>OZ010654.1:46291777-48819277 GCA_963932375.1 Phania funesta
ATAAAATCTTGGATGCAGTGGAAAACGCGGATTACAGCCTGTGGAAAGCTGTAAAGCACTTAAAATGTCATATTGCTTACGAATTCCTACTAAGACTTGATGACCGCACTTGGACTAAAAACTCAAGGGAAAAGGCAAATGAGTCCGCAAATCATTTAGAGAAGGTTTTCGCACCACATGATAAAATTGTTCCACTATTCCAGTTATTAGTGACACCGTGAATGATCCTAGGAAATTCTTTCTATGCTCTTGGAAGATGTCTAAGTTGTTATGATCCCAAAACCAGGTAAGGAATCAAGCCAGATTATATCCTACAGGCCCATTAGCCTACTCCTAGTTTTGTAAAAATATTTGAAAATTTATTCGTCTCGAGTGCAACTCCTTTTCTAAATGAACAAAACGTTATCCCAGATCATCAGTTTGATTTTCAAGCAAGGCATAGTACGATTGAACAAGTCCACAGAATCGTTACAATTATTAGATCGGCTTTTGAAAGAAAGCAATACTGTTCAGCTTTATTTATAGAAATTTCCCAAGCATATGACAAAGTCTGCTACGATGGGCTGGCTACTTACTTAAATATCTCGGGTTCTTCCTGAAAACACCCACAAGCTTATAAAAAGCTATTTGTGAGATAGAAATTTTAAAGTAAGGTCAAAGCATCAGCTTTCAAGAAATGGGATAATTAGTGCAGGAGTACCTCAAGGTAGTGCGCTAGGGCCGCTATTATATATCATATATACAGCGGAAATGAAAATATACATAAGGATATCAAAGTTCCCACTATCCCCGAAGAAGTTAAAACGTACACGTCCAAATACGTAAACAAACTAGTCGCACATCCCAACACTCTAGCACGCAATTTATTGCAATTTGACGGCCACCAGAGACTAAAAAGAACTGACACATTGAGCCTGACGAGGCGGCTCTCTCTACACAATAAAAGATAATTTAATGAGATTTGAATACGAAAAATTAATTATTACATTGGTAATAACTGGTAAATAATAATTTAGAAATAAGATTTGAATACTTATTGTAAATTTCTTTTAGTAGGAAGATTCAATAAAATGAAATATAAGTAATAAAAGAAATGCGTTCCATCGGTATCTGAGCAACCCTAACCGATGTCTAGAATACTCTTATGACCGATGTTCGGTCCAAAGCAACGCCAACTTTCATCGCTTTCCATATGAAAAGCTGACATTGCGTCCGTTGACTTTATGAATAAGTCGAACGGCAACAATCCCAACATCGCCTCGATCGCCTGTGTTGGCACCGTGCGCGTTGCACCACTTATACCCTTACACGCAATCCTTAGAACCCCATCCAACTTGAGCGTAATTGTACCTTGCGAGGACCTCGGCCACAAAACCACGAATACATAAGTTATAATGGGTCTCACCATCATTGTGTGAATCCAGAATTCAGCTTTTGGCGATTTTTCCCCACTTACAGCTACACACTCGTCTACATCGATGCAAGTACATTTTTACTTTCCATACCTTCGTTTCGATGAGTTCATTCCAGGTAAGTTCTATATCCAGAATAACGCCAGATATATTGATTTCCGATCCGCATAGGATTAAGGATTTAACCTTTATACCCTTGCTCTTACGATTGATTTACTGGCAATTATGGTTAAACACTACTCCTTGCACCATGTATCAGTTACCATACCACGGATTTTGGTTCTCCCATTTCTGAGATTTATAGTACTATTCCGAAGCATAGCGTTGATCCATGTTATAATAATGGGGTCAACCCTACACTCAGTAAGAGCATTTCTCACTTTCCCGGAAGACATTTTGTCAAAGGCGCTTTCAATGTCTATAAAGACGGAGAAAGCAGTTCCACCAATGGGAATTTCTCTTTCCGCGACTCTGACAAGCTCGTGCAGAGCGGAATCAGTTGACTTACCTGCTCTATAACCATGCTGAAATCTACTCAAGGGTCTTTCCATCAGCGTATGGTTCTATAGATACTCGGTCCTCTTACCTGGCTTGGGAAGAAAAACAACCTTAGTTTTCCTCCAAGCCACCGGAATATACCCCGTCGTTAGACAGGCTACGAATATTTCCCTAATACAGCAAGGTGTTTATTCCGCACTGCAAGAGATAATATTGAACTTCTGACACCATTGGAGCCATTATCCTTTCAGCCTCAGCTCGTCTCCTCTCACTAGCCCCCCTGCTTAGAGGAGTCCATGAGTCCCTCGAACTGAAGCTTCCAGAGAAATGAATCTCCATAAGCCATCTCCATAAGCCACTGCCATGTTTCCTTTACTGTTTCAGTCATGTGACCATCGTTCTTGAAAAATAGTCCCATCTTAGAAACAGGATCTTTAGACGCTATCTTCTATACTCTACATACTTCAGATTTATTCCTCATATTAGAGCAGAATTCCCTCCACGTACTTCGTTTCCGAAGATGTATAGTTCTCTTCAGCTCTTTTTTCTCCTTGTAAACGTCCTATATGTTTAAAACTCTCTCCCTCATGTATAGATTAAAGGCCTTTATTGTGTCATTTTTCATGAATTCAAGTTCTCTGTTCTACCAAGGTGTCCGATGTTTCTCATCCACTATTGTCAAGATATAAGCATGCTCGAAAGCTAGCTTAACTGTTTTGTCTAATTGTTCCACCGTTCGCTGGATTTCGCCTGTGTTACGAGGTGCACTGTATGGAGCTCCTCCCTTATGTACCGACAGATACTCCTTATACCTGCTATGAGCAGTATTCTTATACGTTTGCGCACTTTTCCCCGTCTACAGTATCTCGAATTGGATAGCCTTGTGGTCGGACATGGTTATTACTCAATATTAATAATTGTAGTTCGACAAAGTTACTTCAAACAATAAATTTTTAAAACAAATTACATAAAAACTGAAAATAAGTTTACATTTACAGTATCGGCCAAAACCTAAGCACCCTCTTAGTACTTTTTTTAAATGATAATTTTTTTAAGAAAACAATGTAATTAAAATTTTTTATTTATTTATATCTTTATTATTGAAAAACACATACTTAAGGAATTCAGAATTTAATAAAAAAAAGTTAAAATTCAAAAAACATTTTTAAGTTAATATAAGCGGATTAAACTAAAGCACCCCCAATTTAAGGTACAAAAAAAAATTTAAATCAATATTTCTTTGCGAATCCTTTATTTTGGATGATACACTTTTAGGCATAGAGGATATTAAATTATTAATTATATCAGGTGAAATTGCTTCCCAGGCTGTTTTTGCGGCTTCAAATAAATTTTCTTTGGTTTTGCAATTTTCTCGATTGATTTTTAAATTAACGATCTTCCACAAGTTCTCGATTGGGTGAAGATCGGGGGATTGATCAGGCCAACGGAAAACTTCTATCAAATTCTTCTGGAACCACTCCTTAACCACTTTTGACGTATGTTTTTGGGTCGTTACCTTGCTGGAATGCAATGGTATCTCTTCTTCAGCATAAGGCAACATCACGTCTTTTTATATGTCACGATATATGAAACGATCCATAATTCCATCAATCTCATGAACTGGCCGAAACCCTTGCCCAGAGAAACAACTCCAGACCATTACGTTGCCGTCTCCATGCTTTAAAGTATTTAGGATTCCACCGTTGTCCATTTGGTCTACGTACACACCTTATGTCATCTGAATCCTTTTATTTAAACCTAGATTCGTCAGAAAACAGCACAGTACTCCATTTTTGGACACTCCATTTGAGATGGGCCTTGGCGAATTCAATTCTGGCTTTTTTATTTTTTGACGATATGAAAGGTTTTTTTGCTGGTCGTCGACTGAATAATATCGCCCCTCTCCGAATCGTTCTTTCGATAATTTTCAAATATAACTGGTTTCGTATTTGACTAGAAGATGATGTAGGATCATTTTGGATTGTCCTTTTAATTAAGGAGTCTTCATGTCGCGAAGTTTTACGTGGCCTTCCTCCAGAATGAGTAGGAGATGTGCGACCAATCTGCAAAATATTTTCAATTAGCCTAGAAATAATTCATCTGTTGATCGAATATTTTGCACTCAATTTATGTCTTGATAAGCCGGCTCTCCAATCATCAAGAATTCTAATTTTAAATTCACTTGAGTACGTACTGTGTGCCATTACTCTTATCTCAACTAAAACTTTAAAACAATGACAATTTTCGAATAAATTCTAACAAGTTCATCTTCTTAAAACTGCAGCGTCCCATTGTTCTGAATTGAATCACTGTCCTAACTTTGAAAATGTGTCAGTGCTAAATATTGAGAAAAATTATAAGAAACGTTACATATTGGAAATGTTACAAATTTGTAAAACACCCAAGAATGATTCAAAGAATTAATTACAAGCGGATACAGATAATGTCGCTCATATATATAGGCATTTAATACATAAGATAGTAAGATGTAATTTAGGATTATACATATGTATTGTTTATACATATGTACATACATACATCTACACATTAATGTAAAACATTTTTTAGTTTTTATTTTTTAGTTTATAGATTTTTTAGTTTTTATGATGTGTATGTATTTGTGTTTTAAAAATTTGAAACATTTTTCATTGTATATAGAAAAATTTTTCAATAATTTTCATTACTTGATTTTTGTTTTGAAATTTGTAAAATATAATTTTATTTTATTTCCTGACGATGCTACACAAAGGCGTAGCGAAATATTGAATAAAATTAATATTTATTATACTTTATAATAAAGAAAAATTTTATTGGAGGACCTGGAGCTTAAAAAATTAGACAAACTTATTTATTATTTCACTTTATTACTTTTTATTTTATTTTTTTAAGAAAAGTAAAAATTATTTATTAATTTAATCTAATGTAGATTACCTTTCCCAAACTTTGAATTTTAAAAAAATAACACTTATTTTTGCCTTTAAAAAATAAAGCAGAATTTAATAATTATTTCTACCAAACATAAAGCACAAAAATAATAATAACATTTGCAAAAAAAAAAACAAAAAAGGTAAAAATTAAAAATTTAATACGATGCAAATGGTGTGTGCTGTGCCTACTTTTTTTCTTTGAAAATTCAAAAATAATAGCTGTGTTCATTTACTAAAAATTTTTACAAATTTGTAACAATTGTTACTAGAAAGCGTTCATTATCCCAAAAAATTTGCAACGAGTGAGCGTCGAAGGAGCGTAAAAAATTGAGAGACAGAAAAATTCTTGTAAGTTTTTACAAGTAAAATTTTTACTTGCAATATTTAATCAAACAGCTGTTTTGCGTTTGTGTTTACAAAACAATATTTCTAAATTAAGTTGAAAATAAAAATATTTTGGAAAATTTAAAAAATTGTAAGTAAATGTAAACTTTTAAAACGATAAAAAGTATTAAAAAGATACATTTATTTGATAGGAACAACACAAGCAACATAAGATGTCTAAACCTGTGGTTTTAACTGCCTCTGAAATGTTTTTGTGTTTTTTTTCTTTAATTTTCACAGACCAATTGTTATTTTTAGTGTTGTAAATATTATGAGTACGTAGCTACTCGGTAATTTACAATAAGCAGGCAAATAATTCAATTAGTTCAAATACATATTTGCAAATAAATTTAAATTAACACATAATTTATTAAATTACTTTCCTACTGCTTTTGATATTTTATTTTGGATAAAGCTTTTTATTACAATAAAAATGAAAATTGCTTAAATTTGTTTCCTTTAAAAAATATACTTAACCCGTTTTTCGCCGGCTGTTTATTATTATTATAGTTTGGAAACGATTGCAAAGGCGGAGCATTAATGTTAGACAATAACGAACAAAAATTCTCCTTTTCAACTCACATTTGTTTGCGCTTTTATGTAGTTAGTGTTTATTTACATAAATAGTTGTTCATAAAATTACATTACAAAATACTTAATATTATATAACTATTATAATAATAACGCAATATGGTGTCAAAATAATAATATCTATTAACGCATGCTTATTCTAACACGCATTGAAAATTCCATTTTATAAAAATCGCTTGGAAAATAAATCACAAAATTGGAAATAATCATTTCTGCGACCCTTTTCCAGGCCGGCGGCCTGGCAAACCCCTGTCCTAATTTGCAACCTATGGGATGGCATAGGTGCTATTCCGGTGGTGCCTATGCGGTCGCATAGGAGCCCTGGTCTGGCCGCTTAATGTCACACCCGTGGTTAGACCACCGTGAGATTCAGCCAACGTTGGCAGTTGCTCACGTAAATCTAATCATAATCTGTCACGACAATGCTGAATATAAATGACCACAATCACATCATTTTTATAATAATATACATATATGTATAATTTTTCCAAAAAATATAGGGGTAGTTGTAATGTATATATCTATACATTACAACACTACTGTTTTTCCTCAATATTTTTTAAGGAATTAGAGTATAAAAAAAAATTGAAAAGTTTATTTTAATTAAGAAACTGTACCCTAAAATGGATAATATAATTCTCGCTTTAATAATTTGTACACGACCGGTTGGTATTATTGGTAGTTCAACAATGATTATTTATTTCATAATGGTTTCTTAGACTAACTTAAATATAACAGATTTAAAGTAAATTTCCCCAGCAAAATGACATTTACATTTTTCCAGAGAAGGAAATGCTTTTCTTATCATATGACTAAACACCGGCCCCATTGAAGGACCAACGGTCTTAAATCCATTGGAAGTAGTGCCAGCTTGTGGATGGGTCGTTTAAGAACAACGTTTTTAGTCTTCACTTCGACTACTTTCACTCTGCCGTCGGCGCCTTGGGTTACCGCCTGAACTCGGCCTCTCAACCACTGCATTGGTGGCATTTTGTCCTCGTGAACGACGACGAGCTTGCCTACGGCGAGATATGTTTTTACGTCTGCCCATTTGGTCTTCACTTGGTGGCTGCGGACGTAATCTTTCTCCCAAGATTGCCAGAACCTCTGCTTGATTGCGCAGGTAAGTCGCCATCTCTTGCAGCTCCTCTACGGTTAAAACTACTGCCCCTATTGTTCTGAGCAGCAGACCCTTGGCAGACTTGACAGCCGCCTCCCATAGACCGCCGAAGAGTGGTGCCCGTGGTGGAATGAACTGGAAGCTGATCCCTTTGTTGGCAGCAAACTGCATGGCTGAGCATTGCATCTCGTAGCTCCAGTAGCTCTCGGCTGGCGCCGACAAATTTGGTGGCGTTGTCACAGTAAATCCGCTCTGGGAGACCTCTTCTGCCGACAAACCTTTGAAGATAAAGAATAAAAGAATTTGAAGACAAATCAGTGACTAATTCTATGTACACAGCCTTTGAAGAAAAACACACAAATATAGCAATATAGATTTTAATGGGTGGGAGGCCACGAATTTTTTGAGTAACATTAATTGGGCCACAAAAATCTACGCCACATACTTTGAATGGGCGTAGAGACTCTCACCCTATCAGCAGGCAAATTTCCCATAATTTGGCCCATTAGCTTAGGTTTGTATCGGAAGCAGTGCAAACACCTATGAACTATTCTTCTGCACTCTTCTATGGCATTTATTAGCCAAATTTTATCTCGCAAAAGAGATACTAATGCCTTCCCCCCTCCATGACAATTATTGAAGTGTAGTGTCGCAAATAAAGTGTCATAAAATGCAATTTTTTTGTTCATCAAAAGAGGGAATTTAGCATCATACGCAATTGGTGCGTTTAGCAACTGCCCACCAACTCTAAGTAGTGAGAATGAACGATGTTCGTCTTTAAATTTATGAACAAATGGACTTAGTTTTTGCAAATTAGAAGGCAGAACTTGTGACTTACTTAACTTTACCAGCTCTTTAGCATATTCAAGCTTCTGAAAGAACTCAATTAGCTGTAGAAAAGTCCAGTTCATTTCCTTCGCTGTAGGAATTCCTAAGTTGCGACATTTGTTACCTCGAGCAATGTCAAGAAAACGAAAAACATATGTAAATACTCGGATCATTTTTGTATATGTCGAATAATTTTCGAGCAATCTTTGAATATAATTGGATTCGCTTACTGCGAGAAACACATTCGTTTTCCTTTTTTCTAGCGACTCTTCTTCGGCTGTCAACGTAAAATGAGTGTTAACTGGCCACTCTTGTATTTCTTTGACGAGAAACTTCGGACCATTGAACCAAATTGAGTCTATTAATTCCTCTACATTACATCCTCTTGAAACTATATCAGCTGGATTTTCCTTAGATGGAACATGTTTCTAAGTGACTTGGTCTGATAGTTCTTGGATTTCTGCAACTCGATTTGATACAAATGTAGCCAGTGTTGATGGATGAGTTTTAATCCAGTACAATGTAATTTCGGAATCTGTCCAAAAGGTCACGTTTTCGATCTCAAACGACATCATAGGTTTTATTTTAGACCACAACTTGGCCAATAAATGTGCTGCGCATAACTCAAGTCTCGGTAGAGACTTAGTCTTCAGAGGAGCAACTTTTGACTTTGCCGTTAGCAATCGACAAGAATTCTTGCCAGAAGCTCTACTCCGGATAAAAATGCAGCAGCCGTAAGCTCGCATTGAGGCATCGGAAAACCCATGGATTTGACATTTACTTCTGGAAGTGGTTAAGACATATCTGGGAATTTCTACTCGATCAATTTGTATTAAATTTGTTTTGAAATTTTCCCACGAAGTGTCAAGACGAGTAGGAATCGATTCATCCCAATCCAGTTTCATTAGCCAAAGTTCTTGAAGAAAAACTTTTGCTTTAATTACTAAAGGGCACAAAAGTCCCAGTGGATCGAAAAGTCTTGCCGCAACGGATAATATGTTACATTTCGTTGCTTTTAGATTACAAAACGAATCATCTAAATGATATTTGAAAACATCATTCTTCGGATGCCAATAAGTGCCTAAAGTTTTCGTGAGATTGTAGTATTTCTGTGACTTGAGACCTAATTGTACTGAGTTCTTCGACTGAATCAGCACCATTCAATAAATCATCGACATAAAAATCTTTTTTGATAATGTCAGATCCGATCGGTAATGAATTTTGGAATAGTTCGCTTAAATAAGTAAGGCATCGTATTGCCAAAACTGGAGCTGATTAAGTGCCATAAGTCACTGTATTTAATTTGTATATTTCAAGATTTTGAGACGGATTTTCACGCCATAATATTAGTTGAAAATTCCGGTCAGCCTCGTCAATTAACACTTGACGGTACATTTTCTCAATGTCAGCCGTAATTGCGTATTTATGCATTCTAAATCGAAGTAGCGTAGAATATAATTCTTCTTGAATCGTAGGGCCGATCATTAGTAGATCATTTAGAGAAAGTTGAGTAGACGTCTTACAAGAGCCATCGAAAACCACCCGAAGCTTAGTAGTAGAACTTTGCGGGCGTCGTACATACTGATGTGGTATGAAATAATGAGAAGTATCGGGAACTTTATTGTCTGCAATAGATATATGCCCTAAATTAACGTATTCTTTCATGAATGCATTATACATTTCTTTAGTTTTTGGGTCCTTTGATAACCGACGTTCTAAAGATAAAAAAGAAAAATGACACTGAAGATGGCACATAGCCGAAACCGGTTTGTCTCCAAACCAAACTTGACAAGGGATGACGGAAATTCGTTCCAAAATTCTACATAAAAAACGCCTTTTAGCAGTTTCAAAGGAAAGACCCAACGATTTTGGATCTGCTTTAAATGGTAGCGCCACTTTAAATCTACCTGAAAGAATTCTCATAACAGAATTCTGAAACTTCATCTCACATTGTTGTTGTTCTATCGACAGAATATTTGCCTCTCTTGGAATTTCTTCTAACTCCCAAAAATGACGAACTACACAGTCTAGTAAACTTTCTTCTTCTTTCTGTGAACTTATATGGCATGAACTCACCTTACAATCTTTTAATTCTTTATATTTCTCTGAGACAATGCAACCTAGTAACGTCTTTTGCAATGTTGGAATGTTAGGATTCTGTTTGATTTGACCAACGCATAATAATTCGAAGAAAATCTCAGCGCCGATCAACATATTTATTTCTGCGGTTTATGAAAATATGGATCAGCTAGCTCTATGTTCCTAGGCAAGTTCCAATTATTGGTAGAAATAATATTTTTTTTTTATACTGTATTTTATTTTATTGAATCTTTCTATTAAAAGAAATTCACAATAAGTATTCAAATCTTATTTCTAAATTATTATTTATTAGTTAGTACCAACGTAATAACTAATTTTTTGTATTCAAATCTTAAAAATCTATCTTATATTGTGTAGAGAGAGCTGCCTTGCCAGGCTCAATGTGTCAGTTCTTTTTAGTCTCTGGTGGCCATCAAATTGCAATAAGTGCTTTGCGAACGCATTTGCCTTTTCACTTGAGTTTTTAGCCCAAGTACGGTCTTCAAGTCTTAGTGGGGATTCGTAAGCAATAGGACATTGTAAGTGCTTTACAGCTTTCCACAGACTAAAATCGGTGTTTTTCATTGGATCCAAGTTTTTTAAAAAGTTGTCGATAGCGAGTTGGTGTTTCTGTCTCAATTTACTCCGTAAGTTTCTTTGGCATAAGTTTATTTGCATTTTTATGTGTGGAGAACGACTATTTTGCCATTGTCTTCTTAGTCTTCTTTTCTCAATGACGAGCATCTGAATATCTGCTGTTGCCTGGTACGTTATTATTTTAGCGGATGGCTTTGTTGGCGTTGCAGCTATGGCTGCGGCAGTCACGACGTCTGTAAAATGATCTACAGCTGCTTGATTATCAGCTGGATTTCTCAGTGGGATGTTCAAAGGTAAGTGAGAGCTCACATACATTTTATATTTTAACCAATTCGTGTTTCTGTTGGGGTAGACACTAAGGGTTTTAGGTGCAGTGACAAAACTGTCGTGTAAAATAACAATTGTAGGTGAATGATCAGAAGATAAGTCATAGGATGAATTAACTAAGAGTTGATCGCGTTTGATGTTTTTTACTATAGCAAAATCAATAAGGTCTGGCAACTTATTAAAGTCAGGCAATGGAAAATGCCTTACGTTTTTTCGGACTACAATGACAGTCCCACCACATGCCCTTTCGCTTAGGTGTTTGGTGTCATATATAAAATACCCATCAATTCTAAAGCAGTTTTTTATAGTGAAGTGTGTTTCAGAGACTAATAGTATGTCTATATCATGTGCTAGCAGGAAGTGTTCTACTTCATATTTATGTTGGGAGAGCCCGTTAGCGTTCCAGAAGCATGTTTTTAACTGGTTCATTTTTTTCCAAGCAAAACTTGCAGAAGCATGTTTTGGGTTCGCATCATTTCCTGAAACATACCCTGCATAGTTGTCATGAAATTATTCATTGTCTGTATTAAGTTCTCGATCGAGCTCGAATTGTTGGTGAGGGGTGTCTGAGCACCCTCTTTTAAGACGTGGGCATATGAATGTTTATGCGCATTAGAACTTTTGGCATTCGCATTAGGTAAATCATTTCTCAATGTTTGGGCATATGAAAAGTTTGGCTTAGTGTGTGGCTGTGTAGCTTGTGTACTAGCAACAGAACCAGCATGAAGCCGAGGAAATTGGGAAGCTTATATTGCTCATAATCAGGTTTACGTACGACTTTCGCATTATCTTTTACATATTGAAATACTTTGCAGCCCCTGTAATTTGCTGTATGGTTTTCACCACAATTGCTGCATTTTTTTACCTTGGGGTCTGTTTTGGAAGAAGTGCATTCCAAAGTCCGGTGCGCATCATCGCAAACAACGCATACAGATGGTAGCTTGCAGTAGGTTTTCGTGTGTCCGAATTCCTGGCAGTTGGTACACTGACGGGGCCCGTTACATTTTAGAGGCTCTTCCACCGTTATTCTTCTGTTTAAAAGGTAGCGCAAATTATATATAGGATGAACCGAGTTTTTTGATTTAAGCTGCGATGCATTAAACATGATTTCAACACGATGCATAGGTTGGGGAACTTTATTCTTATTTAGAATATTGTGCGCTGACCTTACGACATAACCTTCCACCTCTATGGCACTTTTTATCTCCTCAGTGGGAACAGAACTGTCAATGCCCTTTATAATGACGATCAAACCTTTAGCACTTTTTAGTTGATACGTATAATATCTCTTATTATCTGCATCGAGACGACTTGCGATTAGGCGATAATACTTCTCAGTATGGGCTTGGATCTTCGTTTCTTGCATCTGTCCTCTTCGTACAGAAGCCACATAGAAATTGTCTTTGCCTACGAGTTGGGACAGCATATTTACAATGGCATTTGATGTTTGTTCGCGCAAGTAGATTGGTGGGGGTTTTTGTTCCCTTACAGTGGGTTCGGCATTTTCATTATCCGGGGTAGCAAGGACAGAAAATCTATTTTCACTTACCGATGTTGCAGCTGCTTGATGAGAACCTTTATATTGCTTGGCGGTTCGCTCTTGTTGTGAAGACTTAGGACTCGCCTTCCTCTTCGTTATGGTTATGTACCGATCCATACCAGTTTGCACGCGTTTAGATACAGTACCTGGTTCTTTTTCTTGTGCTATTTTTTGACAGTGCTTTTTTAACGGCCAGGCCAATTGACCGAACGCGTTTATTATCAGCAAATATAAATATATCTGCTACAGAAACAACTAATTCAACAAATAAAACGAAAGAAACAAATAATACACAAAAAATATCAAATTCAACGAAGACTTTTTGCAAGCCACGACCATAAATCTTACCGATTTTAAAATTGTAGTCTCCTCCGTGTATTGCCCACCTAGGCATAAAATCGAACACCATGAATTTGCCAGGTTCTTTGCTACGCTAGGGCAAAAATTTATTGCCGCTGGCGATTACAATGAAAAGCACACATATTGGGGATCCAGACTCCTTAGTCCTAGAGGTAGGCAGTTGTATTATACACTTCAACCAAACAAACTTGACGTCGTATCTGCCGGTAAACCCACCTATTGGCCCACAGACTTTAATAAGTTGCCAGACCTTATTGATTTTGCTATAGCAAAAAACATCAAACGCGATCAACTCTTAGTTAATTCATCCTATGACCTATCTTCTGATCATTCACCTACAATTGTTATTTTACACGACAGTTTTGTCACTGCACCTAAAATCCTTAGTTTCTACCCGAACAGAAACACGAATTGGTTAAAATATAAAATGTATGTGAGCTCTCACTTACATTTGAACATCCCACTGAGAAATCCAGCTGATATTCAAGCAGCTGTAGATCATTTTACAGACGTCGTGACTGCCGCAGCCATAGCTGCAACGCCAACAAAGCCATCCGCTAAAATAATAACGTACCAGGCAACAGCAGATATTCAGATGCTCGTCATTGAGAAAGGAAGACTAAGAAGGCAATGGCAAAATAGTCGTTCTCCACACATAAACTTATGCCAAAGAAACTTACGGAGTAAATTGAGACAGAAACACCAACTCGCTATCGACAACTTTTTAAAAAACTTGGATGCAATGCAAAACACGGATTATACTCTGTGGAAAGCTGTAAAGCACTTACAATGTCTTATTGCTTACGAATCCCCACTAAGACTTGAAAACCGTACTTGGGCTAAAAACTCAAGTGAAAAGTAATTACACTATTCCAATTATTAGCGACATCGTGAATGATCCTATGAAATTTCGGTTGTTTTCTTTAAAATCGACAATTAAAAATACGGATATGAAGAAATCACCTGGACCTGATCGTATAACAGGATCAATGATAAAAAACTTACCTAATTCAGCTGTAAGAATTTTACTTTACATATTTAATGCCATGTTGCGCGTCGGCTTCTTCCCATGCTCTTGGAAGATGTCTGAAATTGCTATGATCCCGAAACCTGGAAAGTACTCAAGCCAGATTACATCCTACAGGCTAATTAGCCTACTGCCAGTTTTGTCAAAGATATTTGAAAAATTATTCGCCTCGAGTGTAAGTCCTTTTCTAAATGAACAAAACGTTATCCCAGATCATCAGTTTGGTTTTCGAGCAAGGCATAGTACGATTGAACAAGTCCATAGAATCGTTACCATTATTAGATCGGCTTTTGAAAGAAAGCAATACCGTTCAGCTTTATGTATAGACATTTCCCAAGCATTTGATAAAGTCTGCCATGATGGGCTACTTACTAAAATAGTTCGGGTTCTACCTGAAAACACGCACAAGCTTATAAAAAGCTATTTGTCCGATAGAACTTTTAAAGTAAGATCAAAGGACCAGCTTTCAAGATGTGGGAAAATCAGTACAGGAGTACCTCAAGGTAGTGTGCTAGGGCCGCTATTATATATCATCTATACAGCGGATATGCCGACAAGCCCACATACATATGTATACATTAACCTTTGGAGACGACACTGCAATTATAAGTGTCAGTAATGATCCAAAGGATGCATCTGAAAAGCTGCAGTCCCATATTCATAAGCTAGAAGACTGACTAAAACAGTGGAGAATAAAGGTAAATCCATCAAAATGTGCTCATGTAACGTTTTCCCTTAGAAGGCAAAATTGTCCACCAATCACAATAACTAATACCACGGTTCCAGCGGAAACCCACGTCAAATATTTATGTATCCACCTAGATCGGCGCCTTACTTGGTCCCGTCACATTGAGGCAAAAATAACGTCCATAAAGCTTCGAACAAATCAACTGCATTGGCAACTTTGGCTTTGGAATATAAAGTCCTATTATACAAATCCGTTATAAAGCCAATATGGTCATATGGTATTCAGCTGTGGGGTACTGCCTGTGCATCAAACATCCAGAAGTTACAGAGAAGATAGTCTAGGATTTTACGTCATATCGTATGCGCCCCCTGGTACATAAGAAATGAAAACATACATAGGGATCTCAAAGTTCCCACTATCCACGAAGAAGTTAAAACATACACGTCCAAATACGTGAACAAAGTAGTCGCACATCCCAACACTCTAGCATGCAATTTATTGCAATTTGATGGCCACCAGAGACTAAAAAGAACTGACACATTGAGCCTGGCAAGGCGGCTCTCTCTACACAATAGAAGATAGATTTTTAAGATTTGAATACAAAAAATTAGTTATTATATTGGTAATAACTAGTAAATAATAATTTAGAAATAAGATTTGAATACTTATTGTGAATTTCTTTTAATAGAAAGATTCAATAAAATAAAATACAGTATAAAAAAAAAAAATAAAAAAAATCTTTTTTTTTATTATTTATGTTGTTTATTGCATTATTAGCATTTGTGTAAGAAAAAGAGTAATAAGCATTGTTGTTATTACCTTTTGTATTTTTTTCGTTAATGTTTGGTGCGCTCATGCACTTACTATTAATTGTTTAAACAGGTTTAACCATGCACTTTGTTATTGTCTTTTTTATCACACATTATATTATAATGCTTTTTATTTTTTGTTATTTATTTTGTTGTTGTTACTAACTGTTAACTGTGTCTCTGCACTTGTTCAATTTTTAAAATAAAAAAAGTCACCTTAAGTGAATATAAATTATGCGCTTAAAGTGAAGTACGTCTTTACTCAAACGAAGTTTATACAAAATAATATGATCTGGTTGATAATTAGAAATCGATCTCAGAGTCCAGAATTCTGATGAGAATTCATGGGAATTCATTCGAGATTTCACAGTAGCCTGAAATTTGTATTTGGCAGAAGAATTACTTTTACCAATGCCAATGAGACTGAGACTCATAACGGAAGCCTCTCGTAATCAAGTTGCTCTTCCCATTTCGATCTAGTGAGGGGGTCTACTCTTTTCATCACTAAATGAATAATTACTGCATTAGTTATTGCTTTGTCGTCACCTATTGATAAAAGTGAGCCATATATGGCCGACACTGCATCAATGATGCTTCTCAAGCCTGTTGCAGACGGCTTTGACATATCCGGTAAATCAAATAATCTTCCAATATTATCAAAAAATATCAAACATGGATTGTCGTAAACCTTTTTTAAACTTTGCAACGCCTTGGAATAATTTTCATCACTTATCTGATAGGCTTTTACTATACCTAGCGCTTCGTCTGATAAGCAAGAAATTAAATGATTAAATTTCTCAATTTCAGTCAGAGTCGGATCGCTATCTACCAGACTCTCAAATAAACTTATAAAATTATTGTACTCGGAATATTTTCCGGAAAATTTGGGTAACTTCATACTTGGAAGTCATTTATGATGACTGACAATAGTGGTGTCAGAAAGGCTATGTGCTCTTGGAGCTAAATACGCCATAAGCATGCTTTTAGTTGAAACACATAAATTTTCCATATCGGCCCTTTCATCATTTGATGGATCTAAAATATCGATTTCTGACTGAATATCCATCGCATCTTCAATATATAAATTCAGAATCTCTAGGCGACACTGTAATTCATTTTGATTAAATGAAATTGTTTTTTCTTTAATAGATCGCCTTATTCTTGCAACGTTGGTCAAAATCGTATTTTTCTGTTGATATAAACTCTCAAGACTAGTATAGGGGGAGCCTTTCTGCTTTTTACCGCCAGCCATTTTAGTCGAGTTTTATTTATTCTAGTAAATTATATGAAATCAATTTAAATTCGTATATAATTTACTACAGATTATTTTCTGGAAGGATCTCAAGGAAATTTGCAATTTTTATCGACTTGACAATTTAAATAATTCCGAGATCAACTTACAATTATAAGCAATTTATAAACGGCTTAGGAGTTCAGAAAATGTCTGATGTCAACAAAATTTTACTTATATCCACTTTTTCCGATATCATTTGCTCTTCAAATAGCAAAATGTAATTTTTGCAAAAAACTTTATATTGAAAGGTAATTGCTTGCTGGGTAGGATTAAGAAAATTTTAATTTCAAACAATTATTAATACTTTATATTAACATATATCTTTATAGTGATCAACTTGATACCAAAATGTTTGCTGGGTTATGCTGTGAACAATCACGAAATGCACAAGGAAGAATTAGAAAAACTTATTTTATTTTTTAATAAAATAATTTTCGATTGCTTGCAAGTGGATTGTATTTACAATTTTTTAATTTATCGTTCGCTTTGAGTGTAGTGTATAGCCTCTTATTAATTTTTTTTAACTCGCAGTCACTTAAAGCAAATGTCCGTCCGAGATTAATTATTTACCTCTTTTATTATTCTTCACGGTTTCACTCACACTAGTTAAATATCTCAATACTTTCTTCGTATGTACTTTTTAAGATTTGTAATTAAATAATTAATTAAACCACTTCTTATTCACAAAATTTATGTATATTTATTTTATTTTTTGTTTGGCGTTTGTCCGTCGGTTTGTTTTGTATTTTTAATAAGTAGTGTTGGTAAACGTTGTTTTTAATAAGTAACGAGTACAACGAAAATGAAACAAACCCAACGTCACGATAATTAAACAAACGATTTAACAAAGAAGTGAAGCACACACAAAAATTTATATGTATTGGAATTGGAAATATTTCTTCAATTTAACAAAATTTAAGTGATTTCTGGCGGGAAAAAACTGTGAGAGAATTAAACAAAAGAGAACGAACGAACAGTGATGGCACCGAATGCAGCGAGGAGCGTAATTGTTACCCGTGTGTAGTTCTTAATAAACACTTGTAATTTGATAATTAAGTTTGTGTTATTTTAATAATAATGATCATTAACGAACAGTAAAGCACTTTTAATATTTTCTTAATATTTTTGATATTATGTGTTTCACTACTTAGGCTTGTGTGTACATACATAGATAATTTATTGGAAGAACAAATAATTTTGTGTGTGGAATAAAACTTCGGAGATATTGAAATTTTTTATAGTTTATTTTCAAACAATTAATAAGAAGTCTCACACAATTATTTATTCTTAAATACCTGACGTTCAGCACTTTCCTTCTGGCAAAGAATGCAGTTGCAGTTAGGCATCTAATGCAAGTCTTCTTGACGAAAATGGGGATGATTGATGATTAAGTTGTTATCTTTTTATTTTTATTTATTAATTACGATCGTGGTAACCGCAAAAATTATATTTTATTTAAAATTGATTTTTAAGTGCACTATTTAAAACACAGTCCCTGCTCGGGCGCCAAAATGTTTTTCCTTAATATTTTTTAAGGAATTAGAGTATAAAAAAAAATTTAAAAGTTTATTTTAATTAAGAAACTGTACTCAAAAATGGCTAATATAATTCTCGCTTTAATAATTTGTACACGACCGGTTGGTATTATTGGTAGTTCAACAATGATTATTTATTTCATAATGGTTTCTTAGACTAACTTAAATATAACAGATTTAAAGTAAATTTCCCCAGCAAAATGACATTTACATTTTTCCAGAGAAGGAAATGCTTTTCTTATCATATAACTAAACAACTACTTTAATTTGCAAATTTCAGCTAGTAAAGTGTTCATTTACTTTTTCACATTTTTGAGAGTGATTTTGGAAAATTTCTTGTTACTCTCTCGTTGCTAATTTTTACTAGTAAAGTAAATGAACACAACTTATTATTATTTTCATTTCCTGGTTTTGTTCACTCCAGTCCTGAACATTTTTGAAAAGAATAAATCTACCAAAAACTTGAGCCGCTAAATATTCTCAAGAGCCACCGACGACGATATCTCGATACGTTGAGTAGTTTGACATCTATCAGTTGGTTTTTTCTTTATTTTGATTTAGCGTCGTGTGTTTTGTGGCAGCAAAAATGATATATATGCAACAAAATAAAATAATTAAATAAAATTTTGTTGCAAAAACTTGCGCTAAAAAACAACTAATTTAATATCGGTCAACAAAGTTCTCATTGTGTTGACTTCTTTCGTCGTTATGTTAATGTCAGTTGAAGACGGAAACAGATAATGTACGACGGATGTGCGTTGTTATTCAGCAAAGTAAAACCATACATTTTAAGTGCCGTGTTAAACGTCCTTAAGTGACTTGCAAATACATTTTCCTTTTTAAGTTTTTAAAGAAGCTGTTGATAGCGAAACAATGCTTCTGTCTCTATTTATTATGTACCGTTTTTTGGCATAAGTTCATTTGCACTTTTATGTATGGAGAATGACCATTTTGCACATGCATATCAGCTGTTGAATCGTGCGATTTTCTTTTAACTGATGCTTTTGTAGGCATCGCGGCTGCCGCGGTTACAATGTATATCAAATAGTCTATAGCTGCCTGAATACCAGCCGGATTTCATGGTGAAATGTTCGAAGACAAGTAAGAGCTAACATACATTTAATATTTTTTTTAATTTAGAGAAAATAATTCGGATGGTTTTGTCAAATATCGAATATTTGACCAAACTAATTAGTAGTTTTAAAACTAGTTAGTAAGAAATGTTTCCTTAAATTAAAGTTAGCAAAATTAATTTTTAAAGATTCAAATCAAATTATTCTATTGTGAACCCGCTTTGTTTATCATACAAGCATACCACATACGAACTAAGATTTGCTCTAATGTTCTTTCTTAGAATTTGTAAATGCTTTAATAAAATTTGGATTAAGAGAATATACAGATCGTTATATGTTATCGTTATTAGATTTAAGTAACACTTTAAAGTCTCCCTTTATAGTCAGGGCTGCCAGAAATTTTCAGCAAAAAATCTTAATTTCACAAAAAAAAATCCTGTTTTTGAAGAAAAAATCTTATTTTTGGAAAAAAAATAGTTTTTTTTTATTATAAATAATAAAAACAATTCATATTTTATTTAATACATAAAATAAATAAACAAAAAAACAACAAAAAATTCAATTTCTTATACTAAATTGTACAAATTTATGAGATCACAAATGTGTGTTTTTATGTTAAGTATATAAAAACATAAATTAACATAATAGAAATTCATTTTCTTATACTAAATTGTAGGTTTTTGAGATCGCAAACGTGTGTTTGCGGTTTTAAGCCAACAGGTATATAATTTAAAATAATAAAATTTCAGTTGTTTATATTTCTAAAAACATATATAAAAATTATACTTGTACCGTCATATTGAAGATTTGTTTGCTCAAAGGAAATTGTATTAACAAAAATTAACAAAAACAACGATTTATTCCTTTTGTTTTAGCAAACATTTTATTTTTATGCAATAAAATGTTTGTGCTTACAAAAACTTTGAACGGTCACATAATTGTATCAAAATATTTGAACAAACAAAATTTAGAAAGACACGTATGTGTGTACATATATAAGTTAATAAACATATTTATATTCAATATACGTAGACAAGAAAAAAAAACTCTAATGTGACCGTAGCGGAAGTTTAAATATAATAAAATTTTTCCATTTAATGTCTTTGCTATTATTTAATTTTTGCGAACCTGAATACTGACTTGCAATATTTTTTGTTTTTGCAAAAGAATAAGCGCGCAATGCTTACACCTGATTAATCACCCTTGAACGTATATTCCAAACTAGTGCTGGAATGTGTTCTGAAACTAAACAGATGTGCCTCGTTGAATGAGGTAACGTTGATATGGGTTAAGCGACACATAGGCATAGCTGGAAATGAAGCAGCAGACGAACTAGCAAAAAGGGGATCTGATGTGGATTTCTGTGGACCAGAACCCAGGGTTGCCCTGGGGAATGGCCTAGTGCGAGCTAAAGTTCTTCAATGGGTAAACTCATTACACCTGAATAGGTGGAGGGAGAATACCACATGTAGACAGGCTAGAATGGTGCTCAAAGAGCCCCTCGGCAGGAAGGCCAGCAAGGTGCTCGGATATAATAATGACATGGAAACTTCAAGTACCATCTGGCTAAGATGAAAGTCGTAGAAGATGATACTTGCAGACTGCCTGGAAGAGGCTGAGACGGTAGCGCACGTTGTGTGTGAATGTCCAGCACTGGCTAGCATAAGGCTTAAGACCACGGGCAGACACTTGTTAGATGTGAATGCCATGGGGGAACTAAGCCTTAGACAAATGCTAGCAATTACAAAAGACTCTGTGATCAGGAAGAGTGTCGACAGTTACCAGTCGACAGTCTGAAATCACTTTAGTCAAGAGTAAAGGCTAGGGCTAGCACGAGACTCAATTGAAAGTAAGCTGGTTGTGATTACGGATCGGTTCCCTGAAATCAATTTGAGGAGCGAAATGGGGCTGAAAAGGGACCCAGAAAGTAAGTGGTCTGCTTCGATATCCCCCCATACATTAATAATAAATCACCCTTGAACGCCAAACAGAGGTTGCTTTTTAAGTTTTTTTTTTGTCCAGTAAACCGCAAGGTTGCATTATTAAGTTTAAAAATTTTCAAATGGGAACAAAGAAGGTTTTTTTTTATTGAACATATTTTTCGTCTAGACAAAACAAAAAATCTTGTTTTTGGGGAATAAATCTTAAAATCTTTTTTCCGATAAAAAATCTTAAAAAATAAGGTAAAATTTTACTTCTGGCAGCGCTGGTTATATATAGTAATTAAGAAGCTAGGAAAATATAATGCTGCTTATATAGAATTGGAGCGTATTGCAAAATTTTGATTAAAAGTTTAGAAAAAACAATACTTGTTTAATCAGGCACCTTCAGAGTCGAGTTACGTATCGAAAGACGTATACGAGTACAAATATTAAGTACTTTAACATTATTCCTCAACTCATGAAATTTTTTTTCCGATAGTAACTACTTTATTTAAATTGAAATAAGAGTATGCAAATATTTGGTTTTAGAAATTATAATATTATAGAATATAAATAATCAAAATCATTTGAGCGAAATATAATATTACAAGATAATATAATATTACAAGATTTAAGAATTTGGAGAATAAAAAAAAACAGAAAATAGCTTTATAATACCATTTAAACCAAATTTTCACTTGTTTTTTTATTAAAAAAAGATATATTAATTATATATTGTTTTTTGAAAGATAATTTTATAATCCGCACAAAAACAAGAATGTCAAAATAAGACCAAGTTCCTGCCCAAAAACTTTGGCCGTTAAAAGTACTGCGATCAAAATGAGGACTAAGTTTTTCATAAGTACAATACTCGTACCATCCCATTTCCTATATTTCTTTCCCATATTAAAAAGTTAAAGAAAAAATTTCGCCAATGTAGCAAGTTGCTTAGAAATAGTATGGTATTGTACATATGAAGAATTTGGTCATCATTTTGATTTTTGTTAGAGTGGATCAAATTAAATATTAATGAATTCTTTAAGGTTTTTCACCAATAATTGTCATTTCAGAAGCTACTTTATACAATATGTAATAACAAAATAAAATTTTTATAATTCTATATAATTATATAATAGTCTATTGGGTTTCGAAAATTACGGACCGACTTTGGAAAAAAACTAAGATAACAATAATGAACAAAAAACACTGGCATTAAAATTTGCTATAAAATCCTTTATTTAATATGTATGTGTGTTTGTATTTATCTATATCAAATGAGTTTCGACTTAAGCTTTATAAAATGAAGAAAAATTAAGTTTTAAGGCCTATTTAGCCGACCGTTGAAATCGTAGATGTAACGTAAATGTAAATGCAACGTAAATGTAAATGTTTGAGCGCTTATAGAATGCTTAAAGTCGTGTCATGTGTTTTTAACATAAGCAAAAAAATACAAATAAAATAAAATATTCAACAGATAAGAAAACAGTTTTTATTTCTTTCAAGGTGCTCTTACATTAAAAAAATACAATATAATGGAGATCGACGATTTGTTTGTAAATTTAAATTTCTTACGCTTGTGCAAACTTTTTTTAAGCAATAAAAATAAACGTACACGCAGGGTACGAAGGTGGGGTGTTCGACCCATAAACAGAGACTATATTGTCGCGGGATACAACAAAAAAGTTTTCCGAACCATTAAAAAGTGTGACAAAGAACAGTTCTTTGTACACACGCGTATGTCTCCCAGAACAATATTTATTATATAGGCATTCATTTGCCTGAACTAATAATAATAATTTTTCGTCGTCCATTTCCCTTTTTTTAAATGATCAAATAAAATGCACATCACCTGTTCGAAACATTGATGGGATATCAATTCGTTCACATAAATGATGATTATGCGGAAAAAGTACCAAAATGTTCTTATTGTACCAAGATATTGTTTTATACGTATAGGCATGTAGTATATTTTAAAATTAGTAAAATTTTAATTTTAGCTCTATGCAAACAGGTATGCATGCGTATGTACATTGCTGTATAATACTTTCTTAATTGTTTGTGTATTTCTTATTATATTAGTTTATTGCTATTATTTCAAAATAATTTTTTTTGCTGGAAACTATCTTGCTACATTTGATAAAGAAACAATTCGTTTAAAGAAAATAAATTCCATGTATTTATGCAAATTTAACAACAAAAACTGTTCAAATATCAGAACCAAAATAGTACCAAAGAAGGGGTTAATGTGCCACACTCCTATACAACATACATACATCCCATCACTGTCTACATCTGACACGTAAGCTCGTACATAATTTTCTATTTTCTACAGGTTCAAACATTACGGCTACGTGACATCTCCGGTCAAGTAAGCATTTCCATGCAGTCGTATATAACAGAAACGATCAGCTGACACAGCTACATTTACATTTCTACATTTACGGTCGGCTAAATGGGCCTTTATACTACATTTACATCTACGCAAAATCTGGTACTTATGAGATTTTCAGCGAAATCTAGTTCATTTCCACCAGATTTCCCATACAAAACAAAATCTACTTACGAACTAGATTTTGGCAAAATCTCTCAAAATCTTGCAATTTTAAATGATGCAACTATGTATTTTTTGCTAATGTACTTAAATATACAGCGCTGAACAAGAAAATTTTGACTTATTAACAAAAAAAAAAAAACGCGGTAGAAACAAAATATTTACAGCAACATAAAAAAATAATAAAAGTTTCAAATAAGTGTCTTCAATATTGATGAAACAATAATGAATGAAGTGTAAGTAATATTACATATGTAATTATGTGTATAAAAAAATTGTAGCACGAATTTAAATAAGTTTAGAGCCAATTTTTTATTCTTTCTTCAGTCAGCTGTTTTTGTTATGAAAATGAAATCTAATAATACGTCAAAAAGCATTGGTGTAAACGGCAGAGATTTTCTTCGAGATTTGAGCTGAAATCTACTAGATTTTGCGTAGATGTAAATGTAGTATTAACTATAATTTATAGCATGCCAAGCATTTAAATCTAAGTTACTATGTAAAACCATAAATCTTTTTTCAGACAGTAAATGCCGACCTTGTGAAAAAAGTCTTTTCGATACTGCGGAACTGGCTGGGGTGGCTAATATAAAGCAACTTAGTTGGAAGAGCAAAGGATACTCTTTTTTATGGGCTTCCCACCATTCTATGTGCATCAAGTCCTTTTTGGTATAGCATTGTTTGGCTTTCTTACCCGAATAGCTCGTTTTGTACTTCTTCACCATATTCAGCCACTTTTGCAGTTTGAACATACCCATTAAACGGGTCGACGTCATTAAACGGTGCAACGTGTAAAGCGATCCATTCATTTTCGTGTCTTGCCAAGATATGCTTACACTTTTCATGAATGTTAATCTTTTCGCTTTCTGAACAATTTTGTAACTTGTTTACAGGTGAAATAAAAAGAGTGCAATTTTGTAAAGGTCTTTTATGTTTTCTTTAATCACACATTCCATATGAAGTAGTAACTGCTCCTTAAATTTTTGTATAACTTCCGAACCATTTTCGCGGGTTGTTCGAGGTTTTCTTCGAGTTTCGTTATTAGAGGATAAACATGGTAAATTGTTGTATAGTTTTCTCCTTCCAAGAGCTTCGAAACTTTCACAAGGGATTTAGTACTTCACCTATTTTATTTGTAATAGATATTTTAAGATTTGCCAGTCTAATAGTCTCCTGTTTTTTTCAGTATTTGTGTTATATCAACCCAATTTATTTGATCGATTTCATAAAAAACGGTATTCCATCCTGTTGGTGTATAGTTTGTTTTAATGTTGTATTAAGCGAACTATTACCACCTGACTTCTTAAAATATTTAACAAGCATGGTACAAGTAGTTAGCACTGCGTTGACTTCAGCAGAAACTGATATTGCCATTTCAAGGCCATTGTTTAGCAGGTGATTTATGCAGAAAATATTGCTATCATTTTATAACGTGTTTTTCATATTAGGTCCTCTGTCTGTTACTACTGTAATCTTTTCGTTAAATTCATGGTCGAAGTCGTTCAGCAAACTTTCAATTTTATTTCTAATGTTGATACCTGGTAACAAAGAGAAATTTAATAAAATTGAGCACAAGCGGTTATAAAAACTAACCAGTAATTCTTTCACTTCCTATTCCTAGCATTCCGAGGACTTTGTTGACATACTTCCCACATTTTATGTAATGAGCAGTAGCTCCAATATATGATGTTTGCAAATAATTATCTCTCCA
Source organism: Phania funesta (assembly GCA_963932375.1). Lineage (NCBI taxonomy): Eukaryota > Metazoa > Arthropoda > Insecta > Diptera > Tachinidae > Phania > Phania funesta. The sequence continues at coordinate 46,317,051 of OZ010654.1, forward strand.
CAAATCGCAAGTAATACTAAAACCAATTGTTTTTATCGAACACAATTCTTATTTAAGAGCTTTTTGTTGGATTTCATAAATACTACGCGCATCTAAGGTGTTCCCAAACTCACTTCTCGCGGATCTTTTCGCAGTAGTATATATGCTGCTGTACATTTTTTATTTTATTTCACTTGCACTGTTCATTTTCACACATTTTAAAAACGTTGTCACCTTGAAAAACTCTAATATCAGAATATAAAAAATTTATACTATGTTCACAGTTTTATACTTTTTTAGGTGACTTTTATTTCTCACTTATAAATTTTTTACCGTTGATCTATTTTCAAAAATGTAATTAAGATTTAACAAAAGGATTCACCAAGGATATGAAAATCTACAGTAAGAAATGAATTTCCATAAAAATAAGTAAGAAGTACAACATTTGCTTTAAAGTTTTTTTTATACTTAATTTTATTTTATTGAATCTTTCTATACTAAAGAATTTCACAAAAAGTATTCAAATCTTATTTCTAAATCATTATTAACTAGTTATTACCAATATAATAAACAATTTTTTGTATTCAAATCTTAATAATCTATCTTCTATTGAGTAGAGAGAGCCGCCTCGCCAGGCTCAATAATAATAAAGTGGGTGCAAGAGTGTTGGGATGTAGGACTAGTTTGTTTACGTATTTGGACGTGTATGTTTTAACTTCTTCCTAGATAGTGGGAACTTTTACATCGCTATGGACGTTTTCGTTTCTTATATACTTGGGGGCGCATACGATAAGGCGTAAAATCTCTGTAACTTCTGGATGTTTAATGCATAGGCAGTACCCACAGCTGAATGCCATATTGGCCTTATAACTGATTTGTATAAAAGGACTTTATATTCCAAAGCCAAGGTTGAGTAAGGACTTATAAGCCAATGTAGTTGTTTTGTTCGAAGCTTTATGGAAGTTATTTTTGCGTCAATGTGACGGGACCAAGTTACGCGCCAATCTAGGTGGATACCTAAATATTTCACGTGCGTTTTCGCTGGAACCGTGGTATTAGTTATTGTGATTGGTGGGCAATTTTGCCTTCTAAGGGAAAACGTTACATGAGCACATTTCGATGGATTTACCTTTAGTCTCCACTGTTTTAGCTTATGAATATGGGACTGCAGTTTTCAGATGCATCCTTTGGATTATTACTAACACTTATAATTACAGTGCCGTCTGCAAAGGTTGACGTGCATGTATATGGGCGAGTCGGAATATCCGCTGCATAGATGATATATAATAACAGCTCTAGTACTCTACCTTGAGGTACTCCTGTACTGATTTTTCCATCACTTGAAAGCTGATGCTTTGACCTTACTTTAAACGTTCTATCTGACAAATAGCTTTTTAGAAGCTTGTAGGTGTTTTGAGGAAGAACCCGAGCTATTCTAGTGCGTAGCCCATCATGGCAGACTTTATGAAATGCTTGGGAAATGTCTATAAATAAAGCTGAACAGTATTGCTTTCTTTCAAAAGCCGATCTAATAATGGTGACAATTCTATGGACTTGCTCAATTGTATTATGGTTTGCTCGAAAACCAAACTGATGGTCCCGGATGATGTTTTGTTCATTAAGGTAAGGTTTTAAAGAAGAAACCAATAATTTTTCAAACAGCATTGATAAAATTGACAATCGGCTAATGGGTCTATATAATGTCCCAATAAGGGCCTTACCTGGTTACGTATCATAACAATTTTAGACATATTCCAAGAGTATGGGAAACAGCCTACTCATAACAGGACATTAAATATGAATAGCAAAATTCTCACAGCATAATTAGGCAAATTTCTTATCATTGATGCTGTAATACGGTCAGGTTCGGGTGATATTATTATATCTTTTCGAAGTGATTTGCGAAGGCATTTACCTTTTCTATTAAGTTTTTAGCCCATGTGTGGCTATCAAATCTTAGTGGGAACTCGTAGGCAATAGGACATTTTAAGTGTCTTCTGGCTTTCCACAAGCTATAGTCCTTGTTTTTTGTGGGATCCAAATTTTTATAGTAAGTAGCGGAGTCGTGTTTCTGTCTCAGTTTCATGCGTAAAGCTCTTTCAAATCCGTTCATTTGCCTCTTGATGTCAGGAGAGCGACTATGTTGCCATTGAATTATTATCACGTCTAATATTTTTAACAATGGCAAAATCAATGAGATCCGGCAGCTTAGTAAAGTCTGTTGCCCAATAGGTGAGCTTACCTTCAGATACGACGTCTTGCTTTAACTGTACTGTATAGAAGTCTGGAGCCCCAAAAGGTGTGCTTTGCATTGTAATTGCCGGCTGCAATGAACTTTTGTCCTAGTGTGGCAAAAAACATGGCGAATTGGTGTTCAATTGGTGTCCGATTTCGTGCCTGGACGGACAAAATACTGACAAGAATGCAATTTTGAAATCAGTAAGGTTAATAGACGTAGCTTGTGTAAAACCTTCGCTGAATTCTGGCATTGAAAATTGTCTTATTTTTTTGTGCACTATGACGGCGGCGCACCACCATTGTACTTGGATGTTTAGTATCGTATGTGAAAAATTCATTGACTCTAAAACAGTTTTTTATAGTGAAATGTGTTTCAGAGACCAAAAGTATGTCTACTTCTTGTGTTAGAGAAAATGTTCAACTTCATATTTATGTTGGGAGAGCCCATTTTCGTTCTAGAAGCATATTTTCAACTGCTAAATTTTTTGCTAAGCAAAATTTGCAGAGGCGAGTTTTGCGTGCGTAGAATTTCTAGAAACTTACCCTGCATTGTTTTTATAAAGTTGTTTATTGTTTGTATTAGGTTTTCGATTGAATTCGAATTGTGTGTAAACGGTATCTGTGTACTCTCTCTTAAGATGCTGACATAAAAATGTTTTCGCGTAAACTGACTTTCCGCCTCACCGTTAGCATTCGATAATTGTGCATCATTTTTCAGTGGTTAGGCATACGTGTAATTTTGTTTAGTGTGTGGTATGTTACTAGGTTGTGTACTAGTTATGGATTCAGCAGGAAGCCTAGGGAATTAGGAAGCCTTATATTGTTCATATTCAGGCTTACGTACTATCTTCGAATTGTTTTTTACGTATTGGAAGACTTTACAGCCCCTATAGCAAACAACACAAACGGACGGTAATTTGCAGTAAGTTTTTGTGTTCCCGAATTTTTGATAATTAGTGCACTGACGGGGACCATTACATTTTAATGCCTCTTCAACAGTTATTCTTCTATTGAAGAGGTAACACAAGTGGTAGATAAGATGGAATTCTTTTATTTTAGCTTAGTTGCGTTCAATACAATCTAAATCCGATGCATTGCTTTGGGGAACTTTATTTTTATTTAGGAGATTGCACTGCCCTCACGACGTAACCTCACGCTTCTATATGACACCTTTTATTTCCTCAGTGGAAACAGAACTGTCAATTCCCCTTATAACAGTTATTAAACCTTTAGCACTTTTTAATTGGTAAGTGTAGTAGCTTTTATTTTCTGATTCTAGTCAGCTTACGTTGAACCGATAATTTTTCCCGTATGTGCTAGGATCTTTGTTTCTGGTATTTGTTCCCATCAAATGGAGGCGACGTAGAAATTTTGTATATCACCTGTCTCGTTTATTTATGTATAATAGCGGCTCTAGTATACTACTTTTAGGGATTCCTGCAGAGATTTCCCCTTTTTTAGAAAATTGATCTTTTGACCATACCTTAAACGTTCTATTTGCTAAATGGCTCTTTAGCAGTTTGTAAGTTTCAGATAGAACTCGGGTTATTTTTGTAAGTATCCCATCATGCCAGACTTTATCAAACGCCTGGGAAATATCAACGAACAAAGGTCAACAATATTAGTTATTTTCAAATGCAGATCTAATAACGGTGTCGAACTTGCTCAATTGTATTATGGATTTCTAGAAAATCAAACTGCTGGTCCGCGATGATATTTAGATAAGTAAAATACGGCTTTAAAGACGAAACGAATAATAATTCAAACAAGTTTTATAAAATTGACAGCAGGCTAATGGGCCTGTACGATGTAATCTGACTTATGTAAGTCTTTGTCTGGTTTAGGGATCATTACAATTTTAGACATCTTTCAAAAGCATGGGAGGAAGCCAATTCACAATATTGCGTTTAATACGAACAGTAAAATTCTCAGAGTCATATTATGTAAATACTTTATCATTGAGACGGTAATACGATCAGGGCTGGAACATTTTCTCTTATCTAGAGTTTTATTTGTCGATTTTAATGACGATTGCTGTAATTCGAAGTGATTTGCGAAGGCTTTTACCTTTTTAATTAAGCTCTTAGCCCATGTGCGGCTTTAAGTCTTAATGTGCATGGAAATTTTTACCAACATTTCTTTTTACTGATCGTTGGGTGTTGCATTTCGTACTGCGGCCGCCAGGACGCTCGTAAAATAATCAACAGCTGCTTGAATATAAGCCAGGTCAGTGAGAGCTTACATAAATTTTATATTTCAACCAATTATTGTTTTTATTTGGATAAGAAATAAGGGTTTCATGTGAGGTGTTTATTTATTTATATAAATTCTTTAAATCGTTTCAGAACCTGCTCATACAATCTGGCCACATAATTAAATTACTCATCAAAGAACGGTTTCGTAAAACCAACAAGGCATACAATAGGCTTGCTCAGTATACTGTGCTTTGGCAGCGTAGCGGCTCTTTTTACATTCTAAATAGTTCCATAAAATACACTTCTTTCATTAGATCAGATAAGTATTTTAAGATTAACATTTCCACCACATAAATAGAAAATAAAAAAAATACTCTTCACACAAATTTTAAAGAAAACTACTTCATGTTGTTCATATGTACTCGGCTGTGTTCGTTTTAGGAACATGATACGAGCTCAAAACTGCACATGTACTGCATGAAGAAAATGTTTAACGTTCAGTTCGACAAAGAGAATTCAATATGATGTGTATCTAGCAATACAAACTACTTTCACATTATTTCTTTTACTATTCTTTCGTAGTATGTATGTAAGTAATTAAATTTAATTTTTTTTGTGACTATTGGATTTTGGTGTCATTTTTAAAACAAGAAAATTAGATTCTTTTATAAATTTCTTATTACTGATTTCTTACTTTAAAAATATTTCTATTAGTTATTTAAGTCTTTTATTTTAACGTGAAATTGAATTTTATTTTTCATAATAAAAACATTTATCATAATTATTTCGTATATTGTAATGAACTTTATCTGTTTTAAGATGTTTTATACAGTTTTAATTGTCTTTGTTAAATAGAATAATTAAAAAGTTCAAAATCTATTTTATGTACATATGTACAGTGGAATCTCTCTTGGACGGAGACCGACGGGACCATGGAAATGTGTCCGTGTCAAGAAAAAACCGCAAATATAAATCAGTAAATTCAAAATATGAATTTAAACTTTTATTTAAAAATCCGTTTATAAAAAAAAAATAAAAATACAAAAAATTCAACTGAATTTAAATAAACAAAAATCATTAATTTAAATATACTATACATATGAAATAAAAATTAAAAATTACTATGTATGAATATATATTATGTTAACAAGAATTCATCCATTTTAATTTGACGTGTTTTAGTCCTGGCAGTTTGACCATAAATGCTGCTACATCATCAGGAATCACAGAAGCAGATTCACCACATATTGCTTTAAATGTAATATTATGTCGAATTTTGAATTTAGTAAGCCAACCTGATGATGCATTGAAGGTTTTGTTACCCAAAGATTTGGCTATTTCTTTAGCTTTGCTACGGATCAATGTACCTAAAACTAAAGATTTAAATTATACATGTCAATTAGCCTATTTAATAAATTAGTGAAAAAATGACGCAACCTGCTGTGAGTCCTTTGTAAATTGCACATCCTGATATACTTACCAGTTAATGGAATTCCTTTATTGCGTGCTGCAACGAACCACTCGTAGCACAACAGATCAATTGTTGATCCATCAGCACTAAAAAAGCTTCGCTTTTCATTTAAATTTGCGTTTGAATACCATTTTTTCCTTAGAACTTCTCTTTTCTTTATTATATCAGACGCTTGAGTTTTACCAATAGCAAATCGCTTTAATAAATTCCTTGCACTTAATTTTTCTTTATTATACAATTCAATGACTTCTATTTTTTGTTTAAGTGTTAATATTGACCTCTTTTTATCTATTTTTAACCGTCACACACGAACAATTGTTTATAAGCAAATGAACTCAACATTTCCAATACACATATACATAAACATACTTTTACACTTTTTGGGCATTCCCCTTAATAAAACTTTATTATGCCAGATAAAAATGATTTTATATTTGTCATAGTGATGCCACAGTGTACATAAACTCAACGAACGAATTAAAACCGATTTTAGGAATTTATTTGGAATTTATGGCTTGCAGAAATTAGGCAAGAAAATCTAAGTGTCCGGACAAGAAAATCTTTCTTTTTTTTTCCTAAATGGGTGTCCGCGTCCGTTCATGAGAACGTCCGTTCAAGGGAGAGCTTCTTCAATGTTGTTCTTATGGCACGTTGCCGGGACCAGACCAAAGTGACCGTCCAAAGGAGGTGTCCGCTTTAGGGATATTCCACTGGTCATTGTTTTCATTTTAGAATGTTTATTGATATTTCTGTGTATGTATGAAATAGATTTGGTTTTACCAAAACTACTCATCTTAAAAAAATAGTTATTTGTCTTCATGTAACAGCTAGCGAGGTGGGTTTTTACATCTTTCTTTATATGTAAAACATACACACCCATCTATATTTAAAAAGTCACATGTAGGCAAAACCTAAAACTCCTTAAAACCGACAGCGAAAGTAAAATCTAATTGCTACCAAAATCAATTTATTTTAGCTAAATATTTGTTATATATGTTTGGAACGATTTTCCGTCATCCCTTGTCAATTTTGGTTTGCATGGATGTTCATACAAATGTATGTATTTACATTTATGGTTATAATTGTCGTCATCTGCTTACTGAACTATTTTCAATTTCGCCATGTATGTAATTACATATGTGTTTAAATGCTATCCATATACTCATTGTTCCGCAAAAAAGGAACATCATTTTTGCGGTACTCTTCTTTTCATGTTCACAAATTTTTATGTTCCTCTTTTTGTATGAATTTTGTATCTATATTATACATTTAAAGGCAATGAATTATTTTAATTTCATTACATATGTAATATAATTTTTGTTAAACAATGAATAAAATGTGGAATTTTAACTAAAACTACATAGCCTTTCCCTAAGGCAATTTGTATATTTTAGCCTTATTTTCAATACCTAGTTAGCCTTTTTTAGAATCTGGTAACACTGTTCTTCTTCAAGAATAATACGTATTTATTTTGTTTAATTATTTAAGGTTTTCGAATATTTGTTTACTAATTTCTTTAGAATTAATGAGTATTTTTCGCACGACACCAAACATCCAAGCGGAGGGGCATGTGGTGGCACGCCGTGATAGTGCGCAAAAACTTAATGCAAGAATTCTTTCAGGTTTGTCAGGTTTTTTGCTACATTGGTACAAAAGTTGTTTGCAGCTGGCGATTACAATGCTAAGCCCACCTATTGGGGCTCTAGACTTATTTTTGCTAGAGGGAGGCACTGTATAACACAGTTCAAGATAATAAGCAAGACGTCGTATCGGGAGGCTAACCCACCTACTGGCTAACAAAAAAAAAATATTCGTACCAGTCATCAGCTGATACACAAATTCTTCTCAGGGAGAAGAGAAGGCTTAGAAGGCAATGTCAGAGCAGTCGTACTCCAGACATCAAAATTAAATTGTGCCAGACAACTTTGCGTAATCAATTGAGACAGAACTTGGATCGAACGATCAACATGGATTATAGCCTATAGAAATCTGTGAAGCACTTACAATGTCCTGTTGGCTATGAAATTCAGATGAAGAAGTAAATGCCTTTCCAAATGATAGGAAATTAACCTAATTATGCTGTTAGAATTTTACTATTCGTATTCAATGCAAAGCAACGAGTCGGCTTCTTCTCATGCTTTAGGAAGATGTCTGAAATCGTTATGATAATCAATCGTGCTTAAAGCCTTACCTCATAGAGCTACATATTATCCCAGACCATCAGTTTGGTTTTCGAGCAAGTCCACAGAATTGTTACCGTTATTAGATCGGCATTGGAAAATAAGCAATATTGATCAGCTTTATTTATTGACATATCCCAGGAGTTCGATAAAGTCTTGCATGATGGGCTGCTCACGAAAATAACTCGAGTTGTTCCTGAAAATTCCCATAATATTCTTAAGAACTATTTGACAGATAGAAAGTATAAGATTCAAAGGACCAATTTCCTTAAAATGGGAAAATCTATGCAGGAGTATTCAAGGTAGTATTCTAGGGCTGCTGTTATATATCCTCTATAGCACTGATATGCCAACAAGCCCAAATACATATACGTTAAAGTTTGCAGACGATACGGCATTTATAAGAGTTCACGAAGATCCGAAGGTTGCATCCGAACAAATACCGTCTCATATTAATGAGCTAGAGTACTGGCTAAAAAAATGGAGAATAAAGGTAAATCCATTCAAATGTGCTCAGAGAAATGTTCTCAAATACTGCAGTTCTAGCGGAAACCCACGTTAAATATTTGGGTATCTACTTAGATCGACACCCTACGCGGTCGCGCCACATTGAGGCAAAAACAATGGCAATACAACTTAGAAGAAATAAACTACACTGGTTAATAGGTCCTAATTCAACCCTGGCTTGGAATACTATACAATGTCCTTTTACACAAATCCATTGAAAAGCCAATATGGCCATATAGCATTCACCTGGGTGTAGTGCTTGCGCATCAAACATCCAGAACTTACAAAGAAAGCAGTTTACGATTTTACGACTTTTCGTTTGCGCCCCTTGGTATATACGAAATGAAAATATCCATAGATATCTAGAAGTTTCTATTATCCAGCAAGAAGTAAAAGCATATTTGTGGTAATACGTAAACAAATATGTGGCTCATACCAACAATTTACTGCAATTTGATGGTCACCAGAGGCTAAGAAAAATTACACGCCTGGCGAGATGGCTCTCTCTAGTATATATATAGATGGAGATTTTAATACATTATATTAGTTATTACATTGGTGATAACTACTATATAATATTTTAGAGATAAGATTTATATACTTATTGTGAACTTCTTTTGGAAAGATTCAATAAAATAGTAAAGCCTAAAAAATCTTTATATACATATACATAATATCAAATAAAATATATAAATAAATAATAATATTTTTATTATATTCTATACGAAATATTTGGAGAATTTAAGCGTGATTTCAAATCGGCAGTCGCTTAGCTGACCAGTTTAAAATCACTTGATTTGCGTGATTTGAAATCCAAAAGTGATTTTAAAACAGAGGTGTAAAACACATATTTTTAAACGTTATAATAAGTTTTTATTATATTAAAGATTTTTTAGGCTTTACTATTTAGTGAATCTTTCCAAAAGAAGTTCACAATAAGTATATAAATCTTATCTCTAAAATATTTATATAGTATAGTTGGTGTCGTGCGAAATTAGTAAAAAATTAAAAAAAATTATTCGAATACCTTAAAAATTAAACAAAAAAAAAATACGTAGTATTCTTGAAAAAGAACAGTGTTACCAGATTTTTAAAAAAATGCTAACAAGGTATTGATTTTTTTTTTTTTTTATACTGTATTCTATTTTATTGAATCTTTCTATTAAAAGAAATTTACAATAAGTATTCAAATCTTATTTCTAAATTATTATTTACTAGTTAGTACCAACGTAATAACTAATTTTTTGTATTCAAATCTTAAAAATCTATCTTTTATTGTGTAGAGAGAGCCGCCTCACCAGGCTCAATGTGTCAGTTCTTTTTAGTCTCTGGTGGCCATCAAATTGCAATAAATTGCGTGCTAGAGTGTTGGGATGTGCGACTAGTTTGTTCACGTATTTGGACGTGTATGTTTTAACTTCTTCGTGGATAGTGGGAACTTTGAGATCCCTACGTATGTTTTCATACAGGGGGCGCATACGATATGACGTAAAATCCTAGACTGTCTTCTCTGTAACTTCTGGATATTTGATGCACAGGCAGTACCCCACAGCTGAATACCATATGACCATATTGGCTTTATATCGGATTTGTATAAAAGGACTTTATATTCCAAAGCCAAAGTTGAGTTAGGACTTATTAGCCAATGCAGTTGATTTGTTCGAAGCTTTATGGACGTTATTTTTGCCTCAATGTGACGGGACCAAGTTAGGCGCCGATCTAGGTGGATGCCTAAATATTTGACGTGCGTTTCCGCTGGAACCGTGGTATTAGTTATTGTGATTGGTGGACAATTTTAAGGGAAAACGTTACATGAGGTTACATGATGGTATTGAAAATAAGGCTAAAACATCCAAATTGCCTTAAGGAAAGGCTATGTAGTTTTAGTTAAAATTCTACATTTTATTTATTGTTTAACAAAAATTATATTACATACGGAAAGAAGAATCCTAAGTTACCGGCAACAGAAATAACGAGAACTATTAAAAACAACTTTAAAATAAGCGTGTCCAAATACAGTTACAAAAGTTCTTCATGTGGGTGGGTACAGCAGTTGTGTTCCACGTAAGAAACTATTTATAAGCAAGGTGAACATAGCAAAACGACTCAAATACGTCGAAGAACACAGAAATAAGTCTAACGACTTTTGGAACAGAGTGGTTTTTGCAGATGAAAGTAAATTCAATATATATGGAAACGATGGCAGATGTAGAGTGTGGCGAAAGCCCAATGAGGAATTTAAAGAACAAAATTTGTGCCCAACATTTAAACATGGGGGAGGGTCTGTGTTAGTTTGGGGATGTATGAGCGCTGCTGGAGTTGGAAATTTGCAGATAATTAATGGAATAATGGACCACAAGAAATACATTGACATCTTAAAGACGAATCTCCAGCCTAGTGTGCAAAAAATGGGTATTGCCGAAAATTTCATATTTACCCAAAATAGCGACCCCAAACATACGGCACATAATACCAAGTTATGGTTATTATACAGGGTGGGGCAAAAGTCGCGAAGGGATTTGAAAAATTAATAACTTTTCTAATTTAATCTTTTTTTTTATTTTTCTTTTTAAGACTTGTAAAATAAATCTGGGAGATTAATTATGGAAGGTTACAACGTTATCCAGCGAACCAAAATCATAGAACTTTATTTTGAACATCATCGATCAATAATTCAAACTCAACGAGCCTATCGTCGTCATTTTAATATACGGAATTCACCATCCGAATCAATGATTCGACGCTTAGTGACACGTTTTCAGGAACAAGGCTCAGTGAGGGATCTTCCACGAAGCGGAAGACCACATTCTGTAATTAGTGAAGCAAATATTCAACGCGTTCTGGAGAGTGTTGAGGAGAATCCTGAAACATCAACTCGAAGGCGCTCTGCTGAGCTGCAAATGTCTCGGCGGTCTTTACGCAGAATATTAAAGGGAAATTTACATCTTTTCCCATACAAGGTGCAGTTAGTGCAAGAACTAAAGCCACGAGATTCCCAAGACCGATTAATTTATGCAGTTCGCTTCCAAGAATTGACCAGAGAACATAATGATTTCATTCATCATCTGATAATGAGCGATGAAGCACATTTTCAATTAAATGGTTTTGTAAACAAGCAGAACTGCAGAATATGGGGAATTGAGAACCCAATAGTGGTTCATCAGAGACAATTACATCCACTTAAATGTACAGTATGGTGCGGAATCATGTCCCAAAGAATTATTGGACCATTCTTTTTCGAAGCTAACGATGGAAATGGTGTAACGGTAAATGGCGAGCGATATCGAGATATGCTCCAAAATTTTTTAAGGCCAGCTCTTTCTGACAATCGAGAGATGGGGTTTCAGCAAGATGGGGCCACTGCACACACTGCTCGAGCTACTATGCAGCTCCTAAGGCAGATTTTTGGCGAACGTTTAATTTCCAAAAATTCAGCATTTAATTGGCCAGCCCGTTCGCCGGATTTAACAGCACCAGATTATTTCCTTTGGGGATATTTGAAAGAGAAGGTGTATATCAATAAGCCCAGAACACTTGCACAGCTCAAAGAGAATATACGAGCCGAAATAAGAGCGTTGCAGCCAGATACTCTGACTCGTGTCATGGAAAATGCTATTAAAAGAGCTCAACTTTGCGAGGCTGAAAATGGTGCTCACTTACGTGACGTAATCTTTCACACCTAAATTTAAAAAATCTCCCAATATCATATTTTATTATTTTGTAAAAAAAAAAATTAAATTCAGAATTAAAAAAAGTTATGACTGTTTTAAACCCCTTCATGACTTTTGCCCCACCCTGTATAACACACCAAAATGGATGGAAACTCCCCCGTAATTATTAGATGTCAACCCCATTGAAAATTTGTGGGACTATTTTGAGAGAAAAGTTAGAGAAAGGGAAACAAGAACCAAGGCTGAACTTACCAAAGCTTTGCAGGAAGAATGGGGAAAAACTCCACCCCAAGTTACCCAAAACTTAGTCGATTCCCTCCTAGAAGACTAGACGCCATAGTTAGAAATAAAGGTTCCCATACAAAATATTAAAATTGTTGTTCACCGTAACTTTCTAGCGAAAGTTCGAAATTAGCACTCACTTTTTGAAGTACAAAAAAAGAACTTATTTTTATTTAAGCCTTACAATTCAGACGTTTTTAATTTTTTTTATTTATGTTTTTAATAGTAATAATTATTACGTATTTTATGTGAGTCTGAGCACTCACTTTCTGAGTCAACTGTATGTAACGCCTTTAAATGTATAATATTAGGATATAGATACACACATACATATGTATGTATTTAATGTGGGCTTAAGCTTAGACAACAATATTTTTTATTAGATTTTTAATAAAAAAAATTGAATAAAAGTCTGTTGTAAAGTTTTCTACGTTCAGACTACACCACATTGTAGAAACAAGTGGAGTATTGAAAGAAGGTACAGCTACTCACATAGATATATAACTTTTTCAAATATATTTTTTTTAATTTGCCCCAAACATATTCTTATATATTTTCTTTTAGATGAAGGAATAAATATCAGTAGTAGCAAGTAGCTTTCTTTAAAATTTGTGTGGAGTATTTTTTTTGTTATTTTCTATTTATGTGGTGGAAATGTTAATCTTAAAATACTTATCTGATCTAATGAAACAACTGTATTTTATGGAACTATTTAGAATGTAAAAAAAGTCAATAGACTGCCAAAGCACAGTATACTGAGCAAGCCTGTTGTATGCACTGTTGGTTTTGCGAAACCGTTCTTTGATGAGTAATTTAATTATGCGGCCAGATTGTATGAGCAGGTTCTGAAATGATTTAAAGAATTTAAATAAATAAATAGACAATATCCAAATAAAAATACTAATTGGTTGAAATATAAAATTTATGTAAGCTCTCACTGCCCTACGAAAATCCCATTAATAAATCTGGCTTATACGGCAGTACGAAATGCAACACCAAATAAACGATCAGTTAAAAGAAATTTTGGTATAAATTCGGCTGATATACAGACTCTCTTCAGTGCAGAGGGAAGGCTTTGAAGGCATGACAACATAGTCGTTCTCCCGACAACAAGACCTTATTGAGCTTATGTCAGAGAACTTTACGTAAAAAATTAAGACAGAAACAAGACTCCGTTATAGAGATACTTATATTTAAGAAATTTGGATCCAAGAAAACTATAAGGAAACTGTGGAAAACTGTAAGGCACTCACTATCCCCTACGAATTCCCATTAAGACATTAAAGCCGCACATGGGCTAAGAGCTTAATTAAAAAGGTAAAAGCCTTCGCAAATCACATCGAAAAGGTTTTCACACCATATGACATTATTGTTCCTATGAAATTGCGGCAATCGTTATTAAAATCGACAAATAAAACTCTAGATATGAGAAAAGCTTCCGGCCCTGATCGAATTACCGTCTCAATGATAAAGTATTTACATAATAAAGATCTTAGAATTTTACTGTTCGTATTAAACGCAATATTATAAATTGGCTTCCTCCCATGCTTTTGAAAGCTGTCTAAAATTGTAATGATCCCTAAACCAGACAAAGACTTAAGTCAGATTACATCGTACAGGCCCATTAGCCTGCTGTCAGTTTTATAAAAATTGTTTGAATTATTATTCGTTACGTCTTTAAAGCCGTATTTTACTTATCTAAATATCATCCCGGACCAGCAGTTTGATTTTCTAGCAATCCATAATACAATTGAACAAGTTCACAGAATCGACACCGTTATTAGATCTGCATTTGAAAATAACCAATATTATTCACCTTTTTTCGTTAATATTTCCCAGGTGATTGATAAAGTCTGGCATGATGGGATATTTACGAAAATAACTCGATTTCTATCTGAAAACTCTCACAAACTGCTAAAGAGCTATTTAGCAAATATAACGTTTAAGGTATGGTCAAAGGATCAATTTTCTAAAAAAGGGGAAATCTCTGCAGGAATCCCTAAAAGTAGTATACTATAGCCGCTGCTATACACAAATAAACGGGACAGGTGATATACAAAAATCCGTGCAACAAACCAACGAAACAGGTAATACAGTAAACCACGTACAACAAGTGCAAACAGGTATCAACATATAACCATTACCAAAAGGAAGGCCAGTCCTAAGTCTTCGGAACGAAGCAATGTAAAAGTTGTTAAGTTACTGCAAAGCAGGCAAGTGGTAATAGATTCTCCTGATGATGGAGATGCCCGACTCGCTGTCACGTGATTTTAAACCGGTCAGCTAAGCGACTGCCGATTTGAAATCAAATCGAAGGCACACTCATCGCCCCTAACCAATATATCTTTCAGTTTTAAAATTTTCGTTTCTTTTTTTTTTTTTCTTAATAACTTATAAGGTAGTTAACAAAGCATATCATATATGCAATTAACAAAGCAAATTTTCCAACCAACGGTGAGCACCTAAAGAAATAAGCACTAAATAGTGTGAAAAATATTTAACAAAACTATATAATCTTCATTATATTTCTTTGACCTTTTATTATAACTTTTGGTAACTAATTTTTAAGCACTTTTATAATACAATTTATGTTCTGATGATGCTACACAAAGGCATAGCCAAATATCGAATATAATAAATAAAATTATTTTATGAAAAGAATTTAATCAAAGGCCTAGTGCTTGAAAAATAATTAACTAAAACAAAAACAATATAATTTTTTATATAAAAAATTTACAATATATACTGCTTTAGAAAGTTCTTAGGTTCGTATTTTTTATTACTAATTTAATAAATAAGTTTTATAAAATAAAGGACTTATAGTTTATAATTATGTTTTTAACTCCTTTTTGTTTTTTTTTTATTTTCATTTACTTAACATTTTAACTATTAAGATTATTAATTTAAAAATTTATATACTCACATATACATATATAATAGTATGTATGTATATTTAATATGCCTTAAATTTGAAAGTAAACTCAAAGTCAGGCGCACAGGAATAGATTAAAAAATGTCATCTTTTTTGTTGTAAATTACAGTAAATTTAAGAAAAAATTGCTTTATATACTACAGATTTAAAGCTGGTCCACATATGCAGTATTAATTAAAAAAATACAGAAAGAAGTTTATTAAATGAAAACATGCAATTCGGAAGTATAGATATGTTTACATATACATATAATAAAAAAAATTTTAGTTGTAAATTTTGAATTTTATATATCTAGATAAATTTAAACTAACTCTTGGCGTTACAATTCAGATTTTTTTTTTAAACATAATTTGATTGTAAATTTTGTAACCATAGAAATAAACCAAATAAACTTGGAAAATACTTATGTAAACTTGTATTTTTTTAAAGGATAAGCATTAAAATTGTAAATAAATAGTGTAGGTTCCATTCTTAAATAAATTTTAGATTACAACTTGAACATTATATATATGCGGGTTATTCTAACATGATATTTCGATCTATTTGCAACGAAATTTCCAGTTACCTTTATTTAATCTACCACTTCGTAGCGACCTTAATGAAGACCTTAATCATTATCTAAACAAAACTGCACGAAGCTCAAATTTTTATTGGATTTACATATCGCTCATTTCGTGCAAGACCGTCACAACTCAAAATTTGGCATTTTCGAGTTAGTAATGCAGAAATGTTATTCTCTTAAATCTTTACAAATTGATCTAAGAACGGAGAGAATTATCGAAAAAATAACGGTAATACAGATGCTTGTGACGCTATGAACTCTCGTAACAAACTTGAGCAATTAACATCAACAAGGTCACATTTCAGTTTGTGTTTGACATTCCTCTTGTACATGTGGTTTTCTTTGTAGTAAAGAAGAAACATTTGATTTTATTACTGTATTTTAGTGAAAGAGAAGGTAAAAAATGTGGAAATACTTTGTTGTTAGAGTGCATCAAATCTAAATGTGATTTTATTGAATTGGATATTTCTATTTCTTTATCAAGAACATTTGCATTTAAACATTTCCTAAAAAAAATGTAACATTCTTGTAGTTAACTATTTTGTTAAACTAAATATTATTTTAGGTTATGACGTTATTACAATTAATGTAATGAATTCAATTGCTTGTACCGATTTGTATTAACTTCAAATGAATCGTTATTGTCAGAAATATATAAATTGGTTGTTATAAAATTAGGTCACATTGTTGGTTGTGTCGTTATAGCAAATAATTTTTACTCACATTCCGTATAGTTAAATACAGCCCACCGGACACAATTGTAGCTGTTTAAACAAATACATTTTGTACAAGCATTTTCTACTAAGCCTGGCATATCAGAACGAAAAAATAATGATCTCATGGAATTATTACATAAGGGTCTTATACCTAAATATTACAATACGTTTTATAACAATTTATACAATTTTCTATATTAGCTTTTATATGTTGTACGCTGAATTGAAATTAATTTTCTATATTTTAAAAGCAATTACATATTTTTGTATCAATTCAATACATTTAATCTGAATATTATGTTTTAAGAAAAAATTTTGCTTTAATTTTTGTTTTCCAATATTTTAGACAATACAATGAAGTTGTGTATGAATTCAATCAATAAACAATATTTTTTAGCAATATAGTGACATTTTCACTTATGACTTCAATTAATGTTACAGGGTTACAGCAATAGTGTCACAATTCAAATATCGAATTATAAAACCGTGTCTATACAAAAATATACCGTTCTTCCAATACAGGAGACTCAGTAAATGGATTTTAAACATATTAAACTTTATATTTCTGTACACATTTAAATTCGTTATTAGCAATTTTGTGAGAAATAATAGGTTGAAATCTTAAAAAGGCTCTCCTATAAAGTTTCAAATTTTGAGTTGTGACGGTCTTGCACGAAATGAGCGATGTCTTGTTGTACATATCATTAAAAAAAATTTCAAGTAACTGATTCGAATCATCAAATCTATCAAATAAGTTCTGATTTTCAAATATGTAAAATGTTTAATGACACAAAACATACATCCAAATCAATTAGTATTTTATTAAAGCAAACTGTTTGTTTGAATGCCAGAACTTTTTCATTATAAAGTGTTATCACAACTCTACAGAAATGAAATTATGTAATCACTTTATTGATTACACATTGTATCATGTGTTCTTGCATCTATTAAGCCGATTCAAAACATTTTCATAAGTATATTTGTTCCATCACATATTTCGGGTTTTTAAAAACTTTATTAAAATATTACTAGAACTCGAATAATTAAATGAATAAAAATTGTATATTATATTCTGTGAATTCAAAGTTTTTCGGTTATATTCATAAACGAAATTATCGTAAGTTTAAAGCACAAAATAGTTAACAAACACTTTTAAGTTATTTAACCTTTAATAAGCTTTAAACAACTATTTATTTTTGAATTGTAATACTCTGGCAATACCATCATATTTTTTAAGGTAATGTTGTTGCACGAAAATGTTTTAATTGATCAGAGTAATCGGATTAATAAATAGGTATTTACTATTTTTTGAACAAAAAAATTTAAATAAAATGTTGTATTAGGTGTAATAACAAAAATAAAATGAATAACTTAGGACTTACACAACTTCTTTTTGCAAGGGACGAATAAGGTCCATTTTTTATTCACTTATGTATGAAAAACCAATCCAAATTTTAATGACGAATAAAATACAGAGCGCATATACAGGGTGGCCCAACCAAATGAGACCTAGTGATGTGAAACACAAATAACTTTTTTATTTTTTAACATAATTTATTTTTTCTTTTTGCAGATTATAACTGAACTCTTGGAAATTTAAAATGAATACGTACAGTACACAACAACGCATTAAAATTATCGATTTTTATTATTCTTCTCAACGCTCAATTGTTCTGACGCAGCGAAATTATCGCCGTTTTTTTAACGTAAGATCAGCGCCCACATCTTCCATGATTACAAGTTAAGTTCGCCGTTTAGAGGAACTGGGTTCAGTTGCCGACCGTCCAGGAAGAGGTGCTCATCGAAATATTCGTACTGAAGACAACGTGGAAGCTGCGCAGCAGAGTGTTGCAAATGATCCATCTGTCTCAACTCGTCGCCGTTCCGGCCAATTGGGTATACCCAGAACAACATTACAGAGAATTTTAAAGTTGGATCTTAAGATGTATCCATACAAAGTTCAAATTGTGCAACAGCTTCTACCGCAAGACCCCCAACAACGACTACAATACGCTATTCGATTTACACAATTAACCACACAAAATGATTTTGTAAATTATCTTTTGATGACGGATGAAGCGCATTTCCATTTAAGTGTTTATGTGAATTAACAAAACTGTAGGTTGTGGGGCACCGAAAATCCAAGGGCAATACACTGCGGTTATGGGATTATTTAAAAGACAAAGTGTATGTTAACAAACCACAGACACTTGAACAGCTCAAGCAGAATTTCGAGACGAAATACGGCGCCTGCAACCAGAAACATTACGCCGTGTAATGCAAAATGCGCTAAAAAGAGCCAATGCCTGTATCGAGCAAAATGGTGGTCATTTGCCTGATGCCATATTTTACACATAGTCACGTTAAATTTCCATAAAATGTATTTAACATATAAAAATAAATCATTTAAAAAAACCGTTATTTAAGAGATATACGTGTTTAACATCACTAGGTCTCATTTGGGCCACCCTGTATGTACTTCACAATGATGTTAGCTTCTGGAAGAATATTGCTTTCTAAAACAATTTTCCCAACAAAATTAAAATTTATTTTATTAAACCTACAATAAAATTTTTTCATAATTATATTCTTTAAACACAATTTTCACTTTTTAATATAATTTTGCTTATTAATGGTTTAAATGGTTGTTTTAAATTCCTATGAATACGGCCGTTTAACTTTGACTTTTTTAATTAACAAAAGTTAGTACTATATCAAGTCATATAAGTAAACACAATAAACTTGCTTTGAATTGTGTCTGTCTAATGCGTAAGCTCTTATTAAACTTAAGAACTTACAATAAGTATAAGAACTAGTTGAATACAAACCAATCAATTACGTTACTTTTGGTTTAAATATATTTTTCACAAAACCGATTTCTTTTTATTTAACATAATTATACAATAACATAACTTAATTTCCTACTGAAATATTTTTTGGCTGTCATAATTGTTGCCTTTGATTTGTCGTTTTACTTATGACAGCTGAAAATGTTCTTCTGTGATCACTTGCACTGATAAAAATGATTGCACTTTTCCTTACCATGTAATGAATGGCAAAACTTGTTGGTTATACTCCAATCTTCTTTTAATGACAAATTAAACATGGAGTAGTCAGCATCACCAGTAACCTCTTTGACTATGTTTAAGAACTTTGGCAAACAATTCATTAAAGCCTCTCCAGATAACGAAGAATACGTTTCTAAAAGTATCAAACCTTTGCATCTGAAATTTTAAGTAAAACGTACAATTATACAAGTACCTACTAACACAATATAACTAAATTTATTTTAATAAAGTAAATAATACAGGGTGTCCGCCAGGAAGGTATACTACTTTGTTTTGCCGCCATTTTGGTAAACATTAGTCTTGACAGTTCATATTTGGCTGTCGCGAAGTAGAGACGTGGAAAATTTATTATGGAAAAATATTCGGTAAACCAACGTGTGACGATGAGAAAGTTAGTGAAATTTTAGGGAGAAATAATGCACTATTTATCTTGTAGTAAATGATTTCGAAGAAAGAGGGACTGTAGCTGATAGGCCCAAGGCTGAAAACATTACTGCTGTTCAAGAAAGCGTTCAAAACAATCCATCAACCTCAATTCAACACCGTGCTCAGGTGCTTGGTCTTCAAAGAACAACTTTGGCTACAATTTTGCACAAAGATTTGCATTTGTTTCCATTTAAGTTGACACAAGAGCTTCTTCCAGAAGACCATTTACGCCGCCGTACATATGCCAATAGGATGCTACAGCTCGCCCATGACAACCCCGATTTTTATGAAAAAATCATTGTGAGTGGCGATGCACATTTTCATTTGAATAGATATGTGAATAAACAGAATAGGCGGTTCTGGGCAATGGAAAACCCTCAAATTATTCATCAGTCACCTTTGCATCCATTAAAAGTGACAGTCTGGTGTGCAATTTGGTCAGAAGGAATCATTGGACCTTACTTCTTTGAAACTAAAAACGGCAACTGTCAATGGGGAGCGATATCGTGATATGATTGAAAAATTTTTAACGCCAAAACTGCATGCTTTGGGATTGACTAACATGTGGTTTCAACAAGACGGTGCCACATCGCATACAGCCAGGATTACAATAGAATTACTGCGAGACCTCTTTCCACAACAAGTTATTTCAAGGAATGGTTTTGTTGATTGACCTCCACGGTCGCCTGATTTGACTGCTCCGGACTTCTTTTTGCGGGGATATCTGAAAAGCAAGGTTTATGTAAACAAACCAGAAACGCTGGAGCAACTCAAACAAAATATTCCTGATGAAATTAATGAAATACCGCGTGAAATGTGTGAGATGCTAACACAGGCGGATATTTATCTGATACAGTATTCCATACATAATTGCCGACATTAAATAAAACATTTATCAATATACGATCCATTCTCTTTCATTTAATCAAAAATTATAAACAAGGTAGTATACCTTCTCGGCGGACACCCTCTATAAGAGCTTATAGTGCATTTAAATATGCACCATTAACAGGTTATAATTGTGGCCACGGTTAAGTACATACGTACGTTATATTAAGCGCGTGATTATATTCGTAATATAATAAAATACAATTGAATAAGATCATACCCAAAGTCAAGAAACCAAAAAAAAAAAAAAAAAAACAAATAAATATAAATAAACAACATAATATAGGCTCATTTAAACCTGTTAAAAAATGTCACTGAGATAGCCAGTACATGAGTGTGCCAAACATGTTTAAAGTTAAACACAAAATTGGAGGATAAGACACGAAGAATTTTGATAACGTGTGTATCGGCTTAGAAAATGCATTCATTCAGTTAGTTGTCTAATTAAATTACAAATTTTACGTAGAATTTTGGAACGAATTTCCGTCATCCCTTGTCAAGTTTGGTTTGGAGACAAACCGGTTTCGACTATGTGCCATATTCAGTGTCATTTTTCGTTCTGAGAAGTTTGCGTCAATTCGTTAGTGTTTTATTGTGTGTCAGGTATCTATTTGTCATGTGAGCTCGTAGGCATGAACAGGTGTGAAGAGGTAGGAGGTAAAGCTCGTAAGCCGGGTGTTTTGTACGGATTGGTAGATGTAAGTGATGCCTGTTTTTATTGCTTTGTATTGCATCAGAATTTGTGTTTTTGGATGCCAGGTAGATGTTATAGGTAAATTTTTTTTTCACATAGCTGCCTGTAATTGGGACATTGTGTTTTTGTATAGATTAGACGATTGTGACACACACCAAATCAAGAATACAACTTTTACTGTATTCAAATTTATCATATCAAATAAATTCTCTATATGAATATATATTATAAAGAAAACGAAATTATGCCTACAAATTTAATTTACTTAATATCAACAAACATTACAGGTGCTACACAAGAAAATGAAACAGGTACTGTATCTAAATGCGTGCAAACTGGTATGGATCGATACATAACGATAACCAGGAGGAAGGCCAGTCCTAAGTCTTCGCAACAAAACCGAACCGCTTTTTTTTAAATAAATAAACACCATTCACAGGTAACAACACCAGATAACGCAGCAACTCATTTAAAATCCAAAAATTCCGTTCACCCAATTTACAACTTGCGATACCTTCTGAACAGAAGAACCACTGAAACGTAATGGT
This sequence comes from Phania funesta, assembly GCA_963932375.1. NCBI lineage: Eukaryota > Metazoa > Arthropoda > Insecta > Diptera > Tachinidae > Phania > Phania funesta. The sequence goes on from OZ010654.1 coordinate 46,339,408, forward strand.
CCCCGTCCGTGCACCAACTGCCAGGAATTTGGCCATACTAAAACCGAATTTTGCAATGCACTTCTTCAAAAACAGACTCTAAGTTGCAAAAATATTTTTTTAAGCTGTATTTTATTTTATTTAATCTTTCTAAAAGGAAATTGCAATAAGTATTAAAACCTTATCTCTAAAATATTATTTATTAATTATTACCAATGTAATAACTAATCTACTGTATTCAAATCTTAATGCGATCTATTATGGGGTTGGGTTAGCCGTCTCGTCAATCTCAATATATCACGTCTTTTTTAGTCTCTGGTGCCCGCGAAATTGTAATAATTTGCGAACAATAGTGTTAGGGTGGACATCTAGTTTGTTTACGCATTTTGACGTGCATGTTTCCTGATAGTGGGAACTTCTAGATCTCAATGGATATTTCCATTTCTTATATACCAGGGGGCGCATAAAATAAGTCAGAAAATCCTAGATTGTCTTCTTTGTAACTTCTGAAAGTTTGATGTGCAAGCAGTACCCCACAGCTGAATGCCATATGACCATATTGGCTTTATAACGGTTTTGTATAAGAGGACTTTGTATTCCAAAGCCAAGGTTGAGTGAGGACATATTAACCAGTGTAGTTGTTTTTGCAGTTATTTTTGCTTCAATATGACGAGACCAAGTTAGGCGTCGATCAAGGTGGATACCCAAATATTTCACGAGGGTATCCACTGGAGCAGTGGCATTTGTTATTGTTATAGGTGGAAAATTTTTTCTTCTGAAGGAAAACGTTACATGCGCATATTTCGATGGATTTACCTGTATTCTCCACGTTTTTAGCCAATGTTCTAGCTCATTAACATGAGACTGAAGTTTTTCGGATGCTACTGTCGGGTTTTGTTAACACTTATAAATGCAGTGTCATCTGAAAACGTTGACCTTACTTTAAATGTTCTAGCCGTCAGATAGCTCTTCAGAAGCTTGTGAGAGCTTCCAGGTAGTACTCGAGTTATTTTCGTAAGTAGCTCATCATGCCCGACTTTATTAAACGTCTGAGAAATGTCAATAAATAAAGCTGAACAATATTGCTTGTTTTCAAATGCAGATCTGATAACGGTGACAATTCTGTGGACTTGCTCAATAGTACTATGGTGCGCACGAAGGCCAAACTGATGGTCCGGAATGATGTTATGTTCATTAAGGTAAGGTTTTAAAGTTGAAACAAATAATTTTTCAAACAACTTTGATCAAATTTACAGTAGGCTGAAGGGTATGTATGACGTAATCTGAGTAAGGCCTTTACCTGGTTTAGGGATCATAACGATGTCAGACATCTTCCACGGACATGGGAAGAAGCCAACTCGTAACATGGCATTAAATACGAATAGTAAAATTCTCACAGCATAATTAGGTAAATTCCTTATCATTGATCCTGTAATACGATCATGTCCGGATGATTTTTTCATATCTATATTTTTAATTGTGGACTTTTATAAAGATAGCCGAAATTTCATAGGATTAATGACAGTGTCACTAATATTTGGAATAGTGAAGCTAATTATGTCATGTGGTGTAAAAACCTTTTCTAAGTGATTTGCGAAAGCATTTTACCTTTTCTGCTGAGTTTTTAGCCCATGTGCGGTTATTAAGTCTTAATGGGGATTCGTAGGAAATAGGACATTTTAAGTGCCTTACGGCCTTCCACAGGCTGTAGTCCGTGTTGTTTGTAGGATCCAAGTTTTTAAAATATGTCTTTATAGCGGAGTCGTGTTTCTCTCTTAGTTTCATGCGTTAAAGTTCTTTGACATAGAATTTTGGAACGAATTTCCGTCATCCCTTGTCAAGTTTTGTTTGGAAACAAACCGGTTTCGGCTATGTGCCATCTTCAGTGCCATTTTTCGTTCTCTTTGACATATGTTCATTTGGGTCTTAATAGCAGGAGGACTATCTCGCCATTGCCTTCTGAGCCTTCTCTTTTCACTGACGAGAGTTTGTATATCAGGCGATGATTGGTATGAATTTCTTTTCTCTTGGTGTTGCATTTTTGACTGCTGCCGTCACGACATCCGTAAATTGATTCACAGCTGCTGGAATATTAGCCGGATTTTTCTGTGGGATGTTTAGAGGTAAGTGGGAGCTCACATATATTTTATATTTTAACCAATTAGTGTTCTTATTCGGATATGAAATAAGGCTTTCATTTGCAGTGACAATACTGTCCTGTAAAATAACAATTGTAGGTGAATGGTCAGAGGATGGATCATAGGACGAACTGACAATTAAACGTGATAAACGTTTAATATTTTTTACAATGGCAAAATCAATGATTTCTGGCCACTTATTAAAATCTATTAGCCAATAGGTGGGTTTGCCTCCAGATACGGCGTCTAGCTTATGTGCTTGAACTGTATTGTACAGCAGATTAATAGACGTAGCTTGAATTATGGTATTGGAAAGTGCCTTAAGTTTTTGCGCACTATGACATGCCCTTCCACTCGGGTGCTTAGTGTCGTATGTGAAAAATCCATTGACTCTAAAACAGCTTTTAATAGTAAAATTTGTTTCAGAGACCAAGAGTACGTCTATTTCCTGTGTTAGCAGAAAATTGTCATCCACATATTTATGTTGGGAGAGCCCGTTTGCATTCCAGAAGCATATTTTCAACTGGTTCATTTTTTGCTAAGCAAAACTTGCAGCAGTATGTTTGGGGTGCACATCATTTCGTGAAACATAACCTGCATTGTTGTCATAAAGTTGTTAATTGTTTGAATTAGGTTTTCGATTGGGCGTAAGAGTTTTTTTTTGCGCTAACTGACTTTTCTCATTACGATTAGCATTAGCTAAATGTGCATCATTTTTAGAATCATTAGGTTTAGTGTGTGGGACGTTACAAGGTTGTGTACTAGCTGTGGATTCAGCACGAAGCCTAGGAAATTGGGAAGCCGTATATAGGTCGTGTTCGAGTTTGCGTACAATTTTTGAATTATTTTTTTTACATGTTGGAAGACTTTACAGCCCCTATAGTTTGCTGTTGCTGCATTTTTGAACTTGGGATCAGTTTTGGAAAAAGTGCACTCCGAAGTTCGGTGGGAGTCCCTGCAAACAATGCAGACGGATGGCAGTTTAAAGTAAGTTTTGGTGTGCCCGAATTCATGGCAATTGGGGCACTGTCGGGGACCATTACGTTTTAATGGTTCTTCTACTGTTATTCTTCTGTTAAGTAGCATCAAATACAATCTCAACTCGATGCATAGGTTGGGAAACTTTATTCTTGTTCAGGAGATTGTGCGGCGTAACCTTCCGCTTCTATGGCACTTTTTTTCCTCAATATGTACGTAATTTTATATGCCCTTTACAACAATATTCAAACCTTTAGCACTTTTTAATTGACACGTGTAATAGCTTTTATTTTCAGATTCAAGTCGGCATACAATGAGGGTATAATTTTATTCCGTATGTGCTTGGATCTTTGTTTCTTGGATTTGCCCCCGTCGAATGGAGGCGACGTAGACATTTTCCTTTCCTACGAGTTGGGAGAGCATGTTTACAATGGCATTGGACGTTTGCTCACGCAAGTAAATCGGTGGAGGTTTTTGTTCCCTGACAGCGGGCTGAGCATCTTCATTATTAGAGGTGGCAAGTATGGAGAATCTATTTTCACTCACCGGATTTTCAGCTACATCAGAACTTTTATATTGTTTGGCTGTTCGATCTTGTTGCGAAGACTTAGGACTGGCCTTCCTTTTGGTTATGGTTATATATCGATCCATATCTGTTTGTACTTTTTGAACGGGATTTGTTGTATTACTTGTTTTGTTGGGTTGTTGCACTGATTTTGGTATTGCACCTATATCGCTTATTTGTTTATTTTTATTTGATTCAGGCGTGGAAGATATGATTATATTGGCGAATAATGAACGCGTTTGCTCAAATGGTCTGATGGTTAAAAAAGCACTGTCATCTTTTTTTTTATTATTTATATTGTTCATTGCATTATTAGCATCTGTATACCTAAAAGAGTAATAAACGTTGTTGTTATTACCTTTAATATTTTGATTTATGTTTGGTGCACTCATAAACAATAAGCAAAATTTTTAACCGGTTTAAATAACCATGCACTATTTGTTTTTGTTCGAAGCTCACACTATATAATATGTTTTTGTTTGTATTTCTTAATTTTTATTTCGTGTCTTTGCACTTGTTCAATGGAATTTCTTAATAAAAAAGGGCTTGTATTATTATGCGCTAAATATTACGTACGTCTGTACATAACCACGGTCACAACTGTAAGGATCAAAAATATAGCAACTGCGGTGAAAATCACAAGTTAGGGCCGTAAAGTCTTCCAACACGTAAAACTTCAAAAATACGACGAAAACGCGAATTTGAACAATATAAGGCAATTTCCCACCCTTCATGCTGATTCCGATACTAGAACGAGGACAAATACTAAACCAAACTACTTGTATGCCCAAGCACTGAAACCTGATGCACAATTGCCTAATTGTAATCGTGACGCGAGAAGTTCTAACTCGAAAAAATATTCATATGCCCACGTCATAAAAAAAGTGCAGAGATACCTATTACGACCATTTTGAGCTCAATCGAACATAATGAGCAGCTTTATGACAACTATGCAGGGTATGTGTTAGGAAATTATCGGAACCCAACACATCTTGCTGCAGTCAAAAATAAACTAGTTTAAAATAGGCTTCTGAAACTCTAACGCGTTCTCCCAACATATATATGAAGTGGAACATAAAGCTAACACAGGAAATATACATACTTTTAGTCTCCGAAACATTCTAAAAAAGCTACTTTAGAGTTAAATATGACACACTTGAACAAGTGCAGAGACACGGAACAGTTAGTAAAAACAAAGAAATAAATAACAAACAAAAAAAACAACAAATTTATACTGTGTGTGTTACCGTCCATGCGGTTTTGTCTTGGTTTCTAAAAACGATATTAAGAATAACACGTCTTGATTTTTAAAGACTACTTTATTAACCTAAAAATATGATTCTTCTTCTTGTTTCTCTTACATTGCCGAATATAAATTTTAATACTAAAGCCGACGATACGCCGCCACATTACTCCCCCTTATTTTTTTTTTTTTTTATGGAAATGTATTAATTTTCATTACAGCTTATATACTATACATATATTTTAATTATCAATGTATTGTACAAATATAGCAGTAAATTAAAAAAAAAAATTAAATGTTGAAATATGAACTTAACTATAGTAATTCATTTCATTACATATTCTTGTAACTTAAATAGTTTGGATCTCTACATGTTTAGCTGATTTCATTTCTATGTGTTTGTGTAAAGTATTTTTTTATATTTTAATTTTACATATGCATACATATATTATTTATGTTAAAAATAGTACCTTCTTTTCGCTGCTTTTTATTAATTTATTTTTAATTTCGTTATCGTTTGTGGAGATATTTGTATTCAATATATACGCTGGTTTTAATCTATCTATAGATATGTTTTCATTTTTGTTTTCATTAAAAACTGTGAAGTATTTGTCGTGTTTGGAAATTACTTCATACGGACCTGCATAAGGTGGACTTAGGCTGCCTTTATACGCCTCTTGTCGTATGAATATGTGAGTACATGTCTTCATGTCCTGTGATACGAAAATATGTTTTTGTCTATTGTTTTTTTTATCCTTCGGTTTAATTTTCGCTATTGAATTTTTTAAATCTTTGGCCACAGTTGTTGTTAAGATTGGTCTGTTGATAGTATCCGTTGTGATGAATTCCCCGGGGAGTCGTAAAGACTGACCATATAGCAATTGTGCTGGAGCTACCATTAAATCTTCAATTAAAGCTGATCTTAATCCTAATAAAATCCAGAGTAAACTTTCATACCAGTTCTTAGGATTATCTGAAGCTCTAATGGCTGTTTTGAGTTGTCTGTGGATTCTTTACACCAATCCGTTTGATTGAGGGTGATATGTTGTAGTCCGTATACGATGGTTACCAAGAATTTGTGAAAGTTCTTTGAATAAGATTGATTCAAATTGTTTAGCTTGATCCGTAGTTATTGTGAAAGGTATGCCATACCTTGAAATCCATTGGTAAATTAAATGTTTTGCTACATTTTGCGCGGTAATATTTTTGAGAGGAATGGCTTCGGGCCAGGAAGAAAATCTATCTTTTATTGTCAAAAGGTATGTGTATCCATTGGATTGGGGTAAGGGACATACTAAGGCCATATGTATGTGTTCGAAACGCCCTTTTGGTACATTAAATATTCCATATTTCGAGATGGTGTGACGAGAAATTTTCGCTCTTTGACAGATAATGCATGTTTTTGCCCAGAGACTAATTTCCTTATTCATATAAGGCCAGAAATATTTTGAAGTTATAAGTTTTCTTGTGGTTCTAATGCTGGGATGTGAAAGATTGTGAATCTTATTAAAAATAGTTCTTCTAAGAGATACTTGTACGTATGGTCTTTTGCGTTCAGTCGTAGTATCGCAAATGATTTCTTGCTCTTCAGCAGGTAAATAAACTTTTTCTAGGATATACATATGAATGTTTGTCGTTTTTTTTTGTAAAATATCTTTCAGTTCCTCGTCTGCCTTCTGTTCTGTGAAAGTGTGTCTGCTACTATATTGCTGCTACCTTTTATATATCTGATATCATTTGTAAATTGTGAAATATAATCCAAGTGTCGTGTCTGCCGTGGAGATTTCTCTGTTTTAGAATTTATTGCCGATGTAAGTGGTTTGTGATCTGTAAATACTATAAGCTCTTTTGCTTCAACGAAATACCTAAAATGTTTAATAGATAGATATATGGCTAGAAGTTCTCTATCAAAGGTAGAGTACTTTTTTTGGCAGGCTTTAGTTTTTTCGAGAAAAACGCTAAGGGCTCCCATTTTCCTTTAGATTGTAGTTGCTGCAACACAGCGCCTACTGCATCGCTTGATGCATCAACACATAAGCTTATTTTTGTATACGGATTTGGATGTGTTAGCAAAACATTTTGTGCGAACGTAGATTTGATTTCTTGAAAAGTTTTCTCCAGTGCTTCGGTCCATAATAATGGTTTCTTTCTTGTATTTGAATTGTTGGAGGTTTTTAATATTTCGTATAATGGTATTGCAAGTTTAGCTATGTTTGGTTTAGAAGGTGATATACCTTCTGGTGTAATTTCATGTCCCAGAAAATCTAATTTTTCAAACCAAAAAATTGATTTATGTGGGTTTATGGTTATGCCATATTGTTCCAAACGGGTGAAAAGTGAACGAAGATGTTTTTTATGTTCCTCTTGTGACCTACTTGCTACTAGAATGTCATCGACGTAACAGAAAATGAAATCGAGATCTGAAAGAACCTCATTTATAAACCTTTGGAAAATTTGCGCTCCATTTTTGACGCCAAAAGGCATGCGTAGAAATTCGAAAAGGCCAAAAGGTGTGATAACTGCAGTTTTATAAATATTTTCCTCTGACACAGGTATTTGATTGTAAGCTCTGATGATATCAACTTTAGAGAAAATTTTAGTTCCATGTAGGTTTAGATTAAAATCTTGCAAATTTGGTAATGGGTAGTTGTCTTGGTTTCTAAAAACGATATTAAGAATAACACGTCTTGATTTTTAAAGACTACTTTATTAACCTAAAAATATAATTCTTCTTCTTGTTTCTCTTACATTGCCGAATATAAATTTTAATACTAAAGCCGGCGATACGCCGCCACAGTGTGCATGAGCGCACCAAACCTTAAAAAAAAAAAGTATAAAAGGTAATAACATCAACGCTTATTACTCTTTAAGTTACACAAATGCTAATAATGAAATGAACAATAAATAATAATAAAAAAAAGATGACAGTGCTTTACAAGTGCTGGTATGGATCGGTACATAACTATAAACAAGAGGAAAGTCAGTCCTAAGTCTTCACAACAAGAGCGAACCGCCAAACAATATACAGGTTCTCATCAAGTAGCTGCAATATCGGTAAGTGAAAATAGATTCTCTGACTTGCTACACAGGAAAATGAAGATGCCGAACCCACGGTAAGGGAACAAAATCTCCACCAATTTACTTGCGCGACCAAAAACATCAAATGCCATTGTAAATATGCTGTCCCAACTCGTAGGTAAAGAAAATGTCTATATCGCGTCATATAACATCTTTTTAGAGTTAATGCTTACCGCCATAACTCCCTTTTATTTCTACAAGAAAAATTGTATAGTAAGTAATTTGTATAAGAATTATTATATGAATTCGAAAATATCAACTATCAATTTATAGCTAATAAACTTGAAGTGAAGTCAGTGAATTCAAAATCCAAGTGGAAGCCATTAGTGAGGCAATTGCCTCTTTTAACAGCTTCTGTACAAAGAGGTCAAATACAAGACACAAAGATCCAAGCCCACACTGTGAAGAATTATCGCCTAACCGCAAGTCGACTTGGTGCAGAAAGTAAGCGCTATTATACGTATCAACTACAAAGTGCTAAGGGTTTGATAATCATCGTAAAGGGCATTGACAGTTCTGTTCCCATTGATCAAATAAAAAGTGCCATAGGGGTGGAAGGTTATGTCGTAAGGTCAGTGCACAATATTCTAAATAAGAACAAAGTTTCCCAACCTATGCATTGTGTTGAAATCGTATTTAACGCATCTCAGCTTAAATAAAAAAACTCGGTTCATCCAGAAGAATAACGGTGGAAGAGCCTCTAAAACGTAACGGTGTCAGTGTACTAATTGCCAGGAATACGGACACACGAAAACCTACTGCAAGCTACCATCCGTATGCGTTGTTTGCCTTGATGCGCACCGGACTTTGGAATGCACTTCATCCAAAACAGACCCCAAGGTAAAAAAATGCAGCATCTGTGGTGAAAACCACACAGCAAATTACAGGGGCTGCATAATCTTTCAACATGTAAAAAATAATTCGAAAGTCGTACGTAAACCTGAATATGAGCAATATAGGTCTGCCCAATTTCCTCGGCTTCATGCTGGTCCTATTGCTAGTACACCAGCTACACAGCCAGATACTAAACCAAACTATTCATATGCACAAACATTGAGAAATGATTTACCTAATTCGAATGCCAAAAGTTCTAATGCGCATAAACATTCATATACCCACGTTCTTAAAGAGGGTGCACAGACACCCCTCACTACCAATTCCAGCTCAATCGATAATTTAATACAAACAATGAATAATTTCATGACAACTATGCAGGGTATGTTTCAGGAAATGATGCCAAACCAAAACATGCTTCTGCAAGTTCTGCTTAGCAAAAAATGAACCAGTTAAAAATATGCTTCTGGAATGCTTACGGGCTCTCCCAGCATAAATATGCAGTAGAACACTTCCTGCTAGCACATGATATAGGCATACTATTAGTTTCTGAAACACACTTCACTAAAAAAAACTGCTTTAGAATTGATGGATTTTTTATATATGACACAAAACACCCAAGCGAAAGGGCATGTGGTGGGACTGCCATTATAGTCCGAAAAAACGTAAGACATTTTCCATTGCTGAATTCAGGGAAGACTTTTTGCAAGCCACGACCATAAATCTTACAGATTTTAAAATTGTAGTCTCATCAGTGTATTGCCCGCCTAGGCATAAAATTGAACACCATGAAATTGCCAGATTCTTTGCTACGCTAGGACAAAAATTTATTGCCGCTGGTGATTACAATGCAAAGCACACATATTGGGGATCCAGACTCCTTAGTCCTAGAGGTAGGCAGTTGTATTATACAGTTCAAGCAAATAATAATGGTTTCTTTCTTGTATTTGAATTGGAGGTTTTTAATATTTCGTATAATGGTATTGCAAGTTTAGCTATGTTTGGTTTAGAAGGTGATATACCTTCTGGTGTAATTTCATGTCCCAGAAAATCTAATTTTTCAAACCCAAAAATTGATTTATGTGGGTTTATGGTTATGCCATATTGTTCCAAACGGGTGAAAAGTGAACGAAGATGTTTTTTATGTTCCTCTTGTGACCTACTTGCTACTAGAATGTCATCGACGTAACAGAAAATGAAATCGAGATCTGAAAGAACCTCATTTATAAACCTTTGGAAAATTTGCGCTCCATTTTTGACGCCAAAAGGCATGCGTAGAAATTCGAAAAGGCCAAAAGGTGTGATAACTGCAGTTTTATAAATATTTTCCTCTGACACAGGTATTTGATTGTAAGCTCTGATGATATCAACTTTAGAGAAAATTTTAGTTCCATGTAGGTTTAGATTAAAATCTTGCAAATTTGGTAATGGGTAGTTGTCTTGGTTTCTAAAAACGATATTAAGAATAACACGTCTTGATTTTTAAAGACTACTTTATTAACCTAAAAATATAATTCTTCTTCTTGTTTCTCTTACATTGCCGAATATAAATTTTAATACTAAAGCCGGCGATACGCCGCCACAGTGTGCATGAGCGCACCAAACCTTAAAAAAAAAAAGTATAAAAGGTAATAACAACAACGCTTATTACTCTTTAAGTTACACAAATGCTAATAATGAAATGAACAATAAATAATAATAAAAAAAAGATGACAGTGCTTTACAAGTGCTGGTATGGATCGGTACATAACTATAAACAAGAGGAAAGTCAGTCCTAAGTCTTCACAACAAGAGCGAACCGCCAAACAATATACAGGTTCTCATCAAGTAGCTGCAATATCGGTAAGTGAAAATAGATTCTCTGACTTGCTACACAGGAAAATGAAGATGCCGAACCCACGGTAAGGGAACAAAATCTCCACCAATTTACTTGCGCGACCAAAAACATCAAATGCCATTGTAAATATGCTGTCCCAACTCGTAGGTAAAGAAAATGTCTATATCGCGTCATATAACATCTTTTTAGAGTTAATGCTTACCGCCATAACTCCCTTTTATTTCTACAAGAAAAATTGTATAGTAAGTAATTTGTATAAGAATTATTATATGAATTTGAAAATATCAACTATCAATTTATAGCTAATAAACTTGAAGTGAAGTCAGTGAATTCAAAATCCAAGTGGAAGCCATTAGTGAGGCAATTGCCTCTTTTAACAGCTTCTGTACAAAGAGGTCAAATACAAGACACAAAGATCCAAGCCCACACTGTGAAGAATTATCGCCTAACCGCAAGTCGACTTGGTGCAGAAAGTAAGCGCTATTATACGTATCAACTACAAAGTGCTAAGGGTTTGATAATCATCGTAAAGGGCATTGACAGTTCTGTTCCCATTGATCAAATAAAAAGTGCCATAGGGGTCGAAGGTTATGTCGTAAGGTCAGTGCACAATATTCTAAATAAGAACAAAGTTTCCCAACCTATGCATTGTGTTGAAATCGTATTTAACGCATCTCAGCTTAAATAAAAAAACTCGGTTCATCCAGAAGAATAACGGTGGAAGAGCCTCTAAAACGTAACGGTGTCAGTGTACTAATTGCCAGGAATTCGGACACACGAAAACCTACTGCAAGCTACCATCCGTATGCGTTGTTTGCCTTGATGCGCACCGGACTTTGGAATGCACTTCATCCAAAACAGACCCCAAGGTAAAAAATGCAGCATCTGTGGTGAAAACCACACAGCAAATTACAGGGGCTGCATAATCTTTCAACATGTAAAAAATAATTCGAAAGTCGTACGTAAACCTGAATATGAGCAATATAGGTCTGCCCAATTTCCTCGGCTTCATGCTGGTCCTATTGCTAGTACACCAGCTACACAGCCAGATACTAAACCAAACTATTCATATGCACAAACATTGAGAAATGATTTACCTAATTCGAATGCCAAAAGTTCTAATGCGCATAAACATTCATATACCCACGTTCTTAAAGAGGGTGCACAGACACCCCTCACTACCAATTCCAGCTCAATCGATAATTTAATACAAACAATGAATAATTTCATGACAACTATGCAGGGTATGTTTCAGGAAATGATGCCAAACCAAAACATGCTTCTGCAAGTTCTACTTAGCAAAAAATGAACCAGTTAAAAATATGCTTCTGGAATGCTTACGGGCTCTCCCAACATAAATATGCAGTAGAACACTTCCTGCTAGCACATGATATAGACATACTATTAGTTTCTGAAACACACTTCACTAAAAAAAACTGCTTTAGAATTGATGGATTTTTTATATATGACACAAAACACCCAAGCGAAAGGGCATGTGGTGGGACTGCCATTATAGTCCGAAAAAAGGTAAGACATTTTCCATTGCCTGTATTCAGGGAAGACTTTTTGCAAGCCACGACCATAAATCTTACAGATTTTAAAATTGTAGTCTCATCAGTGTATTGCCCGCCTAGGCATAAAATTGAACACCATGAAATAGCCAGATTCTTTGCTACGCTAGGACAAAAATTTATTGCCGCTGGTGATTACAATGCAAAGCACACATATTGGGGATCCAGACTCCTTAGTCCTAGAGGTAGGCAGTTGTATTATACAGTTCAAGCAAATAAGCTGGACGTCGTATCTGCCGGTAAGCCCACCGACTTTAATAAGTTGCCAGACCTTATTGATTTTGCTATAGTAAAAAACATCAAACGCGACCAACTGTTAGTTAGTTCATCCTATGACCTATCTTCTGATCATTCACCTACAATTGTTATTTTACAAGACAGTTTTGTCACTGCACCTAAAACCCTTAGTTTCTACCCGAACAAGAACACGAATTGGTTAAAATATAAAATGTATGTGACCTCTCACTTGTCTTTGAACATCCCACTGTGAAATCCAGCTGATATTCAAGCAGCTATAGATCATTTTACAGATGTCGTGACTGCTCCAGCCATAGCTGCAACGCCAACAAAGCCATCAGCTAAAATAAGAACGTACCAAGCAACAGCAGATACTTAGATGCTCGTCATTGAGAAAAGAATACTAAGAAGACAAATGGCAAAATAGTCGTTCTCCACATAAAAATGCAAATGAACTTATGCCAAAAAAAAACTTACGCAATAAATTAAGACAGAAACTCGAATTCGCTATCGAAGACTTTTTAAAAAACTTGGATCCAATGAAAAACACGGATTATAGTCTGTGGAAAGTTGTAAAGCACTTACAATGTCCTATTGCTAACGAATTTCCACTTGAAGACCGTACTTGGGCTAAAAAGTCAAGTGAAAAGGCAAATGCGTTCGCAAATCACTTAGAGAAGGAAATCACCCGGACCTGATCGAATTACAGGATAAATGATAAAAAATTACCTAATTCAGCTGTGAGAATTTTATTTAACATATTTAACGATATGTTGCGTGTCGGCTTCTTCACATGATCTTGGCAGATGTCTCAAATTGTTGTGATCCCGAAACCAGGGAAGGACTCAAGCACGATTACATCATACTGGTCCATTAGCCTGGTCACAATTTTGTCAAAGATATTTGAAAAATTAATCGTTTCGAGTGTAACTCCTTTTCTAAATGAACAAAACGCTATCTAAGATCATCAGTTTGGTTTTCAAGCAAGTTATAGTACTATTGAATAAGTCCATAGAATCGTTACCATCATTATATCGGCTTTTAAAAGTAAGCAATACTGTTCAGCTTTATTTAAAGACATTTTCCAAGCATTTGATAAAGTCTGCCATGATTGGCTATTCACTTAAATAGGTCGGGTTCTTCCTGAAAACACCTACAAGCTTCTAAAAAGCTATTTATCAGGTAGAACGTTTAAAGGTCAAAGGATCAGCTTTTAAGAGATGGGAAAATCAGTGCAGGAGTACCTCAAGGTAGTGTACTAGGGCTGCTATTATATATCATCTGTACAGCGGATATGCGAACAAGCCCACATACTTATACGTCAACGTTTGCAGATGACGCTGCAATTATAGGTGTTAATAAATATCCGACGGCAGCGTCTGCACAACTTCAGTCCCACCTTCATGAGCTAGAGGACTGGCTAAATAAGTGGAGAATTCTTGTAAATTTAAACACGACTGCTCAGTTCAACTGCTTTATTGCGAGTATGAAAAGAAATATTTACAGGATAATATACATGTTTTATATTTCATAAAAAAGAACTTATACATATACGTAGTGTTGTGTGTTGCTTCTATATACACTTTTACAACAAGAATTAAGGTAAATCCTTCGAAGGCAAAATTTTCCCCCAAGAACGATAAGAAACAAAATGATAACACTGTTCCAGCGGAAACACACCTTAAATAATTAGGTATCCACCTTGATATGCGCCTGGCTTGGTCCCACCATGTTGAAGCAAAAATTGCGTTCATTAAGCTTATAACGGTTCAACAACACTTTGGATTAAAAAGTGCTTCTATACAAACCCATTATAAAACGAATATGGACATATGGCATTCAGCTGTGGGGTACTACTTGTGCATCCAGAAGCTACAAAGAAGACAGTTGAGGATTTTACGACTTTTCGTATGTGCCCCTTGGTATGTAAGAAATGAAAACATCCATAAAGAACTAGAAGTTCTAACTATCCAAGAAGAAATAAAAACATACTCGTCCAAATAAGTACCAAACTAGTAGTTCACCCCAACACCCTACCACGCGATTTACTGCAATTTTATGGGCAGCAGAAACTGAAAAAACACACTTTGAGCCTGGCGTGACGGCACTCCCGTACCCAATAGTAGATAGTTTATTAAGATTTAAATACAGTAAATAAGTTATTACATTAGTAACAATTAGTAAGTAAGTAATATTTTTGAGATAAGATTTAAATACGTATTGTAAATTTCTTTTAATAGAAAGATTCAATAAAATAAAGTATAAAAAAATAAAAGTAAAAAAAATATAAAATAATTTTCAGAAGTACGTAAGTTACGTACAAGTAAAAGTCCACTTGATTTTCAAAGTGTTTTTGTGCGCAAAAGATAAAAAATGGATACCGAAACAGTTAAAATTGTTTTATGCAGCATAATTACAATAGCAACTGGAAAGACAGCCAGTGATGTCAACCACACTGCAATTACAAGATTGGTTGATAAATCACGAACATGTACGACAGAACAAAAAATATTATATATGTAATTAAAAAAAAAATTAATGATGGAAATTGATATTGAAAATCGACAAAGATTGTGAAGTTCTCCTTATTTCTTGTTTGCATTTGCCTTAAAATTTGTTTTAATATATTTTCTAGATATGCGTCGATACTCGTTTTTACCGATGCGATACTCACATAAAAACATGGGAGATACCGATATTTCGGTAAACCTAGTATTTACTAACATTTTCATAAATTATCATATTTTACCTGAATTCTTTAATATTATTTAAATCTTATCTTTTAGTCTGCATGTTACTTGTACAAGTAATGTTAACATAGCTTTAGCTACTTTGTAGAGTAGAAAGAAGACAGTTGAATTGAAATCTCTCCAACGTATGCAGAACAAGCATTGAAAATTGTTTCCAATCTTCCTGTTGCATATATAACTTTGTTGCACAGTTTGGAGTTTAAAGCAGTGTTGGCGATCTATGGACTTAAAAAATTGCATATTATGTATGATTACAAATGTAAGCCTAATCCAGATCATCACACAGTACAGTTTCACCCGAACCAACGCTATTTAGCGTTTGTCAATACAGATGAGAACTAACCAAACAATGTACTCGTATCGAATACATGGGTACTCGGGAATTTAACAATTTACCTCACACTTTGAAATAGAATTTCTTAAATTTCGTTAAAACGTTATATTTTAACTAACATAGAAGACTTCTCATGTAAAATACTATTTATTGATCTCTTAGTAATAACTGCACTTATTTCTTATTATTAATTGAAGGATCGCCGCGAATAACGTTGCAAATGACAAAATAATAATTTTTCAGGAGAGCAAAAAAAACGTATTTAAAAGTTTTGATTATCTCTTTCTTTATTTTATTAAAAATAATAAAAATAAAATAAATTCCGTTCGTAGCATTTTTTTATAACTTACAACGTTCTTCCATTGACTGGCTCATTGTAATTGCGTTTTGGCGGTGATAAAATGTTTTGGTGTTTGAAAAAAATCTAAGGGAGTAATTTTAACGGAAATCTGCAAAAAAACAGGTTTTGCAAAATTGGTCTCTTACAACGTTATTCGCGGCTTTGCTTCAATTATTCGACGTAACTTTGTCGAACTACAATTATTAATATTAAACAATTTAATATTTGGGCTTAATTAAGTTCGTTTTCTTTATGATTTCTATTAAGAAAGAAAATTTATTTGTTATCATAACTTAGGATAGAGTAAAATTTAAAATTATATTAGATAACTAGCAGAATGGAATGAATTTCCTATGCCGCTACACACGTTTTCATCATTCTTTGTGTCTTTTATGCTAATCTTGAGTCAACTGTAAACATCATCTATTTAACCGAACCTAATGAATCGTAATTTATGTGCCCTACTAAATTAAATACGTCCGCAAAAAACCCAAGTGTTAATGCGCGTTCATTGTTAAGTCTATAAAAGCAAGATCACACACACCTTGACTTTAGATATAGCACCAGATCATTATAGAAATTTTTCAAAATTTTACGGTTGGGATGATGGTCATCTTCGTTTCAACACGAAATATAACATTGTCCCAATAGTCATTCGGCTGTAAAACGTTGAGAATGGCGAAGGAAAATCTAGAATAGGTTTTTTTCTTTCTGACTGTATGGTGGCAAACAGCAACACCAAGCCCTTCCTCTAACTCTGTTGCTAGTGTTCTAGAAAAAATTTGTGCGTTTTAAGGCACTTTTCTTATAATAAAACGCTTGGCACGTTAGCTTATCTTATTTTTACGTCCACCTCCTTGCTTTAATTCCACTATATTTTCTTTAATAAATTGTTCTCTGTGAAACTGAAAAACATTTTCGATACCTCGTCGGCAGTCCTTCCAAATTGGTGATTAAAATAAACCAATTGAATAGTATAATACGATAATCTTTTTCCTGGCATTTTTAATATTTAAAATTATCTAATTTTACGACCGGTGCAATACAATGTACGCAATTTATAACGGGCAAATCACTGTTTAGTTGAAAAGAGTTTATTAACATCAAGAGAAACAAAGAGTTTTTTGACAATGTAAAATGAAGTAAAAATTTGTTTTTGTTGTATTTCTTCTTTGTTTTGAACACATTACAATTTCTTTTGACACGATCTCTGTAAACAGCTATAATTTTATGATTTATATACATAAAACAATTTTTTTACAATAGTAACTTCTTTAAATTACTAATTATTTTTAATTAACCAGTTTGTTTTTAATGTGCAATTCATTATTGGCTGCCTGTATATACGAAACGAACATTTCCATAGCGTTCTAAAAATACGTAAACAAACTAGTGGTCTATCCCCACACTTCAGAACACGATTTATTGTAACTTCATGGATATCAGAGACGCTTTGAGCCTGGCGATACATGTCACACAACCTAACCCAACCATAGGTAGTATATTAAAATTATAATATAACGAATTATTTCTTTTACTCTGCTCATTCATAAATGATCATTTATTTCTGCAATTACTCTTATGTTGCTTTCTGTTTTATTATATTTTCTTTATTTCAATAAATTTGTCTTCGAAGTTGTAATGAATTGAGAAAAGATGCATTTGTAAATATTAATTTATGTGGGACGGATAGCCGAAGAGGAGAGAGAAATATTATAAGTAAGTACAAATGGTGTCAATAGCAAGGACGGATATAAAGTAGGGTAACTGATCGTTCATGGTGCTTGATGATCAGTCATCAAGGCAGGAAGTTTTTATACCATAGCCTACATTACACCTTGTCGTCATACGGTCTGCCCGTAATTAGATTTATAGATTCCTTCGTTTCGTTCGCACAATCTATGGTGTTTTAGGCATGTATATCGTATTATATGTTTATGTGCGTAAAATGCGAGTTGAAAATCTTTTCATGCCCTTAACTACGAATTATTTTACACGAAGATGTTTAGGATGATAAAAAAACAACTTCCAATTTTTATTACTCTGAAATAGCCTGCGCATAACAAGCTGTCGATAGCGAATTCGTGTTTCCGTCTCAATTTATTGCGTATGGTTTTTTGGCATGAGTTCATTTGCATTTTTATGTGTGGAGGACGAATACTTTGTCATTGCCTTCTTAGACTTCTCTTCTCAATGACGAGCATCTGTATATCTGCCGTTGCCTCGTACGACGTCTTTAAAATGATCTATAGCTGCTTGAATGTCAGCTGGATTTTTCAGTGGGATGTGCAAAGATAAGTAAGAGCTCACATACATTTTTTATTTTAACCAATTCGTGTTTCTATAAGGGTTTCAGGCGCGGTGACAAAACTGTCGTGTAAAATAACAATTGTACATGAATGATCAAAAGATAGGTCATAAGATGAACTAACTAACAGTTGATCGCGTTTGGTGTGTTTTACTATAGCAAAATCAATAAGGTCTGACAACTTATTAAAGTCGGTGGGCCAATAGGTGGGATTGCCGCCAGATAAGACGTCTAGCTTGTTTGCTCGAACTGTATAATACAATTGGCTACTCCTAGGGCGAAAAGTCTGGCACCCCAATATGTGTACGTTGCATTGTAAGCGCCAGCAGCAATAAACTTTTGTCGTAGTGTAGCAAAGAACCTGGAAAATTGATGGTGTTCGATTTTATGCATAGACGGGCAATGCCCTGACGAGACTGCAATTTTGAAATCAGTAAGATTTATAGTCGTGGCTTGCAAAAAGTCTTCCCTGAATACAGGCAATGGAAAATGTCTTACCTTTTTTCGGACTATAATGGCAGTCCGACCACATGCCCTTTCGCTTAGGTGTTTGGTGTCATATATAAAAAACCCATCAATTCTAAAGCAGTTTTTTATAGTGAAGTGTGTTTCAGAAACTAATAGTATGTCTATATCATGTGCTAGCAGGAAGTGTTCTACTTCATATTTATGTTGGGAGAGCCCGTAAGCATTCCAGAAGCATATTTTTAACTGGTTCATTTTTTGCTAAGCAGAACTTGCAGAAGCATGTTTTGGTTTGGCATCATTTCCTGAAACATACCCTGCATAGTTGTCATGAAATTATTCATTGTTTGTATTAAATTATCGATTGAGCTTGAATTGGTAGTGAGGGGAGTCTGTGCACCCTCTTTAAGGACGTGGGCATATGAATGTTTATGCGCATTAGAACTTTTGGCATTCGAATTAGGTAAATCATTTCTCAATGTTTGTGCATATGAATAGTTTGGTTTAGTATCTGGCTGTGTAGCTGGTGTACTAGCAATAGGACCAGCATGAAGCCGAGGAAATTGGGCAGACCTATATTGCTCATATTCAGGTTTACGTACGACTTTCGAATTATTTTTTACATGTTGAAAGATTTTGCAGCCCCTGTAATTTGCTGTGTGGTTTTCACCACAGTTGCTGCATTTTTTGACCTTGGGGTCTGTTTTGGATGAACTGCATTCCAAACAACGCATACGGATGGTAGATTGCAGTAGGTTTTCGTGTGTCCGAATTCCTGGTAATTAGTACACTGACGGGGACCGTTACGTTTTAGAGGCTCTTCCAACGTTATTCTTCTGGATGAACCGAGTTTTTTTTATTTAAGCTGAGATGCGTGAAATACGATTTCAACACGATGCATAGGTTGGGGAACTTTGTTCTTATTTAGAATATTGTGCACTGACCTTACGACATAACCTTCCACCTCTATGGCACTTTTTATTTCATCAGTGGGAACAGAACTGTCAATGCCCTTTACGATGATTATCAAACCTTTAGCACTATTGAGTTAATACGTATAATAACTCTTATTATCTGCATCGAGGCGATTAGGCGAGAATTCATCTCAGTGTGTGCATGGATCACGGTGCCATAGCCCGAGGTCCAAAATGAAGGTGGTTCACCTTGAACGACTAGCCAAATATGGAAAGGGTGAAGCCTGTTCGGGACGAACAAGTTAGGTTTTAACAAGTTAGTAAAGTTTACCTGGGATGAGTAGGTTCTTTATAGATATCCAATTGGAAATATTGATTATTAACTAAAAAACATCTGCGTTTCTTATAAATAGTAAAATGGGCATCATCGCGCTGAGCCAGAAGATTAATGTAGTCTCGTTGAGTTAATTGAGTCTTTACTTCAATACGAGACTGACCATGTACATTAGGACGGCGAATAGTATGTATATAGCTGTAATGATTATTTTGGCCTCGTTTGCGCAAACGTGCTTGAACTTTAGGTCCTGATGACTGCAAGTAATGATGCTCAACTTCAAAATCTTGAAAAGGTGGAAATTTTGAGTCTGGTGGCAATGAAGCAACTGCAGAAGACAAATATTTTAAGGAAATTAATTCATCATTTTATTAGCAGATTTTCTTTCTTTGTTTTATATATGTACTTACCCAAGAATTTTAGTTTTCTCGAGGTCGCTAACAAACGATCACCAATATCAATACCTAGTTTTTGGCAAACAGATTCAATCGTTCGATTCATTTTTGTTTCAAAATTTGTAGAATTATCTATTACATCAAAGTATGGGTGACCTACCCAAGCAGCTGCGGACTTGTAGTCAAGTTCACGAGCCAACTCGACACCTTCAGAACGGCATGCGTGTTCCTAAAAACAATTTAAAGGCTTCAGTATTATTGCTTTTTTATATATTTGAAAAGCATATAAACGGTAGGTCGATGTTGACACTCTGTGCAGGTCAGATCATGTTGTTTTGGTGGGCTTAGTTCAGTTCCTGATGCCCAGGCGCAGATCCAGCGTAATCTTTTGCGGATAAGTATTAACAAAAACAAACAATTTTACGATTTTGCGAAACTTTTTGAATAGGAATATGTAAATTTTTTATGGTTTTGTAAGGGAGGGTGTAAATATCCCTTTTTACACTCTTGGACCTGCGCCTGTTGAGCCACATATACAATTAAGCGAAATATATAAATAATACACTGCATAATTAAAACTAGTGTTAGTTGTTTGTTGAATATTTTGCACGCTCTCGGCCGATTTTATGGACGGCATAGTCACGCAATGCATTTCAACTACATATCGCACCCTAAATACAAATGGGTCACAACTGAAAATTTTCCAAAACTGACTTTTTTCCATAAATTAATTCAGAGTAATTTTTCCTCAGAATGAAAAATGACACTGAAGATGGCACATAGCCAAAACCGGTTTGTCTCCAAACCAAACTTGACAAGGGATGACGGAAATTCGTTCCAAAATTCTACATCAAAACACCCTGTCGGAATATCAAATCAAGAAACAGTTATGTTTATTTTTATGTTAAGTGTGTTGCTTCTGCACGATGAACTAAAGAGAATTATTTTGAGTCATAAATCAAAATTTAATTTTATTTTCGCAAACATAATATAAAATTGAAAAAAGTATAGCAGAACCTTCTTCAATATTGAATTTGATCATAATGGAACAATATTTTCTTCAAATATTACAATAATTTTTACATAAACAGTTTTTTGTCTCTCCTGAAAATTTTAGTATTTTGAGTTGTAACCCTTTTGTATTTAGGGTGCGATATGTCTAATTCCATTCATAATGGTATACATTGGCCTTACAAATAAAAATAATTTTGATACTGCCTCATACACAGCTTGGTTCATTCTATTTTAACACCGACCCGCGCTTATTGGAAAGCTTTCTACAATTAAGAAAAATATGTAGCAATAATCGGAAAAATTCTAATTACATAAAAAATTTTTTATTATTACCTCGAAATATTTTTTCAATCTCTTAAAAAAAATAATATACAATTAAATATAAAACAATATTTTTAGTAGAAGTCGTTCTCATGAAAGTTCTAACTTTTACTGCGTAAAATCTCGTAGGACTCTTTTAGAATTAAAATGTACAACCACTACTATCTCTGTAATTTGAAGAATTCTTGTACAAAACATTAAAAGTATGTAGAAATGTTTATTAAATATGTATGTACATATGTACATACTTATACAAATTGGTAAAAATGAAAGTTTTCATGAGAACATTTGTGTATATTCAAAAATGAAAAATCTGTTCAACTATCTGTTGCGTGTTGTTTTAATAAGAATGGCAAAAGTGTAAAAAAAGTCAATACAGATAAATTGTTACATCAAATGTTAATGTTAGCATTCGTATTCAAATAAAAACCCTAATGGCTCTCAAGCAAGTGAGAATCTTTTTTATGTAAATATCTATTGTTATTTTTTAATCTGACCAAAAATATATTGATACGAAGAAAAGTGCGTACAAGTATCCCTGCCTGTAAGAATTGTTTAGAATAAATACTTGTGTCATTCACTGTACAGAGAGTTTAGGTGTATGAATACTTTTGGCATCCACAGTACTACTCTGTAACAACAACAAAATACAACACCCATAAGCTCATACAAGTTACCTGTAAAGTGAATACACACAGAACAACAACAACGATGTAACATCAACACATAAAGACGAGTTCCAGGAATTTAGTAGTGTGTGTAAACAATAACAACGCAAAGAAGCTATTACCATAAGTAACAAAGCAGACAGTAGTTACAAAAGCAATAATCATAATAAAAAAACAGCAGAAAAGATGCTTACAGCTAAAAATAAGTGTTCTACAAGTTTCAAACGTCAACAAGAGTCAAACGTTAAAGTGCGAACATCGTGATAAAGAAGTAACTGTTGTGTTTTTTTAAGTGTTAAATAAAGTAAAATTCTGCCGTATATTATTTGAAGGAAGCTCTATCATTAAAAGAGCCTGCGAATAATTAAACACGTTTAAAAAGGTTAAACGTAAAAATATGTATATCGCTTATTTACTAAAAATCCATTTTTATTTTTTAACAGAAAATTAATATACAAAAATGAACTATGTATAATTGAGTAAATCAAATGCCTGTTTGTGTTGTATTTGTTGCCCTTATATTAAATATTATATTAAGATTAGAATACAGTAGATTAGTTATTACATTGGTAATTATTAATAAATAATATTTTAGAGATAAGATATTAATACTTATTGTAATTTTCTTTAAGAAAGATTCAATAAAATTCAACTTTAAAAGATAAGTCGTAAAATCCTAGTTTATTTTTTTTGTATGTATTCCAAAACCAAGCTTGAGGTAGGACTTATTAGCCAATGTAGTTGATTTGTGCGAAGCTGTATGATAGTTATTTTTGCCTCAGTGTGTCAGGACCAAGTTAGGCGGCGCACAGTGGCACATTTGGCGAAAGGCGGTCAAAAATCCGTAACTTTTGATTGGATTGGAATTTTGATATGAGTTTTTTTTTGTTTGGTAGGTGGGATTTGAAACTTTAATTTTTGATAAAAAGCATAAAAGTCGACCGACAAAAAAAGAAGTTACGAATGGTTTAATATTCGTTACCATTATTAATTGAATTTGAGTATAAAAGAGGAGTGTTGAAACATTAAAATTTTTTTTTTAATATGTCCTATTCTTATTGTTACAAATTATAATTATTAATAGTTTTGTAAACTAAATCTTGTCAGGAAACGACAAATTTTGGCCCCCGTAATATTTTTAAGCTTAAAAGCAACAAGGGCCAAAGATTGGTTTTTTTAAACAGCCTTTTGAAATAAAAAATTAAAAATTTTTAAAAAGTTAAAATTTTCTTAATAACGGAACGTTTTAATGAAAAAATCCTATTTTAGTTAAAGTTTTATTTTATTTTTAAATATTTCTCTAACAAGTTATAAAACAAATATTGATTTATTTACATACATACGTATACTTTCAAATCAAAAAGCCACTATACATTAAGCAATTTTAGTAAAAATTTCTTCTAAATAGCATTGATTTTCATCTTCTAATAGTTGTTTAGCCTCCTCTTCTAATTCGACTGCAGTTGTTTTACCATTTTTGTCGAATGTTGGACATATATGGATCTGAAGTACACAACAAAATGGTGATAAGGTCTTCATTAGTACAACATCTAGACATATTTCTTGGGCTATGTTCGCGAAAGAATCTGCAGTCTTTGTTCTTTTTTCTTGCTCTTCTTCAGACAGATCTCCTATTGGTAGCATATTATGTTGAATGATTTGTTCCCCATGATACAAAATTTTATGAACCGTTGAAGACATATATCTCCAAGAGTATTTTTCATTGTAAAGTGCAGCTGTTTTATTGGCGTAATCTCCAAATTTTTATGCATTTATCTTTCTGCTGCATGCTAAGACTTGTAATATGATTTTGAATCGTTTTATTAACTCATAATCTACACCTGTGATAGATGCTGCAGTTTCTGGATCGGAAAAAAATCTTCTTGCAGTATTTTCATCATTCGAATTTCCTTCTCCTTGTTTAGGTTGGTGGATTATAAGGCCTAGCTGAAGATATCTTTCTTGAATTTGTTATTTTTTTCTTTCGTTTTTCTGAATTTGCTTGACTGTTTCTTATGGTTTCGCCTGAAGAACCAACTTCCAAATCATAACCCAATTTAAGAATATGCTCCATAAAACGAAACCTAGTATGAAGAGCCGATCCAAATTCGTAAGCTTCCTTAAAGCTATCGTCTTGTGCTGGAGGTTGATTTAATTGGTTTGATGTCTTTTGGCATTGACTTTGTTTCCGTTAAAACTTGCGCAACTTTTCCATCAATCATTTCGATGTCTTTTTTTGTTAAACAGAAATTTTCTGCCCTAATTTGTGTGTTCGTATATTTTTAAGACTTTAAGACTAATACGGACACGATTTTTTAAATATTTATATAATAATTTTACCCACATGCAGTTACACATTATAACCTTTGTGGCAAAAATAAATAGGTACTAAGAATAATCAGGTACAGATCATCCCATCTTTTATGTACAAAATTGTATTATTCAACTAAGCAAGGAATTAGCTTACATTTCCTTACCTATGTGGTCATAAAACTTACATTTTAAAGAATGCCATAATAAACATGTGCATTCACGTATTTTATTTAAGACTTCCTTTTCAATTATTTCATTATTCTGGATTCATAAGTCTTTATGATCTTATTGTTTTATGATAAATTTCCCATTACCAACTCTAATGGGTAACCAAAATTTCATTGAATATTTAGATTTTGAAAAAGTGATAGGTACAATAAAAAGTTATAAACGCCATCTTTCAAGGAGATTTGAACAAAATTTGGCTTTATTTTTGTGTTAAAAAGTTAAAATAACTTCAAAAATAAGTCTGTAGAAAAAATTTTTTTTTGAAAAATTTCGTATATATTGATAAATTTTTGTACAAAATACCTGACCTTTGGTCAGAAAAATGGTCTGGTGCACACATGCGCAACCTGGCGCACATATAATGGGGTATAGGTGTGTAGGGGAGGTTTTGGGCTATAACACAGAGAAATATCTTTTTGACGTGGTTTGACGGGAGGGAGTTATGCCCTATTAAGCATGAGATTTTTGAAGAATTTTGACCTTTTTTAAAACAAAATATTTAAAAACTTTATTTTGCTAGCACTGATAACTAACAAACTGCATAATAAAAAAACAATTTATTTTGATTTGATATCTTTTAAAACAAAAAAGTTATAGTAATTTGAAAATTAGAATTTACTAAAAAAAAATTTCATTTTAACAAAATATTCAAAAAGTCTGTTTTGGATCACCCTGTTCAGAGTGTTATAGTTGGTTTACTGGTATTTACTTTCAAATGAATAAGAAAACACTAGGATCGGTAACCACAAAAAAATGAGTTTTGGCCGCCTTCTCAAAATATGTGCCACTGTGCGGCGATATAGGTGGATACCCAAACATTTAACGTGCGTTTCTACTGGAACCGTGGTAGCCGTAAGTAGCCCATCTTGCCAGACTTTATCAAACGCCTGGGAAATGTTAAAAATATAGCTGAACGATATTGCTTATTTTCAAATGCAGATCTAATAACGGTGACAATTGTGTAGACCAAAATAATGGTCCGGGATGATGTTTTGTTCATTAAGGTAAGGTTTTAAAGGAGCAACCAATGCTTTTTAAACAACATTGACAAAATTAATAGTAGGCTAATGGGCCTGTATGACTTAATCTGAGTAAGGTCCTTACCTGGTTTAGGGATCATAACAATTTCAGACATCTTCTAAGAGCGTGGGAAGAAGCCAACTCGTAACTTGGCATTAAATACGAATAGTAAAATCCTCACAGCATAATTAGGTCAATTTCTTATTATTGATCCTGTAATACGATCAGGTCCGGATGATTTTTTCATATCTATACTTTTAATTGTGGACTTTGATAATGATAGCCGGAGTTTCATTGATGTTTGTAATAATGAAACTATTTATATCATGTGGTGTGAAAACCTTTTCTAAGTGATTTGCGAAGGCATTTACCTTTTCAAATGCGCTCTTAGCGCATGTGCGGTTTTGAAGGCTCAATTCGTAGGCAATAGGACATTTTAAGTGCCTTGTGGCATAACACAGACTACAGTCCGCATTTTTTGTGGGATATCAGAAGATAGGTCAGAGGACGAACTGACAAATAAATTAGTACGTCTAATATTTTGAACAATGGCTAAATCAATAAGATTACTAAAGTCTGATTATTAAAGTCTGTTGGCCAGTAGGTAGGTTACCTCCAGGTAATTTAAAATCAGTGAGATTTATAGACGTAGCTTATATAAAATCTTCGCTGAACTCTGGCATTGGAAAGCGTCCCATGTGAAAAATCCATTGACTCCAAAACAGTTTTTTATAGTGAAATGTGTTTCAGAGACCAAAAGTATGTTAATGTTAGGAGAGCCCGTTTGCGTTCCAGAAGCATATTTTCAACTGGTTCATTGTTTGCTTAGCAAAATTTGCAGAAGCATGTTTTAGGTGCGCATCATTTCTTGAAACATACCCTGCATTGTTGTCATATAGTTGCTCACTATTTGTATTAGGTTTTCGAATCAATTCGAATTGTTTGTATCTGTGTACCCTCTTTTCAGATGTGGGTATAAGAGTGTTTTTGCGGTATGGTTTTCACCGCAGTTGCTGCATATTTTAATCTTAGAGTCAGTAATTGGTGAAGAGTCAGGCGTTGTTAGCCAGGAAGTTTTAGCTGCACGTAGTAGTGGGCATTTAGCGAAAGATTGCAAAGCCACAAAAGAAAATGTTGAAAGCAGAGGAAACCCGCTTGCTTTCCTTGTTGGGTTTAACAAGAATGGCTTAAATGCAAATAATTGGTGTGTCAACAGCAGCGAGCGCCAACAGCTTTTAACATTTGAAACGGTGAAGGATAAAATTATGTTAGCGTGCAATGACTATACATGTAGTTGAAGGAGATGTGATAATTAAAACTGATAACGGTAAGATAACTTAACGTGCTAATGATCTATGTTCCTGGTATATTAGGAACTTTCATATTTGTCGGAAGAGCTACTAAAAATGGTTTGACAATTTAAGGATAATAATGCTGAAATAATAGACTAAGGTAGTGAAGGGATTTTATATTGTAACCTGTTTTGAAAACGACTTTTATGTTGTTGATTCGTTACTATTTTCAAATAATAAACTTATTAAATAAATTGTTTTCATGGGACTGGTTTATATTTTCACATGATTAATTATTAAGTCGCAAGGATCTGACCCTTTTTCTCGAAGTTTCTGAAGAACGCCGGAAAACTGGTCAATGTATTGTCTGCAACTGCAACAACATTTATTTTTAGCAAATGATGTTAAAAGTTCGGAAATACAGCTAGTCTGTATTCTTAAGGTAAGGTAGAAGATCAAAGTTAGGAAGATATAATTTCAAAGTTTAACGTGCTGGAGTGCGGTTTTATAAAACAACAATGAATCAGAATGAAACGTATACAGAAAGAGTGCGTGGTTGATATTATCCCTACGTAGACAACAAAATTCGTGAAATGTTAGTCATACATACTCCGCATGAGAAATTGCGATCTGCCTCTAAAACCTAACTATTCTTCGGAAGCCACTTAAATTGCCAGTATCTACAAATCAAAAATTTTTTACAAATTAAGGGGAACAAAATACGAATTTTACGAAATTCAACACGCAAACAAAGTACTCATGAAAGAAAAAAATTTTTTCATTTTAAAAATAAGAGTGTATGTAATTTTTGTTTACAACAAAGTCATATCTGAAGTGTCTAACAATCTAAATACATCTCTTTTAAAACCGAAACTTAATTCAAAGCAAAAAAAAAAAAAAAATCAAAACCAATCTTTTGAATCTATTGGCATGATCGTTAACACTTACTTTAGTCAGAGACGTTAGTAGCTTTCTGTCCTATTTTATAAATTTTGATTTTTATAGGTATAAGCTTTTCTGTTAGTTTAAAATATACGTTTGTTAAAACACTAACCTCAGTTGAATAGAAATCTTCCGCTCCATTGGCAGCTGATACCAAGTGCAATATTTGATTATACCGGTTATCACGCATTTCAATTGGATTCCAATTATTTGAAGCCATCATTTTTTCCCACTTCTCCTTTGAAATGTCTTAAAAAATAAGTATTAATGTCAAATATTATATGTATTTTGAATATGACATACAAGCACTTGCGTCCATTACACCTCGATCACAGATAATCAAACAGTTACGAGTACTTGATTTTCCTAGTTCAAAATATGTATTCTCAATTTGAATCATAGTACGGATTAAATTTTCTTGAAATTTGTATGCTGTAAAAAGAAATAAAGCATTGTTATGTTGTTATAAGTTCTTGATTATATTAAAAAAGTTATGAAATGTACACATACAAATAGATTTTTGCAAGCAAATTATGAAAACGAAAAAAGTTTTATAAACTTTTTTAAGCATAAGAAAGCAAGTTCAACTAAAACCGGACCACTGATACAAGAAAATATGCTCATTTGAAATTTTTATACTATTCAATATTTATCGTCTATTTAATGAACAACTCACACGTTATATAATTTATTATATATTATACAGAAATTTTTACTCCCAGATAACCTACGTGCCTAAATGTTTGACCGAATTAAAAATAATAAAAAAAAAAATCAAAATTTAAAATGCATATGGTAAGAGAATTTAATAACAAAAAGTTTTAGTGTTGTAAACTTCGTTCTCACCTAAGAAAAAAGCAAAAACATGCAAATTTAAATATTCATTCTCGTATTCTATTTGTCAATAGTGTTGGGTTAAAAAGATGAAGTTTATATTTGACACAAAATGAGTAGAAAAGACACGAAGAAAACGAGTGTAGCGGCATAGAAAATGCATTCCATTCTGCTAGTTGTCTAATAAAATTCAAAGTTATCATATAAAATAAATTGAATTTCTGAATAGAAACATTAAAGAAAAACGGACTTATGCCTAAATATTAAATTACTTAATATTAATAATTGTAGTTCGACAAAGTTACGTCAAACAATAAATAATAAAAATTATAAATTTTGTAAAAATCTCAATCTAAAAAATGAAAGAAATAACATTGGCATTTGTTTCTGGATTAATGATAATTTGCTGTAATTTCCTTCGAGAACCCTTTCTTAATTTATTAATAAATTTATATCACACTTTCTTAGATTGGACAATTCTGTTTTATTATTTCTTTGTACAAATAATATTGGAGTGTATACTTCTTCTCAATGCTCACACAAGAATGAATAGATATAAGAATAAAACACAAATTTAAGTCAAACTTCTAGAATAAGTCATGCTTAGTTATAAAAACAAAATATAAACAGTTATTTTAATCTCCTTTTCTTACACAATTTTACATTTGTAATTATGGTACATATTAATGTTAATATGTATGGTAAAATTGTTTAAGTAAAGCTTTAATGAGAGAATCTTAAAACCAGTATTTGTGATTATCTCTACGTACATATTTATCAATATGATCATGATTGAGTTTAATGGAGATGCTTGCAATCATGAATATAATGATAATTATCTTCATTTAAATATTATAAAATAACTACAATAAGGTGGTACCAAATATACTAGAATAACTTTTAATACAAATTGTATTTAGAAAATGGTTG
Organism: Phania funesta; assembly: GCA_963932375.1. Classification (NCBI taxonomy): domain Eukaryota; kingdom Metazoa; phylum Arthropoda; class Insecta; order Diptera; family Tachinidae; genus Phania; species Phania funesta. Next base: position 46,369,270 of record OZ010654.1, read on the forward strand.
AGAAAGCGTTTGTACATATTTCTCAACATACTGCCAACCAAGAACGACAGTTCTTAAAAGTGCCAAATCGGAAAGAAAGGACGGCCTAAAGATGGGAGTATTTTATTTAGTCTTTAGACTTCGCTATGCTCCGACTCACAGCGTCAGGATCAGGCTCCATCCTTTCATTACAACATGTTGGGTTGTATTGTGGTGTAGACACATTTTAAGTTGAATCTGTTGGTAAAAAACAAATTTTAGATATTGGAAGTTTAATAATTTTATCTTTAGTGAGAATAGATACTACCCGCACCCTGCCATCTTGGCCAGGGTGTAGCTCGTGAATCCGGCCCATCAACCATTGACCAGGCCCACACCGATTATCAGAAATAAGAACAAGATCACCTATTTCCGCATTAGGCTTGGTTTTAAGCCATTTTGGGCGTGCTTGCATGCGATTAAGGTATTCCAAATACCAACGTTTCCAGAAATGTTGTTTAAGGGTTTCTATTTTCTTCCATCGTGATAGTCGATTTATGTTGACATCGAGCAAGTTTTCTTCCTGAATACAATTGGTTGGTTCACCTACTAAAAAATGTGCAGGTGTTAAAGCGTCTAAATCAGACGGATCAGAAGACAAAGGGCAAAGCGGGCGTGAGTTTAAGCAACTTTCTATTTGGGTAAGTAACGTTGTCAGTTCTTCAAAACTAAGAATCCGATCATGTATGACTCGTTTCAAATGATGTTTTACGGACTTTACCCCTGCTTCCCATAAGCCACCAAAATTCGGAGAAGCAGGTGGAATAAAATGCCATTCCGTGCCCAGTGATACTAATGAGTTACGCAAAGATTCTGGTGTACATTTTTCTTTCTGGTTAGAGAGTACCTGGAGCTCTTTTGACGCTCCTATAAAATTCGTGCCACAATCGGAATAAATATCCGTACAAATACCTCTCCGGGATACAAATCTGCGAAATGCAGCTAAAAACGAGTTTGTTGTTAGGTCGGAAACTGCCTCCAAATGAATAGCTTTAGTTACCATGCAAACAAACAAACAAATATATCCTTTAGATATAATAGCGGATTTAAAAGTGGAATTTTTTATTGACAGTGGCCCAGCGTAATCCACTCCGCTATGTTTAAAGGGTCTAGTTACATTTAAACGCACAGCCGGCAAGTTCCCATAATTTGCGTAGCAGTTTTAGCAGAATATTTGAAACAACTAATACAATTACCTATAATATTTTTAGCTAATTGTTTGCCAGATATTATCCAGTATTTCCGATTTACGTAGGACATAGTCAATGTAATCCCACCATGCAAAGTGTTCTCATGAGCTTCTCTAATTATTAGTTTCGAAAGAGGGTTAGTCTTAGACAAAAGAATTGGGTGTTTAATATCATAGGGCAAGGTAGAATTATGCAAACGACCACCCACGCGAATAAGGTCATCATGGTCAATGTAAGACATAAGTTTCAAAAGGGAATTATGTTTAATATCACCATTTTTAACCTGTTTCCAAATTTCGGGTGAAAAATCAAATACCTGAGTAATTTTAAGCAACTTTTTCAAAGTTACATTAATTGTGACTACGTTAAGAGCCGTAGTTTCCTTCAGATCTTTATCCACTTTGCTAATCTTAGAATTATACACAAACCGATAACAAAGCGACATTACTCTTAACAATGCTCTCATTTTAGAAAATTTATATAAAAAACATGGATATACATTTTCACATCTATTGTCATCAGGGTTAAGTGTAGTTTTCGAAATGAAAATTTTACTTTTAGAAGATTTTCTTTTTTCCTGAGACGTATCAAAAATTGGAAGAGAATTGGGCCATGCCGATGACGGTTCAATTAAAAATTTTGGTCCGTGCCACCACGTTTTGCAGCCCATCAGTTCATTTGGAAAAATTCGCCGTGATGCACAACCGACCGGATTTAAATCCGATGGAACATACTTCCATTGCGTTGGATTGCTAAGTCGTTGGATTTCAGCAACTCTATTGGCAACATAAACTGTCCAACTTGAAGGTGGTTTTCGAATCCAACTTAAAACAGTTGAGCTATCGCTCCAAAAGAAAATTTCATCTATTCTAACATCTGATAATGAATCTTTGACTCTTGAGGCTAATTTGACCAAGAGGGTCGCAGCACAGAGCTCTAGCCTTGGAATCGATACAGTCTTAATAGGCGATATTTTGGACTTTGCTTGTAAGAGGGTTACAAATGTATCGTTTGAAATAGTAACTCTTGAATAAATAGCAGCAGCATACGCCACTGTTGACGCATCACAAAAACAGTGAAGTTCCACCTGAGAACCACTTGTGAATTGTGTCCATCTGGGAATTTTAAGATTCGAAAAATTGGATAGAGTGGACCTATATTTGAGCCAAATTTCCTCGATATCGTGAGGAATTTTATCATCCCAGTCTATTCTTCTTTCCCAAAGTTGTTTAAATAAATTCTTTGCAATCACGGTAGAAGGTACTAACAAACCCAATGGATCATACAATCGTGCTGTATCGGACAATATAGTCCTCTTTGAGAACGGGCGAGATTGATCCATGTTTACATTGAACGAAAATGAATCGGAAGTAATATTCCATTGAATCCCTAGTGTTTTGACTATATTGTCACGGTCAAATTTCAAAGACAGTGCTTTGTCCCTATTTTCTTCGGGAATTACACTGGCGAATTTGTAATCCATTTTCTAAGATTACAGCCACCCTTTGCCAACAAACTACATAAATTCCTCTGTAAAGTAATCGCGCATTCCAAAGAATCAGCACCTGAAATAATGTCGTCAACATAGGAATCAGTAATTAATATTTTTGATTCGTCCGGAATATCTGTTTCATAATCAGATGCAAGCTGTTGCAAAACTCTAATTGATAGAAATGGCGATGATGTCATCCCATATCAATTGATAAACAGAAATTTCATAAAGTGGACTAAATCGCCACAAAATTTGTTGAAATCTTAGATGTTGTGGTGCCACCTTAATCTGCCTAAACATTTTCTCAATATCCGCGCTAAACGCAATCTTATGCATTCTCCATTTGTTCAAAATTTTAGGCAATTCATTCTGTAATGCAGGGCCAGGGAAAAGCTCCGCATTCAACGACCTTTTTCCTGGAATGTGGCTACTGCCATCGAAAACTACCCGTAATTTCGTGGTTGAGCTGTCCTCCTTAAGGACACCATGATGTGGCAGAAAATAGGAATTGTCTTTAACGCTACTCGGATATGTTCCTATTCGGGACATATGACCCAAAGAGTCACATTCTTGCATAAAATTCTTGTAGTTATCGGAGAATGCGATACGTTTCGAAAATGACATTTCCAGTTGCTTAAATCTTTTAAAAGCACCGAACACATTATTATGCAGTTTGGGAATATTTCCATTAAGTATTAGGGATGTAAACGGCAGAGTAACTACGTAGCGACCGGATGAATCCCGCCTAGTAGTAGCCTTGAAATAATTTTCACAAGCTTGTTCCTCGTTAGATAAATCTCTAATGGCAACAACTTCCTCTTGTTCCCAAAAACTCCTTAAAAGATTCTCTAAAATTTTTGTTGTGAAACGTAATCTTGTTTGACGCCAAAGGTTTTGTGGGCCCTGCAAAAACCCAGCCGAAAAGGGTATTTTGAAAAAACATATTATTATGAACAAATGATTCAGCAGGGATCATAATGCTAGAATAAACGTCAGACCCTAGAATAATGTCAATTGGATCTGGCTGCTAAAAAAACGGATCTGCAAGATTCCCACTATCTAATTTAGGTAAAGAAATATTCTTAGAAAAATAATGTGGTTTGTATGAAGAAATATTTGACAAAACTAATGCGGTGCAAGATAGAATTCGTCGCTTTTCCTGCGACAGCAATTCAAGATCAACTACGTGTTTAGTTATACTCTCACTGTCAGTTCCCACCCCAATTACCTTGCAATGTGACTTTCTGCGAGTCAAACGAAGGAATTGAGCAGAAGATTCGGAAATCAAGGTTCCCTGTGAACCAGGATCCAATAGCGCCCTTAATGGGATATTAACACCACCAGAAGTTACGTAAAGTCTAATAGTGTATAACAAAACGTTATGGAAGGTCTGCGAGTTATGAGTAGCCAGTGATTTAGGTTCAGCTGGTGATGAATATACCATATTAAAATTCTGTACGGCCACAGATTCTTCAACGTGTAATATTGTATGATGTGGTTGTTTACAGGTAGCGCATCTGTTAGAACTACCACAGTTATGGTGGGAATGTCCGACAGATAAACAATTTCTGCAAATATGCTCTTTATTCAAAAATTCATTTTTGGCTTTTAGAGGTAGAGCCAGGAATTTGTAGCATTGAGATAAATAATGAGTTCTCCCACAGAAAGAACAAAAGCTTGATTTCGGTTTTTGCGTGTTGCCATGATGAACATACGACTTCTTCTTATTCTTACCATTGCTCTTTTGACAGTATTTAGAGGTGGAAGGTACCAGTTCATTAAATGATTCTAATGATCTGAAGGTTCTTTCCAAAAAGAAAACATTTCCAAGCAGCTCGGCACTTCTGTCGAGGATTTTAATGAATGCTCCCATTCTCTTCTTGTTTGAACATCAAGGTTTTGACTATACCAATATTGGATCCCAAGTAGAAGTATCAATCTCTAGATTTCCTAAAGATGAAATACACTCCTGGGTGGTATCCAATATGGACTTTATGCTATGAAAGCTTCCATCAGACTTAGGAATATTAAAGAGTTTGTGTATAAGAGTAGCTACTATTGCTCGTTTATTGTAGTAACGTGATTCTAAGATATTCCAAGCTGAAGAGTAGTTTGCATCTGTGGCCGAAATGGCTTTTATTAGGGATGCTGCCTCTCCAGTAAGAGTACCCTTTAAATAGTAAAACTTTTGAATCTTAGAAAGTGATGAATTTGTATGCACTAACGACAAATAAATATCCCGAAAAGGACTCCAATCAATGTATTCCCCTGAGAATTTAGGGAGGGAGATTTTTGGAAGTCGTGCATCCATATTTGGCGTCATATCCACATGACCAGTTGTCATAGCAAATGTACTACTCAAAGGAGAACGAGCACTATCGCTTGGAAAGCTGTCTAATAGTTTACCTTTAAATGAGAAGTAAAGTTCCGAAAACTCAAAAAAACATTCATCTGCCATATACGGCACATCTGAAACCATTATAGATCTTTCCCGAATGACCTTTGCAATCTCCTCATGGTGATTCTTGAACGTTTGAAACAAGCTATCAAGCTCCAAAGCAAGTGCATCAATATAGCCACGTGTTTTTTCTGAGTTGTCTTTCAACAAAAACCGTTCCGAAAGCCGTTTTACCGTAGTCAATAAACCGCGCTGAGTTTCTATAAGAACCTCTAAATCAGCCATGTTGAGATGTATAAAGATTTGTACGAAACAGATTCAAGGTAATTTCAGAACACGGAGAGATCCTAGTTAAAAGTTAACAGTAATTTAAATAATACAAAAAATTAATTTATTTAAGTGTACAGTTGCACTAAGAAGTCAAAATAAATTAAATTTTTCTTTGTTTTGTCCTTTGCGGCGTAGTTGCAAATATGTAGGACTTATAAATATGTATGTATAGTAATCGTTACTTTACAACAAAAAGTGGAAAATGTACAGTCGTACAAGCTATATAATTCCGTTATAAACCGATCAAATTTACAAACACGTTTTCGAAACTACGAAGTTTAAATCACCGAAATAAAGCAAATTAGTTCGGCCAAATCAATTCTTATGCATGATTTTAAAGAAAAAAAAGAGGAAATTATATCGTATATTACACTTTAATAAATCCAATAATCAATAATTATGATTCCACAGAATTTCCATAGACCAATTCACCATTACCTTACCAAATTTTATTAAAGTGTAGGATAACTTCAGATTTTCTTCTTTATAAATGACGTGGAGAATTCCCGGGTTTCGGCATCAATGTTTCTGGATTAAGGATAATTTGCTGGAATTTCCAGCCACGACTATAAATCTTACTGATTTTAAAATTGTAGTCTCATCAGTGTATTGCCCGCCTAGGCATAAAATCGAACACCATGAATTTGCCAGGTTCTTTGCTACGCTAGGGCAAAAATTTATTGCCGCTGGCGATTACAATGCAAAGCACACATATTGGGGATCCAGACTCCTTAGTCCTAGAGGTAGGCAGTTGTATTATACAGTTGAAACAAACAAGCTTGACGTCGTATCTGCCGGTAAACCCACCTATTGGCCCACAGACTTTAATAAGTTGCCAGACCTTATTGATTTTGCTATAGTAAAAAACATCAAACGCGATCAACTCTTAGTTAATTCATCCTATGACCTATCTTCTGATCATTCACCTACAATTGTTATTTTACACGACAGTTTTGTCACTGCACCTAAAACCCTTAGTTTCTACCCGAACAGAAACACGAATTGGTTAAAATATAAAATGTATGTGAGCTCTCACTTACCTTTGAACATCCCACTGAGAAATCCAGGTGATATTCAAGCAGCTGTAGACCATTTTACAGACGTCGTGACTGCCGCAGCCATAGCTGCAACGCCAACAAAGCTATCAGCTAAAATAATAACGTACCAGGCAACAGCAGATATTCAGATGCTCGTCATTGAGAAAAGAAGACTAAGAAGACAATGGCAAAACAGTCGTTCTCCACACATAAAAATGCAATTGAACTTATGCCAAAAAAACTTACGGAGTAAATTGATACAGAAACACCAACTCGCTATCGACAACTTTTTAAAAAACTTGGATCCAATGAAAAACACGGAATATAGTCTGTGGAAAGCTGTAAAGCACTTACAATGTCCTATTGCTTACGAATCCCTACTAAGACTTGAAGACCGTACTTGGGCTAAAAACTCACGTGAAAAGGCAAATGCGTTCGCAAAGCACTTAGAGAAGGTTTTCGCACCACATGATATAAGTAATTCCACTATTCCAATTATTAGCGACATCGGGAATGATCCTATGAAATTTCGGTTGTCTTCTTTAAAAGCGACAATTAAAAATACAGATATGAAGAAATCACCTGGACCTGATCGTATAACAGGATCAATGATAAGAAACTTACCTAATTCAGCTGTAAGAATTTTACTTTACATATTTAATGCCATGTTGCGCGTCGGCTTCTTCCCATGCTCTTGGAAGATGTCTGAAATTGTTATGATCCCGAAACCTGGAAAGGACTCAAGCCAGATTACATACTACAGGTCTATTAGCTTACTGTCAGTTTTGTCAAAGATATTTGGAAAATTATTCGTCTCGAGTGTAACGCCTTTTCTAAATGAACAAAACTTTATCCCAGATCATCAGTTTGGGTTTCGAGCAAGGCATATTACGATTGAACAAGTCCATAGAATCGTTACCATTATTAGATCGGCTTTTGAAAGAAAGCAATACTGTTCAGCTTTATTTATAGACATTTCCCATGCATTTGATAAAGTCTGCCATGATGGGCTACTTACTAAAATAGTTCGGGTTCTACCTGAAAACACCCACAAGCTTATAAAAAGCTATTTGTCCGATAGAACTTTTAAAGTAAGGTCAAAGGACCAGCTTTCAAGAAAATCAGTGCCGGAGTACCTCAAGGTAGTGTGCTAGGGCCGCTATTATATATCATATATACAGCGGATATGCCGACAAGCCCACATACATATACATCAACCTTTGCAGACGACACTGCAATTATAAGTGTCAGTAATGATCCAAAGGATGCATCTGAAAAGCTGCAGTCCCATATTCATAAGATAGAAGACTGGCTAAAACAGTGGAGAATAAAGGTAAATCCATCAAAATGTGCTCATGTAACGTTTTCCCTTAGAAGGCAAAATTGTCCACAAATCACAATAACTAATACCACGGTTCCAGCGGAAACGCACGTTAAATATTTAGGTATCCACCTAGATCGGCGCCTAACTTGGTCCCGTCACATTGAGGCAAAAATAACGTCATAAAGCTTCGAACAAATCAACTGCATTAGCTAATAAGCCCTAACTCAACTTTGGCTTTGGAATATAAAGTCCTTTTATACAAATCCGTTATAAAGCCAATATGGTCATATGGTTTTCAGCTGTGGGGTACTGTCTGTGCATCAAACATCCAGAAGTTACAGAGAAGACAGTCTAGGATTTTACGTCTTATCGTATGCGCTCCTGGTACATAAGAAATGAAAACATACATAGGGATCTCACAGTTCCCACTATCCACGAAGAAATTAAAACGTACACGTCCAAATACGTAAATAAACTAGTCGCACATCGCAACACTCTAGCAGGCAATTTATTGCAATTTGGCGGCCACCAGAGACTAAAAAGAACTGACACATTGAGCCTGGCGAGGCGGCTCTCTCTACACAATAGAAGATAGATTTTTAAGATTTGAATACAATAAATTAGTTATTGCATTGGTAATAACTAGTAAATAATAATTTAGAAATAAGATGTGAATTTTTTTCAAAAGAAAGATTCAATAAAATAAAGTATAATAAAAAAAAAATTATACGATTGAATTTTATGTGTTTGAAAAATGTTGTATTTATGCCAGAACTGGAAATGTTTCAGTTGTTTGGTGAATTTGTGAAAGTATTTTTAGTATGTGGTAAGTATTATAAATAATATTATGCGCTTTAAAGGTAAATGAACATATTGAATTAATTTTAATTAATTCCTAAACTATTTTTATTAAAATTGCTTATTGCAAACAAATTGTATTGCCATTTTGTATTATGTTACGACTCCCATATCTGCTTTACGTTCATGCTATCAACACATCACAGCTATATTGTTCGCATAAGGCGTTAATTAATTTTCTTTTTTCACTTTCACTTTTCATTTTTTTTATTTGGTAAAACGAAATGTTTTAAATAATTTTCTAAAATTTAAATTACTATGCACATTGAATTGATATTTTTAATTTTTGACATTTTGAAAATACGATAAAATAACGACACAACAAATTTTCTGTTCACAAGCACATAATCAAATGTCGTCTTTTTTTAAACGATAACAAATACGACTAAGCTTCTGAATTGAACAAATATTTTGCTGAAGCATTTCCTTCATCTGCCGATTTATTTCTTCCTCGTGAATTTGAGGATATCTGTATATTTTGGAATATACAGGGTTATTTGTTGTTGTGACAATTTCGTGTTGAACTTCATGGGTGTGACCTAATGTCATACCTCCCTGAAAGAATAAATCCTTGTTGGCATTGAATAGGATATTTAATACCCTACTTTCTTCCTTATTCAAGTCTTCTCTTGAGAGCTTATTGATTACTTCATTAACTTTTGAACCTTCTAGTGTATGAATACTTTCATATTCATATGGGCAAGTATTGCAGAATTTTATTTTATTCTTGTTTATTTCGATATATTCTTCACCTATATTTATATTGGCATTTAAACTTTTCAACGCATTTTGTCCTATAAGACCATCGAATTTTATTTTTGAAATTTGTTAACTTCCAACACATCAGGCTTTAAATTCCTGTGGAACTTCTGCAATAATTTCATAATTTACTTCCATCTGTCCGTTTAATGTCTCGAAATGTAAGGGTCGGTTTAACTTTTTTCGTTTGTACTGAGAAAGCAAATCTTCATTTAGTAATGTGGTTAAGAGAACCCGTATCTATTAAACATCTTATTTTAATATTTCGAATGGTTAAGTCGACTAATGGTAAGATAGCTTTTGGAACTGGTAACCGAAAATTTTCCTCGTCTGGTTACGTGAATTGTGTCCAAAAGGATTTCGTACTTGTCCTGATGTATTTCCACGTTGTTCGAGTCTAGCTAGGTTCGAATTACGGTATGATCTTCAAATGTTTGGTTGCCCAAAATGTGTTGAGCTGTTGGAATGGTTTGAATTATTTGGTTGTCTGAGCTGACCAAAATTATTTGCCTGTCTGTTTTGCGAACTATGGGCTATGTGGTTAGATTCCCTATATTCTATGCGTCTATTACTTGTATTTTGTCTCATTTTCCTCCAAGGTGTAGTATGCTGTTCTTATATTGGAGATGTCCCTACTATATATATTGCTATCCATATAAGATGGAATATTGTTTAGGAAAGTTCTCAAAATCATAGATTCATTTATTTTTTGGGCTAAATTCACAAGGTTAGTTTTATCTTGTTCATATTTTTCATTAATATGTAGTTAATTTAAAAAAGTATTCACTTACGTTATAATTTCTTATAGATAATGCATTGTGGTAAAGTTGGTGGTAGGTCTCTCTAACACCGAAGTTTGCGAGGAGCTCTTTTTTATTTTGCTCTCAGCTGGGATCGGACCCCAATGTTCGTATTACGTCCAGCGCTGATCCTTGAATTTTGTTGACTATGCATCTTTAAAAGACATATTCTTCCAGATTGGTGCCTCTAAAAATTGGGATGAAAAGTTCGGGTTCCCTTATGAATGACGATAACGCATACTTTTTGATTCCTGTGTATTCTCTGATCCTTGATGCTTCCTTAAGAACGTACGACAACGCTATTGGTGGTTCGCTGACTGAATTGTCTTTTAGAGTTTGATTTGCTGAGTTGTCTGCTTCCATTTTGATTTTCTTAAAGGGTTGTTGTATTTCTAGTGGATTTTGTATATTTTTTTATACTTGTTTTATTTTAAAAATTGCAAATTATTTCCCTTATATATATATATATATATATATATATATATATATATATATATATATATATATATATACATATATATATGTATATATATTTGTTTTATTTAAAAGGAAGTATTTTATTTAACTGATCTTTTTGTTATCTTAATTGTTAATTTGATTTTATTTCATTTTTTTTGCAGGCAATTTTAAATAACTGATTTGTTTAAAAATATGTTTCTGGAATGCGAACGGCATCCGCCAACACAAAAATGAACTTGTTTACTTCCTTAAGGAAAAACAGATCGATGTAATGATGATTGCTGAAACCCACCTAACGTCGACTAGCTGCTTTATAATAAATGGTTACGTTCTATACGATATTAAAGACCCCCGAGGAAGAGCTTGCGGAGGCTCGGAAATTCTGATAAAATCCAGAATTAAACACTATTTCTTTAATGACAAATGCGAGGATTATCTCCAAGCTACAAGTATTTGCATAGATAATTTCTATAGTAATTTAGTTATTTCATCGATTTATTCACCGCCCCGATTTTCGGTGACAGTACTCAAATTTTTTCAATTCGCTTGGTCCTTGCTTTCTCGCAGCTGGCGACTACAACGCAAAACATACATTTTGGGGTTCACGGTTAATTTCCCCTAAAGGTCGCGTGCTGTTTGATACTATTTCCCGTATGGGTTTAAAGGTAATTTCAAGCGGGCATCCCACATATTGGCCCACAGACCGGCGAAAGATTCCAGACGTTATTGGTTTTGGAGTTGCGAAAAACATCCCTCTAGAATGGATGCAAGTGGAGCCTTCATTTGATTTGTCTTCCGATCACTCACCCACAATTATATCCATATCCTTCCCTCGAGAAATTGGGTCACCGCTAAATGACTTAGCTTTAACAGTCACTCGAGTGAACTGGCTAAAATATAAAAAATATATAAGTACACATTGTACCGAAAATATTGTTTTAAGAACGCCTGAAGATATTGATTTGGCAACTAATAATTTTACCCGGAACCTTAAACAAGCCGTGCAACATGCTACTACTAGTCATGCAGTGTCCAGAAATGTAAACAGTAGGACTTATTCTTTAGAAATAGAACAACTTGTGTCAGAAAAAAGAAGAGCAAGAAGAGAGTGGCAAGTTTGCAGGTCTCCCCAGTCAAAAAGTAGGCTACGGGAATGCACACATCGACTTAGAAACCTGCTTGAAATTCAACGATCCGCTTCCCTTAAAACTTATTTGGAAGGCCTGGATGGTACTCCTCAGTCTGATTATTCGTTATGGCGCGCGACAAGAGGTTTAAAACGACCAGTTAGGGCAAAGCCGCCTTTGCGAAATCCAACTGGGGACTGGGCTAGAAACGATTCCGAAAAGGGGAACTTATTTGTAAACCATTTAAGAAATGTTTTTGCTTTAAACGCATCTGATGAGGCAGCTGATTTGCCGCCTTTTGCCAGCAGATCTCCTGTGTCTCTACATTTTAATTTTCGAGATGTCGAAAACGCAATTTGTAATCTAAAACTGACAAAAGCTCCAGGTATTGATACAATTAGTAACAAAATGCTGGTGCAGTTACCTATAGTAGCTAGAAGAGTTATGCTTTTTATTTTTAACGCTATATTACGCCTGGAGTATTTTCCTGCAGAATGGAAGTTGTCTATGATTACAATGATACCTAAACCCGGGAAGGATCCCACCAAAGTAGAATTCTATAGGCCAATAAGCTTACTGCCGACAATTTCTAAATTGTTCGAAAAATTGTTGATAATGAAGTTGACTCCCGTACTAAATGCTGTAGGATGTATCCCCAACCATCAATTCGGTTTTAAGGCTAAGCACAGCACTATTGAACAAACACACAGATTAGTCAATGTCATAAGAAAATCTTTTGAAGAGAAAACATATTGCTCAGCTCTTTTCATTGACGTTGCTCAAGCTTTTGACAAAGTGTGGCACGACGGCTTACTTAACAAAATAAAGCTAAATTTGCCAATAAACACCCACAAACTTTTGGAAAGTTACTTATATGGTCGCCTATTTGTCATCAGAGAAGGTGATTTCACAAGCTCCCCTCAGCCAATTGAAGCAGGAGTCCCACAAGGCAGTATACTGGGTCCTACTTGTATTTAATCTATGCGTCTGACATGCCAACAGGATCCCAAATCCACACTTCAACTTTTGCAGATGATACAGCATTTCTCAGCGTCAATAAAAATCATCAATTATCCTCGCGAAATTTGCAGGAACATATTGAAAATTTAGAGAAATGGCTAAAACTCTGGAGAATCAAGGTAAACGAAAAGAAATGTACTCATGTGACATTCACACTGCGCAGGGAAACATGCTCGCCGATCAAGATCAACAATCAAGTAATTCCGCAGCACAATGAAGTCAAGTACCTTGGTATTCACCTCGACCGCCGGCTAACGTGGAAGTCTCATATTGATGCAAAACTGACTCAGATGAAACTAAAAGCAGTTCAACTAAATTGGCTTATAGGCAGAAACTCTTCCTTGAAATTGGATTGCAAACTCTTGTTGTACAAAGCGATTATAAAACCAATCTGGTGCTATGGAATTCAATTATGGGGTACCGCCTCGATATCAAATATTAAAAAAATTGAAAGGCAACAAAACAAAATTCTCCGTATGATTATAGCAGCTCCTTGGTATGTTAAAAACTCCCGAATTCACGAAGACCTAAGCGTGCCTATGGTAAAAGTAGAATTCGCCAGGTACGCGATACAGTATATCAACAAACTTGAAACTCACCCGAACCCACTCGCACGTAGCATCCTTAATTTTGGCGGCCATGCTCGGTTGAGAAGGAGAGATACCGTTGCTGTCATCCGAGCACAAAACAGATGACCTTTCATATATAGTACCCATTGAAACATAATTTTGTTGTCTAGCATTGGCTAGCCTCAAATATTTTTTTTTTTAGTATTAAGATCTGTATACTTATTGTTAGTTCATTATTTGAAGATTCAATAAATAAATAAATGTAATAAAAAAAAAAAAAATTTTTTTATTTTTATTATTAACTCCTTAAGGAATTCTTATTTATTTAATTTTTCTCCAGGAAGAGAAGTTTTGAGAAGTTTTCTCAATTTTACGTTCTCTTTTCTAATCCTTCGGGACTATATCGTACCGACTGCGCCAATTATAAGTCATTTGGGCTTATTAACTAAAAAAAATCTAAAACTTTAATTTTAGGTGTTTCTATTTCTTTATTGAGTTTATTACTAACTTAAAAATTAATTTACAAAATGATTTTAACTAATTGTAAATACCCGTCATAAGCTACGCTTAAAGCATCCATAAAATCTCGATGCGAGGCAAAAAATTATGTTGAAACTAAACGAGAACATCTATACGTTTTCTTTAAATAGAAGACCACGAACACATTTTCTCTCGTTATTTAAGAGGCTCTCTCTGAATGTGTGAACATATTTATGGCTAGTCAAGGCGGAAGGTTACGTCGTTAGGCCAGTGCACAATCTCCTAAATAAGAATAAAGTTCCCCAACCAATGCATCGTATTGAGATTGCATTTAAAGAAACTCAGTTAAAATCGAAGAATTCCGTTCATCCTATCTACAACTTGCGTTAGCTCTTGAATAGAAGAATAACTGAAGAGACGCCGTTAAAACTTAATGGTCCTCGTCATAGCACTAATTGTCAAGAACTCGGCCCCACAAAAACTTACTGCAAGTTACCATCCGTGAGTTATTTTCGGCGACGCCCACCCAACTTCGGAGTTCAAATCTTCCAAAACCGACCCCAAGATTAAAAATAGCAGCAACTGCGGTGAAAACCATACTGCGCGGCAACACTCTTATGCCCACATCTTAAAAGAGGGCCCACAGATACCGTTTACAAACAATTCGAATTCAATCAATAACTTAATAGAAACAATGAACAACTTTATGACAACGATATGTATGTTTCAAGAAATTATACGCACCCAAAACATGCTTCTACACGTTTTGTTAAGCAAAAAATTAACCAGTTGAAAATATGCTTCTGGAACCCAAACAGACTCTCCCAACATAAATATGAAGTTAAAAAATTTCTGCATGCAAAAGAAATAGACATACCCTTGATTTCTGAAACACATTTCACTATAAAAAACTACTTTAGAATCAATGGATCTTTCACATACGATACTAAACATCCGATTGGAGAGGCATGTGGAGGCACCGCCGTCATGGCCAGAATTTAGCTAAAGTTTTACAATGCAAAGCACACCTTTTGTAGCTTCAGACTTTTTAACCCAAGAGGGAGACAGCTGTACGATACAGTTCAAGCAAATAAGCTAGACTTTAATAAGGTGCCAGATCTAATTGATTTTGCCATCGTAAAAAATATTAGACGGGATCAATTAGTCAGGCCATTCACCTACAAACGTTATGTTACAGGAGAGTATTGGCACTGCACATGAAACCCTTACTTCCTATCCAAATAAAAACACTAATTGGTTGAAATATAAAATGTATGTAAGAACTCACTTATCCACGAACATCCCATTAAGAAATCCGGCTTATATTCAAGCAGTTGTCGATTACTTTACCAGCGTCCTGACGGCAGCAGTAAGAAAATATTTTGGTATCCACCTAGATCTACGACTAACTTGGTCCCGTCACATTGAGGCAAAAATAACGTCCATAAAGCTTCGAATAAATCAACTACATTGTCTAATAAGTTCTAACTCAACCCTGGCTTTGAATTACAAAGTGCTTTTATACAAATCCATAATAAAACTAATATGGACATACGGCATTCGGCTGTGGGGTATTGCTTGCGCATCTAATATTCAGAAGTGACAAAGAAGATAGACTAGGATTTTACGACTTATCGTAAGCGCCCCCTGGTACATAAGAAATGAAAATATACACAGAGATCTAGAATGTCCAGGAAGTAGCAAAAACATACTCGTAAAGTACGTAAGCACATTAATGGTCCATCCTAACACTCTACCGCGCGATTTACTGACATTTCATGGACACCAGAGACTGAAACAAACTGACGCATTGAGCTTGGCGAGACGGCTCTCGCGATAGTAGATAGTGTTTTATTATTAAGATTTGAATACAATAAACTAGTTATTACATTGGTAAGTTTTGGTTCTACTTCGTTTGAGTAAAGACGTACTTCACTTTAAGCGCATAATTTATATTCATTTAAGGTGACTTTTTTTATTTTAAAAATTGAACAAGTGCAGAGACACAGTTAACAGTTAGTAACAACAACAAAATAAATAACAAAAAATAAAAAGCATTATAATATAGTGTGTGATAAAAATACAATAACAAAGTGCATGGTTAAACCTGTTTAAACAATTAATAGTGAGTGCATGAGCGCACCAAAAATTAACGAAAAAAATACAAAAGGTAATAACAACAATGCTTATTACTCTTTTTCTTACACAAATGCTAATAATGCAATAAACAATAAAAAAAAAGATGACAGTGCTTTTTTAACCGCCAGGCCAATTGACCGAACGCGTTCATTATCAGCAAATATAAATATATCTGCTACAGAAACAACGAATTCAACAAATAAAACTAAAGAAACAAACGATACACAAAAAATAGTTCAAGAAAAAGAACCAGGTACTGAATCTAAGCGCGTGCAAACTGGTATGGATCGGTACATAACCATAACGAAGAGGAAGGCGAGTCCTAAGTCTTCACAACCAGAGCGAACCGCCAAGCAATATAAAGGTTCTCATCAAGTAGCTGCAACATCGGTAAGTGAAAATAGATTTTCTGTCCTTGCTACCCCGGATAATGAAAATACCGAACCCACTGTAAGGGAACAAAAACCCCCACCAATCTACTTGCGCGAACAAACATCAAATGCCATTGTAAATATGCTGTCCCAACTCGTAGGCAAAGAAAATTTCTATGTGGCTTCTGTACGAAGAGGACAGATACAAGAAACGAAGATCCAAGCCCACACTGAGAAGAATTATCGCCTAATCGCAAGTCGTCTCGATGCAGATAATAAGAGCTATTATACGTATCAACTAAAAAGTGCTAAAGGTTTGATCGTCATTATAAAGGGCATAGACAGTTCTGTTCCCACTGAGGAGATAAAAAGTGCCATAAAAGTGGAAGGTTATGTCGTAAGGTCAGTGCACAATATTCAACGAAGACTTTTTGCAAGCCACGACGATAAATCTTACTGATTTTAAAATTGTAGTCTCATCAGTGTATTGCCCGCCTAGGCATAAAATCGAACACCATGAATTTGCCAGGTTCTTTGCTACGCTAGGGCAAAAATTTATTGCCGCTGGCGATTACAATGCAAAGCACACATATTGGGGATCCAGACTCCTTAGTCCTAGAGGTAGGCAGTTGTATTATACAGTTGAAACAAACAAGCTTGACGTCGTATCTGCCGGTAAACCCACCTATTGGCCCACAGACTTTAATAAGTTGCCAGACCTTATTGATTTTGCTATAGTAAAAAACATCAAACGCGATCAACTCTTAGTTAATTCATCCTATGACCTATCTTTTGATCATTCACCTACAATTGTTATTTTACACGACAGTTTTGTCACTGCACCTAAAACCCTTAGTTTCTACCCGAACAGAAACACGAATTGGTTAAAATATAAAATGTATGTGAGCTCTCACTTACCTTTGAACATCCCACTGAGAAATCCAGGTGATATTCAAGCAGCTGTAGACCATTTTACAGACGTCGTGACTGCCGCAGCCATAGCTGCAACGCCAACAAAGCTATCAGCTAAAATAATAACGTACCAGGCAACAGCAGATATTCAGATGCTCGTCATTGAGAAAAGAAGACTAAGAAGACAATGGCAAAACAGTCGTTCTCCACACATAACAATGCAAATGAACTTATGCCAAAAAAAACTTACGGAGTAAATTGATACAGAAACACCAACTCGCTATCGACAACTTTTTAAAAAACTTGGATCCAATGAAAAACACGGAATATAGTCTGTGGAAAGCTGTAATGCACTTACAATGTCCTATTGCTTACGAATCCCCACTAAGACTTGAAGACCGTACTTGGGCTAAAAACTCACGTGAAAAGGCAAATGCGTTCGCAAAGCACTTAGAGAAGGTTTTCGCACCACATGATATAAGTAATTCCACTATTCGAATTATTAGCGACATCGGGAATGATCCTATGAAATTTCGGTTGTCTTCTTTAAAAGCGACAATTAAAAATACAGATATGAAGAAATCACCTGGACCTGATCGTATAACAGGATCAATGATAAGAAACTTACCTAATTCAGCTGTAAGAATTTTACTTTACATATTTAATGCCATGTTGCGCGTCGGCTTCTTCCCATGCTCTTGGAAGATGTCTGAAATTGTTATGATCCCGAAACCTGGAAAGGACTCAAGCCAGATTACATCGTACAGGCCAATTAGCCTACTGTCAGTTGTGTCAAAGATATTCGAAAAATTATTCGTCTCGAGTGTAACTCCTTTTCTAAATGAACAAAACGTTATCCCAGATCATCAGTTTGGTTTTCGAGCAAGGCATAGTACGATTGAACAAGTCCATAGAATCGTTACCATTGTTAGATCGGCTTTTGAAAGAAAGCAATACTGTTCAGCTTTATTTATAGACATTTCCCAAGCATTTGATAAAGTCTGCCATGATGGGCTACTTACTAAAATAGTTCGGGTTCTACCTGAAAACACCCACAAGCTTATAAAAAGCTATTTGTCCGATAGAACTTTTAAAGTAAGGTCAAAGGACCAGCTTTCAAGATATGGGAAAATCAGTGCAGGAGTACCTCAAGGTAGTGTGCTAGGGCCGCTGTTATATATTATCTATACAGCGGATATGCCGACAAGCCCACATACGTATACATCAACCTTTGCAGACGACACTGCAATTATAAGTGTCAGTAATGATCCAAAGGATGCATCTGAAAAGCTGCAGTCTCATATTCATAAGTTAGAAGACTGGCTAAAACAGTGGAGAATAAAGGTAAATCCATCAAAATGTGCTCATGTAACGTTTTCCCTTAGAAGGCAAAATTGTCCACCAATCACAATAACTAATACCACGGTGCCAGCGGAAACGCACGTCAAATATTTAGGTATCCACCTAGATCGGCGCCTAACTTGGACCCGTCACATTGAGGCAAAAATAACGTCCATAAAGCTTCGAACAAATCAACTGCATTGGCTAATAAGTCCTAACTCAACTTTGGCTTTGGAATATAAAGTCCTATTATACAAATCCGTTATAAAGCCAATATGGTCATATGGTATTCAGCTGTGGGGTACTGCCTGTGCATCAAACATCCAGAAGTTACAGAGAAGACAGTCTAGGATTTTACGTCATATCGTATGCGCCCCCTGGTACATAAGAAATGAAAACATACATAGGGATCTCAAAGTTCCCACTATCCACGAAGAAGTTAAAACATACACGTCCAAATACGTGAACAAACTAGTCGCACATCCTAACACTCTAGCACGCAATTTATTGCAATTTGACGGCCACCAGAGACTAAAAAGAACTGACACATTGAGCCTGGCAAGGCGGCTCTCTCTACACAATAGAAGATAGATTTTTAAGATTTGAATACAAAAAATTAGTTATTACGTTGGTACTAACTAGTAAATAATAATTTAGAAATAAGATTTGAATACTTATTGTGAATTTCTTTTAATAGAAAGATTCAATAAAATAAAATACAGTATAAAAAAAAAACATTGGTAATACCTAATAAACAATAATTTAGAGATCAGATTTGAATACATATTGTAAATTTCTGTAAATAGAAAAATTCAATAACACATGAAGAAAGTTAAAAAAAAATAATGTTCGTTTTCAACAGGTTCGTCCGTAAGAGCACGAAACGAAACACACCAACTAACGACTTCTACACATTTTCCTATTTGCCAAAAAAAAGTCATCTTATTCATACCAGAACAGAAAGTAAAGACTAATTCTGCATATAAACATGAAAATATCAACATATAAATCACCCGTTGAGAAAAACAAGCGATAAAAAATTACCCGAAGAAGATTTTACTGCTTACGGAGATATCATATCACAAGAAAGCAGTGTTGATTTCTCTACCGCCGCGAATAAATGGTAATCCATTGAAATGCAATAAAAAGAAAAACCAATGTAATGGCCTATCTAGCATAATCTCGAACTTCCGAATTATTCAATTTTCACGCCCGGTATTGCTAGCTTCACCATTACAGCCAATTCCAATCAAGAAAGCGGTAAATTCCTTTCATGAAAGAAATCGTATATATGCATCTGTTTAGTCGCCGCGTTCTCAGCATTAAATTTTAAATGTCTGCTCAATTCAGGCTCCTGAACAACAACTACGTGTGGTTCCTTGACTAAATCTGTGTAATACTTGCCCCAATGTTTTTCCTCGCTAAGGAATTATCTTTTCTTCTATCAAAGAAAAACGCTATGATATCGGAGTTACGGTTTTGTTGCTGACTCACAAAAGCTTTATCCATAACAATGATCTCCCATATTTTGTCCTTAACTCCAAAGTCTCTAAGAAGAGCCGTAGGTAACAACGAAGCTGCTCTGTCGAAAGTACGGAATCTAACGCAAGCCACTTCAAAATTGGGAGTAATGCATCTCTCGACACAGAGTTTCTTCTGGTATAAGAGGTGCTTAAAATTCGATTTTATATTCAATATCCATTTCCGATGAGCTTGGTCTTTATGTTGATTCAGGATTAGCTGGTGGGTGTGTTGAAAGCAACTCTGAAATTTCTGTATCAGATGTATGTTTTTTGCTAGTGCGTTGATCTAGCATGAATTCCCGTATATGTTTAAGAGGAACCAATTCACAGGAACAAATATTTATTTTTAAATTACACTAGCATTTCCCGATGTAAAATACATTGTTAATCGTGTGTAAGAATGCATTGTAACTTTCCGATGATGGTTATTTTTTTTATCTTCTTACAGCACTTATTAAGCAAGGACTTCAATTTTTACACAACACTTCTCTTATCAATGATAGAAATATCTAATTTTCTGCATATATCAATCAGTCTATTCGCAACTTGAGAGGTAAAACGTCCATATAAAAACATCTTATTTCCATCTTTATAAAAATTATTTAAAAAAAGTAATACTTCAAAACATGTCGTATATAAAATTAGATTATAGTAAATTAAGTTCGGAAAAATCTCTAGGCAACCCAAAAGCATTATAATTTTAATGGGTCATGTGATGTAATCTTGATTCAGGTGTTTAAAAAATCGACCTCTGAATTCAAAGAAATAATAGGCATTGCTGACTAATCCACATTTAAAACAAATTTTATTTAAACTTAAAGAGGTACTGGTGTTAAATGGCACAAATTTTAAACATGCTTATTGCTTAAAACTACGCACAAATCAGTAAAAACCCCGTTATCACAGAGCAATCCAACAAAAAACAAAATTTCTTGAGAAAAATCGGATGCTCCGTTTTAAATTTTACAACCATGGCTTCTTTGGGAAATTTTCTTAGATTTTTCCTCAGATTACTTAACAAAACAAGCACAAAAATCATTTTAAAATGAACACAAAAATTTTCCATATATTATGACATAATTTTCCAATTTTATACTAACAGGAGAGAAAAGCGTAAAAAACTGAAAAATTCATAAACAGAGTTTTAAACCAAAAGTCTGTTAAACTGCTCGCCTTTTCAAAATACTGCAAATAACAGATAAATCTTAGCATTTGGCATTGCTGCTAGAAAAATACTTTGCAGATCAATATGATAAGAGATTGTATGGAGTGAAACGTTGTATTTAAGAGTTAAATAAAGTAACAGTGTATACAATAAAATGAAGTTCGAGGATCTGAAAGTGGAACAGCCAAAAAGGAAGTGAATAAGTTAAATATGCCGACAGCTGGTAATAAAGCAGAATAGTAGATGAGGCTAATAGAGGAGTTTAAGCAGCGTGACATTGACATCGGGTCTTACCCGTGTGGTGACGAACTATATGGATTTTAATTCACAATTAGCCATTATGATAGAGAAAATGGGAGAAAATTCTAGAGCCAATGAAAAACTTTTGGCTGAAGTTCAAGGAAATTCTAGAGCCAACAAGAAAGTTCAGGAAAATTTTACAGCCAACAATTAGAGACTTTTAACTGAAGTTAAGGAAGAGGTACGTGTAACAATTAAAGCCGCAAACGAGAGCCTTGTAAAAATCTCTGAAGCCATAAATAGAAGCGTAGATTGCATAGAAATACAAGTTCTATGAAAAGCTCTTCGGCTTAGATAATTAACTTAGCTTGAAGGCAGCAGTGACGAAAACTTCATGGCTTGGAAAATTAAATTAACGGTTCAAGTCATGCCAGAAGCTGTTAATAGGACAAAACATCCTAGGCAAAGGCTCCTAGTACTCAAGTACCACTTGCCATTAAAAACGGATGAACAATGAAGATATGTCAATAGAGCTGATTTTGTATTTAAAAGGTATAGCGGCAGAAGTACTGGAAACTGTGCATGCTAGCTGCAAACATAGCGCCATTTTAGCGTAAATACGGAGCCGAGCAGAAACGAGACACCGCATGGAATTGCGAGGAAGAGTGCGGAAAGGTAACGGGACCCTACAAGCATTCGCAATGAAAATTGAATGGTTGATCCACCTACCTTACTAAGACAAAAACTATAAATTTTTGAACCTCAAGACAGAGGCCTTTGTAAATGACATCAGGGGTCCTGAGGTAAACTTGTAAGAGACAATCTTCAGTCGTGTGTTTTAAATTTAAACCCCATAGCCAAAAATATTATATAATTTACATTTGTCAATAAAAAGGACAAGTTCAATATATTCTACGGTATTTATACATAACTCAAATAAAACAAAATGTATTTCAAGAGTATCTATATTACTATAAACAAAGTATATACCAATGCAAATAACGTAGGGTAGAAGTTAGGGTAAGAGCTTTTACAAATGGGAGAATCGTAAATTTACTTCGTTATCAAATACTGCTGGTGATTCTCAGCAGGATTTTAATTTATCGAAAGCGGAAACAAAGGAATAATGTCGTAGAAGGCAACCTTTTTGGCAACCGTATCTTTTGCGAGAGTGGTATCTAAGCCGAAAAATGCAAAGTCAGAAACCTGGTGGTATTTACCGAGAAAGAGGGGAATAACAGCCTTCTCCGTAAAAGCACCAATAGCTGGAAAACAAATTAGAGAAAAGGCTAAGTGTTACGACTGTGGCATTGTAGGCCAAGGAGAAGAGCCAGATGCGTGTTGCCACGAAGGTGGAGAAAGTGTGCAAAACATAACACGGATGCTCTATCGCGGCGGCCTTGCAACTAGGAGGGCAGACATTGTATCAAGACTGAAAGAAAGGGGATGTGTTGTCGATGTTCGGCTAACGTGTATAGATTCAGAGAGACCTGTCAGTGGCCCCGCGGAGCGATCCCATACTAGAAAAAAATCGACTAAGAAAACACACAGCAGGCCCACTCGCAATGAGATATCAGCTGAGAGCTCACTCATGGAGTCTTATTGGATTCGATCCAATAGTCTGAAGCTGATAGATGGTTGCCTATATCGAACCTGGGAGAGCGCAGACGGCTTTTCATCTCCCAAGATGAAAAAAACTGTTTAGAAAACTTTGTTATTTATACAGTTCAAAATTGTTTCGACTATAGTTCAGTTTTGTAAAAAATTTTAGAATTTTGGTAAATTCCAAAATTATGGGAATTTTTATTTTTTATTTAATTTTTTAGGTTAAATCGACGTTTTGTAAAATTTATAAGTTTTACGATTTTTGTAGAGTTCAGACAAATTATTAGTTGTGAAATAAAAATTAAACAATTATATGTAGTATTTTTTAACGTTTTTTAAATTTTTACTCGTCTGGACAATGCCTGACACTTTGCCAAGGTCGAGTATACTCGTGCTTGGTAGCGAATAGGTTAATTTTGGCCTCCGGTTTTTATCGTCTTATTCTACTCTCCTTTCGGTTTAACACGAGCATTTTCGGTCGGATAACAGATAAGATGTTATTTCTTAACTATGGCTCTTTAAATTTGTTTTTCTTTTCTCGCTCTTTGAATATATATAATTTTTTGGTAAATTCTCGCTTTTTTGGCGAATTCAAATTGAAATATTTGATAAAATGTACATTTCTCGGTGCGATTTTAGTCTTCCCTTAAATTTCAAAATATGGTGCTTTGTTTTTGGTAACTTGTTTGTAAAAATTTGGTTTTGTGTAACATAGATTTCATTTTTTTATAGTCAAAAACTTAGTTTTGAAATTAGTTAATTTTGTGTTTTTTTTTTTGCAATTACTTCGTTTTATTTAAATTTGGTCAATTGAAAAAGTTGCAAAATTTTGGTTTTCTTAAAACTTCGCTTTTTTGGAAAATTTTATTATTTTCTTATTTAAAATTTTACAATATAAGTTTCGTTTCTGAAAGAAGTTTTAAAATTTTCTGAATTTTGAAATCGTGTTGTAATTTTTGTAAAATATAAATTTTTAGGTTTTTTATAAAATTGTGCAAACGTTGCGTAATTTTTGAGTGAAATGTCGTTCTGTTAATTTCGATTGATTGGGATTTTTTTTTATTTTTGTAATGTAAAATTTTTGGAGTATAAATAAAGTTTTGGTAGTAAATTCTCGAACTATAGTGATATTTATTTTTTTTTATTTTCAGATTAATTTAGATTTCTTGTAACACTTATAATTTTTACGATCTTAACTTTTTTGTGAATTTGTGGCAAAATTTCATTTTTTATATATTTGTTTAACATCGATTATGTTAAAAATTGCGTAAAATATTGACTTTTTGTGTATTTCCGGCTTATTTTTTTTTTATATTTTATTTTTTTTATTGAATCTTTCTATTAAAATAAATTCACAATAAGTATTCAAATCTTATTTCTAAATTATTATTTAATAGTTATTACCAACGTAATAACTAATTTATTGTATTCAAATCTTAAAAATCGATATTCTATTGTGTAGATCATCCGCCTCGCCAGGCTCAATGTGTCAGTTCTTTTTAGTCTCTGGTGGCCGTCAAATTGCAATAAATTGCGTGCTAGAGTGTTGGGATGTGCGACTAGTTTGTTCACGTATTTGGACGTGTACGTTTTAACTTCTTCGTGGATA
Source organism: Phania funesta (assembly GCA_963932375.1). Taxonomy (NCBI): domain Eukaryota; kingdom Metazoa; phylum Arthropoda; class Insecta; order Diptera; family Tachinidae; genus Phania; species Phania funesta. The sequence continues at coordinate 46,394,036 of OZ010654.1, forward strand.
GTGGGCACTTTAAGATCCCTATGTATGTTTTCATTTCTTATGTACCAGGGGGCACATACGATATGACGTAAAATCCTAGACTGTCTTCTCTGTAACTTCTTGATGTTTGATGCACAGGCAGTACCCCACAACTGAATATCATATGACCATATTGGCTTTATAACGGATTTGTATAAAAGGACTTTATATTCCAAAGCCAAAGTTGAGTTAGGACTTATTAGCTAATGCAGTTGATTTGTTCGAATGTGACGGGGCCAAGTTAGGCGCCGATCTAGGTGGATATCTAAATATTTAACGTGTGTTTCCGTTGGAACCGTGGTATTAGTTATTGTGATTGGTGGACAATTTTGTCTTCTAAGGGAAAACGATACGTGAGCACATTGTGATGGATTTACCTTTATTCTCCACTGTTTTAGCCAGTCTTCTAGCTTATGAATATGGGACAGCAGTTTTTCAGATGCGTCCTTTAGATCATTACTGACACTTAAAATTCCAGTGTCGTCTGCAAAGGTTGATGTATATGTATGTGGGCTTGTCGGCATATCCGCTGTATAGATGATATATAATAGCGGCCCTAGCACACTACCTTGAGGTACTCCTACACTGATTTTCCCACATCTTGAAAGCTGGTCCTTTGACCTTGACTATCGGACAAATAGCTTTTTATAAGCCTGTAGGTGTTTTCAGGAAGAACCCGAGCTATTTTAGTAAGTAGCCCATCATGGCAGACTTTATCAAATGCTTGGGAAATGTCTATAAATAAAGCTGAACAGTATGGCTTTCTTTCAAAAGCCGATCTAATAATGGTAACGATTCGACTTGTTCAATCGTACTATGCCTTGCTCGAAAACCAAACTGATGATCTGGGATAACGTTTTGTTCATTTAGAAACGGAGTTACACTCGAGACGAATAATTTTTCAAATATCTGACAAAACTAACAGTACGCTAATAGGCCTGTAGGATGTAATCAGACATCTTCCAAAAGCATGGGAAGAAGCCTACGCGCAACATGGCATTAAATATGTAAAGTAAAATTCTTCCAGCTGAATTAGGTAAGTTTTTTGTCATTGATCCTGTTATACGATCAGGTCCAGGTGATTTCTTCATATCCGTATTTTTAATTGTCGATTTTAAAGAAGACAACCGAAATTTGCTAGGATCATTCACGGTGTCACTAATAATTTGAATAGTGGAATTACTTATATCATGTGGTGCGAAAACCTTCTCTAAGTGATTTGCGAACGCATTTACCTTTTCACTTGAGTTTTTAGCCCAAGTACGGTCTTCAAGTCTGCTTTACAGATTTCCACAGACTATAATTCATATTTTTCATTGGATCCAAGTTTTTTTAAAAAGTTATCGATAGTGAATTCGTGTTTCTGTCTCAATTTACTGCGTAAGTTTTTTTTTTTGGCATAAGTTTATTTGCATTTTTATATGTGGAGAACGACTATTTTGCCATTGTCTTCTTAGTCTTTTTTTCTCAATGACGAGCATCTGAATATCTGCTGTTGCCATGTACGATATTATTTTAGCGGATGGCTTTGTTGGCGTTGCAGCTATGGCTGCGGTAGTCACAACGTCTGTAAAATGATCTACAGCTGCTTGAATATCAGCTGGATTTCTCAGTGGGATGTTCGAAGATAAGTGAGAGCTCACATACATTTTATATTTTAACCAATTCGTGTTTCTGTTCCGGTAGAAACTACGAGTTTTAAGTGCAGTGACAACACTATCGTGTAGGCTTTTTATGAATTTAAAAATTTTGGTGAAGTTTCACAATTTTTGTAATTGCTTCTTTAAATTTCTTGTTCTTTTTAAATATTGTTTTTTTTTAACAATTAAAATTTGTTTAGGTTTTCGATTTTATTTTGTATTTTCGAATTTGTGGTGAAGTTATAATTTTTGATAAATTTTTACCTTTCTAAATTTTTGGTGAATTTACAAAAATTTTGTGAATTTGTTTTTTTTTTTTTTTTGTAAAATTGCGGTTTTTCGGGTTTTTTCTTTGAAATTAAAATTCTGGCGAAATTTCGAATTCTATGGTGCAATTTCCGATTATGGAGGAATTCGGGTTTTTTGTTAGTTTTCTGATATTTTTAGGTTTTTTTTATTCGGTTCACCATTTAGGCCTGCAATTAGGTCTTGGGATAATCATGTATGCACTGGCCCTTTATAGCAAATTTGTTGCCGTCGTATTAGCAAAAACTCGCCGAAGATTCAAGACCCTAGGTTGTCTAGCGCCGTCATCATATAGCTAAGCGGACATCGTTAATTTAACTTCCCTACCTGCAACGGTCAAGAAATAGAAATTTCTTTCTTTTTTTTATTATTGTAATGCCTAAAAAGAATTAAAATTCTCCCTTACAATAATTTTATTCATTAGAAACATCTATTTTTAGAAGAAATGCAAAGAACCCAAAAACAAATTTTTGTCTCCCAGGAACTGCGGTGTTGGATTTATAAACAACCTGACAAAAATTCAACCTCTCCCTGTTTCTTACAATGAGCACTGCCAAAGGTAAGTAATAATTTCAAATGAGTCTTGACAACTTACATATGAGTAGTGATATTAGGGTTATTTTACAGAGATCACATTTAAAGGCAGTGGCTTAAGTAGTTAGCGCAATAAATAAAAAGCAATTGACGATGGCTGTAGTGACCTACATCGCAGCCGCTGCCAAACAATATCATAATTCTTTCCGATATTGTACTAGATTATATTCATACAAGTATGTACCACACCGCCCTATTCGTCAGTACAATATCTGCTTTGTCTAATCTATCTCTTTCAATCCCGTGGTTGAGTACAGGTGTAAATAATATTTCGCACATGTTTTAATAGTGCACGGTAGTTTAAACCTCCCCCGATTTACTTGCGCGGGCAAACATCTTATGTCATTGTAAACATGTTGTCGCTGCTTCTGTACGAGAAGTCAAAAAACAAAGATTCAAGCAAACAAGGAAAAGCATTATTGGCTTATCGAAAATCGACTCGAATCAGAAAGTAAGAGTACTTACACCTACCAATTAAAAAGTACTAAAGGTTTAATAATTGCTATTTAATAAAGTGCAATAGAAGCGGTAAGTTAAGTCGTTAGGGCAGTGCAGAATATTCTAAACAAAAATAAAGTTCCCCAACCAATGCATCGTATTGAGATTATGTTTAAAGCAGCTCAGCAAAATCAAAGAACTCAGTTCAACCTATCTACAACTTCCGTTAAACCTTTATGGTCCCTGTAAGTGTACTAATTGTCAAGAAGTCGGGCACACTAAAACTTACTGCAAGTTACCACCCGTTTGTGTTGATCAGTTAAAAGAAGTTCATACCAATCATAGGTTGATAAACAGACTCTCGTCAGAAAAAAGAAAAGGCTCAGAAGGCAATTGCAACATAGGCGTTTTCCTGACGTCAAGAACCAATGGAACTTATGCCAAAGACCTTTGAGTAATAAACTAAGACAGTAACACGACTCGGCTATAAAGATATATTTAAGAAATTTGGATCCGACAAATTACACGGACTATAGCCTATCAACGAATCCCCATTAAGACTTGAAAACCGCACATTGGCTAACAGTTTGATTGAAGAGGTAAAAGCCTTCCGAAACCACTCAGAAAAGGTTACACACTACATGACATAAATAGCTTCACTGTTCTAAATATCGGTGACACTGTGATTGTTCCTATGAAATTTCGACTATCGCAATAAAAATCGAAAATTAAAATTCTAAATATGAGAAAATCGCCCGTCCTGGTCGTAATACAGGATTAATGACAAGGTATTTACCAAATTATGTGCAATTTTACTGTTCGTATTTAATGCAATATTGCGAGTTGGCGTCTATCCATGCTCTTGGAAGATGTCTAAAATTTGTACCAGGCAAGAACTTAATTCAGATTACGTCGTACTGGACCATTAGCCTGCTGTACATTTTTTCACAGTTGTTGGAAAAATTATTCGTTTCATGTTTAAAGCCGTATCTCACTTATCAAACCATCATCTCGGACCATCAGTTTGGTTTTCGAGCAAGCCATGGTGCAATTGAGCTAGTCCAGAGAATTGTCACCGTTCTTTGGTCTGCATTTGAAAATAAGCAATATTGTTCAGCTTTGTTTATTGCTATTTCCTAGGCGTGTGATAACTTCTGAAGAGCTATATAACAAAACGTTTGAAGTAAAGTCAAGGGGGCAATTTTCTAAAAAAGGAGAAATTCATGCAGGGGCCCCTCAAGATAGTATACAAGGGCCGTCATTATATCTCATCTGTTTAGTCTATATAATAACGGCCATAAAGCTTCGAACAGATGAACTACAATGGCTGATAAGTCCTAACTCAACCTTGGCTCTGGAATATAAAGTGCTTTTATACAAATCCGTTAAAAAGGCAATATGATCATATGGTATTCAGCTGTGGGGTACTGGTAGTGCATATATGGTGGTATTGTACATATGAAGAACTTGGTTCTTATTTTGATTTCAATACTTTTAACGGCCGAATTTTTTAGAGAGAATCTTGGCCTTATTTTTACATTTATATTTTTATGCGGAGTGAGTCCTTTTTCTTTATTGCTGTTTCAATTTTATTATATAAGCGATATGTAAACTATTTTAAAAATAAACTATTATAACATTAGCAATTCATTGAGTAACAAAAAATGTTTTTGTTAGAAGTTGTCACATTTTGATTTTGCAGACAAAATTACCCAAATTCGAACAATTGGGTGCAAATTACTTTAAAAGTAGAAAATATAACAATTATATCAGCACGAAGTCAATTGTGAGTCACACCTTAACAATTGAGCAGCGCGTTCAGAACGAAAAATGACACTGAAGATGGCACATAGCCGAAACCGGTTTGTCTCCGAACCAAACTTGACAAGGGATGACGGAAATTCGTTCCAAAATTCTACAACAATTTTAATACTCGCAAAACTGCACGTATTACAAAATACACATTTACCGGTAGAGGTGGTAAAATAAAAAGAAAAATATGCTTACATTAAATTAAAATAGTGATTGATGAAATACTGTAGTAATTTCGTTCACGTTAAAATTACACAGGTCTGCGAAAAAAATTTTTTTGTCAGCTGCATGAGATATTTTTACTGAATTATATGTTTTAAAGTGTGCTGATTTCAAAAGTGATGACCATTTTTTTCTATCACAAGGATTTTTTGCAAATTCAAACACAGAAAATTGGTTAAAGCACTCCTTTATTCCAAATTTTCAAACAATAAATATTTTTTTTGACGAGTCCTTTTCCGATTTCCATCTTCAGTTTCTTGCTTAAGCAGCCAACAGTAGTCAGCAAGCATAGTGACATTCCATCGCCCTTGGTACCTTCTCTCGATATCACGGACATCCTGGTGAAATCGGTCCACCTGCTCTTCACTGTAAGCTCCCAGGTTTTCAGGAAAATAGTCTATGTGAGAGTGAAAAAATGGACCTTCAAGCTCATCTTGCTGCCTTGAGCTTCGTATGCTGCTAGCATCCGTTGCACAATGGTTTTATAGTTAGGATCCTTAGTATTTCCCAAAAACTTTCGCACTACGTCCTTGAACGATACCCAAGCTTCTTTTTTCCTTCTCATTCATAGTTTCCACAAATTAAGGGTCCGTTAAAAGTTTTCTTATGTCGGGGCCGGTGAAAACTCCCTCCTTCAATTTAGCTTCTGACAGCTTCGGGAATTTTGTACATAAATAAATATTTGAAACAGTCTCCATCCTTTTGCAGCGATTTTACAAATTGTTTCATCAACCGCAATTTGATATGGAGAGGGGGCAACAAAACCTTTTCTGGTGGTACCAAGGTAGTGTTTATAACATTTTTCTCTCCAGGTTTTAAAGTTTCTCGGGATGGCCAATTACTTTTTTGCCAGTGGTGTTCTCTGACTCTACTATCCCACAAGCATAAGAAGCATGAGTATTTGGTATAGCCTGCCTGCTGACCCAACAGCATTGTCAGTATTGTATAAGTATCAGCTTGATACTTGATTTTTTCCAGGATAATGGCCAAATCGTTATAATCCTCTTTCATATGCACAGAATGTCCAATCGGAATCGACGCAAATGTATTTCCATTGTGCAATAATACTGCTTTAAGGCTAGTCTTAGATGAGTCAATGAATAGGCGCCATTCAGATGAGTCATACTTTATATCAAAGCGATGTATGAGTTCTTCCACATTATTGCAGAAAACTAAATTTCCTTCTTTTGAGAAAAACTGGGTAAATTCTTTTTCTCGGTGTCTGTACCAGTAGAAAGAAGTGCCAGGGGATAAAAGGTTTTTATTTTTTAGTCTAGAACCTAACAGTTTGGCTGCATCTTTTGAAAGGCCTAAATCTCTTACTAAATCATTGAGCTCACCTTGACAAAATAGTTGAGGCCTTCCATCTTCGTCAAAAGATAAATCTGTGCTTGATTCACCCGGAGGAGGTAATGTAGCTTCGCCCTCCAACTCACTAGGGTATTCATCCAAACTGGAAGGTGGCTGCGGGATAGATATCTCGGAGCTATGGGCACTGGACGTATAGCTGAGTCAAGATTAGGATAACTTATGTTTCTTTTGTTTTTTGAATTGAATCCCTTTACGTCAACTGAGCAGAAGTAGCAGTCAGTGGTGTGATTTTTCTGCTCACGTCATATCATAGGAATTCCAAATCGAAATGCATTTTTCTTTCCCTTAAACCACAAACTAAGATCTTCTTTGCATCTTCTACACACATGGTTTATCTTGATGACCCAGTTTTAATTTAAAGTAGGCAAAATAAACGTTCCTTACAAAAACACTTATATCATAATATACATAAAAACTTATGTGAAATAATAATTTGAATATTTGTTCTGTTTTTGGGAGGTCAAAATCTGTAAGAAAATGTAAAAAAACCCTATGCAGTTTTTTGGTCGCAGACCTGTGTTATTAATAAGTTTTTTTAAATGTACAAATACAAACAAAAAATGGAAAATAAAACTTATGCATAATATGGCAACTCTTTTATCATTTTAGCTCAGTTTGGATTGCCATTTTATCATAAATAAACCGAATGACCATCATCTATGCGAGGAAAATAAGTTGGATTTCAACCGAGTGTGTTACCCAAATATTCTCTACAGTGAGCATTTTTGACTCACTAGACTCACTTATTTTGGACTCACTGAGCATGTCAATAAGCAAAATTGTGACATTTGGAGCACAGAAAGTTTATGAGAGATTCAGCAGGCATCGCTATATCCACAAAAAATCACTGGTTGATGCGCTTTATGGGCCGGTGGTATCATCGTCCTTACTTTTTCCAAAATAAAGCCGGCGAGAACGTCACCGAGCAATCGGTATAGAGCCGTTATCAATTGGATAGAATGTTTACTGAAACCAACTTTTTACAACAGGGCCAGGCGTGCGGTTTACCAATTAACTTACTAAAAGAAACGCTCTGCGAACGCGTTAACTCAATGTTAATTTACTTCATAATTATATATCTATATAACATAAGCAACCCATGACATAAACAACTAAGAATTCTGTCTTAACATATTCTATTTAAGTATTTTGCTGCACAAAATCAATTTATTGAATTTTTTTCATTTCTTTTTACACTCTGTTTGAAAATGTGTGACGCAATTTCATCTAAAAACTTGAAAACAATTGCTAAATACACATTAAGTATGTTATAATTATTGCTCTCATATATAATACTAAATTAAATTGGCCTTAAAGCCTTACAATTCATTGAAGAAGAACTTGATAAAAGTTAAAATGTATATATATATATATATATATATATATATATATATATATATATATATATATATATATATATATATATATATATATATATATATATATATATATATATACATATATATACATATATATATATACATATATATACATATATATATGTATATGTGGACGAGAGAAACATTAAAGTTTTCTGTTTTCTTAAAAAAATAACATCAAAAGTTTAGAAAAAATTATTTGTTACTTCTGCTGTAGTGGCGATTAACAGAAACGGAAAAGAAGTTTTACTATATAACGTATAACTTTTTCTTATAAACTAGCCAAAGAATGCGTGGTAACATGCTACTACTTTAATTTCCATGAAATTTATTGATATATGTAATAACTGTACTTCTATAAAATTACGCATTGAAGGAAGGCTAATCTGCTTTGATGGGATAAAAAATTCAATTATAACTATGTTATATAGTATATTCTGTGTCGTTATGGACCGAAACCAGATAAAAGTCTAAATTGGTAGAAATATAAAAAAAAATTAAAAAACACTTTCATAGGGCCTTATTTTAAAGACGCAGGGGAATGCTACAATTTATATGGAAAACTAAAACAAATTTCAAATACATACTTTTAAATTTTTTATTGTTTTCCAAAGAAGTTTTCGTGCCTCTTAACGCCATAAAACATAAAGCGTTGCGTTCGTTTTCGAAAGCCCGGTCAGTTTTATAAGAAATAATAAATATGTTTGAAATTTGTTTTTATTTTTCATATAAATTCTTGCGTTGCCTTGCGTTAAGGCACTTAGCAATGTCAGAATTCAGCGAGGATTTAATGCAAGCTACATCTATAAATCTTACTGAATTCAAAATTGCAGTCTTATCTGTGTACTGGCCGCCCAGGCACAAAGTGGAGTACAAGTACACCTTTTGGAGCTCCAGACTTCTTAGGCCAAGAGGCAGACAGCTGTACAATACAGTTAAAGCAAATAAGCTAGACGTCGTATCTAGGGGTAAACCTCCCTATTGACCAACAGACTTTAAAAAGCTAATTGATTTAGCCATTGTAAAAAAATATTAGACGGGATCAATTAGTAGTCAGTTCGTCCTATGATCTATCTTCAGACCATTCACTTACCATCCTAATTTTACAGGAGATACTGCACATGAAACCCTTATTTCCTATCCAAGTAGAAACACTAATTGGTTGAAATATAAAATGTAAGTTCGAACTTACCTACGAACACCCCGTTAGGAACTCCGGATTATATTCAAGCAGCTGTGGATTACTTTACGAGCGTCCTGACGGCCGCAGTAAAAAATGCAACGCCAAATAAACGATCAGTAAAATGAAAATTATGTCAATCATCGGCTGATATGCAGACTTCTGTGCAAAAACAAGGATCAGAAGGTAATGGCAACGGAGATATCAAGACTCAATTGAACTTATGTCAAAGAACTTTACTTAATAAACTAGGACAGAAACAAGACGCCGCTATAGAGATATATTTAAACAATTTGGATCTAAGAAAAAACACTGACTATAACCTGTGGAAAGCTGTAAGACACTTAAATGTCCTATTGCATACGAATCCCCCATTAAGGCTTGAAAATCGCACATGGGCTAAGAGCGCCATTGAAAAGGTAAATCTCTTTGCAAATCACTAAGAAAAAGTTTTCACACCACACGACATAAATAGTTTGACTATTCCAAATATCGATGACTCTGTGATTGTTCCTATGAAATTTCGCCTATAGTTATTAAAACTCTAAATATGAGAAAATCGCCCGGCCCTGATCGTGTTACCGGACATATGATAAGATATTTACCTAATTATGCTCTGAGAATTTTACTGTTCGTATTTAATGCAATGTTTCGAACAGGCTTTTCCCATGCTCTTCGAAGATGTCTGAAACTGTAATGATCCCTAAACTAAGCAAGGAGTTAAGTCAGATTACTTCGTACAGGCTGATTAGCCTGCTGTCAATTTGATCAAAATTTTTTAAAAAATTATTCGTTTGGTGTTTAAGACCGTATCTTATTTATCAAAACCCTACAAAAGTAGTGAAAAGAGATTCTCCGTACCAGGAATTTGCCCATACTAGAACTTATTGCAAGTTACCATCAGTATGCGTTGTTTGCGGTGACGCCCACCGAACTTTGGAATGCACCTTTTCAAAAACAGACTCCAAGGTCAAAAAACGTAGCAACTGCGGTGAAAATCACACTGCGAATTATAGGCGCTGTAAAGTCTTCCAACAATTACCTAATGGTAATCGTGAAGCGAGAAGTTCTAACTTGCAAAAATATTAATATGTCTTCGTCATAAAAGAGGGTACGGAGATACCTATTACGAATAATTCGAGCTCAATTGAAAGTCTTATACAAACAATAAACAATTTTATGAGAACTATGCAGGGTATGTTTCAGGAAATGATGTGAACCCAAAACATGATGCCGCAAATTTTGCTAATTAAAAAATTAACTATTTTAAAATATGCTTTTGGAACGCCAACGGGCTCTTCCAACATAAATATGAAGTGGAACATTTCCTGCCAACACAGGAAATTGACATAGATTTAGATTTAATGCATTTTTTGTATACGACACTAAACACTCTAGTGGAAAAGTATGTGGCGGCAGTGCTGCTATAGTGCGCAAAAACGTAAGGCATTTTTCAATGCCAGAATTCAGCGAAGACTTTTTACAAGCGACCACTATAAATCTAACTGAGTTTAAAATTGCAGTCTCTTCTGTGTATTGCCCGCCTAGACATAAGATTTAACACGATCAATTAGCCAGGTTCTTTGCTACTTTAGGACAAAAGTTTTTTAGCAGCTGGAGACTACAATGTAAAACACACATATTGGGGATCCAGACTCCTTAGTCCTAGGGGAAGGCAGCTGTATAACACAGTTCAAGATAATAAGATTGATGTCATTTCTGGAGATAAACCCACCGATTGGCCAACAGACCTTAACAAGTTTACAAACCATATCGATTTGCTGTTGTAAAAACATCAGACCTGAACAATTTTTAGTCAGTTTTCCATACGATTTATCTTCTGATCACTCACCCACAGTCATTAGTTTACACGGCAGATTTTCTACTCCACCTGAAACCATTAATTTTTACTCAAATAAAAACACGAATTGGTTAAAATATAAAACGTATGTGAGCTCTCACTTATCTCAGAACTTTCCTCTAAGCCGGCTGATATTTGAGAAGCTGTGGATTATTTTACAAACACCGTGATTGAAGCAGGCAGATGTGCAACACCAGAAAACCCAACAGTTAAAAGAAATTCGCACCAGTCATCAGCTGATGTTCAGATTATTGTCAGGGAAAAAAGAAGGCTTAGAAAGCAATGGCAAAACTGTCGCTCTCCAGACATAATGGTCCAACTGAACTTTTGCTAGAGAATCTTACGCAATAAACTGAGGCAGAAACATAAATCCGCTACCCAGAGTTATTTAAAAATTTGGATCCAACAAATAACACGGACTGCAGCCTGAATCGCACCTGGGCCTAAAACTCTATTGATAAGGTAAATGCATTTGTAAATCACTTAAGAAAGGTTTTTACACCTCATAATATAAATAGTTTCACTATTCCAGATATTAGTGGCACTGTAATTGACCTTTGAAATTTCGGCTGTCTTCATTAAAATCAATCATTAAAAATATAGGTCACCCCGACCTGATCGTACTACAAGATCGGTGATCATAAACCTACCTAATTCAGCTGTGAAAATTTTACTATTTATATTTATTGCCATGCTTCGCGTTGGCTTCTTCCCAAGCTCTTGGGAAATTGTTATGATCCCTAAACCAGGTAAGGACTCAAGCCAGATTACATCATAGAGGCCCATTAGCCTACTCTCAATTATGTCAAAGTTATTTGAAAAATTATTCTTCTCTGCTTTTTGCAGTTTGGTTTTCGTGTGAGTCATGGTACTATTGAGTAAGTTCATAGAATTGTCCCCGTCATTAGAACTGCACTTGAAAATAACCAATACTGTTCAGCTTTATTTATTGACATTTCCCAGGCGTTTGATAAAGTGTGGCATGATGGGCTACTCACGAAAATAACTCGAATTCTTCCTGTAAACTCCCACAAACTTCTGAAGAGCTTTTGAACAAACAGAACGTTTAAGGTAAGGTTATAGAGTAACTTTTCTAAAAAAAAAGGGGAAATCTCTGCAGGGGTCCTTCAAGGTAATATACTAGGGCCGGTATTATACCTCATCTATACAGCGGATATGCCAACAAGTGCAAATATATAAATACGTTAAATATATAAATACGTCAACGTTTCCAGATGAGACTGCATTTATAAGTGTTAATAATGATCCGAAAGTTGCATCTTAACAACTTCAGTCCCATATTCGTGAGCTAGAGGACTGGTTGAAAAAGTGGAGAATAAAAGTAGGCACATCGAAATGTGTACGCGTAAGCTTTTCCCTTAGAAAACGAAATTGCCCACCAATAACAATAACAAATACATATGTTTGGAACGATTTTCCGTCATCCCTTGTCAATTTTGGTTTGGAGACAAACCGGTTTCGGCTAGTTGCCATCTTCAGTGTCATTTTGATCGTTCTGAACGTCCTGAATATAACCAATATGTACGTAGGGTATTCAGCTGTGGGGTACTGCTTGCGCATCTAATATTTAGAAGTTATAAAGAAGACAGTCTAGGATTTTACGTATGCGCCCCCTGGTAAAAAAAGAAATGAAAATATAAACAGAGACCTAGAAGTTCCCATTATCCAGGAAGCAGCAAAAACATACTCTTCCAAATACGTAAGCAAACTAGAGGTTCATTTTTACACTCTAGAGGGCGATTCACTGCAATTTCATGGGCACCAGAGACTGAAAAAAATTGACACATTGAGCTTGGCGAGGTGGCTCTCGCAATTGCCAATACAAAATGTTGAGCAAGACACATTATCCCGGTCCATTAATTTGGCTTTCGAGCAAGGCAATATTAAGCAAATCCATAGAATTGTCACCGTTATTAGAACGACATTTGAACATAAGGAGTACTGTTCAGCTTTACTTAATGACATTTCCGCGTTTGATTAAATCCGGCATAATGAGCTACTAACTAAAATAGGTCGAGTTCTTTCTGGGAACTCCCACAAGCTTCTTAGGAGCTATTTGACAGATAGAACGGTTACAGTACAGTGAAATGATCAGTTTCTTAAATACAGCAAAATCTCTGCAGGAATCCCTTAAGGCGCTATTATATATCATTTATACAGCGGATATGCTAACACGCCATATAAATATACGTTAACGTTTGCAAAGGCAAAATTGGGACAATAACATTAACATATACGACTATTCCAGAGGAAACACACGTTAAACGTTTGGATAACCACCTAGATAGACGCCTAACTGGTTCCCGTCATACTGAAGCGAAAATAACGACAATAAAACTTAACTTATCAACTACACTGATTAATAGGTCCTGACTCAATCCTGACATACTATTGCAAATACGTAAAAAACCCAACATAATGGTACATCCCAACCCGCGATTTATTGCAATTTCATGGGCGCTAGAGAGTGAAAAACCCCACACATTGAACCTGGCGAGACGGATCTCTCAACCCATCATAAATAGTACATTAAGATTTTAGTACAATAAATTAGTTATTACATTGATAATAAGTAATAAATCATATTTTAGAGAGATTTGAATACCTATTGTAAATTTATTTTACTAACAATATTCAATAAAATAATATTAAAGTAAAATAAGCCGAATTTGCCAAATTAACTAATGCAATTCAACATAAAAGTTATGATTTGCAAATGTTTATACGGAATTTTATTAAGACTTTTAGTTAATAAATACAAATTTGTAAAACTAATTCGCAAGATTATTTTATAATGGGTTTTTTAATAATTCTTGATTTGATATTTAAGTCATCCCTTGCCCAGCCAATGTGATTTGAATAGGGTACCTAAAGGGGTCAATTAGCAAAGGAATGGGGTACAAAAGAAACGCTGATGATGAGATAAAAGGATATTGTGATGCCGATTGTAATGTAGATGATCGCGAACCCAACTGGGTATGTTTTTACATATTAATCTGGCACCATATCAGGCCACGAAGAGACAGATAACCGTAGCGTTGTCTTCAACAGAATCCGAATTCATGTCAGTAACTGCAGCAATCCAACAAAGTGAACTAACCCGTGGTTGTGCAAAGAACACACCTTTGTTTTGTGATTCTAAACAACAATTATTCGCCAAGAACGCAGCATCAAGGCCAAATTTATTCAACACAAGATTGAAGATAAGGAGAATGTTCTACAGTATGATGGTGTGCTCACCAAAGCCATAACCCCCCAGAAGATGATGTACTTCGCTTGGGTCTTCATTAATATTTTCTGTATTTATTATATTGTTCTTTGAAATAAGTTTTGTATTGTTAATGTTATCCCTAATAGTTGATGTACATGCGAAATTGAAATGATCAAGTGTTTGGTTCTTCATCCAGGAAGAGTGTTGTAAATGAATGGGGATATAATAATAGTGTTGTAGCTAAGATTTGTATTTATGTACCACTTTAAATAATTCTAAAAAGTAGGTACTCTATTTGAAAAGTAAAAGAACTTCTCATGTACAACAAAAACATACTGGATACATACTAGAGGTCTGCATCGAGTATGTTTTTGTTGTTCTTTTCCTTTTCAAATAGAGTACTTACTTTTTCTTTCTCGCAAAAAACAAGCAGAGAAGAGAACTGAAGGGTTGTTTGTCATATACCAACAAGAAGGTAGCCCTAGAAAAATATGTTCCTAAAAAAATGTTCATACAAAAATATGAACATAAAAATTTGTGAACATGAAAAGAAGAGTACCGCAAAAATGATGTTCATTTTTTGCAGAACAATGAGTATATGCGTAGCATTTAAACACATACATATGTAATTACGTACATGGCGAAATTGAAAATAGTTCAGTAACCAGATGACGACAATTATAACCATAAATATGTAAATACATACGTTTGTATGTACATCCATAACAAATATTTAGCTAAAAAAAATGATTTTGATAGCAATTAGATTTTACTTTCGCTGTCGGTTTTAAAGGAGTTTTAGATTTTTCATATGACTTCTTAAACATGGATGGGTGTGTATGTTTTACATATAAAGAAAGGTGTAAAAACCCACCATTAAAAATAAATCAGTTTATAACATCTTTTTTTTGTACGCTAGCTGTTACATGAAGACAAAAAACTATTTTTTTTAAGATGAGTAGTTCTGGTAAAACCAAATTTATTTCATACATACACACAAATACCAATTAACATTCTAAAATGAAAACAATGTACAGTGGAATCTCCCTTAACGGACACCTCCCTAAAGCGGACACCTCGTTTGGACGGACACTTTGGTCTGGTCCCGGTAACGTGCCATAAGAACAACATTGAAGAAGCTCTCCCTTGAACGGACGTTCTCATGAACGGACGCGGACACACATTTAGCAAAAAAAAAAAGATTCTCTTGTCCGGACACTTAGGTTTTCTTGCCTAATTTCTGCAAGCCATAAATTTCAAATAAATTCCTAAAATCGGTTTTAATTCGTTCGTTGAGTTTATGTACACTGTGGCATCACTATGACAAATATAAAATTATTTTTATCTGGCATAATAAAGTTTTATTAAGAGGAATACCCAAAAAGTGTAAAATTATGTTTATGTATATGTGTATTGGAAATGTTGAGTTCATTTCCTCGTAAGCAATTGTTCGTGTGTGACGGTTAAAAATGGATAAAAAAGGTCAATATTAACACTTAAACAAAAAATAGAAGTGATTGAATTGTATAATAAAGAAAAATTAAGTGTAATACTACATTTACACCTACGCAAAATCTAGTAGATTTTAGCTCAAATCTCGAAGAAAAACTCTGCTGTTTACACTACAGCTTTTTGACGTATTATTGGATATCATTTTCATAACAAAAACAGCTGACTGAAGAAAGAATAAAAAATTTGCTCTAAACTTAATTAAATTCGTGCTACAATTGTTTTTATACACATAATAACATATGTAACATTACTTACACTTTATTTTATTTATTTATTTAAATGTTACAATACAATTACAAATTATATTGCAACTTAAATTACCGAGCATAGTAACAAAGACCTTCACTCGTTGTAGTGAAAACACCCAGAGTCTTAGGTGGGAATCGAACCCACAACCCCCAACTGATAGACTAGCACACTACCAACTAGTCTACCGGGGCACCCACTTACACTTTATTTATTATTGTTTCATCCATATTGAAACCACTTATTTTAAACTTTTATTATTTTTTAATGTTGCTGCAAATAGTTTGTTTCTACCGGGCTTTTTTTTTTTTGTTACAAATGTCGAAACTTTCTTGTTCAGCGCTGTATATTTCAGTACATTAGCAAAAAATACATAGTTGCATCATTCAGTATTGAGAAGATTTTGAGAGATTTTGCCGAAATCTAGTTCGTAAGTAGATTTTGTTTTGTATGGGTAATCTGGTAGGAATGAACTAGATTTCGCTCAAAATCTCATAAGTACCAGATTTTGCGTAGGTGTAAATGTAGTATAAGGAATTTATCAAAGCGATTTGCTATTGGTAAAACTCAAGCGTCTGATATAAGAAAGAAAAGAGAAGTTCTAATGAAAAAATGGTATTCAAACGCAAATTTAAATGAAAAGCGAAGCTTTTTATTGCTGAAGGATCAGCAAGTGATCAGTTGTGCTACGAGTGGTTCATTGCAGCACGCAATAAAGGAATTCCATTAACTGGTAAGTAAGTCAGGAAGTGCAATTTACAAAGGACTCACAGCAGGTTGCGTCATTTTTTCACTAATTTATTAAATAGGCTAATTGCATCAGCAACAAATAAAAATCAATACAGCTGTTCGAAACAATGATGAGAGAACAGCATGTTTAGTATATACGCCAAAAGTGCGCAACTTATTTAAATAGTAGAAAAAATTAAATTTATCTTTTTTAATAAAAAAAGTTTTGATAGAGTTAAATTACATACATATTAGTTTTACATTATATACATATTTATTGCACTTAAAAATATTTATATATCTTTTAATTACATATGTACTAGTATATTATTTTCATTATATTTTACAGCAGCATTTAATTTGCATTTTAAACCGATTTTCAAAATTAATTTTTTAAAGCAATTTATGCGTATCAAATACTTTTGGAAATCGAGCGGATAAAATCTTCTCCCTATTGTTATTGCAAAAATAGTTTAAATTACCATATATTATTTACGCAGAAATGAAAACACCGCAAATTTATTAAAATATATCATGCGTGTACATAAATTCATGATTTGAAATTTTAAAATATCAAAAAACAAATAGTACAGCAAAAGGGTTTTTGTACCGTCTTCAAATTCACAATAATATATACTATCACTGGCTGCATCTGTCACGTAAGCTCGTAATGAAATTTTATTTTCTCCAGGTTGAGACGCTACGGTTACATTTTACTACAGTCAGATAAGCATTTTCATAGCTACTCGTATAGCAAAAATTATCAGCTGATTCCGTTACATTTACATTTCTACATTTACGTTCGGCTAAATGGGCCTTAAGACTTAAAGAATACACTTGGGCTAAAAGAACCAATGAAAAAGCAAATGCGTTTGCGACTCACTTAGAAAAGGTTTTCGCACCACATGATGTAAATAGTTCCACTCTTCCAAATATTAGTGATACCGTGAATAATCCTAGGAAATTTTGGTTATTTCTTTTAAAATCGACAATTAAAAATACGGATATGAGGAAAGCACCCGGAACTGATCGAACTACAGGATCAATGATAAAAAATTACCTAATTCAGCTGTGAGAATTTTATTTAACATATTTAACGCTATGTTGCGCGTCGGCTTCTTCCGATCCTCTTGGAAGATGTCTGAAATTGTTATTATCACGAAACCAGGGAAGGACTCAAGGCATATTACATACTACATTCTCCTACTCTCAGTTTTGTCAAAGATATTTGAAAAACTACTAGTCTCGAGTGTAACTTCTTTTCTAAATTATCAAAACGTTTTCCCAGACCATCAGTTTGGTTTTAGAGCAATGCATAATACTATTCAACAAGTCCATAGAATCGTTATTATATTATTAGATCGGCTTTAAAAAAAAACAATACTATTCAGCTTTGTTTATAGGCATTTCCCAGCATTTGATAAAGTCTGCCATGGTGAACTTCTCACTAAAATAGCTCGGGTTCTTCCTGAAAACATACACAAGCTTCCAAGAAGCTATTTGTCAGATAGAACTTTTAAAGTAAGGTCAAGGGATCAGCTTTCAAGAAATGGGAAAACCAGTGCAGGAGTACCTCAAGGTAGTATGCTAGGGCTGCTGTTATATATCATCTATACAGCGGATATGCCGACAAGCTCACATACATATACATCAACCTTTGCAGACGACACTGCAATTGTAAGTGTCAGTAATGATCCAAAGGATGCATCTGAAAAACTGCCGTCCCATATTGATAAGCTAGAATACTGGCTAAAACAGTGGAGAATAAAGGTAAATCCATCGAAATGTGCTCATGTAACGTTTTCCCTTAGAAGGCAAAATTGTCCACCAATCACAATAACTAATATCACGGTTCCAGCGGAAACGCACGTTAAATATTTAGGTATCCACCTAGATCGGCACCTAACTTAGTCCCCTCACATTGAGGCAAAAATAACGTCCATAAAGCTTCGAACAAATCAACTGCATTGGCTAATAAGTCCTAACTCAACTTTGGATTTGGAATATAAAGTCCTTTTATACGAATCCGCTATAAAGCCAATATGGTCATATGGTATTCAGCTGGGGGGTACTGCCTGTGCATCAAACATCCAGAAGTTACAGAGAAGATAGTCTAGGATTTTAGAAGTTAAAATTTATTGCAATTTGACGGCCATCAGAGACTAAAAAGAACTGACACATTGAGCCTGGCGAGGCGGCTCTCTCTACACAATACAAGATTGATTTTTAAGATTTGAATACAAAAAATTGGTTATTACATTGGTAAATAATAATTTAGAAATAAGATTTAAACACTTATTGTGAATGTCTTTTAGTAGAAAGATTCAATAAAATGAAATATAAGTATAAAAGAAATGTGTATAATCAACCAATGTTTGTTTACTTTTGTTTACACTTGCCCTTTAGAACTAAATCAACATTCTGTATATACTGCATGCAGTCATCACAAATAAACTTTATAAAATTGACCTCATCATCTTCTAATTTGTAAAGACAGTACAGACAGAAATATGTAGTAAATTATTAATAAATTGTAGCATTGGTTTGCCATTATTTTTGCGCACACTATTAGTATTAGTCTGTTTTTTTACAGTAATCCTAATATTTATTATGTCGTATTTAATATATTGTCAGTAGAAAACGGACTTTTTCAACATAAATATGAAGTAGAACTTATTCTGCTAACACAGGAAATATATATACTTTTAGTCTCTGAAACGCAATTCACTCTAAAAACTGCTTTAGAGTTAATAGGTTAATCTTCTAGCCATTAACATACAGTCACTAGTCTGTGCCATAGGTTTTACACTGCACCTGAACCTCTTGTTTCGTACCCATCTAGGGATATATATTTTTTATTAAGTTATTTTTTTTTATAGCACCTATAAGTTTACGTTTTGAGAATTTATTTGTTTCAGAATTTATTAATAGGTATTGCAGTAAGTAAATTAAACATATTTTAGACAAAACTTATGTATTGACATTATAAAGTAGTAAAATATTTCAGAATGTAAGGAGAAATTATAAAAAATTTGTGATTTTTAATTCTTTGTATATTGTTATTAATTACTGTTGTGTAGATCTCTTGTATATACTTTCTAAAGCAGTATTCACATTCTATGTACCCACATGAAATGTCAAACTTACATATGTAAAACGTACTCATAAAGTGTGATCCCTATCAAATATACCATATGTGTTCTTACGTAGATCACGTTCAATTTTGATAACAGCTGGTTTTAGTGATGTTAACTTTTATTTTCAAATTTCTGCACAGCCCGTTTTTAAGATAAGGTTAACGCAGGCAAAAATAACCATTATAGTTTTTTCTAACTCTGTGATAAATAGATCACTAGCTATTTATCACAGACTTTGAACTACATCTTATAGGTTTAAAATGAATAATTAATATTAATTATAATTCAATGAACAATATAATTTTTAATTAAGTCTGGTAATTTTTAAATTTTTTATTAATAAGGTATTGGCGGTACCGAGAATCCTGCATTCTGTTAAACTAATCTCGAATAACTGAATTTTTCATTATTTTTCCATATAAAACAAAAACTACATAGTCATTAGATTTTAACAAAATCTAGTAGTACTTAGTGATGCAACTGTTTCGTTTTTTTTTTCAAAATTGTAGACTTTAGTTGTGAGTTTGGTTGAGTACAGACGTACGTCATTTAGCGCATAAATAATATTCGTAATAGGTGACTTTATTCATTAAAAAATTCATTTGAACAAGTGTAAAGAAGACACAGTTAGAAAAAAGCCAAAGAAATAAATAAAAATACACAAAAACAACATATCCGTTGTGCATTATAGATAATAACAAATAGTGGAGTGATTTAAACTGGTTTAAAAATTCCACTGATAGTCAGTGAATGAGTGTACCAAACATGAAAAAATATAAAAAGGGAATAACAGTAATACTTATTGTTACTCTTTTAGTGTTACAGAAACTAATAATGCAATGAACAATACAAACAATAAAAAAATTATTATAGTGCTTTTTTAACCGCCGGGCCAATTATCCAACGGCGCTCATTATCCGCAAATATAAATATATCTTCGCAGGTAGTTACAACGCCTGAATCAAATAAAATTCATAAATAAACGAAACAGGTGCTTAACCAAAAACAGCGCAGCAAAAAACGATACTGTCAGGGAACAAAAACCTCTACCAAAATACTTGCGCAAGAAAACGGGCAATGCCATTGTAAACATGATGTCCCAAGAAACAAATACCTCAGCGTTGAGAGTTTTGTTCCAACTGAGAAAATAAAAGATGTCATAGAAGCGGAATATTACGTCGTGCACAAACTTCTAAACAAAATCAAAGCTCCCCAACAAATAGATCGTGTTGAGATTGTATTTAATACAACTCAGATCAAATTTAAAAACTGTCCACCCAATTTAACTTACGATACCTACTTAACAGAAGAATAATGGTAGGAGAGCCATTATAACTTCATAGTCCCTCAGTGCACTAATTGTTAGAAATTCGGTCATACCAAAACTTACTGCAAACTTCAACAAACTTTTGCAAAACTGATGCCATGTTAAAAAAATGCAGCAACTGCGGTGAAAACCATACTGCAAAATATAGGGTACGTAAAAAATATAAAAAAAATGCACGTAAATCCGAATATGACCGATTTAAGGCTTCCCAATTTCCTAGGCTTCGTGCTGAATACATAGTTAGTACACAACCTAGTAACGTATGACATACTAAGCCAAACTACTTGAAATATGCTTCTGGAACGTAAATAGTATCTCCCAACATAAATGTGAAGTTGAACATTTTCTGCTAACACAGGAAATATACATAACATACTTTTAGTCTCTGGAACACATTCCACTCTAAAAACTGCTTTTGAGTCTATGGATTTATCTTATACGATACTAAACATCCGAGTGGAAGGGCATATGGTATCACCGCCAGCTTAGTACGCAAAAACGTAGGGCACTTTCCAATTCCGAAATTCACCGAAGATTTAATACAAGCTACGTCTATAAATTTTACTAATTTCAGAATGTTCCCAGGAACAAAATCGAACACCATCAATTTGCCAAGTTCTTCGCTACACTAGGACAAAAGTAAATTGCAGGTGGCGACTACAGTTTTTGGGGTTCTAGACTGTTTACCTCAACAGGGAGATAATATAGTTTAAGCAAACAAGCTATACGTCGTATTTGATGGTAAACCCACCTATTAGCCAACAGAATATAAGAAGCTGCCAGACCTTATAGATTTTGCCATTGCAAAAAATATTAGAAGTGATCAATCGTCTGTATATCATCGGCTGATATACCGACTGTCGCTAGGGAAAAGAGAAGGCTTAGAAGGAAATGGCAATGTAGACGTTTTCGTGACAGCAAGACCTAAGTGAACTTATGTCAAAGAATCTTGCGCATTGAGCTGAGTCACAAACAGGAGACACTAAACTTCAAAGCCGCAAATGCGCTAAAAAACTAATTGAAAAGGTCAATGCCTTACTCGAAGTATCAGAGCAAAATAAAGTACTCCATTTGGAGAACAACCAAATGTGTACATGTTCTTATATATATATATATATATATATATATATATATATATATATATATATATATATATACATCATATATATACATATATATACATCACAAAAATATGCGGTTTATATTGTCCTTAATTCTGATATATATATATATATATATATATATATATATATCTATATATATATATATCTATATATATCTATATATATATATATCTATATATATCTATATAAGAATTAAGGACAATATAAACCGCATATTTTAGTGATGTATATTTAAAAACGAACTTAAGCCTGACAATTAAAAAATTACTTAAATTAATAATTCTAGTTCGACAAATTTACGCCAATCAATAAATTAAATTTCTTTTTACAATGACAACATTAAATAATATTGTGGGTGTATACCGTATGTGTGAGTTGCTGACTAATTTAACAACATAGTTTAAATAAGCGTTAAAGAAATTATAATATTGTGCCGTATGCCTTTAAAATTTGCTTACAAAAATCGTATTTTTAGCATTTTGAAAAAAATTTTTAATAGTAACGGTTTAGAATTACCTTCTTTCTCTGTAAGATCAGAAAATTTAACTCCGCCACTAAATAAAAATAACACAATAGGAGCGCATTTAAATTAAAAATTATAAATTGAGAACTTTTGACTAACATTTTTATAGAGCAAGAAGACAAAAAGATGATGCAATAAAACAAGGTACACAAAATTCCATATTTTGTTTGTTGCATCATAGGAAAAAATATTGAAAAGCTGTTACCTGAGAAGAACGGTGGCAGTTTCAGGCACTCGGAAAACCTGAAAATATGAAAAAAAAACCAATTTTAAATTATAAAAAAAGTATAGGGAACATACATGGCGTCAATTACTTTTAATAATAGATAGAAATTTATTGAAACCGGGTTCCAACTTCTAATTTAAAACAGATTTGGGCGCTATCAATTACATTTTGTAATTAATTATAGGTCCAATTACTCATTTCATGTAATTTATAATTGGAGATCATCTATTACAATTATAATGGGTAAAATAAACCTGAAATTTAAAGCAATTGATAAAAATTATGTTATGACTACTTTTGAAGTATTTAAAACCAACAATGTAATTATTACAAAACTCACATTACACAATATACAAAACAGAAGAAATGCTAAAAGAAATAACATAATGCACATACATATATGTTTTTAAGTCACTAAAACTCAAATTATCATTATTTTCTTTAAAATGGAACGGTTAAAAACAAACAAAAGTTAGGTTATCTTTTATAGCTGAGCATATGCTCGTGTTCGAAAAATGTTATTACTTGTGTCTCATACTTATGGCGTTGCGCGAGCATTTTAATACTTTTTTATGTTAGTTTATTACGAAACGTTGAAATGTGTGTATCGGAAATATGACAAGTATCTAGAAGATCCCACTATTCAAGAAGAAACAAATACTCGTCCAATTACGTAAACAAACTAGCAGTTCATCCCAACACCCTAGCGCGCGATTTACTGCAATTTTCCACAGACTATAATACGCGTTTTTCGTTGGATCCAAGTTATTAAAAAAGCTGTCGACAACAAATTCATTTTGTTTCAATTTATTGAGTAAGATTTTTTTGGCATTATTTCATTTGCATTATTATGTGTGAGAAAGGGTGTTTCGTCTTTGCTTTCTAAGCCTTCTCTCAGCTCACATACAGTGAAGGACTAAAGTGAGATTTATATTTATTCATAAAAAAGAAAACATAAAATAATTCATTTCGTTTATAATAAAAAATATCAGATAATAACAAAAAACTAGTGTGACAAATGACTACATCTTCCCCAAGACCCAAGCATTCCACAGATGGCTTCGAAGTGTGTTCAAATATACTTTTGTACTTGTATCGATCCATAACACCTTCAAAAACATCTTTTTCCAACGCCAGACGCTGCTATAGCTCCCCAAACCATAACGCTCCCATAACGCATGGCGGTATGCTTGACAGTTGGTATCAAGTTTACGAGCTGCATACCAGAATTTTTTCCTCCATATTTTAGTGAATAAAAATTTCGACCAAAAGTCCACACCTTTATAAATTTACGCACTTACGCAAACTTAAGTCCAAGAAGGCGATTTTTTTCAAATATCAAAGGCTTTTTACGCGGCGATTTGCTAAAATATCCTTCGTTATTATTCTTGACAGTTCTTGGATGGACACGCTTACTGGATACATGAGCAATATGTTCGGATAATTATGGAGCACTAAGTCGGGGACTTTTATTTACTTTTTCTAAAACTGAACTGATGTCCCTTTTGGTAAGCTTCCTTGGACGACCTGTTCGCGCCTTGCACTCAAAGGAACCTGTCTTGTTGTAGCTTTCAACAATCGTCTGCACTGTAGCTCGACTCCAGTTAAATGATTCGGCAAATTTCTCCATAAGATTTGTTTTTGTATCTTTGTTTGACTACTAATTTCCATAGGTCAAATGATATTTGTTTTCTCGATGCCATTACTTGCTACATTCGACCAGCAAATCAACAAAACAAGAACGAAAATGTTGCATGTGATAACTGCTACGATAAGAAGACTAAACATTTAAAGTAGCGGTATTTTCCAGCTTGCGATTTGTTTTTTATGGAGCAAATGAAATGTTTCTTTTTATATTTTTATGAATAAAATTAGTTTTAGTTTTTCTCTTTAATACATGTGGGATGCTGACGTAAATAAGACGCTACAATGACATCACCCAAACAACGCTAACAACAGAACACTGTAAATGCAGCAGAACATACTCAAACACATATACACACACAGTAGGCAAACAGAACGAACAAGTGAAGAACAACATAGGGACTAGTAGAAGTCAGAGTAGAAGTCAAACTGATCGGTCGCTAGAAATTATTAAATTTGCTCATTTATTTCAGAAAATAATAAAACATTTGCGCTTTCCATTTAACAACTAAGAAAAAGACATTCACAGTTATTATACTTAAAAACTACAATTATTAATATCGAAACGAAAAATAATTAATAAAACCAAAATTTATTATTAATACAACAAAAACACCACATACATATTTTTCAAAGTAAGTAAAAATGTAGTTGCATGTGGACTCTAGTCCTCCACTGTACATATATTTTTACCACTTCCTGTTTCTCTTTGGGTAGGAAATTCGGGTTTCAGGTACAATGACAAAACTGTCGAGTAAAATACCAATTGTATGTGAATCATCAGAAGAGAGCTCATAGGATGAGCTAACTAACAGTTGATAACGTTTGATGTTTTTTACTATAGCAAAATCAATAAGGTCTTGCAACTTATTAAAATCTGTGGACCAATAAGTGGATTTAGCTAGATACGACGGCTAGCTTGTTTGCTTGTACTGTAAACTACAACTGCCTCCTTCTAGGACTAAGGAGACTGGAACCCCAATATGTATGCTTTGCATTGTCATCGCTAGCGGCAATAAACTGGCAAATTGATGGTGTTCGATTTTATGCCTAAGCGAGCAATACTCTGACGTGACTGCAATTTTAAATCCAGTAAGATTTAACTGTAGCAGTACGTATTAACTTGCAAAAAGTATTGCCTGAATTCAGCCATTGGAAAATGTCTTACGTACTTTCGGACTATAGTTTGTAATAAATTTTCGACTTCGCTCTAATTGGTTCGTGAGGGGTGTCTGTGCACAATCTTTGAAGACTTGGACATATGAATATTTATGCTAGTTACAACTTTTAGCATTAACATTGGCATCAATGCTTGGGCTTACGAATATTTGGGTTTAGTGTGTGGCTGTATTGCTTGTGTACTAGCAATAGAACCATCATGAAGCCGAGGAAATCGGGAAACCTTATATGGATCGGTACATAACTATAACCAAGAGGAAGGTCAGTCCTAAGTCTTCGCAACAAGAGCAAACCGCCAAACAATATAAAGGTCCTCAAGTAACTGCAATATCGGTAAGTGAAAATAGATTCTCTGTACTTGCTGGCCCGGATAATGAAGATGCTGAACCCACTGTAAGGAAACAAAAACCCCCCACCAATTTACTTTTGCGAACAAACATTAAATGCTGCCCCAACTCGTAGGCAAAGAAAATTTCTATATCGCTTCTGTACGAAAAGGATAAATACAAGAAACAAAGATCCAAGCCCACACTGAGAAGAATTATCACCGCAAATCGATTTGATGCAAAAAATAAGTGCTATTATATTGTTACGAAGTAATAATCGAATGTTTTAATTAAATCATAATAATTTTCAGCAAGAAATTGGTGTGAAACAACCTATTGTACAAATACGCAATATTATAAACATAAAGCAAAAACAATTATCTAGCGAAAATTCCCCGAACCGCAATTCAAAGTAGAAACAAAAACAACTTCTACAGAACAAAAAAGTACGCAAAAGCTACATACACACACGAACACATATACAAGACTATAAGGCGGCCAATGAAATAAATGATGCGCAATTTCACACATGTTCGGGACATTTCAAGAATTGGCCGTGATCTCTATATAAAGACGCGATGGCACTTAAGGGATTGTTCACGGTTAGCTCGTTCTTTAGAGACTTTTGGGGACGTGTGCTCTCAACCCTCACCTAAGCCCTATGGGCAAGCAGCAATTATAATTTTCGTGATCTTAATATGAAGACACCGTCCACCGCAGAAAAAAGAGTTGACTTTGAGATTTCATAGAGTGAATATAGAGTGTTAAGTTTGCAGTGTAAATTAGTACTGAAGAGTTGTAAATAAGAGTTGTCATTCTGTATAAAGTTGTGTATTGATAAAATCATTAAGGACTGTGCATTTTAATTCTTGCAATTAAACGAACCCTACAAATTAATGTTTATTGTGGTAATTAACATAACAAAATAATGTATCAGCTAAAAAGTGATAGTTATCATAAAGGGCTCAATGCCTGTTCCCAATGAGAAAAAAAAACTGCCGTAGAGGTGGAAGATTATGTCATAAGGTTAGTACGCAATACTCTAAAAAAGAATAAAGTACCCCAAATAATGCATCGTGTTAAATTCGTGTTTACCGCATCTCAGCTAAAATCAAAAAACTATATAGAACTTGCGCTACGTTTTAAACAGAGAAACGGCAGAAGAGCCTCTTAAACGTAATTGTCCCCGTCAATGTACCAACTGCCAGGAATTCGGCCACACGAAAAGATACTGCAAGCTATTATCCATAATGTGTGTTATGTAAGTATGCTATTTATTATTTTTAAAAAACGTAAGGCATTTTCCAATGCCTGAATTCAGGGAAGGGAAGGACAAAAGTTTATTGCCGCTGGCGATTATAATGCAAAGCTCTCCTTCTGGATTTCCAGACTCCTTATACAGCTCAAGCAAACAAGCTAGACGCCGCACAGTGGCACACATTTTGAGAAGGCGGCCAAAAATCATTTTTTTTGTGGTTACCGATCTTAGTGTTTTCTTATTCATTTGAAAGTAAATACTAGTAAACCTCGAGAGGCAAAAATTTAGAACTCTGTTCCAACTATAACACACTGAACAGGGTGATCCAAAATAGAGTTTCTGAATATTTTGTTAAAATGAAATTTTTTTTAGTAAATTCTAATTTTCAAATTACTATAAATTTAAAAATGTTTCAAAAGATATCAAATCAAAATAAATTGTTTTTAATTATGCAGTTTGTTAGTTATCACTGCTAGCAAAATAAAGTCGTTACGTTTTTTAGAAGTTTTTAAATATTTTGTTTTAAACAAGGTCAAAATTCTTCAAAAAACCCATGCTTAATAGGACATAACTCCCTCCCGTCAAACCACGTCAAAAAGATATTTCTCTGTGTTATAGCCCAAAACCTCCCCTACACACCTATACCCCATTATATGTGCGCCAGGTTGCGCCCGTGTGCACCAGAGAAATTTTTCTGACCAAAGGTCAGGTATTTTGATGAAAAATTATCAATACATACGAAATTTTTCACAAAAATTTTTTTTCTACATAGATATTTTTGAATTATTTTAACTTTTTAACACAAAGGTAAAGCCAAATTTTGTTCAAATCTCCTTGAAAGATGGCGTTTATAACTTTTGCGATAGAATCTAGTAATATACAATTGTACCTATCACTTTTTCAAAATCTAAATATTCAATGAAATTTTGGTTACCCATTAGAGTTGGTAATGGCAAATATATCATAAAACAATAAGATCATAAAGACTTATGAATCCAGAATAATGAAATAGCTAAAAAGGAAGTCTTAAATAAAATACATGAATGCACGTGTTTATAATGTCATTCTTTCAAATGTAAGTTTTATGACCACATAGGTAAGGAAATGTAAGCTAATTCCTTGCTTAATTGAATAACACAATTTTTTACACAAAAGATGTGCGCACACACTGCAAGGGATGATCTGTACCTGATTATTCTTAGTACCTGTTTACTTTTGCCACATAGGTTATAATGTGTAAATGCATGTGGGTAAAATTATTATATAAATATTAAAAAAAAAATTGTGTCCGTATTAGTATTAAAGTGTTCGCAAAACGAGATACGCATACTTATTGCACAAAAATATACGAACACACAAATTAGGGCAGAAAATTCCTATTTAACCAAAAAAGACATCGAAATAAATTTTAAAATGTGTCTAACAATGATTGATGGAAAAGTTGCGCAAGTTTTAATGGAAATAAAATCGTCGTCAAGCTGCATTATGTGCCAAAGGACATCAAACCAATTAAATCAACCTCCAGCACAAGACGGACGATAGCTTTAAGGAAGCTTACAAATTTGGATTGTCGCCTCTTCATACTAGGATTCGTTTTATGGAGCATATTCTTAAATTGGGTTATGATTTGGAATTTGGTTCTTTAGGCGAAACAATAAGAAACAGTAAAGAAAATGCAAAAAACGAAAGAAAAAAAAAGAACAAATTCAAGAAAGATATCTTCAGCTAGGCCTTAGAATCGACCAACCTAAACAAGGAGAAGGAAATTCGAATGATGAAAATACTGCAAGAAGATTTTTTCCGATCCAGAAACTGCAGCATCTATCAAGGTGTAGATTATGAGTTAATAAGACGATTCAAAATCATATTACAAGTCTTAGCATGCAAAATGCAAAAAAATTTGAGGATTATTCCAATAAAAGAGCTGCACTTTACAATGAAAAATACTCTTGGAGATATATGTCTTCAACGGTTCATAAAATTTTGTATCAAGGGGAACAATGCATTCAACATAATAAGCCACCAATAGGAGATCTGTCTGAAGAAGAGCAAGAAAAAAGGAACAAAGACTACAGATTCTTTCGCGAACATAGCATAAGAAATATGTCTACATGTCGTACTAATGAAGACCTTATCACCATTTTGTTGTGTACTTCAGATCCATATACATATGTCCAACATTCGACAAAAATGGAAAACAACTTCAGTCGAATTAGAAGAGGAGGCTAAACAACTATTAGACGATGAAAGTCAATGCTATTTAGAAGAAATTTTTACTAAAATTGCTTAATGTATAGTGGCTCTTTGATTTGAAAGTATACGTATGTATGTAAATTAATCAATATTTATTTTATAAATCGTTATAGAAATATTTAAAAATAAAATAAAACTTTAACTAAAATAGGATTTTTTCACTAAAACTTTTCGTTATTAAGAAAATTAAAAAATTTGAAATTTTTTATTTCAAAAGGCTGTTTAAAAAAACCAACCTTTGGCCTTAGTTGCTTCTAAGCTTAAAAATATTACGGGGGCCAAAATTTGGCGTTTCCTGACAAGATTTAGTTTACAAAACTATTGATAATTATAATTTGTAACAATAAGAATAGGACATATGAAAAAAATTTTATTTTAAATGTTTTAACACTCCTCTTTTATACTCAAATTCAATTAATAATGGTAACGAATATTAAACCATTCGTAACTTCTTTTTTTGTCGGTCGACTTTTATGCTTTTTATCAAAAATTAAAGTTTGAGATCCCACCTACTAAACAGAAAAAAACGCATATCAAAATTCCGATCCAATCAAAAGTTATGGATTTTTGACCGCCTTCTCGCCAAATGTACCACTGTGCGCCGTATCTGGAGATAAACCCACCTTGTGGCTCACATACTTTAATAAGTTACTGGACCTTATTGATTATGGTATAGTAAAAAACATCAAAGACGATCAACCGTTAGTTAGCTCATCCTATGATCATGCACATAAATTGTTATTTTTCTCGACAGTTTTGTCACTGCACCTAAAACTCTTATTTTCTACCCAAACAAAACACGAATTGGTTCTTTCTTTCTCGTTGAACATCCTACTGAGAAATCCAGCTGATATGCAAGCAGCTGTAGAACCAGAGTTGCAACGCCTACAGAGCTTAAATCAAATAGTACAAGTCAACAGCAGATATACAGATGGTCATCCTTGAGAAGAGAATGCTAAGAAAGCAATGACAAAATACTCACTCTCCACACATAAAATGCAAATGCACTTATGCCAAAAAAATGTTACGCAATAAATTGAAACAGAAACATGAATTTGCTATCGACAGCATTTTAAAAAACTTGGGTCCAATGAAAAACACGGATTATACGTTCGCGAATCACTTAGTGAAGGTTTTCACAGCGCATGAGATAAATAGTTCCATCATTCCAATTATCAGAGACACCGCAAACGATCCTAGGAAATTTCGATTATCTTCTTTAAAGTCGACAGTTAAAAATAAAGATATAAAGAAATCACCCGGACCCGATCGTATTACAGGATAAATGATAAAAAAAACTTAATTCAGCTGTGAGAGTTTTTCCCTTCATATTTAATGCCATGTTGCGCGTCGGCTTCTTTACATGCTCTTGAAAGATGTCTGAAATTAATTTTTGTGATCACGAAAAAAGTAAAGGACTCCCGTCAGATTATGTTCTACAGGCCCATTAGGCTATTTTCAGTTTTATCAAAGATATTTGAAAAATTATTCGTCTCCAGTGTAACTCCTTATCTGAATGAACAAAAACGAGCAAGATATAGTCCTATTGACCAAGTCTACAGAATCCTTTATTAGATCGGGTTTTGAAACAAAGCAATACTGTTCAGCTTTATTAATAGACATTTCCCAAGTATTTGATCAAGTCTGCCATATAGGCTACTCACTGAAATATATAGGCTACTTACTGAAAACACCCACAAGCTTGTTAAGAGCTATTTGTCAGACAGAACGTTTAAAGTAAGGTCAAAGGATCAGCTTTCAAGAAATCGGAAAATCAGTGCAAGGTAGTGTACTAGCGCCGCTATTATATATCACCTATACAGCGGATATGCCAAAAAGCCTACATAGATATACGTCAACGTTTGCAGGCGACAATGCAATTATAAGTGTTAATAAAGATCCGACGGTAGCATTGGCACAACTTCTGTCCCATACCCATGACCTAGAAGACTGTCTAAAACAGTGAAGAATAAAGGTAACACCATCGAAATGTGCTCATGTAACGTTTTCCCTAATAAGGCAAAATTGTCCACCAATAACAAATACCACGGTTCCAGCGGAGTCGCACGTTAAATATTTGGGTATCCATCTAGATCGACGCCTACATTTGTTCGAAGCCACAAAGCTTCGAACAAATCAACTACATTGGCTAATAAGTCCTAACTCAACCTTGGCTTTGGAGTATAAAGTGCTTTTATACAAAACCATTACAACGCCAATATGATCATATGGCATTCAGCTGTGAGGTACTGCCTGTGCATCAAACATCCAAAAGTTACAAAGAAGACAGTCTAGGATTTTACGTCTTATCGTATGCGCCTCCTGGTATATAAGAAATGAAAACATCAATAAGCATCTAAAACATCCCACTATCCAGGAAGACATTAAAATATACACGTCTAAATACGTACACAAACTAGTCGTACATCCCAACACTCTTGTACTCGATATATTTCGAGGCGGCTTTCCCTACAAAATAGTAGATAGTTTACTAAGATTTCAATACAAAAAATTTTTTAAAATAAGCAGCAAAAACACGTTTACGACACTATTATGAAAACTGACCATGCAGGAACTGGTGGAGTTTATTTCCTAGATGCTCCAGGTGGTACTGGTAAAACTTATCTAATTTCGATAATTTTGGCAAAAATACGGTCTGTCGGTAATATTGCGTTGGCTATAGCTTCATCGGGAATTGCTGCTACCCTATAAGATGGTGGAAGAACGGCACATTCCGCGTTAAAATTACCATTGAATATGCAACTGACCGAAACACCGACATGTAATATTTCAAAAACATCTGGGATAGCAAAGGTACTTCAACAATGCAAGATAATTATATAGGATGAATGCAATGTGGCAACCTATAACCATTTGGGGGTGCTCTTATATTATTGACAGGCGATTTTAGACAAACCTTACCAGTCAGTATCACGATCAACATCAGCAGATGAACTAAATGCGTGTTTAAAAGCATCTCATTTGTGGCGATATGTTAAAAAACTTTGACTTACGGTAAATATGCGCATACAATTACAAAAACATTTTTTTTAATACTTTATTTCATTTTATTGAATCTTTCTATGAAAAGAAATTCACAATAAGTATTCAAATCTTATTTCTAAATTATTATTTACTAGTTATTACCAATGTAGTAACTAATTTTTTGTATTCAAATCTTAAAAATCTATCTTCTATTCTGTAGAGAGAGCCGCCTCGCCAGGCTCAATGTGTCTGTTCTTTTTAGTCTCTGGTGGCCATTAAATTGCAATAAGTTGCGTGCTAGAGTGTTGGGATGTGCGACTAGTTTGTTCACGTATTTGGACGTGTATGTTTTAACTTCTTCGTGGATAGTGGGAACTTTGAGATCCCTATGTATGTTTTCATTTCTTATGTACCAGGGGGCGCAGACGATATGACGTAAAATCCTAGACTATCTTCTCTGTAACTTGTGGATGTTTGATGCTCAGGCAGTACCCCCCAGCTGAATACCATATGACCATATTGGCTTTATAGCGGATTCGTATAAAAGGACCTTATATTCCAAATCCAAAGTTGAGTTAGGACTTATTAGCCAATGCAGTTGATTTGTTCGAAGCTTTATGGACGTTATTTTTGCCAAAATGTGACGGGACTAAGTTAGGTGCCAATCTAGATGGATACCTAAATATTTAACGTGCGTTTCCGCTGGAACCGTGATATTAGTTATTGTGATTGGTGGACAATTTTGCCTTCTAAGGGAAAACGTTACATGAGCACATTTCGATGGATTTACCTTTATTCTCCACTGTTTTAGCCAGTATTCTAGCTTATCAATATGGGACGGCAGTTTTTCAGATGCATCCTTTGGATCATTACTGACACTTACAATTGCAGTTTCGTCTGCAAAGGTTGACGTATGTGGGCTTGTCGGCATATCCGCTGTATAGATGATGTATAATAGCGGCCCTAGCACACTACCTTGAGGTACTCCTGCACTGATTTTCCCACATCTTGAAAGCTAGTCCTTTGACCTTACTTTAAAAGTTCTATCGGACAAATAGCTTTTTATAAGCTTGTGGGTGTTTTCAGGTAGAACCCGGACTATTTTAGTAAGTAGCCCATCATGGCAGACTTTATCAAATGCTTGGGAAATGTCTATAAATAAAGCTGAATAGTATTGCTTTCTATCAAAAGCCGATCTAATAATGGTAACGATTCTATGGACTTGTTCAATCGTACTATGCCTTGCTCGAAAACCAAACTGATGATCTGGGATAACGTTTTGTTCATTTAGAAAAGGAGTTACACTCGAGACGAATAATTTTTCAAATATGTTTGACAAAACTGACAGTACGCTAATAGGCCTGTAGGATGTAATCTGGCTTGAGTCCTTTCCTGGTTTCGGGATCATAACAATCCGACGCACAACATGGCATTAAATATGTAAAGTAAAATTCTTACAGCTGAATTAGGTAAGTTTCTTATCATTGATCCTGTTATAGGATCAGGTCCAGGTGATTTCTTCATATCAGCATTTTTAATTGTCGATTTTAAAGAAGACAACCGAAATTTCATAGGATCATTCACGGTGTCACTAATAATTGGAATAGTGGAATTACTTATATCATGTGGTGCAAAAACCTTCTCTAAGTGATTTGCGAACGCATTTGCCTTTTCACTTGAGCCTTTAGCCCAAGTACGGTCTTCAAGTCTTAGTGGGGATTCGTAAGCAATAGGACATTGTAAGTGCTTTACAGCTTTCCACAGACTATAATCGGTGTTTTTCATTGGATCCAAGTTTTTTAAAAAGTTGTCGATAGCGAATTCGTGTTTCTGTCTCAATTTACTGCGTAAGTTTTTTTTGGCATAAGTTCATTTGCATTTTTATGTGTGGAGAACGACTATTTTGCCATTGTCTTCTTTTCTCAATGACGAACATCTGAATATTTGCTGTTGCCTGGTGCGATATTATTTTAGCTGATGGCTTTGTTGGCGTTGCAGCTATGGCTCCGGCAGTAACGACGTCTGTAAAATGATCTACAGCTGCTTGAATATCAGCTGGATTTCTCAGTGGGATGTTCAAAGATAAGTGAGAGCTCACATACATTTTATATTTTAACCAATTCGTGTTTCTGTTCGGGTAGAAACTTAGGGTTTTAGGTGCAGTGGCAAAACTGTCGTGTAAAATAACAATTGTAGGTGAATGACCAGAAGATAGGTCATAGGATGAACTAACAGTTGGTCGCGTTTGATGTTTTTACTATAGCAAAATCTATAAGGTCTGGCAACTTATTAAAATCTGTGGGCCAATAGGTGGGTTTACCGGCAGATACGACGTCCAGCTTATTTGCTTGAACTGTATAATACAACTGCCTACCTCTAGGACTAAGGAGTCTGGATCCCCAATATGTGTGCTTTGCATTGTAATCACCAGCGACAATAAATTTTTGTCCTAGCGTAGCAAAGAACCTGGCAAATTTATGATGTTCGATTTTATGCCTAGGCGGACAATACACTGACGAGACTACAATTTTAAAATCAGTAAGATTTATTATTTGTTTCTTTTGTTTTATTTGTTGAATTCGTTGTTTCTGTAGCAGATATATTTATATTTGCTGATAATGAACGCGTTCGGTCGATTGGCCTGGCGGTTAAAAAAGCACTGTCATCTTTTTTTTTTTTTATTTATATTGTTTATTGCATTATTAGCATATGTGTAAGAAAAAGAGTAATAAGGTAGTAATGAATTGGTAGTGAGGGGTGTCTGTGCACCCTCTTTGAGGACGTGGGCATATGAATGTTTATCCGCATTAGAACTTTTGGCATTCGCATTAGGTAAATCATTTCTCAATGTTTGTGCATATGAATAGTTTGGTTTCGTATCTGGCTGTGTAGCTTGTGTACTAGCAATAGAACCAGCATGAAGCCGAGGAAATTTGGAAGACCTATATTGCTCATATTCAGGTGTACGTACGACTTTCGAATTATTTTGTACATGTAGAAAGACTTTGCAGCCCCTGCAATTTGCTGTGTGGTTTTCACCACAGTTGCTGCATTTTTTGACCTTGGGGTCTGTTTTGGAAGAAGTGCATTCCAAAGTCCGGTGCGCATCAACGCAAACAACACATACGGATGGTAGCTGGCAGTAGGTTTTCGTGTGTCCGAATTCCTGGCAATTAGTACAGTGACAGGGACCGCTACGTTTTAAAGGCTCTTCCACCGTTATTCTTCTGTTCAAAAGGTAGCGCAAATTATATATTGGATGATCCGAGTTTTTTGATTTAAGTTGCGATGCGTTGCGATTTGTTATTTAGAATATTGTGCACTGACCTTACCACATAGCCATCCACCTCTATGGCACTTTTTATTTCATCAGTGGGAACAGGTCTGTCAATGCCCTTTACGATGACAATCAAACCTTTAGCACTTTTGAGTTGATACGTATAATAGCTCTTATTATCTGCATCGTGGCGACTTGCGATTAGGCGGTAATTATTCTCAGTGTGCGCTTGGATATTTGTTTCTTGAATTTGGCCTCTTCGTATGGAAGCTACATAAAAGCTTTCCTTACCTACAAGCTGAGACAACATGTTAACAATTTCGATAGATGTTTGTTCCCGCAAGTAAATCAGGGGAGGTTTTTGTTCCCTGACAGGGGGTTCAGCTTCATCATCCGCTGTAGCAAGTACAGAGAATCTGTTTTCGCTTACCGGCATTACAGTACTTTGGGAGCTTTTATATTGTTTAGCAATGCGCTCTTGCTGCGTTCGATATGACGTCTGTACTCAAACATGGTCACTGTTGACAGGCGATTTTAGACAAACCTTACCAGTCAGTATCACGATCAACATCAGCAGATGAACTAAATGCGTGTTTAAAAGCATCTCTTTTGTGGCGATATGTTAAAAAACTTTGACTAACGGTAAATATGCGCATACAATTACAAAAACATGCATCAGCCCTTTTATTTTCACGTCAACTATTGGATATTGGAAATGGACAAATTGCTCTGGACAATGCAACAGGACTCATCACATTGCCTGCAGATTGTTGTGTTTTAAATTAATCAAAAGAAGGTTTAATTTCAAGTGTATATCCCAATATTGAGCGCAATTTTACCAATCACCAATGACTAAGTGATCGCGCTATATTGGCAGCCAAAAACAAAGATGTTTGCGATATTAATATTGATATTCAAAACAAAATTAGCGGAGAAATAAAAACATATAAATCCATTGATTGTGTTAACGATCCTGATGAAATTGTTAATTATCCAATTGAATTCTTAAATTCGCTTGACTTGCCAGGAACTCCACCTCATGCTATAGTTAAAAGTTGGTGCACCAATAATTCTATTACGCAATTTAAATCCACCACGGCTTTGTAATGGAACACGATTAGCTTAAAAAAATTATTAAATAACATTATAGTAACAACTAAATTCACTGGTAAGTACAAAGGTAAAGTCGTATTGATTCCACGTATACCAATAATGCCCACAGATATGCCGTTTTCATTTAAACGCATACAATTTCCAGTACGTCTGGCATTTGGTATGTGCGGAATGGCTGATACAAAATTGTTGATTACAAAACTTAATCGTGATAATTATGAAATATGGAAATATCACATGAAACTGTTGCTCAAGAAAGAAAAGGTTTGGGAAGTGGTTGAGAAAGAAATCCCTGAAAATCCCAACGAAATTTGGAAAGAACGTGATAACGAAGCGACTATATTAATTGGTTTGGCTGTTGATAAAACAGAAGTTTTTCGTATTGCCAACTGTAAGTATGCTAAAGAGGCCTGGAACATTCTCAAAGCTTATCATGAAAAATCGACCCTTAGTAATAAGGTTCAATTAATGAGAATGATTTGTGAACTTAAGCTACAATCTGGGGAGGATATGGACAAACATATTACCCAAATGAAACTACTATTTTGTAAATTGCAATCACTGGGTGAAACAATTTCCGAATCTTATAACAGCGCTAGAGGTAAGAGATGAAAAAGAACTCACTATGACCATTGTTGAAAATAAACTGCTAGAAGAATTTGAAAAACACAAAAAGAGACTTTCTGTTGAACATACTGTGTTAAAGATTACAAATAAATTTAAAAAGAATAATGTTAAAAACATTTTGTGCCACTTTTGCAGAGGAATTGGTCATTTACGGAAAGACTGCTGAAAATTTAGAAATCAAAAACATCATAAAGCTAAATTTGCCGAAAATAAAGAAAATAATTTGTGTTTTGTGCTTAACGGAGAAAAAGGTGTATAGGTGTTCGATTCCGCTG
Source organism: Phania funesta (assembly GCA_963932375.1). Lineage (NCBI taxonomy): Eukaryota > Metazoa > Arthropoda > Insecta > Diptera > Tachinidae > Phania > Phania funesta. Next base: position 46,431,850 of record OZ010654.1, read on the forward strand.
CTACGTGTCACATTTGTAGCAATGAACGAGAATTCATAAATCTTGACAATTCATGGCATGAAAAAGTAACGGTTGCAAATGGCGAAGGTGTTTATTCAAACGAAAAAGGCGACTGTAAATTAAAAATTTTTAATCAACAAGGTGTAGGAAGAGATATTACCGTCAGAGATGTTCTATATATTCCATCTTTTAAAGGAAACTTGCTGTCAGTAAAGAAGTTATCATCGAAAGGTTTCAAGGTTTAATTTTTGGGAACTGAATGTAAAATTCTTGATTTAAACAATGCTGAGGTTGGTGTGGCCGCATGTGTCAACAGTTTGTATCAACTAAAAACTAAGCCGTGCCTAGAAGCTCATAAAGCAGTATGTACTCTGAACAAGTGTCAACACTATTATCATAAACTTTTTGGACATAGAGATATTAATGATATAAAGGCTATGCAATCTGGTAAGCTACAGGAAGATTTTAAAATAATGGATTGCGGTATTCGAACAACATGCGACGTTTGTGCTACGTGTAAATTAACAAAGGCTCCGTTTCCAAAGAAAACAGAACATAAATCTGATGCAGTTCTTGACTTAATTCATACGGATATTTGTGGCCCTGTGCAAAATTTAACTCCTGGAAAGAAAAGGCATTTTTTTAACATTCATTGACGATTATAGTCAGTATACTGTTGTATATCTTCTTATGACAAAACAAAAAGTTACGTCGAAATGGTGAAAAATAAGTTTGGAATACAAATCGGAAAAGATGCTCAAATTCCTAAGAAGTAATGGTATCATGTCTCAATATTCTGTACCCTATTGTCCCCAGCAGAACAGAGTAGCAGAAAGGAAGAATCGCTATCTTGTTGAAATGGCTCGATGTCTTTTAGAAGAATCCAGTTTACCAAAACCTTATTGGGGGGAAGCCATTATGTACTCCAACTACCTACAAAATCGACTCGTTACAAGTGTTATGCCGTGTACTCCATATGAAAGATGCTAGAGGCAAAAACCTAAGCTAGAGATTTTTATATATTCGGTTCTAATGCATATGTTCTAGTTCCTGGAGTGAGCAGGAAAAAATTTGACAACAAATCGAATCTATTGACATTTGTGGGTTCAAATGAAGACAGCAAAGGACTACGTTTTGTCGATACAAGTACCAACAAAGTAAATATTAGTAGAGATTATAAATTTGTTTCTTCAAAAGTTGCAATTAATTCGATACCGATAAATATTTGGAAGTAAATACTTCAACTAAATCCATTGATGATAGTGATGTGATCACAGATCATGAATCTGATGCCGTTTCCTATTGCAGTATCGAAAGTGACCTTGAATATTTCAAGGATTCCAAAATCCAAACTAACTCTCCTGTACTAGAAATGGAATCAACTGAGCCGCCACCTCGAAGGTCATGAAGGCTCAACAAAGGTGTATCACCTGTGAAGTATTCGGCGCGGCTGGCGAAGTTAGATAACATAATTGAACCTAAAACTTATCAACAAGCCGTTATATCAAAAGAAAAATTGAAATGGAAGTCTGCAATGAAGGAGGAGATTGAATCGCTTAACAAGAATCATACCTAGGATTTAGTTCAACCGTCACCAGATGCGAATATAGTTGGCTGTAAATGGACATTCAAAGCAAAACGAGATCCTAATGGTGAAATTCAACGCTTTAAAGCTCGTTTAGTAGCACAAGGTTTCAGTCAAAAGTATGGATGTGATTACGATGAGGTTTTTGCCCCTGTGGTGCGTGAAGCTACTTTTCGTATGCTTCTTTCAATTGCTAGCGCAAAAAGATTGCATGTAGAACATATCGACGTGAAGTGTGCTTTTTTAAATGGATATCTCAAAGAAACCATTTATATGAAACAGCCACCAGGTTTTATTGAAGGCGACGGAAGTCAAGACGTAGCTTATATGGACTTAAGCAATCAGCATATGTTTGAAATAAAGTTTTAAGCGATGTCCTTGTGAATGATAATTTCGTACAAAGTAGGGCAGATCAGTGTTTATATAGCAAAGTCATCAATGGGAGGGAAATCTATATTTTAATTTATGTTGACGACTTAGTAGTTGCTACTGCTAACAAGAATTTAATACAGCATGTTCTTTTACTTCTCAATAGTAAATTTGAAGTTAACAGTTTAGGTGCAATATCCTATTATCTCGGGCTAGAAGTAAGGAAATCAAAAGAGCACTAATTTAAAATACGGCAAATGCAATATGTTGAGAAAATGTTGCTAAAGTTTTGCTTACAAGATGCAAAATCATCTAAATACCCACTTGAACCATTTTATGGAAAAACTGATTCGGAACCTCTATTACGCAATGATGAATCTCAAAGCTTGTTGGGATCGCTATTGTATATTGCAGCCAACACTCGGCCTGATATTTGTGCCAGTGTAGCCATTCAAGAAATTTGTTTTTAAATCTATGTGAAAATACTCCCAATAGAAACTTAGTTATTGGTTATGCTGATGCTAACTGGGCCGAGTGCAGAATCGATCGTAAATCGAATTCTGGATACATATTTCTACTCAACAACAGTGCAGTTAGTTGGGTTTGCAAAAAGCAAACAACCGTTTCACTATCAACAACAGAAGCCGAGTTTATTGCGTTATTCGAAACTGTTGAGGATGCTATCTGGATTAGAGATATTTTAAATGACTTAAGTTGCAAACAAAAAGATCCTACGGTCATTTTTGAAGATAACAGAAGCTGAAGATAACAGAAGCTGCCAATAGATCAAAACATATTGACATTAAATGTTATCTTGTTAAAGATTACGTGGATAAGAAAATCAATCATCATTGTCCGTCAGAGGAGATAATTGCAGATATGTTAACAAAACCTTTACTTAGCTCAAAACAGGAAACACTACGATCCAAAGCCAATATAAAGACCTTCGCAATTGAGGAAGAGTGTTAAAAATATACTGTTTTATTTTGCACTTCCTCATTTTATGTATAATAATTGTAAATGTTTTTGTAGAAGGTTTAAAAATATTTGTTTTCAGTCTAAAAATATATTATAGTGTTTATATTGTCTAAATATAATTTTTCATGTGTGCAAACATAATTAACAAATAAAATATCATTTTGTATATTAGAATATCTTAAGAGTAACCCATCATCATTATTCGTATTCGCTAATGAAGGCAAAACCTAAAACGTAGTTTATCAAAAAGCATTGCAGTAAATATATAGTTATAATTTAAATAAAATATATAAAACATAATTTATAATTATACAAATTTAAACGTTTACACTTTAAAATATGTATATAAAATATGAAAAACAATTTTGATTTTTGGATTTTTGAATAAAACAATTTTTTCTATTATAAATAACTAAAATCACTGATTTTGATTTTCTTCGAGAGGCAGTTCAAAATAAAAGAAAAACTTGGGGCCAGCGACGCGTACCGGGCCCAGCAATCACGAAGATAAATATATTTCTCTGATCGTAATTGATTCAATTTGTGCATACATATCTACAACATACTGATGATACAGTTGGCGGCATTTGAAAATATGATTTTCCATATTCTCCCGAATCATGAGCCTGTACGCATAGTAATTCATGCTACTTATCTTTTTATTTGTTTCTTCACCTATAATATCGAAATGAAATTTTCGTGAGCAATAAAATATTTTAAAATTTACCATATTTTAAAATGGTAGCCATCTTCTCCTTGCCAAAACAGTATTGGATATTGCAGCGCATCATATGAGCGATGTGTTTCAGGTACTCGTTGCAATTGATCATTTCTTCGATGTAAAATTATATCTCTTGGCTCGAACTGATCACCAACAATTACAATAGCAACTTCATTTATTGTTGGTGCATTGAATCGTCGTGGATGCTCACCTACTGGTTTTATCAGTTTTTATAACTATTTTGTGATTATCGGATGGCATAGATTCGTACAATACAATTCGTTATACTGATGCAATAAATTTTGTAATGATTCCACAATGTTTCGGCGTAGTTCTGATTCAGAATTGGCAAGGAAATATATCTGCAAAAATTTGTATTCTTCATCAGGAATAGGCAATAAGGATCCTGCTTTGTGATATATTTGTCCTTGTACTTTAAATATTGGCATGAAACTTCCAGTAACTATATTGTCAGCACCAAATGACGTCATTTGAAAGCAATTATTATAACGTGGGCGAGGCGTTTTGTATTGCAATATACGTTTTTTAAGAGTTATTTTTTTGTTTGTTATTGTTGAGGTAGGGAGGCTGCCCTTTGTTGTCTTAACTGTTGCTTGTTTACTTTCTTCAAAAGCTTTCAATAATAAAATTAATTTACTTTCACTAACACCTTGGGTTAATATATTAAAATGTATGTAATATTTAATTTAAATAAATTCAAATTTAATTAAATAACTTATTTTTTTCGTTTGACTCCCACGCACTTTTCGCGAAAAGAGGTTATGAATGAGTCGGTGTCGGGATACTTAGCGCCGCCGCACGCCGCCACACGCCGATTAAGCAACCATCGCCGTCAGTGAAACATAGCATAGGCTTATCACGCAAATAGAGAGAAAAAATGCATATGAATTTACTTTTTTAACTTAATTTTTTTCACGAAAATAGGTTAGGTATGATCCGGTATTGGGCTAATTAACGCTGCTACACACCGATTAAGAACCCAAGGCTTTCAGCGAAACATATCCTAGGGTTATCGCGCTAATCTCTATCGGGCAAACTACACAGAATCACGCCACAATCTAACAAAACCTAAACTACACGAAAGCACTTTAGAAACACTCCTCAAGGGCTATAAAAAGAACTTCCATATAAATTTATGGCAAACCTGGTGCGGTAGTATTTAAGTTATTGCGGTCGAACAATAGAATAATTGCGCCATCCGTCGGTCAATCCCCAATGCACATAGGAACACTCCTCACGAACAGTAGATACATATAAATTTTAGGCGAAATCGGTGATATAGGTCTTAAGTTATCGCGCACAACACCAAAAAAGGAAATTTTGCGCCATCTGATGTACGAACACTAAACTACATAGAAGCACCACAGGCGACCCATAGAGTATAAATGTTAATTTTGGTCAAAATCGATGCAGTAATTCTTGAGTTACGGTGCAAAAACACAAAAAACTAAATATTGCGCCATCTATCGGACTTCAAACTACACAGAAGCATGCATCCATAGAGCATACATATAAAATTTGGTCAAAATCGATCCAGTAGTTTTTGAGTTTATCGATCACTAACATACACGTAATTTTTATATATATGGAGATTTGAATACTTATCGTGAATTTCTTTTAGTAGAAAGATTCAATAAATTAAAATTAAGTATAAAAAAATTTCCTTTGTATAAGATGATGTGTCGGTTGATTTTTACTGTTTGGGTTTTGAAAATTAAAAACCACAGGTAATTTGCAAAAGTGAATGAAATATTTATTTGGGCCGAATAATGAATGCATGCCATTTACTGTTTAAACATTATGCCATGTAAATGTTGCCCGCTGCAAATCCGTAAGCTCGAATTTGGCATCTCGCCAATGGTAACTGTAATGTTGTCTTCCTGGGCTGAATTTGTGGCTGGCTAGTGCTGTACACAAGAGACTTTACTTATATCCACAAATAATGGTCTAGTGGTGTCAAATCGCATGACCTTTGCTGCCAATGCACTGCTCCAAAACGAGATTAATTGCTCACCAAACTAGCCTCTGAATTGTTTAATGTTATCCCGTGCCGTGTAATAGCATCTTGCTGAAACCACATGTCAACCAAGTTCATTTTAGGGGAATCGGTAATTATCGCATGGTACCTAGCAGCATTGACTGTAACGTTGCGATTTTCATTGTTCTTGAAGAAGTTCGGAACAATGGTGCCGCCGGACACACAAACAAAGAGTGTATCTTTCAGGGTGCATTGACAGCACTTAAACTGCCTCTGGCTGCTCTTCATACCTAATTCGCAAATTATGGTTGTTGACGTACCCATTGAGCCGAAACTGTTCATCCACCTGGCTGCAGTTCTTGCAGCAGCTGCATTTTGTATGGTTTCATACCCAGGTTCTTACAAATAGAACAAGTCCAATTGTTAAAGACGGCGAACAATTAACATATCACAATCTTCACTGACACTGGCCGATACCGCTGGCCGATACCGCAGAAGACCATAAAATGGACATAATTTACAAAACACCTTTCTTACACAGCACAGATTGAATGATTTGCTGACAAACCTAAAATTCAAGTACGTATGGATAGGTATATCAGTGTTATTAATAAACGCCAGAGGAGTCCTATATCTGCCGAAATCTCATCAAAGGCTAAGATAACAATTATCTTGTTGCGCCAAACATCTACAACAGATTTTCTATACTTCAAACAGATGATCCAAAAGCTGAAAAGCGCTAAAGGTCTACAAATCGTTATAAAAGGTATTGACTCCTATGTTAAACCCGATGCAATAAAGACTGGGTTAACTGACAAAGGATTTAAAATAAAAAAGTGCTAAATTTAAGAAATCGTGATAAGGTCCCTCAACCGATGTTTAAGGTAGAACTAGAACCCGGGGATGTTATTTTGAAAAGAAAAAATGAAACTCACCCAATTTGCAGCTCTAAAAAAGACGATTCTAAAATTAAAAGATTAAGGTATAGTGGTAATAACCATACGGCTAACTACAGAGGTTGTCCCGTCTACATCCATTTGAAGCGCTCAATAAACGCCAAATCATCAATTACTTCTAAGCCAACTCACAGACACATGCTTTTTTTTTAATTTAAATGATTTATTAGTATTAATAATACTTTTCATATACAGTAGGGAGCAGAGGTGAGTACATGTTTGTATTTTCTGCATTTGCAGGAGCATAAAAATAGTAATATTGCAGTGATTTAATTTTTTATTTTATTCATTATTAAGTGGCTAACAAAGATGTTTTTAAAACAAAACATAAAACTACATATTCAAATTTTTTAATACACTATTAATACGTTTGGGCATACTTTCAACCAATTTCTGAATAATTTCATCTGGAATATTCTGCCACTCCAGCTGCACACGCTGCCATAACTCATTCAAGCTACATATGTGTGGACTATCTACAAGCAACAAATCATTGCATTGAGAATTTTCCAATGGTTATTTCATCGATTTACTCGCCGCCTCGATTTTCAATATTAAATTTTTTTCGAATTACTAGGGTCTCGATTTATAGCTGCTGGGGACTATAACGCAAAACACACATTTTGGGGCTCACGGTTAATAACCCCGAAGGTTCGTCTACTTTTTGATACCATTTCCAAAATGGGCTTAGATGTAATATCAAGCTGACATCCCACTTACTGGCCGACAGACCGGCGAAAGATTTCAGATGTGATCGATTTTGGAGTGGTAAAGGGCTTCCCTGTTCAATGGATGCAAGCTGAGCCTTCGTTAGACTTGTCATCGGATCATTCACCTACTATTATTTTAGTATGTTTTCCCCAGCAAATTTGCTCTCCGCTTAACAACCTACCTCTGACAGTCGAGTTAGCTGGCTAAAATATAAAAAATTTGTAAGTACTCATTGTGCTGAAAATATTGTTTTACGAACTCCAAAAGACATCGATGCGTCTATTAGCGTTTTCAACGAAAACCTCAAAAAATCCGCTGAACTTGAATCTAGTGTTTATTTGAAGCTCAGAAACAGTCCAAATAGAACATATTCTTCTGAAAAAAGAAGAATTATAAGAGAGTGGCAACTTCGCAGGTCTCCTCAACTTAAAACAAGGCTACGTACAAACCAATTAAAAAATCTGCTTGAAAACTAAAAAATTGCTTCTCTAAAAACGTATTTAGAAAGTCTGGATGGTACTCTTCAGTCCGATCATTCTTTATGGCGGGCGGCCAAGGGTTTGAAAAAGCCAGTTAAAGGAAAACTGCCCTTGCGAAATCCCTCAGCTTACGGGGCTAGGGATGACTCGGAAAAGTGTATTTTATTTCCTAACCATTTAAAAAATGTTTTTATCACAAACGCGTCTGACAATATAGAAGGTTTACCGCCATTTTCTATAAGACCTCCTGTGCCTCTTAGAATCAATTTTCGAGAAAATGAAAACGCAATTGTCAACTTAAACCTCAGAAAGGCTCCATAAAATTAGTAACAAAATGCTTGCGGAATTGCCTCGAGTAGCAAAAAGAATTATTCTTTTCATTTTTAATGCTATTTTACGAATTGAGTATATTCCTGTAGAGGTGAAGGTGTCCGTGATAACAATGATACCCAAGCCAGGAAAGGATCACACAAAAGTAGAATCATATAGGTCAAGTAGTCTACTGCCTACAATCTCCAAGCTGTTCGAAAAATTGCTAATGATTAAGTTGGCTCCACTTCTGAATAAAGTATAGTGCATCCCTAAACACAGTACTATTGAGCAAACACATAGATTATTGAATGTCATAAGGCAGTCGTTTGAAGAAAAAAATATTGCTCAGCTCTTTTCATTGACGTTTCCCAAGCTTTTGATAAAATATGGCACAACGGTTTAATAGATAAAATTAAATTTAATTTGCCAATAAACACACACATGCCTTTCGAAAGTTACTTATGTGGTCGCAAATTCGTCATCAGAGAAGGCGACTTCATAAGCGCTGCCCAGCCAATTAAAGCATGAGTTCCCCAAGGCAGTATACTAGGCCCTATCTTATACTTGATTTCTTCCTCTGACATGCCAATAAGCCTTAATATACACACCATAAAAATCAACAATGAAATTATTCCAAAACATAGTGAAACCAAATATCTTGGCATTCATCTCGACCGCCGACTTACATGAAAGTCTCACATTGATGCTAAACTCACTCAAATTAAATTAAAAGCAGTACACCTTAATTGGTTTATCGGCAGACACTCGTCCTTAAAGTTGGAATGTAAACTTTTGTTGTATAACGCAATTATAAAGCCCATATGGTGTTATGGAATTCAATTATGGGGCACCGCCTCTGCATCAAACATTGAAAAAATTCAAAGACGTCAAAATAAAATTCTCCGTACAATAACTGCAGCTCCATGGTATGTAAAACACTCACAAAGACCTAGCGTGCCTTTGGTTAAGGCCGAATTTTCAAAGTACTCGACAAGGTATAAGAGCAAACTTGAACTTCACCCGAAACCTCTAGCACACATAACCTCTTTAATTTTGGCGGCCATACTCGGTTGAAAAAGAGAGATGCCCTTGCTTCTATCAGAGCGCAAGACAGATGATTTTATTTATTTTAGGCTCAAATTCGCAGTCACTGTTTAGCTGCAGGCTGGTGTTTGCCAATGTTGAAACATTGGTTGAGCCTTCGTCGGTAGCTAGCTTATGACTGTGAATTTGAGTCCCATACATTTTTTCACATTTTTATACTAAGCCCTTAGATCATACATATTCCACTACAAATTCTGTTGAGATAATATTCGCACAAATATAACTGTTGTCTAGCATTGGCTGGACTTAATAAAAATTATTTTTAGTATTAAAATTTGTATACTTATTGGTAGTTCATAATATGAAGATTCAATAAATAAATAAGATAAATACATAAAAAAAATGATTTGCATGCGTTGTTCGTTCGTTAATCTATTAATGGTGAAATTTCAAACTTTACTGAGCATTTTTGGCGTTACCACATGTCGCGAATCTTTGTTTACACTGAAAAAATTTACATTGAAAAATCGAAAAACAAAAAAATTATCCGATATTTATTGCAAAGTAAGTATATTGGCTACAGTAAAGGCCTTAATAATCGTCTGCGTCATCTGTATTTCTTGCTTCATGATTATTAATCACCAATATATTTGTGCACACTTATAAAAAAATGTGAAATTGACAAAATACTATATTCGGTAAACAAACAAACACTACAAGTACATTGCACTCAGCAATTACATATTGCATACATATTTGTGTTATATGAGACAGGAATCATATTACACTTAAGAAATTATAGTTAAAGTATAGAATTAGGGTTGAGTGAAAATAAGCTGATACCTCAACCAAATAGTATATAAGGAATTGTAAAAATAATTTTAGAACAATTAAAAATAAACCAAACAACTTAGGAGCTCGCATTTAGCTCTGAAATGAATAAATTAAAAATAAAATATCTATAAATTTTCCAACCTACACAAAAATAATTTATTTTGTTTATAAACAATGAAACGCCTATATATTTACATATTCGACTACCCGCATACATTAAATACGTATGCATATGTGGTGTTATTAAGAAGGATTTGTTAATCTTGAAGTGTTTGCTAACTAGAGTGTACTTTATAAAAATGTTTTTCGATACAGCCATTAATAAATAAATCAAAAAGAATATAGGACGCACTTACCTTCCATCCTAAATTTTCAAAAAATGTACATAAGCGTGACTGTCCTGTTGTTTTTCCACCACAAGGCCCTAAAAAAAATTTTTTTTTAATTTTATACTTGTTCTTTTTAAAAATGTAGCCACAATTTCGTAGTTTCGACTTAGTTTTACTAGAAAACAAACAGCCCTGCCAGATATGAACAAAAATAAGACTTGGTGCAAAAATATATGTAGACAAATGTTAAAATTGTCTGTTATAAAATTAAAGATAAATAATATAAGTCGTTGATTGTGTTAAATGCTGTCATGCAGAAAATTCCAGTTCTCAAAAAATCTCCATGTAAGGAAATGTGTAATTTAGCTATATATATGTATATATATATATATATATATATATATATATATATATATATATATATATATATATATATATATATATATATATATATATTATATTATATTATATTATATTATATTATATTATATTATATTATATTATATTATATAGATTTGAAAATCATTTCCAGATTCGATGTTAGGTAACAAAATATTTGACTTTTCAGTTAAATAAGTTTTGACGTAAGCGGTTACGTCGAAATATATTTAACTCGGCATATTTATCACACACATACAAATAAACAACTAAAAGAATAACGTTCTCTTAGTCTTTTTTGTTGGCATATCTGGACACATCTTGTTTTGTCACTCATCTGAACGAAATCGAAAATGAAGCCAACAGGCCACACCATTAGAGCATCTACTCGTAAGAGCCATTTCTCAATTTTATTTGTGAACATTTTTACCACAATTTTAAAATTCAACTTAGACAATTTTCAGTGTTCTCTCAGGGATTTTAAGGCATCTTTGTATACATTGTGTGGGATCTGGGCCAACAGTCCACAATAGGTATCTCAATTTGCAAAAAAAAAAATTTGATACACACTTTCATTTTACGGATTTTGGCAAAATTAATAAAAGGATGGTGTTTTTGTAATTCGTAGAACTAAATAATATAGTTATATTAAGTGCATATCTTTTTTTTTTATACTTCAGTAGCAAGAATAGTAACTCTCCTATAATTTCACAATTCAAAAGATTCTCTTAGCGAAATTTCACTTAATTAACTCTATTTTTCAAGAAGTTATACTGAAACGAATTTCTACTTATCTTTTTCACCGGGAACAGTAACTTAACTTACAATTCATGGGTACAAATTCAGTTGACTTCATATGTCGCCGTGTAGTCAGCTGCTTAATTTTTTTGAAGGCGGCAGCTACGTCATAAACAGCTGATAGGAAGATTCGCGTTGCATTATTAGTATTTGTGTTTGGCGAACAATGTTGCCACTTCAACTTTTTTTGTCTTAACGGAAAATCACTCATTTAAAAAACTGACACATAGAAGAAACTGAATATTGTCAAAAAGAGAATCAAATAAATAAAAATAAAAAAATTATTTTAACAGGTCTGGCCTAAAAATACTTTTTTCGCACCTTCTGGCCTAAAAATACTTTTTTCGCACCTCCAATACCACATGGTATTTCAGGTAAAATAACTTGTTTTGAAATGTATATAAATTCATTCCATATATTCAAGCTGATATTTTCTACGCGTTCTTTGTAAATTGTCAACACTTTATTTGTCAATTGTCGTCACTAAAAATAGAAATTAGTTTAAATTGGCGACAGCGACCATTGTAGTCTTGTAGTCATGTAGCTGAGATAACTCCAAAAAAATCGCCTTCATATGAACGTGCGTATTTTACTTCTGACAGATTGTAGTCTGTAGCTCGCTGTGGTCTATGTGTTTAGAGCATAAGATATTTAAAAAGTTTTTTAAATTTGTTTTCTATATAAATTTTGCGTTTTATAAAATAAGGACCTAATTTTCTCTTACTGACACAGACTTTATAATTAAAAAACAAGGTCACAAAAAGGTATTTATTTTGAAAATCAAGGTTTTTTATCACTTTTGCAGGTAGATAAGCCTCTGGTTCACAAAATCACCTTTCACCAAATATTGTAATAATAGAAAATGAACAGTTTTTTATAATACTTAGTCGGTCGTTTTATTCACGTACAGCAATTTTATAAACACAAATGAACAACAACACTAAATGACATAAAAGCAATACACATGGAATAAACAGAATTTCAGCACTGATTCTCGCATTCACTCTGTTATATACAAATTTTCTTCTCGCATGAAAATAAGCGTCAATAAGCTCAGCTCGGCTCGGCTCGGCATCAGCGCTCACTCTGTTCGCACCCTAAGTTCCATATAGATGAAAGAGAAAAATATTGCACAAGTTGCTGAAGAACTTTAAAAGGCTGTCTTATACAATGTAATAATACCATGCCATGTTTGCCGGCAATGGTTTGGATTCAACCACGAGATTATAAAAATGATTGCTGCTTCTGCATGACTACAATACGACATACTAGAAAGACTAAGAATAAAATCATATATTCAAACGTTTCATAAGCCACGCCCAGTATTTCGAAGGAATGAAGTGACGAACTGGTATATGATAATGTTTTTTCGTCACATTTATGTAAAAGTTCACCAAGAAAATCTCATTTGGAAAACAGCCTGATTGTTAATATCAAAGGATTAATTTCTCGCATCACCAAAATAAAATAGATACAATAATATGTATCCTTAATTTTCAAGATACCCTTTTGTGAGGTTTTAGCCATATCAAAAACATATGATGATATGCTTCACTTAATTGTGAATACAACCTAGATTTGTGCACCGATTTACAGTATAAAAGGATTACTTTATTCGAATATATCAACATTATACTACTGTGGGCAAAAAATAGTAAGACTTTGTTCATAATTTTAAATTTCTTTATTTATTCTGCCAAATCTATTTCGTCCTCCTCAAAGCTGCAATACACTTATGCCAACGTTTTTTCCAATCATCGTAACAGTTGTTAAAGTCAATTTCTGGAATGTGCGTAGCGATTCACGTTTAATGTCTTCAATTGACTCAAAACGATTTCCTAGGAGCGGTCGCTTGAGTTTGCTGAACAGCCACAAGTCACACGGAGCTAAATCAGGCGAATACGGTGGTTGTAGAACAATATTGATCGAATTTTTGGCGAAAAACTCACGAAAAATCAATGCGGTATGCGACGGTGCATTGTCGTGGTGCAAAAACCAAGAGTTGTCGGCCCATAATTCCGGCCTCTTTTTACGAATAGCTTCGCGCAAACGACGCATAACACTCAAATAGTATTCTTTGTTGACAGTTTGCCCGGTCGGAAGGAATTCGGAGTGCACCATACCTCGATGATCGAAGAAACATATCAACAAGACCTTTATTTTTGACTTGCTTTGACGTGGTTTTATTCGGCTTCGGCTCACCTGTGGCACGATATTCGACCGATTGATCGTCTGCTTTCGGGTCGTAAGCGTAGATCCAAGACTCATCGCAAGTTATAATACGTTTAATGACATCCTGGTAGTCGGAAAGCATTGTTTGACAAACGCGATGCTGTTTTTCAAGAAAATTGAGTGATTTTGGAACAAATCGTGAATTCACTTTTCTTGGGCCCAAATGATCTTTTAAAATGGTTGTCACTGATCCCTCCGATATTCCAACGATATCAGTAAGGTCTCTGATTGTTAATCGTCGATTCTCGGTTTTATTGACGTGTTGATCATCAGTTGATGTTGGTGGCCGTCCTGGACGTGGTGGTTCGTCGTCAACGCGTTCTCGACCCTCTTTGAATAATTTGTAGCAATTAAAAACACTTGCTCGCGACATACAATTATCACCGAAGGCCTTTTGCAACATTTTGAACATTTCGGCACCAGAAATTTCATTCCGCACACAAAATTTAATGGAACTTCTTTGTTGAAAAATCGCCGTATGCACTTGTTGTACTTCAGAAAGACACGCGTATACTTAACACTAATGATTACTTTGATGTGATATTTGGCACAGATGTCACTGACAGTCATACCAAAGTAGAAACAAATTTCGACGAATGGATTTCCGCGCGAAATTTAAATTAAAAAGTCTTAGTATTTTTTGCACTCATTTTATTAAACCCTTCATATTCATTATATTTTTATTCAAAGGAGGCGAAAAAAATTTTTATTTGCAGAACAGTGTAATTAATGTATATAATAAAATATTTTTGGGAAAGAACTGCCGACAGCAGCAGAGAAGTTAGAATGTGCTGCTGTTATTTAGAATCCTAATGTATCTAATCTTATTAAATTTGCTCGTTAAGAAATTTAGCGTCTATTGCATACGAGTTTAAATGCCTGTTTATTCGTTTACGTACTATGCAATCACGTCGTAAATGTGTGATACTCTCATTGAAATTTCAATAATTAACATTGAATGACCCGTCTTAACTCTATTCCATTTTACGTATGTACCTGGAACCTTTGAATGGCAAAATTGTTTGCTGTACCTTTTCATCGAACTAATTATGATGGTACATTAACCTGTGTTTTTGTACTTCCCAATGAAAATAATTTTAATTTGCAAAAGGCATGTAATCTTTTATTGAATTCAGCATAAAATAAGTCGAACTCAAGCCTCTGGATTTTAATGCAAGGATACGATCGTATTTATAAACTGTTAACTTAATGTTAAGTTAGTAATCTTGGTTCGTATATATTTTTGCTATCAAATACAGCGGGATATACCTATTAAATTGCAATAATTTCGTTTGATAGTTTGGAGAAGCAGATATGTGCACTCTACCATCCTCTTGATCATAGTTTTGAATATATTATAGCTTATGTCTCCTTCTAGACGCAGATCAATGTTTAAAATATCATCAAATTCAGTTCTGCCGTTTATCCGTTAAAGCGTAACAAACATATAATATTACTTTTGCATTTATAATATTGATAATGTGTTAGGACCATTTTCATAAAAATTAGTGGAAAGCGAAAATAGTGCGCTAAAAGTACTAAAGTTAGTCGTAATGTTTTAATGTAGGTTGGTCTTTCCTTGTTGCAGTTTTATTCAAAGATAACTGGTTTAATATAGAACAAACTGTAGTGTTACCATATTGATCAGAGCTGACTACACGGCTGCCCCACCACTAATGCCGCACTGTAGCCAGCTACTTAATTATTTTGAAAACGACAGCTAAATAGTGACATGCCGACTTGACTAGGAATAAATCTGTTCAGTAGTGTCACTTTAGATTTTTTACTGTTTTAGACTTCGGCTTTTTTCATGAAACAAGTCCTGTGCGTGGACGTGTCTGCAAAGTTGAAAATATTATTGGATATATCTTCTGCACTAAAACGAGCACAGTAATAACCAATTTTTTTAATCTTATAGACATTTTGATCGATGCATCAACATCTTCGAGGTGTGGACCTAAAATAGTTCAACTATGGTGGGAAATAAAATTATGTACGACATCTTTAGCACATACGAGGTCTGATCAAAAAATAACCGTTATTTTAAATTTTTCCAAAAAGGATTTATTTATTCATCAATAACTATCTTGTCCCCTCAGATATAATACACTTATGCCAGCGTTTTTTCCAATTCTCGAAACACTTCTGAAACTCGGTTTTTGGTATCGCCAAAAGCTCCTGTTTCGATTTTTCTTTTATCTTCTCAATCGTAACAAAACGCTTTCCTTTCATCGGTGTCTTCAGTTTTGGGAAGAGGAAAAACTCAGCGGGGGCCAAGTCCGGTGAATACGGTGGTTGAGGCATAACAACGGTCATGTTTTTGGTCAAATACTCACGCACAAGCATCGATGTGTGAGCTGGTGCGTTATCATGGTGCAAAATCCATGATTGCTTTCTCCACAGTTCTGTGCGTTTCTGACGAGTTGCTTCGTGCGAACGGCGCATAACTTCAAGATAGTATTCAGTGAGCAAAACACTCACATTTGACCGAACTTGACGTGCTTTTTTCGGTCTTGGCTCTTCTGGACGCTTCCATGGGGTGATTGGGCTTTGGTTGTCATAGCCATACACCCATGATTCGTCACCAGTTATGACCTTCTTGAGGAAATCTGGATCGCCGTTGACGATGTTCAACAGCTCCTGAGCGACGTCCATGCGACCTTGTTTTTGCTCAAAATTTAACAATTTTGGAACAATCTTCGCTGCCGCACGTTTCATGCCCAAAACATCCGTAAAAATGGCTTGGCATGAGCCGGCAGGAACCTCTCTGACAGTTATTCGACGATTATCGAAAATCATTTTCTTCACTGCTTCAATGTTTTCATCGGTTGTTGACGTGCTCGGGCGACCAGGACGAGCATCGTCATTGACATCTTCTCGGCCTTCCATAAACCGGTTATACCACAATTGAACTTGTGTTCTGCTCATAGTAGAGTCGCCAAACGCCACAGTCAACATTTCAAATGTCCTTGCGCTTTTAATTGTATTTTTTACACAAAACTTAATACAGTTTCTTTGATCCATTTTTTCGAATAGTAAAAAATCGAATAGCACACCAAAACACGACTAACCATTTTATCTGTCAAAAACAAACTGACAAACCAAAATGGCTGATATTGCCAACATATATAACATACATGTGTACAACATAAAAGAAAAAAATGCGAAAATCGAACATACGTAACTCACGAAATTTTAAGTAACGGTTATTTTTTTATAAGACCTCGTACTTTGTGTATATATTGTAAAAGCAAAGACAATAAGCTTTTATTTAATGTATAATAGCCTAGAGTAGGTAAACGTGCAGAAATATAGGGCGAATAGCTTTCAATTTTTGTGTGGCGCTCGCTCGAATGTAAGTGTGGGCAACAAACAATACTATACATTTTGTAATCAGAATTAAAGTACTTTTCAATTATGCCAAAAACATACTTCATTCCAGATTTGCATTTTGCTCAATATTATAAAAATATAATCATTCATTGTGAATACATGTATGAAACAATAAGAGAAATGAATTTCTTTATTTAAAAACTCTTGATGCATATATATTGTAACATTTACAATACAGCGAAAGCAAATAAGCTAGACGTCGTATCTGGAAGTAAACCCACCCTATTGGCCAACATACTTCAATAAGCTTTGAAATCTAATTAATTTTACCATTATAAAATTTATTACACGCGATCAATTACACTATGCAACAAATTGAAATAAAAATTTCTGCCAATAAACAGCTATAATATTTTTCTTTTTTTATATATTGTGGTTGTCTAACTATAAAAATCACATTTATTTTGAATTCTATGGATAGGGTTCTTTTTAATTTTTTTTTTTAAATATGAGATTTTTGAAAACGCCGCTTCACATATCTTCTCATAACTTTCAAACGCCTTGTTCAATGTTGTGCTATATGTCCACAAATTCCAAATTACAACAGCCATAAGTCATTCTAATACCATTTTTTTACTATACCCATTAGTTTTGGAGTTATGTCGAAAAAACTGATTTTTTATATAATAAAATTCAGTTTTTTTGAAATTTTTTTATATAAAAAAAATAACTCCAAAACTAATGGGCATAGTAAATACTGGGTATGAGAATGACTTATGGCTGTTGTTTGGAATTTGTGGACATATA
This sequence comes from Phania funesta, assembly GCA_963932375.1. Taxonomy (NCBI): domain Eukaryota; kingdom Metazoa; phylum Arthropoda; class Insecta; order Diptera; family Tachinidae; genus Phania; species Phania funesta. Next base: position 46,449,715 of record OZ010654.1, read on the forward strand.
GCACAACGAAATTGAGCAAGGCGTTTGAAAGTTATGATAAGATATGTGAAGCGGCCTTTTCAAAAATCTCATATTTTAAAAAAAAATTTAAAAAAAACCTATCCATAGAATTCGAAATAAAGGCGATTTTTGTAGTTAGGCAACCATAACTCATCAAAAAAATATAGTGGTTCTCCAATGTTTTTTTGGTTGTTGCATAGAGTTATTAGTATTTGTTCGCCCCATAACCTATATTCTGACCATTGTTATTGGCATTGTCACTGCACTTGAAGCCCTTATTTCCTATACAAATAAAAACACGAATTGGTTGAAACATAGACAGTATGTAAGCCCTCACTTACCTCCGAACATCCCACTAAGAAACATGGTTAATATCCAAGCAGCTGTGGATTATTTTGCAAATGTCCTGACGGCCGCAGCCAGAAATGTAACACCAAATGATCAGTTGAAAGAAATTTATACGAATCATTGGATGATATACAAAATCTCGACAATGAAAACAGAAGGTAACATAGTCGTTTTCCCAACATCAAGACACACTTGAACTTATATCAAAGAACTTTACGTAATAAACTAAGACAGAAACAAGAGATATATTTAGAAAACTAGTAACCAAGAAAAAACACGAACTACAAGCCTGTGGATAGCTGTACGGTACTTAAGATGTCCTATTGCCTGCGAATCCCCATTAAGACTAGAAAACAGCACATAGGCTAAGAGCTCAATTGAAAAGGTAAATAAATGCCTTCGCAAATCACTTAGAACAGTTTTTCACACCATATGACATAAGTAGTTTTACTATTCCAAATATGGTGGCACTGTGATTGATCCTTATGGAATTTCGAATATCGTAATTAATCGATAATTAAAACTCTAGATATAAGACAATCGCCCGTTCCTGATCATAGTAGACGCGACAGCTTATAATATAATTACCTCGATTATATAAAAGAGATACAAAACCTTATCGTTTATAATTTTGCTGTCTCTTTCATATAATCGGGTTAATTTGAATGTTGTATGTAAAAAACGCATAACACCTGATTACACGCTTTTTAAAAATTGTTTGAAAAGTATTCCTTTCATGTTTGAAGCCGTATCTTAATCAAAATATCATCCCGGACCATCAGTTTTGTTTTCGAGCAAGTCATAATACAATTCAGCTTTTTATTAGATTTATATGTCAAAATAGGCGTTTGATAAAGTCTGACATGATGACCTACTTAGGAAAATAACTTGCGTTCTAACTGTACAGTCCCACAAACTTCTGAAGAGCTATTTAACAAATATAACGTTTTTATATTTTCGAAAATATTTTCTAGCTCGTTAATATGAAATAAACGTGGTCCCTTTTCCATTTTTATTTTTGATTTGCAAACTAAATTAAAATGGTTTTTTTTTGTTCTTAAAGATAAGACTAGATTATCGGACCGTTTTGTCGTAAAGTACAATCATAATAATTAAAAACTAATAATCTGTCCGATAACATCCTAACTTCAACTATCGGCAAGTTGCAATAATGGCAATGGCCGGACAATTTCGAGTAGGTAGCGACGGTGGTGGCTCTTGAGAATTTTAGCAGCTCAAATTTCTGATATATTTATTTTTGTAAAAATATAGCACTATGAAGTGGTAAAAGCACAAAAATTTTCAACACTCGAATTAACAAAATCAATGACAGAAAATAATAATTATTTTTAAATTTGCAAAAAAAAAACAGAATTGTCTAAGACCCCTGTCAAGCACACAATTTTTATTGTATTAACCAAAATTTGTTGAATTTTTATTTGTGTAGCAGAAATAATTTTTATTCTCTGATTTTATATTTTTTTCTGATTAATATTTTTTCTTTTTTTATGGAATTAATTATTTAATTCTGATATATATATATCTTTTCGCCAGAAATACGTTTTATTTTCTGAAAATCAAAGCTTAGAAAAGGTAGGCTACATTCAATTTAATTACTAAATTATATTAATTTTTCCAAAAAAAATTAAAAATTAATAATTATTTCGGACAAAATAATAATTAAAAAATAAATAACAGCTGCTCGCTGTTACCGGCGAACTAGTCGCAACGTTTAGAAAATTGTCAAAATATGGAGAGAGGGGAGACATTCGGCTGTTAAATTTAAATTTTTATAAGATTCATAACAGTGGTTTTTACACTATAATCTCTTTTTATTTAATTTTTCGCAAGTCGTTTTACTGAATCTAATAGTGAAAATCCATTTAATAGCATTAACGAAAAAAATGCGCACTGATCAACGGCCCTGAATAATTCCAGAGCGATAAGCGGTTTACTTAGTTTCGTTGTGTGAATGTTTCAATTGAACTACTTCGTTCATGAACTACACAATTGTACTGTCCATTACAATTTCAACAATATATTTTAAATTAGTATTTCTTTTGCTTTCATATAGTTAACCACCCTTATAATACCATCATTTAAGAAATCATTTAGTTTGATACTAAAACAACAACTAAAAAAGTATCATTAATAATAATAAGTACTGGCTTTCATTGCTAGCTGAGAGCTGGCTAATACACAAAATTAATAGAGTACGATAAAGAATACAATGAATAAAGTTATTGGGGCAATTTTTGTTTCTAACCGAACAGAAAAATTATCGAAAAACATGACAAATTATGAAAAGTTCTCGTATTGAATTTTTCATCATTAAGTGGGTTAAATATATGATGTTTGCAATAGACACTAATCCGATGAAACAGAGAATGCTGATGACGTGTGTTTCAGTATTCTATTAAATTTGAGTATCTATATAGTGCAAAATAAGTAAATTTTTGACAAACTATAATAAAAAACGTGATAATATTTGATAAAATTATAAAGTGCAGTGCACCCAATTTCTTTTTCTTTTTTGATAATTTTCTTCGTGGTTTTGATTAAGATACAATACATACATACATACATATAAACATACACAATACTACACTGATTTTCTATTGCGCTTGCTTCTGTTGCTTACCTACGTGTTTCAAGATAGGTCTATCTCTGTCTTACTTATTAAAATAGGCAATTATTCTTATTTAAGCTGTTGTGCCCAATTGTTCCTTCTATATACATATATAAAAAAAAAAATACAAAAATTAATAAATATTTTAACAAATATGCCTGAACTTTGTGGAATTTGCAACTTAGATGTTGCTAGAAAAAAATGCATTTTGTATGTAGCTTGCAATAAATGGTTGCACGTTGAATGTGAGTCAATTACCAAGGATTTGTTTACCATATTGGACAAAAATAGAAACTTGTCGTACAATTGCAAGGGATGCATTGCAAATCCTCCGCAGCCCAACGGCGATGACACTTCCCTAAGAGATGAAATGCGGAGAGTTTGCCGCCTTTCGGGATTCACTGAAAGCACACGGAAATGATATGAATCATAAGCTAGAAGAGTTCGCAACAACATTTTATGCTGTTGTTGATGATGTCCGTAAATAATTGGTAGTTAACCTAAAAATGTTAAAGAAGACATTTTTAACTGCAATAATCGTGTTATATCTAATGAAGTTGCTACAAACAAACAACTGACTAAGATGGAGTTAATCAATCATATGGTGCAGCATCGCCAAAATATTCAGAATCTCAAAGAAATTGTTGTGTCAATAGGAGTCTTTCTCAACAATTATAAAAAGTGATATTGTAGATGTAATGTACATAAGAAATCAGAAAGCGGTCCTAGTCAAGTTTTCGCAAATTCATGTTCGAGACAACATCATGTCTGCTTATTTCAAAGTCAAACACATTAAAAACTCTGGTATTGAGGGTGGTGATGTCACAAGCCGAGTATATTTTAATGATAACTACACATTTCTTACCTATAAATTGTTTAGAATATGCTGGAAGCTAAAAAGGACGAGCAAATCGAATATTTTAATATAATAAATAGGGATATTCCTAAATGTAAGGTTACAATGCCCAACGGTAAGGTAGAAGTCCTCACCTTGCAACAATGTATTGCTTTATTTGAGTTAAATTATAAACGTTTAATTAATACATGTATATACATGGTACTCATACTTGGTTGTAGAGCATACTACCCAGTATCTCAATGTTAAAATATACCTACTGAAAAATTATTAGTAAGCCAAGATGAAACTAAAATACATAGAATGCTTTCATTGCCAACCAGTGATTGGCTAAAAGCAAATTGCATATGGTAACCTAGAATTCAATAACAGAAAAAGTTAGAGTGTTGTAAAACTTCATTCTCAACCAAGGAAAAATACTATAATTTAAAAAATTCAAAAATTGAGAAATAACTCATTCTCGTATTCCATTTGTCTTAAATGTTGGTATAAGTAGAAGATGTTTAGACACACAATTTGTAGATAAGACACGAAAAATGTTGATAACGTGTGTAGCGGCCTAGAAAATGCATTCCATTCAGCTAGATGTCTAATAAAATTAAATCCATCTGTTTTCAAGGTTGTCCATATTAAATAAATAATTCTCTTTCTGAATAGAAAGAAAAACGAACTCATTCCAAAAAAAAAAAAAATTAAATATTTAATCACCCCTATCGTGAATAACATGTGAAATATTTTTCCCCATGAGATTTTTAATTCCCTCGAAGTGAAAAATGCTATCGTGAATCTCCCATGAAATTTTTATAAGCTATCAGTTCACATTGATTATAAACAAGAAGAACAGGCTGAGTGTGAAATTATGTTTAAATTTAAAATAAAAAAATACAGTGAAATAATGTTTAGAATTGGAGCAATATTGTTACTGCAGGAGCAGGAAAATAGGCAACAACGAATTGTTCGCCGACGTTTGCGCGATTCATCAAACCCCTTGGAGTTACCTGTTGCCCTGTAAGTGAAAAATTTAATAAAGTTGATTTGAATTAATTTTTGTTTTAGGTTTAAACAACATTATAGAGTTAATAAAGAAGCGTTTTCTTATTTACTGGATGTAATCAATAACTCTCTGACGACTCCTAAAAAATCATTTGGTATTCCAACGATAGTGAAACTAAGTGCCTGCTTGAGATTTTTTGCAGAGGGAGGAAACCAAAAGAGAGTAGCAAGAGATTGTGAAGTTCGTATAGCACACTCAATATTATGTGAAGTTTTCTCACAAATATTGAATGTTTTAGAGGAAAGTATTTGTCACCAGTGGATAACTTATCCGTCCGAAGAAGGACGTCGACTTACAGCACAATAATTTTATAGTAAATTTGGAATACCTACTGCATTTTGTTTACCATTATATCGCTTTGGGCTTTATTAACGTATCTTGTACTGAATAAATTTTTATAAAAGTTTAAGATGTAATTCTAGTTAAAATATATAAATACTTACATGATGCTACAATTCCCCAAACAAAAATGAAGTGAAAAATATTAGGGAAAAGTGAAAAAATTTCATGGGAAAAATTATTCATGATAAGGGGGAATTTTTTTGAAGTAAACATTTTTTCATGTTATCAACTGAATTTCTTAAAAAATTTATTTTCTATGGGAGTTATTCATGATTGCAAATATATGAAATCGGAAAAAATTACGAGGGGAAAATTATTCACGATAGAGGGATTAATTAATTATTAGTAAGGTTAAAAAATAGTTTGATGTAGACACACTTCCAAGAAAGAAAACCATAATTAGTGAATCTGTACCTAAGTATATTGATCTGAGATATTTCTCGTTTTTTATTTCCTTTCCTCTGCCTTTTGCACTACAATTTCGCACTGTTTACTGTATATAACAAAAACTCAATTAATGTCTTATTTACATCAAAAAGTATACAAATTTATGGATTTGATATATAAAATCATGCTTTTTATTGTAGGTTATCGGCTCCCCCTCAAATATAAATATTACTGTTGTTTTGATGTCTTTTAATTTAAATCTTAGACCTGTGACCAGTGACATATCAGACTTAGTATCTTGCCTTTCTTTATATTCGGGAAACCTGAATAACGTCTAAATCCATCTAACTTGAGTACGAAATTTGATTACTTTAAGAGTACTGTTACCGCCACTAAGAAATCGCTGCAAGTGCACCATTTTTTATCGCTATTTATTATTATCGGTTAAACTGTCAAATGCAATTTTTCTTTTATTATTCCACGCGGTTTAAATAGCGAGCCATATTTTTTACAAAAAAATCATATTTTATTCTTGTAACGTAATCATCCGAAATTACAATAATAATTTGGATATAAACAGGAATGTTTTAAATTTCGATACGAACTTACAAAATTCTATTAATAAATACATAATACAAAAACCAATCGGGCATATAAGTAATATTAATGAGTGGTTTAATAGTGAACTAAGATCAATCAAACGAGATAAAGTATTAAAATATAATCGAGCTAGAACTGAAAATACCATTATAGCATGGAGTGAGTACAAAATAGTTCGAAACTTTTATAAAACAAAAATTGAATATGAAAGAAATAAATATATTAGTAACAAAATCAAATGCGCGAAGGACCAAAAAAGTATGTGGAGGGAAATAAAAAACCTAATACTTAAAAAAAACAAACTAGTGATAACATCTGTGATATTTAATCAAGAAGAAATTAAAGATAATAATAAAATAGCTAACCTATTTAACAAATATTTTGTAAATAGCATTAGGATGATTAGAGACAACATAGAGCAAGTGCAACACTCCAACCAAATTCCGGTGATAAACTCTACATTTCGCTTTCGTTCAATAAATAGCGAGCCATATTTTTTACAAAAAAATCATATTTTATTCTTGTAACGTAATCATCCGAAATTACAATAATAATTTGGATATAAACAGGAATGTTTTAAATTTCGATACGAACTTGCAAAATTCTATTAATAAATACATAATACAAAAACCAATCGGGCATATAAGTAATATTAATGAGTGGTTTAATAGTGAACTAAGATCAATCAAACGAGATAAAGTATTAAAATATAATCGAGCTAGAACTGAAAATACCATTATAGCATGGAGTGAGTACAAAATAGTTCGAAACTTTTATAAAACAAAAATTGAATATGAAAGAAATAAATATATTAGTAACAAAATCAAATGCGCGAAGGACCAAAAAAGTACGTGGAGGGAAATAAAAAACCTAATACTTAAAAAAAACAAACTAGTGATAACATCTGTGATATTTAATCAAGAAGAAATTAAAGATAATAATAAAATAGCTAACCTATTTAACAAATATTTTGTAAATAGCATTAGGATGATTAGAGACAACATAGAGCAAGTGCAATACTCCAACCAAATTCCGGTGATAAACTCTACATTTCGCTTTCGTTCAATAAATGTACAAGAATTGAAAAAAGTTTGTTTAAGCCTAAATGGCAAACCTGACTTTGATAAAATATCTTCAAAAATTATATTAGATTGTTGGAATATAATAGGTCCAAACCTGTTAGAAATAATAAATAAATCATTGGAAACAGGAATCTTCCCCAAAAACTGGAAAATAACAATGATAATTCCAATTGAGAAGATACAAAAAACAATTAAATGTGAAGAATTTCGACCGATAAATACCCTAAAAACATGTGAAAAGATATTGGAGCTTGTGGTAAAAAATCAACTAGAAACATATGTAGAGCAAAACGATATCTTATATCAATTTCAATCAGGGTTCAGAAAAAAATTCTCATGCGAAACTGCAGTTAGCTATATTGTTAATAGATAGAAAAAAAGAGAAAAAGACAACAAAATAATAGCATTGTTCTTGGATTTTAAGAGAGCATTCGAAACTATTGATAGAGACATTTTAATTCAGAAACTCTACAATTATGGCATCAGGGGAAGAGAGTTGCAATGGTTTAGATCATACCTAACTGACAGATTCCAGATAGTTAGAGTGAACGAAGTAAAAGCAGAGACAATAAATAATAATTATGGCGTACCACAAGGCTCAATTTTAGGGGCACTTCTATTTATTTTATATATAAATGATTTACCAAATGTATTGAAAAAATGTGAAATAATACTTTATGCTGATGATACGTTAATTTATACGGAAGATAAAAGTGAAAAACAATGTGAGGACAATTTAACACTGGATATGGTTAAAGTCACTAATTGGCTAAATATGAATAAACTTAAATTAAACGAAAATAAAACGAAATTAATGCAAATAAACGTGGCATATAAAATAGTCTTTAAAATTAATAATAATAATATCGAAAACGTTGATCAAATCAAATACCTCGGTTTCATACTAGATACAAATTTAAAATTTAAAGAACATATTGATTACATACGTAGAAAAATTGGCAGAAAAATCGGTTTTTTTAAAAGAGTTAGAAATAAAATATCAACACTTACAGCAATAAATATATATAATGTTATGATCAAACCTCACTTCGAATTTGGTTCAACGATTATATACACATGCTGCACAGATAATCAAATATATAGACTGCAAAAATTACAGAATAGAGCAATGCGGACGATTTTGAAATGTAATCGTTACACCTCAATAAATTTAATGCTTGAAACCTTGAAATGGATGGGAATACGCGATCGGTTGAAAATGAATACACTAATATTTATACAGAAGATGAAAACAGGCAACGCACCGCAATATCTAATTAATCAATTACAATATGTTCGGGAAATACAACCATATCAACTAAGAAATGCTGAAAATTTTAGACTGCAGAGGGCAACAAATCTTAGTATGCAGCGATCACTGTATTACAAGGGACTCCAGTTATATAATATGCTACCTAATAACGTAAAAAATGAAAATAATCCTAATATTTTTAGAAGAAGTATTGTTGAATTTTTTAAAAGCCAATTAATGTATATGAATTTATAGATGATATAGTTTATTTTATTTTATTCTCTATGTAATTAAATTGTAAAAATTGTAAATTTATATAAAGTATATATTATACTACTGAAATAAATACTACTACTACTATAAGATCGAGACGTTTCGCTCCGAGTAGCCACACATGAAAAGTCGGTATCCACATTCATAGTATATAAGTTTCCTTTATAATAATTGTGAATTATATTCTAGGAATTTTAACATTGAAGTATAAGGCAATAAATAATAATTGTATCCTAAAAATCCTTATACTCGTGTTTATAATCTACAATCTGGTTACAAAGAGCTTGGGCAGCTTCACCCGTCCACATTAAAATTCTTTTCATTGGTCACCCAACTGGATATGTGAAAAAACTACTACGGCTGCTAATACGTAAGTCCTAACAATATGGAATCTTCTACCTCCTTACAGGGTCAACCACCAAATTGCCAACAAGAAACTGAATCGAATTCTACAGTGAACAATTGTCACATCTGCAACAAATCTGCGGACAGCGTAAATTCTACTAGATGTCACAAATGCCACTTTAATTTCCATTTAGCTTGTGCCAACCTTGATGGCAACCAACAATCACAAACTTGGCACTGCCAAAGCTGTTCGTTACAACAAATAGCTATTGACTCAGTCCCCTCCATTCATAGTGCCTCCTCGGTCCCCGCTCGCCGTCAAGCTCTGGAGCTGCAACGCTTGCATGAGGAAACGCAACTAGAAAGGGACTTTATAAAAAAGAAATACCACATTCTTGAACAAGAAATAGACGATTTCAATGATACTCAATCAGTACATAAACAAATATCTAACAGATCAGTGCACGAATGGTTAGATAAGCAACCTACCGGTATACAAGCGCCTAAGTCAGTTAGACACAGCACAGCTCCCGAAGTATCCCAACATGAATCGTCCCGTTATGTATTTGCACCACACGCAGTGAAAATGTAACAAACGTCTATCTCAACAGCCACATATGGGCAAAATGTAAGTAACAATTTAATTTATACAACAACAACAATAGCGCCACCTACATGTACAACAACGTCATTTGCGCATAATATGTCTTCATTTATTAATAATCCAACCACAATCTGTCAGCACTCAACAGCTGCAAATATAAATAACAATTTAAATGACACAAATGTTGATAATCACGGATTAGAGACACCAATCCAATTTGGCTATATGGATTCAACGTTCTCCATGCATCCGTCAAACCTTCCATCGGTCATTGTACCTTCTCAAAGACTTTCGCAGCAACAAATAAGTTCGTGTCAGTCAGTACCAAAAGAATTGCCCATTTTTACCGGCATACCTGAAGAATGGCCATTGTTTAGCGCCACATACGAATGGTCAACAGCAGTCTGCGGTTTTACTGACGCTGAAAATCTTGTCAGGCTTCAAAAGGCTCTAAAATATTTTGATACATCCATCTGGTGTACCGTGTGCTTTATCAACACTGAAGCTGCTTTTCGGCCAACCACAGAAAATACTAAACTCGCTTAAAAATAAAATAAAAACATTACCAGCTCTTAATGCAAATAAATTACAAACAATTACCTCTTTTGCTGTTGAAGTTAAAGGCTTGGAAACTACAATTAAAGCCTGCGGTTTAGTAGATGAGTTGAATAATTCATCTTTATTACACGAGTTAATAATAAAAATGCCATCTAATTTTCAGCTTAACTGAGGTGAGCCCAAAATAAGACTAGCAAAACAAAACAAAAGAGTAAATCTGACAGATTTCTCAAATTGGATTTACGAAGTCGGCATTTCAGCAAGCAGCATAAACCTAGAAACTGACAACAACATATCAAAAGCAGCAGCGCAACATTCACGTAAAACAAAAGATGCCTACATCAACGCGCACGATGAAAGAAGCAGAAGAACATGCGTAGTATGTTTTGGCAACTGCGATAGTGTTGAGAAATGTATAAAATTCTTGACTGCAACAAGAAGCGAAAGATGGAATTTGCTGCGAAAATATAATTTATGCAAATTGTGTCTTCGACGTCATTATGGAATGTGTAATAGCAGAGTCGTTTGCAGAGAAAAAGGTTGTCAAATAAAACATAATACGTGCTACATAAGCCAACAGCTGATGAAAAAGCAAAAAACTTAACAAATGAAAACGAAAATAAAACCAAAACAGAAAATCTACATGCAGCGCACAATGGGAATGAAAGCAATCAGATGTTGTTTAAAATTATACCCGTTACATTATATGGAAATAATGATAAAATTTTAAAAACCTTTGCATTTATAGATGAAGGTTCGTCGGTAAGTTTAATAAATGAACAAATTGTTAATAAATTAGATTTAACTGGTAAAGTACAACCTTTATGTCTAAAATGGACGGGGGAAATAGGTCGCCAAGAAGAAGATTAAAAAAATCTCAATGCAAGTTTCAGGTACAAATAAAACAAAATTTAATATATCTGTCCGCACGGTTAAGCAACTATCGCTTCCGAACCAAAGCCTCAATTACAAACATTTAAGCGCAAAGTTTCCGCATCTTAAAGGGTTACCTATCAATGATTTTAAGAACGCTGTACCGGATGTACTGCTTGGCCTAAATAACTTAAAGATATGTGTTTCAACTAGTATTAAAGAGGGTGAAAACAACGAACCCGTTGCTATACGAACTCGCCTCGGCTGGCTTATATGTGGTGGCTCCACTGTTGGGAAAAGAGCTCAAACCCAATATAATTTTCATTTGTGTGAATGTCAACGAGAAAATGAACAAATTCTTACCCGCTTAGTCAAACAGTTTTATACAATTGAATCAACTGGGATAAGTAATTACACCCCAGCTCTGGGCACAAATGATAAGAGGGCTGTAAAATTATTAGAAAAATACACGAAACAAAAACATGATGGCCATTACGAGACAGCTTTATTGTGTCGGTACGATGACATTACAATGCCACCAAGCTACGAAATGGCGAAAAGAAGACTGGTTTGTCTTGAAAAATCATTAAGAAACAATAAAAGCTTACTTGATCATTTTGAGAAAGCCATATCAGAATATTTACAGAAAAATTACATTGCCAAAATTGACGATAATCAAATTAATAAACACAACGTGTGGTATCTGCCGATGTTTCCAGTATTTAATAAAAATAAGCCAAATAAAACCCGCATAGTCTGGGATGCGGCAGCGAAGGTGAATGGCATATCACTCAACTCTATGCTGCTTAAGGGGCCAGATTTGCTGTCATCTCTTGCGACCATTCTTTTCCGTTTTCGCCAAAGAAAAATCGCGATTTGTGGTGATATAGAACAAATGTTCCACCAGATCTACATACGGGATGAAGATTGCCATTTTCAAAGGTTTTTATGGCATAGCTGTGACGACAGCAGGGCACCCGATATATATGTTATGAGGGTAATGATATACGGTGCCTCCTGTGCGCCCTGTATATCGCAATATGTTAAAAATCTCAACGCGACAAAGTTTGAAAGTAAATACCCTCTAGCCGCAGCTGCTATAAGAGATAGCCACTACGTTGATGATTTTCTTGCTTCGACAGACACACCTCAGGAAGCCACTGAGCTTGCCAAAAGTGTGCGGTTTGTTCATAGTCAAGGTGGATTCAGAATAGCGATTACGTTTTGAAAGAATTGAGTTTTTCCAACCCTTTGAACAATATTTGCCTTAATGTTAGTGCAGGCGTAGAAACGGAAAAGGTACTTGGTATATTTTGGAATCCAGAACAAGACAATATAACATTTAAACTATCAAACTCTGTCATAGACACCGAGCTCCTCTTAGGCGGAAAAACTCCGACCAAGCGGGAAATTTTAAAAATACTAATGAGCATATATGATCCTTTAGGGCTCGTAGGAAATTTCCTTATGTACCTAAAGATAGTACTACTAGAAATTTGGCGCAGCGGTGTCGACTGGGACCAGCGTATTTTGGAAAAACAGCAAGTAAAGTAGAAAAACTGGTTAACTTTTCTACCTAATCTAAGTGATGTAAATATACCTCGATGCTATTTAAGAAATTTCAAAAATTATAACAGTGTAGACGTACAATTGCACACATTTGTGGATGGAAGCGAAAGCGGTTATGCTGCTGTGTCATATTTCAGAATTCGTTGTGGAGAGGAAGTTACCATTTCATTACTTGGATCCAAAACCAGAGTAACACCACTAAAGGTTGTATCAATTCCTCGTCTAGAGCTGATGGCTGCCGTTATTGGTGCTCGATACGCTAACTATATTGCAGATAATCATACTGTGAAAATTAGTCGCAAAATGTTCTGGTCGGATTCACGAACAGTTGGATACGTTCAGACCACAGGAAATATCACCAGTTCGTCGCTGTTCGTGTGAGTGAAATTTTAGATAGTTCAGAGATAAACGAGTGGTTCTGGATACCAGGAAAATTAAATGTGGCTGATGAAGCCACAAAATGCTTAACTAAACCTGATTTATCCCCAACAGGGCGCTGGTTTAATGGCCCAGCATTTTTAAGACTGCCAGAGAATGAATGGCCAATCACTGATGACAATTTTCAGGAATCAAAACTCGAATTAAAAGAGTGCCATTTTGTTGCAGAAAATATAGAACCACTTATAAACATCCAAAGGTTTTCTCGATGGTGCCGAGCATTTGTTATCCGATTTTGTTATCGCCTCAGAAATAAAACCAAATCTTTTAGTGAGGAAGAACTCACCCAAACTGAGTTACGTAAAGCAGAAACAACAATAATTAAAGATACTCAGAGTATATTATTTCCAACATGAAATTAATGGTTTATTACGAAATAATAAACTAAGCAAAAAAAATTTTTTATATAAATTGTCATCCTACTTGGACGATGAGGGAGTTTTGAGAGTAGGTGGACGACTTGATTATGCCAATGTCCCTGAGGAACTAAAGCATCCGGCTGTTTTGCCGAAACAATGCCGGCTAGCAACACTCTTAATATGGCATTACCATAACTTATATCGTCATAGTAGCCATGAAACTGTAGTTAATGAACTACGACAACGGTTTTACATTCTGAAATTGCGAACGGTTTGTAAGTCCGTCATTAAACAGTGCCAGCTATGTAAAATTAAAACTGCGTTGCCAGCGTTTCCACAAATGGCAAAACTGCCACGCGCTAGACTGGGTTCATATCTTTCACCATTCACATACACAGGCCTCGATTTTTTTGGCCCTATGTTTGTTACTGTGAATCGGCATACAGAAAAAAGATACGGTGCGTTATTCACAGTTTGACAATACGCGCTATCCATGTCGAAATTGTTTATTCGCTCAACACGAGCTCTTGCATTATGGCAATATGAAAATTTATCGCGCGACGAGGACAACCTCGGGAATTTTTTAGCGACAACCCGACCAACTTTATCGGCGCTGAAAGAGAGCTACGTGAGGCATTGCGGGAAGTAGACAAGAGCGAACTGGTGCGAAGCTTTACAACATCCTTCACAAAATGGAACTTTAACCCGCCTTCTGCGCCTCACATGGAAGGGGCGTGGGAAAGACTAGTCCGATCGGTAAAGACTGTACTCTGCAATATTAAAATCCAGAGGTCGCCGAGCGATGAAATATTACAGAGCATGATGGCTGAGGTCGAAAATATTATCAGTTCCCGTCCCCTTACGTATATTCCAGTAGAAAACGAGAATGCAGAAGCTATCACACCAAATCATTTTCTACTAGGCAACTCAAGCGGCCTAAAACCTTTAGCATCTTTTGATAACGATGGTGTTGTGCTGAGGGAAAGTTGGTTGCGTTCACAACAATATGCGGAGCTTTTTTGGAAGAGGTGGGTGACGGAGTACTTGCCTACTTTAACTTGTAGAACGAAATGGTTTGAGAAGGCCAAACCAATATCTGTTGGTAGTTTAGTGGTGGTGGTTGACCCGAATAATCCACGAAACGTGTGGCCAAAGGGAAGGGTCATAGAAGTTAACACATCGGAGGATGGCCAAGTACGGAAGGCGAAGGTTTTGACAGTTTGTGGCATTTTAGAAAGACCAGCTGAAAAACTAGCGATTCTAGACGTAGCGGAAGAAAAGCTGAGGGAGTAAGTCATCGGCAAGCTCGCCATACTGTGGGGGAGTGTTACCGCCACTAAGAATTCGCTGCAAGTGCACCATTTTTTATCGCTATTTATTATTATCGGTTAAACTGTCAAATGCAATTTTTCTTTTATTATTCCACGCGGTTTAAATAGCGAGCCATATTTTTTACAAAAAAATCATATTTTATTCTTGTAACGTAATCATCCGAATAGATAAGATCGAGAAGTTTCGCTCCGAGTAGCCACACATGAAAAGTCGGTATCCACATTCATAGTATATAAGTTTCCTTTATAATAATTGTGAATTATATTCTAGGAATTTTAACATTGAAGTATAAGGCAATAAATAATAATTGTATCCTAAAAATCCTTATACTCGTGTTTATAATCTACAATTTGGTTACAAAGAGCTTGGGCAGCTTCACCCGTCCACAAGTACCTTTAAACATTCTCCACTTGACCTTATTGGTGTGTCGGAAACATGGTTCAAATCGCATATCTATACACAGTCGTAATCTCTGGATATAACCTTGTCAGAAACGATCGTCCCGATGGTCAAAGGGGAGGTGGTGTTTGTTTATACGTATCGGAAAAGTTACAGTACAGAATAGTCTTTCGTGGTGAACAGTATGGTGTTTGCGAGTCCCTATTTGTCGAAATTGGTAGTGAAACTCCGGTCTTAGTTGGTGTCGTATACCTTCCTAATGGTGATATTAATGCGTTTAAAAACATTCATAGTGACTTTTTTGATGGTTTTTCTAACATCATCGTAATGGGTGATTTTAATTGTAACCTGTTTAATGTCTCATTATCAAACAATTTTCGCTCCATTATTTCTAGATGTGGCCTTACTAGTATACATAACCATTTACCAACACACCTTTGCTTGCGTAATAATTCTACTTCCCTGATAGACTACTTTTTGGTCAGTCAACCTTGGTCTGTTGAATTTCATAGCCAGTTGCAATATCCCTTTTTTTCCTCACACCACAGTTTTATATTTACTTCTTGTAAATTTTCCGTCAGACGACGTAAAGATTACTTAGAGATTAAGGATTACAATCGACTAAATTATAATGAACTCGCTCAATACGTTGAGCAATTTGATGTTTCTGATATTTTCCTTTACTTTAGACAATCTAGTATTTTCCCTTTTCAATTTAGTTCCGACTATTAAAATTAAGAAAGGTTCGAATGATAATGAATGGATTAACTCGAGTGTTATCATACGTGCTCGAAGGCCAAGAGATTTGGCTTATAGAGAATACGTTAGAGAACGTTCTGAACTTGACTGGAGAAGTTATTGCAGACTTAGAAACAAGACAAAGAATTTAATTAGGAAGGTGCGTAGAGAGTACGGAATGAGGTTATTTGATGGTATTGACGGTGACAGAATATGGGGCAAAGTACGCAAATTGAGTGGTATTGGGTGTGAAAGGCCGAAATTTGACGAATCTGAGATTGAGAGCATTGCTTGTAAGTTTTTAAACAACATGAGCTATAATAATAATGCTGAAGATATTAGGTTTGCAGACTTTGAGAATATTCCTAACTCGTTTGGATTTCGTTCTACAACAGATAAAGATTTGTTTCTTTGACTTAATTCAATTAAGTCTAATTCAACTGGGTATGATATGCTTCCAATTAAATTTATAAAGATAATTTATCCCCTTATACCTACACTACTATTTCATCTTATAAATTCAATTTTAACAACATCTAAATTACCCAGTCAATGGAAACTAGGTAGGGTTATTCCTATCCCGAAAAATGGCAGTTACAATATTGATAGCCTACGACCTATAACTATCTTACCAGCTATGTCGAAAATAGTTGAAAGTATACTAAATTCTCAAATATTAGCACATGCTAGATCATCATTACATCCATATCAATATACCTTTCGCCGCAACCATAATACGACGTCACTACTACTGTCCCTTACTGATTCTATAAGGAGCAAACCCGACGAACATTCTAAATGCATAATGGTTTCATTGGATCTTACGAAAGCGTTTGATCGAGTTGACCACATTTGCCTTGTAAAAAAACTATATAGTGACTTTAAATTTTCGCCTCATGCATGCAGATTAATGTGTTGCTATTTAAGCAAAATATCTCAATTTGTTTGCCTTGGAAGTGTTAAATCAACCGTCGGCCCTGTAACATCTGGAGTTCCACAAGGCTCTATTCTGGGACCTCTACTCTTCCAATTATACTTGAATGATTGCATACCGCGCATGTGCAATGTTTTTTGTCAAATACATGTTTTTGCTGATGACATTATCCTCTTATATACAGTATATGTTGGTCTTCCAAATTGCTTTCAAACACGTCTGAATAGCCACATGGACATGATATCAGAATATTCGTCACAAAATTGTTTTGAAATAAATCCAGATAAAACGAAAGCTATTTATTTTGGAGCGGAAAGTAGTACTAACGCCCTTCCTCTGATATATATAGGTGGTAGATTAAACCAATATGTGGATGAATTTAAATGTCTTGGTGTTTCTATTGATTCTAGCCTAAAGTTTGATAATCACTCACATTAATACTGTTACAAAACGAGTGTGCTATATTCTGAGAAGATTATATATGCTAAAGGCGTATACACCTTATCATGTCAGGCAACGACTAGCGCATTCCTTATTAATGTCCCAGGTTAATTACTGCCTGGAACCCTTTTGTATAACTTCCACAAAATTGGAAAATAATAAGAAAAATTGTTCGACACGTTTTTTGTATTAGATAGCGTGAGCATGATCTGGTTCTGACGTGGTCCCCAAATTCCTAGGAGTAAACTTCCACAATTATGTTAAACTGCGTATATTGCTTCAATTTTATCGAGTAATGACAAGTGGTCAGCCCCTTTCTTTGAGAAATAGTTTTGCCTTTATAAATTCAACTCGTAACAGTCACATTTTTATACCTCGCATACACCTGTCTGTTTTTGAGCGGTCATTTAAAATAAGAATTTGTCGTGTATGGTATCAGTTACCTACTGCACTGAAAACGTTTTCATACTCCTACCATACGTACACAAAGATTATTTGGGAATTTCTCAGGAACGCATAGTATCCTATTTCTGATATTGCACTCTGGTCATAGGCGTTTGGATTTATTTTTTGCAACATAATATCTTCTGGTAATATTTGTATGGCTGGGGAGCCATTAATTATTTAATTAATTAATAACTATAAGCCCTAAAAATTTCAACTTGTTAATTTTATTTTAATTTTGATGATTACTAATTTCTACATACATACATACGTATATATACACTATAAACTATATATGTATTTAAATGACATTGCTTTTCAAACTAACAATACATGTACTATTGGCCGTTTTGGCTTTTTATGTATTGAAATGGATTAATAAAATAAATAAGAAAAAAAAATTTTTTTTATACTGTATTTTATTTGATTGAATCTCTCTATTAAAAGAAATTCACAATAAGTATTCAAATCTTATTTTTAAATTATTATTTACTAGTTATTACCAATGTAATAACTTATTTTTTGTATTCAAATCTTCTCCGTCTCACCAGGATCAATGTGTCAGTTCTTTTTAGTCTCTGGTGGCCGTCAAATTGCAATAAATTGCGTGCTAGAGTGTTGGGATGTACGACTAGTTTGTTCACGTATTTGGACGTGTACGTTTTAACTTCTTCGTGGATAGTGGGCACTTTAAGATCCCTATGTATGTTTTCATTTCTTATGTACCAGGGGGCACATACGATATGACGTAAAATCCTAGACTGTCTTCTCTGTAACTTCTTGATGTTTGATGCACAGGCAGTACCCCACAACTGAATATCATATGACCATATTGGCTTTATAACGGATTTGTATTAAAGGACTTTATACTCTAAAGCTAAGTTGAGTTAGGACTTATTAGCCAATGCAGTTGATTTGTTCGAAGCTTTATGGACGTTATTTTTGCCTCAATGTGCCGAGACCAAGTTAGGCGCCGATCTAGGTGGATACCTAAATATTTAACGTGCGTTTCCGCTGGAACCGTGGTATTAGTTATTGTGATTGGTGGACAATTTTGCCTTCTAAGGGAAAACGTTACAAGAGCACATTTTGATGGATTTACCTTTATTCTCCACTGTTTTAGCCAGTCTTCTAGCTTATGAATATGGGACTGCAGCTTTTCGGAAGCATCCTTTGGATCATTACTGACACTTATAATTGCAGTGTCGTCTGCAAAGGTTGATGTATATGTATGTGGGCTTGTCGGCATATCCGCTGTATGGATGATATATAATAGCGGCCCTAGCACACTACCTTGAGGTACTCCTGCACTGATTTTCCCACATCTTGAAAGCTGGTCCTTTGACCTTGACTATCGGACAAATAGCTTTTTATAAGCTTGTGGGTGTTTTCAGGTAGAACCCGAGCTATTTTAGTAAGTAGCCCTTCATGGCAGACTTTATCAAATGCTTGGGAAATGTCTATAAATAAAGCTGAACAGTATTGCTTTCTTTCAAAAGCCGATCTAATAATGGTAACTATTCTATGGACTTGTTCAATCGTACTATACCTTGCTCGAAAACCAAGCTGATGATAACGTTTTGTTCATTTAGAAAAGGAGTTACACTCGAGACGAATAATTTTTCAAATATCTTTGACAAAACTGACTAGTAGGCTAATAGACCTGTAGGATGTAATCTGGCTTGAGCCCTTTCCAGATTTCGGGATCATAACAATTTCAGACTTCCGTATTTTCCGTATTTTTAATTGTCGATTTTAAAGAAGACACCCGAAATTTCATAGGATCATTCACGATGTCGCTAATAATTGGAATAGTGGAATTACTTATATAATGTGGTGCGAAAACCTACTCTAAGTGCTTTGCGAACGCATTTGCCTTTTCACTTGAGTTTTTAGCCCAAGTACGGCCTTCAAGTCTTAGTGGGGATTCGTAAGCAATAGGACATTGTAAGTGCTTTACAGCTTTCCACAGACTATAATTCGTGTTTTTCATTGGATCCAAGTTTTTTAAAAAATTGTCGATAGGGAATTGGAGTTTCTGTCTCAATTTACTGCGTAAGTTTTTTTGGCATAAGTTCATTTGCATTTTTATGTGTGGAGAACGACTATTTTGCCATTGTCTTCTTAGTCTTCTTTTCTTAATGACGAGCATCTGAATATCTGCTGTTGCCTGGTACGATATTATTTTAGCTGATGGCTTTGCTGGCGTTGCACCTATGGCTGCGGCAGTCACGACGTCTGTAAAATGATCTACAGCTGCTTGAATATCAGCTGGATTTCACAGTGGGATGTTCAGAGATAAGTGAGAGCTCACATACATTTTATATTTCAACCAATTCGTGTTTCTGTTCGGGTAGAAACTAAGGGTTTTAGGCGTAGTGACAAAACTGTCGTGTAAAATAATAATTGTAGGTGAATGATCAGAAGATAGGTCATAGGATGAACTAACTAACAGTTGGTCGCGTTTGATGTTTTTTACTATAGCAAAATCAATAAGGTCTGGCAACTTATTAAAGTCCGTGGGCCAATAGGTGGGTTTAACGGCATATACGACGTCCAGCTTGTTTGCTTGAACTGTATAATACAACTGCCTACCTCTAGGACTAAGGAGTCTGGATCGCCAATATGTGTGCTTTGCATTGCAATCACCAGCGGCAATAAATTTTTGTCCTAGCGTAGCAAAGAATGCGGCAAATTCATGGTGTTCAATTTTATGCCTAGGCGGGCAATACACTGATGCGACTACAATTTTAAAATCTGTAAGATTTATGGTCGTGGCTTTCAAACAAATGCCTTACGTTTTTTCGGACCATAATGGCAGTCCCACCACATACCCTTTCGCTTGGGTGTTTGGTGTCATATATAAAAAAACCCATCAATTCTAAAGCAGTTTTTTATAGTGAAGTGAGTTTCAGAAACTAACAGTATGTCTATATCATGTGCTAGCAGGAAGTGTTCTACTTCATATTTATGTTAGGAGAGCCCGTTAGCGTTCCAGAAGCATATTTTTAACTGATTCATTTTTTGCCAAGCAAAACTTGCAGAAGCATGTTTTGGGTTCGCATCATTTCCTGAAACATACCCTGCATAGTTGCCATGAAATTATTCATTGTCTGTATTAAGTTCTCGATCGAGCTCGAATTGTTGGTGAGGGGTGTCTGAGCACCCTCTTTTAAGACGTGGCCATATGAATGTTTATGCGCAGTAGAACTTTTGGCATTCGCATTAGGTAAATCATTTCTCAATGTTTGGGCATATGAAAAGTTTGGCTTAGTGTGTGGCTGTGTAGCTTGTGTACTAGCAATAGAACCAGCATGAAGGAAATTGGGAAGCTTTATATTGCTCATATTCAGGTTTACGCACGACTTTCGCATTATTTTTTACATATTGAAATACTTTGCAGCCCCTGTAATTTGCTGTATGGTTTTCACCACACTAGCTGCATTTTTTGACCTTGGGGTCTGTTTCGGAAGAAGTGCATTCCAAAGTCCGGAGCGCATCACCGCAAACAACGCATACAGATGGTAGCTTGTAGTAGGTTTTCGTGTGTCCGAATTTCTGGCAGTTGGTACACTGACGGGGACCGTTACGTTTTAGAGGCTCTTCCACCGTTATTCTTCTGTTTAAAAGGTAGCGCAAATTATATATAGGATGAACCGAGTTTTTTGATTTAAGCTGAGATGCGTTAAATACGATTTCAACACGATGCATTGGTTGGGGAACTTTATTCTTATTTAGAATATTGTGCACTGACCTTACGGCATAACCTTCCACCTCTATGGCACTTTTTATTTCCTCAGTGGGAACAGAACTGTCAATGCCCTTTACGTTGATACGTATAATAGCTCTTATTATCTGCATCGAGGCGACTTGCGATTAGGCGATAATTCTTCTCAGTGTGAGCTTGCATCTTTGTTTCTTGAATTTGACCCCTTCGTATAGAAGCTACATAAAAGCTTTCCTTACCTACAAGCTGAGACAACATGTTAACAATTTCGTTAGATGATTGCTAGCAAGTACAGAGAATCTGTTTTCGCTTACCGGCATTACAGTACTTGGGGAGCTTTTATATTGTTTAGCAGTGCGCTCTTGCTGCGAAGACTTAGGACTGGCCTTCCTTTTGGTTATGGTTATATAACGACCCATACCTGTTTGCACTTTTTTTACGGGGTTTTTTAAATTACCTGTTTCGTTGGTTTGTTGTACTATTTTTGATATGGTACCTGAATTGTTTTTTGGTTGAATTGTAATTTCTTCTGGGGTTATTACTTGCGAAGATAAGTTTATATTTCCGGATAAAGAACGCGTTCGGTCAATTGGCCTGGCGCTTAAAAAAGCACTGTCATCTTTTTTTATTATTTGTATTGTTCATTGCATTATTACCATTTGTGTAAGAAAAAGAGTAATAAGCATTGTTGTTATTACCTTTTATATTTTTTTCATTAATATTTGGTGCGATCATACACTCACTATCAATTGTTCAAACCGGTTTAACCATGTACTATATGTTGTTGTTTTTTTTACACACAGTATATTATATTGGTTTTATTTTTTGTTATTTCTTTGTTATTACTAACTGTTCACTGTTCAATTCTTAAAAAAGTATATATTTGTTATACTTTAAATATGACGTACGTCTGTACTCAAACACGGCCACTGATCAACTGATAAGAAAAATAATATAAACAGAAACTCATCAAACTGGTGGGATAATAGCTTATTTTAAAAAACATTAGAAAATCAATAAAATTAAAGACGATGTTAGACCCAATAATTGTAATTTATCGATCACAAAGTATTTCAAAATCAGAATTTTGTGATTCTTTTCAAAATTTTATATAAGAAATATGTGAAAAGAACTGTGATATTTTAGTAGCCGGAGATTTCAATATCGACTGGTAAACGATTTTTATACAAGTAAATTGGAATGTATACTTAACGATAACAGACTTAAACACATAATAAACGAATATTCACGAGTAACACGAAACTCAAAAACATTAATAGACTATATTATAACAAATCGTGAAACAATTGTAGCAAAAAATAATACAAATAATAAAATATCTGATTACGAATCCATTGATATTGTAATAGAGCGCGAAAACAAAGAGCAGATTATTCATGTTAAAGGAACAAGCATTTTTAAATACAACAAAAACAGATTTAAAAATTAATTAAATGCAGTACTAAAACATAATAAAATTAATTATTTCAGTGAATATGTCCACAGTTTTGATAAATGCATCGAAAATACAATAAAGAAATCTACTTTTAAGAAAAGAATATCTGAGAAATACAACAAAAAATGGTTTAATAACAAGCTTAGAACATTAAAAGGGGAGAAAGTTTTTAATTACCAAAACGCGCTTTCAGAAAATACAGATGGAATAGTTACAAAATTATAAGAAATATATATAAAGTAAAGATTAAGCAAGAAAAAAGTAATTATATAAATAATAAAATAAATAATGCAAATAATCAAAAAGAAAATTAAAGAACTAGTTTTAAAAACTGTGATAAAAATGTGAAATATAAACAATTTGAATACAAAGACGATCTCCAAATAGCCAATAATTTTAATAAATATTTTGTAAATAGTATTCATGACGTCAGATGCTCCATCCAAGATGTACAATACGAAAATAAAATACCTGTGATAAACTTTAAATTCAAATTCCGTGCAATAAACTTACAAGAATTGAAAATTATTGTTAAGAGTGTGACGATGAAAGTCGGTGGCTCGTTATCACCACACAGAATCAACAACAAATTATAATATGTTTATATTATTTCTTTTATTATTATTATTACTTTGTTGTTATTACTATTGAAAGTTTTTGCAAGAATGTGAATTATTATTTTTGTATAATAACTCGTTAATTAGACATTACTATTAACGTGATTTAGTATTTTATATAGTAACATAAGTTACAAAAGTGAGATTAAGACTCACATGAATATTTTGAAGCAATTCTCGATATAAAATTTGCTAGTATAAAGTTAGCCTTAAGATATGCTTCACAAATTTAGTGAATATTGAAATATTTAAAGTTAACGGCCATAATTAATACTGGCACCACCTAGGAATATTTTTAGGAAGTAATTATTAACACAAACACGTCTTTTATACAACCATGATAAACAAGTACAAAAAGATACAACTAATTTTTGTAGCCACAGAAGGGGTATAAAAAAACGTGTTGTGATAGATTTTAGTCAGTCTGCGCGCGGCTGTGATCGAGGTAAGAGCTTACTATTGATGGCGTCTACCCTTTAGAAAGTTATTACCAAGATTTAGTGGAAATTTGGAAGATAAGAAATTTAGTGGCGTCTACTATTTTTCTTATTGTACAGATTCTCTATTCCAGATAAAGGTAGGATACCCGAGGTGTTGCCCAGGTGCCATACCTACATCTGTGTCACGTAAGAGCCCATCTCGTCTAACTACGTTGAGGTATTGTGTCCGTGGCGTTCTAGACTCAATACATCAGCCGTCGTAAAAGAGAGCTTTAGCTAACGTTAAGAGAGGTGTAGGGTCCCCGTGGTGTCGCCCAGGGACTATCCACCTATCTTAAGCAACCGCTACATCGCGGTGGTGCGTCAGTACACCGGTCCGCAGAGAAGTTTCTCTGACATCGCTGTAAGGTGTGTTAGTGTGCAGGTGGTGTCCACCGGTTCACCCCCCCAATACTGTCAGCGCTGAGTGAGATATTACATTCGTGGTGTCGCCTAGAAGCAATATACTCACTGTAAGAGAGCGTGTTTCTGTCAACGGTTTCGAAGCTGTACCGTGGCGTACCAGCGGCTCAGTTAAGCTCTCTGTCATCTAGTGGCGATCAAATAAGGCTCCGTGAAGTTAGTGGTGGCCAATTACGTCAAGAGAGCGGCTGTGTTGTACCTAGCATAGTATAGGACTATAAGAGACGTTAAATAAAGAGCATTTAATTATCGAAGAACGTGTTTCCTTCATCAAGGGTCCAGAAATAGAAATATTCTGTGACAGAACCTCTTGGAGCGGCGAGATATACCCCAGCTGAGAAGCAGATTATACAAAACTATCAAGTAATATAATCTTAGATAATTGGGACATAACAGGCAATATTTTATTAAGTATTTCCAAATAATTGGAAAGAATCGATGATATTTCCTATTGGCAAAGTAAAATATACATTGAAATGTGAAGAGTACAGGCCAATCAACACCTTAAAAACATCTGAAAAAGTCATTGAAAAAATAGTAAAAAAAATCAATTGGAAGAATACATGGAACAACACAGATTATTGTCAAAATATCAATCAGGCTTTAGGAAAAAATATTCATGTGAAACAGCAATCAATTATGTTATAAACAGATGGAAATGTAAGAAAATAAAAAAAAAGATATTAGCGATTTTCCTAGATTTTAAAAGAGCATTTGAAACTATAGATAGGAATATGTTTTTGCAAAAATTATCAAAATATGGTATTCAAGACACAGAACTAAACTGGTTTCAGACCTATTTAGCAAATCGTAGACAATTTACAAATATCAATAACAAAATATCAAGTGCAGTAGAAAATTATTTTGGAGTCCCACAAGGCTCCATTTTAGGAGCCTTCTCTTTGTAATTTATATAAACGATATTGAAAATGTGTTAAATATATGCGAAATTGTATTATATGCAGACGATACCTTATTTTCGCAGAAACAACAACGGGAGGAGTGTCATGAAATTTTAAAAAACGATATAGATAATATTAACAAGTGGATAAAAATGAAAAGTTAAAATTGAATGAGAACAAATCCAAATTAATGGAAATTAATATGAACACAAACATAACACTCAAAAATAAATAATTTAATAATAGAAAAAGTAAATAATATAATATATCTGGGTTTCTTAATAGACAAAGATTTAAATTTTAAAGAACATGTCAAATATATATTGTAAAAAATAGGCCATAAAATCGGTGTTTATAAGGAATGCCTAAGATTTTAGATCACAGCGAGCATATACGAATGCAATGCAAAAAAATCTTTATTTTCTAAGGATTGAAGCTATAGAATATGATGCCAAATAAAGTAAAGAATGAAACAAATAAAAACATTTTTAGAAAACTAGCAGTAAATTTTATAAACAAAAACATTAATTTTTTAATCAGGAGTTTATAAAATTTTGTCAAACTAATATTAAATATAATTTAATAGTATATTCAATACTACTAATAAATAAATAATAATAATCTATTTTACCCTTTACATTAAATTTCTCCGTAACTCTTTCAGTGTTTTTTATATGTGTGTGAAGATAAATATGCCGAGTTAAATATGTTTCGACGTAACGGCTTACGTCAAAACATATTTAACTGAAAAGTCAAATATTTTGTGACTTTATATCGAATCTGGAAATGATTTGCAATAATATACGTTTTACATACGTATATGTGAACTTAAACATAAAATAAAAATTTTTTAATAAAAATAAATAAAACAAGTGAACAACTAAAAGATTGATATACGATCTCTGAGGGATTTTTTGGCATATTTGTAATTTTATAAGTTGAATTTTAAAATTTGTATAAAAAATTTCACAAATACAATTGAGAAATGGCACTTAGATGCTCCTATAGTGTGGACTGTTGGCTTCATTCTCCATTTAGTCCAAATGAGTGACAGAGCAAGATGTGTCCAAATATGGCAAAAAATCCCTGAGAACTTAGAAAATTGTATAACTTGAATTTTAAAATGTTTATATAAAATTTCACAAATACAATTGAGAAATGGCACTTAGATGCTCCTATAGTGTGGACTGTTGGCTTCATTCTCCATTTGGTCCAAATGAGTGACAGAGCAAGATGTGTCCAAATATGCCAAAAAAAATCCCTTAGAGAACTTGGAAAATTTTATATGTTGAATTTTAAAATTTTTATAAAAAATTTCACAAATACAATTGAGAAATGGCACTTAGATGCTCCTATAGTGTGGACTGTTGGCTTCATTCTCCATTTGGTCAAGATCAGTGACAAAGCAAGATGTGTCCAAATATGCCAAAAAAATCCCTGAGAACTTAGAAAATTTTATAACTTGAATTTTAAAATGTTTATAAAAAATTTCACAAATACAATTGAGAAATGGCACTTAGATGCTCCTATAGTGTGGACTGTTGGCTTCATTCTCCATTTGGTCCAAATGAGTGACAGAGCAAGATGTGTCCAAATATGCCAAAAAATCCCTGAGAACTTAGAAAATTGTATAACTTGAATTTTAAAATGTTTATATAAAATTTCACAAATACAATTGAGAAATGGCACTTAGATGCTCCTATAGTGTGGACTGTTGGCTTCATTCTCCATTTAGTCCAAATGAGTGACAGAGCAAGATGTGTCCAAATATGGCAAAAAATCCCTGAGAACTTAGAAAATTGTATAACTTGAATTTTAAAATGTTTATATAAAATTTCACAAATACAATTGAGAAATGGCACTTAGATGCTCCTATAGTGTGGACTGTTGGCTTCATTCTCCATTTGGTCCAAATGAGTGACAGAGCAAGATGTGTCCAAATATGCCAAAAAAATCCCTTAGAGAACTTGGAAAATTTTATATGTTGAATTTTAAAATTTTTATAAAAAATTTCACAAATACAATTGAGAAATGGCACTTAGATGCTCCTATAGTGTGGACTGTTGGCTTCATTCTCCATTTGGTCAAGATCAGTGACAAAGCAAGATGTGTCCAAATATGCCAAAAAACCCCTGAGAACTTAGAAAATTTTATAACTTGAATTTTAAAATGTTTATAAAAAATTTCACAAATACAATTGAGAAATGGCACTTAGATGCTCCTATAGTGTGGACTGTTGGCTTCATTCTCCATTTGGTCCAAATGAGTGACAGAGCAAGATGTGTCCAAATATGCCAAAAAAATCCCTCAGAGAACTTGGAAAATTTTATATGTTGAAATTTTAAAATTTTTATAAAAAATTTCACAAATACAATTGAGAAATGGCACTTAGATGCTCCTATAGTGTGGACTGTTGGCTTCATTCTCCATTTGGTCCAGATGAGCGACAAAGCAAAATGCGTCCAAATATGACAAAAAAATCCCTCATAGATCAATGTTTTAGTTGTTCACTTGTTTTATTTATTTTTATTAAAAAATTTTTTATTTTATTAAAATTATAGCTGTTCTTGACCTTTTTTTATTTTATGTTTAAATTTACATATACGAGGGCTGCTCTATATATTTCTGGCCTAATAGTGAAAATGCGAATATTTATAATCAAAAATGGTTTTATTGTTTTTCAAAGTATTCTCCAGCATGATTTATACATTTTTGCATGCGCTCAAACCAGTTGTCGAAGCACTTTTTCCACTCCGATTGAGACACCTCTAAAACATGGTTTTTGAACACTTCAACAGCTTCTTCTGGCGACGAAAATCGTTGACCACGCATTTTTTGCTTGATGTGCGGAAACAAGAAGAAGTCATTAGGTGCCAAGTCAGGGCTGTACGGCGGATGACCCATTAATTCGACGTTTTGGCCGGTCAAAAACGCTCTGGTTTGAGCCGATGTGTGAGAACTCGCATTGTCATGGTGAACAATGATTCGTCTTCTCTTGTTGGTTTTTCGAATTTCTCCGATGACTTCAGGCAAACAAATTGTAGTGGACCACTCAGAAGTGACCGTCCTACGTTGCTCAAGCGGAACAGTCGCCACATGACCAGTTTTGCCGAAGAAACAGGCGACCATTTGCTTCGAAGTTCTTCTTCCACGAACAACTTTCGTTGGATTTTGCTCGTCTTTGAAGATCCACACGCTCGATTGTTGTTTCGTTTCGGGCTCATACGCATAGATCCATGATTCGTCACCTGTGACGATCTTATAAACGTCTTTAGAAGCACCGCAATCGTAATTTTGCAACATTTTTTTGCACCAATCGACACGAGCCTTTTTTTGAGCGACTTTCAAATTGTGTGGGATCTTACGAGAACAAACCTTTTTTACGGCCAGGTGTTCATGCAGTATCGAATGTATGCTGGTGGAAGAAATGTCCAAGGATGTCTCTATCTGTCGGTATGTCGCATGTCGATCTTGCGTTATGAGTTCACGCACGGCATCAATGTTCTCTGGCACAACAGCCGTTTTTGGACGACCTTCACGGAATTCGTCTTTGAGCGAGCTTCGGCCACGATTAAATTCATTATACCAATTTTTCACAGTGCTATAGGATGGTGCTTCACCGCCATACAGAAATTTAAGTTCATCAATGCACTCTTGTCGTGATAATCCACGTCGAAAGTTGTGAAAAATGATGGCACGAAAATGTACACGAGTTAATTCCATTTTTTTCTATATTAATTTTTTCAAGTCACTGTAAACAACACAAATAATGGTCGTACGTCAAAACGTTTTGAGTACGATTATGCTTAAAAATGACAAACTTTCCAATGGAAATGTCAGATTGCACTTGGCAGCACTCAGTGTTGCCAGGCCAGAAATATATATAGCAGCCCTCGTACGTATGTAAAACGTACATTATTGCAAATCATTTCCAGATTCGATATTAAGTCAGAAAATATTTGACTTTTCAGTTAAATATGTTTCTCCGGCAAAACATATTTAACTTTTCAGTTAAATATGTTTTGACGTAAGCGGTTACGTCGAAACATATTTAACTCGGCATATTTATCTTCACACACATATATATACTTTATATAAATTTACAATTTAATTATATAGAGAATAAAATAATCGCGTATTCCCATCCATTGCAAGGTTACAAGCATTAAATTTATTGAGGTGTAACGATTACATTTCAAAATTGTCCGCATTGCTCTATTCTGTAATTTGTGCAGTCTATATATTTGATTATCTGTGCAACATTGTGTATATAATAGTTAAACCAAATTCGAAGTGAGGTTTGATCATAACATTATATATATTTATTGCTGTAAATGTTGATATTTTATTTCTAACTCTTTTAAAAAAACCGATTTGTCTGCCAATTTTTCTACATACATATGTAATGACTATGTTCTAATCTTTAATAAAATACATATCCCATTGGTGTTACGTTTTTGTAACTTAGTATCGTTTATATTAATTTTTGGTTTTTATAAAATGAATTCGTTCGTAGTCGATAAATCAGTCTTTCGTTTTGCAAGAAAAACTGAACCAATTTTAATAAAAAGAAAATGCTCTTCAAAAACAATAATGTTTTTAAGACCAATATGTTAGTAATAATTGCATAGAAAGGAAATAATAAATATAGAAGCTATTGGCAGTCCTGCATTTAGCGTTACGAACGCTGAAATGGACACTGCTTGGAACAATATCGTTTTAACTACTTAAGCAGTCTTTACATTACGCGTACAAATCATATGGAATGTCAAATTTGCTATCCATATGGAATTTCATGTGTATGTCAAAATCAGTGTTTTACATAGTATGGTTTATAATTTTTGTGTTCAGACGTACGAATGTTATGTAAATATGACATAACCTTTTGTTGTTAAAAACAAATATCAAATTGGTAAAACAGATAATTTTTATAATTTTGAAATAGAAATGGATTCCAAAAAAGTTGAAATTGTGTTATGCAGCATAATTACACTACGTCTTGACTAGCCATAAAATTGTTCCAGAACAACGGGAAAATTCGTTCGTGGCGTTCTGTGTCGAGAATACGTGTAGATATTCCTGTTAAGTTTGAGCATATTTTTTGTCTCATCGACATAGTTTATGTACGTTGTGCGAACTACGAAGACAATGTTCATTGAGAACTAAATTGCTGTGCGAACAGCAATCTGCACGTTGGCAGCACAGATCTATAGCTAGTCAAGACGGCATGATACAATAGCATTTGCAATTAAACATCCAGTGTTGTCAATCACCCCGTAATGACTTAATTGTGCTACAAATGAGGGGCTTGCATGACAAAACAGAACATATATATATTTAAATAAAAGATATTAATAAGGAAAACTAATGATGAAATTTTATACTAATACTACATTTACATCTACGCAAAATCTAGTAGATTTCAGCTCAAATCTCGAAGAAAATCTCTGCCGTTTACACCAATGCTTTTTGACGTATTATTGGATTTCATTTTCATAACAAAAACAGCTGACTGAAGAAAGAATAAAAAATTGGCTCTAAACTTAATTAAATTCGTGCTACAATTGTTTTTATACACATAATTATAAATGTAATATTACTTACACTTTATTTATTATTATTTCATTCATATTGAAACCACTTACTTTAAACTTTTATTATTTTTTAATGTTGCTGTAAATATTTTGTTTCTACCGCGCTTTTTTTTTTTGTTACAAATGTCAAAATTTTCTTGTTCAGTGCATCATTTAGTATTGCAAGATTTTGAGAGATTTTGCCAAAATCTAGTTCGTAAGTAGATTTTGTTTTGTATGGGAAATCTGGTGGAAATGAACTAGATTTCGCTCAAAATCTCATAAGTACCAGATTTTGCGTAGATGTAAATGTAGCATAAAAGTGAAACGATATAAAACAGAAAAAGGTTGTGATGTTTTACTTATTTCTGTTTTGCATTTGGATTAAATATTTTTTCATACATTTTCATAAAATTCTTTTGCTCACATTAGTTTATATTAGGGGAACTCACTCTTGGTTGTAAACAACTCTTGCAAATGTAGCAAGTCTAGCAAATATGCTACATTTTGCAAAACCATAACAACAAAATATATGAAACTAAAATTTGCTACATTTGAGCAAATATGCTATGGCAAAAATCATTATAGATTAGTAATTTGCAGGGCTAAAACAGCTGTATATATCACTTTAGTTTTAAAATCAAAGCAACTAGACACCTGAGCTTACAAAGTTTCACGGCGGTGGAACTGTCTCAACAATTGCCTGTGAAGACTTAAAATTGACGCTAAGACTGTTGAAATTTTTTTGCTAAAATAATAAGAATTAAAATATCAAACAAAACTCCATTAATTGATAAAAGTTTTTAGAAAGTTTATGCACACACCAAATACTTTCTTTGCATAAACATTTGAGAAGCGGCGTTAGCGTTTATATACTGGTTGCGGCTCAGCTTATTGCATACGGCAAAGTAACTATATGAAACTCTGTAATAAATTTGCTAAATGCTTAAAAAAGACACTCACGCTCTGTGGCAGAAAATCATACGAAGTGTGCAAAAATTGCAGATATGCAGCAAAGAGTGATTTCCGCTACTATTTTAATCTTATCTTTTGGTTCGATTTTTGAGCTAAAATAATTTAATATTAGTTAAGAAATGACTCCCGAAATTAATCGAAATTTATCTAACTTTTAAATCAGTTTTATCATTAATAACTTTGTTCACGTTTCACTCGCTTCAAAGATTTGTCAGTCAACAAGTAGTATCGAACGCGCGCTAAAAAGTTACGTACATAATTTTCCTCCATATTATTTCGTACAAAAACAAATTTTACTTGCATGTGGCTGCAGCAATACGGAAATTTCAATTCTTCCACTATTTGACTGGAATGCAGCATATTCTGCGGCCGCATTACCTGAAGATAGTTATATATTTTAATATTACATAATGTACTTGCATTCTTAATAAGATCATCAGCCGTATTCTGTAATTCTCGTAGCTAATTTTCTATCTCGATCGCTAAAATGCTAAAAATAAATTTGGGCGAATATTTTAGCGAAGTTGCTAGATTTGTATTCTGTAACTCTAATCTCTTAGCTAAAATTTACTATTTTCGCAATAATGCTGTTAGAATGAGACAAACTTATGACGTTCATTTTTGACATTTGATATTAGTGTTATCTAACTTTATATTTTGTTTTCCATATAAATGTTAAGCATTTCGCACCAAAAAGTTTTAAAAATATGTTTTAAAACGTAAAATTTGTAAAATAATTTTAAATATGCAAATCAACATTTTTTTTATCATGTAATATATTTGTTCGGATTTACCAATATTATTTTATCAAGAAATCGCCAATGTTGATATTACATAAAAAGCTTAAAAATCTGGCAACACTATAAATGACTTGTTTATTTTCTGTAAAATAAGTATTAAACAAAATGAGTGGCTTTTACCGGCGAAGTATAATATTTAGAATAGTTAGATGAAACGAGCGCAATCAACTTATTATACGAAGAAAGACTTTGCGCAGCTGCATGGCTCCATTCGGTATTCTAAATGAGCAATTCCGGCAATTGTTAGATTGCCGAAGAAGATTTGTCGTAGATTTATTGTTGATGTGTCCTCATACATATGTGTAGAGAGCCTAAATTGCGAAATACGCGATTATGTAAAACGTTGCGTATTTTAGTTGCGCTGCGGTTCATTGCTTTGCAGAGGGTAAATTAAGAACTGTAAAAAGAAAAAAAATTAACTCAGAAGAGATTTTAAATTGAATGTGTCCCAACCCACAGTTAGCCGTTGCGTCAAAGAAGTTTCTTGTATTT
Organism: Phania funesta; assembly: GCA_963932375.1. Taxonomy (NCBI): domain Eukaryota; kingdom Metazoa; phylum Arthropoda; class Insecta; order Diptera; family Tachinidae; genus Phania; species Phania funesta. Next base: position 46,483,016 of record OZ010654.1, read on the forward strand.
TGGATCGACATCTACTGGCAAAATATATACGCTTTCCCAGAAACAGCGCAGAATGCCAAAGAATTAAGCAGCAGTAAGTATACTAATTGATTAAATTTATATATGAATGCTAATAAGGTATGCGATTTGGACTTGCGGATTATAGACTGTAGATTGGCGGAACAGCACATGATGCCTTTGTTTGGAGAGCAAGCGCTTTAAGAGTTTTTCTGCAAGAAAAATACTCCAATGGTGACATGAATTGTTGTCTTATTGGTATGTTTAATAGGATTGATGCAAAAAGCATTTAAATAATTTCAGTTTTGATAGGTGATAGTGGCTATCCACAGTTGCAGTATTTAATGACACCAATTCAAGGAGCAAACCTAACTGACGCTGAGGAATTTTATAACCGGCAACACCGTAAATCCAGAAATTGCATTGAGCGCTGCTTCGGAGTCTTAAAGTCTCGGCTTTGATGCCTAAGTAGAGAGAGAGTGTTGTGCTACAATCCCAGGACAGCAGACAAACTAATAATCTCATGTATTACTTTACACAACATACTCATTGAAAATGGAGTGGCAGAGGATGAGATAAACGATGATACATATGAAACTGATGATGATGTTGAAAATATTGCTATTGAAGATGCAGATGGAGCTGACATTCAAATAAGGGTTGACGAAAATGGTTTCCAAGCAAGAAATTGACTGGTTCACAATATTTTTTCTAATTTTTAAAATAAATACTTTTTATTTCTCTTACTGAGCTGAAAGCCTGTGTAGTTAATTATTTTATAATTAAAAGTATAAATATATTATCGAAAAGTAGAATTAAAACTTTTATAAAATAAAAATTTTCTAAACGTAAAATTTTCTTATCATTTTTCCAAACGCTAAGATCAATGAACACAAAAAGCATAAAGGTAAAACAAAACGATTTTATAACTTTATTTAAATTACAAAATATTTATATTGCACTTACTTCTTAGCCACACAAAATATTTATTGCTAAAAATTAAGCATTTGGGAGACAAATAACAGCTGTTTAATTGTTAGAGAATACAAAATAGGAGAATTTTAGCGAAGACAACAAACGCTAAAAATACGGCGAATTTAATTTTTAAGAGATAGCTAAATTAGCAATGCTCGTTACAGAATTGCATTTGTAACTAAAAATTTCTAAATTGATTTTAGTTATTTTTAGCGATGGAGATTAAGCTTAAGCGACTTACAGAATACGGCTGCAGAAAATGAAAGGGTTAAATATAATTATTAATTTATACATTATTAATATTATTTTTTAAGATATTGATATAAGTATGTGATCATTACATTATTAATTCAGAAAAAATATATTGTTTATTTTTGCCTACGTTAATTTTATCTTAAAAAAGCACTGTGCTGAAATTTTAAAACATAAGTGCACAACACTAAAAACAGCTGCTGTCACATAACTTTCCAAATGAAATAGTAAGTGCTCTGAATAAAAAGAAATACTACATGTAGCTACACATATGAAGACCACACATGTTATGTTTCATAGCGATCACACTATGTGTATGGATACGTTTTCCATATGTAACTTTGACATTCTATAGGATGGCTGATGAATTCTGCTATAACCTTAACGCTGTATCCGTTTTGTTTTTTTTTTTTACATACTGCCGTCAGTCACCCAATCGAGCAGTCATTTTTGCGATGCATGTTTATGTCTTTTAGGTATCTTCCGTTTTCGTGATGCGTTTCAGAACATTTGACTTTTGCAGAATTTCTAGCTGGTGCATTTATCAACGTAGTGTTTTTAATTCAGGATATATGTACATACGAAATTGTTTCATTCGGCTAGATTCGGCTACACTAAAGACCATAACTTTTCCGGAATAAAATTGAACAGTTAAGGAAAAAAGTAGTAACTCAAGAACGATATTATTATCATGGAATCGCAAGCGAAATCTGCAGAGGAACAGCTAAAATCCCCGTGTATATTGCCGAATAATCAATACTTATAACTAAAATAATTTCAGCCCTACCGGATCATTATAAATAATTTAATTGTGATACAACTGAATTAATGTTTTTCAAACATTTTGTTTTTAAAAATTAGATTCTTTAAGCGAATTCAAAATAATGTTTCACTAATAACAGCGATAAATGAATAATGCAATAATTAAACTGCAGTTTAAGTCCGGGTCAATAAGTTTCAAGCTGGACTACAACCGAAATAAAAAGGTTTCAGAAATTACAGAATACATCGATGAGTTTTAAAATGTAATGAGACTCTACAATTTGCCCAAAAATGAATATAGCAAATGCACCATAATACCAACTGGATTATGAACAACGATACGGGTTAAGGAATATACAGAACTTCGGGATAAAAAAGCATAAGCTAGCGTATTTTTATTAACGCTTAAATCTATATAATAAGCTACCAAATGAAATTATATAATACGCTACACAATTGTATCCAAAAATATAGTAAATAGTAATATATTTATAACAAATGTCATCCAATATGTAAAAAATAACATTAATTATGGAATATTTTGCAAAAATGACATCCAATATTTAAGAAATAACAATAATATGAAATTTAATATCAAGTATACAAATAACTAATATGTACATATGTATGTTTTAATAATACGTTCAAATTTATTTTAATGTTCTATAAAAACCACTTAATTAAAAAATATGAATTAAGAAATAAGAGTAATAATTATTAACCGGAAAATATTGCACTTTATTAAAACTAATACATCATGGAATTTGTAAAGAACAAATTTAGTTTGAAAGAATGTTGTATTTTATAATTGAATAAGTTTGATCAATCGTATTCGAAATAGTACAAAAAAAGTAAATAAAAAATGTCAAAATATGTATACTAAAAAATACATTTTTTAAATAACCCACTCTCGCGGATGGTTTAGAGAAAGTGTACAAAACTGTACGAAGTTCTGAAAAGGTCTGATTGTAAGGCAAGTGGCTTTTATATTACTAATCTCTCACCAATCTTGGGTGATTTCTCATAACGATAACACAACACACACTTTAAACGATCGCCTAAAAATATTATAAATATCTAAAATTAATATAACCTATTATTATCGGTAATTGTTCAATGCTGATTTGGCCTTGGGCGATTATTCATACAACCAATCTGGATCTCTCAATATCACTTTTTGTTTTGTGTAGTTTGGCAACTTGGCTCACGCGATCTTGAATTTTTATACTAACATGTCATTCAGGATTCACGTCACGCTGTCTCCCCACATACAAGTTACAAATATATTAGCACGTATACATATATATATATATATATATATATATATATATATACAGTGGTGTTCGATAAAATAGAGCCACCTTAATCAAAAAAATTTCAGACCAAAAATTTTGTAAAAAAACGTGGTAATTAATAACTTTCTTTTTATTTTGGTTTAACTATAAACTAAATAACATAAAAACAATTCGAAAATGGAAATTTAAAACATAAAACTCAAAATATTCAACAAAAATGTCCAAACCTCGTAGTTTTGACTGTGCATTAAAATAGAGTCAAGGAATGTAGGTACCTAAAATAAAGATATTTTCTTTATTAAAAAAAAGTGTTTCTCATTAATAATTATTTATTAACCTCAGTACTTAGTAGAATGACCTTTATTTTTTATAACGGCTGCGCAGCGTTTAGGCATAGAGTCCACAAGTTTGCGACAAGTTTCTTCGGGAATATTTTTCCACGCTTCTTTAATCAATGCCCAGAGCTGGTCTTTATTGGATGGTTTTTTTCCTCTAAGAGCTGCTTTAACAATCTGCCACAAATTCTCGATAGGATTTAAGTCTGGCGACTGTGCAGGCCAGCTTAAAACCTGGACGCGATTGTTTTGAAACCAATCTTTTGCCCGTTTCGATGTGTTTTGGGTCGTTATCTTGTTGATACACCCATCGAAGGGGCATATTCCATTCCGTATAAGGCATCATAATGTCTTCTAATATATGCACGTAGTAGACAGCATCCATTCTTCCTTCAATCCGAAATAGAGGCCCTGTACCATAGTATGAGAAACAGCCCCACACCATTATATTTCCGCCACCATGTTTAATGGTTTTAATTGTGTACTGTGGGCGGAATTCGGTGTTTGCGGGTCTACGGACAGTTAGGCTGTTTCTGTCGGAGTTAAACAAATTTACTTTAGTTTCATCCGACCACAAAATATTTCGCCACTTATTCACAGACCAGTTTAAATGCGCCTGGGCAAACTCTATTCTCTTGTGCAGGTGTTTTTTGGTCAGATATGGTACCTTTCTGCTACTTTTAGATCTTAAATTGTTTTTTAGCAATAGCCTTCTGATTGTCGACGTTGAAACATCCAGGTTATATTCTTTTTGAAGGGCAGTAGAGGTCACAAAAGGGTTTTTTTTAACATGACGCACAATTTTCCGCTCTAAAAGGGCTGTAATTTTCAATTTTTTCCCACTATTTTCTGTCTTAAACTTATAATTTACAGCATTTTCGACCATTTTCTTCGAGCATCCAATTATTGCGGCAATTTGTCTGTAGCTTTTTCCCTCATTATGCAGTTTTTTTATAATCTCTCTGCGTTCGTGGCTACAATGTTTACCTCTGCCCATTCTGAAAACTTTAGTGTAATATAATGCTTAAAATCTATTAGATTGTATTGACCACGTGTTGTACTTACATTTTATGCGAATTTAAATTAAAAAAACTATATGTAAATCACTTATTTATATATTTTGCAATTGGCTCTATTTTATTGCACACCTCTTCACACGCCGAACTCTAAACTCACACTGATCTGAAGAAGAGTGACATTGATAGTTTATGAAAAATAACGGGACTGTATTCAGAAGTGATCAGTGATAACAGTGCAGTCACTTTTTTACATATACCTCTATTTATAAAGAATTTAAACAGAGTATAACTTGGAGGGAACAGGTGGCTCTATTTTATCGAACACCACTGTATATATATATATATATATATATATATATATATATATATATATATATATATATATATATATATATATATATATATATATATATATATATATATATATATATATATATATATACATATATATACATGAGAAAAATTTTGTACATTATTTCAAACATATACCTAATAAATTTTTATAATATAGTCACAAGTGTCACGTAAGATTATTACAATTTTCAGTAATCCGAAATATTGATATCCGCATTAACGAGCTGCTACTATATATGTCAAAAATACCCACGACAGACAGGCTACATCCAAAGGAAGACGTAGAGAAAAAAAACGACCTTGACATTGAAAATATTTCTACGAGTAATATGTTGAAATTGGTGGTTGCATTACAAATTAGATTAATATATAAAAAGTAAACAAACCTCCAGTAAGAACAATTTTGTACATCCGTTTCTCATGATGAACGTTATTGAACTTCTTTAACTTGGGTCGAAGTACATCTACTACAGGTGTTCCGTCTAAAATGGGTGTAGAGGAATTACTATTATTCTCGTGATTTTCCAATAGTACTAAATCGTTTTTGCTAAGAGCAGCGTTTTCCATTATCCTTATAATTATTAATATTCGTTTGAAAGTTGGCAGCTTCGACCACCGATATTTCCGTTTGCAAATCTTTTAAATTTTGTATCTATAATTGGTTTATTTCCTTCGCTCGCGTGTTTTTAAGGTTAGTGTTACGTAGATTGATGTTTTAATTTTACTTTTCTCCAAACCACTATCAAATTACCTTAAACACTGTTCAACAAATTAAGCTAATTTCCATATAAAATTAAGGTATAGCACATGTTATAACAAAAATTATGTATATATTTACTAACACACTATTACGGGTACCTTATATTCGAACACGGGAAATATTTTTTGCAATATTTGTTACTTTTAAATTTCACAAAAACTTTATATGAAAAGTTTTTTGGTATTTTTTAGAACAGTACAAAATTTTGTGACAGAGGCAGTGGTGCGGACACTCGCAATAAACACGGTTTCTTCAAAATGCAGTCTAGCCAAGCGAATTCTGAATACGTATGTGAATAAATCAAACTCAGACCAAAATGCCAAACAGTACCAGCTCTTTTTGTTTACATATTTTTTTTAACGTGGTGAGTTTGAAAATATGTAAACATTAACACGTGCAAGTAATACTAGCGAGCGAAATGTAATGCCGTATTTATAACTGTTCAAAAAATTGGTACCATAATTAAGATCATGGACGTTTGATTTAATTTAAAATAAGTAAACTATATTATCTTCATGTACAGAGCAACTTTCTTCAGAAAATCTTAATCACGTCTTTTGGTTTCCAATATATATTAATAGAATATGGCAATGGAAAGCTAAAAATATTTTAGTTATAAAACCTAAACGAAACGATGTCCGACAAATTTGAATACAGCAATGGAAAGCTAAAACCAATAGTAATCGAATGACATAGAGTTTTTATTCAAAAAGACTTCAGTATAGGGGGTATTCACTAGCAAACTTTCGCTTTTCCCAAAATAAGGTCAAAATCCCCAAAATACTATTTTTCCTATAAATCCTAAACGAAACGATGTCCCACAAATTTGAATACAGCAATGGAAAGCTAAAACCAATAGTAATCGAATGACATAGAGTTTTTATTCAAAAAGACTTCAGTATAGGGGGTATTCACTAGCAAACTTTCGCTTTTCCCAAAATAAGGTCAAAATCCCCAAAATACTATTTTTCCTATAAATCCTAAACGAAACGATGTCCCACAAATTTGAATACAGCAATGGAAAGCTAAAACCAATAGTAATCGAATGACATAGAGTTTTTATTCAAAAAGACTTCAGTATAGGGGGTATTCACTAGCAAACTTTCGCTTTTCCCAAAATAAGGTCAAAATCCCCAAAATACTATTTTTCCTATAAATCCTAAACGAAACGATGTCCCACAAATTTGAATACAGCAATGGAAAGCTAAAACCAATAGTAATCGAATGACATAGAGTTTTTATTCAAAACGACTTCAGTATAGGGGGTATTCACTAGCAAACTTTCGCTTTTCCCAAAATAAGGTCAAAATCCCCAAAATACTATTTTTCCTATAAATCCTAAACGAAACGATGTCCCACAAATTTGAATACAGCAATGGAAAGCTAAAACCAATAGTAATCGAATGACATAGAGTTTTTATTCAAAAAGACTTCAGTATAGGGGGTATACACTAACAAACTTTTGCTTTTCCCAAAATAAGGTCAAAATCCCCAAAATACTATTTTTCCTATAAATCCTAAACGAAACGATGTCCCACAAATTTGAATACAGCAATGGAAAGCTAAAACCAATAGTAATTGAATGACATAGAGTTTTTATTCAAAAAGACTTCAGTATAGGGGGTATTCACTAGCAAACTTTCGCTTTTCCCAAAATAAGGTCAAAATCCCCAAAATACTATTTTTCCTATAAATCCTAAACGAAACGATGTCCCACAAATTTGAATACAGCAATGGAAAGCTAAAACCAATAGTAATCGAATGACATAGAGTTTTTATTCAAAAAGACTTCAGTATAGGGGGTATTCACTAGCAAACTTTCGCTTTTCCCAAAATAAGGTCAAAATCCCCAAAATACTATTTTTCCTATAAATCCTAAACGAAACGATGTCCCACAAATTTGAATACAGCAATGGAAAGCTAAAACCAATAGTAATCGAATGACATAGAGTTTTTATTCAAAACGACTTCAGTATAGGGGGTATTCACTAGCAAACTTTCGCTTTTCCCAAAATAAGGTCAAAATCCCCAAAATACTATTTTTCCTATAAATCCTAAACGAAACGATGTCCCACAAATTTGAATACAGCAATGGAAAGCTAAAACCAATAGTAATCGAATGACATAGAGTTTTTATTCAAAAAGACTTCAGTATAGGGGGTATACACTAACAAACTTTTGCTTTTCCCAAAATAAGGTCAAAATCCCCAAAATACTATTTTTCCTATAAATCCTAAACGAAACGATGTCCCACAAATTTGAATACAGCAATGGAAAGCTAAAACCAATAGTAATCGAATGACATAGAGGTTTTATTCAAAAAGACTTCAGTATAGGGGGTATTCACTAGCAAACTTTCGCTTTTCCCAAAATAAGGTCAAAATCCCCAAAATACTATTTTTCCTATAAATCCTAAACGAAACGATGTCCCACAAATTTGAATACAGCAATGGAAAGCTAAAACCAATAGTAATCGAATGACATAGAGTTTTTATTCAAAAAGACTTCAGTATAGGGGGTATTCACTAGCAAACTTTCGCTTTTCCCAAAATAAGGTCAAAATCCCCAAAATACTATTTTTCCTATAAATCCTAAACGAAACGATGTCCCACAAATTTGAATACAGCAATGGAAAGCTAAAACCAATAGTAATCGAATGACATAGAGCTTTTATTCAAAAAGACTTCAGTATAGGGGGTATACACTAACAAACTTTTGCTTTTCCCAAAATAAGGTCAAAATCCCCAAAATACTATTTTTCCTATAAATCCTAAACGAAACGATGTCCCACAAATTTGAATACAGCAATGGAAAGCTAAAACCAATAGTAATCGAATGACATAGAGCTTTTATTCAAAAAGACTTCAGTATAGGGGGTATTCACTAACAAACTTTCGCTTTTCCCAAAATAAGGTCAAAAGCCCCAAAATACTATTTTTCCTATAAATCCTAAACGAAACGATGTCCCACAAATTTGAATACAGCAATGGAAAGCTAAAACCAATAGTAATCGAACGACATATAGTTTTTATTCAAAAAGACTTCAGTATAGGGGGTATTCACTAGCAAACTTTCGCTTTTCCCAAAATAAGGTCAAAATCCCCAAAATACTATTTTTCCTATAAATCCTAAACGAAACGATGTCCCACAAATTTGAATACAGCAATGGAAAGCTAAAACCAGTAGTAATCGAATGACAAATAGTTTTTACTCAAAAAGACTTCAGTATAGGGGTATTCACTAACAAACTTTCGCTTTTCAGAAAAATAACCTAAGCAAAACGAAAAATTCGATCACGGCAATGGAGAGCCTAAAACACAGCAATGGAAAGCTAAAACCAATAGTAATCGAATGACATATAGTTTTTATTCAAAAAGACTTCAGTATAGGGGGTATTCACTAGCAAACTTTCGCTTTTCCCAAAATAAGGTCAAAATCCCCAAAATACTATTTTTCCTATAAATCCTAAACGAAACGATGTCCCACAAATTTGAATACAGCAATGGAAAGCTAAAACCAATAGTAATCGAATGACATAGAGTTTTTATTCAAAAAGACTTCAGTATAGGGGGTATTCACTAACAAACTTTCGCTTTTCCCAAAATAAGGTCAAAAGCCCCAAAATACTATTTTTCCTATAAATCCTAAACGAAACGATGTCCCACAAATTTGAATACAGCAATGGAAAGCTAAAACCAATAAAAATCGAATGACATAAAGTTTTTATTCAAAAAGACTTCAGTATAGGGGGTATTCACTAGCAAACTTTCGCTTTTCCCAAAATAAGGTCAAAATCCCCGAAATACTATTTTTCCTATAAATCCTAAACGAAACGATGTCCCACAAATTTGAATACAGCAATGGAAAGCTAAAACCAATAGTAATTGAATGACATATAGTTTTTATTCAATAAGACTTCAGTATAGGGGGTATTCACTAACAAACTTTCATTTTTCCCACAATAAGGTCAAAATCCCCAAAATACTATTTTGCCTATAACACCTAAACGAAACGATGTCCCACATACTATTTTTCCTATAAATCCTAAACGAAACGATGTCCCACAAATTTGAATACAGCAATGGAAAGCTAAAACCAATAGTAATCGAATGACATAGAGTTTTTATTCAAAAAGACATCAGTATAGGGGGTATTCACTAACAAACTTTCGCTTTTCCCAAAATAAGGTCAAAATCCCCAAAATACTATTTTTCCTATAAATCCTAAACGAAACGATGTCCCACAAAATTTGAATACAGCAATGGAAAGCTAAAACCAATAGTAAGCGAATGACATAGTTTTTATTCAAAAAGACTTCAGTATAGGGGGTATTCACTAACAAACTTTCATTTTTCCCACAATAAGGTCAAAATCCCCAAAATACTATTTTGCCTATAACACCTAAACGAAACGATGTCCCACAAATTTGAATACAGCAATGGAAAGCTAAAACCAATAGTAATCGAATAACATATAGTTTTTACTCAAAAAGACTTCAGTATAGGGGTATTCACTAACAAACTTTCGCTTTTCAGAAAAATAACCTAAGCAAAACGAAAAATTCGATCACGGCAATGGAGAGCCTAAAACACAGCAATGGAAAGCTAAAACCAATAGTAATCGAATGACATATAGTTTTTATTCAAAAAGACTTCAGTATAGGGGGTATTCACTAGCAAACTTTCGCTTTTCCCAAAATAAGGTCAAAATCCCCAAAATACTATTTTTCCTAGAAATCCTAAACGAAACGATGTCCCACAAATTTGAATACAGCAATGGAAAGCTAAAACCAATAGTAATCGAATGACATAGAGTTTTTATTCAAAAAGACTTCAGTATAGGGGGTATTCACTAACAAACTTTCATTTTTCCCACAATAAGGTCAAAATCCCCAAAATACTATTTTGACTATAACACCTAAACGAAACGATGTCCCACAAATTTGAATACAGCAATGGAAAGCTAAAACCAATAGTAATCGAATGACATATAGTTTTTACTCAAAAAGACTTCAGTATAGGGGTATTCACTAACAAACTTTCGCTTTTCAGAAAAATAACCTAAGCAAAACGAAAAATTCGATCACGGCAATGGAGAGCCTAAAACACAGCAATGGAAAGCTAAAACCAATAGTAATCGAATGACATATAGTTTTTATTCAAAAAGACTTCAGTATAGGGGGTATTCACTAGCAAACTTTCGCTTTTCCCAAAATAAGGTCAAAATCCCCAAAATACTATTTTTCCTATAAATCCTAAACGAAACGATGTCCCACAAATTTGAATACAGCAATGGAAAGCTAAAACCAATAGTAATCGAATGACATAGAGTTTTTATTCAAAAAGACTTCAGTATAGGGGGTATTCACTAACAAACTTTCGCTTTTCCCAAAATAAGGTCAAAAGCCCCAAAATACTATTTTTCCTATAAATCCTAAACGAAACGATGTCCCACAAATTTGAATACAGCAATGGAAAGCTAAAACCAATAAAAATCGAATGACATAAAGTTTTTATTCAAAAAGACTTCAGTATAGGGGGTATTCACTAGCAAACTTTCGCTTTTCCCAAAATAAGGTCAAAATCCCCGAAATACTATTTTTCCTATAAATCCTAAACGAAACGATGTCCCACAAATTTGAATACAGCAATGGAAAGCTAAAACCAATAGTAATTGAATGACATATAGTTTTTATTCAATAAGACTTCAGTATAGGGGGTATTCACTAACAAACTTTCATTTTTCCCTCAATAAGGTCAAAATCCCCAAAATACTATTTTGCCTATAACACCTAAACGAAACGATGTCCCACATACTATTTTTCCTATAAATCCTAAACGAAACGATGTCCCACAAATTTGAATACAGCAATGGAAAGCTAAAACCAATAGTAATCGAATGACATAGAGTTTTTATTCAAAAAGACTTCAGTATAGGGGGTATTCACTAGCAAACTTTCGCTTTTCCCAAAATAAGGTCAAAATCCCCAAAATACTATTTTTCCTATAAATCCTAAACGAAACGATGTCCCACAAATTTGAATACAGCAATGGAAAGCTAAAACCAGTAGTAATCGAATGACATATAGTTTTTATTCAAAAAGACTTCAGTATAGGGGGTATGCACTAACAAACTTTCATTTTTCCCACAATAAGGTCAAAATCCCCAAAATACTATTTTGACTATAACACCTAAACGAAACGATGTCCCACAAATTTGAATACAGCAATGGAAAGCTAAAACCAATAGTAATCGAATGACATATAGTTTTTACTCAAAAAGACTTCAGTATAGGGGTATTCACTAACAAACTTTCGCTTTTCAGAAAAATAACCTAAGCAAAACGAAAAATTCGATCACGGCAATGGAGAGCCTAAAACACAGCAATGGAAAGCTAAAACCAATAGTAATCGAATGACATATAGTTTTTATTCAAAAAGACTTCAGTATAGGGGGTATTCACTAGCAAACTTTCGCTTTTCCCAAAATAAGGTCAAAATCCCCAAAATACTATTTTTCCTATAAATCCTAAACGAAACGATGTCCCACAAATTTGAATACAGCAATGGAAAGCTAAAACCAATAGTAATCGAATGACATAGAGTTTTTATTCAAAAAGACTTCAGTATAGGGGGTATTCACTAACAAACTTTCGCTTTTCCCAAAATAAGGTCAAAAGCCCCAAAATACTATTTTTCCTATAAATCCTAAACGAAACGATGTCCCACAAATTTGAATACAGCAATGGAAAGCTAAAACCAATAAAAATCGAATGACATAAAGTTTTTATTCAAAAAGACTTCAGTATAGGGGGTATTCACTAGCAAACTTTCGCTTTTCCCAAAATAAGGTCAAAATCCCCGAAATACTATTTTTCCTATAAATCCTAAACGAAACGATGTCCCACAAATTTGAATACAGCAATGGAAAGCTAAAACCAATAGTAATTGAATGACATATAGTTTTTATTCAATAAGACTTCAGTATAGGGGGTATTCACTAACAAACTTTCATTTTTCCCACAATAAGGTCAAAATCCCCAAAATACTATTTTGCCTATAACACCTAAACGAAACGATGTCCCACATACTATTTTTCCTATAAATCCTAAACGAAACGATGTCCCACAAATTTGAATACAGCAATGGAAAGCTAAAACCAATAGTAATCGAATGACATAGAGTTTTTATTCAAAAAGACATCAGTATAGGGGGTATTCACTAACAAACTTTCGCTTTTCCCAAAATAAGGTCAAAATCCCCAAAATACTATTTTTCCTATAAATCCTAAACGAAACGATGTCCTACAAATTTGAATACAGCAATGGAAAGCTAAAACCAATAGTAATCGAATGACATATAGTTTTTATTCAAAAAGACTTCAGTATAGGGGGTATTCACTAACAAACTTTCATTTTTCCCACAATAAGGTCAAAATCCCCAAAATACCATTTTGCCTATAACACCTAAACGAAACGATGTCCCACAAATTTGAATACAGCAATGGAAAGCTAAAACCAATAGTAATCGAATAACATATAGTTTTTACTCAAAAAGACTTCAGTATAGGGGTATTCACTAACAAACTTTCGCTTTTCAGAAAAATAACCTAAGCAAAACGAAAAATTCGATCACGGCAATGGAGAGCCTAAAACACAGCAATGGAAAGCTAAAACCAATAGTAATCGAATGACATATAGTTTTTATTCAAAAAGACTTCAGTATAGGGGGTATTCACTAGCAAACTTTCGCTTTTCCCAAAATAAGGTCAAAATCCCCAAAATACTATTTTTCCTATAAATCCTAAACGAAACGATGTCCCACAAATTTGAATACAGCAATGGAAAGCTAAAACCAATAGTAATCGAATGACATAGAGTTTTTATTCAAAAAGACTTCAGTATAGGGGGTATTCACTAACAAACTTTCATTTTTCCCACAATAAGGTCAAAATCCCCAAAATACTATTTTGACTATAACACCTAAACGAAACGATGTCCCACAAATTTGAATACAGCAATGGAAAGCTAAAACCAATAGTAATCGAATGACATATAGTTTTTACTCAAAAAGACTTCAGTATAGGGGTATTCACTAACAAACTTTCGCTTTTCAGAAAAATAACCTAAGCAAAACGAAAAATTCGATCACGGCAATGGAGAGCCTAAAACACAGCAATGGAAAGCTAAAACCAATAGTAATCGAATGACATATAGTTTTTATTCAAAAAGACTTCAGTATAGGGGGTATTCACTAGCAAACTTTCGCTTTTCCCAAAATAAGGTCAAAATCCCCAAAATACTATTTTTCCTATAAATCCTAAACGAAACGATGTCCCACAAATTTGAATACAGCAATGGAAAGCTAAAACCAATAGTAATCGAATGACATAGAGTTTTTATTCAAAAAGACTTCAGTATAGGGGGTATTCACTAACAAACTTTCGCTTTTCCCAAAATAAGGTCAAAAGCCCCAAAATACTATTTTTCCTATAAATCCTAAACGAAACGATGTCCCACAAATTTGAATACAGCAATGGAAAGCTAAAACCAATAAAAATCGAATGACATAAAGTTTTTATTCAAAAAGACTTCAGTATAGGGGGTATTCACTAGCAAACTTTCGCTTTTCCCAAAATAAGGTCAAAATCCCCGAAATACTATTTTTCCTATAAATCCTAAACGAAACGATGTCCCACAAATTTGAATACAGCAATGGAAAGCTAAAACCAATAGTAATTGAATGACATATAGTTTTTATTCAATAAGACTTCAGTATAGGGGGTATTCACTAACAAACTTTCATTTTTCCCACAATAAGGTCAAAATCCCCAAAATACTATTTTGCCTATAACACCTAAACGAAACGATGTCCCACATACTATTTTTCCTATAAATCCTAAACGAAACGATGTCCCACAAATTTGAATACAGCAATGGAAAGCTAAAACCAATAGTAATCGAATGACATAGAGTTTTTATTCAAAAAGACATCAGTATAGGGGGTATTCACTAACAAACTTTCGCTTTTCCCAAAATAAGGTCAAAATCCCCAAAATACTATTTTTCCTATAAATCCTAAACGAAACGATGTCCCACAAATTTGAATACAGCAATGGAAAGCTAAAACCAATAGTAATCGAATGACATATAGTTTTTATTCAAAAAGACTTCAGTATAGGGGGTATTCACTAACAAACTTTCATTTTTCCCACAATAAGGTCAAAATCCCCAAAATACTATTTTGCCTATAACACCTAAACGAAACGATGTCCCACAAATTTGAATACAGCAATGGAAAGCTAAAACCAATAGTAATCGAATAACATATAGTTTTTACTCAAAAAGACTTCAGTATAGGGGTATTCACTAACAAACTTTCGCTTTTCAGAAAAATAACCTAAGCAAAACGAAAAATTCGATCACGGCAATGGAGAGCCTAAAACACAGCAATGGAAAGCTAAAACCAATAGTAATCGAATGACATATAGTTTTTATTCAAAAAGACTTCAGTATAGGGGGTATTCACTAGCAAACTTTCGCTTTTCCCAAAATAAGGTCAAAATCCCCAAAATACTATTTTTCCTATAAATCCTAAACGAAACGATGTCCCACAAATTTGAATACAGCAATGGAAAGCTAAAACCAATAGTAATCGAATGACATAGAGTTTTTATTCAAAAAGACTTCAGTATAGGGGGTATTCACTAACAAACTTTCATTTTTCCCACAATAAGGTCAAAATCCCCAAAATACTATTTTGCCTATAACACCTAAACGAAACGATGTCCCACAAATTTGAATACAGCAATGGAAAGCTAAAACCAATAGTAATCGAATAACATATAGTTTTTACTCAAAAAGACTTCAGTATAGGGGTATTCACTAACAAACTTTCGCTTTTCAGAAAAATAACCTAAGCAAAACGAAAAATTCGATCACGGCAATGGAGAGCCTAAAACACAGCAATGGAAAGCTAAAACCAATAGTAATCGAATGACATATAGTTTTTATTCAAAAAGACTTCAGTATAGGGGGTATTCACTAGCAAACTTTCGCTTTTCCCAAAATAAGGTCAAAATCCCCAAAATACTATTTTTCCTATAAATCCTAAACGAAACGATGTCCCACAAATTTGAATACTGCAATGGAAAGCTAAAACCAATAGTAATCGAATGACATAGAGTTTTTATTCAAAAAGACTTCAGTATAGGGGGTATTCACTAACAAACTTTCATTTTTCCCACAATAAGGTCAAAATCCCCAAAATACTATTTTGCCTATAACACCTAAACGAAACGATGTCCCACAAATTTGAATACAGCAATGGAAAGCTAAAACCAATAGTAATCGAATAACATATAGTTTTTACTCAAAAAGACTTCAGTATAGGGGTATTCACTAACAAACTTTCGCTTTTCAGAAAAATAACCTAAGCAAAACGAAAAATTCGATCACGGCAATGGAGAGCCTAAAACACAGCAATGGAAAGCTAAAACCAATAGTAATCGAATGACATATAGTTTTTATTCAAAAAGACTTCAGTATAGGGGGTATTCACTAGCAAACTTTCGCTTTTCCCAAAATAAGGTCAAAATCCCCAAAATACTATTTTTCCTATAAATCCTAAACGAAACGATGTCCCACAAATTTGAATACAGCAATGGAAAGCTAAAACCAATAGTAATCGAATGACATAGAGTTTTTATTCAAAAAGACTTCAGTATAGGGGGTATTCACTAACAAACTTTCATTTTTCCCACAATAAGGTCAAAATCCCCAAAATACTATTTTGCCTATAACACCTAAACGAAACGATGTCCCACAAATTTGAATACAGCAATGGAAAGCTAAAACCAATAGTAATCGAATAACATATAGTTTTTACTCAAAAAGACTTCAGTATAGGGGTATTCACTAACAAACTTTCGCTTTTCAGAAAAATAACCTAAGCAAAACGAAAAATTCGATCACGGCAATGGAGAGCCTAAAACACAGCAATGGAAAGCTAAAACCAATAGTAATCGAATGACATATAGTTTTTATTCAAAAAGACTTCAGTATAGGGGGTATTCACTAGCAAACTTTCGCTTTTCCCAAAATAAGGTCAAAATCCCCAAAATACTATTTTTCCTATAAATCCTAAACGAAACGATGTCCCACAAATTTGAATACAGCAATGGAAAGCTAAAACCAATAGTAATCGAATGACATAGAGTTTTTATTCAAAAAGACTTCAGTATAGGGGGTATTCACTAACAAACTTTCGCTTTTCCCAAAATAAGGTCAAAAGCCCCAAAATACTATTTTTCCTATAAATCCTAAACGAAACGATGTCCCACAAATTTGAATACAGCAATGGAAAGCTAAAACCAATAAAAATCGAATGACATAAAGTTTTTATTCAAAAAGACTTCAGTATAGGGGGTATTCACTAGCAAACTTTCGCTTTTCCCAAAATAAGGTCAAAATCCCCGAAATACTATTTTTCCTATAAATCCTAAACGAAACGATGTCCCACAAATTTGAATACAGCAATGGAAAGCTAAAACCAATAGTAATTGAATGACATATAGTTTTTATTCAATAAGACTTCAGTATAGGGGGTATTCACTAACAAACTTTCATTTTTCCCTCAATAAGGTCAAAATCCCCAAAATACTATTTTGCCTATAACACCTAAACGAAACGATGTCCCACATACTATTTTTCCTATAAATCCTAAACGAAACGATGTCCCACAAATTTGAATACAGCAATGGAAAGCTAAAACCAATAGTAATCGAATGACATAGAGTTTTTATTCAAAAAGACTTCAGTATAGGGGGTATTCACTAGCAAACTTTCGCTTTTCCCAAAATAAGGTCAAAATCCCCAAAATACTATTTTTCCTATAAATCCTAAACGAAACGATGTCCCACAAATTTGAATACAGCAATGGAAAGCTAAAACCAGTAGTATTCGAATGACATATAGTTTTTATTCAAAAAGACTTCAGTATAGGGGGTATGCACTAACAAACTTTCATTTTTCCCACAATAAGGTCAAAATCCCCAAAATACTATTTTGACTATAACACCTAAACGAAACGATGTCCCACAAATTTGAATACAGCAATGGAAAGCTAAAACCAATAGTAATCGAATGACATATAGTTTTTACTCAAAAAGACTTCAGTATAGGGGTATTCACTAACAAACTTTCGCTTTTCAGAAAAATAACCTAAGCAAAACGAAAAATTCGATCACGGCAATGGAGAGCCTAAAACACAGCAATGGAAAGCTAAAACCAATAGTAATCGAATGACATATAGTTTTTATTCAAAAAGACTTCAGTATAGGGGGTATTCACTAGCAAACTTTCGCTTTTCCCAAAATAAGGTCAAAATCCCCAAAATACTATTTTTCCTATAAATCCTAAACGAAACGATGTCCCACAAATTTGAATACAGCAATGGAAAGCTAAAACCAATAGTAATCGAATGACATAGAGTTTTTATTCAAAAAGACTTCAGTATAGGGGGTATTCACTAACAAACTTTCGCTTTTCCCAAAATAAGGTCAAAAGCCCCAAAATACTATTTTTCCTATAAATCCTAAACGAAACGATGTCCCACAAATTTGAATACAGCAATGGAAAGCTAAAACCAATAAAAATCGAATGACATAAAGTTTTTATTCAAAAAGACTTCAGTATAGGGGGTATTCACTAGCAAACTTTCGCTTTTCCCAAAATAAGGTCAAAATCCCCGAAATACTATTTTTCCTATAAATCCTAAACGAAACGATGTCCCACAAATTTGAATACAGCAATGGAAAGCTAAAACCAATAGTAATTGAATGACATATAGTTTTTATTCAATAAGACTTCAGTATAGGGGGTATTCACTAACAAACTTTCATTTTTCCCACAATAAGGTCAAAATCCCCAAAATACTATTTTGCCTATAACACCTAAACGAAACGATGTCCCACATACTATTTTTCCTATAAATCCTAAACGAAACGATGTCCCACAAATTTGAATACAGCAATGGAAAGCTAAAACCAATAGTAATCGAATGACATAGAGTTTTTATTCAAAAAGACATCAGTATAGGGGGTATTCACTAACAAACTTTCGCTTTTCCCAAAATAAGGTCAAAATCCCCAAAATACTATTTTTCCTATAAATCCTAAACGAAACGATGTCCTACAAATTTGAATACAGCAATGGAAAGCTAAAACCAATAGTAATCGAATGACATATAGTTTTTATTCAAAAAGACTTCAGTATAGGGGGTATTCACTAACAAACTTTCATTTTTCCCACAATAAGGTCAAAATCCCCAAAATACTATTTTGCCTATAACACCTAAACGAAACGATGTCCCACAAATTTGAATACAGCAATGGAAAGCTAAAACCAATAGTAATCGAATAACATATAGTTTTTACTCAAAAAGACTTCAGTATAGGGGTATTCACTAACAAACTTTCGCTTTTCAGAAAAATAACCTAAGCAAAACGAAAAATTCGATCACGGCAATGGAGAGCCTAAAACACAGCAATGGAAAGCTAAAACCAATAGTAATCGAATGACATATAGTTTTTATTCAAAAAGACTTCAGTATAGGGGGTATTCACTAGCAAACTTTCGCTTTTCCCAAAATAAGGTCAAAATCCCCAAAATACTATTTTTCCTATAAATCCTAAACGAAACGATGTCCCACAAATTTGAATACAGCAATGGAAAGCTAAAACCAATAGTAATCGAATGACATAGAGTTTTTATTCAAAAAGACTTCAGTATAGGGGGTATTCACTAACAAACTTTCATTTTTCCCACAATAAGGTCAAAATCCCCAAAATACTATTTTGACTATAACACCTAAACGAAACGATGTCCCACAAATTTGAATACAGCAATGGAAAGCTAAAACCAATAGTAATCGAATGACATATAGTTTTTACTCAAAAAGACTTCAGTATAGGGGTATTCACTAACAAACTTTCGCTTTTCAGAAAAATAACCTAAGCAAAACGAAAAATTCGATCACGGCAATGGAGAGCCTAAAACACAGCAATGGAAAGCTAAAACCAATAGTAATCGAATGACATATAGTTTTTATTCAAAAAGACTTCAGTATAGGGGGTATTCACTAGCAAACTTTCGCTTTTCCCAAAATAAGGTCAAAATCCCCAAAATACTATTTTTCCTATAAATCCTAAACGAAACGATGTCCCACAAATTTGAATACAGCAATGGAAAGCTAAAACCAATAGTAATCGAATGACATAGAGTTTTTATTCAAAAAGACTTCAGTATAGGGGGTATTCACTAACAAACTTTCGCTTTTCCCAAAATAAGGTCAAAAGCCCCAAAATACTATTTTTCCTATAAATCCTAAACGAAACGATGTCCCACAAATTTGAATACAGCAATGGAAAGCTAAAACCAATAAAAATCGAATGACATAAAGTTTTTATTCAAAAAGACTTCAGTATAGGGGGTATTCACTAGCAAACTTTCGCTTTTCCCAAAATAAGGTCAAAATCCCCGAAATACTATTTTTCCTATAAATCCTAAACGAAACGATGTCCCACAAATTTGAATACAGCAATGGAAAGCTAAAACCAATAGTAATTGAATGACATATAGTTTTTATTCAATAAGACTTCAGTATAGGGGGTATTCACTAACAAACTTTCATTTTTCCCACAATAAGGTCAAAATCCCCAAAATACTATTTTGCCTATAACACCTAAACGAAACGATGTCCCACATACTATTTTTCCTATAAATCCTAAACGAAACGATGTCCCACAAATTTGAATACAGCAATGGAAAGCTAAAACCAATAGTAATCGAATGACATAGAGTTTTTATTCAAAAAGACATCAGTATAGGGGGTATTCACTAACAAACTTTCGCTTTTCCCAAAATAAGGTCAAAATCCCCAAAATACTATTTTTCCTATAAATCCTAAACGAAACGATGTCCCACAAATTTGAATACAGCAATGGAAAGCTAAAACCAATAGTAATCGAATGACATATAGTTTTTATTCAAAAAGACTTCAGTATAGGGGGTATTCACTAACAAACTTTCATTTTTCCCACAATAAGGTCAAAATCCCCAAAATACTATTTTGCCTATAACACCTAAACGAAACGATGTCCCACAAATTTGAATACAGCAATGGAAAGCTAAAACCAATAGTAATCGAATAACATATAGTTTTTACTCAAAAAGACTTCAGTATAGGGGTATTCACTAACAAACTTTCGCTTTTCAGAAAAATAACCTAAGCAAAACGAAAAATTCGATCACGGCAATGGAGAGCCTAAAACACAGCAATGGAAAGCTAAAACCAATAGTAATCGAATGACATATAGTTTTTATTCAAAAAGACTTCAGTATAGGGGGTATTCACTAGCAAACTTTCGCTTTTCCCAAAATAAGGTCAAAATCCCCAAAATACTATTTTTCCTATAAATCCTAAACGAAACGATGTCCCACAAATTTGAATACAGCAATGGAAAGCTAAAACCAATAGTAATCGAATGACATAGAGTTTTTATTCAAAAAGACTTCAGTATAGGGGGTATTCACTAACAAACTTTCATTTTTCCCACAATAAGGTCAAAATCCCCAAAATACTATTTTGCCTATAACACCTAAACGAAACGATGTCCCACAAATTTGAATACAGCAATGGAAAGCTAAAACCAATAGTAATCGAATAACATATAGTTTTTACTCAAAAAGACTTCAGTATAGGGGTATTCACTAACAAACTTTCGCTTTTCAGAAAAATAACCTAAGCAAAACGAAAAATTCGATCACGGCAATGGAGAGCCTAAAACACAGCAATGGAAAGCTAAAACCAATAGTAATCGAATGACATATAGTTTTTATTCAAAAAGACTTCAGTATAGGGGGTATTCACTAGCAAACTTTCGCTTTTCCCAAAATAAGGTCAAAATCCCCAAAATACTATTTTTCCTATAAATCCTAAACGAAACGATGTCCCACAAATTTGAATACAGCAATGGAAAGCTAAAACCAATAGTAATCGAATGACATAGAGTTTTTATTCAAAAAGACTTCAGTATAGGGGGTATTCACTAACAAACTTTCATTTTTCCCACAATAAGGTCAAAATCCCCAAAATACTATTTTGCCTATAACACCTAAACGAAACGATGTCCCACAAATTTGAATACAGCAATGGAAAGCTAAAACCAATAGTAATCGAATAACATATAGTTTTTACTCAAAAAGACTTCAGTATAGGGGTATTCACTAACAAACTTTCGCTTTTCAGAAAAATAACCTAAGCAAAACGAAAAATTCGATCACGGCAATGGAGAGCCTAAAACACAGCAATGGAAAGCTAAAACCAATAGTAATCGAATGACATATAGTTTTTATTCAAAAAGACTTCAGTATAGGGGGTATTCACTAGCAAACTTTCGCTTTTCCCAAAATAAGGTCAAAATCCCCAAAATACTATTTTTCCTATAAATCCTAAACGAAACGATGTCCCACAAATTTGAATACAGCAATGGAAAGCTAAACCAATAGTAATCGAATGACATATAGTTTTTATTCAAAAAGACTTCAGTATAGGGGGTATTCACTAACAAACTTTCATTTTTCCCACAATAAGCTCAAAATCCCCAAAATACTATTTTGCCTATAACACCTAAACGAAACGATGTCCCACAAATTTGAATACAGCAATGGAAAGCTAAAACCAATAGTAATCGAATAACATATAGTTTTTACTCAAAAAGACTTCAGTATAGGGGTATTCACTAACAAACTTTCGCTTTTCAGAAAAATAACCTAAGGAAAACGAAAAATTCGATCACGGCAATGGAGAGCCTAAAACACAGCAATGGAAAGCTAAAACCAATAGTAATCGAATGACATATAGTTTTTATTCAAAAAGACTTCAGTATAGGGGGTATTCACTAGCAAACTTTCGCTTTTCCCAAAATAAGGTCAAAATCCCCAAAATACTATTTTTCCTATAAATCCTAAACGAAACGATGTCCCACAAATTTGAATACAGCAATGGAAAGCTAAAACCAATAGTAATTGAATGACATATAGTTTTTATTCAATAAGACTTCAGTATAGGGGGTATTCACTAACAAACTTTCATTTTTCCCACAATAAGGTCAAAATCCCCAAAATACTATTTTTCCTATAAATCCTAAACGAAACGATCTCCCACAAATTTGAGCACATCAGTGAAAAGCTAAAACCAACAGTAATCGAATGACATATAGTTTTTATTCAAAAAGACTTCACTATAGGGGGTATTCACTAACAAACTTTCGCTTTTCCCAATATAAGGTCAAAATCCCCAAAATACTATTTTTCCTATAAATCCTAAACGAAACGATGTTCCACAAATTTGAGCACATTAGTGAAAAGCTAACACCAATAGTAATCGAATGACATATAGTTTTTATTCAAAAAGACTTCACTATAGGGGGTATTCACTAACAAACTTTCGCTTTTCCCAATATAAGGTCAAAATCCCCAAAATACTATTTTTCCTATAAATCCTAAACGAAACGATGTTCCACAAATTTGAGCACATTAGTGAAAAGCTAAAACCAACAGTAATCGAATGACATATAGTTTTTATTCAAAAAGACTTCACTATAGGGGGTATTCACTAACAAACTTTCGCTTTTCCCAATATAAGGTCAAAATCCCCAAAATACTATTTTGCCTATAAATCCTAAACGAAACGATGTCCCACAAATTTGAACACAGCAGTGAAAAGCTAAAACTAATAGTAATCGAATGACTTAGAGCTTTTATTCAAAAAGACTTCAGTACAGGGGGTATTCACTAACAAACTTTCATTTTCCCCAAAATAAGGTCAAAATCGCCAAAATACTATTTTTCCTATAAATCCTAAACGAAACGATCTCCCACAAATTTGAGCACATCAGTGAAAAGCTAAAACCAACAGTAATCGAATGACATATAGTTTTTATTCAAAAAGACATCAGTATAGGGGGTACTCACTAACAAACTTTCATTTTTCCCAAAATAAGGTCAAAATCTCCAAAATACTATTTTTCCTATAAATCCTAAACGAAACGATGTCCCACAAATTTGAACACAGCAGTGAAAAGCTAACACCAATAGTAATCGAATGACATATAGTTTTTATTCAAAAAGACTTCAGTATAGGGGGTATTCACTAACAAACTTTCGCTTTTCCCAATATAAGGTCAAAATCCCCAAAATACGAATTTTCTTATAAATCCTAAACGAAACGATGTCGCACAAATTTGAACACATCAGTGAAAAGCTAAAACCAATAGTAATCGAAGGACATATAGTTTTTATTCAAAAAGACTTCAGTATAGGGGGTATTCACTAACAAACTTTCATTTTTCCCAAAATAAGGTCAAAATCCCCAAAATACTATTTTTCCTATAAATCCTAAACGAAACAATGTCCCACAAATTTGAACACAGCAGTGAAAAGCGAACACAAATAGTAATCGAATGACTTAGAGTTTTTATTCAAAAAGACTTCAGTAAAGGGGGTATTCACTAACAAATTTTCATTTTTCCCAAAATAAGGTCAAAATCTCCAAAATACTATTTTTCCTATAAATCCTAAACGAAACGATGTCCCACAAAGTTGAACACAGCAGTGAAAAGCTAACACCAATAGTAATCGAATGACATATAGTTTTTATTCAAAAAGACTTCAGTATAGGGGGTATTCACTAACAAACTTTCGCTTTTCCCAATATAAGGTCAAAATCCCCAAAATACGAATTTTCTTATAAATCCTAAACGAAACGATGTCGCACAAATTTGAACACATCAGTGAAAAGCTAAAACCAATAGTAATCGAATGACATATAGTTTTTATTCAAAAAGACTTCAGTATAGGGGGTATTCACTAGCAAACTTTCGCTTTTCCCAAAATAAGGTCAAAATCCCCAAAATACTATTTTTCCTATAAATCCTAAACGAAACGATGTCCCACAAATTTGAATACAGCAATGGAAAGCTAAAACCAATAGTAATCGAATGACATAGAGTTTTTATTCAAAAAGACTTCAGTATAGGGGGTATACACTAACAAACTTTCGCTTTTCCCAAAATAAGGTCAAAATCCCCAAAATACTATTTTTCCTATAAATCCTAAACGAAACGATGTCCCACAAATTTGCATACAGCAATGGAAAGCTAAAACCAATAGTAATCGAATGACGTAGAGTTTTTATTCAAAAAGACTTCAGTATAGGGGTTATTCACTAGCAAACTTTCGCTTTTCCCAAAATAAGGTCAAAATCCCCAAAATACTATTTTTCCTATAAATCCTAAACGAAACGATGTCCCACAAATTTGAATACAGCAATGGAAAGCTAAAACCAATAGTAATTGAATGACATAGAGCTTTTATTCAAAAAGACTTCAGTATAGGGGGTATACACTAACAAACTTTTGCTTTTCCCAAAATAAGGTCAAAATCCCCAAAATACTATTTTTCCTATAAATCCTAAACGAAAAGATGTCCCACAAATTTGAATACAGCAATGGAAAGCTAAAACCAATAGTAATCGAATGACATAGAGCATTTATTCAAAAAGACTTCAGTATAGGGGGTATAGACTAACAAACTTTCGCTTTTCCCAAAATAAGGTCAAAATCCCCAAAATACTATTTTTCCTATAAATCCTAAACGAAACGATGTCCCACAAATCTGAATACAGCAATGGAAAGCTAAAACCAATAGTAATCGAATGACATAGAGTTTTTATTCAAAAAGACTTCAGTATAGGGGGTATTCACTAGCAAACTTTCGCTTTTCCCAAAATAAGGTCAAAATCCCCAAAATACTATTTTTCCTATAAATCCTAAACGAAACGATGTCCCACAAATTTGAATACAGCAATGAAAAGCTAAAACCAATAGTAATCGAATGACATAGAGTTTTTATTCAAAAAGACTTCAGTATAGGGGGTATTCACTAGCAAACTTTCGCTTTTCCCAAAATAAGGTCAAAATCCCCAAACAACTATTTTTCCTATAAATCCTAAACGAAACGATGTCCCACAAATTTGAATACAGCAATGGAAAGCTAAAACCAATAGTAATCGAATAACATAGAGCTTTTATTCAAAAAGACTTCAGTATAGGGGGTATACACTAACAAACTTTTGCTTTTCCCAACATAAGGTCAAAATCCCCAAAATACTATTTTTCCTATAAATCCTAAACGAAACGATGTCCCACAAATTTGAATACAGCAATGGAAAGCTAAAACCAATAGTAATCGAATGACATAGAGCTTTTATTCGATGTCCCACAAATTTGAATACAGCAATGGAAAGCTAAAACCAATAGTAATTGAATGACATAGAGCTTTTATTCAAAAAGACTTCAGTATAGGGGGTATACACTAACAAACTTTTGCTTTTCCCAAAATAAGGTCAAAATCCCCAAAATACTATTTTTCCTATAAATCCTAAACGAAAAGATGTCCCACAAATTTGAATACAGCAATGGAAAGCTAAAACCAATAGTAATCGAATGACATAGAGCATTTATTCAAAAAGACTTCAGTATAGGGGGTATAGACTAACAAACTTTCGCTTTTCCCAAAATAAGGTCAAAATCCCCAAAATACTATTTTTCCTATAAATCCTAAACGAAACGATGTCCCACAAATCTGAATACAGCAATGGAAAGCTAAAACCAATAGTAATCGAATGACATAGAGTTTTTATTCAAAAAGACTTCAGTATAGGGGGTATTCACTAGCAAACTTTCGCTTTTCCCAAAATAAGGTCAAAATCCCCAAAATACTATTTTTCCTATAAATCCTAAACGAAACGATGTCCCACAAATTTGAATACAGCAATGAAAAGCTAAAACCAATAGTAATCGAATGACATAGAGTTTTTATTCAAAAAGACTTCAGTATAGGGGGTATTCACTAGCAAACTTTCGCTTTTCCCAAAATAAGGTCAAAATCCCCAAACAACTATTTTTCCTATAAATCCTAAACGAAACGATGTCCCACAAATTTGAATACAGCAATGGAAAGCTAAAACCAATAGTAATCGAATGACATAGAGCTTTTATTCAAAAAGACTTCAGTATAGGGGGTATACACTAACAAACTTTTGCTTTTCCCAAAATAAGGTCAAAATCCCCAAAATACTATTTTTCCTATAAATCCTAAACGAAACGATGTCCCACAAATTTGAATACAGCAATGGAAAGCTAAAACCAATAGTAATCGAATGACATAGAGCTTTTATTCAAAAAGACTTCAGTATAGGGGGTATACACTAACAAACTTTCGCTTTTCCCAAAATAAGGTCAAAATCCCCAAAATACTATTTTTCCTATAAATCCTAAACGAAACGATGTCCCACAAACTTGAATACAGCAATGGAAAGCTAAAACCAATAGTAATCGAATGGCATAGAGCTTTTTTTCAAAAAGACTTCAGTATAGAGGGTATACACTAACAAACTTTCGCTTTTCCCAAAATAAGGTCAAAATCCCCAAAAAACTATTTTTCCTATAAATCCTAAACGAAACGATGTCCCACAAATTTGAATACAGCAATGGAAAGCTAAAACCAATAGTAATCGAATGACATAGAGTTTTTATTCAAAAAGACTTCAGTATAGGGGGTATACACTAACAAACTTTCGCTTTTCCCAAAATAAGGTCAAAATCCCCAAAATACTATTTTTCCTATAAATCCTAAACGAAACGATGTCCCACAAATTTGCATACAGCAATGGAAAGCTAAAACCAATAGTAATCGAATGACGTAGAGTTTTTATTCAAAAAGACTTCAGTATAGGGGTTATTCACTAGCAAACTTTCGCTTTTCCCAAAATAAGGTCAAAATCCCCAAAATACTATTTTTCCTATAAATCCTAAACGAAACGATGTCCCACAAATTTGAATACAGCAATGGAAAGCTAAAACCAATAGTAATTGAATGACATAGAGCTTTTATTCAAAAAGACTTCAGTATAGGGGGTATACACTAACAAACTTTTGCTTTTCCCAAAATAAGGTCAAAATCCCCAAAATACTATTTTTCCTATAAATCCTAAACGAAAAGATGTCCCACAAATTTGAATACAGCAATGGAAAGCTAAAACCAATAGTAATCGAATGACATAGAGCATTTATTCAAAAAGACTTCAGTATAGGGGGTATAGACTAACAAACTTTCGCTTTTCCCAAAATAAGGTCAAAATCCCCAAAATACTATTTTTCCTATAAATCCTAAACGAAACGATGTCCCACAAACCTGAATACAGCAATGGAAAGCTAAAACCAATAGTAATCGAATGGCATAGAGCTTTTTTTCAAAAAGACTTCAGTATAGAGGGTATTCACTAGCAAACTTTCGCTTTTCCCAAAATAAGGTCAAAATCCCCAAAATACTATTTTTCCTATAAATCCTAAACGAAACGATGTCCCACAAATCTGAATACAGCAATGGAAAGCTAAAACCAATAGTAATCGAATGACATAGAGTTTTTATTCAAAAAGACTTCAGTATAGGGGGTATACACTAACAAACTTTTGCTTTTCCGAAAATAAGGTCAAAATCCCCAAAATACTATTTTTCCTATAAATCCTAAACGAAACGATGTCCCACAAATTTGAATACAGCAATGGAAAGCTAAAACCAATAGTAATCGAATGACATAGAGCTTTTATTCAAAAAGACTTCAGTATAGGGGGTATACACTAACAAACTTTCGCTTTTCCCAAAATAAGGTCAAAATCCCCAAAATACTATTTTTCCTATAAATCCTAAACGAAACGATGTCCCACAAACCTGAATACAGCAATGGAAAGCTAAAACCAATAGTAATCGAATGGCATAGAGCTTTTTTTCAAAAAGACTTCAGTATAGAGGGTATACACTAACAAACTTTCGCTTTTCCCAAAATAAGGTCAAAATCCCCAAAAAACTATTTTTCCTATAAATCCTAAACGAAACGATGTCCCACAAATTTGAATACAGCAATGGAAAGCTAAAACCAATAGTAATCGAATGACATAAAGTTTTTATTCAAAAAGACTTCAGTATAGGGGGTATTCACTAACAAACTTTCGCTTTTCCCAAAATAAGGTCAAAATCCCCGAAATACTATTTTTCCTATAAATCCTAAACGAAACGATGTCCCACAAATTTGAATACAGCAATGGAAAGCTAAAACCAATAGTAATCGAATGACATATAGTTTTAATTCAAAAAGACTTCAGTATAGGGGGTATTCACTAACAAACTTTCATTTTTCCCAAAATAAGGTCAAAATCCCCAAAATACTATTTTTCCTATAAATCCTAAACGAAACGATGTCCCACAAATTTGAATACAGCAATGGAAAGCTAAAACCAATTATAATCGAATGGCATAGAGCTTTTTTTCAAAAAGACTTCAGTATAGAGGGTATACACTAACAAACTTTCGCTTTTCCCAAAATAAGGTCAAAATCCCCAAAAAACTATTTTTCCTATAAATCCTAAACGAAACGATGTCCCACAAATTTGAATACAGCAATGGAAAGCTAAAACCAATAGTAATCGAATGACATAAAGTTTTTATTCAAAAAGACTTCAGTATAGGGGGTATTCACTAACAAACTTTCGCTTTTCCCAAAATAAGGTCAAAATCCCCGAAATACTATTTTTCCTATAAATCCTAAACGAAACGATGTCCCACAAATTTGAATACAGCAATGGAAAGCTAAAACCAATAGTAATCGAATGACATATAGTTTTTACTCAAAAAGACTTCAGTATAGGGGTATTCACTAACAAACTTTCGCTTTTCAGAAAAATAACCTAAGCAAAACGAAAAATTCGATCACGGCAATGGAGAGCCTAAAACACAGCAATGGAAAGCTAAAACCAATAGTAATCGAATGACATATAGTTTTTATTCAAAAAGACTTCAGTATAGGGGGTATTCACTAGCAAACTTTCGCTTTTCCCAAAATAAGGTCAAAATCCCCAAAATACTATTTTTCCTATAAATCCTAAACGAAACGATGTCCCACAAATTTGAATACAGCAATGGAAAGCTAAAACCAATAGCAAACGAATGACATAGAGTTTTTATTCAAAAAGACTTCAGTATAGGGGGTATTCACTAACAAACTTTCGCTTTTCCCAAAATAAGGTCAAAATCCCCAAAATACTATTTTTCCTATAAATCCTAAACGAAACGATGTCCCACAAATTTGAATACAGCAATGGAAAGCTAAAACCAATAAAAATCGAATGACATAAAGTTTTTATTCAAAAAGACTTCAGTATAGGGGATATTCACTAGCAAACTTTCGCTTTCCCAAAATAAGGTCAAAATCCCCGAAATACTATTTTTCCTATAAATCCTAAACGAAACGATGTCCCACAAATTTGAATACAGCAATGGAAAGCTAAAACCAATAGTAATCGAATGACATATAGTTTTTATTCAAAAAGACTTCAGTATAGGGGGTATTCACTAACAAACTTTCATTTTTCCCACAATAAGGTCAAAATCCCCAAAATACTATTTTGCCTATAACACCTAAACGAAACGATGTCCCACATACTATTTTTCCTATAAATCCTAAACGAAACGATGTCCCACAAATTTGAATACAGCAATGGAAAGCTAAAACCAATAGTAATCGAATGACATAGAGTTTTTTATTAAAAAAGGCATCAGTATAGGGGGTATTCACTAACAAACTTTCGCTTTTCCCAAAATAAGGTCAAAATCCCCAAAATACTATTTTTCCTATAAATCCTAAACGAAACGATGTCCCACAAATTTGAATACAGCAATGGAAAGCTAAAACCAATAGTAATCGAATGACATAGAGTTTTTATTCAAAAAGACTTCAGTATAGGGGTATTCACTAACAAACTTTCGCTTTTCAGAAAAATAACCTAAGCAAAACGAAAAATTCGATCACGGCAATGGAGAGCCTAAAACACAGCAATGGAAAGCTAAAACCAATAGTAATCGAATGACATATAGTTTTTATTCAAAAACACTTCAGTATAGGGGGTATTCACTAGCAAACTTTCGCTTTTCCCAAAATAAGGGCAAAATCCCCAAAATACTATTTTTCCTATAAATCCTAAACGAAACGATGTCCCACAAATTTGAATACAGCAATGGAAAGCTAAAACCAATAGTAATCGAATGACATAGAGTTTTTATTCAAAAAGACTTCAGTATAGGGGGTATTCACTAACAAACTTTCATTTTTCCCACAATAAGGTCAAAATCCCCAAAATACTATTTTGCCTATAACACCTAAACGAAACGATGTCCCACAAATTTGAATACAGCAATGGAAAGCTAAAACCAATAGTAATCGAATAACATATAGTTTTTACTCAAAAAGACTTCAGTATAGGGGTATTCACTAACAAACTTTCGCTTTTCAGAAAAATAACCTAAGCAAAACGAAAAATTCGATCACGGCAATGGAGAGCCTAAAACACAGAAATGGAAAGCTAAAACCAATAGTAATCGAATGACATATAGTTTTTATTCAAAACGACTTCAGTATAGGGGGTATTCACTAGCAAACTTTCGCTTTTCCCAAAATAAGGTCAAAATCCCCAAAATACTATTTTTCCTATAAATCCTAAACGAAACGATGTCCCACAAATTTGAATACAGCAATGGAAAGCTAAAACCAATAGTAATCGAATGACATAGAGTTTTTATTCAAAAAGACTTCAGTATAGGGGGTATTCACTAGCAAACTTTCGCTTTTCCCAAAATAAGTCAAAATCCCCAAAATACTATTTTTCCTATAAATCCTAAACGAAACGATGTCCCACAAATTTGAATACAGCAATGGAAAGCTAAAACCAATAGTAATCGAATGACATAGAGCTTTTATTCAAAAAGACTTCAGTATAGGGGGTATACACTAACAAACTTTCGCTTTTCCCAAAATAAGGTCAAAATCCCCAAAATACTATTTTTCCTATAAATCCTAAACGAAACGATGTCCCACAAATTTGAATACAGCAATGGAAAGCTAAAACCAATTATAATCGAATGGCATAGAGCTTTTTTTCAAAAAGACTTCAGTATAGAGGGTATACACTAACAAACTTTCGCTTTTCCCAAAATAAGGTCAAAATCCCCAAAAAACTATTTTTCCTATAAATCCTAAACGAAACGATGTCCCACAAATTTGAATACAGCAATGGAAAGCTAAAACCAATAGTAATCGAATGACATAAAGTTTTTATTCAAAAAGACTTCAGTATAGGGGGTATTCACTAACAAACTTTCGCTTTTCCCAAAATAAGGTCAAAATCCCCGAAATACTATTTTTCCTATAAATCCTAAACGAAACGATGTCCCACAAATTTGAATACAGCAATGGAAAGCTAAAACCAATAGTAATCGAATGACATATAGTTTTTACTCAAAAAGACTTCAGTATAGGGGTATTCACTAACAAACTTTCGCTTTTCAGAAAAATAACCTAAGCAAAACGAAAAATTCGATCACGGCAATGGAGAGCCTAAAACACAGCAATGGAAAGCTAAAACCAATAGTAATCGAATGACATATAGTTTTTATTCAAAAAGACTTCAGTATAGGGGGTATTCACTAGCAAACTTTCGCTTTTCCCAAAATAAGGTCAAAATCCCCAAAATACTATTTTTCCTATAAATCCTAAACGAAACGATGTCCCACAAATTTGAATACAGCAATGGAAAGCTAAAACCAATAGCAAACGAATGACATAGAGTTTTTATTCAAAAAGACTTCAGTATAGGGGGTATTCACTAACAAACTTTCGCTTTTCCCAAAATAAGGTCAAAATCCCCAAAATACTATTTTTCCTATAAATCCTAAACGAAACGATGTCCCACAAATTTGAATACAGCAATGGAAAGCTAAAACCAATAAAAATCGAATGACATAAAGTTTTTATTCAAAAAGACTTCAGTATAGGGGATATTCACTAGCAAACTTTCGCTTTCCCAAAATAAGGTCAAAATCCCCGAAATACTATTTTTCCTATAAATCCTAAACGAAACGATGTCCCACAAATTTGAATACAGCAATGGAAAGCTAAAACCAATAGTAATCGAATGACATATAGTTTTTATTCAAAAAGACTTCAGTATAGGGGGTATTCACTAACAAACTTTCATTTTTCCCACAATAAGGTCAAAATCCCCAAAATACTATTTTGCCTATAACACCTAAACGAAACGATGTCCCACATACTATTTTTCCTATAAATCCTAAACGAAACGATGTCCCACAAATTTGAATACAGCAATGGAAAGCTAAAACCAATAGTAATCGAATGACATAGAGTTTTTATTAAAAAAGGCATCAGTATAGGGGGTATTCACTAACAAACTTTCGCTTTTCCCAAAATAAGGTCAAAATCCCCAAAATACTATTTTTCCTATAAATCCTAAACGAAACGATGTCCCACAAATTTGAATACAGCAATGGAAAGCTAAAACCAATAGTAATCGAATGACATAGAGTTTTTATTCAAAAAGACTTCAGTATAGGGGTATTCACTAACAAACTTTCGCTTTTCCCAAAATAAGGTCAAAATCCCCAAAATACTATTTTTCCTATAAATCCTAAACGAAACGATGTCCCACAAATTTGCATACAGCAATGGAAAGCTAAAACCAATAGTAATCGAATGACGTAGAGTTTTTATTCAAAAAGACTTCAGTATAGGGGTTATTCACTAGCAAACTTTCGCTTTTCCCAAAATAAGGTCAAAATCCCCAAAATACTATTTTTCCTATAAATCCTAAACGAAACGATGTCCCACAAATTTGAATACAGCAATGGAAAGCTAAAACCAATAGTAATTGAATGACATAGAGCTTTTATTCAAAAAGACTTCAGTATAGGGGGTATACACTAACAAACTTTTGCTTTTCCCAAAATAAGGTCAAAATCCCCAAAATACTATTTTTCCTATAAATCCTAAACGAAAAGATGTCCCACAAATTTGAATACAGCAATGGAAAGCTAAAACCAATAGTAATCGAATGACATAGAGCATTTATTCAAAAAGACTTCAGTATAGGGGGTATAGACTAACAAACTTTCGCTTTTCCCAAAATAAGGTCAAAATCCCCAAAATACTATTTTTCCTATAAATCCTAAACGAAACGATGTCCCACAAACCTGAATACAGCAATGGAAAGCTAAAACCAATAGTAATCGAATGGCATAGAGCTTTTTTTCAAAAAGACTTCAGTATAGAGGGTATTCACTAGCAAACTTTCGCTTTTCCCAAAATAAGGTCAAAATCCCCAAAATACTATTTTTCCTATAAATCCTAAACGAAACGATGTCCCACAAATTTGAATACAGCAATGGAAAGCTAAAACCAATAGTAATTGAATGACATAGAGCTTTTATTCAAAAAGACTTCAGTATAGGGGGTATACACTAACAAACTTTTGCTTTTCCCAAAATAAGGTCAAAATCCCCAAAATACTATTTTTCCTATAAATCCTAAACGAAAAGATGTCCCACAAATTTGAATACAGCAATGGAAAGCTAAAACCAATAGTAATCGAATGACGTAGAGTTTTTATTCAAAAAGACTTCAGTATAGGGGTTATTCACTAGCAAACTTTCGCTTTTCCCAAAATAAGGTCAAAATCCCCAAAATACTATTTTTCCTATAAATCCTAAACGAAACGATGTCCCACAAATCTGAATACAGCAATGGAAAGCTAAAACCAATAGTAATCGAATGACATAGAGTTTTTATTCAAAAAGACTTCAGTATAGGGGGTATACACTAACAAACTTTTGCTTTTCCGAAAATAAGGTCAAAATCCCCAAAATACTATTTTTCCTATAAATCCTAAACGAAACGATGTCCCACAAATTTGAATACAGCAATGGAAAGCTAAAACCAATAGTAATCGAATGACATAGAGCTTTTATTCAAAAAGACTTCAGTATAGGGGGTATACACTAACAAACTTTCGCTTTTCCCAAAATAAGGTCAAAATCCCCAAAATACTATTTTTCCTATAAATCCTAAACGAAACGATGTCCCACAAACCTGAATACAGCAATGGAAAGCTAAAACCAATAGTAATCGAATGGCATAGAGCTTTTTTCAAAAAGACTTCAGTATAGAGGGTATACACTAACAAACTTTCGCTTTTCCCAAAATAAGGTCAAAATCCCCAAAAAACTATTTTTCCTATAAATCCTAAACGAAACGATGTCCCACAAATTTGAATACAGCAATGGAAAGCTAAAACCAATAGTAATCGAATGACATATAGTTTTAATTCAAAAAGACTTCAGTATAGGGGGTATTCACTAACAAACTTTCATTTTTCCCAAAATAAGGTCAAAATCCCCAAAATACTATTTTTCCTATAAATCCTAAACGAAACGATGTCCCACAAATTTGAATACAGCAATGGAAAGCTAAAACCAATTATAATCGAATGGCATAGAGCTTTTTTTCAAAAAGACTTCAGTATAGAGGGTATACACTAACAAACTTTCGCTTTTCCCAAAATAAGGTCAAAATCCCCAAAAAACTATTTTTCCTATAAATCCTAAACGAAACGATGTCCCACAAATTTGAATACAGCAATGGAAAGCTAAAACCAATAGTAATCGAATGACATAAAGTTTTTATTCAAAAAGACTTCAGTATAGGGGGTATTCACTAACAAACTTTCGCTTTTCCCAAAATAAGGTCAAAATCCCCGAAATACTATTTTTCCTATAAATCCTAAACGAAACGATGTCCCACAAATTTGAATACAGCAATGGAAAGCTAAAACCAATAGTAATCGAATGACATATAGTTTTTACTCAAAAAGACTTCAGTATAGGGGTATTCACTAACAAACTTTCGCTTTTCAGAAAAATAACCTAAGCAAAACGAAAAATTCGATCACGGCAATGGAGAGCCTAAAACACAGCAATGGAAAGCTAAAACCAATAGTAATCGAATGACATATAGTTTTTATTCAAAAAGACTTCAGTATAGGGGGTATTCACTAGCAAACTTTCGCTTTTCCCAAAATAAGGTCAAAATCCCCAAAATACTATTTTTCCTATAAATCCTAAACGAAACGATGTCCCACAAATTTGAATACAGCAATGGAAAGCTAAAACCAATAGCAAACGAATGACATAGAGTTTTTATTCAAAAAGACTTCAGTATAGGGGGTATTCACTAACAAACTTTCGCTTTTCCCAAAATAAGGTCAAAATCCCCAAAATACTATTTTTCCTATAAATCCTAAACGAAACGATGTCCCACAAATTTGAATACAGCAATGGAAAGCTAAAACCAATAAAAATCGAATGACATAAAGTTTTTATTCAAAAAGACTTCAGTATAGGGGATATTCACTAGCAAACTTTCGCTTTCCCAAAATAAGGTCAAAATCCCCGAAATACTATTTTTCCTATAAATCCTAAACGAAACGATGTCCCACAAATTTGAATACAGCAATGGAAAGCTAAAACCAATAGTAATCGAATGACATATAGTTTTTATTCAAAAAGACTTCAGTATAGGGGGTATTCACTAACAAACTTTCATTTTTCCCACAATAAGGTCAAAATCCCCAAAATACTATTTTGCCTATAACACCTAAACGAAACGATGTCCCACATACTATTTTTCCTATAAATCCTAAACGAAACGATGTCCCACAAATTTGAATACAGCAATGGAAAGCTAAAACCAATAGTAATCGAATGACATAGAGTTTTTATTAAAAAAGGCATCAGTATAGGGGGTATTCACTAACAAACTTTCGCTTTTCCCAAAATAAGGTCAAAATCCCCAAAATACTATTTTTCCTATAAATCCTAAACGAAACGATGTCCCACAAATTTGAATACAGCAATGGAAAGCTAAAACCAATAGTAATCGAATGACATAGAGTTTTTATTCAAAAAGACTTCAGTATAGGGGTATTCACTAACAAACTTTCGCTTTTCAGAAAAATAACCTAAGCAAAACGAAAAATTCGATCACGGCAATGGAGAGCCTAAAACACAGCAATGGAAAGCTAAAACCAATAGTAATCGAATGACATATAGTTTTTATTCAAAAACACTTCAGTATAGGGGGTATTCACTAGCAAACTTTCGCTTTTCCCAAAATAAGGGCAAAATCCCCAAAATACTATTTTTCCTATAAATCCTAAACGAAAC
The DNA here is from genome assembly GCA_963932375.1 of Phania funesta. NCBI lineage: Eukaryota > Metazoa > Arthropoda > Insecta > Diptera > Tachinidae > Phania > Phania funesta. The sequence goes on from OZ010654.1 coordinate 46,520,011, forward strand.
GATGTCCCACAAATTTGAATACAGCAATGGAAAGCTAAAACCAATAGTAATCGAATGACATAGAGTTTTTATTCAAAAAGACTTCAGTATAGGGGGTATTCACTAACAAACTTTCATTTTTCCCACAATAAGGTCAAAATCCCCAAAATACTATTTTGCCTATAACACCTAAACGAAACGATGTCCCACAAATTTGAATACAGCAATGGAAAGCTAAAACCAATAGTAATCGAATAACATATAGTTTTTACTCAAAAAGACTTCAGTATAGGGGTATTCACTAACAAACTTTCGCTTTTCAGAAAAATAACCTAAGCAAAACGAAAAATTCGATCACGGCAATGGAGAGCCTAAAACACAGAAATGGAAAGCTAAAACCAATAGTAATCGAATGACATATAGTTTTTATTCAAAACGACTTCAGTATAGGGGGTATTCACTAGCAAACTTTCGCTTTTCCCAAAATAAGGTCAAAATCCCCAAAATACTATTTTTCCTATAAATCCTAAACGAAACGATGTCCCACAAATTTGAATACAGCAATGGAAAGCTAAAACCAATAGTAATCGAATGACATAGAGTTTTTATTCAAAAAGACTTCAGTATAGGGGGTATTCACTAGCAAACTTTCGCTTTTCCCAAAATAAGTCAAAATCCCCAAAATACTATTTTTCCTATAAATCCTAAACGAAACGATGTCCCACAAATTTGAATACAGCAATGGAAAGCTAAAACCAATAGTAATCGAATGACATAGAGCTTTTATTCAAAAAGACTTCAGTATAGGGGGTATACACTAACAAACTTTCGCTTTTCCCAAAATAAGGTCAAAATCCCCAAAATACTATTTTTCCTATAAATCCTAAACGAAACGATGTCCCACAAATTTGAATACAGCAATGGAAAGCTAAAACCAATTATAATCGAATGGCATAGAGCTTTTTTTCAAAAAGACTTCAGTATAGAGGGTATACACTAACAAACTTTCGCTTTTCCCAAAATAAGGTCAAAATCCCCAAAAAACTATTTTTCCTATAAATCCTAAACGAAACGATGTCCCACAAATTTGAATACAGCAATGGAAAGCTAAAACCAATAGTAATCGAATGACATAAAGTTTTTATTCAAAAAGACTTCAGTATAGGGGGTATTCACTAACAAACTTTCGCTTTTCCCAAAATAAGGTCAAAATCCCCGAAATACTATTTTTCCTATAAATCCTAAACGAAACGATGTCCCACAAATTTGAATACAGCAATGGAAAGCTAAAACCAATAGTAATCGAATGACATATAGTTTTTACTCAAAAAGACTTCAGTATAGGGGTATTCACTAACAAACTTTCGCTTTTCAGAAAAATAACCTAAGCAAAACGAAAAATTCGATCACGGCAATGGAGAGCCTAAAACACAGCAATGGAAAGCTAAAACCAATAGTAATCGAATGACATATAGTTTTTATTCAAAAAGACTTCAGTATAGGGGGTATTCACTAGCAAACTTTCGCTTTTCCCAAAATAAGGTCAAAATCCCCAAAATACTATTTTTCCTATAAATCCTAAACGAAACGATGTCCCACAAATTTGAATACAGCAATGGAAAGCTAAAACCAATAGCAAACGAATGACATAGAGTTTTTATTCAAAAAGACTTCAGTATAGGGGGTATTCACTAACAAACTTTCGCTTTTCCCAAAATAAGGTCAAAATCCCCAAAATACTATTTTTCCTATAAATCCTAAACGAAACGATGTCCCACAAATTTGAATACAGCAATGGAAAGCTAAAACCAATAAAAATCGAATGACATAAAGTTTTTATTCAAAAAGACTTCAGTATAGGGGATATTCACTAGCAAACTTTCGCTTTCCCAAAATAAGGTCAAAATCCCCGAAATACTATTTTTCCTATAAATCCTAAACGAAACGATGTCCCACAAATTTGAATACAGCAATGGAAAGCTAAAACCAATAGTAATCGAATGACATATAGTTTTTATTCAAAAAGACTTCAGTATAGGGGGTATTCACTAACAAACTTTCATTTTTCCCACAATAAGGTCAAAATCCCCAAAATACTATTTTGCCTATAACACCTAAACGAAACGATGTCCCACATACTATTTTTCCTATAAATCCTAAACGAAACGATGTCCCACAAATTTGAATACAGCAATGGAAAGCTAAAACCAATAGTAATCGAATGACATAGAGTTTTTATTAAAAAAGGCATCAGTATAGGGGGTATTCACTAACAAACTTTCGCTTTTCCCAAAATAAGGTCAAAATCCCCAAAATACTATTTTTCCTATAAATCCTAAACGAAACGATGTCCCACAAATTTGAATACAGCAATGGAAAGCTAAAACCAATAGTAATCGAATGACATAGAGTTTTTATTCAAAAAGACTTCAGTATAGGGGTATTCACTAACAAACTTTCGCTTTTCAGAAAAATAACCTAAGCAAAACGAAAAATTCGATCACGGCAATGGAGAGCCTAAAACACAGCAATGGAAAGCTAAAACCAATAGTAATCGAATGACATATAGTTTTTATTCAAAAAGACTTCAGTATAGGGGGTATTCACTAGCAAACTTTCGCTTTTCCCAAAATAAGGTCAAAATCCCCAAAATACTATTTTTCCTATAAATCCTAAACGAAACGATGTCCCACAAATTTGAATACAGCAATGGAAAGCTAAAACCAATAGCAAACGAATGACATAGAGTTTTTATTCAAAAAGACTTCAGTATAGGGGGTATTCACTAACAAACTTTCGCTTTTCCCAAAATAAGGTCAAAATCCCCAAAATACTATTTTTCCTATAAATCCTAAACGAAACGATGTCCCACAAATTTGAATACAGCAATGGAAAGCTAAAACCAATAAAAATCGAATGACATAAAGTTTTTATTCAAAAAGACTTCAGTATAGGGGATATTCACTAGCAAACTTTCGCTTTCCCAAAATAAGGTCAAAATCCCCGAAATACTATTTTTCCTATAAATCCTAAACGAAACGATGTCCCACAAATTTGAATACAGCAATGGAAAGCTAAAACCAATAGTAATCGAATGACATATAGTTTTTATTCAAAAAGACTTCAGTATAGGGGGTATTCACTAACAAACTTTCATTTTTCCCACAATAAGGTCAAAATCCCCAAAATACTATTTTGCCTATAACACCTAAACGAAACGATGTCCCACATACTATTTTTCCTATAAATCCTAAACGAAACGATGTCCCACAAATTTGAATACAGCAATGGAAAGCTAAAACCAATAGTAATCGAATGACATAGAGTTTTTATTAAAAAAGGCATCAGTATAGGGGGTATTCACTAACAAACTTTCGCTTTTCCCAAAATAAGGTCAAAATCCCCAAAATACTATTTTTCCTATAAATCCTAAACGAAACGATGTCCCACAAATTTGAATACAGCAATGGAAAGCTAAAACCAATAGTAATCGAATGACATAGAGTTTTTATTCAAAAAGACTTCAGTATAGGGGTATTCACTAACAAACTTTCGCTTTTCAGAAAAATAACCTAAGCAAAACGAAAAATTCGATCACGGCAATGGAGAGCCTAAAACACAGCAATGGAAAGCTAAAACCAATAGTAATCGAATGACATATAGTTTTTATTCAAAAACACTTCAGTATAGGGGGTATTCACTAGCAAACTTTCGCTTTTCCCAAAATAAGGGCAAAATCCCCAAAATACTATTTTTCCTATAAATCCTAAACGAAACGATGTCCCACAAATTTGAATACAGCAATGGAAAGCTAAAACCAATAGTAATCGAATGACATAGAGTTTTTATTCAAAAAGACTTCAGTATAGGGGGTATTCACTAACAAACTTTCATTTTTCCCACAATAAGGTCAAAATCCCCAAAATACTATTTTGCCTATAACACCTAAACGAAACGATGTCCCACAAATTTGAATACAGCAATGGAAAGCTAAAACCAATAGTAATCGAATAACATATAGTTTTTACTCAAAAAGACTTCAGTATAGGGGTATTCACTAACAAACTTTCGCTTTTCAGAAAAATAACCTAAGCAAAACGAAAAATTCGATCACGGCAATGGAGAGCCTAAAACACAGAAATGGAAAGCTAAAACCAATAGTAATCGAATGACATATAGTTTTTATTCAAAACGACTTCAGTATAGGGGGTATTCACTAGCAAACTTTCGCTTTTCCCAAAATAAGGTCAAAATCCCCAAAATACTATTTTTCCTATAAATCCTAAACGAAACGATGTCCCACAAATTTGAATACAGCAATGGAAAGCTAAAACCAATAGTAATCGAATGACATAGAGTTTTTATTCAAAAAGACTTCAGTATAGGGGGTATTCACTAGCAAACTTTCGCTTTTCCCAAAATAAGTCAAAATCCCCAAAATACTATTTTTCCTATAAATCCTAAACGAAACGATGTCCCACAAATTTGAATACAGCAATGGAAAGCTAAAACCAATAGTAATCGAATGACATAGAGCTTTTATTCAAAAAGACTTCAGTATAGGGGGTATACACTAACAAACTTTCGCTTTTCCCAAAATAAGGTCAAAATCCCCAAAATACTATTTTTCCTATAAATCCTAAACGAAACGATGTCCCACAAATTTGAATACAGCAATGGAAAGCTAAAACCAATTATAATCGAATGGCATAGAGCTTTTTTTCAAAAAGACTTCAGTATAGAGGGTATACACTAACAAACTTTCGCTTTTCCCAAAATAAGGTCAAAATCCCCAAAAAACTATTTTTCCTATAAATCCTAAACGAAACGATGTCCCACAAATTTGAATACAGCAATGGAAAGCTAAAACCAATAGTAATCGAATGACATAAAGTTTTTATTCAAAAAGACTTCAGTATAGGGGGTATTCACTAACAAACTTTCGCTTTTCCCAAAATAAGGTCAAAATCCCCGAAATACTATTTTTCCTATAAATCCTAAACGAAACGATGTCCCACAAATTTGAATACAGCAATGGAAAGCTAAAACCAATAGTAATCGAATGACATATAGTTTTTACTCAAAAAGACTTCAGTATAGGGGTATTCACTAACAAACTTTCGCTTTTCAGAAAAATAACCTAAGCAAAACGAAAAATTCGATCACGGCAATGGAGAGCCTAAAACACAGCAATGGAAAGCTAAAACCAATAGTAATCGAATGACATATAGTTTTTATTCAAAAAGACTTCAGTATAGGGGGTATTCACTAGCAAACTTTCGCTTTTCCCAAAATAAGGTCAAAATCCCCAAAATACTATTTTTCCTATAAATCCTAAACGAAACGATGTCCCACAAATTTGAATACAGCAATGGAAAGCTAAAACCAATAGCAAACGAATGACATAGAGTTTTTATTCAAAAAGACTTCAGTATAGGGGGTATTCACTAACAAACTTTCGCTTTTCCCAAAATAAGGTCAAAATCCCCAAAATACTATTTTTCCTATAAATCCTAAACGAAACGATGTCCCACAAATTTGAATACAGCAATGGAAAGCTAAAACCAATAAAAATCGAATGACATAAAGTTTTTATTCAAAAAGACTTCAGTATAGGGGATATTCACTAGCAAACTTTCGCTTTCCCAAAATAAGGTCAAAATCCCCGAAATACTATTTTTCCTATAAATCCTAAACGAAACGATGTCCCACAAATTTGAATACAGCAATGGAAAGCTAAAACCAATAGTAATCGAATGACATATAGTTTTTATTCAAAAAGACTTCAGTATAGGGGGTATTCACTAACAAACTTTCATTTTTCCCACAATAAGGTCAAAATCCCCAAAATACTATTTTGCCTATAACACCTAAACGAAACGATGTCCCACATACTATTTTTCCTATAAATCCTAAACGAAACGATGTCCCACAAATTTGAATACAGCAATGGAAAGCTAAAACCAATAGTAATCGAATGACATAGAGTTTTTATTAAAAAAGGCATCAGTATAGGGGGTATTCACTAACAAACTTTCGCTTTTCCCAAAATAAGGTCAAAATCCCCAAAATACTATTTTTCCTATAAATCCTAAACGAAACGATGTCCCACAAATTTGAATACAGCAATGGAAAGCTAAAACCAATAGTAATCGAATGACATAGAGTTTTTATTCAAAAAGACTTCAGTATAGGGGTATTCACTAACAAACTTTCGCTTTTCAGAAAAATAACCTAAGCAAAACGAAAAATTCGATCACGGCAATGGAGAGCCTAAAACACAGCAATGGAAAGCTAAAACCAATAGTAATCGAATGACATATAGTTTTTATTCAAAAACACTTCAGTATAGGGGGTATTCACTAGCAAACTTTCGCTTTTCCCAAAATAAGGGCAAAATCCCCAAAATACTATTTTTCCTATAAATCCTAAACGAAACGATGTCCCACAAATTTGAATACAGCAATGGAAAGCTAAAACCAATAGTAATCGAATGACATAGAGTTTTTATTCAAAAAGACTTCAGTATAGGGGGTATTCACTAACAAACTTTCATTTTTCCCACAATAAGGTCAAAATCCCCAAAATACTATTTTGCCTATAACACCTAAACGAAACGATGTCCCACAAATTTGAATACAGCAATGGAAAGCTAAAACCAATAGTAATCGAATAACATATAGTTTTTACTCAAAAAGACTTCAGTATAGGGGTATTCACTAACAAACTTTCGCTTTTCAGAAAAATAACCTAAGCAAAACGAAAAATTCGATCACGGCAATGGAGAGCCTAAAACACAGAAATGGAAAGCTAAAACCAATAGTAATCGAATGACATATAGTTTTTATTCAAAACGACTTCAGTATAGGGGGTATTCACTAGCAAACTTTCGCTTTTCCCAAAATAAGGTCAAAATCCCCAAAATACTATTTTTCCTATAAATCCTAAACGAAACGATGTCCCACAAATTTGAATACAGCAATGGAAAGCTAAAACCAATAGTAATCGAATGACATAGAGTTTTTATTCAAAAAGACTTCAGTATAGGGGGTATTCACTAGCAAACTTTCGCTTTTCCCAAAATAAGTCAAAATCCCCAAAATACTATTTTTCCTATAAATCCTAAACGAAACGATGTCCCACAAATTTGAATACAGCAATGGAAAGCTAAAACCAATAGTAATCGAATGACATAGAGCTTTTATTCAAAAAGACTTCAGTATAGGGGGTATACACTAACAAACTTTCGCTTTTCCCAAAATAAGGTCAAAATCCCCAAAATACTATTTTTCCTATAAATCCTAAACGAAACGATGTCCCACAAATTTGAATACAGCAATGGAAAGCTAAAACCAATAGTAATCGAATGGCATAGAGCTTTTTTTCAAAAAGACTTCAGTATAGAGGGTATACACTAACAAACTTTCGCTTTTCCCAAAATAAGGTCAAAATCCCCAAAAAACTATTTTTCCTATAAATCCTAAACGAAACGATGTCTCACAAATTTGAATACAGCAATGGAAAGCTAAAACCAATAGTAATCGAATGACATAAAGTTTTTATTCAAAAAGACTTCAGTATAGGGGGTATTCACTAACAAACTTTCGCTTTTCCCAAAATAAGGTCAAAATCCCCGAAATACTATTTTTCCTATAAATCCTAAACGAAACGATGTCCCACAAATTTGAATACAGCAATGGAAAGCTAAAACCAATAGTAATCGAATGACATATAGTTTTTATTCAAAAAGACTTCAGTATAGGGGGTATTCACTAACAAACTTTCATTTTTCCCACAATAAGGTCAAAATCCCCAAAATACTATTTTGACTATAACACCTAAACGAAACGATGTCCCACAAATTTAAATACAGCAATGGAAAGCTAAAACCAATAGTAATCGAATGACATATAGTTTTTACTCAAAAAGACTTCAGTATAGGGGTATTCACTAACAAACTTTCGCTTTTCAGAAAAATAACCTAAGCAAAACGAAAAATTCGATCACGGCAATGGAGAGCCTAAAACACAGCAATGGAAAGCTAAAACCAATAGTAATCGAATGACATATAGTTTTTATTCAAAAAGACTTCAGTATAGGGGGTATTCACTAGCAAACTTTCGCTTTTCCCAAAATAAGGTCAAAATCCCCAAAATACAATTTTTCCTATAAATCCTAAACGAAACGATGTCCCACAAATTTGAATACAGCAATGGAAAGCTAAAACCAATAGTAATCTAATGACATAGAGTTTTTATTCAAAAAGACTTCAGTATAGGGGGTATTTACTAACAAACTTTCGCTTTTCCCAAAATAAGGTCAAAATCCCCAAAATACTATTTTTCCTCTAAATCCTAAACGAAACGATGTCCCACAAATTTGAATACAGCAATGGAAAGCTAAAACCAATAGTAATCGAATGACATAGAGTTTTTATTCAAAAAGACATCAGTATAGGGGGTATTCACTAACAAACTTTCGCTTTTCCCAAAATAAGGTCAAAATCCCCAAAATACTATTTTTCCTATAAATCCTAAACGAAACGATGTCCCACAAATTTGAATACAGCAATGGAAAGCTAAAACCAATAGTAATCGAATGACATATAGTTTTTATTCAAAAAGACTTCAGTATAGGGGGTATTCACTAACAAACTTTCATTTTTCCCACAATAAGGTCAAAATCCCCAAAATACTATTTTGCCTATAACACCTAAACGAAACGATGTCCCACAAATTTGAATACAGCAATGGAAAGCTAAAACCAATAGTAATCGAATGACATAGAGTTTTTATTCAAAAAGACATCAGTATAGGGGGTATTCACTAACAAACTTTCGCTTTTCCCAAAATAAGGTCAAAATCCCCAAAATACTATTTTTCCTATAAATCCTAAACGAAACGATGTCCCACAAATTTGAATACAGCAATGGAAAGCTAAAACCAATAGTAATCGAATGACATATAGTTTTTATTCAAAAAGACTTCAGTATAGGGGGTATTCACTAACAAACTTTAATTTTTCCCACAATAAGGTCAAAATCCCCAAAATACTATTTTTCCTATAAATCCTAAACGAAACGATGTCCCACAAATTTGAATACAGCAATGGAAAGCTAAAACCAATAGTAATCGAATGACATAGAGTTTTTATTCAAAAAGACATCAGTATAGGGGGTATTCACTAACAAACTTTCGCTTTTCCCAAAATAAGGTCAAAATCCCCAAAATACTATTTTTCCTATAAATCCTAAACGAAACGATGTCCCACAAATTTGAATACAGCAATGGAAAGCTAAAACCAATAGTAATCGAATGACATATAGTTTTTATTCAAAAAGACTTCAGTATAGGGGGTATTCACTAACAAACTTTCATTTTTCCCACAATAAGGTCAAAATCCCCAAAATACTATTTTGCCTATAACACCTAAACGAAACGATGTCCCACAAATTTGAATACAGCAATGGAAAGCTAAAACCAATAGTAATCGAATAACATATAGTTTTTACTCAAAAAGACTTCAGTATAGGGGTATTCACTAACAAACTTTCGCTTTTCAGAAAAATAACCTAAGCAAAACGAAAAATTCGATCACGGCAATGGAGAGCCTAAAACACAGCAATGGAAAGCTAAAACCAATAGTAATCGAATGACATATAGTTTTTATTCAAAAAGACTTCAGTATAGGGGGTATTCACTAGCAAACTTTCGCTTTTCCCAAAATAAGGTCAAAATCCCCAAAATACTATTTTTCCTATAAATCCTAAACGAAACGATGTCCCACAAATTTGAATACAGCAATGGAAAGCTAAAACCAATAGTAATCGAATGACATAGAGTTTTTATTCAAAAAGACTTCAGTATAGGGGGTATTCACTAACAAACTTTCATTTTTCCCACAATAAGGTCAAAATCCCCAAAATACTATTTTGCCTATAACACCTAAACGAAACGATGTCCCACAAATTTGAATACAGCAATGGAAAGCTAAAACCAATAGTAATCGAATAACATATAGTTTTTACTCAAAAAGACTTCAGTATAGGGGTATTCACTAACAAACTTTCGCTTTTCAGAAAAATAACCTAAGCAAAACGAAAAATTCGATCACGGCAATGGAGAGCCTAAAACACAGCAATGGAAAGCTAAAACCAATAGTAATCGAATGACATATAGTTTTTATTCAAAAAGACTTCAGTATAGGGGGTATTCACTAGCAAACTTTCGCTTTTCCCAAAATAAGGTCAAAATCCCCAAAATACTATTTTTCCTATAAATCCTAAACGAAACGATGTCCCACAAATTTGAATACAGCAATGGAAAGCTAAAACCAATAGTAATCGAATGACATATAGTTTTTATTCAAAAAGACTTCAGTATAGGGGGTATTCACTAACAAACTTTCATTTTTCCCACAATAAGCTCAAAATCCCCAAAATACTATTTTGCCTATAACACCTAAACGAAACGATGTCCCACAAATTTGAATACAGCAATGGAAAGCTAAAACCAATAGTAATCGAATAACATATAGGTTTTACTCAAAAAGACTTCAGTATAGGGGTATTCACTAACAAACTTTCGCTTTTCAGAAAAATAACCTAAGCAAAACGAAAAATTCGATCACGGCAATGGAGAGCCTAAAACACAGCAATGGAAAGCTAAAACCAATAGTAATCGAATGACATATAGTTTTTATTCAAAAAGACTTCAGTATAGGGGGTATTCACTAGCAAACTTTCGCTTTTCCCAAAATAAGGTCAAAATCCCCAAAAAACTATTTTTCCTATAAATCCTAAACGAAACGATGTCCCACAAATTTGAATACAGCAATGGAAAGCTAAAACCAATAGTAATCGAATGACATAGAGTTTTTATTCAAAAAGACTTCAGTATAGGGGGTATTCACTAGCAAACTTTCGCTTTTCCCAAAATAAGGTCAAAATCCCCAAAATACTATTTTTCCTATAAATCCTAAACGAAACGATGTCCCACAAATTTGAATACAGCAATGGAAAGCTAAAACCAATAGTAATCGAATGACATAGAGTTTTTATTCAAAAAGACTTCAGTATAGGGGGTATACACTAACAAACTTTCGCTTTCCCCAAAATAAGGTCAAAATCCCCAAAATACTATTTTTCCTATAAATCCTAAACGAAACGATGTCTCACAAATTTGAATACAGCAATGGAAAGCTAAAATCAATAGTAATCGAATGACATAGAGTTTTTATTCAAAAAGACTTCAGTATAGGGGGTATTCACTAGCAAACTTTCGCTTTTCCCAAAATAAGGTCAAAATCCCCAAAATACTATTTTTCCTATAAATCCTAAACGAAACGATGTCCCACAAATTTGAATACAGCAATGGAAAGCTAGTACCAATAGTAATCGAATGACATAGAGCTTTTATTCAAAAAGACTTCAGTATAGGGGGTATACACTAACAAACTTTCGCTTTTCCCAAAATAAGGTCAAAATCCCCAAAATACTATTTTTCCTATAAATCCTAAACGAAACGATGTCCCACAAATTTGAATACAGCAATGGAAAGCTAAAACCAATAGTAATCGAATGACATAGAGTTTTTATTCAAAAAGACTTCAGTATAGGGGGTATTCACTAGCAAACTTTCGCTTTTCCCAAAATAAGGTCAAAATCCCCAAAATACTATTTTTCCTATAAATCCTAAACGAAACGATGTCCCACAAATTTGAATACAGCAATATAAAGATAAAACCAATAGTAATCGAATGGCATAGAGGTTTTATTCAAAAAAACTTCAGTATAGGGGGTATTCACTAACAAACTTTCGCTTTTCCCAAAATAAGGTCAAAATCCCCAAAATACTATTTTTCCTATAAATCCTAAACGAAACGATGTCCCACAAATTTGAATACAGCAATGGAAAGCTAAAACCAATGGTAATCGAATGACATAGAGTTTTTATTCAAAAAGACTTCAGTATAGGGGGTATTCACTAACAAACTTTCGCTTTTCCCAAAATAAGGTCAAAATCCCCAAAATACTATTTGTCCTATAAATCCTAAACGAAACGATGTCCGACAAACTTGAATACAGCAATGGAAAGCTAAAACCAATAGTAATCGAATGACATAGAGTTTTTATTCAAAAAGACTTCAGTATAGGGGGTATTCACTAGCAAACTTTCGCTTTTCCCAAAATAAGGTCAAAATCCCCAAAATACTATTTTTCCTATAAATCCTAAACGAAACGATGTCCCACAAATTTGAATACAGCAATGGAAAGCTAAAACCAATGGTAATCGAATGACATAGAGTTTTTATTCAAAAAGACTTCAGTATAGGGGGTATTCACTAACAAACTTTCGCTTTTCCCAAAATAAGGTCAAAATCCCCAAAATACTATTTGTCCTATAAATCCTAAACGAAACGATGTCCCACAAACTTGAATACAGCAATGGAAAGCTAAAACCAATAGTAATCGAATGACATAGAGTTTTTATTCAAAAAGACTTCAGTATAGGGGGTATTCACTAGCAAACTTTCGCTTTTCCCAAAATAAGGTCAAAATCCCCAAAATACTATTTTTCCTATAAATCCTAAACGAAACGATGTCCCACAAATTTGAATACAGCAATGGAAAGCTAAAACCAATAGTAATCGAATGACATAGAGCTTTTATTCAAAAAGACTTCAGTATAGGGGTATTCACTAACAAACTTTCGCTTTTCCCACAATAAGGTCAAAATCCCCAAAATACTATTTTGCCTATAACACCTAAACGAAACGATGTCCCACATACTATTTTTCCTATAAATCCTAAACGAAACGATGTCCCACAAATTTGAATACAGCAATGGAAAGCTAAAACCAATAGTAATCGAATGACATAGAGTGTTTATTCAAAAAGACTTCAGTATAGGGGGTATTCACTAACAAACTTTCGCTTTTCCCAAAATAAGGTCAAAATCCCCAAAATACTATATTTCCTATAAATCCTAAACGAAACGATGTCCCACAAATTTGAATACAGCAATGGAAAGCTAAAACCAATAGTAATCGAATGACATAGAGCTTTTATTCAAAAAGACTTCAGTATAGGGGGTATTCACTAACAAACTTTCGCTTTTCCCACAATAAGGTCAAAATCCCCAAAATACTATTTTTCCTATAAATCCTAAACGAAACGATGTCCCACAAATTTGAATACAGCAATGGAAAGCTAAAACCAATAGTAATCGAATGACATATAGTTTTTATTCAAAAAGACTTCAGTATAGGGGGTATTCACTAACAAACTTTCATTTTTCCCACAATAAGGTCAAAATCCCCAAAATACTATTTTGCCTATAACACCTAAACGAAACGATGTCCCACATACTATTTTTCCTATAAATCCTAAACGAAACGATGTCCCACAAATTTGAATACAGCAATGGAAAGCTAAAACCAATAGTAATCGAATGACATAGAGTTTTTATTCAAAAAGACATCAGTATAGGGGGTATTCACCAACAAACTTTCGCTTTTCCCAAAATAAGGTCAAAATCCCCAAAATACTATTTTTCCTATAAATCCTAAACGAAACGATGTCCCACAAATTTGAATACAGCAATGGAAAGCTAAAACCAATAGTAATCGAATGACATATAGTTTTTATTCAAAAAGACTTCAGTATAGGGGGTATTCACTAACAAACTTTCATTTTTCCCACAATAAGGTCAAAATCCCCAAAATACTATTTTGCCTATAACACCTAAACGAAACGATGTCCCACAAATTTGAATACAGCAATGGAAAGCTAAAACCAATAGTAATCGAATAACATATAGTTTTTACTCAAAAAGACTTCAGTATAGGGGTATTCACTAACAAACTTTCGCTTTTCAGAAAAATAACCTAAGCAAAACGAAAAATTCGATCACGGCAATGGAGAGCCTAAAACACAGCAATGGAAAGCTAAAACCAATAGTAATCGAATGACATATAGTTTTTATTCAAAAAGACTTCAGTATAGGGGGTATTCACTAACAAACTTTCGCTTTTCCCAAAATAAGGTCAAAATCCCCAAAACACTATTTTTCCTATAAATCCTAAACGAAACGATGTCCCACAAATTTGAATACAGCAATGGAAAGCTAAAACCAATAGTAATCGAATGACATAAAGTTTTTATTCAAAAAGACTTCAGTATAGGGGGTATTCACTAACAAACTTTCGCTTTTCCCAAAATAAGGTTAAAATCCCCGAAATACTATTTTTCCTATAAATCCTAAACGAAACGATGTCCCACAAATTTGAATACAGCAATGGAAAGCTAAAACCAATAGTAATCGAATGACATATAGTTTTTATTCAAAAAGACTTCAGTATAGGGGGTATTCACTAACAAACTTTCATTTCTCCCACAATAAGGTCAAAATCCCCAAAATACTATTTTGACTATAACACCTAAACGAAACGATGTCCCACAAATTTGAATACAGCAATGGAAAGCTAAAACCAATAGTAATCGAATGACATAGAGCTTTTATTCAAAAAGACTTCAGTATAGGGGGTATTCACTAACAAACATTCGCTTTTCCCACACTAAGGTCAAAATCCCCAAAATACTATTTTGCCTATAACACCTAAACGAAACGATGTCCCACATACTATTTTTCCTATAAATCCTAAACGAAACGATGTCCCACAAATTTGAATACAGCAATGGAAAGCTAAAACCAATAGTAATCGAATGACATAGAGTGTTTATTCAAAAAGACTTCAGTATAGGGGGTATTCACTAACAAACTTTCGCTTTTTCCAAAATAAGGTCAAAATCCCCAAAATACTATATTTCCTATAAATCCTAAACGAAACGATGTCCCACAAATTTGAATACAGCAATGGAAAGCTAAAACCAATAGTAATCGAATGACATATAGTTTTTATTCAAAAAGACTTCAGTATAGGGGGTATTCACTAACAAACTTTCATTTTTCCCACAATAAGGTCAAAATCCCCAAAATACTATTTTGCCTATAACACCTAAACGAAATGATGTCCCACATACTATTTTTCCTATAAATCCTAAACGAAACGATGTCCCACAAATTTGAATACAGCAATGGAAAGCTAAAACCAATAGTAATCGAATGACATAGAGTTTTTATTCAAAAAGACATCAGTATAGGGGGTATTCACCAACAAACTTTCGCTTTTCCCAAAATAAGGTCAAAATCCCCAAAATACTATTTTTCCTATAAATCCTAAACGAAACGATGTCCCACAAATTTGAATACAGCAATGGAAAGCTAAAACCAATAGTAATCGAATGACATAGAGCTTTTATTCAAAAAGACTTCAGTATAGGGGGTATTCACTAACAAACTTTCGCTTTTCCCACAATAAGGTCAAAATCCCCAAAATACTATTTTTCCTATAAATCCTAAACGAAACGATGTCCCACAAATTTGAATACAGCAATGAAAAGCTAAAACCAATAGTAATCGAATGACATATAGTTTTTATTCAAAAAGACTTCAGTATAGGGGGTATTCACTAACAAACTTTCATTTTTCCCACAATAAGGTCAAAATCCCCAAAATACTATTTTGCCTATAACACCTAAACGAAACGATGTCCCACATACTATTTTTCCTATAAATCCTAAACGAAACGATGTCCCACAAATTTGAATACAGCAATGGAAAGCTAAAACCAATAGTAATCGAATGACATAGAGGTTTTATTCAAAAAGACATCAGTATAGGGGGTATTCACCAACAAACTTTCGCTTTTCCCAAAATAAGGTCAAAATCCCCAAAATACTATTTTTCCTATAAATCCTAAACGAAACGATGTCCCACAAATTTGAATACAGCAATGGAAAGCTAAAACCAATAGTAATCGAATGACATATAGTTTTTATTCAAAAAGACTTCAGTATAGGGGGTATTCACTAACAAACTTTCATTTTTCCCACAATAAGGTCAAAATCCCCAAAATACTATTTTGCCTATAACACCTAAACGAAACGATGTCCCACAAATTTGAATACAGCAATGGAAAGCTAAAACCAATAGTAATCGAATAACATATAGGTTTTACTCAAAAAGACTTCAGTATAGGGGTATTCACTAACAAACTTTCGCTTTTCAGAAAAATAACCTAAGCAAAACGAAAAATTCGATCACGGCAATGGAGAGCCTAAAACACAGCAATGGAAAGCTAAAACCAATAGTAATCGAATGACATATAGTTTTTATTCAAAAAGACTTCAGTATAGGGGGTATTCACTAACAAACTTTCGCTTTTCCCAAAATAAGGTCAAAATCCCCAAAACACTATTTTTCCTATAAATCCTAAACGAAACGATGTCCCACAAATTTGAATACAGCAATGGAAAGCTAAAACCAATAGTAATCGAATGACATAAAGTTTTTATTCAAAAAGACTTCAGTATAGGGGGTATTCACTAACAAACTTTCATTTTTCCCACAATAAGGTCAAAATCCCCGAAATACTATTTTGACTATAACACCTAAACGAAACGATGTCCCACAAATTTGAATACAGCAATGGAAAGCTAAAACCAATAGTAATCGAATGACATAGAGTTTTTATTCAAAAAGACATCAGTATAGGGGGTATTCACTAACAAACTTTCGCTTTTCCCAAAATAAGGTCAAAATCCCCAAAACACTATTTTTCCTATAAATCCTAAACGAAACGATGTCCCACAAATTTGAATACAGCAATGGAAAGCTAAAACCAATAGTAATAGAATGACATAGAGTTTTTATTCAAAAAGACATCAGTATAGGGGGTATTCACTAACAAACTTTCGCTTTTCCCAAAATAAGGTCAAAATCCCCGAAATACTATTTTTCCTATAAATCCTAAACGAAACGATGTCCCACAAATTTGAATACAGCAATGGAAAGCTAAAACCAATAGTAATCGAATGACATATAGTTTTTATTCAAAAAGACTTCAGTATAGGGGGTATTCACTAACAAACTTTCATTTTTCCCACAATAAGGTCAAAATCCCCAAAATACTATTTTGACTATAACACCTAAACGAAACGATGTCCCACAAATTTGAATACAGCAATGGAAAGCTAAAACCAATAGTAATCGAATGACATAGAGCTTTTATTCAAAAAGACTTCAGTATAGGGGGTATTCACTAACAAACTTTCGCTTTTCCCACACTAAGGTCAAAATCCCCAAAATACTATTTTGCCTATAACACCTAAACGAAACGATGTCCCACATACTATTTTTCCTATAAATCCTAAACGAAACGATGTCCCACAAATTTGAATACAGCAATGTTAAGCTAAAACCAATAGTAATCGAATGACATAGAGTGTTTATTCAAAAAGACTTCAGTATAGGGGGTATTCACTAACAAACTTTCGCTTTTCCCAAAATAAGGTCAAAATCGCCAAAATACTATATTTCCTATAAATCCTAAACGAAACGATGTCCCACAAATTTGAATACAGCAATGGAAAGCTAAAACCAATAGTAATCGAATGACATAGAGCTTTTATTCAAAAAGACTTCAGTATAGGGGGTATTCACTAACAAACTTTCGCTTTTCCCACAATAAGGTCAAAATCCCCAAAATACTATTTTTCCTATAAATCCTAAACGAAACGATGTCCCACAAATTTGAATACAGCAATGGAAAGCTAAAACCAATAGTAATCGAATGACATATAGTTTTTATTCAAAAAGACTTCAGTATAGGGGGTATTCACTAACAAACTTTCATTTTTCCCACAATAAGGTCAAAATCCCCAAAATACTATTTTGCCTATAACACCTAAACGAAACGATGTCCCACATACTATTTTTCCTATAAATCCTAAACGAAACGATGTCCCACAAATTTGAATACAGCAATGGAAAGCTAAAACCAATAGTAATCGAATGACATAGAGTTTTTATTCAAAAAGACATCAGTATAGGGGGTATTCACCAACAAACTTTCGCTTTTCCCAAAATAAGGTCAAAATCCCCAAAATACTATTTTTCCTATAAATCCTAAACGAAACGATGTCCCACAAATTTGAATACAGCAATGGAAAGCTAAAACCAATAGTAATCGAATGATATATAGTTTTTATTCAAAAAGACTTCAGTATAGGGGGTATTCACTAACAAACTTTCATTTTTCCCACAATAAGGTCAAAATCCCCAAAATACTATTTTGCCTATAACACCTAAACGAAACGATGTCCCACAAATTTGAATACAGCAATGGAAAGCTAAAACCAATAGTAATCGAATAACATATAGTTTTTACTCAAAAAGACTTCAGTATAGGGGTATTCACTAACAAACTTTCGCTTTTCAGAAAAATAACCTAAGCAAAACGAAAAATTCGATCACGGCAATGGAGAGCCTAAAACACAGCAATGGAAAGCTAAAACCAATAGTAATCGAATGACATATAGTTTTTATTCAAAAAGACTTCAGTATAGGGGGTATTCACTAACAAACTTTCGCTTTTCCCAAAATAAGGTCAAAATCCCCAAAACACTATTTTTCCTATAAATCCTAAACGAAACGATATCCCACAAATTTGAATACAGCAATGGAAAGCTAAAACCAATAGTAATCGAATGACATAAAGTTTTTATTCAAAAAGACTTCAGTATAGGGGGTATTCACTAACAAACTTTCGCTTTTCCCAAAATAAGGTCAAAATCCCCGAAATACTATTTTTCCTATAAATCCTAAACGAAACGATGTCCCACAAATTTGAATACAGCAATGGAAAGCTAAAACCAATAGTAATCGAATGACATATAGTTTTTATTCAAAAAGACTTCAGTATAGGGGGTATTCACTAACAAACTTTCATTTTTCCCACAATAAGGTCAAAATCCCCAAAATACTATTTTGACTATAACACCTAAACGAAACGATGTCCCACAAATTTGAATACAGCAATGGAAAGCTAAAACCAATAGTAATCGAATGACATATAGTTTTTACTCAAAAAGACTTCAGTATAGGGGTATTCACTAACAAACTTTCGCTTTTCAGAAAAATAACCTAAGCAAAACGAAAAATTCGATCACGGCAATGGAGAGCCTAAAACACAGCAATGGAAAGCTAAAACCAATAGTAATCGAATGACATATAGTTTTTATTCAAAAAGACTTCAGTATAGGGGGTATTCACTAGCAAACTTTCGCTTTTCCCAAAATAAGGTCAAAATCCCCAAAATACTATTTTTCCTATAAATCCTAAACGAAACGATGTCCCACAAATTTGAATACAGCAATGGAAAGCTAAAACCAATAGTAATCGAATGACATAAAGTTTTTATTCAAAAAGACTTCAGTATAGGGGGTATTCACTAACAAACTTTCGCTTTTCCCAAAATAAGGTCAAAATCCCCGAAATACTATTTTTCCTATAAATCCTAAACGAAACGATGTCCCACAAATTTGAATACAGCAATGGAAAGCTAAAACCAATAGTAATCGAATGACATATAGTTTTTATTCAAAAAGACTTCAGTATAGGGGGTATTCACTAACAAACTTTCATTTTTCCCACAATAAGGTCAAAATCCCCAAAATACTATTTTGACTATAACACCTAAACGAAACGATGTCCCACAAATTTGAATACAGCAATGGAAAGCTAAAACCAATAGTAATCGAATGACATAGAGCTTTTATTCAAAAAGACTTCAGTATAGGGGGTATTCACTAACAAACTTTCGCTTTTCCCACACTAAGGTCAAAATCCCCAAAATACTATTTTGCCTATAACACCTAAACGAAACGATGTCCCACATACTATTTTTCCTATAAATCCTAAACGAAACGATGTCCCACAAATTTGAATACAGCAATGTTAAGCTAAAACCAATAGTAATCGAATGACATAGAGTGTTTATTCAAAAAGACTTCAGTATAGGGGGTATTCACTAACAAACTTTCGCTTTTCCCAAAATAAGGTCAAAATCGCCAAAATACTATATTTCCTATAAATCCTAAACGAAACGATGTCCCACAAATTTGAATACAGCAATGGAAAGCTAAAACCAATAGTAATCGAATGACATAGAGCTTTTATTCAAAAAGACTTCAGTATAGGGGGTATTCACTAACAAACTTTCGCTTTTCCCACAATAAGGTCAAAATCCCCAAAATACTATTTTTCCTATAAATCCTAAACGAAACGATGTCCCACAAATTTGAATACAGCAATGGAAAGCTAAAACCAATAGTAATCGAATGACATATAGTTTTTATTCAAAAAGACTTCAGTATAGGGGGTATTCACTAACAAACTTTCATTTTTCCCACAATAAGGTCAAAATCCCCAAAATACTATTTTGCCTATAACACCTAAACGAAACGATGTCCCACATACTATTTTTCCTATAAATCCTAAACGAAACGATGTCCCACAAATTTGAATACAGCAATGGAAAGCTAAAACCAATAGTAATCGAATGACATAGAGTTTTTATTCAAAAAGACATCAGTATAGGGGGTATTCACCAACAAACTTTCGCTTTTCCCAAAATAAGGTCAAAATCCCCAAAATACTATTTTTCCTATAAATCCTAAACGAAACGATGTCCCACAAATTTGAATACAGCAATGGAAAGCTAAAACCAATAGTAATCGAATGATATATAGTTTTTATTCAAAAAGACTTCAGTATAGGGGGTATTCACTAACAAACTTTCATTTTTCCCACAATAAGGTCAAAATCCCCAAAATACTATTTTGCCTATAACACCTAAACGAAACGATGTCCCACAAATTTGAATACAGCAATGGAAAGCTAAAACCAATAGTAATCGAATAACATATAGTTTTTACTCAAAAAGACTTCAGTATAGGGGTATTCACTAACAAACTTTCGCTTTTCAGAAAAATAACCTAAGCAAAACGAAAAATTCGATCACGGCAATGGAGAGCCTAAAACACAGCAATGGAAAGCTAAAACCAATAGTAATCGAATGACATATAGTTTTTATTCAAAAAGACTTCAGTATAGGGGGTATTCACTAACAAACTTTCGCTTTTCCCAAAATAAGGTCAAAATCCCCAAAACACTATTTTTCCTATAAATCCTAAACGAAACGATATCCCACAAATTTGAATACAGCAATGGAAAGCTAAAACCAATAGTAATCGAATGACATAAAGTTTTTATTCAAAAAGACTTCAGTATAGGGGGTATTCACTAACAAACTTTCGCTTTTCCCAAAATAAGGTCAAAATCCCCGAAATACTATTTTTCCTATAAATCCTAAACGAAACGATGTCCCACAAATTTGAATACAGCAATGGAAAGCTAAAACCAATAGTAATCGAATGACATATAGTTTTTATTCAAAAAGACTTCAGTATAGGGGGTATTCACTAACAAACTTTCATTTTTCCCACAATAAGGTCAAAATCCCCAAAATACTATTTTGACTATAACACCTAAACGAAACGATGTCCCACAAATTTGAATACAGCAATGGAAAGCTAAAACCAATAGTAATCGAATGACATATAGTTTTTACTCAAAAAGACTTCAGTATAGGGGTATTCACTAACAAACTTTCGCTTTTCAGAAAAATAACCTAAGCAAAACGAAAAATTCGATCACGGCAATGGAGAGCCTAAAACACAGCAATGGAAAGCTAAAACCAATAGTAATCGAATGACATATAGTTTTTATTCAAAAAGACTTCAGTATAGGGGGTATTCACTAGCAAACTTTCGCTTTTCCCAAAATAAGGTCAAAATCCCCAAAATACTATTTTTCCTATAAATCCTAAACGAAACGATGTCCCACAAATTTGAATACAGCAATGGAAAGCTAAAACCAATAGTAATCGAATGACATAGAGTTTTTATTCAAAAAGACTTCAGTATAGGGGGTATTCACTAGCAAACTTTCGCTTTCCCAAAATAAGGTCAAAATCCCCGAAATACTATTTTTCCTATAAATCCTAAACGAAACGATGTCCCACAAATTTGAATACAGCAATGGAAAGCTAAAACCAATAGTAATCGAATGACATATAGTTTTTATTCAAAAAGACTTCAGTATAGGGGGTATTCACTAACAAACTTTCATTTTTCCCACAATAAGGTCAAAATCCCCAAAATACTATTTTGCCTATAACACCTAAACGAAACGATGTCCCACATACTATTTTTCCTATAAATCCTAAACGAAACGATGTCCCACAAATTTGAATACAGCAATGGAAAGCTAAAACCAATAGTAATCGAATGACATAGAGTTTTTATTCAAAAAGACATCAGTATAGGGGGTATTCACTAACAAACTTTCGCTTTTCCCAAAATAAGGTCAAAATCCCCAAAATACTATTTTTCCTATAAATCCTAAACGAAACGATGTCCCACAAATTTGAATACAGCAATGGAAAGCTAAAACCAATAGTAATCGAATGACATATAGTTTTTATTCAAAAAGACTTCAGTATAGGGGGTATTCACTAACAAACTTTCATTTTTCCCACAATAAGGTCAAAATCCCCAAAATACTATTTTGCCTATAACACCTAAACGAAACGATGTCCCACAAATTTGAATACAGCAATGGAAAACTAAAACCAATAGTAATCGAATAACATATAGTTTTTACTCAAAAAGACTTCAGTATAGGGGTATTCACTAACAAACTTTCGCTTTTCAGAAAAATAACCTAAGCAAAACGAAAAATTCGATCACGGAAATGGAGAGCCTAAAACACAGCAATGGAAAGCTAAAACCAATAGTAATCGAATGACATATAGGTTTTATTCAAAAAGACTTCAGTATAGGGGGTATTCACTAGCAAACTTTCGCTTTTCCCAAAATAAGGTCAAAATCCCCAAAATACTATTTTTCCTATAAATCCTAAACGAAACGATGTCCCACAAATTTGAATACAGCAATGGAAAGCTAAAACCAATAGTAATCGAATGACATAGAGTTTTTATTCAAAAAGACTTCAGTATAGGGGGTATTCACTAACAAACTTTCATTTTTCCCACAATAAGGTCAAAATCCCCAAAATACTATTTTGCCTATAACACCTAAACGAAACGATGTCCCACAAATTTGAATACAGCAATGGAAAGCTAAAACCAATAGTAATCGAATGACATAGTTTTTATTCAAAAAGACTTCAGTATAGGGGGTATTCACTAACAAACTTTCATTTTTCCCACAATAAGGTCAAAATCCCCAAAATACTATTTTGCCTATAACACCTAAACGAAACGATGTCCCACAAATTTGAATACAGCAATGGAAAGCTAAAACCAATAGTAATCGAATAACATATAGTTTTTACTCAAAAAGACTTCAGTATAGGGGTATTCACTAACAAACTTTCGCTTTTCAGAAAAATAACCTAAGCAAAACGAAAAATTCGATCACGGCAATGGAGAGCCTAAAACACAGCAATGGAAAGCTAAAACCAATAGTAATCGAATAACATATAGTTTTTACTCAAAAAGACTTCAGTATAGGGGTATTCACTAACAAACTTTCGCTTTTCAGAAAAATAACCTAAGCAAAACGAAAAATTCGATCACGGCAATGGAGAGCCTAAAACACAGCAATGGAAAGCTAAAACCAATAGTAATCGAATGACATATAGTTTTTATTCAAAAAGACTTCAGTATAGGGGGTATTCACTAGCAAACTTTCGCTTTTCCCAAAATAAGGTCAAAATCCCCAAAATACTATTTTTCCTATAAATCCTAAACGAAACGATGTCCCACAAATTTGAATACAGCAATGGAAAGCTAAAACCAATAGTAATCGAATGACATAGAGTTTTTATTCAAAAAGACTTCAGTATAGGGGGTATTCACTAGCAAACTTTCGCTTTTCCCAAAATAAGGTCAAAATCCCCAAAATACTATTTTTCCTATAAATCCTAAACGAAACGATGTCCCACAAATTTGAATACAGCAATGGAAAGCTAAAACCAATAGTAATCGAATGACATAGAGTTTTTATTCAAAAAGACTTCAGTATAGGGGGTATACACTAACAAACTTTCGCTTTTCCCAAAATAAGGTCAAAATCCCCAAAATACTATTTTTCCTATAAATCCTAAACGAAACGATGTCCCACAAATTTGAATACAGCAATGGAAAGCTAAAACCAATAGTAATCGAATGACATAGAGTTTTTATTCAAAAAGACTTCAGTATAGGGGGTATACACTAACAAACTTTCGCTTTTCCCAAAATAAGGTCAAAATCCCCAAAATACTATTTTTCCTATAAATCCTAAACGAAACGATGTCCCACAAATTTGAATACAGCAATGGAAAGCTAAAACCAATAGTAATCGAATGACATAGAGTTTTTATTCAAAAAGACTTCAGTATAGGGGGTATTCACTAGCAAACTTTCGCTTTTCCCAAAATAAGGTCAAAATCCCCAAAATACTATTTTTCCTATAAATCCTAAACGAAACGATGTCCCACAAATTTGAATACAGCAATGGAAAGCTAAAACCAATAGTAATCGAATAACATATAGTTTTTGCTCAAAAAGACTTCAGTATAGGGGTATTCACTAACAAACTTTCGCTTTTCAGAAAAATAACCTAAGCAAAACGAAAAATTCGATCACGGCAATGGAGAGCCTAAAACACAGCAATGGAAAGCTAAAACCAATAGTAATCGAATGACATATAGTTTTTATTCAAAAAGACTTCAGTATAGGGGGTATTCACTAGCAAACTTTCGCTTTTCCCAAAATAAGGTCAAACTCCCCAAAATACTATTTTTCCTATAAATCCTAAACGAAACGATGTCCCACAAATTTGAATACAGCAATGGAAAGCTAAAACCAATAGTAATCGAATGACATAGAGTTTTTATTCAAAAAGACTTCAGTATAGGGGGTATTCACTAACAAACTTTCATTTTTCCCACAATAAGGTCAAAATCCCCAAAATACTATTTTGCCTATAACACCTAAACGAAACGATGTCCCACAAATTTGAATACAGTAATGGAAAGCTAAAACCAATAGTAATCGAATGACATATAGTTTTTATTCAAAAAGACTTCAGTATAGGGGGTATTCACTAACAAACTTTCATTTTTCCCACAATAAGGTCAAAATCCCCAAAATACTATTTTGCCTATAACACCTAAACGAAACGATGTCCCACAAATTTGAATACAGCAATGGAAAGCTAAAACCAATAGTAATCGAATAACATATAGTTTTTACTCAAAAAGACTTCAGTATAGGGGTATTCACTAACAAACTTTCGCTTTTCAGAAAAATAACCTAAGCAAAACGAAAAATTCGATCACGGCAATGGAGAGCCTAAAACACAGCAATGGAAAGCTAAAACCAATAGTAATTGAATGACATATAGTTTTTATTCAAAAAGACTTCAGTATAGGGGGTATTCACTAGCAAACTTTCGCTTTTCCCAAAATAAGGTCAAAATCCCCAAAATACTATTTTTCCTATAAATCCTAAACGAAACGATGTCCCACAAATTTGAATACAGCAATGGAAAGCTAAAACCAATAGTAATCGAATGACATAGAGTTTTTATTCAAAAAGACTTCAGTATAGGGGGTATTCACTAGCAAACTTTCGCTTTTCCCAAAATAAGGTCAAAATCCCCAAAATACTATTTTTCCTATAAATCCTAAACGAAACGATGTTCCACAAATTTGAATACAGCAATGGAAAGCTAAAACATATAGTAATCGAATGACATAGAGCTTTTATTCAAAAAGACTTCAGTATAGGGGGTATACACTAACAAACTTTTGCTTTTCCCAAAATAAGGTCAAAATCCCCAAAATACTATTTTTCCTATAAATCCTAAACGAAACGATGTCCCACAAATTTGAATACAGCAGTGGAAAGCTAAAACCAATAGTAATCGAATGACATAGAGCTTTTATTCAAAAAGACTTTAGTATAGGGGGTATACACTAACAAATTTTTGCTTTTCCCAAAATAAGGTCAAAATCCCCAAAATACTATTTTTCCTATAAATCCTAAACGAAAAGATGTCCCACAAATTTGAATACAGCAATGGAAAGCTAAAACCAATAGTAATCGAATGACATATAGTTTTTATTCAAAAAGACTTCAGTATAGGGGGTATTCACTAACAAACTTTCATTTTTCCCACAATAAGGTCAAAATCCCCAAAATACTATTTTGCCTATAACACCTAAACGAAACGATGTCCCACAAATTTGAATACAGCAATGGAAAGCTAAAACCAATAGTAATCGAATAACATATAGTTTTTACTCAAAAAGACTTCAGTATAGGGGTATTCACTAACAAACTTTCGCTTTTCAGAAAAATAACCTAAGCAAAACGAAAAATTCGATCACGGCAATGGAGAGCCTAAAACACAGCAATGGAAAGCTAAAACCAATAGTAATTGAATGACATATAGTTTTTATTCAAAAAGACTTCAGTATAGGGGGTATTCACTAGCAAACTTTCGCTTTTCCCAAAATAAGGTCAAAATCCCCAAAATACTATTTTTCCTATAAATCCTAAACGAAACGATGTCCCACAAATTTGAATACAGCAATGGAAAGCTAAAACCAATAGTAATCGAATGACATAAAGTTTTTATTCAAAAAGACTTCAGTATAGGGGGTATTCACTAGCAAACTTTCGCTTTTCCCAAAATAAGGTCAAAATCCCCGAAATACTATTTTTCCTATAAATCCTAAACGAAACGATGTCCCACAAATTTGAATACAGCAATGGAAAGCCAAAACCAATAGTAATCGAATGACATAGAGTTTTTATTCAAAAAGACTTCAGTATAGGGGGTATACACTAACAAACTTTCGCTTTTCCCAAAATAAGGTCAAAATCCCCAAAATACTATTTTTCCTATAAATCCTAAACGAAACGATGTTCCACAAATTTGAATACAGCAATGGAAAGCTAAAACATATAGTAATCGAATGACATAGAGCTTTTATTCAAAAAGACTTCAGTATAGGGGGTATACACTAACAAACTTTTGCTTTTCCCAAAATAAGGTCAAAATCCCCAAAATACTATTTTTCCTATAAATCCTAAACGAAACGATGTCCCACAAATTTGAATACAGCAGTGGAAAGCTAAAACCAATAGTAATCGAATGACATAGAGCTTTTATTCAAAAAGACTTTAGTATAGGGGGTATACACTAACAAATTTTTGCTTTTCCCAAAATAAGGTCAAAATCCCCAAAATACTATTTTTCCTATAAATCCTAAACGAAAAGATGTCCCACAAATTTGAATACAGCAATGGAAAGCTAAAACCAATAGTAATCGAATGACATAGAGCATTTATTCAAAAAGACTTCAGTATAGGGGGTATACACTAACAAACTTTCGCTTTTCCCAAAATAAGGTCAAAATCCCCAAAATACTATTTTTCCTATAAATCCTAAACGAAACGATGTCCCACAAATTTGAATACAGCAATGGAAAGCTAAAACCAATAGTAATCGAATGACATAGAGTTTTTATTCAAAAAGACTTCAGTATAGGGGGTATTCACTAGCAAACTTTCGCTTTTCCCAAAATAAGGTCAAAATCCCCAAAATACTATTTTTCCTATAAATCCTAAACGAAACGATGTCCCACAAATTTGAATACAGCAATGGAAAGCTAAAACCAATAGTAATCGAATGACATAGAGTTTTTATTCAAAAAGACTTCAGTATAGGGGGTATTCACTAGCAAACTTTCGCTTTTCCCAAAATAAGGTCAAAATCCCCAAAATACTATTTTTCCTATAAATCCTAAACGAAACGATGTCCCACAAATTTGAATACAGCAATGGAAAGCTAAAACCAATAGTAATCGAATGACATAGAGCTTTTATTCAAAAAGACTTCAGTATAGGGGGTATACACTAACAAACTTTTGCTTTTCCCAAAATAAGGTCAAAATCCCCAAAATACTATTTTTCCTATAAATCCTAAACGAAAAGATGTCCCACAAATTTGAATACAGCAATGGAAAGCTAAAACCAATAGTAATCGAATGACATAGAGCTTTTATTCAAAAAGACTTCAGTATAGGGGGTATTCACTAGCAAACTTTCGCTTTTCCCAAAATAAGGTCAAAATCCCCAAAATACTATTTTTCCTATAAATCCTAAACGAAACGATGTCCCACAAATTTGAATACAGCAATGGAAAGCTAAAACCAATAGTAATCGAATGACATAGAGGTTTTATTCAAAAAGACTTCAGTATAGGGGGTATTCACTAGCAAACTTTCGCTTTTCCCAAAATAAGGTCAAAATCCCCAAAATACTATTTTTCCTATAAATCCTAAACGAAACGATGTCCCACAAATTTGAATACAGCAATGGAAAGCTAAAACCAATAGTAATCGAATGACATAGAGCTTTTATTCAAAAAGACTTCAGTATAGGGGGTATTCACTAGCAAACTTTCGCTTTTCCCAAAATAAGGTCAAAATCCCCAAAATACTATTTTTCCTATAAATCCTAAACGAAACGATGTCCCACAAATTTGAATACAGCAATGGAAAGCTAAAACCAATAGTAATCGAATGACATAGAGCTTTTATTCAAAAAGACTTCAGTATAGGGGGTATACACTAACAAACTTTTGCTTTTCCCAAAATAAGGTCAAAATCCCCAAAATACTATTTTTCCTATAAATCCTAAACGAAAAGATGTCCCACAAATTTGAATACAGCAATGGAAAGCTAAAACCAATAGTAATCGAATGACATAGAGCTTTTATTCAAAAAGACTTCAGTATAGGGGGTATTCACTAGCAAACTTTCGCTTTTCCCAAAATAAGGTCAAAATCCCCAAAATACTATTTTTCCTATAAATCCTAAACGAAACGATGTCCCACAAATTTGAATACAGCAATGGAAAGCTAAAAAGACTTCAGTATAGGGGGTATTCACTAGCAAACTTTCGCTTTTCCCAAAATAAGGTCAAAATCCCCAAAATACTATTTTTCCTATAAATCCTAAACGAAACGATGTCCCACAAATTTGAATACAGCAATGGAAAGCTAAAACCAATAGTAATCGAATGACATAGAGCTTTTATTCAAAAAGACTTCAGTATAGGGGGTATACACTAACAAACTTTTGCTTTTCCCAAAATAAGGTCAAAATCCCCAAAATACTATTTTTCCTATAAATCCTAAACGAAAAGATGTCCCACAAATTTGAATACAGCAATGGAAAGCTAAAACCAATAGTAATCGAATGACATAGAGCTTTTATTCAAAAAGACTTCAGTATAGGGGGTATTCACTAGCAAACTTTCGCTTTTCCCAAAATAAGGTCAAAATCCCCAAAATACTATTTTTCCTATAAATCCTAAACGAAACGATGTCCCACAAATTTGAATACAGCAATGGAAAGCTAAAACCAATAGTAATCGAATGACATAGAGGTTTTATTCAAAAAGACTTCAGTATAGGGGGTATTCACTAGCAAACTTTCGCTTTTCCCAAAATAAGGTCAAAATCCCCAAAATACTATTTTTCCTATAAATCCTAAACGAAACGATGTCCCACAAATTTGAATACAGCAATGGAAAGCTAAAACCAATAGTAATCGAATGACATAGAGCTTTTATTCAAAAAGACTTCAGTATAGGGGGTATTCACTAGCAAACTTTCGCTTTTCCCAAAATAAGGTCAAAATCCCCAAAATACTATTTTTCCTATAAATCCTAAACGAAACGATGTCCCACAAATTTGAATACAGCAATGGAAAGCTAAAACCAATAGTAATCGAATGACATAGAGCTTTTATTCAAAAAGACTTCAGTATAGGGGGTATACACTAACAAACTTTTGCTTTTCCCAAAATAAGGTCAAAATCCCCAAAATACTATTTTTCCTATAAATCCTAAACGAAAAGATGTCCCACAAATTTGAATACAGCAATGGAAAGCTAAAACCAATAGTAATCGAATGACATAGAGCTTTTATTCAAAAAGACTTCAGTATAGGGGGTATTCACTAGCAAACTTTCGCTTTTCCCAAAATAAGGTCAAAATCCCCAAAATACTATTTTTCCTATAAATCCTAAACGAAACGATGTCCCACAAATTTGAATACAGCAATGGAAAGCTAAAACCAATAGTAATCGAATGACATAGAGGTTTTATTCAAAAAGACTTCAGTATAGGGGGTATTCACTAGCAAACTTTCGCTTTTCCCAAAATAAGGTCAAAATCCCCAAAATACTATTTTTCCTATAAATCCTAAACGAAACGATGTCCCACAAATTTGAATACAGCAATGGAAAGCTAAAACCAATAGTAATCGAATGACATAGAGCTTTTATTCAAAAAGACTTCAGTATAGGGGGTATTCACTAGCAAACTTTCGCTTTTCCCAAAATAAGGTCAAAATCCCCAAAATACTATTTTTCCTATAAATCCTAAACGAAACGATGTCCCACAAATTTGAATACAGCAATGGAAAGCTAAAACCAATAGTAATCGAATGACATAGAGTTTTTATTCAAAAAGACTTCAGTATAGGGGGTATTCACTAGCAAACTTTCGCTTTTCCCAAAATAAGGTCAAAATCCCCAAAATACTATTTTTCCTATAAATCCTAAACGAAACGATATCTCACAAATTTGAATACAGCAATGGAAAGCTAAAACCAATAGTAATCGAATGACATAGAGCTTTTATTCAAAAAGACTTCAGTATAGGGGGTATACACTAACAAACTTTTGCTTTTCCCAAAATAAGGTCAAAATCCCCAAAATACTATTTTGCCTATAACACCTAAACGAAACGATGTCCCACAAATTTGAATACAGCAATGGAAAGCTAAAACCAATAGTAATCGAATAACATATAGTTTTTACTCAAAAAGACTTCAGTATAGGGGTATTCACTAACAAACTTTCGCTTTTCAGAAAAATAACCTAAGCAAAACGAAAAATTCGATCACGGCAATGGAGAGCCTAAAACACAGCAATGGAAAGCTAAAACCAATAGTAATCGAATGACATATAGTTTTTATTCAAAAAGACTTCAGTATAGGGGGTATTCACTAGCAAACTTTCGCTTTTCCCAAAATAAGGTCAAAATCCCCAAAATACTATTTTTCCTATAAATCCTAAACGAAACGATATCCCACAAATTTGAATACAGCAATGGAAAGCTAAAACCAATAGTAATCGAATGACATATAGTTTTTATTCAAAAAGACTTCAGTATAGGGGGTATTCACTAACAAACTTTCATTTTTCCCACAATAAGCTCAAAATCCCCAAAATACTATTTTGCCTATAACACCTAAACGAAACGATGTACCACAAATTTGAATACAGCAAT
Source organism: Phania funesta (assembly GCA_963932375.1). Taxonomy (NCBI): domain Eukaryota; kingdom Metazoa; phylum Arthropoda; class Insecta; order Diptera; family Tachinidae; genus Phania; species Phania funesta. The sequence continues at coordinate 46,551,337 of OZ010654.1, forward strand.
GGAAAGCTAAAACCAATAGTAATCGAATAACATATAGTTTTTACTCAAAAAGACTTCAGTATAGGGGTATTCACTAACAAACTTTCGCTTTTCAGAAAAATAATCTAAGCAAAACGAAAAATTCGATCACGGCAATGGAGAGCCTAAAACACAGCAATGGAAAGCTAAAACTAATAGTAATCGAATGACATATAGTTTTTATTCAAAAAGACTTCAGTATAGGGGGTATTCACTAGCAAACTTTCGCTTTTCCCAAAATAAGGTCAAAATCCCCAAAATACTATTTTTCCTATAAATCCTAAACGAAACGATGTCCCACAAATTTGAATACAGCAATGGAAAGCTAAAACCAATAGTAATCGAATGACATAGAGTTTTTATTCAAAAAGACTTCAGTATAGGGGGTATTCACTAGCAAACTTTCGCTTTTCCCAAAATAAGGTCAAAATCCCCAAAATACTATTTTTCCTATAAATCCTAAACGAAACGATGTCCCACAAATTTGAATACAGCAATGGAAAGCTAAAACCAATAGTAATCGAATGACATAGAGTTTTTATTCAAAAAGACTTCAGTATAGGGGGTATACACTAACAAACTTTCGCTTTTCCCAAAATAAGGTCAAAATCCTCAAAATACTATTTTTCCTATAAATCCTAAACGAAACGATGTCCCACAAATTTGAATACAGCAATGGAAAGCTAAAACCAATAGTAATCGAATGACATAGAGTTTTTATTCAAAAAGACTTCAGTATAGGGGGTATTCACTAGCAAACTTTCGCTTTTCCCAAAATAAGGTCAAAATCCCCAAAATACTATTTTTCCTATAAATCCTAAACGAAACGATGTGTCACAAATTTGAATACAGCAATGGAAAGCTAAAACCAATAGTAATCGAATGACATAGAGTTTTTATTCAAAAAGACTTCAGTATAGGGGGTATTCACTAGCAAACTTTCGCTTTTCCCAAAATAAGGTCAAAATCCCCAAAATACTATTTTTCCTATAAATCCTAAACGAAACGATGTCCAACAAATTTGAATACAGCAATGGAAAGCTAAAACCAATAGTAATCGAATGACATAGAGTTTTTATTCAAAAAGACTTCAGTATAGGGGGTATTCACTAGCAAACTTTCGCTTTTCCCAAAATAAGGTCAAAATCCCCAAAATACTATTTTTCCTATAAATCCTAAACGGAACGATGTCCCACAAATCTGAATACAGCAATGGAAAGCTAAAACCAATAGTAATGGAATGACATAGAGTTTTTATTCAAAAAGACTTCAGTATAGGGGGTATTCACTAGCAAACTTTCGCTTTTCCCAAAATAAGGTCAAAATCCCCAAAATACTATTTTTCCTATAAATCCTAAACGAAACGATGTCCCACAAATTTGAATACAGCAATGGAAAGCTAAAACCAATAGTAATCGAATGACACAGAGCTTTTATTCAAAAAGACTTCAGTATAGGGGGTATTCACTAACAAACTTTCGCTTTTCCCAAAATAAGGTCAAAATCCCCAAAATACTATTTTTCCTATAAATCCTAAACGAAACGATGTCCCACAAATTTGAATACAGCAATGGAAAGCTAAAACCAATAGTAATCGAATGACATAGAGTTTTTATTCAAAAAGACTTCAGTATAGGGGGTATTCACTAGCAAACTTTCGCTTTTCCCAAAATAAGGTCAAAATCCCCAAAATACTATTTTTCCTATAAATCCTAAACGAAACGATGTGTCACAAATTTGAATACAGCAATGGAAAGCTAAAACCAATAGTAATCGAATGACATAGAGTTTTTATTCAAAAAGACTTCAGTATAGGGGGTATTCACTAGCAAACTTTCGCTTTTCCCAAAATAAGGTCAAAATCCCCAAAATACTATTTTTCCTATAAATCCTAAACGAAACGATGTCCCACAAATTTGAATACAGCAATGGAAAGCTAAAACCAATAGTAATCGAATAACATATAGTTTTTACTCAAAAAGACTTCAGTATAGGGGTATTCACTAACAAACTTTCGCTTTTCAGAAAAATAATCTAAGCAAAACGAAAAATTCGATCACGGCAATGGAGAGCCTAAAACACAGCAATGGAAAGCTAAAACTAATAGTAATCGAATGACATATAGTTTTTATTCAAAAAGACTTCAGTATAGGGGGTATTCACTAGCAAACTTTCGCTTTTCCCAAAATAAGGTCAAAATCCCCAAAATACTATTTTTCCTATAAATCCTAAACGAAACGATGTCCCACAAATTTGAATACAGCAATGGAAAGCTAAAACCAATAGTAATCGAATGACATAGAGTTTTTATTCAAAAAGACTTCAGTATAGGGGGTATTCACTAGCAAACTTTCGCTTTTCCCAAAATAAGGTCAAAATCCCCAAAATACTATTTTTCCTATAAATCCTAAACGAAACGATGTCCAACAAATTTGAATACAGCAATGGAAAGCTAAAACCAATAGTAATCGAATGACATAGAGTTTTTATTCAAAAAGACTTCAGTATAGGGGGTATACACTAACAAACTTTCGCTTTTCCCAAAATAAGGTCAAAATCCCCAAAATACTATTTTTCCTATAAATCCTAAACGAAACGATGTCCCACAAATTTGAATACAGCAATGGAAAGCTAAAACCAATAGTAATCGAATAACATATAGTTTTTACTCAAAAAGACTTCAGTATAGGGGTATTCACTAACAAACTTTCGCTTTTCAGAAAAATAATCTAAGCAAAACGAAAAATTCGATCACGGCAATGGAGAGCCTAAAACACAGCAATGGAAAGCTAAAACTAATAGTAATCGAATGACATATAGTTTTTATTCAAAAAGACTTCAGTATAGGGGGTATTCACTAGCAAACTTTCGCTTTTCCCAAAATAAGGTCAAAATCCCCAAAATACTATTTTTCCTATAAATCCTAAACGAAACGATGTCCCACAAATTTGAATACAGCAATGGAAAGCTAAAACCAATAGTAATCGAATGACATAGAGTTTTTATTCAAAAAGACTTCAGTATAGGGGGTATTCACTAGCAAACTTTCGCTTTTCCCAAAATAAGGTCAAAATCCCCAAAATACTATTTTTCCTATAAATCCTAAACGAAACGATGTCCCACAAATTTGAATACAGCAATGGAAAGCTAAAACCAATAGTAATCGAATGACATAGAGTTTTTATTCAAAAAGACTTCAGTATAGGGGGTATACACTAACAAACTTTCGCTTTTCCCAAAATAAGGTCAAAATCCCCAAAATACTATTTTTCCTATAAATCCTAAACGAAACGATGTCCCACAAATTTGAATACAGCAATGGAAAGCTAAAACCAATAGTAATCGAATGACATAGAGTTTTTATTCAAAAAGACTTCAGTATAGGGGGTATTCACTAGCAAACTTTCGCTTTTCCCAAAATAAGGTCAAAATCCCCAAAATACTATTTTTCCTATAAATCCTAAACGAAACGATGTGTCACAAATTTGAATACAGCAATGGAAAGCTAAAACCAATAGTAATCGAATGACATAGAGTTTTTATTCAAAAAGACTTCAGTATAGGGGGTATTCACTAGCAAACTTTCGCTTTTCCCAAAATAAGGTCAAAATCCCCAAAATACTATTTTTCCTATAAATCCTAAACGAAACGATGTCCAACAAATTTGAATACAGCAATGGAAAGCTAAAACCAATAGTAATCGAATGACATAGAGTTTTTATTCAAAAAGACTTCAGTATAGGGGGTATTCACTAGCAAACTTTCGCTTTTCCCAAAATAAGGTCAAAATCCCCAAAATACTATTTTTCCTATAAATCCTAAACGGAACGATGTCCCACAAATCTGAATACAGCAATGGAAAGCTAAAACCAATAGTAATGGAATGACATAGAGTTTTTATTCAAAAAGACTTCAGTATAGGGGGTATTCACTAGCAAACTTTCGCTTTTCCCAAAATAAGGTCAAAATCCCCAAAATACTATTTTTCCTATAAATCCTAAACGAAACGATGTCCCACAAATTTGAATACAGCAATGGAAAGCTAAAACCAATAGTAATCGAATGACACAGAGCTTTTATTCAAAAAGACTTCAGTATAGGGGGTATTCACTAACAAACTTTCGCTTTTCCCAAAATAAGGTCAAAATCCCCAAAATACTATTTTTCCTATAAATCCTAAACGAAACGATGTCCCACAAATTTGAATACAGCAATGGAAAGCTAAAACCAATAGTAATCGAATGACATAGAGTTTTTATTCAAAAAGACTTCAGTATAGGGGGTATTAACTAGCAAACTTTCGCTTTTCCCAAAATAAGGTCAAAATCCCCAAAATACTATTTTTCCTATAAATCCTAAACGAAACGATGTCCCACAAATTTGAATACAGCAATGGAAAGCTAAAACCAATAGTAATCGAATGACATAGAGTTTTTATTCAAAAAGACTTCAGTATAGGGGGTATACACTAACAAACTTTCGCTTTTCCCAAAATAAGGTCAAAATCCCCAAAATACTATTTTTCCTATAAATCCTAAACGAAACGATGTCCCACAAATTTGAATACAGCAATGGAAAGCTAAAACCAATAGTAATCGAATGACATAGAGCTTTTATTCAAAAAGACTTCAGTATAGGGGGTATTCACTAGCAAACTTTCGCTTTTCCCAAAATAAGGTCAAAATCCCCAAAATACTATTTTTCCTATAAATCCTAAACGAAACGATGTCCCACAAATTTGAATACAGCAATGGAAAGCTAAAACCAATGGTAATCGAATGGCATAGAGCTTTTATTCAAAAAGACTTCAGTATAGGGGGTATTCACTAACAAACTTTCGCTTTTCCCAAAATAAGGTCAAAATCCCCAAAATACTATTTGTCCTATAAATCCTAAACGAAACGATGTCCCACAAATTTGAATACAGCAATGGAAAGCTAAAACCAATAGTAATCGAATGACATAGAGCTTTTATTCAAAAAGACTTCAGTATAGGGGGTATTCACTAACAAACTTTCGCTTTTCCCAAAATAAGGTCAAAATCCCCAAAATACTATTTTTCCTATAAATCCTAAACGAAACGATGTCCCACAAATTTGAATACAGCAGTGGAAAGATAAAACCAATAGTAATCGAATGACATAGAGCTTTTATTCAAAAAGGCTTCAGTATAGGGGGTATTCACTAACAAACTTTCGCTTTTCCCAAAATAAGGTCAAAATCCCCAAAATACTTTATTTCCTATAAATCCTAAACGAAACGATGTCCCACAAATTTGAATACAGCAATGGAAAGCTAAAACCAATAGTAATCGAATGACATAGAGTGTTTATTCAAAAAGACTTCAGTATAGGGGGTATACACTAACAAACTTTCGCTTTTCCCAAAATAAGGTCAAAATCCCCAAAATACTATTTTTCCTATAAATCCTAAACGAAACGATGTCCCACAAATTTGAATACAGCAATGGAAAGCTAAAACATATAGTAATCGAATGACATAGAGCTTTTATTCAAAAAGACTTCAGTATAGGGGGTATACACTAACAAACTTTTGCTTTTCCCAAAATAAGGTCAAAATCCCCAAAATACTATTTTTCCTATAAATCCTAAACGAAACGATGTCCCACAAATTTGAATACAGCAGTGGAAAGCTAAAACCAATAGTAATCGAATGACATAGAGCTTTTATTCAAAAAGACTTTAGTATAGGGGGTATACACTAACAAATTTTTGCTTTTCCCAAAATAAGGTCAAAATCCCCAAAATACTATTTTTCCTATAAATCCTAAACGAAAAGATGTCCCACAAATTTGAATACAGCAATGGAAAGCTAAAACCAATAGTAATCGAATGACATAGAGCATTTATTCAAAAAGACTTCAGTATAGGGGGTATACACTAACAAACTTTCGCTTTTCCCAAAATAAGGTCAAAATCCCCAAAATACTATTTTTCCTATAAATCCTAAACGAAACGATGTCCCACAAATTTGAATACAGCAATGGAAAGCTAAAACCAATAGTAATCGAATGACATAGAGTTTTTATTCAAAAAGACTTCAGTATAGGGGGTATTCACTAGCAAACTTTCGCTTTTCCCAAAATAAGGTCAAAATCCCCAAAATACTATTTTTCCTATAAATCCTAAACGAAACGATGTCCCACAAATTTGAATACAGCAATGGAAAGCTAAAACCAATAGTAATCGAATGACATAGAGTTTTTATTCAAAAAGACTTCAGTATAGGGGGTATTCACTAGCAAACTTTCGCTTTTCCCAAAATAAGGTCAAAATCCCCAAAATACTATTTTTCCTATAAATCCTAAACGAAACGATGTCCCACAAATTTGAATACAGCAATGGAAAGCTAAAACCAATAGTAATCGAATGACATAGAGTTTTTATTCAAAAAGACTTCAGTATAGGGGGTATTTACTAGCAAACTTTCGCTTTTCCCAAAATAAGGTCAAAATCCCCAAAATACTATTTTTCCTATAAATCCTAAACGAAACGATGTCCCACAAATTTGAATACAACAATGGAAAGCTAAAACCAATAGTAATCGAATGACATAGAGCTTTTATTCAAAAAGACTTCAGTATAGGGGGTATACACTAACAAACTTTTGCTTTTCCCAAAATAAGGTCAAAATCCCCAAAATACTATTTTTCCTATAAATCCTAAACGAAAAGATGTCCCACAAATTTGAATACAGCAATGGAAAGCTAAAACCAATAGTAATCGAATGACATAGAGCTTTTATTCAAAAAGACTTCAGTATAGGGGGTATACACTAACAAACTTTCGCTTTTCCCAAAATAAGGTCAAAATCCCCAAAATACTATTTTTCCTATAAATCCTAAACGAAACGATATCTCACAAATTTGAATACAGCAATGGAAAGCTAAAACCAATAGTAATCGAATGACATAGAGCTTTTATTCAAAAAGACTTCAGTATAGGGGGTATACACTAACAAACTTTTGCTTTTCCCAAAATAAGGTCAAAATCCCCAAAATACTATTTTGCCTATAACACCTAAACGAAACGATGTCCCACAAATTTGAATACAGCAATGGAAAGCTAAAACCAATAGTAATCGAATAACATATAGTTTTTACTCAAAAAGACTTCAGTATAGGGGTATTCACTAACAAACTTTCGCTTTTCAGAAAAATAACCTAAGCAAAACGAAAAATTCGATCACGGCAATGGAGAGCCTAAAACACAGCAATGGAAAGCTAAAACCAATAGTAATCGAATGACATATAGTTTTTATTCAAAAAGACTTCAGTATAGGGGGTATTCACTAGCAAACTTTCGCTTTTCCCAAAATAAGGTCAAAATCCCCAAAATACTATTTTTCCTATAAATCCTAAACGAAACGATATCCCACAAATTTGAATACAGCAATGGAAAGCTAAAACCAATAGTAATCGAATGACATATAGTTTTTATTCAAAAAGACTTCAGTATAGGGGGTATTCACTAACAAACTTTCATTTTTCCCACAATAAGCTCAAAATCCCCAAAATACTATTTTGCCTATAACACCTAAACGAAACGATGTCCCACAAATTTGAATACAGCAATGGAAAGCTAAAACCAATAGTAATCGAATAACATATAGTTTTTACTCAAAAAGACTTCAGTATAGGGGTATTCACTAACAAACTTTCGCTTTTCAGAAAAATAATCTAAGCAAAACGAAAAATTCGATCACGGCAATGGAGAGCCTAAAACACAGCAATGGAAAGCTAAAACTAATAGTAATCGAATGACATATAGTTTTTATTCAAAAAGACTTCAGTATAGGGGGTATTCACTAGCAAACTTTCGCTTTTCCCAAAATAAGGTCAAAATCCCCAAAATACTATTTTTCCTATAAATCCTAAACGAAACGATGTCCCACAAATTTGAATACAGCAATGGAAAGCTAAAACCAATAGTAATCGAATGACATAGAGTTTTTATTCAAAAAGACTTCAGTATAGGGGGTATTCACTAGCAAACTTTCGCTTTTCCCAAAATAAGGTCAAAATCCCCAAAATACTATTTTTCCTATAAATCCTAAACGAAACGATGTCCCACAAATTTGAATACAGCAATGGAAAGCTAAAACCAATAGTAATCGAATGACATAGAGTTTTTATTCAAAAAGACTTCAGTATAGGGGGTATACACTAACAAACTTTCGCTTTTCCCAAAATAAGGTCAAAATCCCCAAAATACTATTTTTCCTATAAATCCTAAACGAAACGATGTCCCACAAATTTGAATACAGCAATGGAAAGCTAAAACCAATAGTAATCGAATGACATAGAGTTTTTATTCAAAAAGACTTCAGTATAGGGGGTATTCACTAGCAAACTTTCGCTTTTCCCAAAATAAGGTCAAAATCCCCAAAATACTATTTTTCCTATAAATCCTAAACGAAACGATGTGTCACAAATTTGAATACAGCAATGGAAAGCTAAAACCAATAGTAATCGAATGACATAGAGTTTTTATTCAAAAAGACTTCAGTATAGGGGGTATTCACTAGCAAACTTTCGCTTTTCCCAAAATAAGGTCAAAATCCCCAAAATACTATTTTTCCTATAAATCCTAAACGAAACGATGTCCCACAAATTTGAATACAGCAATGGAAAGCTAAAACCAATAGTAATCGAATGACATAGAGTTTTTATTCAAAAAGACTTCAGTATAGGGGGTATTCACTAGCAAACTTTCGCTTTTCCCAAAATAAGGTCAAAATCCCCAAAATACTATTTTTCCTATAAATCCTAAACGAAACGATGTCCCACAAATTTGAATACAGCAATGAAAAGCTAAAACCAATAGTAATCGAATGACATAGAGTTTTTATTCAAAAAGACTTCAGTATAGGGGGTATTTACTAGCAAACTTTCGCTTTTCCCAAAATAAGGTCAAAATCCCCAAAATACTATTTTTCCTATAAATCCTAAACGAAACGATGTCCCACAAATTTGAATACAGCAATGGAAAGCTAAAACCAATAGTAATCGAATGACATAGAGCTTTTATTCAAAAAGACTTCAGTATAGGGGGTATACACTAACAAACTTTTGCTTTTCCCAAAATAAGGTCAAAATCCCCAAAATACTATTTTTCCTATAAATCCTAAACGAAAAGATGTCCCACAAATTTGAATACAGCAATGGAAAGCTAAAACCAATAGTAATCGAATGACATAGAGCTTTTATTCAAAAAGACTTCAGTATAGGGGGTATACACTAACAAACTTTCGCTTTTCCCAAAATAAGGTCAAAATCCCCAAAATACTATTTTTCCTATAAATCCTAAACGAAACGATATCTCACAAATTTGAATACAGCAATGGAAAGCTAAAACCAATAGTAATCGAATGACATAGAGCTTTTATTCAAAAAGACTTCAGTATAGGGGGTATACACTAACAAACTTTTGCTTTTCCCAAAATAAGGTCAAAATCCCCAAAATACTATTTTGCCTATAACACCTAAACGAAACGATGTCCCACAAATTTGAATACAGCAATGGAAAGCTAAAACCAATAGTAATCGAATAACATATAGTTTTTACTCAAAAAGACTTCAGTATAGGGGTATTCACTAACAAACTTTCGCTTTTCAGAAAAATAACCTAAGCAAAACGAAAAATTCGATCACGGCAATGGAGAGCCTAAAACACAGCAATGGAAAGCTAAAACCAATAGTAATCGAATGACATATAGTTTTTATTCAAAAAGACTTCAGTATAGGGGGTATTCACTAGCAAACTTTCGCTTTTCCCAAAATAAGGTCAAAATCCCCAAAATACTATTTTTCCTATAAATCCTAAACGAAACGATATCCCACAAATTTGAATACAGCAATGGAAAGCTAAAACCAATAGTAATCGAATGACATATAGTTTTTATTCAAAAAGACTTCAGTATAGGGGGTATTCACTAACAAACTTTCATTTTTCCCACAATAAGCTCAAAATCCCCAAAATACTATTTTGCCTATAACACCTAAACGAAACGATGTCCCACAAATTTGAATACAGCAATGGAAAGCTAAAACCAATAGTAATCGAATAACATATAGTTTTTACTCAAAAAGACTTCAGTATAGGGGTATTCACTAACAAACTTTCGCTTTTCAGAAAAATAATCTAAGCAAAACGAAAAATTCGATCACGGCAATGGAGAGCCTAAAACACAGCAATGGAAAGCTAAAACTAATAGTAATCGAATGACATATAGTTTTTATTCAAAAAGACTTCAGTATAGGGGGTATTCACTAGCAAACTTTCGCTTTTCCCAAAATAAGGTCAAAATCCCCAAAATACTATTTTTCCTATAAATCCTAAACGAAACGATGTCCCACAAATTTGAATACAGCAATGGAAAGCTAAAACCAATAGTAATCGAATGACATAGAGTTTTTATTCAAAAAGACTTCAGTATAGGGGGTATTCACTAGCAAACTTTCGCTTTTCCCAAAATAAGGTCAAAATCCCCAAAATACTATTTTTCCTATAAATCCTAAACGAAACGATGTCCCACAAATTTGAATACAGCAATGGAAAGCTAAAACCAATAGTAATCGAATGACATAGAGTTTTTATTCAAAAAGACTTCAGTATAGGGGGTATACACTAACAAACTTTCGCTTTTCCCAAAATAAGGTCAAAATCCCCAAAATACTATTTTTCCTATAAATCCTAAACGAAACGATGTCCCACAAATTTGAATACAGCAATGGAAAGCTAAAACCAATAGTAATCGAATGACATAGAGTTTTTATTCAAAAAGACTTCAGTATAGGGGGTATTCACTAGCAAACTTTCGCTTTTCCCAAAATAAGGTCAAAATCCCCAAAATACTATTTTTCCTATAAATCCTAAACGAAACGATGTGTCACAAATTTGAATACAGCAATGGAAAGCTAAAACCAATAGTAATCGAATGACATAGAGTTTTTATTCAAAAAGACTTCAGTATAGGGGGTATTCACTAGCAAACTTTCGCTTTTCCCAAAATAAGGTCAAAATCCCGAAAATACTATTTTTCCTATAAATCCTAAACGAAACGATGTCCAACAAATTTGAATACAGCAATGGAAAGCTAAAACCAATAGTAATCGAATGACATAGAGTTTTTATTCAAAAAGACTTCAGTATAGGGGGTATTCACTAGCAAACTTTCGCTTTTCCCAAAATAAGGTCAAAATCCCCAAAATACTATTTTTCCTATAAATCCTAAACGGAACGATGTCCCACAAATCTGAATACAGCAATGGAAAGCTAAAACCAATAGTAATGGAATGACATAGAGTTTTTATTCAAAAAGACTTCAGTATAGGGGGTATTCACTAGCAAACTTTCGCTTTTCCCAAAATAAGGTCAAAATCCCCAAAATACTATTTTTCCTATAAATCCTAAACGAAACGATGTCCCACAAATTTGAATACAGCAATGGAAAGCTAAAACCAATAGTAATCGAATGACACAGAGCTTTTATTCAAAAAGACTTCAGTATAGGGGGTATTCACTAACAAACTTTCGCTTTTCCCAAAATAAGGTCAAAATCCCCAAAATACTATTTTTCCTATAAATCCTAAACGAAACGATGTCCCACAAATTTGAATACAGCAATGGAAAGCTAAAACCAATAGTAATCGAATGACATAGAGTTTTTATTCAAAAAGACTTCAGTATAGGGGGTATTCACTAGCAAACTTTCGCTTTTCCCAAAATAAGGTCAAAATCCCCAAAATACTATTTTTCCTATAAATCCTAAACGAAACGATGTGTCACAAATTTGAATACAGCAATGGAAAGCTAAAACCAATAGTAATCGAATGACATAGAGTTTTTATTCAAAAAGACTTCAGTATAGGGGGTATTCACTAGCAAACTTTCGCTTTTCCCAAAATAAGGTCAAAATCCCCAAAATACTATTTTTCCTATAAATCCTAAACGAAACGATGTCCCACAAATTTGAATACAGCAATGGAAAGCTAAAACCAATAGTAATCGAATAACATATAGTTTTTACTCAAAAAGACTTCAGTATAGGGGTATTCACTAACAAACTTTCGCTTTTCAGAAAAATAATCTAAGCAAAACGAAAAATTCGATCACGGCAATGGAGAGCCTAAAACACAGCAATGGAAAGCTAAAACTAATAGTAATCGAATGACATATAGTTTTTATTCAAAAAGACTTCAGTATAGGGGGTATTCACTAGCAAACTTTCGCTTTTCCCAAAATAAGGTCAAAATCCCCAAAATACTATTTTTCCTATAAATCCTAAACGAAACGATGTCCCACAAATTTGAATACAGCAATGGAAAGCTAAAACCAATAGTAATCGAATGACATAGAGTTTTTATTCAAAAAGACTTCAGTATAGGGGGTATTCACTAGCAAACTTTCGCTTTTCCCAAAATAAGGTCAAAATCCCCAAAATACTATTTTTCCTATAAATCCTAAACGAAACGATGTCCCACAAATTTGAATACAGCAATGGAAAGCTAAAACCAATAGTAATCGAATGACATAGAGTTTTTATTCAAAAAGACTTCAGTATAGGGGGTATACACTAACAAACTTTCGCTTTTCCCAAAATAAGGTCAAAATCCCCAAAATACTATTTTTCCTATAAATCCTAAACGAAACGATGTCCCACAAATTTGAATACAGCAATGGAAAGCTAAAACCAATAGTAATCGAATAACATATAGTTTTTACTCAAAAAGACTTCAGTATAGGGGTATTCACTAACAAACTTTCGCTTTTCAGAAAAATAATCTAAGCAAAACGAAAAATTCGATCACGGCAATGGAGAGCCTAAAACACAGCAATGGAAAGCTAAAACTAATAGTAATCGAATGACATATAGTTTTTATTCAAAAAGACTTCAGTATAGGGGGTATTCACTAGCAAACTTTCGCTTTTCCCAAAATAAGGTCAAAATCCCCAAAATACTATTTTTCCTATAAATCCTAAACGAAACGATGTCCCACAAATTTGAATACAGCAATGGAAAGCTAAAACCAATAGTAATCGAATGACATAGAGTTTTTATTCAAAAAGACTTCAGTATAGGGGGTATTCACTAGCAAACTTTCGCTTTTCCCAAAATAAGGTCAAAATCCCCAAAATACTATTTTTCCTATAAATCCTAAACGAAACGATGTCCCACAAATTTGAATACAGCAATGGAAAGCTAAAACCAATAGTAATCGAATGACATAGAGTTTTTATTCAAAAAGACTTCAGTATAGGGGGTATACACTAACAAACTTTCGCTTTTCCCAAAATAAGGTCAAAATCCCCAAAATACTATTTTTCCTATAAATCCTAAACGAAACGATGTCCCACAAATTTGAATACAGCAATGGAAAGCTAAAACCAATAGTAATCGAATGACATAGAGTTTTTATTCAAAAAGACTTCAGTATAGGGGGTATTCACTAGCAAACTTTCGCTTTTCCCAAAATAAGGTCAAAATCCCCAAAATACTATTTTTCCTATAAATCCTAAACGAAACGATGTGTCACAAATTTGAATACAGCAATGGAAAGCTAAAACCAATAGTAATCGAATGACATAGAGTTTTTATTCAAAAAGACTTCAGTATAGGGGGTATTCACTAGCAAACTTTCGCTTTTCCCAAAATAAGGTCAAAATCCCCAAAATACTATTTTTCCTATAAATCCTAAACGAAACGATGTCCAACAAATTTGAATACAGCAATGGAAAGCTAAAACCAATAGTAATCGAATGACATAGAGTTTTTATTCAAAAAGACTTCAGTATAGGGGGTATTCACTAGCAAACTTTCGCTTTTCCCAAAATAAGGTCAAAATCCCCAAAATACTATTTTTCCTATAAATCCTAAACGGAACGATGTCCCACAAATCTGAATACAGCAATGGAAAGCTAAAACCAATAGTAATGGAATGACATAGAGTTTTTATTCAAAAAGACTTCAGTATAGGGGGTATTCACTAGCAAACTTTCGCTTTTCCCAAAATAAGGTCAAAATCCCCAAAATACTATTTTTCCTATAAATCCTAAACGAAACGATGTCCCACAAATTTGAATACAGCAATGGAAAGCTAAAACCAATAGTAATCGAATGACACAGAGCTTTTATTCAAAAAGACTTCAGTATAGGGGGTATTCACTAACAAACTTTCGCTTTTCCCAAAATAAGGTCAAAATCCCCAAAATACTATTTTTCCTATAAATCCTAAACGAAACGATGTCCCACAAATTTGAATACAGCAATGGAAAGCTAAAACCAATAGTAATCGAATGACATAGAGTTTTTATTCAAAAAGACTTCAGTATAGGGGGTATTAACTAGCAAACTTTCGCTTTTCCCAAAATAAGGTCAAAATCCCCAAAATACTATTTTTCCTATAAATCCTAAACGAAACGATGTCCCACAAATTTGAATACAGCAATGGAAAGCTAAAACCAATAGTAATCGAATGACATAGAGTTTTTATTCAAAAAGACTTCAGTATAGGGGGTATACACTAACAAACTTTCGCTTTTCCCAAAATAAGGTCAAAATCCCCAAAATACTATTTTTCCTATAAATCCTAAACGAAACGATGTCCCACAAATTTGAATACAGCAATGGAAAGCTAAAACCAATAGTAATCGAATGACATAGAGTTTTTATTCAAAAAGACTTCAGTATAGGGGGTATTCACTAGCAAACTTTCGCTTTTCCCAAAATAAGGTCAAAATCCCCAAAATACTATTTTTCCTATAAATCCTAAACGAAACGATGTCCCACAAATTTGAATACAGCAATGGAAAGCTAAAACCAATGGTAATCGAATGGCATAGAGCTTTTATTCAAAAAAACTTCAGTATAGGGGGTATTCACTAACAAACTTTCGCTTTTCCCAAAATAAGGTCAAAATCCCCAAAATACTATTTTTCCTATAAATCCTAAACGAAACGATGTCCCACAAATTTGAATACAGCAATGGAAAGCTAAAACCAATGGTAATCGAATGACATAGAGTTTTTATTCAAAAAGACTTCAGTATAGGGGGTATTCACTAACAAACTTTCGCTTTTCCCAAAATAAGGTCAAAATCCCCAAAATACTATTTGTCCTATAAATCCTAAACGAAACGATGTCCCACAAATTTGAATACAGCAATGGAAAGCTAAAACCAATAGTAATCGAATGACATAGAGCTTTTATTCAAAAAGACTTCAGTATAGGGGGTATTCACTAACAAACTTTCGCTTTTCCCAAAATAAGGTCAAAATCCCCAAAATACTATTTTTCCTATAAATCCTAAACGAAACGATGTCCCACAAATTTGAATACAGCAGTGGAAAGATAAAACCAATAGTAATCGAATGACATAGAGCTTTTATTCAAAAAGGCTTCAGTATAGGGGGTATTCACTAACAAACTTTCGCTTTTCCCAAAATAAGGTCAAAATCCCCAAAATACTTTATTTCCTATAAATCCTAAACGAAACGATGTCCCACAAATTTGAATACAGCAATGGAAAGCTAAAACCAATAGTAATCGAATGACATAGAGTGTTTATTCAAAAAGACTTCAGTATAGGGGGTATACACTAACAAACTTTCGCTTTTCCCAAAATAAGGTCAAAATCCCCAAAATACTATTTTTCCTATAAATCCTAAACGAAACGATGTCCCACAAATTTGAATACAGCAATGGAAAGCTAAAACATATAGTAATCGAATGACATAGAGCTTTTATTCAAAAAGACTTCAGTATAGGGGGTATACACTAACAAACTTTTGCTTTTCCCAAAATAAGGTCAAAATCCCCAAAATACTATTTTTCCTATAAATCCTAAACGAAACGATGTCCCACAAATTTGAATACAGCAGTGGAAAGCTAAAACCAATAGTAATCGAATGACATAGAGCTTTTATTCAAAAAGACTTTAGTATAGGGGGTATACACTAACAAATTTTTGCTTTTCCCAAAATAAGGTCAAAATCCCCAAAATACTATTTTTCCTATAAATCCTAAACGAAAAGATGTCCCACAAATTTGAATACAGCAATGGAAAGCTAAAACCAATAGTAATCGAATGACATAGAGCATTTATTCAAAAAGACTTCAGTATAGGGGGTATACACTAACAAACTTTCGCTTTTCCCAAAATAAGGTCAAAATCCCCAAAATACTATTTTTCCTATAAATCCTAAACGAAACGATGTCCCACAAATTTGAATACAGCAATGGAAAGCTAAAACCAATAGTAATCGAATGACATAGAGTTTTTATTCAAAAAGACTTCAGTATAGGGGGTATTCACTAGCAAACTTTCGCTTTTCCCAAAATAAGGTCAAAATCCCCAAAATACTATTTTTCCTATAAATCCTAAACGAAACGATGTCCCACAAATTTGAATACAGCAATGGAAAGCTAAAACCAATAGTAATCGAATGACATAGAGTTTTTATTCAAAAAGACTTCAGTATAGGGGGTATTCACTAGCAAACTTTCGCTTTTCCCAAAATAAGGTCAAAATCCCCAAAATACTATTTTTCCTATAAATCCTAAACGAAACGATGTCCCACAAATTTGAATACAGCAATGGAAAGCTAAAACCAATAGTAATCGAATGACATAGAGTTTTTATTCAAAAAGACTTCAGTATAGGGGGTATTTACTAGCAAACTTTCGCTTTTCCCAAAATAAGGTCAAAATCCCCAAAATACTATTTTTCCTATAAATCCTAAACGAAACGATGTCCCACAAATTTGAATACAGCAATGGAAAGCTAAAACCAATAGTAATCGAATGACATAGAGCTTTTATTCAAAAAGACTTCAGTATAGGGGGTATACACTAACAAACTTTTGCTTTTCCCAAAATAAGGTCAAAATCCCCAAAATACTATTTTTCCTATAAATCCTAAACGAAAAGATGTCCCACAAATTTGAATACAGCAATGGAAAGCTAAAACCAATAGTAATCGAATGACATAGAGCTTTTATTCAAAAAGACTTCAGTATAGGGGGTATACACTAACAAACTTTCGCTTTTCCCAAAATAAGGTCAAAATCCCCAAAATACTATTTTTCCTATAAATCCTAAACGAAACGATGTCCCACAAATTTGAATACAGCAATGGAAAGCTAAAACCAATAGTAATCGAATGACATAGAGTTTTTATTCAAAAAGACTTCAGTATAGGGGGTATTCACTAGCAAACTTTCGCTTTTCCCAAAATAAGGTCAAAATCCCCAAAATACTATTTTTCCTATAAATCCTAAACGAAACGATGTCCCACAAATTTGAATACAGCAATGGAAAGCTAAAACCAATAGTAATCGAATGACATAGAGTTTTTATTCAAAAAGACTTCAGTATAGGGGGTATTCACTAGCAAACTTTCGCTTTTCCCAAAATAAGGTCAAAATCCCCAAAATACTATTTTTTCTATAAATCCTAAACGAAACGATGTCCCACAAATTTGAATACAGCAATGGAAAGCTAAAACCAATAGTAATCGAATGACATAGAGTGTTTATTCAAAAAGACTTCAGTATAGGGGGTATACACTAACAAACTTTCGCTTTTCCCAAAATAAGGTCAAAATCCCCAAAATACTATTTTTCCTATAAATCCTAAACGAAACGATGTCCCACAAATTTGAATACAGCAATGGAAAGCTAAAACATATAGTAATCGAATGACATAGAGCTTTTATTCAAAAAGACTTCAGTATAGGGGGTATACACTAACAAACTTTTGCTTTTCCCAAAATAAGGTCAAAATCCCCAAAATACTATTTTTCCTATAAATCCTAAACGAAACGATGTCCCACAAATTTGAATACAGCAGTGGAAAGCTAAAACCAATAGTAATCGAATGACATAGAGCTTTTATTCAAAAAGACTTTAGTATAGGGGGTATACACTAACAAATTTTTGCTTTTCCCAAAATAAGGTCAAAATCCCCAAAATACTATTTTTCCTATAAATCCTAAACGAAAAGATGTCCCACAAATTTGAATACAGCAATGGAAAGCTAAAACCAATAGTAATCGAATGACATAGAGCATTTATTCAAAAAGACTTCAGTATAGGGGGTATACACTAACAAACTTTCGCTTTTCCCAAAATAAGGTCAAAATCCCCAAAATACTATTTTTCCTATAAATCCTAAACGAAACGATGTCCCACAAATTTGAATACAGCAATGGAAAGCTAAAACCAATAGTAATCGAATGACATAGAGTTTTTATTCAAAAAGACTTCAGTATAGGGGGTATTCACTAGCAAACTTTCGCTTTTCCCAAAATAAGGTCAAAATCCCCAAAATACTATTTTTCCTATAAATCCTAAACGAAACGATGTCCCACAAATTTGAATACAGCAATGGAAAGCTAAAACCAATAGTAATCGAATGACATAGAGTTTTTATTCAAAAAGACTTCAGTATAGGGGGTATTCACTAGCAAACTTTCGCTTTTCCCAAAATAAGGTCAAAATCCCCAAAATACTATTTTTCCTATAAATCCTAAACGAAACGATGTCCCACAAATTTGAATACAGCAATGGAAAGCTAAAACCAATAGTAATCGAATGACATAGAGTTTTTATTCAAAAAGACTTCAGTATAGGGGGTATTTACTAGCAAACTTTCGCTTTTCCCAAAATAAGGTCAAAATCCCCAAAATACTATTTTTCCTATAAATCCTAAACGAAACGATGTCCCACAAATTTGAATACAGCAATGGAAAGCTAAAACCAATAGTAATCGAATGACATAGAGCTTTTATTCAAAAAGACTTCAGTATAGGGGGTATACACTAACAAACTTTTGCTTTTCCCAAAATAAGGTCAAAATCCCCAAAATACTATTTTTCCTATAAATCCTAAACGAAAAGATGTCCCACAAATTTGAATACAGCAATGGAAAGCTAAAACCAATAGTAATCGAATGACATAGAGCTTTTATTCAAAAAGACTTCAGTATAGGGGGTATACACTAACAAACTTTCGCTTTTCCCAAAATAAGGTCAAAATCCCCAAAATACTATTTTTCCTATAAATCCTAAACGAAACGATGTCCCACAAATTTGAATACAGCAATGGAAAGCTAAAACCAATAGTAATCGAATGACATAGAGTTTTTATTCAAAAAGACTTCAGTATAGGGGGTATTCACTAGCAAACTTTCGCTTTTCCCAAAATAAGGTCAAAATCCCCAAAATACTATTTTTCCTATAAATCCTAAACGAAACGATGTCCCACAAATTTGAATACAGCAGTGGAAAGCTAAAACCAATAGTAATCGAATGACATAGAGCTTTTATTCAAAAAGACTTTAGTATAGGGGGTATACACTAACAAATTTTTGCTTTTCCCAAAATAAGGTCAAAATCCCCAAAATACTATTTTTCCTATAAATCCTAAACGAAAAGATGTCCCACAAATTTGAATACAGCAATGGAAAGCTAAAACCAATAGTAATCGAATGACATAGAGCATTTATTCAAAAAGACTTCAGTATAGGGGGTATACACTAACAAACTTTCGCTTTTCCCAAAATAAGGTCAAAATCCCCAAAATACTATTTTTCCTATAAATCCTAAACGAAACGATGTCCCACAAATTTGAATACAGCAATGGAAAGCTAAAACCAATAGTAATCGAATGACATAGAGTTTTTATTCAAAAAGACTTCAGTATAGGGGGTATTCACTAGCAAACTTTCGCTTTTCCCAAAATAAGGTCAAAATCCCCAAAATACTATTTTTCCTATAAATCCTAAACGAAACGATGTCCCACAAATTTGAATACAGCAATGGAAAGCTAAAACCAATAGTAATCGAATGACATAGAGTTTTTATTCAAAAAGACTTCAGTATAGGGGGTATTCACTAGCAAACTTTCGCTTTTCCCAAAATAAGGTCAAAATCCCCAAAATACTATTTTTCCTATAAATCCTAAACGAAACGATGTCCCACAAATTTGAATACAGCAATGGAAAGCTAAAACCAATAGTAATCGAATGACATAGAGTTTTTATTCAAAAAGACTTCAGTATAGGGGGTATTTACTAGCAAACTTTCGCTTTTCCCAAAATAAGGTCAAAATCCCCAAAATACTATTTTTCCTATAAATCCTAAACGAAACGATGTCCCACAAATTTGAATACAGCAATGGAAAGCTAAAACCAATAGTAATCGAATGACATAGAGCTTTTATTCAAAAAGACTTCAGTATAGGGGGTATACACTAACAAACTTTTGCTTTTCCCAAAATAAGGTCAAAATCCCCAAAATACTATTTTTCCTATAAATCCTAAACGAAAAGATGTCCCACAAATTTGAATACAGCAATGGAAAGCTAAAACCAATAGTAATCGAATGACATAGAGCTTTTATTCAAAAAGACTTCAGTATAGGGGGTATACACTAACAAACTTTCGCTTTTCCCAAAATAAGGTCAAAATCCCCAAAATACTATTTTTCCTATAAATCCTAAACGAAACGATGTCCCACAAATTTGAATACAGCAATGGAAAGCTAAAACCAATAGTAATCGAATGACATAGAGTTTTTATTCAAAAAGACTTCAGTATAGGGGGTATTCACTAGCAAACTTTCGCTTTTCCCAAAATAAGGTCAAAATCCCCAAAATACTATTTTTCCTATAAATCCTAAACGAAACGATGTCCCACAAATTTGAATACAGCAATGGAAAGCTAAAACCAATAGTAATCGAATGACATAGAGTTTTTATTCAAAAAGACTTCAGTATAGGGGGTATTCACTAGCAAACTTTCGCTTTTCCCAAAATAAGGTCAAAATCCCCAAAATACTATTTTTTCTATAAATCCTAAACGAAACGATGTCCCACAAATTTGAATACAGCAATGGAAAGCTAAAACCAATAGTAATCGAATGACATAGAGCTTTTATTCAAAAAGACTTCAGTATAGGGGGTATTCACTAGCAAACTTTCGCTTTTCCCAAAATAAGGTCAAAATCCCCAAAATACTATTTTTCCTATAAATCCTAAACGAAACGATGTCCCACAAATTTGAATACAGCAATGGAAAGCTAAAACCAATAGTAATCGAATGACATAGAGTTTTTATTCAAAAAGACTTCAGTATAGGGGGTATTCACTAGCAAACTTTCGCTTTTCCCAAAATAAGGTCAAAATCCCCAAAATACTATTTTTCCTATAAATCCTAAACGAAACGATATCTCACAAATTTGAATACAGCAATGGAAAGCTAAAACCAATAGTAATCGAATGACATAGAGCTTTTATTCAAAAAGACTTCAGTATAGGGGGTATACACTAACAAACTTTTGCTTTTCCCAAAATAAGGTCAAAATCCCCAAAATACTATTTTGCCTATAACACCTAAACGAAACGATGTCCCACAAATTTGAATACAGCAATGGAAAGCTAAAACCAATAGTAATCGAATAACATATAGTTTTTACTCAAAAAGACTTCAGTATAGGGGTATTCACTAACAAACTTTCGCTTTTCAGAAAAATAACCTAAGCAAAACGAAAAATTCGATCACGGCAATGGAGAGCCTAAAACACAGCAATGGAAAGCTAAAACCAATAGTAATCGAATGACATATAGTTTTTATTCAAAAAGACTTCAGTATAGGGGGTATTCACTAGCAAACTTTCGCTTTTCCCAAAATAAGGTCAAAATCCCCAAAATACTATTTTTCCTATAAATCCTAAACGAAACGATGTCCCACAAATTTGAATACAGCAATGGAAAGCTAAAACCAATAGTAATCGAATGACATATAGTTTTTATTCAAAAAGACTTCAGTATAGGGGGTATTCACTAACAAACTTTCATTTTTCCCACAATAAGCTCAAAATCCCCAAAATACTATTTTGCCTATAACACCTAAACGAAACGATGTCCCACAAATTTGAATACAGCAATGGAAAGCTAAAACCAATAGTAATCGAATAACATATAGTTTTTACTCAAAAAGACTTCAGTATAGGGGTATTCACTAACAAACTTTCGCTTTTCAGAAAAATAATCTAAGCAAAACGAAAAATTCGATCACGGCAATGGAGAGCCTAAAACACAGCAATGGAAAGCTAAAACCAATAGTAATCGAATGACATATAGTTTTTATTCAAAAAGACTTCAGTATAGGGGGTATTCACTAGCAAACTTTCGCTTTTCCCAAAATAAGGTCAAAATCCCCAAAATACTATTTTTCCTATAAATCCTAAACGAAACGATGTCCCACAAATTTGAATACAGCAATGGAAAGCTAAAACCAATAGTAATCGAATGACATAGAGTTTTTATTCAAAAAGACTTCAGTATAGGGGGTATTCACTAGCAAACTTTCGCTTTTCCCAAAATAAGGTCAAAATCCCCAAAATACTATTTTTCCTATAAATCCTAAACGAAACGATGTCCCACAAATTTGAATACAGCAATGGAAAGCTAAAACCAATAGTAATCGAATGACATAGAGTTTTTATTCAAAAAGACTTCAGTATAGGGGGTATACACTAACAAACTTTCGCTTTTCCCAAAATAAGGTCAAAATCCCCAAAATACTATTTTTCCTATAAATCCTAAACGAAACGATGTCCCACAAATTTGAATACAGCAATGGAAAGCTAAAACCAATAGTAATCGAATGACATAGAGTTTTTATTCAAAAAGACTTCAGTATAGGGGGTATTCACTAGCAAACTTTCGCTTTTCCCAAAATAAGGTCAAAATCCCCAAAATACTATTTTTCCTATAAATCCTAAACGAAACGATGTGTCACAAATTTGAATACAGCAATGGAAAGCTAAAACCAATAGTAATCGAATGACATAGAGTTTTTATTCAAAAAGACTTCAGTATAGGGGGTATTCACTAGCAAACTTTCGCTTTTCCCAAAATAAGGTCAAAATCCCCAAAATACTATTTTTCCTATAAATCCTAAACGAAACGATGTCCAACAAATTTGAATACAGCAATGGAAAGCTAAAACCAATTGTAATCGAATGACATAGAGTTTTTATTCAAAAAGACTTCAGTATAGGGGGTATTCACTAGCAAACTTTCGCTTTTCCCAAAATAAGGTCAAAATCCCCAAAATACTATTTTTCCTATAAATCCTAAACGGAACGATGTCCCACAAATCTGAATACAGCAATGGAAAGCTAAAACCAATAGTAATGGAATGACATAGAGTTTTTATTCAAAAAGACTTCAGTATAGGGGGTATTCACTAGCAAACTTTCGCTTTTCCCAAAATAAGGTCAAAATCCCCAAAATACTATTTTTCCTATAAATCCTAAACGAAACGATGTCCCACAAATTTGAATACAGCAATGGAAAGCTAAAACCAATAGTAATCGAATGACACAGAGCTTTTATTCAAAAAGACTTCAGTATAGGGGGTATTCACTAACAAACTTTCGCTTTTCCCAAAATAAGGTCAAAATCCCCAAAATACTATTTTTCCTATAAATCCTAAACGAAACGATGTCCCACAAATTTGAATACAGCAATGGAAAGCTAAAACCAATAGTAATCGAATGACATAGAGTTTTTATTCAAAAAGACTTCAGTATAGGGGGTATTAACTAGCAAACTTTCGCTTTTCCCAAAATAAGGTCAAAATCCCCAAAATACTATTTTTCCTATAAATCCTAAACGAAACGATGTCCCACAAATTTGAATACAGCAATGGAAAGCTAAAACCAATAGTAATCGAATGACATAGAGTTTTTATTCAAAAAGACTTCAGTATAGGGGGTATACACTAACAAACTTTCGCTTTTCCCAAAATAAGGTCAAAATCCCCAAAATACTATTTTTCCTATAAATCCTAAACGAAACGATGTCCCACAAATTTGAATACAGCAATGGAAAGCTAAAACCAATAGTAATCGAATGACATAGAGTTTTTATTCAAAAAGACTTCAGTATAGGGGGTATTCACTAGCAAACTTTCGCTTTTCCCAAAATAAGGTCAAAATCCCCAAAATACTATTTTTCCTATAAATCCTAAACGAAACGATGTCCCACAAATTTGAATACAGCAATGGAAAGCTAAAACCAATAGTAATCGAATGACATAGAGCTTTTATTCAAAAAGACTTCAGTATAGGGGGTATTCACTAACAAACTTTCGCTTTTCCCAAAATAAGGTCAAAATCCCCGAAATACTATTTTTCCTATAAATCCTAAACGAAACGATGTCCCACAAATTTGAATACAGCAGTGGAAAGATAAAACCAATAGTAATCGAATGACATAGAGCTTTTATTCAAAAAGACTTCAGTATAGGGGGTATTCACTAACAAACTTTCGCTTTTCCCAAAATAAGGTCAAAATCCCCAAAATACTATATTTCCTATAAATCCTAAACGAAACGATGTCCCACAAATTTGAATACAGCAATGGAAAGCTAAAACCAATAGTAATCGAATGACATAGAGTGTTTATTCAAAAAGACTTTAGTATAGGGGGTATACACTAACAAACTTTCGCTTTTCCCAAAATAAGGTCAAAATCCCCAAAATACTATTTTTCCTATAAATCCTAAACGAAACGATGTCCCACAAATTTGAATACAGCAATGGAAAGCTAAAATCAATAGTAATCGAATGACATAGAGTTTTTATTCAAAAAGACTTCAGTATAGGGGGTATTCACTAGCAAACTTTCGCTTTTCCCAAAATAAGGTCAAAATCCCCAAAATACTATTTTTCCTATAAATCCTAAACGAAACGATGTCCCACAAATTTGAATACAGCAGTGGAAAGATAAAACCAATAGTAATCGAATGACATAGAGCTTTTATTCAAAAAGACTTCAGTATAGGGGGTATTCACTAACAAACTTTCGCTTTTCCCAAAATAAGGTCAAAATCCCCAAAATACTATTTTTCCTATAAATCCTAAACGAAACGATGTCCCACAAATTTGAATACAGCAGTGGAAAGATAAAACCAATAGTAATCGAATGACATAGAGCTTTTATTCAAAAAGACTTCAGTATAGGGGGTATTCACTAACAAACTTTCGCTTTTCCCAAAATAAGGTCAAAATCCCCAAAATACTATATTTCCTATAAATCCTAAACGAAACGATGTCCCACAAATTTGAATACAGCAATGGAAAGCTAAAACCAATAGTAATCGAATGACATAGAGTTTTTATTCAAAAAGACTTCAGTATAGGGGGTATACACTAACAAACTTTCGCTTTTCCTAAAATAAGGTCAAAATCCCCAAAATACTATTTTTCCTATAAATCCTAAACGAAACGATGTCCCACAAATTTGAATACAGCAATGGAAAGCTAAAACCAATAGTAATCGAATGGCATAGAGTTTTTATTCAAAAAAACTTCAGTATAGGGGGTATTCACTAGCAAACTTTCGCTTTTCCCAAAATAAGGTCAAAATCCCCAAAATACTAGTTTTCCTATAAATCCTAAACGAAACGATGTCCCACAAATTTGAATACAGCAATGGAAAGCTAAAACCAATGGTAATCGAATGACATAGAGTTTTTATTCAAAAAGACTTCAGTATAGGGGGTATTCACTAACAAACTTTCGCTTTTCCCAAAATAAGGTCAAAATCCCCAAAATACTATTTGTCCTATAAATCCTAAACGAAACGATGTCCCACAAATTTGAATACAGCAGTGGAAAGCTAAAACCAATAGTAATCGAATGACATAGAGCCTTTATTCAAAAAGACTTCAGTATAGGGGGTATTCACTAACAAACTTTTGCTTTTCCCAAAATAAGGTCAAAATCCCCAAAATACTATTTTTCCTATAAATCCTAAACGAAACGATGTCCCACAAATTTGAATACAGCAATGGAAAGCTAAAACCAATAGTAATCGAATGACATAGAGCTTTTATTCAAAAAGACTTCAGTATAGGGGGTATTCACTAGCAAACTTTCGCTTTTCCCAAAATAAGGTCAAAATCCCCAAAATACTATTTTTCCTATAAATCCTAAACGAAACGATGTCCCACAAATTTGAATACAGCAATGGAAAGCTAGAACCAATAGTAATCGAATGGCATAGAGTTTTTATTCAAAAAAACTTCAGTATAGGGGGTATTCACTAACAAACTTTCGCTTTTCCCAAAATAAGGTCAAAATCCCCAAAATACTATTTTTCCTATAAATCCTAAACGAAACGATGTCCCACAAATTTGAATACAGCAATGGAAAGCTAAAACCAATGGTAATCGAATGACATAGAGTTTTTATTCAAAAAGACTTCAGTATAGGGGGTATTCACTAACAAACTTTCGCTTTTCCCAAAATAAGGTCAAAATCCCCAAAATACTATTTGTCCTATAAATCCTAAACGAAACGATGTCCCACAAATTTGAATACAGCAATGGAAAGCTAAAACCAATAGTAATCGAATGACATAGAGTTTTTATTCAAAAAGACTTCAGTATAGGGGGTATTCACTAACAAACTTTCGCTTTTCCCAAAATAAGGTCAAAATCCCCAAAATACTATTTGTCCTATAAATCCTAAACGAAACGATGTCCCACAAATTTGAATACAGCAGTGGAAAGCTAAAACCAATAGTAATCGAATGACATAGAGCCT
This sequence comes from Phania funesta, assembly GCA_963932375.1. NCBI lineage: Eukaryota > Metazoa > Arthropoda > Insecta > Diptera > Tachinidae > Phania > Phania funesta. The sequence continues at coordinate 46,577,996 of OZ010654.1, forward strand.
TTATTCAAAAAGACTTCAGTATAGGGGGTATTCACTAACAAACTTTTGCTTTTCCCAAAATAAGGTCAAAATCCCCAAAATACTATTTTTCCTATAAATCCTAAACGAAACGATGTCCCACAAATTTGAATACAGCAATGGAAAGCTAAAACCAATAGTAATCGAATGACATAGAGCTTTTATTCAAAAAGACTTCAGTATAGGGGGTATTCACTAGCAAACTTTCGCTTTTCCCAAAATAAGGTCAAAATCCCCAAAATACTATTTTTCCTATAAATCCTAAACGAAACGATGTCCCACAAATTTGAATACAGCAATGGAAAGCTAGAACCAATAGTAATCGAATGGCATAGAGCTTTTTTTCAAAAAGACTTCAGTATAGGGGGTATACACTAACAAACTTTCGCTTTTCCCAAAATAAGGTCAAAATCCCCAAAAAACTATTTTTCCTATAAATCCTAAACGAAACGATGTCCCACAAATTTGAATACAGCAATGGAAAGCCAGAACCAATAGTAATCGAATTACATAGAGTTTTTATTCAAAAAAACTTCAGTATAGGGGGTATTCACTAACAAACTTTCGCTTTTCCCAAAATAAGGTCAAAATCCCCAAAATACTATTTTTCCTATAAATCCTAAACGAAACGATGTCCCACAAATTTGAATACAGCAATGGAAAGCTAAAACCAATGGTAATCGAATGGCATAGAGTTTTTATTCAAAAAAACTTCAGTATAGGGGGTATTCACTAACAAACTTTCGCTTTTCCCAAAATAAGGTCAAAATCCCCAAAATACTATTTTTCCTATAAATCCTAAACGAAACGATGTCCCACAAATTTGAATACAGCAATGGAAAGCTAAAACCAATGGTAATCGAATGACATAGAGTTTTTATTCAAAAAGACTTCAGTATAGGGGGTATTCACTAACAAACTTTCGCTTTTCCCAAAATAAGGTCAAAATCCCCAAAATACTATTTGTCCTATAAATCCTAAACGAAACGATGTCCCACAAATTTGAATACAGCAATAGAAAGCTAAAACCAATAGTAATCGAATGACATAGAGCTTTTATTCAAAAAGACTTCAGTATAGGGGGTATTCACTAACAAACTTTCGCTTTTCCCAAAATAAGGTCAAAATCCCCAAAATACTATATTTCCTATAAATCCTAAACGAAACGATGTCCCACAAATTTGAATACAGCAATGGAAAGCTAAAACCAATAGTAATCGAATGACATAGAGTGTTTATTCCAAAAGACTTCAGTATAGGGGGTATACACTAACAAACTTTCGCTTTTCCCAAAATAAGGTCAAAATCCCCAAAATACTATTTTTCCTATAAATCCTAAACGAAACGATGTCCCACAAATTTGAATACAGCAATGGAAAGCTAAGATCAATAGTAATCGAATGACATAGAGTTTTTATTCAAAAAGACTTCAGTATAGGGGGTATTCACTAGCAAACTTTCGCTTTTCCCAAAATAAGGTCAAAATCCCCAAAATACTATTTTTCCTATAAATCCTAAACGAAACGATGTCCCACAAATTTGAATACAGCAATGGAAAGCTAAAACCAATAGTAATCGAATGGCATAGAGTTTTTATTCAAAAAAACTTCAGTATAGGGGGTATTCACTAACAAACTTTCGCTTTTCCCAAAATAAGGTCAAAATCCCCAAAATACTATTTTTCCTATAAATCCTAAACGAAACGATGTCCCACAAATTTGAATACAGCAATGGAAAGCTAAAACCAATAGTAATCGAATGACATAGAGTTTTTATTCAAAAAGACTTCAGTATAGGGGGTATACACTAACAAACTTTCGCTTTTCCCAAAATAAGGTCAAAATCCCCAAAATACTATTTTTCCTATAAATCCTAAACGAAACGATGTCCCACAAATTTGAATACAGCAATGGAAAGCTAAAACCAATGGTAATCGAATGACATAGAGTTTTTATTCAAAAAGACTTCAGTATAGGGGGTATTCACTAACAAACTTTCGCTTTTCCCAAAATAAGGTCAAAATCCCCAAAATACTATTTGTCCTATAAATCCTAAACGAAACGATGTCCCACAAACTTGAATACAGCAATGGAAAGCTAAAACCAATAGTAATCGAATGACATAGAGTTTTTATTCAAAAAGACTTCAGTATAGGGGCTATTCACTAGCAAACTTTCGCTTTTCCCAAAATAAGGTCAAAATCCCCAAAATACTCTTTTTCCTATAAATCCTAAACGAAACGATGTCCCACAAATTTGAATACAGCAGTGGAAAGCTAAAACCAATAGTAATCGAATGACATAGAGTTTTTATTCAAAAAGACTTCAGTATAGGGGGTATTCACTAGCAAACTTTCGCTTTTCCCAAAATAAGGTCAAAATCCCCAAAATACTATTTTTCCTATAAATCCTAAACGAAACGATGTCCCACAAATTTGAATACAGCAGTGGAAAGCTAAAACCAATAGTAATCGAATGACATAGAGTTTTTATTCAAAAAGACTTCAGTATAGGGGGTATTCACTAACAAACTTTCGCTTTTCCCAAAATAAGGTCAAAATCCCCAAAATACTATTTGTCCTATAAATCCTAAACGAAACGATGTCCCACAAACTTGAATACAGCAATGGAAAGCTAAAACCAATAGTAATCGAATGACATAGAGCTTTTATTCAAAAAGACTTCAGTATAGGGGGTATTCACTAACAAACTTTCGCTTTTCCCAAAATAAGGTCAAAATCCCCAAAATACTATATTTCCTATAAATCCTAAACGAAACGATGTCCCACAAATTTGAATACAGCAATGGAAAGCTAAAACCAATAGTAATCGAATGACATAGAGTGTTTATTCAAAAAGACTTCAGTATAGGGGGTATACACTAACAAACTTTCGCTTTTCCCAAAATATGGTCAAAATCCCCAAAATACTATTTTTCCTATAAATCCTAAACGAAACGATGTCCCACAAATTTGAATACAGCAATGGAAAGCTAAAACCAATAGTAATCGAATGACATAGAGTTTTTATTCAAAAAGACTTCAGTATAGGGGGTATTCACTAGCAAACTTTCGCTTTTCCCAAAATAAGGTCAAAATCCCCAAAATACTATTTTTCCTATAAATCCTAAACGAAACGATGTCCCACAAATTTGAATACAGCAATGGAAAGCTAAAACCAATAGTAATCGAATGACATAGAGTTTTTATTCAAAAAGGCTTCAGTATAGGGGGTATTCACTAGCAAACTTTCGCTTTTCCCAAAATAAGGTCAAAATCCCCAAAATACTATTTTTCCTATAAATCCTAAACGAAACGATGTTTCACAAATTTGAATACAGCAATGGAAAGCTAAAACCAATAGTAATCGAATGACATAGAGCTTTTATTCAAAAAGACTTCAGTATAGGGGGTATTCACTAACAAACTTTCGCTTTTCCCAAAATAAGGTCAAAATCCCCAAAATACTATATTTCCTATAAATCCTAAACGAAACGATGTCCCACAAATTTGAATACAGCAATGGAAAGCTAAAACCAATAGTAATCGAATGACATAGAGCTTTTATTCAAAAAGACTTCAGTATAGGGGGTATTCACTAACAAACTTTCGCTTTTCCCAAAATAAGGTCAAAATCCCCAAAATACTATTTTTCCTATAAATCCTAAACGAAACGATGTCCCACAAATTTGAATACAGCAATGGAAAGCTAAAACCAATAGTAATCGAATGACATAGAGCTTTTATTCAAAAAGACTTCAGTATAGGGGGTATTCACTAACAAACTTTCGCTTTTCCCAAAATAAGGTCAAAATCCCCAAAATACTATATTTCCTATAAATCCTAAACGAAACGATGTCCCACAAATTTGAATACAGCAATGGAAAGCTAAAACCAATAGTAATCGAATGACATAGAGTGTTTATTCAAAAAGACTTCAGTATAGGGGGTATACACTAACAAACTTTCGCTTTTCCCAAAATATGGTCAAAATCCCCAAAATACTATTTTTCCTATAAATCCTAAACGAAACGATGTCCCACAAATTTGAATACAGCAATGGAAAGCTAAAACCAATAGTAATCGAATGACATAGAGTTTTTATTCAAAAAGACTTCAGTATAGGGGGTATTCACTAGCAAACTTTCGCTTTTCCCAAAATAAGGTCAAAATCCCCAAAATACTATTTTTCCTATAAATCCTAAACGAAACGATGTCCCACAAATTTGAATACAGCAATGGAAAGCTAAGATCAATAGTAATCGAATGACATAGAGTTTTTATTCAAAAAGACTTCAGTATAGGGGGTATTCACTAGCAAACTTTCGCTTTTCCCAAAATAAGGTCAAAATCCCCAAAATACTATTTTTCCTATAAATCCTAAACGAAACGATGTCCCACAAATTTGAATACAGCAATGGAAAGCTAAAACCAATAGTAATCGAATGGCATAGAGTTTTTATTCAAAAAAACTTCAGTATAGGGGGTATTCACTAACAAACTTTCGCTTTTCCCAAAATAAGGTCAAAATCCCCAAAATACTATTTTTCCTATAAATCCTAAACGAAACGATGTCCCACAAATTTGAATACAGCAATGGAAAGCTAAAACCAATAGTAATCGAATGACATAGAGTTTTTATTCAAAAAGACTTCAGTATAGGGGGTATACACTAACAAACTTTCGCTTTTCCCAAAATAAGGTCAAAATCCCCAAAATACTATTTTTCCTATAAATCCTAAACGAAACGATGTCCCACAAATTTGAATACAGCAATGGAAAGCTAAAACCAATGGTAATCGAATGACATAGAGTTTTTATTCAAAAAGACTTCAGTATAGGGGGTATTCACTAACAAACTTTCGCTTTTCCCAAAATAAGGTCAAAATCCCCAAAATACTATTTGTCCTATAAATCCTAAACGAAACGATGTCCCACAAACTTGAATACAGCAATGGAAAGCTAAAACCAATAGTAATCGAATGACATAGAGTTTTTATTCAAAAAGACTTCAGTATAGGGGCTATTCACTAGCAAACTTTCGCTTTTCCCAAAATAAGGTCAAAATCCCCAAAATACTCTTTTTCCTATAAATCCTAAACGAAACGATGTCCCACAAATTTGAATACAGCAGTGGAAAGCTAAAACCAATAGTAATCGAATGACATAGAGTTTTTATTCAAAAAGACTTCAGTATAGGGGGTATTCACTAGCAAACTTTCGCTTTTCCCAAAATAAGGTCAAAATCCCCAAAATACTATTTTTCCTATAAATCCTAAACGAAACGATGTCCCACAAATTTGAATACAGCAGTGGAAAGCTAAAACCAATAGTAATCGAATGACATAGAGTTTTTATTCAAAAAGACTTCAGTATAGGGGGTATTCACTAACAAACTTTCGCTTTTCCCAAAATAAGGTCAAAATCCCCAAAATACTATTTGTCCTATAAATCCTAAACGAAACGATGTCCCACAAACTTGAATACAGCAATGGAAAGCTAAAACCAATAGTAATCGAATGACATAGAGCTTTTATTCAAAAAGACTTCAGTATAGGGGGTATTCACTAACAAACTTTCGCTTTTCCCAAAATAAGGTCAAAATCCCCAAAATACTATATTTCCTATAAATCCTAAACGAAACGATGTCCCACAAATTTGAATACAGCAATGGAAAGCTAAAACCAATAGTAATCGAATGACATAGAGTGTTTATTCAAAAAGACTTCAGTATAGGGGGTATACACTAACAAACTTTCGCTTTTCCCAAAATATGGTCAAAATCCCCAAAATACTATTTTTCCTATAAATCCTAAACGAAACGATGTCCCACAAATTTGAATACAGCAATGGAAAGCTAAAACCAATAGTAATCGAATGACATAGAGTTTTTATTCAAAAAGACTTCAGTATAGGGGGTATTCACTAGCAAACTTTCGCTTTTCCCAAAATAAGGTCAAAATCCCCAAAATACTATTTTTCCTATAAATCCTAAACGAAACGATGTCCCACAAATTTGAATACAGCAATGGAAAGCTAAAACCAATAGTAATCGAATGACATAGAGTTTTTATTCAAAAAGACTTCAGTATAGGGGGTATTCACTAACAAACTTTCGCTTTTCCCAAAATAAGGTCAAAATCCCCAAAATACTATTTGTCCTATAAATCCTAAACGAAACGATGTCCCACAAACTTGAATACAGCAATGGAAAGCTAAAACCAATAGTAATCGAATGACATAGAGCTTTTATTCAAAAAGACTTCAGTATAGGGGGTATTCACTAACAAACTTTCGCTTTTCCCAAAATAAGGTCAAAATCCCCAAAATACTATATTTCCTATAAATCCTAAACGAAACGATGTCCCACAAATTTGAATACAGCAATGGAAAGCTAAAACCAATAGTAATCGAATGACATAGAGTGTTTATTCAAAAAGACTTCAGTATAGGGGGTATACACTAACAAACTTTCGCTTTTCCCAAAATATGGTCAAAATCCCCAAAATACTATTTTTCCTATAAATCCTAAACGAAACGATGTCCCACAAATTTGAATACAGCAATGGAAAGCTAAAACCAATAGTAATCGAATGACATAGAGTTTTTATTCAAAAAGACTTCAGTATAGGGGGTATTCACTAGCAAACTTTCGCTTTTCCCAAAATAAGGTCAAAATCCCCAAAATACTATTTTTCCTATAAATCCTAAACGAAACGATGTCCCACAAATTTGAATACAGCAATGGAAAGCTAAAACCAATAGTAATCGAATGACATAGAGTTTTTATTCAAAAAGGCTTCAGTATAGGGGGTATTCACTAGCAAACTTTCGCTTTTCCCAAAATAAGGTCAAAATCCCCAAAATACTATTTTTCCTATAAATCCTAAACGAAACGATGTTTCACAAATTTGAATACAGCAATGGAAAGCTAAAACCAATAGTAATCGAATGACATAGAGCTTTTATTCAAAAAGACTTCAGTATAGGGGGTATTCACTAACAAACTTTCGCTTTTCCCAAAATAAGGTCAAAATCCCCAAAATACTATATTTCCTATAAATCCTAAACGAAACGATGTCCCACAAATTTGAATACAGCAATGGAAAGCTAAAACCAATAGTAATCGAATGACATAGAGCTTTTATTCAAAAAGACTTCAGTATAGGGGGTATTCACTAACAAACTTTCGCTTTTCCCAAAATAAGGTCAAAATCCCCAAAATACTATTTGTCCTATAAATCCTAAACGAAACGATGTCCCACAAATTTGAATACAGCAATAGAAAGCTAAAACCAATAGTAATCGAATGACATAGAGCTTTTATTCAAAAAGACTTCAGTATAGGGGGTATTCACTAACAAACTTTCGCTTTTCCCAAAATAAGGTCAAAATCCCCAAAATACTATATTTCCTATAAATCCTAAACGAAACGATGTCCCACAAATTTGAATACAGCAATGGAAAGCTAAAACCAATAGTAATCGAATGACATAGAGTGTTTATTCCAAAAGACTTCAGTATAGGGGGTATACACTAACAAACTTTCGCTTTTCCCAAAATAAGGTCAAAATCCCCAAAATACTATTTTTCCTATAAATCCTAAACGAAACGATGTCCCACAAATTTGAATACAGCAATGGAAAGCTAAGATCAATAGTAATCGAATGACATAGAGTTTTTATTCAAAAAGACTTCAGTATAGGGGGTATTCACTAGCAAACTTTCGCTTTTCCCAAAATAAGGTCAAAATCCCCAAAATACTATTTTTCCTATAAATCCTAAACGAAACGATGTCCCACAAATTTGAATACAGCAATGGAAAGCTAAAACCAATAGTAATCGAATGGCATAGAGTTTTTATTCAAAAAAACTTCAGTATAGGGGGTATTCACTAACAAACTTTCGCTTTTCCCAAAATAAGGTCAAAATCCCCAAAATACTATTTTTCCTATAAATCCTAAACGAAACGATGTCCCACAAATTTGAATACAGCAATGGAAAGCTAAAACCAATAGTAATCGAATGACATAGAGTTTTTATTCAAAAAGACTTCAGTATAGGGGGTATACACTAACAAACTTTCGCTTTTCCCAAAATAAGGTCAAAATCCCCAAAATACTATTTTTCCTATAAATCCTAAACGAAACGATGTCCCACAAATTTGAATACAGCAATGGAAAGCTAAAACCAATGGTAATCGAATGACATAGAGTTTTTATTCAAAAAGACTTCAGTATAGGGGGTATTCACTAACAAACTTTCGCTTTTCCCAAAATAAGGTCAAAATCCCCAAAATACTATTTGTCCTATAAATCCTAAACGAAACGATGTCCCACAAACTTGAATACAGCAATGGAAAGCTAAAACCAATAGTAATCGAATGACATAGAGTTTTTATTCAAAAAGACTTCAGTATAGGGGCTATTCACTAGCAAACTTTCGCTTTTCCCAAAATAAGGTCAAAATCCCCAAAATACTCTTTTTCCTATAAATCCTAAACGAAACGATGTCCCACAAATTTGAATACAGCAGTGGAAAGCTAAAACCAATAGTAATCGAATGACATAGAGTTTTTATTCAAAAAGACTTCAGTATAGGGGGTATTCACTAGCAAACTTTCGCTTTTCCCAAAATAAGGTCAAAATCCCCAAAATACTATTTTTCCTATAAATCCTAAACGAAACGATGTCCCACAAATTTGAATACAGCAGTGGAAAGCTAAAACCAATAGTAATCGAATGACATAGAGTTTTTATTCAAAAAGACTTCAGTATAGGGGGTATTCACTAACAAACTTTCGCTTTTCCCAAAATAAGGTCAAAATCCCCAAAATACTATTTGTCCTATAAATCCTAAACGAAACGATGTCCCACAAACTTGAATACAGCAATGGAAAGCTAAAACCAATAGTAATCGAATGACATAGAGCTTTTATTCAAAAAGACTTCAGTATAGGGGGTATTCACTAACAAACTTTCGCTTTTCCCAAAATAAGGTCAAAATCCCCAAAATACTATATTTCCTATAAATCCTAAACGAAACGATGTCCCACAAATTTGAATACAGCAATGGAAAGCTAAAACCAATAGTAATCGAATGACATAGAGTGTTTATTCAAAAAGACTTCAGTATAGGGGGTATACACTAACAAACTTTCGCTTTTCCCAAAATATGGTCAAAATCCCCAAAATACTATTTTTCCTATAAATCCTAAACGAAACGATGTCCCACAAATTTGAATACAGCAATGGAAAGCTAAAACCAATAGTAATCGAATGACATAGAGTTTTTATTCAAAAAGACTTCAGTATAGGGGGTATTCACTAGCAAACTTTCGCTTTTCCCAAAATAAGGTCAAAATCCCCAAAATACTATTTTTCCTATAAATCCTAAACGAAACGATGTCCCACAAATTTGAATACAGCAATGGAAAGCTAAAACCAATAGTAATCGAATGACATAGAGTTTTTATTCAAAAAGGCTTCAGTATAGGGGGTATTCACTAGCAAACTTTCGCTTTTCCCAAAATAAGGTCAAAATCCCCAAAATACTATTTTTCCTATAAATCCTAAACGAAACGATGTTTCACAAATTTGAATACAGCAATGGAAAGCTAAAACCAATAGTAATCGAATGACATAGAGCTTTTATTCAAAAAGACTTCAGTATAGGGGGTATTCACTAACAAACTTTCGCTTTTCCCAAAATAAGGTCAAAATCCCCAAAATACTATATTTCCTATAAATCCTAAACGAAACGATGTCCCACAAATTTGAATACAGCAATGGAAAGCTAAAACCAATAGTAATCGAATGACATAGAGCTTTTATTCAAAAAGACTTCAGTATAGGGGGTATTCACTAACAAACTTTCGCTTTTCCCAAAATAAGGTCAAAATCCCCAAAATACTATTTTTCCTATAAATCCTAAACGAAACGATGTCCCACAAATTTGAATACAGCAATGGAAAGCTAAAACCAATAGTAATCGAATGACATAGAGCTTTTATTCAAAAAGACTTCAGTATAGGGGGTATTCACTAACAAACTTTCGCTTTTCCCAAAATAAGGTCAAAATCCCCAAAATACTATATTTCCTATAAATCCTAAACGAAACGATGTCCCACAAATTTGAATACAGCAATGGAAAGCTAAAACCAATAGTAATCGAATGACATAGAGTGTTTATTCAAAAAGACTTCAGTATAGGGGGTATACACTAACAAACTTTCGCTTTTCCCAAAATATGGTCAAAATCCCCAAAATACTATTTTTCCTATAAATCCTAAACGAAACGATGTCCCACAAATTTGAATACAGCAATGGAAAGCTAAAACCAATAGTAATCGAATGACATAGAGTTTTTATTCAAAAAGACTTCAGTATAGGGGGTATTCACTAGCAAACTTTCGCTTTTCCCAAAATAAGGTCAAAATCCCCAAAATACTATTTTTCCTATAAATCCTAAACGAAACGATGTCCCACAAATTTGAATACAGCAATGGAAAGCTAAAACCAATAGTAATCGAATGACATAGAGTTTTTATTCAAAAAGGCTTCAGTATAGGGGGTATTCACTAGCAAACTTTCGCTTTTCCCAAAATAAGGTCAAAATCCCCAAAATACTATTTTTCCTATAAATCCTAAACGAAACGATGTTTCACAAATTTGAATACAGCAATGGAAAGCTAAAACCAATAGTAATCGAATGACATAGAGCTTTTATTCAAAAAGACTTCAGTATAGGGGGTATTCACTAACAAACTTTCGCTTTTCCCAAAATAAGGTCAAAATCCCCAAAATACTATATTTCCTATAAATCCTAAACGAAACGATGTCCCACAAATTTGAATACAGCAATGGAAAGCTAAAACCAATAGTAATCGAATGACATAGAGTGTTTATTCAAAAAGACTTCAGTATAGGGGGTATACACTAACAAACTTTCGCTTTTCCCAAAATATGGTCAAAATCCCCAAAATACTATTTTTTCTATAAATCCTAAACGAAACGATGTCCCACAAATTTGAATACAGCAATGGAAAGCCAGAACCAATAGTAATCGAATTACATAGAGTTTTTATTCAAAAAAACTTCAGTATAGGGGGTATTCACTAACAAACTTTCGCTTTTCCCAAAATAAGGTCAAAATCCCCAAAATACTATTTTTCCTATAAATCCTAAACGAAACGATGTCCCACAAATTTGAATACAGCAATGGAAAGCTAAAACCAATGGTAATCGAATGGCATAGAGTTTTTATTCAAAAAAACTTCAGTATAGGGGGTATTCACTAACAAACTTTCGCTTTTCCCAAAATAAGGTCAAAATCCCCAAAATACTATTTTTCCTATAAATCCTAAACGAAACGATGTCCCACAAATTTGAATACAGCAATGGAAAGCTAAAACCAATGGTAATCGAATGACATAGAGTTTTTATTCAAAAAGACTTCAGTATAGGGGGTATTCACTAACAAACTTTCGCTTTTCCCAAAATAAGGTCAAAATCCCCAAAATACTATTTGTCCTATAAATCCTAAACGAAACGATGTCCCACAAATTTGAATACAGCAATAGAAAGCTAAAACCAATAGTAATCGAATGACATAGAGCTTTTATTCAAAAAGACTTCAGTATAGGGGGTATTCACTAACAAACTTTCGCTTTTCCCAAAATAAGGTCAAAATCCCCAAAATACTATATTTCCTATAAATCCTAAACGAAACGATGTCCCACAAATTTGAATACAGCAATGGAAAGCTAAAACCAATAGTAATCGAATGACATAGAGTGTTTATTCCAAAAGACTTCAGTATAGGGGGTATACACTAACAAACTTTCGCTTTTCCCAAAATAAGGTCAAAATCCCCAAAATACTATTTTTCCTATAAATCCTAAACGAAACGATGTCCCACAAATTTGAATACAGCAATGGAAAGCTAAGATCAATAGTAATCGAATGACATAGAGTTTTTATTCAAAAAGACTTCAGTATAGGGGGTATTCACTAGCAAACTTTCGCTTTTCCCAAAATAAGGTCAAAATCCCCAAAATACTATTTTTCCTATAAATCCTAAACGAAACGATGTCCCACAAATTTGAATACAGCAATGGAAAGCTAAAACCAATAGTAATCGAATGGCATAGAGTTTTTATTCAAAAAAACTTCAGTATAGGGGGTATTCACTAACAAACTTTCGCTTTTCCCAAAATAAGGTCAAAATCCCCAAAATACTATTTTTCCTATAAATCCTAAACGAAACGATGTCCCACAAATTTGAATACAGCAATGGAAAGCTAAAACCAATGGTAATCGAATGACATAGAGTTTTTATTCAAAAAGACTTCAGTATAGGGGGTATACACTAACAAACTTTCGCTTTTCCCAAAATAAGGTCAAAATCCCCAAAATACTATTTTTCCTATAAATCCTAAACGAAACGATGTCCCACAAATTTGAATACAGCAATGGAAAGCTAAAACCAATGGTAATCGAATGACATAGAGTTTTTATTCAAAAAGACTTCAGTATAGGGGGTATTCACTAACAAACTTTCGCTTTTCCCAAAATAAGGTCAAAATCCCCAAAATACTATTTGTCCTATAAATCCTAAACGAAACGATGTCCCACAAACTTGAATACAGCAATGGAAAGCTAAAACCAATAGTAATCGAATGACATAGAGTTTTTATTCAAAAAGACTTCAGTATAGGGGCTATTCACTAGCAAACTTTCGCTTTTCCCAAAATAAGGTCAAAATCCCCAAAATACTCTTTTTCCTATAAATCCTAAACGAAACGATGTCCCACAAATTTGAATACAGCAGTGGAAAGCTAAAACCAATAGTAATCGAATGACATAGAGTTTTTATTCAAAAAGACTTCAGTATAGGGGGTATTCACTAGCAAACTTTCGCTTTTCCCAAAATAAGGTCAAAATCCCCAAAATACTATTTTTCCTATAAATCCTAAACGAAACGATGTCCCACAAATTTGAATACAGCAGTGGAAAGCTAAAACCAATAGTAATCGAATGACATAGAGTTTTTATTCAAAAAGACTTCAGTATAGGGGGTATTCACTAACAAACTTTCGCTTTTCCCAAAATAAGGTCAAAATCCCCAAAATACTATTTGTCCTATAAATCCTAAACGAAACGATGTCCCACAAACTTGAATACAGCAATGGAAAGCTAAAACCAATAGTAATCGAATGACATAGAGTTTTTATTCAAAAAGACTTCAGTATAGGGGGTATTCACTAGCAAACTTTCGCTTTTCCCAAAATAAGGTCAAAATCCCCAAAATACTATTTTTCCTATAAATCCTAAACGAAACGATGTCCCACAAATTTGAATACAGCAATGGAAAGCTAAAACCAATAGTAATCGAATGACATAGAGCTTTTATTCAAAAAGACTTCAGTATAGGGGGTATTCACTAACAAACTTTCGCTTTTCCCAAAATAAGGTCAAAATCCCCAAAATACTATATTTCCTATAAATCCTAAACGAAACGATGTCCCACAAATTTGAATACAGCAATGGAAAGCTAAAACCAATAGTAATCGAATGACATAGAGTGTTTATTCAAAAAGACTTCAGTATAGGGGGTATACACTAACAAACTTTCGCTTTTCCCAAAATATGGTCAAAATCCCCAAAATACTATTTTTCCTATAAATCCTAAACGAAACGATGTCCCACAAATTTGAATACAGCAATGGAAAGCTAAAACCAATAGTAATCGAATGACATAGAGTTTTTATTCAAAAAGACTTCAGTATAGGGGGTATTCACTAGCAAACTTTCGCTTTTCCCAAAATAAGGTCAAAATCCCCAAAATACTATTTTTCCTATAAATCCTAAACGAAACGATGTCCCACAAATTTGAATACAGCAATGGAAAGCTAAAACCAATAGTAATCGAATGACATAGAGTTTTTATTCAAAAAGGCTTCAGTATAGGGGGTATTCACTAGCAAACTTTCGCTTTTCCCAAAATAAGGTCAAAATCCCCAAAATACTATTTTTCCTATAAATCCTAAACGAAACGATGTTTCACAAATTTGAATACAGCAATGGAAAGCTAAAACCAATAGTAATCGAATGACATAGAGCTTTTATTCAAAAAGACTTCAGTATAGGGGGTATTCACTAACAAACTTTCGCTTTTCCCAAAATAAGGTCAAAATCCCCAAAATACTATATTTCCTATAAATCCTAAACGAAACGATGTCCCACAAATTTGAATACAGCAATGGAAAGCTAAAACCAATAGTAATCGAATGACATAGAGTGTTTATTCAAAAAGACTTCAGTATAGGGGGTATACACTAACAAACTTTCGCTTTTCCCAAAATATGGTCAAAATCCCCAAAATACTATTTTTTCTATAAATCCTAAACGAAACGATGTCCCACAAATTTGAATACAGCAATGGAAAGCTAAAACCAATAGTAATCGAATGACATAGAGTTTTTATTCAAAAAGACTTCAGTATAGGGGGTATTCACTAGCAAACTTTCGCTTTTCCCAAAATAAGGTCAAAATCCCCAAAATACTATTTTTCCTATAAATCCTAAACGAAACGATGTCCCACAAATTTGAATACAGCAGTGGAAAGCTAAAACCAATAGTAATCGAATGACATAGAGTTTTTATTCAAAAAGACTTCAGTATAGGGGGTATACACTAACAAACTTTCGCTTTTCCCAAAATAAGGTCAAAATCCCCAAAATACTATTTTTCCTATAAATCCTAAACGAAACGATGTCCCACAAATTTGAATACAGCAGTGGAAAGATAAAACCAATAGTAATCGAATGACATAGAGCTTTTATTCAAAAAGACTTCAGTATAGGGGGTATTCACTAACAAACTTTCGCTTTTCCCAAAATAAGGTCAAAATCCCCAAAATACTATTTTTCCTATAAATCCTAAACGAAACGATGTCCCACAAATTTGAATACAGCAGTGGAAAGATAAAACCAATAGTAATCGAATGACATAGAGCTTTTATTCAAAAAGACTTCAGTATAGGGGGTATTCACTAACAAACTTTCGCTTTTCCCAAAATAAGGTCAAAATCCCCAAAATACTATATTTCCTATAAATCCTAAACGAAACGATGTCCCACAAATTTGAATACAGCAATGGAAAGCTAAAACCAATAGTAATCGAATGACATAGAGTTTTTATTCAAAAAGACTTCAGTATAGGGGGTATACACTAACAAACTTTCGCTTTTCCTAAAATAAGGTCAAAATCCCCAAAATACTATTTTTCCTATATATCCTAAACGAAACGATGTCCCACAAATTTGAATACAGCAATGGAAAGCTAAAACCAATAGTAATCGAATGGCATAGAGTTTTTATTCAAAAAAACTTCAGTATAGGGGGTATTCACTAACAAACTTTCGCTTTTCCCAAAATAAGGTCAAAATCCCCAAAATACTAGTTTTCCTATAAATCCTAAACGAAACGATGTCCCACAAATTTGAATACAGCAATGGAAAGCTAAAACCAATGGTAATCGAATGACATAGAGTTTTTATTCAAAAAGACTTCAGTATAGGGGGTATTCACTAACAAACTTTCGCTTTTCCCAAAATAAGGTCAAAATCCCCAAAATACTATTTGTCCTATAAATCCTAAACGAAACGATGTCCCACAAATTTGAATACAGCAGTGGAAAGCTAAAACCAATAGTAATCGAATGACATAGAGCCTTTATTCAAAAAGACTTCAGTATAGGGGGTATTCACTAACAAACTTTTGCTTTTCCCAAAATAAGGTCAAAATCCCCAAAATACTATTTTTCCTATAAATCCTAAACGAAACGATGTCCCACAAATTTGAATACAGCAATGGAAAGCTAAAACCAATAGTAATCGAATGACATAGAGCTTTTATTCAAAAAGACTTCAGTATAGGGGGTATTCACTAGCAAACTTTCGCTTTTCCCAAAATAAGGTCAAAATCCCCAAAATACTATTTTTCCTATAAATCCTAAACGAAACGATGTCCCACAAATTTGAATACAGCAATGGAAAGCTAGAACCAATAGTAATCGAATGGCATAGAGCTTTTTTTCAAAAAGACTTCAGTATAGGGGGTATACACTAACAAACTTTCGCTTTTCCCAAAATAAGGTCAAAATCCCCAAAAAACTATTTTTCCTATAAATCCTAAACGAAACGATGTCCCACAAATTTGAATACAGCAATGGAAAGCCAGAGCCAATAGTAATCGAATTACATAGAGTTTTTATTCAAAAAAACTTCAGTATAGGGGGTATTCACTAACAAACTTTCGCTTTTCCCAAAATAAGGTCAAAATCCCCAAAATACTATTTTTCCTATAAATCCTAAACGAAACGATGTCCCACAAATTTGAATACAGCAATGGAAAGCTAAAACCAATAGTAATCGAATGACATAGAGTTTTTATTAAAAAAGACTTCAGTATAGGGGGTATACACTAACAAACTTTCGCTTTTCCCAAAATAAGGTCAAAATCCCCAAAATACTATTTTTCCTATAAATCCTAAACGAAACGATGTCCCACAAATTTGAATACAGCAATGGAAAGCCAGAACCAATAGTAATCGAATTACATAGAGTTTTTATTCAAAAAAACTTCAGTATAGGGGGTATTCACTAACAAACTTTCGCTTTTCCCAAAATAAGGTCAAAATCCCCAAAATACTATTTTTCCTATAAATCCTAAACGAAACGATGTCCCACAAATTTGAATACAGCAATGGAAAGCTAAAACCAATAGTAATCGAATGACATAGAGTTTTTATTAAAAAAGACTTCAGTATAGGGGGTATACACTAACAAACTTTCGCTTTTCCCAAAATAAGGTCAAAATCCCCAAAATACTATTTTTCCTATAAATCCTAAACGAAACGATGTCCCACAAATTTGAATACAGCAATGGAAAGCTAAAACCAATGGTAATCGAATGACATAGAGTTTTTATTCAAAAAGACTTCAGTATAGGGGGTATTCACTAACAAACTTTCGCTTTTCCCAAAATAAGGTCAAAATCCCCAAAATACTATTTGTCCTATAAATCCTAAACGAAACGATGTCCCACAAATTTGAATACAGCAATGGAAAGCTAAAACCAATAGTAATCGAATGACATAGAGTGTTTATTCAAAAAGACTTCAGTATAGGGGGTATACACTAACAAACTTTCGCTTTTCCCAAAATATGGTCAAAATCCCCAAAATACTATTTTTTCTATAAATCCTAAACGAAACGATGTCCCACAAATTTGAATACAGCAATGGAAAGCTAAAACCAATAGTAATCGAATGACATAGAGTTTTTATTCAAAAAGACTTCAGTATAGGGGGTATTCACTAGCAAACTTTCGCTTTTCCCAAAATAAGGTCAAAATCCCCAAAATACTATTTTTCCTATAAATCCTAAACGAAACGATGTCCCACAAATTTGAATACAGCAGTGGAAAGCTAAAACCAATAGTAATCGAATGACATAGAGTTTTTATTCAAAAAGACTTCAGTATAGGGGGTATACACTAACAAACTTTCGCTTTTCCCAAAATAAGGTCAAAATCCCCAAAATACTATTTTTCCTATAAATCCTAAACGAAACGATGTCCCACAAATTTGAATACAGCAGTGGAAAGATAAAACCAATAGTAATCGAATGACATAGAGCTTTTATTCAAAAAGACTTCAGTATAGGGGGTATTCACTAACAAACTTTCGCTTTTCCCAAAATAAGGTCAAAATCCCCAAAATACTATTTTTCCTATAAATCCTAAACGAAACGATGTCCCACAAATTTGAATACAGCAGTGGAAAGATAAAACCAATAGTAATCGAATGACATAGAGCTTTTATTCAAAAAGACTTCAGTATAGGGGGTATTCACTAACAAACTTTCGCTTTTCCCAAAATAAGGTCAAAATCCCCAAAATACTATTTTTCCTATAAATCCTAAACGAAACGATGTCCCACAAATTTGAATACAGCAATGGAAAGCTAAGATCAATAGTAATCGAATGACATAGAGTTTTTATTCAAAAAGACTTCAGTATAGGGGGTATTCACTAGCAAACTTTCGCTTTTCCCAAAATAAGGTCAAAATCCCCAAAATACTATTTTTCCTATAAATCCTAAACGAAACGATGTCCCACAAATTTGAATACAGCAATGGAAAGCTAAAACCAATAGTAATCGAATGGCATAGAGTTTTTATTCAAAAAAACTTCAGTATAGGGGGTATTCACTAACAAACTTTCGCTTTTCCCAAAATAAGGTCAAAATCCCCAAAATACTATTTTTCCTATAAATCCTAAACGAAACGATGTCCCACAAATTTGAATACAGCAATGGAAAGCTAAAACCAATAGTAATCGAATGACATAGAGTTTTTATTCAAAAAGACTTCAGTATAGGGGGTATACACTAACAAACTTTCGCTTTTCCCAAAATAAGGTCAAAATCCCCAAAATACTATTTTTCCTATAAATCCTAAACGAAACGATGTCCCACAAATTTGAATACAGCAATGGAAAGCTAAAACCAATGGTAATCGAATGACATAGAGTTTTTATTCAAAAAGACTTCAGTATAGGGGGTATTCACTAACAAACTTTCGCTTTTCCCAAAATAAGGTCAAAATCCCCAAAATACTATTTGTCCTATAAATCCTAAACGAAACGATGTCCCACAAACTTGAATACAGCAATGGAAAGCTAAAACCAATAGTAATCGAATGACATAGAGTTTTTATTCAAAAAGACTTCAGTATAGGGGCTATTCACTAGCAAACTTTCGCTTTTCCCAAAATAAGGTCAAAATCCCCAAAATACTCTTTTTCCTATAAATCCTAAACGAAACGATGTCCCACAAATTTGAATACAGCAGTGGAAAGCTAAAACCAATAGTAGTCGAATGACATAGAGTTTTTATTCAAAAAGACTTCAGTATAGGGGGTATTCACTAGCAAACTTTCGCTTTTCCCAAAATAAGGTCAAAATCCCCAAAATACTATTTTTCCTATAAATCCTAAACGAAACGATGTCCCACAAATTTGAATACAGCAGTGGAAAGCTAAAACCAATAGTAATCGAATGACATAGAGTTTTTATTCAAAAAGACTTCAGTATAGGGGGTATTCACTAACAAACTTTCGCTTTTCCCAAAATAAGGTCAAAATCCCCAAAATACTATTTGTCCTATAAATCCTAAACGAAACGATGTCCCACAAACTTGAATACAGCAATGGAAAGCTAAAACCAATAGTAATCGAATGACATAGAGTTTTTATTCAAAAAGACTTCAGTATAGGGGGTATTCACTAGCAAACTTTCGCTTTTCCCAAAATAAGGTCAAAATCCCCAAAATACTATTTTTCCTATAAATCCTAAACGAAACGATGTCCCACAAATTTGAATACAGCAATGGAAAGCTAAAACCAATAGTAATCGAATGACATAGAGCTTTTATTCAAAAAGACTTCAGTATAGGGGGTATTCACTAACAAACTTTCGCTTTTCCCAAAATAAGGTCAAAATCCCCAAAATACTATATTTCCTATAAATCCTAAACGAAACGATGTCCCACAAATTTGAATACAGCAATGGAAAGCTAAAACCAATAGTAATCGAATGACATAGAGTGTTTATTCAAAAAGACTTCAGTATAGGGGGTATACACTAACAAACTTTCGCTTTTCCCAAAATATGGTCAAAATCCCCAAAATACTATTTTTCCTATAAATCCTAAACGAAACGATGTCCCACAAATTTGAATACAGCAATGGAAAGCTAAAACCAATAGTAATCGAATGACATAGAGTTTTTATTCAAAAAGACTTCAGTATAGGGGGTATTCACTAGCAAACTTTCGCTTTTCCCAAAATAAGGTCAAAATCCCCAAAATACTATTTTTCCTATAAATCCTAAACGAAACGATGTCCCACAAATTTGAATACAGCAATGGAAAGCTAAAACCAATAGTAATCGAATGACATAGAGTTTTTATTCAAAAAGGCTTCAGTATAGGGGGTATTCACTAGCAAACTTTCGCTTTTCCCAAAATAAGGTCAAAATCCCCAAAATACTATTTTTCCTATAAATCCTAAACGAAACGATGTCCCACAAATTTGAATACAGCAATGGAAAGCTAAAACCAATAGTAATCGAATGACATAGAGTGTTTATTCCAAAAGACTTCAGTATAGGGGGTATACACTAACAAACTTTCGCTTTTCCCAAAATAAGGTCAAAATCCCCAAAATACTATTTTTCCTATAAATCCTAAACGAAACGATGTCCCACAAATTTGAATACAGCAATGGAAAGCTAAGATCAATAGTAATCGAATGACATAGAGTTTTTATTCAAAAAGACTTCAGTATAGGGGGTATTCACTAGCAAACTTTCGCTTTTCCCAAAATAAGGTCAAAATCCCCAAAATACTATTTTTCCTATAAATCCTAAACGAAACGATGTCCCACAAATTTGAATACAGCAATGGAAAGCTAAAACCAATAGTAATCGAATGGCATAGAGTTTTTATTCAAAAAAACTTCAGTATAGGGGGTATTCACTAACAAACTTTCGCTTTTCCCAAAATAAGGTCAAAATCCCCAAAATACTATTTTTCCTATAAATCCTAAACGAAACGATGTCCCACAAATTTGAATACAGCAATGGAAAGCTAAAACCAATAGTAATCGAATGACATAGAGTTTTTATTCAAAAAGACTTCAGTATAGGGGGTATACACTAACAAACTTTCGCTTTTCCCAAAATAAGGTCAAAATCCCCAAAATACTATTTTTCCTATAAATCCTAAACGAAACGATGTCCCACAAATTTGAATACAGCAATGGAAAGCTAAAACCAATGGTAATCGAATGACATAGAGTTTTTATTCAAAAAGACTTCAGTATAGGGGGTATTCACTAACAAACTTTCGCTTTTCCCAAAATAAGGTCAAAATCCCCAAAATACTATTTGTCCTATAAATCCTAAACGAAACGATGTCCCACAAACTTGAATACAGCAATGGAAAGCTAAAACCAATAGTAATCGAATGACATAGAGTTTTTATTCAAAAAGACTTCAGTATAGGGGCTATTCACTAGCAAACTTTCGCTTTTCCCAAAATAAGGTCAAAATCCCCAAAATACTCTTTTTCCTATAAATCCTAAACGAAACGATGTCCCACAAATTTGAATACAGCAGTGGAAAGCTAAAACCAATAGTAATCGAATGACATAGAGTTTTTATTCAAAAAGACTTCAGTATAGGGGGTATTCACTAGCAAACTTTCGCTTTTCCCAAAATAAGGTCAAAATCCCCAAAATACTATTTTTCCTATAAATCCTAAACGAAACGATGTCCCACAAATTTGAATACAGCAGTGGAAAGCTAAAACCAATAGTAATCGAATGACATAGAGTTTTTATTCAAAAAGACTTCAGTATAGGGGGTATTCACTAACAAACTTTCGCTTTTCCCAAAATAAGGTCAAAATCCCCAAAATACTATTTGTCCTATAAATCCTAAACGAAACGATGTCCCACAAACTTGAATACAGCAATGGAAAGCTAAAACCAATAGTAATCGAATGACATAGAGTTTTTATTCAAAAAGACTTCAGTATAGGGGGTATTCACTAGCAAACTTTCGCTTTTCCCAAAATAAGGTCAAAATCCCCAAAATACTATTTTTCCTATAAATCCTAAACGAAACGATGTCCCACAAATTTGAATACAGCAATGGAAAGCTAAAACCAATAGTAATCGAATGACATAGAGCTTTTATTCAAAAAGACTTCAGTATAGGGGGTATTCACTAACAAACTTTCGCTTTTCCCAAAATAAGGTCAAAATCCCCAAAATACTATATTTCCTATAAATCCTAAACGAAACGATGTCCCACAAATTTGAATACAGCAATGGAAAGCTAAAACCAATAGTAATCGAATGACATAGAGTGTTTATTCAAAAAGACTTCAGTATAGGGGGTATACACTAACAAACTTTCGCTTTTCCCAAAATATGGTCAAAATCCCCAAAATACTATTTTTCCTATAAATCCTAAACGAAACGATGTCCCACAAATTTGAATACAGCAATGGAAAGCTAAAACCAATAGTAATCGAATGACATAGAGTTTTTATTCAAAAAGACTTCAGTATAGGGGGTATTCACTAGCAAACTTTCGCTTTTCCCAAAATAAGGTCAAAATCCCCAAAATACTATTTTTCCTATAAATCCTAAACGAAACGATGTCCCACAAATTTGAATACAGCAATGGAAAGCTAAAACCAATAGTAATCGAATGACATAGAGTTTTTATTCAAAAAGGCTTCAGTATAGGGGGTATTCACTAGCAAACTTTCGCTTTTCCCAAAATAAGGTCAAAATCCCCAAAATACTATTTTTCCTATAAATCCTAAACGAAACGATGTTTCACAAATTTGAATACAGCAATGGAAAGCTAAAACCAATAGTAATCGAATGACATAGAGCTTTTATTCAAAAAGACTTCAGTATAGGGGGTATTCACTAACAAACTTTCGCTTTTCCCAAAATAAGGTCAAAATCCCCAAAATACTATATTTCCTATAAATCCTAAACGAAACGATGTCCCACAAATTTGAATACAGCAATGGAAAGCTAAAACCAATAGTAATCGAATGACATAGAGTGTTTATTCAAAAAGACTTCAGTATAGGGGGTATACACTAACAAACTTTCGCTTTTCCCAAAATATGGTCAAAATCCCCAAAATACTATTTTTTCTATAAATCCTAAACGAAACGATGTCCCACAAATTTGAATACAGCAATGGAAAGCTAAAACCAATAGTAATCGAATGACATAGAGTTTTTATTCAAAAAGACTTCAGTATAGGGGGTATACACTAACAAACTTTCGCTTTTCCCAAAATAAGGTCAAAATCCCCAAAATACTATTTTTCCTATAAATCCTAAACGAAACGATGTCCCACAAATTTGAATACAGCAATGGAAAGCTAAGATCAATAGTAATCGAATGACATAGAGTTTTTATTCAAAAAGACTTCAGTATAGGGGGTATTCACTAGCAAACTTTCGCTTTTCCCAAAATAAGGTCAAAATCCCCAAAATACTATTTTTCCTATAAATCCTAAACGAAACGATGTCCCACAAATTTGAATACAGCAATGGAAAGCTAAAACCAATAGTAATCGAATGGCATAGAGTTTTTATTCAAAAAAACTTCAGTATAGGGGGTATTCACTAACAAACTTTCGCTTTTCCCAAAATAAGGTCAAAATCCCCAAAATACTATTTTTCCTATAAATCCTAAACGAAACGATGTCCCACAAATTTGAATACAGCAATGGAAAGCTAAAACCAATAGTAATCGAATGACATAGAGTTTTTATTCAAAAAGACTTCAGTATAGGGGGTATACACTAACAAACTTTCGCTTTTCCCAAAATAAGGTCAAAATCCCCAAAATACTATTTTTCCTATAAATCCTAAACGAAACGATGTCCCACAAATTTGAATACAGCAATGGAAAGCTAAAACCAATGGTAATCGAATGACATAGAGTTTTTATTCAAAAAGACTTCAGTATAGGGGGTATTCACTAACAAACTTTCGCTTTTCCCAAAATAAGGTCAAAATCCCCAAAATACTATTTGTCCTATAAATCCTAAACGAAACGATGTCCCACAAACTTGAATACAGCAATGGAAAGCTAAAACCAATAGTAATCGAATGACATAGAGTTTTTATTCAAAAAGACTTCAGTATAGGGGCTATTCACTAGCAAACTTTCGCTTTTCCCAAAATAAGGTCAAAATCCCCAAAATACTCTTTTTCCTATAAATCCTAAACGAAACGATGTCCCACAAATTTGAATACAGCAGTGGAAAGCTAAAACCAATAGTAATCGAATGACATAGAGTTTTTATTCAAAAAGACTTCAGTATAGGGGGTATTCACTAGCAAACTTTCGCTTTTCCCAAAATAAGGTCAAAATCCCCAAAATACTATTTTTCCTATAAATCCTAAACGAAACGATGTCCCACAAATTTGAATACAGCAGTGGAAAGCTAAAACCAATAGTAATCGAATGACATAGAGTTTTTATTCAAAAAGACTTCAGTATAGGGGGTATTCACTAGCAAACTTTCGCTTTTCCCAAAATAAGGTCAAAATCCCCAAAATACTATTTTTCCTATAAATCCTAAACGAAACGATGTCCCACAAATTTGAATACAGCAGTGGAAAGCTAAAACCAATAGTAATCGAATGACATAGAGTTTTTATTCAAAAAGACTTCAGTATAGGGGGTATTCACTAGCAAACTTTCGCTTTTCCCAAAATAAGGTCAAAATCCCCAAAATACTATTTGTCCTATAAATCCTAAACGAAACGATGTCCCACAAATTTGAATACAGCAATAGAAAGCTAAAACCAATAGTAATCGAATGACATAGAGCTTTTATTCAAAAAGACTTCAGTATAGGGGGTATTCACTAACAAACTTTCGCTTTTCCCAAAATAAGGTCAAAATCCCCAAAATACTATATTTCCTATAAATCCTAAACGAAACGATGTCCCACAAATTTGAATACAGCAATGGAAAGCTAAAACCAATAGTAATCGAATGACATAGAGTGTTTATTCCAAAAGACTTCAGTATAGGGGGTATACACTAACAAACTTTCGCTTTTCCCAAAATAAGGTCAAAATCCCCAAAATACTATTTTTCCTATAAATCCTAAACGAAACGATGTCCCACAAATTTGAATACAGCAATGGAAAGCTAAAACCAATGGTAATCGAATGACATAGAGTTTTTATTCAAAAAGACTTCAGTATAGGGGGTATTCACTAACAAACTTTCGCTTTTCCCAAAATAAGGTCAAAATCCCCAAAATACTATTTTTCCTATAAATCCTAAACGAAACGATGTCCCACAAATTTGAATACAGCAATGGAAAGCTAAAACCAATGGTAATCGAATGGCATAGAGTTTTTATTCAAAAAAACTTCAGTATAGGGGGTATTCACTAACAAACTTTCGCTTTTCCCAAAATAAGGTCAAAATCCCCAAAATACTATTTTTCCTATAAATCCTAAACGAAACGATGTCCCACAAATTTGAATACAGCAATGGAAAGCTAAAACCAATGGTAATCGAATGACATAGAGTTTTTATTCAAAAAGACTTCAGTATAGGGGGTATTCACTAACAAACTTTCGCTTTTCCCAAAATAAGGTCAAAATCCCCAAAATACTATTTTTCCTATAAATCCTAAACGAAACGATGTCCCACAAATTTGAATACAGCAGTGGAAAGCTAAAACCAATAGTAATCGAATGACATAGAGCTTTTATTCAAAAAGACTTCAGTATAGGGGGTATTCACTAACAAACTTTCGCTTTTCCCAAAATAAGGTCAAAATCCCCAAAATACTCTTTTTCCTATAAATCCTAAACGAAACGATGTCCCACAAATTTGAATACAGCAGTGGAAAGCTAAAACCAATAGTAATCGAATGACATAGAGTTTTTATTCAAAAAGACTTCAGTATAGGGGGTATTCACTAGCAAACTTTCGCTTTTCCCAAAATAAGGTCAAAATCCCCAAAATACTATTTTTCCTATAAATCCTAAACGAAACGATGTCCCACAAATTTGAATACAGCAGTGGAAAGCTAAAACCAATAGTAATCGAATGACATAGAGCTTTTATTCAAAAAGACTTCAGTATAGGGGGTATTCACTAACAAACTTTCGCTTTTCCCAAAATAAGGTCAAAATCCCCAAAATACTATTTTTCCTATAAATCCTAAACGAAACGATGTCCCACAAATTTGAATACAGCAATGGAAAGCTAAAACCAATGGTAATCGAATGGCATAGAGTTTTTATTCAAAAAAACTTCAGTATAGGGGGTATTCACTAACAAACTTTCGCTTTTCCCAAAATAAGGTCAAAATCCCCAAAATACTATTTTTCCTATAAATCCTAAACGAAACGATGTCCCACAAATTTGAATACAGCAATGGAAAGCTAAAACCAATGGTAATCGAATGACATAGAGTTTTTATTCAAAAAGACTTCAGTATAGGGGGTATTCACTAACAAACTTTCGCTTTTCCCAAAATAAGGTCAAAATCCCCAAAATACTATTTGTCCTATAAATCCTAAACGAAACGATGTCCCACAAATTTGAATACAGCAATAGAAAGCTAAAACCAATAGTAATCGAATGACATAGAGCTTTTATTCAAAAAGACTTCAGTATAGGGGGTATTCACTAGCAAACTTTCGCTTTTCCCAAAATAAGGTCAAAATCCCCAAAATACTATTTTTCCTATAAATCCTAAACGAAACGATGTCCCACAAATTTGAATACAGCAATGGAAAGCTAGAACCAATAGTAATCGAATGGCATAGAGCTTTTTTTCAAAAAGACTTCAGTATAGGGGGTATACACTAACAAACTTTCGCTTTTCCCAAAATAAGGTCAAAATCCCCAAAAAACTATTTTTCCTATAAATCCTAAACGAAACGATGTCCCACAAATTTGAATACAGCAATGGAAAGCCAGAACCAATAGTAATCGAATTACATAGAGTTTTTATTCAAAAAAACTTCAGTATAGGGGGTATTCACTAACAAACTTTCGCTTTTCCCAAAATAAGGTCAAAATCCCCAAAATACTATTTTTCCTATAAATCCTAAACGAAACGATGTCCCACAAATTTGAATACAGCAATGGAAAGCTAAAACCAATAGTAATCGAATGACATAGAGTTTTTATTAAAAAAGACTTCAGTATAGGGGGTATACACTAACAAACTTTCGCTTTTCCCAAAATAAGGTCAAAATCCCCAAAATACTATTTTTCCTATAAATCCTAAACGAAACGATGTCCCACAAATTTGAATACAGCAATGGAAAGCTAAAACCAATGGTAATCGAATGACATAGAGTTTTTATTCAAAAAGACTTCAGTATAGGGGGTATTCACTAACAAACTTTCGCTTTTCCCAAAATAAGGTCAAAATCCCCAAAATACTATTTGTCCTATAAATCCTAAACGAAACGATGTCCCACAAATTTGAATACAGCAGTGGAAAGCTAAAACCAATAGTAATCGAATGACATAGAGCCTTTATTCAAAAAGACTTCAGTATAGGGGGTATTCACTAACAAACTTTTGCTTTTCCCAAAATAAGGTCAAAATCCCCAAAATACTATTTTTCCTATAAATCCTAAACGAAACGATGTCCCACAAATTTGAATACAGCAATGGAAAGCTAAAACCAATAGTAATCGAATGGCATAGAGCTTTTTTTCAAAAAGACTTCAGTATAGGGGGTATACACTAACAAACTTTCGCTTTTCCCAAAATAAGGTCAAAATCCCCAAAAAACTATTTTTCCTATAAATCCTAAACGAAACGATGTCCCACAAATTTGAATACAGCAATGGAAAGCCAGAACCAATAGTAATCGAATTACATAGAGTTTTTATTCAAAAAAACTTCAGTATAGGGGGTATTCACTAACAAACTTTCGCTTTTCCCAAAATAAGGTCAAAATCCCCAAAATACTATTTTTCCTATAAATCCTAAACGAAACGATGTCCCACAAATTTGAATACAGCAATGGAAAGCTAAAACCAATAGTAATCGAATGACATAGAGTTTTTATTAAAAAAGACTTCAGTATAGGGGGTATACACTAACAAACTTTCGCTTTTCCCAAAATAAGGTCAAAATCCCCAAAATACTATTTTTCCTATAAATCCTAAACGAAACGATGTCCCACAAATTTGAATACAGCAATGGAAAGCTAAAACCAATGGTAATCGAATGACATAGAGTTTTTATTCAAAAAGACTTCAGTATAGGGGGTATTCACTAACAAACTTTCGCTTTTCCCAAAATAAGGTCAAAATCCCCAAAATACTATTTGTCCTATAAATCCTAAACGAAACGATGTCCCACAAATTTGAATACAGCAATGGAAAGCTAAAACCAATAGTAATCGAATGACATAGAGCTTTTATTCAAAAAGACTTCAGTATAGGGGGTATTCACTAACAAACTTTCGCTTTTCCCAAAATAAGGTCAAAATCTCCAAAATACTATATTTCCTATAAATCCTAAACGAAACGATGTCCCACAAATTTGAATACAGCAATGGAAAGCTAAAACCAATAGTAATCGAATGGCATAGAGTTTTTATTCAAAAAAACTTCAGTATAGGGGGTATTCACTAACAAACTTTCGCTTTTCCCAAAATAAGGTCAAAATCCCCAAAATACTAGTTTTCCTATAAATCCTAAACGAAACGATGTCCCACAAATTTGAATACAGCAATGGAAAGCTAAAACCAATGGTAATCGAATGACATAGAGTTTTTATTCAAAAAGACTTCAGTATAGGGGGTATTCACTAACAAACTTTCGCTTTTCCCAAAATAAGGTCAAAATCCCCAAAATACTATTTGTCCTATAAATCCTAAACGAAACGATGTCCCACAAATTTGAATACAGCAGTGGAAAGCTAAAACCAATAGTAATCGAATGACATAGAGCCTTTATTCAAAAAGACTTCAGTATAGGGGGTATTCACTAACAAACTTTTGCTTTTCCCAAAATAAGGTCAAAATCCCCAAAATACTATTTTTCCTATAAATCCTAAACGAAACGATGTCCCACAAATTTGAATACAGCAATGGAAAGCTAAAACCAATAGTAATCGAATGACATAGAGCTTTTATTCAAAAAGACTTCAGTATAGGGGGTATTCACTAGCAAACTTTCGCTTTTCCCAAAATAAGGTCAAAATCCCCAAAATACTATTTTTCCTATAAATCCTAAACGAAACGATGTCCCACAAATTTGAATACAGCAATGGAAAGCTAGAACCAATAGTAATCGAATGGCATAGAGCTTTTTTTCAAAAAGACTTCAGTATAGGGGGTATACACTAACAAACTTTCGCTTTTCCCAAAATAAGGTCAAAATCCCCAAAAAACTATTTTTCCTATAAATCCTAAACGAAACGATGTCCCACAAATTTGAATACAGCAATGGAAAGCCAGAACCAATAGTAATCGAATTACATAGAGTTTTTATTCAAAAAAACTTCAGTATAGGGGGTATTCACTAACAAACTTTCGCTTTTCCCAAAATAAGGTCAAAATCCCCAAAATACTATTTTTCCTATAAATCCTAAACGAAACGATGTCCCACAAATTTGAATACAGCAATGGAAAGCTAAAACCAATGGTAATCGAATGGCATAGAGTTTTTATTCAAAAAAACTTCAGTATAGGGGGTATTCACTAACAAACTTTCGCTTTTCCCAAAATAAGGTCAAAATCCCCAAAATACTATTTTTCCTATAAATCCTAAACGAAACGATGTCCCACAAATTTGAATACAGCAATGGAAAGCTAAAACCAATGGTAATCGAATGACATAGAGTTTTTATTCAAAAAGACTTCAGTATAGGGGGTATTCACTAACAAACTTTCGCTTTTCCCAAAATAAGGTCAAAATCCCCAAAATACTATTTGTCCTATAAATCCTAAACGAAACGATGTCCCACAAATTTGAATACAGCAATAGAAAGCTAAAACCAATAGTAATCGAATGACATAGAGCTTTTATTCAAAAAGACTTCAGTATAGGGGGTATTCACTAACAAACTTTCGCTTTTCCCAAAATAAGGTCAAAATCCCCAAAATACTATATTTCCTATAAATCCTAAACGAAACGATGTCCCACAAATTTGAATACAGCAATGGAAAGCTAAAACCAATAGTAATCGAATGACATAGAGTGTTTATTCCAAAAGACTTCAGTATAGGGGGTATACACTAACAAACTTTCGCTTTTCCCAAAATAAGGTCAAAATCCCCAAAATACTATTTTTCCTATAAATCCTAAACGAAACGATGTCCCACAAATTTGAATACAGCAATGGAAAGCTAAGATCAATAGTAATCGAATGACATAGAGTTTTTATTCAAAAAGACTTCAGTATAGGGGGTATTCACTAGCAAACTTTCGCTTTTCCCAAAATAAGGTCAAAATCCCCAAAATACTATTTTTCCTATAAATCCTAAACGAAACGATGTCCCACAAATTTGAATACAGCAATGGAAAGCTAAAACCAATAGTAATCGAATGGCATAGAGTTTTTATTCAAAAAAACTTCAGTATAGGGGGTATTCACTAACAAACTTTCGCTTTTCCCAAAATAAGGTCAAAATCCCCAAAATACTATTTTTCCTATAAATCCTAAACGAAACGATGTCCCACAAATTTGAATACAGCAATGGAAAGCTAAAACCAATAGTAATCGAATGACATAGAGTTTTTATTCAAAAAGACTTCAGTATAGGGGGTATACACTAACAAACTTTCGCTTTTCCCAAAATAAGGTCAAAATCCCCAAAATACTATTTTTCCTATAAATCCTAAACGAAACGATGTCCCACAAATTTGAATACAGCAATGGAAAGCTAAAACCAATGGTAATCGAATGACATAGAGTTTTTATTCAAAAAGACTTCAGTATAGGGGGTATTCACTAACAAACTTTCGCTTTTCCCAAAATAAGGTCAAAATCCCCAAAATACTATTTGTCCTATAAATCCTAAACGAAACGATGTCCCACAAACTTGAATACAGCAATGGAAAGCTAAAACCAATAGTAATCGAATGACATAGAGTTTTTATTCAAAAAGACTTCAGTATAGGGGCTATTCACTAGCAAACTTTCGCTTTTCCCAAAATAAGGTCAAAATCCCCAAAATACTCTTTTTCCTATAAATCCTAAACGAAACGATGTCCCACAAATTTGAATACAGCAGTGGAAAGCTAAAACCAATAGTAATCGAATGACATAGAGTTTTTATTCAAAAAGACTTCAGTATAGGGGGTATTCACTAGCAAACTTTCGCTTTTCCCAAAATAAGGTCAAAATCCCCAAAATACTATTTTTCCTATAAATCCTAAACGAAACGATGTCCCACAAATTTGAATACAGCAGTGGAAAGCTAAAACCAATAGTAATCGAATGACATAGAGTTTTTATTCAAAAAGACTTCAGTATAGGGGGTATTCACTAGCAAACTTTCGCTTTTCCCAAAATAAGGTCAAAATCCCCAAAATACTATTTTTCCTATAAATCCTAAACGAAACGATGTCCCACAAATTTGAATACAGCAGTGGAAAGCTAAAACCAATAGTAATCGAATGACATAGAGTTTTTATTCAAAAAGACTTCAGTATAGGGGGTATTCACTAGCAAACTTTCGCTTTTCCCAAAATAAGGTCAAAATCCCCAAAATACTATTTGTCCTATAAATCCTAAACGAAACGATGTCCCACAAATTTGAATACAGCAATAGAAAGCTAAAACCAATAGTAATCGAATGACATAGAGCTTTTATTCAAAAAGACTTCAGTATAGGGGGTATTCACTAACAAACTTTCGCTTTTCCCAAAATAAGGTCAAAATCCCCAAAATACTATATTTCCTATAAATCCTAAACGAAACGATGTCCCACAAATTTGAATACAGCAATGGAAAGCTAAAACCAATAGTAATCGAATGACATAGAGTTTTTATTAAAAAAGACTTCAGTATAGGGGGTATTCACTAACAAACTTTCGCTTTTCCCAAAATAAGGTCAAAATCCCCAAAATACTATTTTTCCTATAAATCCTAAACGAAACGATGTCCCACAAATTTGAATACAGCAATGGAAAGCTAAAACCAATAGTAATCGAATGACATAGAGTTTTTATTAAAAAAGACTTCAGTATAGGGGGTATACACTAACAAACTTTCGCTTTTCCCAAAATAAGGTCAAAATCCCCAAAATACTATTTTTCCTATAAATCCTAAACGAAACGATGTCCCACAAATTTGAATACAGCAATGGAAAGCTAAAACCAATGGTAATCGAATGACATAGAGTTTTTATTCAAAAAGACTTCAGTATAGGGGGTATTCACTAACAAACTTTCGCTTTTCCCAAAATAAGGTCAAAATCCCCAAAATACTATTTGTCCTATAAATCCTAAACGAAACGATGTCCCACAAATTTGAATACAGCAGTGGAAAGCTAAAACCAATAGTAATCGAATGACATAGAGCCTTTATTCAAAAAGACTTCAGTATAGGGGGTATTCACTAACAAACTTTTGCTTTTCCCAAAATAAGGTCAAAATCCCCAAAATACTATTTTTCCTATAAATCCTAAACGAAACGATGTCCCACAAATTTGAATACAGCAATGGAAAGCTAAAACCAATAGTAATCGAATGGCATAGAGCTTTTTTTCAAAAAGACTTCAGTATAGGGGGTATACACTAACAAACTTTCGCTTTTCCCAAAATAAGGTCAAAATCCCCAAAAAACTATTTTTCCTATAAATCCTAAACGAAACGATGTCCCACAAATTTGAATACAGCAATGGAAAGCCAGAACCAATAGTAATCGAATTACATAGAGTTTTTATTCAAAAAAACTTCAGTATAGGGGGTATTCACTAACAAACTTTCGCTTTTCCCAAAATAAGGTCAAAATCCCCAAAATACTATTTTTCCTATAAATCCTAAACGAAACGATGTCCCACAAATTTGAATACAGCAATGGAAAGCTAAAACCAATAGTAATCGAATGACATAGAGTTTTTATTAAAAAAGACTTCAGTATAGGGGGTATACACTAACAAACTTTCGCTTTTCCCAAAATAAGGTCAAAATCCCCAAAATACTATTTTTCCTATAAATCCTAAACGAAACGATGTCCCACAAATTTGAATACAGCAATGGAAAGCTAAAACCAATGGTAATCGAATGACATAGAGTTTTTATTCAAAAAGACTTCAGTATAGGGGGTATTCACTAACAAACTTTCGCTTTTCCCAAAATAAGGTCAAAATCCCCAAAATACTATTTGTCCTATAAATCCTAAACGAAACGATGTCCCACAAATTTGAATACAGCAATGGAAAGCTAAAACCAATAGTAATCGAATGACATAGAGCTTTTATTCAAAAAGACTTCAGTATAGGGGGTATTCACTAACAAACTTTCGCTTTTCCCAAAATAAGGTCAAAATCTCCAAAATACTATATTTCCTATAAATCCTAAACGAAACGATGTCCCACAAATTTGAATACAGCAATGGAAAGCTAAAACCAATAGTAATCGAATGGCATAGAGTTTTTATTCAAAAAAACTTCAGTATAGGGGGTATTCACTAACAAACTTTCGCTTTTCCCAAAATAAGGTCAAAATCCCCAAAATACTAGTTTTCCTATAAATCCTAAACGAAACGATGTCCCACAAATTTGAATACAGCAATGGAAAGCTAAAACCAATGGTAATCGAATGACATAGAGTTTTTATTCAAAAAGACTTCAGTATAGGGGGTATTCACTAACAAACTTTCGCTTTTCCCAAAATAAGGTCAAAATCCCCAAAATACTATTTGTCCTATAAATCCTAAACGAAACGATGTCCCACAAATTTGAATACAGCAGTGGAAAGCTAAAACCAATAGTAATCGAATGACATAGAGCCTTTATTCAAAAAGACTTCAGTATAGGGGGTATTCACTAACAAACTTTTGCTTTTCCCAAAATAAGGTCAAAATCCCCAAAATACTATTTTTCCTATAAATCCTAAACGAAACGATGTCCCACAAATTTGAATACAGCAATGGAAAGCTAAAACCAATAGTAATCGAATGACATAGAGCTTTTATTCAAAAAGACTTCAGTATAGGGGGTATTCACTAGCAAACTTTCGCTTTTCCCAAAATAAGGTCAAAATCCCCAAAATACTATTTTTCCTATAAATCCTAAACGAAACGATGTCCCACAAATTTGAATACAGCAATGGAAAGCTAGAACCAATAGTAATCGAATGGCATAGAGCTTTTTTTCAAAAAGACTTCAGTATAGGGGGTATACACTAACAAACTTTCGCTTTTCCCAAAATAAGGTCAAAATCCCCAAAAAACTATTTTTCCTATAAATCCTAAACGAAACGATGTCCCACAAATTTGAATACAGCAATGGAAAGCCAGAACCAATAGTAATCGAATTACATAGAGTTTTTATTCAAAAAAACTTCAGTATAGGGGGTATTCACTAACAAACTTTCGCTTTTCCCAAAATAAGGTCAAAATCCCCAAAATACTATTTTTCCTATAAATCCTAAACGAAACGATGTCCCACAAATTTGAATACAGCAATGGAAAGCTAAAACCAATGGTAATCGAATGGCATAGAGTTTTTATTCAAAAAAACTTCAGTATAGGGGGTATTCACTAACAAACTTTCGCTTTTCCCAAAATAAGGTCAAAATCCCCAAAATACTATTTTTCCTATAAATCCTAAACGAAACGATGTCCCACAAATTTGAATACAGCAATGGAAAGCTAAAACCAATGGTAATCGAATGACATAGAGTTTTTATTCAAAAAGACTTCAGTATAGGGGGTATTCACTAACAAACTTTCGCTTTTCCCAAAATAAGGTCAAAATCCCCAAAATACTATTTGTCCTATAAATCCTAAACGAAACGATGTCCCACAAATTTGAATACAGCAATAGAAAGCTAAAACCAATAGTAATCGAATGACATAGAGCTTTTATTCAAAAAGACTTCAGTATAGGGGGTATTCACTAACAAACTTTCGCTTTTCCCAAAATAAGGTCAAAATCCCCAAAATACTATATTTCCTATAAATCCTAAACGAAACGATGTCCCACAAATTTGAATACAGCAATGGAAAGCTAAAACCAATAGTAATCGAATGACATAGAGTGTTTATTCCAAAAGACTTCAGTATAGGGGGTATACACTAACAAACTTTCGCTTTTCCCAAAATAAGGTCAAAATCCCCAAAATACTATTTTTCCTATAAATCCTAAACGAAACGATGTCCCACAAATTTGAATACAGCAATGGAAAGCTAAGATCAATAGTAATCGAATGACATAGAGTTTTTATTCAAAAAGACTTCAGTATAGGGGGTATTCACTAGCAAACTTTCGCTTTTCCCAAAATAAGGTCAAAATCCCCAAAATACTATTTTTCCTATAAATCCTAAACGAAACGATGTCCCACAAATTTGAATACAGCAATGGAAAGCTAAAACCAATAGTAATCGAATGGCATAGAGTTTTTATTCAAAAAAACTTCAGTATAGGGGGTATTCACTAACAAACTTTCGCTTTTCCCAAAATAAGGTCAAAATCCCCAAAATACTATTTTTCCTATAAATCCTAAACGAAACGATGTCCCACAAATTTGAATACAGCAATGGAAAGCTAAAACCAATAGTAATCGAATGACATAGAGTTTTTATTCAAAAAGACTTCAGTATAGGGGGTATACACTAACAAACTTTCGCTTTTCCCAAAATAAGGTCAAAATCCCCAAAATACTATTTTTCCTATAAATCCTAAACGAAACGATGTCCCACAAATTTGAATACAGCAATGGAAAGCTAAAACCAATGGTAATCGAATGACATAGAGTTTTTATTCAAAAAGACTTCAGTATAGGGGGTATTCACTAACAAACTTTCGCTTTTCCCAAAATAAGGTCAAAATCCCCAAAATACTATTTGTCCTATAAATCCTAAACGAAACGATGTCCCACAAACTTGAATACAGCAATGGAAAGCTAAAACCAATAGTAATCGAATGACATAGAGTTTTTATTCAAAAAGACTTCAGTATAGGGGCTATTCACTAGCAAACTTTCGCTTTTCCCAAAATAAGGTCAAAATCCCCAAAATACTCTTTTTCCTATAAATCCTAAACGAAACGATGTCCCACAAATTTGAATACAGCAGTGGAAAGCTAAAACCAATAGTAATCGAATGACATAGAGTTTTTATTCAAAAAGACTTCAGTATAGGGGGTATTCACTAGCAAACTTTCGCTTTTCCCAAAATAAGGTCAAAATCCCCAAAATACTATTTTTCCTATAAATCCTAAACGAAACGATGTCCCACAAATTTGAATACAGCAGTGGAAAGCTAAAACCAATAGTAATCGAATGACATAGAGTTTTTATTCAAAAAGACTTCAGTATAGGGGGTATTCACTAGCAAACTTTCGCTTTTCCCAAAATAAGGTCAAAATCCCCAAAATACTATTTTTCCTATAAATCCTAAACGAAACGATGTCCCACAAATTTGAATACAGCAGTGGAAAGCTAAAACCAATAGTAATCGAATGACATAGAGTTTTTATTCAAAAAGACTTCAGTATAGGGGGTATTCACTAGCAAACTTTCGCTTTTCCCAAAATAAGGTCAAAATCCCCAAAATACTATTTGTCCTATAAATCCTAAACGAAACGATGTCCCACAAATTTGAATACAGCAATAGAAAGCTAAAACCAATAGTAATCGAATGACATAGAGCTTTTATTCAAAAAGACTTCAGTATAGGGGGTATTCACTAACAAACTTTCGCTTTTCCCAAAATAAGGTCAAAATCCCCAAAATACTATATTTCCTATAAATCCTAAACGAAACGATGTCCCACAAATTTGAATACAGCAATGGAAAGCTAAAACCAATAGTAATCGAATGACATAGAGTGTTTATTCCAAAAGACTTCAGTATAGGGGGTATACACTAACAAACTTTCGCTTTTCCCAAAATAAGGTCAAAATCCCCAAAATACTATTTTTCCTATAAATCCTAAACGAAACGATGTCCCACAAATTTGAATACAGCAATGGAAAGCTAAGATCAATAGTAATCGAATGACATAGAGTTTTTATTCAAAAAGACTTCAGTATAGGGGGTATTCACTAGCAAACTTTCGCTTTTCCCAAAATAAGGTCAAAATCCCCAAAATACTATTTTTCCTATAAATCCTAAACGAAACGATGTCCCACAAATTTGAATACAGCAATGGAAAGCTAAAACCAATAGTAATCGAATGGCATAGAGTTTTTATTCAAAAAAACTTCAGTATAGGGGGTATTCACTAACAAACTTTCGCTTTTCCCAAAATAAGGTCAAAATCCCCAAAATACTATTTTTCCTATAAATCCTAAACGAAACGATGTCCCACAAATTTGAATACAGCAATGGAAAGCTAAAACCAATAGTAATCGAATGACATAGAGTTTTTATTCAAAAAGACTTCAGTATAGGGGGTATTCACTAACAAACTTTCGCTTTTCCCAAAATAAGGTCAAAATCCCCAAAATACTATTTGTCCTATAAATCCTAAACGAAACGATGTCCCACAAACTTGAATACAGCAATGGAAAGCTAAAACCAATAGTAATCGAATGACATAGAGTTTTTATTCAAAAAGACTTCAGTATAGGGGGTATACACTAACAAACTTTCGCTTTTCCCAAAATAAGGTCAAAATCCCCAAAATACTATTTTTCCTATAAATCCTAAACGAAACGATGTCCCACAAATTTGAATACAGCAATGGAAAGCTAAAACCAATGGTAATCGAATGACATAGAGTTTTTATTCAAAAAGACTTCAGTATAGGGGGTATTCACTAACAAACTTTCGCTTTTCCCAAAATAAGGTCAAAATCCCCAAAATACTATTTGTCCTATAAATCCTAAACGAAACGATGTCCCACAAACTTGAATACAGCAATGGAAAGCTAAAACCAATAGTAATCGAATGACATAGAGTTTTTATTCAAAAAGACTTCAGTATAGGGGCTATTCACTAGCAAACTTTCGCTTTTCCCAAAATAAGGTCAAAATCCCCAAAATACTCTTTTTCCTATAAATCCTAAACGAAACGATGTCCCACAAATTTGAATACAGCAGTGGAAAGCTAAAACCAATAGTAATCGAATGACATAGAGTTTTTATTCAAAAAGACTTCAGTATAGGGGGTATTCACTAGCAAACTTTCGCTTTTCCCAAAATAAGGTCAAAATCCCCAAAATACTATTTTTCCTATAAATCCTAAACGAAACGATGTCCCACAAATTTGAATACAGCAGTGGAAAGCTAAAACCAATAGTAATCGAATGACATAGAGTTTTTATTCAAAAAGACTTCAGTATAGGGGGTATTCACTAGCAAACTTTCGCTTTTCCCAAAATAAGGTCAAAATCCCCAAAATACTATTTTTCCTATAAATCCTAAACGAAACGATGTCCCACAAATTTGAATACAGCAGTGGAAAGCTAAAACCAATAGTAATCGAATGACATAGAGTTTTTATTCAAAAAGACTTCAGTATAGGGGGTATTCACTAGCAAACTTTCGCTTTTCCCAAAATAAGGTCAAAATCCCCAAAATACTATTTTTCCTATAAATCCTAAACGAAACGATGTCCCACAAATTTGAATACAGCAGTGGAAAGCTAAAACCAATAGTAATCGAATGACATAGAGTCTTTATTCAAAAAGACTTCAGTATAGGGGGTATTCACTAACAAACTTTCGCTTTTCCCAAAATAAGGTCAAAATCCCCAAAATACTATTTGTCCTATAAATCCTAAACGAAACGATGTCCCACAAACTTGAATACAGCAATGGAAAGCTAAAACCAATAGTAATCGAATGACATAGAGTTTTTATTCAAAAAGACTTCAGTATAGGGGGTATTCACTAGCAAACTTTCGCTTTTCCCAAAATAAGGTCAAAATCCCCAAAATACTATTTTTCCTATAAATCCTAAACGAAACGATGTCCCACAAATTTGAATACAGCAATGGAAAGCTAAAACCAATAGTAATCGAATGACATAGAGTGTTTATTCAAAAAGACTTCAGTATAGGGGGTATACACTAACAAACTTTCGCTTTTCCCAAAATATGGTCAAAATCCCCAAAATACTATTTTTTCTATAAATCCTAAACGAAACGATGTCCCACAAATTTGAATACAGCAATGGAAAGCTAAAACCAATAGTAATCGAATGACATAGAGTTTTTATTCAAAAAGACTTCAGTATAGGGGGTATTCACTAGCAAACTTTCGCTTTTCCCAAAATAAGGTCAAAATCCCCAAAATACTATTTTTCCTATAAATCCTAAACGAAACGATGTCCCACAAATTTGAATACAGCAGTGGAAAGCTAAAACCAATAGTAATCGAATGACATAGAGTTTTTATTCAAAAAGACTTCAGTATAGGGGGTATACACTAACAAACTTTCGCTTTTCCCAAAATAAGGTCAAAATCCCCAAAATACTATTTTTCCTATAAATCCTAAACGAAACGATGTCCCACAAATTTGAATACAGCAATGGAAAGCTAAAACCAATGGTAATCGAATGACATAGAGTTTTTATTCAAAAAGACTTCAGTATAGGGGGTATTCACTAACAAACTTTCGCTTTTCCCAAAATAAGGTCAAAATCCCCAAAATACTATTTGTCCTATAAATCCTAAACGAAACGATGTCCCACAAACTTGAATACAGCAATGGAAAGCTAAAACCAATAGTAATCGAATGACATAGAGTTTTTATTCAAAAAGACTTCAGTATAGGGGGTATTCACTAGCAAACTTTCGCTTTTCCCAAAATAAGGTCAAAATCCCCAAAATACTCTTTTTCCTATAAATCCTAAACGAAACGATGTCCCACAAATTTGAATACAGCAGTGGAAAGCTAAAACCAATAGTAATCGAATGACATAGAGTTTTTATTCAAAAAGACTTCAGTATAGGGGGTATTCACTAGCAAACTTTCGCTTTTCCCAAAATAAGGTCAAAATCCCCAAAATACTATTTTTCCTATAAATCCTAAACGAAACGATGTCCCACAAATTTGAATACAGCAGTGGAAAGCTAAAACCAATAGTAATCGAATGACATAGAGTTTTTATTCAAAAAGACTTCAGTATAGGGGGTATTCACTAACAAACTTTCGCTTTTCCCAAAATAAGGTCAAAATCCCCAAAATACTATTTGTCCTATAAATCCTAAACGAAACGATGTCCCACAAACTTGAATACAG
The DNA here is from genome assembly GCA_963932375.1 of Phania funesta. NCBI lineage: Eukaryota > Metazoa > Arthropoda > Insecta > Diptera > Tachinidae > Phania > Phania funesta. The sequence goes on from OZ010654.1 coordinate 46,618,048, forward strand.
CAATGGAAAGCTAAAACCAATAGTAATCGAATGACATAGAGTTTTTATTCAAAAAGACTTCAGTATAGGGGGTATTCACTAGCAAACTTTCGCTTTTCCCAAAATAAGGTCAAAATCCCCAAAATACTATTTTTCCTATAAATCCTAAACGAAACGATGTCCCACAAATTTGAATACAGCAGTGGAAAGCTAAAACCAATAGTAATCGAATGACATAGAGTTTTTATTCAAAAAGACTTCAGTATAGGGGGTATTCACTAACAAACTTTCGCTTTTCCCAAAATAAGGTCAAAATCCCCAAAATACTATTTGTCCTATAAATCCTAAACGAAACGATGTCCCACAAACTTGAATACAGCAATGGAAAGCTAAAACCAATAGTAATCGAATGACATAGAGTTTTTATTCAAAAAGACTTCAGTATAGGGGGTATTCACTAGCAAACTTTCGCTTTTCCCAAAATAAGGTCAAAATCCCCAAAATACTATTTTTCCTATAAATCCTAAACGAAACGATGTCCCACAAATTTGAATACAGCAGTGGAAAGCTAAAACCAATAGTAATCGAATGACATAGAGTTTTTATTCAAAAAGACTTCAGTATAGGGGGTATTCACTAGCAAACTTTCGCTTTTCCCAAAATAAGGTCAAAATCCCCAAAATACTATTTTTCCTATAAATCCTAAACGAAACGATGTCCCACAAATTTGAATACAGCAGTGGAAAGCTAAAACCAATAGTAATCGAATGACATAGAGTTTTTATTCAAAAAGACTTCAGTATAGGGGGTATTCACTAACAAACTTTCGCTTTTCCCAAAATAAGGTCAAAATCCCCAAAATACTATTTGTCCTATAAATCCTAAACGAAACGATGTCCCACAAACTTGAATACAGCAATGGAAAGCTAAAACCAATAGTAATCGAATGACATAGAGTTTTTATTCAAAAAGACTTCAGTATAGGGGGTATTCACTAGCAAACTTTCGCTTTTCCCAAAATAAGGTCAAAATCCCCAAAATACTATTTTTCCTATAAATCCTAAACGAAACGATGTCCCACAAATTTGAATACAGCAATGGAAAGCTAAAACCAATAGTAATCGAATGACATAGAGCTTTTATTCAAAAAGACTTCAGTATAGGGGGTATTCACTAACAAACTTTCGCTTTTCCCAAAATAAGGTCAAAATCCCCAAAATACTATTTTTCCTATAAATCCTAAACGAAACGATGTCCCACAAATTTGAATACAGCAATGGAAAGCTAAAACCAATGGTAATCGAATGACATAGAGTTTTTATTCAAAAAGACTTCAGTATAGGGGGTATTCACTAACAAACTTTCGCTTTTCCCAAAATAAGGTCAAAATCCCCAAAATACTATTTGTCCTATAAATCCTAAACGAAACGATGTCCCACAAACTTGAATACAGCAATGGAAAGCTAAAACCAATAGTAATCGAATGACATAGAGTTTTTATTCAAAAAGACTTCAGTATAGGGGGTATTCACTAGCAAACTTTCGCTTTTCCCAAAATAAGGTCAAAATCCCCAAAATACTCTTTTTCCTATAAATCCTAAACGAAACGATGTCCCACAAATTTGAATACAGCAGTGGAAAGCTAAAACCAATAGTAATCGAATGACATAGAGTTTTTATTCAAAAAGACTTCAGTATAGGGGGTATTCACTAGCAAACTTTCGCTTTTCCCAAAATAAGGTCAAAATCCCCAAAATACTATTTTTCCTATAAATCCTAAACGAAACGATGTCCCACAAATTTGAATACAGCAGTGGAAAGCTAAAACCAATAGTAATCGAATGACATAGAGTTTTTATTCAAAAAGACTTCAGTATAGGGGGTATTCACTAACAAACTTTCGCTTTTCCCAAAATAAGGTCAAAATCCCCAAAATACTATTTGTCCTATAAATCCTAAACGAAACGATGTCCCACAAACTTGAATACAGCAATGGAAAGCTAAAACCAATAGTAATCGAATGACATAGAGTTTTTATTCAAAAAGACTTCAGTATAGGGGGTATTCACTAGCAAACTTTCGCTTTTCCCAAAATAAGGTCAAAATCCCCAAAATACTATTTTTCCTATAAATCCTAAACGAAACGATGTCCCACAAATTTGAATACAGCAATGGAAAGCTAAAACCAATAGTAATCGAATGACATAGAGCTTTTATTCAAAAAGACTTCAGTATAGGGGGTATTCACTAACAAACTTTCGCTTTTCCCAAAATAAGGTCAAAATCCCCAAAATACTATATTTCCTATAAATCCTAAACGAAACGATGTCCCACAAATTTGAATACAGCAATGGAAAGCTAAAACCAATAGTAATCGAATGACATAGAGTGTTTATTCAAAAAGACTTCAGTATAGGGGGTATACACTAACAAACTTTTGCTTTTCCCAAAATAAGGTCAAAATCCCCAAAATACTATTTGTCCTATAAATCCTAAACGAAACAATGTCCCACAAACTTGAATACAGCAATGGAAAGCTAAAACCAATAGTAATCGAATGACATAGAGTTTTTATTCAAAAAGACTTCAGTATAGGGGGTATTCACTAGCAAACTTTCGCTTTTCCCAAAATAAGGTCAAAATCCCCAAAATACTATATTTCCTATAAATCCTAAACGAAACGATGTCCCACAAACTTGAATACAGCAATGGAAAGCTAAAACCAATAGTAATCGAATGACATAGAGTTTTTATTCAAAAAGACTTCAGTATAGGGGGTATTCACTAGCAAACTTTCGCTTTTCCCAAAATAAGGTCAAAATCCCCAAAATACTATTTGTCCTATAAATCCTAAACGAAACGATGTCCCACAAACTTGAATACAGCAATGGAAAGCTAAAACCAATAGTAATCGAATGACATAGAGTTTTTATTCAAAAAGACTTCAGTATAGGGGGTATTCACTAGCAAACTTTCGCTTTTCCCAAAATAAGGTCAAAATCCCCAAAATACTATTTTTCCTATAAATCCTAAACGAAACGATGTCCCACAAATTTGAATACAGCAATGGAAAGCTAAAACCAATAGTAATCGAATGACATAGAGCTTTTATTCAAAAAGACTTCAGTATAGGGGGTATTCACTAACAAACTTTCGCTTTTCCCAAAATAAGGTCAAAATCCCCAAAATACTATATTTCCTATAAATCCTAAACGAAACGATGTCCCACAAATTTGAATACAGCAATGGAAAGCTAAAACCAATAGTAATCGAATGACATAGAGTGTTTATTCAAAAAGACTTCAGTATAGGGGGTATACACTAACAAACTTTCGCTTTTCCCAAAATAAGGTCAAAATCCCCAAAATACTATTTGTCCTATAAATCCTAAACGAAACAATGTCCCACAAACTTGAATACAGCAATGGAAAGCTAAAACCAATAGTAATCGAATGACATAGAGCTTTTATTCAAAAAGACTTCAGTATAGGGGGTATTCACTAACAAACTTTCGCTTTTCCCAAAATAAGGTCAAAATCCCCAAAATACTATATTTCCTATAAATCCTAAACGAAACGATGTCCCACAAATTTGAATACAGCAATGGAAAGCTAAAACCAATAGTAATCGAATGACATAGAGTGTTTATTCAAAAAGACTTCAGTATAGGGGGTATACACTAACAAACTTTCGCTTTTCCCAAAATATGGTCAAAATCCCCAAAATACTATTTTTCCTATAAATCCTAAACGAAACGATGTCCCACAAATTTGAATACAGCAATGGAAAGCTAAAACCAATAGTAATCGAATGACATAGAGTTTTTATTCAAAAAGACTTCAGTATAGGGGGTATTCACTAGCAAACTTTCGCTTTTCCCAAAATAAGGTCAAAATCCCCAAAATACTATTTTTCCTATAAATCCTAAACGAAACGATGTCCCACAAATTTGAATACAGCAATGGAAAGCTAAAACCAATAGTAATCGAATCACATAGAGTTTTTATTCAAAAAGACTTCAGTATAGGGGGTATTCACTAGCAAACTTTCGCTTTTCCCAAAATAAGGTCAAAATCCCCAAAATACTATTTTTCCTATAAATCCTAAACGAAACGATGTTTCACAAATTTGAATACAGCAATGGAAAGCTAAAACCAATAGTAATCGAATGACATAGAGCTTTTATTCAAAAAGACTTCAGTATAGGGGGTATTCACTAACAAACTTTCGCTTTTCCCAAAATAAGGTCAAAATCCCCAAAATACTATATTTCCTATAAATCCTAAACGAAACGATGTCCCACAAATTTGAATACAGCAATGGAAAGCTAAAACCAATAGTAATCGAATGACATAGAGTGTTTATTCAAAAAGACTTCAGTATAGGGGGTATACACTAACAAACTTTCGCTTTTCCCAAAATATGGTCAAAATCCCCAAAATACTATTTTTTCTATAAATCCTAAACGAAACGATGTCCCACAAATTTGAATACAGCAATGGAAAGCTAAAACCAATAGTAATCGAATGACATAGAGTTTTTATTCAAAAAGACTTCAGTATAGGGGGTATACACTAACAAACTTTCGCTTTTCCCAAAATAAGGTCAAAATCCCCAAAATACTATTTTTCCTATAAATCCTAAACGAAACGATGTCCCACAAATTTGAATACAGCAATGGAAAGCTAAAACCAATAGTAATCGAATGACATAGAGTTTTTATTCAAAAAGACTTCAGTATAGGGGGTATTCACTAGCAAACTTTCGCTTTTCCCAAAATAAGGTCAAAATCCCCAAAATACTATTTTTCCTATAAATCCTAAACGAAACGATGTCCCACAAATTTGAATACAGCAGTGGAAAGCTAAAACCAATAGTAATCGAATGACATAGAGTTTTTATTCAAAAAGACTTCAGTATAGGGGGTATACACTAACAAACTTTCGCTTTTCCCAAAATAAGGTCAAAATCCCCAAAATACTATTTTTCCTATAAATCCTAAACGAAACGATGTCCCACAAATTTGAATACAGCAATGGAAAGCTAAAACCAATGGTAATCGAATGACATAGAGTTTTTATTCAAAAAGACTTCAGTATAGGGGGTATTCACTAACAAACTTTCGCTTTTCCCAAAATAAGGTCAAAATCCCCAAAATACTATTTGTCCTATAAATCCTAAACGAAACGATGTCCCACAAACTTGAATACAGCAATGGAAAGCTAAAACCAATAGTAATCGAATGACATAGAGTTTTTATTCAAAAAGACTTCAGTATAGGGGGTATTCACTAGCAAACTTTCGCTTTTCCCAAAATAAGGTCAAAATCCCCAAAATACTCTTTTTCCTATAAATCCTAAACGAAACGATGTCCCACAAATTTGAATACAGCAGTGGAAAGCTAAAACCAATAGTAATCGAATGACATAGAGTTTTTATTCAAAAAGACTTCAGTATAGGGGGTATTCACTAGCAAACTTTCGCTTTTCCCAAAATAAGGTCAAAATCCCCAAAATACTATTTTTCCTATAAATCCTAAACGAAACGATGTCCCACAAATTTGAATACAGCAGTGGAAAGCTAAAACCAATAGTAATCGAATGACATAGAGTTTTTATTCAAAAAGACTTCAGTATAGGGGGTATTCACTAACAAACTTTCGCTTTTCCCAAAATAAGGTCAAAATCCCCAAAATACTATTTGTCCTATAAATCCTAAACGAAACGATGTCCCACAAACTTGAATACAGCAATGGAAAGCTAAAACCAATAGTAATCGAATGACATAGAGTTTTTATTCAAAAAGACTTCAGTATAGGGGGTATTCACTAGCAAACTTTCGCTTTTCCCAAAATAAGGTCAAAATCCCCAAAATACTATTTTTCCTATAAATCCTAAACGAAACGATGTCCCACAAATTTGAATACAGCAATGGAAAGCTAAAACCAATAGTAATCGAATGACATAGAGCTTTTATTCAAAAAGACTTCAGTATAGGGGGTATTCACTAACAAACTTTCGCTTTTCCCAAAATAAGGTCAAAATCCCCAAAATACTATATTTCCTATAAATCCTAAACGAAACGATGTCCCACAAATTTGAATACAGCAATGGAAAGCTAAAACCAATGGTAATCGAATGACATAGAGTTTTTATTCAAAAAGACTTCAGTATAGGGGGTATTCACTAGCAAACTTTCGCTTTTCCCAAAATAAGGTCAAAATCCCCAAAATACTCTTTTTCCTATAAATCCTAAACGAAACGATGTCCCACAAATTTGAATACAGCAATGGAAAGCTAAAACCAATGGTAATCGAATGACATAGAGCTTTTATTCAAAAAGACTTCAGTATAGGGGGTATTCACTAACAAACTTTCGCTTTTCCCAAAATAAGGTCAAAATCCCCAAAATACTATATTTCCTATAAATCCTAAACGAAACGATGTCCCACAAATTTGAATACAGCAATGGAAAGCTAAAACCAATGGTAATCGAATGACATAGAGTTTTTATTCAAAAAGACTTCAGTATAGGGGGTATTCACTAGCAAACTTTCGCTTTTCCCAAAATAAGGTCAAAATCCCCAAAATACTCTTTTTCCTATAAATCCTAAACGAAACGATGTCCCACAAATTTGAATACAGCAGTGGAAAGCTAAAACCAATAGTAATCGAATGACATAGAGTTTTTATTCAAAAAGACTTCAGTATAGGGGGTATTCACTAGCAAACTTTCGCTTTTCCCAAAATAAGGTCAAAATCCCCAAAATACTATTTTTCCTATAAATCCTAAACGAAACGATGTCCCACAAATTTGAATACAGCAATGGAAAGCTAAAACCAATGGTAATCGAATGACATAGAGTTTTTATTCAAAAAGACTTCAGTATAGGGGGTATTCACTAACAAACTTTCGCTTTTCCCAAAATAAGGTCAAAATCCCCAAAATACTATATTTCCTATAAATCCTAAACGAAACGATGTCCCACAAATTTGAATACAGCAATGGAAAGCTAAAACCAATGGTAATCGAATGACATAGAGTTTTTATTCAAAAAGACTTCAGTATAGGGGGTATTCACTAGCAAACTTTCGCTTTTCCCAAAATAAGGTCAAAATCCCCAAAATACTCTTTTTCCTATAAATCCTAAACGAAACGATGTCCCACAAATTTGAATACAGCAGTGGAAAGCTAAAACCAATAGTAATCGAATGACATAGAGTGTTTATTCAAAAAGACTTCAGTATAGGGGGTATACACTAACAAACTTTCGCTTTTCCCAAAATAAGGTCAAAATCCCCAAAATACTATTTGTCCTATAAATCCTAAACGAAACAATGTCCCACAAACTTGAATACAGCAATGGAAAGCTAAAACCAATAGTAATCGAATGACATAGAGCTTTTATTCAAAAAGACTTCAGTATAGGGGGTATTCACTAACAAACTTTCGCTTTTCCCAAAATAAGGTCAAAATCCCCAAAATACTATATTTCCTATAAATCCTAAACGAAACGATGTCCCACAAATTTGAATACAGCAATGGAAAGCTAAAACCAATAGTAATCGAATGACATAGAGTGTTTATTCAAAAAGACTTCAGTATAGGGGGTATACACTAACAAACTTTCGCTTTTCCCAAAATATGGTCAAAATCCCCAAAATACTATTTTTCCTATAAATCCTAAACGAAACGATGTCCCACAAATTTGAATACAGCAATGGAAAGCTAAAACCAATAGTAATCGAATGACATAGAGTTTTTATTCAAAAAGACTTCAGTATAGGGGGTATTCACTAGCAAACTTTCGCTTTTCCCAAAATAAGGTCAAAATCCCCAAAATACTATTTTTCCTATAAATCCTAAACGAAACGATGTCCCACAAATTTGAATACAGCAATGGAAAGCTAAAACCAATAGTAATCGAATCACATAGAGTTTTTATTCAAAAAGACTTCAGTATAGGGGGTATTCACTAGCAAACTTTCGCTTTTCCCAAAATAAGGTCAAAATCCCCAAAATACTATTTTTCCTATAAATCCTAAACGAAACGATGTTTCACAAATTTGAATACAGCAATGGAAAGCTAAAACCAATAGTAATCGAATGACATAGAGCTTTTATTCAAAAAGACTTCAGTATAGGGGGTATTCACTAACAAACTTTCGCTTTTCCCAAAATAAGGTCAAAATCCCCAAAATACTATATTTCCTATAAATCCTAAACGAAACGATGTCCCACAAATTTGAATACAGCAATGGAAAGCTAAAACCAATAGTAATCGAATGACATAGAGTGTTTATTCAAAAAGACTTCAGTATAGGGGGTATACACTAACAAACTTTCGCTTTTCCCAAAATATGGTCAAAATCCCCAAAATACTATTTTTTCTATAAATCCTAAACGAAACGATGTCCCACAAATTTGAATACAGCAATGGAAAGCTAAAACCAATAGTAATCGAATGACATAGAGTTTTTATTCAAAAAGACTTCAGTATAGGGGGTATACACTAACAAACTTTCGCTTTTCCCAAAATAAGGTCAAAATCCCCAAAATACTATTTTTCCTATAAATCCTAAACGAAACGATGTCCCACAAACTTGAATACAGCAATGGAAAGCTAAAACCAATAGTAATCGAATGACATAGAGCTTTTATTCAAAAAGACTTCAGTATAGGGGGTATTCACTAACAAACTTTCGCTTTTCCCAAAATAAGGTCAAAATCCCCAAAATACTATATTTCCTATAAATCCTAAACGAAACGATGTCCCACAAATTTGAATACAGCAATGGAAAGCTAAAACCAATAGTAATCGAATGACATAGAGTGTTTATTCAAAAAGACTTCAGTATAGGGGGTATACACTAACAAACTTTCGCTTTTCCCAAAATATGGTCAAAATCCCCAAAATACTATTTTTCCTATAAATCCTAAACGAAACGATGTCCCACAAATTTGAATACAGCAATGGAAAGCTAAAACCAATAGTAATCGAATGACATAGAGCTTTTATTCAAAAAGACTTCAGTATAGGGGGTATTCACTAACAAACTTTCGCTTTTCCCAAAATAAGGTCAAAATCCCCAAAATACTATATTTCCTATAAATCCTAAACGAAACGATGTCCCACAAATTTGAATACAGCAATGGAAAGCTAAAACCAATAGTAATCGAATGACATAGAGTGTTTATTCAAAAAGACTTCAGTATAGGGGGTATACACTAACAAACTTTTGCTTTTCCCAAAATAAGGTCAAAATCCCCAAAATACTATTTGTCCTATAAATCCTAAACGAAACAATGTCCCACAAACTTGAATACAGCAATGGAAAGCTAAAACCAATAGTAATCGAATGACATAGAGTTTTTATTCAAAAAGACTTCAGTATAGGGGGTATTCACTAGCAAACTTTCGCTTTTCCCAAAATAAGGTCAAAATCCCCAAAATACTATATTTCCTATAAATCCTAAACGAAACGATGTCCCACAAACTTGAATACAGCAATGGAAAGCTAAAACCAATAGTAATCGAATGACATAGAGTTTTTATTCAAAAAGACTTCAGTATAGGGGGTATTCACTAGCAAACTTTCGCTTTTCCCAAAATAAGGTCAAAATCCCCAAAATACTATTTGTCCTATAAATCCTAAACGAAACGATGTCCCACAAACTTGAATACAGCAATGGAAAGCTAAAACCAATAGTAATCGAATGACATAGAGTTTTTATTCAAAAAGACTTCAGTATAGGGGGTATTCACTAGCAAACTTTCGCTTTTCCCAAAATAAGGTCAAAATCCCCAAAATACTATTTTTCCTATAAATCCTAAACGAAACGATGTCCCACAAATTTGAATACAGCAATGGAAAGCTAAAACCAATAGTAATCGAATGACATAGAGCTTTTATTCAAAAAGACTTCAGTATAGGGGGTATTCACTAACAAACTTTCGCTTTTCCCAAAATAAGGTCAAAATCCCCAAAATACTATATTTCCTATAAATCCTAAACGAAACGATGTCCCACAAATTTGAATACAGCAATGGAAAGCTAAAACCAATAGTAATCGAATGACATAGAGTGTTTATTCAAAAAGACTTCAGTATAGGGGGTATACACTAACAAACTTTCGCTTTTCCCAAAATAAGGTCAAAATCCCCAAAATACTATTTGTCCTATAAATCCTAAACGAAACAATGTCCCACAAACTTGAATACAGCAATGGAAAGCTAAAACCAATAGTAATCGAATGACATAGAGCTTTTATTCAAAAAGACTTCAGTATAGGGGGTATTCACTAACAAACTTTCGCTTTTCCCAAAATAAGGTCAAAATCCCCAAAATACTATATTTCCTATAAATCCTAAACGAAACGATGTCCCACAAATTTGAATACAGCAATGGAAAGCTAAAACCAATAGTAATCGAATGACATAGAGTGTTTATTCAAAAAGACTTCAGTATAGGGGGTATACACTAACAAACTTTCGCTTTTCCCAAAATATGGTCAAAATCCCCAAAATACTATTTTTCCTATAAATCCTAAACGAAACGATGTCCCACAAATTTGAATACAGCAATGGAAAGCTAAAACCAATAGTAATCGAATGACATAGAGTTTTTATTCAAAAAGACTTCAGTATAGGGGGTATTCACTAGCAAACTTTCGCTTTTCCCAAAATAAGGTCAAAATCCCCAAAATACTATTTTTCCTATAAATCCTAAACGAAACGATGTCCCACAAATTTGAATACAGCAGTGGAAAGCTAAAACCAATAGTAATCGAATGACATAGAGTTTTTATTCAAAAAGACTTCAGTATAGGGGGTATACACTAACAAACTTTCGCTTTTCCCAAAATAAGGTCAAAATCCCCAAAATACTATTTTTCCTATAAATCCTAAACGAAACGATGTCCCACAAATTTGAATACAGCAATGGAAAGCTAAAACCAATGGTAATCGAATGACATAGAGTTTTTATTCAAAAAGACTTCAGTATAGGGGGTATTCACTAACAAACTTTCGCTTTTCCCAAAATAAGGTCAAAATCCCCAAAATACTATTTGTCCTATAAATCCTAAACGAAACGATGTCCCACAAACTTGAATACAGCAATGGAAAGCTAAAACCAATAGTAATCGAATGACATAGAGTTTTTATTCAAAAAGACTTCAGTATAGGGGGTATTCACTAGCAAACTTTCGCTTTTCCCAAAATAAGGTCAAAATCCCCAAAATACTCTTTTTCCTATAAATCCTAAACGAAACGATGTCCCACAAATTTGAATACAGCAGTGGAAAGCTAAAACCAATAGTAATCGAATGACATAGAGTTTTTATTCAAAAAGACTTCAGTATAGGGGGTATTCACTAGCAAACTTTCGCTTTTCCCAAAATAAGGTCAAAATCCCCAAAATACTATTTTTCCTATAAATCCTAAACGAAACGATGTCCCACAAATTTGAATACAGCAGTGGAAAGCTAAAACCAATAGTAATCGAATGACATAGAGTTTTTATTCAAAAAGACTTCAGTATAGGGGGTATTCACTAACAAACTTTCGCTTTTCCCAAAATAAGGTCAAAATCCCCAAAATACTATTTGTCCTATAAATCCTAAACGAAACGATGTCCCACAAACTTGAATACAGCAATGGAAAGCTAAAACCAATAGTAATCGAATGACATAGAGTTTTTATTCAAAAAGACTTCAGTATAGGGGGTATTCACTAGCAAACTTTCGCTTTTCCCAAAATAAGGTCAAAATCCCCAAAATACTATTTTTCCTATAAATCCTAAACGAAACGATGTCCCACAAATTTGAATACAGCAATGGAAAGCTAAAACCAATAGTAATCGAATGACATAGAGCTTTTATTCAAAAAGACTTCAGTATAGGGGGTATTCACTAACAAACTTTCGCTTTTCCCAAAATAAGGTCAAAATCCCCAAAATACTATATTTCCTATAAATCCTAAACGAAACGATGTCCCACAAATTTGAATACAGCAATGGAAAGCTAAAACCAATGGTAATCGAATGACATAGAGTTTTTATTCAAAAAGACTTCAGTATAGGGGGTATTCACTAGCAAACTTTCGCTTTTCCCAAAATAAGGTCAAAATCCCCAAAATACTCTTTTTCCTATAAATCCTAAACGAAACGATGTCCCACAAATTTGAATACAGCAATGGAAAGCTAAAACCAATGGTAATCGAATGACATAGAGCTTTTATTCAAAAAGACTTCAGTATAGGGGGTATTCACTAACAAACTTTCGCTTTTCCCAAAATAAGGTCAAAATCCCCAAAATACTATATTTCCTATAAATCCTAAACGAAACGATGTCCCACAAATTTGAATACAGCAATGGAAAGCTAAAACCAATGGTAATCGAATGACATAGAGTTTTTATTCAAAAAGACTTCAGTATAGGGGGTATTCACTAGCAAACTTTCGCTTTTCCCAAAATAAGGTCAAAATCCCCAAAATACTCTTTTTCCTATAAATCCTAAACGAAACGATGTCCCACAAATTTGAATACAGCAGTGGAAAGCTAAAACCAATAGTAATCGAATGACATAGAGTTTTTATTCAAAAAGACTTCAGTATAGGGGGTATTCACTAGCAAACTTTCGCTTTTCCCAAAATAAGGTCAAAATCCCCAAAATACTATTTTTCCTATAAATCCTAAACGAAACGATGTCCCACAAATTTGAATACAGCAATGGAAAGCTAAAACCAATGGTAATCGAATGACATAGAGTTTTTATTCAAAAAGACTTCAGTATAGGGGGTATTCACTAACAAACTTTCGCTTTTCCCAAAATAAGGTCAAAATCCCCAAAATACTATATTTCCTATAAATCCTAAACGAAACGATGTCCCACAAATTTGAATACAGCAATGGAAAGCTAAAACCAATGGTAATCGAATGACATAGAGTTTTTATTCAAAAAGACTTCAGTATAGGGGGTATTCACTAGCAAACTTTCGCTTTTCCCAAAATAAGGTCAAAATCCCCAAAATACTCTTTTTCCTATAAATCCTAAACGAAACGATGTCCCACAAATTTGAATACAGCAGTGGAAAGCTAAAACCAATAGTAATCGAATGACATAGAGTGTTTATTCAAAAAGACTTCAGTATAGGGGGTATACACTAACAAACTTTCGCTTTTCCCAAAATAAGGTCAAAATCCCCAAAATACTATTTGTCCTATAAATCCTAAACGAAACAATGTCCCACAAACTTGAATACAGCAATGGAAAGCTAAAACCAATAGTAATCGAATGACATAGAGCTTTTATTCAAAAAGACTTCAGTATAGGGGGTATTCACTAACAAACTTTCGCTTTTCCCAAAATAAGGTCAAAATCCCCAAAATACTATATTTCCTATAAATCCTAAACGAAACGATGTCCCACAAATTTGAATACAGCAATGGAAAGCTAAAACCAATAGTAATCGAATGACATAGAGTTTTTATTCAAAAAGACTTCAGTATAGGGGGTATACACTAACAAACTTTCGCTTTTCCCAAAATAAGGTCAAAATCCCCAAAATACTATTTTTCCTATAAATCCTAAACGAAACGATGTCCCACAAATTTGAATACAGCAATGGAAAGCTAAAACCAATGGTAATCGAATGACATAGAGTTTTTATTCAAAAAGACTTCAGTATAGGGGGTATTCACTAACAAACTTTCGCTTTTCCCAAAATAAGGTCAAAATCCCCAAAATACTATTTGTCCTATAAATCCTAAACGAAACGATGTCCCACAAACTTGAATACAGCAATGGAAAGCTAAAACCAATAGTAATCGAATGACATAGAGTTTTTATTCAAAAAGACTTCAGTATAGGGGGTATTCACTAACAAACTTTCGCTTTTCCCAAAATAAGGTCAAAATCCCCAAAATACTATATTTCCTATAAATCCTAAACGAAACGATGTCCCACAAATTTGAATACAGCAATGGAAAGCTAAAACCAATGGTAATCGAATGACATAGAGTTTTTATTCAAAAAGACTTCAGTATAGGGGGTATTCACTAGCAAACTTTCGCTTTTCCCAAAATAAGGTCAAAATCCCCAAAATACTCTTTTTCCTATAAATCCTAAACGAAACGATGTCCCACAAATTTGAATACAGCAATGGAAAGCTAAAACCAATGGTAATCGAATGACATAGAGCTTTTATTCAAAAAGACTTCAGTATAGGGGGTATTCACTAACAAACTTTCGCTTTTCCCAAAATAAGGTCAAAATCCCCAAAATACTATATTTCCTATAAATCCTAAACGAAACGATGTCCCACAAATTTGAATACAGCAATGGAAAGCTAAAACCAATGGTAATCGAATGACATAGAGTTTTTATTCAAAAAGACTTCAGTATAGGGGGTATTCACTAGCAAACTTTCGCTTTTCCCAAAATAAGGTCAAAATCCCCAAAATACTCTTTTTCCTATAAATCCTAAACGAAACGATGTCCCACAAATTTGAATACAGCAGTGGAAAGCTAAAACCAATGGTAATCGAATGACATAGAGTTTTTATTCAAAAAGACTTCAGTATAGGGGGTATTCACTAGCAAACTTTCGCTTTTCCCAAAATAAGGTCAAAATCCCCAAAATACTATTTTTCCTATAAATCCTAAACGAAACGATGTCCCACAAATTTGAATACAGCAATGGAAAGCTAAAACCAATGGTAATCGAATGACATAGAGTTTTTATTCAAAAAGACTTCAGTATAGGGGGTATTCACTAACAAACTTTCGCTTTTCCCAAAATAAGGTCAAAATCCCCAAAATACTATATTTCCTATAAATCCTAAACGAAACGATGTCCCACAAATTTGAATACAGCAATGGAAAGCTAAAACCAATGGTAATCGAATGACATAGAGTTTTTATTCAAAAAGACTTCAGTATAGGGGGTATTCACTAGCAAACTTTCGCTTTTCCCAAAATAAGGTCAAAATCCCCAAAATACTCTTTTTCCTATAAATCCTAAACGAAACGATGTCCCACAAATTTGAATACAGCAGTGGAAAGCTAAAACCAATAGTAATCGAATGACATAGAGTGTTTATTCAAAAAGACTTCAGTATAGGGGGTATACACTAACAAACTTTCGCTTTTCCCAAAATAAGGTCAAAATCCCCAAAATACTATTTGTCCTATAAATCCTAAACGAAACAATGTCCCACAAACTTGAATACAGCAATGGAAAGCTAAAACCAATAGTAATCGAATGACATAGAGCTTTTATTCAAAAAGACTTCAGTATAGGGGGTATTCACTAACAAACTTTCGCTTTTCCCAAAATAAGGTCAAAATCCCCAAAATACTATATTTCCTATAAATCCTAAACGAAACGATGTCCCACAAATTTGAATACAGCAATGGAAAGCTAAAACCAATAGTAATCGAATGACATAGAGTGTTTATTCAAAAAGACTTCAGTATAGGGGGTATACACTAACAAACTTTCGCTTTTCCCAAAATATGGTCAAAATCCCCAAAATACTATTTTTCCTATAAATCCTAAACGAAACGATGTCCCACAAATTTGAATACAGCAATGGAAAGCTAAAACCAATAGTAATCGAATGACATAGAGTTTTTATTCAAAAAGACTTCAGTATAGGGGGTATTCACTAGCAAACTTTCGCTTTTCCCAAAATAAGGTCAAAATCCCCAAAATACTATTTTTCCTATAAATCCTAAACGAAACGATGTCCCACAAATTTGAATACAGCAATGGAAAGCTAAAACCAATAGTAATCGAATCACATAGAGTTTTTATTCAAAAAGACTTCAGTATAGGGGGTATTCACTAGCAAACTTTCGCTTTTCCCAAAATAAGGTCAAAATCCCCAAAATACTATTTTTCCTATAAATCCTAAACGAAACGATGTTTCACAAATTTGAATACAGCAATGGAAAGCTAAAACCAATAGTAATCGAATGACATAGAGCTTTTATTCAAAAAGACTTCAGTATAGGGGGTATTCACTAACAAACTTTCGCTTTTCCCAAAATAAGGTCAAAATCCCCAAAATACTATATTTCCTATAAATCCTAAACGAAACGATGTCCCACAAATTTGAATACAGCAATGGAAAGCTAAAACCAATAGTAATCGAATGACATAGAGTGTTTATTCAAAAAGACTTCAGTATAGGGGGTATACACTAACAAACTTTCGCTTTTCCCAAAATATGGTCAAAATCCCCAAAATACTATTTTTTCTATAAATCCTAAACGAAACGATGTCCCACAAATTTGAATACAGCAATGGAAAGCTAAAACCAATGGTAATCGAATGACATAGAGTTTTTATTCAAAAAGACTTCAGTATAGGGGGTATTCACTAACAAACTTTCGCTTTTCCCAAAATAAGGTCAAAATCCCCAAAATACTATTTGTCCTATAAATCCTAAACGAAACGATGTCCCACAAACTTGAATACAGCAATGGAAAGCTAAAACCAATAGTAATCGAATGACATAGAGTTTTTATTCAAAAAGACTTCAGTATAGGGGTTATTCACTAACAAACTTTCGCTTTTCCCAAAATAAGGTCAAAATCCCCAAAATACTATATTTCCTATAAATCCTAAACGAAACGATGTCCCACAAATTTGAATACAGCAATGGAAAGCTAAAACCAATGGTAATCGAATGACATAGAGTTTTTATTCAAAAAGACTTCAGTATAGGGGGTATTCACTAGCAAACTTTCGCTTTTCCCAAAATAAGGTCAAAATCCCCAAAATACTCTTTTTCCTATAAATCCTAAACGAAACGATGTCCCACAAATTTGAATACAGCAATGGAAAGCTAAAACCAATGGTAATCGAATGACATAGAGCTTTTATTCAAAAAGACTTCAGTATAGGGGGTATTCACTAACAAACTTTCGCTTTTCCCAAAATAAGGTCAAAATCCCCAAAATACTATATTTCCTATAAATCCTAAACGAAACGATGTCCCACAAATTTGAATACAGCAATGGAAAGCTAAAACCAATGGTAATCGAATGACATAGAGTTTTTATTCAAAAAGACTTCAGTATAGGGGGTATTCACTAGCAAACTTTCGCTTTTCCCAAAATAAGGTCAAAATCCCCAAAATACTCTTTTTCCTATAAATCCTAAACGAAACGATGTCCCACAAATTTGAATACAGCAGTGGAAAGCTAAAACCAATAGTAATCGAATGACATAGAGTTTTTATTCAAAAAGACTTCAGTATAGGGGGTATTCACTAGCAAACTTTCGCTTTTCCCAAAATAAGGTCAAAATCCCCAAAATACTATTTTTCCTATAAATCCTAAACGAAACGATGTCCCACAAATTTGAATACAGCAATGGAAAGCTAAAACCAATGGTAATCGAATGACATAGAGTTTTTATTCAAAAAGACTTCAGTATAGGGGGTATTCACTAACAAACTTTCGCTTTTCCCAAAATAAGGTCAAAATCCCCAAAATACTATATTTCCTATAAATCCTAAACGAAACGATGTCCCACAAATTTGAATACAGCAATGGAAAGCTAAAACCAATGGTAATCGAATGACATAGAGTTTTTATTCAAAAAGACTTCAGTATAGGGGGTATTCACTAGCAAACTTTCGCTTTTCCCAAAATAAGGTCAAAATCCCCAAAATACTCTTTTTCCTATAAATCCTAAACGAAACGATGTCCCACAAATTTGAATACAGCAGTGGAAAGCTAAAACCAATAGTAATCGAATGACATAGAGTGTTTATTCAAAAAGACTTCAGTATAGGGGGTATACACTAACAAACTTTCGCTTTTCCCAAAATAAGGTCAAAATCCCCAAAATACTATTTGTCCTATAAATCCTAAACGAAACAATGTCCCACAAACTTGAATACAGCAATGGAAAGCTAAAACCAATAGTAATCGAATGACATAGAGCTTTTATTCAAAAAGACTTCAGTATAGGGGGTATTCACTAACAAACTTTCGCTTTTCCCAAAATAAGGTCAAAATCCCCAAAATACTATATTTCCTATAAATCCTAAACGAAACGATGTCCCACAAATTTGAATACAGCAATGGAAAGCTAAAACCAATAGTAATCGAATGACATAGAGTGTTTATTCAAAAAGACTTCAGTATAGGGGGTATACACTAACAAACTTTCGCTTTTCCCAAAATATGGTCAAAATCCCCAAAATACTATTTTTCCTATAAATCCTAAACGAAACGATGTCCCACAAATTTGAATACAGCAATGGAAAGCTAAAACCAATAGTAATCGAATGACATAGAGTTTTTATTCAAAAAGACTTCAGTATAGGGGGTATTCACTAGCAAACTTTCGCTTTTCCCAAAATAAGGTCAAAATCCCCAAAATACTATTTTTCCTATAAATCCTAAACGAAACGATGTCCCACAAATTTGAATACAGCAATGGAAAGCTAAAACCAATAGTAATCGAATCACATAGAGTTTTTATTCAAAAAGACTTCAGTATAGGGGGTATTCACTAGCAAACTTTCGCTTTTCCCAAAATAAGGTCAAAATCCCCAAAATACTATTTTTCCTATAAATCCTAAACGAAACGATGTTTCACAAATTTGAATACAGCAATGGAAAGCTAAAACCAATAGTAATCGAATGACATAGAGCTTTTATTCAAAAAGACTTCAGTATAGGGGGTATTCACTAACAAACTTTCGCTTTTCCCAAAATAAGGTCAAAATCCCCAAAATACTATATTTCCTATAAATCCTAAACGAAACGATGTCCCACAAATTTGAATACAGCAATGGAAAGCTAAAACCAATAGTAATCGAATGACATAGAGTGTTTATTCAAAAAGACTTCAGTATAGGGGGTATACACTAACAAACTTTCGCTTTTCCCAAAATATGGTCAAAATCCCCAAAATACTATTTTTTCTATAAATCCTAAACGAAACGATGTCCCACAAATTTGAATACAGCAATGGAAAGCTAAAACCAATGGTAATCGAATGACATAGAGTTTTTATTCAAAAAGACTTCAGTATAGGGGGTATTCACTAACAAACTTTCGCTTTTCCCAAAATAAGGTCAAAATCCCCAAAATACTATTTGTCCTATAAATCCTAAACGAAACGATGTCCCACAAACTTGAATACAGCAATGGAAAGCTAAAACCAATAGTAATCGAATGACATAGAGTTTTTATTCAAAAAGACTTCAGTATAGGGGTTATTCACTAACAAACTTTCGCTTTTCCCAAAATAAGGTCAAAATCCCCAAAATACTATATTTCCTATAAATCCTAAACGAAACGATGTCCCACAAATTTGAATACAGCAATGGAAAGCTAAAACCAATGGTAATCGAATGACATAGAGTTTTTATTCAAAAAGACTTCAGTATAGGGGGTATTCACTAGCAAACTTTCGCTTTTCCCAAAATAAGGTCAAAATCCCCAAAATACTCTTTTTCCTATAAATCCTAAACGAAACGATGTCCCACAAATTTGAATACAGCAATGGAAAGCTAAAACCAATGGTAATCGAATGACATAGAGCTTTTATTCAAAAAGACTTCAGTATAGGGGGTATTCACTAACAAACTTTCGCTTTTCCCAAAATAAGGTCAAAATCCCCAAAATACTATATTTCCTATAAATCCTAAACGAAACGATGTCCCACAAATTTGAATACAGCAATGGAAAGCTAAAACCAATGGTAATCGAATGACATAGAGTTTTTATTCAAAAAGACTTCAGTATAGGGGGTATTCACTAGCAAACTTTCGCTTTTCCCAAAATAAGGTCAAAATCCCCAAAATACTCTTTTTCCTATAAATCCTAAACGAAACGATGTCCCACAAATTTGAATACAGCAGTGGAAAGCTAAAACCAATAGTAATCGAATGACATAGAGTTTTTATTCAAAAAGACTTCAGTATAGGGGGTATTCACTAGCAAACTTTCGCTTTTCCCAAAATAAGGTCAAAATCCCCAAAATACTATTTTTCCTATAAATCCTAAACGAAACGATGTCCCACAAATTTGAATACAGCAATGGAAAGCTAAAACCAATGGTAATCGAATGACATAGAGTTTTTATTCAAAAAGACTTCAGTATAGGGGGTATTCACTAACAAACTTTCGCTTTTCCCAAAATAAGGTCAAAATCCCCAAAATACTATATTTCCTATAAATCCTAAACGAAACGATGTCCCACAAATTTGAATACAGCAATGGAAAGCTAAAACCAATGGTAATCGAATGACATAGAGTTTTTATTCAAAAAGACTTCAGTATAGGGGGTATTCACTAGCAAACTTTCGCTTTTCCCAAAATAAGGTCAAAATCCCCAAAATACTCTTTTTCCTATAAATCCTAAACGAAACGATGTCCCACAAATTTGAATACAGCAGTGGAAAGCTAAAACCAATAGTAATCGAATGACATAGAGTGTTTATTCAAAAAGACTTCAGTATAGGGGGTATACACTAACAAACTTTCGCTTTTCCCAAAATAAGGTCAAAATCCCCAAAATACTATTTGTCCTATAAATCCTAAACGAAACAATGTCCCACAAACTTGAATACAGCAATGGAAAGCTAAAACCAATAGTAATCGAATGACATAGAGCTTTTATTCAAAAAGACTTCAGTATAGGGGGTATTCACTAACAAACTTTCGCTTTTCCCAAAATAAGGTCAAAATCCCCAAAATACTATATTTCCTATAAATCCTAAACGAAACGATGTCCCACAAATTTGAATACAGCAATGGAAAGCTAAAACCAATAGTAATCGAATGACATAGAGTGTTTATTCAAAAAGACTTCAGTATAGGGGGTATACACTAACAAACTTTCGCTTTTCCCAAAATATGGTCAAAATCCCCAAAATACTATTTTTCCTATAAATCCTAAACGAAACGATGTCCCACAAATTTGAATACAGCAATGGAAAGCTAAAACCAATAGTAATCGAATGACATAGAGTTTTTATTCAAAAAGACTTCAGTATAGGGGGTATTCACTAGCAAACTTTCGCTTTTCCCAAAATAAGGTCAAAATCCCCAAAATACTATTTTTCCTATAAATCCTAAACGAAACGATGTCCCACAAATTTGAATACAGCAATGGAAAGCTAAAACCAATAGTAATCGAATCACATAGAGTTTTTATTCAAAAAGACTTCAGTATAGGGGGTATTCACTAGCAAACTTTCGCTTTTCCCAAAATAAGGTCAAAATCCCCAAAATACTATTTTTCCTATAAATCCTAAACGAAACGATGTTTCACAAATTTGAATACAGCAATGGAAAGCTAAAACCAATAGTAATCGAATGACATAGAGCTTTTATTCAAAAAGACTTCAGTATAGGGGGTATTCACTAACAAACTTTCGCTTTTCCCAAAATAAGGTCAAAATCCCCAAAATACTATATTTCCTATAAATCCTAAACGAAACGATGTCCCACAAATTTGAATACAGCAATGGAAAGCTAAAACCAATAGTAATCGAATGACATAGAGTGTTTATTCAAAAAGACTTCAGTATAGGGGGTATACACTAACAAACTTTCGCTTTTCCCAAAATATGGTCAAAATCCCCAAAATACTATTTTTTCTATAAATCCTAAACGAAACGATGTCCCACAAATTTGAATACAGCAATGGAAAGCTAAAACCAATAGTAATCGAATGACATAGAGTTTTTATTCAAAAAGACTTCAGTATAGGGGGTATACACTAACAAACTTTCGCTTTTCCCAAAATAAGGTCAAAATCCCCAAAATACTATTTTTCCTATAAATCCTAAACGAAACGATGTCCCACAAATTTGAATACAGCAATGGAAAGCTAAAACCAATAGTAATCGAATGACATAGAGTTTTTATTCAAAAAGACTTCAGTATAGGGGGTATTCACTAGCAAACTTTCGCTTTTCCCAAAATAAGGTCAAAATCCCCAAAATACTATTTTTCCTATAAATCCTAAACGAAACGATGTCCCACAAATTTGAATACAGCAGTGGAAAGCTAAAACCAATAGTAATCGAATGACATAGAGTTTTTATTCAAAAAGACTTCAGTATAGGGGGTATACACTAACAAACTTTCGCTTTTCCCAAAATAAGGTCAAAATCCCCAAAATACTATTTTTCCTATAAATCCTAAACGAAACGATGTCCCACAAATTTGAATACAGCAATGGAAAGCTAAAACCAATGGTAATCGAATGACATAGAGTTTTTATTCAAAAAGACTTCAGTATAGGGGGTATTCACTAACAAACTTTCGCTTTTCCCAAAATAAGGTCAAAATCCCCAAAATACTATTTGTCCTATAAATCCTAAACGAAACGATGTCCCACAAACTTGAATACAGCAATGGAAAGCTAAAACCAATAGTAATCGAATGACATAGAGTTTTTATTCAAAAAGACTTCAGTATAGGGGGTATTCACTAGCAAACTTTCGCTTTTCCCAAAATAAGGTCAAAATCCCCAAAATACTCTTTTTCCTATAAATCCTAAACGAAACGATGTCCCACAAATTTGAATACAGCAGTGGAAAGCTAAAACCAATAGTAATCGAATGACATAGAGTTTTTATTCAAAAAGACTTCAGTATAGGGGGTATTCACTAGCAAACTTTCGCTTTTCCCAAAATAAGGTCAAAATCCCCAAAATACTATTTTTCCTATAAATCCTAAACGAAACGATGTCCCACAAATTTGAATACAGCAGTGGAAAGCCAGAACCAATAGTAATCGAATTACATAGAGTTTTTATTCAAAAAAACTTCAGTATAGGGGGTATTCACTAACAAACTTTCGCTTTTCCCAAAATAAGGTCAAAATCCCCAAAATACTATTTGTCCTATAAATCCTAAACGAAACGATGTCCCACAAATTTGAATACAGCAATGGAAAGCTAAAACCAATAGTAATCGAATGACATAGAGTTTTTATTCAAAAAGACTTCAGTATAGGGGGTATTCACTAGCAAACTTTCGCTTTTCCCAAAATAAGGTCAAAATCCCCAAAATACTATTTTTCCTATAAATCCTAAACGAAACGATGTCCCACAAATTTGAATACAGCAGTGGAAAGCTAAAACCAATAGTAATCGAATGACATAGAGTTTTTATTCAAAAAGACTTCAGTATAGGGGGTATACACTAACAAACTTTCGCTTTTCCCAAAATAAGGTCAAAATCCCCAAAATACTATTTTTCCTATAAATCCTAAACGAAACGATGTCCCACAAATTTGAATACAGCAATGGAAAGCTAAAACCAATGGTAATCGAATGACATAGAGTTTTTATTCAAAAAGACTTCAGTATAGGGGGTATTCACTAACAAACTTTCGCTTTTCCCAAAATAAGGTCAAAATCCCCAAAATACTATTTGTCCTATAAATCCTAAACGAAACGATGTCCCACAAACTTGAATACAGCAATGGAAAGCTAAAACCAATAGTAATCGAATGACATAGAGTTTTTATTCAAAAAGACTTCAGTATAGGGGGTATTCACTAACAAACTTTCGCTTTTCCCAAAATAAGGTCAAAATCCCCAAAATACTATATTTCCTATAAATCCTAAACGAAACGATGTCCCACAAATTTGAATACAGCAATGGAAAGCTAAAACCAATGGTAATCGAATGACATAGAGTTTTTATTCAAAAAGACTTCAGTATAGGGGGTATTCACTAGCAAACTTTCGCTTTTCCCAAAATAAGGTCAAAATCCCCAAAATACTCTTTTTCCTATAAATCCTAAACGAAACGATGTCCCACAAATTTGAATACAGCAATGGAAAGCTAAAACCAATGGTAATCGAATGACATAGAGCTTTTATTCAAAAAGACTTCAGTATAGGGGGTATTCACTAACAAACTTTCGCTTTTCCCAAAATAAGGTCAAAATCCCCAAAATACTATATTTCCTATAAATCCTAAACGAAACGATGTCCCACAAATTTGAATACAGCAATGGAAAGCTAAAACCAATGGTAATCGAATGACATAGAGTTTTTATTCAAAAAGACTTCAGTATAGGGGGTATTCACTAGCAAACTTTCGCTTTTCCCAAAATAAGGTCAAAATCCCCAAAATACTCTTTTTCCTATAAATCCTAAACGAAACGATGTCCCACAAATTTGAATACAGCAGTGGAAAGCTAAAACCAATAGTAATCGAATGACATAGAGTTTTTATTCAAAAAGACTTCAGTATAGGGGGTATTCACTAGCAAACTTTCGCTTTTCCCAAAATAAGGTCAAAATCCCCAAAATACTATTTTTCCTATAAATCCTAAACGAAACGATGTCCCACAAATTTGAATACAGCAATGGAAAGCTAAAACCAATGGTAATCGAATGACATAGAGTTTTTATTCAAAAAGACTTCAGTATAGGGGGTATTCACTAACAAACTTTCGCTTTTCCCAAAATAAGGTCAAAATCCCCAAAATACTATATTTCCTATAAATCCTAAACGAAACGATGTCCCACAAATTTGAATACAGCAATGGAAAGCTAAAACCAATGGTAATCGAATGACATAGAGTTTTTATTCAAAAAGACTTCAGTATAGGGGGTATTCACTAGCAAACTTTCGCTTTTCCCAAAATAAGGTCAAAATCCCCAAAATACTCTTTTTCCTATAAATCCTAAACGAAACGATGTCCCACAAATTTGAATACAGCAGTGGAAAGCTAAAACCAATAGTAATCGAATGACATAGAGTGTTTATTCAAAAAGACTTCAGTATAGGGGGTATACACTAACAAACTTTCGCTTTTCCCAAAATAAGGTCAAAATCCCCAAAATACTATTTGTCCTATAAATCCTAAACGAAACAATGTCCCACAAACTTGAATACAGCAATGGAAAGCTAAAACCAATAGTAATCGAATGACATAGAGCTTTTATTCAAAAAGACTTCAGTATAGGGGGTATTCACTAACAAACTTTCGCTTTTCCCAAAATAAGGTCAAAATCCCCAAAATACTATATTTCCTATAAATCCTAAACGAAACGATGTCCCACAAATTTGAATACAGCAATGGAAAGCTAAAACCAATAGTAATCGAATGACATAGAGTGTTTAATCAAAAAGACTTCAGTATAGGGGGTATACACTAACAAACTTTCGCTTTTCCCAAAATATGGTCAAAACCCCCAAAATACTATTTTTCCTATAAATCCTAAACGAAACGATGTCCCACAAATTTGAATACAGCAATGGAAAGCTAAAACCAATAGTAATCGAATGACATAGAGTTTTTATTCAAAAAGACTTCAGTATAGGGGGTATTCACTAGCAAACTTTCGCTTTTCCCAAAATAAGGTCAAAATCCCCAAAATACTATTTTTCCTATAAATCCTAAACGAAACGATGTCCCACAAATTTGAATACAGCAATGGAAAGCTAAAACCAATAGTAATCGAATCACATAGAGTTTTTATTCAAAAAGACTTCAGTATAGGGGGTATTCACTAGCAAACTTTCGCTTTTCCCAAAATAAGGTCAAAATCCCCAAAATACTATTTTTCCTATAAATCCTAAACGAAACGATGTTTCACAAATTTGAATACAGCAATGGAAAGCTAAAACCAATAGTAATCGAATGACATAGAGCTTTTATTCAAAAAGACTTCAGTATAGGGGGTATTCACTAACAAACTTTCGCTTTTCCCAAAATAAGGTCAAAATCCCCAAAATACTATATTTCCTATAAATCCTAAACGAAACGATGTCCCACAAATTTGAATACAGCAATGGAAAGCTAAAACCAATAGTAATCGAATGACATAGAGTGTTTATTCAAAAAGACTTCAGTATAGGGGGTATACACTAACAAACTTTCGCTTTTCCCAAAATATGGTCAAAATCCCCAAAATACTATTTTTTCTATAAATCCTAAACGAAACGATGTCCCACAAATTTGAATACAGCAATGGAAAGCTAAAACCAATGGTAATCGAATGACATAGAGTTTTTATTCAAAAAGACTTCAGTATAGGGGGTATTCACTAACAAACTTTCGCTTTTCCCAAAATAAGGTCAAAATCCCCAAAATACTATTTGTCCTATAAATCCTAAACGAAACGATGTCCCACAAACTTGAATACAGCAATGGAAAGCTAAAACCAATAGTAATCGAATGACATAGAGTTTTTATTCAAAAAGACTTCAGTATAGGGGTTATTCACTAACAAACTTTCGCTTTTCCCAAAATAAGGTCAAAATCCCCAAAATACTATATTTCCTATAAATCCTAAACGAAACGATGTCCCACAAATTTGAATACAGCAATGGAAAGCTAAAACCAATGGTAATCGAATGACATAGAGTTTTTATTCAAAAAGACTTCAGTATAGGGGGTATTCACTAGCAAACTTTCGCTTTTCCCAAAATAAGGTCAAAATCCCCAAAATACTCTTTTTCCTATAAATCCTAAACGAAACGATGTCCCACAAATTTGAATACAGCAATGGAAAGCTAAAACCAATGGTAATCGAATGACATAGAGCTTTTATTCAAAAAGACTTCAGTATAGGGGGTATTCACTAACAAACTTTCGCTTTTCCCAAAATAAGGTCAAAATCCCCAAAATACTATATTTCCTATAAATCCTAAACGAAACGATGTCCCACAAATTTGAATACAGCAATGGAAAGCTAAAACCAATGGTAATCGAATGACATAGAGTTTTTATTCAAAAAGACTTCAGTATAGGGGGTATTCACTAGCAAACTTTCGCTTTTCCCAAAATAAGGTCAAAATCCCCAAAATACTCTTTTTCCTATAAATCCTAAACGAAACGATGTCCCACAAATTTGAATACAGCAGTGGAAAGCTAAAACCAATAGTAATCGAATGACATAGAGTTTTTATTCAAAAAGACTTCAGTATAGGGGGTATTCACTAGCAAACTTTCGCTTTTCCCAAAATAAGGTCAAAATCCCCAAAATACTATTTTTCCTATAAATCCTAAACGAAACGATGTCCCACAAATTTGAATACAGCAATGGAAAGCTAAAACCAATGGTAATCGAATGACATAGAGTTTTTATTCAAAAAGACTTCAGTATAGGGGGTATTCACTAACAAACTTTCGCTTTTCCCAAAATAAGGTCAAAATCCCCAAAATACTATATTTCCTATAAATCCTAAACGAAACGATGTCCCACAAATTTGAATACAGCAATGGAAAGCTAAAACCAATGGTAATCGAATGACATAGAGTTTTTATTCAAAAAGACTTCAGTATAGGGGGTATTCACTAGCAAACTTTCGCTTTTCCCAAAATAAGGTCAAAATCCCCAAAATACTCTTTTTCCTATAAATCCTAAACGAAACGATGTCCCACAAATTTGAATACAGCAGTGGAAAGCTAAAACCAATAGTAATCGAATGACATAGAGTGTTTATTCAAAAAGACTTCAGTATAGGGGGTATACACTAACAAACTTTCGCTTTTCCCAAAATAAGGTCAAAATCCCCAAAATACTATTTGTCCTATAAATCCTAAACGAAACAATGTCCCACAAACTTGAATACAGCAATGGAAAGCTAAAACCAATAGTAATCGAATGACATAGAGCTTTTATTCAAAAAGACTTCAGTATAGGGGGTATTCACTAACAAACTTTCGCTTTTCCCAAAATAAGGTCAAAATCCCCAAAATACTATATTTCCTATAAATCCTAAACGAAACGATGTCCCACAAATTTGAATACAGCAATGGAAAGCTAAAACCAATAGTAATCGAATGACATAGAGTGTTTATTCAAAAAGACTTCAGTATAGGGGGTATACACTAACAAACTTTCGCTTTTCCCAAAATATGGTCAAAATCCCCAAAATACTATTTTTCCTATAAATCCTAAACGAAACGATGTCCCACAAATTTGAATACAGCAATGGAAAGCTAAAACCAATAGTAATCGAATGACATAGAGTTTTTATTCAAAAAGACTTCAGTATAGGGGGTATTCACTAGCAAACTTTCGCTTTTCCCAAAATAAGGTCAAAATCCCCAAAGGGTATTCACTAACAAACTTTCGCTTTTCCCAAAATAAGGTCAAAATCCCCAAAATACTATTTGTCCTATAAATCCTAAACGAAACGATGTCCCACAAACTTGAATACAGCAATGGAAAGCTAAAACCAATAGTAATCGAATGACATAGAGTTTTTATTCAAAAAGACTTCAGTATAGGGGGTATTCACTAGCAAACTTTCGCTTTTCCCAAAATAAGGTCAAAATCCCCAAAATACTCTTTTTCCTATAAATCCTAAACGAAACGATGTCCCACAAATTTGAATACAGCAGTGGAAAGCTAAAACCAATAGTAATCGAATGACATAGAGTTTTTATTCAAAAAGACTTCAGTATAGGGGGTATTCACTAGCAAACTTTCGCTTTTCCCAAAATAAGGTCAAAATCCCCAAAATACTATTTTTCCTATAAATCCTAAACGAAACGATGTCCCACAAATTTGAATACAGCAGTGGAAAGCTAAAACCAATAGTAATCGAATGACATAGAGTTTTTATTCAAAAAGACTTCAGTATAGGGGGTATTCACTAACAAACTTTCGCTTTTCCCAAAATAAGGTCAAAATCCCCAAAATACTATTTGTCCTATAAATCCTAAACGAAACGATGTCCCACAAACTTGAATACAGCAATGGAAAGCTAAAACCAATAGTAATCGAATGACATAGAGTTTTTATTCAAAAAGACTTCAGTATAGGGGGTATTCACTAGCAAACTTTCGCTTTTCCCAAAATAAGGTCAAAATCCCCAAAATACTATTTTTCCTATAAATCCTAAACCAAACGATGTCCCACAAATTTGAATACAGCAATGGAAAGCTAAAACCAATAGTAATCGAATGACATAGAGCTTTTATTCAAAAAGACTTCAGTATAGGGGGTATTCACTAACAAACTTTCGCTTTTCCCAAAATAAGGTCAAAATCCCCAAAATACTATATTTCCTATAAATCCTAAACGAAACGATGTCCCACAAATTTGAATACAGCAATGGAAAGCTAAAACCAATGGTAATCGAATGACATAGAGTTTTTATTCAAAAAGACTTCAGTATAGGGGGTATTCACTAGCAAACTTTCGCTTTTCCCAAAATAAGGTCAAAATCCCCAAAATACTCTTTTTCCTATAAATCCTAAACGAAACGATGTCCCACAAATTTGAATACAGCAATGGAAAGCTAAAACCAATGGTAATCGAATGACATAGAGCTTTTATTCAAAAAGACTTCAGTATAGGGGGTATTCACTAACAAACTTTCGCTTTTCCCAAAATAAGGTCAAAATCCCCAAAATACTATATTTCCTATAAATCCTAAACGAAACGATGTCCCACAAATTTGAATACAGCAATGGAAAGCTAAAACCAATGGTAATCGAATGACATAGAGTTTTTATTCAAAAAGACTTCAGTATAGGGGGTATTCACTAGCAAACTTTCGCTTTTCCCAAAATAAGGTCAAAATCCCCAAAATACTCTTTTTCCTATAAATCCTAAACGAAACGATGTCCCACAAATTTGAATAAAGCAGTGGAAAGCTAAAACCAATAGTAATCGAATGACATAGAGTTTTTATTCAAAAAGACTTCAGTATAGGGGGTATTCACTAGCAAACTTTCGCTTTTCCCAAAATAAGGTCAAAATCCCCAAAATACTATTTTTCCTATAAATCCTAAACGAAACGATGTCCCACAAATTTGAATACAGCAGTGGAAAGCTAAAACCAATAGTAATCGAATGACATAGAGTTTTTATTCAAAAAGACTTCAGTATAGGGGGTATTCACTAACAAACTTTCGCTTTTCCCAAAATAAGGTCAAAATCCCCAAAATACTATTTGTCCTATAAATCCTAAACGAAACGATGTCCCACAAACTTGAATACAGCAATGGAAAGCTAAAACCAATAGTAATCGAATGACATAGAGTTTTTATTCAAAAAGACTTCAGTATAGGGGGTATTCACTAGCAAACTTTCGCTTTTCCCAAAATAAGGTCAAAATCCCCAAAATACTATTTTTCCTATAAATCCTAAACGAAACGATGTCCCACAAATTTGAATACAGCAATGGAAAGCTAAAACCAATAGTAATCGAATGACATAGAGCTTTTATTCAAAAAGACTTCAGTATAGGGGGTATTCACTAACAAACTTTCGCTTTTCCCAAAATAAGGTCAAAATCCCCAAAATACTATATTTCCTATAAATCCTAAACGAAACGATGTCCCACAAATTTGAATACAGCAATGGAAAGCTAAAACCAATAGTAATCGAATGACATAGAGTTTTTATTCAAAAAGACTTCAGTATAGGGGGTATACACTAACAAACTTTCGCTTTTCCCAAAATAAGGTCAAAATCCCCAAAATACTATTTTTCCTATAAATCCTAAACGAAACGATGTCCCACAAATTTGAATACAGCAATGGAAAGCTAAAACCAATAGTAATCGAATGACATAGAGCTTTTATTCAAAAAGACTTCAGTATAGGGGGTATACACTAACAAACTTTCGCTTTTCCCAAAATATGGTCAAAATCCCCAAAATACTATTTTTTCTATAAATCCTAAACGAAACGATGTCCCACAAATTTGAATACAGCAATGGAAAGCTAAAACCAATAGTAATCGAATGACATAGAGTTTTTATTCAAAAAGACTTCAGTATAGGGGGTATACACTAACAAACTTTCGCTTTTCCCAAAATAAGGTCAAAATCCCCAAAATACTATTTTTCCTATAAATCCTAAACGAAACGATGTCCCACAAATTTGAATACAGCAATGGAAAGCTAAAACCAATAGTAATCGAATGACATAGAGTTTTTATTCAAAAAGACTTCAGTATAGGGGGTATTCACTAGCAAACTTTCGCTTTTCCCAAAATAAGGTCAAAATCCCCAAAATACTATTTTTCCTATAAATCCTAAACGAAACGATGTCCCACAAATTTGAATACAGCAGTGGAAAGCTAAAACCAATAGTAATCGAATGACATAGAGTTTTTATTCAAAAAGACTTCAGTATAGGGGGTATACACTAACAAACTTTCGCTTTTCCCAAAATAAGGTCAAAATCCCCAAAATACTATTTTTCCTATAAATCCTAAACGAAACGATGTCCCACAAATTTGAATACAGCAATGGAAAGCTAAAACCAATGGTAATCGAATGACATAGAGTTTTTATTCAAAAAGACTTCAGTATAGGGGGTATTCACTAACAAACTTTCGCTTTTCCCAAAATAAGGTCAAAATCCCCAAAATACTATTTGTCCTATAAATCCTAAACGAAACGATGTCCCACAAACTTGAATACAGCAATGGAAAGCTAAAACCAATAGTAATCGAATGACATAGAGTTTTTATTCAAAAAGACTTCAGTATAGGGGGTATTCACTAGCAAACTTTCGCTTTTCCCAAAATAAGGTCAAAATCCCCAAAATAAGGTCAAAATCCCCAAAATACTATTTTTCCTATAAATCCTAAACGAAACGATGTCCCACAAATTTGAATACAGCAGTGGAAAGCTAAAACCAATAGTAATCGAATGACATAGAGTTTTTATTCAAAAAGACTTCAGTATAGGGGGTATTCACTAACAAACTTTCGCTTTTCCCAAAATAAGGTCAAAATCCCCAAAATACTATTTGTCCTATAAATCCTAAACGAAACGATGTCCCACAAACTTGAATACAGCAATGGAAAGCTAAAACCAATAGTAATCGAATGACATAGAGTTTTTATTCAAAAAGACTTCAGTATAGGGGGTATTCACTAGCAAACTTTCGCTTTTCCCAAAATAAGGTCAAAATCCCCAAAATACTATTTTTCCTATAAATCCTAAACGAAACGATGTCCCACAAATTTGAATACAGCAATGGAAAGCTAAAACCAATAGTAATCGAATGACATAGAGCTTTTATTCAAAAAGACTTCAGTATAGGGGGTATTCACTAACAAACTTTCGCTTTTCCCAAAATAAGGTCAAAATCCCCAAAATACTATATTTCCTATAAATCCTAAACGAAACGATGTCCCACAAATTTGAATACAGCAATGGAAAGCTAAAACCAATGGTAATCGAATGACATAGAGTTTTTATTCAAAAAGACTTCAGTATAGGGGGTATTCACTAGCAAAC
Organism: Phania funesta; assembly: GCA_963932375.1. Taxonomy (NCBI): domain Eukaryota; kingdom Metazoa; phylum Arthropoda; class Insecta; order Diptera; family Tachinidae; genus Phania; species Phania funesta. The sequence goes on from OZ010654.1 coordinate 46,650,250, forward strand.
TTTCGCTTTTCCCAAAATAAGGTCAAAATCCCCAAAATACTCTTTTTCCTATAAATCCTAAACGAAACGATGTCCCACAAATTTGAATACAGCAATGGAAAGCTAAAACCAATGGTAATCGAATGACATAGAGCTTTTATTCAAAAAGACTTCAGTATAGGGGGTATTCACTAACAAACTTTCGCTTTTCCCAAAATAAGGTCAAAATCCCCAAAATACTATATTTCCTATAAATCCTAAACGAAACGATGTCCCACAAATTTGAATACAGCAATGGAAAGCTAAAACCAATGGTAATCGAATGACATAGAGTTTTTATTCAAAAAGACTTCAGTATAGGGGGTATTCACTAGCAAACTTTCGCTTTTCCCAAAATAAGGTCAAAATCCCCAAAATACTCTTTTTCCTATAAATCCTAAACGAAACGATGTCCCACAAATTTGAATACAGCAGTGGAAAGCTAAAACCAATAGTAATCGAATGACATAGAGTTTTTATTCAAAAAGACTTCAGTATAGGGGGTATTCACTAGCAAACTTTCGCTTTTCCCAAAATAAGGTCAAAATCCCCAAAATACTATTTTTCCTATAAATCCTAAACGAAACGATGTCCCACAAATTTGAATACAGCAGTGGAAAGCTAAAACCAATAGTAATCGAATGACATAGAGTTTTTATTCAAAAAGACTTCAGTATAGGGGGTATTCACTAACAAACTTTCGCTTTTCCCAAAATAAGGTCAAAATCCCCAAAATACTATTTGTCCTATAAATCCTAAACGAAACGATGTCCCACAAACTTGAATACAGCAATGGAAAGCTAAAACCAATAGTAATCGAATGACATAGAGTTTTTATTCAAAAAGACTTCAGTATAGGGGGTATTCACTAGCAAACTTTCGCTTTTCCCAAAATAAGGTCAAAATCCCCAAAATACTATTTTTCCTATAAATCCTAAACGAAACGATGTCCCACAAATTTGAATACAGCAATGGAAAGCTAAAACCAATAGTAATCGAATGACATAGAGCTTTTATTCAAAAAGACTTCAGTATAGGGGGTATTCACTAACAAACTTTCGCTTTTCCCAAAATAAGGTCAAAATCCCCAAAATACTATATTTCCTATAAATCCTAAACGAAACGATGTCCCACAAATTTGAATACAGCAATGGAAAGCTAAAACCAATAGTAATCGAATGACATAGAGTGTTTATTCAAAAAGACTTCAGTATAGGGGGTATACACTAACAAACTTTCGCTTTTCCCAAAATAAGGTCAAAATCCCCAAAATACTATTTGTCCTATAAATCCTAAACGAAACGATGTCCCACAAACTTGAATACAGCAATGGAAAGCTAAAACCAATAGTAATCGAATGACATAGAGTTTTTATTCAAAAAGACTTCAGTATAGGGGGTATTCACTAGCAAACTTTCGCTTTTCCCAAAATAAGGTCAAAATCCCCAAAATACTATATTTCCTATAAATCCTAAACGAAACGATGTCCCACAAATTTGAATACAGCAATCGAAAGCTAAAACCAATAGTAATCGAATGACATAGAGTGTTTATTCAAAAAGACTTCAGTATAGGGGGTATACACTAACAAACTTTCGCTTTTCCCAAAATATGGTCAAAATCCCCAAAATACTATTTTTCCTATAAATCCTAAACGAAACGATGTCCCACAAATTTGAATACAGCAATGGAAAGCTAAAACCAATAGTAATCGAATGACATAGAGTTTTTATTCAAAAAGACTTCAGTATAGGGGGTATTCACTAGCAAACTTTCGCTTTTCCCAAAATAAGGTCAAAATCCCCAAAATACTATTTTTCCTATAAATCCTAAACGAAACGATGTCCCACAAATTTGAATACAGCAATGGAAAGCTAAAACCAATAGTAATCGAATGACATAGAGTTTTTATTCAAAAAGACTTCAGTATAGGGGGTATTCACTAGCAAACTTTCGCTTTTCCCAAAATAAGGTCAAAATCCCCAAAATACTATTTTTCCTATAAATCCTAAACGAAACGATGTTTCACAAATTTGAATACAGCAATGGAAAGCTAAAACCAATAGTAATCGAATGACATAGAGTTTTTATTCAAAAAGACTTCAGTATAGGGGGTATTCACTAGCAAACTTTCGCTTTTCCCAAAATAAGGTCAAAATCCCCAAAATACTATTTTTCCTATAAATCCTAAACGAAACGATGTCCCACAAATTTGAATACAGCAATGGAAAGCTAAAACCAATAGTAATCGAATGACACAGAGCTTTTATTCAAAAAGACTTCAGTATAGGGGGTATTCACTAACAAACTTTCGCTTTTCCCAAAATAAGGTCAAAATCCCCAAAATACTATTTTTCCTATAAATCCTAAACGAAACGATGTCTGACAAATTTGAATACAGCAGTGGAAAGCTAAAACCAATAGTAATCGAATGACATAGAGTTTTTATTCAAAAAGACTTCAGTATAGGGGGTATTCACTAGCAAACTTTCGCTTTTCCCAAAATAAGGTCAAAATCCCCAAAATACTATTTTTCCTATAAATCCTAAACGAAACGATGTCCCACAAATTTGAATACAGCAGTGGAAAGCTAAAACCAATAGTAATCGAATGACATAGAGTTTTTATTCAAAAAGACTTCAGTATAGGGGGTATTCACTAGCAAACTTTCGCTTTTCCCAAAATAAGGTCAAAATCCCCAAAATACTCTTTTTCCTATAAATCCTAAACGAAACGATGTCCCACAAATTTGAATACAGCAGTGGAAAGCTAAAACCAATAGTAATCGAATGACATAGAGTTTTTATTCAAAAAGACTTCAGTATAGGGGGTATTCACTAGCAAACTTTCGCTTTTCCCAAAATAAGGTCAAAATCCCCAAAATACTATTTTTCCTATAAATCCTAAACGAAACGATGTCCCACAAATTTGAATACAGCAGTGGAAAGCTAAAACCAATAGTAATCGAATGACATAGAGTTTTTATTCAAAAAGACTTCAGTATAGGGGGTATTCACTAACAAACTTTCGCTTTTCCCAAAATAAGGTCAAAATCCCCAAAATACTATTTGTCCTATAAATCCTAAACGAAACGATGTCCCACAAACTTGAATACAGCAATGGAAAGCTAAAACCAATAGTAATCGAATGACATAGAGTTTTTATTCAAAAAGACTTCAGTATAGGGGGTATTCACTAGCAAACTTTCGCTTTTCCCAAAATAAGGTCAAAATCCCCAAAATACTATTTTTCCTATAAATCCTAAACGAAACGATGTCCCACAAATTTGAATACAGCAATGGAAAGCTAAAACCAATAGTAATCGAATGACATAGAGCTTTTATTCAAAAAGACTTCAGTATAGGGGGTATTCACTAACAAACTTTCGCTTTTCCCAAAATAAGGTCAAAATCCCCAAAATACTATATTTCCTATAAATCCTAAACGAAACGATGTCCCACAAATTTGAATACAGCAATGGAAAGCTAAAACCAATAGTAATCGAATGACATAGAGTGTTTATTCAAAAAGACTTCAGTATAGGGGGTATACACTAACAAACTTTCGCTTTTCCCAAAATAAGGTCAAAATCCCCAAAATACTATTTGTCCTATAAATCCTAAACGAAACGATGTCCCACAAACTTGAATACAGCAATGGAAAGCTAAAACCAATAGTAATCGAATGACATAGAGTTTTTATTCAAAAAGACTTCAGTATAGGGGGTATTCACTAGCAAACTTTCGCTTTTCCCAAAATAAGGTCAAAATCCCCAAAATACTATTTTTCCTATAAATCCTAAACGAAACGATGTCCCACAAATTTGAATACAGCAGTGGAAAGCTAAAACCAATAGTAATCGAATGACATAGAGTTTTTATTCAAAAAGACTTCAGTATAGGGGGTATTCACTAACAAACTTTCGCTTTTCCCAAAATAAGGTCAAAATCCCCAAAATACTATTTGTCCTATAAATCCTAAACGAAACGATGTCCCACAAACTTGAATACAGCAATGGAAAGCTAAAACCAATAGTAATCGAATGACATAGAGTTTTTATTCAAAAAGACTTCAGTATAGGGGGTATTCACTAGCAAACTTTCGCTTTTCCCAAAATAAGGTCAAAATCCCCAAAATACTATTTGTCCTATAAATCCTAAACGAAACGATGTCCCACAAACTTGAATACAGCAATGGAAAGCTAAAACCAATAGTAATCGAATGACATAGAGTTTTTATTCAAAAAGACTTCAGTATAGGGGGTATTCACTAGCAAACTTTCGCTTTTCCCAAAATAAGGTCAAAATCCCCAAAATACTATATTTCCTATAAATCCTAAACGAAACGATGTCCCACAAATTTGAATACAGCAATGGAAAGCTAAAACCAATAGTAATCGAATGACATAGAGTGTTTATTCAAAAAGACTTCAGTATAGGGGGTATTCACTAGCAAACTTTCGCTTTTCCCAAAATAAGGTCAAAATCCCCAAAATACTATTTTTCCTATAAATCCTAAACGAAACGATGTCCCACAAATTTGAATACAGCAATGGAAAGCTAAAACCAATAGTAATCGAATGACATAGAGTTTTTATTCAAAAAGACTTCAGTATAGGGGGTATTCACTAGCAAACTTTCGCTTTTCCCAAAATAAGGTCAAAATCCCCAAAATACTATTTTTCCTATAAATCCTAAACGAAACGATGTTTCACAAATTTGAATACAGCAATGGAAAGCTAAAACCAATAGTAATCGAATGACATAGAGTTTTTATTCAAAAAGACTTCAGTATAGGGGGTATTCACTAGCAAACTTTCGCTTTTCCCAAAATAAGGTCAAAATCCCCAAAATACTATTTTTCCTATAAATCCTAAACGAAACGATGTCCCACAAATTTGAATACAGCAATGGAAAGCTAAAACCAATAGTAATCGAATGACACAGAGCTTTTATTCAAAAAGACTTCAGTATAGGGGGTATTCACTAACAAACTTTCGCTTTTCCCAAAATAAGGTCAAAATCCCCAAAATACTATTTTTCCTATAAATCCTAAACGAAACGATGTCTGACAAATTTGAATACAGCAGTGGAAAGCTAAAACCAATAGTAATCGAATGACATAGAGTTTTTATTCAAAAAGACTTCAGTATAGGGGGTATTCACTAGCAAACTTTCGCTTTTCCCAAAATAAGGTCAAAATCCCCAAAATACTATTTTTCCTATAAATCCTAAACGAAACGATGTCCCACAAATTTGAATACAGCAGTGGAAAGCTAAAACCAATAGTAATCGAATGACATAGAGTTTTTATTCAAAAAGACTTCAGTATAGGGGGTATTCACTAGCAAACTTTCGCTTTTCCCAAAATAAGGTCAAAATCCCCAAAATACTCTTTTTCCTATAAATCCTAAACGAAACGATGTCCCACAAATTTGAATACAGCAGTGGAAAGCTAAAACCAATAGTAATCGAATGACATAGAGTTTTTATTCAAAAAGACTTCAGTATAGGGGGTATTCACTAGCAAACTTTCGCTTTTCCCAAAATAAGGTCAAAATCCCCAAAATACTATTTTTCCTATAAATCCTAAACGAAACGATGTCCCACAAATTTGAATACAGCAGTGGAAAGCTAAAACCAATAGTAATCGGATGACATAGAGTTTTTATTCAAAAAGACTTCAGTATAGGGGGTATTCACTAACAAACTTTCGCTTTTCCCAAAATAAGGTCAAAATCCCCAAAATACTATTTGTCCTATAAATCCTAAACGAAACGATGTCCCACAAACTTGAATACAGCAATGGAAAGCTAAAACCAATAGTAATCGAATGACATAGAGTTTTTATTCAAAAAGACTTCAGTATAGGGGGTATTCACTAGCAAACTTTCGCTTTTCCCAAAATAAGGTCAAAATCCCCAAAATACTATTTTTCCTATAAATCCTAAACGAAACGATGTCCCACAAATTTGAATACAGCAATGGAAAGCTAAAACCAATAGTAATCGAATGACATAGAGCTTTTATTCAAAAAGACTTCAGTATAGGGGGTATTCACTAACAAACTTTCGCTTTTCCCAAAATAAGGTCAAAATCCCCAAAATACTATATTTCCTATAAATCCTAAACGAAACGATGTCCCACAAATTTGAATACAGCAATGGAAAGCTAAAACCAATAGTAATCGAATGACATAGAGTGTTTATTCAAAAAGACTTCAGTATAGGGGGTATACACTAACAAACTTTCGCTTTTCCCAAAATAAGGTCAAAATCCCCAAAATACTATTTGTCCTATAAATCCTAAACGAAACGATGTCCCACAAACTTGAATACAGCAATGGAAAGCTAAAACCAATAGTAATCGAATGACATAGAGTTTTTATTCAAAAAGACTTCAGTATAGGGGGTATTCACTAGCAAACTTTCGCTTTTCCCAAAATAAGGTCAAAATCCCCAAAATACTATATTTCCTATAAATCCTAAACGAAACGATGTCCCACAAATTTGAATACAGCAATGGAAAGCTAAAACCAATAGTAATCGAATGACATAGAGTGTTTATTCAAAAAGACTTCAGTATAGGGGGTATTCACTAACAAACTTTCGCTTTTCCCAAAATAAGGTCAAAATCCCCAAAATACTATTTGTCCTATAAATCCTAAACGAAACGATGTCCCACAAACTTGAATACAGCAATGGAAAGCTAAAACCAATAGTAATCGAATGACATAGAGTTTTTATTCAAAAAGACTTCAGTATAGGGGGTATACACTAACAAACTTTCGCTTTTCCCAAAATAAGGTCAAAATCCCCAAAATACTATTTTTCCTATAAATCCTAAACGAAACGATGTCCCACAAATTTGAATACAGCAATGGAAAGCTAAAACCAATAGTAATCGAATGACATAGAGTTTTTATTCAAAAAGACTTCAGTATAGGGGGTATTCACTAACAAACTTTCGCTTTTCCCAAAATAAGGTCAAAATCCCCAAAATACTATTTTTCCTATAAATCCTAAACGAAACGATGTCCCACAAATTTGAATACAGCAATGGAAATCTAAAACCAATAGTAATCGAATGCCAAATCAATGGAAAGCTAAAACCAATAGTAATCGAATGACATAGAGCTTTTATTCAAAAAGACTTCAGTATAGGGGGTATTCACTAACAAACTTTCGCTTTTCCCAAAATAAGGTCAAAATCCCCAAAATACTATATTTCCTATAAATCCTAAACGAAACGATGTCCCACAAATTTGAATACAGCAATGGAAAGCTAAAACCAATAGTAATCGAATGACATAGAGTGTTTATTCAAAAAGACTTCAGTATAGGGGGTATACACTAACAAACTTTAGCTTTTCCCAAAATAAGGTCAAAATCCCCAAAATACTATTTGTCCTATAAATCCTAAACGAAACGATGTCCCACAAACTTGAATACAGCAATGGAAAGCTAAAACCAATAGTAATCGAATGACATAGAGTTTTTATTCAAAAAGACTTCAGTATAGGGGGTATTCACTAGCAAACTTTCGCTTTTCCCAAAATAAGGTCAAAATCCCCAAAATACTATATTTCCTATAAATCCTAAACGAAACGATGTCCCACAAATTTGAATACAGCAATCGAAAGCTAAAACCAATAGTAATCGAATGACATAGAGTGTTTATTCAAAAAGACTTCAGTATAGGGGGTATACACTAACAAACTTTCGCTTTTCCCAAAATATGGTCAAAATCCCCAAAATACTATTTTTCCTATAAATCCTAAACGAAACGATGTCCCACAAATTTGAATACAGCAATGGAAAGCTAAAACCAATAGTAATCGAATGACATAGAGTTTTTATTCAAAAAGACTTCAGTATAGGGGGTATTCACTAGCAAACTTTCGCTTTTCCCAAAATAAGGTCAAAATCCCCAAAATACTATTTTTCCTATAAATCCTAAACGAAACGATGTCCCACAAATTTTAATACAGCAATGGAAAGCTAAAACCAATAGTAATCGAATGACATAGAGTTTTTATTCAAAAAGACTTCAGTATAGGGGGTATTCACTAGCAAACTTTCGCTTTTCCCAAAATAAGGTCAAAATCCCCAAAATACTATTTTTCCTATAAATCCTAAACGAAACGATGTTTCACAAATTTGAATACAGCAATGGAAAGCTAAAACCAATAGTAATCGAATGACATAGAGTTTTTATTCAAAAAGACTTCAGTATAGGGGGTATTCACTAGCAAACTTTCGCTTTTCCCAAAATAAGGTCAAAATCCCCAAAATACTATTTTTCCTATAAATCCTAAACGAAACGATGTCCCACAAATTTGAATACAGCAATGGAAAGCTAAAACCAATAGTAATCGAATGACACAGAGCTTTTATTCAAAAAGACTTCAGTATAGGGGGTATTCACTAACAAACTTTCGCTTTTCCCAAAATAAGGTCAAAATCCCCAAAATACTATTTTTCCTATAAATCCTAAACGAAACGATGTCTGACAAATTTGAATACAGCAGTGGAAAGCTAAAACCAATAGTAATCGAATGACATAGAGTTTTTATTCAAAAAGACTTCAGTATAGGGGGTATTCACTAGCAAACTTTCGCTTTTCCCAAAATAAGGTCAAAATCCCCAAAATACTATTTTTCCTATAAATCCTAAACGAAACGATGTCCCACAAATTTGAATACAGCAGTGGAAAGCTAAAACCAATAGTAATCGAATGACATAGAGTTTTTATTCAAAAAGACTTCAGTATAGGGGGTATTCACTAGCAAACTTTCGCTTTTCCCAAAATAAGGTCAAAATCCCCAAAATACTCTTTTTCCTATAAATCCTAAACGAAACGATGTCCCACAAATTTGAATACAGCAGTGGAAAGCTAAAACCAATAGTAATCGAATGACATAGAGTTTTTATTCAAAAAGACTTCAGTATAGGGGGTATTCACTAGCAAACTTTCGCTTTTCCCAAAATAAGGTCAAAATCCCCAAAATACTATTTTTCCTATAAATCCTAAACGAAACGATGTCCCACAAATTTGAATACAGCAGTGGAAAGCTAAAACCAATAGTAATCGAATGACATAGAGTTTTTATTCAAAAAGACTTCAGTATAGGGGGTATTCACTAACAAACTTTCGCTTTTCCCAAAATAAGGTCAAAATCCCCAAAATACTATTTGTCCTATAAATCCTAAACGAAACGATGTCCCACAAACTTGAATACAGCAATGGAAAGCTAAAACCAATAGTAATCGAATGACATAGAGTTTTTATTCAAAAAGACTTCAGTATAGGGGGTATTCACTAGCAAACTTTCGCTTTTCCCAAAATAAGGTCAAAATCCCCAAAATACTATTTTTCCTATAAATCCTAAACGAAACGATGTCCCACAAATTTGAATACAGCAATGGAAAGCTAAAACCAATAGTAATCGAATGACATAGAGCTTTTATTCAAAAAGACTTCAGTATAGGGGGTATTCACTAACAAACTTTCGCTTTTCCCAAAATAAGGTCAAAATCCCCAAAATACTATATTTCCTATAAATCCTAAACGAAACGATGTCCCACAAATTTGAATACAGCAATGGAAAGCTAAAACCAATAGTAATCGAATGACATAGAGTGTTTATTCAAAAAGACTTCAGTATAGGGGGTATACACTAACAAACTTTCGCTTTTCCCAAAATAAGGTCAAAATCCCCAAAATACTATTTGTCCTATAAATCCTAAACGAAACGATGTCCCACAAACTTGAATACAGCAATGGAAAGCTAAAACCAATAGTAATCGAATGACATAGAGTTTTTATTCAAAAAGACTTCAGTATAGGGGGTATTCACTAGCAAACTTTCGCTTTTCCCAAAATAAGGTCAAAATCCCCAAAATACTATTTTTCCTATAAATCCTAAACGAAACGATGTCCCACAAATTTGAATACAGCAGTGGAAAGCTAAAACCAATAGTAATCGAATGACATAGAGTTTTTATTCAAAAAGACTTCAGTATAGGGGGTATTCACTAACAAACTTTCGCTTTTCCCAAAATAAGGTCAAAATCCCCAAAATACTATTTGTCCTATAAATCCTAAACGAAACGATGTCCCACAAACTTGAATACAGCAATGGAAAGCTAAAACCAATAGTAATCGAATGACATAGAGTTTTTATTCAAAAAGACTTCAGTATAGGGGGTATTCACTAGCAAACTTTCGCTTTTCCCAAAATAAGGTCAAAATCCCCAAAATACTATTTGTCCTATAAATCCTAAACGAAACGATGTCCCACAAACTTGAATACAGCAATGGAAAGCTAAAACCAATAGTAATCGAATGACATAGAGTTTTTATTCAAAAAGACTTCAGTATAGGGGGTATTCACTAGCAAACTTTCGCTTTTCCCAAAATAAGGTCAAAATCCCCAAAATACTATATTTCCTATAAATCCTAAACGAAACGATGTCCCACAAATTTGAATACAGCAATGGAAAGCTAAAACCAATAGTAATCGAATGACATAGAGTGTTTATTCAAAAAGACTTCAGTATAGGGGGTATTCACTAACAAACTTTCGCTTTTCCCAAAATAAGGTCAAAATCCCCAAAATACTATTTGTCCTATAAATCCTAAACGAAACGATGTCCCACAAACTTGAATACAGCAATGGAAAGCTAAAACCAATAGTAATCGAATGACATAGAGTTTTTATTCAAAAAGACTTCAGTATAGGGGGTATACACTAACAAACTTTCGCTTTTCCCAAAATAAGGTCAAAATCCCCAAAATACTATTTTTCCTATAAATCCTAAACGAAACGATGTCCCACAAATTTGAATACAGCAATGGAAAGCTAAAACCAATAGTAATCGAATGACATAAAGTTTTTATTCAAAAAGACTTCAGTATAGGGGGTATTCACTAACAAACTTTCGCTTTTCCCAAAATAAGGTCAAAATCCCCAAAATACTATTTTTCCTATAAATCCTAAACGAAACGATGTCCCACAAATTTGAATACAGCAATGGAAAGCTAAAACCAATAGTAATCGAATGACATTGAGTTTTTATTCAAAAAGACTTCAGTATAGGGGGTATTCACTAACAAACTTTCGCTTTTCCCAAAATAAGGTCAAAATCCCCAAAATACTATTTTTCCTATAAATCCTAAACGAAACGATGTCCCACAAATTTGAATACAGCAATGGAAAGCTAAAACCAATAGTAATCGAATGACATAGAGCTTTTATTCAAAAAGACTTCAGTATAGGGGGTATTCACTAACAAACTTTCGCTTTTCCCAAAATAAGGTCAAAATCCCCAAAATAACAATATTTCCTATAAATCCTAAACGAAACGATGTCCCACAAATTTGAATACAGCAATGGAAAGCTAAAACCAATAGTAATCGAATGACATAGAGTGTTTATTCAAAAAGACTTCAGTATAGGGGGTATACACTAACAAACTTTCGCTTTTCCCAAAATAAGGTCAAAATCCCCAAAATACTATTTTTCCTATAAATCCTAAACGAAACGATGTCCCACAAATTTGAATACAGCAATGGAAATCTAAAACCAATAGTAATCGAATGCCATAGAGTTTTTATTCAAAAAGACTTCAGTATAGGGGGTATTCACTTGCAAACTTTCGCTTTTCCCAAAATAAGGTCAAAATCCCCAAAACACTATTTTTCCTATAAATCCTAAACGAAACGATGTCCCACAAATTTGAATACAGCAATGGAAAGCTAAAACCAATAGTAATCGAATGACATAGAGTTTTTATTCAAAAAGACTTCAGTATAGAGGGTATTCACTAACAAACTTTCGCTTTTCCCAAAATAAGGTCAAAATCCCCAAAATACTATTTTTCCTATAAATCCTAAACGAAACGATGTCCCACAAATTTGAATACAGCAATGGAAAGCTAAAACCAATAGTAATCGAATGACATAAAGTTTTTATTCAAAAAGACTTCAGTATAGGGGGTATTCACTAACAAACTTTCGCTTTTCCCAAAATAAGGTCAAAATCCCCAAAATACTATTTTTCCTATAAATCCTAAACGAAACGATGTCCCACAAATTTGAATACAGCAATGGAAAGCTAAAACCAATAGTAATCGAATGACATAGAGTTTTTATTCAAAAAGACTTCAGTATAGGGGGTATTCACTAACAAACTTTCGCTTTTCCCAAAATAAGGTCAAAATCCCCAAAATACTATTTTTCCTATAAATCCTAAACGAAACGATGTCCCACAAATTTGAATACAGCAATGGAAAGCTAAAACCAATAGTAATCGAATGACATAGAGTTTTTATTCAAAAAGACTTCAGTATAGGGGGTATACACTAACAAACTTTCGCTTTTCCCAAAATAAGGTCAAAATCCCCAAAATACTATTTTTCCTATAAATCCTAAACGAAACGATGTCCCACAAATTTGAATACAGCAATGGAAAGCTAAAACCAATAGTAATCGAATGACATAGAGTTTTTATTCAAAAAGACTTCAGTATAGGGGGTATTCACTAACAAACTTTCGCTTTTCCCAAAATAAGGTCAAAATCCCCAAAATACTATTTTTCCTATAAATCCTAAACGAAACGATGTCCCACAAATTTGAATACAGCAATGGAAATCTAAAACCAATAGTAATCGAATGCCAAATCAATGGAAAGCTAAAACCAATAGTAATCGAATGACATAGAGCTTTTATTCAAAAAGACTTCAGTATAGGGGGTATTCACTAACAAACTTTCGCTTTTCCCAAAATAAGGTCAAAATCCCCAAAATACTATATTTCCTATAAATCCTAAACGAAACGATGTCCCACAAATTTGAATACAGCAATGGAAAGCTAAAACCAATAGTAATCGAATGACATAGAGTGTTTATTCAAAAAGACTTCAGTATAGGGGGTATACACTAACAAACTTTAGCTTTTCCCAAAATAAGGTCAAAATCCCCAAAATACTATTTGTCCTATAAATCCTAAACGAAACGATGTCCCACAAACTTGAATACAGCAATGGAAAGCTAAAACCAATAGTAATCGAATGACATAGAGTTTTTATTCAAAAAGACTTCAGTATAGGGGGTATTCACTAGCAAACTTTCGCTTTTCCCAAAATAAGGTCAAAATCCCCAAAATACTATATTTCCTATAAATCCTAAACGAAACGATGTCCCACAAATTTGAATACAGCAATCGAAAGCTAAAACCAATAGTAATCGAATGACATAGAGTGTTTATTCAAAAAGACTTCAGTATAGGGGGTATACACTAACAAACTTTCGCTTTTCCCAAAATATGGTCAAAATCCCCAAAATACTATTTTTCCTATAAATCCTAAACGAAACGATGTCCCACAAATTTGAATACAGCAATGGAAAGCTAAAACCAATAGTAATCGAATGACATAGAGTTTTTATTCAAAAAGACTTCAGTATAGGGGGTATTCACTAGCAAACTTTCGCTTTTCCCAAAATAAGGTCAAAATCCCCAAAATACTATTTTTCCTATAAATCCTAAACGAAACGATGTCCCACAAATTTTAATACAGCAATGGAAAGCTAAAACCAATAGTAATCGAATGACATAGAGTTTTTATTCAAAAAGACTTCAGTATAGGGGGTATTCACTAGCAAACTTTCGCTTTTCCCAAAATAAGGTCAAAATCCCCAAAATACTATTTTTCCTATAAATCCTAAACGAAACGATGTTTCACAAATTTGAATACAGCAATGGAAAGCTAAAACCAATAGTAATCGAATGACATAGAGTTTTTATTCAAAAAGACTTCAGTATAGGGGGTATTCACTAGCAAACTTTCGCTTTTCCCAAAATAAGGTCAAAATCCCCAAAATACTATTTTTCCTATAAATCCTAAACGAAACGATGTCCCACAAATTTGAATACAGCAATGGAAAGCTAAAACCAATAGTAATCGAATGACACAGAGCTTTTATTCAAAAAGACTTCAGTATAGGGGGTATTCACTAACAAACTTTCGCTTTTCCCAAAATAAGGTCAAAATCCCCAAAATACTATTTTTCCTATAAATCCTAAACGAAACGATGTCTGACAAATTTGAATACAGCAGTGGAAAGCTAAAACCAATAGTAATCGAATGACATAGAGTTTTTATTCAAAAAGACTTCAGTATAGGGGGTATTCACTAGCAAACTTTCGCTTTTCCCAAAATAAGGTCAAAATCCCCAAAATACTATTTTTCCTATAAATCCTAAACGAAACGATGTCCCACAAATTTGAATACAGCAGTGGAAAGCTAAAACCAATAGTAATCGAATGACATAGAGTTTTTATTCAAAAAGACTTCAGTATAGGGGGTATTCACTAGCAAACTTTCGCTTTTCCCAAAATAAGGTCAAAATCCCCAAAATACTCTTTTTCCTATAAATCCTAAACGAAACGATGTCCCACAAATTTGAATACAGCAGTGGAAAGCTAAAACCAATAGTAATCGAATGACATAGAGTTTTTATTCAAAAAGACTTCAGTATAGGGGGTATTCACTAGCAAACTTTCGCTTTTCCCAAAATAAGGTCAAAATCCCCAAAATACTATTTTTCCTATAAATCCTAAACGAAACGATGTCCCACAAATTTGAATACAGCAGTGGAAAGCTAAAACCAATAGTAATCGAATGACATAGAGTTTTTATTCAAAAAGACTTCAGTATAGGGGGTATTCACTAACAAACTTTCGCTTTTCCCAAAATAAGGTCAAAATCCCCAAAATACTATTTGTCCTATAAATCCTAAACGAAACGATGTCCCACAAACTTGAATACAGCAATGGAAAGCTAAAACCAATAGTAATCGAATGACATAGAGTTTTTATTCAAAAAGACTTCAGTATAGGGGGTATTCACTAGCAAACTTTCGCTTTTCCCAAAATAAGGTCAAAATCCCCAAAATACTATTTTTCCTATAAATCCTAAACGAAACGATGTCCCACAAATTTGAATACAGCAATGGAAAGCTAAAACCAATAGTAATCGAATGACATAGAGCTTTTATTCAAAAAGACTTCAGTATAGGGGGTATTCACTAACAAACTTTCGCTTTTCCCAAAATAAGGTCAAAATCCCCAAAATACTATATTTCCTATAAATCCTAAACGAAACGATGTCCCACAAATTTGAATACAGCAATGGAAAGCTAAAACCAATAGTAATCGAATGACATAGAGTGTTTATTCAAAAAGACTTCAGTATAGGGGGTATACACTAACAAACTTTCGCTTTTCCCAAAATAAGGTCAAAATCCCCAAAATACTATTTGTCCTATAAATCCTAAACGAAACGATGTCCCACAAACTTGAATACAGCAATGGAAAGCTAAAACCAATAGTAATCGAATGACATAGAGTTTTTATTCAAAAAGACTTCAGTATAGGGGGTATTCACTAGCAAACTTTCGCTTTTCCCAAAATAAGGTCAAAATCCCCAAAATACTATTTTTCCTATAAATCCTAAACGAAACGATGTCCCACAAATTTGAATACAGCAGTGGAAAGCTAAAACCAATAGTAATCGAATGACATAGAGTTTTTATTCAAAAAGACTTCAGTATAGGGGGTATTCACTAACAAACTTTCGCTTTTCCCAAAATAAGGTCAAAATCCCCAAAATACTATTTGTCCTATAAATCCTAAACGAAACGATGTCCCACAAACTTGAATACAGCAATGGAAAGCTAAAACCAATAGTAATCGAATGACATAGAGTTTTTATTCAAAAAGACTTCAGTATAGGGGGTATTCACTAGCAAACTTTCGCTTTTCCCAAAATAAGGTCAAAATCCCCAAAATACTATTTGTCCTATAAATCCTAAACGAAACGATGTCCCACAAACTTGAATACAGCAATGGAAAGCTAAAACCAATAGTAATCGAATGACATAGAGTTTTTATTCAAAAAGACTTCAGTATAGGGGGTATTCACTAGCAAACTTTCGCTTTTCCCAAAATAAGGTCAAAATCCCCAAAATACTATATTTCCTATAAATCCTAAACGAAACGATGTCCCACAAATTTGAATACAGCAATGGAAAGCTAAAACCAATAGTAATCGAATGACATAGAGTGTTTATTCAAAAAGACTTCAGTATAGGGGGTATTCACTAACAAACTTTCGCTTTTCCCAAAATAAGGTCAAAATCCCCAAAATACTATTTGTCCTATAAATCCTAAACGAAACGATGTCCCACAAACTTGAATACAGCAATGGAAAGCTAAAACCAATAGTAATCGAATGACATAGAGTTTTTATTCAAAAAGACTTCAGTATAGGGGGTATACACTAACAAACTTTCGCTTTTCCCAAAATAAGGTCAAAATCCCCAAAATACTATTTTTCCTATAAATCCTAAACGAAACGATGTCCCACAAATTTGAATACAGCAGTGGAAAGCTAAAACCAATAGTAATCGAATGACATAGAGTTTTTATTCAAAAAGACTTCAGTATAGGGGGTATTCACTAGCAAACTTTCGCTTTTCCCAAAATAAGGTCAAAATCCCCAAAATACTATTTTTCCTATAAATCCTAAACGAAACGATGTCCCACAAATTTGAATACAGCAGTGGAAAGCTAAAACCAATAGTAATCGAATGACATAGAGTTTTTATTCAAAAAGACTTCAGTATAGGGGGTATTCACTAACAAACTTTCGCTTTTCCCAAAATAAGGTCAAAATCCCCAAAATACTATTTGTCCTATAAATCCTAAACGAAACGATGTCCCACAAACTTGAATACAGCAATGGAAAGCTAAAACCAATAGTAATCGAATGACATAGAGTTTTTATTCAAAAAGACTTCAGTATAGGGGGTATTCACTAGCAAACTTTCGCTTTTCCCAAAATAAGGTCAAAATCCCCAAAATACTATTTTTCCTATAAATCCTAAACGAAACGATGTCCCACAAATTTGAATACAGCAATGGAAAGCTAAAACCAATAGTAATCGAATGACATAGAGCTTTTATTCAAAAAGACTTCAGTATAGGGGGTATTCACTAACAAACTTTCGCTTTTCCCAAAATAAGGTCAAAATCCCCAAAATACTATATTTCCTATAAATCCTAAACGAAACGATGTCCCACAAATTTGAATACAGCAATGGAAAGCTAAAACCAATAGTAATCGAATGACATAGAGTGTTTATTCAAAAAGACTTCAGTATAGGGGGTATACACTAACAAACTTTCGCTTTTCCCAAAATAAGGTCAAAATCCCCAAAATACTATTTGTCCTATAAATCCTAAACGAAACGATGTCCCACAAACTTGAATACAGCAATGGAAAGCTAAAACCAATAGTAATCGAATGACATAGAGTTTTTATTCAAAAAGACTTCAGTATAGGGGGTATTCACTAGCAAACTTTCGCTTTTCCCAAAATAAGGTCAAAATCCCCAAAATACTATTTTTCCTATAAATCCTAAACGAAACGATGTCCCACAAATTTGAATACAGCAGTGGAAAGCTAAAACCAATAGTAATCGAATGACATAGAGTTTTTATTCAAAAAGACTTCAGTATAGGGGGTATTCACTAACAAACTTTCGCTTTTCCCAAAATAAGGTCAAAATCCCCAAAATACTATTTGTCCTATAAATCCTAAACGAAACGATGTCCCACAAACTTGAATACAGCAATGGAAAGCTAAAACCAATAGTAATCGAATGACATAGAGTTTTTATTCAAAAAGACTTCAGTATAGGGGGTATTCACTAGCAAACTTTCGCTTTTCCCAAAATAAGGTCAAAATCCCCAAAATACTATTTGTCCTATAAATCCTAAACGAAACGATGTCCCACAAACTTGAATACAGCAATGGAAAGCTAAAACCAATAGTAATCGAATGACATAGAGTTTTTATTCAAAAAGACTTCAGTATAGGGGGTATTCACTAGCAAACTTTCGCTTTTCCCAAAATAAGGTCAAAATCCCCAAAATACTATATTTCCTATAAATCCTAAACGAAACGATGTCCCACAAATTTGAATACAGCAATGGAAAGCTAAAACCAATAGTAATCGAATGACATAGAGTGTTTATTCAAAAAGACTTCAGTATAGGGGGTATTCACTAACAAACTTTCGCTTTTCCCAAAATAAGGTCAAAATCCCCAAAATACTATTTGTCCTATAAATCCTAAACGAAACGATGTCCCACAAACTTGAATACAGCAATGGAAAGCTAAAACCAATAGTAATCGAATGACATAGAGTTTTTATTCAAAAAGACTTCAGTATAGGGGGTATACACTAACAAACTTTCGCTTTTCCCAAAATAAGGTCAAAATCCCCAAAATACTATTTTTCCTATAAATCCTAAACGAAACGATGTCCCACAAATTTGAATACAGCAATGGAAAGCTAAAACCAATAGTAATCGAATGACATAAAGTTTTTATTCAAAAAGACTTCAGTATAGGGGGTATTCACTAACAAACTTTCGCTTTTCCCAAAATAAGGTCAAAATCCCCAAAATACTATTTTTCCTATAAATCCTAAACGAAACGATGTCCCACAAATTTGAATACAGCAATGGAAAGCTAAAACCAATAGTAATCGAATGACATTGAGTTTTTATTCAAAAAGACTTCAGTATAGGGGGTATTCACTAACAAACTTTCGCTTTTCCCAAAATAAGGTCAAAATCCCCAAAATACTATTTTTCCTATAAATCCTAAACGAAACGATGTCCCACAAATTTGAATACAGCAATGGAAAGCTAAAACCAATAGTAATCGAATGACATAGAGCTTTTATTCAAAAAGACTTCAGTATAGGGGGTATTCACTAACAAACTTTCGCTTTTCCCAAAATAAGGTCAAAATCCCCAAAATAACAATATTTCCTATAAATCCTAAACGAAACGATGTCCCACAAATTTGAATACAGCAATGGAAAGCTAAAACCAATAGTAATCGAATGACATAGAGTGTTTATTCAAAAAGACTTCAGTATAGGGGGTATACACTAACAAACTTTCGCTTTTCCCAAAATAAGGTCAAAATCCCCAAAATACTATTTTTCCTATAAATCCTAAACGAAACGATGTCCCACAAATTTGAATACAGCAATGGAAATCTAAAACCAATAGTAATCGAATGCCATAGAGTTTTTATTCAAAAAGACTTCAGTATAGGGGGTATTCACTTGCAAACTTTCGCTTTTCCCAAAATAAGGTCAAAATCCCCAAAACACTATTTTTCCTATAAATCCTAAACGAAACGATGTCCCACAAATTTGAATACAGCAATGGAAAGCTAAAACCAATAGTAATCGAATGACATAGAGTTTTTATTCAAAAAGACTTCAGTATAGAGGGTATTCACTAACAAACTTTCGCTTTTCCCAAAATAAGGTCAAAATCCCCAAAATACTATTTTTCCTATAAATCCTAAACGAAACGATGTCCCACAAATTTGAATACAGCAATGGAAAGCTAAAACCAATAGTAATCGAATGACATAAAGTTTTTATTCAAAAAGACTTCAGTATAGGGGGTATTCACTAACAAACTTTCGCTTTTCCCAAAATAAGGTCAAAATCCCCAAAATACTATTTTTCCTATAAATCCTAAACGAAACGATGTCCCACAAATTTGAATACAGCAATGGAAAGCTAAAACCAATAGTAATCGAATGACATAGAGTTTTTATTCAAAAAGACTTCAGTATAGGGGGTATTCACTAACAAACTTTCGCTTTTCCCAAAATAAGGTCAAAATCCCCAAAATACTATTTTTCCTATAAATCCTAAACGAAACGATGTCCCACAAATTTGAATACAGCAATGGAAAGCTAAAACCAATAGTAATCGAATGACATATAGTTTTTATTCAAAAAGACTTCAGTATAGGGGGTATTCACTAACAAACTTTCGCTTTTCCCAAAATAAGGTCAAAATCCCCAAAATACTATTTTTCCTATAAATCCTAAACGAAACGATGTCCCACAAATTTGAATACAGCAGTGGAAAGCTAAAACCAATAGTAATCGAATGACATAGAGCTTTTATTCAAAAAGACTTCAGTATAGGGGGTATTCACTAACAAACTTTCGCTTTTCCCAAAATAAGGTCAAAATCCCCAAAATAACAATATTTCCTATAAATCCTAAACGAAACGATGTCCCACAAATTTGAATACAGCAATGGAAAGCTAAAACCAATAGTAATCGAATGACATAGAGTGTTTATTCAAAAAGACTTCAGTATAGGGGGTATACACTAACAAACTTTCGCTTTTCCCAAAATAAGGTCAAAATCCCCAAAATACTATTTTTCCTATAAATCCTAAACGAAACGATGTCCCACAAATTTGAATACAGCAATGGAAAGCTAAAACCAATAGTAATCGAATGCCATAGAGTTTTTATTCAAAAAGACTTCAGTATAGGGGGTATTCACTTGCAAACTTTCGCTTTTCCCAAAATAAGGTCAAAATCCCCAAAACACTATTTTTCCTATAAATCCTAAACGAAACGATGTCCCACAAATTTGAATACAGCAATGGAAAGCTAAAACCAATAGTAATCGAATGACATAGAGTTTTTATTCAAAAAGACTTCAGTATAGAGGGTATTCACTAACAAACTTTCGCTTTTCCCAAAATAAGGTCAAAATCCCCAAAATACTATTTTTCCTATAAATCCTAAACGAAACGATGTCCCACAAATTTGAATACAGCAATGGAAAGCTAAAACCAATAGTAATCGAATGACATAAAGTTTTTATTCAAAAAGACTTCAGTATAGGGGGTATTCACTAACAAACTTTCGCTTTTCCCAAAATAAGGTCAAAATCCCCAAAATACTATTTTTCCTATAAATCCTAAACGAAACGATGTCCCACAAATTTGAATACAGCAATGGAAAGCTAAAACCAATAGTAATCGAATGACATAAAGTTTTTATTCAAAAAGACTTCAGTATAGGGGGTATTCACTAACAAACTTTCGCTTTTCCCAAAATAAGGTCAAAATCCCCAAAATACTATTTTTCCTATAAATCCTAAACGAAACGATGTCCCACAAATTTGAATACAGCAATGGAAAGCTAAAACCAATAGTAATCGAATGACATATAGTTTTTATTCAAAAAGACTTCAGTATAGGGGGTATTCACTAACAAACTTTCATTTTTCCCACAATCAAAATCCCCAAAATACTATTTTGCCTATAACACCTAAACGAAACGATGTCCCACAAATTTGAATACAGCAATGGAAAGCTAAAACCAATAGTAATCAAATGACATAGAGTGTTTATTCAAAAAGACTTCAGTATAGGGGGTATACACTAACAAACTTTCGCTTTTCCCAAAATAATGACATAGAGTTTTTATTCAAAAAGACTTCAGTATAGGGGGTATTCACTAACAAACTTTCGCTTTTCCCAAAATAAGGTCAAAATCCCCAAAATACTATTTTTCCTATAAATCCTAAACGAAACGATGTCCCACAAATTTGAATACAGCAATGGAAAGCTAAAACCAATAGTAATCGAATGACATTGAGTTTTTATTCAAAAAGACTTCAGTATAGGGGGTATTCACTAACAAACTTTCGCTTTTCCCAAAATAAGGTCAAAATCCCCAAAATACTATTTTTCCTATAAATCCTAAACGAAACGATGTCCCACAAATTTGAATACAGCAATGGAAAGCTAAAACCAATAGTAATCGAATGACATAGAGCTTTTATTCAAAAAGACTTCAGTATAGGGGGTATTCACTAACAAACTTTCGCTTTTCCCAAAATAAGGTCAAAATCCCCAAAATACTATTTTTCCTATAAATCCTAAACGAAACGATGTCCCACAAATTTGAATACAGCAATGGAAAGCTAAAACCAATAGTAATCGAATGACATATAGTTTTTATTCAAAAAGACTTCAGTATAGGGGGTATTCACTAACAAACTTTCATTTTTCCCACAATCAAAATCCCCAAAATACTATTTTGCCTATAACACCTAAACGAAACGATGTCCCACAAATTTGAATACAGCAATGGAAAGCTAAAACCAATAGTAATCAAATGACATAGAGTGTTTATTCAAAAAGACTTCAGTATAGGGGGTATACACTAACAAACTTTCGCTTTTCCCAAAATAAGGTCAAAATCCCCAAAATACTATTTTTCCTATAAATCCTAAACGAAACGATGTCCCACAAATTTGAATACAGCAATGGAAAGCTAAAACCAATAGTAATCGAATGACATAGAGTTTTTATTCAAAAAGACTTCAGTATAGGGGGTATTCACTAACAAACTTTCGCTTTTCCCAAAATAAGGTCAAAATCCCCAAAATACTATTTTTCCTATAAATCCTAAACGAAACGATGTCCCACAAATTTGAATACAGCAATGGAAAGCTAAAACCAATAGTAATCGAATGACATTGAGTTTTTATTCAAAAAGACTTCAGTATAGGGGGTATTCACTAACAAACTTTCGCTTTTCCCAAAATAAGGTCAAAATCCCCAAAATACTATTTTTCCTATAAATCCTAAACGAAACGATGTCCCACAAATTTGAATACAGCAATGGAAAGCTAAAACCAATAGTAATCGAATGACATAGAGCTTTTATTCAAAAAGACTTCAGTATAGGGGGTATTCACTAACAAACTTTCGCTTTTCCCAAAATAAGGTCAAAATCCCCAAAATACTATTTTTCCTATAAATCCTAAACGAAACGATGTCCCACAAATTTGAATACAGCAATGGAAAGCTAAAACCAATAGTAATCGAATGACATAGAGCTTTTATTCAAAAAGACTTCAGTATAGGGGGTATTCACTAACAAACTTTCGCTTTTCCCAAAATAAGGTCAAAATCCCCAAAATACTATATTTCCTATAAATCCTAAACGAAACGATGTCCCACAAATTTGAATACAGCAATGGAAAGCTAAAACCAATAGTAATCGAATGACATAGAGTGTTTATTCAAAAAGACTTCAGTATAGGGGGTATACACTAACAAACTTTCGCTTTTCCCAAAATAAGGTCAAAATCCCCAAAATACTATTTTTCCTATAAATCCTAAACGAAACGATGTCCCACAAATTTGAATACAGCAATGGAAAGCTAAAACCAATAGTAATCGAATGACATAGAGTTTTTATTCAAAAAGACTTCAGTATAGGGGGTATTCACTAGCAAACTTTCGCTTTTCCCAAAATAAGGTCAAAATCTCCAAAATACTATTTTTCCTATAAATCCTAAACGAAACGATGTCCCACAAATTTGAATACAGCAATGGAAAGCTAAAACCAATAGTAATCGAATGACATAGAGTTTTTATTCAAAAAGACTTCAGTATAGGGGGTATTCACTAACAAACTTTCGCTTTTCCCAAAATAAGGTCAAAATCCCCAAAATACTATTTTTCCTATAAATCCTAAACGAAACGATGTCCCACAAATTTGAATACAGCAATGGAAAGCTAAAACCAATAGTAATCGAATGACATAGAGTTTTTATTCAAAAAGACTTCAGTATAGGGGGTATTCACTAGCAAACTTTCGCTTTTCCCAAAATAAGGTCAAAATCCCCAAAATACTATTTTTCCTATAAATTTTAAACGAAACGATGTCCCACAAATTTGAATACAGCAATGGAAAGCTAAAACCAATAGTAATCGAATGACATAGAGTTTTTATTCAAAAAGACATCAGTATAGGGGGTATTCACTAGCAAACTTTCGCTTTTCCCAAAATAAGGTCAAAATCCCCAAAATACTATTTTTCCTATAAATCCTAAACGAAACGATGTCCCACAAATTTGAATACAGCAATGGAAAGCTAAAACCAATAGTAATCGAATGACATATAGTTTTTACTCAAAAAGACTTCAGTATAGGGGTATTCACTAACAAACTTTCGCTTTTCAGAAAAATAACCTAAGCAAAACGAAAAATTCGATCACGGCAATGGAGAGCCTAAAACACAGCAATGGAAAGCTAAAACCAATAGTAATCGAATGACATATAGTTTTTATTCAAAAAGACTTCAGTATAGGGGGTATTCACTAGCAAACTTTCGCTTTTCCCAAAATAAGGTCAAAATCCCCAAAATACTATTTTTCCTATAAATCCTAAACGAAACGATGTCCCACAAATTTGAATACAGCAATGGAAAGCTAAAACCAATAGTAATCGAATGACATAGAGTTTTTATTCAAAAAGACTTCAGTATAGGGGGTATTCACTAGCAAACTTTCGCTTTTCCCAAAATAAGGTCAAAATCCCCAAAATACTATTTTTCCTATAAATCCTAAACGAAACGATGTCCCACAAATTTGAATACAGCAATGGAAAGCTAAAACCAATAGTAATCGAATGACATAGAGTTTTTATTCAAAAAGACATCAGTATAGGGGGTATTCACTAACAAACTTTCGCTTTTCCCAAAATAAGGTCAAAATCCCCAAAATACTATTTTTCCTATAAATCCTAAACGAAACGATGTCCCACAAATTTGAATACAGCAATGGAAAGCTAAAACCAATAGTAATCGAATGACATAGAGCTTTTGTTCAAAAAGACTTCAGTATAGGGGGTATTCACTAACAAACTTTCGCTTTTCCCAAAATAAGGTCAAAATCCCCAAAATACTATTTTTCCTATAAATCCTAAACGAAACGATGTCCCACAAATTTGAATACAGCAGTGGAAAGCTAAAACCAATAGTATTCGAATGACATTGAGTTTTTATTCAAAAAGACTTCAGTATAGGGGGTATTCACTAACAAACTTTCGCTTTTCCCAAAATAAGGTCAAAATCCCCAAAATACTATTTTTCCTATAAATCCTAAACGAAACGATGTCCCACAAATTTGAATACAGCAATGGAAAGCTAAAACCAATAGTAATCGAATGACATAGAGCTTTTATTCAAAAAGACTTCAGTATAGGGGGTATTCACTAACAAACTTTCGCTTTTCCCAAAATAAGGTCAAAATCCCCAAAATACTATATTTCCTATAAATCCTAAACGAAACGATGTCCCACAAATTTGAATACAGCAATGGAAAGCTAAAACCAATAGTAATCGAATGACATAGAGTGTTTATTCAAAAAGACTTCAGTATAGGGGGTATACACTAACAAACTTTCGCTTTTCCCAAAATAAGGTCAAAATCCCCAAAATACTATTTTTCCTATAAATCCTAAACGAAACGATGTCCCACAAATTTGAATACAGCAGTGGAAAGCTAAAACCAATAGTAATCGAATGACATAGAGCTTTTATTCAAAAAGACTTCAGTATAGGGGGTATTGAGTAACAAACTTTCAATTTTCCCAAAATAAGGTCAAAATCCCCAAAATACTATATTTCCTATAAATCCTAAACGAAACGATGTCCCACAAATTTGAATACAGCAATGGAAAGCTAAAACCAATAGTAATCGAATGACATAGAGTGTTTATTCAAAAAGACTTCAGTATAGGGGGTATACACTAACAAACTTTCGCTTTTCCCAAAATAAGGTCAAAATCCCCAAAATACTATTTTTCCTATAAATCCTAAACGAAACGATGTCCCACAAATTTGAATACAGCAATGGAAAGCTAAAACCAATAGTAATCGAATGACATATAGTTTTTACTCAAAAAGACTTCAGTATAGGGGTATTCACTAACAAACTTTCGCTTTTCCCAAAATAAGGTCAAAATCCCCAAAATACTATTTTTCCTATAAATCCTAAACGAAACGATGTCCCACAAATTTGAATACAGCAATGGAAAGCTAAAACCAATAGTAATCGAATGACATAGAGCTTTTATTCAAAAAGACTTCAGTATAGGGGGTATTCACTAACAAACTTTCGCTTTTCCCAAAATAAGGTCAAAATCCCCAAAATACTATTTTTCCTATAAATCCTAAACGAAACGATGTCCCACAAATTTGAATACAGCAATGGAAAGCTAAAACCAATAGTAATCGAATGACATAGAGCTTTTATTCAAAAAGACTTCAGTATAGGGGGTATTCACTAACAAACTTTCGCTTTTCCCAAAATAAGGTCAAAATCCCCAAAATACTATATTTCCTATAAATCCTAAACGAAACGATGTCCCACAAATTTGAATACAGCAATGGAAAGCTAAAACCAATAGTAATCGAATGACATAGAGTGTTTATTCAAAAAGACTTCAGTATAGGGGGTATACACTAACAAACTTTCGCTTTTCCCAAAATAAGGTCAAAATCCCCAAAATACTATTTTTCCTATAAATCCTAAACGAAACGATGTCCCACAAATTTGAATACAGCAATGGAAAGCTAAAACCAATAGTAATCGAATGACATAGAGTTTTTATTCAAAAAGACTTCAGTATAGGGGGTATTCACTAGCAAACTTTCGCTTTTCCCAAAATAAGGTCAAAATCTCCAAAATACTATTTTTCCTATAAATCCTAAACGAAACGATGTCCCACAAATTTGAATACAGCAATGGAAAGCTAAAACCAATAGTAATCGAATGACATAGAGTTTTTATTCAAAAAGACTTCAGTATAGGGGGTATTCACTAACAAACTTTCGCTTTTCCCAAAATAAGGTCAAAATCCCCAAAATACTATTTTTCCTATAAATCCTAAACGAAACGATGTCCCACAAATTTGAATACAGCAATGGAAAGCTAAAACCAATAGTAATCGAATGACATAGAGTTTTTATTCAAAAAGACTTCAGTATAGGGGGTATTCACTAGCAAACTTTCGCTTTTCCCAAAATAAGGTCAAAATCCCCAAAATACTATTTTTCCTATAAATTTTAAACGAAACGATGTCCCACAAATTTGAATACAGCAATGGAAAGCTAAAACCAATAGTAATCGAATGACATAGAGTTTTTATTCAAAAAGACATCAGTATAGGGGGTATTCACTAGCAAACTTTCGCTTTTCCCAAAATAAGGTCAAAATCCCCAAAATACTATTTTTCCTATAAATCCTAAACGAAACGATGTCCCACAAATTTGAATACAGCAATGGAAAGCTAAAACCAATAGTAATCGAATGACATATAGTTTTTACTCAAAAAGACTTCAGTATAGGGGTATTCACTAACAAACTTTCGCTTTTCAGAAAAATAACCTAAGCAAAACGAAAAATTCGATCACGGCAATGGAGAGCCTAAAACACAGCAATGGAAAGCTAAAACCAATAGTAATCGAATGACATATAGTTTTTATTCAAAAAGACTTCAGTATAGGGGGTATTCACTAGCAAACTTTCGCTTTTCCCAAAATAAGGTCAAAATCCCCAAAATACTATTTTTCCTATAAATCCTAAACGAAACGATGTCCCACAAATTTGAATACAGCAATGGAAAGCTAAAACCAATAGTAATCGAATGACATAGAGTTTTTATTCAAAAAGACTTCAGTATAGGGGGTATTCACTAGCAAACTTTCGCTTTTCCCAAAATAAGGTCAAAATCCCCAAAATACTATTTTTCCTATAAATCCTAAACGAAACGATGTCCCACAAATTTGAATACAGCAATGGAAAGCTAAAACCAATAGTAATCGAATGACATAGAGTTTTTATTCAAAAAGACATCAGTATAGGGGGTATTCACTAACAAACTTTCGCTTTTCCCAAAATAAGGTCAAAATCCCCAAAATACTATTTTTCCTATAAATCCTAAACGAAACGATGTCCCACAAATTTGAATACAGCAATGGAAAGCTAAAACCAATAGTAATCGAATGACATAGAGCTTTTGTTCAAAAAGACTTCAGTATAGGGGGTATTCACTAACAAACTTTCGCTTTTCCCAAAATAAGGTCAAAATCCCCAAAATACTATTTTTCCTATAAATCCTAAACGAAACGATGTCCCACAAATTTGAATACAGCAGTGGAAAGCTAAAACCAATAGTATTCGAATGACATTGAGTTTTTATTCAAAAAGACTTCAGTATAGGGGGTATTCACTAACAAACTT
This sequence comes from Phania funesta, assembly GCA_963932375.1. Classification (NCBI taxonomy): domain Eukaryota; kingdom Metazoa; phylum Arthropoda; class Insecta; order Diptera; family Tachinidae; genus Phania; species Phania funesta. The sequence goes on from OZ010654.1 coordinate 46,678,280, forward strand.
TCGCTTTTCCCAAAATAAGGTCAAAATCCCCAAAATACTATTTTTCCTATAAATCCTAAACGAAACGATGTCCCACAAATTTGAATACAGCAATGGAAAGCTAAAACCAATAGTAATCGAATGACATAGAGCTTTTATTCAAAAAGACTTCAGTATAGGGGGTATTCACTAACAAACTTTCGCTTTTCCCAAAATAAGGTCAAAATCCCCAAAATACTATATTTCCTATAAATCCTAAACGAAACGATGTCCCACAAATTTGAATACAGCAATGGAAAGCTAAAACCAATAGTAATCGAATGACATAGAGTGTTTATTCAAAAAGACTTCAGTATAGGGGGTATACACTAACAAACTTTCGCTTTTCCCAAAATAAGGTCAAAATCCCCAAAATACTATTTTTCCTATAAATCCTAAACGAAACGATGTCCCACAAATTTGAATACAGCAGTGGAAAGCTAAAACCAATAGTAATCGAATGACATAGAGCTTTTATTCAAAAAGACTTCAGTATAGGGGGTATTGAGTAACAAACTTTCAATTTTCCCAAAATAAGGTCAAAATCCCCAAAATACTATATTTCCTATAAATCCTAAACGAAACGATGTCCCACAAATTTGAATACAGCAATGGAAAGCTAAAACCAATAGTAATCGAATGACATAGAGTGTTTATTCAAAAAGACTTCAGTATAGGGGGTATACACTAACAAACTTTCGCTTTTCCCAAAATAAGGTCAAAATCCCCAAAATACTATTTTTCCTATAAATCCTAAACGAAACGATGTCCCACAAATTTGAATACAGCAATGGAAAGCTAAAACCAATAGTAATCGAATGACATATAGTTTTTACTCAAAAAGACTTCAGTATAGGGGTATTCACTAACAAACTTTCGCTTTTCAGAAAAATAACCTAAGCAAAACGAAAAATTCGATCACGGCAATGGAGAGCCTAAAACACAGCAATGGAAAGCTAAAACCAATAGTAATCGAATGACATATAGTTTTTATTCAAAAAGACTTCAGTATAGGGGGTATTCACTAGCAAACTTTCGCTTTTCCCAAAATAAGGTCAAAATCCCCAAAATACTATTTTTCCTATAAATCCTAAACGAAACGATGTCCCACAAATTTGAATACAGCAATGGAAAGCTAAAACCAATAGTAATCGAATGACATAGAGTTTTTATTCAAAAAGACTTCAGTATAGGGGGTATTCACTAGCAAACTTTCGCTTTTCCCAAAATAAGGTCAAAATCCCCAAAATACTATTTTTCCTATAAATCCTAAACGAAACGATGTCCCACAAATTTGAATACAGCAATGGAAAGCTAAAACCAATAGTAATCGAATGACATAGAGTTTTTATTCAAAAAGACATCAGTATAGGGGGTATTCACTAACAAACTTTCGCTTTTCCCAAAATAAGGTCAAAATCCCCAAAATACTATTTTTCCTATAAATCCTAAACGAAACGATGTCCCACAAATTTGAATACAGCAATGGAAAGCTAAAACCAATAGTAATCGAATGACATAGAGCTTTTGTTCAAAAAGACTTCAGTATAGGGGGTATTCACTAACAAACTTTCGCTTTTCCCAAAATAAGGTCAAAATCCCCAAAATACTATTTTTCCTATAAATCCTAAACGAAACGATGTCCCACAAATTTGAATACAGCAGTGGAAAGCTAAAACCAATAGTAATCGAATGGCATAGAGTTTTTATTCAAAAAAACTTCAGTATAGGGGGTATTCACTAACAAACTTTCGCTTTTCCCAAAATAAGGTCAAAATCCCCAAAATACTATTTTTCCTATAAATCCTAAACGAAACGATGTCCCACAAATTTGAATACAGCAGTGGAAAGCTAAAACCAATAGTAATCGAATGACATAGAGCTTTTATTCAAAAAGACTTCAGTATAGGGGGTATTCAGTAACAAACTTTCGCTTTTCCCAAAATAAGGTCAAAATCCCCAAAATACTATATTTCCTATAAATCCTAAACGAAACGATGTCCCACAAATTTGAATACAGCAATGGAAAGCTAAAACCAATAGTAATCGAATGACATAGAGTTTTTATTCAAAAAGACATCAGTATAGGGGGTATTCACTAACAAACTTTCGCTTTTCCCAAAATAAGGTCAAAATCCCCAAAATACTATTTTTCCTATAAATCCTAAACGAAACGATGTCCCACAAATTTGAATACAGCAATGGAAAGCTAAAACCAATAGTAATCGAATGACATAAAGTTTTTATTCAAAAAGACTTCAGTATAGGGGGTATTCACTAGCAAACTTTCGCTTTTCCCAAAATAAGGTCAAAATCCCCGAAATACTATTTTTCCTATAAATCCTAAACGAAACGATGTCCCACAAATTTGAATACAGCAATGGAAAGCTAAAACCAATAGTAATCGAATGACATATAGTTTTTATTCAAAAAGACTTCAGTATAGGGGGTATTCACTAACAAACTTTCATTTTTCCCACAATCAAAATCCCCAAAATACTATTTTGCCTATAACACCTAAACGAAACGATGTCCCACAAATTTGAATACAGCAATGGAAAGCTAAAACCAATAGTAATCGAATGACATAGAGTGTTTATTCAAAAAGACTTCAGTATAGGGGGTATACACTAACAAACTTTCGCTTTTCCCAAAATAAGGTCAAAATCCCCAAAATACTATTTTTCCTATAAATCCTAAACGAAACGATGTCCCACAAATTTGAATACAGCAATGGAAAGCTAAAACCAATAGTAATCGAATGACATAGAGTTTTTATTCAAAAAGACTTCAGTATAGGGGGTATTCACTAACAAACTTTCGCTTTTCCCAAAATAAGGTCAAAATCCCCAAAATACTATTTTTCCTATAAATCCTAAACGAAACGATGTCCCACAAATTTGAATACAGCAATGGAAAGCTAAAACCAATAGTAATCGAATGACATTGAGTTTTTATTCAAAAAGACTTCAGTATAGGGGGTATTCACTAACAAACTTTCGCTTTTCCCAAAATAAGGTCAAAATCCCCAAAATACTATTTTTCCTATAAATCCTAAACGAAACGATGTCCCACAAATTTGAATACAGCAATGGAAAGCTAAAACCAATAGTAATCGAATGACATAGAGCTTTTATTCAAAAAGACTTCAGTATAGGGGGTATTCACTAACAAACTTTCGCTTTTCCCAAAATAAGGTCAAAATCCCCAAAATAACAATATTTCCTATAAATCCTAAACGAAACGATGTCCCACAAATTTGAATACAGCAATGGAAAGCTAAAACCAATAGTAATCGAATGACATAGAGTGTTTATTCAAAAAGACTTCAGTATAGGGGGTATACACTAACAAACTTTCGCTTTTCCCAAAATAAGGTCAAAATCCCCAAAATACTATTTTTCCTATAAATCCTAAACGAAACGATGTCCCACAAATTTGAATACAGCAATGGAAAGCTAAAACCAATAGTAATCGAATGCCATAGAGTTTTTATTCAAAAAGACTTCAGTATAGGGGGTATTCACTTGCAAACTTTCGCTTTTCCCAAAATAAGGTCAAAATCCCCAAAACACTATTTTTCCTATAAATCCTAAACGAAACGATGTCCCACAAATTTGAATACAGCAATGGAAACCTAAAACCAATAGTAATCGAATGACATAGAGTTTTTATTCAAAAAGACTTCAGTATAGGGGGTATTCACTAACAAACTTTCGCTTTTCCCAAAATAAGGTCAAAATCCCCAAAATACTATTTTTCCTATAAATCCTAAACGAAACGATGTCCCACAAATTTGAATACAGCAATGGAAAGCTAAAACCAATAGTAATCGAATGACATAAAGTTTTTATTCAAAAAGACTTCAGTATAGGGGGTATTCACTAACAAACTTTCGCTTTTCCCAAAATAAGGTCAAAATCCCCAAAATACTATTTTTCCTATAAATCCTAAACGAAACGATGTCCCACAAATTTGAATACAGCAGTGGAAAGCTAAAACCAATAGTAATCGAATGACATAGAGTTTTTATTCAAAAAGACATCAGTATAGGGGGTATTCACTAACAAACTTTCGCTTTTCCCAAAATAAGGTCAAAATCCCCAAAATACTATTTTTCCTATAAATCCTAAACGAAACGATGTCCCACAAATTTGAATACAGCAATGGAAAGCTAAAACCAATAGTAATCGAATGACATAGAGCTTTTGTTCAAAAAGACTTCAGTATAGGGGGTATTCACTAACAAACTTTCGCTTTTCCCAAAATAAGGTCAAAATCCCCAAAATACTATTTTTCCTATAAATCCTAAACGAAACGATGTCCCACAAATTTGAATACAGCAGTGGAAAGCTAAAACCAATAGTAATCGAATGGCATAGAGTTTTTATTCAAAAAAACTTCAGTATAGGGGGTATTCACTAACAAACTTTCGCTTTTCCCAAAATAAGGTCAAAATCCCCAAAATACTATTTTTCCTATAAATCCTAAACGAAACGATGTCCCACAAATTTGAATACAGCAGTGGAAAGCTAAAACCAATAGTAATCGAATGACATAGAGCTTTTATTCAAAAAGACTTCAGTATAGGGGGTATTCAGTAACAAACTTTCGCTTTTCCCAAAATAAGGTCAAAATCCCCAAAATACTATATTTCCTATAAATCCTAAACGAAACGATGTCCCACAAATTTGAATACAGCAATGGAAAGCTAAAACCAATAGTAATCGAATGACATAGAGTTTTTATTCAAAAAGACATCAGTATAGGGGGTATTCACTAACAAACTTTCGCTTTTCCCAAAATAAGGTCAAAATCCCCAAAATACTATTTTTCCTATAAATCCTAAACGAAACGATGTCCCACAAATTTGAATACAGCAATGGAAAGCTAAAACCAATAGTAATCGAATGACATAAAGTTTTTATTCAAAAAGACTTCAGTATAGGGGGTATTCACTAGCAAACTTTCGCTTTTCCCAAAATAAGGTCAAAATCCCCGAAATACTATTTTTCCTATAAATCCTAAACGAAACGATGTCCCACAAATTTGAATACAGCAATGGAAAGCTAAAACCAATAGTAATCGAATGACATATAGTTTTTATTCAAAAAGACTTCAGTATAGGGGGTATTCACTAACAAACTTTCATTTTTCCCACAATCAAAATCCCCAAAATACTATTTTGCCTATAACACCTAAACGAAACGATGTCCCACAAATTTGAATACAGCAATGGAAAGCTAAAACCAATAGTAATCGAATGACATAGAGTGTTTATTCAAAAAGACTTCAGTATAGGGGGTATACACTAACAAACTTTCGCTTTTCCCAAAATAAGGTCAAAATCCCCAAAATACTATTTTTCCTATAAATCCTAAACGAAACGATGTCCCACAAATTTGAATACAGCAATGGAAAGCTAAAACCAATAGTAATCGAATGACATAGAGTTTTTATTCAAAAAGACTTCAGTATAGGGGGTATTCACTAACAAACTTTCGCTTTTCCCAAAATAAGGTCAAAATCCCCAAAATACTATTTTTCCTATAAATCCTAAACGAAACGATGTCCCACAAATTTGAATACAGCAATGGAAAGCTAAAACCAATAGTAATCGAATGACATTGAGTTTTTATTCAAAAAGACTTCAGTATAGGGGGTATTCACTAACAAACTTTCGCTTTTCCCAAAATAAGGTCAAAATCCCCAAAATACTATTTTTCCTATAAATCCTAAACGAAACGATGTCCCACAAATTTGAATACAGCAATGGAAAGCTAAAACCAATAGTAATCGAATGACATAGAGCTTTTATTCAAAAAGACTTCAGTATAGGGGGTATTCACTAACAAACTTTCGCTTTTCCCAAAATAAGGTCAAAATCCCCAAAATAACAATATTTCCTATAAATCCTAAACGAAACGATGTCCCACAAATTTGAATACAGCAATGGAAAGCTAAAACCAATAGTAATCGAATGACATAGAGTGTTTATTCAAAAAGACTTCAGTATAGGGGGTATACACTAACAAACTTTCGCTTTTCCCAAAATAAGGTCAAAATCCCCAAAATACTATTTTTCCTATAAATCCTAAACGAAACGATGTCCCACAAATTTGAATACAGCAATGGAAAGCTAAAACCAATAGTAATCGAATGCCATAGAGTTTTTATTCAAAAAGACTTCAGTATAGGGGGTATTCACTTGCAAACTTTCGCTTTTCCCAAAATAAGGTCAAAATCCCCAAAACACTATTTTTCCTATAAATCCTAAACGAAACGATGTCCCACAAATTTGAATACAGCAATGGAAACCTAAAACCAATAGTAATCGAATGACATAGAGTTTTTATTCAAAAAGACTTCAGTATAGGGGGTATTCACTAACAAACTTTCGCTTTTCCCAAAATAAGGTCAAAATCCCCAAAATACTATTTTTCCTATAAATCCTAAACGAAACGATGTCCCACAAATTTGAATACAGCAATGGAAAGCTAAAACCAATAGTAATCGAATGACATAAAGTTTTTATTCAAAAAGACTTCAGTATAGGGGGTATTCACTAACAAACTTTCGCTTTTCCCAAAATAAGGTCAAAATCCCCAAAATACTATTTTTCCTATAAATCCTAAACGAAACGATGTCCCACAAATTTGAATACAGCAGTGGAAAGCTAAAACCAATAGTAATCGAATGACATAGAGCTTTTATTCAAAAAGACTTCAGTATAGGGGGTATTGAGTAACAAACTTTCAATTTTCCCAAAATAAGGTCAAAATCCCCAAAATACTATATTTCCTATAAATCCTAAACGAAACGATGTCCCACAAATTTGAATACAGCAATGGAAAGCTAAAACCAATAGTAATCGAATGACATAGAGTGTTTATTCAAAAAGACTTCAGTATAGGGGGTATACACTAACAAACTTTCGCTTTTCCCAAAATAAGGTCAAAATCCCCAAAATACTATTTTTCCTATAAATCCTAAACGAAACGATGTCCCACAAATTTGAATACAGCAATGGAAAGCTAAAACCAATAGTAATCGAATGACATATAGTTTTTACTCAAAAAGACTTCAGTATAGGGGTATTCACTAACAAACTTTCGCTTTTCAGAAAAATAACCTAAGCAAAACGAAAAATTCGATCACGGCAATGGAGAGCCTAAAACACAGCAATGGAAAGCTAAAACCAATAGTAATCGAATGACATATAGTTTTTATTCAAAAAGACTTCAGTATAGGGGGTATTCACTAGCAAACTTTCGCTTTTCCCAAAATAAGGTCAAAATCCCCAAAATACTATTTTTCCTATAAATCCTAAACGAAACGATGTCCCACAAATTTGAATACAGCAATGGAAAGCTAAAACCAATAGTAATCGAATGACATAGAGTTTTTATTCAAAAAGACTTCAGTATAGGGGGTATTCACTAGCAAACTTTCGCTTTTCCCAAAATAAGGTCAAAATCCCCAAAATACTATTTTTCCTATAAATCCTAAACGAAACGATGTCCCACAAATTTGAATACAGCAATGGAAAGCTAAAACCAATAGTAATCGAATGACATAGAGTTTTTATTCAAAAAGACATCAGTATAGGGGGTATTCACTAACAAACTTTCGCTTTTCCCAAAATAAGGTCAAAATCCCCAAAATACTATTTTTCCTATAAATCCTAAACGAAACGATGTCCCACAAATTTGAATACAGCAATGGAAAGCTAAAACCAATAGTAATCGAATGACATAGAGCTTTTGTTCAAAAAGACTTCAGTATAGGGGGTATTCACTAACAAACTTTCGCTTTTCCCAAAATAAGGTCAAAATCCCCAAAATACTATTTTTCCTATAAATCCTAAACGAAACGATGTCCCACAAATTTGAATACAGCAGTGGAAAGCTAAAACCAATAGTATTCGAATGACATTGAGTTTTTATTCAAAAAGACTTCAGTATAGGGGGTATTCACTAACAAACTTTCGCTTTTCCCAAAATAAGGTCAAAATCCCCAAAATACTATTTTTCCTATAAATCCTAAACGAAACGATGTCCCACAAATTTGAATACAGCAATGGAAAGCTAAAACCAATAGTAATCGAATGACATAGAGCTTTTATTCAAAAAGACTTCAGTATAGGGGGTATTCACTAACAAACTTTCGCTTTTCCCAAAATAAGGTCAAAATCCCCAAAATACTATATTTCCTATAAATCCTAAACGAAACGATGTCCCACAAATTTGAATACAGCAATGGAAAGCTAAAACCAATAGTAATCGAATGACATAGAGTGTTTATTCAAAAAGACTTCAGTATAGGGGGTATACACTAACAAACTTTCGCTTTTCCCAAAATAAGGTCAAAATCCCCAAAATACTATTTTTCCTATAAATCCTAAACGAAACGATGTCCCACAAATTTGAATACAGCAATGGAAAGCTAAAACCAATAGTAATCGAATGACATAGAGTTTTTATTCAAAAAGACTTCAGTATAGGGGGTATTCACTAGCAAACTTTCGCTTTTCCCAAAATAAGGTCAAAATCCCCAAAATACTATTTTTCCTATAAATCCTAAACGAAACGATGTCCCACAAATTTGAATACAGCAATGGAAAGCTAAAACCAATAGTAATCGAATGACATAGAGTTTTTATTCAAAAAGACATCAGTATAGGGGGTATTCACTAGCAAACTTTCGCTTTTCCCAAAATAAGGTCAAAATCCCCAAAATACTATTTTTCCTATAAATCCTAAACGAAACGATGTCCCACAAATTTGAATACAGCAATGGAAAGCTAAAACCAATAGTAATCGAATGACATATAGTTTTTACTCAAAAAGACTTCAGTATAGGGGTATTCACTAACAAACTTTCGTTTTTCAGAAAAATAACCTAAGCAAAACGAAAAATTCGATCACGGCAATGGAGAGCCTAAAACACAGCAATGGAAAGCTAAAACCAATAGTAATCGAATGACATATAGTTTTTATTCAAAAAGACTTCAGTATAGGGGGTATTCACTAGCAAACTTTCGCTTTTCCCAAAATAAGGTCAAAATCCCCAAAATACTATTTTTCCTATAAATCCTAAACGAAACGATGTCCCACAAATTTGAATACAGCAATGGAAAGCTAAAACCAATAGTAATCGAATGACATAGAGTTTTTATTCAAAAAGACTTCAGTATAGGGGGTATTCACTAGCAAACTTTCGCTTTTCCCAAAATAAGGTCAAAATCCCCAAAATACTATTTTTCCTATAAATCCTAAACGAAACGATGTCCCACAAATTTGAATACAGCAGTGGAAAGCTAAAACCAATAGTAATCGAATGACATAGAGTTTTTATTCAAAAAGACTTCAGTATAGGGGGTATTCACTAGCAAACTTTCGCTTTTCCCAAAATAAGGTCAAAATCCCCAAAATACTCTTTTTCCTATAAATCCTAAACGAAACGATGTCCCACAAATTTGAATACAGCAGTGGAAAGCTAAAACCAATAGTAATCGAATGACATAGAGTTTTTATTCAAAAAGACTTCAGTATAGGGGGTATTCACTAGCAAACTTTCGCTTTTCCCAAAATAAGGTCAAAATCCCCAAAATACTATTTTTCCTATAAATCCTAAACGAAACGATGTCCCACAAATTTGAATACAGCAGTGGAAAGCTAAAACCAATAGTAATCGAATGACATAGAGTTTTTATTCAAAAAGACTTCAGTATAGGGGGTATTCACTAACAAACTTTCGCTTTTCCCAAAATAAGGTCAAAATCCCCAAAATACTATTTGTCCTATAAATCCTAAACGAAACGATGTCCCACAAACTTGAATACAGCAATGGAAAGCTAAAACCAATAGTAATCGAATGACATAGAGTTTTTATTCAAAAAGACTTCAGTATAGGGGGTATTCACTAGCAAACTTTCGCTTTTCCCAAAATAAGGTCAAAATCCCCAAAATACTATTTTTCCTATAAATCCTAAACGAAACGATGTCCCACAAATTTGAATACAGCAATGGAAAGCTAAAACCAATAGTAATCGAATGACATAGAGTGTTTATTCAAAAAGACTTCAGTATAGGGGGTATACACTAACAAACTTTCGCTTTTCCCAAAATATGGTCAAAATCCCCAAAATACTATTTTTTCTATAAATCCTAAACGAAACGATGTCCCACAAATTTGAATACAGCAATGGAAAGCTAAAACCAATAGTAATCGAATGACATAGAGTTTTTATTCAAAAAGACTTCAGTATAGGGGGTATTCACTAGCAAACTTTCGCTTTTCCCAAAATAAGGTCAAAATCCCCAAAATACTATTTTTCCTATAAATCCTAAACGAAACGATGTCCCACAAATTTGAATACAGCAGTGGAAAGCTAAAACCAATAGTAATCGAATGACATAGAGTTTTTATTCAAAAAGACTTCAGTATAGGGGGTATACACTAACAAACTTTCGCTTTTCCCAAAATAAGGTCAAAATCCCCAAAATACTATTTTTCCTATAAATCCTAAACGAAACGATGTCCCACAAATTTGAATACAGCAATGGAAAGCTAAAACCAATGGTAATCGAATGACATAGAGTTTTTATTCAAAAAGACTTCAGTATAGGGGGTATTCACTAACAAACTTTCGCTTTTCCCAAAATAAGGTCAAAATCCCCAAAATACTATTTTTCCTATAAATCCTAAACGAAACGATGTCCCACAAATTTGAATACAGCAATGGAAAGCTAAAACCAATAGTAATCGAATGACATATAGTTTTTATTCAAAAAGACTTCAGTATAGGGGGTATTCACTAGCAAACTTTCGCTTTTCCCAAAATAAGGTCAAAATCCCCAAAATACTATTTTTCCTATAAATCCTAAACGAAACGATGTCCCACAAATTTGAATACAGCAATGGAAAGCTAAAACCAATAGTAATCGAATGACATAGAGTTTTTATTCAAAAAGACTTCAGTATAGGGGGTATTCACTAGCAAACTTTCGCTTTTCCCAAAATAAGGTCAAAATCCCCAAAATACTATTTTTCCTATAAATCCTAAACGAAACGATGTCCCACAAATTTGAATACAGCAATGGAAAGCTAAAACCAATAGTAATCGAATGACATAGAGTTTTTATTCAAAAAGACATCAGTATAGGGGGTATTCACTAACAAACTTTCGCTTTTCCCAAAATAAGGTCAAAATCCCCAAAATACTATTTTTCCTATAAATCCTAAACGAAACGATGTCCCACAAATTTGAATACAGCAATGGAAAGCTAAAACCAATAGTAATCGAATGACATAGAGCTTTTGTTCAAAAAGACTTCAGTATAGGGGGTATTCACTAACAAACTTTCGCTTTTCCCAAAATAAGGTCAAAATCCCCAAAATACTATTTTTCCTATAAATCCTAAACGAAACGATGTCCCACAAATTTGAATACAGCAGTGGAAAGCTAAAACCAATAGTATTCGAATGACATTGAGTTTTTATTCAAAAAGACTTCAGTATAGGGGGTATTCACTAACAAACTTTCGCTTTTCCCAAAATAAGGTCAAAATCCCCAAAATACTATTTTTCCTATAAATCCTAAACGAAACGATGTCCCACAAATTTGAATACAGCAATGGAAAGCTAAAACCAATAGTAATCGAATGACATAGAGCTTTTATTCAAAAAGACTTCAGTATAGGGGGTATTCACTAACAAACTTTCGCTTTTCCCAAAATAAGGTCAAAATCCCCAAAATACTATATTTCCTATAAATCCTAAACGAAACGATGTCCCACAAATTTGAATACAGCAATGGAAAGCTAAAACCAATAGTAATCGAATGACATAGAGTGTTTATTCAAAAAGACTTCAGTATAGGGGGTATACACTAACAAACTTTCGCTTTTCCCAAAATAAGGTCAAAATCCCCAAAATACTATTTTTCCTATAAATCCTAAACGAAACGATGTCCCACAAATTTGAATACAGCAATGGAAAGCTAAAACCAATAGTAATCGAATGACATAGAGTTTTTATTCAAAAAGACTTCAGTATAGGGGGTATTCACTAGCAAACTTTCGCTTTTCCCAAAATAAGGTCAAAATCCCCAAAATACTATTTTTCCTATAAATCCTAAACGAAACGATGTCCCACAAATTTGAATACAGCAATGGAAAGCTAAAACCAATAGTAATCGAATGACATAGAGTTTTTATTCAAAAAGACTTCAGTATAGGGGGTATTCACTAGCAAACTTTCGCTTTTCCCAAAATAAGGTCAAAATCCCCAAAATACTATTTTTCCTATAAATTTTAAACGAAACGATGTCCCACAAATTTGAATACAGCAATGGAAAGCTAAAACCAATAGTAATCGAATGACATAGAGTTTTTATTCAAAAAGACATCAGTATAGGGGGTATTCACTAGCAAACTTTCGCTTTTCCCAAAATAAGGTCAAAATCCCCAAAATACTATTTTTCCTATAAATCCTAAACGAAACGATGTCCCACAAATTTGAATACAGCAATGGAAAGCTAAAACCAATAGTAATCGAATGACATATAGTTTTTACTCAAAAAGACTTCAGTGTAGGGGTATTCACTAACAAACTTTCGCTTTTCAGAAAAATAACCTAAGCAAAACGAAAAATTCGATCACGGCAATGGAGAGCCTAAAACACAGCAATGGAAAGCTAAAACCAATAGTAATCGAATGACATATAGTTTTTATTCAAAAAGACTTCAGTATAGGGGGTATTCACTAGCAAACTTTCGCTTTTCCCAAAATAAGGTCAAAATCCCCAAAATACTATTTTTCCTATAAATCCTAAACGAAACGATGTCCCACAAATTTGAATACAGCAATGGAAAGCTAAAACCAATAGTAATCGAATGACATAGAGTTTTTATTCAAAAAGACTTCAGTATAGGGGGTATTCACTAGCAAACTTTCGCTTTTCCCAAAATAAGGTCAAAATCCCCAAAATACTATTTTTCCTATAAATCCTAAACGAAACGATGTCCCACAAATTTGAATACAGCAGTGGAAAGCTAAAACCAATAGTAATCGAATGACATAGAGTTTTTATTCAAAAAGACTTCAGTATAGGGGGTATTCACTAGCAAACTTTCGCTTTTCCCAAAATAAGGTCAAAATCCCCAAAATACTCTTTTTCCTATAAATCCTAAACGAAACGATGTCCCACAAATTTGAATACAGCAGTGGAAAGCTAAAACCAATAGTAATCGAATGACATAGAGTTTTTATTCAAAAAGACTTCAGTATAGGGGGTATTCACTAGCAAACTTTCGCTTTTCCCAAAATAAGGTCAAAATCCCCAAAATACTATTTTTCCTATAAATCCTAAACGAAACGATGTCCCACAAATTTGAATACAGCAGTGGAAAGCTAAAACCAATAGTAATCGAATGACATAGAGTTTTTATTCAAAAAGACTTCAGTATAGGGGGTATTCACTAACAAACTTTCGCTTTTCCCAAAATAAGGTCAAAATCCCCAAAATACTATTTGTCCTATAAATCCTAAACGAAACGATGTCCCACAAACTTGAATACAGCAATGGAAAGCTAAAACCAATAGTAATCGAATGACATAGAGTTTTTATTCAAAAAGACTTCAGTATAGGGGGTATTCACTAGCAAACTTTCGCTTTTCCCAAAATAAGGTCAAAATCCCCAAAATACTATTTTTCCTATAAATCCTAAACGAAACGATGTCCCACAAATTTGAATACAGCAATGGAAAGCTAAAACCAATAGTAATCGAATGACATAGAGTGTTTATTCAAAAAGACTTCAGTATAGGGGGTATACACTAACAAACTTTCGCTTTTCCCAAAATATGGTCAAAATCCCCAAAATACTATTTTTTCTATAAATCCTAAACCAAACGATGTTCCACAAATTTGAATACAGCAATGGAAAGCTAAAACCAATAGTAATCGAATGACATAGAGTTTTTATTCAAAAAGACTTCAGTATAGGGGGTATTCACTAGCAAACTTTCGCTTTTCCCAAAATAAGGTCAAAATCCCCAAAATACTATTTTTCCTATAAATCCTAAACGAAACGATGTCCCACAAATTTGAATACAGCAGTGGAAAGCTAAAACCAATAGTAATCGAATGACATAGAGTTTTTATTCAAAAAGACTTCAGTATAGGGGGTATACACTAACAAACTTTCGCTTTTCCCAAAATAAGGTCAAAATCCCCAAAATACTATTTTTCCTATAAATCCTAAACGAAACGATGTCCCACAAATTTGAATACAGCAATGGAAAGCTAAAACCAATGGTAATCGAATGACATAGAGTTTTTATTCAAAAAGACTTCAGTATAGGGGGTATTCACTAACAAACTTTCGCTTTTCCCAAAATAAGGTCAAAATCCCCAAAATACTATTTTTCCTATAAATCCTAAACGAAACGATGTCCCACAAATTTGAATACAGCAGTGGAAAGCTAAAACCAATAGTAATCGAATGACATAGAGTTTTTATTCAAAAAGACTTCAGTATAGGGGGTATACACTAACAAACTTTCGCTTTTCCCAAAATAAGGTCAAAATCCCCAAAATACTATTTTTCCTATAAATCCTAAACGAAACGATGTCCCACAAATTTGAATACAGCAATGGAAAGCTAAAACCAATGGTAATCGAATGACATAGAGCTTTTGTTCAAAAAGACTTCAGTATAGGGGGTATTCACTAACAAACTTTCGCTTTTCCCAAAATAAGGTCAAAATCCCCAAAATACTATTTTTCCTATAAATCCTAAACGAAACGATGTCCCACAAATTTGAATACAGCAGTGGAAAGCTAAAACCAATAGTATTCGAATGACATTGAGTTTTTATTCAAAAAGACTTCAGTATAGGGGGTATTCGCTAACAAACTTTCGCTTTTCCCAAAATAAGGTCAAAATCCCCAAAATACTATTTTTCCTATAAATCCTAAACGAAACGATGTCCCACAAATTTGAATACAGCAATGGAAAGCTAAAACCAATAGTAATCGAATGACATAGAGCTTTTATTCAAAAAGACTTCAGTATAGGGGGTATTCACTAACAAACTTTCGCTTTTCCCAAAATAAGGTCAAAATCCCCAAAATACTATATTTCCTATAAATCCTAAACGAAACGATGTCCCACAAATTTGAATACAGCAATGGAAAGCTAAAACCAATAGTAATCGAATGACATAGAGTGTTTATTCAAAAAGACTTCAGTATAGGGGGTATACACTAACAAACTTTCGCTTTTCCCAAAATAAGGTCAAAATCCCCAAAATACTATTTTTCCTATAAATCCTAAACGAAACGATGTCCCACAAATTTGAATACAGCAATGGAAAGCTAAAACCAATAGTAATCGAATGACATAGAGTTTTTATTCAAAAAGACTTCAGTATAGGGGGTATTCACTAGCAAACTTTCGCTTTTCCCAAAATAAGGTCAAAATCCCCAAAATACTATTTTTCCTATAAATCCTAAACGAAACGATGTCCCACAAATTTGAATACAGCAATGGAAAGCTAAAACCAATAGTAATCGAATGACATAGAGTTTTTATTCAAAAAGACTTCAGTATAGGGGGTATTCACTAGCAAACTTTCGCTTTTCCCAAAATAAGGTCAAAATCCCCAAAATACTATTTTTCCTATAAATTTTAAACGAAACGATGTCCCACAAATTTGAATACAGCAATGGAAAGCTAAAACCAATAGTAATCGAATGACATAGAGTTTTTATTCAAAAAGACATCAGTATAGGGGGTATTCACTAGCAAACTTTCGCTTTTCCCAAAATAAGGTCAAAATCCCCAAAATACTATTTTTCCTATAAATCCTAAACGAAACGATGTCCCACAAATTTGAATACAGCAATGGAAAGCTAAAACCAATAGTAATCGAATGACATATAGTTTTTACTCAAAAAGACTTCAGTATAGGGGTATTCACTAACAAACTTTCGCTTTTCAGAAAAATAACCTAAGCAAAACGAAAAATTCGATCACGGCAATGGAGAGCCTAAAACACAGCAATGGAAAGCTAAAACCAATAGTAATCGAATGACATATAGTTTTTATTCAAAAAGACTTCAGTATAGGGGGTATTCACTAGCAAACTTTCGCTTTTCCCAAAATAAGGTCAAAATCCCCAAAATACTATTTTTCCTATAAATCCTAAACGAAACGATGTCCCACAAATTTGAATACAGCAATGGAAAGCTAAAACCAATAGTAATCGAATGACATAGAGTTTTTATTCAAAAAGACTTCAGTATAGGGGGTATTCACTAGCAAACTTTCGCTTTTCCCAAAATAAGGTCAAAATCCCCAAAATACTATTTTTCCTATAAATCCTAAACGAAACGATGTCCCACAAATTTGAATACAGCAGTGGAAAGCTAAAACCAATAGTAATCGAATGACATAGAGTTTTTATTCAAAAAGACTTCAGTATAGGGGGTATTCACTAGCAAACTTTCGCTTTTCCCAAAATAAGGTCAAAATCCCCAAAATACTCTTTTTCCTATAAATCCTAAACGAAACGATGTCCCACAAATTTGAATACAGCAGTGGAAAGCTAAAACCAATAGTAATCGAATGACATAGAGTTTTTATTCAAAAAGACTTCAGTATAGGGGGTATTCACTAGCAAACTTTCGCTTTTCCCAAAATAAGGTCAAAATCCCCAAAATACTATTTTTCCTATAAATCCTAAACGAAACGATGTCCCACAAATTTGAATACAGCAGTGGAAAGCTAAAACCAATAGTAATCGAATGACATAGAGTTTTTATTCAAAAAGACTTCAGTATAGGGGGTATTCACTAACAAACTTTCGCTTTTCCCAAAATAAGGTCAAAATCCCCAAAATACTATTTGTCCTATAAATCCTAAACGAAACGATGTCCCACAAACTTGAATACAGCAATGGAAAGCTAAAACCAATAGTAATCGAATGACATAGAGTTTTTATTCAAAAAGACTTCAGTATAGGGGGTATTCACTAGCAAACTTTCGCTTTTCCCAAAATAAGGTCAAAATCCCCAAAATACTATTTTTCCTATAAATCCTAAACGAAACGATGTCCCACAAATTTGAATACAGCAATGGAAAGCTAAAACCAATAGTAATCGAATGACATAGAGTGTTTATTCAAAAAGACTTCAGTATAGGGGGTATACACTAACAAACTTTCGCTTTTCCCAAAATATGGTCAAAATCCCCAAAATACTATTTTTTCTATAAATCCTAAACCAAACGATGTTCCACAAATTTGAATACAGCAATGGAAAGCTAAAACCAATAGTAATCGAATGACATAGAGTTTTTATTCAAAAAGACTTCAGTATAGGGGGTATTCACTAGCAAACTTTCGCTTTTCCCAAAATAAGGTCAAAATCCCCAAAATACTATTTTTCCTATAAATCCTAAACGAAACGATGTCCCACAAATTTGAATACAGCAGTGGAAAGCTAAAACCAATAGTAATCGAATGACATAGAGTTTTTATTCAAAAAGACTTCAGTATAGGGGGTATACACTAACAAACTTTCGCTTTTCCCAAAATAAGGTCAAAATCCCCAAAATACTATTTTTCCTATAAATCCTAAACGAAACGATGTCCCACAAATTTGAATACAGCAATGGAAAGCTAAAACCAATGGTAATCGAATGACATAGAGTTTTTATTCAAAAAGACTTCAGTATAGGGGGTATTCACTAACAAACTTTCGCTTTTCCCAAAATAAGGTCAAAATCCCCAAAATACTATTTGTCCTATAAATCCTAAACGAAACGATGTCCCACAAACTTGAATACAGCAATGGAAAGCTAAAACCAATAGTAATCGAATGACATAGAGTTTTTATTCAAAAAGACTTCAGTATAGGGGGTATTCACTAGCAAACTTTCGCTTTTCCCAAAATAAGGTCAAAATCCCCAAAATACTCTTTTTCCTATAAATCCTAAACGAAACGATGTCCCACAAATTTGAATACAGCAGTGGAAAGCTAAAACCAATAGTAATCGAATGACATAGAGTTTTTATTCAAAAAGACTTCAGTATAGGGGGTATTCACTAGCAAACTTTCGCTTTTCCCAAAATAAGGTCAAAATCCCCAAAATACTATTTTTCCTATAAATCCTAAACGAAACGATGTCCCACAAATTTGAATACAGCAGTGGAAAGCTAAAACCAATAGTAATCGAATGACATAGAGTTTTTATTCAAAAAGACTTCAGTATAGGGGGTATTCACTAACAAACTTTCGCTTTTCCCAAAATAAGGTCAAAATCCCCAAAATACTATTTGTCCTATAAATCCTAAACGAAACGATGTCCCACAAACTTGAATACAGCAATGGAAAGCTAAAACCAATAGTAATCGAATGACATAGAGTTTTTATTCAAAAAGACTTCAGTATAGGGGGTATTCACTAACAAACTTTCGCTTTTCCCAAAATAAGGTCAAAATCCCCAAAATACTATATTTCCTATAAATCCTAAACGAAACGATGTCCCACAAATTTGAATACAGCAATGGAAAGCTAAAACCAATAGTAATCGAATGACATAGAGTGTTTATTCAAAAAGACTTCAGTATAGGGGGTATACACTAACAAACTTTCGCTTTTCCCAAAATAAGGTCAAAATCCCCAAAATACTATTTTTCCTATAAATCCTAAACGAAACGATGTCCCACAAATTTGAATACAGCAATGGAAAGCTAAAACCAATAGTAATCGAATGACATATAGTTTTTATTCAAAAAGACTTCAGTATAGGGGGTATTCACTAACAAACTTTCGCTTTTCCCAAAATAAGGTCAAAATCCCCAAAATACTATATTTCCTATAAATCCTAAACGAAACGATGTCCCACAAATTTGAATACAGCAATGGAAAGCTAAAACCAATAGTAATCGAATGACATAGAGTGTTTATTCAAAAAGACTTCAGTATAGGGGGTATACACTAACAAACTTTCGCTTTTCCCAAAATAAGGTCAAAATCCCCAAAATACTATTTTTCCTATAAATCCTAAACGAAACGATGTCCCACAAATTTGAATACAGCAATGGAAAGCTAAAACCAATAGTAATCGAATGACATAGAGTTTTTATTCAAAAAGACTTCAGTATAGGGGGTATTCACTAACAAACTTTCGCTTTTCCCAAAATAAGGTCAAAATCCCCAAAATACTATTTTTCCTATAAATCCTAAACGAAACGATGTCCCACAAATTTGAATACAGCAATGGAAAGCTAAAACCAATAGTAATCGAATGACATATAGTTTTTACTCAAAAAGACTTCAGTATAGGGGTATTCACTAACAAACTTTCGCTTTTCAGAAAAATAACCTAAGCAAAACGAAAAATTCGATCACGGCAATGGAGAGCCTAAAACACAGCAATGGAAAGCTAAAACCAATAGTAATCGAATGACATATAGTTTTTATTCAAAAAGACTTCAGTATAGGGGGTATTCACTAGCAAACTTTCGCTTTTCCCAAAATAAGGTCAAAATCCCCAAAATACTATTTTTCCTATAAATCCTAAACGAAACGATGTCCCACAAATTTGAATACAGCAATGGAAAGCTAAAACCAATAGTAATCGAATGACATAGAGTTTTTATTCAAAAAGACTTCAGTATAGGGGGTATTCACTAGCAAACTTTCGCTTTTCCCAAAATAAGGTCAAAATCCCCAAAATACTATTTTTCCTATAAATCCTAAACGAAACGATGTCCCACAAATTTGAATACAGCAGTGGAAAGCTAAAACCAATAGTAATCGAATGACATAGAGTTTTTATTCAAAAAGACTTCAGTATAGGGGGTATTCACTAGCAAACTTTCGCTTTTCCCAAAATAAGGTCAAAATCCCCAAAATACTCTTTTTCCTATAAATCCTAAACGAAACGATGTCCCACAAATTTGAATACAGCAGTGGAAAGCTAAAACCAATAGTAATCGAATGACATAGAGTTTTTATTCAAAAAGACTTCAGTATAGGGGGTATTCACTAGCAAACTTTCGCTTTTCCCAAAATAAGGTCAAAATCCCCAAAATACTATTTTTCCTATAAATCCTAAACGAAACGATGTCCCACAAATTTGAATACAGCAGTGGAAAGCTAAAACCAATAGTAATCGAATGACATAGAGTTTTTATTCAAAAAGACTTCAGTATAGGGGGTATTCACTAACAAACTTTCGCTTTTCCCAAAATAAGGTCAAAATCCCCAAAATACTATTTGTCCTATAAATCCTAAACGAAACGATGTCCCACAAACTTGAATACAGCAATGGAAAGCTAAAACCAATAGTAATCGAATGACATAGAGTTTTTATTCAAAAAGACTTCAGTATAGGGGGTATTCACTAGCAAACTTTCGCTTTTCCCAAAATAAGGTCAAAATCCCCAAAATACTATTTTTCCTATAAATCCTAAACGAAACGATGTCCCACAAATTTGAATACAGCAATGGAAAGCTAAAACCAATAGTAATCGAATGACATAGAGTGTTTATTCAAAAAGACTTCAGTATAGGGGGTATACACTAACAAACTTTCGCTTTTCCCAAAATATGGTCAAAATCCCCAAAATACTATTTTTTCTATAAATCCTAAACCAAACGATGTTCCACAAATTTGAATACAGCAATGGAAAGCTAAAACCAATAGTAATCGAATGACATAGAGTTTTTATTCAAAAAGACTTCAGTATAGGGGGTATTCACTAGCAAACTTTCGCTTTTCCCAAAATAAGGTCAAAATCCCCAAAATACTATTTTTCCTATAAATCCTAAACGAAACGATGTCCCACAAATTTGAATACAGCAGTGGAAAGCTAAAACCAATAGTAATCGAATGACATAGAGTTTTTATTCAAAAAGACTTCAGTATAGGGGGTATACACTAACAAACTTTCGCTTTTCCCAAAATAAGGTCAAAATCCCCAAAATACTATTTTTCCTATAAATCCTAAACGAAACGATGTCCCACAAATTTGAATACAGCAATGGAAAGCTAAAACCAATGGTAATCGAATGACATAGAGTTTTTATTCAAAAAGACTTCAGTATAGGGGGTATTCACTAACAAACTTTCGCTTTTCCCAAAATAAGGTCAAAATCCCCAAAATACTATTTGTCCTATAAATCCTAAACGAAACGATGTCCCACAAACTTGAATACAGCAATGGAAAGCTAAAACCAATAGTAATCGAATGACATAGAGTTTTTATTCAAAAAGACTTCAGTATAGGGGGTATTCACTAGCAAACTTTCGCTTTTCCCAAAATAAGGTCAAAATCCCCAAAATACTCTTTTTCCTATAAATCCTAAACGAAACGATGTCCCACAAATTTGAATACAGCAGTGGAAAGCTAAAACCAATAGTAATCGAATGACATAGAGTTTTTATTCAAAAAGACTTCAGTATAGGGGGTATTCACTAGCAAACTTTCGCTTTTCCCAAAATAAGGTCAAAATCCCCAAAATACTATTTTTCCTATAAATCCTAAACGAAACGATGTCCCACAAATTTGAATACAGCAGTGGAAAGCTAAAACCAATAGTAATCGAATGACATAGAGTTTTTATTCAAAAAGACTTCAGTATAGGGGGTATTCACTAACAAACTTTCGCTTTTCCCAAAATAAGGTCAAAATCCCCAAAATACTATTTGTCCTATAAATCCTAAACGAAACGATGTCCCACAAACTTGAATACAGCAATGGAAAGCTAAAACCAATAGTAATCGAATGACATAGAGTTTTTATTCAAAAAGACTTCAGTATAGGGGGTATTCACTAACAAACTTTCGCTTTTCCCAAAATAAGGTCAAAATCCCCAAAATACTATATTTCCTATAAATCCTAAACGAAACGATGTCCCACAAATTTGAATACAGCAATGGAAAGCTAAAACCAATAGTAATCGAATGACATAGAGTGTTTATTCAAAAAGACTTCAGTATAGGGGGTATACACTAACAAACTTTCGCTTTTCCCAAAATAAGGTCAAAATCCCCAAAATACTATTTTTCCTATAAATCCTAAACGAAACGATGTCCCACAAATTTGAATACAGCAATGGAAAGCTAAAACCAATAGTAATCGAATGACATATAGTTTTTATTCAAAAAGACTTCAGTATAGGGGGTATTCACTAACAAACTTTCGCTTTTCCCAAAATAAGGTCAAAATCCCCAAAATACTATATTTCCTATAAATCCTAAACGAAACGATGTCCCACAAATTTGAATACAGCAATGGAAAGCTAAAACCAATAGTAATCGAATGACATAGAGTGTTTATTCAAAAAGACTTCAGTATAGGGGGTATACACTAACAAACTTTCGCTTTTCCCAAAATAAGGTCAAAATCCCCAAAATACTATTTTTCCTATAAATCCTAAACGAAACGATGTCCCACAAATTTGAATACAGCAATGGAAAGCTAAAACCAATAGTAATCGAATGACATAGAGTTTTTATTCAAAAAGACTTCAGTATAGGGGGTATTCACTAACAAACTTTCGCTTTTCCCAAAATAAGGTCAAAATCCCCAAAATACTATTTTTCCTATAAATCCTAAACGAAACGATGTCCCACAAATTTGAATACAGCAATGGAAAGCTAAAACCAATAGTAATCGAATGACATATAGTTTTTATTCAAAAAGACTTCAGTATAGGGGGTATTCACTAACAAACTTTCGCTTTTCCCAAAATAAGGTCAAAATCCCCAAAATACTATATTTCCTATAAATCCTAAACGAAACGATGTCCCACAAATTTGAATACAGCAATGGAAAGCTAAAACCAATAGTAATCGAATGACATAGAGTGTTTATTCAAAAAGACTTCAGTATAGGGGGTATACACTAACAAACTTTCGCTTTTCCCAAAATAAGGTCAAAATCCCCAAAATACTATTTTTCCTATAAATCCTAAACGAAACGATGTCCCACAAATTTGAATACAGCAATGGAAAGCTAAAACCAATAGTAATCGAATGACATAGAGTTTTTATTCAAAAAGACTTCAGTATAGGGGGTATTCACTAGCAAACTTTCGCTTTTCCCAAAATAAGGTCAAAATCCCCAAAATACTATTTTTCCTATAAATCCTAAACGAAACGATGTCCCACAAATTTGAATACAGCAGTGGAAAGCTAAAACCAATAGTAATCGAATGACATAGAGTTTTTATTCAAAAAGACTTCAGTATAGGGGGTATACACTAACAAACTTTCGCTTTTCCCAAAATAAGGTCAAAATCCCCAAAATACTATTTTTCCTATAAATCCTAAACGAAACGATGTCCCACAAATTTGAATACAGCAATGGAAAGCTAAAACCAATGGTAATCGAATGACATAGAGTTTTTATTCAAAAAGACTTCAGTATAGGGGGTATTCACTAACAAACTTTCGCTTTTCCCAAAATAAGGTCAAAATCCCCAAAATACTATTTGTCCTATAAATCCTAAACGAAACGATGTCCCACAAACTTGAATACAGCAATGGAAAGCTAAAACCAATAGTAATCGAATGACATAGAGTTTTTATTCAAAAAGACTTCAGTATAGGGGGTATTCACTAGCAAACTTTCGCTTTTCCCAAAATAAGGTCAAAATCCCCAAAATACTCTTTTTCCTATAAATCCTAAACGAAACGATGTCCCACAAATTTGAATACAGCAGTGGAAAGCTAAAACCAATAGTAATCGAATGACATAGAGTTTTTATTCAAAAAGACTTCAGTATAGGGGGTATTCACTAGCAAACTTTCGCTTTTCCCAAAATAAGGTCAAAATCCCCAAAATACTATTTTTCCTATAAATCCTAAACGAAACGATGTCCCACAAATTTGAATACAGCAGTGGAAAGCTAAAACCAATAGTAATCGAATGACATAGAGTTTTTATTCAAAAAGACTTCAGTATAGGGGGTATTCACTAACAAACTTTCGCTTTTCCCAAAATAAGGTCAAAATCCCCAAAATACTATTTGTCCTATAAATCCTAAACGAAACGATGTCCCACAAACTTGAATACAGCAATGGAAAGCTAAAACCAATAGTAATCGAATGACATAGAGTTTTTATTCAAAAAGACTTCAGTATAGGGGGTATTCACTAACAAACTTTCGCTTTTCCCAAAATAAGGTCAAAATCCCCAAAATACTATATTTCCTATAAATCCTAAACGAAACGATGTCCCACAAATTTGAATACAGCAATGGAAAGCTAAAACCAATAGTAATCGAATGACATAGAGTGTTTATTCAAAAAGACTTCAGTATAGGGGGTATACACTAACAAACTTTCGCTTTTCCCAAAATAAGGTCAAAATCCCCAAAATACTATTTTTCCTATAAATCCTAAACGAAACGATGTCCCACAAATTTGAATACAGCAATGGAAAGCTAAAACCAATAGTAATCGAATGACATATAGTTTTTATTCAAAAAGACTTCAGTATAGGGGGTATTCACTAACAAACTTTCGCTTTTCCCAAAATAAGGTCAAAATCCCCAAAATACTATATTTCCTATAAATCCTAAACGAAACGATGTCCCACAAATTTGAATACAGCAATGGAAAGCTAAAACCAATAGTAATCGAATGACATAGAGTGTTTATTCAAAAAGACTTCAGTATAGGGGGTATACACTAACAAACTTTCGCTTTTCCCAAAATAAGGTCAAAATCCCCAAAATACTATTTTTCCTATAAATCCTAAACGAAACGATGTCCCACAAATTTGAATACAGCAATGGAAAGCTAAAACCAATAGTAATCGAATGACATAGAGTTTTTATTCAAAAAGACTTCAGTATAGGGGGTATTCACTAGCAAACTTTCGCTTTTCCCAAAATAAGGTCAAAATCCCCAAAATACTATTTTTCCTATAAATCCTAAACGAAACGATGTCCCACAAATTTGAATACAGCAGTGGAAAGCTAAAACCAATAGTAATCGAATGACATAGAGTTTTTATTCAAAAAGACTTCAGTATAGGGGGTATACACTAACAAACTTTCGCTTTTCCCAAAATAAGGTCAAAATCCCCAAAATACTATTTTTCCTATAAATCCTAAACGAAACGATGTCCCACAAATTTGAATACAGCAATGGAAAGCTAAAACCAATGGTAATCGAATGACATAGAGTTTTTATTCAAAAAGACTTCAGTATAGGGGGTATTCACTAACAAACTTTCGCTTTTCCCAAAATAAGGTCAAAATCCCCAAAATACTATTTGTCCTATAAATCCTAAACGAAACGATGTCCCACAAACTTGAATACAGCAATGGAAAGCTAAAACCAATAGTAATCGAATGACATAGAGTTTTTATTCAAAAAGACTTCAGTATAGGGGGTATTCACTAGCAAACTTTCGCTTTTCCCAAAATAAGGTCAAAATCCCCAAAATACTCTTTTTCCTATAAATCCTAAACGAAACGATGTCCCACAAATTTGAATACAGCAGTGGAAAGCTAAAACCAATAGTAATCGAATGACATAGAGTTTTTATTCAAAAAGACTTCAGTATAGGGGGTATTCACTAGCAAACTTTCGCTTTTCCCAAAATAAGGTCAAAATCCCCAAAATACTATTTTTCCTATAAATCCTAAACGAAACGATGTCCCACAAATTTGAATACAGCAGTGGAAAGCTAAAACCAATAGTAATCGAATGACATAGAGTTTTTATTCAAAAAGACTTCAGTATAGGGGGTATTCACTAACAAACTTTCGCTTTTCCCAAAATAAGGTCAAAATCCCCAAAATACTATTTGTCCTATAAATCCTAAACGAAACGATGTCCCACAAACTTGAATACAGCAATGGAAAGCTAAAACCAATAGTAATCGAATGACATAGAGTTTTTATTCAAAAAGACTTCAGTATAGGGGGTATTCACTAACAAACTTTCGCTTTTCCCAAAATAAGGTCAAAATCCCCAAAATACTATATTTCCTATAAATCCTAAACGAAACGATGTCCCACAAATTTGAATACAGCAATGGAAAGCTAAAACCAATAGTAATCGAATGACATAGAGTGTTTATTCAAAAAGACTTCAGTATAGGGGGTATACACTAACAAACTTTCGCTTTTCCCAAAATAAGGTCAAAATCCCCAAAATACTATTTTTCCTATAAATCCTAAACGAAACGATGTCCCACAAATTTGAATACAGCAATGGAAAGCTAAAACCAATAGTAATCGAATGACATATAGTTTTTATTCAAAAAGACTTCAGTATAGGGGGTATTCACTAACAAACTTTCGCTTTTCCCAAAATAAGGTCAAAATCCCCAAAATACTATATTTCCTATAAATCCTAAACGAAACGATGTCCCACAAATTTGAATACAGCAATGGAAAGCTAAAACCAATAGTAATCGAATGACATAGAGTGTTTATTCAAAAAGACTTCAGTATAGGGGGTATACACTAACAAACTTTCGCTTTTCCCAAAATAAGGTCAAAATCCCCAAAATACTATTTTTCCTATAAATCCTAAACGAAACGATGTCCCACAAATTTGAATACAGCAATGGAAAGCTAAAACCAATAGTAATCGAATGACATAGAGTTTTTATTCAAAAAGACTTCAGTATAGGGGGTATTCACTAACAAACTTTCGCTTTTCCCAAAATAAGGTCAAAATCCCCAAAATACTATTTTTCCTATAAATCCTAAACGAAACGATGTCCCACAAATTTGAATACAGCAATGGAAAGCTAAAACCAATAGTAATCGAATGACATATAGTTTTTATTCAAAAAGACTTCAGTATAGGGGGTATTCACTAACAAACTTTCGCTTTTCCCAAAATAAGGTCAAAATCCCCAAAATACTATATTTCCTATAAATCCTAAACGAAACGATGTCCCACAAATTTGAATACAGCAATGGAAAGCTAAAACCAATAGTAATCGAATGACATAGAGTGTTTATTCAAAAAGACTTCAGTATAGGGGGTATACACTAACAAACTTTCGCTTTTCCCAAAATAAGGTCAAAATCCCCAAAATACTATTTTTCCTATAAATCCTAAACGAAACGATGTCCCACAAATTTGAATACAGCAATGGAAAGCTAAAACCAATAGTAATCGAATGACATAGAGTTTTTATTCAAAAAGACTTCAGTATAGGGGGTATTCACTAGCAAACTTTCGCTTTTCCCAAAATAAGGTCAAAATCCCCAAAATACTATTTTTCCTATAAATCCTAAACGAAACGATGTCCCACAAATTTGAATACAGCAGTGGAAAGCTAAAACCAATAGTAATCGAATGACATAGAGTTTTTATTCAAAAAGACTTCAGTATAGGGGGTATACACTAACAAACTTTCGCTTTTCCCAAAATAAGGTCAAAATCCCCAAAATACTATTTTTCCTATAAATCCTAAACGAAACGATGTCCCACAAATTTGAATACAGCAATGGAAAGCTAAAACCAATGGTAATCGAATGACATAGAGTTTTTATTCAAAAAGACTTCAGTATAGGGGGTATTCACTAACAAACTTTCGCTTTTCCCAAAATAAGGTCAAAATCCCCAAAATACTATTTGTCCTATAAATCCTAAACGAAACGATGTCCCACAAACTTGAATACAGCAATGGAAAGCTAAAACCAATAGTAATCGAATGACATAGAGTTTTTATTCAAAAAGACTTCAGTATAGGGGGTATTCACTAGCAAACTTTCGCTTTTCCCAAAATAAGGTCAAAATCCCCAAAATACTCTTTTTCCTATAAATCCTAAACGAAACGATGTCCCACAAATTTGAATACAGCAGTGGAAAGCTAAAACCAATAGTAATCGAATGACATAGAGTTTTTATTCAAAAAGACTTCAGTATAGGGGGTATTCACTAGCAAACTTTCGCTTTTCCCAAAATAAGGTCAAAATCCCCAAAATACTATTTTTCCTATAAATCCTAAACGAAACGATGTCCCACAAATTTGAATACAGCAGTGGAAAGCTAAAACCAATAGTAATCGAATGACATAGAGTTTTTATTCAAAAAGACTTCAGTATAGGGGGTATTCACTAACAAACTTTCGCTTTTCCCAAAATAAGGTCAAAATCCCCAAAATACTATTTGTCCTATAAATCCTAAACGAAACGATGTCCCACAAACTTGAATACAGCAATGGAAAGCTAAAACCAATAGTAATCGAATGACATAGAGTTTTTATTCAAAAAGACTTCAGTATAGGGGGTATTCACTAACAAACTTTCGCTTTTCCCAAAATAAGGTCAAAATCCCCAAAATACTATATTTCCTATAAATCCTAAACGAAACGATGTCCCACAAATTTGAATACAGCAATGGAAAGCTAAAACCAATAGTAATCGAATGACATAGAGTGTTTATTCAAAAAGACTTCAGTATAGGGGGTATACACTAACAAACTTTCGCTTTTCCCAAAATAAGGTCAAAATCCCCAAAATACTATTTTTCCTATAAATCCTAAACGAAACGATGTCCCACAAATTTGAATACAGCAATGGAAAGCTAAAACCAATAGTAATCGAATGACATATAGTTTTTATTCAAAAAGACTTCAGTATAGGGGGTATTCACTAACAAACTTTCGCTTTTCCCAAAATAAGGTCAAAATCCCCAAAATACTATATTTCCTATAAATCCTAAACGAAACGATGTCCCACAAATTTGAATACAGCAATGGAAAGCTAAAACCAATAGTAATCGAATGACATAGAGTGTTTATTCAAAAAGACTTCAGTATAGGGGGTATACACTAACAAACTTTCGCTTTTCCCAAAATAAGGTCAAAATCCCCAAAATACTATTTTTCCTATAAATCCTAAACGAAACGATGTCCCACAAATTTGAATACAGCAATGGAAAGCTAAAACCAATAGTAATCGAATGACATAGAGTTTTTATTCAAAAAGACTTCAGTATAGGGGGTATTCACTAACAAACTTTCGCTTTTCCCAAAATAAGGTCAAAATCCCCAAAATACTATTTTTCCTATAAATCCTAAACGAAACGATGTCCCACAAATTTGAATACAGCAATGGAAAGCTAAAACCAATAGTAATCGAATGACATATAGTTTTTATTCAAAAAGACTTCAGTATAGGGGGTATTCACTAACAAACTTTCGCTTTTCCCAAAATAAGGTCAAAATCCCCAAAATACTATATTTCCTATAAATCCTAAACGAAACGATGTCCCACAAATTTGAATACAGCAATGGAAAGCTAAAACCAATAGTAATCGAATGACATAGAGTGTTTATTCAAAAAGACTTCAGTATAGGGGGTATACACTAACAAACTTTCGCTTTTCCCAAAATAAGGTCAAAATCCCCAAAATACTATTTTTCCTATAAATCCTAAACGAAACGATGTCCCACAAATTTGAATACAGCAATGGAAAGCTAAAACCAATAGTAATCGAATGACATAGAGTTTTTATTCAAAAAGACTTCAGTATAGGGGGTATTCACTAGCAAACTTTCGCTTTTCCCAAAATAAGGTCAAAATCCCCAAAATACTATTTTTCCTATAAATCCTAAACGAAACGATGTCCCACAAATTTGAATACAGCAATGGAAAGCTAAAACCAATAGTAATCGAATGACATAGAGTTTTTATTCAAAAAGACTTCAGTATAGGGGGTATTCACTAACAAACTTTCGCTTTTCCCAAAATAAGGTCAAAATCCCCAAAATACTATTTTTCCTATAAATCCTAAACGAAACGATGTCCCACAAATTTGAATACAGCAATGGAAAGCTAAAACCAATAGTAATCGAATGACATAGAGTTTTTATTCAAAAAGACTTCAGTATAGGGGGTATTCACTAGCAAACTTTCGCTTTTCCCAAAATAAGGTCAAAATCCCCAAAATACTATTTTTCCTATAAATTTTAAACGAAACGATGTCCCACAAATTTGAATACAGCAATGGAAAGCTAAAACCAATAGTAATCGAATGACATAGAGTTTTTATTCAAAAAGACATCAGTATAGGGGGTATTCACTAGCAAACTTTCGCTTTTCCCAAAATAAGGTCAAAATCCCCAAAATACTATTTTTCCTATAAATCCTAAACGAAACGATGTCCCACAAATTTGAATACAGCAATGGAAAGCTAAAACCAATAGTAATCGAATGACATATAGTTTTTACTCAAAAAGACTTCAGTATAGGGGTATTCACTAACAAACTTTCGCTTTTCAGAAAAATAACCTAAGCAAAACGAAAAATTCGATCACGGCAATGGAGAGCCTAAAACACAGCAATGGAAAGCTAAAACCAATAGTAATCGAATGACATATAGTTTTTATTCAAAAAGACTTCAGTATAGGGGGTATTCACTAGCAAACTTTCGCTTTTCCCAAAATAAGGTCAAAATCCCCAAAATACTATTTTTCCTATAAATCCTAAACGAAACGATGTCCCACAAATTTGAATACAGCAGTGGAAAGCTAAAACCAATAGTAATCGAATGACATAGAGTTTTTATTCAAAAAGACTTCAGTATAGGGGGTATACACTAACAAACTTTCGCTTTTCCCAAAATAAGGTCAAAATCCCCAAAATACTATTTTTCCTATAAATCCTAAACGAAACGATGTCCCACAAATTTGAATACAGCAATGGAAAGCTAAAACCAATGGTAATCGAATGACATAGAGTTTTTATTCAAAAAGACTTCAGTATAGGGGTATTCACTAACAAACTTTCGCTTTTCCCAAAATAAGGTCAAAATCCCCAAAATACTATTTTTCCTATAAATCCTAAACGAAACGATGTCCCACAAATTTGAATACAGCAATGGAAAGCTAAAACCAATAGTAATCGAATGACATATAGTTTTTATTCAAAAAGACTTCAGTATAGGGGGTATTCACTAGCAAACTTTCGCTTTTCCCAAAATAAGGTCAAAATCCCCAAAATACTATTTTTCCTATAAATCCTAAACGAAACGATGTCCCACAAATTTGAATACAGCAATGGAAAGCTAAAACCAATAGTAATCGAATGACATAGAGTTTTTATTCAAAAAGACTTCAGTATAGGGGGTATTCACTAGCAAACTTTCGCTTTTCTCAAAATAAGGTCAAAATCCCCAAAATACTATTTTTCCTATAAATCCTAAACGAAACGATGTCCCACAAATTTGAATACAGCAATGGAAAGCTAAAACCAATAGTAATCGAATGACATAGAGTTTTTATTCAAAAAGACATCAGTATAGGGGGTATTCACTAACAAACTTTCGCTTTTCCCAAAATAAGGTCAAAATCCCCAAAATACTATTTTTCCTATAAATCCTAAACGAAACGATGTCCCACAAATTTGAATACAGCAATGGAAAGCTAAAACCAATAGTAATCGAATGACATAGAGCTTTTGTTCAAAAAGACTTCAGTATAGGGGGTATTCACTAACAAACTTTCGCTTTTCCCAAAATAAGGTCAAAATCCCCAAAATACTATTTTTCCTATAAATCCTAAACGAAACGATGTCCCACAAATTTGAATACAGCAGTGGAAAGCTAAAACCAATAGTATTCGAATGACATTGAGTTTTTATTCAAAAAGACTTCAGTATAGGGGGTATTCACTAACAAACTTTCGCTTTTCCCAAAATAAGGTCAAAATCCCCAAAATACTATTTTTCCTATAAATCCTAAACGAAACGATGTACCACAAATTTGAATACAGCAATGGAAAGCTAAAACCAATAGTAATCGAATGACATAGAGCTTTTATTCAAAAAGACTTCAGTATAGGGGGTATTCACTAACAAACTTTCGCTTTTCCCAAAATAAGGTCAAAATCCCCAAAATACTATATTTCCTATAAATCCTAAACGAAACGATGTCCCACAAATTTGAATACAGCAATTGAAAGCTAAAACCAATAGTAATCGAATGACATAGAGTGTTTATTCAAAAAGACTTCAGTATAGGGGGTATACACTAACAAACTTTCGCTTTTCCCAAAATAAGGTCAAAATCCCCAAAATACTATTTTTCCTATAAATCCTAAACGAAACGATGTCCCACAAATTTGAATACAGCAATGGAAAGCTAAAACCAATAGTAATCGAATGACATAGAGTTTTTATTCAAAAAGACTTCAGTATAGGGGGTATTCACTAGCAAACTTTCGCTTTTCCCAAAATAAGGTCAAAATCCCCAAAATACTATTTTTCCTATAAATCCTAAACGAAACGATGTCCCACAAATTTGAATACAGCAATGGAAAGCTAAAACCAATAGTAATCGAATGACATAGAGTTTTTATTCAAAAAGACTTCAGTATAGGGGGTATTCACTAACAAACTTTCGCTTTTCCCAAAATAAGGTCAAAATCCCCAAAATACTATTTTTCCTATAAATCCTAAACGAAACGATGTCCCACAAATTTGAATACAGCAATGGAAAGCTAAAACCAATAGTAATCGAATGACATAGAGTTTTTATTCAAAAAGACTTCAGTATAGGGGGTATTCACTAGCAAACTTTCGCTTTTCCCAAAATAAGGTCAAAATCCCCAAAATACTATTTTTCCTATAAATTTTAAACGAAACGATGTCCCACAAATTTGAATACAGCAATGGAAAGCTAAAACCAATAGTAATCGAATGACATAGAGTTTTTATTCAAAAAGACATCAGTATAGGGGGTATTCACTAGCAAACTTTCGCTTTTCCCAAAATAAGGTCAAAATCCCCAAAATACTATTTTTCCTATAAATCCTAAACGAAACGATGTCCCACAAATTTGAATACAGCAATGGAAAGCTAAAACCAATAGTAATCGAATGACATATAGTTTTTACTCAAAAAGACTTCAGTATAGGGGTATTCACTAACAAACTTTCGCTTTTCAGAAAAATAACCTAAGCAAAACGAAAAATTCGATCACGGCAATGGAGAGCCTAAAACACAGCAATGGAAAGCTAAAACCAATAGTAATCGAATGACATATAGTTTTTATTCAAAAAGACTTCAGTATAGGGGGTATTCACTAGCAAACTTTCGCTTTTCCCAAAATAAGGTCAAAATCCCCAAAATACTATTTTTCCTATAAATCCTAAACGAAACGATGTCCCACAAATTTGAATACAGCAATGGAAAGCTAAAACCAATAGTAATCGAATGACATAGAGTTTTTATTCAAAAAGACTTCAGTATAGGGGGTATTCACTAGCAAACTTTCGCTTTTCCCAAAATAAGGTCAAAATCCCCAAAATACTATTTTTCCTATAAATCCTAAACGAAACGATGTCCCACAAATTTGAATACAGCAGTGGAAAGCTAAAACCAATAGTAATCGAATGACATAGAGTTTTTATTCAAAAAGACTTCAGTATAGGGGGTATTCACTAGCAAACTTTCGCTTTTCCCAAAATAAGGTCAAAATCCCCAAAATACTCTTTTTCCTATAAATCCTAAACGAAACGATGTCCCACAAATTTGAATACAGCAGTGGAAAGCTAAAACCAATAGTAATCGAATGACATAGAGTTTTTATTCAAAAAGACTTCAGTATAGGGGGTATTCACTAGCAAACTTTCGCTTTTCCCAAAATAAGGTCAAAATCCCCAAAATACTATTTTTCCTATAAATCCTAAACGAAACGATGTCCCACAAATTTGAATACAGCAGTGGAAAGCTAAAACCAATAGTAATCGAATGACATAGAGTTTTTATTCAAAAAGACTTCAGTATAGGGGGTATTCACTAACAAACTTTCGCTTTTCCCAAAATAAGGTCAAAATCCCCAAAATACTATTTGTCCTATAAATCCTAAACGAAACGATGTCCCACAAACTTGAATACAGCAATGGAAAGCTAAAACCAATAGTAATCGAATGACATAGAGTTTTTATTCAAAAAGACTTCAGTATAGGGGGTATTCACTAGCAAACTTTCGCTTTTCCCAAAATAAGGTCAAAATCCCCAAAATACTATTTTTCCTATAAATCCTAAACGAAACGATGTCCCACAAATTTGAATACAGCAATGGAAAGCTAAAACCAATAGTAATCGAATGACATAGAGTGTTTATTCAAAAAGACTTCAGTATAGGGGGTATACACTAACAAACTTTCGCTTTTCCCAAAATATGGTCAAAATCCCCAAAATACTATTTTTTCTATAAATCCTAAACCAAACGATGTTCCACAAATTTGAATACAGCAATGGAAAGCTAAAACCAATAGTAATCGAATGACATAGAGTTTTTATTCAAAAAGACTTCAGTATAGGGGGTATTCACTAGCAAACTTTCGCTTTTCCCAAAATAAGGTCAAAATCCCCAAAATACTATTTTTCCTATAAATCCTAAACGAAACGATGTCCCACAAATTTGAATACAGCAGTGGAAAGCTAAAACCAATAGTAATCGAATGACATAGAGTTTTTATTCAAAAAGACTTCAGTATAGGGGGTATACACTAACAAACTTTCGCTTTTCCCAAAATAAGGTCAAAATCCCCAAAATACTATTTTTCCTATAAATCCTAAACGAAACGATGTCCCACAAATTTGAATACAGCAATGGAAAGCTAAAACCAATGGTAATCGAATGACATAGAGTTTTTATTCAAAAAGACTTCAGTATAGGGGGTATTCACTAACAAACTTTCGCTTTTCCCAAAATAAGGTCAAAATCCCCAAAATACTATTTGTCCTATAAATCCTAAACGAAACGATGTCCCACAAACTTGAATACAGCAATGGAAAGCTAAAACCAATAGTAATCGAATGACATAGAGTTTTTATTCAAAAAGACTTCAGTATAGGGGGTATTCACTAGCAAACTTTCGCTTTTCCCAAAATAAGGTCAAAATCCCCAAAATACTCTTTTTCCTATAAATCCTAAACGAAACGATGTCCCACAAATTTGAATACAGCAGTGGAAAGCTAAAACCAATAGTAATCGAATGACATAGAGCTTTTATTCAAAAAGACTTCAGTATAGGGGGTATTCACTAACAAACTTTCGCTTTTCCCAAAATAAGGTCAAAATCCCCAAAATACTATATTTCCTATAAATCCTAAACGAAACGATGTCCCACAAATTTGAATACAGCAATGGAAAGCTAAAACCAATAGTAATCGAATGACATAGAGTGTTTATTCAAAAAGACTTCAGTATAGGGGGTATACACTAACAAACTTTCGCTTTTCCCAAAATAAGGTCAAAATCCCCAAAATACTATTTGTCCTATAAATCCTAAACGAAACAATGTCCCACAAACTTGAATACAGCAATGGAAAGCTAAAACCAATAGTAATCGAATGACATAGAGTTTTTATTCAAAAAGACTTCAGTATAGGGGGTATTCACTAGCAAACTTTCGCTTTTCCCAAAATAAGGTCAAAATCCCCAAAATACTATATTTCCTATAAATCCTAAACGAAACGATGTCCCACAAACTTGAATACAGCAATGGAAAGCTAAAACCAATAGTAATCGAATGACATAGAGTTTTTATTCAAAAAGACTTCAGTATAGGGGGTATTCACTAGCAAACTTTCGCTTTTCCCAAAATAAGGTCAAAATCCCCAAAATACTATTTGTCCTATAAATCCTAAACGAAACGATGTCCCACAAACTTGAATACAGCAATGGAAAGCTAAAACCAATAGTAATCGAATGACATAGAGTTTTTATTCAAAAAGACTTCAGTATAGGGGGTATTCACTAGCAAACTTTCGCTTTTCCCAAAATAAGGTCAAAATCCCCAAAATACTATTTTTCCTATAAATCCTAAACGAAACGATGTCCCACAAATTTGAATACAGCAATGGAAAGCTAAAACCAATAGTAATCGAATGACATAGAGCTTTTATTCAAAAAGACTTCAGTATAGGGGGTATTCACTAACAAACTTTCGCTTTTCCCAAAATAAGGTCAAAATCCCCAAAATACTATATTTCCTATAAATCCTAAACGAAACGATGTCCCACAAATTTGAATACAGCAATGGAAAGCTAAAACCAATAGTAATCGAATGACATAGAGTGTTTATTCAAAAAGACTTCAGTATAGGGGGTATACACTAACAAACTTTCGCTTTTCCCAAAATAAGGTCAAAATCCCCAAAATACTATTTGTCCTATAAATCCTAAACGAAACAATGTCCCACAAACTTGAATACAGCAATGGAAAGCTAAAACCAATAGTAATCGAATGACATAGAGCTTTTATTCAAAAAGACTTCAGTATAGGGGGTATTCACTAACAAACTTTCGCTTTTCCCAAAATAAGGTCAAAATCCCCAAAATACTATATTTCCTATAAATCCTAAACGAAACGATGTCCCACAAATTTGAATACAGCAATGGAAAGCTAAAACCAATAGTAATCGAATGACATAGAGTGTTTATTCAAAAAGACTTCAGTATAGGGGGTATACACTAACAAACTTTCGCTTTTCCCAAAATATGGTCAAAATCCCCAAAATACTATTTTTCCTATAAATCCTAAACGAAACGATGTCCCACAAATTTGAATACAGCAATGGAAAGCTAAAACCAATAGTAATCGAATGACATAGAGTTTTTATTCAAAAAGACTTCAGTATAGGGGGTATTCACTAGCAAACTTTCGCTTTTCCCAAAATAAGGTCAAAATCCCCAAAATACTATTTTTCCTATAAATCCTAAACGAAACGATGTCCCACAAATTTGAATACAGCAATGGAAAGCTAAAACCAATAGTAATCGAATGACATAGAGTTTTTATTCAAAAAGACTTCAGTATAGGGGGTATTCACTAGCAAACTTTCGCTTTTCCCAAAATAAGGTCAAAATCCCCAAAATACTATTTTTCCTATAAATCCTAAACGAAACGATGTTTCACAAATTTGAATACAGCAATGGAAAGCTAAAACCAATAGTAATCGAATGACATAGAGCTTTTATTCAAAAAGACTTCAGTATAGGGGGTATTCACTAACAAACTTTCGCTTTTCCCAAAATAAGGTCAAAATCCCCAAAATACTATATTTCCTATAAATCCTAAACGAAACGATGTCCCACAAATTTGAATACAGCAATGGAAAGCTAAAACCAATAGTAATCGAATGACATAGAGTGTTTATTCAAAAAGACTTCAGTATAGGGGGTATACACTAACAAACTTTCGCTTTTCCCAAAATATGGTCAAAATCCCCAAAATACTATTTTTTCTATAAATCCTAAACGAAACGATGTCCCACAAATTTGAATACAGCAATGGAAAGCTAAAACCAATAGTAATCGAATGACATAGAGTTTTTATTCAAAAAGACTTCAGTATAGGGGGTATACACTAACAAACTTTCGCTTTTCCCAAAATAAGGTCAAAATCCCCAAAATACTATTTTTCCTATAAATCCTAAACGAAACGATGTCCCACAAATTTGAATACAGCAATGGAAAGCTAAAACCAATAGTAATCGAATGACATAGAGTTTTTATTCAAAAAGACTTCAGTATAGGGGGTATTCACTAGCAAACTTTCGCTTTTCCCAAAATAAGGTCAAAATCCCCAAAATACTATTTTTCCTATAAATCCTAAACGAAACGATGTCCCACAAATTTGAATACAGCAGTGGAAAGCTAAAACCAATAGTAATCGAATGACATAGAGTTTTTATTCAAAAAGACTTCAGTATAGGGGGTATACACTAACAAACTTTCGCTTTTCCCAAAATAAGGTCAAAATCCCCAAAATACTATTTTTCCTATAAATCCTAAACGAAACGATGTCCCACAAATTTGAATACAGCAATGGAAAGCTAAAACCAATGGTAATCGAATGACATAGAGTTTTTATTCAAAAAGACTTCAGTATAGGGGGTATTCACTAACAAACTTTCGCTTTTCCCAAAATAAGGTCAAAATCCCCAAAATACTATTTGTCCTATAAATCCTAAACGAAACGATGTCCCACAAACTTGAATACAGCAATGGAAAGCTAAAACCAATAGTAATCGAATGACATAGAGTTTTTATTCAAAAAGACTTCAGTATAGGGGGTATTCACTAGCAAACTTTCGCTTTTCCCAAAATAAGGTCAAAATCCCCAAAATACTCTTTTTCCTATAAATCCTAAACGAAACGATGTCCCACAAATTTGAATACAGCAGTGGAAAGCTAAAACCAATAGTAATCGAATGACATAGAGTTTTTATTCAAAAAGACTTCAGTATAGGGGGTATTCACTAGCAAACTTTCGCTTTTCCCAAAATAAGGTCAAAATCCCCAAAATACTATTTTTCCTATAAATCCTAAACGAAACGATGTCCCACAAATTTGAATACAGCAGTGGAAAGCTAAAACCAATAGTAATCGAATGACATAGAGTTTTTATTCAAAAAGACTTCAGTATAGGGGGTATTCACTAACAAACTTTCGCTTTTCCCAAAATAAGGTCAAAATCCCCAAAATACTATTTGTCCTATAAATCCTAAACGAAACGATGTCCCACAAACTTGAATACAGCAATGGAAAGCTAAAACCAATAGTAATCGAATGACATAGAGTTTTTATTCAAAAAGACTTCAGTATAGGGGGTATTCACTAGCAAACTTTCGCTTTTCCCAAAATAAGGTCAAAATCCCCAAAATACTATTTTTCCTATAAATCCTAAACGAAACGATGTCCCACAAATTTGAATACAGCAATGGAAAGCTAAAACCAATAGTAATCGAATGACATAGAGCTTTTATTCAAAAAGACTTCAGTATAGGGGGTATTTACTAACAAACTTTCGCTTTTCCCAAAATAAGGTCAAAATCCCCAAAATACTATATTTCCTATAAATCCTAAACGAAACGATGTCCCACAAATTTGAATACAGCAATGGAAAGCTAAAACCAATAGTAATCGAATGACATAGAGTGTTTATTCAAAAAGACTTCAGTATAGGGGGTATACACTAACAAACTTTCGCTTTTCCCAAAATAAGGTCAAAATCCCCAAAATACTATTTGTCCTATAAATCCTAAACGAAACAATGTCCCACAAACTTGAATACAGCAATGGAAAGCTAAAACCAATAGTAATCGAATGACATAGAGTTTTTATTCAAAAAGACTTCAGTATAGGGGGTATTCACTAGCAAACTTTCGCTTTTCCCAAAATAAGGTCAAAATCCCCAAAATACTATATTTCCTATAAATCCTAAACGAAACGATGTCCCACAAACTTGAATACAGCAATGGAAAGCTAAAACCAATGGTAATCGAATGACATAGAGTTTTTATTCAAAAAGACTTCAGTATAGGGGGTATTCACTAGCAAACTTTCGCTTTTCCCAAAATAAGGTCAAAATCCCCAAAATACTCTTTTTCCTATAAATCCTAAACGAAACGATGTCCCACAAATTTGAATACAGCAGTGGAAAGCTAAAACCAATAGTAATCGAATGACATAGAGTTTTTATTCAAAAAGACTTCAGTATAGGGGGTATTCACTAACAAACTTTCGCTTTTCCCAAAATAAGGTCAAAATCCCCAAAATACTATTTGTCCTATAAATCCTAAACGAAACGATGTCCCACAAACTTGAATACAGCAATGGAAAGCTAAAACCAATAGTAATCGAATGACATAGAGTTTTTATTCAAAAAGACTTCAGTATAGGGGGTATTCACTAGCAAACTTTCGCTTTTCCCAAAATAAGGTCAAAATCCCCAAAATACTATTTTTCCTATAAATCCTAAACGAAACGATGTCCCACAAATTTGAATACAGCAATGGAAAGCTAAAACCAATAGTAATCGAATGACATAGAGCTTTTATTCAAAAAGACTTCAGTATAGGGGGTATTCACTAACAAACTTTCGCTTTTCCCAAAATAAGGTCAAAATCCCCAAAATACTATATTTCCTATAAATCCTAAACGAAACGATGTCCCACAAATTTGAATACAGCAATGGAAAGCTAAAACCAATAGTAATCGAATGACATCGAGTGTTTATTCAAAAAGACTTCAGTATAGGGGGTATACACTAACAAACTTTCGCTTTTCACAAAATAATGTCAAAATCCCCAAAATACTATTTGTCCTATAAATCCTAAACGAAACGATGTCCCACAAACTTGAATACAGCAATGGAAAGCTAAAACCAATAGTAATCGAATGACATAGAGTTTTTATTCAAAAAGACTTCAGTATAGGGGGTATTCACTAGCAAACTTTCGCTTTTCCCAAAATAAGGTCAAAATCCCCAAAATACTATATTTCCTATAAATCCTAAACGAAACGATGTCCCACAAATTTGAATACAGCAATCGAAAGCTAAAACCAATAGTAATCGAATGACATAGAGTGTTTATTCAAAAAGACTTCAGTATAGGGGGTATACACTAACAAACTTTCGCTTTTCCCAAAATATGGTCAAAATCCCCAAAATACTATTTTTCCTATAAATCCTAAACGAAACGATGTCCCACAAATTTGAATACAGCAATGGAAAGCTAAAACCAATAGTAATCGAATGACATAGAGTTTTTATTCAAAAAGACTTCAGTATAGGGGGTATTCACTAGCAAACTTTCGCTTTTCCCAAAATAAGGTCAAAATCCCCAAAATACTATTTTTCCTATAAATCCTAAACGAAACGATGTCCCACAAATTTGAATACAGCAATGGAAAGCTAAAACCAATAGTAATCGAATGACATAGAGTTTTTATTCAAAAAGACTTCAGTATAGGGGGTATTCACTAGCAAACTTTCGCTTTTCCCAAAATAAGGTCAAAATCCCCAAAATACTATTTTTCCTATAAATCCTAAACGAAACGATGTTTCACAAATTTGAATACAGCAATGGAAAGCTAAAACCAATAGTAATCGAATGACATAGAGTTTTTATTCAAAAAGACTTCAGTATAGGGGGTATTCACTAGCAAACTTTCGCTTTTCCCAAAATAAGGTCAAAATCCCCAAAATACTATTTTTCCTATAAATCCTAAACGAAACGATGTCCCACAAATTTGAATACAGCAATGGAAAGCTAAAACCAATAGTAATCGAATGACACAGAGCTTTTATTCAAAAAGACTTCAGTATAGGGGGTATTCACTAACAAACTTTCGCTTTTCCCAAAATAAGGTCAAAATCCCCAAAATACTATTTTTCCTATAAATCCTAAACGAAACGATGTCTGACAAATTTGAATACAGCAGTGGAAAGCTAAAACCAATAGTAATCGAATGACATAGAGTTTTTATTCAAAAAGACTTCAGTATAGGGGGTATTCACTAGCAAACTTTCGCTTTTCCCAAAATAAGGTCAAAATCCCCAAAATACTATTTTTCCTATAAATCCTAAACGAAACGATGTCCCACAAATTTGAATACAGCAGTGGAAAGCTAAAACCAATAGTAATCGAATGACATAGAGTTTTTATTCAAAAAGACTTCAGTATAGGGGGTATTCACTAGCAAACTTTCGCTTTTCCCAAAATAAGGTCAAAATCCCCAAAATACTCTTTTTCCTATAAATCCTAAACGAAACGATGTCCCACAAATTTGAATACAGCAGTGGAAAGCTAAAACCAATAGTAATCGAATGACATAGAGTTTTTATTCAAAAAGACTTCAGTATAGGGGGTATTCACTAGCAAACTTTCGCTTTTCCCAAAATAAGGTCAAAATCCCCAAAATACTATTTTTCCTATAAATCCTAAACGAAACGATGTCCCACAAATTTGAATACAGCAGTGGAAAGCTAAAACCAATAGTAATCGAATGACATAGAGTTTTTATTCAAAAAGACTTCAGTATAGGGGGTATTCACTAACAAACTTTCGCTTTTCCCAAAATAAGGTCAAAATCCCCAAAATACTATTTGTCCTATAAATCCTAAACGAAACGATGTCCCACAAACTTGAATACAGCAATGGAAAGCTAAAACCAATAGTAATCGAATGACATAGAGTTTTTATTCAAAAAGACTTCAGTATAGGGGGTATTCACTAGCAAACTTTCGCTTTTCCCAAAATAAGGTCAAAATCCCCAAAATACTATTTTTCCTATAAATCCTAAACGAAACGATGTCCCACAAATTTGAATACAGCAATGGAAAGCTAAAACCAATAGTAATCGAATGACATAGAGCTTTTATTCAAAAAGACTTCAGTATAGGGGGCATTCACTAACAAACTTTCGCTTTTCCCAAAATAAGGTCAAAATCCCCAAAATACTATATTTCCTATAAATCCTAAACGAAACGATGTCCCACAAATTTGAATACAGCAATGGAAAGCTAAAACCAATAGTAATCGAATGACATAGAGTGTTTATTCAAAAAGACTTCAGTATAGGGGGTATACACTAACAAACTTTCGCTTTTCCCAAAATAAGGTCAAAATCCCCAAAATACTATTTGTCCTATAAATCCTAAACGAAACGATGTCCCACAAACTTGAATACAGCAATGGAAAGCTAAAACCAATAGTAATCGAATGACATAGAGTTTTTATTCAAAAAGACTTCAGTATAGGGGGTATTCACTAGCAAACTTTCGCTTTTCCCAAAATAAGGTCAAAATCCCCAAAATACTATTTGTCCTATAAATCCTAAACGAAACGATGTCCCACAAACTT
The DNA here is from genome assembly GCA_963932375.1 of Phania funesta. NCBI lineage: Eukaryota > Metazoa > Arthropoda > Insecta > Diptera > Tachinidae > Phania > Phania funesta. The sequence continues at coordinate 46,720,966 of OZ010654.1, forward strand.
GAATACAGCAATGGAAAGCTAAAACCAATAGTAATCGAATGACATAGAGTTTTTATTCAAAAAGACTTCAGTATAGGGGGTATTCACTAGCAAACTTTCGCTTTTCCCAAAATAAGGTCAAAATCCCCAAAATACTATATTTCCTATAAATCCTAAACGAAACGATGTCCCACAAATTTGAATACAGCAATGGAAAGCTAAAACCAATAGTAATCGAATGACATAGAGTGTTTATTCAAAAAGACTTCAGTATAGGGGGTATTCACTAACAAACTTTCGCTTTTCCCAAAATAAGGTCAAAATCCCCAAAATACTATTTGTCCTATAAATCCTAAACGAAACGATGTCCCACAAACTTGAATACAGCAATGGAAAGCTAAAACCAATAGTAATCGAATGACATAGAGTTTTTATTCAAAAAGACTTCAGTATAGGGGGTATACACTAACAAACTTTCGCTTTTCCCAAAATAAGGTCAAAATCCCCAAAATACTATTTTTCCTATAAATCCTAAACGAAACGATGTCCCACAAATTTGAATACAGCAATGGAAAGCTAAAACCAATAGTAATCGAATGACATAGAGTTTTTATTCAAAAAGACTTCAGTATAGGGGGTATTCACTAACAAACTTTCGCTTTTCCCAAAATAAGGTCAAAATCCCCAAAATACTATTTTTCCTATAAATCCTAAACGAAACGATGTCCCACAAATTTGAATACAGCAATGGAAAGCTAAAACCAATAGTAATCGAATGACATTGAGTTTTTATTCAAAAAGACTTCAGTATAGGGGGTATTCACTAACAAACTTTCGCTTTTCCCAAAATAAGGTCAAAATCCCCAAAATACTATTTTTCCTATAAATCCTAAACGAAACGATGTCCCACAAATTTGAATACAGCAATGGAAAGCTAAAACCAATAGTAATCGAATGACATAGAGCTTTTATTCAAAAAAAATCCAGTATAGGGGGTATTCACTAACAAACTTTCGCTTTTCCCAAAATAAGGTCAAAATTCCCAAAATAACAATATTTCCTATAAATCCTAAACGAAACGATGTCCCACAAATTTGAATACAGCAATGGAAAGCTAAAACCAATAGTAATCGAATGACATAGAGTGTTTATTCAAAAAGACTTCAGTATAGGGGGTATACACTAACAAACTTTCGCTTTTCCCAAAATAAGGTCAAAATCCCCAAAATACTATTTTTCCTATAAATCCTAAACGAAACGATGTCCCACAAATTTGAATACAGCAATGGAAATCTAAAACCAATAGTAATCGAATGCCATAGAGTTTTTATTCAAAAAGACTTCAGTATAGGGGGTATTCACTTGCAAACTTTCGCTTTTCCCAAAATAAGGTCAAAATCCCCAAAACACTATTTTTCCTATAAATCCTAAACGAAACGATGTCCCACAAATTTGAATACAGCAATGGAAAGCTAAAACCAATAGTAATCGAATGACATAGAGTTTTTATTCAAAAAGACTTCAGTATAGAGGGTATTCACTAACAAACTTTCGCTTTTCCCAAAATAAGGTCAAAATCCCCAAAATACTATTTTTCCTATAAATCCTAAACGAAACGATGTCCCACAAATTTGAATACAGCAATGGAAAGCTAAAACCAATAGTAATCGAATGACATAAAGTTTTTATTCAAAAAGACTTCAGTATAGGGGGTATTCACTAACAAACTTTCGCTTTTCCCAAAATAAGGTCAAAATCCCCAAAATACTATTTTTCCTATAAATCCTAAACGAAACGATGTCCCACAAATTTGAATACAGCAATGGAAAGCTAAAACCAATAGTAATCGAATGACATAAAGTTTTTATTCAAAAAGACTTCAGTATAGGGGGTATTCACTAACAAACTTTCGCTTTTCCCAAAATAAGGTCAAAATCCCCAAAATACTATTTTTCCTATAAATCCTAAACGAAACGATGTCCCACAAATTTGAATACAGCAATGGAAAGCTAAAACCAATAGTAATCGAATGACATATAGTTTTTATTCAAAAAGACTTCAGTATAGGGGGTATTCACTAACAAACTTTCGCTTTTCCCAAAATAAGGTCAAAATCCCCAAAATACTATTTTTCCTATAAATCCTAAACGAAACGATGTCCCACAAATTTGAATACAGCAATGGAAAGCTAAAACCAATAGTAATCGAATGACATAGAGCTTTTATTCAAAAAGACTTCAGTATAGGGGGTATTCACTAACAAACTTTCGCTTTTCCCAAAATAAGGTCAAAATCCCCAAAATAACAATATTTCCTATAAATCCTAAACGAAACGATGTCCCACAAATTTGAATACAGCAATGGAAAGCTAAAACCAATAGTAATCGAATGACATAGAGTGTTTATTCAAAAAGACTTCAGTATAGGGGGTATACACTAACAAACTTTCGCTTTTCCCAAAATAAGGTCAAAATCCCCAAAATACTATTTTTCCTATAAATCCTAAACGAAACGATGTCCCACAAATTTGAATACAGCAATGGAAAGCTAAAACCAATAGTAATCGAATGCCATAGAGTTTTTATTCAAAAAGACTTCAGTATAGAGGGTATTCACTAACAAACTTTCGCTTTTCCCAAAATAAGGTCAAAATCCCCAAAATACTATTTTTCCTATAAATCCTAAACGAAACGATGTCCCACAAATTTGAATACAGCAATGGAAAGCTAAAACCAATAGTAATCGAATGACATAAAGTTTTTATTCAAAAAGACTTCAGTATAGGGGGTATTCACTAACAAACTTTCGCTTTTCCCAAAATAAGGTCAAAATCCCCAAAATACTATTTTTCCTATAAATCCTAAACGAAACGATGTCCCACAAATTTGAATACAGCAATGGAAAGCTAAAACCAATAGTAATCGAATGACATAAAGTTTTTATTCAAAAAGACTTCAGTATAGGGGGTATTCACTAACAAACTTTCGCTTTTCCCAAAATAAGGTCAAAATCCCCAAAATACTATTTTTCCTATAAATCCTAAACGAAACGATGTCCCACAAATTTGAATACAGCAATGGAAAGCTAAAACCAATAGTAATCGAATGACATATAGTTTTTATTCAAAAAGACTTCAGTATAGGGGGTATTCACTAACAAACTTTCATTTTTCCCACAATCAAAATCCCCAAAATACTATTTTGCCTATAACACCTAAACGAAACGATGTCCCACAAATTTGAATACAGCAATGGAAAGCTAAAACCAATAGTAATCAAATGACATAGAGTGTTTATTCAAAAAGACTTCAGTATAGGGGGTATACACTAACAAACTTTCGCTTTTCCCAAAATAAGGTCAAAATCCCCAAAATACTATTTTTCCTATAAATCCTAAACGAAACGATGTCCCACAAATTTGAATACAGCAATGGAAATCTAAAACCAATAGTAATCGAATGACATAGAGTTTTTATTCAAAAAGACTTCAGTATAGGGGGTATTCACTAACAAACTTTCGCTTTTCCCAAAATAAGGTCAAAATCCCCAAAATACTATTTTTCCTATAAATCCTAAACGAAACGATGTCCCACAAATTTGAATACAGCAATGGAAAGCTAAAACCAATAGTAATCGAATGACATTGAGTTTTTATTCAAAAAGACTTCAGTATAGGGGGTATTCACTAACAAACTTTCGCTTTTCCCAAAATAAGGTCAAAATCCCCAAAATACTATTTTTCCTATAAATCCTAAACGAAACGATGTCCCACAAATTTGAATACAGCAATGGAAAGCTAAAACCAATAGTAATCGAATGACATAGAGCTTTTATTCAAAAAGACTTCAGTATAGGGGGTATTCACTAACAAACTTTCGCTTTTCCCAAAATAAGGTCAAAATCCCCAAAATAACAATATTTCCTATAAATCCTAAACGAAACGATGTCCCACAAATTTGAATACAGCAATGGAAAGCTAAAACCAATAGTAATCGAATGACATAGAGTGTTTATTCAAAAAGACTTCAGTATAGGGGGTATACACTAACAAACTTTCGCTTTTCCCAAAATAAGGTCAAAATCCCCAAAATACTATTTTTCCTATAAATCCTAAACGAAACGATGTCCCACAAATTTGAATACAGCAATGGAAAGCTAAAACCAATAGTAATCGAATGACATAAAGTTTTTATTCAAAAAGACTTCAGTATAGGGGGTATTCACTAACAAACTTTCGCTTTTCCCAAAATAAGGTCAAAATCCCCAAAATACTATTTTTCCTATAAATCCTAAACGAAACGATGTCCCACAAATTTGAATACAGCAGTGGAAAGCTAAAACCAATAGTAATCGAATGACATAGAGCTTTTATTCAAAAAGACTTCAGTATAGGGGGTATTGAGTAACAAACTTTCAATTTTCCCAAAATAAGGTCAAAATCCCCAAAATACTATATTTCCTATAAATCCTAAACGAAACGATGTCCCACAAATTTGAATACAGCAATGGAAAGCTAAAACCAATAGTAATCGAATGACATCGAGTGTTTATTCAAAAAGACTTCAGTATAGGGGGTATACACTAACAAACTTTCGCTTTTCACAAAATAATGTCAAAATCCCCAAAATACTATTTGTCCTATAAATCCTAAACGAAACGATGTCCCACAAACTTGAATACAGCAATGGAAAGCTAAAACCAATAGTAATCGAATGACATAGAGTTTTTATTCAAAAAGACTTCAGTATAGGGGGTATTCACTAGCAAACTTTCGCTTTTCCCAAAATAAGGTCAAAATCCCCAAAATACTATATTTCCTATAAATCCTAAACGAAACGATGTCCCACAAATTTGAATACAGCAATCGAAAGCTAAAACCAATAGTAATCGAATGACATAGAGTGTTTATTCAAAAAGACTTCAGTATAGGGGGTATACACTAACAAACTTTCGCTTTTCCCAAAATATGGTCAAAATCCCCAAAATACTATTTTTCCTATAAATCCTAAACGAAACGATGTCCCACAAATTTGAATACAGCAATGGAAAGCTAAAACCAATAGTAATCGAATGACATAGAGTTTTTATTCAAAAAGACTTCAGTATAGGGGGTATTCACTAGCAAACTTTCGCTTTTCCCAAAATAAGGTCAAAATCCCCAAAATACTATTTTTCCTATAAATCCTAAACGAAACGATGTCCCACAAATTTGAATACAGCAGTGGAAAGCTAAAACCAATAGTAATCGAATGACATAGAGTTTTTATTCAAAAAGACTTCAGTATAGGGGGTATTCACTAGCAAACTTTCGCTTTTCCCAAAATAAGGTCAAAATCCCCAAAATACTCTTTTTCCTATAAATCCTAAACGAAACGATGTCCCACAAATTTGAATACAGCAGTGGAAAGCTAAAACCAATAGTAATCGAATGACATAGAGTTTTTATTCAAAAAGACTTCAGTATAGGGGGTATTCACTAGCAAACTTTCGCTTTTCCCAAAATAAGGTCAAAATCCCCAAAATACTATTTTTCCTATAAATCCTAAACGAAACGATGTCCCACAAATTTGAATACAGCAGTGGAAAGCTAAAACCAATAGTAATCGAATGACATAGAGTTTTTATTCAAAAAGACTTCAGTATAGGGGGTATTCACTAACAAACTTTCGCTTTTCCCAAAATAAGGTCAAAATCCCCAAAATACTATTTGTCCTATAAATCCTAAACGAAACGATGTCCCACAAACTTGAATACAGCAATGGAAAGCTAAAACCAATAGTAATCGAATGACATAGAGTTTTTATTCAAAAAGACTTCAGTATAGGGGGTATTCACTAGCAAACTTTCGCTTTTCCCAAAATAAGGTCAAAATCCCCAAAATACTATTTTTCCTATAAATCCTAAACGAAACGATGTCCCACAAATTTGAATACAGCAATGGAAAGCTAAAACCAATAGTAATCGAATGACATAGAGCTTTTATTCAAAAAGACTTCAGTATAGGGGGCATTCACTAACAAACTTTCGCTTTTCCCAAAATAAGGTCAAAATCCCCAAAATACTATATTTCCTATAAATCCTAAACGAAACGATGTCCCACAAATTTGAATACAGCAATGGAAAGCTAAAACCAATAGTAATCGAATGACATAGAGTGTTTATTCAAAAAGACTTCAGTATAGGGGGTATACACTAACAAACTTTCGCTTTTCCCAAAATAAGGTCAAAATCCCCAAAATACTATTTGTCCTATAAATCCTAAACGAAACGATGTCCCACAAACTTGAATACAGCAATGGAAAGCTAAAACCAATAGTAATCGAATGACATAGAGTTTTTATTCAAAAAGACTTCAGTATAGGGGGTATTCACTAGCAAACTTTCGCTTTTCCCAAAATAAGGTCAAAATCCCCAAAATACTATTTGTCCTATAAATCCTAAACGAAACGATGTCCCACAAACTTGAATACAGCAATGGAAAGCTAAAACCAATAGTAATCGAATGACATAGAGTTTTTATTCAAAAAGACTTCAGTATAGGGGGTATTCACTAGCAAACTTTCGCTTTTCCCAAAATAAGGTCAAAATCCCCAAAATACTATATTTCCTATAAATCCTAAACGAAACGATGTCCCACAAATTTGAATACAGCAATGGAAAGCTAAAACCAATAGTAATCGAATGACATAGAGTGTTTATTCAAAAAGACTTCAGTATAGGGGGTATTCACTAACAAACTTTCGCTTTTCCCAAAATAAGGTCAAAATCCCCAAAATACTATTTGTCCTATAAATCCTAAACGAAACGATGTCCCACAAACTTGAATACAGCAATGGAAAGCTAAAACCAATAGTAATCGAATGACATAGAGTTTTTATTCAAAAAGACTTCAGTATAGGGGGTATACACTAACAAACTTTCGCTTTTCCCAAAATAAGGTCAAAATCCCCAAAATACTATTTTTCCTATAAATCCTAAACGAAACGATGTCCCACAAATTTGAATACAGCAATGGAAAGCTAAAACCAATAGTAATCGAATGACATAGAGTGTTTATTCAAAAAGACTTCAGTATAGGGGGTATACACTAACAAACTTTCGCTTTTCCCAAAATAAGGTCAAAATCCCCAAAATACTATTTTTCCTATAAATCCTAAACGAAACGATGTCCCACAAATTTGAATACAGCAATGGAAAGCTAAAACCAATAGTAATCGAATGACATAAAGTTTTTATTCAAAAAGACTTCAGTATAGGGGGTATTCACTAACAAACTTTCGCTTTTCCCAAAATAAGGTCAAAATCCCCAAAATACTATTTTTCCTATAAATCCTAAACGAAACGATGTCCCACAAATTTGAATACAGCAGTGGAAAGCTAAAACCAATAGTAATCGAATGACATAGAGTGTTTATTCAAAAAGACTTCAGTATAGGGGGTATTCACTAACAAACTTTCGCTTTTCCCAAAATAAGGTCAAAATCCCCAAAATACTATTTGTCCTATAAATCCTAAACGAAACGATGTCCCACAAACTTGAATACAGCAATGGAAAGCTAAAACCAATAGTAATCGAATGACATAGAGTTTTTATTCAAAAAGACTTCAGTATAGGGGGTATACACTAACAAACTTTCGCTTTTCCCAAAATAAGGTCAAAATCCCCAAAATACTATTTTTCCTATAAATCCTAAACGAAACGATGTCCCACAAATTTGAATACAGCAATGGAAAGCTAAAACCAATAGTAATCGAATGACATAGAGTTTTTATTCAAAAAGACTTCAGTATAGGGGGTATTCACTAACAAACTTTCGCTTTTCCCAAAATAAGGTCAAAATCCCCAAAATACTATTTTTCCTATAAATCCTAAACGAAACGATGTCCCACAAATTTGAATACAGCAATGGAAAGCTAAAACCAATAGTAATCGAATGACATTGAGTTTTTATTCAAAAAGACTTCAGTATAGGGGGTATTCACTAACAAACTTTCGCTTTTCCCAAAATAAGGTCAAAATCCCCAAAATACTCTTTTTCCTATAAATCCTAAACGAAACGATGTCCCACAAATTTGAATACAGCAGTGGAAAGCTAAAACCAATAGTAATCGAATGACATAGAGTTTTTATTCAAAAAGACTTCAGTATAGGGGGTATTCACTAGCAAACTTTCGCTTTTCCCAAAATAAGGTCAAAATCCCCAAAATACTATTTTTCCTATAAATCCTAAACGAAACGATGTCCCACAAATTTGAATACAGCAGTGGAAAGCTAAAACCAATAGTAATCGAATGACATAGAGTTTTTATTCAAAAAGACTTCAGTATAGGGGGTATTCACTAACAAACTTTCGCTTTTCCCAAAATAAGGTCAAAATCCCCAAAATACTATTTGTCCTATAAATCCTAAACGAAACGATGTCCCACAAACTTGAATACAGCAATGGAAAGCTAAAACCAATAGTAATCGAATGACATAGAGTTTTTATTCAAAAAGACTTCAGTATAGGGGGTATTCACTAGCAAACTTTCGCTTTTCCCAAAATAAGGTCAAAATCCCCAAAATACTATTTTTCCTATAAATCCTAAACGAAACGATGTCCCACAAATTTGAATACAGCAATGGAAAGCTAAAACCAATAGTAATCGAATGACATAGAGCTTTTATTCAAAAAGACTTCAGTATAGGGGGCATTCACTAACAAACTTTCGCTTTTCCCAAAATAAGGTCAAAATCCCCAAAATACTATATTTCCTATAAATCCTAAACGAAACGATGTCCCACAAATTTGAATACAGCAATGGAAAGCTAAAACCAATAGTAATCGAATGACATAGAGTGTTTATTCAAAAAGACTTCAGTATAGGGGGTATACACTAACAAACTTTCGCTTTTCCCAAAATAAGGTCAAAATCCCCAAAATACTATTTGTCCTATAAATCCTAAACGAAACGATGTCCCACAAACTTGAATACAGCAATGGAAAGCTAAAACCAATAGTAATCGAATGACATAGAGTTTTTATTCAAAAAGACTTCAGTATAGGGGGTATTCACTAGCAAACTTTCGCTTTTCCCAAAATAAGGTCAAAATCCCCAAAATACTATTTGTCCTATAAATCCTAAACGAAACGATGTCCCACAAACTTGAATACAGCAATGGAAAGCTAAAACCAATAGTAATCGAATGACATAGAGTTTTTATTCAAAAAGACTTCAGTATAGGGGGTATTCACTAGCAAACTTTCGCTTTTCCCAAAATAAGGTCAAAATCCCCAAAATACTATATTTCCTATAAATCCTAAACGAAACGATGTCCCACAAATTTGAATACAGCAATGGAAAGCTAAAACCAATAGTAATCGAATGACATAGAGTGTTTATTCAAAAAGACTTCAGTATAGGGGGTATTCACTAACAAACTTTCGCTTTTCCCAAAATAAGGTCAAAATCCCCAAAATACTATTTGTCCTATAAATCCTAAACGAAACGATGTCCCACAAACTTGAATACAGCAATGGAAAGCTAAAACCAATAGTAATCGAATGACATAGAGTTTTTATTCAAAAAGACTTCAGTATAGGGGGTATACACTAACAAACTTTCGCTTTTCCCAAAATAAGGTCAAAATCCCCAAAATACTATTTTTCCTATAAATCCTAAACGAAACGATGTCCCACAAATTTGAATACAGCAATGGAAAGCTAAAACCAATAGTAATCGAATGACATAGAGTGTTTATTCAAAAAGACTTCAGTATAGGGGGTATACACTAACAAACTTTCGCTTTTCCCAAAATAAGGTCAAAATCCCCAAAATACTATTTTTCCTATAAATCCTAAACGAAACGATGTCCCACAAATTTGAATACAGCAATGGAAAGCTAAAACCAATAGTAATCGAATGACATAAAGTTTTTATTCAAAAAGACTTCAGTATAGGGGGTATTCACTAACAAACTTTCGCTTTTCCCAAAATAAGGTCAAAATCCCCAAAATACTATTTTTCCTATAAATCCTAAACGAAACGATGTCCCACAAATTTGAATACAGCAGTGGAAAGCTAAAACCAATAGTAATCGAATGACATAGAGTGTTTATTCAAAAAGACTTCAGTATAGGGGGTATTCACTAACAAACTTTCGCTTTTCCCAAAATAAGGTCAAAATCCCCAAAATACTATTTGTCCTATAAATCCTAAACGAAACGATGTCCCACAAACTTGAATACAGCAATGGAAAGCTAAAACCAATAGTAATCGAATGACATAGAGTTTTTATTCAAAAAGACTTCAGTATAGGGGGTATACACTAACAAACTTTCGCTTTTCCCAAAATAAGGTCAAAATCCCCAAAATACTATTTTTCCTATAAATCCTAAACGAAACGATGTCCCACAAATTTGAATACAGCAATGGAAAGCTAAAACCAATAGTAATCGAATGACATAGAGTTTTTATTCAAAAAGACTTCAGTATAGGGGGTATTCACTAACAAACTTTCGCTTTTCCCAAAATAAGGTCAAAATCCCCAAAATACTATTTTTCCTATAAATCCTAAACGAAACGATGTCCCACAAATTTGAATACAGCAATGGAAAGCTAAAACCAATAGTAATCGAATGACATTGAGTTTTTATTCAAAAAGACTTCAGTATAGGGGGTATTCACTAACAAACTTTCGCTTTTCCCAAAATAAGGTCAAAATCCCCAAAATACTATTTTTCCTATAAATCCTAAACGAAACGATGTCCCACAAATTTGAATACAGCAATGGAAAGCTAAAACCAATAGTAATCGAATGACATAGAGCTTTTATTCAAAAAAAATCCAGTATAGGGGGTATTCACTAACAAACTTTCGCTTTTCCCAAAATAAGGTCAAAATCCCCAAAATAACAATATTTCCTATAAATCCTAAACGAAACGATGTCCCACAAATTTGAATACAGCAATGGAAAGCTAAAACCAATAGTAATCGAATGACATAGAGTGTTTATTCAAAAAGACTTCAGTATAGGGGGTATACACTAACAAACTTTCGCTTTTCCCAAAATAAGGTCAAAATCCCCAAAATACTATTTTTCCTATAAATCCTAAACGAAACGATGTCCCACAAATTTGAATACAGCAATGGAAATCTAAAACCAATAGTAATCGAATGCCATAGAGTTTTTATTCAAAAAGACTTCAGTATAGGGGGTATTCACTTGCAAACTTTCGCTTTTCCCAAAATAAGGTCAAAATCCCCAAAACACTATTTTTCCTATAAATCCTAAACGAAACGATGTCCCACAAATTTGAATACAGCAATGGAAAGCTAAAACCAATAGTAATCGAATGACATAGAGTTTTTATTCAAAAAGACTTCAGTATAGAGGGTATTCACTAACAAACTTTCGCTTTTCCCAAAATAAGGTCAAAATCCCCAAAATACTATTTTTCCTATAAATCCTAAACGAAACGATGTCCCACAAATTTGAATACAGCAATGGAAAGCTAAAACCAATAGTAATCGAATGACATAAAGTTTTTATTCAAAAAGACTTCAGTATAGGGGGTATTCACTAACAAACTTTCGCTTTTCCCAAAATAAGGTCAAAATCCCCAAAATACTATTTTTCCTATAAATCCTAAACGAAACGATGTCCCACAAATTTGAATACAGCAATGGAAAGCTAAAACCAATAGTAATCGAATGACATAAAGTTTTTATTCAAAAAGACTTCAGTATAGGGGGTATTCACTAACAAACTTTCGCTTTTCCCAAAATAAGGTCAAAATCCCCAAAATACTATTTTTCCTATAAATCCTAAACGAAACGATGTCCCACAAATTTGAATACAGCAATGGAAAGCTAAAACCAATAGTAATCGAATGACATATAGTTTTTATTCAAAAAGACTTCAGTATAGGGGGTATTCACTAACAAACTTTCGCTTTTCCCAAAATAAGGTCAAAATCCCCAAAATACTATTTTTCCTATAAATCCTAAACGAAACGATGTCCCACAAATTTGAATACAGCAATGGAAAGCTAAAACCAATAGTAATCGAATGACATAGAGCTTTTATTCAAAAAGACTTCAGTATAGGGGGTATTCACTAACAAACTTTCGCTTTTCCCAAAATAAGGTCAAAATCCCCAAAATAACAATATTTCCTATAAATCCTAAACGAAACGATGTCCCACAAATTTGAATACAGCAATGGAAAGCTAAAACCAATAGTAATCGAATGACATAGAGTGTTTATTCAAAAAGACTTCAGTATAGGGGGTATACACTAACAAACTTTCGCTTTTCCCAAAATAAGGTCAAAATCCCCAAAATACTATTTTTCCTATAAATCCTAAACGAAACGATGTCCCACAAATTTGAATACAGCAATGGAAAGCTAAAACCAATAGTAATCGAATGCCATAGAGTTTTTATTCAAAAAGACTTCAGTATAGAGGGTATTCACTAACAAACTTTCGCTTTTCCCAAAATAAGGTCAAAATCCCCAAAATACTATTTTTCCTATAAATCCTAAACGAAACGATGTCCCACAAATTTGAATACAGCAATGGAAAGCTAAAACCAATAGTAATCGAATGACATAAAGTTTTTATTCAAAAAGACTTCAGTATAGGGGGTATTCACTAACAAACTTTCGCTTTTCCCAAAATAAGGTCAAAATCCCCAAAATACTATTTTTCCTATAAATCCTAAACGAAACGATGTCCCACAAATTTGAATACAGCAATGGAAAGCTAAAACCAATAGTAATCGAATGACATAAAGTTTTTATTCAAAAAGACTTCAGTATAGGGGGTATTCACTAACAAACTTTCGCTTTTCCCAAAATAAGGTCAAAATCCCCAAAATACTATTTTTCCTATAAATCCTAAACGAAACGATGTCCCACAAATTTGAATACAGCAATGGAAAGCTAAAACCAATAGTAATCGAATGACATATAGTTTTTATTCAAAAAGACTTCAGTATAGGGGGTATTCACTAACAAACTTTCATTTTTCCCACAATCAAAATCCCCAAAATACTATTTTGCCTATAACACCTAAACGAAACGATGTCCCACAAATTTGAATACAGCAATGGAAAGCTAAAACCAATAGTAATCAAATGACATAGAGTGTTTATTCAAAAAGACTTCAGTATAGGGGGTATACACTAACAAACTTTCGCTTTTCCCAAAATAAGGTCAAAATCCCCAAAATACTATTTTTCCTATAAATCCTAAACGAAACGATGTCCCACAAATTTGAATACAGCAATGGAAATCTAAAACCAATAGTAATCGAATGACATAGAGTTTTTATTCAAAAAGACTTCAGTATAGGGGGTATTCACTAACAAACTTTCGCTTTTCCCAAAATAAGGTCAAAATCCCCAAAATACTATTTTTCCTATAAATCCTAAACGAAACGATGTCCCACAAATTTGAATACAGCAATGGAAAGCTAAAACCAATAGTAATCGAATGACATTGAGTTTTTATTCAAAAAGACTTCAGTATAGGGGGTATTCACTAACAAACTTTCGCTTTTCCCAAAATAAGGTCAAAATCCCCAAAATACTATTTTTCCTATAAATCCTAAACGAAACGATGTCCCACAAATTTGAATACAGCAATGGAAAGCTAAAACCAATAGTAATCGAATGACATAGAGCTTTTATTCAAAAAGACTTCAGTATAGGGGGTATTCACTAACAAACTTTCGCTTTTCCCAAAATAAGGTCAAAATCCCCAAAATAACAATATTTCCTATAAATCCTAAACGAAACGATGTCCCACAAATTTGAATACAGCAATGGAAAGCTAAAACCAATAGTAATCGAATGACATAGAGTGTTTATTCAAAAAGACTTCAGTATAGGGGGTATACACTAACAAACTTTCGCTTTTCCCAAAATAAGGTCAAAATCCCCAAAATACTATTTTTCCTATAAATCCTAAACGAAACGATGTCCCACAAATTTGAATACAGCAATGGAAAGCTAAAACCAATAGTAATCGAATGACATAAAGTTTTTATTCAAAAAGACTTCAGTATAGGGGGTATTCACTAACAAACTTTCGCTTTTCCCAAAATAAGGTCAAAATCCCCAAAATACTATTTTTCCTATAAATCCTAAACGAAACGATGTCCCACAAATTTGAATACAGCAGTGGAAAGCTAAAACCAATAGTAATCGAATGACATAGAGCTTTTATTCAAAAAGACTTCAGTATAGGGGGTATTGAGTAACAAACTTTCAATTTTCCCAAAATAAGGTCAAAATCCCCAAAATACTATATTTCCTATAAATCCTAAACGAAACGATGTCCCACAAATTTGAATACAGCAATGGAAAGCTAAAACCAATAGTAATCGAATGACATAGAGTGTTTATTCAAAAAGACTTCAGTATAGGGGGTATACACTAACAAACTTTCGCTTTTCCCAAAATAAGGTCAAAATCCCCAAAATACTATTTTTCCTATAAATCCTAAACGAAACGATGTCCCACAAATTTGAATACAGCAATGGAAAGCTAAAACCAATAGTAATCGAATGACATATAGTTTTTACTCAAAAAGACTTCAGTATAGGGGTATTCACTAACAAACTTTCGCTTTTCAGAAAAATAACCTAAGCAAAACGAAAAATTCGATCACGGCAATGGAGAGCCTAAAACACAGCAATGGAAAGCTAAAACCAATAGTAATCGAATGACATATAGTTTTTATTCAAAAAGACTTCAGTATAGGGGGTATTCACTAGCAAACTTTCGCTTTTCCCAAAATAAGGTCAAAATCCCCAAAATACTATTTTTCCTATAAATCCTAAACGAAACGATGTCCCACAAATTTGAATACAGCAATGGAAAGCTAAAACCAATAGTAATCGAATGACATAGAGTTTTTATTCAAAAAGACTTCAGTATAGGGGGTATTCACTAGCAAACTTTCGCTTTTCCCAAAATAAGGTCAAAATCCCCAAAATACTATTTTTCCTATAAATCCTAAACGAAACGATGTCCCACAAATTTGAATACAGCAATGGAAAGCTAAAACCAATAGTAATCGAATGACATAGAGTTTTTATTCAAAAAGACATCAGTATAGGGGGTATTCACTAACAAACTTTCGCTTTTCCCAAAATAAGGTCAAAATCCCCAAAATACTATTTTTCCTATAAATCCTAAACGAAACGATGTCCCACAAATTTGAATACAGCAATGGAAAGCTAAAACCAATAGTAATCGAATGACATAAAGTTTTTATTCAAAAAGACTTCAGTATAGGGGGTATTCACTAACAAACTTTCGCTTTTCCCAAAATAAGGTCAAAATCCCCAAAATACTATTTTTCCTATAAATCCTAAACGAAACGATGTCCCACAAATTTGAATACAGCAATGGAAAGCTAAAACCAATAGTAATCGAATGACATAAAGTTTTTATTCAAAAAGACTTCAGTATAGGGGGTATTCACTAACAAACTTTCGCTTTTCCCAAAATAAGGTCAAAATCCCCAAAATACTATTTTTCCTATAAATCCTAAACGAAACGATGTCCCACAAATTTGAATACAGCAATGGAAAGCTAAAACCAATAGTAATCGAATGACATATAGTTTTTATTCAAAAAGACTTCAGTATAGGGGGTATTCACTAACAAACTTTCGCTTTTCCCAAAATAAGGTCAAAATCCCCAAAATACTATTTTTCCTATAAATCCTAAACGAAACGATGTCCCACAAATTTGAATACAGCAATGGAAAGCTAAAACCAATAGTAATCGAATGACATAGAGCTTTTATTCAAAAAGACTTCAGTATAGGGGGTATTCACTAACAAACTTTCGCTTTTCCCAAAATAAGGTCAAAATCCCCAAAATAACAATATTTCCTATAAATCCTAAACGAAACGATGTCCCACAAATTTGAATACAGCAATGGAAAGCTAAAACCAATAGTAATCGAATGACATAGAGTGTTTATTCAAAAAGACTTCAGTATAGGGGGTATACACTAACAAACTTTCGCTTTTCCCAAAATAAGGTCAAAATCCCCAAAATACTATTTTTCCTATAAATCCTAAACGAAACGATGTCCCACAAATTTGAATACAGCAATGGAAAGCTAAAACCAATAGTAATCGAATGCCATAGAGTTTTTATTCAAAAAGACTTCAGTATAGAGGGTATTCACTAACAAACTTTCGCTTTTCCCAAAATAAGGTCAAAATCCCCAAAATACTATTTTTCCTATAAATCCTAAACGAAACGATGTCCCACAAATTTGAATACAGCAATGGAAAGCTAAAACCAATAGTAATCGAATGACATAAAGTTTTTATTCAAAAAGACTTCAGTATAGGGGGTATTCACTAACAAACTTTCGCTTTTCCCAAAATAAGGTCAAAATCCCCAAAATACTATTTTTCCTATAAATCCTAAACGAAACGATGTCCCACAAATTTGAATACAGCAATGGAAAGCTAAAACCAATAGTAATCGAATGACATAAAGTTTTTATTCAAAAAGACTTCAGTATAGGGGGTATTCACTAACAAACTTTCGCTTTTCCCAAAATAAGGTCAAAATCCCCAAAATACTATTTTTCCTATAAATCCTAAACGAAACGATGTCCCACAAATTTGAATACAGCAATGGAAAGCTAAAACCAATAGTAATCGAATGACATATAGTTTTTATTCAAAAAGACTTCAGTATAGGGGGTATTCACTAACAAACTTTCATTTTTCCCACAATCAAAATCCCCAAAATACTATTTTGCCTATAACACCTAAACGAAACGATGTCCCACAAATTTGAATACAGCAATGGAAAGCTAAAACCAATAGTAATCAAATGACATAGAGTGTTTATTCAAAAAGACTTCAGTATAGGGGGTATACACTAACAAACTTTCGCTTTTCCCAAAATAAGGTCAAAATCCCCAAAATACTATTTTTCCTATAAATCCTAAACGAAACGATGTCCCACAAATTTGAATACAGCAATGGAAATCTAAAACCAATAGTAATCGAATGACATAGAGTTTTTATTCAAAAAGACTTCAGTATAGGGGGTATTCACTAACAAACTTTCGCTTTTCCCAAAATAAGGTCAAAATCCCCAAAATACTATTTTTCCTATAAATCCTAAACGAAACGATGTCCCACAAATTTGAATACAGCAATGGAAAGCTAAAACCAATAGTAATCGAATGACATTGAGTTTTTATTCAAAAAGACTTCAGTATAGGGGGTATTCACTAACAAACTTTCGCTTTTCCCAAAATAAGGTCAAAATCCCCAAAATACTATTTTTCCTATAAATCCTAAACGAAACGATGTCCCACAAATTTGAATACAGCAATGGAAAGCTAAAACCAATAGTAATCGAATGACATAGAGCTTTTATTCAAAAAGACTTCAGTATAGGGGGTATTCACTAACAAACTTTCGCTTTTCCCAAAATAAGGTCAAAATCCCCAAAATAACAATATTTCCTATAAATCCTAAACGAAACGATGTCCCACAAATTTGAATACAGCAATGGAAAGCTAAAACCAATAGTAATCGAATGACATAGAGTGTTTATTCAAAAAGACTTCAGTATAGGGGGTATACACTAACAAACTTTCGCTTTTCCCAAAATAAGGTCAAAATCCCCAAAATACTATTTTTCCTATAAATCCTAAACGAAACGATGTCCCACAAATTTGAATACAGCAATGGAAAGCTAAAACCAATAGTAATCGAATGACATAAAGTTTTTATTCAAAAAGACTTCAGTATAGGGGGTATTCACTAACAAACTTTCGCTTTTCCCAAAATAAGGTCAAAATCCCCAAAATACTATTTTTCCTATAAATCCTAAACGAAACGATGTCCCACAAATTTGAATACAGCAGTGGAAAGCTAAAACCAATAGTAATCGAATGACATAGAGCTTTTATTCAAAAAGACTTCAGTATAGGGGGTATTGAGTAACAAACTTTCAATTTTCCCAAAATAAGGTCAAAATCCCCAAAATACTATATTTCCTATAAATCCTAAACGAAACGATGTCCCACAAATTTGAATACAGCAATGGAAAGCTAAAACCAATAGTAATCGAATGACATAGAGTGTTTATTCAAAAAGACTTCAGTATAGGGGGTATACACTAACAAACTTTCGCTTTTCCCAAAATAAGGTCAAAATCCCCAAAATACTATTTTTCCTATAAATCCTAAACGAAACGATGTCCCACAAATTTGAATACAGCAATGGAAAGCTAAAACCAATAGTAATCGAATGACATATAGTTTTTACTCAAAAAGACTTCAGTATAGGGGTATTCACTAACAAACTTTCGCTTTTCAGAAAAATAACCTAAGCAAAACGAAAAATTCGATCACGGCAATGGAGAGCCTAAAACACAGCAATGGAAAGCTAAAACCAATAGTAATCGAATGACATATAGTTTTTATTCAAAAAGACTTCAGTATAGGGGGTATTCACTAGCAAACTTTCGCTTTTCCCAAAATAAGGTCAAAATCCCCAAAATACTATTTTTCCTATAAATCCTAAACGAAACGATGTCCCACAAATTTGAATACAGCAATGGAAAGCTAAAACCAATAGTAATCGAATGACATAGAGTTTTTATTCAAAAAGACTTCAGTATAGGGGGTATTCACTAGCAAACTTTCGCTTTTCCCAAAATAAGGTCAAAATCCCCAAAATACTATTTTTCCTATAAATCCTAAACGAAACGATGTCCCACAAATTTGAATACAGCAATGGAAAGCTAAAACCAATAGTAATCGAATGACATAGAGTTTTTATTCAAAAAGACATCAGTATAGGGGGTATTCACTAACAAACTTTCGCTTTTCCCAAAATAAGGTCAAAATCCCCAAAATACTATTTTTCCTATAAATCCTAAACGAAACGATGTCCCACAAATTTGAATACAGCAATGGAAAGCTAAAACCAATAGTAATCGAATGACATAGAGCTTTTGTTCAAAAAGACTTCAGTATAGGGGGTATTCACTAACAAACTTTCGCTTTTCCCAAAATAAGGTCAAAATCCCCAAAATACTATTTTTCCTATAAATCCTAAACGAAACGATGTCCCACAAATTTGAATACAGCAGTGGAAAGCTAAAACCAATAGTATTCGAATGACATTGAGTTTTTATTCAAAAAGACTTCAGTATAGGGGGTATTCACTAACAAACTTTCGCTTTTCCCAAAATAAGGTCAAAATCCCCAAAATACTATTTTTCCTATAAATCCTAAACGAAACGATGTCCCACAAATTTGAATACAGCAATGGAAAGCTAAAACCAATAGTAATCGAATGACATAGAGCTTTTATTCAAAAAGACTTCAGTATAGGGGGTATTCACTAACAAACTTTCGCTTTTCCCAAAATAAGGTCAAAATCCCCAAAATACTATATTTCCTATAAATCCTAAACGAAACGATGTCCCACAAATTTGAATACAGCAATGGAAAGCTAAAACCAATAGTAATCGAATGACATAGAGTGTTTATTCAAAAAGACTTCAGTATAGGGGGTATACACTAACAAACTTTCGCTTTTCCCAAAATAAGGTCAAAATCCCCAAAATACTATTTTTCCTATAAATCCTAAACGAAACGATGTCCCACAAATTTGAATACAGCAATGGAAAGCTAAAACCAATAGTAATCGAATGACATAGAGTTTTTATTCAAAAAGACTTCAGTATAGGGGGTATTCACTAACAAACTTTCGCTTTTCCCAAAATAAGGTCAAAATCCCCAAAATACTATTTTTCCTATAAATCCTAAACGAAACGATGTCCCACAAATTTGAATACAGCAATGGAAAGCTAAAACCAATAGTAATCGAATGACATAGAGTTTTTATTCAAAAAGACTTCAGTATAGGGGGTATTCACTAGCAAACTTTCGCTTTTCCCAAAATAAGGTCAAAATCCCCAAAATACTATTTTTCCTATAAATTTTAAACGAAACGATGTCCCACAAATTTGAATACAGCAATGGAAAGCTAAAACCAATAGTAATCGAATGACATAGAGTTTTTATTCAAAAAGACATCAGTATAGGGGGTATTCACTAGCAAACTTTCGCTTTTCCCAAAATAAGGTCAAAATCCCCAAAATACTATTTTTCCTATAAATCCTAAACGAAACGATGTCCCACAAATTTGAATACAGCAATGGAAAGCTAAAACCAATAGTAATCGAATGACATATAGTTTTTACTCAAAAAGACTTCAGTATAGGGGTATTCACTAACAAACTTTCGCTTTTCAGAAAAATAACCTAAGCAAAACGAAAAATTCGATCACGGCAATGGAGAGCCTAAAACACAGCAATGGAAAGCTAAAACCAATAGTAATCGAATGACATATAGTTTTTATTCAAAAAGACTTCAGTATAGGGGGTATTCACTAGCAAACTTTCGCTTTTCCCAAAATAAGGTCAAAATCCCCAAAATACTATTTTTCCTATAAATCCTAAACGAAACGATGTCCCACAAATTTGAATACAGCAATGGAAAGCTAAAACCAATAGTAATCGAATGACATAGAGTTTTTATTCAAAAAGACTTCAGTATAGGGGGTATTCACTAGCAAACTTTCGCTTTTCCCAAAATAAGGTCAAAATCCCCAAAATACTATTTTTCCTATAAATCCTAAACGAAACGATGTCCCACAAATTTGAATACAGCAATGGAAAGCTAAAACCAATAGTAATCGAATGACATAGAGTTTTTATTCAAAAAGACATCAGTATAGGGGGTATTCACTAACAAACTTTCGCTTTTCCCAAAATAAGGTCAAAATCCCCAAAATACTATTTTTCCTATAAATCCTAAACGAAACGATGTCCCACAAATTTGAATACAGCAATGGAAAGCTAAAACCAATAGTAATCGAATGACATAGAGCTTTTGTTCAAAAAGACTTCAGTATAGGGGGTATTCACTAACAAACTTTCGCTTTTCCCAAAATAAGGTCAAAATCCCCAAAATACTATTTTTCCTATAAATCCTAAACGAAACGATGTCCCACAAATTTGAATACAGCAGTGGAAAGCTAAAACCAATAGTATTCGAATGACATTGAGTTTTTATTCAAAAAGACTTCAGTATAGGGGGTATTCACTAACAAACTTTCGCTTTTCCCAAAATAAGGTCAAAATCCCCAAAATACTATTTTTCCTATAAATCCTAAACGAAACGATGTCCCACAAATTTGAATACAGCAATGGAAAGCTAAAACCAATAGTAATCGAATGACATAGAGCTTTTATTCAAAAAGACTTCAGTATAGGGGGTATTCACTAACAAACTTTCGCTTTTCCCAAAATAAGGTCAAAATCCCCAAAATACTATATTTCCTATAAATCCTAAACGAAACGATGTCCCACAAATTTGAATACAGCAATGGAAAGCTAAAACCAATAGTAATCGAATGACATAGAGTGTTTATTCAAAAAGACTTCAGTATAGGGGGTATACACTAACAAACTTTCGCTTTTCCCAAAATAAGGTCAAAATCCCCAAAATACTATTTTTCCTATAAATCCTAAACGAAACGATGTCCCACAAATTTGAATACAGCAGTGGAAAGCTAAAACCAATAGTAATCGAATGACATAGAGCTTTTATTCAAAAAGACTTCAGTATAGGGGGTATTGAGTAACAAACTTTCAATTTTCCCAAAATAAGGTCAAAATCCCCAAAATACTATATTTCCTATAAATCCTAAACGAAACGATGTCCCACAAATTTGAATACAGCAATGGAAAGCTAAAACCAATAGTAATCGAATGACATAGAGTGTTTATTCAAAAAGACTTCAGTATAGGGGGTATACACTAACAAACTTTCGCTTTTCCCAAAATAAGGTCAAAATCCCCAAAATACTATTTTTCCTATAAATCCTAAACGAAACGATGTCCCACAAATTTGAATACAGCAATGGAAAGCTAAAACCAATAGTAATCGAATGACATATAGTTTTTACTCAAAAAGACTTCAGTATAGGGGTATTCACTAACAAACTTTCGCTTTTCAGAAAAATAACCTAAGCAAAACGAAAAATTCGATCACGGCAATGGAGAGCCTAAAACACAGCAATGGAAAGCTAAAACCAATAGTAATCGAATGACATATAGTTTTTATTCAAAAAGACTTCAGTATAGGGGGTATTCACTAGCAAACTTTCGCTTTTCCCAAAATAAGGTCAAAATCCCCAAAATACTATTTTTCCTATAAATCCTAAACGAAACGATGTCCCACAAATTTGAATACAGCAATGGAAAGCTAAAACCAATAGTAATCGAACGACATAGAGTTTTTATTCAAAAAGACTTCAGTATAGGGGGTATTCACTAGCAAACTTTCGCTTTTCCCAAAATAAGGTCAAAATCCCCAAAATACTATTTTTCCTATAAATCCTAAACGAAACGATGTCCCACAAATTTGAATACAGCAATGGAAAGCTAAAACCAATAGTAATCGAATGACATAGAGTTTTTATTCAAAAAGACATCAGTATAGGGGGTATTCACTAACAAACTTTCGCTTTTCCCAAAATAAGGTCAAAATCCCCAAAATACTATTTTTCCTATAAATCCTAAACGAAACGATGTCCCACAAATTTGAATACAGCAATGGAAAGCTAAAACCAATAGTAATCGAATGACATAGAGCTTTTGTTCAAAAAGACTTCAGTATAGGGGGTATTCACTAACAAACATTCGCTTTTCCCAAAATAAGGTCAAAATCCCCAAAATACTATTTTTCCTATAAATCCTAAACGAAACGATGTCCCACAAATTTGAATACAGCAGTGGAAAGCTAAAACCAATAGTAATCGAATGGCATAGAGTTTTTATTCAAAAAAACTTCAGTATAGGGGGTATTCACTAACAAACTTTCGCTTTTCCCAAAATAAGGTCAAAATCCCCAAAATACTATTTTTCCTATAAATCCTAAACGAAACGATGTCCCACAAATTTGAATACAGCAGTGGAAAGCTAAAACCAATAGTAATCGAATGACATAGAGCTTTTATTCAAAAAGACTTCAGTATAGGGGGTATTCAGTAACAAACTTTCGCTTTTCCCAAAATAAGGTCAAAATCCCCAAAATACTATATTTCCTATAAATCCTAAACGAAACGATGTCCCACAAATTTGAATACAGCAATGGAAAGCTAAAACCAATAGTAATCGAATGACATAGAGTTTTTATTCAAAAAGACATCAGTATAGGGGGTATTCACTAACAAACTTTCGCTTTTCCCAAAATAAGGTCAAAATCCCCAAAATACTATTTTTCCTATAAATCCTAAACGAAACGATGTCCCACAAATTTGAATACAGCAATGGAAAGCTAAAACCAATAGTAATCGAATGACATAGAGCTTTTGTTCAAAAAGACTTCAGTATAGGGGGTATTCACTAACAAACTTTCGCTTTTCCCAAAATAAGGTCAAAATCCCCAAAATACTATTTTTCCTATAAATCCTAAACGAAACGATGTCCCACAAATTTGAATACAGCAGTGGAAAGCTAAAACCAATAGTATTCGAATGACATTGAGTTTTTATTCAAAAAGACTTCAGTATAGGGGGTATTCACTAACAAACTTTCGCTTTTCCCAAAATAAGGTCAAAATCCCCAAAATACTATTTTTCCTATAAATCCTAAACGAAACGATGTCCCACAAATTTGAATACAGCAATGGAAAGCTAAAACCAATAGTAATCGAATGACATAGAGCTTTTATTCAAAAAGACTTCAGTATAGGGGGTATTCACTAACAAACTTTCGCTTTTCCCAAAATAAGGTCAAAATCCCCAAAATACTATATTTCCTATAAATCCTAAACGAAACGATGTCCCACAAATTTGAATACAGCAATGGAAAGCTAAAACCAATAGTAATCGAATGACATAGAGTGTTTATTCAAAAAGACTTCAGTATAGGGGGTATACACTAACAAACTTTCGCTTTTCCCAAAATAAGGTCAAAATCCCCAAAATACTATTTTTCCTATAAATCCTAAACGAAACGATGTCCCACAAATTTGAATACAGCAGTGGAAAGCTAAAACCAATAGTAATCGAATGACATAGAGCTTTTATTCAAAAAGACTTCAGTATAGGGGGTATTGAGTAACAAACTTTCAATTTTCCCAAAATAAGGTCAAAATCCCCAAAATACTATATTTCCTATAAATCCTAAACGAAACGATGTCCCACAAATTTGAATACAGCAATGGAAAGCTAAAACCAATAGTAATCGAATGACATAGAGTGTTTATTCAAAAAGACTTCAGTATAGGGGGTATACACTAACAAACTTTCGCTTTTCCCAAAATAAGGTCAAAATCCCCAAAATACTATTTTTCCTATAAATCCTAAACGAAACGATGTCCCACAAATTTGAATACAGCAATGGAAAGCTAAAACCAATAGTAATCGAATGACATATAGTTTTTACTCAAAAAGACTTCAGTATAGGGGTATTCACTAACAAACTTTCGCTTTTCAGAAAAATAACCTAAGCAAAACGAAAAATTCGATCACGGCAATGGAGAGCCTAAAACACAGCAATGGAAAGCTAAAACCAATAGTAATCGAATGACATATAGTTTTTATTCAAAAAGACTTCAGTATAGGGGGTATTCACTAGCAAACTTTCGCTTTTCCCAAAATAAGGTCAAAATCCCCAAAATACTATTTTTCCTATAAATCCTAAACGAAACGATGTCCCACAAATTTGAATACAGCAATGGAAAGCTAAAACCAATAGTAATCGAATGACATAGAGTTTTTATTCAAAAAGACTTCAGTATAGGGGGTATTCACTAGCAAACTTTCGCTTTTCCCAAAATAAGGTCAAAATCCCCAAAATACTATTTTTCCTATAAATCCTAAAC
Organism: Phania funesta; assembly: GCA_963932375.1. Taxonomy (NCBI): domain Eukaryota; kingdom Metazoa; phylum Arthropoda; class Insecta; order Diptera; family Tachinidae; genus Phania; species Phania funesta. The sequence goes on from OZ010654.1 coordinate 46,745,893, forward strand.
GAAACGATGTCCCACAAATTTGAATACAGCAATGGAAAGCTAAAACCAATAGTAATCGAATGACATAGAGTTTTTATTCAAAAAGACATCAGTATAGGGGGTATTCACTAACAAACTTTCGCTTTTCCCAAAATAAGGTCAAAATCCCCAAAATACTATTTTTCCTATAAATCCTAAACGAAACGATGTCCCACAAATTTGAATACAGCAATGGAAAGCTAAAACCAATAGTAATCGAATGACATAGAGCTTTTGTTCAAAAAGACTTCAGTATAGGGGGTATTCACTAACAAACATTCGCTTTTCCCAAAATAAGGTCAAAATCCCCAAAATACTATTTTTCCTATAAATCCTAAACGAAACGATGTCCCACAAATTTGAATACAGCAGTGGAAAGCTAAAACCAATAGTAATCGAATGGCATAGAGTTTTTATTCAAAAAAACTTCAGTATAGGGGGTATTCACTAACAAACTTTCGCTTTTCCCAAAATAAGGTCAAAATCCCCAAAATACTATTTTTCCTATAAATCCTAAACGAAACGATGTCCCACAAATTTGAATACAGCAGTGGAAAGCTAAAACCAATAGTAATCGAATGACATAGAGCTTTTATTCAAAAAGACTTCAGTATAGGGGGTATTCAGTAACAAACTTTCGCTTTTCCCAAAATAAGGTCAAAATCCCCAAAATACTATATTTCCTATAAATCCTAAACGAAACGATGTCCCACAAATTTGAATACAGCAATGGAAAGCTAAAACCAATAGTAATCGAATGACATAGAGTTTTTATTCAAAAAGACATCAGTATAGGGGGTATTCACTAACAAACTTTCGCTTTTCCCAAAATAAGGTCAAAATCCCCAAAATACTATTTTTCCTATAAATCCTAAACGAAACGATGTCCCACAAATTTGAATACAGCAATGGAAAGCTAAAACCAATAGTAATCGAATGACATAAAGTTTTTATTCAAAAAGACTTCAGTATAGGGGGTATACACTAACAAACTTTCGCTTTTCCCAAAATAAGGTCAAAATCCCCAAAATACTATTTTTCCTATAAATCCTAAACGAAACGATGTCCCACAAATTTGAATACAGCAATGGAAAGCTAAAACCAATAGTAATCGAATGACATATAGTTTTTACTCAAAAAGACTTCAGTATAGGGGTATTCACTAACAAACTTTCGCTTTTCAGAAAAATAACCTAAGCAAAACGAAAAATTCGATCACGGCAATGGAGAGCCTAAAACACAGCAATGGAAAGCTAAAACCAATAGTAATCGAATGACATAGAGTTTTTATTCAAAAAGACATCAGTATAGGGGGTATTCACTAACAAACTTTCGCTTTTCCCAAAATAAGGTCAAAATCCCCAAAATACTATTTTTCCTATAAATCCTAAACGAAACGATGTCCCACAAATTTGAATACAGCAATGGAAAGCTAAAACCAATAGTAATCGAATGACATAAAGTTTTTATTCAAAAAGACTTCAGTATAGGGGGTATACACTAACAAACTTTCGCTTTTCCCAAAATAAGGTCAAAATCCCCAAAATACTATTTTTCCTATAAATCCTAAACGAAACGATGTCCCACAAATTTGAATACAGCAATGGAAAGCTAAAACCAATAGTAATCGAATGACATAGAGCTTTTGTTCAAAAAGACTTCAGTATAGGGGGTATTCACTAACAAACTTTCGCTTTTCCCAAAATAAGGTCAAAATCCCCAAAATACTATTTTTCCTATAAATCCTAAACGAAACGATGTCCCACAAATTTGAATACAGCAGTGGAAAGCTAAAACCAATAGTATTCGAATGACATTGAGTTTTTATTCAAAAAGACTTCAGTATAGGGGGTATTCACTAACAAACTTTCGCTTTTCCCAAAATAAGGTCAAAATCCCCAAAATACTATTTTTCCTATAAATCCTAAACGAAACGATGTCCCACAAATTTGAATACAGCAATGGAAAGCTAAAACCAATAGTAATCGAATGACATAGAGCTTTTATTCAAAAAGACTTCAGTATAGGGGGTATTCACTAACAAACTTTCGCTTTTCCCAAAATAAGGTCAAAATCCCCAAAATACTATATTTCCTATAAATCCTAAACGAAACGATGTCCCACAAATTTGAATACAGCAATGGAAAGCTAAAACCAATAGTAATCGAATGACATAGAGTGTTTATTCAAAAAGACTTCAGTATAGGGGGTATACACTAACAAACTTTCGCTTTTCCCAAAATAAGGTCAAAATCCCCAAAATACTATTTTTCCTATAAATCCTAAACGAAACGATGTCCCACAAATTTGAATACAGCAATGGAAAGCTAAAACCAATAGTAATCGAATGACATAGAGTTTTTATTCAAAAAGACTTCAGTATAGGGGGTATTCACTAGCAAACTTTCGCTTTTCCCAAAATAAGGTCAAAATCTCCAAAATACTATTTTTCCTATAAATCCTAAACGAAACGATGTCCCACAAATTTGAATACAGCAATGGAAAGCTAAAACCAATAGTAATCGAATGACATAGAGTTTTTATTCAAAAAGACTTCAGTATAGGGGGTATTCACTAACAAACTTTCGCTTTTCCCAAAATAAGGTCAAAATCCCCAAAATACTATTTTTCCTATAAATCCTAAACGAAACGATGTCCCACAAATTTGAATACAGCAATGGAAAGCTAAAACCAATAGTAATCGAATGACATAGAGTTTTTATTCAAAAAGACTTCAGTATAGGGGGTATTCACTAGCAAACTTTCGCTTTTCCCAAAATAAGGTCAAAATCCCCAAAATACTATTTTTCCTATAAATTTTAAACGAAACGATGTCCCACAAATTTGAATACAGCAATGGAAAGCTAAAACCAATAGTAATCGAATGACATAGAGTTTTTATTCAAAAAGACATCAGTATAGGGGGTATTCACTAGCAAACTTTCGCTTTTCCCAAAATAAGGTCAAAATCCCCAAAATACTATTTTTCCTATAAATCCTAAACGAAACGATGTCCCACAAATTTGAATACAGCAATGGAAAGCTAAAACCAATAGTAATCGAATGACATATAGTTTTTACTCAAAAAGACTTCAGTATAGGGGTATTCACTAACAAACTTTCGCTTTTCAGAAAAATAACCTAAGCAAAACGAAAAATTCGATCACGGCAATGGAGAGCCTAAAACACAGCAATGGAAAGCTAAAACCAATAGTAATCGAATGACATATAGTTTTTATTCAAAAAGACTTCAGTATAGGGGGTATTCACTAGCAAACTTTCGCTTTTCCCAAAATAAGGTCAAAATCCCCAAAATACTATTTTTCCTATAAATCCTAAACGAAACGATGTCCCACAAATTTGAATACAGCAATGGAAAGCTAAAACCAATAGTAATCGAATGACATAGAGTTTTTATTCAAAAAGACTTCAGTATAGGGGGTATTCACTAGCAAACTTTCGCTTTTCCCAAAATAAGGTCAAAATCCCCAAAATACTATTTTTCCTATAAATCCTAAACGAAACGATGTCCCACAAATTTGAATACAGCAATGGAAAGCTAAAACCAATAGTAATCGAATGACATAGAGTTTTTATTCAAAAAGACATCAGTATAGGGGGTATTCACTAACAAACTTTCGCTTTTCCCAAAATAAGGTCAAAATCCCCAAAATACTATTTTTCCTATAAATCCTAAACGAAACGATGTCCCACAAATTTGAATACAGCAATGGAAAGCTAAAACCAATAGTAATCGAATGACATAGAGCTTTTGTTCAAAAAGACTTCAGTATAGGGGGTATTCACTAACAAACTTTCGCTTTTCCCAAAATAAGGTCAAAATCCCCAAAATACTATTTTTCCTATAAATCCTAAACGAAACGATGTCCCACAAATTTGAATACAGCAGTGGAAAGCTAAAACCAATAGTATTCGAATGACATTGAGTTTTTATTCAAAAAGACTTCAGTATAGGGGGTATTCACTAACAAACTTTCGCTTTTCCCAAAATAAGGTCAAAATCCCCAAAATACTATTTTTCCTATAAATCCTAAACGAAACGATGTCCCACAAATTTGAATACAGCAATGGAAAGCTAAAACCAATAGTAATCGAATGACATAGAGCTTTTATTCAAAAAGACTTCAGTATAGGGGGTATTCACTAACAAACTTTCGCTTTTCCCAAAATAAGGTCAAAATCCCCAAAATACTATATTTCCTATAAATCCTAAACAAACGATGTCCCACAAATTTGAATACAGCAATGGAAAGCTAAAACCAATAGTAATCGAATGACATAGAGTGTTTATTCAAAAAGACTTCAGTATAGGGGGTATACACTAACAAACTTTCGCTTTTCCCAAAATAAGGTCAAAATCCCCAAAATACTATTTTTCCTATAAATCCTAAACGAAACGATGTCCCACAAATTTGAATACAGCAGTGGAAAGCTAAAACCAATAGTAATCGAATGACATAGAGCTTTTATTCAAAAAGACTTCAGTATAGGGGGTATTGAGTAACAAACTTTCAATTTTCCCAAAATAAGGTCAAAATCCCCAAAATACTATATTTCCTATAAATCCTAAACGAAACGATGTCCCACAAATTTGAATACAGCAATGGAAAGCTAAAACCAATAGTAATCGAATGACATAGAGTGTTTATTCAAAAAGACTTCAGTATAGGGGGTATACACTAACAAACTTTCGCTTTTCCCAAAATAAGGTCAAAATCCCCAAAATACTATTTTTCCTATAAATCCTAAACGAAACGATGTCCCACAAATTTGAATACAGCAATGGAAAGCTAAAACCAATAGTAATCGAATGACATATAGTTTTTACTCAAAAAGACTTCAGTATAGGGGTATTCACTAACAAACTTTCGCTTTTCAGAAAAATAACCTAAGCAAAACGAAAAATTCGATCACGGCAATGGAGAGCCTAAAACACAGCAATGGAAAGCTAAAACCAATAGTAATCGAATGACATATAGTTTTTATTGAAAAAGACTTCAGTATAGGGGGTATTCACTAGCAAACTTTCGCTTTTCCCAAAATAAGGTCAAAATCCCCAAAATACTATTTTTCCTATAAATCCTAAACGAAACGATGTCCCACAAATTTGAATACAGCAATGGAAAGCTAAAACCAATAGTAATCGAATGACATAGAGTTTTTATTCAAAAAGACATCAGTATAGGGGGTATTCACTAACAAACTTTCGCTTTTCCCAAAATAAGGTCAAAATCCCCAAAATACTATTTTTCCTATAAATCCTAAACGAAACGATGTCCCACAAATTTGAATACAGCAATGGAAAGCTAAAACCAATAGTAATCGAATGACATAGAGCTTTTGTTCAAAAAGACTTCAGTATAGGGGGTATTCACTAACAAACATTCGCTTTTCCCAAAATAAGGTCAAAATCCCCAAAATACTATTTTTCCTATAAATCCTAAACGAAACGATGTCCCACAAATTTGAATACAGCAGTGGAAAGCTAAAGCCAATAGTAATCGAATGGCATAGAGTTTTTATTCAAAAAAACTTCAGTATAGGGGGTATTCACTAACAAACTTTCGCTTTTCCCAAAATAAGGTCAAAATCCCCAAAATACTATTTTTCCTATAAATCCTAAACGAAACGATGTCCCACAAATTTGAATACAGCAGTGGAAAGCTAAAACCAATAGTAATCGAATGACATAGAGCTTTTATTCAAAAAGACTTCAGTATAGGGGGTATTCAGTAACAAACTTTCGCTTTTCCCAAAATAAGGTCAAAATCCCCAAAATACTATATTTCCTATAAATCCTAAACGAAACGATGTCCCACAAATTTGAATACAGCAATGGAAAGCTAAAACCAATAGTAATCGAATGACTTAGAGTTTTTATTCAAAAAGACATCAGTATAGGGGGTATTCACTAACAAACTTTCGCTTTTCCCAAAATAAGGTCAAAATCCCCAAAATACTATTTTTCCTATAAATCCTAAACGAAACGATGTCCCACAAATTTGAATACAGCAATGGAAAGCTAAAACCAATAGTAATCGAATGACATAAAGTTTTTATTCAAAAAGACTTCAGTATAGGGGGTATACACTAACAAACTTTCGCTTTTCCCAAAATAAGGTCAAAATCCCCAAAATACTATTTTTCCTATAAATCCTAAACGAAACGATGTCCCACAAACTTGAATACAGCAATGGAAAGCTAAAACCAATAGTAATCGAATGACATAGAGTTTTTATTCAAAAAGACTTCAGTATAGGGGCTATTCACTAGCAAACTTTCGCTTTTCCCAAAATAAGGTCAAAATCCCCAAAATACTCTTTTTCCTATAAATCCTAAACGAAACGATGTCGCACAAATTTGAATACAGCAGTGGAAAGCTAAAACCAATAGTAATCGAATGACATAGAGTTTTTATTCAAAAAGACTTCAGTATAGGGGGTATTCACTAGCAAACTTTCGCTTTTCCCAAAATAAGGTCAAAATCCCCAAAATACTATTTTTCCTATAAATCCTAAACGAAACGATGTCCCACAAATTTGAATACAGCAGTGGAAAGCTAAAACCAATAGTAATCGAATGACATAGAGTTTTTATTCAAAAAGACTTCAGTATAGGGGGTATTCACTAGCAAACTTTCGCTTTTCCCAAAATAAGGTCAAAATCCCCAAAATACTCTTTTTCCTATAAATCCTAAACGAAACGATGTCCCACAAATTTGAATACAGCAGTGGAAAGCTAAAACCAATAGTAATCGAATGACATAGAGTTTTTATTCAAAAAGACTTCAGTATAGGGGGTATTCACTAGCAAACTTTCGCTTTTCCCAAAATAAGGTCAAAATCCCCAAAATACTATTTTTCCTATAAATCCTAAACGAAACGATGTCCCACAAATTTGAATACAGCAGTGGAAAGCTAAAACCAATAGTAATCGAATGACATAGAGTTTTTATTCAAAAAGACTTCAGTATAGGGGGTATTCACTAACAAACTTTCGCTTTTCCCAAAATAAGGTCAAAATCCCCAAAATACTATTTGTCCTATAAATCCTAAACGAAACGATGTCCCACAAACTTGAATACAGCAATGGAAAGCTAAAACCAATAGTAATCGAATGACATAGAGTTTTTATTCAAAAAGACTTCAGTATAGGGGGTATTCACTAGCAAACTTTCGCTTTTCCCAAAATAAGGTCAAAATCCCCAAAATACTATTTTTCCTATAAATCCTAAACGAAACGATGTCCCACAAATTTGAATACAGCAATGGAAAGCTAAAACCAATAGTAATCGAATGACATATAGTTTTTACTCAAAAAGACTTCAGTATAGGGGTATTCACTAACAAACTTTCGCTTTTCAGAAAAATAACCTAAGCAAAACGAAAAATTCGATCACGGCAATGGAGAGCCTAAAACACAGCAATGGAAAGCTAAAACCAATAGTAATCGAATGACATAGAGTTTTTATTCAAAAAGACTTCAGTATAGGGGGTATTCACTAGCAAACTTTCGCTTTTCCCAAAATAAGGTCAAAATCCCCAAAATACTATTTTTCCTATAAATCCTAAACGAAACGATGTCCCACAAATTTGAATACAGCAATGGAAAGCTAAAACCAATAGTAATCGAATGACATAGAGTTTTTATTCAAAAAGACATCAGTATAGGGGGTATTCACTAACAAACTTTCGCTTTTCCCAAAATAAGGTCAAAATCCCCAAAATACTATTTTTCCTATAAATCCTAAACGAAACGATGTCCCACAAATTTGAATACAGCAATGGAAAGCTAAAACCAATAGTAATCGAATGACATAGAGCTTTTGTTCAAAAAGACTTCAGTATAGGGGGTATTCACTAACAAACATTCGCTTTTCCCAAAATAAGGTCAAAATCCCCAAAATACTATTTTTCCTATAAATCCTAAACGAAACGATGTCCCACAAATTTGAATACAGCAGTGGAAAGCTAAAACCAATAGTAATCGAATGGCATAGAGTTTTTATTCAAAAAAACTTCAGTATAGGGGGTATTCACTAACAAACTTTCGCTTTTCCCAAAATAAGGTCAAAATCCCCAAAATACTATTTTTCCTATAAATCCTAAACGAAACGATGTCCCACAAATTTGAATACAGCAGTGGAAAGCTAAAACCAATAGTAATCGAATGACATAGAGCTTTTATTCAAAAAGACTTCAGTATAGGGGGTATTCAGTAACAAACTTTCGCTTTTCCCAAAATAAGGTCAAAATCCCCAAAATACTATATTTCCTATAAATCCTAAACGAAACGATGTCCCACAAATTTGAATACAGCAATGGAAAGCTAAAACCAATAGTAATCGAATGACATAGAGTTTTTATTCAAAAAGACATCAGTATAGGGGGTATTCACTAACAAACTTTCGCTTTTCCCAAAATAAGGTCAAAATCCCCAAAATACTATTTTTCCTATAAATCCTAAACGAAACGATGTCCCACAAATTTGAATACAGCAATGGAAAGCTAAAACCAATAGTAATCGAATGACATAAAGTTTTTATTCAAAAAGACTTCAGTATAGGGGGTATACACTAACAAACTTTCGCTTTTCCCAAAATAAGGTCAAAATCCCCAAAATACTATTTTTCCTATAAATCCTAAACGAAACGATGTCCCACAAATTTGAATACAGCAATGGAAAGCTAAAACCAATAGTAATCGAATGACATATAGTTTTTACTCAAAAAGACTTCAGTATAGGGGTATTCACTAACAAACTTTCGCTTTTCAGAAAAATAACCTAAGCAAAACGAAAAATTCGATCACGGCAATGGAGAGCCTAAAACACAGCAATGGAAAGCTAAAACCAATAGTAATCGAATGACATAGAGTTTTTATTCAAAAAGACATCAGTATAGGGGGTATTCACTAACAAACTTTCGCTTTTCCCAAAATAAGGTCAAAATCCCCAAAATACTATTTTTCCTATAAATCCTAAACGAAACGATGTCCCACAAATTTGAATACAGCAATGGAAAGCTAAAACCAATAGTAATCGAATGACATAAAGTTTTTATTCAAAAAGACTTCAGTATAGGGGGTATACACTAACAAACTTTCGCTTTTCCCAAAATAAGGTCAAAATCCCCAAAATACTATTTTTCCTATAAATCCTAAACGAAACGATGTCCCACAAATTTGAATACAGCAATGGAAAGCTAAAACCAATAGTAATCGAATGACATAGAGCTTTTGTTCAAAAAGACTTCAGTATAGGGGGTATTCACTAACAAACTTTCGCTTTTCCCAAAATAAGGTCAAAATCCCCAAAATACTATTTTTCCTATAAATCCTAAACGAAACGATGTCCCACAAATTTGAATACAGCAGTGGAAAGCTAAAACCAATAGTATTCGAATGACATTGAGTTTTTATTCAAAAAGACTTCAGTATAGGGGGTATTCACTAACAAACTTTCGCTTTTCCCAAAATAAGGTCAAAATCCCCAAAATACTATTTTTCCTATAAATCCTAAACGAAACGATGTCCCACAAATTTGAATACAGCAATGGAAAGCTAAAACCAATAGTAATCGAATGACATAGAGCTTTTATTCAAAAAGACTTCAGTATAGGGGGTATTCACTAACAAACTTTCGCTTTTCCCAAAATAAGGTCAAAATCCCCAAAATACTATATTTCCTATAAATCCTAAACGAAACGATGTCCCACAAATTTGAATACAGCAATGGAAAGCTAAAACCAATAGTAATCGAATGACATAGAGTGTTTATTCAAAAAGACTTCAGTATAGGGGGTATACACTAACAAACTTTCGCTTTTCCCAAAATAAGGTCAAAATCCCCAAAATACTATTTTTCCTATAAATCCTAAACGAAACGATGTCCCACAAATTTGAATACAGCAATGGAAAGCTAAAACCAATAGTAATCGAATGACATAGAGTTTTTATTCAAAAAGACTTCAGTATAGGGGGTATTCACTAGCAAACTTTCGCTTTTCCCAAAATAAGGTCAAAATCTCCAAAATACTATTTTTCCTATAAATCCTAAACGAAACGATGTCCCACAAATTTGAATACAGCAATGGAAAGCTAAAACCAATAGTAATCGAATGACATAGAGTTTTTATTCAAAAAGACTTCAGTATAGGGGGTATTCACTAACAAACTTTCGCTTTTCCCAAAATAAGGTCAAAATCCCCAAAATACTATTTTTCCTATAAATCCTAAACGAAACGATGTCCCACAAATTTGAATACAGCAATGGAAAGCTAAAACCAATAGTAATCGAATGACATAGAGTTTTTATTCAAAAAGACTTCAGTATAGGGGGTATTCACTAGCAAACTTTCGCTTTTCCCAAAATAAGGTCAAAATCCCCAAAATACTATTTTTCCTATAAATTTTAAACGAAACGATGTCCCACAAATTTGAATACAGCAATGGAAAGCTAAAACCAATAGTAATCGAATGACATAGAGTTTTTATTCAAAAAGACATCAGTATAGGGGGTATTCACTAGCAAACTTTCGCTTTTCCCAAAATAAGGTCAAAATCCCCAAAATACTATTTTTCCTATAAATCCTAAACGAAACGATGTCCCACAAATTTGAATACAGCAATGGAAAGCTAAAACCAATAGTAATCGAATGACATATAGTTTTTACTCAAAAAGACTTCAGTATAGGGGTATTCACTAACAAACTTTCGCTTTTCAGAAAAATAACCTAAGCAAAACGAAAAATTCGATCACGGCAATGGAGAGCCTAAAACACAGCAATGGAAAGCTAAAACCAATAGTAATCGAATGACATATAGTTTGTATTCAAAAAGACTTCAGTATAGGGGGTATTCACTAGCAAACTTTCGCTTTTCCCAAAATAAGGTCAAAATCCCCAAAATACTATTTTTCCTATAAATCCTAAACGAAACGATGTCCCACAAATTTGAATACAGCAATGGAAAGCTAAAACCAATAGTAATCGAATGACATAGAGTTTTTATTCAAAAAGACTTCAGTATAGGGGGTATTCACTAGCAAACTTTCGCTTTTCCCAAAATAAGGTCAAAATCCCCAAAATACTATTTTTCCTATAAATCCTAAACGAAACGATGTCCCACAAATTTGAATACAGCAATGGAAAGCTAAAACCAATAGTAATCGAATGACATAGAGTTTTTATTCAAAAAGACATCAGTATAGGGGGTATTCACTAACAAACTTTCGCTTTTCCCAAAATAAGGTCAAAATCCCCAAAATACTATTTTTCCTATAAATCCTAAACGAAACGATGTCCCACAAATTTGAATACAGCAATGGAAAGCTAAAACCAATAGTAATCGAATGACATAGAGCTTTTGTTCAAAAAGACTTCAGTATAGGGGGTATTCACTAACAAACTTTCGCTTTTCCCAAAATAAGGTCAAAATCCCCAAAATACTATTTTTCCTATAAATCCTAAACGAAACGATGTCCCACAAATTTGAATACAGCAGTGGAAAGCTAAAACCAATAGTATTCGAATGACATTGAGTTTTTATTCAAAAAGACTTCAGTATAGGGGGTATTCACTAACAAACTTTCGCTTTTCCCAAAATAAGGTCAAAATCCCCAAAATACTATTTTTCCTATAAATCCTAAACGAAACGATGTCCCACAAATTTGAATACAGCAATGGAAAGCTAAAACCAATAGTAATCGAATGACATAGAGCTTTTATTCAAAAAGACTTCAGTATAGGGGGTATTCACTAACAAACTTTCGCTTTTCCCAAAATAAGGTCAAAATCCCCAAAATACTATATTTCCTATAAATCCTAAACGAAACGATGTCCCACAAATTTGAATACAGCAATGGAAAGCTAAAACCAATAGTAATCGAATGACATAGAGTGTTTATTCAAAAAGACTTCAGTATAGGGGGTATACACTAACAAACTTTCGCTTTTCCCAAAATAAGGTCAAAATCCCCAAAATACTATTTTTCCTATAAATCCTAAACGAAACGATGTCCCACAAATTTGAATACAGCAGTGGAAAGCTAAAACCAATAGTAATCGAATGACATAGAGCTTTTATTCAAAAAGACTTCAGTATAGGGGGTATTGAGTAACAAACTTTCAATTTTCCCAAAATAAGGTCAAAATCCCCAAAATACTATATTTCCTATAAATCCTAAACGAAACGATGTCCCACAAATTTGAATACAGCAATGGAAAGCTAAAACCAATAGTAATCGAATGACATAGAGTGTTTATTCAAAAAGACTTCAGTATAGGGGGTATACACTAACAAACTTTCGCTTTTCCCAAAATAAGGTCAAAATCCCCAAAATACTATTTTTCCTATAAATCCTAAACGAAACGATGTCCCACAAATTTGAATACAGCAATGGAAAGCTAAAACCAATAGTAATCGAATGACATATAGTTTTTACTCAAAAAGACTTCAGTATAGGGGTATTCACTAACAAACTTTCGCTTTTCAGAAAAATAACCTAAGCAAAACGAAAAATTCGATCACGGCAATGGAGAGCCTAAAACACAGCAATGGAAAGCTAAAACCAATAGTAATCGAATGACATATAGTTTTTATTGAAAAAGACTTCAGTATAGGGGGTATTCACTAGCAAACTTTCGCTTTTCCCAAAATAAGGTCAAAATCCCCAAAATACTATTTTTCCTATAAATCCTAAACGAAACGATGTCCCACAAATTTGAATACAGCAATGGAAAGCTAAAACCAATAGTAATCGAATGACATAGAGTTTTTATTCAAAAAGACATCAGTATAGGGGGTATTCACTAACAAACTTTCGCTTTTCCCAAAATAAGGTCAAAATCCCCAAAATACTATTTTTCCTATAAATCCTAAACGAAACGATGTCCCACAAATTTGAATACAGCAATGGAAAGCTAAAACCAATAGTAATCGAATGACATAGAGCTTTTGTTCAAAAAGACTTCAGTATAGGGGGTATTCACTAACAAACATTCGCTTTTCCCAAAATAAGGTCAAAATCCCCAAAATACTATTTTTCCTATAAATCCTAAACGAAACGATGTCCCACAAATTTGAATACAGCAGTGGAAAGCTAAAGCCAATAGTAATCGAATGGCATAGAGTTTTTATTCAAAAAAACTTCAGTATAGGGGGTATTCACTAACAAACTTTCGCTTTTCCCAAAATAAGGTCAAAATCCCCAAAATACTATTTTTCCTATAAATCCTAAACGAAACGATGTCCCACAAATTTGAATACAGCAGTGGAAAGCTAAAACCAATAGTAATCGAATGACATAGAGCTTTTATTCAAAAAGACTTCAGTATAGGGGGTATTCAGTAACAAACTTTCGCTTTTCCCAAAATAAGGTCAAAATCCCCAAAATACTATATTTCCTATAAATCCTAAACGAAACGATGTCCCACAAATTTGAATACAGCAATGGAAAGCTAAAACCAATAGTAATCGAATGACTTAGAGTTTTTATTCAAAAAGACATCAGTATAGGGGGTATTCACTAACAAACTTTCGCTTTTCCCAAAATAAGGTCAAAATCCCCAAAATACTATTTTTCCTATAAATCCTAAACGAAACGATGTCCCACAAATTTGAATACAGCAATGGAAAGCTAAAACCAATAGTAATCGAATGACATAAAGTTTTTATTCAAAAAGACTTCAGTATAGGGGGTATACACTAACAAACTTTCGCTTTTCCCAAAATAAGGTCAAAATCCCCAAAATACTATTTTTCCTATAAATCCTAAACGAAACGATGTCCCACAAACTTGAATACAGCAATGGAAAGCTAAAACCAATAGTAATCGAATGACATAGAGTTTTTATTCAAAAAGACTTCAGTATAGGGGCTATTCACTAGCAAACTTTCGCTTTTCCCAAAATAAGGTCAAAATCCCCAAAATACTCTTTTTCCTATAAATCCTAAACGAAACGATGTCGCACAAATTTGAATACAGCAGTGGAAAGCTAAAACCAATAGTAATCGAATGACATAGAGTTTTTATTCAAAAAGACTTCAGTATAGGGGGTATTCACTAGCAAACTTTCGCTTTTCCCAAAATAAGGTCAAAATCCCCAAAATACTATTTTTCCTATAAATCCTAAACGAAACGATGTCCCACAAATTTGAATACAGCAGTGGAAAGCTAAAACCAATAGTAATCGAATGACATAGAGTTTTTATTCAAAAAGACTTCAGTATAGGGGGTATTCACTAGCAAACTTTCGCTTTTCCCAAAATAAGGTCAAAATCCCCAAAATACTCTTTTTCCTATAAATCCTAAACGAAACGATGTCCCACAAATTTGAATACAGCAGTGGAAAGCTAAAACCAATAGTAATCGAATGACATAGAGTTTTTATTCAAAAAGACTTCAGTATAGGGGGTATTCACTAGCAAACTTTCGCTTTTCCCAAAATAAGGTCAAAATCCCCAAAATACTATTTTTCCTATAAATCCTAAACGAAACGATGTCCCACAAATTTGAATACAGCAGTGGAAAGCTAAAACCAATAGTAATCGAATGACATAGAGTTTTTATTCAAAAAGACTTCAGTATAGGGGGTATTCACTAACAAACTTTCGCTTTTCCCAAAATAAGGTCAAAATCCCCAAAATACTATTTGTCCTATAAATCCTAAACGAAACGATGTCCCACAAACTTGAATACAGCAATGGAAAGCTAAAACCAATAGTAATCGAATGACATAGAGTTTTTATTCAAAAAGACTTCAGTATAGGGGGTATTCACTAGCAAACTTTCGCTTTTCCCAAAATAAGGTCAAAATCCCCAAAATACTATTTTTCCTATAAATCCTAAACGAAACGATGTCCCACAAATTTGAATACAGCAATGGAAAGCTAAAACCAATAGTAATCGAATGACATATAGTTTTTACTCAAAAAGACTTCAGTATAGGGGTATTCACTAACAAACTTTCGCTTTTCAGAAAAATAACCTAAGCAAAACGAAAAATTCGATCACGGCAATGGAGAGCCTAAAACACAGCAATGGAAAGCTAAAACCAATAGTAATCGAATGACATATAGTTTTTATTCAAAAAGACTTCAGTATAGGGGGTATTCACTAGCAAACTTTCGCTTTTCCCAAAATAAGGTCAAAATCCCCAAAATACTCTTTTTCCTATAAATCCTAAACGAAACGATGTCCCACAAATTTGAATACAGCAATGGAAAGCTAAAACCAATAGTAATCGAATGACATAGAGTTTTTATTCAAAAAGACTTCAGTATAGGGGGTATTCACTAGCAAACTTTCGCTTTTCCCAAAATAAGGTCAAAATCCCCAAAATACTATTTTTCCTATAAATCCTAAACGAAACGATGTCCCACAAATTTGAATACAGCAGTGGAAAGCTAAAACCAATAGTAATCGAATGACATAGAGTTTTTATTCAAAAAGACTTCAGTATAGGGGGTATTCACTAACAAACTTTCGCTTTTCCCAAAATAAGGTCAAAATCCCCAAAATACTATTTGTCCTATAAATCCTAAACGAAACGATGTCCCACAAACTTGAATACAGCAATGGAAAGCTAAAACCAATAGTAATCGAATGACATAGAGTTTTTATTCAAAAAGACTTCAGTATAGGGGGTATTCACTAGCAAACTTTCGCTTTTCCCAAAATAAGGTCAAAATCCCCAAAATACTATTTTTCCTATAAATCCTAAACGAAACGATGTCCCACAAATTTGAATACAGCAATGGAAAGCTAAAACCAATAGTAATCGAATGACATATAGTTTTTACTCAAAAAGACTTCAGTATAGGGGTATTCACTAACAAACTTTCGCTTTTCAGAAAAATAACCTAAGCAAAACGAAAAATTCGATCACGGCAATGGAGAGCCTAAAACACAGCAATGGAAAGCTAAAACCAATAGTAATCGAATGACATATAGTTTTTATTCAAAAAGACTTCAGTATAGGGGGTATTCACTAGCAAACTTTCGCTTTTCCCAAAATAAGGTCAAAATCCCCAAAATACTATTTTTCCTATAAATCCTAAACGAAACGATGTCCCACAAATTTGAATACAGCAATGGAAAGCTAAAACCAATAGTAATCGAATGACATAGAGTTTTTATTCAAAAAGACTTCAGTATAGGGGGTATTCACTAGCAAACTTTCGCTTTTCCCAAAATAAGGTCAAAATCCCCAAAATACTATTTTTCCTATAAATCCTAAACGAAACGATGTCCCACAAATTTGAATACAGCAATGGAAAGCTAAAACCAATAGTAATCGAATGACATAGAGTTTTTATTCAAAAAGACATCAGTATAGGGGGTATTCACTAACAAACTTTCGCTTTTCCCAAAATAAGGTCAAAATCCCCAAAATACTATTTTTCCTATAAATCCTAAACGAAACGATGTCCCACAAATTTGAATACAGCAATGGAAAGCTAAAACCAATAGTAATCGAATGACATAGAGCTTTTGTTCAAAAAGACTTCAGTATAGGGGGTATTCACTAACAAACATTCGCTTTTCCCAAAATAAGGTCAAAATCCCCAAAATACTATTTTTCCTATAAATCCTAAACGAAACGATGTCCCACAAATTTGAATACAGCAGTGGAAAGCTAAAACCAATAGTAATCGAATGGCATAGAGTTTTTATTCAAAAAAACTTCAGTATAGGGGGTATTCACTAACAAACTTTCGCTTTTCCCAAAATAAGGTCAAAATCCCCAAAATACTATTTTTCCTATAAATCCTAAACGAAACGATGTCCCACAAATTTGAATACAGCAGTGGAAAGCTAAAACCAATAGTAATCGAATGACATAGAGCTTTTATTCAAAAAGACTTCAGTATAGGGGGTATTCAGTAACAAACTTTCGCTTTTCCCAAAATAAGGTCAAAATCCCCAAAATACTATATTTCCTATAAATCCTAAACGAAACGATGTCCCACAAATTTGAATACAGCAATGGAAAGCTAAAACCAATAGTAATCGAATGACTTAGAGTTTTTATTCAAAAAGACATCAGTATAGGGGGTATTCACTAACAAACTTTCGCTTTTCCCAAAATAAGGTCAAAATCCCCAAAATACTATTTTTCCTATAAATCCTAAACGAAACGATGTCCCACAAATTTGAATACAGCAATGGAAAGCTAAAACCAATAGTAATCGAATGACATAAAGTTTTTATTCAAAAAGACTTCAGTATAGGGGGTATACACTAACAAACTTTCGCTTTTCCCAAAATAAGGTCAAAATCCCCAAAATACTATTTTTCCTATAAATCCTAAACGAAACGATGTCCCACAAATTTGAATACAGCAATGGAAAGCTAAAACCAATAGTAATCGAATGGCATAGAGTTTTTATTCAAAAAAACTTCAGTATAGGGGGTATTCACTAACAAACTTTCGCTTTTCCCAAAATAAGGTCAAAATCCCCAAAATACTATTTTTCCTATAAATCCTAAACGAAACGATGTCCCACAAATTTGAATACAGCAATGGAAAGCTAAAACCAATAGTAATCGAATGACATAGAGTTTTTATTCAAAAAGACTTCAGTATAGGGGGTATACACTAACAAACTTTCGCTTTTCCCAAAATAAGGTCAAAATCCCCAAAATACTATTTTTCCTATAAATCCTAAACGAAACGATGTCCCACAAATTTGAATACAGCAATGGAAAGCTAAAACCAATGGTAATCGAATGACATAGAGTTTTTATTCAAAAAGACTTCAGTATAGGGGGTATTCACTAACAAACTTTCGCTTTTCCCAAAATAAGGTCAAAATCCCCAAAATACTATTTGTCCTATAAATCCTAAACGAAACGATGTCCCACAAACTTGAATACAGCAATGGAAAGCTAAAACCAATAGTAATCGAATGACATAGAGTTTTTATTCAAAAAGACTTCAGTATAGGGGCTATTCACTAGCAAACTTTCGCTTTTCCCAAAATAAGGTCAAAATCCCCAAAATACTCTTTTTCCTATAAATCCTAAACGAAACGATGTCGCACAAATTTGAATACAGCAGTGGAAAGCTAAAACCAATAGTAATCGAATGACATAGAGTTTTTATTCAAAAAGACTTCAGTATAGGGGGTATTCACTAGCAAACTTTCGCTTTTCCCAAAATAAGGTCAAAATCCCCAAAATACTATTTTTCCTATAAATCCTAAACGAAACGATGTCCCACAAATTTGAATACAGCAGTGGAAAGCTAAAACCAATAGTAATCGAATGACATAGAGTTTTTATTCAAAAAGACTTCAGTATAGGGGGTATTCACTAGCAAACTTTCGCTTTTCCCAAAATAAGGTCAAAATCCCCAAAATACTCTTTTTCCTATAAATCCTAAACGAAACGATGTCCCACAAATTTGAATACAGCAGTGGAAAGCTAAAACCAATAGTAATCGAATGACATAGAGTTTTTATTCAAAAAGACTTCAGTATAGGGGGTATTCACTAGCAAACTTTCGCTTTTCCCAAAATAAGGTCAAAATCCCCAAAATACTATTTTTCCTATAAATCCTAAACGAAACGATGTCCCACAAATTTGAATACAGCAGTGGAAAGCTAAAACCAATAGTAATCGAATGACATAGAGTTTTTATTCAAAAAGACTTCAGTATAGGGGGTATTCACTAACAAACTTTCGCTTTTCCCAAAATAAGGTCAAAATCCCCAAAATACTATTTGTCCTATAAATCCTAAACGAAACGATGTCCCACAAACTTGAATACAGCAATGGAAAGCTAAAACCAATAGTAATCGAATGACATAGAGTTTTTATTCAAAAAGACTTCAGTATAGGGGGTATTCACTAGCAAACTTTCGCTTTTCCCAAAATAAGGTCAAAATCCCCAAAATACTATTTTTCCTATAAATCCTAAACGAAACGATGTCCCACAAATTTGAATACAGCAATGGAAAGCTAAAACCAATAGTAATCGAATGACATAGAGTGTTTATTCAAAAAGACTTCAGTATAGGGGGTATACACTAACAAACTTTCGCTTTTCCCAAAATATGGTCAAAATCCCCAAAATACTATTTTTTCTATAAATCCTAAACGAAACGATGTCCCACAAATTTGAATACAGCAATGGAAAGCTAAAACCAATAGTAATCGAGTGACATAGAGTTTTTATTCAAAAAGACTTCAGTATAGGGGGTATTCACTAGCAAACTTTCGCTTTTCCCAAAATAAGGTCAAAATCCCCAAAATACTATTTTTCCTATAAATCCTAAACGAAACGATGTCCCACAAATTTGAATACAGCAGTGGAAAGCTAAAACCAATAGTAATCGAATGACATAGAGTTTTTATTCAAAAAGACTTCAGTATAGGGGGTATACACTAACAAACTTTCGCTTTTCCCAAAATAAGGTCAAAATCCCCAAAATACTATTTTTCCTATAAATCCTAAACGAAACGATGTCCCACAAATTTGAATACAGCAATGGAAAGCTAAAACCAATGGTAATCGAATGACATAGAGTTTTTATTCAAAAAGACTTCAGTATAGGGGGTATTCACTAACAAACTTTCGCTTTTCCCAAAATAAGGTCAAAATCCCCAAAATACTATTTGTCCTATAAATCCTAAACGAAACGATGTCCCACAAACTTGAATACAGCAATGGAAAGCTAAAACCAATAGTAATCGAATGACATAGAGTTTTTATTCAAAAAGACTTCAGTATAGGGGGTATTCACTAGCAAACTTTCGCTTTTCCCAAAATAAGGTCAAAATCCCCAAAATACTCTTTTTCCTATAAATCCTAAACGAAACGATGTCCCACAAATTTGAATACAGCAGTGGAAAGCTAAAACCAATAGTAATCGAATGACATAGAGTTTTTATTCAAAAAGACTTCAGTATAGGGGGTATTCACTAGCAAACTTTCGCTTTTCCCAAAATAAGGTCAAAATCCCCAAAATACTATTTTTCCTATAAATCCTAAACGAAACGATGTCCCACAAATTTGAATACAGCAGTGGAAAGCTAAAACCAATAGTAATCGAATGACATAGAGTTTTTATTCAAAAAGACTTCAGTATAGGGGGTATTCACTAACAAACTTTCGCTTTTCCCAAAATAAGGTCAAAATCCCCAAAATACTATTTGTCCTATAAATCCTAAACGAAACGATGTCCCACAAACTTGAATACAGCAATGGAAAGCTAAAACCAATAGTAATCGAATGACATAGAGTTTTTATTCAAAAAGACTTCAGTATAGGGGGTATTCACTAGCAAACTTTCGCTTTTCCCAAAATAAGGTCAAAATCCCCAAAATACTATTTTTCCTATAAATCCTAAACGAAACGATGTCCCACAAATTTGAATACAGCAATGGAAAGCTAAAACCAATAGTAATCGAATGACATAGAGCTTTTATTCAAAAAGACTTCAGTATAGGGGGTATTCACTAACAAACTTTCGCTTTTCCCAAAATAAGGTCAAAATCCCCAAAATACTATATTTCCTATAAATCCTAAAAGAAACGATGTCCCACAAATTTGAATACAGCAATGGAAAGCTAAAACCAATAGTAATCGAATGACATAGAGTGTTTATTCAAAAAGACTTCAGTATAGGGGGTATACACTAACAAACTTTCGCTTTTCCCAAAATAAGGTCAAAATCCCCAAAATACTATTTGTCCTATAAATCCTAAACGAAACAATGTCCCACAAACTTGAATACAGCAATGGAAAGCTAAAACCAATAGTAATCGAATGACATAGAGTTTTTATTCAAAAAGACTTCAGTATAGGGGGTATTCACTAGCAAACTTTCGCTTTTCCCAAAATAAGGTCAAAATTCCCAAAATACTATATTTCCTATAAATCCTAAACGAAACGATGTCCCACAAACTTGAATACAGCAATGGAAAGCTAAAACCAATAGTAATCGAATGACATAGAGTTTTTATTCAAAAAGACTTCAGTATAGGGGGTATTCACTAGCAAACTTTCGCTTTTCCCAAAATAAGGTCAAAATCCCCAAAATACTATTTGTCCTATAAATCCTAAACGAAACGATGTCCCACAAACTTGAATACAGCAATGGAAAGCTAAAACCAATAGTAATCGAATGACATAGAGTTTTTATTCAAAAAGACTTCAGTATAGGGGGTATTCACTAGCAAACTTTCGCTTTTCCCAAAATAAGGTCAAAATCCCCAAAATACTATTTTGCCTATAAATCCTAAACGAAACGATGTCCCACAAATTTGAATACAGCAATGGAAAGCTAAAACCAATAGTAATCGAATGACATAGAGCTTTTATTCAAAAAGACTTCAGTATAGGGGGTATTCACTAACAAACTTTCGCTTTTCCCAAAATAAGGTCAAAATCCCCAAAATACTATATTTCCTATAAATCCTAAACGAAACGATGTCCCACAAATTTGAATACAGCAATGGAAAGCTAAAACCAATAGTAATCGAATGACATAGAGTGTTTATTCAAAAAGACTTCAGTATAGGGGGTATACACTAACAAACTTTCGCTTTTCCCAAAATAAGGTCAAAATCCCCAAAATACTATTTGTCCTATAAATCCTAAACGAAACAATGTCCCACAAACTTGAATATAGCAATGGAAAGCTAAAACCAATAGTAATCGAATGACATAGAGCTTTTATTCAAAAAGACTTCAGTATAGGGGGTATTCACTAACAAACTTTCGCTTTTCCCAAAATAAGGTCAAAATCCCCAAAATACTATATTTCCTATAAATCCTAAACGAAACGATGTCCCACAAATTTGAATACAGCAATGGAAAGCTAAAACCAATAGTAATCGAATGACATAGAGTTTTTATTCAAAAAGACTTCAGTATAGGGGGTATTCACTAGCAAACTTTCGCTTTTCCCAAAATAAGGTCAAAATCCCCAAAATACTATTTGTCCTATAAATCCTAAACGAAACGATGTCCCACAAACTTGAATACAGCAATGGAAAGCTAAAACCAATAGTAATCGAATGACATAGAGTTTTTATTCAAAAAGACTTCAGTATAGGGGGTATTCACTAGCAAACTTTCGCTTTTCCCAAAATAAGGTCAAAATCCCCAAAATACTATTTTTCCTATAAATCCTAAACGAAACGATGTCCCACAAATTTGAATACAGCAATGGAAAGCTAAAACCAATAGTAATCGAATGACATAGAGCTTTTATTCAAAAAGACTTCAGTATAGGGGGTATTCACTAACAAACTTTCGCTTTTCCCAAAATAAGGTCAAAATCCCCAAAATACTATATTTCCTATAAATCCTAAACGAAACGATGTCCCACAAATTTGAATACAGCAATGGAAAGCTAAAACCAATAGTAATCGAATGACATAGAGTGTTTATTCAAAAAGACTTCAGTATAGGGGGTATACACTAACAAACTTTCGCTTTTCCCAAAATAAGGTCAAAATCCCCAAAATACTATTTGTCCTATAAATCCTAAACGAAACAATGTCCCACAAACTTGAATACAGCAATGGAAAGCTAAAACCAATAGTAATCGAATGACATAGAGCTTTTATTCAAAAAGACTTCAGTATAGGGGGTATTCACTAACAAACTTTCGCTTTTCCCAAAATAAGGTCAAAATCCCCAAAATACTATATTTCCTATAAATCCTAAACGAAACGATGTCCCACAAATTTGAATACAGCAATGGAAAGCTAAAACCAATAGTAATCGAATGACATAGAGTGTTTATTCAAAAAGACTTCAGTATAGGGGGTATACACTAACAAACTTTCGCTTTTCCCAAAATATGGTCAAAATCCCCAAAATACTATTTTTCCTATAAATCCTAAACGAAACGATGTCCCACAAATTTGAATACAGCAATGGAAAGCTAAAACCAATAGTAATCGAATGACATAGAGTTTTTATTCAAAAAGACTTCAGTATAGGGGGTATTCACTAGCAAACTTTCGCTTTTCCCAAAATAAGGTCAAAATCCCCAAAATACTATTTTTCCTATAAATCCTAAACGAAACGATGTCCCACAAATTTGAATACAGCAATGGAAAGCTAAAACCAATAGTAATCGAATGACATAGAGTTTTTATTCAAAAAGACTTCAGTATAGGGGGTATTCACTAACAAACTTTCGCTTTTCCCAAAATAAGGTCAAAATCCCCAAAATACTATATTTCCTATAAATCCTAAACGAAACGATGTCCCACAAATTTGAATACAGCAATGGAAAGCTAAAACCAATAGTAATCGAATGACATAGAGTTTTTATTCAAAAAGACTTCAGTATAGGGGGTATTCACTAGCAAACTTTCGCTTTTCCCAAAATAAGGTCAAAATCCCCAAAATACTATTTTTCCTATAAATCCTAAACGAAACGATGTCCCACAAATTTGAATACAGCAGTGGAAAGCTAAAACCAATAGTAATCGAATGACATAGAGTTTTTATTCAAAAAGACTTCAGTATAGGGGGTATTCACTAGCAAACTTTCGCTTTTCCCAAAATAAGGTCAAAATCCCCAAAATACTCTTTTTCCTATAAATCCTAAACGAAACGATGTCCCACAAATTTGAATACAGCAGTGGAAAGCTAAAACCAATAGTAATCGAATGACATAGAGTTTTTATTCAAAAAGACTTCAGTATAGGGGGTATTCACTAGCAAACTTTCGCTTTTCCCAAAATAAGGTCAAAATCCCCAAAATACTATTTTTCCTATAAATCCTAAACGAAACGATGTCCCACAAATTTGAATACAGCAGTGGAAAGCTAAAACCAATAGTAATCGAATGACATAGAGTTTTTATTCAAAAAGACTTCAGTATAGGGGGTATTCACTAACAAACTTTCGCTTTTCCCAAAATAAGGTCAAAATCCCCAAAATACTATTTGTCCTATAAATCCTAAACGAAACGATGTCCCACAAACTTGAATACAGCAATGGAAAGCTAAAACCAATAGTAATCGAATGACATAGAGTTTTTATTCAAAAAGACTTCAGTATAGGGGGTATTCACTAGCAAACTTTCGCTTTTCCCAAAATAAGGTCAAAATCCCCAAAATACTATTTTTCCTATAAATCCTAAACGAAACGATGTCCCACAAATTTGAATACAGCAATGGAAAGCTAAAACCAATAGTAATCGAATGACATAGAGCTTTTATTCAAAAAGACTTCAGTATAGGGGGTATTCACTAACAAACTTTCGCTTTTCCCAAAATAAGGTCAAAATCCCCAAAATACTATATTTCCTATAAATCCTAAACGAAACGATGTCCCACAAATTTGAATACAGCAATGGAAAGCTAAAACCAATAGTAATCGAATGACATAGAGTGTTTATTCAAAAAGACTTCAGTATAGGGGGTATACACTAACAAACTTTCGCTTTTCCCAAAATAAGGTCAAAATCCCCAAAATACTATTTGTCCTATAAATCCTAAACGAAACAATGTCCCACAAACTTGAATACAGCAATGGAAAGCTAAAACCAATAGTAATCGAATGACATAGAGTTTTTATTCAAAAAGACTTCAGTATAGGGGGTATTCACTAGCAAACTTTCGCTTTTCCCAAAATAAGGTCAAAATCCCCAAAATACTATATTTCCTATAAATCCTAAACGAAACGATGTCCCACAAACTTGAATACAGCAATGGAAAGCTAAAACCAATGGTAATCGAATGACATAGAGTTTTTATTCAAAAAGACTTCAGTATAGGGGGTATTCACTAGCAAACTTTCGCTTTTCCCAAAATAAGGTCAAAATCCCCAAAATACTCTTTTTCCTATAAATCCTAAACGAAACGATGTCCCACAAATTTGAATACAGCAGTGGAAAGCTAAAACCAATAGTAATCGAATGACATAGAGTTTTTATTCAAAAAGACTTCAGTATAGGGGGTATTCACTAGCAAACTTTCGCTTTTCCCAAAATAAGGTCAAAATCCCCAAAATACTATTTTTCCTATAAATCCTAAACGAAACGATGTCCCACAAATTTGAATACAGCAGTGGAAAGCTAAAACCAATAGTAATCGAATGACATAGAGTTTTTATTCAAAAAGACTTCAGTATAGGGGGTATTCACTAACAAACTTTCGCTTTTCCCAAAATAAGGTCAAAATCCCCAAAATACTATTTGTCCTATAAATCCTAAACGAAACGATGTCCCACAAACTTGAATACAGCAATGGAAAGCTAAAACCAATAGTAATCGAATGACATAGAGTTTTTATTCAAAAAGACTTCAGTATAGGGGGTATTCACTAGCAAACTTTCGCTTTTCCCAAAATAAGGTCAAAATCCCCAAAATACTATTTTTCCTATAAATCCTAAACGAAACGATGTCCCACAAATTTGAATACAGCAATGGAAAGCTAAAACCAATAGTAATCGAATGACATAGAGCTTTTATTCAAAAAGACTTCAGTATAGGGGGTATTCACTAACAAACTTTCGCTTTTCCCAAAATAAGGTCAAAATCCCCAAAATACTATATTTCCTATAAATCCTAAACGAAACGATGTCCCACAAATTTGAATACAGCAATGGAAAGCTAAAACCAATAGTAATCGAATGACATAGAGTGTTTATTCAAAAAGACTTCAGTATAGGGGGTATACACTAACAAACTTTCGCTTTTCCCAAAATAAGGTCAAAATCCCCAAAATACTATTTGTCCTATAAATCCTAAACGAAACGATGTCCCACAAACTTGAATACAGCAATGGAAAGCTAAAACCAATAGTAATCGAATGACATAGAGTTTTTATTCAAAAAGACTTCAGTATAGGGGGTATTCACTAACAAACTTTCGCTTTTCCCAAAATAAGGTCAAAATCCCCAAAATACTATTTGTCCTATAAATCCTAAACGAAACGAT
This sequence comes from Phania funesta, assembly GCA_963932375.1. Taxonomy (NCBI): domain Eukaryota; kingdom Metazoa; phylum Arthropoda; class Insecta; order Diptera; family Tachinidae; genus Phania; species Phania funesta. The sequence goes on from OZ010654.1 coordinate 46,771,845, forward strand.
GTCCCACAAACTTGAATACAGCAATGGAAAGCTAAAACCAATAGTAATCGAATGACATAGAGTGTTTATTCAAAAAGACTTCAGTATAGGGGGTATTCACTAGCAAACTTTCGCTTTTCCCAAAATAAGGTCAAAATCCCCAAAATACTATTTTTCCTATAAATCCTAAACGAAACGATGTCCCACAAATTTGAATACAGCAATGGAAAGCTAAAACCAATAGTAATCGAATGACATAGAGCTTTTATTCAAAAAGACTTCAGTATAGGGGGTATTCACTAACAAACTTTCGCTTTTCCCAAAATAAGGTCAAAATCCCCAAAATACTATATTTCCTATAAATCCTAAACGAAACGATGTCCCACAAATTTGAATACAGCAATGGAAAGCTAAAACCAATAGTAATCGAATGACATAGAGTGTTTATTCAAAAAGACTTCAGTATAGGGGGTATACACTAACAAACTTTCGCTTTTCCCAAAATAAGGTCAAAATCCCCAAAATACTATTTGTCCTATAAATCCTAAACGAAACGATGTCCCACAAACTTGAATACAGCAATGGAAAGCTAAAACCAATAGTAATCGAATGACATAGAGTTTTTATTCAAAAAGACTTCAGTATAGGGGGTATTCACTAGCAAACTTTCGCTTTTCCCAAAATAAGGTCAAAATCCCCAAAATACTATTTGTCCTATAAATCCTAAACGAAACGATGTCCCACAAACTTGAATACAGCAATGGAAAGCTAAAACCAATAGTAATCGAATGACATAGAGTTTTTATTCAAAAAGACTTCAGTATAGGGGGTATTCACTAGCAAACTTTCGCTTTTCCCAAAATAAGGTCAAAATCCCCAAAATACTATTTGTCCTATAAATCCTAAACGAAACGATGTCCCACAAACTTGAATACAGCAATGGAAAGCTAAAACCAATAGTAATCGAATGACATAGAGTTTTTATTCAAAAAGACTTCAGTATAGGGGGTATTCACTAGCAAACTTTCGCTTTTCCCAAAATAAGGTCAAAATCCCCAAAATACTATATTTCCTATAAATCCTAAACGAAACGATGTCCCACAAATTTGAATACAGCAATGGAAAGCTAAAACCAATAGTAATCGAATGACATAGAGTGTTTATTCAAAAAGACTTCAGTATAGGGGGTATTCACTAACAAACTTTCGCTTTTCCCAAAATAAGGTCAAAATCCCCAAAATACTATTTGTCCTATAAATCCTAAACGAAACGATGTCCCACAAATTTGAATACAGCAATCGAAAGCTAAAACCAATAGTAATCGAATGACATAGTATAGGGGGTATTCACTAGCAAACTTTCGCTTTTCCCAAAATAAGGTCAAAATCCCCAAAATACTATTTTTCCTATAAATCCTAAACGAAACGATGTCCCACAAATTTGAATACAGCAATGGAAAGCTAAAACCAATAGTAATCGAATGACATAGAGCTTTTATTCAAAAAGACTTCAGTATAGGGGGTATTCACTAACAAACTTTCGCTTTTCCCAAAATAAGGTCAAAATCCCCAAAATACTATATTTCCTATAAATCCTAAACGAAACGATGTCCCACAAATTTGAATACAGCAATGGAAAGCTAAAACCAATAGTAATCGAATGACATAGAGTGTTTATTCAAAAAGACTTCAGTATAGGGGGTATACACTAACAAACTTTCGCTTTTCCCAAAATAAGGTCAAAATCCCCAAAATACTATTTGTCCTATAAATCCTAAACGAAACGATGTCCCACAAACTTGAATACAGCAATGGAAAGCTAAAACCAATAGTAATCGAATGACATAGAGTTTTTATTCAAAAAGACTTCAGTATAGGGGGTATTCACTAACAAACTTTCGCTTTTCCCAAAATAAGGTCAAAATCCCCAAAATACTATTTGTCCTATAAATCCTAAACGAAACGATGTCCCACAAACTTGAATACAGCAATGGAAAGCTAAAACCAATAGTAATCGAATGACATAGAGTTTTTATTCAAAAAGACTTCAGTATAGGGGGTATTCACTAGCAAACTTTCGCTTTTCCCAAAATAAGGTCAAAATCCCCAAAATACTATTTTTCCTATAAATCCTAAACGAAACGATGTCCCACAAATTTGAATACAGCAATGGAAAGCTAAAACCAATAGTAATCGAATGACATAGAGCTTTTATTCAAAAAGACTTCAGTATAGGGGGTATTCACTAACAAACTTTCGCTTTTCCCAAAATAAGGTCAAAATCCCCAAAATACTATATTTCCTATAAATCCTAAACGAAACGATGTCCCACAAATTTGAATACAGCAATGGAAAGCTAAAACCAATAGTAATCGAATGACATAGAGTGTTTATTCAAAAAGACTTCAGTATAGGGGGTATACACTAACAAACTTTCGCTTTTCCCAAAATAAGGTCAAAATCCCCAAAATACTATTTGTCCTATAAATCCTAAACGAAACGATGTCCCACAAACTTGAATACAGCAATGGAAAGCTAAAACCAATAGTAATCGAATGACATAGAGTTTTTATTCAAAAAGACTTCAGTATAGGGGGTATTCACTAGCAAACTTTCGCTTTTCCCAAAATAAGGTCAAAATCCCCAAAATACTATTTTTCCTATAAATCCTAAACGAAACGATGTCCCACAAATTTGAATACAGCAGTGGAAAGCTAAAACCAATAGTAATCGAATGACATAGAGTTTTTATTCAAAAAGACTTCAGTATAGGGGGTATTCACTAACAAACTTTCGCTTTTCCCAAAATAAGGTCAAAATCCCCAAAATACTATTTGTCCTATAAATCCTAAACGAAACGATGTCCCACAAACTTGAATACAGCAATGGAAAGCTAAAACCAATAGTAATCGAATGACATAGAGTTTTTATTCAAAAAGACTTCAGTATAGGGGGTATTCACTAGCAAACTTTCGCTTTTCCCAAAATAAGGTCAAAATCCCCAAAATACTATTTGTCCTATAAATCCTAAACGAAACGATGTCCCACAAACTTGAATACAGCAATGGAAAGCTAAAACCAATAGTAATCGAATGACATAGAGTTTTCAGTATAGGGGGTATTCACTAGCAAACTTTCGCTTTTCCCAAAATAAGGTCAAAATCCCCAAAATACTATTTTTCCTATAAATCCTAAACGAAACGATGTCCCACAAATTTGAATACAGCAATGGAAAGCTAAAACCAATAGTAATCGAATGACATAGAGCTTTTATTCAAAAAGACTTCAGTATAGGGGGTATTCACTAACAAACTTTCGCTTTTCCCAAAATAAGGTCAAAATCCCCAAAATACTATATTTCCTATAAATCCTAAACGAAACGATGTCCCACAAATTTGAATACAGCAATGGAAAGCTAAAACCAATAGTAATCGAATGACATAGAGTGTTTATTCAAAAAGACTTCAGTATAGGGGGTATACACTAACAAACTTTCGCTTTTCCCAAAATAAGGTCAAAATCCCCAAAATACTATTTGTCCTATAAATCCTAAACGAAACAATGTCCCACAAACTTGAATACAGCAATGGAAAGCTAAAACCAATAGTAATCGAATGACATAGAGTTTTTATTCAAAAAGACTTCAGTATAGGGGGTATTCACTAGCAAACTTTCGCTTTTCCCAAAATAAGGTCAAAATCCCCAAAATACTATATTTCCTATAAATCCTAAACGAAACGATGTCCCACAAACTTGAATACAGCAATGGAAAGCTAAAACCAATGGTAATCGAATGACATAGAGTTTTTATTCAAAAAGACTTCAGTATAGGGGGTATTCACTAGCAAACTTTCGCTTTTCCCAAAATAAGGTCAAAATCCCCAAAATACTCTTTTTCCTATAAATCCTAAACGAAACGATGTCCCACAAATTTGAATACAGCAGTGGAAAGCTAAAACCAATAGTAATCGAATGACATAGAGTTTTTATTCAAAAAGACTTCAGTATAGGGGGTATTCACTAGCAAACTTTCGCTTTTCCCAAAATAAGGTCAAAATCCCCAAAATACTATTTTTCCTATAAATCCTAAACGAAACGATGTCCCACAAATTTGAATACAGCAGTGGAAAGCTAAAACCAATAGTAATCGAATGACATAGAGTTTTTATTCAAAAAGACTTCAGTATAGGGGGTATTCACTAACAAACTTTCGCTTTTCCCAAAATAAGGTCAAAATCCCCAAAATACTATTTGTCCTATAAATCCTAAACGAAACGATGTCCCACAAACTTGAATACAGCAATGGAAAGCTAAAACCAATAGTAATCGAATGACATAGAGTTTTTATTCAAAAAGACTTCAGTATAGGGGGTATTCACTAGCAAACTTTCGCTTTTCCCAAAATAAGGTCAAAATCCCCAAAATACTATTTTTCCTATAAATCCTAAACGAAACGATGTCCCACAAATTTGAATACAGCAATGGAAAGCTAAAACCAATAGTAATCGAATGACATAGAGCTTTTATTCAAAAAGACTTCAGTATAGGGGGTATTCACTAACAAACTTTCGCTTTTCCCAAAATAAGGTCAAAATCCCCAAAATACTATATTTCCTATAAATCCTAAACGAAACGATGTCCCACAAATTTGAATACAGCAATGGAAAGCTAAAACCAATAGTAATCGAATGACATAGAGTGTTTATTCAAAAAGACTTCAGTATAGGGGGTATACACTAACAAACTTTCGCTTTTCCCAAAATAAGGTCAAAATCCCCAAAATACTATTTGTCCTATAAATCCTAAACGAAACGATGTCCCACAAACTTGAATACAGCAATGGAAAGCTAAAACCAATAGTAATCGAATGACATAGAGTTTTTATTCAAAAAGACTTCAGTATAGGGGGTATTCACTAACAAACTTTCGCTTTTCCCAAAATAAGGTCAAAATCCCCAAAATACTATTTGTCCTATAAATCCTAAACGAAACGATGTCCCACAAACTTGAATACAGCAATGGAAAGCTAAAACCAATAGTAATCGAATGACATAGAGTTTTTATTCAAAAAGACTTCAGTATAGGGGGTATTCACTAGCAAACTTTCGCTTTTCCCAAAATAAGGTCAAAATCCCCAAAATACTATTTTTCCTATAAATCCTAAACGAAACGATGTCCCACAAATTTGAATACAGCAATGGAAAGCTAAAACCAATAGTAATCGAATGACATAGAGCTTTTATTCAAAAAGACTTCAGTATAGGGGGTATTCACTAACAAACTTTCGCTTTTCCCAAAATAAGGTCAAAATCCCCAAAATACTATATTTCCTATAAATCCTAAACGAAACGATGTCCCACAAATTTGAATACAGCAATGGAAAGCTAAAACCAATAGTAATCGAATGACATAGAGTGTTTATTCAAAAAGACTTCAGTATAGGGGGTATACACTAACAAACTTTCGCTTTTCCCAAAATAAGGTCAAAATCCCCAAAATACTATTTGTCCTATAAATCCTAAACGAAACGATGTCCCACAAACTTGAATACAGCAATGGAAAGCTAAAACCAATAGTAATCGAATGACATAGAGTTTTTATTCAAAAAGACTTCAGTATAGGGGGTATTCACTAGCAAACTTTCGCTTTTCCCAAAATAAGGTCAAAATCCCCAAAATACTATTTTTCCTATAAATCCTAAACGAAACGATGTCCCACAAATTTGAATACAGCAGTGGAAAGCTAAAACCAATAGTAATCGAATGACATAGAGTTTTTATTCAAAAAGACTTCAGTATAGGGGGTATTCACTAACAAACTTTCGCTTTTCCCAAAATAAGGTCAAAATCCCCAAAATACTATTTGTCCTATAAATCCTAAACGAAACGATGTCCCACAAACTTGAATACAGCAATGGAAAGCTAAAACCAATAGTAATCGAATGACATAGAGTTTTTATTCAAAAAGACTTCAGTATAGGGGGTATTCACTAGCAAACTTTCGCTTTTCCCAAAATAAGGTCAAAATCCCCAAAATACTATTTGTCCTATAAATCCTAAACGAAACGATGTCCCACAAACTTGAATACAGCAATGGAAAGCTAAAACCAATAGTAATCGAATGACATAGAGTTTTTATTCAAAAAGACTTCAGTATAGGGGGTATTCACTAGCAAACTTTCGCTTTTCCCAAAATAAGGTCAAAATCCCCAAAATACTATATTTCCTATAAATCCTAAACGAAACGATGTCCCACAAATTTGAATACAGCAATGGAAAGCTAAAACCAATAGTAATCGAATGACATAGAGTGTTTATTCAAAAAGACTTCAGTATAGGGGGTATTCACTAACAAACTTTCGCTTTTCCCAAAATAAGGTCAAAATCCCCAAAATACTATTTGTCCTATAAATCCTAAACGAAACGATGTCCCACAAATTTGAATACAGCAATCGAAAGCTAAAACCAATAGTAATCGAATGACATAGAGTGTTTATTCAAAAAGACTTCAGTATAGGGGGTATACACTAACAAACTTTCGCTTTTCCCAAAATATGGTCAAAATCCCCAAAATACTATTTTTCCTATAAATCCTAAACGAAACGATGTCCCACAAATTTGAATACAGCAATGGAAAGCTAAAACCAATAGTAATCGAATGACATAGAGTTTTTATTCAAAAAGACTTCAGTATAGGGGGTATTCACTAGCAAACTTTCGCTTTTCCCAAAATAAGGTCAAAATCCCCAAAATACTATTTTTCCTATAAATCCTAAACGAAACGATGTCCCACAAATTTGAATACAGCAATGGAAAGCTAAAACCAATAGTAATCGAATGACATAGAGTTTTTATTCAAAAAGACTTCAGTATAGGGGGTATTCACTAGCAAACTTTCGCTTTTCCCAAAATAAGGTCAAAATCCCCAAAATACTATTTTTCCTATAAATCCTAAACGAAACGATGTTTCACAAATTTGAATACAGCAATGGAAAGCTAAAACCAATAGTAATCGAATGACATAGAGTTTTTATTCAAAAAGACTTCAGTATAGGGGGTATTCACTAGCAAACTTTCGCTTTTCCCAAAATAAGGTCAAAATCCCCAAAATACTATTTTTCCTATAAATCCTAAACGAAACGATGTCCCACAAATTTGAATACAGCAGTGGAAAGCTAAAACCAATAGTAATCGAATGACATAGAGTTTTTATTCAAAAAGACTTCAGTATAGGGGGTATTCACTAACAAACTTTCGCTTTTCCTAAAATAAGGTCAAAATCCCCAAAATACTATTTGTCCTATAAATCCTAAACGAAACGATGTCCCACAAACTTGAATACAGCAATGGAAAGCTAAAACCAATAGTAATCGAATGACATAGAGTTTTTATTCAAAAAGACTTCAGTATAGGGGGTATTCACTAGCAAACTTTCGCTTTTCCCAAAATAAGGTCAAAATCCCCAAAATACTATTTTTCCTATAAATCCTAAACGAAACGATGTCCCACAAATTTGAATACAGCAATGGAAAGCTAAAACCAATAGTAATCGAATGACATAGAGCTTTTATTCAAAAAGACTTCAGTATAGGGGGTATTCACTAACAAACTTTCGCTTTTCCCAAAATAAGGTCAAAATCCCCAAAATACTATATTTCCTATAAATCCTAAACGAAACGATGTCCCACAAATTTGAATACAGCAATGGAAAGCTAAAACCAATAGTAATCGAATGACATAGAGTGTTTATTCAAAAAGACTTCAGTATAGGGGGTATACACTAACAAACTTTCGCTTTTCCCAAAATAAGGTCAAAATCCCCAAAATACTATTTGTCCTATAAATCCTAAACGAAACAATGTCCCACAAACTTGAATACAGCAATGGAAAGCTAAAACCAATAGTAATCGAATGACATAGAGTTTTTATTCAAAAAGACTTCAGTATAGGGGGTATTCACTAGCAAACTTTCGCTTTTCCCAAAATAAGGTCAAAATCCCCAAAATACTATATTTCCTATAAATCCTAAACGAAACGATGTCCCACAAACTTGAATACAGCAATGGAAAGCTAAAACCAATGGTAATCGAATGACATAGAGTTTTTATTCAAAAAGACTTCAGTATAGGGGGTATTCACTAGCAAACTTTCGCTTTTCCCAAAATAAGGTCAAAATCCCCAAAATACTCTTTTTCCTATAAATCCTAAACGAAACGATGTCCCACAAATTTGAATACAGCAGTGGAAAGCTAAAACCAATAGTAATCGAATGACATAGAGTTTTTATTCAAAAAGACTTCAGTATAGGGGGTATTCACTAGCAAACTTTCGCTTTTCCCAAAATAAGGTCAAAATCCCCAAAATACTATTTTTCCTATAAATCCTAAACGAAACGATGTCCCACAAATTTGAATACAGCACTGGAAAGCTAAAACCAATAGTAATCGAATGACATAGAGTTTTTATTCAAAAAGACTTCAGTATAGGGGGTATTCACTAACAAACTTTCGCTTTTCCCAAAATAAGGTCAAAATCCCCAAAATACTATTTGTCCTATAAATCCTAAACGAAACGATGTCCCACAAACTTGAATACAGCAATGGAAAGCTAAAACCAATAGTAATCGAATGACATAGAGTGTTTATTCAAAAAGACTTCAGTATAGGGGGTATACACTAACAAACTTTCGCTTTTCCCAAAATAAGGTCAAAATCCCCAAAATACTATTTGTCCTATAAATCCTAAACGAAACGATGTCCCACAAACTTGAATACAGCAATGGAAAGCTAAAACCAATAGTAATCGAATGACATAGAGTTTTTATTCAAAAAGACTTCAGTATAGGGGGTATTCACTAACAAACTTTCGCTTTTCCCAAAATAAGGTCAAAATCCCCAAAATACTATTTGTCCTATAAATCCTAAACGAAACGATGTCCCACAAACTTGAATACAGCAATGGAAAGCTAAAACCAATAGTAATCGAATGACATAGAGTTTTTATTCAAAAAGACTTCAGTATAGGGGGTATTCACTAGCAAACTTTCGCTTTTCCCAAAATAAGGTCAAAATCCCCAAAATACTATTTTTCCTATAAATCCTAAACGAAACGATGTCCCACAAATTTGAATACAGCAATGGAAAGCTAAAACCAATAGTAATCGAATGACATAGAGCTTTTATTCAAAAAGACTTCAGTATAGGGGGTATTCACTAACAAACTTTCGCTTTTCCCAAAATAAGGTCAAAATCCCCAAAATACTATATTTCCTATAAATCCTAAACGAAACGATGTCCCACAAATTTGAATACAGCAATGGAAAGCTAAAACCAATAGTAATCGAATGACATAGAGTGTTTATTCAAAAAGACTTCAGTATAGGGGGTATACACTAACAAACTTTCGCTTTTCCCAAAATAAGGTCAAAATCCCCAAAATACTATTTGTCCTATAAATCCTAAACGAAACGATGTCCCACAAACTTGAATACAGCAATGGAAAGCTAAAACCAATAGTAATCGAATGACATAGAGTTTTTATTCAAAAAGACTTCAGTATAGGGGGTATTCACTAGCAAACTTTCGCTTTTCCCAAAATAAGGTCAAAATCCCCAAAATACTATTTTTCCTATAAATCCTAAACGAAACGATGTCCCACAAATTTGAATACAGCAGTGGAAAGCTAAAACCAATAGTAATCGAATGACATAGAGTTTTTATTCAAAAAGACTTCAGTATAGGGGGTATTCACTAACAAACTTTCGCTTTTCCCAAAATAAGGTCAAAATCCCCAAAATACTATTTGTCCTATAAATCCTAAACGAAACGATGTCCCACAAACTTGAATACAGCAATGGAAAGCTAAAACCAATAGTAATCGAATGACATAGAGTTTTTATTCAAAAAGACTTCAGTATAGGGGGTATTCACTAGCAAACTTTCGCTTTTCCCAAAATAAGGTCAAAATCCCCAAAATACTATTTGTCCTATAAATCCTAAACGAAACGATGTCCCACAAACTTGAATACAGCAATGGAAAGCTAAAACCAATAGTAATCGAATGACATAGAGTTTTTATTCAAAAAGACTTCAGTATAGGGGGTATTCACTAGCAAACTTTCGCTTTTCCCAAAATAAGGTCAAAATCCCCAAAATACTATATTTCCTATAAATCCTAAACGAAACGATGTCCCACAAATTTGAATACAGCAATGGAAAGCTAAAACCAATAGTAATCGAATGACATAGAGTGTTTATTCAAAAAGACTTCAGTATAGGGGGTATTCACTAACAAACTTTCGCTTTTCCCAAAATAAGGTCAAAATCCCCAAAATACTATTTGTCCTATAAATCCTAAACGAAACGATGTCCCACAAATTTGAATACAGCAATCGAAAGCTAAAACCAATAGTAATCGAATGACATAGAGTGTTTATTCAAAAAGACTTCAGTATAGGGGGTATACACTAACAAACTTTCGCTTTTCCCAAAATATGGTCAAAATCCCCAAAATACTATTTTTCCTATAAATCCTAAACGAAACGATGTCCCACAAATTTGAATACAGCAATGGAAAGCTAAAACCAATAGTAATCGAATGACATAGAGTTTTTATTCAAAAAGACTTCAGTATAGGGGGTATTCACTAGCAAACTTTCGCTTTTCCCAAAATAAGGTCAAAATCCCCAAAATACTATTTTTCCTATAAATCCTAAACGAAACGATGTCCCACAAATTTGAATACAGCAATGGAAAGCTAAAACCAATAGTAATCGAATGACATAGAGTTTTTATTCAAAAAGACTTCAGTATAGGGGGTATTCACTAGCAAACTTTCGCTTTTCCCAAAATAAGGTCAAAATCCCCAAAATACTATTTTTCCTATAAATCCTAAACGAAACGATGTTTCACAAATTTGAATACAGCAATGGAAAGCTAAAACCAATAGTAATCGAATGACATAGAGTTTTTATTCAAAAAGACTTCAGTATAGGGGGTATTCACTAGCAAACTTTCGCTTTTCCCAAAATAAGGTCAAAATCCCCAAAATACTATTTTTCCTATAAATCCTAAACGAAACGATGTCCCACAAATTTGAATACAGCAGTGGAAAGCTAAAACCAATAGTAATCGAATGACATAGAGTTTTTATTCAAAAAGACTTCAGTATAGGGGGTATTCACTAACAAACTTTCGCTTTTCCCAAAATAAGGTCAAAATCCCCAAAATACTATTTGTCCTATAAATCCTAAACGAAACGATGTCCCACAAACTTGAATACAGCAATGGAAAGCTAAAACCAATAGTAATCGAATGACATAGAGTTTTTATTCAAAAAGACTTCAGTATAGGGGGTATTCACTAGCAAACTTTCGCTTTTCCCAAAATAAGGTCAAAATCCCCAAAATACTATTTTTCCTATAAATCCTAAACGAAACGATGTCCCACAAATTTGAATACAGCAATGGAAAGCTAAAACCAATAGTAATCGAATGACATAGAGCTTTTATTCAAAAAGACTTCAGTATAGGGGGTATTCACTAACAAACTTTCGCTTTTCCCAAAATAAGGTCAAAATCCCCAAAATACTATATTTCCTATAAATCCTAAACGAAACGATGTCCCACAAATTTGAATACAGCAATGGAAAGCTAAAACCAATAGTAATCGAATGACATAGAGTGTTTATTCAAAAAGACTTCAGTATAGGGGGTATACACTAACAAACTTTCGCTTTTCCCAAAATAAGGTCAAAATCCCCAAAATACTATTTGTCCTATAAATCCTAAACGAAACAATGTCCCACAAACTTGAATACAGCAATGGAAAGCTAAAACCAATAGTAATCGAATGACATAGAGTTTTTATTCAAAAAGACTTCAGTATAGGGGGTATTCACTAGCAAACTTTCGCTTTTCCCAAAATAAGGTCAAAATCCCCAAAATACTATATTTCCTATAAATCCTAAACGAAACGATGTCCCACAAACTTGAATACAGCAATGGAAAGCTAAAACCAATGGTAATCGAATGACATAGAGTTTTTATTCAAAAAGACTTCAGTATAGGGGGTATTCACTAGCAAACTTTCGCTTTTCCCAAAATAAGGTCAAAATCCCCAAAATACTCTTTTTCCTATAAATCCTAAACGAAACGATGTCCCACAAATTTGAATACAGCAGTGGAAAGCTAAAACCAATAGTAATCGAATGACATAGAGTTTTTATTCAAAAAGACTTCAGTATAGGGGGTATTCACTAGCAAACTTTCGCTTTTCCCAAAATAAGGTCAAAATCCCCAAAATACTATTTTTCCTATAAATCCTAAACGAAACGATGTCCCACAAATTTGAATACAGCAGTGGAAAGCTAAAACCAATAGTAATCGAATGACATAGAGTTTTTATTCAAAAAGACTTCAGTATAGGGGGTATTCACTAACAAACTTTCGCTTTTCCCAAAATAAGGTCAAAATCCCCAAAATACTATTTGTCCTATAAATCCTAAACGAAACGATGTCCCACAAACTTGAATACAGCAATGGAAAGCTAAAACCAATAGTAATCGAATGACATAGAGTTTTTATTCAAAAAGACTTCAGTATAGGGGGTATTCACTAGCAAACTTTCGCTTTTCCCAAAATAAGGTCAAAATCCCCAAAATACTATTTTTCCTATAAATCCTAAACGAAACGATGTCCCACAAATTTGAATACAGCAATGGAAAGCTAAAACCAATAGTAATCGAATGACATAGAGCTTTTATTCAAAAAGACTTCAGTATAGGGGGTATTCACTAACAAACTTTCGCTTTTCCCAAAATAAGGTCAAAATCCCCAAAATACTATATTTCCTATAAATCCTAAACGAAACGATGTCCCACAAATTTGAATACAGCAATGGAAAGCTAAAACCAATAGTAATCGAATGACATAGAGTGTTTATTCAAAAAGACTTCAGTATAGGGGGTATACACTAACAAACTTTCGCTTTTCCCAAAATAAGGTCAAAATCCCCAAAATACTATTTGTCCTATAAATCCTAAACGAAACGATGTCCCACAAACTTGAATACAGCAATGGAAAGCTAAAACCAATAGTAATCGAATGACATAGAGTTTTTATTCAAAAAGACTTCAGTATAGGGGGTATTCACTAGCAAACTTTCGCTTTTCCCAAAATAAGGTCAAAATCCCCAAAATACTATATTTCCTATAAATCCTAAACGAAACGATGTCCCACAAATTTGAATACAGCAATCGAAAGCTAAAACCAATAGTAATCGAATGACATAGAGTGTTTATTCAAAAAGACTTCAGTATAGGGGGTATACACTAACAAACTTTCGCTTTTCCCAAAATATGGTCAAAATCCCCAAAATACTATTTTTCCTATAAATCCTAAACGAAACGATGTCCCACAAATTTGAATACAGCAATGGAAAGCTAAAACCAATAGTAATCGAATGACATAGAGTTTTTATTCAAAAAGACTTCAGTATAGGGGGTATTCACTAGCAAACTTTCGCTTTTCCCAAAATAAGGTCAAAATCCCCAAAATACTATTTTTCCTATAAATCCTAAACGAAACGATGTCCCACAAATTTGAATACAGCAATGGAAAGCTAAAACCAATAGTAATCGAATGACATAGAGTTTTTATTCAAAAAGACTTCAGTATAGGGGGTATTCACTAGCAAACTTTCGCTTTTCCCAAAATAAGGTCAAAATCCCCAAAATACTATTTTTCCTATAAATCCTAAACGAAACGATGTTTCACAAATTTGAATACAGCAATGGAAAGCTAAGACCAATAGTAATCGAATGACATAGAGTTTTTATTCAAAAAGACTTCAGTATAGGGGGTATTCACTAGCAAACTTTCGCTTTTCCCAAAATAAGGTCAAAATCCCCAAAATACTATTTTTCCTATAAATCCTAAACGAAACGATGTCCCACAAATTTGAATACAGCAGTGGAAAGCTAAAACCAATAGTAATCGAATGACATAGAGTTTTTATTCAAAAAGACTTCAGTATAGGGGGTATTTACTAACAAACTTTCGCTTTTCCCAAAATAAGGTCAAAATCCCCAAAATACTATTTGTCCTATAAATCCTAAACGAAACGATGTCCCACAAACTTGAATACAGCAATGGAAAGCTAAAACCAATAGTAATCGAATGACATAGAGTTTTTATTCAAAAAGACTTCAGTATAGGGGGTATTCACTAGCAAACTTTCGCTTTTCCCAAAATAAGGTCAAAATCCCCAAAATACTATTTTTCCTATAAATCCTAAACGAAACGATGTCCCACAAATTTGAATACAGCAATGGAAAGCTAAAACCAATAGTAATCGAATGACATAGAGCTTTTATTCAAAAAGACTTCAGTATAGGGGGTATTCACTAACAAACTTTCGCTTTTCCCAAAATAAGGTCAAAATCCCCAAAATACTATATTTCCTATAAATCCTAAACGAAACGATGTCCCACAAATTTGAATACAGCAATGGAAAGCTAAAACCAATAGTAATCGAATGACATAGAGTGTTTATTCAAAAAGACTTCAGTATAGGGGGTATACACTAACAAACTTTCGCTTTTCCCAAAATAAGGTCAAAATCCCCAAAATACTATTTGTCCTATAAATCCTAAACGAAACGATGTCCCACAAACTTGAATACAGCAATGGAAAGCTAAAACCAATAGTAATCGAATGACATAGAGTTTTTATTCAAAAAGACTTCAGTATAGGGGGTATTCACTAGCAAACTTTCGCTTTTCCCAAAATAAGGTCAAAATCCCCAAAATACTATTTTTCCTATAAATCCTAAACGAAACGATGTCCCACAAATTTGAATACAGCAGTGGAAAGCTAAAACCAATAGTAATCGAAGGACATAGAGTTTTTATTCAAAAAGACTTCAGTATAGGGGGTATTCACTAACAAACTTTCGCTTTTCCCAAAATAAGGTCAAAATCCCCAAAATACTATTTGTCCTATAAATCCTAAACGAAACGATGTCCCACAAACTTGAATACAGCAATGGAAAGCTAAAACCAATAGTAATCGAATGACATAGAGTTTTTATTCAAAAAGACTTCAGTATAGGGGGTATTCACTAGCAAACTTTCGCTTTTCCCAAAATAAGGTCAAAATCCCCAAAATACTATTTGTCCTATAAATCCTAAACGAAACGATGTCCCACAAACTTGAATACAGCAATGGAAAGCTAAAACCAATAGTAATCGAATGACATAGAGTTTTTATTCAAAAAGACTTCAGTATAGGGGGTATTCACTAGCAAACTTTCGCTTTTCCCAAAATAAGGTCAAAATCCCCAAAATACTATATTTCCTATAAATCCTAAACGAAACGATGTCCCACAAATTTGAATACAGCAATGGAAAGCTAAAACCAATAGTAATCGAATGACATAGAGTGTTTATTCAAAAAGACTTCAGTATAGGGGGTATTCACTAACAAACTTTCGCTTTTCCCAAAATAAGGTCAAAATCCCCAAAATACTATTTGTCCTATAAATCCTAAACGAAACGATGTCCCACAAATTTGAATACAGCAATCGAAAGCTAAAACCAATAGTAATCGAATGACATAGAGTGTTTATTCAAAAAGACTTCAGTATAGGGGGTATACACTAACAAACTTTCGCTTTTCCCAAAATATGGTCAAAATCCCCAAAATACTATTTTTCCTATAAATCCTAAACGAAACGATGTCCCACAAATTTGAATACAGCAATGGAAAGCTAAAACCAATAGTAATCGAATGACATAGAGTTTTTATTCAAAAAGACTTCAGTATAGGGGGTATTCACTAGCAAACTTTCGCTTTTCCCAAAATAAGGTCAAAATCCCCAAAATACTATTTTTCCTATAAATCCTAAACGAAACGATGTCCCACAAATTTGAATACAGCAATGGAAAGCTAAAACCAATAGTAATCGAATGACATAGAGTTTTTATTCAAAAAGACTTCAGTATAGGGGGTATTCACTAGCAAACTTTCGCTTTTCCCAAAATAAGGTCAAAATCCCCAAAATACTATTTTTCCTATAAATCCTAAACGAAACGATGTTTCACAAATTTGAATACAGCAATGGAAAGCTAAAACCAATAGTAATCGAATGACATAGAGTTTTTATTCAAAAAGACTTCAGTATAGGGGGTATTCACTAGCAAACTTTCGCTTTTCCCAAAATAAGGTCAAAATCCCCAAAATACTATTTTTCCTATAAATCCTAAACGAAACGATGTCCCACAAATTTGAATACAGCAGTGGAAAGCTAAAACCAATAGTAATCGAATGACATAGAGTTTTTATTCAAAAAGACTTCAGTATAGGGGGTATTCACTAACAAACTTTCGCTTTTCCCAAAATAAGGTCAAAATCCCCAAAATACTATTTGTCCTATAAATCCTAAACGAAACGATGTCCCACAAACTTGAATACAGCAATGGAAAGCTAAAACCAATAGTAATCGAATGACATAGAGTTTTTATTCAAAAAGACTTCAGTATAGGGGGTATTCACTAGCAAACTTTCGCTTTTCCCAAAATAAGGTCAAAATCCCCAAAATACTATATTTCCTATAAATCCTAAACGAAACGATGTCCCACAAATTTGAATACAGCAATGGAAAGCTAAAACCAATAGTAATCGAATGACATAGAGTGTTTATTCAAAAAGACTTCAGTATAGGGGGTATACACTAACAAACTTTCGCTTTTCCCAAAATAAGGTCAAAATCCCTAAAATACTATTTGTCCTATAAATCCTAAACGAAACGATGTCCCACAAACTTGAATACAGCAATGGAAAGCTAAAACCAATAGTAATCGAATGACATAGAGTTTTTATTCAAAAAGACTTCAGTATAGGGGGTATTCACTAGCAAACTTTCGCTTTTCCCAAAATAAGGTCAAAATCCCCAAAATACTATTTTTCCTATAAATCCTAAACGAAACGATGTCCCACAAATTTGAATACAGCAGTGGAAAGCTAAAACCAATAGTAATCGAATGACATAGAGTTTTTATTCAAAAAGACTTCAGTATAGGGGGTATTCACTAACAAACTTTCGCTTTTCCCAAAATAAGGTCAAAATCCCCAAAATACTATTTGTCCTATAAATCCTAAACGAAACGATGTCCCACAAACTTGAATACAGCAATGGAAAGCTAAAACCAATAGTAATCGAATGACATAGAGTTTTTATTCAAAAAGACTTCAGTATAGGGGGTATTCACTAGCAAACTTTCGCTTTTCCCAAAATAAGGTCAAAATCCCCAAAATACTATTTGTCCTATAAATCCTAAACGAAACGATGTCCCACAAACTTGAATACAGCAATGGAAAGCTAAAACCAATAGTAATCGAATGACATAGAGTTTTTATTCAAAAAGACTTCAGTATAGGGGGTATTCACTAGCAAACTTTCGCTTTTCCCAAAATAAGGTCAAAATCCCCAAAATACTATATTTCCTATAAATCCTAAACGAAACGATGTCCCACAAATTTGAATACAGCAATGGAAAGCTAAAACCAATAGTAATCGAATGACATAGAGTGTTTATTCAAAAAGACTTCAGTATAGGGGGTATTCACTAACAAACTTTCGCTTTTCCCAAAATAAGGTCAAAATCCCCAAAATACTATTTGTCCTATAAATCCTAAACGAAACGATGTCCCACAAATTTGAATACAGCAATGGAAAGCTAAAACCAATAGTAATCGAATGACATAGAGTTTTTATTCAAAAAGACTTCAGTATAGGGGGTATACACTAACAAACTTTCGCTTTTCCCAAAATAAGGTCAAAATCCCCAAAATACTATTTTTCCTATAAATCCTAAACGAAACGATGTCCCACAAATTTGAATACAGCAATGGAAAGCTAAAACCAATAGTAATCGAATGACATAGAGTTTTTATTCAAAAAGACTTCAGTATAGGGGGTATTCACTAACAAACTTTCGCTTTTCCCAAAATAAGGTCAAAATCCCCAAAATACTATTTTTCCTATAAATCCTAAACGAAACGATGTCCCACAAATTTGAATACAGCAATGGAAAGCTAAAACCAATAGTAATCGAATGACATTGAGTTTTTATTCAAAAAGACTTCAGTATAGGGGGTATTCACTAACAAACTTTCGCTTTTCCCAAAATAAGGTCAAAATCCCCAAAATACTATTTTTCCTATAAATCCTAAACGAAACGATGTCCCACAAATTTGAATACAGCAATGGAAAGCTAAAACCAATAGTAATCGAATGACATAGAGCTTTTATTCAAAAAGACTTCAGTATAGGGGGTATTCACTAACAAACTTTCGCTTTTCCCAAAATAAGGTCAAAATCCCCAAAATAACAATATTTCCTATAAATCCTAAACGAAACGATGTCCCACAAATTTGAATACAGCAATGGAAAGCTAAAACCAATAGTAATCGAATGACATAGAGTGTTTATTCAAAAAGACTTCAGTATAGGGGGTATACACTAACAAACTTTCGCTTTTCCCAAAATAAGGTCAAAATCCCCAAAATACTATTTTTCCTATAAATCCTAAACGAAACGATGTCCCACAAATTTGAATACAGCAATGGAAATCTAAAACCAATAGTAATCGAATGCCATAGAGTTTTTATTCAAAAAGACTTCAGTATAGGGGGTATTCACTTGCAAACTTTCGCTTTTCCCAAAATAAGGTCAAAATCCCCAAAACACTATTTTTCCTATAAATCCTAAACGAAACGATGTCCCACAAATTTGAATACAGCAATGGAAAGCTAAAACCAATAGTAATCGAATGACATAGAGTTTTTATTCAAAAAGACTTCAGTATAGAGGGTATTCACTAACAAACTTTCGCTTTTCCCAAAATAAGGTCAAAATCCCCAAAATACTATTTTTCCTATAAATCCTAAACGAAACGATGTCCCACAAATTTGAATACAGCAATGGAAAGCTAAAACCAATAGTAATCGAATGACATAAAGTTTTTATTCAAAAAGACTTCAGTATAGGGGGTATTCACTAACAAACTTTCGCTTTTCGCAAAATAAGGTCAAAATCCCCAAAATACTATTTTTCCTATAAATCCTAAACGAAACGATGTCCCACAAATTTGAATACAGCAATTGAAAGCTAAAACCAATAGTAATCGAATGACATAAAGTTTTTATTCAAAAAGACTTCAGTATAGGGGGTATTCACTAACAAACTTTCGCTTTTCCCAAAATAAGGTCAAAATCCCCAAAATACTATTTTTCCTATAAATCCTAAACGAAACGATGTCCCACAAATTTGAATACAGCAATGGAAAGCTAAAACCAATAGTAATCGAATGACATATAGTTTTTATTCAAAAAGACTTCAGTATAGGGGGTATTCACTAACAAACTTTCGCTTTTCCCAAAATAAGGTCAAAATCCCCAAAATACTATTTTTCCTATAAATCCTAAACGAAACGATGTCCCACAAATTTGAATACAGCAATGGAAAGCTAAAACCAATAGTAATCGAATGACATAGAGCTTTTATTCAAAAAGACTTCAGTATAGGGGGTATTCACTAACAAACTTTCGCTTTTCCCAAAATAAGGTCAAAATCCCCAAAATAACAATATTTCCTATAAATCCTAAACGAAACGATGTCCCACAAATTTGAATACAGCAATGGAAAGCTAAAACCAATAGTAATCGAATGACATAGAGTGTTTATTCAAAAAGACTTCAGTATAGGGGGTATACACTAACAAACTTTTGCTTTTCCCAAAATAAGGTCAAAATCCCCAAAATACTATTTTTCCTATAAATCCTAAACGAAACGATGTCCCACAAATTTGAATACAGCAATGGAAAGCTAAAACCAATAGTAATCGAATGCCATAGAGTTTTTATTCAAAAAGACTTCAGTATAGGGGGTATTCACTTGCAAACTTTCGCTTTTCCCAAAATAAGGTCAAAATCCCCAAAACACTATTTTTCCTATAAATCCTAAACGAAACGATGTCCCACAAATTTGAATACAGCAATGGAAAGCTAAAACCAATAGTAATCGAATGACATAGAGTTTTTATTCAAAAAGACTTCAGTATAGAGGGTATTCACTAACAAACTTTCGCTTTTCCCAAAATAAGGTCAAAATCCCCAAAATACTATTTTTCCTATAAATCCTAAACGAAACGATGTCCCACAAATTTGAATACAGCAATGGAAAGCTAAAACCAATAGTAATCGAATGACATAAAGTTTTTATTCAAAAAGACTTCAGTATAGGGGGTATTCACTAACAAACTTTCGCTTTTCCCAAAATAAGGTCAAAATCCCCAAAATACTATTTTTCCTATAAATCCTAAACGAAACGATGTCCCACAAATTTGAATACAGCAATGGAAAGCTAAAACCAATAGTAATCGAATGACATAAAGTTTTTATTCAAAAAGACTTCAGTATAGGGGGTATTCACTAACAAACTTTCGCTTTTCCCAAAATAAGGTCAAAATCCCCAAAATACTATTTTTCCTATAAATCCTAAACGAAACGATGTCCCACAAATTTGAATACAGCAATGGAAAGCTAAAACCAATAGTAATCGAATGACATATAGTTTTTATTCAAAAAGACTTCAGTATAGGGGGTATTCACTAACAAACTTTCATTTTTCCCACAATCAAAATCCCCAAAATACTATTTTGCCTATAACACCTAAACGAAACGATGTCCCACAAATTTGAATACAGCAATGGAAAGCTAAAACCAATAGTAATCAAATGACATAGAGTGTTTATTCAAAAAGACTTCAGTATAGGGGGTATACACTAACAAACTTTCGCTTTTCCCAAAATAAGGTCAAAATCCCCAAAATACTATTTTTCCTATAAATCCTAAACGAAACGATGTCCCACAAATTTGAATACAGCAATGGAAAGCTAAAACCAATAGTAATCGAATGACATAGAGTTTTTATTCAAAAAGACTTCAGTATAGGGGGTATTCACTAACAAACTTTCGCTTTTCCCAAAATAAGGTCAAAATCCCCAAAATACTATTTTTCCTATAAATCCTAAACGAAACGATGTCCCACAAATTTGAATACAGCAATGGAAAGCTAAAACCAATAGTAATCGAATGACATTGAGTTTTTATTCAAAAAGACTTCAGTATAGGGGGTATTCACTAACAAACTTTCGCTTTTCCCAAAATAAGGTCAAAATCCCCAAAATACTATTTTTCCTATAAATCCTAAACGAAACGATGTCCCACAAATTTGAATACAGCAATGGAAAGCTAAAACCAATAGTAATCGAATGACATAGAGCTTTTATTCAAAAAGACTTCAGTATAGGGGGTATTCACTAACAAACTTTCGCTTTTCCCAAAATAAGGTCAAAATCCCCAAAATAACAATATTTCCTATAAATCCTAAACGAAACGATGTCCCACAAATTTGAATACAGCAATGGAAAGCTAAAACCAATAGTAATCGAATGACATAGAGTGTTTATTCAAAAAGACTTCAGTATAGGGGGTATACACTAACAAACTTTCGCTTTTCCCAAAATAAGGTCAAAATCCCCAAAATACTATTTTTCCTATAAATCCTAAACGAAACGATGTCCCACAAATTTGAATACAGCAATGGAAAGCTAAAACCAATAGTAATCGAATGACATAAAGTTTTTATTCAAAAAGACTTCAGTATAGGGGGTATTCACTAACAAACTTTCGCTTTTCCCAAAATAAGGTCAAAATCCCCAAAATACTATTTTTCCTATAAATCCTAAACGAAACGATGTCCCACAAATTTGAATACAGCAGTGGAAAGCTAAAACCAATAGTAATCGAATGACATAGAGCTTTTATTCAAAAAGACTTCAGTATAGGGGGTATTGAGTAACAAACTTTCAATTTTCCCAAAATAAGGTCAAAATCCCCAAAATACTATATTTCCTATAAATCCTAAACGAAACGATGTCCCACAAATTTGAATACAGCAATGGAAAGCTAAAACCAATAGTAATCGAATGACATAGAGTGTTTATTCAAAAAGACTTCAGTATAGGGGGTATACACTAACAAACTTTCGCTTTTCCCAAAATAAGGTCAAAATCCCCAAAATACTATTTTTCCTATAAATCCTAAACGAAACGATGTCCCACAAATTTGAATACAGCAATGGAAAGCTGAAACCAATAGTAATCGAATGACATATAGTTTTTACTCAAAAAGACTTCAGTATAGGGGTATTCACTAACAAACTTTCGCTTTTCAGAAAAATAACCTAAGCAAAACGAAAAATTCGATCACGGCAATGGAGAGCCTAAAACACAGCAATGGAAAGCTAAAACCAATAGTAATCGAATGACATATAGTTTTTATTCAAAAAGACTTCAGTATAGGGGGTATTCACAAGCAAACTTTCGCTTTTCCCAAAATAAGGTCAAAATCCCCAAAATACTATTTTTCCTATAAATCCTAAACGAAACGATGTCCCACAAATTTGAATACAGCAATGGAAAGCTAAAACCAATAGTAATCGAATGACATAGAGTTTTTATTCAAAAAGACTTCAGTATAGGGGGTATTCACTAGCAAACTTTCGCTTTTCCCAAAATAAGGTCAAAATCCCCAAAATACTATTTTTCCTATAAATCCTAAACGAAACGATGTCCCACAAATTTGAATACAGCAATGGAAAGCTAAAACCAATAGTAATCGAATGACATAGAGTTTTTATTCAAAAAGACATCAGTATAGGGGGTATTCACTAACAAACTTTCGCTTTTCCCAAAATAAGGTCAAAATCCCCAAAATACTATTTTTCCTATAAATCCTAAACGAAACGATGTCCCACAAATTTGAATACAGCAATGGAAAGCTAAAACCAATAGTAATCGAATGACATAGAGCTTTTGTTCAAAAAGACTTCAGTATAGGGGGTATTCACTAACAAACTTTCGCTTTTCCCAAAATAAGGTCAAAATCCCCAAAATACTATTTTTCCTATAAATCCTAAACGAAACGATGTCCCACAAATTTGAATACAGCAGTGGAAAGCTAAAACCAATAGTATTCGAATGACATTGAGTTTTTATTCAAAAAGACTTCAGTATAGGGGGTATTCACTAACAAACTTTCGCTTTTCCCAAAATAAGGTCAAAATCCCCAAAATACTATTTTTCCTATAAATCCTAAACGAAACGATGTCCCACAAATTTGAATACAGCAATGGAAAGCTAAAACCAATAGTAATCGAATGACATAGAGCTTTTATTCAAAAAGACTTCAGTATAGGGGGTATTCACTAACAAACTTTCGCTTTTCCCAAAATAAGGTCAAAATCCCCAAAATACTATATTTCCTATAAATCCTAAACGAAACGATGTTTCACAAATTTGAATACAGCAATGGAAAGCTAAAACCAATAGTAATCGAATGACATAGAGTGTTTATTCAAAAAGACTTCAGTATAGGGGGTATACACTAACAAACTTTCGCTTTTCCCAAAATAAGGTCAAAATCCCCAAAATACTATTTTTCCTATAAATCCTAAACGAAACGATGTCCCACAAATTTGAATACAGCAATGGAAAGCTAAAACCAATAGTAATCGAATGACATAGAGTTTTTATTCAAAAAGACTTCAGTATAGGGGGTATTCACTAGCAAACTTTCGCTTTTCCCAAAATAAGGTCAAAATCTCCAAAATACTATTTTTCCTATAAATCCTAAACGAAACGATGTCCCACAAATTTGAATACAGCAATGGAAAGCTAAAACCAATAGTAATCGAATGACATAGAGTTTTTATTCAAAAAGACTTCAGTATAGGGGGTATTCACTAACAAACTTTCGCTTTTCCCAAAATAAGGTCAAAATCCCCAAAATACTATTTTTCCTATAAATCCTAAACGAAACGATGTCCCACAAATTTGAATACAGCAATGGAAAGCTAAAACCAATAGTAATCGAATGACATAGAGTTTTTATTCAAAAAGACTTCAGTATAGGGGGTATTCACTAGCAAACTTTCGCTTTTCCCAAAATAAGGTCAAAATCCCCAAAATACTATTTTTCCTATAAATTTTAAACGAAACGATGTCCCACAAATTTGAATACAGCAATGGAAAGCTAAAACCAATAGTAATCGAATGACATAGAGTTTTTATTCAAAAAGACATCAGTATAGGGGGTATTCACTAGCAAACTTTCGCTTTTCCCAAAATAAGGTCAAAATCCCCAAAATACTATTTTTCCTATAAATCCTAAACGAAACGATGTCCCACAAATTTGAATACAGCAATGGAAAGCTAAAACCAATAGTAATCGAATGACATATAGTTTTTACTCAAAAAGACTTCAGTATAGGGGTATTCACTAACAAACTTTCGCTTTTCAGAAAAATAACCTAAGCAAAACGAAAAATTCGATCACGGCAATGGAGAGCCTAAAACACAGCAATGGAAAGCTAAAACCAATAGTAATCGAATGACATATAGTTTTTATTCAAAAAGACTTCAGTATAGGGGGTATTCACTAGCAAACTTTCGCTTTTCCCAAAATAAGGTCAAAATCCCCAAAATACTATTTTTCCTATAAATCCTAAACGAAACGATGTCCCACAAATTTGAATACAGCAATGGAAAGCTAAAACCAATAGTAATCGAATGACATAGAGTTTTTATTCAAAAAGACTTCAGTATAGGGGGTATTCACTAGCAAACTTTCGCTTTTCCCAAAATAAGGTCAAAATCCCCAAAATACTATTTTTCCTATAAATCCTAAACGAAACGATGTCCCACAAATTTGAATACAGCAATGGAAAGCTAAAACCAATAGTAATCGAATGACATAGAGTTTTTATTCAAAAAGACATCAGTATAGGGGGTATTCACTAACAAACTTTCGCTTTTCCCAAAATAAGGTCAAAATCCCCAAAATACTATTTTTCCTATAAATCCTAAACGAAACGATGTCCCACAAATTTGAATACAGCAATGGAAAGCTAAAACCAATAGTAATCGAATGACATAGAGCTTTTGTTCAAAAAGACTTCAGTATAGGGGGTATTCACTAACAAACTTTCGCTTTTCCCAAAATAAGGTCAAAATCCCCAAAATACTATTTTTCCTATAAATCCTAAACGAAACGATGTCCCACAAATTTGAATACAGCAGTGGAAAGCTAAAACCAATAGTATTCGAATGACATTGAGTTTTTATTCAAAAAGACTTCAGTATAGGGGGTATTCACTAACAAACTTTCGCTTTTCCCAAAATAAGGTCAAAATCCCCAAAATACTATTTTTCCTATAAATCCTAAACGAAACGATGTCCCACAAATTTGAATACAGCAATGGAAAGCTAAAACCAATAGTAATCGAATGACATAGAGCTTTTATTCAAAAAGACTTCAGTATAGGGGGTATTCACTAACAAACTTTCGCTTTTCCCAAAATAAGGTCAAAATCCCCAAAATACTATATTTCCTATAAATCCTAAACGAAACGATGTCCCACAAATTTGAATACAGCAATGGAAAGCTAAAACCAATAGTAATCGAATGACATAGAGTGTTTATTCAAAAAGACTTCAGTATAGGGGGTATACACTAACAAACTTTCGCTTTTCCCAAAATAAGGTCAAAATCCCCAAAATACTATTTTTCCTATAAATCCTAAACGAAACGATGTCCCACAAATTTGAATACAGCAGTGGAAAGCTAAAACCAATAGTAATCGAATGACATAGAGCTTTTATTCAAAAAGACTTCAGTATAGGGGGTATTGAGTAACAAACTTTCAATTTTCCCAAAATAAGGTCAAAATCCCCAAAATACTATATTTCCTATAAATCCTAAACGAAACGATGTCCCACAAATTTGAATACAGCAATGGAAAGCTAAAACCAATAGTAATCGAATGACATAGAGTGTTTATTCAAAAAGACTTCAGTATAGGGGGTATACACTAACAAACTTTCGCTTTTCCCAAAATAAGGTCAAAATCCCCAAAATACTATTTTTCCTATAAATCCTAAACGAAACGATGTCCCACAAATTTGAATACAGCAATGGAAAGCTAAAACCAATAGTAATCGAATGACATATAGTTTTTACTCAAAAAGACTTCAGTATAGGGGTATTCACTAACAAACTTTCGCTTTTCAGAAAAATAACCTAAGCAAAACGAAAAATTCGATCACGGCAATGGAGAGCCTAAAACACAGCAATGGAAAGCTAAAACCAATAGTAATCGAATGACATATAGTTTTTATTCAAAAAGACTTCAGTATAGGGGGTATTCACTAGCAAACTTTCGCTTTTCCCAAAATAAGGTCAAAATCCCCAAAATACTATTTTTCCTATAAATCCTAAACGAAACGATGTCCCACAAATTTGAATACAGCAATGGAAAGCTAAAACCAATAGTAATCGAATGACATAGAGTTTTTATTCAAAAAGACTTCAGTATAGGGGGTATTCACTAGCAAACTTTCGCTTTTCCCAAAATAAGGTCAAAATCCCCAAAATACTATTTTTCCTATAAATCCTAAACGAAACGATGTCCCACAAATTTGAATACAGCAATGGAAAGCTAAAACCAATAGTAATCGAATGACATAGAGTTTTTATTCAAAAAGACATCAGTATAGGGGGTATTCACTAACAAACTTTCGCTTTTCCCAAAATAAGGTCAAAATCCCCAAAATACTATTTTTCCTATAAATCCTAAACGAAACGATGTCCCACAAATTTGAATACAGCAATGGAAAGCTAAAACCAATAGTAATCGAATGACATAGAGCTTTTGTTCAAAAAGACTTCAGTATAGGGGGTATTCACTAACAAACTTTCGCTTTTCCCAAAATAAGGTCAAAATCCCCAAAATACTATTTTTCCTATAAATCCTAAACGAAACGATGTCCCACAAATTTGAATACAGCAGTGGAAAGCTAAAACCAATAGTAATCGAATGGCATAGAGTTTTTATTCAAAAAAACTTCAGTATAGGGGGTATTCACTAACAAACTTTCGCTTTTCCCAAAATAAGGTCAAAATCCCCAAAATACTATTTTTCCTATAAATCCTAAACGAAACGATGTCCCACAAATTTGAATACAGCAGTGGAAAGCTAAAACCAATAGTAATCGAATGACATAGAGCTTTTATTCAAAAAGACTTCAGTATAGGGGGTATTCAGTAACAAACTTTCGCTTTTCCCAAAATAAGGTCAAAATCCCCAAAATACTATATTTCCTATAAATCCTAAACGAAACGATGTCCCACAAATTTGAATACAGCAATGGAAAGCTAAAACCAATAGTAATCGAATGACATAGAGTTTTTATTCAAAAAGACATCAGTATAGGGGGTATTCACTAACAAACTTTCGCTTTTCCCAAAATAAGGTCAAAATCCCCAAAATACTATTTTTCCTATAAATCCTAAACGAAACGATGTCCCACAAATTTGAATACAGCAATGGAAAGCTAAAACCAATAGTAATCGAATGACATAAAGTTTTTATTCAAAAAGACTTCAGTATAGGGGGTATTCACTAGCAAACTTTCGCTTTTCCCAAAATAAGGTCAAAATCCCCGAAATACTATTTTTCCTATAAATCCTAAACGAAACGATGTCCCACAAATTTGAATACAGCAATGGAAAGCTAAAACCAATAGTAATCGAATGACATATAGTTTTTATTCAAAAAGACTTCAGTATAGGGGGTATTCACTAACAAACTTTCATTTTTCCCACAATCAAAATCCCCAAAATACTATTTTGCCTATAACACCTAAACGAAACGATGTCCCACAAATTTGAATACAGCAATGGAAAGCTAAAACCAATAGTAATCGAATGACATAGAGTGTTTATTCAAAAAGACTTCAGTATAGGGGGTATACACTAACAAACTTTCGCTTTTCCCAAAATAAGGTCAAAATCCCCAAAATACTATTTTTCCTATAAATCCTAAACGAAACGATGTCCCACAAATTTGAATACAGCAATGGAAAGCTAAAACCAATAGTAATCGAATGACATAGAGTTTTTATTCAAAAAGACTTCAGTATAGGGGGTATTCACTAACAAACTTTCGCTTTTCCCAAAATAAGGTCAAAATCCCCAAAATACTATTTTTCCTATAAATCCTAAACGAAACGATGTCCCACAAATTTGAATACAGCAATGGAAAGCTAAAACCAATAGTAATCGAATGACATTGAGTTTTTATTCAAAAAGACTTCAGTATAGGGGGTATTCACTAACAAACTTTCGCTTTTCCCAAAATAAGGTCAAAATCCCCAAAATACTATTTTTCCTATAAATCCTAAACGAAACGATGTCCCACAAATTTGAATACAGCAATGGAAAGCTAAAACCAATAGTAATCGAATGACATAGAGCTTTTATTCAAAAAGACTTCAGTATAGGGGGTATTCACTAACAAACTTTCGCTTTTCCCAAAATAAGGTCAAAATCCCCAAAATAACAATATTTCCTATAAATCCTAAACGAAACGATGTCCCACAAATTTGAATACAGCAATGGAAAGCTAAAACCAATAGTAATCGAATGACATAGAGTGTTTATTCAAAAAGACTTCAGTATAGGGGGTATACACTAACAAACTTTCGCTTTTCCCAAAATAAGGTCAAAATCCCCAAAATACTATTTTTCCTATAAATCCTAAACGAAACGATGTCCCACAAATTTGAATACAGCAATGGAAAGCTAAAACCAATAGTAATCGAATGCCATAGAGTTTTTATTCAAAAAGACTTCAGTATAGGGGGTATTCACTTGCAAACTTTCGCTTTTCCCAAAATAAGGTCAAAATCCCCAAAACACTATTTTTCCTATAAATCCTAAACGAAACGATGTCCCACAAATTTGAATACAGCAATGGAAACCTAAAACCAATAGTAATCGAATGACATAGAGTTTTTATTCAAAAAGACTTCAGTATAGGGGGTATTCACTAACAAACTTTCGCTTTTCCCAAAATAAGGTCAAAATCCCCAAAATACTATTTTTCCTATAAATCCTAAACGAAACGATGTCCCACAAATTTGAATACAGCAATGGAAAGCTAAAACCAATAGTAATCGAATGACATAAAGTTTTTATTCAAAAAGACTTCAGTATAGGGGGTATTCACTAGCAAACTTTCGCTTTTCCCAAAATAAGGTCAAAATCCCCGAAATACTATTTTTCCTATAAATCCTAAACGAAACGATGTCCCACAAATTTGAATACAGCAATGGAAAGCTAAAACCAATAGTAATCGAATGACATATAGTTTTTATTCAAAAAGACTTCAGTATAGGGGGTATTCACTAACAAACTTTCATTTTTCCCACAATCAAAATCCCCAAAATACTATTTTGCCTATAACACCTAAACGAAACGATGTCCCACAAATTTGAATACAGCAGTGGAAAGCTAAAACCAATAGTAATCGAATGACATAGAGCTTTTATTCAAAAAGACTTCAGTATAGGGGGTATTCAGTAACAAACTTTCGCTTTTCCCAAAATAAGGTCAAAATCCCCAAAATACTATATTTCCTATAAATCCTAAACGAAACGATGTCCCACAAATTTGAATACAGCAATGGAAAGCTAAAACCAATAGTAATCGAATGACATAGAGTTTTTATTCAAAAAGACATCAGTATAGGGGGTATTCACTAACAAACTTTCGCTTTTCCCAAAATAAGGTCAAAATCCCCAAAATACTATTTTTCCTATAAATCCTAAACGAAACGATGTCCCACAAATTTGAATACAGCAATGGAAAGCTAAAACCAATAGTAATCGAATGACATAAAGTTTTTATTCAAAAAGACTTCAGTATAGGGGGTATTCACTAGCAAACTTTCGCTTTTCCCAAAATAAGGTCAAAATCCCCGAAATACTATTTTTCCTATAAATCCTAAACGAAACGATGTCCCACAAATTTGAATACAGCAATGGAAAGCTAAAACCAATAGTAATCGAATGACATATAGTTTTTATTCAAAAAGACTTCAGTATAGGGGGTATTCACTAACAAACTTTCATTTTTCCCACAATCAAAATCCCCAAAATACTATTTTGCCTATAACACCTAAACGAAACGATGTCCCACAAATTTGAATACAGCAATGGAAAGCTAAAACCAATAGTAATCGAATGACATAGAGTGTTTATTCAAAAAGACTTCAGTATAGGGGGTATACACTAACAAACTTTCGCTTTTCCCAAAATAAGGTCAAAATCCCCAAAATACTATTTTTCCTATAAATCCTAAACGAAACGATGTCCCACAAATTTGAATACAGCAATGGAAAGCTAAAACCAATAGTAATCGAATGACATAGAGTTTTTATTCAAAAAGACATCAGTATAGGGGGTATTCACTAACAAACTTTCGCTTTTCCCAAAATAAGGTCAAAATCCCCAAAATACTATTTTTCCTATAAATCCTAAACGAAACGATGTCCCACAAATTTGAATACAGCAATGGAAAGCTAAAACCAATAGTAATCGAATGACATAGAGCTTTTGTTCAAAAAGACTTCAGTATAGGGGGTATTCACTAACAAACTTTCGCTTTTCCCAAAATAAGGTCAAAATCCCCAAAATACTATTTTTCCTATAAATCCTAAACGAAACGATGTCCCACAAATTTGAATACAGCAGTGGAAAGCTAAAACCAATAGTAATCGAATGGCATAGAGTTTTTATTCAAAAAAACTTCAGTATAGGGGGTATTCACTAACAAACTTTCGCTTTTCCCAAAATAAGGTCAAAATCCCCAAAATACTATTTTTCCTATAAATCCTAAACGAAACGATGTCCCACAAATTTGAATACAGCAGTGGAAAGCTAAAACCAATAGTAATCGAATGACATAGAGCTTTTATTCAAAAAGACTTCAGTATAGGGGGTATTCAGTAACAAACTTTCGCTTTTCCCAAAATAAGGTCAAAATCCCCAAAATACTATATTTCCTATAAATCCTAAACGAAACGATGTCCCACAAATTTGAATACAGCAATGGAAAGCTAAAACCAATAGTAATCGAATGACATAGAGTTTTTATTCAAAAAGACATCAGTATAGGGGGTATTCACTAACAAACTTTCGCTTTTCCCAAAATAAGGTCAAAATCCCCAAAATACTATTTTTCCTATAAATCCTAAACGAAACGATGTCCCACAAATTTGAATACAGCAATGGAAAGCTAAAACCAATAGTAATCGAATGACATAAAGTTTTTATTCAAAAAGACTTCAGTATAGGGGGTATTCACTAGCAAACTTTCGCTTTTCCCAAAATAAGGTCAAAATCCCCGAAATACTATTTTTCCTATAAATCCTAAACGAAACGATGTCCCACAAATTTGAATACAGCAATGGAAAGCTAAAACCAATAGTAATCGAATGACATATAGTTTTTATTCAAAAAGACTTCAGTATAGGGGGTATTCACTAACAAACTTTCATTTTTCCCACAATCAAAATCCCCAAAATACTATTTTGCCTATAACACCTAAACGAAACGATGTCCCACAAATTTGAATACAGCAATGGAAAGCTAAAACCAATAGTAATCGAATGACATAGAGCTTTTATTCAAAAAGACTTCAGTATAGGGGGTATTCACTAACAAACTTTCGCTTTTCCCAAAATAAGGTCAAAATCCCCAAAATAACAATATTTCCTATAAATCCTAAACGAAACGATGTCCCACAAATTTGAATACAGCAATGGAAAGCTAAAACCAATAGTAATCGAATGACATAAAGTTTTTATTCAAAAAGACTTCAGTATAGGGGGTATTCACTAGCAAACTTTCGCTTTTCCCAAAATAAGGTCAAAATCCCCGAAATACTATTTTTCCTATAAATCCTAAACGAAACGATGTCCCACAAATTTGAATACAGCAATGGAAAGCTAAAACCAATAGTAATCGAATGACATAGAGTTTTTATTCAAAAAGACATCAGTATAGGGGGTATTCACTAACAAACTTTCGCTTTTCCCAAAATAAGGTCAAAATCCCCAAAATACTATTTTTCCTATAAATCCTAAACGAAACGATGTCCCACAAATTTGAATACAGCAATGGAAAGCTAAAACCAATAGTAATCGAATGACATAAAGTTTTTATTCAAAAAGACTTCAGTATAGGGGGTATACACTAACAAACTTTCGCTTTTCCCAAAATAAGGTCAAAATCCCCAAAATACTATTTTTCCTATAAATCCTAAACGAAACGATGTCCCACAAATTTGAATACAGCAATGGAAAGCTAAAACCAATAGTAATCGAATGACATAGAGTGTTTATTCAAAAAGACTTCAGTATAGGGGGTATACACTAACAAACTTTCGCTTTTCCCAAAATAAGGTCAAAATCCCCAAAATACTATTTTTCCTATAAATCCTAAACGAAACGATGTCCCACAAATTTGAATACAGCAATGGAAAGCTAAAACCAATAGTAATCGAATGACATAGAGTTTTTATTCAAAAAGACTTCAGTATAGGGGGTATTCACTAACAAACTTTCGCTTTTCCCAAAATAAGGTCAAAATCCCCAAAATACTATTTTTCCTATAAATCCTAAACGAAACGATGTCCCACAAATTTGAATACAGCAATGGAAAGCTAAAACCAATAGTAATCGAATGACATTGAGTTTTTATTCAAAAAGACTTCAGTATAGGGGGTATTCACTAACAAACTTTCGCTTTTCCCAAAATAAGGTCAAAATCCCCAAAATACTATTTTTCCTATAAATCCTAAACGAAACGATGTCCCACAAATTTGAATACAGCAATGGAAAGCTAAAACCAATAGTAATCGAATGACATAGAGCTTTTATTCAAAAAGACTTCAGTATAGGGGGTATTCACTAACAAACTTTCGCTTTTCCCAAAATAAGGTCAAAATCCCCAAAATAACAATATTTCCTATAAATCCTAAACGAAACGATGTCCCACAAATTTGAATACAGCAATGGAAAGCTAAAACCAATAGTAATCGAATGACATAGAGTGTTTATTCAAAAAGACTTCAGTATAGGGGGTATACACTAACAAACTTTCGCTTTTCCCAAAATAAGGTCAAAATCCCCAAAATACTATTTTTCCTATAAATCCTAAACGAAACGATGTCCCACAAATTTGAATACAGCAATGGAAAGCTAAAACCAATAGTAATCGAATGCCATAGAGTTTTTATTCAAAAAGACTTCAGTATAGGGGGTATTCACTTGCAAACTT
Organism: Phania funesta; assembly: GCA_963932375.1. Lineage (NCBI taxonomy): Eukaryota > Metazoa > Arthropoda > Insecta > Diptera > Tachinidae > Phania > Phania funesta. The sequence continues at coordinate 46,805,128 of OZ010654.1, forward strand.
TCGCTTTTCCCAAAATAAGGTCAAAATCCCCAAAACACTATTTTTCCTATAAATCCTAAACGAAACGATGTCCCACAAATTTGAATACAGCAATGGAAACCTAAAACCAATAGTAATCGAATGACATAGAGTTTTTATTCAAAAAGACTTCAGTATAGGGGGTATTCACTAACAAACTTTCGCTTTTCCCAAAATAAGGTCAAAATCCCCAAAATACTATTTTTCCTATAAATCCTAAACGAAACGATGTCCCACAAATTTGAATACAGCAATGGAAAGCTAAAACCAATAGTAATCGAATGACATAAAGTTTTTATTCAAAAAGACTTCAAAATCCCCAAAATACTATTTTTCCTATAAATCCTAAACGAAACGATGTCCCACAAATTTGAATACAGCAGTGGAAAGCTAAAACCAATAGTAATCGAATGACATAGAGCTTTTATTCAAAAAGACTTCAGTATAGGGGGTATTGAGTAACAAACTTTCAATTTTCCCAAAATAAGGTCAAAATCCCCAAAATACTATATTTCCTATAAATCCTAAACGAAACGATGTCCCACAAATTTGAATACAGCAATGGAAAGCTAAAACCAATAGTAATCGAATGACATAGAGTGTTTATTCAAAAAGACTTCAGTATAGGGGGTATACACTAACAAACTTTCGCTTTTCCCAAAATAAGGTCAAAATCCCCAAAATACTATTTTTCCTATAAATCCTAAACGAAACGATGTCCCACAAATTTGAATACAGCAATGGAAAGCTAAAACCAATAGTAATCGAATGACATATAGTTTTTACTCAAAAAGACTTCAGTATAGGGGTATTCACTAACAAACTTTCGCTTTTCAGAAAAATAACCTAAGCAAAACGAAAAATTCGATCACGGCAATGGAGAGCCTAAAACACAGCAATGGAAAGCTAAAACCAATAGTAATCGAATGACATATAGTTTTTATTCAAAAAGACTTCAGTATAGGGGGTATTCACTAGCAAACTTTCGCTTTTCCCAAAATAAGGTCAAAATCCCCAAAATACTATTTTTCCTATAAATCCTAAACGAAACGATGTCCCACAAATTTGAATACAGCAATGGAAAGCTAAAACCAATAGTAATCGAATGACATAGAGTTTTTATTCAAAAAGACTTCAGTATAGGGGGTATTCACTAGCAAACTTTCGCTTTTCCCAAAATAAGGTCAAAATCCCCAAAATACTATTTTTCCTATAAATCCTAAACGAAACGATGTCCCACAAATTTGAATACAGCAATGGAAAGCTAAAACCAATAGTAATCGAATGACATAGAGTTTTTATTCAAAAAGACATCAGTATAGGGGGTATTCACTAACAAACTTTCGCTTTTCCCAAAATAAGGTCAAAATCCCCAAAATACTATTTTTCCTATAAATCCTAAACGAAACGATGTCCCACAAATTTGAATACAGCAATGGAAAGCTAAAACCAATAGTAATCGAATGACATAGAGCTTTTGTTCAAAAAGACTTCAGTATAGGGGGTATTCACTAACAAACTTTCGCTTTTCCCAAAATAAGGTCAAAATCCCCAAAATACTATTTTTCCTATAAATCCTAAACGAAACGATGTCCCACAAATTTGAATACAGCAGTGGAAAGCTAAAACCAATAGTATTCGAATGACATTGAGTTTTTATTCAAAAAGACTTCAGTATAGGGGGTATTCACTAACAAACTTTCGCTTTTCCCAAAATAAGGTCAAAATCCCCAAAATACTATTTTTCCTATAAATCCTAAACGAAACGATGTCCCACAAATTTGAATACAGCAATGGAAAGCTAAAACCAATAGTAATCGAATGACATAGAGCTTTTATTCAAAAAGACTTCAGTATAGGGGGTATTCACTAACAAACTTTCGCTTTTCCCAAAATAAGGTCAAAATCCCCAAAATACTATATTTCCTATAAATCCTAAACGAAACGATGTCCCACAAATTTGAATACAGCAATGGAAAGCTAAAACCAATAGTAATCGAATGACATAGAGTGTTTATTCAAAAAGACTTCAGTATAGGGGGTATACACTAACAAACTTTCGCTTTTCCCAAAATAAGGTCAAAATCCCCAAAATACTATTTTTCCTATAAATCCTAAACGAAACGATGTCCCACAAATTTGAATACAGCAATGGAAAGCTAAAACCAATAGTAATCGAATGACATAGAGTTTTTATTCAAAAAGACTTCAGTATAGGGGGTATTCACTAGCAAACTTTCGCTTTTCCCAAAATAAGGTCAAAATCCCCAAAATACTATTTTTCCTATAAATCCTAAACGAAACGATGTCCCACAAATTTGAATACAGCAATGGAAAGCTAAAACCAATAGTAATCGAATGACATAGAGTTTTTATTCAAAAAGACTTCAGTATAGGGGGTATTCACTAACAAACTTTCGCTTTTCCCAAAATAAGGTCAAAATCCCCAAAATACTATTTTTCCTATAAATCCTAAACGAAACGATGTCCCACAAATTTGAATACAGCAATGGAAAGCTAAAACCAATAGTAATCGAATGACATAGAGTTTTTATTCAAAAAGACTTCAGTATAGGGGGTATTCACTAGCAAACTTTCGCTTTTCCCAAAATAAGGTCAAAATCCCCAAAATACTATTTTTCCTATAAATTTTAAACGAAACGATGTCCCACAAATTTGAATACAGCAATGGAAAGCTAAAACCAATAGTAATCGAATGACATAGAGTTTTTATTCAAAAAGACATCAGTATAGGGGGTATTCACTAGCAAACTTTCGCTTTTCCCAAAATAAGGTCAAAATCCCCAAAATACTATTTTTCCTATAAATCCTAAACGAAACGATGTCCCACAAATTTGAATACAGCAATGGAAAGCTAAAACCAATAGTAATCGAATGACATATAGTTTTTACTCAAAAAGACTTCAGTATAGGGGTATTCACTAACAAACTTTCGCTTTTCAGAAAAATAACCTAAGCAAAACGAAAAATTCGATCACGGCAATGGAGAGCCTAAAACACAGCAATGGAAAGCTAAAACCAATAGTAATCGAATGACATATAGTTTTTATTCAAAAAGACTTCAGTATAGGGGGTATTCACTAGCAAACTTTCGCTTTTCCCAAAATAAGGTCAAAATCCCCAAAATACTATTTTTCCTATAAATCCTAAACGTAACGATGTCCCACAAATTTGAATACAGCAATGGAAAGCTAAAACCAATAGTAATCGAATGACATAGAGTTTTTATTCAAAAAGACTTCAGTATAGGGGGTATTCACTAGCAAACTTTCGCTTTTCCCAAAATAAGGTCAAAATCCCCAAAATACTATTTTTCCTATAAATCCTAAACGAAACGATGTCCCACAAATTTGAATACAGCAGTGGAAAGCTAAAACCAATAGTAATCGAATGACATAGAGTTTTTATTCAAAAAGACTTCAGTATAGGGGGTATTCACTAGCAAACTTTCGCTTTTCCCAAAATAAGGTCAAAATCCCTAAAATACTCTTTTTCCTATAAATCCTAAACGAAACGATGTCCCACAAATTTGAATACAGCAGTGGAAAGCTAAAACCAATAGTAATCGAATGACATAGAGTTTTTATTCAAAAAGACTTCAGTATAGGGGGTATTCACTAGCAAACTTTCGCTTTTCCCAAAATAAGGTCAAAATCCCCAAAATACTATTTTTCCTATAAATCCTAAACGAAACGATGTCCCACAAATTTGAATACAGCAATGGAAAGCTAAAACCAATAGTAATCGAATGACATAGAGTGTTTATTCAAAAAGACTTCAGTATAGGGGGTATACACTAACAAACTTTTGCTTTTCCCAAAATATGGTCAAAATCCCCAAAATACTATTTTTTCTATAAATCCTAAACGAAACGATGTCCCACAAATTTGAATACAGCAATGGAAAGCTAAAACCAATAGTAATCGAATGACATAGAGTTTTTATTCAAAAAGACTTCAGTATAGGGGGTATTCACTAGCAAACTTTCGCTTTTCCCAAAATAAGGTCAAAATCCCCAAAATACTATTTTTCCTATAAATCCTAAACGAAACGATGTCCCACAAATTTGAATACAGCAGTGGAAAGCTAAAACCAATAGTAATCGAATGACATAGAGTTTTTATTCAAAAAGACTTCAGTATAGGGGGTATACACTAACAAACTTTCGCTTTTCCCAAAATAAGGTCAAAATCCCCAAAATACTATTTTTCCTATAAATCCTAAACGAAACGATGTCCCACAAATTTGAATACAGCAATGGAAAGCTAAAACCAATGGTAATCGAATGACATAGAGTTTTTATTCAAAAAGACTTCAGTATAGGGGGTATTCACTAACAAACTTTCGCTTTTCCCAAAATAAGGTCAAAATCCCCAAAATACTATTTGTCCTATAAATCCTAAACGAAACGATGTCCCACAAACTTGAATACAGCAATGGAAAGCTAAAACCAATAGTAATCGAATGACATAGAGTTTTTATTCAAAAAGACTTCAGTATAGGGGGTATTCACTAGCAAACTTTCGCTTTTCCCAAAATAAGGTCAAAATCCCCAAAATACTCTTTTTCCTATAAATCCTAAACGAAACGATGTCCCACAAATTTGAATACAGCAGTGGAAAGCTAAAACCAATAGTAATCGAATGACATAGAGTTTTTATTCAAAAAGACTTCAGTATAGGGGGTATTCACTAGCAAACTTTCGCTTTTCCCAAAATAAGGTCAAAATCCCCAAAATACTATTTTTCCTATAAATCCTAAACGAAACGATGTCCCACAAATTTGAATACAGCAGTGGAAAGCTAAAACCAATAGTAATCGAATGACATAGAGTTTTTATTCAAAAAGACTTCAGTATAGGGGGTATTCACTAACAAACTTTCGCTTTTCCCAAAATAAGGTCAAAATCCCCAAAATACTATTTGTCCTATAAATCCTAAACGAAACGATGTCCCACAAACTTGAATACAGCAATGGAAAGCTAAAACCAATAGTAATCGAATGACATAGAGTTTTTATTCAAAAAGACTTCAGTATAGGGGGTATTCACTAGCAAACTTTCGCTTTTCCCAAAATAAGGTCAAAATCCCCAAAATACTATTTTTCCTATAAATCCTAAACGAAACGATGTCCCACAAATTTGAATACAGCAATGGAAAGCTAAAACCAATAGTAATCGAATGACATAGAGCTTTTATTCAAAAAGACTTCAGTATAGGGGGTATTCACTAACAAACTTTCGCTTTTCCCAAAATAAGGTCAAAATCCCCAAAATACTATATTTCCTATAAATCCTAAACGAAACGATGTCCCACAAATTTGAATACAGCAATGGAAAGCTAAAACCAATAGTAATCGAATGACATAGAGTGTTTATTCAAAAAGACTTCAGTATAGGGGGTATACACTAACAAACTTTCGCTTTTCCCAAAATAAGGTCAAAATCCCCAAAATACTATTTGTCCTATAAATCCTAAACGAAACAATGTCCCACAAACTTGAATACAGCAATGGAAAGCTAAAACCAATAGTAATCGAATGACATAGAGTTTTTATTCAAAAAGACTTCAGTATAGGGGGTATTCACTAGCAAACTTTCGCTTTTCCCAAAATAAGGTCAAAATCCCCAAAATACTATTTGTCCTATAAATCCTAAACGAAACGATGTCCCACAAACTTGAATACAGCAATGGAAAGCTAAAACCAATAGTAATCGAATGACATAGAGTTTTTATTCAAAAAGACTTCAGTATAGGGGGTATTCACTAGCAAACTTTCGCTTTTCCCAAAATAAGGTCAAAATCCCCAAAATACTATTTTTCCTATAAATCCTAAACGAAACGATGTCCCACAAATTTGAATACAGCAATGGAAAGCTAAAACCAATAGTAATCGAATGACATAGAGCTTTTATTCAAAAAGACTTCAGTATAGGGGGTATTCACTAACAAACTTTCGCTTTTCCCAAAATAAGGTCAAAATCCCCAAAATACTATATTTCCTATAAATCCTAAACGAAACGATGTCCCACAAATTTGAATACAGCAATGGAAAGCTAAAACCAATAGTAATCGAATGACATAGAGTGTTTATTCAAAAAGACTTCAGTATAGGGGGTATACACTAACAAACTTTCGCTTTTCCCAAAATAAGGTCAAAATCCCCAAAATACTATTTGTCCTATAAATCCTAAACGAAACAATGTCCCACAAACTTGAATACAGCAATGGAAAGCTAAAACCAATAGTAATCGAATGACATAGAGCTTTTATTCAAAAAGACTTCAGTATAGGGGGTATTCACTAACAAACTTTCGCTTTTCCCAAAATAAGGTCAAAATCCCCAAAATACTATATTTCCTATAAATCCTAAACGAAACGATGTCCCACAAATTTGAATACAGCAATGGAAAGCTAAAACCAATAGTAATCGAATGACATAGAGTGTTTATTCAAAAAGACTTCAGTATAGGGGGTATACACTAACAAACTTTCGCTTTTCCCAAAATATGGTCAAAATCCCCAAAATACTATTTTTCCTATAAATCCTAAACGAAACGATGTCCCACAAATTTGAATACAGCAATGGAAAGCTAAAACCAATAGTAATCGAATGACATAGAGTTTTTATTCAAAAAGACTTCAGTATAGGGGGTATTCACTAGCAAACTTTCGCTTTTCCCAAAATAAGGTCAAAATCCCCAAAATACTATTTTTCCTATAAATCCTAAACGAAACGATGTCCCACAAATTTGAATACAGCAATGGAAAGCTAAAACCAATAGTAATCGAATGACATAGAGTTTTTATTCAAAAAGACTTCAGTATAGGGGGTATTCACTAGCAAACTTTCGCTTTTCCCAAAATAAGGTCAAAATCCCCAAAATACTATTTTTCCTATAAATCCTAAACGAAACGATGTTTCACAAATTTGAATACAGCAATGGAAAGCTAAAACCAATAGTAATCGAATGACATAGAGCTTTTATTCAAAAAGACTTCAGTATAGGGGGTATTCACTAACAAACTTTCGCTTTTCCCAAAATAAGGTCAAAATCCCCAAAATACTATATTTCCTATAAATCCTAAACGAAACGATGTCCCACAAATTTGAATACAGCAATGGAAAGCTAAAACCAATAGTAATCGAATGACATAGAGTGTTTATTCAAAAAGACTTCAGTATAGGGGGTATACACTAACAAACTTTCGCTTTTCCCAAAATATGGTCAAAATCCCCAAAATACTATTTTTTCTATAAATCCTAAACGAAACGATGTCCCACAAATTTGAATACAGCAATGGAAAGCTAAAACCAATAGTAATCGAATGACATAGAGTTTTTATTCAAAAAGACTTCAGTATAGGGGGTATACACTAACAAACTTTCGCTTTTCCCAAAATAAGGTCAAAATCCCCAAAATACTATTTTTCCTATAAATCCTAAACGAAACGATGTCCCACAAATTTGAATACAGCAATGGAAAGCTAAAACCAATAGTAATCGAATGACATAGAGTTTTTATTCAAAAAGACTTCAGTATAGGGGGTATTCACTAGCAAACTTTCGCTTTTCCCAAAATAAGGTCAAAATCCCCAAAATACTATTTTTCCTATAAATCCTAAACGAAACGATGTCCCACAAATTTGAATACAGCAGTGGAAAGCTAAAACCAATAGTAATCGAATGACATAGAGTTTTTATTCAAAAAGACTTCAGTATAGGGGGTATACACTAACAAACTTTCGCTTTTCCCAAAATAAGGTCAAAATCCCCAAAATACTATTTTTCCTATAAATCCTAAACGAAACGATGTCCCACAAATTTGAATACAGCAATGGAAAGCTAAAACCAATGGTAATCGAATGACATAGAGTTTTTATTCAAAAAGACTTCAGTATAGGGGGTATTCACTAACAAACTTTCGCTTTTCCCAAAATAAGGTCAAAATCCCCAAAATACTATTTGTCCTATAAATCCTAAACGAAACGATGTCCCACAAACTTGAATACAGCAATGGAAAGCTAAAACCAATAGTAATCGAATGACATAGAGTTTTTATTCAAAAAGACTTCAGTATAGGGGGTATTCACTAGCAAACTTTCGCTTTTCCCAAAATAAGGTCAAAATCCCCAAAATACTCTTTTTCCTATAAATCCTAAACGAAACGATGTCCCACAAATTTGAATACAGCAGTGGAAAGCTAAAACCAATAGTAATCGAATGACATAGAGTTTTTATTCAAAAAGACTTCAGTATAGGGGGTATTCACTAGCAAACTTTCGCTTTTCCCAAAATAAGGTCAAAATCCCCAAAATACTATTTTTCCTATAAATCCTAAACGAAACGATGTCCCACAAATTTGAATACAGCAGTGGAAAGCTAAAACCAATAGTAATCGAATGACATAGAGTTTTTATTCAAAAAGACTTCAGTATAGGGGGTATTCACTAACAAACTTTCGCTTTTCCCAAAATAAGGTCAAAATCCCCAAAATACTATTTGTCCTATAAATCCTAAACGAAACGATGTCCCACAAACTTGAATACAGCAATGGAAAGCTAAAACCAATAGTAATCGAATGACATAGAGTTTTTATTCAAAAAGACTTCAGTATAGGGGGTATTCACTAGCAAACTTTCGCTTTTCCCAAAATAAGGTCAAAATCCCCAAAATACTATTTTTCCTATAAATCCTAAACGAAACGATGTCCCACAAATTTGAATACAGCAATGGAAAGCTAAAACCAATAGTAATCGAATGACATAGAGCTTTTATTCAAAAAGACTTCAGTATAGGGGGTATTCACTAACAAACTTTCGCTTTTCCCAAAATAAGGTCAAAATCCCCAAAATACTATATTTCCTATAAATCCTAAACGAAACGATGTCCCACAAATTTGAATACAGCAATGGAAAGCTAAAACCAATAGTAATCGAATGACATAGAGTTTTTATTCAAAAAGACTTCAGTATAGGGGGTATTCACTAGCAAACTTTCGCTTTTCCCAAAATAAGGTCAAAATCCCCAAAATACTATATTTCCTATAAATCCTAAACGAAACGATGTCCCACAAACTTGAATACAGCAATGGAAAGCTAAAACCAATGGTAATCGAATGACATAGAGTTTTTATTCAAAAAGACTTCAGTATAGGGGGTATTCACTAGCAAACTTTCGCTTTTCCCAAAATAAGGTCAAAATCCCCAAAATACTCTTTTTCCTATAAATCCTAAACGAAACGATGTCCCACAAATTTGAATACAGCAGTGGAAAGCTAAAACCAATAGTAATCGAATGACATAGAGTTTTTATTCAAAAAGACTTCAGTATAGGGGGTATTCACTAGCAAACTTTCGCTTTTCCCAAAATAAGGTCAAAATCCCCAAAATACTATTTTTCCTATAAATCCTAAACGAAACGATGTCCCACAAATTTGAATACAGCAGTGGAAAGCTAAAACCAATAGTAATCGAATGACATAGAGTTTTTATTCAAAAAGACTTCAGTATAGGGGGTATTCACTAACAAACTTTCGCTTTTCCCAAAATAAGGTCAAAATCCCCAAAATACTATTTGTCCTATAAATCCTAAACGAAACGATGTCCCACAAACTTGAATACAGCAATGGAAAGCTAAAACCAATAGTAATCGAATGACATAGAGTTTTTATTCAAAAAGACTTCAGTATAGGGGGTATTCACTAGCAAACTTTCGCTTTTCCCAAAATAAGGTCAAAATCCCCAAAATACTATTTTTCCTATAAATCCTAAACGAAACGATGTCCCACAAATTTGAATACAGCAATGGAAAGCTAAAACCAATAGTAATCGAATGACATAGAGCTTTTATTCAAAAAGACTTCAGTATAGGGGGTATTCACTAACAAACTTTCGCTTTTCCCAAAATAAGGTCAAAATCCCCAAAATACTATATTTCCTATAAATCCTAAACGAAACGATGTCCCACAAATTTGAATACAGCAATGGAAAGCTAAAACCAATAGTAATCGAATGACATAGAGTGTTTATTCAAAAAGACTTCAGTATAGGGGGTATACACTAACAAACTTTCGCTTTTCCCAAAATAAGGTCAAAATCCCCAAAATACTATTTGTCCTATAAATCCTAAACGAAACGATGTCCCACAAACTTGAATACAGCAATGGAAAGCTAAAACCAATAGTAATCGAATGACATAGAGTTTTTATTCAAAAAGACTTCAGTATAGGGGGTATTCACTAGCAAACTTTCGCTTTTCCCAAAATAAGGTCAAAATCCCCAAAATACTATATTTCCTATAAATCCTAAACGAAACGATGTCCCACAAATTTGAATACAGCAATCAAAAGCTAAAACCAATAGTAATCGAATGACATAGAGTGTTTATTCAAAAAGACTTCAGTATAGGGGGTATACACTAACAAACTTTCGCTTTTCCCAAAATATGGTCAAAATCCCCAAAATACTATTTTTCCTATAAATCCTAAACGAAACGATGTCCCACAAATTTGAATACAGCAATGGAAAGCTAAAACCAATAGTAATCGAATGACATAGAGTTTTTATTCAAAAAGACTTCAGTATAGGGGGTATTCACTAGCAAACTTTCGCTTTTCCCAAAATAAGGTCAAAATCCCCAAAATACTATTTTTCCTATAAATCCTAAACGAAACGATGTCGCACAAATTTGAATACAGCAATGGAAAGCTAAAACCAATAGTAATCGAATGACATAGAGTTTTTATTCAAAAAGACTTCAGTATAGGGGGTATTCACTAGCAAACTTTCGCTTTTCCCAAAATAAGGTCAAAATCCCCAAAATACTATTTTTCCTATAAATCCTAAACGAAACGATGTTTCACAAATTTGAATACAGCAATGGAAAGCTAAAACCAATAGTAATCGAATGACATAGAGTTTTTATTCAAAAAGACTTCAGTATAGGGGGTATTCACTAGCAAACTTTCGCTTTTCCCAAAATAAGGTCAAAATCCCCAAAATACTATTTTTCCTATAAATCCTAAACGAAACGATGTCCCACAAATTTGAATACAGCAATGGAAAGCTAAAACCAATAGTAATCGAATGACACAGAGCTTTTATTCAAAAAGACTTCAGTATAGGGGGTATTCACTAGCAAACTTTCGCTTTTCCCAAAATAAGGTCAAAATCCCCAAAATACTATTTTTCCTATAAATCCTAAACGAAACGATGTCCCACAAATTTGAATACAGCAGTGGAAAGCTAAAACCAATAGTAATCGAATGACATAGAGTTTTTATTCAAAAAGACTTCAGTATAGGGGGTATTCACTAGCAAACTTTCGCTTTTCCCAAAATAAGGTCAAAATCCCCAAAATACTCTTTTTCCTATAAATCCTAAACGAAACGATGTCCCACAAATTTGAATACAGCAGTGGAAAGCTAAAACCAATAGTAATCGAATGACATAGAGTTTTTATTCAAAAAGACTTCAGTATAGGGGGTATTCACTAGCAAACTTTCGCTTTTCCCAAAATAAGGTCAAAATCCCCAAAATACTATTTTTCCTATAAATCCTAAACGAAACGATGTCCCACAAATTTGAATACAGCAGTGGAAAGCTAAAACCAATAGTAATCGAATGACATAGAGTTTTTATTCAAAAAGACTTCAGTATAGGGGGTATTCACTAACAAACTTTCGCTTTTCCCAAAATAAGGTCAAAATCCCCAAAATACTATTTGTCCTATAAATCCTAAACGAAACGATGTCCCACAAACTTGAATACAGCAATGGAAAGCTAAAACCAATAGTAATCGAATGACATAGAGTTTTTATTCAAAAAGACTTCAGTATAGGGGGTATTCACTAGCAAACTTTCGCTTTTCCCAAAATAAGGTCAAAATCCCCAAAATACTATTTTTCCTATAAATCCTAAACGAAACGATGTCCCACAAATTTGAATACAGCAATGGAAAGCTAAAACCAATAGTAATCGAATGACATAGAGCTTTTATTCAAAAAGACTTCAGTATAGGGGGTATTCACTAACAAACTTTCGCTTTTCCCAAAATAAGGTCAAAATCCCCAAAATACTATATTTCCTATAAATCCTAAACGAAACGATGTCCCACAAATTTGAATACAGCAGTGGAAAGCTAAAACCAATAGTAATCGAATGACATAGAGTTTTTATTCAAAAAGACTTCAGTATAGGGGGTATTCACTAGCAAACTTTCGCTTTTCCCAAAATAAGGTCAAAATCCCCAAAATACTCTTTTTCCTATAAATCCTAAACGAAACGATGTCCCACAAATTTGAATACAGCAGTGGAAAGCTAAAACCAATAGTAATCGAATGACATAGAGCTTTTATTCAAAAAGACTTCAGTATAGGGGGTATTCACTAGCAAACTTTCGCTTTTCCCAAAATAAGGTCAAAATCCCCAAAATACTCTTTTTCCTATAAATCCTAAACGAAACGATGTCCCACAAATTTGAATACAGCAGTGGAAAGCTAAAACCAATAGTAATCGAATGACATAGAGTTTTTATTCAAAAAGACTTCAGTATAGGGGGTATTCACTAGCAAACTTTCGCTTTTCCCAAAATAAGGTCAAAATCCCCAAAATACTATTTTTCCTATAAATCCTAAACGAAACGATGTCCCACAAATTTGAATACAGCAGTGGAAAGCTAAAACCAATAGTAATCGAATGACATAGAGTTTTTATTCAAAAAGACTTCAGTATAGGGGGTATTCACTAACAAACTTTCGCTTTTCCCAAAATAAGGTCAAAATCCCCAAAATACTATTTGTCCTATAAATCCTAAACGAAACGATGTCCCACAAACTTGAATACAGCAATGGAAAGCTAAAACCAATAGTAATCGAATGACATAGAGTTTTTATTCAAAAAGACTTCAGTATAGGGGGTATTCACTAGCAAACTTTCGCTTTTCCCAAAATAAGGTCAAAATCCCCAAAATACTATTTTTCCTATAAATCCTAAACGAAACGATGTCCCACAAATTTGAATACAGCAATGGAAAGCTAAAACCAATAGTAATCGAATGACATAGAGCTTTTATTCAAAAAGACTTCAGTATAGGGGGTATTCACTAACAAACTTTCGCTTTTCCCAAAATAAGGTCAAAATCCCCAAAATACTATATTTCCTATAAATCCTAAACGAAACGATGTCCCACAAATTTGAATACAGCAATGGAAAGCTAAAACCAATAGTAATCGAATGACATAGAGTGTTTATTCAAAAAGACTTCAGTATAGGGGGTATACACTAACAAACTTTCGCTTTTCCCAAAATAAGGTCAAAATCCCCAAAATACTATTTGTCCTATAAATCCTAAACGAAACGATGTCCCACAAACTTGAATACAGCAATGGAAAGCTAAAACCAATAGTAATCGAATGACATAGAGTTTTTATTCAAAAAGACTTCAGTATAGGGGGTATTCACTAGCAAACTTTCGCTTTTCCCAAAATAAGGTCAAAATCCCCAAAATACTATATTTCCTATAAATCCTAAACGAAACGATGTCCCACAAATTTGAATACAGCAATCGAAAGCTAAAACCAATAGTAATCGAATGACATAGAGTGTTTATTCAAAAAGACTTCAGTATAGGGGGTATACACTAACAAACTTTCGCTTTTCCCAAAATATGGTCAAAATCCCCAAAATACTATTTTTCCTATAAATCCTAAACGAAACGATGTCCCACAAATTTGAATACAGCAATGGAAAGCTAAAACCAATAGTAATCGAATGACATAGAGTTTTTATTCAAAAAGACTTCAGTATAGGGGGTATTCACTAGCAAACTTTCGCTTTTCCCAAAATAAGGTCAAAATCCCCAAAATACTATTTTTCCTATAAATCCTAAACGAAACGATGTCGCACAAATTTGAATACAGCAATGGAAAGCTAAAACCAATAGTAATCGAATGACATAGAGTTTTTATTCAAAAAGACTTCAGTATAGGGGGTATTCACTAGCAAACTTTCGCTTTTCCCAAAATAAGGTCAAAATCCCCAAAATACTATTTTTCCTATAAATCCTAAACGAAACGATGTTTCACAAATTTGAATACAGCAATGGAAAGCTAAAACCAATAGTAATCGAATGACATAGAGTTTTTATTCAAAAAGACTTCAGTATAGGGGGTATTCACTAGCAAACTTTCGCTTTTCCCAAAATAAGGTCAAAATCCCCAAAATACTATTTTTCCTATAAATCCTAAACGAAACGATGTCCCACAAATTTGAATACAGCAATGGAAAGCTAAAACCAATAGTAATCGAATGACACAGAGCTTTTATTCAAAAAGACTTCAGTATAGGGGGTATTCACTAGCAAACTTTCGCTTTTCCCAAAATAAGGTCAAAATCCCCAAAATACTATTTTTCCTATAAATCCTAAACGAAACGATGTCCCACAAATTTGAATACAGCAGTGGAAAGCTAAAACCAATAGTAATCGAATGACATAGAGTTTTTATTCAAAAAGACTTCAGTATAGGGGGTATTCACTAGCAAACTTTCGCTTTTCCCAAAATAAGGTCAAAATCCCCAAAATACTCTTTTTCCTATAAATCCTAAACGAAACGATGTCCCACAAATTTGAATACAGCAGTGGAAAGCTAAAACCAATAGTAATCGAATGACATAGAGTTTTTATTCAAAAAGACTTCAGTATAGGGGGTATTCACTAGCAAACTTTCGCTTTTCCCAAAATAAGGTCAAAATCCCCAAAATACTATTTTTCCTATAAATCCTAAACGAAACGATGTCCCACAAATTTGAATACAGCAGTGGAAAGCTAAAACCAATAGTAATCGAATGACATAGAGTTTTTATTCAAAAAGACTTCAGTATAGGGGGTATTCACTAACAAACTTTCGCTTTTCCCAAAATAAGGTCAAAATCCCCAAAATACTATTTGTCCTATAAATCCTAAACGAAACGATGTCCCACAAACTTGAATACAGCAATGGAAAGCTAAAACCAATAGTAATCGAATGACATAGAGTTTTTATTCAAAAAGACTTCAGTATAGGGGGTATTCACTAGCAAACTTTCGCTTTTCCCAAAATAAGGTCAAAATCCCCAAAATACTATTTTTCCTATAAATCCTAAACGAAACGATGTCCCACAAATTTGAATACAGCAATGGAAAGCTAAAACCAATAGTAATCGAATGACATAGAGCTTTTATTCAAAAAGACTTCAGTATAGGGGGTATTCACTAACAAACTTTCGCTTTTCCCAAAATAAGGTCAAAATCCCCAAAATACTATATTTCCTATAAATCCTAAACGAAACGATGTCCCACAAATTTGAATACAGCAGTGGAAAGCTAAAACCAATAGTAATCGAATGACATAGAGTTTTTATTCAAAAAGACTTCAGTATAGGGGGTATTCACTAGCAAACTTTCGCTTTTCCCAAAATAAGGTCAAAATCCCCAAAATACTCTTTTTCCTATAAATCCTAAACGAAACGATGTCCCACAAATTTGAATACAGCAGTGGAAAGCTAAAACCAATAGTAATCGAATGACATAGAGTTTTTATTCAAAAAGACTTCAGTATAGGGGGTATTCACTAGCAAACTTTCGCTTTTCCCAAAATAAGGTCAAAATCCCCAAAATACTATTTTTCCTATAAATCCTAAACGAAACGA
Organism: Phania funesta; assembly: GCA_963932375.1. Lineage (NCBI taxonomy): Eukaryota > Metazoa > Arthropoda > Insecta > Diptera > Tachinidae > Phania > Phania funesta. The sequence continues at coordinate 46,820,856 of OZ010654.1, forward strand.
TGTCCCACAAATTTGAATACAGCAGTGGAAAGCTAAAACCAATAGTAATCGAATGACATAGAGTTTTTATTCAAAAAGACTTCAGTATAGGGGGTATTCACTAACAAACTTTCGCTTTTCCCAAAATAAGGTCAAAATCCCCAAAATACTATTTGTCCTATAAATCCTAAACGAAACGATGTCCCACAAACTTGAATACAGCAATGGAAAGCTAAAACCAATAGTAATCGAATGACATAGAGTTTTTATTCAAAAAGACTTCAGTATAGGGGGTATTCACTAGCAAACTTTCGCTTTTCCCAAAATAAGGTCAAAATCCCCAAAATACTATTTTTCCTATAAATCCTAAACGAAACGATGTCCCACAAATTTGAATACAGCAATGGAAAGCTAAAACCAATAGTAATCGAATGACATAGAGCTTTTATTCAAAAAGACTTCAGTATAGGGGGTATTCACTAACAAACTTTCGCTTTTCCCAAAATAAGGTCAAAATCCCCAAAATACTATATTTCCTATAAATCCTAAACGAAACGATGTCCCACAAATTTGAATACAGCAATGGAAAGCTAAAACCAATAGTAATCGAATGACATAGAGTGTTTATTCAAAAAGACTTCAGTATAGGGGGTATACACTAACAAACTTTCGCTTTTCCCAAAATAAGGTCAAAATCCCCAAAATACTATTTGTCCTATAAATCCTAAACGAAACGATGTCCCACAAACTTGAATACAGCAATGGAAAGCTAAAACCAATAGTAATCGAATGACATAGAGTTTTTATTCAAAAAGACTTCAGTATAGGGGGTATTCACTAGCAAACTTTCGCTTTTCCCAAAATAAGGTCAAAATCCCCAAAATACTATTTTTCCTATAAATCCTAAACGAAACGATGTCCCACAAATTTGAATACAGCAGTGGAAAGCTAAAACCAATAGTAATCGAATGACATAGAGTTTTTATTCAAAAAGACTTCAGTATAGGGGGTATTCACTAACAAACTTTCGCTTTTCCCAAAATAAGGTCAAAATCCCCAAAATACTATTTGTCCTATAAATCCTAAACGAAACGATGTCCCACAAACTTGAATACAGCAATGGAAAGCTAAAACCAATAGTAATCGAATGACATAGAGTTTTTATTCAAAAAGACTTCAGTATAGGGGGTATTCACTAGCAAACTTTCGCTTTTCCCAAAATAAGGTCAAAATCCCCAAAATACTATTTGTCCTATAAATCCTAAACGAAACGATGTCCCACAAACTTGAATACAGCAATGGAAAGCTAAAACCAATAGTAATCGAATGACATAGAGTTTTTATTCAAAAAGACTTCAGTATAGGGGGTATTCACTAGCAAACTTTCGCTTTTCCCAAAATAAGGTCAAAATCCCCAAAATACTATATTTCCTATAAATCCTAAACGAAACGATGTCCCACAAATTTGAATACAGCAATGGAAAGCTAAAACCAATAGTAATCGAATGACATAGAGTGTTTATTCAAAAAGACTTCAGTATAGGGGGTATTCACTAACAAACTTTCGCTTTTCCCAAAATAAGGTCAAAATCCCCAAAATACTATTTGTCCTATAAATCCTAAACGAAACGATGTCCCACAAACTTGAATACAGCAATGGAAAGCTAAAACCAATAGTAATCGAATGACATAGAGTTTTTATTCAAAAAGACTTCAGTATAGGGGGTATACACTAACAAACTTTCGCTTTTCCCAAAATAAGGTCAAAATCCCCAAAATACTATTTTTCCTATAAATCCTAAACGAAACGATGTCCCACAAATTTGAATACAGCAATGGAAAGCTAAAACCAATAGTAATCGAATGACATAGAGTTTTTATTCAAAAAGACTTCAGTATAGGGGGTATTCACTAACAAACTTTCGCTTTTCCCAAAATAAGGTCAAAATCCCCAAAATACTATTTTTCCTATAAATCCTAAACGAAACGATGTCCCACAAATTTGAATACAGCAATGGAAAGCTAAAACCAATAGTAATCGAATGACATTGAGTTTTTATTCAAAAAGACTTCAGTATAGGGGGTATTCACTAACAAACTTTCGCTTTTCCCAAAATAAGGTCAAAATCCCCAAAATACTATTTTTCCTATAAATCCTAAACGAAACGATGTCCCACAAATTTGAATACAGCAATGGAAAGCTAAAACCAATAGTAATCGAATGACATAGAGCTTTTATTCAAAAAGACTTCAGTATAGGGGGTATTCACTAACAAACTTTCGCTTTTCCCAAAATAAGGTCAAAATCCCCAAAATAACAATATTTCCTATAAATCCTAAACGAAACGATGTCCCACAAATTTGAATACAGCAATGGAAAGCTAAAACCAATAGTAATCGAATGACATAGAGTGTTTATTCAAAAAGACTTCAGTATAGGGGGTATACACTAACAAACTTTCGCTTTTCCCAAAATAAGGTCAAAATCCCCAAAATACTATTTTTCCTATAAATCCTAAACGAAACGATGTCCCACAAATTTGAATACAGCAATGGAAATCTAAAACCAATAGTAATCGAATGCCATAGAGTTTTTATTCAAAAAGACTTCAGTATAGGGGGTATTCACTTGCAAACTTTCGCTTTTCCCAAAATAAGGTCAAAACCCCAAAACACTATTTTTCCTATAAATCCTAAACGAAACGATGTCCCACAAATTTGAATACAGCAATGGAAAGCTAAAACCAATAGTAATCGAATGACATAGAGTTTTTATTCAAAAAGACTTCAGTATAGAGGGTATTCACTAACAAACTTTCGCTTTTCCCAAAATAAGGTCAAAATCCCCAAAATACTATTTTTCCTATAAATCCTAAACGAAACGATGTCCCACAAATTTGAATACAGCAATGGAAAGCTAAAACCAATAGTAATCGAATGCCATAGAGTTTTTATTCAAAAAGACTTCAGTATAGGGGGTATTCACTTGCAAACTTTCGCTTTTCCCAAAATAAGGTCAAAATCCCCAAAACACTATTTTTCCTATAAATCCTAAACGAAACGATGTCCCACAAATTTGAATACAGCAATGGAAAGCTAAAACCAATAGTAATCGAATGACATAGAGTTTTTATTCAAAAAGACTTCAGTATAGAGGGTATTCACTAACAAACTTTCGCTTTTCCCAAAATAAGGTCAAAATCCCCAAAATACTATTTTTCCTATAAATCCTAAACGAAACGATGTCCCACAAATTTGAATACAGCAATGGAAAGCTAAAACCAATAGTAATCGAATGACATAAAGTTTTTATTCAAAAAGACTTCAGTATAGGGGGTATTCACTAACAAACTTTCGCTTTTCCCAAAATAAGGTCAAAATCCCCAAAATACTATTTTTCCTATAAATCCTAAACGAAACGATGTCCCACAAATTTGAATACAGCAATGGAAAGCTAAAACCAATAGTAATCGAATGACATAAAGTTTTTATTCAAAAAGACTTCAGTATAGGGGGTATTCACTAACAAACTTTCGCTTTTCCCAAAATAAGGTCAAAATCCCCAAAATACTATTTTTCCTATAAATCCTAAACGAAACGATGTCCCACAAATTTGAATACAGCAATGGAAAGCTAAAACCAATAGTAATCGAATGACATATAGTTTTTATTCAAAAAGACTTCAGTATAGGGGGTATTCACTAACAAACTTTCATTTTTCCCACAATCAAAATCCCCAAAATACTATTTTGCCTATAACACCTAAACGAAACGATGTCCCACAAATTTGAATACAGCAATGGAAAGCTAAAACCAATAGTAATCAAATGACATAGAGTGTTTATTCAAAAAGACTTCAGTATAGGGGGTATACACTAACAAACTTTCGCTTTTCCCAAAATAAGGTCAAAATCCCCAAAATACTATTTTTCCTATAAATCCTAAACGAAACGATGTCCCACAAATTTGAATACAGCAATGGAAAGCTAAAACCAATAGTAATCGAATGACATAGAGTTTTTATTCAAAAAGACTTCAGTATAGGGGGTATTCACTAACAAACTTTCGCTTTTCCCAAAATAAGGTCAAAATCCCCAAAATACTATTTTTCCTATAAATCCTAAACGAAACGATGTCCCACAAATTTGAATACAGCAATGGAAAGCTAAAACCAATAGTAATCGAATGACATTGAGTTTTTATTCAAAAAGACTTCAGTATAGAGGGTATTCACTAACAAACTTTCGCTTTTCCCAAAATAAGGTCAAAATCCCCAAAATACTATTTTTCCTATAAATCCTAAACGAAACGATGTCCCACAAATTTGAATACAGCAATGGAAAGCTAAAACCAATAGTAATCGAATGACATAAAGTTTTTATTCAAAAAGACTTCAGTATAGGGGGTATTCACTAACAAACTTTCGCTTTTCCCAAAATAAGGTCAAAATCCCCAAAATACTATTTTTCCTATAAATCCTAAACGAAACGATGTCCCACAAATTTGAATACAGCAGTGGAAAGCTAAAACCAATAGTAATCGAATGACATAGAGCTTTTATTCAAAAAGACTTCAGTATAGGGGGTATTGAGTAACAAACTTTCAATTTTCCCAAAATAAGGTCAAAATCCCCAAAATACTATATTTCCTATAAATCCTAAACGAAACGATGTCCCACAAACTTGAATACAGCAATGGAAAGCTAAAACCAATAGTAATCGAATGACATAGAGTTTTTATTCAAAAAGACTTCAGTATAGGGGGTATTCACTAGCAAACTTTCGCTTTTCCCAAAATAAGGTCAAAATCCCCAAAATACTATTTTTCCTATAAATCCTAAACGAAACGATGTTTCACAAATTTGAATACAGCAATGGAAAGCTAAAACCAATAGTAATCGAATGACATAGAGTTTTTATTCAAAAAGACTTCAGTATAGGGGGTATTCACTAGCAAACTTTCGCTTTTCCCAAAATAAGGTCAAAATCCCCAAAATACTATTTTTCCTATAAATCCTAAACGAAACGATGTCCCACAAATTTGAATACAGCAATGGAAAGCTAAAACCAATAGTAATCGAATGACACAGAGCTTTTATTCAAAAAGACTTCAGTATAGGGGGTATTCACTAGCAAACTTTCGCTTTTCCCAAAATAAGGTCAAAATCCCCAAAATACTATTTTTCCTATAAATCCTAAACGAAACGATGTCCCACAAATTTGAATACAGCAGTGGAAAGCTAAAACCAATAGTAATCGAATGACATAGAGTTTTTATTCAAAAAGACTTCAGTATAGGGGGTATTCACTAGCAAACTTTCGCTTTTCCCAAAATAAGGTCAAAATCCCCAAAATACTCTTTTTCCTATAAATCCTAAACGAAACGATGTCCCACAAATTTGAATACAGCAGTGGAAAGCTAAAACCAATAGTAATCGAATGACATAGAGTTTTTATTCAAAAAGACTTCAGTATAGGGGGTATTCACTAGCAAACTTTCGCTTTTCCCAAAATAAGGTCAAAATCCCCAAAATACTATTTTTCCTATAAATCCTAAACGAAACGATGTCCCACAAATTTGAATACAGCAGTGGAAAGCTAAAACCAATAGTAATCGAATGACATAGAGTTTTTATTCAAAAAGACTTCAGTATAGGGGGTATTCACTAACAAACTTTCGCTTTTCCCAAAATAAGGTCAAAATCCCCAAAATACTATTTGTCCTATAAATCCTAAACGAAACGATGTCCCACAAACTTGAATACAGCAATGGAAAGCTAAAACCAATAGTAATCGAATGACATAGAGTTTTTATTCAAAAAGACTTCAGTATAGGGGGTATTCACTAGCAAACTTTCGCTTTTCCCAAAATAAGGTCAAAATCCCCAAAATACTATTTTTCCTATAAATCCTAAACGAAACGATGTCCCACAAATTTGAATACAGCAATGGAAAGCTAAAACCAATAGTAATCGAATGACATAGAGCTTTTATTCAAAAAGACTTCAGTATAGGGGGTATTCACTAACAAACTTTCGCTTTTCCCAAAATAAGGTCAAAATCCCCAAAATACTATATTTCCTATAAATCCTAAACGAAACGATGTCCCACAAATTTGAATACAGCAGTGGAAAGCTAAAACCAATAGTAATCGAATGACATAGAGTTTTTATTCAAAAAGACTTCAGTATAGGGGGTATTCACTAGCAAACTTTCGCTTTTCCCAAAATAAGGTCAAAATCCCCAAAATACTCTTTTTCCTATAAATCCTAAACGAAACGATGTCCCACAAATTTGAATACAGCAGTGGAAAGCTAAAACCAATAGTAATCGAATGACATAGAGTTTTTATTCAAAAAGACTTCAGTATAGGGGGTATTCACTAGCAAACTTTCGCTTTTCCCAAAATAAGGTCAAAATCCCCAAAATACTATTTTTCCTATAAATCCTAAACGAAACGATGTCCCACAAATTTGAATACAGCAGTGGAAAGCTAAAACCAATAGTAATCGAATGACATAGAGTTTTTATTCAAAAAGACTTCAGTATAGGGGGTATTCACTAACAAACTTTCGCTTTTCCCAAAATAAGGTCAAAATCCCCAAAATACTATTTGTCCTATAAATCCTAAACGAAACGATGTCCCACAAACTTGAATACAGCAATGGAAAGCTAAAACCAATAGTAATCGAATGACATAGAGTTTTTATTCAAAAAGACTTCAGTATAGGGGGTATTCACTAGCAAACTTTCGCTTTTCCCAAAATAAGGTCAAAATCCCCAAAATACTATTTTTCCTATAAATCCTAAACGAAACGATGTCCCACAAATTTGAATACAGCAATGGAAAGCTAAAACCAATAGTAATCGAATGACATAGAGCTTTTATTCAAAAAGACTTCAGTATAGGGGGTATTCACTAACAAACTTTCGCTTTTCCCAAAATAAGGTCAAAATCCCCAAAATACTATATTTCCTATAAATCCTAAACGAAACGATGTCCCACAAATTTGAATACAGCAATGGAAAGCTAAAACCAATAGTAATCGAATGACATAGAGTGTTTATTCAAAAAGACTTCAGTATAGGGGGTATACACTAACAAACTTTCGCTTTTCCCAAAATAAGGTCAAAATCCCCAAAATACTATTTGTCCTATAAATCCTAAACGAAACGATGTCCCACAAACTTGAATACAGCAATGGAAAGCTAAAACCAATAGTAATCGAATGACATAGAGTTTTTATTCAAAAAGACTTCAGTATAGGGGGTATTCACTAGCAAACTTTCGCTTTTCCCAAAATAAGGTCAAAATCCCCAAAATACTATTTTTCCTATAAATCCTAAACGAAACGATGTCCCACAAATTTGAATACAGCAGTGGAAAGCTAAAACCAATAGTAATCGAATGACATAGAGTTTTTATTCAAAAAGACTTCAGTATAGGGGGTATTCACTAACAAACTTTCGCTTTTCCCAAAATAAGGTCAAAATCCCCAAAATACTATTTGTCCTATAAATCCTAAACGAAACGATGTCCCACAAACTTGAATACAGCAATGGAAAGCTAAAACCAATAGTAATCGAATGACATAGAGTTTTTATTCAAAAAGACTTCAGTATAGGGGGTATTCACTAGCAAACTTTCGCTTTTCCCAAAATAAGGTCAAAATCCCCAAAATACTATTTGTCCTATAAATCCTAAACGAAACGATGTCCCACAAACTTGAATACAGCAATGGAAAGCTAAAACCAATAGTAATCGAATGACATAGAGTTTTTATTCAAAAAGACTTCAGTATAGGGGGTATTCACTAGCAAACTTTCGCTTTTCCCAAAATAAGGTCAAAATCCCCAAAATACTATATTTCCTATAAATCCTAAACGAAACGATGTCCCACAAATTTGAATACAGCAATGGAAAGCTAAAACCAATAGTAATCGAATGACATAGAGTGTTTATTCAAAAAGACTTCAGTATAGGGGGTATTCACTAACAAACTTTCGCTTTTCCCAAAATAAGGTCAAAATCCCCAAAATACTATTTGTCCTATAAATCCTAAACGAAACGATGTCCCACAAACTTGAATACAGCAATGGAAAGCTAAAACCAATAGTAATCGAATGACATAGAGTTTTTATTCAAAAAGACTTCAGTATAGGGGGTATACACTAACAAACTTTCGCTTTTCCCAAAATAAGGTCAAAATCCCCAAAATACTATTTTTCCTATAAATCCTAAACGAAACGATGTCCCACAAATTTGAATACAGCAATGGAAAGCTAAAACCAATAGTAATCGAATGACATAGAGTTTTTATTCAAAAAGACTTCAGTATAGGGGGTATTCACTAACAAACTTTCGCTTTTCCCAAAATAAGGTCAAAATCCCCAAAATACTATTTTTCCTATAAATCCTAAACGAAACGATGTCCCACAAATTTGAATACAGCAATGGAAAGCTAAAACCAATAGTAATCGAATGACATTGAGTTTTTATTCAAAAAGACTTCAGTATAGGGGGTATTCACTAACAAACTTTCGCTTTTCCCAAAATAAGGTCAAAATCCCCAAAATACTATTTTTCCTATAAATCCTAAACGAAACGATGTCCCACAAATTTGAATACAGCAATGGAAAGCTAAAACCAATAGTAATCGAATGACATAGAGCTTTTATTCAAAAAGACTTCAGTATAGGGGGTATTCACTAACAAACTTTCGCTTTTCCCAAAATAAGGTCAAAATCCCCAAAATAACAATATTTCCTATAAATCCTAAACGAAACGATGTCCCACAAATTTGAATACAGCAATGGAAAGCTAAAACCAATAGTAATCGAATGACATAGAGTGTTTATTCAAAAAGACTTCAGTATAGGGGGTATACACTAACAAACTTTCGCTTTTCCCAAAATAAGGTCAAAATCCCCAAAATACTATTTTTCCTATAAATCCTAAACGAAACGATGTCCCACAAATTTGAATACAGCAATGGAAATCTAAAACCAATAGTAATCGAATGCCATAGAGTTTTTATTCAAAAAGACTTCAGTATAGGGGGTATTCACTTGCAAACTTTCGCTTTTCCCAAAATAAGGTCAAAACCCCAAAACACTATTTTTCCTATAAATCCTAAACGAAACGATGTCCCACAAATTTGAATACAGCAATGGAAAGCTAAAACCAATAGTAATCGAATGACATAGAGTTTTTATTCAAAAAGACTTCAGTATAGAGGGTATTCACTAACAAACTTTCGCTTTTCCCAAAATAAGGTCAAAATCCCCAAAATACTATTTTTCCTATAAATCCTAAACGAAACGATGTCCCACAAATTTGAATACAGCAATGGAAAGCTAAAACCAATAGTAATCGAATGCCATAGAGTTTTTATTCAAAAAGACTTCAGTATAGGGGGTATTCACTTGCAAACTTTCGCTTTTCCCAAAATAAGGTCAAAATCCCCAAAACACTATTTTTCCTATAAATCCTAAACGAAACGATGTCCCACAAATTTGAATACAGCAATGGAAAGCTAAAACCAATAGTAATCGAATGACATAGAGTTTTTATTCAAAAAGACTTCAGTATAGAGGGTATTCACTAACAAACTTTCGCTTTTCCCAAAATAAGGTCAAAATCCCCAAAATACTATTTTTCCTATAAATCCTAAACGAAACGATGTCCCACAAATTTGAATACAGCAATGGAAAGCTAAAACCAATAGTAATCGAATGACATAAAGTTTTTATTCAAAAAGACTTCAGTATAGGGGGTATTCACTAACAAACTTTCGCTTTTCCCAAAATAAGGTCAAAATCCCCAAAATACTATTTTTCCTATAAATCCTAAACGAAACGATGTCCCACAAATTTGAATACAGCAATGGAAAGCTAAAACCAATAGTAATCGAATGACATAAAGTTTTTATTCAAAAAGACTTCAGTATAGGGGGTATTCACTAACAAACTTTCGCTTTTCCCAAAATAAGGTCAAAATCCCCAAAATACTATTTTTCCTATAAATCCTAAACGAAACGATGTCCCACAAATTTGAATACAGCAATGGAAAGCTAAAACCAATAGTAATCGAATGACATATAGTTTTTATTCAAAAAGACTTCAGTATAGGGGGTATTCACTAACAAACTTTCATTTTTCCCACAATCAAAATCCCCAAAATACTATTTTGCCTATAACACCTAAACGAAACGATGTCCCACAAATTTGAATACAGCAATGGAAAGCTAAAACCAATAGTAATCAAATGACATAGAGTGTTTATTCAAAAAGACTTCAGTATAGGGGGTATACACTAACAAACTTTCGCTTTTCCCAAAATAAGGTCAAAATCCCCAAAATACTATTTTTCCTATAAATCCTAAACGAAACGATGTCCCACAAATTTGAATACAGCAATGGAAAGCTAAAACCAATAGTAATCGAATGACATAGAGTTTTTATTCAAAAAGACTTCAGTATAGGGGGTATTCACTAACAAACTTTCGCTTTTCCCAAAATAAGGTCAAAATCCCCAAAATACTATTTTTCCTATAAATCCTAAACGAAACGATGTCCCACAAATTTGAATACAGCAATGGAAAGCTAAAACCAATAGTAATCGAATGACATTGAGTTTTTATTCAAAAAGACTTCAGTATAGAGGGTATTCACTAACAAACTTTCGCTTTTCCCAAAATAAGGTCAAAATCCCCAAAATACTATTTTTCCTATAAATCCTAAACGAAACGATGTCCCACAAATTTGAATACAGCAATGGAAAGCTAAAACCAATAGTAATCGAATGACATAAAGTTTTTATTCAAAAAGACTTCAGTATAGGGGGTATTCACTAACAAACTTTCGCTTTTCCCAAAATAAGGTCAAAATCCCCAAAATACTATTTTTCCTATAAATCCTAAACGAAACGATGTCCCACAAATTTGAATACAGCAGTGGAAAGCTAAAACCAATAGTAATCGAATGACATAGAGCTTTTATTCAAAAAGACTTCAGTATAGGGGGTATTGAGTAACAAACTTTCAATTTTCCCAAAATAAGGTCAAAATCCCCAAAATACTATATTTCCTATAAATCCTAAACGAAACGATGTCCCACAAATTTGAATACAGCAATGGAAAGCTAAAACCAATAGTAATCGAATGACATAGAGTGTTTATTCAAAAAGACTTCAGTATAGGGGGTATACACTAACAAACTTTCGCTTTTCCCAAAATAAGGTCAAAATCCCCAAAATACTATTTTTCCTATAAATCCTAAACGAAACGATGTCCCACAAATTTGAATACAGCAATGGAAAGCTAAAACCAATAGTAATCGAATGACATATAGTTTTTACTCAAAAAGACTTCAGTATAGGGGTATTCACTAACAAACTTTCGCTTTTCAGAAAAATAACCTAAGCAAAACGAAAAATTCGATCACGGCAATGGAGAGCCTAAAACACAGCAATGGAAAGCTAAAACCAATAGTAATCGAATGACATATAGTTTTTATTCAAAAAGACTTCAGTATAGGGGGTATACACTAACAAACTTTCGCTTTTCCCAAAATAAGGTCAAAATCCCCAAAATACTATTTTTCCTATAAATCCTAAACGAAACGATGTCCCACAAATTTGAATACAGCAATGGAAATCTAAAACCAATAGTAATCGAATGCCATAGAGTTTTTATTCAAAAAGACTTCAGTATAGGGGGTATTCACTTGCAAACTTTCGCTTTTCCCAAAATAAGGTCAAAATCCCCAAAATAACAATATTTCCTATAAATCCTAAACGAAACGATGTCCCACAAATTTGAATACAGCAATGGAAAGCTAAAACCAATAGTAATCGAATGACATAGAGTGTTTATTCAAAAAGACTTCAGTATAGGGGGTATACACTAACAAACTTTCGCTTTTCCCAAAATAAGGTCAAAATCCCCAAAATACTATTTTTCCTATAAATCCTAAACGAAACGATGTCCCACAAATTTGAATACAGCAATGGAAATCTAAAACCAATAGTAATCGAATGACATAGAGTGTTTATTCAAAAAGACTTCAGTATAGGGGGGAAAGCTAAAACCAATAGTAATCGAATGACATAGAGTGTTTATTCAAAAAGACTTCAGTATAGGGGGTATTCACTAGCAAACTTTCGCTTTTCCCAAAATAAGGTCAAAATCTCCAAAATACTATTTGTCCTATAAATCCTAAACGAAACGATGTCCCACAAATTTGAATACAGCAATGGAAAGCTAAAACCAATAGTAATCGAATGACATAGAGCTTTTATTCAAAAAGACTTCAGTATAGGGGGTATTCACTAGCAAACTTTCGCTTTTCCCAAAATAAGGTCAAAATCCCCAAAATACTATTTTTCCTATAAATCCTAAACGAAACGATGTCCCACAAATTTGAATACAGCAATGGAAAGCTAAAACCAATAGTAATCGAATGACATAGAGCTTTTATTCAAAAAGACTTCAGTATAGGGGGTATTCACTAACAAACTTTCGCTTTTCCCAAAATAAGGTCAAAATCCCCAAAATACTATATTTCCTATAAATCCTAAACGAAACGATGTCCCACAAATTTGAATACAGCAATGGAAAGCTAAAACCAATAGTAATCGAATGACATAGAGTGTTTATTCAAAAAGACTTCAGTATAGGGGGTATACACTAACAAACTTTCGCTTTTCCCAAAATAAGGTCAAAATCCCCAAAATACTATTTGTCCTATAAATCCTAAACGAAACGATGTCCCACAAACTTGAATACAGCAATGGAAAGCTAAAACCAATAGTAATCGAATGACATAGAGTTTTTATTCAAAAAGACTTCAGTATAGGGGGTATTCACTAGCAAACTTTCGCTTTTCCCAAAATAAGGTCAAAATCCCCAAAATACTATTTTTCCTATAAATCCTAAACGAAACGATGTCCCACAAATTTGAATACAGCAGTGGAAAGCTAAAACCAATAGTAATCGAATGACATAGAGTTTTTATTCAAAAAGACTTCAGTATAGGGGGTATTCACTAACAAACTTTCGCTTTTCCCAAAATAAGGTCAAAATCCCCAAAATACTATTTGTCCTATAAATCCTAAACGAAACGATGTCCCACAAACCTGAATACAGCAATGGAAAGCTAAAACCAATAGTAATCGAATGACATAGAGTTTTTATTCAAAAAGACTTCAGTATAGGGGGTATTCACTAGCAAACTTTCGCTTTTCCCAAAATAAGGTCAAAATCCCCAAAATACTATTTGTCCTATAAATCCTAAACGAAACGATGTCCCACAAACTTGAATACAGCAATGGAAAGCTAAAACCAATAGTAATCGAATGACATAGAGTTTTTATTCAAAAAGACTTCAGTATAGGGGGTATTCACTAGCAAACTTTCGCTTTTCCCAAAATAAGGTCAAAATCCCCAAAATACTATATTTCCTATAAATCCTAAACGAAACGATGTCCCACAAATTTGAATACAGCAATGGAAAGCTAAAACCAATAGTAATCGAATGACATAGAGTGTTTATTCAAAAAGACTTCAGTATAGGGGGTATTCACTAACAAACTTTCGCTTTTCCCAAAATAAGGTCAAAATCCCCAAAATACTATTTGTCCTATAAATCCTAAACGAAACGATGTCCCACAAACTTGAATACAGCAATGGAAAGCTAAAACCAATAGTAATCGAATGACATAGAGTTTTTATTCAAAAAGACTTCAGTATAGGGGGTATACACTAACAAACTTTCGCTTTTCCCAAAATAAGGTCAAAATCCCCAAAATACTATTTTTCCTATAAATCCTAAACGAAACGATGTCCCACAAATTTGAATACAGCAATGGAAAGCTAAAACCAATAGTAATCGAATGACATAGAGTTTTTATTCAAAAAGACTTCAGTATAGGGGGTATTCACTAACAAACTTTCGCTTTTCCCAAAATAAGGTCAAAATCCCCAAAATACTATTTTTCCTATAAATCCTAAACGAAACGATGTCCCACAAATTTGAATACAGCAATGGAAAGCTAAAACCAATAGTAATCGAATGACATTGAGTTTTTATTCAAAAAGACTTCAGTATAGGGGGTATTCACTAACAAACTTTCGCTTTTCCCAAAATAAGGTCAAAATCCCCAAAATACTATTTTTCCTATAAATCCTAAACGAAACGATGTCCCACAAATTTGAATACAGCAATGGAAAGCTAAAACCAATAGTAATCGAATGACATAGAGCTTTTATTCAAAAAGACTTCAGTATAGGGGGTATTCACTAACAAACTTTCGCTTTTCCCAAAATAAGGTCAAAATCCCCAAAATAACAATATTTCCTATAAATCCTAAACGAAACGATGTCCCACAAATTTGAATACAGCAATGGAAAGCTAAAACCAATAGTAATCGAATGACATAGAGTGTTTATTCAAAAAGACTTCAGTATAGGGGGTATACACTAACAAACTTTCGCTTTTCCCAAAATAAGGTCAAAATCCCCAAAATACTATTTTTCCTATAAATCCTAAACGAAACGATGTCCCACAAATTTGAATACAGCAATGGAAATCTAAAACCAATAGTAATCGAATGCCATAGAGTTTTTATTCAAAAAGACTTCAGTATAGGGGGTATTCACTTGCAAACTTTCGCTTTTCCCAAAATAAGGTCAAAACCCCAAAACACTATTTTTCCTATAAATCCTAAACGAAACGATGTCCCACAAATTTGAATACAGCAATGGAAAGCTAAAACCAATAGTAATCGAATGACATAGAGTTTTTATTCAAAAAGACTTCAGTATAGAGGGTATTCACTAACAAACTTTCGCTTTTCCCAAAATAAGGTCAAAATCCCCAAAATACTATTTTTCCTATAAATCCTAAACGAAACGATGTCCCACAAATTTGAATACAGCAATGGAAAGCTAAAACCAATAGTAATCGAATGCCATAGAGTTTTTATTCAAAAAGACTTCAGTATAGGGGGTATTCACTTGCAAACTTTCGCTTTTCCCAAAATAAGGTCAAAATCCCCAAAACACTATTTTTCCTATAAATCCTAAACGAAACGATGTCCCACAAATTTGAATACAGCAATGGAAAGCTAAAACCAATAGTAATCGAATGACATAGAGTTTTTATTCAAAAAGACTTCAGTATAGAGGGTATTCACTAACAAACTTTCGCTTTTCCCAAAATAAGGTCAAAATCCCCAAAATACTATTTTTCCTATAAATCCTAAACGAAACGATGTCCCACAAATTTGAATACAGCAATGGAAAGCTAAAACCAATAGTAATCGAATGACATAAAGTTTTTATTCAAAAAGACTTCAGTATAGGGGGTATTCACTAACAAACTTTCGCTTTTCCCAAAATAAGGTCAAAATCCCCAAAATACTATTTTTCCTATAAATCCTAAACGAAACGATGTCCCACAAATTTGAATACAGCAATGGAAAGCTAAAACCAATAGTAATCGAATGACATAAAGTTTTTATTCAAAAAGACTTCAGTATAGGGGGTATTCACTAACAAACTTTCGCTTTTCCCAAAATAAGGTCAAAATCCCCAAAATACTATTTTTCCTATAAATCCTAAACGAAACGATGTCCCACAAATTTGAATACAGCAATGGAAAGCTAAAACCAATAGTAATCGAATGACATATAGTTTTTATTCAAAAAGACTTCAGTATAGGGGGTATTCACTAACAAACTTTCATTTTTCCCACAATCAAAATCCCCAAAATACTATTTTGCCTATAACACCTAAACGAAACGATGTCCCACAAATTTGAATACAGCAATGGAAAGCTAAAACCAATAGTAATCAAATGACATAGAGTGTTTATTCAAAAAGACTTCAGTATAGGGGGTATACACTAACAAACTTTCGCTTTTCCCAAAATAAGGTCAAAATCCCCAAAATACTATTTTTCCTATAAATCCTAAACGAAACGATGTCCCACAAATTTGAATACAGCAATGGAAAGCTAAAACCAATAGTAATCGAATGACATAGAGTTTTTATTCAAAAAGACTTCAGTATAGGGGGTATTCACTAACAAACTTTCGCTTTTCCCAAAATAAGGTCAAAATCCCCAAAATACTATTTTTCCTATAAATCCTAAACGAAACGATGTCCCACAAATTTGAATACAGCAATGGAAAGCTAAAACCAATAGTAATCGAATGACATTGAGTTTTTATTCAAAAAGACTTCAGTATAGAGGGTATTCACTAACAAACTTTCGCTTTTCCCAAAATAAGGTCAAAATCCCCAAAATACTATTTTTCCTATAAATCCTAAACGAAACGATGTCCCACAAATTTGAATACAGCAATGGAAAGCTAAAACCAATAGTAATCGAATGACATAAAGTTTTTATTCAAAAAGACTTCAGTATAGGGGGTATTCACTAACAAACTTTCGCTTTTCCCAAAATAAGGTCAAAATCCCCAAAATACTATTTTTCCTATAAATCCTAAACGAAACGATGTCCCACAAATTTGAATACAGCAGTGGAAAGCTAAAACCAATAGTAATCGAATGACATAGAGCTTTTATTCAAAAAGACTTCAGTATAGGGGGTATTGAGTAACAAACTTTCAATTTTCCCAAAATAAGGTCAAAATCCCCAAAATACTATATTTCCTATAAATCCTAAACGAAACGATGTCCCACAAATTTGAATACAGCAATGGAAAGCTAAAACCAATAGTAATCGAATGACATAGAGTGTTTATTCAAAAAGACTTCAGTATAGGGGGTATACACTAACAAACTTTCGCTTTTCCCAAAATAAGGTCAAAATCCCCAAAATACTATTTTTCCTATAAATCCTAAACGAAACGATGTCCCACAAATTTGAATACAGCAATGGAAAGCTAAAACCAATAGTAATCGAATGACATATAGTTTTTACTCAAAAAGACTTCAGTATAGGGGTATTCACTAACAAACTTTCGCTTTTCAGAAAAATAACCTAAGCAAAACGAAAAATTCGATCACGGCAATGGAGAGCCTAAAACACAGCAATGGAAAGCTAAAACCAATAGTAATCGAATGACATATAGTTTTTATTCAAAAAGACTTCAGTATAGGGGGTATACACTAACAAACTTTCGCTTTTCCCAAAATAAGGTCAAAATCCCCAAAATACTATTTTTCCTATAAATCCTAAACGAAACGATGTCCCACAAATTTGAATACAGCAATGGAAATCTAAAACCAATAGTAATCGAATGCCATAGAGTTTTTATTCAAAAAGACTTCAGTATAGGGGGTATTCACTTGCAAACTTTCGCTTTTCCCAAAATAAGGTCAAAATCCCCAAAATAACAATATTTCCTATAAATCCTAAACGAAACGATGTCCCACAAATTTGAATACAGCAATGGAAAGCTAAAACCAATAGTAATCGAATGACATAGAGTGTTTATTCAAAAAGACTTCAGTATAGGGGGTATACACTAACAAACTTTCGCTTTTCCCAAAATAAGGTCAAAATCCCCAAAATACTATTTTTCCTATAAATCCTAAACGAAACGATGTCCCACAAATTTGAATACAGCAATGGAAATCTAAAACCAATAGTAATCGAATGCCATAGAGTTTTTATTCAAAAAGACTTCAGTATAGGGGGTATTCACTTGCAAACTTTCGCTTTTCCCAAAATAAGGTCAAAATCCCCAAAATACTATTTTGCCTATAACACCTAAACGAAACGATGTCCCACAAATTTGAATACAGCAATGGAAAGCTAAAACCAATAGTAATCGAATGACATAGAGTTTTTATTCAAAAAGACTTCAGTATAGAGGGTATTCACTAACAAACTTTCGCTTTTCCCAAAATAAGGTCAAAATCCCCAAAATACTATTTTTCCTATAAATCCTAAACGAAACGATGTCCCACAAATTTGAATACAGCAATGGAAAGCTAAAACCAATAGTAATCGAATGACATAAAGTTTTTATTCAAAAAGACTTCAGTATAGGGGGTATTCACTAACAAACTTTCGCTTTTCCCAAAATAAGGTCAAAATCCCCAAAATACTATTTTTCCTATAAATCCTAAACGAAACGATGTCCCACAAATTTGAATACAGCAATGGAAAGCTAAAACCAATAGTAATCGAATGACATTGAGTTTTTATTCAAAAAGACTTCAGTATAGGGGGTATTCACTAACAAACTTTCGCTTTTCCCAAAATAAGGTCAAAATCCCCAAAATACTATTTTTCCTATAAATCCTAAACGAAACGATGTCCCACAAATTTGAATACAGCAATGGAAAGCTAAAACCAATAGTAATCGAATGACATAGAGCTTTTATTCAAAAAGACTTCAGTATAGGGGGTATTCACTAACAAACTTTCGCTTTTCCCAAAATAAGGTCAAAATCCCCAAAATAACAATATTTCCTATAAATCCTAAACGAAACGATGTCCCACAAATTTGAATACAGCAATGGAAAGCTAAAACCAATAGTAATCGAATGACATAGAGTGTTTATTCAAAAAGACTTCAGTATAGGGGGGAAAGCTAAAACCAATAGTAATCGAATGACATAGAGTGTTTATTCAAAAAGACTTCAGTATAGGGGGTATACACTAACAAACTTTCGCTTTTCCCAAAATAAGGTCAAAATCCCCAAAATACTATTTTTCCTATAAATCCTAAACGAAACGATGTCCCACAAATTTGAATACAGCAATGGAAAGCTAAAACCAATAGTAATCGAATGACATAGAGTTTTTATTCAAAAAGACTTCAGTATAGGGGGTATTCACTAGCAAACTTTCGCTTTTCCCAAAATAAGGTCAAAATCTCCAAAATACTATTTTTCCTATAAATCCTAAACGAAACGATGTCCCACAAATTTGAATACAGCAATGGAAAGCTAAAACCAATAGTAATCGAATGACATAGAGTTTTTATTCAAAAAGACTTCAGTATAGGGGGTATTCACTAACAAACTTTCGCTTTTCCCAAAATAAGGTCAAAATCCCCAAAATACTATTTTTCCTATAAATCCTAAACGAAACGATGTCCCACAAATTTGAATACAGCAATGGAAAGCTAAAACCAATAGTAATCGAATGACATAGAGTTTTTATTCAAAAAGACTTCAGTATAGGGGGTATTCACTAGCAAACTTTCGCTTTTCCCAAAATAAGGTCAAAATCCCCAAAATACTATTTTTCCTATAAATTTTAAACGAAACGATGTCCCACAAATTTGAATACAGCAATGGAAAGCTAAAACCAATAGTAATCGAATGACATAGAGTTTTTATTCAAAAAGACATCAGTATAGGGGGTATTCACTAGCAAACTTTCGCTTTTCCCAAAATAAGGTCAAAATCCCCAAAATACTATTTTTCCTATAAATCCTAAACGAAACGATGTCCCACAAATTTGA
The DNA here is from genome assembly GCA_963932375.1 of Phania funesta. Classification (NCBI taxonomy): domain Eukaryota; kingdom Metazoa; phylum Arthropoda; class Insecta; order Diptera; family Tachinidae; genus Phania; species Phania funesta. The sequence goes on from OZ010654.1 coordinate 46,840,284, forward strand.
ATACAGCAATGGAAAGCTAAAACCAATAGTAATCGAATGACATATAGTTTTTACTCAAAAAGACTTCAGTATAGGGGTATTCACTAACAAACTTTCGCTTTTCAGAAAAATAACCTAAGCAAAACGAAAAATTCGATCACGGCAATGGAGAGCCTAAAACACAGCAATGGAAAGCTAAAACCAATAGTAATCGAATGACATATAGTTTTTATTCAAAAAGACTTCAGTATAGGGGGTATTCACTAGCAAACTTTCGCTTTTCCCAAAATAAGGTCAAAATCCCCAAAATACTATTTTTCCTATAAATCCTAAACGAAACGATGTCCCACAAATTTGAATACAGCAATGGAAAGCTAAAACCAATAGTAATCGAATGACATAGAGTTTTTATTCAAAAAGACTTCAGTATAGGGGGTATTCACTAGCAAACTTTCGCTTTTCCCAAAATAAGGTCAAAATCCCCAAAATACTATTTTTCCTATAAATCCTAAACGAAACGATGTCCCACAAATTTGAATACAGCAATGGAAAGCTAAAACCAATAGTAATCGAATGACATTGAGTTTTTATTCAAAAAGACTTCAGTATAGGGGGTATTCACTAACAAACTTTCGCTTTTCCCAAAATAAGGTCAAAATCCCCAAAATACTATTTTTCCTATAAATCCTAAACGAAACGATGTCCCACAAATTTGAATACAGCAATGGAAAGCTAAAACCAATAGTAATCGAATGACATAGAGCTTTTATTCAAAAAGACTTCAGTATAGGGGGTATTCACTAACAAACTTTCGCTTTTCCCAAAATAAGGTCAAAATCCCCAAAATAACAATATTTCCTATAAATCCTAAACGAAACGATGTCCCACAAATTTGAATACAGCAATGGAAAGCTAAAACCAATAGTAATCGAATGACATAGAGTGTTTATTCAAAAAGACTTCAGTATAGGGGGTATACACTAACAAACTTTCGCTTTTCCCAAAATAAGGTCAAAATCCCCAAAATACTATTTTTCCTATAAATCCTAAACGAAACGATGTCCCACAAATTTGAATACAGCAATGGAAAGCTAAAACCAATAGTAATCGAATGCCATAGAGTTTTTATTCAAAAAGACTTCAGTATAGGGGGTATTCACTTGCAAACTTTCGCTTTTCCCAAAATAAGGTCAAAATCCCCAAAACACTATTTTTCCTATAAATCCTAAACGAAACGATGTCCCACAAATTTGAATACAGCAATGGAAACCTAAAACCAATAGTAATCGAATGACATAGAGTTTTTATTCAAAAAGACTTCAGTATAGGGGGTATTCACTAACAAACTTTCGCTTTTCCCAAAATAAGGTCAAAATCCCCAAAATACTATTTTTCCTATAAATCCTAAACGAAACGATGTCCCACAAATTTGAATACAGCAATGGAAAGCTAAAACCAATAGTAATCGAATGACATAAAGTTTTTATTCAAAAAGACTTCAGTATAGGGGGTATTCACTAACAAACTTTCGCTTTTCCCAAAATAAGGTCAAAATCCCCAAAATACTATTTTTCCTATAAATCCTAAACGAAACGATGTCCCACAAATTTGAATACAGCAGTGGAAAGCTAAAACCAATAGTAATCGAATGACATAGAGCTTTTATTCAAAAAGACTTCAGTATAGGGGGTATTCACTAACAAACTTTCGCTTTTCCCAAAATAAGGTCAAAATCCCCAAAATACTATTTTTCCTATAAATCCTAAACGAAACGATGTCCCACAAATTTGAATACAGCAGTGGAAAGCTAAAACCAATAGTAATCGAATGGCATAGAGTTTTTATTCAAAAAAACTTCAGTATAGGGGGTATTCACTAACAAACTTTCGCTTTTCCCAAAATAAGGTCAAAATCCCCAAAATACTATTTTTCCTATAAATCCTAAACGAAACGATGTCCCACAAATTTGAATACAGCAGTGGAAAGCTAAAACCAATAGTAATCGAATGACATAGAGCTTTTATTCAAAAAGACTTCAGTATAGGGGGTATTCAGTAACAAACTTTCGCTTTTCCCAAAATAAGGTCAAAATCCCCAAAATACTATATTTCCTATAAATCCTAAACGAAACGATGTCCCACAAATTTGAATACAGCAATGGAAAGCTAAAACCAATAGTAATCGAATGACATAGAGTTTTTATTCAAAAAGACATCAGTATAGGGGGTATTCACTAACAAACTTTCGCTTTTCCCAAAATAAGGTCAAAATCCCCAAAATACTATTTTTCCTATAAATCCTAAACGAAACGATGTCCCACAAATTTGAATACAGCAATGGAAAGCTAAAACCAATAGTAATCGAATGACATAAAGTTTTTATTCAAAAAGACTTCAGTATAGGGGGTATTCACTAGCAAACTTTCGCTTTTCCCAAAATAAGGTCAAAATCCCCGAAATACTATTTTTCCTATAAATCCTAAACGAAACGATGTCCCACAAATTTGAATACAGCAATGGAAAGCTAAAACCAATAGTAATCGAATGACATATAGTTTTTATTCAAAAAGACTTCAGTATAGGGGGTATTCACTAACAAACTTTCATTTTTCCCACAATCAAAATCCCCAAAATACTATTTTGCCTATAACACCTAAACGAAACGATGTCCCACAAATTTGAATACAGCAATGGAAAGCTAAAACCAATAGTAATCGAATGACATAGAGTGTTTATTCAAAAAGACTTCAGTATAGGGGGTATACACTAACAAACTTTCGCTTTTCCCAAAATAAGGTCAAAATCCCCAAAATACTATTTTTCCTATAAATCCTAAACGAAACGATGTCCCACAAATTTGAATACAGCAATGGAAAGCTAAAACCAATAGTAATCGAATGACATAGAGTTTTTATTCAAAAAGACTTCAGTATAGGGGGTATTCACTAACAAACTTTCGCTTTTCCCAAAATAAGGTCAAAATCCCCAAAATACTATTTTTCCTATAAATCCTAAACGAAACGATGTCCCACAAATTTGAATACAGCAATGGAAAGCTAAAACCAATAGTAATCGAATGACATTGAGTTTTTATTCAAAAAGACTTCAGTATAGGGGGTATTCACTAACAAACTTTCGCTTTTCCCAAAATAAGGTCAAAATCCCCAAAATACTATTTTTCCTATAAATCCTAAACGAAACGATGTCCCACAAATTTGAATACAGCAATGGAAAGCTAAAACCAATAGTAATCGAATGACATAGAGCTTTTATTCAAAAAGACTTCAGTATAGGGGGTATTCACTAACAAACTTTCGCTTTTCCCAAAATAAGGTCAAAATCCCCAAAATAACAATATTTCCTATAAATCCTAAACGAAACGATGTCCCACAAATTTGAATACAGCAATGGAAAGCTAAAACCAATAGTAATCGAATGACATAGAGTGTTTATTCAAAAAGACTTCAGTATAGGGGGTATACACTAACAAACTTTCGCTTTTCCCAAAATAAGGTCAAAATCCCCAAAATACTATTTTTCCTATAAATCCTAAACGAAACGATGTCCCACAAATTTGAATACAGCAATGGAAAGCTAAAACCAATAGTAATCGAATGCCATAGAGTTTTTATTCAAAAAGACTTCAGTATAGGGGGTATTCACTTGCAAACTTTCGCTTTTCCCAAAATAAGGTCAAAATCCCCAAAACACTATTTTTCCTATAAATCCTAAACGAAACGATGTCCCACAAATTTGAATACAGCAATGGAAACCTAAAACCAATAGTAATCGAATGACATAGAGTTTTTATTCAAAAAGACTTCAGTATAGGGGGTATTCACTAACAAACTTTCGCTTTTCCCAAAATAAGGTCAAAATCCCCAAAATACTATTTTTCCTATAAATCCTAAACGAAACGATGTCCCACAAATTTGAATACAGCAATGGAAAGCTAAAACCAATAGTAATCGAATGACATAAAGTTTTTATTCAAAAAGACTTCAGTATAGGGGGTATTCACTAACAAACTTTCGCTTTTCCCAAAATAAGGTCAAAATCCCCAAAATACTATTTTTCCTATAAATCCTAAACGAAACGATGTCCCACAAATTTGAATACAGCAGTGGAAAGCTAAAACCAATAGTAATCGAATGACATAGAGCTTTTATTCAAAAAGACTTCAGTATAGGGGGTATTGAGTAACAAACTTTCAATTTTCCCAAAATAAGGTCAAAATCCCCAAAATACTATATTTCCTATAAATCCTAAACGAAACGATGTCCCACAAATTTGAATACAGCAATGGAAAGCTAAAACCAATAGTAATCGAATGACATAGAGTGTTTATTCAAAAAGACTTCAGTATAGGGGGTATACACTAACAAACTTTCGCTTTTCCCAAAATAAGGTCAAAATCCCCAAAATACTATTTTTCCTATAAATCCTAAACGAAACGATGTCCCACAAATTTGAATACAGCAATGGAAAGCTAAAACCAATAGTAATCGAATGACATATAGTTTTTACTCAAAAAGACTTCAGTATAGGGGTATTCACTAACAAACTTTCGCTTTTCAGAAAAATAACCTAAGCAAAACGAAAAATTCGATCACGGCAATGGAGAGCCTAAAACACAGCAATGGAAAGCTAAAACCAATAGTAATCGAATGACATATAGTTTTTATTCAAAAAGACTTCAGTATAGGGGGTATTCACTAGCAAACTTTCGCTTTTCCCAAAATAAGGTCAAAATCCCCAAAATACTATTTTTCCTATAAATCCTAAACGAAACGATGTCCCACAAATTTGAATACAGCAATGGAAAGCTAAAACCAATAGTAATCGAATGACATAGAGTTTTTATTCAAAAAGACTTCAGTATAGGGGGTATTCACTAGCAAACTTTCGCTTTTCCCAAAATAAGGTCAAAATCCCCAAAATACTATTTTTCCTATAAATCCTAAACGAAACGATGTCCCACAAATTTGAATACAGCAGTGGAAAGCTAAAACCAATAGTATTCGAATGACATTGAGTTTTTATTCAAAAAGACTTCAGTATAGGGGGTATTCACTAACAAACTTTCGCTTTTCCCAAAATAAGGTCAAAATCCCCAAAATACTATTTTTCCTATAAATCCTAAACGAAACGATGTCCCACAAATTTGAATACAGCAATGGAAAGCTAAAACCAATAGTAATCGAATGACATAGAGCTTTTATTCAAAAAGACTTCAGTATAGGGGGTATTCACTAACAAACTTTCGCTTTTCCCAAAATAAGGTCAAAATCCCCAAAATACTATATTTCCTATAAATCCTAAACGAAACGATGTCCCACAAATTTGAATACAGCAATGGAAAGCTAAAACCAATAGTAATCGAATGACATAGAGTGTTTATTCAAAAAGACTTCAGTATAGGGGGTATACACTAACAAACTTTCGCTTTTCCCAAAATAAGGTCAAAATCCCCAAAATACTATTTTTCCTATAAATCCTAAACGAAACGATGTCCCACAAATTTGAATACAGCAATGGAAAGCTAAAACCAATAGTAATCGAATGACATAGAGTTTTTATTCAAAAAGACTTCAGTATAGGGGGTATTCACTAGCAAACTTTCGCTTTTCCCAAAATAAGGTCAAAATCCCCAAAATACTATTTTTCCTATAAATCCTAAACGAAACGATGTCCCACAAATTTGAATACAGCAATGGAAAGCTAAAACCAATAGTAATCGAATGACATAGAGTTTTTATTCAAAAAGACTTCAGTATAGGGGGTATTCACTAACAAACTTTCGCTTTTCCCAAAATAAGGTCAAAATCCCCAAAATACTATTTTTCCTATAAATCCTAAACGAAACGATGTCCCACAAATTTGAATACAGCAATGGAAAGCTAAAACCAATAGTAATCGAATGACATAGAGTTTTTATTCAAAAAGACTTCAGTATAGGGGGTATTCACTAGCAAACTTTCGCTTTTCCCAAAATAAGGTCAAAATCCCCAAAATACTATTTTTCCTATAAATTTTAAACGAAACGATGTCCCACAAATTTGAATACAGCAATGGAAAGCTAAAACCAATAGTAATCGAATGACATAGAGTTTTTATTCAAAAAGACATCAGTATAGGGGGTATTCACTAGCAAACTTTCGCTTTTCCCAAAATAAGGTCAAAATCCCCAAAATACTATTTTTCCTATAAATCCTAAACGAAACGATGTCCCACAAATTTGAATACAGCAATGGAAAGCTAAAACCAATAGTAATCGAATGACATATAGTTTTTACTCAAAAAGACTTCAGTATAGGGGTATTCACTAACAAACTTTCGCTTTTCAGAAAAATAACCTAAGCAAAACGAAAAATTCGATCACGGCAATGGAGAGCCTAAAACACAGCAATGGAAAGCTAAAACCAATAGTAATCGAATGACATATAGTTTTTATTCAAAAAGACTTCAGTATAGGGGGTATTCACTAGCAAACTTTCGCTTTTCCCAAAATAAGGTCAAAATCCCCAAAATACTATTTTTCCTATAAATCCTAAACGAAACGATGTCCCACAAATTTGAATACAGCAATGGAAAGCTAAAACCAATAGTAATCGAATGACATAGAGTTTTTATTCAAAAAGACTTCAGTATAGGGGGTATTCACTAGCAAACTTTCGCTTTTCCCAAAATAAGGTCAAAATCCCCAAAATACTATTTTTCCTATAAATCCTAAACGAAACGATGTCCCACAAATTTGAATACAGCAATGGAAAGCTAAAACCAATAGTAATCGAATGACATAGAGTTTTTATTCAAAAAGACATCAGTATAGGGGGTATTCACTAACAAACTTTCGCTTTTCCCAAAATAAGGTCAAAATCCCCAAAATACTATTTTTCCTATAAATCCTAAACGAAACGATGTCCCACAAATTTGAATACAGCAATGGAAAGCTAAAACCAATAGTAATCGAATGACATAGAGCTTTTGTTCAAAAAGACTTCAGTATAGGGGGTATTCACTAACAAACTTTCGCTTTTCCCAAAATAAGGTCAAAATCCCCAAAATACTATTTTTCCTATAAATCCTAAACGAAACGATGTCCCACAAATTTGAATACAGCAGTGGAAAGCTAAAACCAATAGTATTCGAATGACATTGAGTTTTTATTCAAAAAGACTTCAGTATAGGGGGTATTCACTAACAAACTTTCGCTTTTCCCAAAATAAGGTCAAAATCCCCAAAATACTATTTTTCCTATAAATCCTAAACGAAACGATGTCCCACAAATTTGAATACAGCAATGGAAAGCTAAAACCAATAGTAATCGAATGACATAGAGCTTTTATTCAAAAAGACTTCAGTATAGGGGGTATTCACTAACAAACTTTCGCTTTTCCCAAAATAAGGTCAAAATCCCCAAAATACTATATTTCCTATAAATCCTAAACGAAACGATGTCCCACAAATTTGAATACAGCAATGGAAAGCTAAAACCAATAGTAATCGAATGACATAGAGTGTTTATTCAAAAAGACTTCAGTATAGGGGGTATACACTAACAAACTTTCGCTTTTCCCAAAATAAGGTCAAAATCCCCAAAATACTATTTTTCCTATAAATCCTAAACGAAACGATGTCCCACAAATTTGAATACAGCAGTGGAAAGCTAAAACCAATAGTAATCGAATGACATAGAGCTTTTATTCAAAAAGACTTCAGTATAGGGGGTATTGAGTAACAAACTTTCAATTTTCCCAAAATAAGGTCAAAATCCCCAAAATACTATATTTCCTATAAATCCTAAACGAAACGATGTCCCACAAATTTGAATACAGCAATGGAAAGCTAAAACCAATAGTAATCGAATGACATAGAGTGTTTATTCAAAAAGACTTCAGTATAGGGGGTATACACTAACAAACTTTCGCTTTTCCCAAAATAAGGTCAAAATCCCCAAAATACTATTTTTCCTATAAATCCTAAACGAAACGATGTCCCACAAATTTGAATACAGCAATGGAAAGCTAAAACCAATAGTAATCGAATGACATATAGTTTTTACTCAAAAAGACTTCAGTATAGGGGTATTCACTAACAAACTTTCGCTTTTCAGAAAAATAACCTAAGCAAAACGAAAAATTCGATCACGGCAATGGAGAGCCTAAAACACAGCAATGGAAAGCTAAAACCAATAGTAATCGAATGACATATAGTTTTTATTCAAAAAGACATCAGTATAGGGGGTATTCACTAGCAAACTTTCGCTTTTCCCAAAATAAGGTCAAAATCCCCAAAATACTATTTTTCCTATAAATCCTAAACGAAACGATGTCCCACAAATTTGAATACAGCAATGGAAAGCTAAAACCAATAGTAATCGAATGACATAGAGTTTTTATTCAAAAAGACTTCAGTATAGGGGGTATTCACTAGCAAACTTTCGCTTTTCCCAAAATAAGGTCAAAATCCCCAAAATACTATTTTTCCTATAAATCCTAAACGAAACGATGTCCCACAAATTTGAATACAGCAATGGAAAGCTAAAACCAATAGTAATCGAATGACATAGAGTTTTTATTCAAAAAGACATCAGTATAGGGGGTATTCACTAACAAACTTTCGCTTTTCCCAAAATAAGGTCAAAATCCCCAAAATACTATTTTTCCTATAAATCCTAAACGAAACGATGTCCCACAAATTTGAATACAGCAATGGAAAGCTAAAACCAATAGTAATCGAATGACATAGAGCTTTTGTTCAAAAAGACTTCAGTATAGGGGGTATTCACTAACAAACTTTCGCTTTTCCCAAAATAAGGTCAAAATCCCCAAAATACTATTTTTCCTATAAATCCTAAACGAAACGATGTCCCACAAATTTGAATACAGCAGTGGAAAGCTAAAACCAATAGTATTCGAATGACATTGAGTTTTTATTCAAAAAGACTTCAGTATAGGGGGTATTCACTAACAAACTTTCGCTTTTCCCAAAATAAGGTCAAAATCCCCAAAATACTATTTTTCCTATAAATCCTAAACGAAACGATGTCCCACAAATTTGAATACAGCAATGGAAAGCTAAAACCAATAGTAATCGAATGACATAGAGCTTTTATTCAAAAAGACTTCAGTATAGGGGGTATTCACTAACAAACTTTCGCTTTTCCCAAAATAAGGTCAAAATCCCCAAAATACTATATTTCCTATAAATCCTAAACGAAACGATGTCCCACAAATTTGAATACAGCAATGGAAAGCTAAAACCAATAGTAATCGAATGACATAGAGTGTTTATTCAAAAAGACTTCAGTATAGGGGGTATACACTAACAAACTTTCGCTTTTCCCAAAATAAGGTCAAAATCCCCAAAATACTATTTTTCCTATAAATCCTAAACGAAACGATGTCCCACAAATTTGAATACAGCAATGGAAAGCTAAAACCAATAGTAATCGAATGACATAGAGTTTTTATTCAAAAACACTTCAGTATAGGGGGTATTCACTAGCAAACTTTCGCTTTTCCCAAAATAAGGTCAAAATCCCCAAAATACTATTTTTCCTATAAATCCTAAACGAAACGATGTCCCACAAATTTGAATACAGCAATGGAAAGCTAAAACCAATAGTAATCGAATGACATAGAGTTTTTATTCAAAAAGACTTCAGTATAGGGGGTATTCACTAACAAACTTTCGCTTTTCCCAAAATAAGGTCAAAATCCCCAAAATACTATTTTTCCTATAAATCCTAAACGAAACGATGTCCCACAAATTTGAATACAGCAATGGAAAGCTAAAACCAATAGTAATCGAATGACATAGAGTTTTTATTCAAAAAGACTTCAGTATAGGGGGTATTCACTAGCAAACTTTCGCTTTTCCCAAAATAAGGTCAAAATCCCCAAAATACTATTTTTCCTATAAATTTTAAACGAAACGATGTCCCACAAATTTGAATACAGCAATGGAAAGCTAAAACCAATAGTAATCGAATGACATAGAGTTTTTATTCAAAAAGACATCAGTATAGGGGGTATTCACTAACAAACTTTCGCTTTTCCCAAAATAAGGTCAAAATCCCCAAAATACTATTTTTCCTATAAATCCTAAACGAAACGATGTCCCACAAATTTGAATACAGCAATGGAAAGCTAAAACCAATAGTAATCGAATGACATAGAGTGTTTATTCAAAAAGACTTCAGTATAGGGGGTATACACTAACAAACTTTCGCTTTTCCCAAAATAAGGTCAAAATCTCCAAAATACTATTTTTCCTATAAATCCTAAACGAAACGATGTCCGACAAATTTGAATACAGCAATGGAAAGCTAAAACCAATAGTAATCGAATGACATAGAGTGTTTATTCAAAAAGACTTCAGTATAGGGGGTATACACTAACAAACTTTCGCTTTTCCCAAAATAAGGTCAAAATCCCCAAAATACTATTTTTCCTATAAATCCTAAACGAAACGATGTCCCACAAATTTGAATACAGCAATGGAAAGCTAAAACCAATAGTAATCGAATGACATAGAGCTTTTGTTCAAAAAGACTTCAGTATAGGGGGTATTCACTAACAAACTTTCGCTTTTCCCAAAATAAGGTCAAAATCCCCAAAATACTATTTTTCCTATAAATCCTAAACGAAACGATGTCCCACAAATTTGAATACAGCAGTGGAAAGCTAAAACCAATAGTATTCGAATGACATTGAGTTTTTATTCAAAAAGACTTCAGTATAGGGGGTATTCACTAACAAACTTTCGCTTTTCCCAAAATAAGGTCAAAATCCCCAAAATACTATTTTTCCTATAAATCCTAAACGAAACGATGTCCCACAAATTTGAATACAGCAATGGAAAGCTAAAACCAATAGTAATCGAATGACATAGAGCTTTTATTCAAAAAGACTTCAGTATAGGGGGTATTCACTAACAAACTTTCGCTTTTCCCAAAATAAGGTCAAAATCCCCAAAATACTATATTTCCTATAAATCCTAAACGAAACGATGTCCCACAAATTTGAATACAGCAATGGAAAGCTAAAACCAATAGTAATCGAATGACATAGAGTTTTTATTCAAAAAGACTTCAGTATAGGGGGTATTCACTAGCAAACTTTCGCTTTTCCCAAAATAAGGTCAAAATCCCCAAAATACTATTTTTCCTATAAATTTTAAACGAAACGATGTCCCACAAATTTGAATACAGCAATGGAAAGCTAAAACCAATAGTAATCGAATGACATAGAGTTTTTATTCAAAAAGACATCAGTATAGGGGGTATTCACTAACAAACTTTCGCTTTTCCCAAAATAAGGTCAAAATCCCCAAAATACTATTTTTCCTATAAATCCTAAACGAAACGATGTCCCACAAATTTGAATACAGCAATGGAAAGCTAAAACCAATAGTAATCGAATGACATAGAGTGTTTATTCAAAAAGACTTCAGTATAGGGGGTATACACTAACAAACTTTCGCTTTTCCCAAAATAAGGTCAAAATCTCCAAAATACTATTTTTCCTATAAATCCTAAACGAAACGATGTCCGACAAATTTGAATACAGCAATGGAAAGCTAAAACCAATAGTAATCGAATGACATAGAGTGTTTATTCAAAAAGACTTCAGTATAGGGGGTATTCACTAACAAACTTTCGCTTTTCCCAAAATAAGGTCAAAATCCCCAAAATACTATTTTTCCTATAAATCCTAAACGAAACGATGTCCCACAAATTTGAATACAGCAGTGGAAAGCTAAAACCAATAGTATTCGAATGACATTGAGTTTTTATTCAAAAAGACTTCAGTATAGGGGGTATTCACTAACAAACTTTCGCTTTTCCCAAAATAAGGTCAAAATCCCCAAAATACTATTTTTCCTATAAATCCTAAACGAAACGATGTCCCACAAATTTGAATACAGCAATGGAAAGCTAAAACCAATAGTAATCGAATGACATAGAGCTTTTATTCAAAAAGACTTCAGTATAGGGGGTATTCACTAACAAACTTTCGCTTTTCCCAAAATAAGGTCAAAATCCCCAAAATACTATTTTTCCTATAAATCCTAAACGAAACGATGTCCCACAAATTTGAATACAGCAATGGAAAGCTAAAACCAATAGTAATCGAATGACATAGAGCTTTTATTCAAAAAGACTTCAGTATAGGGGGTATTCACTAACAAACTTTCGCTTTTCCCAAAATAAGGTCAAAATCCCCAAAATACTATATTTCCTATAAATCCTAAACGAAACGATGTCCCACAAATTTGAATACAGCAATGGAAAGCTAAAACCAATAGTAATCGAATGACATAGAGTGTTTATTCAAAAAGACTTCAGTATAGGGGGTATACACTAACAAACTTTCGCTTTTCCCAAAATAAGGTCAAAATCCCCAAAATACTATTTTTCCTATAAATCCTAAACGAAACGATGTCCCACAAATTTGAATACAGCAATGGAAAGCTAAAACCAATAGTAATCGAATGACATAGAGTTTTTATTCAAAAAGACTTCAGTATAGGGGGTATTCACTAGCAAACTTTCGCTTTTCCCAAAATAAGGTCAAAATCCCCAAAATACTATTTTTCCTATAAATCCTAAACGAAACGATGTCCCACAAATTTGAATACAGCAATGGAAAGCTAAAACCAATAGTAATCGAATGACATAGAGTTTTTATTCAAAAAGACTTCAGTATAGGGGGTATTCACTAACAAACTTTCGCTTTTCCCAAAATAAGGTCAAAATCCCCAAAATACTATTTTTCCTATAAATCCTAAACGAAACGATGTCCCACAAATTTGAATACAGCAATGGAAAGCTAAAACCAATAGTAATCGAATGACATAGAGTTTTTATTCAAAAAGACTTCAGTATAGGGGGTATTCACTAGCAAACTTTCGCTTTTCCCAAAATAAGGTCAAAATCCCCAAAATACTATTTTTCCTATAAATTTTAAACGAAACGATGTCCCACAAATTTGAATACAGCAATGGAAAGCTAAAACCAATAGTAATCGAATGACATAGAGTTTTTATTCAAAAAGACATCAGTATAGGGGGTATTCACTAACAAACTTTCGCTTTTCCCAAAATAAGGTCAAAATCCCCAAAATACTATTTTTCCTATAAATCCTAAACGAAACGATGTCCCACAAATTTGAATACAGCAATGGAAAGCTAAAACCAATAGTAATCGAATGACATAGAGTGTTTATTCAAAAAGACTTCAGTATAGGGGGTATACACTAACAAACTTTCGCTTTTCCCAAAATAAGGTCAAAATCCCCAAAATACTATTTTTCCTATAAATCCTAAACGAAACGATGTCCCACAAATTTGAATACAGCAATGGAAAGCTAAAACCAATAGTAATCGAATGACATAGAGTTTTTATTCAAAAAGACTTCAGTATAGAGGGTATTCACTAGCAAACTTTCGCTTTTCCCAAAATAAGGTCAAAATCCCCAAAATACTATTTTTCCTATAAATCCTAAACGAAACGATGTCCCACAAATTTGAATACAGCAATGGAAAGCTAAAACCAATAGTAATCGAATGACATAGAGTTTTTATTCAAAAAGACATCAGTATAGGGGGTATTCACTAACAAACTTTCGCTTTTCCCAAAATAAGGTCAAAATCCCCAAAATACTATTTTTCCTATAAATCCTAAACGAAACGATGTCCCACAAATTTGAATGCAGCAATGGAAAGCTAAAACCAATAGTAATCGAATGACATAAAGTTTTTATTCAAAAAGACTTCAGTATAGGGGGTATTCACTAACAAACTTTCGCTTTTCCCAAAATAAGGTCAAAATCCCCGAAATACTATTTTTCCTATAAATCCTAAACGAAACGATGTCCCACAAATTTGAATACAGCAATGGAAAGCTAAAACCAATAGTAATCGAATGACATATAGTTTTTACTCAAAAAGACTTCAGTATAGGGGTATTCACTAACAAACTTTCGCTTTTCAGAAAAATAACCTAAGCAAAACGAAAAATTCGATCACGGCAATGGAGAGCCTAAAACACAGCAATGGAAAGCTAAAACCAATAGTAATCGAATGACATATAGTTTTTATTCAAAAAGACTTCAGTATAGGGGGTATTCACTAGCAAACTTTCGCTTTTCCCAAAATAAGGTCAAAATCCCCAAAATACTATTTTTCCTATAAATCCTAAACGAAACGATGTCCCTCAAATTTGAATACAGCAATGGAAAGCTAAAACCAATAGTAATCGAATGACATAGAATTTTTATTCAAAAAGACTTCAGTATAGGGGGTATTCACTAGCAAACTTTCGCTTTTCCCAAAATAAGGTCAAAATCCCCAAAATACTATTTTTCCTATAAATCCTAAACGAAACGATGTCCCACAAATTTGAATACAGCAATGGAAAGCTAAAACCAATAGTAATCGAATGACATAGAGTTTTTATTCAAAAAGACTTCAGTATAGGGGGTATTCACTAACAAACTTTCGCTTTTCCCAAAATAAGGTCAAAATCCCCAAAATACTATTTTTCCTATAAATCCTAAACGAAACGATGTCCCACAAATTTGAATACAGCAATGGAAAGCTAAAACCAATAGTAATCGAATGACATAAAGTTTTTATTCAAAAAGACTTCAGTATAGGGGGTATTCACTAACAAACTTTCGCTTTTCCCAAAATAAGGTCAAAATCCCCAAAATACTATATTTCCTATAAATCCTAAACGAAACGATGTCCCACAAATTTGAATACAGCAATGGAAAGCTAAAACCAATAGTAATCGAATGACATAGAGTGTTTATTCAAAAAGACTTTAGTATAGGGGGTATACACTAACAAACTTTCGCTTTTCCCAAAATAAGGTCAAAATCCCCAAAATACTATTTTTCCTATAAATTTTAAACGAAACGATGTCCCACAAATTTGAATACAGCAATGGAAAGCTAAAACCAATAGTAATCGAATGACATAGAGTTTTTATTCAAAAAGACTTCAGTATAGGGGGTATTCACTAACAAACTTTCGCTTTTCCCAAAATAAGGTCAAAATCCCCAAAATACTATATTTCCTATAAATCCTAAACGAAACGATGTCCCACAAATTTGAATACAGCAATGGAAAGCTAAAACCAATAGTAATCGAATGACATAGAGTGTTTATTCAAAAAGACTTCAGTATAGGGGGTATACACTAACAAACTTTCGCTTTTCCCAAAATAAGGTCAAAATCCCCAAAATACTATTTTTCCTATAAATCCTAAACGAAACGATGTCCCACAAATTTGAATACAGCAATGGAAAGCTAAAACCAATAGTAATCGAATGACATAGAGTTTTTATTCAAAAACACTTCAGTATAGGGGGTATTCACTAGCAAACTTTCGCTTTTCCCAAAATAAGGTCAAAATCCCCAAAATACTATTTTTCCTATAAATCCTAAACGAAACGATGTCCCACAAATTTGAATACAGCAATGGAAAGCTAAAACCAATAGTAATCGAATGACATAGAGTTTTTATTCAAAAAGACTTCAGTATAGGGGGTATTCACTAACAAACTTTCGCTTTTCCCAAAATAAGGTCAAAATCCCCAAAATACTATTTTTCCTATAAATCCTAAACGAAACGATGTCCCACAAATTTGAATACAGCAATGGAAAGCTAAAACCAATAGTAATCGAATGACATAGAGTTTTTATTCAAAAAGACTTCAGTATAGGGGGTATTCACTAGCAAACTTTCGCTTTTCCCAAAATAAGGTCAAAATCCCCAAAATACTATTTTTCCTATAAATTTTAAACGAAACGATGTCCCACAAATTTGAATACAGCAATGGAAAGCTAAAACCAATAGTAATCGAATGACATAGAGTTTTTATTCAAAAAGACATCAGTATAGGGGGTATTCACTAACAAACTTTCGCTTTTCCCAAAATAAGGTCAAAATCCCCAAAATACTATTTTTCCTATAAATCCTAAACGAAACGATGTCCCACAAATTTGAATACAGCAATGGAAAGCTAAAACCAATAGTAATCGAATGACATAGAGTGTTTATTCAAAAAGACTTCAGTATAGGGGGTATACACTAACAAACTTTCGCTTTTCCCAAAATAAGGTCAAAATCTCCAAAATACTATTTTTCCTATAAATCCTAAACGAAACGATGTCCGACAAATTTGAATACAGCAATGGAAAGCTAAAACCAATAGTAATCGAATGACATAGAGTGTTTATTCAAAAAGACTTCAGTATAGGGGGTATACACTAACAAACTTTCGCTTTTCCCAAAATAAGGTCAAAATCCCCAAAATACTATTTTTCCTATAAATCCTAAACGAAACGATGTCCCACAAATTTGAATACAGCAATGGAAAGCTAAAACCAATAGTAATCGAATGACATAGAGCTTTTGTTCAAAAAGACTTCAGTATAGGGGGTATTCACTAACAAACTTTCGCTTTTCCCAAAATAAGGTCAAAATCCCCAAAATACTATTTTTCCTATAAATCCTAAACGAAACGATGTCCCACAAATTTGAATACAGCAGTGGAAAGCTAAAACCAATAGTATTCGAATGACATTGAGTTTTTATTCAAAAAGACTTCAGTATAGGGGGTATTCACTAACAAACTTTCGCTTTTCCCAAAATAAGGTCAAAATCCCCAAAATACTATTTTTCCTATAAATCCTAAACGAAACGATGTCCCACAAATTTGAATACAGCAATGGAAAGCTAAAACCAATAGTAATCGAATGACATAGAGCTTTTATTCAAAAAGACTTCAGTATAGGGGGTATTCACTAACAAACTTTCGCTTTTCCCAAAATAAGGTCAAAATCCCCAAAATACTATATTTCCTATAAATCCTAAACGAAACGATGTCCCACAAATTTGAATACAGCAATGGAAAGCTAAAACCAATAGTAATCGAATGACATAGAGTTTTTATTCAAAAAGACTTCAGTATAGGGGGTATTCACTAGCAAACTTTCGCTTTTCCCAAAATAAGGTCAAAATCCCCAAAATACTATTTTTCCTATAAATTTTAAACGAAACGATGTCCCACAAATTTGAATACAGCAATGGAAAGCTAAAACCAATAGTAATCGAATGACATAGAGTTTTTATTCAAAAAGACATCAGTATAGGGGGTATTCACTAACAAACTTTCGCTTTTCCCAAAATAAGGTCAAAATCCCCAAAATACTATTTTTCCTATAAATCCTAAACGAAACGATGTCCCACAAATTTGAATACAGCAATGGAAAGCTAAAACCAATAGTAATCGAATGACATAGAGTGTTTATTCAAAAAGACTTCAGTATAGGGGGTATACACTAACAAACTTTCGCTTTTCCCAAAATAAGGTCAAAATCTCCAAAATACTATTTTTCCTATAAATCCTAAACGAAACGATGTCCGACAAATTTGAATACAGCAATGGAAAGCTAAAACCAATAGTAATCGAATGACATAGAGTGTTTATTCAAAAAGACTTCAGTATAGGGGGTATTCACTAACAAACTTTCGCTTTTCCCAAAATAAGGTCAAAATCCCCAAAATACTATTTTTCCTATAAATCCTAAACGAAACGATGTCCCACAAATTTGAATACAGCAGTGGAAAGCTAAAACCAATAGTATTCGAATGACATTGAGTTTTTATTCAAAAAGACTTCAGTATAGGGGGTATTCACTAACAAACTTTCGCTTTTCCCAAAATAAGGTCAAAATCCCCAAAATACTATTTTTCCTATAAATCCTAAACGAAACGATGTCCCACAAATTTGAATACAGCAATGGAAAGCTAAAACCAATAGTAATCGAATGACATAGAGCTTTTATTCAAAAAGACTTCAGTATAGGGGGTATTCACTAACAAACTTTCGCTTTTCCCAAAATAAGGTCAAAATCCCCAAAATACTATTTTTCCTATAAATCCTAAACGAAACGATGTCCCACAAATTTGAATACAGCAATGGAAAGCTAAAACCAATAGTAATCGAATGACATAGAGCTTTTATTCAAAAAGACTTCAGTATAGGGGGTATTCACTAACAAACTTTCGCTTTTCCCAAAATAAGGTCAAAATCCCCAAAATACTATATTTCCTATAAATCCTAAACGAAACGATGTCCCACAAATTTGAATACAGCAATGGAAAGCTAAAACCAATAGTAATCGAATGACATAGAGTGTTTATTCAAAAAGACTTCAGTATAGGGGGTATACACTAACAAACTTTCGCTTTTCCCAAAATAAGGTCAAAATCCCCAAAATACTATTTTTCCTATAAATCCTAAACGAAACGATGTCCCACAAATTTGAATACAGCAATGGAAAGCTAAAACCAATAGTAATCGAATGACATAGAGTTTTTATTCAAAAAGACTTCAGTATAGGGGGTATTCACTAGCAAACTTTCGCTTTTCCCAAAATAAGGTCAAAATCCCCAAAATACTATTTTTCCTATAAATCCTAAACGAAACGATGTCCCACAAATTTGAATACAGCAATGGAAAGCTAAAACCAATAGTAATCGAATGACATAGAGTTTTTATTCAAAAAGACTTCAGTATAGGGGGTATTCACTAACAAACTTTCGCTTTTCCCAAAATAAGGTCAAAATCCCCAAAATACTATTTTTCCTATAAATCCTAAACGAAACGATGTCCCACAAATTTGAATACAGCAATGGAAAGCTAAAACCAATAGTAATCGAATGACATAGAGTTTTTATTCAAAAAGACTTCAGTATAGGGGGTATTCACTAGCAAACTTTCGCTTTTCCCAAAATAAGGTCAAAATCCCCAAAATACTATTTTTCCTATAAATTTTAAACGAAACGATGTCCCACAAATTTGAATACAGCAATGGAAAGCTAAAACCAATAGTAATCGAATGACATAGAGTTTTTATTCAAAAAGACATCAGTATAGGGGGTATTCACTAACAAACTTTCGCTTTTCCCAAAATAAGGTCAAAATCCCCAAAATACTATTTTTCCTATAAATCCTAAACGAAACGATGTCCCACAAATTTGAATACAGCAATGGAAAGCTAAAACCAATAGTAATCGAATGACATAGAGTGTTTATTCAAAAAGACTTCAGTATAGGGGGTATACACTAACAAACTTTCGCTTTTCCCAAAATAAGGTCAAAATCCCCAAAATACTATTTTTCCTATAAATCCTAAACGAAACGATGTCCCACAAATTTGAATACAGCAATGGAAAGCTAAAACCAATAGTAATCGAATGACATAGAGTTTTTATTCAAAAAGACTTCAGTATAGAGGGTATTCACTAGCAAACTTTCGCTTTTCCCAAAATAAGGTCAAAATCCCCAAAATACTATTTTTCCTATAAATCCTAAACGAAACGATGTCCCACAAATTTGAATACAGCAATGGAAAGCTAAAACCAATAGTAATCGAATGACATAGAGTTTTTATTCAAAAAGACATCAGTATAGGGGGTATTCACTAACAAACTTTCGCTTTTCCCAAAATAAGGTCAAAATCCCCAAAATACTATTTTTCCTATAAATCCTAAACGAAACGATGTCCCACAAATTTGAATGCAGCAATGGAAAGCTAAAACCAATAGTAATCGAATGACATAAAGTTTTTATTCAAAAAGACTTCAGTATAGGGGGTATTCACTAACAAACTTTCGCTTTTCCCAAAATAAGGTCAAAATCCCCGAAATACTATTTTTCCTATAAATCCTAAACGAAACGATGTCCCACAAATTTGAATACAGCAATGGAAAGCTAAAACCAATAGTAATCGAATGACATATAGTTTTTACTCAAAAAGACTTCAGTATAGGGGTATTCACTAACAAACTTTCGCTTTTCAGAAAAATAACCTAAGCAAAACGAAAAATTCGATCACGGCAATGGAGAGCCTAAAACACAGCAATGGAAAGCTAAAACCAATAGTAATCGAATGACATATAGTTTTTATTCAAAAAGACTTCAGTATAGGGGGTATTCACTAGCAAACTTTCGCTTTTCCCAAAATAAGGTCAAAATCCCCAAAATACTATTTTTCCTATAAATCCTAAACGAAACGATGTCCCTCAAATTTGAATACAGCAATGGAAAGCTAAAACCAATAGTAATCGAATGACATAGAATTTTTATTCAAAAAGACTTCAGTATAGGGGGTATTCACTAGCAAACTTTCGCTTTTCCCAAAATAAGGTCAAAATCCCCAAAATACTATTTTTCCTATAAATCCTAAACGAAACGATGTCCCACAAATTTGAATACAGCAATGGAAAGCTAAAACCAATAGTAATCGAATGACATAGAGTTTTTATTCAAAAAGACTTCAGTATAGGGGGTATTCACTAACAAACTTTCGCTTTTCCCAAAATAAGGTCAAAATCCCCAAAATACTATTTTTCCTATAAATCCTAAACGAAACGATGTCCCACAAATTTGAATACAGCAATGGAAAGCTAAAACCAATAGTAATCGAATGACATAAAGTTTTTATTCAAAAAGACTTCAGTATAGGGGGTATTCACTAACAAACTTTCGCTTTTCCCAAAATAAGGTCAAAATCCCCAAAATACTATATTTCCTATAAATCCTAAACGAAACGATGTCCCACAAATTTGAATACAGCAATGGAAAGCTAAAACCAATAGTAATCGAATGACATAGAGTGTTTATTCAAAAAGACTTTAGTATAGGGGGTATACACTAACAAACTTTCGCTTTTCCCAAAATAAGGTCAAAATCCCCAAAATACTATTTTTCCTATAAATCCTAAACGAAACGATGTCCCACAAATTTGAATACAGCAATGGAAAGCTAAAACCAATAGTAATCGAATGACATAGAGTTTTTATTCAAAAAGACTTCAGTATAGGGGGTATTCACTAGCAAACTTTCGCTTTTCCCAAAATAAGGTCAAAATCCCCAAAATACTATTTTTCCTATAAATCCTAAACGAAACGATGTCCCACAAATTTGAATACAGCAATGGAAAGCTAAAACCAATAGTAATCGAATGACATAAAGTTTTTATTCAAAAAGACTTCAGTATAGGGGGTATTCACTAACAAACTTTCGCTTTTCCCAAAATAAGGTCAAAATCCCCAAAATACTATTTTTCCTATAAATCCTAAACGAAACGATGTCCCACAAATTTGAATAAAGCAGTGGAAAGCTAAAACCAATAGTAATCGAATGACATAGAGCTTTTATTCAAAAAGACTTCAGTATAGGGGGTATTCAGTAACAAACTTTCGCTTTTCCCAAAATAAGGTCAAAATCCCCAAAATACTATATTTCCTATAAATCCTAAACGAAACGATGTCCCACAAATTTGAATACAGCAATGGAAAGCTAAAACCAATAGTAATCGAATGACATAGAGTGTTTATTCAAAAAGACTTCAGTATAGGGGGTATACACTAACAAACTTTCGCTTTTCCCAAAATAAGGTCAAAATCTTCAAAATACTATTTTTCCTATAAATCCTAAACGAAACGATGTCCGACAAATTTGAATACAGCAATGGAAAGCTAAAATCAATAGTAATCGAATGACATAGAGTGTTTATTCAAAAAGACTTCAGTATAGGGGGTATACACTAACAAACTTTCGCTTTTCCCAAAATAAGGTCAAAATCCCCAAAATACTATTTTTCCTATAAATCCTAAACGAAACGATGTCCCACAAATTTTAATACAGCAATGGAAAGCTAAAACCAATAGTAATCGAATGACATAGAGTTTTTATTCAAAAAGACTTCAGTATAGAGGGTATTCACTAGCAAACTTTCGCTTTTCCCAAAATAAGGTCAAAATCCCCAAAATACTATTTTTCCTATAAATCCTAAACGAAACGATGTCCCACAAATTTGAATACAGCAATGGAAAGCTAAAACCAATAGTAATCGAATGACATAGAGTTTTTATTCAAAAAGACATCAGTATAGGGGGTATTCACTAACAAACTTTCGCTTTTCCCAAAATAAGGTCAAAATCCCCAAAATACTATTTTTCCTATAAATCCTAAACGAAACGATGTCCCACAAATTTGAATACAGCAATGGAAAGCTAAAACCAATAGTAATCGAATGACATAAAGTTTTTATTCAAAAAGACTTCAGTATAGGGGGTATTCACTAACAAACTTTCGCTTTTCCCAAAATAAGGTCAAAATCCCCAAAATACTATATTTCCTATAAATCCTAAACGAAACGATGTCCCACAAATTTGAATACAGCAATGGAAAGCTAAAACCAATAGTAATCGAATGACATAGAGTTTTTATTCAAAAAGACTTCAGTATAGGAAGTATTCACTAGCAAACTTTCGCTTTTCCCAAAATAAGGTCAAAATCCCCAAAATACTATTTTTCCTATAAATTTTAAACGAAACGATGTCCCACAAATTTGAATACAGCAATGGAAAGCTAAAACCAATAGTAATCGAATGACATAGAGTTTTTATTCAAAAAGACATCAGTATAGGGGGTATTCACTAACAAACTTTCGCTTTTCCCAAAATAAGGTCAAAATCCCCAAAATACTATTTTTCCTATAAATCCTAAACGAAACGATGTCCCACAAATTTGAATACAGCAATGGAAAGCTAAAACCAATAGTAATCGAATGACATAGAGTGTTTATTCAAAAAGACTTCAGTATAGGGGGTATACACTAACAAACTTTCGCTTTTCCCAAAATAAGGTCAAAATCTCCAAAATACTATTTTTCCTATAAATCCTAAACGAAACGATGTCCGACAAATTTGAATACAGCAATGGAAAGCTAAAACCAATAGTAATCGAATGACATAGAGTGTTTATTCAAAAAGACTTCAGTATAGGGGGTATTCACTAACAAACTTTCGCTTTTCCCAAAATAAGGTCAAAATCCCCAAAATACTATTTTTCCTATAAATCCTAAACGAAACGATGTCCCACAAATTTGAATACAGCAGTGGAAAGCTAAAACCAATAGTATTCGAATGACATTGAGTTTTTATTCAAAAAGACTTCAGTATAGGGGGTATTCACTAACAAACTTTCGCTTTTCCCAAAATAAGGTCAAAATCCCCAAAATACTATTTTTCCTATAAATCCTAAACGAAACGATGTCCCACAAATTTGAATACAGCAATGGAAAGCTAAAACCAATAGTAATCGAATGACATAGAGCTTTTATTCAAAAAGACTTCAGTATAGGGGGTATTCACTAACAAACTTTCGCTTTTCCCAAAATAAGGTCAAAATCCCCAAAATACTATTTTTCCTATAAATCCTAAACGAAACGATGTCCCACAAATTTGAATACAGCAATGGAAAGCTAAAACCAATAGTAATCGAATGACATAGAGCTTTTATTCAAAAAGACTTCAGTATAGGGGGTATTCACTAACAAACTTTCGCTTTTCCCAAAATAAGGTCAAAATCCCCAAAATACTATATTTCCTATAAATCCTAAACGAAACGATGTCCCACAAATTTGAATACAGCAATGGAAAGCTAAAACCAATAGTAATCGAATGACATAGAGTGTTTATTCAAAAAGACTTCAGTATAGGGGGTATACACTAACAAACTTTCGCTTTTCCCAAAATAAGGTCAAAATCCCCAAAATACTATTTTTCCTATAAATCCTAAACGAAACGATGTCCCACAAATTTGAATACAGCAATGGAAAGCTAAAACCAATAGTAATCGAATGACATAGAGTTTTTATTCAAAAAGACTTCAGTATAGGGGGTATTCACTAGCAAACTTTCGCTTTTCCCAAAATAAGGTCAAAATCCCCAAAATACTATTTTTCCTATAAATCCTAAACGAAACGATGTCCCACAAATTTGAATACAGCAATGGAAAGCTAAAACCAATAGTAATCGAATGACATAGAGTTTTTATTCAAAAAGACTTCAGTATAGGGGGTATTCACTAACAAACTTTCGCTTTTCCCAAAATACTATTTTTCCTATAAATCCTAAACGAAACGATGTCCCACAAATTTGAATACAGCAATGGAAAGCTAAAACCAATAGTAATCGAATGACATAGAGTTTTTATTCAAAAAGACTTCAGTATAGGGGGTATTCACTAGCAAACTTTCGCTTTTCCCAAAATAAGGTCAAAATCCCCAAAATACTATTTTTCCTATAAATTTTAAACGAAACGATGTCCCACAAATTTGAATACAGCAATGGAAAGCTAAAACCAATAGTAATCGAATGACATAGAGTTTTTATTCAAAAAGACATCAGTATAGGGGGTATTCACTAACAAACTTTCGCTTTTCCCAAAATAAGGTCAAAATCCCCAAAATACTATTTTTCCTATAAATCCTAAACGAAACGATGTCCCACAAATTTGAATACAGCAATGGAAAGCTAAAACCAATAGTAATCGAATGACATAGAGTGTTTATTCAAAAAGACTTCAGTATAGGGGGTATACACTAACAAACTTTCGCTTTTCCCAAAATAAGGTCAAAATCCCCAAAATACTATTTTTCCTATAAATCCTAAACGAAACGATGTCCCACAAATTTGAATACAGCAATGGAAAGCTAAAACCAATAGTAATCGAATGACATAGAGTTTTTATTCAAAAAGACTTCAGTATAGAGGGTATTCACTAGCAAACTTTCGCTTTTCCCAAAATAAGGTCAAAATCCCCAAAATACTATTTTTCCTATAAATCCTAAACGAAACGATGTCCCACAAATTTGAATACAGCAATGGAAAGCTAAAACCAATAGTAATCGAATGACATAGAGTTTTTATTCAAAAAGACATCAGTATAGGGGGTATTCACTAACAAACTTTCGCTTTTCCCAAAATAAGGTCAAAATCCCCAAAATACTATTTTTCCTATAAATCCTAAACGAAACGATGTCCCACAAATTTGAATGCAGCAATGGAAAGCTAAAACCAATAGTAATCGAATGACATAAAGTTTTTATTCAAAAAGACTTCAGTATAGGGGGTATTCACTAACAAACTTTCGCTTTTCCCAAAATAAGGTCAAAATCCCCGAAATACTATTTTTCCTATAAATCCTAAACGAAACGATGTCCCACAAATTTGAATACAGCAATGGAAAGCTAAAACCAATAGTAATCGAATGACATATAGTTTTTACTCAAAAAGACTTCAGTATAGGGGTATTCACTAACAAACTTTCGCTTTTCAGAAAAATAACCTAAGCAAAACGAAAAATTCGATCACGGCAATGGAGAGCCTAAAACACAGCAATGGAAAGCTAAAACCAATAGTAATCGAATGACATATAGTTTTTATTCAAAAAGACTTCAGTATAGGGGGTATTCACTAGCAAACTTTCGCTTTTCCCAAAATAAGGTCAAAATCCCCAAAATACTATTTTTCCTATAAATCCTAAACGAAACGATGTCCCTCAAATTTGAATACAGCAATGGAAAGCTAAAACCAATAGTAATCGAATGACATAGAATTTTTATTCAAAAAGACTTCAGTATAGGGGGTATTCACTAGCAAACTTTCGCTTTTCCCAAAATAAGGTCAAAATCCCCAAAATACTATTTTTCCTATAAATCCTAAACGAAACGATGTCCCACAAATTTGAATACAGCAATGGAAAGCTAAAACCAATAGTAATCGAATGACATAGAGTTTTTATTCAAAAAGACTTCAGTATAGGGGGTATTCACTAACAAACTTTCGCTTTTCCCAAAATAAGGTCAAAATCCCCAAAATACTATTTTTCCTATAAATCCTAAACGAAACGATGTCCCACAAATTTGAATACAGCAATGGAAAGCTAAAACCAATAGTAATCGAATGACATAAAGTTTTTATTCAAAAAGACTTCAGTATAGGGGGTATTCACTAACAAACTTTCGCTTTTCCCAAAATAAGGTCAAAATCCCCAAAATACTATATTTCCTATAAATCCTAAACGAAACGATGTCCCACAAATTTGAATACAGCAATGGAAAGCTAAAACCAATAGTAATCGAATGACATAGAGTGTTTATTCAAAAAGACTTTAGTATAGGGGGTATACACTAACAAACTTTCGCTTTTCCCAAAATAAGGTCAAAATCCCCAAAATACTATTTTTCCTATAAATCCTAAACGAAACGATGTCCCACAAATTTGAATACAGCAATGGAAAGCTAAAACCAATAGTAATCGAATGACATAGAGTTTTTATTCAAAAAGACTTCAGTATAGGGGGTATTCACTAGCAAACTTTCGCTTTTCCCAAAATAAGGTCAAAATCCCCAAAATACTATTTTTCCTATAAATCCTAAACGAAACGATGTCCCACAAATTTGAATACAGCAATGGAAAGCTAAAACCAATAGTAATCGAATGACATAAAGTTTTTATTCAAAAAGACTTCAGTATAGGGGGTATTCACTAACAAACTTTCGCTTTTCCCAAAATAAGGTCAAAATCCCCAAAATACTATTTTTCCTATAAATCCTAAACGAAACGATGTCCCACAAATTTGAATAAAGCAGTGGAAAGCTAAAACCAATAGTAATCGAATGACATAGAGCTTTTATTCAAAAAGACTTCAGTATAGGGGGTATTCAGTAACAAACTTTCGCTTTTCCCAAAATAAGGTCAAAATCCCCAAAATACTATATTTCCTATAAATCCTAAACGAAACGATGTCCCACAAATTTGAATACAGCAATGGAAAGCTAAAACCAATAGTAATCGAATGACATAGAGTGTTTATTCAAAAAGACTTCAGTATAGGGGGTATACACTAACAAACTTTCGCTTTTCCCAAAATAAGGTCAAAATCTTCAAAATACTATTTTTCCTATAAATCCTAAACGAAACGATGTCCGACAAATTTGAATACAGCAATGGAAAGCTAAAATCAATAGTAATCGAATGACATAGAGTGTTTATTCAAAAAGACTTCAGTATAGGGGGTATACACTAACAAACTTTCGCTTTTCCCAAAATAAGGTCAAAATCCCCAAAATACTATTTTTCCTATAAATCCTAAACGAAACGATGTCCCACAAATTTTAATACAGCAATGGAAAGCTAAAACCAATAGTAATCGAATGACATAGAGTTTTTATTCAAAAAGACTTCAGTATAGAGGGTATTCACTAGCAAACTTTCGCTTTTCCCAAAATAAGGTCAAAATCCCCAAAATACTATTTTTCCTATAAATCCTAAACGAAACGATGTCCCACAAATTTGAATACAGCAATGGAAAGCTAAAACCAATAGTAATCGAATGACATAGAGTTTTTATTCAAAAAGACATCAGTATAGGGGGTATTCACTAACAAACTTTCGCTTTTCCCAAAATAAGGTCAAAATCCCCAAAATACTATTTTTCCTATAAATCCTAAACGAAACGATGTCCCACAAATTTGAATACAGCAATGGAAAGCTAAAACCAATAGTAATCGAATGACATAAAGTTTTTATTCAAAAAGACTTCAGTATAGGGGGTATTCACTAACAAACTTTCGCTTTTCCCAAAATAAGGTCAAAATCCCCAAAATACTATATTTCCTATAAATCCTAAACGAAACGATGTCCCACAAATTTGAATACAGCAATGGAAAGCTAAAACCAATAGTAATCGAATGACATAGAGTGTTTATTCAAAAAGACTTTAGTATAGGGGGTATACACTAACAAACTTTCGCTTTTCCCAAAATAAGGTCAAAATCCCCAAAATACTATTTTTCCTATAAATCCTAAACGAAACGATGTCCCACAAATTTGAATACAGCAATGGAAAGCTAAAACCAATAGTAATCGAATGACATAGAGTTTTTATTCAAAAAGACTTCAGTATAGGGGGTATTCACTAGCAAACTTTCGCTTTTCCCAAAATAAGGTCAAAATCCCCAAAATACTATTTTTCCTATAAATCCTAAACGAAACGATGTCCCACAAATTTGAATACAGCAATGGAAAGCTAAAACCAATAGTAATCGAATGACATAGAGTGTTTATTCAAAAAGACTTCAGTATAGGGGGTATACACTAACAAACTTTCGCTTTTCCCAAAATAAGGTCAAAATCTCCAAAATACTATTTTTCCTATAAATCCTAAACGAAACGATGTCCGACAAATTTGAATATAGCAATGGAAAGCTAAAACCAATAGTAATCGAATGACATAGAGTGTTTATTCAAAAAGACTTCAGTATAGGGGGTATACACTAACAAACTTTCGCTTTTCCCAAAATAAGGTCAAAATCCCCAAAATACTATTTTTCCTATAAATCCTAAACGAAACGATGTCCCACAAATTTGAATACAGCAATGGAAAGCTAAAACCAATAGTAATCGAATGACATAGAGTTTTTATTCAAAAAGACTTCAGTATAGAGGGTATTCACTAGCAAACTTTCGCTTTTCCCAAAATAAGGTCAAAATCCCCAAAATACTATTTTTCCTATAAATCCTAAACGAAACGATGTCCCACAAATTTGAATACAGCAATGGAAAGCTAAAACCAATAGTAATCGAATGACATAGAGTGTTTATTCAAAAAGACTTCAGTATAGGGGGTATACACTAACAAACTTTCGCTTTTCCCAAAATAAGGTCAAAATCTTCAAAATACTATTTTTCCTATAAATCCTAAACGAAACGATGTCCGACAAATTTGAATACAGCAATGGAAAGCTAAAATCAATAGTAATCGAATGACATAGAGTGTTTATTCAAAAAGACTTCAGTATAGGGGGTATACACTAACAAACTTTCGCTTTTCCCAAAATAAGGTCAAAATCCCCAAAATACTATTTTTCCTATAAATCCTAAACGAAACGATGTCCCACAAATTTTAATACAGCAATGGAAAGCTAAAACCAATAGTAATCGAATGACATAGAGTTTTTATTCAAAAAGACTTCAGTATAGAGGGTATTCACTAGCAAACTTTCGCTTTTCCCAAAATAAGGTCAAAATCCCCAAAATACTATTTTTCCTATAAATCCTAAACGAAACGATGTCCCACAAATTTGAATACAGCAATGGAAAGCTAAAACCAATAGTAATCGAATGACATAGAGCTTTTATTCAAAAAGACTTCAGTATAGGGGGTATTCAGTAACAAACTTTCGCTTTTCCCAAAATAAGGTCAAAATCCCCAAAATACTATATTTCCTATAAATCCTAAACGAAACGATGTCCCACAAATTTGAATACAGCAATGGAAAGCTAAAACCAATAGTAATCGAATGACATAGAGTGTTTATTCAAAAAGACTTCAGTATAGGGGGTATACACTAACAAACTTTCGCTTTTCCCAAAATAAGGTCAAAATCTTCAAAATACTATTTTTCCTATAAATCCTAAACGAAACGATGTCCGACAAATTTGAATACAGCAATGGAAAGCTAAAATCAATAGTAATCGAATGACATAGAGTGTTTATTCAAAAAGACTTCAGTATAGGGGGTATACACTAACAAACTTTCGCTTTTCCCAAAATAAGGTCAAAATCCCCAAAATACTATTTTTCCTATAAATCCTAAACGAAACGATGTCCCACAAATTTTAATACAGCAATGGAAAGCTAAAACCAATAGTAATCGAATGACATAGAGTTTTTATTCAAAAAGACTTCAGTATAGAGGGTATTCACTAGAAAACTTTCGCTTTTCCCAAAATAAGGTCAAAATCCCCAAAATACTATTTTTCCTATAAATCCTAAACGAAACGATGTCCCACAAATTTGAATACAGCAATGGAAAGCTAAAACCAATAGTAATCGAATGACATAGAGCTTTTATTCAAAAAGACTTCAGTATAGGGGGTATTCAGTAACAAACTTTCGCTTTTCCCAAAATAAGGTCAAAATCCCCAAAATACTATATTTCCTATAAATCCTAAACGAAACGATGTCCCACAAATTTGAATACAGCAATGGAAAGCTAAAACCAATAGTAATCGAATGACATAGAGTGTTTATTCAAAAAGACTTCAGTATAGGGGGTATACACTAACAAACTTTCGCTTTTCCCAAAATAAGGTCAAAATCTTCAAAATACTATTTTTCCTATAAATCCTAAACGAAACGATGTCCGACAAATTTGAATACAGCAATGGAAAGCTAAAATCAATAGTAATCGAATGACATAGAGTGTTTATTCAAAAAGACTTCAGTATAGGGGGTATACACTAACAAACTTTCGCTTTTCCCAAAATAAGGTCAAAATCCCCAAAATACTATTTTTCCTATAAATCCTAAACGAAACGATGTCCCACAAATTTGAATACAGCAATGGAAAGCTAAAATCAATAGTAATCGAATGACATAGAGTGTTTATTCAAAAAGACTTCAGTATAGAGGGTATTCACTAGCAAACTTTCGCTTTTCCCAAAATAAGGTCAAAATCCCCAAAATACTATTTTTCCTATAAATCCTAAACGAAACGATGTCCCACAAATTTGAATACAGCAATGGAAAGCTAAAACCAATAGTAATCGAATGACATAGAGTGTTTATTCAAAAAGACTTCAGTATAGGGGGTATACACTAACAAACTTTCGCTTTTCCCAAAATAAGGTCAAAATCTTCAAAATACTATTTTTCCTATAAATCCTAAACGAAACGATGTCCGACAAATTTGAATACAGCAATGGAAAGCTAAAATCAATAGTAATCGAATGACATAGAGTGTTTATTCAAAAAGACTTCAGTATAGGGGGTATACACTAACAAACTTTCGCTTTTCCCAAAATAAGGTCAAAATCCCCAAAATACTATTTTTCCTATAAATCCTAAACGAAACGATGTCCCACAAATTTTAATACAGCAATGGAAAGCTAAAACCAATAGTAATCGAATGACATAGAGTTTTTATTCAAAAAGACTTCAGTATAGAGGGTATTCACTAGCAAACTTTCGCTTTTCCCAAAATAAGGTCAAAGTCCCCAAAATACTATTTTTCCTATAAATCCTAAACGAAACGATGTCCCACAAATTTGAATACAGCAATGGAAAGCTAAAACCAATAGTAATCGAATGACATAGAGCTTTTATTCAAAAAGACTTCAGTATAGGGGGTATTCAGTAACAAACTTTCGCTTTTCCCAAAATAAGGTCAAAATCCCCAAAATACTATATTTCCTATAAATCCTAAACGAAACGATGTCCCACAAATTTGAATACAGCAATGGAAAGCTAAAACCAATAGTAATCGAATGACATAGAGTGTTTATTCAAAAAGACTTCAGTATAGGGGGTATACACTAACAAACTTTCGCTTTTCCCAAAATAAGGTCAAAATCTTCAAAATACTATTTTTCCTATAAATCCTAAACGAAACGATGTCCGACAAATTTGAATACAGCAATGGAAAGCTAAAATCAATAGTAATCGAATGACATAGAGTGTTTATTCAAAAAGACTTCAGTATAGGGGGTATACACTAACAAACTTTCGCTTTTCCCAAAATAAGGTCAAAATCCCCAAAATACTATTTTTCCTATAAATCCTAAACGAAACGATGTCCCACAAATTTTAATACAGCAATGGAAAGCTAAAACCAATAGTAATCGAATGGCATAGAGTTTTTATTCAAAAAGACTTCAGTATAGAGGGTATTCACTAGCAAACTTTCGCTTTTCCCAAAATAAGGTCAAAATCCCCAAAATACTATTTTTCCTATAAATCCTAAACGAAACGATGTCCCACAAATTTGAATACAGCAATGGAAAGCTAAAACCAATAGTAATCGAATGACATAGAGTTTTTATTCAAAAAGACATCAGTATAGGGGGTATTCACTAACAAACTTTCGCTTTTCCCAAAATAAGGTCAAAATCCCCAAAATACTATTTTTCCTATAAATCCTAAACGAAACGATGTCCCACAAATTTGAATACAGCAATGGAAAGCTAAAACCAATAGTAATCGAATGACATAAAGTTTTTATTCAAAAAGACTTCAGTATAGGGGGTATTCACTAACAAACTTTCGCTTTTCCCAAAATAAGGTCAAAATCCCCAAAATACTATATTTCCTATAAATCCTAAACGAAACGATGTCCCACAAATTTGAATACAGCAATGGAAAGCTAAAACCAATAGTAATCGAATGACATAGAGTGTTTATTCAAAAAGACTTTAGTATAGGGGGTATACACTAACAAACTTTCGCTTTTCCCAAAATAAGGTCAAAATCCCCAAAATACTATTTTTCCTATAAATCCTAAACGAAACGATGTCCCACAAATTTGAATACAGCCATGGAAAGCTAAAACCAATAGTAATCGAATGACATAGAGTTTTTATTCAAAAAGACTTCAGTATAGGGGGTATTCACTAGCAAACTTTCGCTTTTCCCAAAATAAGGTCAAAATCCCCAAAATACTATTTTTCCTATAAATCCTAAACGAAACGATGTCCCACAAATTTGAATACAGCAATGGAAAGCTAAAACCAATAGTAATCGAATGACATAGAGTGTTTATTCAAAAAGACTTCAGTATAGGGGGTATACACTAACAAACTTTCGCTTTTCCCAAAATAAGGTCAAAATCTCCAAAATACTATTTTTCCTATAAATCCTAAACGAAACGATGTCCGACAAATTTGAATACAGCAATGGAAAGCTAAAACCAATAGTAATCGAATGACATAGAGTGTTTATTCAAAAAGACTTCAGTATAGGGGGTATACACTAACAAACTTTCGCTTTTCCCAAAATAAGGTCAAAATCCCCAAAATACTATTTTTCCTATAAATCCTAAACGAAACGATGTCCCACAAATTTGAATACAGCAATGGAAAGCTAAAACCAATAGTAATCGAATGACATAGAGTTTTTATTCAAAAAGACTTCAGTATAGAGGGTATTCACTAGCAAACTTTCGCTTTTCCCAAAATAAGGTCAAAATCCCCAAAATACTATTTTTCCTATAAATCCTAAACGAAACGATGTCCCACAAATTTGAATACAGCAATGGAAAGCTAAAACCAATAGTAATCGAAGGACATAGAGTTTTTATTCAAAAAGACATCAGTATAGGGGGTATTCACTAACAAACTTTCGCTTTTCCCAAAATAAGGTCAAAATCCCCAAAATACTATTTTTCCTATAAATCCTAAACGAAACGATGTCCCACAAATTTGAATACAGCAATGGAAAGCTAAAACCAATAGTAATCGAATGACATAAAGTTTTTATTCAAAAAGACTTCAGTATAGGGGGTATTCACTAACAAACTTTCGCTTTTCCCAAAATAAGGTCAAAATCCCCGAAATACTATTTTTCCTATAAATCCTAAACGAAACGATGTCCCACAAATTTGAATACAGCAATGGAAAGCTAAAACCAATAGTAATCGAATGACATATAGTTTTTACTCAAAAAGACTTCAGTATAGGGGTATTCACTAACAAACTTTCGCTTTTCAGAAAAATAACCTAAGCAAAACGAAAAATTCGATCACGGCAATGGAGAGCCTAAAACACAGCAATGGAAAGCTAAAACCAATAGTAATCGAATGACATATAGTTTTTATTCAAAAAGACTTCAGTATAGGGGGTATTCACTAGCAAACTTTCGCTTTTCCCAAAATAAGGTCAAAATCCCCAAAATACTATTTTTCCTATAAATCCTAAACGAAACGATGTCCCTCAAATTTGAATACAGCAATGGAAAGCTAAAACCAATAGTAATCGAATGACATAGAATTTTTATTCAAAAAGACTTCAGTATAGGGGGTATTCACTAACAAACTTTCGCTTTTCCCAAAATAAGGTCAAAATCCCCAAAATACTATTTTTCCTATAAATCCTAAACGAAACGATGTCCCACAAATTTGAATACAGCAATGGAAAGCTAAAACCAATAGTAATCGAATGACATAGAGTGTTTATTCAAAAAGACTTCAGTATAGGGGGTATACACTAACAAACTTTCGCTTTTCCCAAAATAAGGTCAAAATCTCCAAAATACTATTTTTCCTATAAATCCTAAACGAAACGATGTCCGACAAATTTGAATACAGCAATGGAAAGCTAAAACCAATAGTAATCGAATGACATAGAGTGTTTATTCAAAAAGACTTCAGTATAGAGGGTATACACTAACAAACTTTCGCTTTTCCCAAAATAAGGTCAAAATCCCCAAAATACTATTTTTCCTATAAATCCTAAACGAAACGATGTCCCACAAATTTGAATACAGCAATGGAAAGCTAAAACCAATAGTAATCGAATGACATAGAGTTTTTATTCAAAAAGACTTCAGTATAGAGGGTATTCACTAGCAAACTTTCGCTTTTCCCAAAATAAGGTCAAAATCCCCAAAATACTATTTTTCCTATAAATCCTAAACGAAACGATGTCCCACAAATTTGAATACAGCAATGGAAAGCTAAAACCAATAGTAATCGAAGGACATAGAGTTTTTATTCAAAAAGACATCAGTATAGGGGGTATTCACTAACAAACTTTCGCTTTTCCCAAAATAAGGTCAAAATCCCCAAAATACTATTTTTCCTATAAATCCTAAACGAAACGATGTCCCACAAATTTGAATACAGCAATGGAAAGCTAAAACCAATAGTAATCGAATGACATAAAGTTTTTATTCAAAAAGACTTCAGTATAGGGGGTATTCACTAACAAACTTTCGCTTTTCCCAAAATAAGGTCAAAATCCCCGAAATACTATTTTTCCTATAAATCCTAAACGAAACGATGTCCCACAAATTTGAATACAGCAATGGAAAGCTAAAACCAATAGTAATCGAATGACATATAGTTTTTACTCAAAAAGACTTCAGTATAGGGGTATTCACTAACAAACTTTCGCTTTTCAGAAAAATAACCTAAGCAAAACGAAAAATTCGATCACGGCAATGGAGAGCCTAAAACACAGCAATGGAAAGCTAAAACCAATAGTAATCGAATGACATATAGTTTTTATTCAAAAAGACTTCAGTATAGGGGGTATTCACTAGCAAACTTTCGCTTTTCCCAAAATAAGGTCAAAATCCCCAAAATACTATTTTTCCTATAAATCCTAAACGAAACGATGTCCCTCAAATTTGAATACAGCAATGGAAAGCTAAAACCAATAGTAATCGAATGACATAGAATTTTTATTCAAAAAGACTTCAGTATAGGGGGTATTCACTAGCAAACTTTCGCTTTTCCCAAAATAAGGTCAAAATCCCCAAAATACTATTTTTCCTATAAATCCTAAACGAAACGATGTCCCACAAATTTGAATACAGCAATGGAAAGCTAAAACCAATAGTAATCGAATGACATAGAGTTTTTATTCAAAAAGACTTCAGTATAGGGGGTATTCACTAACAAACTTTCGCTTTTCCCAAAATAAGGTCAAAATCCCCAAAATACTATTTTTCCTATAAATCCTAAACGAAACGATGTCCCACAAATTTGAATACAGCAATGGAAAGCTAAAACCAATAGTAATCGAATGACATAAAGTTTTTATTCAAAAAGACTTCAGTATAGGGGGTATTCACTAACAAACTTTCGCTTTTCCCAAAATAAGGTCAAAATCCCCAAAATACTATATTTCCTATAAATCCTAAACGAAACGATGTCCCACAAATTTGAATACAGCAATGGAAAGCTAAAACCAATAGTAATCGAATGACATAGAGTGTTTATTCAAAAAGACTTTAGTATAGGGGGTATACACTAACAAACTTTCGCTTTTCCCAAAATAAGGTCAAAATCCCCAAAATACTATTTTTCCTATAAATCCTAAACGAAACGATGTCCCACAAATTTGAATACAGCAATGGAAAGCTAAAACCAATAGTAATCGAATGACATAGAGTTTTTATTCAAAAAGACTTCAGTATAGGGGGTATTCACTAGCAAACTTTCGCTTTTCCCAAAATAAGGTCAAAATCCCCAAAATACTATTTTTCCTATAAATTTTAAACGAAACGATGTCCCACAAATTTGAATACAGCAATGGAAAGCTAAAACCAATAGTAATCGAATGACATAGAGTTTTTATTCAAAAAGACATCAGTATAGGGGGTATTCACTAACAAACTTTCGCTTTTCCCAAAATAAGGTCAAAATCCCCAAAATACTATTTTTCCTATAAATCCTAAACGAAACGATGTCCCACAAATTTGAATACAGCAATGGAAAGCTAAAACCAATAGTAATCGAATGACATAGAGTGTTTATTCAAAAAGACTTCAGTATAGGGGGTATACACTAACAAACTTTCGCTTTTCCCAAAATAAGGTCAAAATCTCCAAAATACTATTTTTCCTATAAATCCTAAACGAAACGATGTCCGACAAATTTGAATACAGCAATGGAAAGCTAAAACCAATAGTAATCGAATGACATAGAGTGTTTATTCAAAAAGACTTCAGTATAGGGGGTATACACTAACAAACTTTCGCTTTTCCCAAAATAAGGTCAAAATCCCCAAAATACTATTTTTCCTATAAATCCTAAACGAAACGATGTCCCACAAATTTGAATACAGCAATGGAAAGCTAAAACCAATAGTAATCGAATGACATAGAGTTTTTATTCAAAAAGACTTCAGTATAGAGGGTATTCACTAGCAAACTTTCGCTTTTCCCAAAATAAGGTCAAAATCCCCAAAATACTATTTTTCCTATAAATCCTAAACGAAACGATGTCCCACAAATTTGAATACAGCAATGGAAAGCTAAAACCAATAGTAATCGAATGACATAGAGTTTTTATTCAAAAAGACATCAGTATAGGGGGTATTCACTAACAAACTTTCGCTTTTCCCAAAATAAGGTCAAAATCCCCAAAATACTATTTTTCCTATAAATCCTAAACGAAACGATGTCCCACAAATTTGAATACAGCAATGGAAAGCTAAAACCAATAGTAATCGAATGACATAAAGTTTTTATTCAAAAAGACTTCAGTATAGGGGGTATTCACTAACAAACTTTCGCTTTTCCCAAAATAAGGTCAAAATCCCCGAAATACTATTTTTCCTATAAATCCTAAACGAAACGATGTCCCACAAATTTGAATACAGCAATGGAAAGCTAAAACCAATGGTAATCGAATGACATATAGTTTTTACTCAAAAAGACTTCAGTATAGGGGTATTCACTAACAAACTTTCGCTTTTCAGAAAAATAACCTAAGCAAAACGAAAAATTCGATCACGGCAATGGAGAGCCTAAAACACAGCAATGGAAAGCTAAAACCAATAGTAATCGAATGACATATAGTTTTTATTCAAAAAGACTTCAGTATAGGGGGTATTCACTAGCAAACTTTCGCTTTTCCCAAAATAAGGTCAAAATCCCCAAAATACTATTTTTCCTATAAATCCTAAACGAAACGATGTCCCTCAAATTTGAATACAGCAATGGAAAGCTAAAACCAATAGTAATCGAATGACATAGAATTTTTATTCAAAAAGACTTCAGTATAGGGGGTATTCACTAGCAAACTTTCGCTTTTCCCAAAATAAGGTCAAAATCCCCAAAATACTATTTTTCCTATAAATCCTAAACGAAACGATGTCCCACAAATTTGAATTCAGCAATGGAAAGCTAAAACCAATAGTAATCGAATGACATAGAGTTTTTATTCAAAAAGACTTCAGTATAGGGGGTATTCACTAACAAACTTTCGCTTTTCCCAAAATAAGGTCAAAATCCCCAAAATACTATTTTTCCTATAAATCCTAAACGAAACGATGTCCCACAAATTTGAATACAGCAATGGAAAGCTAAAACCAATAGTAATCGAATGACATAAAGTTTTTATTCAAAAAGACTTCAGTATAGGGGGTATTCACTAACAAACTTTCGCTTTTCCCAAAATAAGGTCAAAATCCCCAAAATACTATATTTCCTATAAATCCTAAACGAAACGATGTCCCACAAATTTGAATACAGCAATGGAAAGCTAAAACCAATAGTAATCGAATGACATAGAGTGTTTATTCAAAAAGACTTTAGTATAGGGGGTATACACTAACAAACTTTCGCTTTTCCCAAAATAAGGTCAAAATCCCCAAAATACTATTTTTCCTATAAATCCTAAACGAAACGATGTCCCACAAATTTGAATACAGCAATGGAAAGCTAAAACCAATAGTAATCGAATGACATAGAGTTTTTATTCAAAAAGACTTCAGTATAGAGGGTATTCACTAGCAAACTTTCGCTTTTCCCAAAATAAGGTCAAAATCCCCAAAATACTATTTTTCCTATAAATCCTAAACGAAACGATGTCCCACAAATTTGAATACAGCAATGGAAAGCTAAAACCAATAGTAATCGAAGGACATAGAGTTTTTATTCAAAAAGACATCAGTATAGGGGGTATTCACTAACAAACTTTCGCTTTTCCCAAAATAAGGTCAAAATCCCCAAAATACTATTTTTCCTATAAATCCTAAACGAAACGATGTCCCACAAATTTGAATACAGCAATGGAAAGCTAAAACCAATAGTAATCGAATGACATAAAGTTTTTATTCAAAAAGACTTCAGTATAGGGGGTATTCACTAACAAACTTTCGCTTTTCCCAAAATAAGGTCAAAATCCCCGAAATACTATTTTTCCTATAAATCCTAAACGAAACGATGTCCCACAAATTTGAATACAGCAATGGAAAGCTAAAACCAATAGTAATCGAATGACATATAGTTTTTACTCAAAAAGACTTCAGTATAGGGGTATTCACTAACAAACTTTCGCTTTTCAGAAAAATAACCTAAGCAAAACGAAAAATTCGATCACGGCAATGGAGAGCCTAAAACACAGCAATGGAAAGCTAAAACCAATAGTAATCGAATGACATATAGTTTTTATTCAAAAAGACTTCAGTATAGGGGGTATTCACTAGCAAACTTTCGCTTTTCCCAAAATAAGGTCAAAATCCCCAAAATACTATTTTTCCTATAAATCCTAAACGAAACGATGTCCCTCAAATTTGAATACAGCAATGGAAAGCTAAAACCAATAGTAATCGAATGACATAGAATTTTTATTCAAAAAGACTTCAGTATAGGGGGTATTCACTAACAAACTTTCGCTTTTCCCAAAATAAGGTCAAAATCCCCAAAATACTATTTTTCCTATAAATCCTAAACGAAACGATGTCCCACAAATTTGAATACAGCAATGGAAAGCTAAAACCAATAGTAATCGAATGACATAGAGTGTTTATTCAAAAAGACTTCAGTATAGGGGGTATACACTAACAAACTTTCGCTTTTCCCAAAATAAGGTCAAAATCTCCAAAATACTATTTTTCCTATAAATCCTAAACGAAACGATGTCCGACAAATTTGAATACAGCAATGGAAAGCTAAAACCAATAGTAATCGAATGACATAGAGTGTTTATTCAAAAAGACTTCAGTATAGAGGGTATACACTAACAAACTTTCGCTTTTCCCAAAATAAGGTCAAAATCCCCAAAATACTATTTTTCCTATAAATCCTAAACGAAACGATGTCCCACAAATTTGAATACAGCAATGGAAAGCTAAAACCAATAGTAATCGAATGACATAGAGTTTTTATTCAAAAAGACTTCAGTATAGAGGGTATTCACTAGCAAACTTTCGCTTTTCCCAAAATAAGGTCAAAATCCCCAAAATACTATTTTTCCTATAAATCCTAAACGAAACGATGTCCCACAAATTTGAATACAGCAATGGAAAGCTAAAACCAATAGTAATCGAAGGACATAGAGTTTTTATTCAAAAAGACATCAGTATAGGGGGTATTCACTAACAAACTTTCGCTTTTCCCAAAATAAGGTCAAAATCCCCAAAATACTATTTTTCCTATAAATCCTAAACGAAACGATGTCCCACAAATTTGAATACAGCAATGGAAAGCTAAAACCAATAGTAATCGAATGACATAAAGTTTTTATTCAAAAAGACTTCAGTATAGGGGGTATTCACTAACAAACTTTCGCTTTTCCCAAAATAAGGTCAAAATCCCCGAAATACTATTTTTCCTATAAATCCTAAACGAAACGATGTCCCACAAATTTGAATACAGCAATGGAAAGCTAAAACCAATAGTAATCGAATGACATATAGTTTTTACTCAAAAAGACTTCAGTATAGGGGTATTCACTAACAAACTTTCGCTTTTCAGAAAAATAACCTAAGCAAAACGAAAAATTCGATCACGGCAATGGAGAGCCTAAAACACAGCAATGGAAAGCTAAAACCAATAGTAATCGAATGACATATAGTTTTTATTCAAAAAGACTTCAGTATAGGGGGTATTCACTAGCAAACTTTCGCTTTTCCCAAAATAAGGTCAAAATCCCCAAAATACTATTTTTCCTATAAATCCTAAACGAAACGATGTCCCTCAAATTTGAATACAGCAATGGAAAGCTAAAACCAATAGTAATCGAATGACATAGAATTTTTATTCAAAAAGACTTCAGTATAGGGGGTATTCACTAGCAAACTTTCGCTTTTCCCAAAATAAGGTCAAAATCCCCAAAATACTATTTTTCCTATAAATCCTAAACGAAACGATGTCCCACAAATTTGAATACAGCAATGGAAAGCTAAAACCAATAGTAATCGAATGACATAGAGTTTTTATTCAAAAAGACTTCAGTATAGGGGGTATTCACTAACAAACTTTCGCTTTTCCCAAAATAAGGTCAAAATCCCCAAAATACTATTTTTCCTATAAATCCTAAACGAAACGATGTCCCACAAATTTGAATACAGCAATGGAAAGCTAAAACCAATAGTAATCGAATGACATAAAGTTTTTATTCAAAAAGACTTCAGTATAGGGGGTATTCACTAACAAACTTTCGCTTTTCCCAAAATAAGGTCAAAATCCCCAAAATACTATATTTCCTATAAATCCTAAACGAAACGATGTCCCACAAATTCGAATACAGCAATGGAAAGCTAAAACCAATAGTAATCGAATGACATAGAGTGTTTATTCAAAAAGACTTTAGTATAGGGGGTATACACTAACAAACTTTCGCTTTTCCCAAAATAAGGTCAAAATCCCCAAAATACTATTTTTCCTATAAATCCTAAACGAAACGATGTCCCACAAATTTGAATACAGCAATGGAAAGCTAAAACCAATAGTAATCGAATGACATAGAGTTTTTATTCAAAAAGACTTCAGTATAGGGGGTATTCACTAGCAAACTTTCGCTTTTCCCAAAATAAGGTCAAAATCCCCAAAATACTATTTTTCCTATAAATTTTAAACGAAACGATGTCCCACAAATTTGAATACAGCAATGGAAAGCTAAAACCAATAGTAATCGAATGACATAGAGTTTTTATTCAAAAAGACATCAGTATAGGGGGTATTCACTAACAAACTTTCGCTTTTCCCAAAATAAGGTCAAAATCCCCAAAATACTATTTTTCCTATAAATCCTAAACGAAACGATGTCCCACAAATTTGAATACAGCAATGGAAAGCTAAAACCAATAGTAATCGAATGACATAGAGTGTTTATTCAAAAAGACTTCAGTATAGGGGGTATACACTAACAAACTTTCGCTTTTCCCAAAATAAGGTCAAAATCTCCAAAATACTATTTTTCCTATAAATCCTAAACGAAACGATGTCCGACAAATTTGAATACAGCAATGGAAAGCTAAAACCAATAGTAATCGAATGACATAGAGTGTTTATTCAAAAAGACTTCAGTATAGGGGGTATACACTAACAAACTTTCGCTTTTCCCAAAATAAGGTCAAAATCCCCAAAATACTATTTTTCCTATAAATCCTAAACGAAACGATGTCCCACAAATTTGAATACAGCAATGGAAAGCTAAAACCAATAGTAATCGAATGACATAGAGTTTTTATTCAAAAAGACTTCAGTATAGAGGGTATTCACTAGCAAACTTTCGCTTTTCCCAAAATAAGGTCAAAATCCCCAAAATACTATTTTTCCTATAAATCCTAAACGAAACGATGTCCCACAAATTTGAATACAGCAATGGAAAGCTAAAACCAATAGTAATCGAATGACATAGAGTTTTTATTCAAAAAGACATCAGTATAGGGGGTATTCACTAACAAACTTTCGCTTTTCCCAAAATAAGGTCAAAATCCCCAAAATACTATTTTTCCTATAAATCCTAAACGAAACGATGTCCCACAAATTTGAATACAGCAATGGAAAGCTAAAACCAATAGTAATCGAATGACATAAAGTTTTTATTCAAAAAGACTTCAGTATAGGGGGTATTCACTAACAAACTTTCGCTTTTCCCAAAATAAGGTCAAAATCCCCGAAATACTATTTTTCCTATAAATCCTAAACGAAACGATGTCCCACAAATTTGAATACAGCAATGGAAAGCTAAAACCAATGGTAATCGAATGACATATAGTTTTTACTCAAAAAGACTTCAGTATAGGGGTATTCACTAACAAACTTTCGCTTTTCAGAAAAATAACCTAAGCAAAACGAAAAATTCGATCACGGCAATGGAGAGCCTAAAACACAGCAATGGAAAGCTAAAACCAATAGTAATCGAATGACATATAGTTTTTATTCAAAAAGACTTCAGTATAGGGGGTATTCACTAGCAAACTTTCGCTTTTCCCAAAATAAGGTCAAAATCCCCAAAATACTATTTTTCCTATAAATCCTAAACGAAACGATGTCCCTCAAATTTGAATACAGCAATGGAAAGCTAAAACCAATAGTAATCGAATGACATAGAATTTTTATTCAAAAAGACTTCAGTATAGGGGGTATTCACTAGCAAACTTTCGCTTTTCCCAAAATAAGGTCAAAATCCCCAAAATACTATTTTTCCTATAAATCCTAAACGAAACGATGTCCCACAAATTTGAATTCAGCAATGGAAAGCTAAAACCAATAGTAATCGAATGACATAGAGTTTTTATTCAAAAAGACTTCAGTATAGGGGGTATTCACTAACAAACTTTCGCTTTTCCCAAAATAAGGTCAAAATCCCCAAAATACTATTTTTCCTATAAATCCTAAACGAAACGATGTCCCACAAATTTGAATACAGCAATGGAAAGCTAAAACCAATAGTAATCGAATGACATAAAGTTTTTATTCAAAAAGACTTCAGTATAGGGGGTATTCACTAACAAACTTTCGCTTTTCCCAAAATAAGGTCAAAATCCCCAAAATACTATATTTCCTATAAATCCTAAACGAAACGATGTCCCACAAATTTGAATACAGCAATGGAAAGCTAAAACCAATAGTAATCGAATGACATAGAGTGTTTATTCAAAAAGACTTTAGTATAGGGGGTATACACTAACAAACTTTCGCTTTTCCCAAAATAAGGTCAAAATCCCCAAAATACTATTTTTCCTATAAATCCTAAACGAAACGATGTCCCACAAATTTGAATACAGCAATGGAAAGCTAAAACCAATAGTAATCGAATGACATAAAGTTTTTATTCAAAAAGACTTCAGTA
This sequence comes from Phania funesta, assembly GCA_963932375.1. Classification (NCBI taxonomy): domain Eukaryota; kingdom Metazoa; phylum Arthropoda; class Insecta; order Diptera; family Tachinidae; genus Phania; species Phania funesta. The sequence goes on from OZ010654.1 coordinate 46,883,735, forward strand.
TAGGGGGTATTCACTAACAAACTTTCGCTTTTCCCAAAATAAGGTCAAAATCCCCGAAATACTATTTTTCCTATAAATCCTAAACGAAACGATGTCCCACAAATTTGAATACAGCAATGGAAAGCTAAAACCAATAGTAATCGAATGACATATAGTTTTTACTCAAAAAGACTTCAGTATAGGGGTATTCACTAACAAACTTTCGCTTTTCAGAAAAATAACCTAAGCAAAACGAAAAATTCGATCACGGCAATGGAGAGCCTAAAACACAGCAATGGAAAGCTAAAACCAATAGTAATCGAATGACATATAGTTTTTATTCAAAAAGACTTCAGTATAGGGGGTATTCACTAGCAAACTTTCGCTTTTCCCAAAATAAGGTCAAAATCCCCAAAATACTATTTTTCCTATAAATCCTAAACGAAACGATGTCCCTCAAATTTGAATACAGCAATGGAAAGCTAAAACCAATAGTAATCGAATGACATAGAATTTTTATTCAAAAAGACTTCAGTATAGGGGGTATTCACTAGCAAACTTTCGCTTTTCCCAAAATAAGGTCAAAATCCCCAAAATACTATTTTTCCTATAAATCCTAAACGAAACGATGTCCCACAAATTTGAATACAGCAATGGAAAGCTAAAACCAATAGTAATCGAATGACATAGAGTTTTTATTCAAAAAGACTTCAGTATAGGGGGTATTCACTAACAAACTTTCGCTTTTCCCAAAATAAGGTCAAAATCCCCAAAATACTATTTTTCCTATAAATCCTAAACGAAACGATGTCCCACAAATTTGAATACAGCAATGGAAAGCTAAAACCAATAGTAATCGAATGACATAAAGTTTTTATTCAAAAAGACTTCAGTATAGGGGGTATTCACTAACAAACTTTCGCTTTTCCCAAAATAAGGTCAAAATCCCCAAAATACTATATTTCCTATAAATCCTAAACGAAACGATGTCCCACAAATTTGAATACAGCAATGGAAAGCTAAAACCAATAGTAATCGAATGACATAGAGTGTTTATTCAAAAAGACTTTAGTATAGGGGGTATACACTAACAAACTTTCGCTTTTCCCAAAATAAGGTCAAAATCCCCAAAATACTATTTTTCCTATAAATCCTAAACGAAACGATGTCCCACAAATTTGAATACAGCAATGGAAAGCTAAAACCAATAGTAATCGAATGACATAGAGTGTTTATTCAAAAAGACTTTAGTATAGGGGGTATTCACTAACAAACTTTCGCTTTTCCCAAAATAAGGTCAAAATCCCCAAAATACTATTTTTCCTATAAATCCTAAACGAAACGATGTCCCACAAATTTGAATACAGCAATGGAAAGCTAAAACCAATAGTAATCGAATGACATAGAGTTTTTATTCAAAAAGACTTCAGTATAGGGGGTATTCACTAACAAACTTTCGCTTTTCCCAAAATAAGGTCAAAATCCCCAAAATACTATTTTTCCTATAAATCCTAAACGAAACGATGTCCCACAAATTTGAATACAGCAATGGAAAGCTAAAACCAATAGTAATCGAATGACATAAAGTTTTTATTCAAAAAGACTTCAGTATAGGGGGTATTCACTAACAAACTTTCGCTTTTCCCAAAATAAGGTCAAAATCCCCAAAATACTATATTTCCTATAAATCCTAAACGAAACGATGTCCCACAAATTTGAATACAGCAATGGAAAGCTAAAACCAATAGTAATCGAATGACATAGAATTTTTATTCAAAAAGACTTCAGTATAGGGGGTATTCACTAGCAAACTTTCGCTTTTCCCAAAATAAGGTCAAAATCCCCAAAATACTATTTTTCCTATAAATCCTAAACGAAACGATGTCTCACAAATTTGAATACAGCAATGGAAAGCTAAAACCAATAGTAATCGAATGACATAGAGTTTTTATTCAAAAAGACTTCAGTATAGGGGGTATTCACTAACAAACTTTCGCTTTTCCCAAAATAAGGTCAAAATCCCCAAAATACTATTTTTCCTATAAATCCTAAACGAAACGATGTCCCACAAATTTGAATACAGCAATGGAAAGCTAAAACCAATAGTAATCGAATGACATAGAGTGTTTATTCAAAAAGACTTTAGTATAGGGGGTATACACTAACAAACTTTCGCTTTTCCCAAAATAAGGTCAAAATCCCCAAAATACTATTTTTCCTATAAATCCTAAACGAAACGATGTCCCACAAATTTGAATACAGCAATGGAAAGCTAAAACCAATAGTAATCGAATGACATAGAGTTTTTATTCAAAAAGACTTCAGTATAGGGGGTATTCACTAGCAAACTTTCGCTTTTCCCAAAATAAGGTCAAAATCCCCAAAATACTATTTTTCCTATAAATCCTAAACGAAACGATGTCCCACAAATTTGAATACAGCAATGGAAAGCTAAAACCAATAGTAATCGAATGACATAGAGTTTTTATTCAAAAAGACATCAGTATAGGGGGTATTCACTAACAAACTTTCGCTTTTCCCAAAATAAGGTCAAAATCCCCAAAATACTATTTTTCCTATAAATCCTAAACGAAACGATGTCCCACAAATTTGAATACAGCAATGGAAAGCTAAAACCAATAGTAATCGAATGACATAAAGTTTTTATTCAAAAAGACTTCAGTATAGGGGGTATTCACTAACAAACTTTCGCTTTTCCCAAAATAAGGTCAAAATCCCCAAAATACTATTTTTCCTATAAATCCTAAACGAAACGATGTCCCACAAATTTGAATACAGCAGTGGAAAGCTAAAACCAATAGTAATCGAATGACATAGAGCTTTTATTCAAAAAGACTTCAGTATAGGGGGTATTCAGTAACAAACTTTCGCTTTTCCCAAAATAAGGTCAAAATCCCCAAAATACTATATTTCCTATAAATCCTAAACGAAACGATGTCCCACAAATTTGAATACAGCAATGGAAAGCTAAAACCAATAGTAATCGAATGACATAGAGTGTTTATTCAAAAAGACTTCAGTATAGGGGGTATACACTAACAAACTTTCGCTTTTCCCAAAATAAGGTCAAAATCTTCAAAATACTATTTTTCCTATAAATCCTAAACGAAACGATGTCCGACAAATTTGAATACAGCAATGGAAAGCTAAAATCAATAGTAATCGAATGACATAGAGTGTTTATTCAAAAAGACTTCAGTATAGGGGGTATACACTAACAAACTTTCGCTTTTCCCAAAATAAGGTCAAAATCCCCAAAATACTATTTTTCCTATAAATCCTAAACGAAACGATGTCCCACAAATTTTAATACAGCAATGGAAAGCTAAAACCAATAGTAATCGAATGACATAGAGTTTTTATTCAAAAAGACTTCAGTATAGAGGGTATTCACTAGCAAACTTTCGCTTTTCCCAAAATAAGGTCAAAATCCCCAAAATACTATTTTTCCTATAAATCCAAAACGAAACGATGTCCCACAAATTTGAATACAGCAATGGAAAGCTAAAACCAATGGTAATCGAATGACATAGAGTTTTTATTCAAAAAGACATCAGTATAGGGGGTATTCACTAACAAACTTTCGCTTTTCCCAAAATAAGGTCAAAATCCCCAAAATACTATTTTTCCTATAAATCCTAAACGAAACGATGTCCCACAAATTTGAATACAGCAATGGAAAGCTAAAACCAATAGTAATCGAATGACATAGAGTTTTTATTCAAAAAGACTTCAGTATAGGGGGTATTCACTAACAAACTTTCGCTTTTCCCAAAATAAGGTCAAAATCCCCAAAATACTATTTTTCCTATAAATCCTAAACGAAACGATGTCCCACAAATTTGAATACAGCAATGGAAAGCTAAAACCAATAGTAATCGAATGACATAAAGTTTTTATTCAAAAAGACTTCAGTATAGGGGGTATTCACTAACAAACTTTCGCTTTTCCCAAAATAAGGTCAAAATCCCCGAAATACTATTTTTCCTATAAATCCTAAACGAAACGATGTCCCACAAATTTGAATACAGCAATGGAAAGCTAAAACCAATAGTAATCGAATGACATATAGTTTTTACTCAAAAAGACTTCAGTATAGGGGTATTCACTAACAAACTTTCGCTTTTCAGAAAAATAACCTAAGCAAAACGAAAAATTCGATCACGGCAATGGAGAGCCTAAAACACAGCAATGGAAAGCTAAAACCAATAGTAATCGAATGACATATAGTTTTTATTCAAAAAGACTTCAGTATAGGGGGTATTCACTAGCAAACTTTCGCTTTTCCCAAAATAAGGTCAAAATCCCCAAAATACTATTTTTCCTATAAATCCTAAACGAAACGATGTCCCACAAATTTGAATACAGCAATGGAAAGCTAAAACCAATAGTAATCGAATGACATAGAATTTTTATTCAAAAAGACTTCAGTATAGGGGGTATTCACTAGCAAACTTTCGCTTTTCCCAAAATAAGGTCAAAATCCCCAAAATACTATTTTTCCTATAAATCCTAAACGAAACGATGTCCCACAAATTTGAATACAGCAATGGAAAGCTAAAACCAATAGTAATCGAATGACATAGAGTTTTTATTCAAAAAGACATCAGTATAGGGGGTATTCACTAACAAACTTTCGCTTTTCCCAAAATAAGGTCAAAATCCCCAAAATACTATTTTTCCTATAAATCCTAAACGAAACGATGTCCCACAAATTTGAATACAGCAATGGAAAGCTAAAACCAATAGTAATCGAATGACATAAAGTTTTTATTCAAAAAGACTTCAGTATAGGGGGTATTCACTAACAAACTTTCGCTTTTCCCAAAATAAGGTCAAAATCCCCGAAATACTATTTTTCCTATAAATCCTAAACGAAACGATGTCCCACAAATTTGAATACAGCAATGGAAAGCTAAAACCAATAGTAATCGAATGACATAGAGCTTTTATTCAAAAAGACTTCAGTATAGGGGGTATTCAGTAACAAACTTTCGCTTTTCCCAAAATAAGGTCAAAATCCCCAAAATACTATATTTCCTATAAATCCTAAACGAAACGATGTCCCACAAATTTGAATACAGCAGTGGAAAGCTAAAACCAATAGTAATCGAATGACATATAGTTTTTATTCAAAAAGACTTCAGTATAGGGGGTATTCACTAGCAAACTTTCGCAATGGAAAGCTAAAACCAATAGTAATCGAATGACATAGAGTTTTTATTCAAAAAGACTTCAGTATAGGGGGTATTCACTAGCAAACTTTCGCTTTTCCCAAAATAAGGTCAAAATCCCCAAAATACTATTTTTCCTATAAATCCTAAACGAAACGATGTCCCACAAATTTGAATACAGCAATGGAAAGCTAAAACCAATAGTAATCGAATGACATAAAGTTTTTATTCAAAAAGACTTCAGTATAGGGGGTATTCACTAACAAACTTTCGCTTTTCCCAAAATAAGGTCAAAATCCCCAAAATACTATTTTTCCTATAAATCCTAAACGAAACGATGTCCCACAAATTTGAATACAGCAGTAGAAAGCTAAAACCAATAGTAATCGAATGACATAGAGCTTTTATTCAAAAAGACTTCAGTATAGGGGGTATTCAGTAACAAACTTTCGCTTTTCCCAAAATAAGGTCAAAATCCCCAAAATACTATATTTCCTATAAATCCTAAACGAAACGATGTCCCACAAATTTGAATACAGCAATGGAAAGCTAAAACCAATAGTAATCGAATGACATAGAGTGTTTATTCAAAAAGACTTCAGTATAGGGGGTATACACTAACAAACTTTCGCTTTTCCCAAAATAAGGTCAAAATCCCCAAAATACTATTTTTCCTATAAATCCTAAACGAAACGATGTCCCACAAATTTTAATACAGCAATGGAAAGCTAAAACCAATAGTAATCGAATGACATAGAGTTTTTATTCAAAAAGACTTCAGTATAGAGGGTATTCACTAGCAAACTTTCGCTTTTCCCAAAATAAGGTCAAAATCCCCAAAATACTATTTTTCCTATAAATCCTAAACGAAACGATGTCCCACAAATTTGAATACAGCAATGGAAAGCTAAAACCAATAGTAATCGAATGACATAGAGTTTTTATTCAAAAAGACATCAGTATAGGGGGTATTCACTAACAAACTTTCGCTTTTCCCAAAATAAGGTCAAAATCCCCAAAATACTATTTTTCCTATAAATCCTAAACGAAACGATGTCCCACAAATTTGAATACAGCAATGGAAAGCTAAAACCAATAGTAATCGAATGACATAAAGTTTTTATTCAAAAAGACTTCAGTATAGGGGGTATTCACTAACAAACTTTCGCTTTTCCCAAAATAAGGTCAAAATCCCCGAAATACTATTTTTCCTATAAATCCTAAACGAAACGATGTCCCACAAATTTGAATACAGCAATGGAAAGCTAAAACCAATAGTAATCGAATGACATATAGTTTTTACTCAAAAAGACTTCAGTATAGGGGTATTCACTAACAAACTTTCGCTTTTCAGAAAAATAACCTAAGCAAAACGAAAAATTCGATCACGGCAATGGAGAGCCTAAAACACAGCAATGGAAAGCTAAAACCAATAGTAATCGAATGACATATAGTTTTTATTCAAAAAGACTTCAGTATAGGGGGTATTCACTAGCAAACTTTCGCTTTTCCCAAAATAAGGTCAAAATCCCCAAAATACTATTTTTCCTATAAATCCTAAACGAAACGATGTCCCACAAATTTGAATACAGCAATGGAAAGCTAAAACCAATAGTAATCGAATGACATAGAATTTTTATTCAAAAAGACTTCAGTATAGGGGGTATTCACTAGCAAACTTTCGCTTTTCCCAAAATAAGGTCAAAATCCCCAAAATACTATTTTTCCTATAAATCCTAAACGAAACGATGTCCCACAAATTTGAATACAGCAATGGAAAGCTAAAACCAATAGTAATCGAATGACATAGAGTTTTTATTCAAAAAGACATCAGTATAGGGGGTATTCACTAACAAACTTTCGCTTTTCCCAAAATAAGGTCAAAATCCCCAAAATACTATTTTTCCTATAAATCCTAAACGAAACGATGTCCCACAAATTTGAATACAGCAATGGAAAGCTAAAACCAATAGTAATCGAATGACATAAAGTTTTTATTCAAAAAGACTTCAGTATAGGGGGTATTCACTAACAAACTTTCGCTTTTCCCAAAATAAGGTCAAAATCCCCGAAATACTATTTTTCCTATAAATCCTAAACGAAACGATGTCCCACAAATTTGAATACAGCAATGGAAAGCTAAAACCAATAGTAATCGAATGACATAGAGCTTTTATTCAAAAAGACTTCAGTATAGGGGGTATTCAGTAACAAACTTTCGCTTTTCCCAAAATAAGGTCAAAATCCCCAAAATACTATATTTCCTATAAATCCTAAACGAAACGATGTCCCACAAATTTGAATACAGCAGTGGAAAGCTAAAACCAATAGTAATCGAATGACATATAGTTTTTATTCAAAAAGACATCAGTATAGGGGGTATTCACTAACAAACTTTCGCTTTTCCCAAAATAAGGTCAAAATCCCCAAAATACTATTTTTCCTATAAATCCTAAACGAAACGATGTCCCACAAATTTGAATACAGCAATGGAAAGCTAAAACCAATAGTAATCGAATGACATAGAGCTTTTATTCAAAAAGACTTCAGTATAGGGGGTATTCAGTAACAAACTTTCGCTTTTCCCAAAATAAGGTCAAAATCCCCAAAATACTATATTTCCTATAAATCCTAAACGAAACGATGTCCCACAAATTTGAATACAGCAGTGGAAAGCTAAAACCAATAGTAATCGAATGACATAGAGCTTTTATTCAAAAAGACTTCAGTATAGGGGTATTCACTAACAAACTTTCGCTTTTCAGAAAAATAACCTAAGCAAAACGAAAAATTCGATCACGGCAATGGAGAGCCTAAAACACAGCAATGGAAAGCTAAAACCAATAGTAATCGAATGACATATAGTTTTTATTCAAAAAGACATCAGTATAGGGGGTATTCACTAACAAACTTTCGCTTTTCCCAAAATAAGGTCAAAATCCCCAAAATACTATTTTTCCTATAAATCCTAAACGAAACGATGTCCCACAAATTTGAATACAGCAATGGAAAGCTAAAACCAATAGTAATCGAATGACATAAAGTTTTTATTCAAAAAGACTTCAGTATAGGGGGTATTCACTAACAAACTTTCGCTTTTCCCAAAATAAGGTCAAAATCCCCAAAATACTATTTTTCCTATAAATCCTAAACGAAACGATGTCCCACAAATTTGAATACAGCAGTGGAAAGCTAAAACCAATAGTAATCGAATGACATAGAGCTTTTTTTCAAAAAGACTTCAGTATAGGGGGTATTCAGTAACAAACTTTCGCTTTTCCCAAAATAAGGTCAAAATCCCCAAAATACTATATTTCCTATAAATCCTAAACGAAACGATGTCCCACAAATTTGAATACAGCAATGGAAAGCTAAAACCAATAGTAATCGAATGACATAGAGTGTTTATTCAAAAAGACTTCAGTATAGGGGGTATACACTAACAAACTTTCGCTTTTCCCAAAATAAGTTCAAAATCTTCAAAATACTATTTTTCCTATAAATCCTAAACGAAACGATGTCCGACAAATTTGAATACAGCAATGGAAAGCTAAAACCAATAGTAATCGAATGACATAGAGTGTTTATTCAAAAAGACTTCAGTATAGGGGGTATACACTAACAAACTTTCGCTTTTCCCAAAATAAGGTCAAAATCCCCAAAATACTATTTTTCCTATAAATCCTAAACGAAACGATGTCCCACAAATTTTAATACAGCAATGGAAAGCTAAAACCAATAGTAATCGAATGACATAGAGTTTTTATTCAAAAAGACTTCAGTATAGAGGGTATTCACTACCAAACTTTCGCTTTTCCCAAAATAAGGTCAAAATCCCCAAAATACTATTTTTCCTATAAATCCTAAACGAAACGATGTCCCACAAATTTGAATACAGCAATGGAAAGCTAAAACCAATAGTAATCGAATGACATAGAGTTTTTATTCAAAAAGACATCAGTATAGGGGGTTTTCACTAACAAACTTTCGCTTTTCCCAAAATAAGGTCAAAATCCCCAAAATACTATTTTTCCTATAAATCCTAAACGAAACGATGTCCCACAAATTTGAATACAGCAATGGAAAGCTAAAACCAATAGTAATCGAATGACATAAAGTTTTTATTCAAAAAGACTTCAGTATAGGGGGTATTCACTAACAAACTTTCGCTTTTCCCAAAATAAGGTCAAAATCCCCGAAATACTATTTTTCCTATAAATCCTAAACGAAACGATGTCCCACAAATTTGAATACAGCAATGGAAAGCTAAAACCAATAGTAATCGAACGACATATAGTTTTTACTCAAAAAGACTTCAGTATAGGGGTATTCACTAACAAACTTTCGCTTTTCAGAAAAATAACCTAAGCAAAACGAAAAATTCGATCACGGCAATGGAGAGCCTAAAACACAGCAATGGAAAGCTAAAACCAATAGTAATCGAATGACATATAGTTTTTATTCAAAAAGACTTCAGTATAGGGGGTATTCACTAGCAAACTTTCGCTTTTCCCAAAATAAGGTCAAAATCCCCAAAATACTATTTTTCCTATAAATCCTAAACGAAACGATGTCCCACAAATTTGAATACAGCAATGGAAAGCTAAAACCAATAGTAATCGAATGACATAGAATTTTTATTCAAAAAGACTTCAGTATAGGGGGTATTCACTAGCAAACTTTCGCTTTTCCCAAAATAAGGTCAAAATCCCCAAAATACTATTTTTCCTATAAATCCTAAACGAAACGATGTCCCACAAATTTGAATACAGCAATGGAAAGCTAAAACCAATAGTAATCGAATGACATAGAGTTTTTATTCAAAAAGACATCAGTATAGGGGGTATTCACTAACAAACTTTCGCTTTTCCCAAAATAAGGTCAAAATCCCCAAAATACTATTTTTCCTATAAATCCTAAACGAAACGATGTCCCACAAATTTGAATACAGCAATGGAAAGCTAAAACCAATAGTAATCGAATGACATAAAGTTTTTATTCAAAAAGACTTCAGTATAGGGGGTATTCACTAACAAACTTTCGCTTTTCCCAAAATAAGGTCAAAATCCCCGAAATACTATTTTTCCTATAAATCCTAAACGAAACGATGTCCCACAAATTTGAATACAGCAATGGAAAGCTAAAACCAATAGTAATCGAATGACATAGAGCTTTTATTCAAAAAGACTTCAGTATAGGGGGTATTCAGTAACAAACTTTCGCTTTTCCCAAAATAAGGTCAAAATCCCCAAAATACTATATTTCCTATAAATCCTAAACGAAACGATGTCCCACAAATTTGAATACAGCAGTGGAAAGCTAAAACCAATAGTAATCGAATGACATATAGTTTTTATTCAAAAAGACTTCAGTATAGGGGGTATTCACTAGCAAACTTTCGCTTTTCCCAAAATAAGGTCAAAATCCCCAAAATACTATATTTCCTATAAATCCTAAACGAAACGATGTCCCACAAATTTGAATACAGCAGTGGAAAGCTAAAACCAATAGTAATCGAATGACATAGAGCTTTTATTTAAAAAGACTTCAGTATAGGGGGTATTCAGTAACAAACTTTCGCTTTTCCCAAAATAAGGTCAAAATCCCCAAAATACTATATTTCCTATAAATCCTAAACGAAACGATGTCCCACAAATTTGAATACAGCAGTGGAAAGCTAAAACCAATAGTAATCGAATGACATAGAGCTTTTATTCAAAAAGACATCAGTATAGGGGGTATTCACTAACAAACTTTCGCTTTTCCCAAAATAAGGTCAAAATCCCCAAAATACTATTTTTCCTATAAATCCTAAACGAAACGATGTCCCACAAATTTGAATACAGCAATGGAAAGCTAAAACCAATAGTAATCGAATGACATAGAGTTTTTATTCAAAAAGACTTCAGTATAGAGGGTATTCACTAGCAAACTTTCGCTTTTCCCAAAATAAGGTCAAAATCCCCAAAATACTATATTTCCTATAAATCCTAAACGAAACGATGTCCCACAAATTTGAATACAGCAGTGGAAAGCTAAAACCAATAGTAATCGAATGACATAGAGCTTTTATTCAAAAAGACTTCAGTATAGGGGGTATTCACTAACAAACTTTCGCTTTTCCCAAAATAAGGTCAAAATCCCCGAAATACTATTTTTCCTATAAATCCTAAACGAAACGATGTCCCACAAATTTGAATACAGCAATGGAAAGCTAAAACCAATAGTAATCGAATGACATATAGTTTTTACTCAAAAAGACTTCAGTATAGGGGTATTCACTAACAAACTTTCGCTTTTCAGAAAAATAACCTAAGCAAAACGAAAAATTCGATCACGGCAATGGAGAGCCTAAAACACAGCAATGGAAAGCTAAAACCAATAGTAATCGAATGACATATAGTTTTTATTCAAAAAAACTTCAGTATAGGGGGTATTCACTAGCAAACTTTCGCTTTTCCCAAAATAAGGTCAAAATCCCCAAAATACTATTTTTCCTATAAATCCTAAACGAAACGATGTCCCACAAATTTGAATACAGCAATGGAAAGCTAAAACCAATAGTAATCGAATGACATAGAATTTTTATTCAAAAAGACTTCAGTATAGGGGGTATTCACTAGCAAACTTTCGCTTTTCCCAAAATAAGGTCAAAATCCCCAAAATACTATTTTTCCTATAAATCCTAAACGAAACGATGTCCCACAAATTTGAATACAGCAATGGAAAGCTAAAACCAATAGTAATCGAATGACATAGAGTTTTTATTCAAAAAGACATCAGTATAGGGGGTATTCACTAACAAACTTTCGCTTTTCCCAAAATAAGGTCAAAATCCCCAAAATACTATTTTTCCTATAAATCCTAAACGAAACGATGTCCCACAAATTTGAATACAGCAATGGAAAGCTAAAACCAATAGTAATCGAATGACATAAAGTTTTTATTCAAAAAGACTTCAGTATAGGGGGTATTCACTAACAAACTTTCGCTTTTCCCAAAATAAGGTCAAAATCCCCGAAATACTATTTTTCCTATAAATCCTAAACGAAACGATGTCCCACAAATTTGAATACAGCAGTGGAAAGCTAAAACCAATAGTAATCGAATGACATAGAGCTTTTATTCAAAAAGACTTCAGTATAGGGGGTATTCACTAACAAACTTTCGCTTTTCCCAAAATAAGGTCAAAATCCCCGAAATACTATTTTTCCTATAAATCCTAAACGAAACGATGTCCCACAAATTTGAATACAGCAATGGAAAGCTAAAACCAATAGTAATCGAATGACATATAGTTTTTACTCAAAAAGACTTCAGTATAGGGGTATTCACTAACAAACTTTCGCTTTTCAGAAAAATAACCTAAGCAAAACGAAAAATTCGATCACGGCAATGGAGAGCCTAAAACACAGCAATGGAAAGCTAAAACCAATAGTAATCGAATGACATATAGTTTTTATTCAAAAAGACTTCAGTATAGGGGGTATTCACTAGCAAACTTTCGCTTTTCCCAAAATAAGGTCAAAATCCCCAAAATACTATTTTTCCTATAAATCCTAAACGAAACGATGTCCCACAAATTTGAATACAGCAATGGAAAGCTAAAACCAATAGTAATCGAATGACATAGAATTTTTATTCAAAAAGACTTCAGTATAGGGGGTATTCACTAGCAAACTTTCGCTTTTCCCAAAATAAGGTCAAAATCCCCAAAATACTATTTTTCCTATAAATCCTAAACGAAACGATGTCCCACAAATTTGAATACAGCAATGGAAAGCTAAAACCAATAGTAATCGAATGACATAGAGTTTTTATTCAAAAAGACATCAGTATAGGGGGTATTCACTAACAAACTTTCGCTTTTCCCAAAATAAGGTCAAAATCCCCAAAATACTATTTTTCCTATAAATCCTAAACGAAACGATGTCCCACAAATTTGAATACAGCAATGGAAAGCTAAAACCAATAGTAATCGAATGACATAGAGTGTTTATTCAAAAAGACTTCAGTATAGGGGGTATACACTAACAAACTTTCGCTTTTCCCAAAATAAGGTCAAAATCTTCAAAATACTATTTTTCCTATAAATCCTAAACGAAACGATGTCCGACAAATTTGAATACAGCAATGGAAAGCTAAAACCAATAGTAATCGAATGACATAGCGTGTTTATTCAAAAAGACTTCAGTATAGGGGGTATACACTAACAAACTTTCGCTTTTCCCAAAATAAGGTCAAAATCCCCAAAATACTATTTTTCCTATAAATCCTAAACGAAACGATGTCCCACAAATTTTAATACAGCAATGGAAAGCTAAAACCAATAGTAATCGAATGACATAGAGTTTTTATTCAAAAAGACTTCAGTATAGAGGGTATTCACTACCAAACTTTCGCTTTTCCCAAAATAAGGTCAAAATCCCCAAAATACTATTTTTCCTATAAATCCTAAACGAAACGATGTCCCACAAATTTGAATACAGCAATGGAAAGCTAAAACCAATAGTAATCGAATGACATAGAGTTTTTATTCAAAAAGACATCAGTATAGGGGGTTTTCACTAACAAACTTTCGCTTTTCCCAAAATAAGGTCAAAATCCCCAAAATACTATTTTTCCTATAAATCCTAAACGAAACGATGTCCCACAAATTTGAATACAGCAATGGAAAGCTAAAACCAATAGTAATCGAATGACATAAAGTTTTTATTCAAAAAGACTTCAGTATAGGGGGTATTCACTAACAAACTTTCGCTTTTCCCAAAATAAGGTCAAAATCCCCGAAATACTATTTTTCCTATAAATCCTAAACGAAACGATGTCCCACAAATTTGAATACAGCAATGGAAAGCTAAAACCAATAGTAATCGAACGACATATAGTTTTTACTCAAAAAGACTTCAGTATAGGGGTATTCACTAACAAACTTTCGCTTTTCAGAAAAATAACCTAAGCAAAACGAAAAATTCGATCACGGCAATGGAGAGCCTAAAACACAGCAATGGAAAGCTAAAACCAATAGTAATCGAATGACATATAGTTTTTATTCAAAAAGACTTCAGTATAGGGGGTATTCACTAGCAAACTTTCGCTTTTCCCAAAATAAGGTCAAAATCCCCAAAATACTATTTTTCCTATAAATCCTAAACGAAACGATGTCCCACAAATTTGAATACAGCAATGGAAAGCTAAAACCAATAGTAATCGAATGACATAGAATTTTTATTCAAAAAGACTTCAGTATAGGGGGTATTCACTAGCAAACTTTCGCTTTTCCCAAAATAAGGTCAAAATCCCCAAAATACTATTTTTCCTATAAATCCTAAACGAAACGATGTCCCACAAATTTGAATACAGCAATGGAAAGCTAAAACCAATAGTAATCGAATGACATAGAGTTTTTATTCAAAAAGACATCAGTATAGGGGGTATTCACTAACAAACTTTCGCTTTTCCCAAAATAAGGTCAAAATCCCCAAAATACTATTTTTCCTATAAATCCTAAACGAAACGATGTCCCACAAATTTGAATACAGCAATGGAAAGCTAAAACCAATAGTAATCGAATGACATAAAGTTTTTATTCAAAAAGACTTCAGTATAGGGGGTATTCACTAACAAACTTTCGCTTTTCCCAAAATAAGGTCAAAATCCCCGAAATACTATTTTTCCTATAAATCCTAAACGAAACGATGTCCCACAAATTTGAATACAGCAATGGAAAGCTAAAACCAATAGTAATCGAATGACATAGAGCTTTTATTCAAAAAGACTTCAGTATAGGGGGTATTCAGTAACAAACTTTCGCTTTTCCCAAAATAAGGTCAAAATCCCCAAAATACTATATTTCCTATAAATCCTAAACGAAACGATGTCCCACAAATTTGAATACAGCAGTGGAAAGCTAAAACCAATAGTAATCGAATGACATATAGTTTTTATTCAAAAAGACTTCAGTATAGGGGGTATTCACTAGCAAACTTTCGCTTTTCCCAAAATAAGGTCAAAATCCCCAAAATACTATATTTCCTATAAATCCTAAACGAAACGATGTCCCACAAATTTGAATACAGCAGTGGAAAGCTAAAACCAATAGTAATCGAATGACATAGAGCTTTTATTTAAAAAGACTTCAGTATAGGGGGTATTCAGTAACAAACTTTCGCTTTTCCCAAAATAAGGTCAAAATCCCCAAAATACTATATTTCCTATAAATCCTAAACGAAACGATGTCCCACAAATTTGAATACAGCAGTGGAAAGCTAAAACCAATAGTAATCGAATGACATAGAGCTTTTATTCAAAAAGACATCAGTATAGGGGGTATTCACTAACAAACTTTCGCTTTTCCCAAAATAAGGTCAAAATCCCCAAAATACTATTTTTCCTATAAATCCTAAACGAAACGATGTCCCACAAATTTGAATACAGCAATGGAAAGCTAAAACCAATAGTAATCGAATGACATAGAGTTTTTATTCAAAAAGACTTCAGTATAGAGGGTATTCACTAGCAAACTTTCGCTTTTCCCAAAATAAGGTCAAAATCCCCAAAATACTATATTTCCTATAAATCCTAAACGAAACGATGTCCCACAAATTTGAATACAGCAGTGGAAAGCTAAAACCAATAGTAATCGAATGACATAGAGCTTTTATTCAAAAAGACTTCAGTATAGGGGGTATTCACTAACAAACTTTCGCTTTTCCCAAAATAAGGTCAAAATCCCCGAAATACTATTTTTCCTATAAATCCTAAACGAAACGATGTCCCACAAATTTGAATACAGCAATGGAAAGCTAAAACCAATAGTAATCGAATGACATATAGTTTTTACTCAAAAAGACTTCAGTATAGGGGTATTCACTAACAAACTTTCGCTTTTCAGAAAAATAACCTAAGCAAAACGAAAAATTCGATCACGGCAATGGAGAGCCTAAAACACAGCAATGGAAAGCTAAAACCAATAGTAATCGAATGACATATAGTTTTTATTCAAAAAGACTTCAGTATAGGGGGTATTCACTAGCAAACTTTCGCTTTTCCCAAAATAAGGTCAAAATCCCCAAAATACTATTTTTCCTATAAATCCTAAACGAAACGATGTCCCACAAATTTGAATACAGCAATGGAAAGCTAAAACCAATAGTAATCGAATGACATAGAATTTTTATTCAAAAAGACTTCAGTATAGGGGGTATTCACTAGCAAACTTTCGCTTTTCCCAAAATAAGGTCAAAATCCCCAAAATACTATTTTTCCTATAAATCCTAAACGAAACGATGTCCCACAAATTTGAATACAGCAATGGAAAGCTAAAACCAATAGTAATCGAATGACATAGAGTTTTTATTCAAAAAGACATCAGTATAGGGGGTATTCACTAACAAACTTTCGCTTTTCCCAAAATAAGGTCAAAATCCCCAAAATACTATTTTTCCTATAAATCCTAAACGAAACGATGTCCCACAAATTTGAATACAGCAATGGAAAGCTAAAACCAATAGTAATCGTATGACATAAAGTTTTTATTCAAAAAGACTTCAGTATAGGGGGTATTCACTAACAAACTTTCGCTTTTCCCAAAATAAGGTCAAAATCCCCGAAATACTATTTTTCCTATAAATCCTAAACGAAACGATGTCCCACAAATTTGAATACAGCAATGGAAAGCTAAAACCAATAGTAATCGAATGACATAGAGCTTTTATTCAAAAAGACTTCAGTATAGGGGGTATTCAGTAACAAACTTTCGCTTTTCCCAAAATAAGGTCAAAATCCCCAAAATACTATATTTCCTATAAATCCTAAACGAAACGATGTCCCACAAATTTGAATACAGCAGTGGAAAGCTAAAACCAATAGTAATCGAATGACATAGAGCTTTTATTCAAAAAGACTTCAGTATAGGGGTATTCACTAACAAACTTTCGCTTTTCAGAAAAATAACCTAAGCAAAACGAAAAATTCGATCACGGCAATGGAGAGCCTAAAACACAGCAATGGAAAGCTAAAACCAATAGTAATCGAATGACATATAGTTTTTATTCAAAAAGACATCAGTATAGGGGGTATTCACTAACAAACTTTCGCTTTTCCCAAAATAAGGTCAAAATCCCCAAAATACTATTTTTCCTATAAATCCTAAACGAAACGATGTCCCACAAATTTGAATACAGCAATGGAAAGCTAAAACCAATAGTAATCGAATGACATAAAGTTTTTATTCAAAAAGACTTCAGTATAGGGGGTATTCACTAACAAACTTTCGCTTTTCCCAAAATAAGGTCAAAATCCCCAAAATACTATTTTTCCTATAAATCCTAAACGAAACGATGTCCCACAAATTTGAATACAGCAGTGGAAAGCTAAAACCAATAGTAATCGAATGACATAGAGCTTTTATTCAAAAAGACTTCAGTATAGGGGGTATTCAGTAACAAACTTTCGCTTTTCCCAAAATAAGGTCAAAATCCCCAAAATACTATATTTCCTATAAATCCTAAACGAAACGATGTCCCACAAATTTGAATACAGCAATGGAAAGCTAAAACCAATAGTAATCGAATGACATAGAGTGTTTATTCAAAAAGACTTCAGTATAGGGGGTATACACTAACAAACTTTCGCTTTTCCCAAAATAAGGTCAAAATCTTCAAAATACTATTTTTCCTATAAATCCTAAACGAAACGATGTCCGACAAATTTGAATACAGCAATGGAAAGCTAAAACCAATAGTAATCGAATGACATAGAGTGTTTATTCAAAAAGACTTCAGTATAGGGGGTATACACTAACAAACTTTCGCTTTTCCCAAAATAAGGTCAAAATCCCCAAAATACTATTTTTCCTATAAATCCTAAACGAAACGATGTCCCACAAATTTTAATACAGCAATGGAAAGCTAAAACCAATAGTAATCGAATGACATAGAGTTTTTATTCAAAAAGACTTCAGTATAGAGGGTATTCACTAGCAAACTTTCGCTTTTCCCAAAATAAGGTCAAAATCCCCAAAATACTATTTTTCCTATAAATCCTAAACGAAACGATGTCCCACAAATTTGAATACAGCAATGGAAAGCTAAAACCAATAGTAATCGAATGACATAGAGTTTTTATTCAAAAAGACATCAGTATAGGGGGTTTTCACTAACAAACTTTCGCTTTTCCCAAAATAAGGTCAAAATCCCCAAAATACTATTTTTCCTATAAATCCTAAACGAAACGATGTCCCACAAATTTGAATACAGCAATGGAAAGCTAAAACCAATAGTAATCGAATGACATAAAGTTTTTATTCAAAAAGACTTCAGTATAGGGGGTATTCACTAACAAACTTTCGCTTTTCCCAAAATAAGGTCAAAATCCCCGAAATACTATTTTTCCTATAAATCCTAAACGAAACGATGTCCCACAAATTTGAATACAGCAATGGAAAGCTAAAACCAATAGTAATCGAACGACATATAGTTTTTACTCAAAAAGACTTCAGTATAGGGGTATTCACTAACAAACTTTCGCTTTTCAGAAAAATAACCTAAGCAAAACGAAAAATTCGATCACGGCAATGGAGAGCCTAAAACACAGCAATGGAAAGCTAAAACCAATAGTAATCGAATGACATATAGTTTTTATTCAAAAAGACATCAGTATAGGGGGTATTCACTAACAAACTTTCGCTTTTCCCAAAATAAGGTCAAAATCCCCAAAATACTATTTTTCCTATAAATCCTAAACGAAACGATGTCCCACAAATTTGAATACAGCAATGGAAAGCTAAAACCAATAGTAATCGAATGACATAGAATTTTTATTCAAAAAGACTTCAGTATAGGGGGTATTCACTAGCAAACTTTCGCTTTTCCCAAAATAAGGTCAAAATCCCCAAAATACTATTTTTCCTATAAATCCTAAACGAAACGATGTCCCACAAATTTGAATACAGCAATGGAAAGCTAAAACCAATAGTAATCGAATGACATAGAGTTTTTATTCAAAAAGACATCAGTATAGGGGGTATTCACTAACAAACTTTCGCTTTTCCCAAAATAAGGTCAAAATCCCCAAAATACTATTTTTCCTATAAATCCTAAACGAAACGATGTCCCACAAATTTGAATACAGCAATGGAAAGCTAAAACCAATAGTAATCGAATGACATAAAGTTTTTATTCAAAAAGACTTCAGTATAGGGGGTATTCACTAACAAACTTTCGCTTTTCCCAAAATAAGGTCAAAATCCCCGAAATACTATTTTTCCTATAAATCCTAAACGAAACGATGTCCCACAAATTTGAATACAGCAATGGAAAGCTAAAACCAATAGTAATCGAATGACATAGAGCTTTTATTCAAAAAGACTTCAGTATAGGGGGTATTCAGTAACAAACTTTCGCTTTTCCCAAAATAAGGTCAAAATCCCCAAAATACTATATTTCCTATAAATCCTAAACGAAACGATGTCCCACAAATTTGAATACAGCAGTGGAAAGCTAAAACCAATAGTAATCGAATGACATATAGTTTTTATTCAAAAAGACTTCAGTATAGGGGGTATTCACTAGCAAACTTTCGCTTTTCCCAAAATAAGGTCAAAATCCCCAAAATACTATATTTCCTATAAATCCTAAACGAAACGATGTCCCACAAATTTGAATACAGCAGTGGAAAGCTAAAACCAATAGTAATCGAATGACATAGAGCTTTTATTTAAAAAGACTTCAGTATAGGGGGTATTCAGTAACAAACTTTCGCTTTTCCCAAAATAAGGTCAAAATCCCCAAAATACTATATTTCCTATAAATCCTAAACGAAACGATGTCCCACAAATTTGAATACAGCAGTGGAAAGCTAAAACCAATAGTAATCGAATGACATAGAGCTTTTATTCAAAAAGACATCAGTATAGGGGGTATTCACTAACAAACTTTCGCTTTTCCCAAAATAAGGTCAAAATCCCCAAAATACTATTTTTCCTATAAATCCTAAACGAAACGATGTCCCACAAATTTGAATACAGCAATGGAAAGCTAAAACCAATAGTAATCGAATGACATAGAGTTTTTATTCAAAAAGACTTCAGTATAGAGGGTATTCACTAGCAAACTTTCGCTTTTCCCAAAATAAGGTCAAAATCCCCAAAATACTATATTTCCTATAAATCCTAAACGAAACGATGTCCCACAAATTTGAATACAGCAGTGGAAAGCTAAAACCAATAGTAATCGAATGACATAGAGCTTTTATTCAAAAAGACTTCAGTATAGGGGGTATTCACTAACAAACTTTCGCTTTTCCCAAAATAAGGTCAAAATCCCCGAAATACTATTTTTCCTATAAATCCTAAACGAAACGATGTCCCACAAATTTGAATACAGCAATGGAAAGCTAAAACCAATAGTAATCGAATGACATATAGTTTTTACTCAAAAAGACTTCAGTATAGGGGTATTCACTAACAAACTTTCGCTTTTCAGAAAAATAACCTAAGCAAAACGAAAAATTCGATCACGGCAATGGAGAGCCTAAAACACAGCAATGGAAAGCTAAAACCAATAGTAATCGAATGACATATAGTTTTTATTCAAAAAGACTTCAGTATAGGGGGTATTCACTAGCAAACTTTCGCTTTTCCCAAAATAAGGTCAAAATCCCCAAAATACTATTTTTCCTATAAATCCTAAACGAAACGATGTCCCACAAATTTGAATACAGCAATGGAAAGCTAAAACCAATAGTAATCGAATGACATAGAATTTTTATTCAAAAAGACTTCAGTATAGGGGGTATTCACTAGCAAACTTTCGCTTTTCCCAAAATAAGGTCAAAATCCCCAAAATACTATTTTTCCTATAAATCCTAAACGAAACGATGTCCCACAAATTTGAATACAGCAATGGAAAGCTAAAACCAATAGTAATCGAATGACATAGAGTTTTTATTCAAAAAGACATCAGTATAGGGGGTATTCACTAACAAACTTTCGCTTTTCCCAAAATAAGGTCAAAATCCCCAAAATACTATTTTTCCTATAAATCCTAAACGAAACGATGTCCCACAAATTTGAATACAGCAATGGAAAGCTAAAACCAATAGTAATCGAATGACATAAAGTTTTTATTCAAAAAGACTTCAGTATAGGGGGTATTCACTAACAAACTTTCGCTTTTCCCAAAATAAGGTCAAAATCCCCGAAATACTATTTTTCCTATAAATCCTAAACGAAACGATGTCCCACAAATTTGAATACAGCAATGGAAAGCTAAAACCAATAGTAATCGAATGACATAGAGCTTTTATTCAAAAAGACTTCAGTATAGGGGGTATTCAGTAACAAACTTTCGCTTTTCCCAAAATAAGGTCAAAATCCCCAAAATACTATATTTCCTATAAATCCTAAACGAAACGATGTCCCACAAATTTGAATACAGCAGTGGAAAGCTAAAACCAATAGTAATCGAATGACATAGAGCTTTTATTCAAAAAGACTTCAGTATAGGGGTATTCACTAACAAACTTTCGCTTTTCAGAAAAATAACCTAAGCAAAACGAAAAATTCGATCACGGCAATGGAGAGCCTAAAACACAGCAATGGAAAGCTAAAACCAATAGTAATCGAATGACATATAGTTTTTATTCAAAAAGACATCAGTATAGGGGGTATTCACTAACAAACTTTCGCTTTTCCCAAAATAAGGTCAAAATCCCCAAAATACTATTTTTCCTATAAATCCTAAACGAAACGATGTCCCACAAATTTGAATACAGCAATGGAAAGCTAAAACCAATAGTAATCGAATGACATAAAGTTTTTATTCAAAAAGACTTCAGTATAGGGGGTATTCACTAACAAACTTTCGCTTTTCCCAAAATAAGGTCAAAATCCCCAAAATACTATTTTTCCTATAAATCCTAAACGAAACGATGTCCCACAAATTTGAATACAGCAGTGGAAAGCTAAAACCAATAGTAATCGAATGACATAGAGCTTTTATTCAAAAAGACTTCAGTATAGGGGGTATTCAGTAACAAACTTTCGCTTTTCCCAAAATAAGGTCAAAATCCCCAAAATACTATATTTCCTATAAATCCTAAACGAAACGATGTCCCACAAATTTGAATACAGCAATGGAAAGCTAAAACCAATAGTAATCGAATGACATAGAGTGTTTATTCAAAAAGACTTCAGTATAGGGGGTATACACTAACAAACTTTCGCTTTTCCCAAAATAAGGTCAAAATCTTCAAAATACTATTTTTCCTATAAATCCTAAACGAAACGATGTCCGACAAATTTGAATACAGCAATGGAAAGCTAAAACCAATAGTAATCGAATGACATAGAGTGTTTATTCAAAAAGACTTCAGTATAGGGGGTATACACTAACAAACTTTCGCTTTTCCCAAAATAAGGTCAAAATCCCCAAAATACTATTTTTCCTATAAATCCTAAACGAAACGATGTCCCACAAATTTTAATACAGCAATGGAAAGCTAAAACCAATAGTAATCGAATGACATAGAGTTTTTATTCAAAAAGACTTCAGTATAGAGGGTATTCACTAGCAAACTTTCGCTTTTCCCAAAATAAGGTCAAAATCCCCAAAATACTATTTTTCCTATAAATCCTAAACGAAACGATGTCCCACAAATTTGAATACAGCAATGGAAAGCTAAAACCAATAGTAATCGAATGACATAGAGTTTTTATTCAAAAAGACATCAGTATAGGGGGTTTTCACTAACAAACTTTCGCTTTTCCCAAAATAAGGTCAAAATCCCCAAAATACTATTTTTCCTATAAATCCTAAACGAAACGATGTCCCACAAATTTGAATACAGCAATGGAAAGCTAAAACCAATAGTAATCGAATGACATAAAGTTTTTATTCAAAAAGACTTCAGTATAGGGGGTATTCACTAACAAACTTTCGCTTTTCCCAAAATAAGGTCAAAATCCCCGAAATACTATTTTTCCTATAAATCCTAAACGAAACGATGTCCCACAAATTTGAATACAGCAATGGAAAGCTAAAACCAATAGTAATCGAACGACATATAGTTTTTACTCAAAAAGACTTCAGTATAGGGGTATTCACTAACAAACTTTCGCTTTTCAGAAAAATAACCTAAGCAAAACGAAAAATTCGATCACGGCAATGGAGAGCCTAAAACACAGCAATGGAAAGCTAAAACCAATAGTAATCGAATGACATATAGTTTTTATTCAAAAAGACATCAGTATAGGGGGTATTCACTAACAAACTTTCGCTTTTCCCAAAATAAGGTCAAAATCCCCAAAATACTATTTTTCCTATAAATCCTAAACGAAACGATGTCCCACAAATTTGAATACAGCAATGGAAAGCTAAAACCAATAGTAATCGAATGACATAGAATTTTTATTCAAAAAGACTTCAGTATAGGGGGTATTCACTAGCAAACTTTCGCTTTTCCCAAAATAAGGTCAAAATCCCCAAAATACTATTTTTCCTATAAATCCTAAACGAAACGATGTCCCACAAATTTGAATACAGCAATGGAAAGCTAAAACCAATAGTAATCGAATGACATAGAGTTTTTATTCAAAAAGACATCAGTATAGGGGGTATTCACTAACAAACTTTCGCTTTTCCCAAAATAAGGTCAAAATCCCCAAAATACTATTTTTCCTATAAATCCTAAACGAAACGATGTCCCACAAATTTGAATACAGCAATGGAAAGCTAAAACCAATAGTAATCGAATGACATAAAGTTTTTATTCAAAAAGACTTCAGTATAGGGGGTATTCACTAACAAACTTTCGCTTTTCCCAAAATAAGGTCAAAATCCCCGAAATACTATTTTTCCTATAAATCCTAAACGAAACGATGTCCCACAAATTTGAATACAGCAATGGAAAGCTAAAACCAATAGTAATCGAATGACATAGAGCTTTTATTCAAAAAGACTTCAGTATAGGGGGTATTCAGTAACAAACTTTCGCTTTTCCCAAAATAAGGTCAAAATCCCCAAAATACTATATTTCCTATAAATCCTAAACGAAACGATGTCCCACAAATTTGAATACAGCAGTGGAAAGCTAAAACCAATAGTAATCGAATGACATATAGTTTTTATTCAAAAAGACTTCAGTATAGGGGGTATTCACTAGCAAACTTTCGCTTTTCCCAAAATAAGGTCAAAATCCCCAAAATACTATATTTCCTATAAATCCTAAACGAAACGATGTCCCACAAATTTGAATACAGCAGTGGAAAGCTAAAACCAATAGTAATCGAATGACATAGAGCTTTTATTTAAAAAGACTTCAGTATAGGGGGTATTCAGTAACAAACTTTCGCTTTTCCCAAAATAAGGTCAAAATCCCCAAAATACTATATTTCCTATAAATCCTAAACGAAACGATGTCCCACAAATTTGAATACAGCAGTGGAAAGCTAAAACCAATAGTAATCGAATGACATAGAGCTTTTATTCAAAAAGACATCAGTATAGGGGGTATTCACTAACAAACTTTCGCTTTTCCCAAAATAAGGTCAAAATCCCCAAAATACTATTTTTCCTATAAATCCTAAACGAAACGATGTCCCACAAATTTGAATACAGCAATGGAAAGCTAAAACCAATAGTAATCGAATGACATAGAGTTTTTATTCAAAAAGACTTCAGTATAGAGGGTATTCACTAGCAAACTTTCGCTTTTCCCAAAATAAGGTCAAAATCCCCAAAATACTATATTTCCTATAAATCCTAAACGAAACGATGTCCCACAAATTTGAATACAGCAGTGGAAAGCTAAAACCAATAGTAATCGAATGACATAGAGCTTTTATTCAAAAAGACATCAGTATAGGGGGTATTCACTAACAAACTTTCGCTTTTCCCAAAATAAGGTCAAAATCCCCAAAATACTATTTTTCCTATAAATCCTAAACGAAACGATGTCCCACAAATTTGAATACAGCAATGGAAAGCTAAAACCAATAGTAATCGAATGACATAGAGCTTTTATTCAAAAAGACTTCAGTATAGGGGGTATTCAGTAACAAACTTTCGCTTTTCCCAAAATAAGGTCAAAATCCCCAAAATACTATATTTCCTATAAATCCTAAACGAAACAATGTCCCACAAATTTGAATACAGCAGTGGAAAGCTAAAACCAATAGTAATCGAATGACATAGAGCTTTTATTCAAAAAGACTTCAGTATAGGGGTATTCACTAACAAACTTTCGCTTTTCAGAAAAATAACCTAAGCAAAACGAAAAATTCGATCACGGCAATGGAGAGCCTAAAACACAGCAATGGAAAGCTAAAACCAATAGTAATCGAATGACATATAGTTTTTATTCAAAAAGACATCAGTATAGGGGGTATTCACTAACAAACTTTCGCTTTTCCCAAAATAAGGTCAAAATCCCCAAAATACTATTTTTCCTATAAATCCTAAACGAAACGATGTCCCACAAATTTGAATACAGCAATGGAAAGCAAAAACCAATAGTAATCGAATGACATAAAGTTTTTATTCAAAAAGACTTCAGTATAGGGGGTATTCACTAACAAACTTTCGCTTTTCCCAAAATAAGGTCAAAATCCCCAAAATACTATTTTTCCTATAAATCCTAAACGAAACGATGTCCCACAAATTTGAATACAGCAGTGGAAAGCTAAAACCAATAGTAATCGAATGACATAGAGCTTTTATTCAAAAAGACTTCAGTATAGGGGGTATTCAGTAACAAACTTTCGCTTTTCCCAAAATAAGGTCAAAATCCCCAAAATACTATATTTCCTATAAATCCTAAACGAAACGATGTCCCACAAATTTGAATACAGCAATGGAAAGCTAAAACCAATAGTAATCGAATGACATAGAGTGTTTATTCAAAAAGACTTCAGTATAGGGGGTATACACTAACAAACTTTCGCTTTTCCCAAAATAAGGTCAAAATCTTCAAAATACTATTTTTCCTATAAATCCTAAACGAAACGATGTCCGACAAATTTGAATACAGCAATGGAAAGCTAAAACCAATAGTAATCGAATGACATAGAGTGTTTATTCAAAAAGACTTCAGTATAGGGGGTATACACTAACAAACTTTCGCTTTTCCCAAAATAAGGTCAAAATCCCCAAAATACTATTTTTCCTATAAATCCTAAACGAAACGATGTCCCACAAATTTTAATACAGCAATGGAAAGCTAAAACCAATAGTAATCGAATGACATAGAGTTTTTATTCAAAAAGACTTCAGTATAGAGGGTATTCACTAGCAAACTTTCGCTTTTCCCAAAATAAGGTCAAAATCCCCAAAATACTATTTTTCCTATAAATCCTAAACGAAACGATGTCCCACAAATTTGAATACAGCAATGGAAAGCTAAAACCAATAGTAATCGAATGACATAGAGTTTTTATTCAAAAAGACATCAGTATAGGGGGTATTCACTAACAAACTTTCGCTTTTCCCAAAATAAGGTCAAAATCCCCAAAATACTATTTTTCCTATAAATCCTAAACGAAACGATGTCCCACAAATTTGAATACAGCAATGGAAAGCTAAAACCAATAGTAATCGAATGACATAAAGTTTTTATTCAAAAAGACTTCAGTATAGGGGGTATTCACTAACAAACTTTCGCTTTTCCCAAAATAAGGTCAAAATCCCCGAAATACTATTTTTCCTATAAATCCTAAACGAAACGATGTCCCACAAATTTGAATACAGCAATGGAAAGCTAAAACCAATAGTAATCGAATGACATATAGCTTTTACTCAAAAAGACTTCAGTATAGGGGTATTCACTAACAAACTTTCGCTTTTCAGAAAAATAACCTAAGCAAAACGAAAAATTCGATCACGGCAATGGAGAGCCTAAAACACAGCAATGGAAAGCTAAAACCAATAGTAATCGAATGACATATAGTTTTTATTCAAAAAGACTTCAGTATAGGGGGTATTCACTAGCAAACTTTCGCTTTTCCCAAAATAAGGTCAAAATCCCCAAAATACTATTTTTCCTATAAATCCTAAACGAAACGATGTCCCACAAATTTGAATACAGCAATGGAAAGCTAAAACCAATAGTAATCGAATGACATAGAATTTTTATTCAAAAAGACTTCAGTATAGGGGGTATTCACTAGCAAACTTTCGCTTTTCCCAAAATAAGGTCAAAATCCCCAAAATACTATTTTTCCTATAAATCCTAAACGAAACGATGTCCCACAAATTTGAATACAGCAATGGAAAGCTAAAACCAATAGTAATCGAATGACATAGAGTTTTTATTCAAAAAGACATCAGTATAGGGGGTATTCACTAACAAACTTTCGCTTTTCCCAAAATAAGGTCAAAATCCCCAAAATACTATTTTTCCTATAAATCCTAAACGAAACGATGTCCCACAAACTTGAATACAGCAATGGAAAGCTAAAACCAATAGTAATCGAATGACATAAAGTTTTTATTCAAAAAGACTTCAGTATAGGGGGTATTCACTAACAAACTTTCGCTTTTCCCAAAATAAGGTCAAAATCCCCGAAATACTATTTTTCCTATAAATCCTAAACGAAACGATGTCCCACAAATTTGAATACAGCAATGGAAAGCTAAAACCAATAGTAATCGAATGACATAGAGCTTTTATTCAAAAAGACTTCAGTATAGGGGGTATTCAGTAACAAACTTTCGCTTTTCCCAAAATAAGGTCAAAATCCCCAAAATACTATATTTCCTATAAATCCTAAACGAAACGATGTCCCACAAATTTGAATACAGCAGTGGAAAGCTAAAACCAATAGTAATCGAATGACATATAGTTTTTATTCAAAAAGACTTCAGTATAGGGGGTATTCACTAGCAAACTTTCGCTTTTCCCAAAATAAGGTCAAAATCCCCAAAATACTATATTTCCTATAAATCCTAAACGAAACGATGTCCCACAAATTTGAATACAGCGGTGGAAAGCTAAAACCAATAGTAATCGAATGACATAGAGCTTTTATTTAAAAAGACTTCAGTATAGGGGGTATTCAGTAACAAACTTTCGCTTTTCCCAAAATAAGGTCAAAATCCCCAAAATACTATATTTCCTATAAATCCTAAACGAAACGATGTCCCACAAATTTGAATACAGCAGTGGAAAGCTAAAACCAATAGTAATCGAATGACATAGAGCTTTTATTCAAAAAGACATCAGTATAGGGGGTATTCACTAACAAACTTTCGCTTTTCCCAAAATAAGGTCAAAATCCCCAAAATACTATTTTTCCTATAAATCCTAAACGAAACGATGTCCCACAAATTTGAATACAGCAATGGAAAGCTAAAACCAATAGTAATCGAATGACATAGAGCTTTTATTCAAAAAGACTTCAGTATAGGGGGTATTCAGTAACAAACTTTCGCTTTTCCCAAAATAAGGTCAAAATCCCCAAAATACTATATTTCCTATAAATCCTAAACGAAACGATGTCCCACAAATTTGAATACAGCAGTGGAAAGCTAAAACCAATAGTAATCGAATGACATAGAGCTTTTATTCAAAAAGACTTCAGTATAGGGGTATTCACTAACAAACTTTCGCTTTTCAGAAAAATAACCTAAGCAAAACGAAAAATTCGATCACGGCAATGGAGAATGACATAAAGTTTTTATTCAAAAAGACTTCAGTATAGGGGGTATTCACTAACAAACTTTCGCTTTTCCCAAAATAAGGTCAAAATCCCCAAAATACTATTTTTCCTATAAATCCTAAACGAAACGATGTCCCACAAATTTGAATACAGCAGTGGAAAGCTAAAACCAATAGTAATCGAATGACATAGAGCTTTTATTCAAAAAGACTTCAGTATAGGGGGTATTCAGTAACAAACTTTCGCTTTTCCCAAAATAAGGTCAAAATCCCCAAAATACTATATTTCCTATAAATCCTAAACGAAACGATGTCCCACAAATTTGAATACAGCAATGGAAAGCTAAAACCAATAGTAATCGAATGACATAGAGTGTTTATTCAAAAAGACTTCAGTATAGGGGGTATACACTAACAAACTTTCGCTTTTCCCAAAATAAGGTCAAAATCTCCAAAATACTATTTTTCCTATAAATCCTAAACGAAACGATGTCCGACAAATTTGAATACAGCAATGGAAAGCTAAAACCAATAGTAATCGAATGACATAGAGTGTTTATTCAAAAAGACTTCAGTATAGGGGGTATACACTAACAAACTTTCGCTTTTCCCAAAATAAGGTCAAAATCCCCAAAATACTATTTTTCCTATAAATCCTAAACGAAACGATGTCCCACAAATTTGAATACAGCAATGGAAAGCTAAAACCAATAGTAATCGAATGACATAAAGTTTTTATTCAAAAAGACTTCAGTATAGGGGGTATTCCCTAACAAACTTTCGCTTTTCCCAAAATAAGGTCAAAATCCCCGAAATACTATTTTTCCTATAAATCCTAAACGAAACGATGTCCCACAAATTTGAATACAGCAATGGAAAGCTAAAACCAATAGTAATCGAATGACATATAGTTTTTACTCAAAAAGACTTCAGTATAGGGGTATTCACTAACAAACTTTCGCTTTTCAGAAAAATAACCTAAGCAAAACGAAAAATTCGATCACGGCAATGGAGAGCCTAAAACACAGCAATGGAAAGCTAAAACCAATAGTAATCGAATGACATATAGTTTTTATTCAAAAAGACTTCAGTATAGGGGGTATTCACTAGCAAACTTTCGCTTTTCCCAAAATAAGGTCAAAATCCCCAAAATACTATTTTTCCTATAAATCCTAAACGAAACGATGTCCCACAAATTTGAATACAGCAATGGAAAGCTAAAACCAATAGTAATCGAATGACATAGAATTTTTATTTAAAAAGACTTCAGTATAGGGGGTATTCACTAACAAACTTTCGCTTTTCCCAAAATAAGGTCAAAATCCCCAAAATACTATTTTTCCTATAAATCCTAAACGAAACGATGTCCCACAAATTTGAATACAGCAATGGAAAGCTAAAACCAATAGTAATCGAATGACATAGAATTTTTATTTAAAAAGACTTCAGTATAGGGGGTATTCACTAGCAAACTTTCGCTTTTCCCAAAATAAGGTCAAAATCCCCAAAATACTATTTTTCCTATAAATCCTAAACGAAACGATGTCCCACAAATTTGAATACAGCAATGGAAAGCTAAAACCAATAGTAATCGAATGACATAGAATTTTTATTTAAAAAGACTTCAGTATAGGGGGTATTCAGTAACAAACTTTCGCTTTTCCCAAAATAAGGTCAAAATCCCCAAAATACTATATTTCCTATAAATCCTAAACGAAACGATGTCCCACAAATTTGAATACAGCAGTGGAAAGCTAAAACCAATAGTAATCGAATGACATAGAGCTTTTATTCAAAAAGACATCAGTATAGGGGGTATTCACTAACAAACTTTCGCTTTTCCCAAAATAAGGTCAAAATCCCCAAAATACTATTTTTCCTATAAATCCTAAACGAAACGATGTCCCACAAATTTGAATACAGCAATGGAAAGCTAAAACCAATAGTAATCGAATGACATAAAGTTTTTATTCAAAAAGACTTCAGTATAGGGGGTATTCACTAACAAACTTTCGCTTTTCCCAAAATAAGGTCAAAATCCCCGAAATACTATTTTTCCTATAAATCCTAAACGAAACGATGTCCCACAAATTTGAATACAGCAATGGAAAGCTAAAACCAATAGTAATCGAATGACATATAGTTTTTACTCAAAAAGACTTCAGTATAGGGGTATTCACTAACAAACTTTCGCTTTTCAGAAAAATAACCTAAGCAAAACGAAAAATTCGATCACGGCAATGGAGAGCCTAAAACACAGCAATGGAAAGCTAAAACCAATAGTAATCGAATGACATATAGTTTTTATTCAAAAAGACTTCAGTATAGGGGGTATTCACTAGCAAACTTTCGCTTTTCCCAAAATAAGGTCAAAATCCCCAAAATACTATTTTTCCTATAAATCCTAAACGAAACGATGTCCCACAAATTTGAATACAGCAATGGAAAGCTAAAACCAATAGTAATCGAATGACATAGAATTTTTATTCAAAAAGACTTCAGTATAGGGGGTATTCACTAGCAAACTTTCGCTTTTCCCAAAATAAGGTCAAAATCCCCAAAATACTATTTTTCCTATAAATCCTAAACGAAACGATGTCCCACAAATTTGAATACAGCAATGGAAAGCTAAAACCAATAGTAATCGAATGACATAGAGTTTTTATTCAAAAAGACATCAGTATAGGGGGTATTCACTAACAAACTTTCGCTTTTCCCAAAATAAGGTCAAAATCCCCAAAATACTATTTTTCCTATAAATCCTAAACGAAACGATGTCCCACAAACTTGAATACAGCAATGGAAAGCTAAAACCAATAGTAATCGAATGACATAAAGTTTTTATTCAAAAAGACTTCAGTATAGGGGGTATTCACTAACAAACTTTCGCTTTTCCCAAAATAAGGTCAAAATCCCCGAAATACTATTTTTCCTATAAATCCTAAACGAAACGATGTCCCACAAATTTGAATACAGCAATGGAAAGCTAAAACCAATAGTAATCGAATGACATAGAGCTTTTATTCAAAAAGACTTCAGTATAGGGGGTATTCAGTAACAAACTTTCGCTTTTCCCAAAATAAGGTCAAAATCCCCAAAATACTATATTTCCTATAAATCCTAAACGAAACGATGTCCCACAAATTTGAATACAGCAGTGGAAAGCTAAAACCAATAGTAATCGAATGACATATAGTTTTTATTCAAAAAGACTTCAGTATAGGGGGTATTCACTAGCAAACTTTCGCTTTTCCCAAAATAAGGTCAAAATCCCCAAAATACTATATTTCCTATAAATCCTAAACGAAACGATGTCCCACAAATTTGAATACAGCGGTGGAAAGCTAAAACCAATAGTAATCGAATGACATAGAGCTTTTATTTAAAAAGACTTCAGTATAGGGGGTATTCAGTAACAAACTTTCGCTTTTCCCAAAATAAGGTCAAAATCCCCAAAATACTATATTTCCTATAAATCCTAAACGAAACGATGTCCCACAAATTTGAATACAGCAGTGGAAAGCTAAAACCAATAGTAATCGAATGACATAGAGCTTTTATTCAAAAAGACATCAGTATAGGGGGTATTCACTAACAAACTTTCGCTTTTCCCAAAATAAGGTCAAAATCCCCAAAATACTATTTTTCCTATAAATCCTAAACGAAACGATGTCCCACAAATTTGAATACAGCAATGGAAAGCTAAAACCAATAGTAATCGAATGACATAGAGCTTTTATTCAAAAAGACTTCAGTATAGGGGGTATTCAGTAACAAACTTTCGCTTTTCCCAAAATAAGGTCAAAATCCCCAAAATACTATATTTCCTATAAATCCTAAACGAAACGATGTCCCACAAATTTGAATACAGCAGTGGAAAGCTAAAACCAATAGTAATCGAATGACATAGAGCTTTTATTCAAAAAGACTTCAGTATAGGGGTATTCACTAACAAACTTTCGCTTTTCAGAAAAATAACCTAAGCAAAACGAAAAATTCGATCACGGCAATGGAGAGCCTAAAACACAGCAATGGAAAGCTAAAACCAATAGTAATCGAATGACATATAGTTTTTATTCAAAAAGACATCAGTATAGGGGGTATTCACTAACAAACTTTCGCTTTTCCCAAAATAAGGTCAAAATCCCCAAAATACTATTTTTCCTATAAATCCTAAACGAAACGATGTCCCACAAATTTGAATACAGCAATGGAAAGCTAAAACCAATAGTAATCGAATGACATAAAGTTTTTATTCAAAAAGACTTCAGTATAGGGGGTATTCACTAACAAACTTTCGCTTTTCCCAAAATAAGGTCAAAATCCCCAAAATACTATTTTTCCTATAAATCCTAAACGAAACGATGTCCCACAAATTTGAATACAGCAGTGGAAAGCTAAAACCAATAGTAATCGAATGACATAGAGCTTTTATTCAAAAAGACTTCAGTATAGGGGGTATTCAGTAACAAACTTTCGCTTTTCCCAAAATAAGGTCAAAATCCCCAAAATACTATATTTCCTATAAATCCTAAACGAAACGATGTCCCACAAATTTGAATACAGCAATGGAAAGCTAAAACCAATAGTAATCGAATGACATAGAGTGTTTATTCAAAAAGACTTCAGTATAGGGGGTATACACTAACAAACTTTCGCTTTTCCCAAAATAAGGTCAAAATCTCCAAAATACTATTTTTCCTATAAATCCTAAACGAAACGATGTCCGACAAATTTGAATACAGCAATGGAAAGCTAAAACCAATAGTAATCGAATGACATAGAGTGTTTATTCAAAAAGACTTCAGTATAGGGGGTATACACTAACAAACTTTCGCTTTTCCCAAAATAAGGTCAAAATCCCCAAAATACTATTTTTCCTATAAATCCTAAACGAAACGATGTCCCACAAATTTGAATACAGCAATGGAAAGCTAAAACCAATAGTAATCGAATGACATAAAGTTTTTATTCAAAAAGACTTCAGTATAGGGGGTATTCCCTAACAAACTTTCGCTTTTCCCAAAATAAGGTCAAAATCCCCGAAATACTATTTTTCCTATAAATCCTAAACGAAACGATGTCCCACAAATTTGAATACAGCAATGGAAAGCTAAAACCAATAGTAATCGAATGACATATAGTTTTTACTCAAAAAGACTTCAGTATAGGGGTATTCACTAACAAACTTTCGCTTTTCAGAAAAATAACCTAAGCAAAACGAAAAATTCGATCACGGCAATGGAGAGCCTAAAACACAGCAATGGAAAGCTAAAACCAATAGTAATCGAATGACATATAGTTTTTATTCAAAAAGACTTCAGTATAGGGGGTATTCACTAGCAAACTTTCGCTTTTCCCAAAATAAGGTCAAAATCCCCAAAATACTATTTTTCCTATAAATCCTAAACGAAACGATGTCCCACAAATTTGAATACAGCAATGGAAAGCTAAAACCAATAGTAATCGAATGACATAGAATTTTTATTTAAAAAGACTTCAGTATAGGGGGTATTCAGTAACAAACTTTCGCTTTTCCCAAAATAAGGTCAAAATCCCCAAAATACTATATTTCCTATAAATCCTAAACGAAACGATGTCCCACAAATTTGAATACAGCAGTGGAAAGCTAAAACCAATAGTAATCGAATGACATAGAGCTTTTATTCAAAAAGACATCAGTATAGGGGGTATTCACTAACAAACTTTCGCTTTTCCCAAAATAAGGTCAAAATCCCCAAAATACTATTTTTCCTATAAATCCTAAACGAAACGATGTCCCACAAATTTGAATACAGCAATGGAAAGCTAAAACCAATAGTAATCAAATGACATAGAGTTTTTATTCAAAAAGACTTCAGTATAGAGGGTATTCACTAGCAAACTTTCGCTTTTCCCAAAATAAGGTCAAAATCCCCAAAATACTATATTTCCTATAAATCCTAAACGAAACGATGTCCCACAAATTTGAATACAGCAGTGGAAAGCTAAAACCAATAGTAATCGAATGACATAGAGCTTTTATTCAAAAAGACATCAGTATAGGGGGTATTCACTAACAAACTTTCGCTTTTCCCAAAATAAGGTCAAAATCCCCAAAATACTATTTTTCCTATAAATCCTAAACGAAACGATGTCCCACAAATTTGAATACAGCAATGGAAAGCTAAAACCAATAGTAATCGAATGACATAGAGCTTTTATTCAAAAAGACTTCAGTATAGGGGGTATTCAGTAACAAACTTTCGCTTTTCCCAAAATAAGGTCAAAATCCCCAAAATACTATATTTCCTATAAATCCTAAACGAAACGATGTCCCACAAATTTGAATACAGCAGTGGAAAGCTAAAACCAATAGTAATCGAATGACATAGAGCTTTTATTCAAAAAGACTTCAGTATAGGGGTATTCACTAACAAACTTTCGCTTTTCAGAAAAATAACCTAAGCAAAACGAAAAATTCGATCACGGCAATGGAGAGCCTAAAACACAGCAATGGAAAGCTAAAACCAATAGTAATCGAATGACATATAGTTTTTATTCAAAAAGACATCAGTATAGGGGGTATTCACTAACAAACTTTCGCTTTTCCCAAAATAAGGTCAAAATCCCCAAAATACTATTTTTCCTATAAATCCTAAACGAAACGATGTCCCACAAATTTGAATACAGCAATGGAAAGCTAAAACCAATAGTAATCGAATGACATAAAGTTTTTATTCAAAAAGACTTCAGTATAGGGGGTATTCACTAACAAACTTTCGCTTTTCCCAAAATAAGGTCAAAATCCCCAAAATACTATTTTTCCTATAAATCCTAAACGAAACGATGTCCCACAAATTTGAATACAGCAGTGGAAAGCTAAAACCAATAGTAATCGAATGACATAGAGCTTTTATTCAAAAAGACTTCAGTATAGGGGGTATTCAGTAACAAACTTTCGCTTTTCCCAAAATAAGGTCAAAATCCCCAAAATACTATATTTCCTATAAATCCTAAACGAAACGATGTCCCACAAATTTGAATACAGCAATGGAAAGCTAAAACCAATAGTAATCGAATGACATAGAGTGTTTATTCAAAAAGACTTCAGTATAGGGGGTATACACTAACAAACTTTCGCTTTTCCCAAAATAAGGTCAAAATCTCCAAAATACTATTTTTCCTATAAATCCTAAACGAAACGATGTCCGACAAATTTGAATACAGCAATGGAAAGCTAAAACCAATAGTAATCGAATGACATAGAGTGTTTATTCAAAAAGACTTCAGTATAGGGGGTATACACTAACAAACTTTCGCTTTTCCCAAAATAAGGTCAAAATCCCCAAAATACTATTTTTCCTATAAATCCTAAACGAAACGATGTCCCACAAATTTGAATACAGCAATGGAAAGCTAAAACCAATAGTAATCGAATGACATAAAGTTTTTATTCAAAAAGACTTCAGTATAGGGGGTATTCACTAACAAACTTTCGCTTTTCCCAAAATAAGGTCAAAATCCCCGAAATACTATTTTTCCTATAAATCCTAAACGAAACGATGTCCCACAAATTTGAATACAGCAATGGAAAGCTAAAACCAATAGTAATCGAATGACATAGAGCTTTTATTCAAAAAGACTTCAGTATAGGGGGTATTCAGTAACAAACTTTCGCTTTTCCCAAAATAAGGTCAAAATCCCCAAAATACTATATTTCCTATAAATCCTAAACGAAACGATGTCCCACAAATTTGAATACAGCAATGGAAAGCTAAAACCAATAGTAATCGAATGACATATAGTTTTTATTCAAAAAGACTTCAGTATAGGGGGTATTCACTAGCAAACTTTCGCTTTTCCCAAAATAAGGTCAAAATCCCCAAAATACTATTTTTCCTATAAATCCTAAACGAAACGATGTCCCACAAATTTGAATACAGCAATGGAAAGCTAAAACCAATAGTAATCGAATGACATAGAATTTTTATTTAAAAAGACTTCAGTATAGGGGGTATTCAGTAACAAACTTTCGCTTTTCCCAAAATAAGGTCAAAATCCCCAAAATACTATATTTCCTATAAATCCTAAACGAAACGATGTCCCACAAATTTGAATACAGCAGTGGAAAGCTAAAACCAATAGTAATCGAATGACATAGAGCTTTTATTCAAAAAGACATCAGTATAGGGGGTATTCACTAACAAACTTTCGCTTTTCCCAAAATAAGGTCAAAATCCCCAAAATACTATTTTTCCTATAAATCCTAAACGAAACGATGTCCCACAAATTTGAATACAGCAATGGAAAGCTAAAACCAATAGTAATCGAATGACATAGAGTTTTTATTCAAAAAGACTTCAGTATAGAGGGTATTCACTAGCAAACTTTCGCTTTTCCCAAAATAAGGTCAAAATCCCCAAAATACTATATTTCCTATAAATCCTAAACGAAACGATGTCCCACAAATTTGAATACAGCAGTGGAAAGCTAAAACCAATAGTAATCGAATGACATAGAGCTTTTATTCAAAAAGACATCAGTATAGGGGGTATTCACTAACAAACTTTCGCTTTTCCCAAAATAAGGTCAAAATCCCCAAAATACTATTTTTCCTATAAATCCTAAACGAAACGATGTCCCACAAATTTGAATACAGCAATGGAAAGCTAAAACCAATAGTAATCGAATGACATAGAGCTTTTATTCAAAAAGACTTCAGTATAGGGGGTATTCAGTAACAAACTTTCGCTTTTCCCAAAATAAGGTCAAAATCCCCAAAATACTATATTTCCTATAAATCCTAAACGAAACGATGTCCCACAAATTTGAATACAGCAGTGGAAAGCTAAAACCAATAGTAATCGAATGACATAGAGCTTTTATTCAAAAAGACTTCAGTATAGGGGTATTCACTAACAAACTTTCGCTTTTCAGAAAAATAACCTAAGCAAAACGAAAAATTCGATCACGGCAATGGAGAGCCTAAAACACAGCAATGGAAAGCTAAAACCAATAGTAATCGAATGACATATAGTTTTTATTCAAAAAGACATCAGTATAGGGGGTATTCACTAACAAACTTTCGCTTTTCCCAAAATAAGGTCAAAATCCCCAAAATACTATTTTTCCTATAAATCCTAAACGAAACGATGTCCCACAAATTTGAATACAGCAATGGAAAGCTAAAACCAATAGTAATCGAATGACATAAAGTTTTTATTCAAAAAGACTTCAGTATAGGGGGTATTCACTAACAAACTTTCGCTTTTCCCAAAATAAGGTCAAAATCCCCAAAATACTATTTTTCCTATAAATCCTAAACGAAACGATGTCCCACAAATTTGAATACAGCAGTGGAAAGCTAAAACCAATAGTAATCGAATGACATAGAGCTTTTATTCAAAAAGACTTCAGTATAGGGGGTATTCAGTAACAAACTTTCGCTTTTCCCAAAATAAGGTCAAAATCCCCAAAATACTATATTTCCTATAAATCCTAAACGAAACGATGTCCCACAAATTTGAATACAGCAATGGAAAGCTAAAACCAATAGTAATCGAATGACATAGAGTGTTTATTCAAAAAGACTTCAGTATAGGGGGTATACACTAACAAACTTTCGCTTTTCCCAAAATAAGGTCAAAATCTCCAAAATACTATTTTTCCTATAAATCCTAAACGAAACGATGTCCGACAAATTTGAATACAGCAATGGAAAGCTAAAACCAATAGTAATCGAATGACATAGAGTGTTTATTCAAAAAGACTTCAGTATAGGGGGTATACACTAACAAACTTTCGCTTTTCCCAAAATAAGGTCAAAATCCCCAAAATACTATTTTTCCTATAAATCCTAAACGAAACGATGTCCCACAAATTTGAATACAGCAATGGAAAGCTAAAACCAATAGTAATCGAATGACATAAAGTTTTTATTCAAAAAGACTTCAGTATAGGGGGTATTCACTAACAAACTTTCGCTTTTCCCAAAATAAGGTCAAAATCCCCGAAATACTATTTTTCCTATAAATCCTAAACGAAACGATGTCCCACAAATTTGAATACAGCAATGGAAAGCTAAAACCAATAGTAATCGAATGACATAGAGCTTTTATTCAAAAAGACTTCAGTATAGGGGGTATTCAGTAACAAACTTTCGCTTTTCCCAAAATAAGGTCAAAATCCCCAAAATACTATATTTCCTATAAATCCTAAACGAAACGATGTCCCACAAATTTGAATACAGCAATGGAAAGCTAAAACCAATAGTAATCGAATGACATATAGTTTTTATTCAAAAAGACTTCAGTATAGGGGGTATTCACTAGCAAACTTTCGCTTTTCCCAAAATAAGGTCAAAATCCCCAAAATACTATTTTTCCTATAAATCCTAAACGAAACGATGTCCCACAAATTTGAATACAGCAATGGAAAGCTAAAACCAATAGTAATCGAATGACATAGAATTTTTATTTAAAAAGACTTCAGTATAGGGGGTATTCAGTAACAAACTTTCGCTTTTCCCAAAATAAGGTCAAAATCCCCAAAATACTATATTTCCTATAAATCCTAAACGAAACGATGTCCCACAAATTTGAATACAGCAGTGGAAAGCTAAAACCAATAGTAATCGAATGACATAGAGCTTTTATTCAAAAAGACATCAGTATAGGGGGTATTCACTAACAAACTTTCGCTTTTCCCAAAATAAGGTCAAAATCCCCAAAATACTATTTTTCCTATAAATCCTAAACGAAACGATGTCCCACAAATTTGAATACAGCAATGGAAAGCTAAAACCAATAGTAATCGAATGACATAGAGTTTTTATTCAAAAAGACTTCAGTATAGAGGGTATTCACTAGCAAACTTTCGCTTTTCCCAAAATAAGGTCAAAATCCCCAAAATACTATATTTCCTATAAATCCTAAACGAAACGATGTCCCACAAATTTGAATACAGCAGTGGAAAGCTAAAACCAATAGTAATCGAATGACATAGAGCTTTTATTCAAAAAGACATCAGTATAGGGGGTATTCACTAACAAACTTTCGCTTTTCCCAAAATAAGGTCAAAATCCCCAAAATACTATTTTTCCTATAAATCCTAAACGAAACGATGTCCCACAAATTTGAATACAGCAATGGAAAGCTAAAACCAATAGTAATCGAATGACATAGAGCTTTTATTCAAAAAGACTTCAGTATAGGGGGTATTCAGTAACAAACTTTCGCTTTTCCCAAAATAAGGTCAAAATCCCCAAAATACTATATTTCCTATAAATCCTAAACGAAACGATGTCCCACAAATTTGAATACAGCAGTGGAAAGCTAAAACCAATAGTAATCGAATGACATAGAGCTTTTATTCAAAAAGACTTCAGTATAGGGGTATTCACTAACAAACTTTCGCTTTTCAGAAAAATAACCTAAGCAAAACGAAAAATTCGATCACGGCAATGGAGAGCCTAAAACACAGCAATGGAAAGCTAAAACCAATAGTAATCGAATGACATATAGTTTTTATTCAAAAAGACATCAGTATAGGGGGTATTCACTAACAAACTTTCGCTTTTCCCAAAATAAGGTCAAAATCCCCAAAATACTATTTTTCCTATAAATCCTAAACGAAACGATGTCCCACAAATTTGAATACAGCAATGGAAAGCTAAAACCAATAGTAATCGAATGACATAAAGTTTTTATTCAAAAAGACTTCAGTATAGGGGGTATTCACTAACAAACTTTCGCTTTTCCCAAAATAAGGTCAAAATCCCCAAAATACTATTTTTCCTATAAATCCTAAACGAAACGATGTCCCACAAATTTGAATACAGCAGTGGAAAGCTAAAACCAATAGTAATCGAATGACATAGAGCTTTTATTCAAAAAGACTTCAGTATAGGGGGTATTCAGTAACAAACTTTCGCTTTTCCCAAAATAAGGTCAAAATCCCCAAAATACTATATTTCCTATAAATCCTAAACGAAACGATGTCCCACAAATTTGAATACAGCAATGGAAAGCTAAAACCAATAGTAATCGAATGACATAGAGTGTTTATTCAAAAAGACTTCAGTATAGGGGGTATACACTAACAAACTTTCGCTTTTCCCAAAATAAGGTCAAAATCTCCAAAATACTATTTTTCCTATAAATCCTAAACGAAACGATGTCCGACAAATTTGAATACAGCAATGGAAAGCTAAAACCAATAGTAATCGAATGACATAGAGTGTTTATTCAAAAAGACTTCAGTATAGGGGGTATACACTAACAAACTTTCGCTTTTCCCAAAATAAGGTCAAAATCCCCAAAATACTATTTTTCCTATAAATCCTAAACGAAACGATGTCCCACAAATTTGAATACAGCAATGGAAAGCTAAAACCAATAGTAATCGAATGACATAAAGTTTTTATTCAAAAAGACTTCAGTATAGGGGGTATTCACTAACAAACTTTCGCTTTTCCCAAAATAAGGTCAAAATCCCCGAAATACTATTTTTCCTATAAATCCTAAACGAAACGATGTCCCACAAATTTGAATACAGCAATGGAAAGCTAAAACCAATAGTAATCGAATGACATATAGTTTTTACTCAAAAAGACTTCAGTATAGGGGTATTCACTAACAAACTTTCGCTTTTCAGAAAAATAACCTAAGCAAAACGAAAAATTCGATCACGGCAATGGAGAGCCTAAAACACAGCAATGGAAAGCTAAAACCAATAGTAATCGAATGACATATAGTTTTTATTCAAAAAGACTTCAGTATAGGGGGTATTCACTAGCAAACTTTCGCTTTTCCCAAAATAAGGTCAAAATCCCCAAAATACTATTTTTCCTATAAATCCTAAACGAAACGATGTCCCACAAATTTGAATACAGCAATGGAAAGCTAAGACCAATAGTAATCGAATGACATAGAATTTTTATTCAAAAAGACTTCAGTATAGGGGGTATTCACTAGCAAACTTTCGCTTTTCCCAAAATAAGGTCAAAATCCCCAAAATACTATTTTTCCTATAAATCCTAAACGAAACGATGTCCCACAAATTTGAATACAGCAATGGAAAGCTAA
This sequence comes from Phania funesta, assembly GCA_963932375.1. Taxonomy (NCBI): domain Eukaryota; kingdom Metazoa; phylum Arthropoda; class Insecta; order Diptera; family Tachinidae; genus Phania; species Phania funesta. The sequence goes on from OZ010654.1 coordinate 46,925,631, forward strand.
AACCAATAGTAATCGAATGACATAGAGTTTTTATTCAAAAAGACATCAGTATAGGGGGTATTCACTAACAAACTTTCGCTTTTCCCAAAATAAGGTCAAAATCCCCAAAATACTATTTTTCCTATAAATCCTAAACGAAACGATGTCCCACAAATTTGAATACAGCAATGGAAAGCTAAAACCAATAGTAATCGAATGACATAAAGTTTTTATTCAAAAAGACTTCAGTATAGGGGGTATTCACTAACAAACTTTCGCTTTTCCCAAAATAAGGTCAAAATCCCCGAAATACTATTTTTCCTATAAATCCTAAACGAAACGATGTCCCACAAATTTGAATACAGCAATGGAAAGCTAAAACCAATAGTAATCGAATGACATAGAGCTTTTATTCAAAAAGACTTCAGTATAGGGGGTATTCAGTAACAAACTTTCGCTTTTCCCAAAATAAGGTCAAAATCCCCAAAATACTATATTTCCTATAAATCCTAAACGAAACGATGTCCCACAAATTTGAATACAGCAGTGGAAAGCTAAAACCAATAGTAATCGAATGACATATAGTTTTTATTCAAAAAGACTTCAGTATAGGGGGTATTCACTAGCAAACTTTCGCTTTTCCCAAAATAAGGTCAAAATCCCCAAAATACTATATTTCCTATAAATCCTAAACGAAACGATGTCCCACAAATTTGAATACAGCAGTGGAAAGCTAAAACCAATAGTAATCGAATGACATAGAGCTTTTATTTAAAAAGACTTCAGTATAGGGGGTATTCAGTAACAAACTTTCGCTTTTCCCAAAATAAGGTCAAAATCCCCAAAATACTATATTTCCTATAAATCCTAAACGAAACGATGTCCCACAAATTTGAATACAGCAGTGGAAAGCTAAAACCAATAGTAATCGAATGACATAGAGCTTTTATTCAAAAAGACATCAGTATAGGGGGTATTCACTAACAAACTTTCGCTTTTCCCAAAATAAGGTCAAAATCCCCAAAATACTATTTTTCCTATAAATCCTAAACGAAACGATGTCCCACAAATTTGAATACAGCAATGGAAAGCTAAAACCAATAGTAATCGAATGACATAGAGTTTTTATTCAAAAAGACTTCAGTATAGAGGGTATTCACTAGCAAACTTTCGCTTTTCCCAAAATAAGGTCAAAATCCCCAAAATACTATATTTCCTATAAATCCTAAACGAAACGATGTCCCACAAATTTGAATACAGCAGTGGAAAGCTAAAACCAATAGTAATCGAATGACATAGAGCTTTTATTCAAAAAGACATCAGTATAGGGGGTATTCACTAACAAACTTTCGCTTTTCCCAAAATAAGGTCAAAATCCCCAAAATACTATTTTTCCTATAAATCCTAAACGAAACGATGTCCCACAAATTTGAATACAGCAATGGAAAGCTAAAACCAATAGTAATCGAATGACATAAAGTTTTTATTCAAAAAGACTTCAGTATAGGGGGTATTCACTAACAAACTTTCGCTTTTCCCAAAATAAGGTCAAAATCCCCGAAATACTATTTTTCCTATAAATCCTAAACGAAACGATGTCCCACAAATTTGAATACAGCAGTGGAAAGCTAAAACCAATAGTAATCGAATGACATATAGTTTTTATTCAAAAAGACTTCAGTATAGGGGGTATTCACTAGCAAACTTTCGCTTTTCCCAAAATAAGGTCAAAATCCCCAAAATACTATATTTCCTATAAATCCTAAACGAAACGATGTCCCACAAATTTGAATACAGCAATGGAAACCTAAAACCAATAGTAATCGAATGACATATAGTTTTTATTCAAAAAGACTTCAGTATAGGGGGTATTCACTAGCAAACTTTCGCTTTTCCCAAAATAAGGTCAAAATCCCCAAAATACTATATTTCCTATAAATCCTAAACGAAACGATGTCCCACAAATTTGAATACAGCAGTGGAAAGCTAAAACCAATAGTAATCGAATGACATAGAGCTTTTATTCAAAAAGACATCAGTATAGGGGGTATTCACTAACAAACTTTCGCTTTTCCCAAAATAAGGTCAAAATCCCCAAAATACTATATTTCCTATAAATCCTAAACGAAACGATGTCCCACAAATTTGAATACAGCAGTGGAAAGCTAAAACCAATAGTAATCGAATGACATAGAGCTTTTATTCAAAAAGACATCAGTATAGGGGGTATTCACTAACAAACTTTCGCTTTTCCCAAAATAAGGTCAAAATCCCCAAAATACTATTTTTCCTATAAATCCTAAACGAAACGATGTCCCACAAATTTGAATACAGCAATGGAAAGCTAAAACCAATAGTAATCGAATGACATAGAGTTTTTATTCAAAAAGACTTCAGTATAGAGGGTATTCACTAGCAAACTTTCGCTTTTCCCAAAATAAGGTCAAAATCCCCAAAATACTATATTTCCTATAAATCCTAAACGAAACGATGTCCCACAAATTTGAATACAGCAGTGGAAAGCTAAAACCAATAGTAATCGAATGACATAGAGCTTTTATTCAAAAAGACATCAGTATAGGGGGTATTCACTAACAAACTTTCGTTTTTCCCAAAATAAGGTCAAAATCCCCAAAATACTATTTTTCCTATAAATCCTAAACGAAACGATGTCCCACAAATTTGAATACAGCAATGGAAAGCTAAAACCAATAGTAATCGAATGACATAGAGCTTTTATTCAAAAAGACTTCAGTATAGGGGGTATTCACTAGCAAACTTTCGCTTTTCCCAAAATAAGGTCAAAATCCCCAAAATACTATTTTTCCTATAAATCCTAAACGAAACGATGTCCCACAAATTTGAATACAGCAATGGAAAGCTAAAACCAATAGTAATCGAATGACATAGAGTTTTTATTCAAAAAGACATCAGTATAGGGGGTATTCACTAACAAACTTTCGCTTTTCCCAAAATAAGGTCAAAATCCCCAAAATACTATTTTTCCTATAAATGGAAAGCTAAAACCAATAGTAATCGAATGACATAGAGTTTTTATTCAAAAAGACTTCAGTATAGAGGGTATTCACTAGCAAACTTTCGCTTTTCCCAAAATAAGGTCAAAATCCCCAAAATACTATATTTCCTATAAATCCTAAACGAAACGATGTCCCACAAATTTGAATACAGCAGTGGAAAGCTAAAACCAATAGTAATCGAATGACATAGAGCTTTTATTCAAAAAGACATCAGTATAGGGGGTATTCACTAACAAACTTTCGCTTTTCCCAAAATAAGGTCAAAATCCCCAAAATACTATTTTTCCTATAAATCCTAAACGAAACGATGTCCCACAAATTTGAATACAGCAATGGAAAGCTAAAACCAATAGTAATCGAATGACATAGAGCTTTTATTCAAAAAGACTTCAGTATAGGGGGTATTCAGTAACAAACTTTCGCTTTTCCCAAAATAAGGTCAAAATCCCCAAAATACTATATTTCCTATAAATCCTAAACGAAACGATGTCCCACAAATTTGAATACAGCAGTGGAAAGCTAAAACCAATAGTAATCGAATGACATAGAGCTTTTATTCAAAAAGACTTCAGTATAGGGGTATTCACTAACAAACTTTCGCTTTTCAGAAAAATAACCTAAGCAAAACGAAAAATTCGATCACGGCAATGGAGAGCCTAAAACACAGCAATGGAAAGCTAAAACCAATAGTAATCGAATGACATATAGTTTTTATTCAAAAAGACATCAGTATAGGGGGTATTCACTAACAAACTTTCGCTTTTCCCAAAATAAGGTCAAAATCCCCAAAATACTATTTTTCCTATAAATCCTAAACGAAACGATGTCCCACAAATTTGAATACAGCAATGGAAAGCTAAAACCAATAGTAATCGAATGACATAAAGTTTTTATTCAAAAAGACTTCAGTATAGGGGGTATTCACTAACAAACTTTCGCTTTTCCCAAAATAAGGTCAAAATCCCCAAAATACTATTTTTCCTATAAATCCTAAACGAAACGATGTCCCACAAATTTGAATACAGCAGTGGAAAGCTAAAACCAATAGTAATCGAATGACATAGAGCTTTTATTCAAAAAGACTTCAGTATAGGGGGTATTCAGTAACAAACTTTCGCTTTTCCCAAAATAAGGTCAAAATCCCCAAAATACTATATTTCCTATAAATCCTAAACGAAACGATGTCCCACAAATTTGAATACAGCAATGGAAAGCTAAAACCAATAGTAATCGAATGACATAGAGTGTTTATTCAAAAAGACTTCAGTATAGGGGGTATACACTAACAAACTTTCGCTTTTCCCAAAATAAGGTCAAAATCTCCAAAATACTATTTTTCCTATAAATCCTAAACGAAACGATGTCCGACAAATTTGAATACAGCAATGGAAAGCTAAAACCAATAGTAATCGAATGACATAGAGTGTTTATTCAAAAAGACTTCAGTATAGGGGGTATACACTAACAAACTTTCGCTTTTCCCAAAATAAGGTCAAAATCCCCAAAATACTATTTTTCCTATAAATCCTAAACGAAACGATGTCCCACAAATTTGAATACAGCAATGGAAAGCTAAAACCAATAGTAATCGAATGACATAGAATTTTTATTCAAAAAGACTTCAGTATAGGGGGTATTCACTAGCAAACTTTCGCTTTTCCCAAAATAAGGTCAAAATCCCCAAAATACTATTTTTCCTATAAATCCTAAACGAAACGATGTCCCACAAATTTGAATACAGCAATGGAAAGCTAAAACCAATAGTAATCGAATGACATAGAGTTTTTATTCAAAAAGACATCAGTATAGGGGGTATTCACTAACAAACTTTCGCTTTTCCCAAAATAAGGTCAAAATCCCCAAAATACTATTTTTCCTATAAATCCTAAACGAAACGATGTCCCACAAATTTGAATACAGCAATGGAAAGCTAAAACCAATAGTAATCGAATGACATAAAGTTTTTATTCAAAAAGACTTCAGTATAGGGGGTATTCACTAACAAACTTTCGCTTTTCCCAAAATAAGGTCAAAATCCCCGAAATACTATTTTTCCTATAAATCCTAAACGAAACGATGTCCCACAAATTTGAATACAGCAATGGAAAGCTAAAACCAATAGTAATCGAATGACATATAGTTTTTACTCAAAAAGACTTCAGTATAGGGGTATTCACTAACAAACTTTCGCTTTTCAGAAAAATAACCTAAGCAAAACGAAAAATTCGATCACGGCAATGGAGAGCCTAAAACACAGCAATGGAAAGCTAAAACCAATAGTAATCGAATGACATATAGTTTTTATTCAAAAAGACTTCAGTATAGGGGGTATTCACTAGCAAACTTTCGCTTTTCCCAAAATAAGGTCAAAATCCCCAAAATACTATATTTCCTATAAATCCTAAACGAAACGATGTCCCACAAATTTGAATACAGCAATGGAAAGCTAAAACCAATAGTAATCGAATGACATAGAGTTTTTATTCAAAAAGACTTCAGTATAGGGGGTATTCACTAACAAACTTTCGCTTTTCCCAAAATAAGGTCAAAATCCCCAAAATACTATTTTTCCTATAAATCCTAAACGAAACGATGTCCCACAAATTTGAATACAGCAATGGAAAGCTAAAACGAATAAAAATTGAATGACATAAAGTTTTTATTCAAAAAGACTTCAGTATAGGGGGTATTCACTAGCAAACTTTCGCTTTTCCCAAAATAAGGTCAAAATCCCCGAAATACTATTTTTCCTATAAATCCTAAACGAAACGATGTCCCACAAATTTGAATACAGCAATGGAAAGCTAAAACGAATAAAAATTGAATGACATAAAGTTTTTATTCAAAAAGGCTTCAGTATAGGGGGTATTCACTAGCAAACTTTCGCTTTTCCCAAAATAAGGTCAAAATCTCCAAAATACTATTTTTCCTATAAATCCTAAACGAAACGATGTCCGACAAATTTGAATACAGCAATGGAAAGCTAAAACCAATAGTAATCGAATGACATAGAGTGTTTATTCAAAAAGACTTCAGTATAGGGGGTATTCACTAGCAAACTTTCGCTTTTCCCAAAATAAGGTCAAAATCCCCAAAATACTATTTTTCCTATAAATCCTAAACGAAACGATGTCCCACAAATTTGAATACAGCAATGGAAAGCTAAAACCAATAGTAATCGAATGACATAGAGTTTTTATTCAAAAAGACATCAGTATAGGGGGTATACACTAACAAACTTTCGCTTTTCCCAAAATAAGGTCAAAATCTCCAAAATACTATTTTTCCTATAAATCCTAAACGAAACGATGTCCCACAAATTTGAATACAGCAATGGAAAGCTAAAACCAATAGTAATCGAATGACATAGAATTTTTATTCAAAAAGACTTCAGTATAGGGGGTATTCACTAGCAAACTTTCGCTTTTCCCAAAATAAGGTCAAAATCCCCAAAATACTATTTTTCCTATAAATCCTAAACGAAACGATGTCCCACAAATTTGAATACAGCAATGGAAAGCTAAAACCAATAGTAATCGAATGACATAGAGTTTTTATTCAAAAAGACATCAGTATAGGGGGTATTCACTAACAAACTTTCGCTTTTCCCAAAATAAGGTCAAAATCCCCAAAATACTATTTTTCCTATAAATCCTAAACGAAACGATGTCCCACAAATTTGAATACAGCAATGGAAAGCTAAAACCAATAGTAATCGAATGACATAAAGTTTTTATTCAAAAAGACTTCAGTATAGGGGGTATTCACTAACAAACTTTCGCTTTTCCCAAAATAAGGTCAAAATCCCCGAAATACTATTTTTCCTATAAATCCTAAACGAAACGATGTCCCACAAATTTGAATACAGCAATGGAAAGCTAAAACCAATAGTAATCGAATGACATATAGTTTTTACTCAAAAAGACTTCAGTATAGGGGTATTCACTAACAAACTTTCGCTTTTCAGAAAAATAACCTAAGCAAAACGAAAAATTCGATCACGGCAATGGAGAGCCTAAAACACAGCAATGGAAAGCTAAAACCAATAGTAATCGAATGACATATAGTTTTTATTCAAAAAGACTTCAGTATAGGGGGTATTCACTAGCAAACTTTCGATTTTCCCAAAATAAGGTCAAAATCCCCAAAATACTATTTTTCCTATAAATCCTAAACGAAACGATGTCCCACAAATTTGAATACAGCAATGGAAAGCTAAAACCAATAGTAATCGAATGACATAGAGTTTTTATTCAAAAAGACTTCAGTATAGGGGGTATTCACTAGCAAACTTTCGCTTTTCCCAAAATAAGGTCAAAATCCCCGAAATACTATTTTTCCTATAAATCCTAAACGAAACGATGTCCCACAAATTTGAATACAGCAATGGAAAGCTAAAACGAATAAAAATTGAATGACATAAAGTTTTTATTCAAAAAGGCTTCAGTATAGGGGGTATTCACTAGCAAACTTTCGCTTTTCCCAAAATAAGGTCAAAATCTCCAAAATACTATTTTTCCTATAAATCCTAAACGAAACGATGTCCGACAAATTTGAATACAGCAATGGAAAGCTAAAACCAATAGTAATCGAATGACATAGAGTGTTTATTCAAAAAGACTTCAGTATAGGGGGTATTCACTAGCAAACTTTCGCTTTTCCCAAAATAAGGTCAAAATCCCCAAAATACTATTTTTCCTATAAATCCTAAACGAAACGATGTCCCACAAATTTGAATACAGCAATGGAAAGCTAAAACCAATAGTAATCGAATGACATAGAGTTTTTATTCAAAAAGACATCAGTATAGGGGGTATACACTAACAAACTTTCGCTTTTACCAAAATAAGGTCAAAATCTCCAAAATACTATTTTTCCTATAAATCCTAAACGAAACGATGTCCCACAAATTTGAATACAGCAATGGAAAGCTAAAACCAATAGTAATCGAATGACATAGAATTTTTATTCAAAAAGACTTCAGTATAGGGGGTATTCACTAGCAAACTTTCGCTTTTCCCAAAATAAGGTCAAAATCCCCAAAATACTATTTTTCCTATAAATCCTAAACGAAACGATGTCCCACAAATTTGAATACAGCAATGGAAAGCTAAAACCAATAGTAATCGAATGACATAGAGTTTTTATTCAAAAAGACATCAGTATAGGGGGTATTCACTAACAAACTTTCGCTTTTCCCAAAATAAGGTCAAAATCCCCAAAATACTATTTTTCCTATAAATCCTAAACGAAACGATGTCCCACAAATTTGAATACAGCAATGGAAAGCTAAAACCAATAGTAATCGAATGACATAAAGTTTTTATTCAAAAAGACTTCAGTATAGGGGGTATTCACTAACAAACTTTCGCTTTTCCCAAAATAAGGTCAAAATCCCCGAAATACTATTTTTCCTATAAATCCTAAACGAAACGATGTCCCACAAATTTGAATACAGCAATGGAAAGCTAAAACCAATAGTAATCGAATGACATATAGTTTTTACTCAAAAAGACTTCAGTATAGGGGTATTCACTAACAAACTTTCGCTTTTCAGAAAAATAACCTAAGCAAAACGAAAAATTCGATCACGGCAATGGAGAGCCTAAAACACAGCAATGGAAAGCTAAAACCAATAGTAATCGAATGACATATAGTTTTTATTCAAAAAGACTTCAGTATAGGGGGTATTCACTAGCAAACTTTCGATTTTCCCAAAATAAGGTCAAAATCCCCAAAATACTATTTTTCCTATAAATCCTAAACGAAACGATGTCCCACAAATTTGAATACAGCAATGGAAAGCTAAAACCAATAGTAATCGAATGACATAGAGTTTTTATTCAAAAAGACTTCAGTATAGGGGGTATTCACTAACAAACTTTCGCTTTTCCCAAAATAAGGTCAAAATCCCCAAAATACTATTTTTCCTATAAATCCTAAACGAAACGATGTCCCACAAATTTGAATACAGCAATGGAAAGCTAAAACGAATAAAAATTGAATGACATAAAGTTTTTATTCAAAAAGACTTCAGTATAGGGGGTATTCACTAGCAAACTTTCGCTTTTCCCAAAATAAGGTCAAAATCCCCGAAATACTATTTTTCCTATAAATCCTAAACGAAACGATGTCCCACAAATTTGAATACAGCAATGGAAAGCTAAAACCAATAGTAATCGAATGACATAGAGTTTTTATTCAAAAAGACTTCAGTATAGGGGGTATTCACTAGCAAACTTTCGCTTTTCCCAAAATAAGGTCAAAATCCCCAAAATACTATTTTTCCTATAAATCCTAAACGAAACGATGTCCCACAAATTTGAATACAGCAATGGAAAGCTAAAACCAATAGTAATCGAATGACATAGAGTTTTTATTCAAAAAGACATCAGTATAGGGGGTATTCACTAACAAACTTTCGCTTTTCCCAAAATAAGGTCAAAATCCCCAAAATACTATTTTTCCTATAAATCCTAAACGAAACGATGTCCCACAAATTTGAATACAGCAATGGAAAGCTAAAACCAATAGTAATCGAATGACATAAAGTTTTTATTCAAAAAGACTTCAGTATAGGGGGTATTCACTAACAAACTTTCGCTTTTCCCAAAATAAGGTCAAAATCCCCAAAATACTATTTTTCCTATAAATCCTAAACGAAACGATGTCCCACAAATTTGAATACAGCAGTGGAAAGCTAAAACCAATAGTAATCGAATGACATAGAGCTTTTATTCAAAAAGACTTCAGTATAGGGGGTATTCACTAGCAAACTTTCGCTTTTCCCAAAATAAGGTCAAAATCCCCAAAATACTATTTTTCCTATAAATCCTAAACGAAACGATGTCCCACAAATTTGAATACAGCAATGGAAAGCTAAAACCAATAGTAATCGAATGACATAGAGTTTTTATTCAAAAAGACATCAGTATAGGGGGTATTCACTAACAAACTTTCGCTTTTCCCAAAATAAGGTCAAAATCCCCAAAATACTATTTTTCCTATAAATCCTAAACGAAACGATGTCCCACAAATTTGAATACAGCAATGGAAAGCTAAAACCAATAGTAATCGAATGACATAAAGTTTTTATTCAAAAAGACTTCAGTATAGGGGGTATTCACTAACAAACTTTCGCTTTTCCCAAAATAAGGTCAAAATCCCCAAAATACTATTTTTCCTATAAATCCTAAACGAAACGATGTCCCACAAATTTGAATACAGCAATGGAAAGCTAAAACCAATAGTAATCGAATGACATAGAGTTTTTATTCAAAAAGACATCAGTATAGGGGGTATTCACTAACAAACTTTCGCTTTTCCCAAAATAAGGTCAAAATCCCCAAAATACTATTTTTCCTATAAATCCTAAACGAAACGATGTCCCACAAATTTGAATACAGCAATGGAAAGCTAAAACCAATAGTAATCGAATGACATAAAGTTTTTATTCAAAAAGACTTCAGTATAGGGGGTATTCACTAACAAACTTTCGCTTTTCCCAAAATAAGGTCAAAATCCCCGAAATACTATTTTTCCTATAAATCCTAAACGAAACGATGTCCCACAAATTTGAATACAGCAATGGAAAGCTAAAACCAATAGTAATCGAATGACATATAGTTTTTACTCAAAAAGACTTCAGTATAGGGGTATTCACTAACAAACTTTCGCTTTTCAGAAAAATAACCTAAGCAAAACGAAAAATTCGATCACGGCAATGGAGAGCCTAAAACACAGCAATGGAAAGCTAAAACCAATAGTAATCGAATGACATATAGTTTTTATTCAAAAAGACTTCAGTATAGGGGGTATTCACTAGCAAACTTTCGATTTTCCCAAAATAAGGTCAAAATCCCCAAAATACTATTTTTCCTATAAATCCTAAACGAAACGATGTCCCACAAATTTGAATACAGCAATGGAAAGCTAAAACCAATAGTAATCGAATGACATAGAGTTTTTATTCAAAAAGACTTCAGTATAGGGGGTATTCACTAACAAACTTTCGCTTTTCCCAAAATAAGGTCAAAATCCCCAAAATACTATTTTTCCTATAAATCCTAAACGAAACGATGTCCCACAAATTTGAATACAGCAATGGAAAGCTAAAACGAATAAAAATTGAATGACATAAAGTTTTTATTCAAAAAGACTTCAGTATAGGGGGTATTCACTAGCAAACTTTCGCTTTTCCCAAAATAAGGTCAAAATCCCCGAAATACTATTTTTCCTATAAATCCTAAACGAAACGATGTCCCACAAATTTGAATACAGCAATGGAAAGCTAAAACCAATAGTAATCGAATGACATAGAGTTTTTATTCAAAAAGACTTCAGTATAGGGGGTATTCACTAGCAAACTTTCGCTTTTCCCAAAATAAGGTCAAAATCCCCAAAATACTATTTTTCCTATAAATCCTAAACGAAACGATGTCCCACAAATTTGAATACAGCAATGGAAAGCTAAAACCAATAGTAATCGAATGACATAGAGTTTTTATTCAAAAAGACATCAGTATAGGGGGTATTCACTAACAAACTTTCGCTTTTCCCAAAATAAGGTCAAAATCCCCAAAATACTATTTTTCCTATAAATCCTAAACGAAACGATGTCCCACAAATTTGAATACAGCAATGGAAAGCTAAAACCAATAGTAATCGAATGACATAAAGTTTTTATTCAAAAAGACTTCAGTATAGGGGGTATTCACTAACAAACTTTCGCTTTTCCCAAAATAAGGTCAAAATCCCCAAAATACTATTTTTCCTATAAATCCTAAACGAAACGATGTCCCACAAATTTGAATACAGCAGTGGAAAGCTAAAACCAATAGTAATCGAATGACATAGAGCTTTTATTCAAAAAGACTTCAGTATAGGGGGTATTCACTAGCAAACTTTCGCTTTTCCCAAAATAAGGTCAAAATCCCCAAAATACTATTTTTCCTATAAATCCTAAACGAAACGATGTCCCACAAATTTGAATACAGCAATGGAAAGCTAAAACCAATAGTAATCGAATGACATAGAGTTTTTATTCAAAAAGACATCAGTATAGGGGGTATTCACTAACAAACTTTCGCTTTTCCCAAAATAAGGTCAAAATCCCCAAAATACTATTTTTCCTATAAATCCTAAACGAAACGATGTCCCACAAATTTGAATACAGCAATGGAAAGCTAAAACCAATAGTAATCGAATGACATAAAGTTTTTATTCAAAAAGACTTCAGTATAGGGGGTATTCACTAACAAACTTTCGCTTTTCCCAAAATAAGGTCAAAATCCCCAAAATACTATTTTTCCTATAAATCCTAAACGAAACGATGTCCCACAAATTTGAATACAGCAGTGGAAAGCTAAAACCAATAGTAATCGAATGACAGAGCTTTTATTCAAAAAGACTTCAGTATAGGGGGTATTCAGTAACAAACTTTCGCTTTTCCCAAAATAAGGTCAAAATCCCCAAAATACTATATTTCCTATAAATCCTAAACGAAACGATGTCCCACAAATTTGAATACAGCAGTGGAAAGCTAAAACCAATAGTAATCGAATGACATAGAGTGTTTATTCAAAAAGACTTCAGTATAGGGGGTATACACTAACAAACTTTCGCTTTTCCCAAAATAAGGTCAAAATCCCCAAAATACTATTTTTCCTATAAATCCTAAACGAAACGATGTCCTACAAATTTGAATACAGCAATGGAAAGCTAAAACCAATAGTAATCGAATGACATAGAGTGTTTATTCAAAAAGACTTCAGTATAGGGGGTATACACTAACAAACTTTCGCTTTTCCCAAAATAAGGTCAAAATCCCCAAAATACTATTTTTCCTATAAATCCTAAACGAAACGATGTCCCACAAATTTGAATACAGCAATGGAAAGCTAAAACCAATAGTAATCGAATGACATAGAGTTTTTATTCAAAAAGACTTCAGTATAGGGGGTATTCACTAGCAAACTTTCGCTTTTCCCAAAATAAGGTCAAAATCCCCAAAATACTATATTTCCTATAAATCCTAAACGAAACGATGTCCCACAAATTTGAATACAGCAGTGGAAAGCTAAAACCAATAGTAATCGAATGACATAGAGTGTTTATTCAAAAAGACTTCAGTATAGGGGGTATACACTAACAAACTTTCGCTTTTCCCAAAATAAGGTCAAAATCCCCAAAATACTATTTTTCCTATAAATCCTAAACGAAACGATGTCCTACAAATTTGAATACAGCAATGGAAAGCTAAAACCAATAGTAATCGAATGACATAGAGTGTTTATTCAAAAAGACTTCAGTATAGGGGGTATACACTAACAAACTTTCGCTTTTCCCAAAATAAGGTCAAAATCCCCAAAATACTATTTTTCCTATAAATCCTAAACGAAACGATGTCCCACAAATTTGAATACAGCAATGGAAAGCTAAAACCAATAGTAATCGAATGACATAGAGTTTTTATTCAAAAAGACTTCAGTATAGGGGGTATTCACTAGCAAACTTTCGCTTTTCCCAAAATAAGGTCAAAATCCCCAAAATACTATTTTTCCTATAAATCCTAAACGAAACGATGTCCCACAAATTTGAATACAGCAATGGAAAGCTAAAACCAATAGTAATCGAATGACATAGAGTTTTTATTCAAAAAGACATCAGTATAGGGGGTATTCACTAACAAACTTTCGCTTTTCCCAAAATAAGGTCAAAATCCCCAAAATACTATTTTTCCTATAAATCCTAAACGAAACGATGTCCCACAAATTTGAATACAGCAATGGAAAGCTAAAACCAATAGTAATCGAATGACATAAAGTTTTTATTCAAAAAGACTTCAGTATAGGGGGTATTCACTAACAAACTTTCGCTTTTCCCAAAATAAGGTCAAAATCCCCGAAATACTATTTTTCCTATAAATCCTAAACGAAACGATGTCCCACAAATTTGAATACAGCAATGGAAAGCTAAAACCAATAATAATCGAATGACATATAGTTTTTACTCAAAAAGACTTCAGTATAGGGGTATTCACTAACAAACTTTCGCTTTTCAGAAAAATAACCTAAGCAAAACGAAAAATTCGATCACGGCAATGGAGAGCCTAAAACACAGCAATGGAAAGCTAAAACCAATAGTAATCGAATGACATATAGTTTTTATTCAAAAAGACTTCAGTATAGGGGGTATTCACTAGCAAACTTTCGCTTTTCCCAAAATAAGGTCAAAATCCCCAAAATACTATTTTTCCTATAAATCCTAAACGAAACGATGTCCCACAAATTTGAATACAGCAATGGAAAGCTAAAACCAATAGTAATCGAATGACATAGAGTTTTTATTCAAAAAGACTTCAGTATAGGGGGTATTCACTAGCAAACTTTCGCTTTTCCCAAAATAAGGTCAAAATCCCCGAAATACTATTTTTCCTATAAATCCTAAACGAAACGATGTCCCACAAATTTGAATACAGCAATGGAAAGCTAAAACCAATAGTAATCGAATGACATAGAGTGTTTATTCAAAAAGACTTCAGTATAGGGGGTATACACTAACAAACTTTCGCTTTTCCCAAAATAAGGTCAAAATCCCCAAAATACTATTTTTCCTATAAATCCTAAACGAAACGATGTCCCACAAATTTGAATACAGCAATGGAAAGCTAAAACCAATAGTAATCGAATGACATAGAGTTTTTATTCAAAAAGACATCAGTATAGGGGGTATTCACTAACAAACTTTCGCTTTTCCCAAAATAAGGTCAAAATCCCCAAAATACTATTTTTCCTATAAATCCTAAACGAAACAATGTCCCACAAATTTGAATACAGCAATGGAAAGCTAAAACCAATAGTAATCGAATGACATAGAATTTTTATTCAAAAAGACTTCAGTATAGGGGGTATTCACTAGCAAACTTTCGCTTTTCCCAAAATAAGGTCAAAATCCCCAAAATACTATTTTTCCTATAAATCCTAAACGAAACGATGTCCCACAAATTTGAATACAGCAATGGAAAGCTAAAACCAATAGTAATCGAATGACATAGAGTTTTTATTCAAAAAGACATCAGTATAGGGGGTATTCACTAACAAACTTTCGCTTTTCCCAAAATAAGGTCAAAATCCCCAAAATACTATTTTTCCTATAAATCCTAAACGAAACGATGTCCCACAAATTTGAATACAGCAATGGAAAGCTAAAACCAATAGTAATCGAATGACATAAAGTTTTTATTCAAAAAGACTTCAGTATAGGGGGTATTCACTAACAAACTTTCGCTTTTCCCAAAATAAGGTCAAAATCCCCGAAATACTATTTTTCCTATAAATCCTAAACGAAACGATGTCCCACAAATTTGAATACAGCAATGGAAAGCTAAAACCAATAGTAATCGAATGACATATAGTTTTTACTCAAAAAGACTTCAGTATAGGGGTATTCACTAACAAACTTTCGCTTTTCAGAAAAATAACCTAAGCAAAACGAAAAATTCGATCACGGCAATGGAGAGCCTAAAACACAGCAATGGAAAGCTAAAACCAATAGTAATCGAATGACATATAGTTTTTATTCAAAAAGACTTCAGTATAGGGGGTATTCACTAGCAAACTTTCGCTTTTCCCAAAATAAGGTCAAAATCCCCAAAATACTATATTTCCTATAAATCCTAAACGAAACGATGTCCCACAAATTTGAATACAGCAATGGAAAGCTAAAACCAATAGTAATCGAATGACATAGAGTTTTTATTCAAAAAGACTTCAGTATAGGGGGTATTCACTAACAAACTTTCGCTTTTCCCAAAATAAGGTCAAAATCCCCAAAATACTATTTTTCCTATAAATCCTAAACGAAACGATGTCCCACAAATTTGAATACAGCAATGGAAAGCTAAAACGAATAAAAATTGAATGACATAAAGTTTTTATTCAAAAAGACTTCAGTATAGGGGGTATTCACTAGCAAACTTTCGCTTTTCCCAAAATAAGGTCAAAATCCCCGAAATACTATTTTTCCTATAAATCCTAAACGAAACGATGTCCCACAAATTTGAATACAGCAATGGAAAGCTAAAACCAATAGTAATCGAATGACATAGAGTATTTATTCAAAAAGACTTAAGTATAGGGGGTATTCACTAGCAAACTTTCGCTTTTCAGAAAAATAACCTAAGCAAAACGAAAAATTCGATCACGGCAATGGAGAGCCTAAAACACAGCAATGGAAAGCTAAAACCAATAGTAATCGAATGACATATAGTTTTTATTCAAAAAGACTTCAGTATAGGGGGTATTCACTAGCAAACTTTCGCTTTTCCCAAAATAAGGTCAAAATCCCCAAAATACTATTTTTCCTATAAATCCTAAACGAAACGATGTCCCACAAATTTGAATACAGCAATGGAAAGCTAAAACCAATAGTAATCGAATGACATAGAGTTTTTATTCAAAAAGACTTCAGTATAGGGGGTATTCACTAACAAACTTTCGCTTTTCCCAAAATAAGGTCAAAATCCCCAAAATACTATTTTTCCTATAAATCCTAAACGAAACGATGTCCCACAAATTTGAATACAGCAATGGAAAGCTAAAACGAATAAAAATTGAATGACATAAAGTTTTTATTCAAAAAGACTTCAGTATAGGGGGTATTCACTAGCAAACTTTCGCTTTTCCCAAAATAAGGTCAAAATCCCCGAAATACTATTTTTCCTATAAATCCTAAACGAAACGATGTCCCACAAATTTGAATACAGCAATGGAAAGCTAAACCAATAGTAATCGAATGACATAGAGTTTTTATTCAAAAAGACTTCAGTATAGGGGGTATTCACTAGCAAACTTTCGCTTTTCCCAAAATAAGGTCAAAATCCCCAAAATACTATTTTTCCTATAAATCCTAAACGAAACGATGTCCCACAAATTTGAATACAGCAATGGAAAGCTAAAACCAATAGTAATCGAATGACATAGAGTTTTTATTCAAAAAGACATCAGTATAGGGGGTATTCACTAACAAACTTTCGCTTTTCCCAAAATAAGGTCAAAATCCCCAAAATACTATTTTTCCTATAAATCCTAAACGAAACGATGTCCCACAAATTTGAATACAGCAATGGAAAGCTAAAACCAATAGTAATCGAATGACATAAAGTTTTTATTCAAAAAGACTTCAGTATAGGGGGTATTCACTAACAAACTTTCGCTTTTCCCAAAATAAGGTCAAAATCCCCAAAATACTATTTTTCCTATAAATCCTAAACGAAACGATGTCCCACAAATTTGAATACAGCAGAGGAAAGCTAAAACCAATAGTAATCGAATGACATAGAGTGTTTATTCAAAAAGACTTCAGTATAGGGGGTATACACTAACAAACTTTCGCTTTTCCCAAAATAAGGTCAAAATCCCCAAAATACTATTTTTCCTATAAATCCTAAACGAAACGATGTCCTACAAATTTGAATACAGCAATGGAAAGCTAAAACCAATAGTAATCGAATGACATAGAGTGTTTATTCAAAAAGACTTCAGTATAGGGGGTATACACTAACAAACTTTCGCTTTTCCCAAAATAAGGTCAAAATCCCCAAAATACTATTTTTCCTATAAATCCTAAACGAAACGATGTCCCACAAATTTGAATACAGCAATGGAAAGCTAAAACCAATAGTAATCGAATGACATAGAGTTTTTATTCAAAAAGACTTCAGTATAGGGGGTATTCACTAGCAAACTTTCGCTTTTCCCAAAATAAGGTCAAAATCCCCAAAATACTATTTTTCCTATAAATCCTAAACGAAACGATGTCCCACAAATTTGAATACAGCAATGGAAAGCTAAAACCAATAGTAATCGAATGACATAGAGTTTTTATTCAAAAAGACATCAGTATAGGGGGTATTCACTAACAAACTTTCGCTTTTCCCAAAATAAGGTCAAAATCCCCAAAATACTATTTTTCCTATAAATCCTAAACGAAACGATGTCCCACAAATTTGAATACAGCAATGGAAAGCTAAAACCAATAGTAATCGAATGACATATAGTTTTTACTCAAAAAGACTTCAGTATAGGGGTATTCACTAACAAACTTTCGCTTTTCAGAAAAATAACCTAAGCAAAACGAAAAATTCGATCACGGCAATGGAGAGCCTAAAACACAGCAATGGAAAGCTAAAACCAATAGTAATCGAATGACATATAGTTTTTATTCAAAAAGACTTCAGTATAGGGGGTATTCACTAGCAAACTTTCGCTTTTCCCAAAATAAGGTCAAAATCCCCAAAATACTATATTTCCTATAAATCCTAAACGAAACGATGTCCCACAAATTTGAATACAGCAATGGAAAGCTAAAACCAATAGTAATCGAATGACATAGAGTTTTTATTCAAAAAGACTTCAGTATAGGGGGTATTCACTAACAAACTTTCGCTTTTCCCAAAATAAGGTCAAAATCCCCAAAATACTATTTTTCCTATAAATCCTAAACGAAACGATGTCCCACAAATTTGAATACAGCAATGGAAAGCTAAAACGAATAAAAATTGAATGACATAAAGTTTTTATTCAAAAAGACTTCAGTATAGGGGGTATTCACTAGCAAACTTTCGCTTTTCCCAAAATAAGGTCAAAATCCCCGAAATACTATTTTTCCTATAAATCCTAAACGAAACGATGTCCCACAAATTTGAATACAGCAATGGAAAGCTAAAACCAATAGTAATCGAATGACATAGAGTTTTTATTCAAAAAGACTTAAGTATAGGGGGTATTCACTAGCAAACTTTCGCTTTTCAGAAAAATAACCTAAGCAAAACGAAAAATTCGATCACGGCAATGGAGAGCCTAAAACACAGCAATGGAAAGCTAAAACCAATAGTAATCGAATGACATATAGTTTTTATTCAAAAAGACTTCAGTATAGGGGGTATTCACTAGCAAACTTTCGCTTTTCCCAAAATAAGGTCAAAATCCCCAAAATACTATTTTTCCTATAAATCCTAAACGAAACGATGTCCCACAAATTTGAATACAGCAATGGAAAGCTAAAACCAATAGTAATCGAATGACATAGAGTTTTTATTCAAAAAGACTTCAGTATAGGGGGTATTCACTAACAAACTTTCGCTTTTCCCAAAATAAGGTCAAAATCCCCAAAATACTATTTTTCCTATAAATCCTAAACGAAACGATGTCCCACAAATTTGAATACAGCAATGGAAAGCTAAAACGAATAAAAATTGAATGACATAAAGTTTTTATTCAAAAAGACTTCAGTATAGGGGGTATTCACTAGCAAACTTTCGCTTTTCCCAAAATAAGGTCAAAATCCCCGAAATACTATTTTTCCTATAAATCCTAAACGAAACGATGTCCCACAAATTTGAATACAGCAATGGAAAGCTAAACCAATAGTAATCGAATGACATAGAGTTTTTATTCAAAAAGACTTCAGTATAGGGGGTATTCACTAGCAAACTTTCGCTTTTCCCAAAATAAGGTCAAAATCCCCAAAATACTATTTTTCCTATAAATCCTAAACGAAACGATGTCCCACAAATTTGAATACAGCAATGGAAAGCTAAAACCAATAGTAATCGAATGACATAGAGTTTTTATTCAAAAAGACATCAGTATAGGGGGTATTCACTAACAAACTTTCGCTTTTCCCAAAATAAGGTCAAAATCCCCAAAATACTATTTTTCCTATAAATCCTAAACGAAACGATGTCCCACAAATTTGAATACAGCAATGGAAAGCTAAAACCAATAGTAATCGAATGACATAAAGTTTTTATTCAAAAAGACTTCAGTATAGGGGGTATTCACTAACAAACTTTCGCTTTTCCCAAAATAAGGTCAAAATCCCCAAAATACTATTTTTCCTATAAATCCTAAACGAAAGGATGTCCCACAAATTTGAATACAGCAGTGGAAAGCTAAAACCAATAGTAATCGAATGACATAGAGCTTTTATTCAAAAAGACTTCAGTATAGGGGGTATTCAGTAACAAACTTTCGCTTTTCCCAAAATAAGGTCAAAATCCCCAAAATACTATATTTCCTATAAATCCTAAACGAAACGATGTCCCACAAATTTGAATACAGCAGTGGAAAGCTAAAACCAATAGTAATCGAATGACATAGAGTGTTTATTCAAAAAGACTTCAGTATAGGGGGTATACACTAACAAACTTTCGCTTTTCCCAAAATAAGGTCAAAATCCCCAAAATACTATTTTTCCTATAAATCCTAAACGAAACGATGTCCTACAAATTTGAATACAGCAATGGAAAGCTAAAACCAATAGTAATCGAATGACATAGAGTGTTTATTCAAAAAGACTTCAGTATAGGGGGTATACACTAACAAACTTTCGCTTTTCCCAAAATAAGGTCAAAATCCCCAAAATACTATTTTTCCTATAAATCCTAAACGAAACGATGTCCCACAAATTTGAATACAGCAATGGAAAGCTAAAACCAATAGTAATCGAATGACATAGAGTTTTTATTCAAAAAGACTTCAGTATAGGGGGTATTCACTAGCAAACTTTCGCTTTTCCCAAAATAAGGTCAAAATCCCCAAAATACTATTTTTCCTATAAATCCTAAACGAAACGATGTCCCACAAATTTGAATACAGCAATGGAAAGCTAAAACCAATAGTAATCGAATGACATAGAGTTTTTATTCAAAAAGACATCAGTATAGGGGGTATTCACTAACAAACTTTCGCTTTTCCCAAAATAAGGTCAAAATCCCCAAAATACTATTTTTCCTATAAATCCTAAACGAAACGATGTCCCACAAATTTGAATACAGCAATGGAAAGCTAAAACCAATAGTAATCGAATGACATAAAGTTTTTATTCAAAAAGACTTCAGTATAGGGGGTATTCACTAACAAACTTTCGCTTTTCCCAAAATAAGGTCAAAATCCCCGAAATACTATTTTTCCTATAAATCCTAAACGAAACGATGTCCCACAAATTTGAATACAGCAATGGAAAGCTAAAACCAATAGTAATCGAATGACATATAGTTTTTACTCAAAAAGACTTCAGTATAGGGGTATTCACTAACAAACTTTCGCTTTTCAGAAAAATAACCTAAGCAAAACGAAAAATTCGATCACGGCAATGGAGAGCCTAAAACACAGCAATGGAAAGCTAAAACCAATAGTAATCGAATGACATATAGTTTTTATTCAAAAAGACTTCAGTATAGGGGGTATTCACTAGCAAACTTTCGCTTTTCCCAAAATAAGGTCAAAATCCCCAAAATACTATTTTTCCTATAAATCCTAAACGAAACGATGTCCCACAAATTTGAATACAGCAATGGAAAGCTAAAACCAATAGTAATCGAATGACATAGAGTTTTTATTCAAACAGACTTCAGTATAGGGGGTATTCACTAGCAAACTTTCGCTTTTCCCAAAATAAGGTCAAAATCCCCAAAATACTATTTTTCCTATAAATCCTAAACGAAACGATGTCCCACAAATTTGAATACAGCAATGGAAAGCTAAAACCAATAGTAATCGAATGACATAGAGTTTTTATTCAAAAAGACATCAGTATAGGGGGTATTCACTAACAAACTTTCGCTTTTCCCAAAATAAGGTCAAAATCCCCAAAATACTATTTTTCCTATAAATCCTAAACGAAACGATGTCCCACAAATTTGAATACAGCAATGGAAAGCTAAAACCAATAGTAATCGAATGACATAAAGTTTTTATTCAAAAAGACTTCAGTATAGGGGGTATTCACTAACAAACTTTCGCTTTTCCCAAAATAAGGTCAAAATCCCCGAAATACTATTTTTCCTATAAATCCTAAACGAAACGATGTCCCACAAATTTGAATACAGCAATGGAAAGCTAAAACCAATAATAATCGAATGACATATAGTTTTTACTCAAAAAGACTTCAGTATAGGGGTATTCACTAACAAACTTTCGCTTTTCAGAAAAATAACCTAAGCAAAACGAAAAATTCGATCACGGCAATGGAGAGCCTAAAACACAGCAATGGAAAGCTAAAACCAATAGTAATCGAATGACATATAGTTTTTATTCAAAAAGACTTCAGTATAGGGGGTATTCACTAGCAAACTTTCGCTTTTCCCAAAATAAGGTCAAAATCCCCAAAATACTATTTTTCCTATAAATCCTAAACGAAACGATGTCCCACAAATTTGAATACAGCAATGGAAAGCTAAAACCAATAGTAATCGAATGACATAGAGTTTTTATTCAAAAAGACTTCAGTATAGGGGGTATTCACTAGCAAACTTTCGCTTTTCCCAAAATAAGGTCAAAATCCCCGAAATACTATTTTTCCTATAAATCCTAAACGAAACGATGTCCCACAAATTTGAATACAGCAATGGAAAGCTAAAACCAATAGTAATCGAATGACATAGAGTGTTTATTCAAAAAGACTTCAGTATAGGGGGTATACACTAACAAACTTTCGCTTTTCCCAAAATAAGGTCAAAATCCCCAAAATACTATTTTTCCTATAAATCCTAAACGAAACGATGTCCCACAAATTTGAATACAGCAATGGAAAGCTAAAACCAATAGTAATCGAATGACATAGAGTTTTTATTCAAAAAGACATCAGTATAGGGGGTATTCACTAACAAACTTTCGCTTTTCCCAAAATAAGGTCAAAATCCCCAAAATACTATTTTTCCTATAAATCCTAAACGAAACAATGTCCCACAAATTTGAATACAGCAATGGAAAGCTAAAACCAATAGTAATCGAATGACATAGAATTTTTATTCAAAAAGACTTCAGTATAGGGGGTATTCACTAGCAAACTTTCGCTTTTCCCAAAATAAGGTCAAAATCCCCAAAATACTATTTTTCCTATAAATCCTAAACGAAACGATGTCCCACAAATTTGAATACAGCAATGGAAAGCTAAAACCAATAGTAATCGAATGACATAGAGTTTTTATTCAAAAAGACATCAGTATAGGGGGTATTCACTAACAAACTTTCGCTTTTCCCAAAATAAGGTCAAAATCCCCAAAATACTATTTTTCCTATAAATCCTAAACGAAACGATGTCCCACAAATTTGAATACAGCAATGGAAAGCTAAAACCAATAGTAATCGAATGACATAAAGTTTTTATTCAAAAAGACTTCAGTATAGGGGGTATTCACTAACAAACTTTCGCTTTTCCCAAAATAAGGTCAAAATCCCCGAAATACTATTTTTCCTATAAATCCTAAACGAAACGATGTCCCACAAATTTGAATACAGCAATGGAAAGCTAAAACCAATAGTAATCGAATGACATAAAGTTTTTATTCAAAAAGACTTCAGTATAGGGGGTATTCACTAACAAACTTTCGCTTTTCCCAAAATAAGGTCAAAATCCCCAAAATACTATTTTTCCTATAAATCCTAAACGAAACGATGTCCCACAAATTTGAATACAGCAATGGAAAGCTAAAACCAATAGTAATCGAATGACATAAAGTTTTTATTCAAAAAGACTTCAGTATAGGGGGTATTCACTAACAAACTTTCGCTTTTCCCAAAATAAGGTCAAAATCCCCGAAATACTATTTTTCCTATAAATCCTAAACGAAACGATGTCCCACAAATTTGAATACAGCAATGGAAAGCTAAAACCAATAGTAATCGAATGACATATAGTTTTTACTCAAAAAGACTTCAGTATAGGGGTATTCACTAACAAACTTTCGCTTTTCAGAAAAATAACCTAAGCAAAACGAAAAATTCGATCACGGCAATGGAGAGCCTAAAACACAGCAATGGAAAGCTAAAACCAATAGTAATCGAATGACATATAGTTTTTATTCAAAAAGACTTCAGTATAGGGGGTATTCACTAGCAAACTTTCGATTTTCCCAAAATAAGGTCAAAATCCCCAAAATACTATTTTTCCTATAAATCCTAAACGAAACGATGTCCCACAAATTTGAATACAGCAGTGGAAAGCTAAAACCAATAGTAATCGAATGACATAGAGCTTTTATTCAAAAAGACTTCAGTATAGGGGGTATTCAGTAACAAACTTTCGCTTTTCCCAAAATAAGGTCAAAATCCCCAAAATACTATATTTCCTATAAATCCTAAACGAAACGATGTCCCACAAATTTGAATACAGCAGTGGAAAGCTAAAACCAATAGTAATCGAATGACATAGAGTGTTTATTCAAAAAGACTTCAGTATAGGGGGTATACACTAACAAACTTTCGCTTTTCCCAAAATAAGGTCAAAATCCCCAAAATACTATTTTTCCTATAAATCCTAAACGAAACGATGTCCTACAAATTTGAATACAGCAATGGAAAGCTAAAACCAATAGTAATCGAATGACATAGAGTGTTTATTCAAAAAGACTTCAGTATAGGGGGTATACACTAACAAACTTTCGCTTTTCCCAAAATAAGGTCAAAATCCCCAAAATACTATTTTTCCTATAAATCCTAAACGAAACGATGTCCCACAAATTTGAATACAGCAATGGAAAGCTAAAACCAATAGTAATCGAATGACATAGAGTTTTTATTCAAAAAGACTTCAGTATAGGGGGTATTCACTAGCAAACTTTCGCTTTTCCCAAAATAAGGTCAAAATCCCCAAAATACTATTTTTCCTATAAATCCTAAACGAAACGATGTCCCACAAATTTGAATACAGCAATGGAAAGCTAAAACCAATAGTAATCGAATGACATAGAGTTTTTATTCAAAAAGACATCAGTATAGGGGGTATTCACTAACAAACTTTCGCTTTTCCCAAAATAAGGTCAAAATCCCCAAAATACTATTTTTCCTATAAATCCTAAACGAAACGATGTCCCACAAATTTGAATACAGCAATGGAAAGCTAAAACCAATAGTAATCGAATGACATAAAGTTTTTATTCAAAAAGACTTCAGTATAGGGGGTATTCACTAACAAACTTTCGCTTTTCCCAAAATAAGGTCAAAATCCCCGAAATACTATTTTTCCTATAAATCCTAAACGAAACGATGTCCCACAAATTTGAATACAGCAATGGAAAGCTAAAACCAATAGTAATCGAATGACATATAGTTTTTGCTCAAAAAGACTTCAGTATAGGGGTATTCACTAACAAACTTTCGCTTTTCAGAAAAATAACCTAAGCAAAACGAAAAATTCGATCACGGCAATGGAGAGCCTAAAACACAGCAATGGAAAGCTAAAACCAATAGTAATCGAATGACATATAGTTTTTATTCAAAAAGACTTCAGTATAGGGGGTATTCACTAGCAAACTTTCGCTTTTCCCAAAATAAGGTCAAAATCCCCAAAATACTATTTTTCCTATAAATCCTAAACGAAACGATGTCCCACAAATTTGAATACAGCAATGGAAAGCTAAAACCAATAGTAATCGAATGACATAGAGTTTTTATTCAAACAGACTTCAGTATAGGGGGTATTCACTAGCAAACTTTCGCTTTTCCCAAAATAAGGTCAAAATCCCCAAAATACTATTTTTCCTATAAATCCTAAACGAAACGATGTCCCACAAATTTGAATACAGCAATGGAAAGCTAAAACCAATAGTAATCGAATGACATAGAGTTTTTATTCAAAAAGACATCAGTATAGGGGGTATTCACTAACAAACTTTCGCTTTTCCCAAAATAAGGTCAAAATCCCCAAAATACTATTTTTCCTATAAATCCTAAACGAAACGATGTCCCACAAATTTGAATACAGCAATGGAAAGCTAAAACCAATAGTAATCGAATGACATAAAGTTTTTATTCAAAAAGACTTCAGTATAGGGGGTATTCACTAACAAACTTTCGCTTTTCCCAAAATAAGGTCAAAATCCCCGAAATACTATTTTTCCTATAAATCCTAAACGAAACGATGTCCCACAAATTTGAATACAGCAATGGAAAGCTAAAACCAATAATAATCGAATGACATATAGTTTTTACTCAAAAAGACTTCAGTATAGGGGTATTCACTAACAAACTTTCGCTTTTCAGAAAAATAACCTAAGCAAAACGAAAAATTCGATCACGGCAATGGAGAGCCTAAAACACAGCAATGGAAAGCTAAAACCAATAGTAATCGAATGACATATAGTTTTTATTCAAAAAGACTTCAGTATAGGGGGTATTCACTAGCAAACTTTCGCTTTTCCCAAAATAAGGTCAAAATCCCCAAAATACTATATTTCCTATAAATCCTAAACGAAACGATGTCCCACAAATTTGAATACAGCAATGGAAAGCTAAAACCAATAGTAATCGAATGACATAGAGTTTTTATTCAAAAAGACTTCAGTATAGGGGGTATTCACTAACAAACTTTCGCTTTTCCCAAAATAAGGTCAAAATCCCCAAAATACTATTTTTCCTATAAATCCTAAACGAAACGATGTCCCACAAATTTGAATACAGCAATGGAAAGCTAAAACGAATAAAAATTGAATGACATAAAGTTTTTATTCAAAAAGACTTCAGTATAGGGGGTATTCACTAGCAAACTTTCGCTTTTCCCAAAATAAGGTCAAAATCCCCGAAATACTATTTTTCCTATAAATCCTAAACGAAACGATGTCCCACAAATTTGAATACAGCAATGGAAAGCTAAAACCAATAGTAATCGAATGACATAGAGTTTTTATTCAAAAAGACTTCAGTATAGGGGGTATTCACTAGCAAACTTTCGCTTTTCAGAAAAATAACCTAAGCAAAACGAAAAATTCGATCACGGCAATGGAGAGCCTAAAACACAGCAATGGAAAGCTAAAACCAATAGTAATCGAATGACATATAGTTTTTATTCAAAAAGACTTCAGTATAGGGGGTATTCACTAGCAAACTTTCGCTTTTCCCAAAATAAGGTCAAAATCCCCAAAATACTATTTTTCCTATAAATCCTAAACGAAACGATGTCCCACAAATTTGAATACAGCAATGGAAAGCTAAAACCAATAGTAATCGAATGACATAGAGTTTTTATTCAAAAAGACTTCAGTATAGGGGGTATTCACTAACAAACTTTCGCTTTTCCCAAAATAAGGTCAAAATCCCCAAAATACTATTTTTCCTATAAATCCTAAACGAAACGATGTCCCACAAATTTGAATACAGCAATGGAAAGCTAAAACGAATAAAAATTGAATGACATAAAGTTTTTATTCAAAAAGACTTCAGTATAGGGGGTATTCACTAGCAAACTTTCGCTTTTCCCAAAATAAGGTCAAAATCCCCGAAATACTATTTTTCCTATAAATCCTAAACGAAACGATGTCCCACAAATTTGAATACAGCAATGGAAAGCTAAACCAATAGTAATCGAATGACATAGAGTTTTTATTCAAAAAGACTTCAGTATAGGGGGTATTCACTAGCAAACTTTCGCTTTTCCCAAAATAAGGTCAAAATCCCCAAAATAGTATTTTTCCTATAAATCCTAAACGAAACGATGTCCCACAAATTTGAATACAGCAATGGAAAGCTAAAACCAATAGTAATCGAATGACATAGAGTTTTTATTCAAAAAGACATCAGTATAGGGGGTATTCACTAACAAACTTTCGCTTTTCCCAAAATAAGGTCAAAATCCCCAAAATACTATTTTTCCTATAAATCCTAAACGAAACGATGTCCCACAAATTTGAATACAGCAATGGAAAGCTAAAACCAATAGTAATCGAATGACATAAAGTTTTTATTCAAAAAGACTTCAGTATAGGGGGTATTCACTAACAAACTTTCGCTTTTCCCAAAATAAGGTCAAAATCCCCAAAATACTATTTTTCCTATAAATCCTAAACGAAACGATGTCCCACAAATTTGAATACAGCAGTGGAAAGCTAAAACCAATAGTAATCGAATGACATAGAGCTTTTATTCAAAAAGACTTCAGTATAGGGGGTATTCAGTAACAAACTTTCGCTTTTCCCAAAATAAGGTCAAAATCCCCAAAATACTATATTTCCTATAAATCCTAAACGAAACGATGTCCCACAAATTTGAATACAGCAGTGGAAAGCTAAAACCAATAATAATCGAATGACATAGAGTGTTTATTCAAAAAGACTTCAGTATAGGGGGTATACACTAACAAACTTTCGCTTTTCCCAAAATAAGGTCAAAATCCCCAAAATACTATTTTTCCTATAAATCCTAAACGAAACGATGTCCTACAAATTTGAATACAGCAATGGAAAGCTAAAACCAATAGTAATCGAATGACATAGAGTGTTTATTCAAAAAGACTTCAGTATAGGGGGTATACACTAACAAACTTTCGCTTTTCCCAAAATAAGGTCAAAATCCCCAAAATACTATTTTTCCTATAAATCCTAAACGAAACGATGTCCCACAAATTTGAATACAGCAATGGAAAGCTAAAACCAATAGTAATCGAATGACATAGAGTTTTTATTCAAAAAGACTTCAGTATAGGGGGTATTCACTAGCAAACTTTCGCTTTTCCCAAAATAAGGTCAAAATCCCCAAAATACTATTTTTCCTATAAATCCTAAACGAAACGATGTCCCACAAATTTGAATACAGCAATGGAAAGCTAAAACCAATAGTAATCGAATGACATAAAGTTTTTATTCAAAAAGACTTCAGTATAGGGGGTATTCACTAACAAACTTTCGCTTTTCCCAAAATAAGGTCAAAATCCCCGAAATACTATTTTTCCTATAAATCCTAAACGAAACGATGTCCCACAAATTTGAATACAGCAATGGAAAGCTAAAACCAATAATAATCGAATGACATATAGTTTTTACTCAAAAAGACTTCAGTATAGGGGTATTCACTAACAAACTTTCGCTTTTCAGAAAAATAACCTAAGCAAAACGAAAAATTCGATCACGGCAATGGAGAGCCTAAAACACAGCAATGGAAAGCTAAAACCAATAGTAATCGAATGACATATAGTTTTTATTCAAAAAGACTTCAGTATAGGGGGTATTCACTAGCAAACTTTCGCTTTTCCCAAAATAAGGTCAAAATCCCCAAAATACTATTTTTCCTATAAATCCTAAACGAAACGATGTCCCACAAATTTGAATACAGCAATGGAAAGCTAAAACCAATAGTAATCGAATGACATAGAGTTTTTATTCAAAAAGACTTCAGTATAGGGGGTATTCACTAGCAAACTTTCGCTTTTCCCAAAATAAGGTCAAAATCCCCGAAATACTATTTTTCCTATAAATCCTAAACGAAACGATGTCCCACAAATTTGAATACAGCAATGGAAAGCTAAAACCAATAGTAATCGAATGACATAGAGTGTTTATTCAAAAAGACTTCAGTATAGGGGGTATACACTAACAAACTTTCGCTTTTCCCAAAATAAGGTCAAAATCGCCAAAATACTATTTTTCCTATAAATCCTAAACGAAACGATGTCCCACAAATTTGAATACAGCAATGGAAAGCTAAAACCAATAGTAATCGAATGACATAGAGTTTTTATTCAAAAAGACATCAGTATAGGGGGTATTCACTAACAAACTTTCGCTTTTCCCAAAATAAGGTCAAAATCCCCAAAATACTATTTTTCCTATAAATCCTAAACGAAACGATGTCCCACAAATTTGAATACAGCAATGGAAAGCTAAAACCAATAGTAATCGAATGACATAAAGTTTTTATTCAAAAAGACTTCAGTATAGGGGGTATTCACTAACAAACTTTCGCTTTTCCCAAAATAAGGTCAAAATCCCCGAAATACTATTTTTCCTATAAATCCTAAACGAAACGATGTCCCACAAATTTGAATACAGCAATGGAAAGCTAAAACCAATAGTAATCGAATGACATATAGTTTTTACTCAAAAAGACTTCAGTATAGGGGTATTCACTAACAAACTTTCGCTTTTCAGAAAAATAACCTAAGCAAAACGAAAAACTCGATCACGGCAATGGAGAGCCTAAAACACAGCAATGGAAAGCTAAAACCAATAGTAATCGAATGATATATAGTTTTTATTCAAAAAGACTTCAGTATAGGGGGTATTCACTAGCAAACTTTCGCTTTTCCCAAAATAAGGTCAAAATCCCCAAAATACTATTTTTCCTATAAATCCTAAACGAAACGATGTCCCACAAATTTGAATACAGCAATGGAAAGCTAAAACCAATAGTAATCGAATGACATAGAGTTTTTATTCAAAAAGGCTTCAGTATAGGGGGTATTCACTAACAAACTTTCGCTTTTCCCAAAATAAGGTCAAAATCCCCAAAATACTATTTTTCCTATAAATCCTAAACGAAACGATGTCCCACAAATTTGAATACAGCAATGGAAAGCTAAAACGAATAAAAATTGAATGACATAAAGTTTTTATTCAAAAAGACTTCAGTATAGGGGGTATTCACTAGCAAACTTTCGCTTTTCCCAAAATAAGGTCAAAATCCCCGAAATACTATTTTTCCTATAAATCCTAAACGAAACGATGTCCCACAAATTTGAATACAGCAATGGAAAGCTAAAACCAATAGTAATCGAATGACATATAGTTTTTATTCAAAAAGACTTCAGTATAGGGGGTATTCACTAACAAACTTTCATTTTTCCCACAATAAGGTCAAAATCCCCAAAATACTATTTTGCCTATAACACCTAAACGAAACGATGTCCCACATACTATTTTTCCTATAAATCCTAAACGAAACGATGTCCCACAAATTTGAATACAGCAATGGAAAGCTAAAACCAATAGTAATCGAATGACATAAAGTTTTTATTCAAAAAGACTTCAGTATAGGGGGTATTCACTAACAAACTTTCGCTTTTCCCAAAATAAGGTCAAAATCCCCAAAATACTATTTTTCCTATAAATCCTAAACGAAACGATGTCCCACAAATTTGAATACAGCAGTGGAAAGCTAAAACCAATAGTAATCGAATGACATAGAGCTTTTATTCAAAAAGACTTCAGTATAGGGGGTATTCAGTAACAAACTTTCGCTTTTCCCAAAATAAGGTCAAAATCCCCAAAATACTATATTTCCTATAAATCCTAAACGAAACGATGTCCCACAAATTTGAATACAGCAGTGGAAAGCTAAAACCAATAATAATCGAATGACATAGAGTGTTTATTCAAAAAGACTTCAGTATAGGGGGTATACACTAACAAACTTTCGCTTTTCCCAAAATAAGGTCAAAATCCCCAAAATACTATTTTTCCTATAAATCCTAAACGAAACGATGTCCTACAAATTTGAATACAGCAATGGAAAGCTAAAACCAATAGTAATCGAATGACATAGAGTGTTTATTCAAAAAGACTTCAGTATAGGGGGTATACACTAACAAACTTTCGCTTTTCCCAAAATAAGGTCAAAATCCCCAAAATACTATTTTTCCTATAAATCCTAAACGAAACGATGTCCCACAAATTTGAATACAGCAATGGAAAGCTAAAACCAATAGTAATCGAATGACATAGAGTTTTTATTCAAAAAGACTTCAGTATAGGGGGTATTCACTAGCAAACTTTCGCTTTTCCCAAAATAAGGTCAAAATCCCCAAAATACTATTTTTCCTATAAATCCTAAACGAAACGATGTCCCACAAATTTGAATACAGCAATGGAAAGCTAAAACCAATAGTAATCGAATGACATAAAGTTTTTATTCAAAAAGACTTCAGTATAGGGGGTATTCACTAACAAACTTTCGCTTTTCCCAAAATAAGGTCAAAATCCCCGAAATACTATTTTTCCTATAAATCCTAAACGAAACGATGTCCCACAAATTTGAATACAGCAATGGAAAGCTAAAACCAATAATAATCGAATGACATATAGTTTTTACTCAAAAAGACTTCAGTATAGGGGTATTCACTAACAAACTTTCGCTTTTCAGAAAAATAACCTAAGCAAAACGAAAAATTCGATCACGGCAATGGAGAGCCTAAAACACAGCAATGGAAAGCTAAAACCAATAGTAATCGAATGACATATAGTTTTTATTCAAAAAGACTTCAGTATAGGGGGTATTCACTAGCAAACTTTCGCTTTTCCCAAAATAAGGTCAAAATCCCCAAAATACTATTTTTCCTATAAATCCTAAACGAAACGATGTCCCACAAATTTGAATACAGCAATGGAAAGCTAAAACCAATAGTAATCGAATGACATAGAGTTTTTATTCAAAAAGACTTCAGTATAGGGGGTATTCACTAGCAAACTTTCGCTTTTCCCAAAATAAGGTCAAAATCCCCGAAATACTATTTTTCCTATAAATCCTAAACGAAACGATGTCCCACAAATTTGAATACAGCAATGGAAAGCTAAAACCAATAGTAATCGAATGACATAGAGTGTTTATTCAAAAAGACTTCAGTATAGGGGGTATACACTAACAAACTTTCGCTTTTCCCAAAATAAGGTCAAAATCGCCAAAATACTATTTTTCCTATAAATCCTAAACGAAACGATGTCCCACAAATTTGAATACAGCAATGGAAAGCTAAAACCAATAGTAATCGAATGACATAGAGTTTTTATTCAAAAAGACATCAGTATAGGGGGTATTCACTAACAAACTTTCGCTTTTCCCAAAATAAGGTCAAAATCCCCAAAATACTATTTTTCCTATAAATCCTAAACGAAACGATGTCCCACAAATTTGAATACAGCAATGGAAAGCTAAAACCAATAGTAATCGAATGACATAAAGTTTTTATTCAAAAAGACTTCAGTATAGGGGGTATTCACTAACAAACTTTCGCTTTTCCCAAAATAAGGTCAAAATCCCCGAAATACTATTTTTCCTATAAATCCTAAACGAAACGATGTCCCACAAATTTGAATACAGCAATGGAAAGCTAAAACCAATAGTAATCGAATGACATATAGTTTTTACTCAAAAAGACTTCAGTATAGGGGTATTCACTAACAAACTTTCGCTTTTCAGAAAAATAACCTAAGCAAAACGAAAAACTCGATCACGGCAATGGAGAGCCTAAAACACAGCAATGGAAAGCTAAAACCAATAGTAATCGAATGATATATAGTTTTTATTCAAAAAGACTTCAGTATAGGGGGTATTCACTAGCAAACTTTCGCTTTTCCCAAAATAAGGTCAAAATCCCCAAAATACTATTTTTCCTATAAATCCTAAACGAAACGATGTCCCACAAATTTGAATACAGCAATGGAAAGCTAAAACCAATAGTAATCGAATGACATAGAGTTTTTATTCAAAAAGGCTTCAGTATAGGGGGTATTCACTAACAAACTTTCGCTTTTCCCAAAATAAGGTCAAAATCCCCAAAATACTATTTTTCCTATAAATCCTAAACGAAACGATGTCCCACAAATTTGAATACAGCAATGGAAAGCTAAAACGAATAAAAATTGAATGACATAAAGTTTTTATTCAAAAAGACTTCAGTATAGGGGGTATTCACTAGCAAACTTTCGCTTTTCCCAAAATAAGGTCAAAATCCCCGAAATACTATTTTTCCTATAAATCCTAAACGAAACGATGTCCCACAAATTTGAATACAGCAATGGAAAGCTAAAACCAATAGTAATCGAATGACATATAGTTTTTATTCAAAAAGACTTCAGTATAGGGGGTATTCACTAACAAACTTTCATTTTTCCCACAATAAGGTCAAAATCCCCAAAATACTATTTTGCCTATAACACCTAAACGAAACGATGTCCCACATACTATTTTTCCTATAAATCCTAAACGAAACGATGTCCCACAAATTTGAATACAGCAATGGAAAGCTAAAACCAATAGTAATCGAATGACATAGAGTTTTTATTCAAAAAGACATCAGTATAGGGGGTATTCACTAACAAACTTTCGCTTTTCCCAAAATAAGGTCAAAATCCCCAAAATACTATTTTTCCTATAAATCCTAAACGAAACGATGTCCCACAAATTTGAATACAGCAATGGAAAGCTAAAACCAATAGTAATCGAATAACATATAGTTTTTACTCAAAAAGACTTCAGTATAGGGGTATTCACTAACAAACTTTCGCTTTTCAGAAAAATAACCTAAGCAAAACGAAAAATTCGATCACGGCAATGGAGAGCCTAAAACACAGCAATGGAAAGCTAAAACCAATAGCAATCGAATGACATATAGTTTTTATTCAAAAAGACTTCAGTATAGGGGGTATTCACTAGCAAACTTTCGCTTTTCCCAAAATAAGGTCAAAATCCCCAAAATACTATTTTTCCTATAAATCCTAAACGAAACGATTTCCCACAAATTTGAATACAGCAATGGAAAGCTAAAACCAATAGTAATCGAATGACATAGAGTTTTTATTCAAAAAGACTTCAGTATAGGGGGTATTCACTAGCAAACTTTCGCTTTTCCCAAAATAAGGTCAAAATCCCCAAAATACTATTTTTCCTATAAATCCTAAACGAAACGATGTCCCACAAATTTGAATACAGCAATGGAAAGCGAAAACCAATAGTAATCGAATGACATAGAGTTTTTATTCAAAAAGACTTCACTATAGGAAGTATTCACTAACAAACTTTCGCTTTTCCCAAAATAAGGTCAAAATCCCCAAAATACTATTTTTCCTATAAATCCTAAACGAAACGATGTCCCACAAATTTGAATACAGCAATGGAAAGCGAAAACCAATAGTAATCGAATGACATAGAGTTTTTATTCAAAAAGACTTCACTATAGGAAGTATTCACTAACAAACTTTCGCTTTTCCCAAAATAAGGTCAAAATCCCCAAAATACTATTTTTCCTATAAATCCTAAACGAAACGATGTCCCTCAAATTTGAATACAGCAATGGAAAGCTAAAACCAATAGTAATCGAATGACATAAAGTTTTTATTCAAAAAGACTTCAGTATAGGGGGTATTCACTAACAAACTTTCGCTTTTCCCAAAATAAGGTCAAAATCCCCAAAATACTATTTTTCCTATAAATCCTAAACGAAACGATTTCCCACAAATTTGAATACAGCAATGGAAAGCTAAAACCAATAGTAATCGAATGACATAGAGTTTTTATTCAAAAAGACTTCAGTATAGGGGGTATTCACTAGCAAACTTTCGCTTTTCCCAAAATAAGGTCAAAATCCCCAAAATACTATTTTTCCTATAAATCCTAAACGAAACGATGTCCCACAAATTTGAATACAGCAATGGAAAGCGAAAACCAATAGTAATCGAATGACATAGAGTTTTTATTCAAAAAGACTTCACTATAGGAAGTATTCACTAACAAACTTTCGCTTTTCCCAAAATAAGGTCAAAATCCCCAAAATACTATTTTTCCTATAAATCCTAAACGAAACGATGTCCCACAAATTTGAATACAGCAATGGAAAGCGAAAACCAATAGTAATCGAATGACATAGAGTTTTTATTCAAAAAGACTTCACTATAGGAAGTATTCACTAACAAACTTTCGCTTTTCCCAAAATAAGGTCAAAATCCCCAAAATACTATTTTTCCTATAAATCCTAAACGAAACGATGTCCCTCAAATTTGAATACAGCAATGGAAAGCTAAAACCAATAGTAATCGAATGACATAAAGTTTTTATTCAAAAAGACTTCAGTATAGGGGGTATTCACTAACAAACTTTCGCTTTTCCCAAAATAAGGTCAAAATCCCCAAAATACTATATTTCCTATAAATCCTAAACGAAACGATGTCCCACAAATTTGAATACAGCAATGGAAAGCTAAAATCAATAGTAATCGAATGACATAGAGTGTTTATTCAAAAAGACTTCAGTATAGGGGGTATACACTAACAAACTTTCGCTTTTCCCAAAATAAGGTCAAAATCCCCAAAATACTATTTTTCCTATAAATCCTAAACGAAACGATGTCCCACAAATTTGAATACAGCAATGGAAAGCTAAAACCAATAGTAATCGAATGACATAGAGTTTTTATTCAAAAAGACATCAGTATAGGGGGTATTCACTAACAAACTTTCGCTTTTCCCAAAATAAGGTCAAAATCCCCAAAATACTATTTTTCCTATAAATCCTAAACGAAACGATGTCCCACAAATTTGAATACAGCAATGGAAAGCTAAAACCAATAGTAATCGAATGACATAAAGTTTTTATTCAAAAAGACTTCAGTATAGGGGGTATTCACTAACAAACTTTCGCTTTTCCCAAAATAAGGTCAAAATCCCCGAAATACTATTTTTCCTATAAATCCTAAACGAAACGATGTCCCACAAATTTGAATACAGCAATGGAAAGCTAAAACCAATAGTAATCGAATGACATATAGTTTTTATTCAAAAAGGCTTCAGTATAGGGGGTATTCACTAACAAACTTTCATTTTTCCCACAATAAGGTCAAAATCCCCAAAATACTATTTTGACTATAACACCTAAACGAAACGATGTCCCACAAATTTGAATACAGCAATGGAAAGCTAAAACCAATAGTAATCGAATGACATATAGTTTTTACTCAAAAAGACTTCAGTATAGGGGTATTCACTAACAAACTTTCGCTTTTCCCAAAATAAGGTCAAAATCCCCAAAATACTATTTTTCCTATAAATCCTAAACGAAACGATGTCCCACAAATTTGAATACAGCAATGGAAAGCTAAAACCAATAGTAATCGAATGACATAGAGTTTTTATTCAAAAAGACTTCAGTATAGGGGGTATTCACTAACAAACTTTCGCTTTTCCCAAAATAAGGTCAAAATCCCCAAAATACTATTTTTCCTATAAATCCTAAACGAAACGATGTCCCACAAATTTGAATACAGCAATGGAAAGCTAAAACCAATAAAAATTGAATGACATAAAGTTTTTATTCAAAAAGACTTCAGTATAGGGGGTATTCACTAGCAAACTTTCGCTTTTCCCAAAATAAGGTCAAAATCCCCGAAATACTATTTTTCCTATAAATCCTAAACGAAACGATGTCCCACATACTATTTTTCCTATAAATCCTAAACGAAACGATGTCCCACAAATTTGAATACAGCAATGGAAAGCTAAAACCAATAGTAATCGAATGACATAGAGTTTTTATTCAAAAAGACATCAGTATAGGGGGTATTCACTAACAAACTTTCGCTTTTCCCAAAATAAGGTCAAAATCCCCAAAATACTATTTTTCCTATAAATCCTAAACGAAACGATGTCCCACAAATTTGAATACAGCAATGGAAAGCTAAAGCCAATAGTAATCGAATAACATATAGTTTTTACTCAAAAAGACTTCAGTATAGGGGGTATTCACTAGCAAACTTTCGCTTTTCCCAAAATAAGGTCAAAATCCCCGAAATACTATTTTTCCTATAAATCCTAAACGAAACGATGTCCCACAAATTTGAATACAGCAATGGAAAGCTAAAACCAATAGTAATCGAATGACATATAGTTTTTATTCAAAAAGACTTCAGTATAGGGGGTATTCACTAACAAACTTTCATTTTTCCCACAATAAGGTCAAAATCCCCAAAATACTATTTTGCCTATAACACCTAAACGAAACGATGTCCCACATACTATTTTTCCTATAAATCCTAAAGGAAACGATGTCCCACAAATTTGAATACAGCAATGGAAAGCTAAAACCAATAGTAATCGAATGACATAGAGTTTTTATTCAAAAAGACATCAGTATAGGGGGTATACACTAACAAACTTTCGCTTTTCCCAAAATAAGGTCAAAATCCCCAAAATACTATTTTCCTTTAAATCCTAAACGAAACGATGTCCCACAAATTTGAATACAGCAATGGAAAGCTAAAACCAATAGTAATCGAATGACATAGAGTTTTTATTCAAAAAGACTTCAGTATAGGGGGTATTCACTAGCAAACTTTCGCTTTTCCCAAAATAAGGTCAAAATCCCCAAAATACTATTTTTCCTATAAATCCTAAACGAAACGATGTCCCACAAATTTGAATACAGCAATGGAAAGCTAAAACCAATAGTAATCGAATGACATAGAGTTTTTATTCAAAAAGACATCAGTATAGGGGGTATTCACTAACAAACTTTCGCTTTTCCCAAAATAAGGTCAAAATCCCCAAAATACTATTTTCCCCTATAAATCCTAAACGAAACGATGTCCCACAAATTTGAATACAGCAATGGAAAGCTAAATCCAATAAAAATTGAATGACATAAAGTTTTTGTTCAAAAAGACTTCAGTATAGGGGGTATTCACTAGCAAACTTTCGCTTTTCCCAAAATAAGGTCAAAATCCCCGAAATACTATTTTTCCTATAAATCCTAAACGAAACGATGTCCCACAAATTTGAATACAGCAATGGAAAGCTAAAACCAATAGTAATCGAATGACATATAGTTTTTATTCAAAAAGACTTCAGTATAGGGGGTATTCACTAACAAACTTTCATTTTTCCCACAATAAGGTCAAAATCCCCAAAATACTATTTTGCCTATAACACCTAAACGAAACGATGTCCCACATACTATTTTTCCTATAAATCCTAAACGAAACGATTTCCCACAAATTTGAATACAGCAATGGAAAGCTAAAACCAATAGTAATCGAATGACATAGAGTTTTTATTCAAAAAGACTTCAGTATAGGGGGTATTCACTAGCAAACTTTCGCTTTTCCCAAAATAAGGTCAAAATCCCCAAAATACTATTTTTCCTATAAATCCTAAACGAAACGATGTCCCACAAATTTGAATACAGCAATGGAAAGCTAAAACCAATAGTAATCGAATGACATAAAGTTTTTATTCAAAAAGACTTCAGTATAGGGGGTATTCACTAACAAACTTTCGCTTTTCCCAAAATAAGGTCAAAATCCCCGAAATACTATTTTTCCTATAAATCCTAAACGAAACGATGTCCCACAAATTTGAATACAGCAATGGAAAGCTAAAACCAATAGTAATCGAATGACATATAGTTTTTATTCAAAAAGACTTCAGTATAGGGGGTATTCACTAACAAACTTTCATTTTTCCCACAATAAGGTCAAAATCCCCAAAATACTATTTTGCCTATAACACCTAAACGAAACGATGTCCCACATACTATTTTTCCTATAAATCCTAAACGAAACGATTTCCCACAAATTTGAATACAGCAATGGAAAGCTAAAACCAATAGTAATCGAATGACATAGAGTTTTTACTCAAAAAGACTTCAGTATAGGGGTATTCACTAACAAACTTTCGCTTTTCCCAAAATAAGGTCAAAATCCCCAAAATACTATTTTTCCTATAAATCCTAAACGAAACGATGTCCCACAAATTTGAATACAGCAATGGAGAGCTAAAACCAATAGTAATCGAATGACATAAAGTTTTTATTCAAAAAGACTTCAGTATAGGGGGTATTCACTAACAAACTTTCGCTTTTCCCAAAATAAGGTCAAAATCCCCGAAATACTATTTTTCCTATAAATCCTAAACGAAACGATGTCCCACAAATTTGAATACAGCAATGGAAAGCTAAAACCAATAGTAATCGAATGACATATAGTTTTTATTCAAAAAGGCTTCAGTATAGGGGGTATTCACTAACAAACTTTCATTTTTCCCACAATAAGGTCAAAATCCCCAAAATACTATTTTGACTATAACACCTAAACGAAACGATGTCCCACAAATTTGAATACAGCAATGGAAAGCTAAAACCAATAGTAATCGAATGACATATAGTTTTTACTCAAAAAGACTTCAGTATAGGGGTATTCACTAACAAACTTTCGCTTTTCCCAAAATAAGGTCAAAATCCCCAAAATACTATTTTTCCTATAAATCCTAAACGAAACGATGTCCCACAAATTTGAATACAGCAATGGAAAGCTAAAACCAATAGTAATCGAATGACATAGAGTTTTTATTCAAAAAGACTTCAGTATAGGGGGTATTCACTAACAAACTTTCGCTTTTCCCAAAATAAGGTCAAAATCCCCAAAATACTATTTTTCCTATAAATCCTAAACGAAACGATGTCCCACAAATTTGAATACAGCAATGGAAAGCTAAAACCAATAAAAATTGAATGACATAAAGTTTTTATTCAAAAAGACTTCAGTATAGGGGGTATTCACTAGCAAACTTTCGCTTTTCCCAAAATAAGGTCAAAATCCCCGAAATACTATTTTTCCTATAAATCCTAAACGAAACGATGTCCCACATACTATTTTTCCTATAAATCCTAAACGAAACGATGTCCCACAAATTTGAATACAGCAATGGAAAGCTAAAACCAATAGTAATCGAATGACATAGAGTTTTTATTCAAAAAGACATCAGTATAGGGGGTATTCACTAACAAACTTTCGCTTTTCCCAAAATAAGGTCAAAATCCCCAAAATACTATTTTTCCTATAAATCCTAAACGAAACGATGTCCCACAAATTTGAATACAGCAATGGAAAGCTAAAGCCAATAGTAATCGAATAACATATAGTTTTTACTCAAAAAGACTTCAGTATAGGGGGTATTCACTAGCAAACTTTCGCTTTTCCCAAAATAAGGTCAAAATCCCCGAAATACTATTTTTCCTATAAATCCTAAACGAAACGATGTCCCACAAATTTGAATACAGCAATGGAAAGCTAAAACCAATAGTAATCGAATGACATATAGTTTTTATTCAAAAAGACTTCAGTATAGGGGGTATTCACTAACAAACTTTCATTTTTCCCACAATAAGGTCAAAATCCCCAAAATACTATTTTGCCTATAACACCTAAACGAAACGATGTCCCACATACTATTTTTCCTATAAATCCTAAAGGAAACGATGTCCCACAAATTTGAATACAGCAATGGAAAGCTAAAACCAATAGTAATCGAATGACATAGAGTTTTTATTCAAAAAGACATCAGTATAGGGGGTATACACTAACAAACTTTCGCTTTTCCCAAAATAAGGTCAAAATCCCCAAAATACTATTTTCCTTTAAATCCTAAACGAAACGATGTCCCACAAATTTGAATACAGCAATGGAAAGCTAAAACCAATAGTAATCGAATGACATAGAGTTTTTATTCAAAAAGACTTCAGTATAGGGGGTATTCACTAGCAAACTTTCGCTTTTCCCAAAATAAGGTCAAAATCCCCAAAATACTATTTTTCCTATAAATCCTAAACGAAACGATGTCCCACAAATTTGAATACAGCAATGGAAAGCTAAAACCAATAGTAATCGAATGACATAGAGTTTTTATTCAAAAAGACATCAGTATAGGGGGTATTCACTAACAAACTTTCGCTTTTCCCAAAATAAGGTCAAAATCCCCAAAATACTATTTTTCCTATAAATCCTAAACGAAACGATGTCCCACAAATTTGAATACAGCAATGGAAAGCTAAAACCAATAAAAATTGAATGACATAAAGTTTTTATTCAAAAAGACTTCAGTATAGGGGGTATTCACTAGCAAACTTTCGCTTTTCCCAAAATAAGGTCAAAATCCCCGAAATACTATTTTTCCTATAAATCCTAAACGA
This sequence comes from Phania funesta, assembly GCA_963932375.1. Lineage (NCBI taxonomy): Eukaryota > Metazoa > Arthropoda > Insecta > Diptera > Tachinidae > Phania > Phania funesta. The sequence continues at coordinate 46,967,146 of OZ010654.1, forward strand.
AACGATGTCCCACAAATTTGAATACAGCAATGGAAAGCTAAAACCAATAGTAATCGAATGACATATAGTTTTTATTCAAAAAGACTTCAGTATAGGGGGTATTCACTAACAAACTTTCATTTTTCCCACAATAAGGTCAAAATCCCCAAAATACTATTTTGCCTATAACACCTAAACGAAACGATGTCCCACATACTATTTTTCCTATAAATCCTAAACGAAACGATTTCCCACAAATTTGAATACAGCAATGGAAAGCTAAAACCAATAGTAATCGAATGACATAGAGTTTTTATTCAAAAAGACTTCAGTATAGGGGGTATTCACTAGCAAACTTTCGATTTTCCCAAAATAAGGTCAAAATCCCCAAAATACTATTTTTCCTATAAATCCTAAACGAAACGATGTCCCACAAATTTGAATACAGCAATGGAAAGCTAAAACCAATAGTAATCGAATGACATAGAGTTTTTATTCAAAAAGACTTCACTATAGGGGGTATTCACTAACAAACTTTCGCTTTTCCCAAAATAAGGTCAAAATCCCCAAAATACTATTTTTCCTATAAATCCTAAACGAAACGATGTCCCACAAATTTGAATACAGCAATGGAAAGCTAAAACCAATAGTAATCGAATGACATAAAGTTTTTATTCAAAAAGACTTCACTATAGGGGGTATTCACTAACAAACTTTCGCTTTTCCCAAAATAAGGTCAAAATCCCCAAAATACTATTTTTCCTATAAATCCTAAACGAAACGATGTCCCACAAATTTGAATACAGCAATGGAAAGCTAAAACCAATAGTAATCGAATGACATAAAGTTTTTATTCAAAAAGACTTCAGTATAGGGGGTATTCACTAACAAACTTTCGCTTTTCCCAAAATAAGGTCAAAATCCCCAAAATACTATATTTCCTATAAATCCTAAACGAAACGATGTCCCACAAATTTGAATACAGCAATGGAAAGCTAAAACCAATAGTAATCGAATGACATAAAGTTTTTATTCAAAAAGACTTCAGTATAGGGGGTATTCACTAACAAACTTTCGCTTTTCCCAAAATAAGGTCAAAATCCCCGAAATACTATTTTTCCTATAAATCCTAAACGAAACGATGTCCCACAAATTTGAATACAGCAATGGAAAGCTAAAACCAATAGTAATCGAATGACATAGAGTTTTTACTCAAAAAGACTTCAGTATAGGGGTATTCACTAACAAACTTTCGCTTTTCCCAAAATAAGGTCAAAATCCCCAAAATACTATTTTTCCTATAAATCCTAAACGAAACGATGTCCCACAAATTTGAATACAGCAATGGAGAGCTAAAACCAATAGTAATCGAATGACATAAAGTTTTTATTCAAAAAGACTTCAGTATAGGGGGTATTCACTAACAAACTTTCGCTTTTCCCAAAATAAGGTCAAAATCCCCGAAATACTATTTTTCCTATAAATCCTAAACGAAACGATGTCCCACAAATTTGAATACAGCAATGGAAAGCTAAAACCAATAGTAATCGAATGACATATAGTTTTTATTCAAAAAGGCTTCAGTATAGGGGGTATTCACTAACAAACTTTCATTTTTCCCACAATAAGGTCAAAATCCCCAAAATACTATTTTGACTATAACACCTAAACGAAACGATGTCCCACAAATTTGAATACAGCAATGGAAAGCTAAAACCAATAGTAATCGAATGACATATAGTTTTTACTCAAAAAGACTTCAGTATAGGGGTATTCACTAACAAACTTTCGCTTTTCCCAAAATAAGGTCAAAATCCCCAAAATACTATTTTTCCTATAAATCCTAAACGAAACGATGTCCCACAAATTTGAATACAGCAATGGAAAGCTAAAACCAATAGTAATCGAATGACATAGAGTTTTTATTCAAAAAGACTTCAGTATAGGGGGTATTCACTAACAAACTTTCGCTTTTCCCAAAATAAGGTCAAAATCCCCAAAATACTATTTTTCCTATAAATCCTAAACGAAACGATGTCCCACAAATTTGAATACAGCAATGGAAAGCTAAAACCAATAAAAATTGAATGACATAAAGTTTTTATTCAAAAAGACTTCAGTATAGGGGGTATTCACTAGCAAACTTTCGCTTTTCCCAAAATAAGGTCAAAATCCCCGAAATACTATTTTTCCTATAAATCCTAAACGAAACGATGTCCCACATACTATTTTTCCTATAAATCCTAAACGAAACGATGTCCCACAAATTTGAATACAGCAATGGAAAGCTAAAACCAATAGTAATCGAATGACATAGAGTTTTTATTCAAAAAGACATCAGTATAGGGGGTATTCACTAACAAACTTTCGCTTTTCCCAAAATAAGGTCAAAATCCCCAAAATACTATTTTTCCTATAAATCCTAAACGAAACGATGTCCCACAAATTTGAATACAGCAATGGAAAGCTAAAGCCAATAGTAATCGAATAACATATAGTTTTTACTCAAAAAGACTTCAGTATAGGGGGTATTCACTAGCAAACTTTCGCTTTTCCCAAAATAAGGTCAAAATCCCCGAAATACTATTTTTCCTATAAATCCTAAACGAAACGATGTCCCACAAATTTGAATACAGCAATGGAAAGCTAAAACCAATAGTAATCGAATGACATATAGTTTTTATTCAAAAAGACTTCAGTATAGGGGGTATTCACTAACAAACTTTCATTTTTCCCACAATAAGGTCAAAATCCCCAAAATACTATTTTGCCTATAACACCTAAACGAAACGATGTCCCACATACTATTTTTCCTATAAATCCTAAAGGAAACGATGTCCCACAAATTTGAATACAGCAATGGAAAGCTAAAACCAATAGTAATCGAATGACATAGAGTTTTTATTCAAAAAGACATCAGTATAGGGGGTATACACTAACAAACTTTCGCTTTTCCCAAAATAAGGTCAAAATCCCCAAAATACTATTTTCCTTTAAATCCTAAACGAAACGATGTCCCACAAATTTGAATACAGCAATGGAAAGCTAAAACCAATAGTAATCGAATGACATAGAGTTTTTATTCAAAAAGACTTCAGTATAGGGGGTATTCACTAGCAAACTTTCGCTTTTCCCAAAATAAGGTCAAAATCCCCAAAATACTATTTTTCCTATAAATCCTAAACGAAACGATGTCCCACAAATTTGAATACAGCAATGGAAAGCTAAAACCAATAGTAATCGAATGACATAGAGTTTTTATTCAAAAAGACATCAGTATAGGGGGTATTCACTAACAAACTTTCGCTTTTCCCAAAATAAGGTCAAAATCCCCAAAATACTATTTTTCCTATAAATCCTAAACGAAACGATGTCCCACAAATTTGAATACAGCAATGGAAAGCTAAAACCAATAAAAATTGAATGACATAAAGTTTTTATTCAAAAAGACTTCAGTATAGGGGGTATTCACTAGCAAACTTTCGCTTTTCCCAAAATAAGGTCAAAATCCCCGAAATACTATTTTTCCTATAAATCCTAAACGAAACGATGTCCCACAAATTTGAATACAGCAATGGAAAGCTAAAACCAATAGTAATCGAATGACATATAGTTTTTATTCAAAAAGACTTCAGTATAGGGGGTATTCACTAACAAACTTTCATTTTTCCCACAATAAGGTCAAAATCCCCAAAATACTATTTTGCCTATAACACCTAAACGAAACGATGTCCCACATACTATTTTTCCTATAAATCCTAAACGAAACGATTTCCCACAAATTTGAATACAGCAATGGAAAGCTAAAACCAATAGTAATCGAATGACATAGAGTTTTTATTCAAAAAGACTTCAGTATAGGGGGTATTCACTAGCAAACTTTCGATTTTCCCAAAATAAGGTCAAAATCCCCAAAATACTATTTTTCCTATAAATCCTAAACGAAACGATGTCCCACAAATTTGAATACAGCAATGGAAAGCTAAAACCAATAGTAATCGAATGACATAGAGTTTTTATTCAAAAAGACTTCACTATAGGGGGTATTCACTAACAAACTTTCGCTTTTCCCAAAATAAGGTCAAAATCCCCAAAATACTATTTTTCCTATAAATCCTAAACGAAACGATGTCCCACAAATTTGAATACAGCAATGGAAAGCTAAAACCAATAGTAATCGAATGACATAAAGTTTTTATTCAAAAAGACTTCAGTATAGGGGGTATTCACTAACAAACTTTCGCTTTTCCCAAAATAAGGTCAAAATCCCCAAAATACTATATTTCCTATAAATCCTAAACGAAACGATGTCCCACAAATTTGAATACAGCAATGGAAAGCTAAAACCAATAGTAATCGAATGACATAAAGTTTTTATTCAAAAAGACTTCAGTATAGGGGGTATTCACTAACAAACTTTCGCTTTTCCCAAAATAAGGTCAAAATCCCCGAAATACTATTTTTCCTATAAATCCTAAACGAAACGATGTCCCACAAATTTGAATACAGCAATGGAAAGCTAAAACCAATAGTAATCGAATGACATAAAGTTTTTATTCAAAAAGACTTCAGTATAGGGGGTATTCACTAACAAACTTTCGCTTTTCCCAAAATAAGGTCAAAATCCCCAAAATACTATTTTTCCTATAAATCCTAAACGAAACGATGTCCCACAAATTTGAATACAGCAATGGAAAGCTAAAACCAATAGTAATCGAATGACATAAAGTTTTTATTCAAAAAGACTTCAGTATAGGGGGTATTCACTAACAAACTTTCGCTTTTCCCAAAATAAGGTCAAAATCCCCGAAATACTATTTTTCCTATAAATCCTAAACGAAACGATGTCTCACAAATTTGAATACAGCAATGGAAAGCTAAAACCAATAGTAATCGAATGACATATAGTTTTTATTCAAAAAGGCTTCAGTATAGGGGGTATTCACTAACAAACTTTCATTTTTCCCACAATAAGGTCAAAATCCCCAAAATACTATTTTGACTATAACACCTAAACGAAACGATGTCCCACAAATTTGAATACAGCAATGGAAAGCTAAAACCAATAGTAATCGAATGACATATAGTTTTTACTCAAAAAGACTTCAGTATAGGGGTATTCACTAACAAACTTTCGCTTTTCCCAAAATAAGGTCAAAATCCCCAAAATACTATTTTTCCTATAAATCCTAAACGAAACGATGTCCCACAAATTTGAATACAGCAATGGAAAGCTAAAACCAATAGTAATCGAATGACATAGAGTTTTTATTAAAAAAGACTTCAGTATAGGGGGTATTCACTAGCAAACTTTCGCTTTTCCCAAAATAAGGTCAAAATCCCCGAAATACTATTTTTCCTATAAATCCTAAACGAAACGATGTCCCACAAATTTGAATACAGCAATGGAAAGCTAAAACCAATAGTAATCGAATGACATAAAGTTTTTATTCAAAAAGACTTCAGTATAGGGGGTATTCACTAGCAAACTTTCGCTTTTCCCAAAATAAGGTCAAAATCCCCGAAATACTATTTTTCCTATAAATCCTAAACGAAACGATGTCCCACAAATTTGAATACAGCAATGGAAAGCTAAAACCAATAGTAATCGAATGACATATAGTTTTTATTCAAAAAGACTTCAGTATAGGGGGTATTCACTAACAAACTTTCATTTTTCCCACAATAAGGTCAAAATCCCCAAAATACTATTTTGCCTATAACACCTAAACGAAACGATGTCCCACATACTATTTTTCCTATAAATCCTAAAGGAAACGATGTCCCACAAATTTGAATACAGCAATGGAAAGCTAAAACCAATAGTAATCGAATGACATAGAGTTTTTATTCAAAAAGACATCAGTATAGGGGGTATACACTAACAAACTTTCGCTTTTCCCAAAATAAGGTCAAAATCCCCAAAATACTATTTTCCTTTAAATCCTAAACGAAACGATGTCCCACAAATTTGAATACAGCAATGGAGAGCTAAAACCAATAGTAATCGAATGACATAAAGTTTTTATTCAAAAAGACTTCAGTATAGGGGGTATTCACTAACAAACTTTCGCTTTTCCCAAAATAAGGTCAAAATCCCCGAAATACTATTTTTCCTATAAATCCTAAACGAAACGATGTCCCACAAATTTGAATACAGCAATGGAAAGCTAAAACCAATAGTAATCGAATGACATATAGTTTTTATTCAAAAAGGCTTCAGTATAGGGGGTATTCACTAACAAACTTTCATTTTTCCCACAATAAGGTCAAAATCCCCAAAATACTATTTTGACTATAACACCTAAACGAAACGATGTCCCACAAATTTGAATACAGCAATGGAAAGCTAAAACCAATAGTAATCGAATGACATATAGTTTTTACTCAAAAAGACTTCAGTATAGGGGTATTCACTAACAAACTTTCGCTTTTCCCAAAATAAGGTCAAAATCCCCAAAATACTATTTTTCCTATAAATCCTAAACGAAACGATGTCCCACAAATTTGAATACAGCAATGGAAAGCTAAAACCAATAGTAATCGAATGACATAGAGTTTTTATTCAAAAAGACTTCAGTATAGGGGGTATTCACTAACAAACTTTCGCTTTTCCCAAAATAAGGTCAAAATCCCCAAAATACTATTTTTCCTATAAATCCTAAACGAAACGATGTCCCACAAATTTGAATACAGCAATGGAAAGCTAAAACCAATAAAAATTGAATGACATAAAGTTTTTATTCAAAAAGACTTCAGTATAGGGGGTATTCACTAGCAAACTTTCGCTTTTCCCAAAATAAGGTCAAAATCCCCGAAATACTATTTTTCCTATAAATCCTAAACGAAACGATGTCCCACATACTATTTTTCCTATAAATCCTAAACGAAACGATGTCCCACAAATTTGAATACAGCAATGGAAAGCTAAAACCAATAGTAATCGAATGACATAGAGTTTTTATTCAAAAAGACATCAGTATAGGGGGTATTCACTAACAAACTTTCGCTTTTCCCAAAATAAGGTCAAAATCCCCAAAATACTATTTTTCCTATAAATCCTAAACGAAACGATGTCCCACAAATTTGAATACAGCAATGGAAAGCTAAAGCCAATAGTAATCGAATAACATATAGTTTTTACTCAAAAAGACTTCAGTATAGGGGGTATTCACTAGCAAACTTTCGCTTTTCCCAAAATAAGGTCAAAATCCCCGAAATACTATTTTTCCTATAAATCCTAAACGAAACGATGTCCCACAAATTTGAATACAGCAATGGAAAGCTAAAACCAATAGTAATCGAATGACATATAGTTTTTATTCAAAAAGACTTCAGTATAGGGGGTATTCACTAACAAACTTTCATTTTTCCCACAATAAGGTCAAAATCCCCAAAATACTATTTTGCCTATAACACCTAAACGAAACGATGTCCCACATACTATTTTTCCTATAAATCCTAAAGGAAACGATGTCCCACAAATTTGAATACAGCAATGGAAAGCTAAAACCAATAGTAATCGAATGACATAGAGTTTTTATTCAAAAAGACATCAGTATAGGGGGTATACACTAACAAACTTTCGCTTTTCCCAAAATAAGGTCAAAATCCCCAAAATACTATTTTCCTTTAAATCCTAAACGAAACGATGTCCCACAAATTTGAATACAGCAATGGAAAGCTAAAACCAATAGTAATCGAATGACATAGAGTTTTTATTCAAAAAGACTTCAGTATAGGGGGTATTCACTAGCAAACTTTCGCTTTTCCCAAAATAAGGTCAAAATCCCCAAAATACTATTTTTCCTATAAATCCTAAACGAAACGATGTCCCACAAATTTGAATACAGCAATGGAAAGCTAAAACCAATAGTAATCGAATGACATAGAGTTTTTATTCAAAAAGACATCAGTATAGGGGGTATTCACTAACAAACTTTCGCTTTTCCCAAAATAAGGTCAAAATCCCCAAAATACTATTTTTCCTATAAATCCTAAACGAAACGATGTCCCACAAATTTGAATACAGCAATGGAAAGCTAAAACCAATAAAAATTGAATGACATAAAGTTTTTATTCAAAAAGACTTCAGTATAGGGGGTATTCACTAGCAAACTTTCGCTTTTCCCAAAATAAGGTCAAAATCCCCGAAATACTATTTTTCCTATAAATCCTAAACGAAACGATGTCCCACAAATTTGAATACAGCAATGGAAAGCTAAAACCAATAGTAATCGAATGACATATAGTTTTTATTCAAAAAGACTTCAGTATAGGGGGTATTCACTAACAAACTTTCATTTTTCCCACAATAAGGTCAAAATCCCCAAAATACTATTTTGCCTATAACACCTAAACGAAACGATGTCCCACATACTATTTTTCCTATAAATCCTAAACGAAACGATTTCCCACAAATTTGAATACAGCAATGGAAAGCTAAAACCAATAGTAATCGAATGACATAGAGTTTTTATTCAAAAAGACTTCAGTATAGGGGGTATTCACTAGCAAACTTTCGATTTTCCCAAAATAAGGTCAAAATCCCCAAAATACTATTTTTCCTATAAATCCTAAACGAAACGATGTCCCACAAATTTGAATACAGCAATGGAAAGCTAAAACCAATAGTAATCGAATGACATAGAGTTTTTATTCAAAAAGACTTCACTATAGGGGGTATTCACTAACAAACTTTCGCTTTTCCCAAAATAAGGTCAAAATCCCCAAAATACTATTTTTCCTATAAATCCTAAACGAAACGATGTCCCACAAATTTGAATACAGCAATGGAAAGCTAAAACCAATAGTAATCGAATGACATAAAGTTTTTATTCAAAAAGACTTCAGTATAGGGGGTATTCACTAACAAACTTTCGCTTTTCCCAAAATAAGGTCAAAATCCCCAAAATACTATATTTCCTATAAATCCTAAACGAAACGATGTCCCACAAATTTGAATACAGCAATGGAAAGCTAAAACCAATAGTAATCGAATGACATAAAGTTTTTATTCAAAAAGACTTCAGTATAGGGGGTATTCACTAACAAACTTTCGCTTTTCCCAAAATAAGGTCAAAATCCCCGAAATACTATTTTTCCTATAAATCCTAAACGAAACGATGTCCCACAAATTTGAATACAGCAATGGAAAGCTAAAACCAATAGTAATCGAATGACATAAAGTTTTTATTCAAAAAGACTTCAGTATAGGGGGTATTCACTAACAAACTTTCGCTTTTCCCAAAATAAGGTCAAAATCCCCGAAATACTATTTTTCCTATAAATCCTAAACGAAACGATGTCCCACAAATTTGAATACAGCAATGGAAAGCTAAAACCAATAGTAATCGAATGACATATAGTTTTTATTCAAAAAGGCTTCAGTATAGGGGGTATTCACTAACAAACTTTCATTTTTCCCACAATAAGGTCAAAATCCCCAAAATACTATTTTGACTATAACACCTAAACGAAACGATGTCCCACAAATTTGAATACAGCAATGGAAAGCTAAAACCAATAGTAATCGAATGACATATAGTTTTTACTCAAAAAGACTTCAGTATAGGGGTATTCACTAACAAACTTTCGCTTTTCCCAAAATAAGGTCAAAATCCCCAAAATACTATTTTTCCTATAAATCCTAAACGAAACGATGTCCCACAAATTTGAATACAGCAATGGAAAGCTAAAACCAATAGTAATCGAATGACATAGAGTTTTTATTAAAAAAGACTTCAGTATAGGGGGTATTCACTAGCAAACTTTCGCTTTTCCCAAAATAAGGTCAAAATCCCCGAAATACTATTTTTCCTATAAATCCTAAACGAAACGATGTCCCACAAATTTGAATACAGCAATGGAAAGCTAAAACCAATAGTAATCGAATGACATAAAGTTTTTATTCAAAAAGACTTCAGTATAGGGGGTATTCACTAGCAAACTTTCGCTTTTCCCAAAATAAGGTCAAAATCCCCGAAATACTATTTTTCCTATAAATCCTAAACGAAACGATGTCCCACAAATTTGAATACAGCAATGGAAAGCTAAAACCAATAGTAATCGAATGACATATAGTTTTTATTCAAAAAGACTTCAGTATAGGGGGTATTCACTAACAAACTTTCATTTTTCCCACAATAAGGTCAAAATCCCCAAAATACTATTTTGCCTATAACACCTAAACGAAACGATGTCCCACATACTATTTTTCCTATAAATCCTAAAGGAAACGATGTCCCACAAATTTGAATACAGCAATGGAAAGCTAAAACCAATAGTAATCGAATGACATAGAGTTTTTATTCAAAAAGACATCAGTATAGGGGGTATACACTAACAAACTTTCGCTTTTCCCAAAATAAGGTCAAAATCCCCAAAATACTATTTTCCTTTAAATCCTAAACGAAACGATGTCCCACAAATTTGAATACAGCAATGGAAAGCTAAAACCAATAGTAATCGAATGACATAGAGTTTTTATTCAAAAAGACTTCAGTATAGGGGGTATTCACTAGCAAACTTTCGCTTTTCCCAAAATAAGGTCAAAATCCCCAAAATACTATTTTTCCTATAAATCCTAAACGAAACGATGTCCCACAAATTTGAATACAGCAATGGAAAGCTAAAACCAATAGTAATCGAATGACATAGAGTTTTTATTCAAAAAGACATCAGTATAGGGGGTATTCACTAACAAACTTTCGCTTTTCCCAAAATAAGGTCAAAATCCCCAAAATACTATTTTTCCTATAAATCCTAAACGAAACGATGTCCCACAAATTTGAATACAGCAATGGAAAGCTAAAACCAATAAAAATTGAATGACATAAAGTTTTTATTCAAAAAGACTTCAGTATAGGGGGTATTCACTAGCAAACTTTCGCTTTTCCCAAAATAAGGTCAAAATCCCCGAAATACTATTTTTCCTATAAATCCTAAACGAAACGATGTCCCACAAATTTGAATACAGCAATGGAAAGCTAAAACCAATAGTAATCGAATGACATATAGTTTTTATTCAAAAAGACTTCAGTATAGGGGGTATTCACTAACAAACTTTCATTTTTCCCACAATAAGGTCAAAATCCCCAAAACACTATTTTCCCTATAACACCTAAACGAAACGATGTCCCACATACTATTTTTCCTATAAATCCTAAACGAAACGATTTCCCACAAATTTGAATACAGCAATGGAAAGCTAAAACCAATAGTAATCGAATGACATAGAGTTTTTATTCAAAAAGACTTCAGTATAGGGGGTATTCACTAGCAAACTTTCGCTTTTCCCAAAATAAGGTCAAAATCCCCAAAATACTATTTTTCCTATAAATCCTAAACGAAACGATGTCCCACAAATTTGAATACAGCAATGGAAAGCTAAAACCAATAGTAATCGAATGACATAGAGTTTTTATTCAAAAAGACTTCACTATAGGGGGTATTCACTAACAAACTTTCGCTTTTCCCAAAATAAGGTCAAAATCCCCAAAATACTATTTTTCCTATAAATCCTAAACGAAACGATGTCCCACAAATTTGAATACAGCAATGGAAAGCTAAAACCAATAGTAATCGAATGACATAAAGTTTTTATTCAAAAAGACTTCAGTATAGGGGGTATTCACTAACAAACTTTCGCTTTTCCCAAAATAAGGTCAAAATCCCCAAAATACTATATTTCCTATAAATCCTAAACGAAACGATGTCCCACAAATTTGAATACAGCAATGGAAAGCTAAAACCAATAGTAATCGAATGACATAAAGTTTTTATTCAAAAAGACTTCAGTATAGGGGGTATTCACTAACAAACTTTTGCTTTTCCCAAAATAAGGTCAAAATCCCCGAAATACTATTTTTCCTATAAATCCTAAACGAAACGATGTCCCACAAATTTGAATACAGCAATGGAAAGCTAAAACCAATAGTAATCGAATGACATAAAGTTTTTATTCAAAAAGACTTCAGTATAGGGGGTATTCACTAACAAACTTTCGCTTTTCCCAAAATAAGGTCAAAATCCCCGAAATACTATTTTTCCTATAAATCCTAAACGAAACGATGTCCCACAAATTTGAATACAGCAATGGAAAGCTAAAACCAATAGTAATCGAACGACATATAGTTTTTATTCAAAAAGGCTTCAGTATAGGGGGTATTCACTAACAAACTTTCATTTTTCCCACAATAAGGTCAAAATCCCCAAAATACTATTTTGACTATAACACCTAAACGAAACGATGTCCCACAAATTTGAATACAGCAATGGAAAGCTAAAACCAATAGTAATCGAATGACATATAGTTTTTACTCAAAAAGACTTCAGTATAGGAGTATTCACTAACAAACTTTCGCTTTTCCCAAAATAAGGTTAAAATCCCCAAAATACTATTTTTCCTATAAATCCTAAACGAAACGATGTCCCACAAATTTGAATACAGCAATGGAAAGCTAAAACCAATAGTAATCGAATGACATATAGTTTTTATTCAAAAAGACTTCAGTATAGGGGGTATTCACTAACAAACTTTCATTTTTCCCACAATAAGGTCAAAATCCCCAAAATACTATTTTGCCTATAACACCTAAACGAAACGATGTCCCACATACTATTTTTCCTATAAATCCTAAAGGAAACGATGTCCCACAAATTTGAATACAGCAATGGAAAGCTAAAACCAATAGTAATCGAATGACATAGAGTTTTTATTCAAAAAGACATCAGTATAGGGGGTATACACTAACAAACTTTCGCTTTTCCCAAAATAAGGTCAAAATCCCCAAAATACTATTTTCCTTTAAATCCTAAACGAAACGATGTCCCACAAATTTGAATACAGCAATGGAAAGCTAAAACCAATAGTAATCGAATGACATAGAGTTTTTATTCAAAAAGACTTCAGTATAGGGGGTATTCACTAGCAAACTTTCGCTTTTCCCAAAATAAGGTCAAAATCCCCAAAATACTATTTTTCCTATAAATCCTAAACGAAACGATGTCCCACAAATTTGAATACAGCAATGGAAAGCTAAAACCAATAGTAATCGAATGACATAGAGTTTTTATTCAAAAAGACATCAGTATAGGGGGTATTCACTAACAAACTTTCGCTTTTCCCAAAATAAGGTCAAAATCCCCAAAATACTATTTTTCCTATAAATCCTAAACGAAACAATGTCCCACAAATTTGAATACAGCAATGGAAAGCTAAAACCAATAAAAATTGAATGACATAAAGTTTTTATTCAAAAAGACTTCAGTATAGGGGGTATTCACTAGCAAACTTTCGCTTTTCCCAAAATAAGGTCAAAATCCCCGAAATACTATTTTTCCTATAAATCCTAAACGAAACGATGTCCCACAAATTTGAATACAGCAATGGAAAGCTAAAACCAATAGTAATCGAATGACATATAGTTTTTATTCAAAAAGACTTCAGTATAGGGGGTATTCACTAACAAACTTTCATTTTTCCCACAATAAGGTCAAAATCCCCAAAATACTATTTTGCCTATAACACCTAAACGAAACGATGTCCCACATACTATTTTTCCTATAAATCCTAAACGAAACGATTTCCCACAAATTTGAATACAGCAATGGAAAGCTAAAACCAATAGTAATCGAATGACATAGAGTTTTTATTCAAAAAGACTTCAGTATAGGGGGTATTCACTAGCAAACTTTCGCTTTTCCCAAAATAAGGTCAAAATCCCCAAAATACTATTTTTCCTATAAATCCTAAACGAAACGATTTCCCACAAATTTGAATACAGCAATGGAAAGCTAAAACCAATAGTAATCGAATGACATAGAGTTTTTATTCAAAAAGACTTCAGTATAGGGGGTATTCACTAGCAAACTTTCGCTTTTCCCAAAATAAGGTCAAAATCCCCAAAATACTATTTTTCCTATAAATCCTAAACGAAACGATGTCCCACAAATTTGAATACAGCAATGGAAAGCTAAAACCAATAGTAATCGAATGACATAGAGTTTTTATTCAAAAAGACTTCACTATAGGGGGTATTCACTAACAAACTTTCGCTTTTCCCAAAATAAGGTCAAAATCCCCAAAATACTATTTTTCCTATAAATCCTAAACGAAACGATGTCCCACAAATTTGAATACAGCAATGGAAAGCTAAAACCAATAGTAATCGAATGACATAAAGTTTTTATTCAAAAAGACTTCAGTATAGGGGGTATTCACTAACAAACTTTCGCTTTTCCCAAAATAAGGTCAAAATCCCCAAAATACTATATTTCCTATAAATCCTAAACGAAACGATGTCCCACAAATTTGAATACAGCAATGGAAAGCTAAAACCAATAGTAATCGAATGACATAAAGTTTTTATTCAAAAAGACTTCAGTATAGGGGGTATTCACTAACAAACTTTCGCTTTTCCCAAAATAAGGTCAAAATCCCCGAAATACTATTTTTCCTATAAATCCTAAACGAAACGATGTCCCACAAATTTGAATACAGCAATGGAAAGCTAAAACCAATAGTAATCGAATGACATAAAGTTTTTATTCAAAAAGACTTCAGTATAGGGGGTATTCACTAACAAACTTTCGCTTTTCCCAAAATAAGGTCAAAATCCCCAAAATACTATTTTTCCTATAAATCCTAAACGAAACGATGTCCCACAAATTTGAATACAGCAATGGAAAGCTAAAACCAATAGTAATCGAATGACATAAAGTTTTTATTCAAAAAGACTTCAGTATAGGGGGTATTCACTAACAAACTTTCGCTTTTCCCAAAATAAGGTCAAAATCCCCGAAATACTATTTTTCCTATAAATCCTAAACGAAACAATGTCCCACAAATTTGAATACAGCAATGGAAAGCTAAAACCAATAGTAATCGAATGACATATAGTTTTTATTCAAAACATATAGTTTTTATTCAAAACTAACAAACTTTCATTTTTCCCACAATAAGGTCAAAATCCCCAAAATACTATTTTGCCTATAACACCTAAACGAAACGATGTCCCACATACTATTTTTCCTATAAATCCTAAAGGAAACGATGTCCCACAAATTTGAATACAGCAATGGAAAGCTAAAACCAATAGTAATCGAATGACATATAGTTTTTATTCAAAAAGACTTCAGTATAGGGGGTATTCACTAACAAACTTTCATTTTTCCCACAATAAGGTCAAAATCCCCAAAATACTATTTTGCCTATAACACCTAAACGAAACGATGTCCCACATACTATTTTTCCTATAAATCCTAAAGGAAACGATGTCCCACAAATTTGAATACAGCAATGGAAAGCTAAAACCAATAGTAATCGAATGACATAAAGTTTTTATTCAAAAAGACTTCAGTATAGGGGGTATTCACTAACAAACTTTCGCTTTTCCCAAAATAAGGTCAAAATCCCCGAAATACTATTTTTCCTATAAATCCTAAACGAAACAATGTCCCACAAATTTGAATACAGCAATGG
Organism: Phania funesta; assembly: GCA_963932375.1. Classification (NCBI taxonomy): domain Eukaryota; kingdom Metazoa; phylum Arthropoda; class Insecta; order Diptera; family Tachinidae; genus Phania; species Phania funesta. The sequence goes on from OZ010654.1 coordinate 46,982,609, forward strand.
AAAGCTAAAACCAATAGTAATCGAATGACATATAGTTTTTATTCAAAAAGGCTTCAGTATAGGGGGTATTCACTAACAAACTTTCATTTTTCCCACAATAAGGTCAAAATCCCCAAAATACTATTTTGACTATAACACCTAAACGAAACGATGTCCCACAAATTTGAATACAGCAATGGAAAGCTAAAACCAATAGTAATCGAATGACATATAGTTTTTACTCAAAAAGACTTCAGTATAGGGGTATTCACTAACAAACTTTCGCTTTTCCCAAAATAAGGTCAAAATCCCCAAAATACTATTTTTCCTATAAATCCTAAACGAAACGATGTCCCACAAATTTGAATACAGCAATGGAAAGCTAAAACCAATAGTAATCGAATGACATATAGTTTTTATTCAAAAAGACTTCAGTATAGGGGGTATTCACTAGCAAACTTTCGCTTTTCCCAAAATAAGGTCAAAATCCCCAAAATACTATTTTTCCTATAAATCCTAAACGAAACGATTTCCCACAAATTTGAATACAGCAATGGAAAGCTAAAACCAATAGTAATCGAATGACATAGAGTTTTTATTCAAAAAGACTTCAGTATAGGGGGTATTCACTAGCAAACTTTCGCTTTTCCCAAAATAAGGTCAAAATCCCCAAAATACTATTTTTCCTATAAATCCTAAACGAAACGATGTCCCACAAATTTGAATACAGCAATGGAAAGCTAAAACCAATAGTAATCGAATGACATAGAGTTTTTATTCAAAAAGACTTCACTATAGGGGGTATTCACTAACAAACTTTCGCTTTTCCCAAAATAAGGTCAAAATCCCCAAAATACTATTTTTCCTATAAATCCTAAACGAAACGATGTCCCACAAATTTAAATACAGCAATGGAAAGCTAAAACCAATAGTAATCGAATGACATAAAGTTTTTATTCAAAAAGACTTCAGTATAGGGGGTATTCACTAACAAACTTTCGCTTTTCCCAAAATAAGGTCAAAATCCCCAAAATACTATATTTCCTATAAATCCTAAACGAAACGATGTCCCACAAATTTGAATACAGCAATGGAAAGCTAAAACCAATAGTAATCGAATGACATAAAGTTTTTATTCAAAAAGACTTCAGTATAGGGGGTATTCACTAACAAACTTTCGCTTTTCCCAAAATAAGGTCAAAATCCCCGAAATACTATTTTTCCTATAAATCCTAAACGAAACGATGTCCCACAAATTTGAATACAGCAATGGAAAGCTAAAACCAATAGTAATCGAATGACATAAAGTTTTTATTCAAAAAGACTTCAGTATAGGGGGTATTCACTAACAAACTTTCGCTTTTCCCAAAATAAGGTCAAAATCCCCAAAATACTATTTTTCCTATAAATCCTAAACGAAACGATGTCCCACAAATTTGAATACAGCAATGGAAAGCTAAAACCAATAGTAATCGAATGACATAAAGTTTTTATTCAAAAAGACTTCAGTATAGGGGGTATTCACTAACAAACTTTCGCTTTTCCCAAAATAAGGTCAAAATCCCCGAAATACTATTTTTCCTATAAATCCTAAACGAAACAATGTCCCACAAATTTGAATACAGCAATGGAAAGCTAAAACCAATAGTAATCGAATGACATATAGTTTTTATTCAAAAAGACTTCAGTATAGGGGGTATTCACTAACAAACTTTCGCTTTTCCCAAAATAAGGTCAAAATCCCCAAAATACTATTTTTCCTATAAATCCTAAACGAAACGATGTCCCACAAATTTGAATACAGCAATGGAAAGCTAAAACCAATAGTAATCGAATGACATAAAGTTTTTATTCAAAAAGACTTCAGTATAGGGGGTATTCACTAACAAACTTTCGCTTTTCCCAAAATAAGGTCAAAATCCCCGAAATACTATTTTTCCTATAAATCCTAAACGAAACAATGTCCCACAAATTTGAATACAGCAATGGAAAGCTAAAACCAATAGTAATCGAATGACATATAGTTTTTATTCAAAAAGGCTTCAGTATAGGGGGTATTCACTAACAAACTTTCATTTTTCCCACAATAAGGTCAAAATCCCCAAAATACTATTTTGACTATAACACCTAAACGAAACGATGTCCCACAAATTTGAATACAGCAATGGAAAGCTAAAACCAATAGTAATCGAATGACATATAGTTTTTACTCAAAAAGACTTCAGTATAGGGGTATTCACTAACAAACTTTCGCTTTTCCCAAAATAAGGTCAAAATCCCCAAAATACTATTTTTCCTATAAATCCTAAACGAAACGATGTCCCACAAATTTGAATACAGCAATGGAAAGCTAAAACCAATAGTAATCGAATGACATATAGTTTTTATTCAAAAAGACTTCAGTATAGGGGGTATTCACTAACAAACTTTCATTTTTCCCACAATAAGGTCAAAATCCCCAAAATACTATTTTGCCTATAACACCTAAACGAAACGATGTCCCACATACTATTTTTCCTATAAATCCTAAAGGAAACGATGTCCCACAAATTTGAATACAGCAATGGAAAGCTAAAACCAATAGTAATCGAATGACATAGAGTTTTTATTCAAAAAGACATCAGTATAGGGGGTATACACTAACAAACTTTCGCTTTTCCCAAAATAAGGTCAAAATCCCCAAAATACTATTTTCCTTTAAATCCTAAACGAAACGATGTCCCACAAATTTGAATACAGCAATGGAAAGCTAAAACCAATAGTAATCGAATGACATAGAGTTTTTATTCAAAAAGACTTCAGTATAGGGGGTATTCACTAGCAAACTTTCGCTTTTCCCAAAATAAGGTCAAAATCCCCAAAATACTATTTTTCCTATAAATCCTAAACGAAACGATGTCCCACAAATTTGAATACAGCAATGGAAAGCTAAAACCAATAGTAATCGAATGACATAGAGTTTTTATTCAAAAAGACATCAGTATAGGGGGTATTCACTAACAAACTTTCGCTTTTCCCAAAATAAGGTCAAAATCCCCAAAATACTATTTTTCCTATAAATCCTAAACGAAACAATGTCCCACAAATTTGAATACAGCAATGGAAAGCTAAAACCAATAAAAATTGAATGACATAAAGTTTTTATTCAAAAAGACTTCAGTATAGGGGGTATTCACTAGCAAACTTTCGCTTTTCCCAAAATAAGGTCAAAATCCCCGAAATACTATTTTTCCTATAAATCCTAAACGAAACGATGTCCCACAAATTTGAATACAGCAATGGAAAGCTAAAACCAATAGTAATCGAATGACATATAGTTTTTATTCAAAAAGACTTCAGTATAGGGGGTATTCACTAACAAACTTTCATTTTTCCCACAATAAGGTCAAAATCCCCAAAATACTATTTTGCCTATAACACCTAAACGAAACGATGTCCCACATACTATTTTTCCTATAAATCCTAAACGAAACGATTTCCCACAAATTTGAATACAGCAATGGAAAGCTAAAACCAATAGTAATCGAATGACATAGAGTTTTTATTCAAAAAGACTTCAGTATAGGGGGTATTCACTAGCAAACTTTCGCTTTTCCCAAAATAAGGTCAAAATCCCCAAAATACTATTTTTCCTATAAATCCTAAACGAAACGATGTCCCACAAATTTGAATACAGCAATGGAAAGCTAAAACCAATAGTAATCGAATGACATAGAGTTTTTATTCAAAAAGACTTCACTATAGGGGGTATTCACTAACAAACTTTCGCTTTTCCCAAAATAAGGTCAAAATCCCCAAAATACTATTTTTCCTATAAATCCTAAACGAAACGATGTCCCACAAATTTGAATACAGCAATGGAAAGCTAAAACCAATAGTAATCGAATGACATAAAGTTTTTATTCAAAAAGACTTCAGTATAGGGGGTATTCACTAACAAACTTTCGCTTTTCCCAAAATAAGGTCAAAATCCCCAAAATACTATATTTCCTATAAATCCTAAACGAAACGATGTCCCACAAATTTGAATACAGCAATGGAAAGCTAAAACCAATAGTAATCGAATGACATAAAGTTTTTATTCAAAAAGACTTCAGTATAGGGGGTATTCACTAACAAACTTTCGCTTTTCCCAAAATAAGGTCAAAATCCCCGAAATACTATTTTTCCTATAAATCCTAAACGAAACGATGTCCCACAAATTTGAATACAGCAATGGAAAGCTAAAACCAATAGTAATCGAATGACATAAAGTTTTTATTCAAAAAGACTTCAGTATAGGGGGTATTCACTAACAAACTTTCGCTTTTCCCAAAATAAGGTCAAAATCCCCAAAATACTATTTTTCCTATAAATCCTAAACGAAACGATGTCCCACAAATTTGAATACAGCAATGGAAAGCTAAAACCAATAGTAATCGAATGACATAAAGTTTTTATTCAAAAAGACTTCAGTATAGGGGGTATTCACTAACAAACTTTCGCTTTTCCCAAAATAAGGTCAAAATCCCCGAAATACTATTTTTCCTATAAATCCTAAACGAAACGATGTCCCACAAATTTGAATACAGCAATGGAAAGCTAAAACCAATAGTAATCGAATGACATATAGTTTTTATTCAAAAAGGCTTCAGTATAGGGGGTATTCACTAACAAACTTTCATTTTTCCCACAATAAGGTCAAAATCCCCAAAATACTATTTTGACTATAACACCTAAACGAAACGATGTCCCACAAATTTGAATACAGCAATGGAAAGCTAAAACCAATAGTAATCGAATGACATATAGTTTTTACTCAAAAAGACTTCAGTATAGGGGTATTCACTAACAAACTTTCGCTTTTCCCAAAATAAGGTCAAAATCCCCAAAATACTATTTTTCCTATAAATCCTAAACGAAACGATGTCCCACAAATTTGAATACAGCAATGGAAAGCTAAAACCAATAGTAATCGAATGACATAGAGTTTTTATTCAAAAAGACTTCAGTATAGGGGGTATTCACTAACAAACTTTCGCTTTTCCCAAAATAAGGTCAAAATCCCCAAAATACTATTTTTCCTATAAATCCTAAACGAAACGATGTCCCACAAATTTGAATACAGCAATGGAAAGCTAAAACCAATAAAAATTGAATGACATAAAGTTTTTATTCAAAAAGACTTCAGTATAGGGGGTATTCACTAGCAAACTTTCGCTTTTCCCAAAATAAGGTCAAAATCCCCGAAATACTATTTTTCCTATAAATCCTAAACGAAACGATGTCCCACAAATTTGAATACAGCAATGGAAAGCTAAAACCAATAGTAATCGAATGACATATAGTTTTTATTCAAAAAGACTTCAGTATAGGGGGTATTCACTAACAAACTTTCATTTTTCCCACAATAAGGTCAAAATCCCCAAAATACTATTTTGCCTATAACACCTAAACGAAACGATGTCCCACATACTATTTTTCCTATAAATCCTAAACGAAACGATGTCCCACAAATTTGAATACAGCAATGGAAAGCTAAAACCAATAGTAATCGAATGACATAGAGTTTTTATTCAAAAAGACATCAGTATAGGGGGTATTCACTAACAAACTTTCGCTTTTCCCAAAATAAGGTCAAAATCCCCAAAATACTATTTTTCCTATAAATCCTAAACGAAACGATGTCCCACAAATTTGAATACAGCAATGGAAAGCTAAAACCAATAGTAATCGAATAACATATAGTTTTTACTCAAAAAGACTTCAGTATAGGGGGTATTCACTAGCAAACTTTCGCTTTTCCCAAAATAAGGTCAAAATCCCCGAAATACTATTTTTCCTATAAATCCTAAACGAAACGATGTCCCACAAATTTGAATACAGCAATGGAAAGCTAAAACCAATAGTAATCGAATGACATATAGTTTTTATTCAAAAAGACTTCAGTATAGGGGGTATTCACTAACAAACTTTCATTTTTCCCACAATAAGGTCAAAATCCCCAAAATACTATTTTGCCTATAACACCTAAACGAAACGATGTCCCACATACTATTTTTCCTATAAATCCTAAAGGAAACGATGTCCCACAAATTTGAATACAGCAATGGAAAGCTAAAACCAATAGTAATCGAATGACATAGAGTTTTTATTCAAAAAGACATCAGTATAGGGGGTATTCACTAGCAAACTTTCGCTTTTCCCAAAATAAGGTCAAAATCCCCAAAATACTATTTTTCCTATAAATCCTAAACGAAACGATGTCCCACAAATTTGAATACAGCAATGGAAAGCTAAAACCAATAGTAATCGAATGACATAGAGTTTTTATTCAAAAAGACTTCACTATAGGGGGTATTCACTAACAAACTTTCGCTTTTCCCAAAATAAGGTCAAAATCCCCAAAATACTATTTTTCCTATAAATCCTAAACGAAACGATGTCCCACAAATTTGAATACAGCAATGGAAAGCTAAAACCAATAGTAATCGAATGACATAAAGTTTTTATTCAAAAAGACTTCAGTATAGGGGGTATTCACTAACAAACTTTCGCTTTTCCCAAAATAAGGTCAAAATCCCCAAAATACTATATTTCCTATAAATCCTAAACGAAACGATGTCCCACAAATTTGAATACAGCAATGGAAAGCTAAAACCAATAGTAATCGAATGACATAGAGTTTTTATTCAAAAAGACTTCACTATAGGGGGTATTCACTAACAAACTTTCGCTTTTCCCAAAATAAGGTCAAAATCCCCAAAATACTATTTTTCCTATAAATCCTAAACGAAACGATGTCCCACAAATTTGAATACAGCAATGGAAAGCTAAAACCAATAGTAATCGAATGACATAAAGTTTTTATTCAAAAAGACTTCAGTATAGGGGGTATTCACTAACAAACTTTCGCTTTTCCCAAAATAAGGTCAAAATCCCCAAAATACTATATTTCCTATAAATCCTAAACGAAACGATGTCCCACAAATTTGAATACAGCAATGGAAAGCTAAAACCAATAGTAATCGAATGACATAAAGTTTTTATTCAAAAAGACTTCAGTATAGGGGGTATTCACTAACAAACTTTCGCTTTTCCCAAAATAAGGTCAAAATCCCCGAAATACTATTTTTCCTATAAATCCTAAACGAAACGATGTCCCACAAATTTGAATACAGCAATGGAAAGCTAAAACCAATAGTAATCGAATGACATAAAGTTTTTATTCAAAAAGACTTCAGTATAGGGGGTATTCACTAACAAACTTTCGCTTTTCCCAAAATAAGGTCAAAATCCCCAAAATACTATTTTTCCTATAAATCCTAAACGAAACGATGTCCCACAAATTTGAATACAGCAATGGAAAGCTAAAACCAATAGTAATCGAATGACATAAAGTTTTTATTCAAAAAGACTTCAGTATAGGGGGTATTCACTAACAAACTTTCGCTTTTCCCAAAATAAGGTCAAAATCCCCGAAATACTATTTTTCCTATAAATCCTAAACGAAACGATGTCCCACAAATTTGAATACAGCAATGGAAAGCTAAAACCAATAGTAATCGAATGACATATAGTTTTTATTCAAAAAGGCTTCAGTATAGGGGGTATTCACTAACAAACTTTCATTTTTCCCACAATAAGGTCAAAATCCCCAAAATACTATTTTGACTATAACACCTAAACGAAACGATGTCCCACAAATTTGAATACAGCAAGGGAAAGCTAAAACCAATAGTAATCGAATGACATATAGCTTTTACTCAAAAAGACTTCAGTATAGGGGTATTCACTAACAAACTTTCGCTTTTCCCAAAATAAGGTCAAAATCCCCAAAATACTATTTTTCCTATAAATCCTAAACGAAACGATGTCCCACAAATTTGAATACAGCAATGGAAAGCTAAAACCAATAGTAATCGAATGACATAAAGTTTTTATTCAAAAAGACTTCAGTATAGGGGGTATTCACTAACAAACTTTCATTTTTCCCACAATAAGGTCAAAATCCCCAAAATACTATTTTGCCTATAACACCTAAACGAAACGATGTCCCACATACTATTTTTCCTATAAATCCTAAACGAAACGATGTCCCACAAATTTGAATACAGCAATGGAAAGCTAAAACCAATAGTAATCGAATGACATAGAGTTTTTATTCAAAAAGACATCAGTATAGGGGGTATTCACTAACAAACTTTCGCTTTTCCCAAAATAAGGTCAAAATCCCCAAAATACTATTTTTCCTATAAATCCTAAACGAAACGATGTCCCACAAATTTGAATACAGCAATGGAAAGCTAAAACCAATAGTAATCGAATAACATATAGTTTTTACTCAAAAAGACTTCAGTATAGGGGGTATTCACTAGCAAACTTTCGCTTTTCCCAAAATAAGGTCAAAATCCCCGAAATACTATTTTTCCTATAAATCCTAAACGAAACGATGTCCCACAAATTTGAATACAGCAATGGAAAGCTAAAACCAATAGTAATCGAATGACATATAGTTTTTATTCAAAAAGACTTCAGTATAGGGGGTATTCACTAACAAACTTTCATTTTTCCCACAATAAGGTCAAAATCCCCAAAATACTATTTTGCCTATAACACCTAAACGAAACGATGTCCCACATACTATTTTTCCTATAAATCCTAAAGGAAACGATGTCCCACAAATTTGAATACAGCAATGGAAAGCCAAAACCAATAGTAATCGAATGACATAGAGTTTTTATTCAAAAAGACATCAGTATAGGGGGTATTCACTAGCAAACTTTCGCTTTTCCCAAAATAAGGTCAAAATCCCCAAAATACTATTTTTCCTATAAATCCTAAACGAAACGATGTCCCACAAATTTGAATACAGCAATGGAAAGCTAAAACCAATAGTAATCGAATGACATAGAGTTTTTATTCAAAAAGACTTCACTATAGGGGGTATTCACTAACAAACTTTCGCTTTTCCCAAAATAAGGTCAAAATCCCCAAAATACTATTTTTCCTATAAATCCTAAACGAAACGATGTCCCACAAATTTGAATACAGCAATGGAAAGCTAAAACCAATAGTAATCGAATGACATAAAGTTTTTATTCAAAAAGACTTCAGTATAGGCGGTATTCACTAACAAACTTTCGCTTTTCCCAAAATAAGGTCAAAATCCCCAAAATACTATATTTCCTATAAATCCTAAACGAAACGATGTCCCACAAATTTGAATACAGCAATGGAAAGCTAAAACCAATAGTAATCGAATGACATAGAGTTTTTATTCAAAAAGACTTCACTATAGGGGGTATTCACTAACAAACTTTCGCTTTTCCCAAAATAAGGTCAAAATCCCCAAAATACTATTTTTCCTATAAATCCTAAACGAAACGATGTCCCACAAATTTGAATACAGCAATGGAAAGCTAAAACCAATAGTAATCGAATGACATAAAGGTTTTATTCAAAAAGACTTCAGTATAGGGGGTATTCACTAACAAACTTTCGCTTTTCCCAAAATAAGGTCAAAATCCCCAAAATACTATATTTCCTATAAATCCTAAACGAAACGATGTCCCACAAATTTGAATACAGCAATGGAAAGCTAAAACCAATAGTAATCGAATGACATAAAGTTTTTATTCAAAAAGACTTCAGTATAGGGGGTATTCACTAACAAACTTTCGCTTTTCCCAAAATAAGGTCAAAATCCCCGAAATACTATTTTTCCTATAAATCCTAAACGAAACGATGTCCCACAAATTTGAATACAGCAATGGAAAGCTAAAACCAATAGTAATCGAATGACATAAAGTTTTTATTCAAAAAGACTTCAGTATAGGGGGTATTCACTAACAAACTTTCGCTTTTCCCAAAATAAGGTCAAAATCCCCAAAATACTATTTTTCCTATAAATCCTAAACGAAACGATGTCCCACAAATTTGAATACAGCAATGGAAAGCTAAAACCAATAGTAATCGAATGACATATAGTTTTTATTCAAAAAGGCTTCAGTATAGGGGGTATTCACTAACAAACTTTCATTTTTCCCACAATAAGGTCAAAATCCCCAAAATACTATTTTGACTATAACACCTAAACGAAACGATGTCCCACAAATTTGAATACAGCAAGGGAAAGCTAAAACCAATAGTAATCGAATGACATATAGCTTTTACTCAAAAAGACTTCAGTATAGGGGTATTCACTAACAAACTTTCGCTTTTCCCAAAATAAGGTCAAAATCCCCAAAATACTATTTTTCCTATAAATCCTAAACGAAACGATGTCCCACAAATTTGAATACAGCAATGGAAAGCTAAAACCAATAGTAATCGAATGACATAGAGTTTTTATTCAAAAAGACTTCAGTATAGGGGGTATTCACTAACAAACTTTCGCTTTTCCCAAAATAAGGTCAAAATCCCCAAAATACTATTTTTCCTATAAATCCTAAACGAAACGATGTCCCACAAATTTGAATACAGCAATGGAAAGCTAAAACCAATAAAAATTGAATGACATAAAGTTTTTATTCAAAAAGACTTCAGTATAGGGGGTATTCACTAGCAAACTTTCGCTTTTACCAAAATAAGGTCAAAATCCCCGAAATACTATTTTTCCTATAAATCCTAAACGAAACGATGTCCCACAAATTTGAATACAGCAATGGAAAGCTGAAACCAATAGTAATCGAATGACATATAGTTTTTATTCAAAAAGACTTCAGTATAGGGGGTATTCACTAACAAACTTTCATTTTTCCCACAATAAGGTCAAAATCCCCAAAATACTATTTTGCCTATAACACCTAAACGAAACGATGTCCCACATACTATTTTTCCTATAAATCCTAAACGAAACGATGTCCCACAAATTTGAATACAGCAATGGAAAGCTAAAACCAATAGTAATCGAATGACATAGAGTTTTTATTCAAAAAGACATCAGTATAGGGGGTATTCACTAACAAACTTTCGCTTTTCCCAAAATAAGGTCAAAATCCCCAAAATACTATTTTTCCTATAAATCCTAAACGAAACGATGTCCCACAAATTTGAATACAGCAATGGAAAGCTAAAACCAATAGTAATCGAATAACATATAGTTTTTACTCAAAAAGACTTCAGTATAGGGGGTATTCACTAGCAAACTTTCGCTTTTCCCAAAATAAGGTCAAAATCCCCGAAATACTATTTTTCCTATAAATCCTAAACGAAACGATGTCCCACAAATTTGAATACAGCAATGGAAAGCTAAAACCAATAGTAATCGAATGACATATAGTTTTTATTCAAAAAGGCTTCAGTATAGGGGGTATTCACTAACAAACTTTCATTTTTCCCACAATAAGGTCAAAATCCCCAAAATACTATTTTGCCTATAACACCTAAACGAAACGATGTCCCACATACTATTTTTCCTATAAATCCTAAACGAAACGATGTCCCACAAATTTGAATACAGCAATGGAAAGCTAAAACCAATAGTAATCGAATAACATATAGTTTTTACTCAAAAAGACTTCAGTATAGGGGGTATTCACTAGCAAACTTTCGCTTTTCCCAAAATAAGGTCAAAATCCCCGAAATACTATTTTTCCTATAAATCCTAAACGAAACGATGTCCCACAAATTTGAATACAGCAATGGAAAGCTAAAACCAATAGTAATCGAATAACATATAGTTTTTACTCAAAAAGACATCAGTATAGGGGATATTCACTAACAAACTTTCGCTTTTCCCAAAATAAGGTCAAAATCCCCAAAATACTATTTTTCCTATAAATCCTAAACGAAACGATGTCCCACAAATTTGAATACAGCAATGGAAAGCTAAAACCAATAGTAATCGAATAACATATAGTTTTTACTCAAAAAGACTGCAGTATAGGGGTATTCACTAACAAACTTTCGCTTTTCAGAAAAATAACCTAAGCAAAACGAAAAATTCGATCACGGCAATGGAGAGCCTAAAACACAGCAATGGAAAGCTAAAACCAATAGCAATCGAATGACATATAGTTTTTATTCAAAAAGACTTCAGTATAGGGGGTATTCACTAGCAAACTTTCGCTTTTCCCAAAATAAGGTCAAAATCCCCAAAATACTATTTTTCCTATAAATCCTAAACGAAACGATTTCCCACAAATTTGAATACAGCAATGGAAAGCTAAAACCAATAGTAATCGAATGACATAGAGTTTTTATTAAAAAAGACTTCAGTATAGGGGGTATTCACTAGCAAACTTTCGCTTTTCCCAAAATAAGGTCAAAATCCCCAAAATACTATTTTTCCTATAAATCCTAAACGAAACGATGTCCCACAAATTTGAATACAGCAATGGAAAGCTAAAACCAATAGTAATCGAATGACATAGAGTTTTTATTCAAAAAGACTTCACTATAGGGGGTATTCACTAACAAACTTTCGCTTTTCCCAAAATAAGGTCAAAATCCCCAAAATACTATTTTTCCTATAAATCCTAAACGAAACGATGTCCCACAAATTTGAATACAGCAATGGAAAGCTAAAACCAATAGTAATCGAATGACATAAAGTTTTTATTCAAAAAGACTTCAGTATAGGGGGTATTCACTAACAAACTTTCGCTTTTCCCAAAATAAGGTCAAAATCCCCAAAATACTATATTTCCTATAAATCCTAAACGAAACGATGTCCCACAAATTTGAATACAGCAATGGAAAGCTAAAACCAATAGTAATCGAATGACATAGAGTGTTTATTCAAAAAGACTTCAGTATAGGGGGTATACACTAACAAACTTTCGCTTTTCCCAAAATAAGGTCAAAATCCCCAAAATACTATTTTTCCTATAAATCCTAAACGAAACGATGTCCCACAAATTTGAATACAGCAATGGAAAGCCAAAACCAATAGTAATCGAATGACATAGAGTTTTTATTGAAAAAGACTTCAGTATAGGGGGTATTCACTAGCAAACTTTCGCTTTTCCCAAAATAAGGTCAAAATCCCCAAAATACTATTTTTCCTATAAATCCTAAACGAAACGATGTCCCACAAATTTGAATACAGCAATGGAAAGCTAAAACCAATAGTAATCGAATGACATAGAGTTTTTATTCAAAAAGACATCAGTATAGGGGGTATTCACTAACAAACTTTCGCTTTTCCCAAAATAAGGTCAAAATCCCCAAAATACTATTTTTCCTATAAATCCTAAACGAAACGATGTCCCACAAATTTGAATACAGCAATGGAAAGCTAAAACCAATAGTAATCGAATGACATAAAGTTTTTATTCAAAAAGACTTCAGTATAGGGGGTATTCACTAACAAACTTTCGCTTTTCCCAAAATAAGGTCAAAATCCCCGAAATACTATTTTTCCTATAAATCCTAAACGAAACGATGTCCCACAAATTTGAATACAGCAATGGAAAGCTAAAACCAATAGTAATCGAATGACATATAGTGTTTATTCAAAAAGGCTTCAGTATAGGGGGTATTCACTAACAAACTTTCATTTTTCCCACAATAAGGTCAAAATCCCCAAAATACTATTTTGACTATAACACCTAAACGAAACGATGTCCCACAAATTTGAATACAGCAATGGAAAGCTAAAACCAATAGTAATCGAATGACATAGAGTTTTTATTCAAAAAGACATCAGTATAGGGGGTATTCACTAACAAACTTTCGCTTTTCCCAAAATAAGGTCAAAATCCCCAAAATACTATTTTTCCTATAAATCCTAAACGAAACGATGTCCCACAAATTTGAATACAGCAATGGAAAGCTAAAACCAATAGTAATCGAATGACATAAAGTTTTTATTCAAAAAGACTTCAGTATAGGGGGTATTCACTAACAAACTTTCGCTTTTCCCAAAATAAGGTCAAAATCCCCGAAATACTATTTTTCCTATAAATCCTAAACGAAACGATGTCCCACAAATTTGAATACAGCAATGGAAAGCTAAAACCAATAGTAATCGAATGACATAGAGTTTTTATTCAAAAAGACATCAGTATAGGGGGTATTCACTAACAAACTTTCGCTTTTCCCAAAATAAGGTCAAAATCCCCAAAATACTATTTTTCCTATAAATCCTAAACGAAACGATGTCCCACAAATTTGAATACAGCAATGGAAAGCTAAAACCAATAGTAATCGAATGACATAAAGTTTTTATTCAAAAAGACTTCAGTATAGGGGGTATTCACTAACAAACTTTCGCTTTTCCCAAAATAAGGTCAAAATCCCCAAAATACTATATTTCCTATAAATCCTAAACGAAACGATGTCCCACAAATTTGAATACAGCAATGGAAAGCTAAAACCAATAGTAATCGAATGACATAAAGTTTTTATTCAAAAAGACTTCAGTATAGGGGGTATTCACTAACAAACTTTCGCTTTTCCCAAAATAAGGTCAAAATCCCCGAAATACTATTTTTCCTATAAATCCTAAACGAAACGATGTCCCACAAATTTGAATACAGCAATGGAAAGCTAAAACCAATAGTAATCGAATGACATAAAGTTTTTATTCAAAAAGACTTCAGTATAGGGGGTATTCACTAACAAACTTTCGCTTTTCCCAAAATAAGGTCAAAATCCCCAAAATACTATTTTTCCTATAAATCCTAAACGAAACGATGTCCCACAAATTTGAATACAGCAATGGAAAGCTAAAACCAATAGTAATCGAATGACATAAAGTTTTTATTCAAAAAGACTTCAGTATAGGGGGTATTCACTAACAAACTTTCGCTTTTCCCAAAATAAGGTCAAAATCCCCGAAATACTATTTTTCCTATAAATCCTAAACGAAACGATGTCCCACAAATTTGAATACAGCAATGGAAAGCTAAAACCAATAGTAATCGAATGACATATAGTTTTTATTCAAAAAGGCTTCAGTATAGGGGGTATTCACTAACAAACTTTTATTTTTCCCACAATAAGGTCAAAATCCCCAAAATACTATTTTGACTATAACACCTAAACGAAACGATGTCCCACAAATTTGAATACAGCAATGGAAAGCTAAAACCAATAGTAATCGAATGACATATAGTTTTTACTCAAAAAGACTTCAGTATAGGGGTATTCACTAACAAACTTTCGCTTTTCCCAAAATAAGGTCAAAATCCCCAAAATACTATTTTTCCTATAAATCCTAAACGAAACGATGTCCCACAAATTTGAATACAGCAATGGAAAGCTAAAACCAATAGTAATCGAATGACATAGAGTTTTTATTCAAAAAGACTTCAGTATAGGGGGTATTCACTAACAAACTTTCGCTTTTCCCAAAATAAGGTCAAAATCCCCAAAATACTATTTTTCCTATAAATCCTAAACGAAACGATGTCCCACAAATTTGAATACAGCAATGGAAAGCTAAAACCAATAAAAATTGAATGACATAAAGTTTTTATTCAAAAAGACTTCAGTATAGGGGGTATTCACTAGCAAACTTTCGCTTTTCCCAAAATAAGGTCAAAATCCCCGAAATACTATTTTTCCTATAAATCCTAAACGAAACGATGTCCCACAAATTTGAATACAGCAATGGAAAGCTAAAACCAATAGTAATCGAATGACATATAGTTTTTATTCAAAAAGACTTCAGTATAGGGGGTATTCACTAACAAACTTTCATTTTTCCCACAATAAGGTCAAAATCCCCAAAATACTATTTTGCCTATAACACCTAAACGAAACGATGTCCCACATACTATTTTTCCTATAAATCCTAAACGAAACGATGTCCCACAAATTTGAATACAGCAATGGAAAGCTAAAACCAATAGTAATCGAATGACATAGAGTTTTTATTCAAAAAGACATCAGTATAGGGGGTATTCACTAACAAACTTTCGCTTTTCCCAAAATAAGGTCAAAATCCCCAAAATACTATTTTTCCTATAAATCCTAAACGAAACGATGTCCCACAAATTTGAATACAGCAATGGAAAGCTAAAACCAATAGTAATCGAATAACATATAGTTTTTACTCAAAAAGACTTCAGTATAGGGGGTATTCACTAGCAAACTTTCGCTTTTCCCAAAATAAGGTCAAAATCCCCGAAATACTATTTTTCCTATAAATCCTAAACGAAACGATGTCCCACAAATTTGAATACAGCAATGGAAAGCTAAAACCAATAGTAATCGAATGACATATAGTTTTTATTCAAAAAGACTTCAGTATAGGGGGTATTCACTAACAAACTTTCATTTTTCCCACAATAAGGTCAAAATCCCCAAAATACTATTTTGCCTATAACACCTAAACGAAACGATGTCCCACATACTATTTTTCCTATAAATCCTAAAGGAAACGATGTCCCACAAATTTGAATACAGCAATGGAAAGCTAAAACCAATAGTAATCGAATGACATAGAGTTTTTATTCAAAAAGACATCAGTATAGGGGGTATTCACTAGCAAACTTTCGCTTTTCCCAAAATAAGGTCAAAATCCCCAAAATACTATTTTTCCTATAAATCCTAAACGAAACGATGTCCCACAAATTTGAATACAGCAATGGAAAGCTAAAACCAATAGTAATCGAATGACATAGAGTTTTTATTCAAAAAGACTTCACTATAGGGGGTATTCACTAACAAACTTTCGCTTTTCCCAAAATAAGGTCAAAATCCCCAAAATACTATTTTTCCTATAAATCCTAAACGAAACGATGTCCCACAAATTTGAATACAGCAATGGAAAGCTAAAACCAATAGTAATCGAATGACATAAAGTTTTTATTCAAAAAGACTTCAGTATAGGGGGTATTCACTAACAAACTTTCGCTTTTCCCAAAATAAGGTCAAAATCCCCAAAATACTATATTTCCTATAAATCCTAAACGAAACGATGTCCCACAAATTTGAATACAGCAATGGAAAGCTAAAACCAATAGTAATCGAATGACATAGAGTTTTTATTCAAAAAGACTTCACTATAGGGGGTATTCACTAACAAACTTTCGCTTTTCCCAAAATAAGGTCAAAATCCCCAAAATACTATTTTTCCTATAAATCCTAAACGAAATGATGTCCCACAAATTTGAATACAGCAATGGAAAGCTAAAACCAATAGTAATCGAATGACATAAAGTTTTTATTCAAAAAGACTTCAGTATAGGGGGTATTCACTAACAAACTTTCGCTTTTCCCAAAATAAGGTCAAAATCCCCAAAATACTATATTTCCTATAAATCCTAAACGAAACGATGTCCCACAAATTTGAATACAGCAATGGAAAGCTAAAACCAATAGTAATCGAATGACATAAAGTTTTTATTCAAAAAGACTTCAGTATAGGGGGTATTCACTAACAAACTTTCGCTTTTCCCAAAATAAGGTCAAAATCCCCGAAATACTATTTTTCCTATAAATCCTAAACGAAACGATGTCCCACAAATTTGAATACAGCAATGGAAAGCTAAAACCAATAGTAATCGAATGACATAAAGTTTTTATTCAAAAAGACTTCAGTATAGGGGGTATTCACTAACAAACTTTCGCTTTTCCCAAAATAAGGTCAAAATCCCCAAAATACTATTTTTCCTATAAATCCTAAACGAAACGATGTCCCACAAATTTGAATACAGCAATGGAAAGCTAAAACCAATAGTAATCGAATGACATAAAGTTTTTTTTCAAAAAGACTTCAGTATAGGGGGTATTCACTAACAAACTTTCGCTTTTCCCAAAATAAGGTCAAAATCCCCGAAATACTATTTTTCCTATAAATCCTAAACGAAACGATGTCCCACAAATTTGAATACAGCAATGGAAAGCTAAAACCAATAGTAATCGAATGACATATAGTTTTTATTCAAAAAGGCTTCAGTATAGGGGGTATTCACTAACAAACTTTCATTTTTCCCACAATAAGGTCAAAATCCCCAAAATACTATTTTGACTATAACACCTAAACGAAACGATGTCCCACAAATTTGAATACAGCAAGGGAAAGCTAAAACCAATAGTAATCGAATGACATATAGCTTTTACTCAAAAAGACTTCAGTATAGGGGTATTCACTAACAAACTTTCGCTTTTCCCAAAATAAGGTCAAAATCCCCAAAATACTATTTTTCCTATAAATCCTAAACGAAACGATGTCCCACAAATTTGAATACAGCAATGGAAAGCTAAAACCAATAGTAATCGAATGACATAAAGTTTTTATTCAAAAAGACTTCAGTATAGGGGGTATTCACTAACAAACTTTCATTTTTCCCACAATAAGGTCAAAATCCCCAAAATACTATTTTGCCTATAACACCTAAACGAAACGATGTCCCACATACTATTTTTCCTATAAATCCTAAACGAAACGATGTCCCACAAATTTGAATACAGCAATGGAAAGCTAAAACCAATAGTAATCGAATGACATAGAGTTTTTATTCAAAAAGACATCAGTATAGGGGGTATTCACTAACAAACTTTCGCTTTTCCCAAAATAAGGTCAAAATCCCCAAAATACTATTTTTCCTATAAATCCTAAACGAAACGATGTCCCACAAATTTGAATACAGCAATGGAAAGCTAAAACCAATAGTAATCGAATAACATATAGTTTTTACTCAAAAAGACTTCAGTATAGGGGGTATTCACTAGCAAACTTTCGCTTTTCCCAAAATAAGGTCAAAATCCCCGAAATACTATTTTTCCTATAAATCCTAAACGAAACGATGTCCCACAAATTTGAATACAGCAATGGAAAGCTAAAACCAATAGTAATCGAATGACATATAGTTTTTATTCAAAAAGACTTCAGTATAGGGGGTATTCACTAACAAACTTTCATTTTTCCCACAATAAGGTCAAAATCCCCAAAATACTATTTTGCCTATAACACCTAAACGAAACGATGTCCCACATACTATTTTTCCTATAAATCCTAAAGGAAACGATGTCCCACAAATTTGAATACAGCAATGGAAAGCCAAAACCAATAGTAATCGAATGACATAGAGTTTTTATTCAAAAAGACATCAGTATAGGGGGTATTCACTAGCAAACTTTCGCTTTTCCCAAAATAAGGTCAAAATCCCCAAAATACTATTTTTCCTATAAATCCTAAACGAAACGATGTCCCACAAATTTGAATACAGCAATGGAAAGCTAAAACCAATAGTAATCGAATGACATAGAGTTTTTATTCAAAAAGACTTCACTATAGGGGGTATTCACTAACAAACTTTCGCTTTTCCCAAAATAAGGTCAAAATCCCCAAAATACTATTTTTCCTATAAATCCTAAACGAAACGATGTCCCACAAATTTGAATACAGCAATGGAAAGCTAAAACCAATAGTAATCGAATGACATAAAGTTTTTATTCAAAAAGACTTCAGTATAGGCGGTATTCACTAACAAACTTTCGCTTTTCCCAAAATAAGGTCAAAATCCCCAAAATACTATATTTCCTATAAATCCTAAACGAAACGATGTCCCACAAATTTGAATACAGCAATGGAAAGCTAAAACCAATAGTAATCGAATGACATAGAGTTTTTATTCAAAAAGACTTCACTATAGGGGGTATTCACTAACAAACTTTCGCTTTTCCCAAAATAAGGTCAAAATCCCCAAAATACTATTTTTCCTATAAATCCTAAACGAAACGATGTCCCACAAATTTGAATACAGCAATGGAAAGCTAAAACCAATAGTAATCGAATGACATAAAGGTTTTATTCAAAAAGACTTCAGTATAGGGGGTATTCACTAACAAACTTTCGCTTTTCCCAAAATAAGGTCAAAATCCCCAAAATACTATATTTCCTATAAATCCTAAACGAAACGATGTCCCACAAATTTGAATACAGCAATGGAAAGCTAAAACCAATAGTAATCGAATGACATAAAGTTTTTATTCAAAAAGACTTCAGTATAGGGGGTATTCACTAACAAACTTTCGCTTTTCCCAAAATAAGGTCAAAATCCCCGAAATACTATTTTTCCTATAAATCCTAAACGAAACGATGTCCCACAAATTTGAATACAGCAATGGAAAGCTAAAACCAATAGTAATCGAATGACATAAAGTTTTTATTCAAAAAGACTTCAGTATAGGGGGTATTCACTAACAAACTTTCGCTTTTCCCAAAATAAGGTCAAAATCCCCAAAATACTATTTTTCCTATAAATCCTAAACGAAACGATGTCCCACAAATTTGAATACAGCAATGGAAAGCTAAAACCAATAGTAATCGAATGACATATAGTTTTTATTCAAAAAGGCTTCAGTATAGGGGGTATTCACTAACAAACTTTCATTTTTCCCACAATAAGGTCAAAATCCCCAAAATACTATTTTGACTATAACACCTAAACGAAACGATGTCCCACAAA
This sequence comes from Phania funesta, assembly GCA_963932375.1. Lineage (NCBI taxonomy): Eukaryota > Metazoa > Arthropoda > Insecta > Diptera > Tachinidae > Phania > Phania funesta. The sequence continues at coordinate 47,002,936 of OZ010654.1, forward strand.
TTTGAATACAGCAAGGGAAAGCTAAAACCAATAGTAATCGAATGACATATAGCTTTTACTCAAAAAGACTTCAGTATAGGGGTATTCACTAACAAACTTTCGCTTTTCCCAAAATAAGGTCAAAATCCCCAAAATACTATTTTTCCTATAAATCCTAAACGAAACGATGTCCCACAAATTTGAATACAGCAATGGAAAGCTAAAACCAATAGTAATCGAATGACATAGAGTTTTTATTCAAAAAGACTTCAGTATAGGGGGTATTCACTAACAAACTTTCGCTTTTCCCAAAATAAGGTCAAAATCCCCAAAATACTATTTTTCCTATAAATCCTAAACGAAACGATGTCCCACAAATTTGAATACAGCAATGGAAAGCTAAAACCAATAAAAATTGAATGACATAAAGTTTTTATTCAAAAAGACTTCAGTATAGGGGGTATTCACTAGCAAACTTTCGCTTTTACCAAAATAAGGTCAAAATCCCCGAAATACTATTTTTCCTATAAATCCTAAACGAAACGATGTCCCACAAATTTGAATACAGCAATGGAAAGCTGAAACCAATAGTAATCGAATGACATATAGTTTTTATTCAAAAAGACTTCAGTATAGGGGGTATTCACTAACAAACTTTCATTTTTCCCACAATAAGGTCAAAATCCCCAAAATACTATTTTGCCTATAACACCTAAACGAAACGATGTCCCACATACTATTTTTCCTATAAATCCTAAACGAAACGATGTCCCACAAATTTGAATACAGCAATGGAAAGCTAAAACCAATAGTAATCGAATGACATAGAGTTTTTATTCAAAAAGACATCAGTATAGGGGGTATTCACTAACAAACTTTCGCTTTTCCCAAAATAAGGTCAAAATCCCCAAAATACTATTTTTCCTATAAATCCTAAACGAAACGATGTCCCACAAATTTGAATACAGCAATGGAAAGCTAAAACCAATAGTAATCGAATAACATATAGTTTTTACTCAAAAAGACTTCAGTATAGGGGGTATTCACTAGCAAACTTTCGCTTTTCCCAAAATAAGGTCAAAATCCCCGAAATACTATTTTTCCTATAAATCCTAAACGAAACGATGTCCCACAAATTTGAATACAGCAATGGAAAGCTAAAACCAATAGTAATCGAATGACATATAGTTTTTATTCAAAAAGGCTTCAGTATAGGGGGTATTCACTAACAAACTTTCATTTTTCCCACAATAAGGTCAAAATCCCCAAAATACTATTTTGCCTATAACACCTAAACGAAACGATGTCCCACATACTATTTTTCCTATAAATCCTAAACGAAACGATGTCCCACAAATTTGAATACAGCAATGGAAAGCTAAAACCAATAGTAATCGAATAACATATAGTTTTTACTCAAAAAGACTTCAGTATAGGGGGTATTCACTAGCAAACTTTCGCTTTTCCCAAAATAAGGTCAAAATCCCCGAAATACTATTTTTCCTATAAATCCTAAACGAAACGATGTCCCACAAATTTGAATACAGCAATGGAAAGCTAAAACCAATAGTAATCGAATAACATATAGTTTTTACTCAAAAAGACATCAGTATAGGGGGTATTCACTAACAAACTTTCGCTTTTCCCAAAATAAGGTCAAAATCCCCAAAATACTATTTTTCCTATAAATCCTAAACGAAACGATGTCCCACAAATTTGAATACAGCAATGGAAAGCTAAAACCAATAGTAATCGAATAACATATAGTTTTTACTCAAAAAGACTGCAGTATAGGGGTATTCACTAACAAACTTTCGCTTTTCAGAAAAATAACCTAAGCAAAACGAAAAATTCGATCACGGCAATGGAGAGCCTAAAACACAGCAATGGAAAGCTAAAACCAATAGCAATCGAATGACATATAGTTTTTATTCAAAAAGACTTCAGTATAGGGGGTATTCACTAGCAAACTTTCGCTTTTCCCAAAATAAGGTCAAAATCCCCAAAATACTATTTTTCCTATAAATCCTAAACGAAACGATTTCCCACAAATTTGAATACAGCAATGGAAAGCTAAAACCAATAGTAATCGAATGACATAGAGTTTTTATTAAAAAAGACTTCAGTATAGGGGGTATTCACTAGCAAACTTTCGCTTTTCCCAAAATAAGGTCAAAATCCCCAAAATACTATTTTTCCTATAAATCCTAAACGAAACGATGTCCCACAAATTTGAATACAGCAATGGAAAGCTAAAACCAATAGTAATCGAATGACATAGAGTTTTTATTCAAAAAGACTTCACTATAGGGGGTATTCACTAACAAACTTTCGCTTTTCCCAAAATAAGGTCAAAATCCCCAAAATACTATTTTTCCTATAAATCCTAAACGAAACGATGTCCCACAAATTTGAATACAGCAATGGAAAGCTAAAACCAATAGTAATCGAATGACATAAAGTTTTTATTCAAAAAGACTTCAGTATAGGGGGTATTCACTAACAAACTTTCGCTTTTCCCAAAATAAGGTCAAAATCCCCAAAATACTATATTTCCTATAAATCCTAAACGAAACGATGTCCCACAAATTTGAATACAGCAATGGAAAGCTAAAACCAATAGTAATCGAATGACATAGAGTGTTTATTCAAAAAGACTTCAGTATAGGGGGTATACACTAACAAACTTTCGCTTTTCCCAAAATAAGGTCAAAATCCCCAAAATACTATTTTTCCTATAAATCCTAAACGAAACGATGTCCCACAAATTTGAATACAGCAATGGAAAGCCAAAACCAATAGTAATCGAATGACATAGAGTTTTTATTGAAAAAGACTTCAGTATAGGGGGTATTCACTAGCAAACTTTCGCTTTTCCCAAAATAAGGTCAAAATCCCCAAAATACTATTTTTCCTATAAATCCTAAACGAAACGATGTCCCACAAATTTGAATACAGCAATGGAAAGCTAAAACCAATAGTAATCGAATGACATAGAGTTTTTATTCAAAAAGACATCAGTATAGGGGGTATTCACTAACAAACTTTCGCTTTTCCCAAAATAAGGTCAAAATCCCCAAAATACTATTTTTCCTATAAATCCTAAACGAAACGATGTCCCACAAATTTGAATACAGCAATGGAAAGCTAAAACCAATAGTAATCGAATGACATAAAGTTTTTATTCAAAAAGACTTCAGTATAGGGGGTATTCACTAACAAACTTTCGCTTTTCCCAAAATAAGGTCAAAATCCCCGAAATACTATTTTTCCTATAAATCCTAAACGAAACGATGTCCCACAAATTTGAATACAGCAATGGAAAGCTAAAACCAATAGTAATCGAATGACATATAGTGTTTATTCAAAAAGGCTTCAGTATAGGGGGTATTCACTAACAAACTTTCATTTTTCCCACAATAAGGTCAAAATCCCCAAAATACTATTTTGACTATAACACCTAAACGAAACGATGTCCCACAAATTTGAATACAGCAATGGAAAGCTAAAACCAATAGTAATCGAATGACATATAGTTTTTACTCAAAAAGACTTCAGTATAGGGGTATTCACTAACAAACTTTCGCTTTTCCCAAAATAAGGTCAAAATCCCCAAAATACTATTTTTCCTATAAATCCTAAACGAAACGATGTCCCACAAATTTGAATACAGCAATGGAAAGCTAAAACCAATAGTAATCGAATGACATAGAGTTTTTATTCAAAAAGACTTCAGTATAGGGGGTATTTACTAACAAACTTTCGCTTTTCCCAAAATAAGGTCAAAATCCCCAAAATACTATTTTTCCTATAAATCCTAAACGAAACGATGTCCCACAAATTTGAATACAGCAATGGAAAGCTAAAACCAATAAAAATTGAATGACATAAAGTTTTTATTCAAAAAGACTTCAGTATAGGGGGTATTCACTAGCAAACTTTCGCTTTTCCCAAAATAAGGTCAAAATCCCCGAAATACTATTTTTCCTATAAATCCTAAACGAAACGATGTCCCACAAATTTGAATACAGCAATGGAAAGCTAAAACCAATAGTAATCGAATGACATATAGTATTCACTAACAAACTTTCATTTTTCCCACAATAAGGTCAAAATCCCCAAAATACTATTTTGCCTATAACACCTAAACGAAACGATGTCCCACATACTATTTTTCCTATAAATCCTAAACGAAACGATGTCCCACAAATTTGAATACAGCAATGGAAAGCTAAAACCAATAGTAATCGAATGACATAGAGTGTTTATTCAAAAAGACATCAGTATAGGGGGTATTCACTAACAAACTTTCGCTTTTCCCAAAATAAGGTCAAAATCCCCAAAATACTATTTTTCCTATAAATCCTAAACGAAACGATGTCCCACAAATTTGAATACAGCAATGGAAAGCTAAAACCAATAGTAATCGAATAACATATAGTTTTTACTCAAAAAGACTTCAGTATAGGGGTATTCACTAACAAACTTTCGCTTTTCAGAAAAATAACCTAAGCAAAACGAAAAATTCGATCACGGCAATGGAGAGCCTAAAACACAGCAATGGAAAGCTAAAACCAATAGCAATCGAATGACATATAGTTTTTATTCAAAAAGACTTCAGTATAGGGGGTATTCACTAGCAAACTTTCGCTTTTCCCAAAATAAGGTCAAAATCCCCAAAATACTATTTTTCCTATAAATCCTAAACGAAACGATTTCCCACAAATTTGAATACAGCAATGGAAAGCTAAAACCAATAGTAATCGAATGACATAGAGTTTTTATTCAAAAAGACTTCAGTATAGGGGGTATTCACTAACAAACTTTCATTTTTCCCACAATAAGGTCAAAATCCCCAAAATACTATTTTGCCTATAACACCTAAACGAAACGATGTCCCACAAATTTGAATACAGCAATGGAAAGCTAAAACCAATAGTAATCGAATAACATATAGTTTTTACTCAAAAAGACTTCAGTATAGGGGTATTCACTAACAAACTTTCGCTTTTCAGAAAAATAACCTAAGCAAAACGAAAAATTCGATCACGGCAATGGAGAGCCTAAAACACAGCAATGGAAAGCTAAAACCAATAGTAATCGAATGACATATAGTTTTTATTCAAAAAGACTTCAGTATAGGGGGTATTCACTAACAAACTTTCGCTTTTCAGAAAAATAACCTAAGCAAAACGAAAAATTCGATCACGGCAATGGAGAGCCTAAAACACAGCAATGGAAAGCTAAAACCAATAGTAATCGAATGACATATAGTTTTTATTCAAAAAGACTTCAGTATAGGGGTATTCACTAACAAACTTTCGCTTTTCCCAAAATAAGGTCAAAATCCCCAAAATACTATTTTTCCTATAAATCCTAAACGAAACGATGTCCCACAAATTTGAATACAGCAATGGAAAGCTAAAACCAATAGTAATCGAATGACATATAGTTTTTATTCAAAAAGACTTCAGTATAGGGGGTATTCACTAACAAACTTTCATTTTTCCCACAATAAGGTCAAAATCCCCAAAATACTATTTTGCCTATAACACCTAAACGAAACGATGTCCCACATACTATTTTTCCTATAAATCCTAAAGGAAACGATGTCCCACAAATTTGAATACAGCAATGGAAAGCTAAAACCAATAGTAATCGAATGACATAGAGTTTTTATTCAAAAAGACATCAGTATAGGGGGTATTCACTAACAAACTTTCGCTTTTCCCAAAATAAGGTCAAAATCCCCAAAATACTATTTTTCCTATAAATCCTAAACGAAACGATGTCCCACAAATTTGAATACAGCAATGGAAAGCTAAAACCAATAGTAATCGAATAACATATAGTTTTTACTCAAAAAGGCTTCAGTATAGGGGTATTCACTAACAAACTTTCGCTTTTCAGAAAAATAACCTAAGCAAAACGAAAAATTCGATCACGGCAATGGAGAGCCTAAAACACAGCAATGGAAAGCTAAAACCAATAGCAATCGAATGACATATAGTTTTTATTCAAAAAGACTTCAGTATAGGGGGTATTCACTAGCAAACTTTCGCTTTTCCCAAAATAAGGTCAAAATCCCCAAAATACTATTTTTCCTATAAATCCTAAACGAAACGATTTCCCACAAATTTGAATACAGCAATGGAAAGCTAAAACCAATAGTAATCGAATGACATAGAGTTTTTATTCAAAAAGACTTCAGTATAGGGGGTATTCACTAACAAACTTTCATTTTTCCCACAATAAGGTCAAAATCCCCAAAATACTATTTTGCCTATAACACCTAAACGAAACGATGTCCCACAAATTTGAATACAGCAATGGAAAGCTAAAACCAATAGTAATCGAATAACATATAGTTTTTACTCAAAAAGACTTCAGTATAGGGGTATTCACTAACAAACTTTCGCTTTTCAGAAAAATAACCTAAGCAAAACGAAAAATTCGATCACGGCAATGGAGAGCCTAAAACACAGCAATGGAAAGCTAAAACCAATAGTAATCGAATGACATATAGTTTTTATTCAAAAAGACTTCAGTATAGGGGGTATTCACTAACAAACTTTCGCTTTTCAGAAAAATAACCTAAGCAAAACGAAAAATTCGATCACGGCAATGGAGAGCCTAAAACACAGCAATGGAAAGCTAAAACCAATAGTAATCGAATGACATATAGTTTTTATTCAAAAAGACTTCAGTATAGGGGGTATTCACTAGCAAACTTTCGCTTTTCCCAAAATAAGGTCAAAATCCCCAAAATACTATTTTTCCTATAAATCCTAAACGAAACGATGTCCCACAAATTTGAATACAGCAATGGAAAGCTAAAACCAATAGTAATCGAATGACATATAGTTTTTATTCAAAAAGACTTCAGTATAGGGGGTATTCACTAACAAACTTTCATTTTTCCCACAATAAGGTCAAAATCTCCAAAATACTATTTTGCCTATAACACCTAAACGAAACGATGTCCCACAAATTTGGATACAGCAATGGAAAGCTAAAACCAATAGTAATCGAATAACATATAGTTTTTACTCAAAAAGACTTCAGTATAGGGGTATTCACTAACAAACTTTCGCTTTTCAGAAAAATAACCTAAGCAAAACGAAAAATTCGATCACGGCAATGGAGAGCCTAAAACACAGCAATGGAAAGCTAAAACCAATAGTAATCGAATAACATATAGTTTTTACTCAAAAAGACTTCAGTATAGGGGTATTCACTAACAAACTTTCGCTTTTCAGAAAAATAACCTAAGCAAAACGAAAAATTCGATCACGGCAATGGAGAGCCTAAAACACAGCAATGGAAAGCTAAAACCAATAGTAATCGAATGACATATAGTTTTTATTCAAAAAGACTTCAGTATAGGGGGTATTCACTAGCAAACTTTCGCTTTTCCCAAAATAAGGTCAAAATCCCCAAAATACTATTTTTCCTATAAATCCTAAACGAAACGAGGTCCCACAAATTTGAATACAGCAATGGAAAGCTAAAACCAATAGTAATCGAATGACATAGTTTTTATTCAAAAAGACTTCAGTTTAGGGGGTATTCACTAACAAACTTTCATTTTTCCCACAATAAGGTCAAAATCCCCAAAATACTATTTTGCCTATAACACCTAAACGAAACGATGTCCCACAAATTTGGATACAGCAATGGAAAGCTAAAACCAATAGTAATCGAATAACATATAGTTTTTACTCAAAAAGACTTCAGTATAGGGGTATTCACTAACAAACTTTCGCTTTTCAGAAAAATAACCTAAGCAAAACGAAAAATTCGATCACGGCAATGGAGAGCCTAAAACACAGCAATGGAAAGCTAAAACCAATAGTAATCGAATGACATATAGTTTTTATTCAAAAAGACTTCAGTATAGGGGGTATCCTATAAATCCTAAACGAAACGATGTCCCACAAATTTGAATACAGCAATGGAAAGCTAAAACCAATAGTAATCGAATGACATAAAGTTTTTATTCAAAAAGACTTCAGTATAGGGGGTATTCACTAGCAAACTTTCGCTTTTCCCAAAATAAGGTCAAAATCCCCGAAATACTATTTTTCCTATAAATCCTAAACGAAACGATGTCCCACAAATTTGAATACAGCAATGGAAAGCTAAAACCAATAGTAATCGAATGACATAAAGTTTTTATTCAAAAAGACTTCAGTATAGGGGGTATTCACTAGCAAACTTTCGCTTTTCCCAAAATAAGGTCAAAATCCCCGAAATACTATTTTTCCTATAAATCCTAAACGAAACGATGTCCCACAAACTTGAATACAGCAATGGAAAGCTAAAACCAATAGTAATCGAATGACATATAGTTTTTATTCAAAAAGACTTCAGTATAGGGGGTATTCACTAACAAACTTTCATTTTTCCCACAATAAGGTCAAAATCCCCAAAATACTATTTTGCCTATAAATCCTAAACGAAACGATGTCCCACAAATTTGAATACAGCAATGGAAAGCTAAAACCAATAGTAATCGAATGACATAAAGTTTTTATTCAAAAAGACTTCAGTATAGGGGGTATTCACTAGCAAACTTTCGCTTTTCCCAAAATAAGGTCAAAATCCCCGAAATACTATTTTTCCTATAAATCCTAAACGAAACGATGTCCCACAAATTTGAATACAGCAATGGAAAGCTAAAACCAATAGTAATCGAATGACATATAGTTTTTATTCAAAAAGACTTCAGTATAGGGGGTATTCACTAACAAACTTTCATTTTTCCCACAATAAGGTCAAAATCCCCAAAATACTATTTTGCCTATAAATCCTAAACGAAACGATGTCCCACAAATTTGAATACAGCAATGGAAAGCTAAAACCAATAGTAATCGAATGACATAGAGTTTTTATTCAAAAAGACATCAGTATAGGGGGTATTCACTAACAAATTTTCGCTTTTCCCAAAATAAGGTCAAAATCCCCAAAATACTATTTTTCCTATAAATCCTAAACGAAACGATGTCCCACAAATTTGAATACAGCAATGGAAAGCTAAAACCAATAGTAATCGAATGACATAGAGTTTTTATTCAAAAAGACATCAGTATAGGGGGTATTCACTAACAAACTTTCATTTTTCCCACAATAAGGTCAAAATCCCCAAAATACTATTTTGCCTATAAATCCTAAACGAAACGATGTCCCACAAATTTGAATACAGCAATGGAAAGCTAAAACCAATAGTAATCGAATGACATAAAGTTTTTATTCAAAAAGACTTCAGTATAGGGGGTATTCACTAGCAAACTTTCGCTTTTCCCAAAATAAGGTCAAAATCCCCGAAATACTATTTTTCCTATAAATCCTAAACGAAACGATGTCCCACAAATTTGAATACAGCAATGGAAAGCTAAAACCAATAGTAATCGAATGACATATAGTTTTTATTCAAAAAGACTTCAGTATAGGGGGTATTCACTAACAAACTTTCATTTTTCCCACAATAAGGTCAAAATCCCCAAAATACTATTTTGCCTATAACACCTAAACGAAACGATGTCCCACATACTATTTTTCCTATAAATCCTAAACGAAACGATGTCCCACAAATTTGAATACAGCAATGGAAAGCTAAAACCAATAGTAATCGAATGACATAGAGTTTTTATTCAAAAAGACATCAGTATAGGGGGTATTCACTAACAAATTTTCGCTTTTCCCAAAATAAGGTCAAAATCCCCAAAATACTATTTTTCCTATAAATCCTAAACGAAACGATGTCCCACAAATTTGAATACAGCAATGGAAAGCTAAAACCAATAGTAATCGAATGACATATAGTTTTTATTCAAAAAGACTTCAGTATAGGGGGTATTCACTAACAAACTTTCATTTTTCCCACAATAAGGTCAAAATCCCCAAAATACTATTTTGCCTATAACACCTAAACGAAACGATGTCCCACAAATTTGAATACAGCAATGGAAAGCTAAAACCAATAGTAATCGAATGACATATAGTTTTTACTCAAAAAGACTTCAGTATAGGGGTATTCACTAACAAACTTTCGCTTTTCAGAAAAATAACCTAAGCAAAACGATGTCCCAAAAATTCGATCACGGCAAGGGAGAGCCTAAAACACAGCAATGGAAAGCTAAAACCAATAGTAATCGAATGACATATAGTTTTTATTCAAAAAGACTTCAGTATAGGGGGTATTCACTAACAAACTTTCGCTTTTCCCAAAATAAGGTCAAAATCCCCAAAATACTATTTTTCCTATAAATCCTAAACGAAACGATGTCCCACAAATTTGAATACAGCAATGGAAAGCTAAAACCAATAAAAATTGAATGACATAAAGTTTTTATTCAAAAAGACTTCAGTATAGGGGGTATTCACTAGCAAACTTTCGCTTTTCCCAAAATAAGGTCAAAATCCCCGAAATACTATTTTTCCTATAAATCCTAAACGAAACGATGTCCCACAAATTTGAATACAGCAATGGAAAGCTAAAACCAATAGTAATCGAATGACATATAGTATTCACTAACAAACTTTCATTTTTCCCACAATAAGGTCAAAATCCCCAAAATACTATTTTGCCTATAACACCTAAACGAAACGATGTCCCACATACTATTTTTCCTATAAATCCTAAACGAAACGATGTCCCACAAATTTGAATACAGCAATGGAAAGCTAAAACCAATAGTAATCGAATGACATAGAGTGTTTATTCAAAAAGACATCAGTATAGGGGGTATTCACTAACAAACTTTCGCTTTTCCCAAAATAAGGTCAAAATCCCCAAAATACTATTTTGCCTATAAATCCTAAACGAAACGATGTCCCACAAATTTGAATACAGCAATGGAAAGCTAAAACCAATAGTAATCGAATAACATATAGTTTTTACTCAAAAAGACTTCAGTATAGGGGTATTCACTAACAAACTTTCGCTTTTCAGAAAAATAACCTAAGCAAAACGAAAAATTCGATCACGGCAATGGAGAGCCTAAAACACAGCAATGGAAAGCTAAAACCAATAGCAATCGAATGACATATAGTTTTTATTCAAAAAGACTTCAGTATAGGGGGTATTCACTAGCAAACTTTCGCTTTTCCCAAAATAAGGTCAAAATCCCCAAAATACTATTTTTCCTATAAATCCTAAACGAAACGATTTCCCACAAATTTGAATACAGCAATGGAAAGCTAAAACCAATAGTAATCGAATGACATAGAGTTTTTATTCAAAAAGACTTCAGTATAGGGGGTATTCACTAACAAACTTTCATTTTTCCCACAATAAGGTCAAAATCCCCAAAATACTATTTTGCCTATAACACCTAAACGAAACGATGTCCCACAAATTTGAATACAGCAATGGAAAGCTAAAACCAATAGTAATCGAATAACATATAGTTTTTACTCAAAAAGACTTCAGTATAGGGGTATTCACTAACAAACTTTCGCTTTTCAGAAAAATAACCTAAGCAAAACGAAAAATTCGATCACGGCAATGGAGAGCCTAAAACACAGCAATGGAAAGCTAAAACCAATAGTAATCGAATGACATATAGTTTTTATTCAAAAAGACTTCAGTATAGGGGGTATTCACTAACAAACTTTCGCTTTTCAGAAAAATAACCTAAGCAAAACGAAAAATTCGATCACGGCAATGGAGAGCCTAAAACACAGCAATGGAAAGCTAAAACCAATAGTAATCGAATGACATATAGTTTTTATTCAAAAAGACTTCAGTATAGGGGTATTCACTAACAAACTTTCGCTTTTCCCAAAATAAGGTCAAAATCCCCAAAATACTATTTTTCCTATAAATCCTAAACGAAACGATGTCCCACAAATTTGAATACAGCAATGGAAAGCTAAAACCAATAGTAATCGAATGACATATAGTTTTTATTCAAAAAGACTTCAGTATAGGGGGTATTCACTAACAAACTTTCATTTTTCCCACAATAAGGTCAAAATCCCCAAAATACTATTTTGCCTATAACACCTAAACGAAACGATGTCCCACATACTATTTTTCCTATAAATCCTAAAGGAAACGATGTCCCACAAATTTGAATACAGCAATGGAAAGCTAAAACCAATAGTAATCGAATGACATAGAGTTTTTATTCAAAAAGACATCAGTATAGGGGGTATTCACTAACAAACTTTCGCTTTTCCCAAAATAAGGTCAAAATCCCCAAAATACTATTTTTCCTATAAATCCTAAACGAAACGATGTCCCACAAATTTGAATACAGCAATGGAAAGCTAAAACCAATAGTAATCGAATAACATATAGTTTTTACTCAAAAAGGCTTCAGTATAGGGGTATTCACTAACAAACTTTCGCTTTTCAGAAAAATAACCTAAGCAAAACGAAAAATTCGATCACGGCAATGGAGAGCCTAAAACACAGCAATGGAAAGCTAAAACCAATAGCAATCGAATGACATATAGTTTTTATTCAAAAAGACTTCAGTATAGGGGGTATTCACTAGCAAACTTTCGCTTTTCCCAAAATAAGGTCAAAATCCCCAAAATACTATTTTTCCTATAAATCCTAAACGAAACGATTTCCCACAAATTTGAATACAGCAATGGAAAGCTAAAACCAATAGTAATCGAATGACATAGAGTTTTTATTCAAAAAGACTTCAGTATAGGGGGTATTCACTAACAAACTTTCATTTTTCCCACAATAAGGTCAAAATCCCCAAAATACTATTTTGCCTATAACACCTAAACGAAACGATGTCCCACAAATTTGAATACAGCAATGGAAAGCTAAAACCAATAGTAATCGAATAACATATAGTTTTTACTCAAAAAGACTTCAGTATAGGGGTATTCACTAACAAACTTTCGCTTTTCAGAAAAATAACCTAAGCAAAACGAAAAATTCGATCACGGCAATGGAGAGCCTAAAACACAGCAATGGAAAGCTAAAACCAATAGTAATCGAATGACATATAGTTTTTATTCAAAAAGACTTCAGTATAGGGGGTATTCACTAACAAACTTTCGCTTTTCAGAAAAATAACCTAAGCAAAACGAAAAATTCGATCACGGCAATGGAGAGCCTAAAACACAGCAATGGAAAGCTAAAACCAATAGTAATCGAATGACATATAGTTTTTATTCAAAAAGACTTCAGTATAGGGGGTATTCACTAGCAAACTTTCGCTTTTCCCAAAATAAGGTCAAAATCCCCAAAATACTATTTTTCCTATAAATCCTAAACGAAACGATGTCCCACAAATTTGAATACAGCAATGGAAAGCTAAAACCAATAGTAATCGAATGACATATAGTTTTTATTCAAAAAGACGTCAGTATAGGGGGTATTCACTAACAAACTTTCATTTTTCCCACAATAAGGTCAAAATCTCCAAAATACTATTTTGCCTATAACACCTAAACGAAACGATGTCCCACAAATTTGGATACAGCAATGGAAAGCTAAAACCAATAGTAATCGAATAACATATAGTTTTTACTCAAAAAGACTTCAGTATAGGGGTATTCACTAACAAACTTTCGCTTTTCAGAAAAATAACCTAAGCAAAACGAAAAATTCGATCACGGCAATGGAGAGCCTAAAACACAGCAATGGGAAGCTAAAACCAATAGTAATCGAATAACATATAGTTTTTACTCAAAAAGACTTCAGTATAGGGGTATTCACTAACAAACTTTCGCTTTTCAGAAAAATAACCTAAGCAAAACGAAAAATTCGATCACGGCAATGGAGAGCCTAAAACACAGCAATGGAAAGCTAAAACCAATAGTAATCGAATGACATATAGTTTTTATTCAAAAAGACTTCAGTATAGGGGGTATTCACTAGCAAACTTTCGCTTTTCCCAAAATAAGGTCAAAATCCCCAAAATACTATTTTTCCTATAAATCCTAAACGAAACGAGGTCCCACAAATTTGAATACAGCAATGGAAAGCTAAAACCAATAGTAATCGAATGACATAGTTTTTATTCAAAAAGACTTCAGTTTAGAGGGTATTCACTAACAAACTTTCATTTTTCCCACAATAAGGTCAAAATCCCCAAAATACTATTTTGCCTATAACACCTAAACGAAACGATGTCCCACAAATTTGGATACAGCAATGGAAAGCTAAAACCAATAGTAATCGAATAACATATAGTTTTTACTCAAAAAGACTTCAGTATAGGGGTATTCACTAACAAACTTTCGCTTTTCAGAAAAATAACCTAAGCAAAACGAAAAATTCGATCACGGCAATGGAGAGCCTAAAACACAGCAATGGAAAGCTAAAACCAATAGTAATCGAATGACATATAGTTTTTATTCAAAAAGACTTCAGTATAGGGGGTATCCTATAAATCCTAAACGAAACGATGTCCCACAAATTTGAATACAGCAATGGAAAGCTAAAACCAATAGTAATCGAATGACATAAAGTTTTTATTCAAAAAGACTTCAGTATAGGGGGTATTCACTAGCAAACTTTCGCTTTTCCCAAAATAAGGTCAAAATCCCCGAAATACTATTTTTCCTATAAATCCTAAACGAAACGATGTCCCACAAATTTGAATACAGCAATGGAAAGCTAAAACCAATAGTAATCGAATGACATAAAGTTTTTATTCAAAAAGACTTCAGTATAGGGGGTATTCACTAGCAAACTTTCGCTTTTCCCAAAATAAGGTCAAAATCCCCGAAATACTATTTTTCCTATAAATCCTAAACGAAACGATGTCCCACAAACTTGAATACAGCAATGGAAAGCTAAAACCAATAGTAATCGAATGACATATAGTTTTTATTCAAAAAGACTTCAGTATAGGGGGTATTCACTAACAAACTTTCATTTTTCCCACAATAAGGTCAAAATCCCCAAAATACTATTTTGCCTATAAATCCTAAACGAAACGATGTCCCACAAATTTGAATACAGCAATGGAAAGCTAAAACCAATAGTAATCGAATGACATAAAGTTTTTATTCAAAAAGACTTCAGTATAGGGGGTATTCACTAGCAAACTTTCGCTTTTCCCAAAATAAGGTCAAAATCCCCGAAATACTATTTTTCCTATAAATCCTAAACGAAACGATGTCCCACAAATTTGAATACAGCAATGGAAAGCTAAAACCAATAGTAATCGAATGACATATAGTTTTTATTCAAAAAGACTTCAGTATAGGGGGTATTCACTAACAAACTTTCATTTTTCCCACAATAAGGTCAAAATCCCCAAAATACTATTTTGCCTATAAATCCTAAACGAAACGATGTCCCACAAATTTGAATACAGCAATGGAAAGCTAAAACCAATAGTAATCGAATGACATAGAGTTTTTATTCAAAAAGACATCAGTATAGGGGGTATTCACTAACAAATTTTCGCTTTTCCCAAAATAAGGTCAAAATCCCCAAAATACTATTTTTCCTATAAATCCTAAACGAAACGATGTCCCACAAATTTGAATACAGCAATGGAAAGCTAAAACCAATAGTAATCGAATGACATAGAGTTTTTATTCAAAAAGACATCAGTATAGGGGGTATTCACTAACAAACTTTCATTTTTCCCACAATAAGGTCAAAATCCCCAAAATACTATTTTGCCTATAAATCCTAAACGAAACGATGTCCCACAAATTTGAATACAGCAATGGAAAGCTAAAACCAATAGTAATCGAATGACATAAAGTTTTTATTCAAAAAGACTTCAGTATAGGGGGTATTCACTAGCAAACTTTCGCTTTTCCCAAAATAAGGTCAAAATCCCCGAAATACTATTTTTCCTATAAATCCTAAACGAAACGATGTCCCACAAATTTGAATACAGCAATGGAAAGCTAAAACCAATAGTAATCGAATGACATATAGTTTTTATTCAAAAAGACTTCAGTATAGGGGGTATTCACTAACAAACTTTCATTTTTCCCACAATAAGGTCAAAATCCCCAAAATACTATTTTGCCTATAACACCTAAACGAAACGATGTCCCACATACTATTTTTCCTATAAATCCTAAACGAAACGATGTCCCACAAATTTGAATACAGCAATGGAAAGCTAAAACCAATAGTAATCGAATGACATAGAGTTTTTATTCAAAAAGACATCAGTATAGGGGGTATTCACTAACAAATTTTCGCTTTTCCCAAAATAAGGTCAAAATCCCCAAAATACTATTTTTCCTATAAATCCTAAACGAAACGATGTCCCACAAATTTGAATACAGCAATGGAAAGCTAAAACCAATAGTAATCGAATGACATATAGTTTTTATTCAAAAAGACTTCAGTATAGGGGGTATTCACTAACAAACTTTCATTTTTCCCACAATAAGGTCAAAATCCCCAAAATACTATTTTGCCTATAACACCTAAACGAAACGATGTCCCACAAATTTGAATACAGCAATGGAAAGCTAAAACCAATAGTAATCGAATGACATATAGTTTTTACTCAAAAAGACTTCAGTATAGGGGTATTCACTAACAAACTTTCGCTTTTCAGAAAAATAACCTAAGCAAAACGATGTCCCAAAAATTCGATCACGGCAAGGGAGAGCCTAAAACACAGCAATGGAAAGCTAAAACCAATAGTAATCGAATGACATATAGTTTTTATTCAAAAAGACTTCAGTATAGGGGGTATTCACTAGCAAACTTTCGCTTTTCCCAAAATAAGGTCAAAATCCCCAAAATACTATTTTTCCTATAAATCCTAAACGAAACGATGTCCCACAAATTTGAATACAGCAATGGAAAGCTAAAACCAATACTAATCGAATGACATAGAGTTTTTATTCAAAAAGACTTCAGTATAGGGGGTATTCACTAACAAACTTTCGCTTTTCCCAAAATAAGGTCAAAATCCCCAAAATACTATTTTTCCTATAAATCCTAAACGAAACGATGTCCCACATACTATTTTTCCTATAAATCCTAAACGAAACGATGTCCCACAAATTTGAATACAGCAATGGAAAGCTAAAACCAATAGTAATCGAATGACATAGAGTTTTTATTCAAAAAGACATCAGTATAGGGGGTATTCACTAACAAATTTTCGCTTTTCCCAAAATAAGGTCAAAATCCTCAAAATACTATTTTTCCTATAAATCCTAAACGAAACGATGTCCCACAAATTTGAATACAGCAATGGAAAGCTAAAACCAATAGTAATCGAATGACATAAAGTTTTTATTCAAAAAGACTTCAGTATAGGGGGTATTCACTAGCAAACTTTCGCTTTTCCCAAAATAAGGTCAAAATCCCCAAAATACTATTTTTCCTATAAATCCTAAACGAAACGATGTCCCACAAATTTGAATACAGCAATGGAAAGCTAAAACCAATAGTAATCGAATGACATAGAGTTTTTATTCAAAAAGACTTCAGTATAGGGGGTATTCACTAACAAACTTTCGCTTTTCCCAAAATAAGGTCAAAATCCCCAAAATACTATTTTTCCTATAAATCCTAAACGAAACGATGTCCCACAAATTTGAATACAGCAATGGAAAGCTAAAACCAATAGTAATCGAATGACATAAAGTTTTTATTCAAAAAGACTTCAGTATAGGGGGTATTCACTAGCAAACTTTCGCTTTTCCCAAAATAAGGTCAAAATCCCCGAAATACTATTTTTCCTATAAATCCTAAACGAAACGATGTCCCACAAATTTGAATACAGCAATGGAAAGCTAAAACCAATAGTAATCGAATGACATATAGTTTTTAGTCAAAAAGACTTCAGTATAGGGGGTATTCACTAACAAACTTTCATTTTTCCCACAATAAGGTCAAAATCCCCAAAATACTATTTTGCCTATAAATCCTAAACGAAACGATGTCCCACAAATTTGAATACAGCAATGGAAAGCTAAAACCAATAGTAATCGAATGACATATAGTTTTTATTCAAAAAGACTTCAGTATAGGGGATATTCACTAACAAACTTTCGCTTTTCAGAAAAATAACCTAAGCAAAACGAAAAATTCGATCACGGCAATGGAGAGCCTAAAACACAGCAATGGAAAGCTAAAACCAATAGTAATCGAATGACATATAGTTTTTATTCAAAAAGACTTCAGTATAGGGGGTATTCACTAGCAAACTTTCGCTTTTCCCAAAATAAGGTCAAAATCCCCAAAATACTATTTTTCCTATAAATCCTAAACGAAACGATGTCCCACAAATTTGAATACAGCAATGGAAAGCTAAAACCAATAGTAATCGAATGACATAGAGTTTTTATTCAAAAAGACATCAGTATAGAGGGTATTCACTAACAAATTTTCGCTTTTCCCAAAATAAGGTCAAAATCCTCAAAATACTATTTTTCCTATAAATCCTAAACGAAACGATGTCCCACAAATTTGAATACAGCAATGGAAAGCTAAAACCAATAGTAATCGAATGACATAAAGTTTTTATTCAAAAAGACTTCAGTATAGGGGGTATTCACTAGCAAACTTTCGCTTTTCCCAAAATAAGGTCAAAATCCCCAAAATACTATTTTTCCTATAAATCCTAAACGAAACGATGTCCCACAAATTTGAATACAGCAATGGAAAGCTAAAACCAATAGTAATCGAATGACATAGAGTTTTTATTCAAAAAGACTTCAGTATAGGGGGTATTCACTAACAAACTTTCGCTTTTCCCAAAATAAGGTCAAAATCCCCAAAATACTATTTTTCCTATAAATCCTAAACGAAACGATGTCCCACAAATTTGAATACAGCAATGGAAAGCTAAAACCAATAGTAATCGAATGACATAGAGTTTTTATTCAAAAAGACTTCAGTATAGGGGGTATTCACTAGCAAACTTTCGCTTTTCCCAAAATAAGGTCAAAATCCCCGAAATACTATTTTTCCTATAAATCCTAAACGAAACGATGTCCCACAAACTTGAATACAGCAATGGAAAGCTAAAACCAATAGTAATCGAATGACAAATAGTTTTTATTCAAAAAGACTTCAGTATAGGGGGTATTCACTAACAAACTTTCATTTTTCCCACAATAAGGTCAAAATCCCCAAAATACTATTTTGCCTATAAATCCTAAACGAAACGATGTCCCACAAATTTGAATACAGCAATGGAAAGCTAAAACCAATAGTAATCGAATGACATAAAGTTTTTATTCAAAAAGACTTCAGTATAGGGGGTATTCACTAGCAAACTTTCGCTTTTCCCAAAATAAGGTCAAAATCCCCGAAATACTATTTTTCCTATAAATCCTAAACGAAACGATGTCCCACAAATTTGAATACAGCAATGGAAAGCTAAAACCAATAGTAATCGAATGACATATAGTTTTTATTCAAAAAGACTTCAGTATAGGGGGTATTCACTAACAAACTTTCATTTTTCCCACAATAAGGTCAAAATCCCCAAAATACTATTTTGCCTATAAATCCTAAATGAAACGATGTCCCACAAATTTGAATACAGCAATGGAAAGCTAAAACCAATAGTAATCGAATGACATATAGTTTTTATTCAAAAAGACTTCAGTATAGGGGGTATTCACTAACAAACTTTCGCTTTTCAGAAAAATAACCTAAGCAAAACGAAAAATTCGATCACGGCAATGGAGAGCCTAAAACACAGCAATGGAAAGCTAAAACCAATAGTAATCGAATGACATATAGTTTTTATTCAAAAAGACTTCAGTATAGGGGGTATTCACTAGCAAACTTTCGCTTTTCCCAAAATAAGGTCAAAATCCCCAAAATACTATTTTTCCTATAAATCCTAAACGAAACGATGTCCCACAAATTTGAATACAGCAATGGAAAGCTAAAACCAATAGTAATCGAATGACATATAGTTTTTATTCAAAAAGACTTCAGTATAGGGGGTATTCACTAACAAACTTTCATTTTTCCCACAATAAGGTCAAAATCTCCAAAATACTATTTTGCCTATAACACCTAAACGAAACGATGTCCCACAAATTTGGATACAGCAATGGAAAGCTAAAACCAATAGTAATCGAATAACATATAGTTTTTACTCAAAAAGACTTCAGTATAGGGGTATTCACTAACAAACTTTCGCTTTTCAGAAAAATAACCTAAGCAAAACGAAAAATTCGATCACGGCAATGGAGAGCCTAAAACACAGCAATGGAAAGCTAAAACCAATAGTAATCGAATAACATATAGTTTTTACTCAAAAAGACTTCAGTATAGGGGTATTCACTAACAAACTTTCGCTTTTCAGAAAAATAACCTAAGCAAAACGAAAAATTCGATCACGGCAATGGAGAGCCTAAAACACAGCAATGGAAAGCTAAAACCAATAGTAATCGAATGACATATAGTTTTTATTCAAAAAGACTTCAGTATAGGGGGTATTCACTAGCAAACTTTCGCTTTTCCCAAAATAAGGTCAAAATCCCCAAAATACTATTTTTCCTATAAATCCTAAACGAAACGAGGTCCCACAAATTTGAATACAGCAATGGAAAGCTAAAACCAATAGTAATCGAATGACATAGTTTTTATTCAAAAAGACTTCAGTTTAGGGGGTATTCACTAACAAACTTTCATTTTTCCCACAATAAGGTCAAAATCCCCAAAATACTATTTTGCCTATAACACCTAAACGAAACGATGTCCCACAAATTTGGATACAGCAATGGAAAGCTAAAACCAATAGTAATCGAATAACATATAGTTTTTACTCAAAAAGACTTCAGTATAGGGGTATTCACTAACAAACTTTCGCTTTTCAGAAAAATAACCTAAGCAAAACGAAAAATTCGATCACGGCAATGGAGAGCCTAAAACACAGCAATGGAAAGCTAAAACCAATAGTAATCGAATGACATATAGTTTTTATTCAAAAAGACTTCAGTATAGGGGGTATTCACTAGCAAACTTTCGCTTTTCCCAAAATAAGGTCAAAATCCCCAAAATACTATTTTTCCTATAAATCCTAAACGAAACGATGTCCCACAAATTTGAATACAGCAATGGAAAGCTAAAACCAATAGTAATCGAATGACATAGAGTTTTTATTCAAAAAGACATCAGTATAGAGGGTATTCACTAACAAATTTTCGCTTTTCCCAAAATAAGGTCAAAATCCTCAAAATACTATTTTTCCTATAAATCCTAAACGAAACGATGTCCCACAAATTTGAATACAGCAATGGAAAGCTAAAACCAATAGTAATCGAATGACATAAAGTTTTTATTCAAAAAGACTTCAGTATAGGGGGTATTCACTAGCAAACTTTCGCTTTTCCCAAAATAAGGTCAAAATCCCCGAAATACTATTTTTCCTATAAATCCTAAACGAAACGATGTCCCACAAATTTGAATACAGCAATGGAAAGCTAAAACCAATAGTAATCGAATGACATATAGTTTTTAGTCAAAAAGACTTCAGTATAGGGGGTATTCACTAACAAACTTTCATTTTTCCCACAATAAGGTCAAAATCCCCAAAATACTATTTTGCCTATAAATCCTAAACGAAACGATGTCCCACAAATTTGAATACAGCAATGGAAAGCTAAAACCAATAGTAATCGAATGACATATAGTTTTTATTCAAAAAGACTTCAGTATAGGGGATATTCACTAACAAACTTTCGCTTTTCAGAAAAATAACCTAAGCAAAACGAAAAATTCGATCACGGCAATGGAGAGCCTAAAACACAGCAATGGAAAGCTAAAACCAATAGTAATCGAATGACATATAGTTTTTATTCAAAAAGACTTCAGTATAGGGGGTATTCACTAGCAAACTTTCGCTTTTCCCAAAATAAGGTCAAAATCCCCAAAATACTATTTTTCCTATAAATCCTAAACGAAACGATGTCCCACAAATTTGAATACAGCAATGGAAAGCTAAAACCAATAGTAATCGAATGACATAGAGTTTTTATTCAAAAAGACATCAGTATAGAGGGTATTCACTAACAAATTTTCGCTTTTCCCAAAATAAGGTCAAAATCCTCAAAATACTATTTTTCCTATAAATCCTAAACGAAACGATGTCCCACAAATTTGAATACAGCAATGGAAAGCTAAAACCAATAGTAATCGAATGACATAAAGTTTTTATTCAAAAAGACTTCAGTATAGGGGGTATTCACTAGCAAACTTTCGCTTTTCCCAAAATAAGGTCAAAATCCCCAAAATACTATTTTTCCTATAAATCCTAAACGAAACGATGTCCCACAAATTTGAATACAGCAATGGAAAGCTAAAACCAATAGTAATCGAATGACATAGAGTTTTTATTCAAAAAGACTTCAGTATAGGGGGTATTCACTAACAAACTTTCGCTTTTCCCAAAATAAGGTCAAAATCCCCAAAATACTATTTTTCCTATAAATCCTAAACGAAACGATGTCCCACAAATTTGAATACAGCAATGGAAAGCTAAAACCAATAGTAATCGAATGACATAGAGTTTTTATTCAAAAAGACTTCAGTATAGGGGGTATTCACTAGCAAACTTTCGCTTTTCCCAAAATAAGGTCAAAATCCCCGAAATACTATTTTTCCTATAAATCCTAAACGAAACGATGTCCCACAAACTTGAATACAGCAATGGAAAGCTAAAACCAATAGTAATCGAATGACAAATAGTTTTTATTCAAAAAGACTTCAGTATAGGGGGTATTCACTAACAAACTTTCATTTTTCCCACAATAAGGTCAAAATCCCCAAAATACTATTTTGCCTATAAATCCTAAACGAAACGATGTCCCACAAATTTGAATACAGCAATGGAAAGCTAAAACCAATAGTAATCGAATGACATAAAGTTTTTATTCAAAAAGACTTCAGTATAGGGGGTATTCACTAGCAAACTTTCGCTTTTCCCAAAATAAGGTCAAAATCCCCGAAATACTATTTTTCCTATAAATCCTAAACGAAACGATGTCCCACAAATTTGAATACAGCAATGGAAAGCTAAAACCAATAGTAATCGAATGACATATAGTTTTTATTCAAAAAGACTTCAGTATAGGGGGTATTCACTAACAAACTTTCATTTTTCCCACAATAAGGTCAAAATCCCCAAAATACTATTTTGCCTATAAATCCTAAATGAAACGATGTCCCACAAATTTGAATACAGCAATGGAAAGCTAAAACCAATAGTAATCGAATGACATATAGTTTTTATTCAAAAAGACTTCAGTATAGGGGGTATTCACTAACAAACTTTCGCTTTTCAGAAAAATAACCTAAGCAAAACGAAAAATTCGATCACGGCAATGGAGAGCCTAAAACACAGCAATGGAAAGCTAAAACCAATAGTAATCGAATGACATATAGTTTTTATTCAAAAAGACTTCAGTATAGGGGGTATTCACTAGCAAACTTTCGCTTTTCCCAAAATAAGGTCAAAATCCCCAAAATACTATTTTTCCTATAAATCCTAAACGAAACGATGTCCCACAAATTTGAATACAGCAATGGAAAGCTAAAACCAATAGTAATCGAATGACATATAGTTTTTATTCAAAAAGACTTCAGTATAGGGGGTATTCACTAACAAACTTTCATTTTTCCCACAATAAGGTCAAAATCTCCAAAATACTATTTTGCCTATAACACCTAAACGAAACGATGTCCCACAAATTTGGATACAGCAATGGAAAGCTAAAACCAATAGTAATCGAATAACATATAGTTTTTACTCAAAAAGACTTCAGTATAGGGGTATTCACTAACAAACTTTCGCTTTTCAGAAAAATAACCTAAGCAAAACGAAAAATTCGATCACGGCAATGGAGAGCCTAAAACACAGCAATGGAAAGCTAAAACCAATAGTAATCGAATAACATATAGTTTTTACTCAAAAAGACTTCAGTATAGGGGTATTCACTAACAAACTTTCGCTTTTCAGAAAAATAACCTAAGCAAAACGAAAAATTCGATCACGGCAATGGAGAGCCTAAAACACAGCAATGGAAAGCTAAAACCAATAGTAATCGAATGACATATAGTTTTTATTCAAAAAGACTTCAGTATAGGGGGTATTCACTAGCAAACTTTCGCTTTTCCCAAAATAAGGTCAAAATCCCCAAAATACTATTTTTCCTATAAATCCTAAACGAAACGAGGTCCCACAAATTTGAATACAGCAATGGAAAGCTAAAACCAATAGTAATCGAATGACATAGTTTTTATTCAAAAAGACTTCAGTTTAGGGGGTATTCACTAACAAACTTTCATTTTTCCCACAATAAGGTCAAAATCCCCAAAATACTATTTTGCCTATAACACCTAAACGAAACGATGTCCCACAAATTTGGATACAGCAATGGAAAGCTAAAACCAATAGTAATCGAATAACATATAGTTTTTACTCAAAAAGACTTCAGTATAGGGGTATTCACTAACAAACTTTCGCTTTTCAGAAAAATAACCTAAGCAAAACGAAAAATTCGATCACGGCAATGGAGAGCCTAAAACACAGCAATGGAAAGCTAAAACCAATAGTAATCGAATGACATATAGTTTTTATTCAAAAAGACTTCAGTATAGGGGGTATTCACTAGCAAACTTTCGCTTTTCCCAAAATAAGGTCAAAATCCCCAAAATACTATTTTTCCTATAAATCCTAAACGAAACGATGTCCCACAAATTTGAATACAGCAATGGAAAGCTAAAACCAATAGTAATCGAATGACATATAGTTTTTATTCAAAAAGACTTCAGTATAGGGGGTATTCACTAACAAACTTTCATTTTTCCCACAATAAGGTCAAAATCTCCAAAATACTATTTTGCCTATAACACCTAAACGAAACGATGTCCCACAAATTTGGATACAGCAATGGAAAGCTAAAACCAATAGTAATCGAATAACATATAGTTTTTACTCAAAAAGACTTCAGTATAGGGGTATTCACTAACAAACTTTCGCTTTTCAGAAAAATAACCTAAGCAAAACGAAAAATTCGATCACGGCAATGGAGAGCCTAAAACACAGCAATGGAAAGCTAAAACCAATAGTAATCGAATAACATATAGTTTTTACTCAAAAAGACTTCAGTATAGGGGTATTCACTAACAAACTTTCGCTTTTCAGAAAAATAACCTAAGCAAAACGAAAAATTCGATCACGGCAATGGAGAGCCTAAAACACAGCAATGGAAAGCTAAAACCAATAGTAATCGAATGACATATAGTTTTTATTCAAAAAGACTTCAGTATAGGGGGTATTCACTAGCAAACTTTCGCTTTTCCCAAAATAAGGTCAAAATCCCCAAAATACTATTTTTCCTATAAATCCTAAACGAAACGAGGTCCCACAAATTTGAATACAGCAATGGAAAGCTAAAACCAATAGTAATCGAATGACATAGTTTTTATTCAAAAAGACTTCAGTTTAGGGGGTATTCACTAACAAACTTTCATTTTTCCCACAATAAGGTCAAAATCCCCAAAATACTATTTTGCCTATAACACCTAAACGAAACGATGTCCCACAAATTTGGATACAGCAATGGAAAGCTAAAACCAATAGTAATCGAATAACATATAGTTTTTACTCAAAAAGACTTCAGTATAGGGGTATTCACTAACAAACTTTCGCTTTTCAGAAAAATAACCTAAGCAAAACGAAAAATTCGATCACGGCAATGGAGAGCCTAAAACACAGCAATGGAAAGCTAAAACCAATAGTAATCGAATGACATATAGTTTTTATTCAAAAAGACTTCAGTATAGGGGGTATCCTATAAATCCTAAACGAAACGATGTCCCACAAATTTGAATACAGCAATGGAAAGCTAAAACCAATAGTAATCGAATGACATAAAGTTTTTATTCAAAAAGACTTCAGTATAGGGGGTATTCACTAGCAAACTTTCGCTTTTCCCAAAATAAGGTCAAAATCCCCGAAATACTATTTTTCCTATAAATCCTAAACGAAACGATGTCCCACAAATTTGAATACAGCAATGGAAAGCTAAAACCAATAGTAATCGAATGACATAAAGTTTTTATTCAAAAAGACTTCAGTATAGGGGGTATTCACTAGCAAACTTTCGCTTTTCCCAAAATAAGGTCAAAATCCCCGAAATACTATTTTTCCTATAAATCCTAAACAAAACGATGTCCCACAAACTTGAATACAGCAATGGAAAGCTAAAACCAATAGTAATCGAATGACATATAGTTTTTATTCAAAAAGACTTCAGTATAGGGGGTATTCACTAACAAACTTTCATTTTTCCCACAATAAGGTCAAAATCCCCAAAATACTATTTTGCCTATAAATCCTAAACGAAACGATGTCCCACAAATTTGAATACAGCAATGGAAAGCTAAAACCAATAGTAATCGAATGACATAAAGTTTTTATTCAAAAAGACTTCAGTATAGGGGGTATTCACTAGCAAACTTTCGCTTTTCCCAAAATAAGGTCAAAATCCCCGAAATACTATTTTTCCTATAAATCCTAAACGAAACGATGTCCCACAAATTTGAATACAGCAATGGAAAGCTAAAACCAATAGTAATCGAATGACATATAGTTTTTATTCAAAAAGACTTCAGTATAGGGGGTATTCACTAACAAACTTTCATTTTTCCCACAATAAGGTCAAAATCCCCAAAATACTATTTTGCCTATAAATCCTAAACGAAACGATGTCCCACAAATTTGAATACAGCAATGGAAAGCTAAAACCAATAGTAATCGAATGACATAGAGTTTTTATTCAAAAAGACATCAGTATAGGGGGTATTCACTAACAAATTTTCGCTTTTCCCAAAATAAGGTCAAAATCCCCAAAATACTATTTTTCCTATAAATCCTAAACGAAACGATGTCCCACAAATTTGAATACAGCAATGGAAAGCTAAAACCAATAGTAATCGAATGACATAGAGTTTTTATTCAAAAAGACATCAGTATAGGGGGTATTCACTAACAAACTTTCATTTTTCCCACAATAAGGTCAAAATCCCCAAAATACTATTTTGCCTATAAATCCTAAACGAAACGATGTCCCACAAATTTGAATACAGCAATGGAAAGCTAAAACCAATAGTAATCGAATGACATAAAGTTTTTATTCAAAAAGACTTCAGTATAGGGGGTATTCACTAGCAAACTTTCGCTTTTCCCAAAATAAGGTCAAAATCCCCGAAATACTATTTTTCCTATAAATCCTAAACGAAACGATGTCCCACAAATTTGAATACAGCAATGGAAAGCTAAAACCAATAGTAATCGAATGACATATAGTTTTTATTCAAAAAGACTTCAGTATAGGGGGTATTCACTAACAAACTTTCATTTTTCCCACAATAAGGTCAAAATCCCCAAAATACTATTTTGCCTATAACACCTAAACGAAACGATGTCCCACATACTATTTTTCCTATAAATCCTAAACGAAACGATGTCCCACAAATTTGAATACAGCAATGGAAAGCTAAAACCAATAGTAATCGAATGACATAGAGTTTTTATTCAAAAAGACATCAGTATAGGGGGTATTCACTAACAAATTTTCGCTTTTCCCAAAATAAGGTCAAAATCCCCAAAATACTATTTTTCCTATAAATCCTAAACGAAACGATGTCCCACAAATTTGAATACAGCAATGGAAAGCTAAAACCAATAGTAATCGAATGACATATAGTTTTTATTCAAAAAGACTTCAGTATAGGGGGTATTCACTAACAAACTTTCATTTTTCCCACAATAAGGTCAAAATCCCCAAAATACTATTTTGCCTATAACACCTAAACGAAACGATGTCCCACAAATTTGAATACAGCAATGGAAAGCTAAAACCAATAGTAATCGAATGACATATAGTTTTTACTCAAAAAGACTTCAGTATAGGGGTATTCACTAACAAACTTTCGCTTTTCAGAAAAATAACCTAAGCAAAACGATGTCCCAAAAATTCGATCACGGCAAGGGAGAGCCTAAAACACAGCAATGGAAAGCTAAAACCAATAGTAATCGAATGACATATAGTTTTTATTCAAAAAGACTTCAGTATAGGGGGTATTCACTAGCAAACTTTCGCTTTTCCCAAAATAAGGTCAAAATCCCCAAAATACTATTTTTCCTATAAATCCTAAACGAAACGATGTCCCACAAATTTGAATACAGCAATGGAAAGCTAAAACCAATACTAATCGAATGACATAGAGTTTTTATTCAAAAAGACTTCAGTATAGGGGGTATTCACTAACAAACTTTCGCTTTTCCCAAAATAAGGTCAAAATCCCCAAAATACTATTTTTCCTATAAATCCTAAACGAAACGATGTCCCACATACTATTTTTCCTATAAATCCTAAACGAAACGATGTCCCACAAATTTGAATACAGCAATGGAAAGCTAAAACCAATAGTAATCGAATGACATAGAGTTTTTATTCAAAAAGACATCAGTATAGGGGGTATTCACTAACAAATTTTCGCTTTTCCCAAAATAAGGTCAAAATCCTCAAAATACTATTTTTCCTATAAATCCTAAACGAAACGATGTCCCACAAATTTGAATACAGCAATGGAAAGCTAAAACCAATAGTAATCGAATGACATAAAGTTTTTATTCAAAAAGACTTCAGTATAGGGGGTATTCACTAGCAAACTTTCGCTTTTCCCAAAATAAGGTCAAAATCCCCAAAATACTATTTTTCCTATAAATCCTAAACGAAACGATGTCCCACAAATTTGAATACAGCAATGGAAAGCTAAAACCAATAGTAATCGAATGACATAGAGTTTTTATTCAAAAAGACTTCAGTATAGGGGGTATTCACTAACAAACTTTCGCTTTTCCCAAAATAAGGTCAAAATCCCCAAAATACTATTTTTCCTATAAATCCTAAACGAAACGATGTCCCACAAATTTGAATACAGCAATGGAAAGCTGAAACCAATAGTAATCGAATGACATAGAGTTTTTATTCAAAAAGACTTCAGTATAGGGGGTATTCACTAGCAAACTTTCGCTTTTCCCAAAATAAGGTCAAAATCCCCGAAATACTATTTTTCCTATAAATCCTAAACGAAACGATGTCCCACAAACTTGAATACAGCAATGGAAAGCTAAAACCAATAGTAATCGAATGACAAATAGTTTTTATTCAAAAAGACTTCAGTATAGGGGGTATTCACTAACAAACTTTCATTTTTCCCACAATAAGGTCAAAATCCCCAAAATACTATTTTGCCTATAAATCCTAAACGAAACGATGTCCCACAAATTTGAATACAGCAATGGAAAGCTAAAACCAATAGTAATCGAATGACATAAAGTTTTTATTCAAAAAGACTTCAGTATAGGGGGTATTCACTAGCAAACTTTCGCTTTTCCCAAAATAAGGTCAAAATCCCCGAAATACTATTTTTCCTATAAATCCTAAACGAAACGATGTCCCACAAATTTGAATACAGCAATGGAAAGCTAAAACCAATAGTAATCGAATGACATATAGTTTTTATTCAAAAAGACTTCAGTATAGGGGGTATTCACTAACAAACTTTCATTTTTCCCACAATAAGGTCAAAATCCCCAAAATACTATTTTGCCTATAAATCCTAAACGAAACGATGTCCCACAAATTTGAATACAGCAATGGAAAGCTAAAACCAATAGTAATCGAATGACATAGAGTTTTTATTCAAAAAGACATCAGTATAGGGGGTATTCACTAACAAATTTTCGCTTTTCCCAAAATAAGGTCAAAATCCCCAAAATACTATTTTTCCTATAAATCCTAAACGAAACGATGTCCCACAAATTTGAATACAGCAATGGAAAGCTAAAACCAATAGTAATCGAATGACATAGAGTTTTTATTCAAAAAGACTTCAGTATAGGGGGTATTCACTAGCAAACTTTCGCTTTTCCCAAAATAAGGTCAAAATCCCCGAAATACTATTTTTCCTATAAATCCTAAACGAAACGATGTCCCACAAATTTGAATACAGCAATGGAAAGCTAAAACCAATAGTAATCGAATGACATATAGTTTTTATTCAAAAAGACTTCAGTATAGGGGGTATTCACTAACAAACTTTCATTTTTCCCACAATAAGGTCAAAATCCCCAAAATACTATTTTGCCTATAACACCTAAACGAAACGATGTCCCACATACTATTTTTCCTATAAATCCTAAACGAAACGATGTCCCACAAATTTGAATACAGCAATGGAAAGCTAAAACCAATAGTAATCGAATGACATAGAGTTTTTATTCAAAAAGACATCAGTATAGGGGGTATTCACTAACAAATTTTCGCTTTTCCCAAAATAAGGTCAAAATCCCCAAAATACTATTTTTCCTATAAATCCTAAACGAAACGATGTCCCACAAATTTGAATACAGCAATGGAAAGCTAAAACCAATAGTAATCGAATGACATATAGTTTTTATTCAAAAAGACTTCAGTATAGGGGGTATTCACTAACAAACTTTCATTTTTCCCACAATAAGGTCAAAATCCCCAAAATACTATTTTGCCTATAACACCTAAACGAAACGATGTCCCACAAATTTGAATACAGCAATGGAAAGCTAAAACCAATAGTAATCGAATGACATATAGTTTTTACTCAAAAAGACTTCAGTATAGGGGTATTCACTAACAAACTTTCGCTTTTCAGAAAAATAACCTAAGCAAAACGATGTCCCAAAAATTCGATCACGGCAAGGGAGAGCCTAAAACACAGCAATGGAAAGCTAAAACCAATAGTAATCGAATGACATATAGTTTTTATTCAAAAAGACTTCAGTATAGGGGGTATTCACTAGCAAACTTTCGCTTTTCCCAAAATAAGGTCAAAATCCCCAAAATACTATTTTTCCTATAAATCCTAAACGAAACGATGTCCCACAAATTTGAATAGAGCAATGGAAAGCTAAAACCAATACTAATCGAATGACATAGAGTTTTTATTCAAAAAGACTTCAGTATAGGGGGTATTCACTAACAAACTTTCGCTTTTCCCAAAATAAGGTCAAAATCCCCAAAATACTATTTTTCCTATAAATCCTAAACGAAACGATGTCCCACATACTATTTTTCCTATAAATCCTAAACGAAACGATGTCCCACAAATTTGAATACAGCAATGGAAAGCTAAAACCAATAGTAATCGAATGACATAGAGTTTTTATTCAAAAAGACATCAGTATAGGGGGTATTCACTAACAAATTTTCGCTTTTCCCAAAATAAGGTCAAAATCCCCAAAATACTATTTTTCCTATAAATCCTAAACGAAACGATGTCCCACAAATTTGAATACAGCAATGGAAAGCTAAAACCAATAGTAATCGAATGACATAAAGTTTTTATTCAAAAAGACTTCAGTATAGGGGGTATTCACTAGCAAACTTTCGCTTTTCCCAAAATAAGGTCAAAATCTTCAAAATACTATTTTTCCTATAAATCCTAAACGAAACGATGTCCCACAAATTTGAATACAGCAATGGAAAGCTAAAACCAATAGTAATCGAATGACATAGAGTTTTTATTCAAAAAGACTTCAGTATAGGGGGTATTCACTAACAAACTTTCGCTTTTCCCAAAATAAGGTCAAAATCCCCAAAATACTATTTTTCCTATAAATCCTAAACGAAACGATGTCCCACAAATTTGAATACAGCAATGGAAAGCTAAAACCAATAGTAATCGAATGGCATAGAGTTTTTATTCAAAAAGACTTCAGTATAGGGGGTATTCACTAACAAATTTTCGCTTTTCCCAAAATAAGGTCAAAATCCCCAAAATACTATTTTTCCTATAAATCTTAAACGAAACGATGTCCCACAAATTTGAATACAGCAATGGAAAGCTAAAACCAATAGTAATCGAATGACATAAAGTTTTTATTCAAAAAGACTTCAGTATAGGGGGTATTCACTAGCAAACTTTCGCTTTTCCCAAAATAAGGTCAAAATCCCCGAAATACTATTTTTCCTATAAATCCTAAACGAAACGATGTCCCACAAATTTGAATACAGCAATGGAAAGCTAAAACCAATAGTAATCGAATGACATATAGTTTTTATTCAAAAAGACTTCAGTATAGGGGGTATTCACTAGCAAACTTTCGCTTTTCCCAAAATAAGGTCAAAATCCCCGAAATACTATTTTTCCTATAAATCCTAAACGAAACGATGTCCCACAAATTTGAATACAGCAATGGAAAGCTAAAACCAATAGTAATCGAATGACATAAAGTTTTTATTCAAAAAGACTTCAGTATAGGGGGTATTCACTAGCAAACTTTCGCTTTTCAGAAAAATAACCTAAGCAAAACGATGTCCCAAAAATTCGATCACGGCAAGGGAGAGCCTAAAACACAGCAATGGAAAGCTAAAACCAATAGTAATCGAATGACATATAGTTTTTATTCAAAAAGACTTCAGTATAGGGGGTATTCACTAGCAAACTTTCGCTTTTCCCAAAATAAGGTCAAAATCCCCAAAATACTATTTTTCCTATAAATCCTAAACGAAACGATGTCCCACAAATTTGAATACAGCAATGGAAAGCTAAAACCAATAGTAATCGAATGACATAGAGTTTTTATTCAAAAAGACTTCAGTATAGCGGGTATTCACTAACAAACTTTCGCTTTTCCCAAAATAAGGTCAAAATCCCCAAAATACTATTTTTCCTATAAATCCTAAACGAAACGATGTCCCACATACTATTTTTCCTATAAATCCTAAACGAAACGATGTCCCACAAATTTGAATACAGCAATGGAAAGCTAAAACCAATAGTAAGCGAATGACATAGAGTTTTTATTCAAAAAGACATCAGTATAGGGGGTATTCACTAACAAATTTTCGCTTTTCCCAAAATAAGGTCAAAATCCCCAAAATACTATATTTCCTATAAATCCTAAACGAAACGATGTCCCACAAATTTGAATACAGCAATGGAAAGCTAAAACCAATAGTAATCGAATGACATAAAGTTTTTATTCAAAAAGACTTCAGTATAGGGGGTATTCACTAGCAAACTTTCGCTTTTCCCAAAATAAGGTCAAAATCCCCAAAATACTATTTTTCCTATAAATCCTAAACGAAACGATGTCCCACAAATTTGAATACAGCAATGGAAAGCTAAAACCAATAGTAATCGAATGACATAGAGGTTTTATTTAAAAAGACTTCAGTATAGGGGGTATTCACTAACAAACTTTCGCTTTTCCCAAAATAAGGTCAAAATCCCCAAAATACTATTTTTCCTATAAATCCTGAACGAAACGATGTCCCACAAATTTGAATACAGCAATGGAAAGCTAAAACCAATAGTAATCGAATGACATAGAGGTTTTATTTAAAAAGACTTCAGTATAGGGGGTATTCACTAACAAACTTTCGCTTTTCCCAAAATAAGGTCAAAATCCCCAAAATACTATTTTGCCTATAACACCTAAACGAAACGATGTCCCACAAATTTGAATACAGCAATGGAAAGCTAAAACCAATAGTAATCGAATGACATATAGTTTTTACTCAAAAAGACTTCAGTATAGGGGTATTCACTAACAAACTTTCGCTTTTCAGAAAAATAACCTAAGCAAAACGATGTCCCAAAAATTCGATCACGGCAAGGGAGAGCCTAAAACACAGCAATGGAAAGCTAAAACCAATAGTAATCGAATGACATATAGTTTTTATTCAAAAAGACTTCAGTATAGGGGGTATTCACTAGCAAACTTTCGCTTTTCCCAAAATAAGGTCAAAATCCCCAAAATACTATTTTTCCTATAAATCCTAAACGAAACGATGTCCCACAAATTTGAATAGAGCAATGGAAAGCTAAAACCAATACTAATCGAATGGCATAGAGTTTTTATTCAAAAAGACTTCAGTATAGGGGGTATTCACTA
Source organism: Phania funesta (assembly GCA_963932375.1). Taxonomy (NCBI): domain Eukaryota; kingdom Metazoa; phylum Arthropoda; class Insecta; order Diptera; family Tachinidae; genus Phania; species Phania funesta. The sequence goes on from OZ010654.1 coordinate 47,036,805, forward strand.
ACAAACTTTCGCTTTTCCCAAAATAAGGTCAAAATCCCCAAAATACTATTTTTCCTATAAATCCTAAACGAAACGATGTCCCACATACTATTTTTCCTATAAATCCTAAACGAAACGATGTCCCACAAATTTGAATACAGCAATGGAAAGCTAAAACCAATAGTAATCGAATGACATAGAGTTTTTATTCAAAAAGACATCAGTATAGGGGGTATTCACTAACAAATTTTCGCTTTTCCCAAAATAAGGTCAAAATCCCCAAAATACTATTTTTCCTATAAATCCTAAACGAAACGATGTCCCACAAATTTGAATACAGCAATGGAAAGCTAAAACCAATAGTAATCGAATGACATAAAGTTTTTATTCAAAAAGACTTCAGTATAGGGGGTATTCACTAGCAAACTTTCGCTTTTCCCAAAATAAGGTCAAAATCCCCAAAATACTATTTTTCCTATAAATCCTAAACGAAACGATGTCCCACAAATTTGAATACAGCAATGGAAAGCTAAAACCAATAGTAATCGAATGACATAGAGTTTTTATTCAAAAAGACTTCAGTATAGGGGGTATTCACTAACAAACTTTCGCTTTTCCCAAAATAAGGTCAAAATCCCCAAAATACTATTTTTCCTATAAATCCTAAACGAAACGATGTCCCACAAATTTGAATACAGCAATGGAAAGCTAAAATCAATAGTAATCGAATGGCATAGAGTTTTTATTCAAAAAGACTTCAGTATAGGGGGTATTCACTAACAAATTTTCGCTTTTCCCAAAATAAGGTCAAAATCCCCAAAATACTATTTTTCCTATAAATCTTAAACGAAACGATGTCCCACAAATTTGAATACAGCAATGGAAAGCTAAAACCAATAGTAATCGAATGACATAAAGTTTTTATTCAAAAAGACTTCAGTATAGGGGGTATTCACTAGCAAACTTTCGCTTTTCCCAAAATAAGGTCAAAATCCCCGAAATACTATTTTTCCTATAAATCCTAAACGAAACGATGTCCCACAAATTTGAATACAGCAATGGAAAGCTAAAACCAATAGTAATCGAATGACATATAGTTTTTATTCAAAAAGACTTCAGTATAGGGGGTATTCACTAGCAAACTTTCGCTTTTCCCAAAATAAGGTCAAAATCCCCGAAATACTATTTTTCCTATAAATCCTAAACGAAACGATGTCCCACAAATTTGAATACAGCAATGGAAAGCTAAAACCAATAGTAATCGAATGACATAAAGTTTTTATTCAAAAAGACTTCAGTATAGGGGGTATTCACTAGCAAACTTTCGCTTTTCAGAAAAATAACCTAAGCAAAACGATGTCCCAAAAATTCGATCACGGCAAGGGAGAGCCTAAAACACAGCAATGGAAAGCTAAAACCAATAGTAATCGAATGACATATAGTTTTTATTCAAAAAGACTTCAGTATAGGGGGTATTCACTAGCAAACTTTCGCTTTTCCCAAAATAAGGTCAAAATCCCCAAAATACTATTTTTCCTATAAATCCTAAACGAAACGATGTCCCACAAATTTGAATACAGCAATGGAAAGCTAAAACCAATAGTAATCGAATGACATAGAGTTTTTATTCAAAAAGACTTCAGTATAGCGGGTATTCACTAACAAACTTTCGCTTTTCCCAAAATAAGGTCAAAATCCCCAAAATACTATTTTTCCTATAAATCCTAAACGAAACGATGTCCCACATACTATTTTTCCTATAAATCCTAAACGAAACGATGTCCCACAAATTTGAATACAGCAATGGAAAGCTAAAACCAATAGTAAGCGAATGACATAGAGTTTTTATTCAAAAAGACATCAGTATAGGGGGTATTCACTAACAAATTTTCGCTTTTCCCAAAATAAGGTCAAAATCCCCAAAATACTATATTTCCTATAAATCCTAAACGAAACGATGTCCCACAAATTTGAATACAGCAATGGAAAGCTAAAACCAATAGTAATCGAATGACATAAAGTTTTTATTCAAAAAGACTTCAGTATAGGGGGTATTCACTAGCAAACTTTCGCTTTTCCCAAAATAAGGTCAAAATCCCCAAAATACTATTTTTCCTATAAATCCTAAACGAAACGATGTCCCACAAATTTGAATACAGCAATGGAAAGCTAAAACCAATAGTAATCGAATGACATAGAGGTTTTATTTAAAAAGACTTCAGTATAGGGGGTATTCACTAACAAACTTTCGCTTTTCCCAAAATAAGGTCAAAATCCCCAAAATACTATTTTTCCTATAAATCCTGAACGAAACGATGTCCCACAAATTTGAATACAGCAATGGAAAGCTAAAACCATTAGTAATCGAATGACATAAAGTTTTTATTCAAAAAGACTTCAGTATAGGGGGTATTCACTAGCAAACTTTCGCTTTTCCCAAAATAAGGTCAAAATCCCCGAAATACTATTTTTCCTATAAATCCTAAACGAAACGATGTCCCACAAATTTGAATACAGCAATGGAAAGCTAAAACCAATAGTAATCGAATGAATATAGTTTTTATTCAAAAAGACTTCAGTATAGGGGGTATTCACTAACAAACTTTCATTTTTCCCACAATAAGGTCAAAATCCCCAAAATACTATTTTGCCTATAAATCCTAAACGAAACGATGTCCCACAAATTTGAATACAGCAATGGAAAGCTAAAACCAATAGTAATCGAATGACATAAAGTTTTTATTCAAAAAGACTTCAGTATAGGGGGTATTCACTAGCAAACTTTCGCTTTTCCCAAAATAAGGTCAAAATCCCCGAAATACTATTTTTCCTATAAATCCTAAACGAAACGATGTCCCACAAATTTGAATACAGCAATGGAAAGCTAAAACCAATAGTAATCGAATGACATAAAGTTTTTATTCAAAAAGACTTCAGTATAGGGGGTATTCACTAGCAAACTTTCGCTTTTCCCAAAATAAGGTCAAAATCCCCGAAATACTATTTTTCCTATAAATCCTAAACGAAACGATGTCCCACAAATTTGAATACAGCAATGGAAAGCTAAAACCAATAGTAATCGAATGACATATAGTTTTTATTCAAAAAGACTTCAGTATAGGGGGTATTCACTAACAAACTTTCATTTTTCCCACAATAAGGTCAAAATCCCCAAAATACTATTTTGCCTATAAATCCTAAACGAAACGATGTCCCACAAATTTGAATACAGCAATGGAAAGCTAAAACCAATAGTAATCGAATGACATAAAGTTTTTATTCAAAAAGACTTCAGTATAGGGGGTATTCACTAGCAAACTTTCGCTTTTCCCAAAATAAGGTCAAAATCCCCGAAATACTATTTTTCCTATAAATCCTAAACGAAACGATGTCCCACAATATTGAATACAGCAATGGAAAGCTAAAACCAATAGTAATCGAATGACATATAGTTTTTACTCAAAAAGACTTCAGTATAGGGGTATTCACTAACAAACTTTCGCTTTTCAGAAAAATAACCTAAGCAAAACGATGTCCCAAAAATTCGATCACGGCAAGGGAGAGCCTAAAACACAGCAATGGAAAGCTAAAACCAATAGTAATCGAATGACATATAGTTTTTATTCAAAAAGACTTCAGTATAGGGGGTATTCACTAGCAAACTTTCGCTTTTCCCAAAATAAGGTCAAAATCCCCAAAATACTATTTTTCCTATAAATCCTAAACGAAACGATGTCCCACAAATTTGAATACAGCAATGGAAAGCTAAAACCAATAGTAATCGAATGACATAGAGTTTTTATTCAAAAAGACTTCAGTATAGCGGGTATTCACTGACAAACTTTCGCTTTTCCCAAAATAAGGTCAAAATCCCCAAAATACTATTTTTCCTATAAATCCTAAACGAAACGATGTCCCACATACTATTTTTCCTATAAATCCTAAACGAAACGATGTCCCACAAATTTGAATACAGCAATGGAAAGCTAAAACCAATAGTAATCGAATGACATAGAGTTTTTATTCAAAAAGACATCAGTATAGGGGGTATTCACTAACAAATTTTCGCTTTTCCCAAAATAAGGTCAAAATCCCCAAAATACTATTTTTCCTATAAATCCTAAACGAAACGATGTCCCACAAATTTGAATACAGCAATGGAAAGCTAAAACCAATAGTAATCGAATGACATAAAGTTTTTATTCAAAAAGACTTCAGTATAGGGGGTATTCACTAGCAAACTTTCGCTTTTCCCAAAATAAGGTCAAAATCCCCAAAATACTATTTTTCCTATAAATCCTAAACGAAACGATGTCCCACAAATTTGAATACAGCAATGGAAAGCTAAAACCAGTAGTAATCGAATGACATAGAGTTTTTATTCAAAAAGACTTCAGTATAGGGGGTATTCACTAACAAACTTTCGCTTTTCCCAAAATAAGGTCAAAATCCCCAAAATACTATTTTTCCTATAAATCCTAAACGAAACGATGTCCCACAAATTTGAATACAGCAATGGAAAGCTAAAACCAATAGTAATCGAATGACATAAAGTTTTTATTCAAAAAGACTTCAGTATAGGGGGTATTCACTAGCAAACTTTCGCTTTTCCCAAAATAAGGTCAAAATCCCCGAAATACTATTTTTCCTATAAATCCTAAACGAAACGATGTCCCACAAATTTGAATACAGCAATGGAAAGCTAAAACCAATAGTAATCGAATGACATATAGTTTTTATTCAAAAAGACTTCAGTATAGGGGTTATTCACTAACAAACTTTCATTTTTCCCACAATAAGGTCAAAATCCCCAAAATACTATTTTGCCTATAAATCCTAAACGAAACGATGTCCCACAAATTTGAATACAGCAATGGAAAGCTAAAACCAATAGTAATCGAATGACATAAAGTTTTTATTCAAAAAGACTTCAGTATAGGGGGTATTCACTAGCAAACTTTCGCTTTTCCCAAAATAAGGTCAAAATCCCCGAAATACTATTTTTCCTATAAATCCTAAACGAAACGATGTCCCACAAATTTGAATACAGCAATGGAAAGCTAAAACCAATAGTAATCGAATGACATAAAGTTTTTATTCAAAAAGACTTCAGTATAGGGGGTATTCACTAGCAAACTTTCGCTTTTCCCAAAATAAGGTCAAAATCCCCGAAATACTATTTTTGCTATAAATCCTAAACGAAACGATGTCCCACAAATTTGAATACAGCAATGGAAAGCTAAAACCAATAGTAATCGAATGACATATAGTTTTTATTCAAAAAGACTTCAGTATAGGGGGTATTCACTAACAAACTTTCATTTTTCCCACAATAAGGTCAAAATCCCCAAAATACTATTTTGCCTATAAATCCTAAACGAAACGATGTCCCACAAATTTGAATACAGCAATGGAAAGCTAGAACCAATAGTAATCGAATGACATAAAGTTTTTATTCAAAAAGACTTCAGTATAGGGGGTATTCACTAGCAAACTTTCGCTTTTCCCAAAATAAGGTCAAAATCCCCGAAATACTATTTTTCCTATAAATCCTAAACGAAACGATGTCCCGCAATATTGAATACAGCAATGGAAAGCTAAAACCAATAGTAATCGAATGACATATAGTTTTTATTCAAAAAGACTTCAGTATAGGGGGTATTCACTAACAAACTTTCATTTTTCCCACAATAAGGTCAAAATCCCCAAAATACTATTTTGCCTATAACACCTAAACGAAACGATGTCCCACATACTATTTTTCCTATAAATCCTAAACGAAACGATGTCCCACAAATTTGAATACAGCAATGGAAAGCTAAAACCAATAGTAATCGAATGACATAGAGTTTTTATTCAAAAAGACATCAGTATAGGGGGTATTCACTAACAAATTTTCGCTTTTCCCAAAATAAGGTCAAAATCCCCAAAATACTATTTTTCCTATAAATCCTAAACGAAACGATGTCCCACCAATTTGAATACAGCAATGGAAAGCTAAAACCAATAGTAATCGAATGACATATAGTTTTTATTCAAAAAGACTTCAGTATAGGGGGTATTCACTAACAAACTTTCATTTTTCCCACAATAAGGTCAAAATCCCCAAAATACTATTTTGCCTATAACACCTAAACGAAACGATGTCCCACAAATTTGAATACAGCAATGGAAAGCTAAAACCAATAGTAATCGAATGACATATAGTTTTTACTCAAAAAGACTTCAGTATAGGGGTATTCACTAACAAACTTTCGCTTTTCAGAAAAATAACCTAAGCAAAACGATGTCCCAAAAATTCGATCACGGCAAGGGAGAGCCTAAAACACAGCAATGGAAAGCTAAAACCAATAGTAATCGAATGACATATAGTTTTTATTTAAAAAGACTTCAGTATAGGGGGTATTCACTAGCAAACTTTCGCTTTTCCCAAAATAAGGTCAAAATCCCCAAAATACATGACATAGAGTTTTTATTCAAAAAGACTTCAGTATAGCGGGTATTCACTAACAAACTTTCGCTTTTCCCAAAATAAGGTCAAAATCCCCAAAATACTATTTTTCCTATAAATCCTAAACGAAACGATGTCCCACATACTATTTTTCCTATAAATCCTAAACGAAACGATGTCCCACAAATTTGAATACAGCAATGGAAAGCTAAAACCAATAGTAATCGAATGACATAGAGTTTTTATTCAAAAAGACTTCAGTATAGGGGGTATTCACTAACAAACTTTCATTTTTCCCACAATAAGGTCAAAATCCCCAAAATACTATTTTGCCTATAACACCTAAACGAAACGATGTCCCACAAATTTGAATACAGCAATGGAAAGCTAAAACCAATAGTAATCGAATGACATATAGTTTTTACTCAAAAAGACTTCAGTATAGGGGTATTCACTAACAAACTTTCGCTTTTCAGAAAAATAACCTAAGCAAAATGATGTCCCAAAAATTCGATCACGGCAAGGGAGAGCCTAAAACACAGCAATGGAAAGCTAAAACCAATAGCAATCGAATGACATATAGTTTTTATTCAAAAAGACTTCAGTATAGGGGGTATTCACTAGCAAACTTTCGCTTTTCCCAAAATAAGGTCAAAATCCCCAAAATACTATTTTTCCTATAAATCCTAAACGAAACGATGTCCCACAAATTTGAATACAGCAATGGAAAGCTAAAACCAATAGTAATCGAATGACATAGAGTTTTTATTCAAAAAGACTTCAGTATAGCGGGTATTCACTAACAAACTTTCGCTTTTCCCAAAATAAGGTCAAAATCCCCAAAATACTATTTTTCCTATAAATCCTAAACGAAACGATGTCCCACATACTATTTTTCCTATAAATCCTAAACGAAACGATGTCCCACAAATTTGAATACAGCAATGGAAAGCTAAAACCAATAGTAATCGAATGACATAGAGTTTTTATTCAAAAAGACATCAGTATAGGGGGTATTCACTAACAAATTTTCGCTTTTCCCAAAATAAGGTCAAAATCCCCAAAATACTATTTTTCCTATAAATCCTAAACGAAACGATGTCCCACAAATTTGAATACAGTAATGGAAAGCTAAAACCAATAGTAATCGAATGACATAAAGTTTTTATTCAAAAAGACTTCAGTATAGGGGGTATTCACTAGCAAACTTTCGCTTTTCCCAAAATAAGGTCAAAATCCCCAAAATACTATTTTTCCTATAAATCCTAAACGAAACGATGTCCCACAAATTTGAATACAGCAATGGAAAGCTAAAACCAATAGTAATCGAATGACATAGAGTTTTTATTCAAAAAGACTTCAGTATAGGGGGTATTCACTAACAAACTTTCGCTTTTCCCAAAATAAGGTCAAAATCCCCAAAATACTATTTTTCCTATAAATCCTAAACGAAACGATGTCCCACAAATTTGAATACAGCAATGGAAAGCTAAAACCAATAGTAATCGAATGACATAAAGTTTTTATTCAAAAAGACTTCAGTATAGGGGGTATTCACTAGCAAACTTTCGCTTTTCCCAAAATAAGGTCAAAATCCCCGAAATACTATTTTTCCTATAAATCCTAAACGAAACGATGTCCCACAAATTTGAATACAGCAATGGAAAGCTAAAACCAATAGTAATCGAATGACATATAGTTTTTATTCAAAAAGACTTCAGTATAGGGGGTATTCACTAACAAACTTTCATTTTTCCCACAATAAGGTCAAAATCCCCAAAATACTATTTTGCCTATAAATCCTAAACGAAACGATGTCCCACAAATTCGAATACAGCAATGGAAAGCTAAAACCAATAGTAATCGAATGACATAAAGTTTTTATTCAAAAAGACTTCAGTATAGGGGGTATTCACTAGCAAACTTTCGCTTTTCCCAAAATAAGGTCAAAATCCCCGAAATACTATTTTTCCTATAAATCCTAAACGAAACGATGTCCCACAATATTGAATACAGCAATGGAAAGCTAAAACCAATAGTAATCGAATGACATATAGTTTTTATTCAAAAAGACTTCAGTATAGGGGGTATTCACTAACAAACTTTCATTTTTCCCACAATAAGGTCAAAATCCCCAAAATACTATTTTGCCTATAACACCTAAACGAAACGATGTCCCACATACTATTTTTCCTATAAATCCTAAACGAAACGATGTCCCACAAATTTGAATACAGCAATGGAAAGCTAAAACCAATAGTAATCGAATGACATAGAGTTTTTATTCAAAAAGACATCAGTATAGGGGGTATTCACTAACAAATTTTCGCTTTTCCCAAAATAAGGTCAAAATCCCCAAAATACTATTTTTCCTATAAATCCTAAACGAAACGATGTCCCACAAATTTGAATACAGCAATGGAAAGCTAAAACCAATAGTAATCGAATGACATAGAGTTTTTATTCAAAAAGACTTCAGTATAGGGGGTATTCACTAACAAACTTTCGCTTTTCCCAAAATAAGGTCAAAATCCCCAAAATACTATTTTTCCTATAAATCCTAAACGAAACGATGTCCCACAAATTTGAATACAGCAATGGAAAGCTAAAACCAATAGTAATCGAATGACATAAAGTTTTTATTCAAAAAGACTTCAGTATAGGGGGTATTCACTAGCAAACTTTCGCTTTTCCCAAAATAAGGTCAAAATCCCCGAAATACTATTTTTCCTATAAATCCTAAACGAAACGATGTCCCACAAATTTGAATACAGCAATGGAAAGCTAAAACCAATAGTAATCGAATGACATATAGTTTTTATTCAAAAAGACTTCAGTATAGGGGGTATTCACTAACAAACTTTCATTTTTCCCACAATAAGGTCAAAATCCCCAAAATACTATTTTGCCTATAAATCCTAAACGAAACGATGTCCCACAAATTTGAATACAGCAATGGAAAGCTAAAACCAATAGTAATCGAATGACATAAAGTTTTTATTCAAAAAGACTTCAGTATAGGGGGTATTCACTAGCAAACTTTCGCTTTTCCCAAAATAAGGTCAAAATCCCCGAAATACTATTTTTCCTATAAATCCTAAACGAAACGATGTCCCACAAATTTGAATACAGCAATGGAAAGCTAAAACCAATAGTAATCGAATGACATATAGTTTTTATTCAAAAAGACTTCAGTATAGGGGGTATTCACTAACAAACTTTCATTTTTCCCACAATAAGGTCAAAATCCCCAAAATACTATTTTGCCTATAAATCCTAAACGAAACGATGTCCCACAAATTTGAATACAGCAATGGAAAGCTAAAACCAATAGTAATCGAATGACATAAAGTTTTTATTCAAAAAGACTTCAGTATAGGGGGTATTCACTAGCAAACTTTCGCTTTTCCCAAAATAAGGTCAAAATCCCCGAAATACTATTTTTCCTATAAATCCTAAACGAAACGATGTCCCACAATATTGAATACAGCAATGGAAAGCTAAAACCAATAGTAATCGAATGACATATAGTTTTTATTCAAAAAGACTTCAGTATAGGGGGTATTCACTAACAAACTTTCATTTTTCCCACAATAAGGTCAAAATCTCCAAAATACTATTTTGCCTATAACACCTAAACGAAACGATGTCCCACATACTATTTTTCCTATAAATCCTAAACGAAACGATGTCCCACAAATTTGAATACAGCAATGGAAAGCTAAAACCAATAGTAATCGAATGACATAGAGTTTTTATTCAAAAAGACATCAGTATAGGGGGTATTCACTAACAAATTTTCGCTTTTCCCAAAATAAGGTCAAAATCCCCAAAATACTATTTTTCCTATAAATCCTAAACGAAACGATGTCCCACAAATTTGAATACAGCAATGGAAAGCTAAAACCAATAGTAATCGAATGACATATAGTTTTTATTCAAAAAGACTTCAGTATAGGGGGTATTCACTAACAAACTTTCATTTTTCCCACAATAAGGTCAAAATCCCCAAAATACTATTTTGCCTATAACACCTAAACGAAACGATGTCCCACAAATTTGAATACAGCAATGGAAAGCTAAAACCAATAGTAATCGAATGACATATAGTTTTTACTCAAAAAGACTTCAGTATAGGGGTATTCACTAACAAACTTTCGCTTTTCAGAAAAATAACCTAAGCAAAACGATGTCCCAAAAATTCGATCACGGCAAGGGAGAGCCTAAAACACAGCAATGGAAAGCTAAAACCAATAGTAATCGAATGACATATAGTTTTTATTTAAAAAGACTTCAGTATAGGGGGTATTCACTAGCAAACTTTCGCTTTTCCCAAAATAAGGTCAAAATCCCCAAAATACTATTTTTCCTATAAATCCTAAACGAAACGATGTCCCACAAATTTGAATACAGCAATGGAAAGCTAAAACCAATAGTAATCGAATGACATAGAGTTTTTATTCAAAAAGACTTCAGTATAGCGGGTATTCACTAACAAACTTTCGCTTTTCCCAAAATAAGGTCAAAATCCCCAAAATACTATTTTTCCTATAAATCCTAAACGAAACGATGTCCCACATACTATTTTTCCTATAAATCCTAAACGAAACGATGTCCCACAAATTTGAATACAGCAATGGAAAGCTAAAACCAATAGTAATCGAATGACATAGAGTTTTTATTCAAAAAGACTTCAGTATAGGGGGTATTCACTAACAAACTTTCATTTTTCCCACAATAAGGTCAAAATCCCCAAAATACTATTTTGCCTATAACACCTAAACGAAACGATGTCCCACAAATTTGAATACAGCAATGGAAAGCTAAAACCAATAGTAATCGAATGACATATAGTTTTTACTAAAAAAGACTTCAGTATAGGGGTATTCACTAACAAACTTTCGCTTTTCAGAAAAATAACCTAAGCAAAACGATGTCCCAAAAATTCGATCACGGCAAGGGAGAGCCTAAAACACAGCAATGGAAAGCTAAAACCAATAGTAATCGAATGACATATAGTTTTTATTCAAAAAGACTTCAGTATAGGGGGTATTCACTAGCAAACTTTCGCTTTTCCCAAAATAAGGTCAAAATCCCCAAAATACTATTTTTCCTATAAATCCTAAACGAAACGATGTCCCACAAATTTGAATACAGCAATGGAAAGCTAAAACCAATAGTAATCGAATGACATAGAGTTTTTATTCAAAAAGACTTCAGTATAGCGGGTATTCACTAACAAACTTTCGCTTTTCCCAAAATAAGGTCAAAATCCCCAAAATACTATTTTTCCTATAAATCCTAAACGAAACGATGTCCCACATACTATTTTTCCTATAAATCCTAAACGAAACGATGTCCCACAAATTTGAATACAGCAATGGAAAGCTAAAACCAATAGTAATCGAATGACATAGAGTTTTTATTCAAAAAGACATCAGTATAGGGGGTATTCACTAACAAACTTTCATTTTTCCCACAATAAGGTCAAAATCCCCAAAATACTATTTTGCCTATAAATCCTAAACGAAACGATGTCCCACAAATTTGAATACAGCAATGGAAAGCTAAAACCAATAGTAATCGAATGACATAAAGTTTTTATTCAAAAAGACTTCAGTATAGGGGGTATTCACTAGCAAACTTTCGCTTTTCCCAAAATAAGGTCAAAATCCCCAAAATACTATTTTTCCTATAAATCCTAAACGAAACGATGTCCCACAAATTTGAATACAGCAATGGAAAGCTAAAACCAATAGTAATCGAATGACATAAAGTTTTTATTCAAAAAGACTTCAGTATAGGGGGTATTCACTAGCAAACTTTCGCTTTTCCCAAAATAAGGTCAAAATCCCCAAAATACTATTTTTCCTATAAATCCTAAACGAAACGATGTCCCACAAATTTGAATACAGCAATGGAAAGCTAAAACCAATAGTAATCGAATGACATAGAGTTTTTATTCAAAAAGACTTCAGTATAGGGGGTATTCACTAACAAACTTTCGCTTTTCCCAAAATAAGGTCAAAATCCCCAAAATACTATTTTTCCTATAAATCCTAAACGAAACGATGTCCCACAAATTTGAATACAGCAATGGAAAGCTAAAACCAATAGTAATCGAATGACATATAGTTTTTATTCAAAAAGGCTTCAGTATAGGGGGTATTCACTAACAAACTTTCATTTTTCCCACAATAAGGTCAAAATCCCCAAAATACTATTTTGCCTATAAATCCTAAACGAAACGATGTCCCACAAATTTGAATACAGCAATGGAAAGCTAAAACCAATAGTAATCGAATGACATAAAGTTTTTATTCAAAAAGACTTCAGTATAGGGGGTATTCACTAGCAAACTTTCGCTTTTCCCAAAATAAGGTCAAAATCCCCGAAATACTATTTTTCCTATAAATCCTAAACGAAACGATGTCCCACAAATTTGAATACAGCACTGGAAAGCTAAAACCAATAGTAATCGAATGACATAAAGTTTTTATTCAAAAAGACTTCAGTATAGGGGGTATTCACTAGCAAACTTTCGCTTTTCCCAAAATAAGGTCAAAATCCCCGAAATACTATTTTTCCTATAAATCCTAAACGAAACGATGTCCCACAAATTTGAATACAGCAATGGAAAGCTAAAACCAATAGTAATCGAATGACATATAGTTTTTATTCAAAAAGACTTCAGTATAGGGGGTATTCACTAACAAACTTTCATTTTTCCCACAATAAGGTCAAAATCCCCAAAATACTATTTTGCCTATAAATCCTAAACGAAACGATGTCCCACAAATTTGAATACAGCAATGGAAAGCTAAAACCAATAGTAATCGAATGACATAAAGTTTTTATTCAAAAAGACTTCAGTATAGGGGGTATTCACTAGCAAACTTTCGCTTTTCCCAAAATAAGGTCAAAATCCCCGAAATACTATTTTTCCTATAAATCCTAAACGAAACGATGTCCCACAAATTTGAATACAGCAATGGAAAGCTAAAACCAATAGTAATCGAATGACATATAGTTTTTATTCAAAAAGACTTCAGTATAGGGGGTATTCACTAACAAACTTTCATTTTTCCCACAATAAGGTCAAAATCCCCAAAATACTATTTTGCCTATAAATCCTAAACGAAACGATGTCCCACAAATTTGAATACAGCAATGGAAAGCTAAAACCAATAGTAATCGAATGACATAAAGTTTTTATTCAAAAAGACTTCAGTATAGGGGGTATTCACTAGCAAACTTTCGCTTTTCCCAAAATAAGGTCAAAATCCCCGAAATACTATTTTTCCTATAAATCCTAAACGAAACGATGTCCCACAATATTGAATACAGCAATGGAAAGCTAAAACCAATAGTAATCGAATGACATATAGTTTTTATTCAAAAAGACTTCAGTATAGGGGGTATTCACTAACAAACTTTCATTTTTCCCACAATAAGGTCAAAATCCCCAAAATACTATTTTGCCTATAACACCTAAACGAAACGATGTCCCACATACTATTTTTCCTATAAATCCTAAACGAAACGATGTCCCACAAATTTGAATACAGCAATGGAAAGCTAAAACCAATAGTAATCGAATGACATAAAGTTTTTATTCAAAAAGACTTCAGTATAGGGGGTATTCACTAGCAAACTTTCGCTTTTCCCAAAATAAGGTCAAAATCCCCGAAATACTATTTTTCCTATAAATCCTAAACGAAACGATGTCCCACAAATTTGAATACAGCAATGGAAAGCTAAAACCAATAGTAATCGAATGACATAAAGTTTTTATTCAAAAAGACTTCAGTATAGGGGGTATTCACTAGCAAACTTTCGCTTTTCCCAAAATAAGGTCAAAATCCCCGAAATACTATTTTTCCTATAAATCCTAAACGAAACGATGTCCCACAAATTTGAATACAGCAATGGAAAGCTAAAACCAATAGTAATCGAATGACATATAGTTTTTATTCAAAAAGACTTCAGTATAGGGGGTATTCACTAACAAACTTTCATTTTTCCCACAATAAGGTCAAAATCCCCAAAATACTATTTTGCCTATAAATCCTAAACGAAACGATGTCCCACAAATTTGAATACAGCAATGGAAAGCTAAAACCAATAGTAATCGAATGACATAAAGTTTTTATTCAAAAAGACTTCAGTATAGGGGGTATTCACTAGCAAACTTTCGCTTTTCCCAAAATAAGGTCAAAATCCCCGAAATACTATTTTTCCTATAAATCCTAAACGAAACGATGTCCCACAAATTTGAATACAGCAATGGAAAGCTAAAACCAATAGTAATCGAATGACATATAGTTTTTATTCAAAAAGACTTCAGTATAGGGGGTATTCACTAACAAACTTTCATTTTTCCCACAATAAGGTCAAAATCCCCAAAATACTATTTTGCCTATAACACCTAAACGAAACGATGTCCCACATACTATTTTTCCTATAAATCCTAAACGAAACGATGTCCCACAAATTTGAATACAGCAATGGAAAGCTAAAACCAATAGTAATCGAATGACATAGAGTTTTTATTCAAAAAGACATCAGTATAGGGGGTATTCACTAACAAATTTTCGCTTTTCCCAAAATAAGGTCAAAATCCCCAAAATACTATTTTTCCTATAAATCCTAAACGAAACGATGTCCCACAAATTTGAATACAGCAATGGAAAGCTAAAACCAATAGTAATCGAATGACATATAGTTTTTATTCAAAAAGACTTCAGTATAGGGGGTATTCACTAACAAACTTTCATTTTTCCCACAATAAGGTCAAAATCCCCAAAATACTATTTTGCCTATAACACCTAAACGAAACGATGTCCCACAAATTTGAATACAGCAATGGAAAGCTAAAACCAATAGTAATCGAATGACATATAGTTTTTACTCAAAAAGACTTCAGTATAGGGGTATTCACTAACAAACTTTCGCTTTTCAGAAAAATAACCTAAGCAAAACGATGTCCCAAAAATTCGATCACGGCAAGGGAGAGCCTAAAACACAGCAATGGAAAGCTAAAACCAATAGTAATCGAATGACATATAGTTTTTATTCAAAAAGGCTTCAGTATAGGGGGTATTCACTAACAAACTTTCATTTTTCCCACAATAAGGTCAAAATCCCCAAAATACTATTTTGCCTATAAATCCTAAACGAAACGATGTCCCACAAATTTGAATACAGCAATGGAAAGCTAAAACCAATAGTAATCGAATGACATAAAGTTTTTATTCAAAAAGACTTCAGTATAGGGGGTATTCACTAGCAAACTTTCGCTTTTCCCAAAATAAGGTCAAAATCCCCGAAATACTATTTTTCCTATAAATCCTAAACGAAACGATGTCCCACAAATTTGAATACAGCACTGGAAAGCTAAAACCAATAGTAATCGAATGACATAAAGTTTTTATTCAAAAAGACTTCAGTATAGGGGGTATTCACTAGCAAACTTTCGCTTTTCCCAAAATAAGGTCAAAATCCCCGAAATACTATTTTTCCTATAAATCCTAAACGAAACGATGTCCCACAAATTTGAATACAGCAATGGAAAGCTAAAACCAATAGTAATCGAATGACATATAGTTTTTATTCAAAAAGACTTCAGTATAGGGGGTATTCACTAACAAACTTTCATTTTTCCCACAATAAGGTCAAAATCCCCAAAATACTATTTTGCCTATAAATCCTAAACGAAACGATGTCCCACAAATTTGAATACAGCAATGGAAAGCTAAAACCAATAGTAATCGAATGACATAAAGTTTTTATTCAAAAAGACTTCAGTATAGGGGGTATTCACTAGCAAACTTTCGCTTTTCCCAAAATAAGGTCAAAATCCCCGAAATACTATTTTTCCTATAAATCCTAAACGAAACGATGTCCCACAAATTTGAATACAGCAATGGAAAGCTAAAACCAATAGTAATCGAATGACATATAGTTTTTATTCAAAAAGACTTCAGTATAGGGGGTATTCACTAACAAACTTTCATTTTTCCCACAATAAGGTCAAAATCCCCAAAATACTATTTTGCCTATAAATCCTAAACGAAACGATGTCCCACAAATTTGAATACAGCAATGGAAAGCTAAAACCAATAGTAATCGAATGACATAAAGTTTTTATTCAAAAAGACTTCAGTATAGGGGGTATTCACTAGCAAACTTTCGCTTTTCCCAAAATAAGGTCAAAATCCCCGAAATACTATTTTTCCTATAAATCCTAAACGAAACGATGTCCCACAATATTGAATACAGCAATGGAAAGCTAAAACCAATAGTAATCGAATGACATATAGTTTTTATTCAAAAAGACTTCAGTATAGGGGGTATTCACTAACAAACTTTCATTTTTCCCACAATAAGGTCAAAATCCCCAAAATACTATTTTGCCTATAACACCTAAACGAAACGATGTCCCACATACTATTTTTCCTATAAATCCTAAACGAAACGATGTCCCACAAATTTGAATACAGCAATGGAAAGCTAAAACCAATAGTAATCGAATGACATAAAGTTTTTATTCAAAAAGACTTCAGTATAGGGGGTATTCACTAGCAAACTTTCGCTTTTCCCAAAATAAGGTCAAAATCCCCGAAATACTATTTTTCCTATAAATCCTAAACGAAACGATGTCCCACAAATTTGAATACAGCAATGGAAAGCTAAAACCAATAGTAATCGAATGACATAAAGTTTTTATTCAAAAAGACTTCAGTATAGGGGGTATTCACTAGCAAACTTTCGCTTTTCCCAAAATAAGGTCAAAATCCCCGAAATACTATTTTTCCTATAAATCCTAAACGAAACGATGTCCCACAAATTTGAATACAGCAATGGAAAGCTAAAACCAATAGTAATCGAATGACATATAGTTTTTATTCAAAAAGACTTCAGTATAGGGGGTATTCACTAACAAACTTTCATTTTTCCCACAATAAGGTCAAAATCCCCAAAATACTATTTTGCCTATAAATCCTAAACGAAACGATGTCCCACAAATTTGAATACAGCAATGGAAAGCTAAAACCAATAGTAATCGAATGACATAAAGTTTTTATTCAAAAAGACTTCAGTATAGGGGGTATTCACTAGCAAACTTTCGCTTTTCCCAAAATAAGGTCAAAATCCCCGAAATACTATTTTTCCTATAAATCCTAAACGAAACGATGTCCCACAAATTTGAATACAGCAATGGAAAGCTAAAACCAATAGTAATCGAATGACATATAGTTTTTATTCAAAAAGACTTCAGTATAGGGGGTATTCACTAACAAACTTTCATTTTTCCCACAATAAGGTCAAAATCCCCAAAATACTATTTTGCCTATAACACCTAAACGAAACGATGTCCCACATACTATTTTTCCTATAAATCCTAAACGAAACGATGTCCCACAAATTTGAATACAGCAATGGAAAGCTAAAACCAATAGTAATCGAATGACATAGAGTTTTTATTCAAAAAGACATCAGTATAGGGGGTATTCACTAACAAATTTTCGCTTTTCCCAAAATAAGGTCAAAATCCCCAAAATACTATTTTTCCTATAAATCCTAAACGAAACGATGTCCCACAAATTTGAATACAGCAATGGAAAGCTAAAACCAATAGTAATCGAATGACATATAGTTTTTATTCAAAAAGACTTCAGTATAGGGGGTATTCACTAACAAACTTTCATTTTTCCCACAATAAGGTCAAAATCCCCAAAATACTATTTTGCCTATAACACCTAAACGAAACGATGTCCCACAAATTTGAATACAGCAATGGAAAGCTAAAACCAATAGTAATCGAATGACATATAGTTTTTACTCAAAAAGACTTCAGTATAGGGGTATTCACTAACAAACTTTCGCTTTTCAGAAAAATAACCTAAGCAAAACGATGTCCCAAAAATTCGATCACGGCAAGGGAGAGCCTAAAACACAGCAATGGAAAGCTAAAACCAATAGTAATCGAATGACATATAGTTTTTATTTAAAAAGACTTCAGTATAGGGGGTATTCACTAGCAAACTTTCGCTTTTCCCAAAATAAGGTCAAAATCCCCAAAATACTATTTTTCCTATAAATCCTAAACGAAATGATGTCCCACAAATTTGAATACAGCAATGGAAAGCTAAAACCAATAGTAATCGAATGACATAGAGTTTTTATTCAAAAAGACTTCAGTATAGCGGGTATTCACTAACAAACTTTCGCTTTTCCCAAAATAAGGTCAAAATCCCCAAAATACTATTTTTCCTATAAATCCTAAACGAAACGATGTCCCACATACTATTTTTCCTATAAATCCTAAACGAAACGATGTCCCACAAATTTGAATACAGCAATGGAAAGCTAAAACCAATAGTAATCGAATGACATAGAGTTTTTATTCAAAAAGACATCAGTATAGGGGGTATTCACTAACAAATTTTCGCTTTTCCCAAAATAAGGTCAAAATCCCCAAAATACTATTTTTCCTATAAATCCTAAACGAAACGATGTCCCACAAATTTGAATACAGCAATGGAAAGCTAAAACCAATAGTAATCGAATGACATAAAGTTTTTATTCAAAAAGACTTCAGTATAGGGGGTATTCACTAGCAAACTTTCGCTTTTCCCAAAATAAGGTCAAAATCCCCAAAATACTATTTTTCCTATAAATCCTAAACGAAACGATGTCCCACAAATTTGAATACAGCAATGGAAAGCTAAAACCAATAGTAATCGAATGACATAGAGTTTTTATTCAAAAAGACTTCAGTATAGGGGGTATTCACTAACAAACTTTCATTTTTCCCACAATAAGGTCAAAATCCCCAAAATACTATTTTGCCTATAACACCTAAACGAAACGATGTCCCACAAATTTGAATACAGCAATGGAAAGCTAAAACCAATAGTAATCGAATGACATATAGTTTTTACTCAAAAAGACTTCAGTATAGGGGTATTCACTAACAAACTTTCGCTTTTCAGAAAAATAACCTAAGCAAAACGATGTCCCAAAAATTCGATCACGGCAAGGGAGAGCCTAAAACACAGCAATGGAAAGCTAAAACCAATAGTAATCGAATGACATATAGTTTTTATTTAAAAAGACTTCAGTATAGGGGGTATTCACTAGCAAACTTTCGCTTTTCCCAAAATAAGGTCAAAATCCCCAAAATACTATTTTTCCTATAAATCCTAAACGAAATGATGTCCCACAAATTTGAATACAGCAATGGAAAGCTAAAACCAATAGTAATCGAATGACATAGAGTTTTTATTCAAAAAGACTTCAGTATAGCGGGTATTCACTAACAAACTTTCGCTTTTCCCAAAATAAGGTCAAAATCCCCAAAATACTATTTTTCCTATAAATCCTAAACGAAACGATGTCCCACATACTATTTTTCCTATAAATCCTAAACGAAACGATGTCCCACAAATTTGAATACAGCAATGGAAAGCTAAAACCAATAGTAATCGAATGACATAGAGTTTTTATTCAAAAAGACATCAGTATAGGGGGTATTCACTAACAAATTTTCGCTTTTCCCAAAATAAGGTCAAAATCCCCAAAATACTATTTTTCCTATAAATCCTAAACGAAACGATGTCCCACAAATTTGAATACAGCAATGGAAAGCTAAAACCAATAGTAATCGAATGACATAAAGTTTTTATTCAAAAAGACTTCAGTATAGGGGGTATTCACTAGCAAACTTTCGCTTTTCCCAAAATAAGGTCAAAATCCCCAAAATACTATTTTTCCTATAAATCCTAAACGAAACGATGTCCCACAAATTTGAATACAGCAATGGAAAGCTAAAACCAATAGTAATCGAATGACATATAGTTTTTATTCAAAAAGGCTTCAGTATAGGGGGTATTCACTAACAAACTTTCATTTTTCCCACAATAAGGTCAAAATCCCCAAAATACTATTTTGCCTATAAATCCTAAACGAAACGATGTCCCACAAATTTGAATACAGCAATGGAAAGCTAAAACCAATAGTAATCGAATGACATAAAGTTTTTATTCAAAAAGACTTCAGTATAGGGGGTATTCACTAGCAAACTTTCGCTTTTCCCAAAATAAGGTCAAAATCCCCGAAATACTATTTTTCCTATAAATCCTAAACGAAACGATGTCCCACAAATTTGAATACAGCAATGGAAAGCTAAAACCAATAGTAATCGAATGACATAAAGTTTTTATTCAAAAAGACTTCAGTATAGGGGGTATTCACTAGCAAACTTTCGCTTTTCCCAAAATAAGGTCAAAATCCCCGAAATACTATTTTTCCTATAAATCCTAAACGAAACGATGTCCCACAAATTTGAATACAGCAATGGAAAGCTAAAACCAATAGTAATCGAATGACGTATAGTTTTTATTCAAAAAGACTTCAGTATAGGGGGTATTCACTAACAAACTTTCATTTTTCCCACAATAAGGTCAAAATCCCCAAAATACTATTTTGCCTATAAATCCTAAACGAAACGATGTCCCACAAATTTGAATACAGCAATGGAAAGCTAAAACCAATAGTAATCGAATGACATAAAGTTTTTATTCAAAAAGACTTCAGTATAGGGGGTATTCACTAGCAAACTTTCGCTTTTCCCAAAATAAGGTCAAAATCCCCGAAATACTATTTTTCCTATAAATCCTAAACGAAACGATGTCCCACAAATTTGAATACAGCAATGGAAAGCTAAAACCAATAGTAATCGAATGACATATAGTTTTTATTCAAAAAGACTTCAGTATAGGGGGTATTCACTAGCAAACTTTCGCTTTTCCCAAAATAAGGTCAAAATCCCCGAAATACTATTTTTCCTATAAATCCTAAACGAAACGATGTCCCACAAATTTGAATACAGCAATGGAAAGCTAAAACCAATAGTAATCGAATGACATAAAGTTTTTATTCAAAAAGACTTCAGTATAGGGGGTATTCACTAGCAAACTTTCGCTTTTCCCAAAATAAGGTCAAAATCCCCGAAATACTATTTTTCCTATAAATCCTAAACGAAACGATGTCCCACAAATTTGAATACAGCAATGGAAAGCTAAAACCAATAGTAATCGAATGACATATAGTTTTTATTCAAAAAGACTTCAGTATAGGGGGTATTCACTAACAAACTTTCATTTTTCCCACAATAAGGTCAAAATCCCCAAAATACTATTTTGCCTATAAATCCTAAACGAAACGATGTCCCACAAATTTGAATACAGCAATGGAAAGCTAAAACCAATAGTAATCGAATGACATAAAGTTTTTATTCAAAAAGACTTCAGTATAGGGGGTATTCACTAGCAAACTTTCGCTTTTCCCAAAATAAGGTCAAAATCCCCGAAATACTATTTTTCCTATAAATCCTAAACGAAACGATGTCCCACAAATTTGAATACAGCAATGGAAAGCTAAAACCAATAGTAATCGAATGACATATAGTTTTTATTCAAAAAGACTTCAGTATAGGGGGTATTCACTAACAAACTTTCATTTTTCCCACAATAAGGTCAAAATCCCCAAAATACTATTTTGCCTATAACACCTAAACGAAACGATGTCCCACATACTATTTTTCCTATAAATCCTAAACGAAACGATGTCCCACAAATTTGAATACAGCAATGGAAAGCTAAAACCAATAGTAATCGAATGACATAGAGTTTTTATTCAAAAAGACATCAGTATAGGGGGTATTCACTAACAAATTTTCGCTTTTCCCAAAATAAGGTCAAAATCCCCAAAATACTATTTTTCCTATAAATCCTAAACGAAACGATGTCCCACAAATTTGAATACAGCAATGGAAAGCTAAAACCAATAGTAATCGAATGACATATAGTTTTTATTCAAAAAGACTTCAGTATAGGGGGTATTCACTAACAAACTTTCATTTTTCCCACAATAAGGTCAAAATCCCCAAAATACTATTTTGCCTATAACACCTAAACGAAACGATGTCCCACAAATTTGAATACAGCAATGGAAAGCTAAAACCAATAGTAATCGAATGACATATAGTTTTTACTCAAAAAGACTTCAGTATAGGGGTATTCACTAACAAACTTTCGCTTTTCAGAAAAATAACCTAAGCAAAACGATGTCCCAAAAATTCGATCACGGCAAGGGAGAGCCTAAAACACAGCAATGGAAAGCTAAAACCAATAGTAATCGAATGACATATAGTTTTTATTTAAAAAGACTTCAGTATAGGGGGTATTCACTAGCAAACTTTCGCTTTTCCCAAAATAAGGTCAAAATCCCCAAAATACTATTTTTCCTATAAATCCTAAACGAAATGATGTCCCACAAATTTGAATACAGCAATGGAAAGCTAAAACCAATAGTAATCGAATGACATAGAGTTTTTATTCAAAAAGACTTCAGTATAGCGGGTATTCACTAACAAACTTTCGCTTTTCCCAAAATAAGGTCAAAATCCCCAAAATACTATTTTTCCTATAAATCCTAAACGAAACGATGTCCCACATACTATTTTTCCTATAAATCCTAAACGAAACGATGTCCCACAAATTTGAATACAGCAATGGAAAGCTAAAACCAATAGTAATCGAATGACATAGAGTTTTTATTCAAAAAGACATCAGTATAGGGGGTATTCACTAACAAATTTTCGCTTTTCCCAAAATAAGGTCAAAATCCCCAAAATACTATTTTTCCTATAAATCCTAAACGAAACGATGTCCCACAAATTTGAATACAGCAATGGAAAGCTAAAACCAATAGTAATCGAATGACATAAAGTTTTTATTCAAAAAGACTTCAGTATAGGGGGTATTCACTAGCAAACTTTCGCTTTTCCCAAAATAAGGTCAAAATCCCCAAAATACTATTTTTCCTATAAATCCTAAACGAAACGATGTCCCACAAATTTGAATACAGCAATGGAAAGCTAAAACCAATAGTAATCGAATGACATAGAGTTTTTATTCAAAAAGACATCAGTATAGGGGGTATTCACTAACAAATTTTCGCTTTTCCCAAAATAAGGTCAAAATCCCCAAAATACTATTTTTCCTATAAATCCTAAACGAAACGATGTCCCACAAATTTGAATACAGCAATGGAAAGCTAAAACCAATAGTAATCGAATGACATAAAGTTTTTATTCAAAAAGACTTCAGTATAGGGGGTATTCACTAGCAAACTTTCGCTTTTCCCAAAATAAGGTCAAAATCCCCAAAATACTATTTTTCCTATAAATCCTAAACGAAACGATGTCCCACAAATTTGAATACAGCAATGGAAAGCTAAAACCAATAGTAATCGAATGACATAGAGTTTTTATTCAAAAAGACTTCAGTATAGGGGGTATTCACTAACAAACTTTCGCTTTTCCCAAAATAAGGTCAAAATCCCCAAAATACTATTTTTCCTATAAATCCTAAACGAAACGATGTCCCACAAATTTGAATACAGCAATGGAAAGCTAAAACCAATAGTAATCGAATGACATATAGTTTTTATTCAAAAAGGCTTCAGTATAGGGGGTATTCACTAACAAACTTTCATTTTTCCCACAATAAGGTCAAAATCCCCAAAATACTATTTTGCCTATAAATCCTAAACGAAACGATGTCCCACAAATTTGAATACAGCAATGGAAAGCTAAAACCAATAGTAATCGAATGACATAAAGTTTTTATTCAAAAAGACTTCAGTATAGGGGGTATTCACT
The DNA here is from genome assembly GCA_963932375.1 of Phania funesta. NCBI lineage: Eukaryota > Metazoa > Arthropoda > Insecta > Diptera > Tachinidae > Phania > Phania funesta. The sequence goes on from OZ010654.1 coordinate 47,060,966, forward strand.
AGCAAACTTTCGCTTTTCCCAAAATAAGGTCAAAATCCCCGAAATACTATTTTTCCTATAAATCCTAAACGAAACGATGTCCCACAAATTTGAATACAGCAATGGAAAGCTAAAACCAATAGTAATCGAATGACATAAAGTTTTTATTCAAAAAGACTTCAGTATAGGGGGTATTCACTAGCAAACTTTCGCTTTTCCCAAAATAAGGTCAAAATCCCCGAAATACTATTTTTCCTATAAATCCTAAACGAAACGATGTCCCACAAATTTGAATACAGCAATGGAAAGCTAAAACCAATAGTAATCGAATGACATATAGTTTTTATTCAAAAAGACTTCAGTATAGGGGGTATTCACTAACAAACTTTCATTTTTCCCACAATAAGGTCAAAATCCCCAAAATACTATTTTGCCTATAAATCCTAAACGAAACGATGTCCCACAAATTTGAATACAGCAATGGAAAGCTAAAACCAATAGTAATCGAATGACATAAAGTTTTTATTCAAAAAGACTTCAGTATAGGGGGTATTCACTAGCAAACTTTCGCTTTTCCCAAAATAAGGTCAAAATCCCCGAAATACTATTTTTCCTATAAATCCTAAACGAAACGATGTCCCACAAATTTGAATACAGCAATGGAAAGCTAAAACCAATAGTAATCGAATGACATATAGTTTTTATTCAAAAAGACTTCAGTATAGGGGGTATTCACTAACAAACTTTCATTTTTCCCACAATAAGGTCAAAATCCCCAAAATACTATTTTGCCTATAACACCTAAACGAAACGATGTCCCACATACTATTTTTCCTATAAATCCTAAACGAAACGATGTCCCACAAATTTGAATACAGCAATGGAAAGCTAAAACCAATAGTAATCGAATGACATAGAGTTTTTATTCAAAAAGACATCAGTATAGGGGGTATTCACTAACAAATTTTCGCTTTTCCCAAAATAAGGTCAAAATCCCCAAAATACTATTTTTCCTATAAATCCTAAACGAAACGATGTCCCACAAATTTGAATACAGCAATGGAAAGCTAAAACCAATAGTAATCGAATGACATATAGTTTTTATTCAAAAAGACTTCAGTATAGGGGGTATTCACTAACAAACTTTCATATTTCCCACAATAAGGTCAAAATCCCCAAAATACTATTTTGCCTATAACACCTAAACGAAACGATGTCCCACAAATTTGAATACAGCAATGGAAAGCTAAAACCAATAGTAATCGAATGACATATAGTTTTTACTCAAAAAGACTTCAGTATAGGGGTATTCACTAACAAACTTTCGCTTTTCAGAAAAATAACCTAAGCAAAACGATGTCCCAAAAATTCGATCACGGCAAGGGAGAGCCTAAAACACAGCAATGGAAAGCTAAAACCAATAGTAATCGAATGACATATAGTTTTTATTTAAAAAGACTTCAGTATAGGGGGTATTCACTAGCAAACTTTCGCTTTTCCCAAAATAAGGTCAAAATCCCCAAAATACTATTTTTCCTATAAATCCTAAACGAAATGATGTCCCACAAATTTGAATACAGCAATGGAAAGCTAAAACCAATAGTAATCGAATGACATAGAGTTTTTATTCAAAAAGACTTCAGTATAGCGGGTATTCACTAACAAACTTTCGCTTTTCCCAAAATAAGGTCAAAATCCCCAAAATACTATTTTTCCTATAAATCCTAAACGAAACGATGTCCCACATACTATTTTTCCTATAAATCCTAAACGAAACGATGTCCCACAAATTTGAATACAGCAATGGAAAGCTAAAACCAATAGTAATCGAATGACATAGAGTTTTTATTCAAAAAGACATCAGTATAGGGGGTATTCACTAACAAATTTTCGCTTTTCCCAAAATAAGGTCAAAATCCCCAAAATACTATTTTTCCTATAAATCCTAAACGAAACGATGTCCCACAAATTTGAATACAGCAATGGAAAGCTAAAACCAATAGTAATCGAATGACATAAAGTTTTTATTCAAAAAGACTTCAGTATAGGGGGTATTCACTAGCAAACTTTCGCTTTTCCCAAAATAAGGTCAAAATCCCCAAAATACTATTTTTCCTATAAATCCTAAACGAAACGATGTCCCACAAATTTGAATACAGCAATGGAAAGCTAAAACCAATAGTAATCGAATGACATAGAGTTTTTATTCAAAAAGACTTCAGTATAGGGGGTATTCACTAACAAACTTTCGCTTTTCCCAAAATAAGGTCAAAATCCCCAAAATACTATTTTTCCTATAAATCCTAAACGAAACGATGTCCCACAAATTTGAATACAGCAATGGAAAGCTAAAACCAATAGTAATCGAATGACATAAAGTTTTTATTCAAAAAGACTTCAGTATAGGGGGTATTCACTAGCAAACTTTCGCTTTTCCCAAAATAAGGTCAAAATCCCCGAAATACTATTTTTCCTATAAATCCTAAACGAAACGATGTCCCACAAATTTGAATACAGCAATGGAAAGCTAAAACCAATAGTAATCGAATGACATAGAGTTTTTATTCAAAAAGACTTCAGTATAGGGGGTATTCACTAACAAACTTTCGCTTTTCCCAAAATAAGGTCAAAATCCCCAAAATACTATTTTTCCTATAAATCCTAAACGAAACGATGTCCCACAAATTTGAATACAGCAATGGAAAGCTAAAACCAATAGTAATCGAATGACATAAAGTTTTTATTCAAAAAGACTTCAGTATAGGGGGTATTCACTAGCAAACTTTCGCTTTTCCCAAAATAAGGTCAAAATCCCCGAAATACTATTTTTCCTATAAATCCTAAACGAAACGATGTCCCACAAATTTGAATACAGCAATGGAAAGCTAAAACCAATAGTAATCGAATGACATATAGTTTTTATTCAAAAAGACTTCAGTATAGGGGGTATTCACTAACAAACTTTCATTTTTCCCACAATAAGGTCAAAATCCCCAAAATACTATTTTGCCTATAAATCCTAAACGAAACGATGTCCCACAAATTTGAATACAGCAATGGAAAGCTAAAACCAATAGTAATCGAATGACATAAAGTTTTTATTCAAAAAGACTTCAGTATAGGGGGTATTCACTAGCAAACTTTCGCTTTTCCCAAAATAAGGTCAAAATCCCCGAAATACTATTTTTCCTATAAATCCTAAACGAAACGATGTCCCACAAATTTGAATACAGCAATGGAAAGCTAAAACCAATAGTAATCGAATGACATAAAGTTTTTATTCAAAAAGACTTCAGTATAGGGGGTATTCACTAGCAAACTTTCGCTTTTCCCAAAATAAGGTCAAAATCCCCGAAATACTATTTTTCCTATAAATCCTAAACGAAACGATGTCCCACAAATTTGAATACAGCAGTGGAAAGCTAAAACCAATAGTAATCGAATGACATAAAGTTTTTATTCAAAAAGACTTCAGTATAAGGGGTATTCACTAGCAAACTTTCGCTTTTCCCAAAATAAGGTCAAAATCCCCGAAATACTATTTTTCCTATAAATCCTAAACGAAACGATGTCCCACAAATTTGAATACAGCAATGGAAAGCTAAAACCAATAGTAATCGAATGACATATAGTTTTTATTCAAAAAGACTTCAGTATAGGGGGTATTCACTAACAAACTTTCATTTTTCCCACAATAAGGTCAAAATCCCCAAAATACTATTTTGCCTATAAATCCTAAACGAAACGATGTCCCACAAATTTGAATACAGCAATGGAAAGCTAAAACCAATAGTAATCGAATGACATAAAGTTTTTATTCAAAAAGACTTCAGTATAGGGGGTATTCACTAGCAAACTTTCGCTTTTCCCAAAATAAGGTCAAAATCCCCGAAATCCTATTTTTCCTATAAATCCTAAACGAAACGATGTCCCACAAATTTGAATACAGCAATGGAAAGCTAAAACCAATAGTAATCGAATGACATATAGTTTTTATTCAAAAAGACTTCAGTATAGGGGGTATTCACTAACAAACTTTCATTTTTCCCACAATAAGGTCAAAATCCCCAAAATACTATTTTGCCTATAACACCTAAACGAAACGATGTCCCACATACTATTTTTCCTATAAATCCTAAACGAAACGATGTCCCACAAATTTGAATACAGCAATGGAAAGCTAAAACCAATAGTAATCGAATGACATAGAGTTTTTATTCAAAAAGACATCAGTATAGGGGGTATTCACTAACAAATTTTCGCTTTTCCCAAAATAAGGTCAAAATCCCCAAAATACTATTTTTCCTATAAATCCTAAACGAAACGATGTCCCACAAATTTGAATACAGCAATGGAAAGCTAAAACCAATAGTAATCGAATGACATATAGTTTTTATTCAAAAAGACTTCAGTATAGGGGGTATTCACTAACAAACTTTCATTTTTCCCACAATAAGGTCAAAATCCCCAAAATACTATTTTGCCTATAACACCTAAACGAAACGATGTCCCACAAATTTGAATACAGCAATGGAAAGCTAAAACCAATAGTAATCGAATGACATAAAGTTTTTATTCAAAAAGACTTCAGTATAGGGGGTATTCACTAGCAAACTTTCGCTTTTCCCAAAATAAGGTCAAAATCCCCGAAATACTATTTTTCCTATAAATCCTAAACGAAACGATGTCCCACAAATTTGAATACAGCAATGGAAAGCTAAAACCAATAGTAATCGAATGACATAAAGTTTTTATTCAAAAAGACTTCAGTATAGGGGGTATTCACTAGCAAACTTTCGCTTTTCCCAAAATAAGGTCAAAATCCCCGAAATACTATTTTTCCTATAAATCCTAAACGAAACGATGTCCCACAAATTTGAATACAGCAATGGAAAGCTAAAACCAATAGTAATCGAATGACATATAGTTTTTATTCAAAAAGACTTCAGTATAGGGGGTATTCACTAACAAACTTTCATTTTTCCCACAATAAGGTCAAAATCCCCAAAATACTATTTTGCCTATAAATCCTAAACGAAACGATGTCCCACAAATTTGAATACAGCAATGGAAAGCTAAAACCAATAGTAATCGAATGACATAAAGTTTTTATTCAAAAAGACTTCAGTATAGGGGGTATTCACTAGCAAACTTTCGCTTTTCCCAAAATAAGGTCAAAATCCCCGAAATACTATTTTTCCTATAAATCCTAAACGAAACGATGTCCCACAAATTTGAATACAGCAATGGAAAGCTAAAACCAATAGTAATCGAATGACATATAGTTTTTATTCAAAAAGACTTCAGTATAGGGGGTATTCACTAACAAACTTTCATTTTTCCCACAATAAGGTCAAAATCCCCAAAATACTATTTTGCCTATAACACCTAAACGAAACGATGTCCCACATACTATTTTTCCTATAAATCCTAAACGAAACGATGTCCCACAAATTTGAATACAGCAATGGAAAGCTAAAACCAATAGTAATCGAATGACATAGAGTTTTTATTCAAAAAGACATCAGTATAGGGGGTATTCACTAACAAATTTTCGCTTTTCCCAAAATAAGGTCAAAATCCCCAAAATACTATTTTTCCTATAAATCCTAAACGAAACGATGTCCCACAAATTTGAATACAGCAATGGAAAGCTAAAACCAATAGTAATCGAATGACATATAGTTTTTATTCAAAAAGACTTCAGTATAGGGGGTATTCACTAACAAACTTTCATTTTTCCCACAATAAGGTCAAAATCCCCAAAATACTATTTTGCCTATAACACCTAAACGAAACGATGTCCCACAAATTTGAATACAGCAATGGAAAGCTAAAACCAATAGTAATCGAATGACATATAGTTTTTACTCAAAAAGACTTCAGTATAGGGGTATTCACTAACAAACTTTCGCTTTTCAGAAAAATAACCTAAGCAAAACGATGTCCCAAAAATTCGATCACGGCAAGGGAGAGCCTAAAACACAGCAATGGAAAGCTAAAACCAATAGTAATCGAATGACATATAGTTTTTATTTAAAAAGACTTCAGTATAGGGGGTATTCACTAGCAAACTTTCGCTTTTCCCAAAATAAGGTCAAAATCCCCAAAATACTATTTTTCCTATAAATCCTAAACGAAATGATGTCCCACAAATTTGAATACAGCAATGGAAAGCTAAAACCAATAGTAATCGAATGACATAGAGTTTTTATTCAAAAAGACTTCAGTATAGCGGGTATTCACTAACAAACTTTCGCTTTTCCCAAAATAAGGTCAAAATCCCCAAAATACTATTTTTCCTATAAATCCTAAACGAAACGATGTCCCACATACTATTTTTCCTATAAATCCTAAACGAAACGATGTCCCACAAATTTGAATACAGCAATGGAAAGCTAAAACCAATAGTAATCGAATGACATAGAGTTTTTATTCAAAAAGACATCAGTATAGGGGGTATTCACTAACAAATTTTCGCTTTTCCCAAAATAAGGTCAAAATCCCCAAAATACTATTTTTCCTATAAATCCTAAACGAAACGATGTCCCACAAATTTGAATACAGCAATGGAAAGCTAAAACCAATAGTAATCGAATGACATAAAGTTTTTATTCAAAAAGACTTCAGTATAGGGGGTATTCACTAGCAAACTTTCGCTTTTCCCAAAATAAGGTCAAAATCCCCAAAATACTATTTTTCCTATAAATCCTAAACGAAACGATGTCCCACAAATTTGAATACAGCAATGGAAAGCTAAAACCAATAGTAATCGAATGACATAGAGTTTTTATTCAAAAAGACATCAGTATAGGGGGTATTCACTAACAAATTTTCGCTTTTCCCAAAACAAGGTCAAAATCCCCAAAATACTATTTCTCCTATAAATCCTAAACGAAACGATGTCCCACAAATTTGAATACAGCAATGGAAAGCTAAAACCAATAGTAATCGAATGACATAAAGTTTTTATTCAAAAAGACTTCAGTATAGGGGGTATTCACTAGCAAACTTTCGCTTTTCCCAAAATAAGGTCAAAATCCCCAAAATACTATTTTTCCTATAAATCCTAAACGAAACGATGTCCCACAAATTTGAATACAGCAATGGAAAGCTAAAACCAATAGTAATCGAATGACATAGAGTTTTTATTCAAAAAGACATCAGTATAGGGGGTATTCACTAACAAATTTTCGCTTTTCCCAAAATAAGGTCAAAATCCCCAAAATACTATTTTTCCTATAAATCCTAAACGAAACGATGTCCCACAAATTTGAATACAGCAATGGAAAGCTAAAACCAATAGTAATCGAATGACATATAGTTTTTATTCAAAAAGACTTCAGTATAGGGGGTATTCACTAACAAACTTTCATTTTTCCCACAATAAGGTCAAAATCCCCAAAATACTATTTTGCCTATAACACCTAAACGAAACGATGTCCCACAAATTTGAATACAGCAATGGAAAGCTAAAACCAATAGTAATCGAATGACATATAGTTTTTACTCAAAAAGACTTCAGTATAGGGGTATTCACTAACAAACTTTCGCTTTTCAGAAAAATAACCTAAGCAAAACGATGTCCCAAAAATTCGATCACGGCAAGGGAGAGCCTAAAACACAGCAATGGAAAGCTAAAACCAATAGTAATCGAATGACATATAGTTTTTATTTAAAAAGACTTCAGTATAGGGGGTATTCACTAGCAAACTTTCGCTTTTCCCAAAATAAGGTCAAAATCCCCAAAATACTATTTTTCCTATAAATCCTAAACGAAATGATGTCCCACAAATTTGAATACAGCAATGGAAAGCTAAAACCAATAGTAATCGAATGACATAGAGTTTTTATTCAAAAAGACTTCAGTATAGCGGGTATTCACTAACAAACTTTCGCTTTTCCCAAAATAAGGTCAAAATCCCCAAAATACTATTTTTCCTATAAATCCTAAACGAAACGATGTCCCACATACTATTTTTCCTATAAATCCTAAACGAAACGATGTCCCACAAATTTGAATACAGCAATGGAAAGCTAAAACCAATAGTAATCGAATGACATAGAGTTTTTATTCAAAAAGACATCAGTATAGGGGGTATTCACTAACAAATTTTCGCTTTTCCCAAAATAAGGTCAAAATCCCCAAAATACTATTTTTTCCTATAAATCCTAAACGAAACGATGTCCCACAAATTTGAATACAGCAATGGAAAGCTAAAACCAATAGTAATCGAATGACATAAAGTTTTTATTCAAAAAGACTTCAGTATAGGGGGTATTCACTAGCAAACTTTCGCTTTTCCCAAAATAAGGTCAAAATCCCCAAAATACTATTTTTCCTATAAATCCTAAACGAAACGATGTCCCACAAATTTGAATACAGCAATGGAAAGCTAAAACCAATAGTAATCGAATGACATAGAGTTTTTATTCAAAAAGACATCAGTATAGGGGGTATTCACTAACAAATTTTCGCTTTTCCCAAAACAAGGTCAAAATCCCCAAAATACTATTTCTCCTATAAATCCTAAACGAAACGATGTCCCACAAATTTGAATACAGCAATGGAAAGCTAAAACCAATAGTAATCGAATGACATAAAGTTTTTATTCAAAAAGACTTCAGTATAGGGGGTATTCACTAGCAAACTTTCGCTTTTCCCAAAATAAGGTCAAAATCCCCAAAATACTATTTTTCCTATAAATCCTAAACGAAACGATGTCCCACAAATTTGAATACAGCAATGGAAAGCTAAAACCAATAGTAATCGAATGACATAGAGTTTTTATTCAAAAAGACTTCAGTATAGGGGGTATTCACTAACAAACTTTCGCTTTTCCCAAAATAAGGTCAAAATCCCCAAAATACTATTTTTCCTATAAATCCTAAACGAAACGATGTCCCACAAATTTGAATACAGCAATGGAAAGCTAAAACCAATAGTAATCGAATGACATAAAGCTTTTATTCAAAAAGACTTCAGTATAGGGGGTATTCACTAGCAAACTTTCGCTTTTCCCAAAATAAGGTCAAAATCCCCGAAATACTATTTTTCCTATAAATCCTAAACGAAACGATGTTCCACAAATTTGAATACAGCAATGGAAAGCTAAAACCAATAGCAATCGAATGACATAAAGTTTTTATTCAAAAAGACTTCAGTATAGGGGGTATTCACTAGCAAACTTTCGCTTTTCCCAAAATAAGGTCAAAATCCCCGAAATACTATTTTTCCTATAAATCCTAAACGAAACGATGTCCCACAAATTTGAATACAGCAATGGAAAGCTAAAACCAATAGTAATCGAATGACATATAGTTTTTATTCAAAAAGACTTCAGTATAGGGGGTATTCACTAACAAACTTTCATTTTTCCCACAATAAGGTCAAAATCCCCAAAATACTATTTTGCCTATAAATCCTAAACGAAACGATGTCCCACAAATTTGAATACAGCAATGGAAAGCTAAAACCAATAGTAATCGAATGACATAAAGTTTTTATTCAAAAAGACTTCAGTATAGGGGGTATTCACTAGCAAACTTTCGCTTTTCCCAAAATAAGGTCAAAATCCCCGAAATCCTATTTTTCCTATAAATCCTAAACGAAACGATGTCCCACAAATTTGAATACAGCAATGGAAAGCTAAAACCAATAGTAATCGAATGACATATAGTTTTTATTCAAAAAGACTTCAGTATAGGGGGTATTCACTAACAAACTTTCATTTTTCCCACAATAAGGTCAAAATCCCCAAAATACTATTTTGCCTATAACACCTAAACGAAACGATGTCCCACATACTATTTTTCCTATAAATCCTAAACGAAACGATGTCCCACAAATTTGAATACAGCAATGGAAAGCTAAAACCAATAGTAATCGAATGACATAGAGTTTTTATTCAAAAAGACATCAGTATAGGGGGTATTCACTAACAAATTTTCGCTTTTCCCAAAATAAGGTCAAAATCCCCAAAATACTATTTTTCCTATAAATCCTAAACGAAACGATGTCCCACAAATTTGAATACAGCAATGGAAAGCTAAAACCAATAGTAATCGAATGACATATAGTTTTTATTCAAAAAGACTTCAGTATAGGGGGTATTCACTAACAAACTTTCATTTTTCCCACAATAAGGTCAAAATCCCCAAAATACTATTTTGCCTATAACACCTAAACGAAACGATGTCCCACAAATTTGAATACAGCAATGGAAAGCTAAAACCAATAGTAATCGAATGACATATAGTTTTTACTCAAAAAGACTTCAGTATAGGGGTATTCACTAACAAACTTTCGCTTTTCAGAAAAATAACCTAAGCAAAACGATGTCCCAAAAATTCGATCACGGCAAGGGAGAGCCTAAAACACAGCAATGGAAAGCTAAAACCAATAGTAATCGAATGACATATAGTTTTTATTCAAAAAGACTTCAGTATAGGGGGTATTCACTAGCAAACTTTCGCTTTTCCCAAAATAAGGTCAAAATCCCCAAAATACTATTTTTCCTATAAATCCTAAACGAAACGATGTCCCACAAATTTGAATACAGCAATGGAAAGCTAAAACCAATAGTAATCGAATGACATAGAGTTTTTATTCAAAAAGACTTCAGTATAGCGGGTATTCACTAACAAACTTTCATTTTTCCCACAATAAGGTCAAAATCCCCAAAATACTATTTTGCCTATAACACCTAAACGAAACGATGTCCCACATACTATTTTTCCTATAAATCCTAAACGAAACGATGTCCCACAAATTTGAATACAGCAATGGAAAGCTAAAACCAATAGTAATCGAATGACATAGAGTTTTTATTCAAAAAGACATCAGTATAGGGGGTATTCACTAACAAATTTTCGCTTTTCCCAAAATAAGGTCAAAATCCCCAAAATACTATTTTTCCTATAAATCCTAAACGAAACGATGTCCCACAAATTTGAATACAGCAATGGAAAGCTAAAACCAATAGTAATCGAATGACATATAGTTTTTATTCAAAAAGACTTCAGTATAGGGGGTATTCACTAACAAACTTTCATTTTTCCCACAATAAGGTCAAAATCCCCAAAATACTATTTTGCCTATAACACCTAAACGAAACGATGTCCCACAAATTTGAATACAGCAATGGAAAGCTAAAACCAATAGTAATCGAATGACATATAGTTTTTACTCAAAAAGACTTCAGTATAGGGGTATTCACTAACAAACTTTCGCTTTTCAGAAAAATAACCTAAGCAAAACGATGTCCCAAAAATTCGATCACGGCAAGGGAGAGCCTAAAACACAGCAATGGAAAGCTAAAACCAATAGTAATCGAATGACATATAGTTTTTATTCAAAAAGACTTCAGTATAGGGGGTATTCACTAGCAAACTTTCGCTTTTCCCAAAATAAGGTCAAAATCCCCAAAATACTATTTTTCCTATAAATCCTAAACGAAACGATGTCCCACAAATTTGAATACAGCAATGGAAAGCTAAAACCAATAGTAATCGAATGACATAGAGTTTTTATTCAAAAAGACTTCAGTATAGCGGGTATTCACTAACAAACTTTCGCTTTTCCCAAAATAAGGTCAAAATCCCCAAAATACTATTTTTCCTATAAATCCTAAACGAAACGATGTCCCACATACTATTTTTCCTATAAATCCTAAACGAAACGATGCCCCACAAATTTGAATACAGCAATGGAAAGCTAAAACCAATAGTAATCGAATGCCATAGAGTTTTTATTCAAAAAGACATCAGTATAGGGGGTATTCACTAACAAATTTTCGCTTTTCCCAAAATAAGGTCAAAATCCCCAAAATACTATTTTTCCTATAAATCCTAAACGAAACGATGTCCCACAAATTTGAATACAGCAATGGAAAGCTAAAACCAATAGTAATCGAATGACATAAAGTTTTTATTCAAAAAGACTTCAGTATAGGGGGTATTCACTAGCAAACTTTCGCTTTTCCCAAAATAAGGTCAAAATCCCCAAAATACTATTTTTCCTATAAATCCTAAACGAAACGATGTCCCACAAATTTGAATACAGCAATGGAAAGCTAAAACCAATAGTAATCGAATGACATAGAGTTTTTATTCAAAAAGACTTCAGTATAGGGGGTATTCACTAACAAACTTTCGCTTTTCCCAAAATAAGGTCAAAATCCCCAAAATACTATTTTTCCTATAAATCCTAAACGAAACGATGTCCCACAAATTTGAATACAGCAATGGAAAGCTAAAACCAATAGTAATCGAATGACATAAAGTTTTTATTCAAAAAGACTTCAGTATAGGGGGTATTCACTAGCAAACTTTCGCTTTTCCCAAAATAAGGTCAAAATCCCCGAAATACTATTTTTCCTATAAATCCTAAACGAAACGATGTCCCACAAATTTCAATACAGCAATGGAAAGCTAAAACCAATAGTAATCGAATGACATATAGTTTTTATTCAAAAAGACTTCAGTATAGGGGGTATTCACTAACAAACTTTCATTTTTCCCACAATAAGGTCAAAATCCCCAAAATACTATTTTGCCTATAAATCCTAAACGAAACGATGTCCCACAAATTTGAATACAGCAATGGAAAGCTAAAACCAATAGTAATCGAATGACATAAAGTTTTTATTCAAAAAGACTTCAGTATAGGGGGTATTCACTAGCAAACTTTCGCTTTTCCCAAAATAAGGTCAAAATCCCCGAAATACTATTTTTCCTATAAATCCTAAACGAAACGATGTCCCACAAATTTGAATACAGCAATGGAAAGCTAAAACCAATAGTAATCGAATGACATATAGTTTTTATTCAAAAAGACTTCAGTATAGGGGGTATTCACTAACAAACTTTCATTTTTCCCACAATAAGGTCAAAATCCCCAAAATACTATTTTGCCTATAACACCTAAACGAAACGATGTCCCACATACTATTTTTCCTATAAATCCTAAACGAAACGATGTCCCACAAATTTGAATACAGCAATGGAAAGCTAAAACCAATAGTAATCGAATGACATAGAGTTTTTATTCAAAAAGACATCAGTATAGGGGGTATTCACTAACAAATTTTCGCTTTTCCCAAAATAAGGTCAAAATCCCCAAAATACTATTTTTCCTATAAATCCTAAACGAAACGATGTCCCACAAATTTGAATACAGCAATGGAAAGCTAAAACCAATAGTAATCGAATGACATAGAGTTTTTATTCAAAAAGACTTCAGTATAGGGGGTATTCACTAACAAACTTTCGCTTTTCCCAAAATAAGGTCAAAATCCCCAAAATACTATTTTTCCTATAAATCCTAAACGAAACGATGTCCCACAAATTTGAATACAGCAATGGAAAGCTAAAACCAATAGTAATCGAATGACATAGAGTTTTTATTCAAAAAGACATCAGTATAGGGGGTATTCACTAACAAATTTTCGCTTTTCCCAAAACAAGGTCAAAATCCCCAAAATACTATTTCTCCTATAAATCCTAAACGAAACGATGTCCCACAAATTTGAATACAGCAATGGAAAGCTAAAACCAATAGTAATCGAATGACATAAAGTTTTTATTCAAAAAGACTTCAGTATAGGGGGTATTCACTAGCAAACTTTCGCTTTTCCCAAAATAAGGTCAAAATCCCCAAAATACTATTTTTCCTATAAATCCTAAACGAAACGATGTCCCACAAATTTGAATACAGCAATGGAAAGCTAAAACCAATAGTAATCGAATGACATAGAGTTTTTATTCAAAAAGACTTCAGTATAGGGGGTATTCACTAACAAACTTTCGCTTTTCCCAAAATAAGGTCAAAATCCCCAAAATACTATTTTTCCTATAAATCCTAAACGAAACGATGTCCCACAAATTTGAATACAGCAATGGAAAGCTAAAACCAATAGTAATCGAATGACATAAAGTTTTTATTCAAAAAGACTTCAGTATAGGGGGTATTCACTAGCAAACTTTCGCTTTTCCCAAAATAAGGTCAAAATCCCCGAAATACTATTTTTCCTATAAATCCTAAACGAAACGATGTCCCACAAATTTGAATACAGCAATGGAAAGCTAAAGCCAATAGTAATCGAATGACATATAGTTTTTATTCAAAAAGACTTCAGTATAGGGGGTATTCACTAACAAACTTTCATTTTTCCCACAATAAGGTCAAAATCCCCAAAATACTATTTTGCCTATAAATCCTAAACGAAACGATGTCCCACAAATTTGAATACAGCAATGGAAAGCTAAAACCAATAGTAATCGAATGACATAAAGCTTTTATTCAAAAAGACTTCAGTATAGGGGGTATTCACTAGCAAACTTTCGCTTTTCCCAAAATAAGGTCAAAATCCCCGAAATACTATTTTTCCTATAAATCCTAAACGAAACGATGTTCCACAAATTTGAATACAGCAATGGAAAGCTAAAACCAATAGCAATCGAATGACATAAAGTTTTTATTCAAAAAGACTTCAGTATAGGGGGTATTCACTAGCAAACTTTCGCTTTTCCCAAAATAAGGTCAAAATCCCCGAAATACTATTTTTCCTATAAATCCTAAACGAAACGATGTCCCACAAATTTGAATACAGCAATGGAAAGCTAAAACCAATAGTAATCGAATGACATATAGTTTTTATTCAAAAAGACTTCAGTATAGGGGGTATTCACTAACAAACTTTCATTTTTCCCACAATAAGGTCAAAATCCCCAAAATACTATTTTGCCTATAAATCCTAAACGAAACGATGTCCCACAAATTTGAATACAGCAATGGAAAGCTAAAACCAATAGTAATCGAATGACATAAAGTTTTTATTCAAAAAGACTTCAGTATAGGGGGTATTCACTAGCAAACTTTCGCTTTTCCCAAAATAAGGTCAAAATCCCCGAAATACTATTTTTCCTATAAATCCTAAACGAAACGATGTTCCACAAATTTGAATACAGCAATGGAAAGCTAAAACCAATAGCAATCGAATGACATAAAGTTTTTATTCAAAAAGACTTCAGTATAGGGGGTATTCACTAGCAAACTTTCGCTTTTCCCAAAATAAGGTCAAAATCCCCGAAATACTATTTTTCCTATAAATCCTAAACGAAACGATGTCCCACAAATTTGAATACAGCAATGGAAAGCTAAAACCAATAGTAATCGAATGACATATAGTTTTTATTCAAAAAGACTTCAGTATAGGGGGTATTCACTAACAAACTTTCATTTTTCCCACAATAAGGTCAAAATCCCCAAAATACTATTTTGCCTATAAATCCTAAACGAAACGATGTCCCACAAATTTGAATACAGCAATGGAAAGCTAAAACCAATAGTAATCGAATGACATAAAGTTTTTATTCAAAAAGACTTCAGTATAGGGGGTATTCACTAGCAAACTTTCGCTTTTCCCAAAATAAGGTCAAAATCCCCGAAATCCTATTTTTCCTATAAATCCTAAACGAAACGATGTCCCACAAATTTGAATACAGCAATGGAAAGCTAAAACCAATAGTAATCGAATGACATATAGTTTTTATTCAAAAAGACTTCAGTATAGGGGGTATTCACTAACAAACTTTCATTTTTCCCACAATAAGGTCAAAATCCCCAAAATACTATTTTGCCTATAACACCTAAACGAAACGATGTCCCACATACTATTTTTCCTATAAATCCTAAACGAAACGATGTCCCACAAATTTGAATACAGCAATGGAAAGCTAAAACCAATAGTAATCGAATGACATAGAGTTTTTATTCAAAAAGACATCAGTATAGGGGGTATTCACTAACAAATTTTCGCTTTTCCCAAAATAAGGTCAAAATCCCCAAAATACTATTTTTCCTATAAATCCTAAACGAAACGATGTCCCACAAATTTGAATACAGCAATGGAAAGCTAAAACCAATAGTAATCGAATGACATATAGTTTTTATTCAAAAAGACTTCAGTATAGGGGGTATTCACTAACAAACTTTCATTTTTCCCACAATAAGGTCAAAATCCCCAAAATACTATTTTGCCTATAACACCTAAACGAAACGATGTCCCACAAATTTGAATACAGCAATGGAAAGCTAAAACCAATAGTAATCGAATGACATATAGTTTTTACTCAAAAAGACTTCAGTATAGGGGTATTCACTAACAAACTTTCGCTTTTCAGAAAAATAACCTAAGCAAAACGATGTCCCAAAAATTCGATCACGGCAAGGGAGAGCCTTAAACACAGCAATGGAAAGCTAAAACCAATAGTAATCGAATGACATATAGTTTTTATTCAAAAAGACTTCAGTATAGGGGGTATTCACTAGCAAACTTTCGCTTTTCCCAAAATAAGGTCAAAATCCCCAAAATACTATTTTTCCTATAAATCCTAAACGAAACGATGTCCCACAAATTTGAATACAGCAATGGAAAGCTAAAACCAATAGTAATCGAATGACATAGAGTTTTTATTCAAAAAGACTTCAGTATAGCGGGTATTCACTAACAAACTTTCATTTTTCCCACAATAAGGTCAAAATCCCCAAAATACTATTTTGCCTATAACACCTAAACGAAACGATGTCCCACATACTATTTTTCCTATAAATCCTAAACGAAACGATGTCCCACAAATTTGAATACAGCAATGGAAAGCTAAAACCAATAGTAATCGAATGACATAGAGTTTTTATTCAAAAAGACATCAGTATAGGGGGTATTCACTAACAAATTTTCGCTTTTCCCAAAATAAGGTCAAAATCCCCAAAATACTATTTTTCCTATAAATCCTAAACGAAACGATGTCCCACAAATTTGAATACAGCAATGGAAAGCTAAAACCAATAGTAATCGAATGACATATAGTTTTTATTCAAAAAGACTTCAGTATAGGGGGTATTCACTAACAAACTTTCATTTTTCCCACAATAAGGTCAAAATCCCCAAAATACTATTTTGCCTATAACACCTAAACGAAACGATGTCCCACAAATTTGAATACAGCAATGGAAAGCTAAAACCAATAGTAATCGAATGACATATAGTTTTTACTCAAAAAGACTTCAGTATAGGGGTATTCACTAACAAACTTTCGCTTTTCAGAAAAATAACCTAAGCAAAACGATGTCCCAAAAATTCGATCACGGCAAGGGAGAGCCTAAAACACAGCAATGGAAAGCTAAAACCAATAGTAATCGAATGACATATAGTTTTTATTCAAAAAGACTTCAGTATAGGGGGTATTCACTAGCAAACTTTCGCTTTTCCCAAAATAAGGTCAAAATCCCCAAAATACTATTTTTCCTATAAATCCTAAACGAAACGATGTCCCACAAATTTGAATACAGCAATGGAAAGCTAAAACCAATAGTAATCGAATGACATAGAGTTTTTATTCAAAAAGACTTCAGTATAGCGGGTATTCACTAACAAACTTTCGCTTTTCCCAAAATAAGGTCAAAATCCCCAAAATACTATTTTTCCTATAAATCCTAAACGAAACGATGTCCCACATACTATTTTTCCTATAAATCCTAAACGAAACGATGCCCCACAAATTTGAATACAGCAATGGAAAGCTAAAACCAATAGTAATCGAATGCCATAGAGTTTTTATTCAAAAAGACATCAGTATAGGGGGTATTCACTAACAAATTTTCGCTTTTCCCAAAATAAGGTCAAAATCCCCAAAATACTATTTTTCCTATAAATCCTAAACGAAACGATGTCCCACAAATTTGAATACAGCAATGGAAAGCTAAAACCAATAGTAATCGAATGACATAAAGTTTTTATTCAAAAAGACTTCAGTATAGGGGGTATTCACTAGCAAACTTTCGCTTTTCCCAAAATAAGGTCAAAATCCCCGAAATACTATTTTTCCTATAAATCCTAAACGAAACGATGTTCCACAAATTTGAATACAGCAATGGAAAGCTAAAACCAATAGCAATCGAATGACATAAAGTTTTTATTCAAAAAGACTTCAGTATAGGGGGTATTCACTAGCAAACTTTCGCTTTTCCCAAAATAAGGTCAAAATCCCCGAAATACTATTTTTCCTATAAATCCTAAACGAAACGATGTCCCACAAATTTGAATACAGCAATGGAAAGCTAAAACCAATAGTAATCGAATGACATATAGTTTTTATTCAAAAAGACTTCAGTATAGGGGGTATTCACTAACAAACTTTCATTTTTCCCACAATAAGGTCAAAATCCCCAAAATACTATTTTGCCTATAAATCCTAAACGAAACGATGTCCCACAAATTTGAATACAGCAATGGAAAGCTAAAACCAATAGTAATCGAATGACATAAAGTTTTTATTCAAAAAGACTTCAGTATAGGGGGTATTCACTAGCAAACTTTCGCTTTTCCCAAAATAAGGTCAAAATCCCCGAAATCCTATTTTTCCTATAAATCCTAAACGAAACGATGTCCCACAAATTTGAATACAGCAATGGAAAGCTAAAACCAATAGTAATCGAATGACATATAGTTTTTATTCAAAAAGACTTCAGTATAGGGGGTATTCACTAACAAACTTTCATTTTTCCCACAATAAGGTCAAAATCCCCAAAATACTATTTTGCCTATAACACCTAAACGAAACGATGTCCCACATACTATTTTTCCTATAAATCCTAAACGAAACGATGTCCCACAAATTTGAATACAGCAATGGAAAGCTAAAACCAATAGTAATCGAATGACATAGAGTTTTTATTCAAAAAGACATCAGTATAGGGGGTATTCACTAACAAATTTTCGCTTTTCCCAAAATAAGGTCAAAATCCCCAAAATACTATTTTTCCTATAAATCCTAAACGAAACGATGTCCCACAAATTTGAATACAGCAATGGAAAGCTAAAACCAATAGTAATCGAATGACATATAGTTTTTATTCAAAAAGACTTCAGTATAGGGGGTATTCACTAACAAACTTTCATTTTTCCCACAATAAGGTCAAAATCCCCAAAATACTATTTTGCCTATAACACCTAAACGAAACGATGTCCCACAAATTTGAATACAGCAATGGAAAGCTAAAACCAATAGTAATCGAATGACATATAGTTTTTACTCAAAAAGACTTCAGTATAGGGGTATTCACTAACAAACTTTCGCTTTTCAGAAAAATAACCTAAGCAAAACGATGTCCCAAAAATTCGATCACGGCAAGGGAGAGCCTTAAACACAGCAATGGAAAGCTAAAACCAATAGTAATCGAATGACATATAGTTTTTATTCAAAAAGACTTCAGTATAGGGGGTATTCACTAGCAAACTTTCGCTTTTCCCAAAATAAGGTCAAAATCCCCAAAATACTATTTTTCCTATAAATCCTAAACGAAACGATGTCCCACAAATTTGAATACAGCAATGGAAAGCTAAAACCAATAGTAATCGAATGACATAGAGTTTTTATTCAAAAAGACTTCAGTATAGCGGGTATTCACTAACAAACTTTCATTTTTCCCACAATAAGGTCAAAATCCCCAAAATACTATTTTGCCTATAACACCTAAACGAAACGATGTCCCACATACTATTTTTCCTATAAATCCTAAACGAAACGATGTCCCACAAATTTGAATACAGCAATGGAAAGCTAAAACCAATAGTAATCGAATGACATAGAGTTTTTATTCAAAAAGACATCAGTATAGGGGGTATTCACTAACAAATTTTCGCTTTTCCCAAAATAAGGTCAAAATCCCCAAAATACTATTTTTCCTATAAATCCTAAACGAAACGATGTCCCACAAATTTGAATACAGCAATGGAAAGCTAAAACCAATAGTAATCGAATGACATATAGTTTTTATTCAAAAAGACTTCAGTATAGGGGGTATTCACTAACAAACTTTCATTTTTCCCACAATAAGGTCAAAATCCCCAAAATACTATTTTGCCTATAACACCTAAACGAAACGATGTCCCACAAATTTGAATACAGCAATGGAAAGCTAAAACCAATAGTAATCGAATGACATATAGTTTTTACTCAAAAAGACTTCAGTATAGGGGTATTCACTAACAAACTTTCGCTTTTCAGAAAAATAACCTAAGCAAAACGATGTCCCAAAAATTCGATCACGGCAAGGGAGAGCCTAAAACACAGCAATGGAAAGCTAAAACCAATAGTAATCGAATGACATATAGTTTTTATTCAAAAAGACTTCAGTATAGGGGGTATTCACTAGCAAACTTTCGCTTTTCCCAAAATAAGGTCAAAATCCCCAAAATACTATTTTTCCTATAAATCCTAAACGAAACGATGTCCCACAAATTTGAATACAGCAATGGAAAGCTAAAACCAATAGTAATCGAATGACATAGAGTTTTTATTCAAAAAGACTTCAGTATAGCGGGTATTCACTAACAAACTTTCGCTTTTCCCAAAATAAGGTCAAAATCCCCAAAATACTATTTTTCCTATAAATCCTAAACGAAACGATGTCCCACATACTATTTTTCCTATAAATCCTAAACGAAACGATGCCCCACAAATTTGAATACAGCAATGGAAAGCTAAAACCAATAGTAATCGAATGCCATAGAGTTTTTATTCAAAAAGACATCAGTATAGGGGGTATTCACTAACAAATTTTCGCTTTTCCCAAAATAAGGTCAAAATCCCCAAAATACTATTTTTCCTATAAATCCTAAACGAAACGATGTCCCACAAATTTGAATACAGCAATGGAAAGCTAAAACCAATAGTAATCGAATGACATAAAGTTTTTATTCAAAAAGACTTCAGTATAGGGGGTATTCACTAGCAAACTTTCGCTTTTCCCAAAATAAGGTCAAAATCCCCAAAATACTATTTTTCCTATAAATCCTAAACGAAACGATGTCCCACAAATTTGAATACAGCAATGGAAAGCTAAAACCAATAGTAATCGAATGACATAGAGTTTTTATTCAAAAAGACTTCAGTATAGGGGGTATTCACTAACAAACTTTCGCTTTTCCCAAAATAAGGTCAAAATCCCCAAAATACTATTTTTCCTATAAATCCTAAACGAAACGATGTCCCACAAATTTGAATACAGCAATGGAAAGCTAAAACCAATAGTAATCGAATGACATAAAGTTTTTATTCAAAAAGACTTCAGTATAGGGGGTATTCACTAGCAAACTTTCGCTTTTCCCAAAATAAGGTCAAAATCCCCGAAATACTATTTTTCCTATAAATCCTAAACGAAACGATGTCCCACAAATTTCAATACAGCAATGGAAAGCTAAAACCAATAGTAATCGAATGACATATAGTTTTTATTCAAAAAGACTTCAGTATAGGGGGTATTCACTAACAAACTTTCATTTTTCCCACAATAAGGTCAAAATCCCCAAAATACTATTTTGCCTATAAATCCTAAACGAAACGATGTCCCACAAATTTGAATACAGCAATGGAAAGCTAAAACCAATAGTAATCGAATGACATAAAGTTTTTATTCAAAAAGACTTCAGTATAGGGGGTATTCACTAGCAAACTTTCGCTTTTCCCAAAATAAGGTCAAAATCCCCGAAATACTATTTTTCCTATAAATCCTAAACGAAACGATGTCCCACAAATTTGAATACAGCAATGGAAAGCTAAAACCAATAGTAATCGAATGACATATAGTTTTTATTCAAAAAGACTTCAGTATAGGGGGTATTCACTAACAAACTTTCATTTTTCCCACAATAAGGTCAAAATCCCCAAAATACTATTTTGCCTATAACACCTAAACGAAACGATGTCCCACATACTATTTTTCCTATAAATCCTAAACGAAACGATGTCCCACAAATTTGAATACAGCAATGGAAAGCTAAAACCAATAGTAATCGAATGACATAGAGTTTTTATTCAAAAAGACATCAGTATAGGGGGTATTCACTAACAAATTTTCGCTTTTCCCAAAATAAGGTCAAAATCCCCAAAATACTATTTTTCCTATAAATCCTAAACGAAACGATGTCCCACAAATTTGAATACAGCAATGGAAAGCTAAAACCAATAGTAATCGAATGACATAGAGTTTTTATTCAAAAAGACTTCAGTATAGGGGGTATTCACTAACAAACTTTCGCTTTTCCCAAAATAAGGTCAAAATCCCCAAAATACTATTTTTCCTATAAATCCTAAACGAAACGATGTCCCACAAATTTGAATACAGCAATGGAAAGCTAAAACCAATAGTAATCGAATGACATAAAGTTTTTATTCAAAAAGACTTCAGTATAGGGGGTATTCACTAGCAAACTTTCGCTTTTCCCAAAATAAGGTCAAAATCCCCGAAATACTATTTTTCCTATAAATCCTAAACGAAACGATGTCCCACAAATTTGAATACAGCAATGGAAAGCTAAAACCAATAGTAATCGAATGACATATAGTTTTTATTCAAAAAGACTTCAGTATAGGGGGTATTCACTAACAAACTTTCATTTTTCCCACAATAAGGTCAAAATCCCCAAAATACTATTTTGCCTATAAATCCTAAACGAAACGATGTCCCACAAATTTGAATACAGCAATGGAAAGCTAAAACCAATAGTAATCGAATGACATAAAGTTTTTATTCAAAAAGACTTCAGTATAGGGGGTATTCACTAGCAAACTTTCGCTTTTCCCAAAATAAGGTCAAAATCCCCGAAATACTATTTTTCCTATAAATCCTAAACGAAACGATGTCCCACAAATTTGAATACAGCAATGGAAAGCTAAAACCAATAGTAATCGAATGACATATAGTTTTTATTCAAAAAGACTTCAGTATAGGGGGTATTCACTAACAAACTTTCATTTTTCCCACAATAAGGTCAAAATCCCCAAAATACTATTTTGCCTATAAATCCTAAACGAAACGATGTCCCACAAATTTGAATACAGCAATGGAAAGCTAAAACCAATAGTAATCGAATGACATAAAGTTTTTATTCAAAAAGACTTCAGTATAGGGGGTATTCACTAGCAAACTTTCGCTTTTCCCAAAATAAGGTCAAAATCCCCGAAATACTATTTTTCCTATAAATCCTAAACGAAACGATGTCCCACAAATTTGAATACAGCAATGGAAAGCTAAAACCAATAGTAATCGAATGACATAAAGTTTTTATTCAAAAAGACTTCAGTATAGGGGGTATTCACTAGCAAACTTTCGCTTTTCCCAAAATAAGGTCAAAATCCCCGAAATACTATTTTTCCTATAAATCCTAAACAAAACGATGTCCCACAAATTTGAATACAGCAATGGAAAGCTAAAACCAATAGTAATCGAATGACATAAAGTTTTTATTCAAAAAGACTTCAGTATAGGGGGTATTCACTAGCAAACTTTCGCTTTTCCCAAAATAAGGTCAAAATCCCCGAAATACTATTTTTCCTATAAATCCTAAACGAAACGATGTCCCACAAATTTGAATACAGCAATGGAAAGCTAAAACCAATAGTAATGGAATGACATATAGTTTTTATTCAAAAAGACTTCAGTATAGGGGGTATTCACTAACAAACTTTCATTTTTCCCACAATAAGGTCAAAATCCCCAAAATACTATTTTGCCTATAAATCCTAAACGAAACGATGTCCCACAAATTTGAATACAGCAATGGAAAGCTAAAACCAATAGTAATCGAATGACATAAAGTTTTTATTCAAAAAGACTTCAGTATAGGGGGTATTCACTAGCAAACTTTCGCTTTTCCCAAAATAAGGTCAAAATCCCCGAAAAACTATTTTTCCTATAAATCCTAAACGAAACGATGTCCCACAAATTTGAATACAGCAATGGAAAGCTAAAACCAATAGTAATCGAATGACATATAGTTTTTATTCAAAAAGACTTCAGTATAGGGGGTATTCACTAACAAACTTTCATTTTTCCCACAATAAGGTCAAAATCCCCAAAATACTATTTTGCCTATAACACCTAAACGAAACGATGTCCCACATACTATTTTTCCTATAAATCCTAAACGAAACGATGTCCCACAAATTTGAATACAGCAATGGAAAGCTAAAACCAATAGTAATCGAATGACATAGAGTTTTTATTCAAAAAGACATCAGTATAGGGGGTATTCACTAACAAATTTTCGCTTTTCCCAAAATAAGGTCAAAATCCCCAAAATACTATTTTTCCTATAAATCCTAAACGAAACGATGTCCCACAAATTTGAATACAGCAATGGAAAGCTAAAACCAATAGTAATCGAATGACATATAGTTTTTATTCAAAAAGACTTCAGTATAGGGGGTATTCACTAACAAACTTTCATTTTTCCCACAATAAGGTCAAAATCCCCAAAATACTATTTTGCCTATAACACCTAAACGAAACGATGTCCCACAAATTTGAATACAGCAATGGAAAGCTAAAACCAATAGTAATCGAATGACATATAGTTTTTACTCAAAAAGACTTCAGTATAGGGGTATTCACTAACAAACTTTCGCTTTTCAGAAAAATAACCTAAGCAAAACGATGTCCCAAAAATTCGATCACGGCAAGGGAGAGCCTAAAACACAGCAATGGAAAGCTAAAACCAATAGTAATCGAATGACATATAGTTTTTATTCAAAAAGACTTCAGTATAGGGGGTATTCACTAGCAAACTTTCGCTTTTCCCAAAATAAGGTCAAAATCCCCAAAATACTATTTTTCCTATAAATCCTAAACGAAACGATGTCCCACAAATTTGAATACAGCAATGGAAAGCTAAAACCAATAGTAATCGAATGACATAGAGTTTTTATTCAAAAAGACTTCAGTATAGCGGGTATTCACTAACAAACTTTCGCTTTTCCCAAAATAAGGTCAAAATCCCCAAAATACTATTTTTCCTATAAATCCTAAACGAAACGATGTCCCACATACTATTTTTCCTATAAATCCTAAACGAAACGATGTCCCACAAATTTGAATACAGCAATGGAAAGCTAAAACCAATAGTAATCGAATGACATAGAGTTTTTATTCAAAAAGACATCAGTATAGGGGGTATTCACTAACAAATTTTCGCTTTTCCCAAAATAAGGTCAAAATCCCCAAAATACTATTTTTCCTATAAATCCTAAACGAAACGATGTCCCACAAATTTGAATACAGCAATGGAAAGCTAAAACCAATAGTAATCGAATGACATAAAGTTTTTATTCAAAAAGACTTCAGTATAGGGGGTATTCACTAGCAAACTTTCGCTTTTCCCAAAATAAGGTCAAAATCCCCGAAAAACTATTTTTCCTATAAATCCTAAACGAAACGATGTCCCACAAATTTGAATACAGCAATGGAAAGCTAAAACCAATAGTAATCGAATGACATATAGTTTTTATTCAAAAAGACTTCAGTATAGGGGGTATTCACTAACAAACTTTCATTTTTCCCACAATAAGGTCAAAATCCCCAAAATACTATTTTGCCTATAACACCTAAACGAAACGATGTCCCACATACTATTTTTCCTATAAATCCTAAACGAAACGATGTCCCACAAATTTGAATACAGCAATGGAAAGCTAAAACCAATAGTAATCGAATGACATAGAGTTTTTATTCAAAAAGACTTCAGTATAGGGGGTATTCACTAGCAAACTTTCGCTTTTCCCAAAATAAGGTCAAAATCCCCGAAATACTATTTTTCCTATAAATCCTAAACAAAACGATGTCCCACAAATTTGAATACAGCAATGGAAAGCTAAAACCAATAGTAATCGAATGACATAAAGTTTTTATTCAAAAAGACTTCAGTATAGGGGGTATTCACTAGCAAACTTTCGCTTTTCCCAAAATAAGGTCAAAATCCCCGAAATACTATTTTTCCTATAAATCCTAAACGAAACGATGTCCCACAAATTTGAATACAGCAATGGAAAGCTAAAACCAATAGTAATGGAATGACATATAGTTTTTATTCAAAAAGACTTCAGTATAGGGGGTATTCACTAACAAACTTTCATTTTTCCCACAATAAGGTCAAAATCCCCAAAATACTATTTTGCCTATAAATCCTAAACGAAACGATGTCCCACAAATTTGAATACAGCAATGGAAAGCTAAAACCAATAGTAATCGAATGACATAAAGTTTTTATTCAAAAAGACTTCAGTATAGGGGGTATTCACTAGCAAACTTTCGCTTTTCCCAAAATAAGGTCAAAATCCCCGAAAAACTATTTTTCCTATAAATCCTAAACGAAACGATGTCCCACAAATTTGAATACAGCAATGGAAAGCTAAAACCAATAGTAATCGAATGACATATAGTTTTTATTCAAAAAGACTTCAGTATAGGGGGTATTCACTAACAAACTTTCATTTTTCCCACAATAAGGTCAAAATCCCCAAAATACTATTTTGCCTATAACACCTAAACGAAACGATGTCCCACATACTATTTTTCCTATAAATCCTAAACGAAACGATGTCCCACAAATTTGAATACAGCAATGGAAAGCTAAAACCAATAGTAATCGAATGACATAGAGTTTTTATTCAAAAAGACATCAGTATAGGGGGTATTCACTAACAAATTTTCGCTTTTCCCAAAATAAGGTCAAAATCCCCAAAATACTATTTTTCCTATAAATCCTAAACGAAACGATGTCCCACAAATTTGAATACAGCAATGGAAAGCTAAAACCAATAGTAATCGAATGACATATAGTTTTTATTCAAAAAGACTTCAGTATAGGGGGTATTCACTAACAAACTTTCATTTTTCCCACAATAAGGTCAAAATCCCCAAAATACTATTTTGCCTATAACACCTAAACGAAACGATGTCCCACAAATTTGAATACAGCAATGGAAAGCTAAAACCAATAGTAATCGAATGACATATAGTTTTTACTCAAAAAGACTTCAGTATAGGGGTATTCACTAACAAACTTTCGCTTTTCAGAAAAATAACCTAAGCAAAACGATGTCCCAAAAATTCGATCACGGCAAGGGAGAGCCTAAAACACAGCAATGGAAAGCTAAAACCAATAGTAATCGAATGACATATAGTTTTTATTCAAAAAGACTTCAGTATAGGGGGTATTCACTAGCAAACTTTCGCTTTTCCCAAAATAAGGTCAAAATCCCCAAAATACTATTTTTCCTATAAATCCTAAACGAAACGATGTCCCACAAATTTGAATACAGCAATGGAAAGCTAAAACCAATAGTAATCGAATGACATAGAGTTTTTATTCAAAAAGACTTCAGTATAGCGGGTATTCACTAACAAACTTTCGCTTTTCCCAAAATAAGGTCAAAATCCCCAAAATACTATTTTTCCTATAAATCCTAAACGAAACGATGTCCCACATACTATTTTTCCTATAAATCCTAAACGAAACGATGTCCCACAAATTTGAATACAGCAATGGAAAGCTAAAACCAATAGTAATCGAATGACATAGAGTTTTTATTCAAAAAGACATCAGTATAGGGGGTATTCACTAACAAATTTTCGCTTTTCCCAAAATAAGGTCAAAATCCCCAAAATACTATTTTTCCTATAAATCCTAAACGAAACGATGTCCCACAAATTTGAATACAGCAATGGAAAGCTAAAACCAATAGTAATCGAATGACATAAAGTTTTTATTCAAAAAGACTTCAGTATAGGGGGTATTCACTAGCAAACTTTCGCTTTTCCCAAAATAAGGTCAAAATCCCCGAAAAACTATTTTTCCTATAAATCCTAAACGAAACGATGTCCCACAAATTTGAATACAGCAATGGAAAGCTAAAACCAATAGTAATCGAATGACATATAGTTTTTATTCAAAAAGACTTCAGTATAGGGGGTATTCACTAACAAACTTTCATTTTTCCCACAATAAGGTCAAAATCCCCAAAATACTATTTTGCCTATAACACCTAAACGAAACGATGTCCCACATACTATTTTTCCTATAAATCCTAAACGAAACGATGTCCCACAAATTTGAATACAGCAATGGAAAGCTAAAACCAATAGTAATCGAATGACATAGAGTTTTTATTCAAAAAGACATCAGTATAGGGGGTATTCACTAACAAATTTTCGCTTTTCCCAAAATAAGGTCAAAATCCCCAAAATACTATTTTTCCTATAAATCCTAAACGAAACGATGTCCCACAAATTTGAATACAGCAATGGAAAGCTAAAACCAATAGTAATCGAATGACATATAGTTTTTATTCAAAAAGACTTCAGTATAGGGGGTATTCACTAACAAACTTTCATTTTTCCCACAATAAGGTCAAAATCCCCAAAATACTATTTTGCCTATAACACCTAAACGAAACGATGTCCCACAAATTTGAATACAGCAATGGAAAGCTAAAACCAATAGTAATCGAATGACATATAGTTTTTACTCAAAAAGACTTCAGTATAGGGGTATTCACTAACAAACTTTCGCTTTTCAGAAAAATAACCTAAGCAAAACGATGTCCCAAAAATTCGATCACGGCAAGGGAGAGCCTAAAACACAGCAATGGAAAGCTAAAACCAATAGTAATCGAATGACATATAGTTTTTATTCAAAAAGACTTCAGTATAGGGGGTATTCACTAGCAAACTTTCGCTTTTCCCAAAATAAGGTCAAAATCCCCAAAATACTATTTTTCCTATAAATCCTAAACGAAACGATGTCCCACAAATTTGAATACAGCAATGGAAAGCTAAAACCAATAGTAATCGAATGACATAGAGTTTTTATTCAAAAAGACTTCAGTATAGCGGGTATTCACTAACAAACTTTCGCTTTTCCCAAAATAAGGTCAAAATCCCCAAAATACTATTTTTCCTATAAATCCTAAACGAAACGATGTCCCACATACTATTTTTCCTATAAATCCTAAACGAAACGATGTCCCACAAATTTGAATACAGCAATGGAAAGCTAAAACCAATAGTAATCGAATGACATAGAGTTTTTATTCAAAAAGACATCAGTATAGGGGGTATTCACTAACAAATTTTCGCTTTTCCCAAAATAAGGTCAAAATCCCCAAAATACTATTTTTCCTATAAATCCTAAACGAAACGATGTCCCACAAATTTGAATACAGCAATGGAAAGCTAAAACCAATAGTAATCGAATGACATAAAGTTTTTATTCAAAAAGACTTCAGTATAGGGGGTATTCACTAGCAAACTTTCGCTTTTCCCAAAATAAGGTCAAAATCCCCAAAATACTATTTTTCCTATAAATCCTAAACGAAACGATGTCCCACAAATTTGAATACAGCAATGGAAAGCTAAAACCAATAGTAATCGAATGACATAGAGTTTTTATTCAAAAAGACTTCAGTATAGGGGGTATTCACTAACAAACTTTCGCTTTTCCCAAAATAAGGTCAAAATCCCCAAAATACTATTTTTCCTATAAATCCTAAACGAAACGATGCCCCACAAATTTGAATACAGCAATGGAAAGCTAAAACCAATAGTAATCGAATGACATAAAGTTTTTATTCAAAAAGACTTCAGTATAGGGGGTATTCACTAGCAAACTTTCGCTTTTCCCAAAATAAGGTCAAAATCCCCGAAATACTATTTTTCCTATAAATCCTAAACAAAACGATGTCCCACAAATTTGAATACAGCAATGGAAAGCTAAAACCAATAGTAATCGAATGACATAGAGTTTTTATTCAAAAAGACTTCAGTATAGCGGGTATTCACTAACAAACTTTCGCTTTTCCCAAAATAAGGTCAAAATCCCCAAAATACTATTTTTCCTATAAATCCTAAACGAAACGATGTCCCACATACTATTTTTCCTATAAATCCTAAACGAAACGATGTCCCACAAATTCGAATACAGCAATGGAAAGCTAAAACCAATAGTAATCGAATGACATAGAGTTTTTATTCAAAAAGACATCAGTATAGGGGGTATTCACTAACAAATTTTCGCTTTTCCCAAAATAAGGTCAAAATCCCCAAAATACTATTTTTCCTATAAATCCTAAACGAAACGATGTCCCACAAATTTGAATACAGCAATGGAAAGCTAAAACCAATAGTAATCGAATGACATAAAGTTTTTATTCAAAAAGACTTCAGTATAGGGGGTATTCACTAGCAAACTTTCGCTTTTCCCAAAATAAGGTCAAAATCCCCAAAATACTATTTTTCCTATAAATCCTAAACGAAACGATGTCCCACAAATTTGAATACAGCAATGGAAAGCTAAAACCAATAGTAATCGAATGACATAGAGTTTTTATTCAAAAAGACTTCAGTATAGGGGGTATTCACTAACAAACTTTCGCTTTTCCCAAAATAAGGTCAAAATCCCCAAAATACTATTTTTCCTATAAATCCTAAACGAAACGATGCCCCACAAATTTGAATACAGCAATGGAAAGCTAAAACCAATAGTAATCGAATGACATAAAGTTTTTATTCAAAAAGACTTCAGTATAGGGGGTATTCACTAGCAAACTTTCGCTTTTCCCAAAATAAGGTCAAAATCCCCGAAATACTATTTTTCCTATAAATCCTAAACAAAACGATGTCCCACAAATTTGAATACAGCAATGGAAAGCTAAAACCAATAGTAATCGAATGACATATAGTTTTTATTCAAAAAGACTTCAGTATAGGGGGTATTCACTAACAAACTTTCATTTTTCCCACAATAAGGTCAAAATCCCCAAAATACTATTTTGCCTATAAATCCTAAACGAAACGATGTCCCACAAATTTGAATACAGCAATGGAAAGCTAAAACCAATAGTAATCGAATGACATAAAGTTTTTATTCAAAAAGACTTCAGTATAGGGGGTATTCACTAGCAAACTTTCGCTTTTCCCAAAATAAGGTCAAAATCCCCGAAATACTATTTTTCCTATAAATCCTAAACGAAACGATGTCCCACAAATTTGAATACAGCAATGGAAAGCTAAAACCAATAGTAATCGAATGACATATAGTTTTTATTCAAAAAGACTTCAGTATAGGGGGTATTCACTAACAAACTTTCATTTTTCCCACAATAAGGTCAAAATCCCCAAAATACTATTTTGCCTATAACACCTAAACGAAACGATGTCCCACATACTATTTTTCCTATAAATCCTAAACGAAACGATGTCCCACAAATTTGAATACAGCAATGGAAAGCTAAAACCAATAGTAATCGAATGACATAGAGTTTTTATTCAAAAAGACATCAGTATAGGGGGTATTCACTAACAAATTTTCGCTTTTCCCAAAATAAGGTCAAAATCCCCAAAATACTATTTTTCCTATAAATCCTAAACGAAACGATGTCCCACATACTATTTTTCCTATAAATCCTAAACGAAACGATGTCCCACAAATTTGAATACAGCAATGGAAAGCTAAAACCAATAGTAATCGAATGACATAGAGTTTTTATTCAAAAAGACATCAGTATAGGGGGTATTCACTAACAAATTTTCGCTTTTCCCAAAATAAGGTCAAAATCCCCAAAATACTATTTTTCCTATAAATCCTAAACGAAACGATGTCCCACATACTATTTTTCCTATAAATCCTAAACGAAACGATGTCCCACAAATTTGAATACAGCAATGGAAAGCTAAAACCAATAGTAATCGAATGACATAGAGTTTTTATTCAAAAAGACATCAGTATAGGGGGTATTCACTAGCAAACTTTCGCTTTTCCCAAAATAAGGTCAAAATCCCCGAAATACTATTTTTCCTATAAATCCTAAACGAAACGATGTCCCACAAATTTGAATACAGCAATGGAAAGCTAAAACCAATAGTAATCGAATGACATATAGTTTTTATTCAAAAAGACTTCAGTATAGGGGGTATTCACTAACAAACTTTCATTTTTCCCACAATAAGGTCAAAATCCCCAAAATACTATTTTGCCTATAACACCTAAACGAAACGATGTCCCACATACTATTTTTCCTATAAATCCTAAACGAAACGATGTCCCACAAATTTGAATACAGCAATGGAAAGCTAAAACCAATAGTAATCGAATGACATAGAGTTTTTATTCAAAAAGACATCAGTATAGGGGGTATTCACTAACAAATTTTCGCTTTTCCCAAAATAAGGTCAAAATCCCCAAAATACTATTTTTCCTATAAATCCTAAACGAAACGATGTCCCACATACTATTTTTCCTATAAATCCTAAACGAAACGATGTCCCACAAATTTGAATACAGCAATGGAAAGCTAAAACCAATAGTAATCGAATGACATAGAGTTTTTATTCAAAAAGACATCAGTATAGGGGGTATTCACTAACAAATTTTCGCTTTTCCCAAAATAAGGTCAAAATCCCCAAAATACTATTTTTCCTATAAATCCTAAACGAAACGATGTCCCACATACTATTTTTCCTATAAATCCTAAACGAAACGATGTCCCACAAATTTGAATACAGCAATGGAAAGCTAAAACCAATAGTAATCGAATGACATAGAGTTTTTATTCAAAAAGACATCAGTATAGGGGGTATTCACTAACAAATTTTCGCTTTTCCCAAAATAAGGTCAAAATCCCCAAAATACTATTTTTCCTATAAATCCTAAACGAAACGATGTCCCACAAATTTGAATACAGCAATGGAAAGCTAAAACCAATAGTAATCGAATGACATAAAGTTTTTATTCAAAAAGACTTCAGTATAGGGGGTATTCACTAGCAAACTTTCGCTTTTCCCAAAATAAGGTCAAAATCCCCAAAATACTATTTTTCCTATAAATCCTAAACGAAACGATGTCCCACAAATTTGAATACAGCAATGGAAAGCTAAAACCAATAGTAATCGAATGACATAGAGTTTTTATTCAAAAAGACTTCAGTATAGGGGGTATTCACTAACAAACTTTCGCTTTTCCCAAAATAAGGTCAAAATCCCCAAAATACTATTTTTCCTATAAATCCTAAACGAAACGATGTCCCACAAATTTGAATACAGCAATGGAAAGCTAAAACCAATAGTAATCGAATGACATAAAGTTTTTATTCAAAAAGACTTCAGTATAGGGGGTATTCACTAGCAAACTTTCGCTTTTCCCAAAATAAGTTCAAAATCCCCGAAATACTATTTTTCCTATAAATCCTAAACGAAACGATGTCCCACAAATTTGAATACAGCAATGGAAAGCTAAAACCAATAGTAATCGAATGACATATAGTTTTTATTCAAAAAGACTTCAGTATAGGGGGTATTCACTAACAAACTTTCATTTTTCCCACAATAAGGTCAAAATCCCCAAAATACTATTTTGCCTATAAATCCTAAACGAAACGATGTCCCACAAATTTGAATACAGCAATGGAAAGCTAAAACCAATAGTAATCGAATGACATAAAGTTTTTATTCAAAAAGACTTCAGTATAGGGGGTATTCACTAGCAAACTTTCGCTTTTCCCAAAATAAGGTCAAAATCCCCGAAATACTATTTTTCCTATAAATCCTAAACGAAACGATGTCCCACAAATTTGAATACAGCAATGGAAAGCTAAAACCAATAGTAATCGAATGACATATAGTTTTTATTCAAAAAGACTTCAGTATAGGGGGTATTCACTAACAAACTTTCATTTTTCCCACAATAAGGTCAAAATCCCCAAAATACTATTTTGCCTATAACACCTAAACGAAACGATGTCCCACATACTATTTTTCCTATAAATCCTAAACGAAACGATGTCCCACAAATTTGAATACAGCAATGGAAAGCTAAAACCAATAGTAATCGAATGACATAGAGTTTTTATTCAAAAAGACATCAGTATAGGGGGTATTCACTAACAAATTTTCGCTTTTCCCAAAATAAGGTCAAAATCCCCAAAATACTATTTTTCCTATAAATCCTAAACGAAACGATGTCCCACAAATTTGAATACAGCAATGGAAAGCTAAAACCAATAGTAATCGAATGACATAGAGTTTTTATTCAAAAAGACTTCAGTATAGGGGGTATTCACTAACAAACTTTCGCTTTTCCCAAAATAAGGTCAAAATCCCCAAAATACTATTTTTCCTATAAATCCTAAACGAAACGATGTCCCACAAATTTGAATACAGCAATGGAAAGCTAAAACCAATAGTAATCGAATGACATAAAGTTTTTATTCAAAAAGACTTCAGTATAGGGGGTATTCACTAGCAAACTTTCGCTTTTCCCAAAATAAGGTCAAAATCCCCGAAATACTATTTTTCCTATAAATCCTAAACGAAACGATGTCCCACAAATTTGAATACAGCAATGGAAAGCTAAAACCAATAGTAATCGAATGACATATAGTTTTTATTCAAAAAGACTTCAGTATAGGGGGTATTCACTAACAAACTTTCATTTTTCCCACAATAAGGTCAAAATCCCCAAAATACTATTTTGCCTATAAATCCTAAACGAAACGATGTCCCACAAATTTGAATACAGCAATGGAAAGCTAAAACCAATAGTAATCGAATGACATAAAGTTTTTATTCAAAAAGACTTCAGTATAGGGGGTATTCACTAGCAAACTTTCGCTTTTCCCAAAATAAGGTCAAAATCCCCGAAATACTATTTTTCCTATAAATCCTAAACGAAACGATGTCCCACAAATTTGAATACAGCAATGAAAAGCTAAAACCAATAGTAATCGAATGACATATAGTTTTTATTCAAAAAGACTTCAGTATAGGGGGTATTCACTAACAAACTTTCATTTTTCCCACAATAAGGTCAAAATCCCCAAAATACTATTTTGCCTATAAATCCTAAACGAAACGATGTCCCACAAATTTGAATACAGCAATGAAAAGCTAAAACCAATAGTAATCGAATGACATATAGTTTTTATTCAAAAAGACTTCAGTATAGGGGGTATTCACTAACAAACTTTCATTTTTCCCACAATAAGGTCAAAATCCCCAAAATACTATTTTGCCTATAACACCTAAACGAAACGATGTCCCACATACTATTTTTCCTATAAATCCTAAACGAAACGATGTCCCACAAATTTGAATACAGCAATGGAAAGCTAAAACCAATAGTAATCGAATGACATAGAGTTTTTATTCAAAAAGACATCAGTATAGGGGGTATTCACTAACAAATTTTCGCTTTTCCCAAAATAAGGTCAAAATCCCCAAAATACTATTTTTCCTATAAATCCTAAACGAAACGATGTCCCACATACTATTTTTCCTATAAATCCTAAACGAAACGATGTCCCACAAATTTGAATACAGCAATGGAAAGCTAAAACCAATAGTAATCGAATGACATAGAGTTTTTATTCAAAAAGACATCAGTATAGGGGGTATTCACTAACAAATTTTCGCTTTTCCCAAAATAAGGTCAAAATCCCCAAAATACTATTTTTCCTATAAATCCTAAACGAAACGATGTCCCACATACTATTTTTCCTATAAATCCTAAACGAAACGATGTCCCACAAATTTGAATACAGCAATGGAAAGCTAAAACCAATAGTAATCGAATGACATAGAGTTTTTATTCAAAAAGACATCAGTATAGGGGGTATTCACTAACAAATTTTCGCTTTTCCCAAAATAAGGTCAAAATCCCCAAAATACTATTTTTCCTATAAATCCTAAACGAAACGATGTCCCACAAATTTGAATACAGCAATGGAAAGCTAAAACCAATAGTAATCGAATGACATAAAGTTTTTATTCAAAAAGACTTCAGTATAGGGGGTATTCACTAGCAAACTTTCGCTTTTCCCAAAATAAGGTCAAAATCCCCAAAATACTATTTTTCCTATAAATCCTAAACGAAACGATGTCCCACAAATTTGAATACAGCAATGGAAAGCTAAAACCAATAGTAATCGAATGACATATAGTTTTTATTCAAAAAGACTTCAGTATAGGGGGTATTCACTAACAAACTTTCATTTTTCCCACAATAAGGTCAAAATCCCCAAAATACTATTTTGCCTATAAATCCTAAACGAAACGATGTCCCACAAATTTGAATACAGCAATGGAAAGCTAAAACCAATAGTAATCGAATGACATAAAGTTTTTATTCAAAAAGACTTCAGTATAGGGGGTATTCACTAGCAAACTTTCGCTTTTCCCAAAATAAGGTCAAAATCCCCGAAATACTATTTTTCCTATAAATCCTAAACGAAACGATGTCCCACAAATTTGAATACAGCAATGGAAAGCTAAAACCAATAGTAATCGAATGACATAGAGTTTTTATTCAAAAAGACTTCAGTATAGGGGGTATTCACTAACAAACTTTCGCTTTTCCCAAAATAAGGTCAAAATCCCCAAAATACTATTTTTCCTATAAATCCTAAACGAAACGATGTCCCACAAATTTGAATACAGCAATGGAAAGCTAAAACCAATAGTAATCGAATGACATAAAGTTTTTATTCAAAAAGACTTCAGTATAGGGGGTATTCACTAGCAAACTTTCGCTTTTCCCAAAATAAGTTCAAAATCCCCGAAATACTATTTTTCCTATAAATCCTAAACGAAACGATGTCCCACAAATTTGAATACAGCAATGGAAAGCTAAAACCAATAGTAATCGAATGACATATAGTTTTTATTCAAAAAGACTTCAGTATAGGGGGTATTCACTAACAAACTTTCATTTTTCCCACAATAAGGTCAAAATCCCCAAAATACTATTTTGCCTATAAATCCTAAACGAAACGATGTTCCACAAATTTGAATACAGCAATGGAAAGCTAAAACCAATAGTAATCGAATGACATAAAGTTTTTATTCAAAAAGACTTCAGTATAGGGGGTATTCACTAGCAAACTTTCGCTTTTCCCAAAATAAGGTCAAAATCCCCGAAATACTATTTTTCCTATAAATCCTAAACGAAACGATGTCCCACAAATTTGAATACAGCAATGGAAAGCTAAAACCAATAGTAATCGAATGACATATAGTTTTTATTCAAAAAGACTTCAGTATAGGGGGTATTCACTAACAAACTTTCATTTTTCCCACAATAAGGTCAAAATCCCCAAAATACTATTTTGCCTATAACACCTAAACGAAACGATGTCCCACAAATTTGAATACAGCAATGGAAAGCTAAAACCAATAGTAATCGAATGACATAAAGTTTTTATTCAAAAAGACTTCAGTATAGGGGGTATTCACTAGCAAACTTTCGCTTTTCCCAAAATAAGTTCAAAATCCCCGAAATACTATTTTTCCTATAAATCCTAAACGAAACGATGTCCCACAAATTTGAATACAGCAATGGAAAGCTAAAACCAATAGTAATCGAATGACATATAGTTTTTATTCAAAAAGACTTCAGTATAGGGGGTATTCACTAACAAACTTTCATTTTTCCCACAATAAGGTCAAAATCCCCAAAATACTATTTTGCCTATAAATCCTAAACGAAACGATGTCCCACAAATTTGAATACAGCAATGGAAAGCTAAAACCAATAGTAATCGAATGACATAAAGTTTTTATTCAAAAAGACTTCAGTATAGGGGGTATTCACTAGCAAACTTTCGCTTTTCCCAAAATAAGGTCAAAATCCCCGAAATACTATTTTTCCTATAAATCCTAAACGAAACGATGTCCCACAAATTTGAATACAGCAATGGAAAGCTAAAACCAATAGTAATCGAATGACATATAGTTTTTATTCAAAAAGACTTCAGTATAGGGGGTATTCACTAACAAACTTTCATTTTTCCCACAATAAGGTCAAAATCCCCAAAATACTATTTTGCCTATAACACCTAAACGAAACGATGTCCCACATACTATTTTTCCTATAAATCCTAAACGAAACGATGTCCCACAAATTTGAATACAGCAATGGAAAGCTAAAACCAATAGTAATCGAATGACATAGAGTTTTTATTCAAAAAGACTTCAGTATAGGGGGTATTCACTAGCAAACTTTCGCTTTTCCCAAAATAAGGTCAAAATCCCCGAAATACTATTTTTCCTATAAATCCTAAACGAAACGATGTCCCACAAATTTGAATACAGCAATGGAAAGCTAAAACCAATAGTAATCGAATGACATAGAGTTTTTATTCAAAAAGACTTCAGTATAGGGGGTATTCACTAACAAACTTTCGCTTTTCCCAAAATAAGGTCAAAATCCCCAAAATACTATTTTTCCTATAAATCCTAAACGAAACGATGTCCCACAAATTTGAATACAGCAATGGAAAGCTAAAACCAATAGTAATCGAATGACATAAAGTTTTTATTCAAAAAGACTTCAGTATAGGGGGTATTCACTAGCAAACTTTCGCTTTTCCCAAAATAAGTTCAAAATCCCCGAAATACTATTTTTCCTATAAATCCTAAACGAAACGATGTCCCACAAATTTGAATACAGCAATGGAAAGCTAAAACCAATAGTAATCGAATGACATATAGTTTTTATTCAAAAAGACTTCAGTATAGGGGGTATTCACTAACAAACTTTCATTTTTCCCACAATAAGGTCAAAATCCCCAAAATACTATTTTGCCTATAAATCCTAAACGAAACGATGTCCCACAAATTTGAATACAGCAATGGAAAGCTAAAACCAATAGTAATCGAATGACATAAAGTTTTTATTCAAAAAGACTTCAGTATAGGGGGTATTCACTAGCAAACTTTCGCTTTTCCCAAAATAAGGTCAAAATCCCCGAAATACTATTTTTCCTATAAATCCTAAACGAAACGATGTCCCACAAATTTGAATACAGCAATGGAAAGCTAAAACCAATAGTAATCGAATGACATATAGTTTTTATTCAAAAAGACTTCAGTATAGGGGGTATTCACTAACAAACTTTCATTTTTCCCACAATAAGGTCAAAATCCCCAAAATACTATTTTGCCTATAACACCTAAACGAAACGATGTCCCACATACTATTTTTCCTATAAATCCTAAACGAAACGATGTCCCACAAATTTGAATACAGCAATGGAAAGCTAAAACCAATAGTAATCGAATGACATAGAGTTTTTATTCAAAAAGACATCAGTATAGGGGGTATTCACTAACAAATTTTCGCTTTTCCCAAAATAAGGTCAAAATCCCCAAAATACTATTTTTCCTATAAATCCTAAACGAAACGATGTCCCACAAATTTGAATACAGCAATGGAAAGCTAAAACCAATAGTAATCGAATGACATAGAGTTTTTATTCAAAAAGACTTCAGTATAGGGGGTATTCACTAACAAACTTTCGCTTTTCCCAAAATAAGGTCAAAATCCCCAAAATACTATTTTTCCTATAAATCCTAAACGAAACGATGTCCCACAAATTTGAATACAGCAATGGAAAGCTAAAACCAATAGTAATCGAATGACATAAAGTTTTTATTCAAAAAGACTTCAGTATAGGGGGTATTCACTAGCAAACTTTCGCTTTTCCCAAAATAAGGTCAAAATCCCCGAAATACTATTTTTCCTATAAATCCTAAACGAAACGATGTCCCACAAATTTGAATACAGCAATGGAAAGCTAAAACCAATAGTAATCGAATGACATATAGTTTTTATTCAAAAAGACTTCAGTATAGGGGGTATTCACTAACAAACTTTCATTTTTCCCACAATAAGGTCAAAATCCCCAAAATACTATTTTGCCTATAAATCCTAAACGAAACGATGTCCCACAAATTTGAATACAGCAATGGAAAGCTAAAACCAATAGTAATCGAATGACATAAAGTTTTTATTCAAAAAGACTTCAGTATAGGGGGTATTCACTAGCAAACTTTCGCTTTTCCCAAAATAAGGTCAAAATCCCCGAAATACTATTTTTCCTATAAATCCTAAACGAAACGATGTCCCACAAATTTGAATACAGCAATGAAAAGCTAAAACCAATAGTAATCGAATGACATATAGTTTTTATTCAAAAAGACTTCAGTATAGGGGGTATTCACTAACAAACTTTCATTTTTCCCACAATAAGGTCAAAATCCCCAAAATACTATTTTGCCTATAACACCTAAACGAAACGATGTCCCACAAATTTGAATACAGCAATGGAAAGCTAAAACCAATAGTAATCGAATGACATAAAGTTTTTATTCAAAAAGACTTCAGTATAGGGGGTATTCACTAACAAACTTTCGCTTTTCCCAAAATAAGGTCAAAATCCCCGAAATACTATTTTTCCTATAAATCCTAAACGAAACGATGTCCCACAAATTTGAATACAGCAATGGAAAGCTAAAACCAATAGTAATCGAATGACATAAAGTTTTTATTCAAAAAGACTTCAGTATAGGGGGTATTCACTAACAAACTTTCGCTTTTCCCAAAATAAGGTCAAAATCCCCAAAATACTATTTTCCTATAAATCCTAAACGAAACGATGCCCCACAAATTTGAATACAGCAATGGAAAGCTAAAACCAATAGTAATCGAATGACATATAGTTTTTACTCAAAAAGACTTCAATATGGGGGGTATTCACTAGCAAACTTTCGCTTTTCCCAAAATAAGGTCAAAATCCCCAAAATACTATTTTCCTATAAATCCTAAACGAAACGATGCCCCGCAAATTTGAATACAGCAATGGAAAGCTAAAACCAATAGTAATCCAATGACATATAGTTTTTATTCAAAAAGACTTCAGTATAGGGGGTATTCACTAACAAACTTTCGCTTTTCCCAAAATAAGGTCAAAATCCCCAAAATACTATTTTTCCTATAAATCCTAAACGAAACGATGTCCCACAAATTTGAATACAGCAATGGAAAGCTAAAACCAATAGTAATCGAATGACATAAAGTTTTTATTCAAAAAGACTTCAGTATAGGGGGTATTCACTAGCAAACTTTCGCTTTTCCCAAAATAAGGTCAAAATCCCCAAAATACTATTTTTCCTATAAATCCTAAACGAAACGATGTCCCACAAATTTGAATACAGCAATGGAAAGCTAAAACCAATAGTAATCGAATGACATAGAGTTTTTTTCAAAAAGACTTCAGTATAGGGGGTATTCACTAACAAACTTTCGCTTTTCCCAAAATAAGGTCAAAATCCCCGAAATACTATTTTTCCTATAAATCCTAAACGAAACGATGTCCCACAAATTTGAATACAGCAATGGAAAGCTAAAACCAATAGTAATCGAATGACATAAAGTTTTTATTCAAAAAGACTTCAGTATAGGGGGTATTCACTAACAAACTTTCGCTTTTCCCAAAATAAGGTCAAAATCCCCGAAATACTATTTTTCCTATAAATCCTAAACGAAACGATGTCCCACAAATTTGAATACAGCAATGGAAAGCTAAAACCAATAGTAATCCAATGACATATAGTTTTTATTCAAAAAGACTTCAGTATAGGGGGTATTCACTAACAAACTTTCATTTTTCCCACAATAAGGTCAAAATCCCCAAAATACTATTTTGACTATAACACCTAAACGAAACGATGTCCCACAAATTTGAATACAGCAATGGAAAGCTAAAACCAATAGTAATCGAATGACATATAGTTTTTACTCAAAAAGACTTCAATATGGGGGGTATTCACTAGCAAACTTTCGCTTTTCCCAAAATAAGGTCAAAATCCCCAAAATACTATTTTCCTATAAATCCTAAACGAAACGATGCCCCACAAATTTGAATACAGCAATGGAAAGCTAAAACCAATAGTAATCCAATGACATATAGTTTTTATTCAAAAAGACTTCAGTATAGGGGGTATTCACTAACAAACTTTCGCTTTTCCCAAAATAAGGTCAAAATCCCCAAAATACTATTTTTCCTATAAATCCTAAACGAAACGATGTCCCACAAATTTGAATACAGCAATGGAAAGCTAAAACCAATAGTAATCGAATGACATAAAGTTTTTATTCAAAAAGACTTCAGTATAGGGGGTATTCACTAGCAAACTTTCGCTTTTCCCAAAATAAGGTCAAAATCCCCAAAATACTATTTTTCCTATAAATCCTAAACGAAACGATGTCCCACAAATTTGAATACAGCAATGGAAAGCTAAAACCAATAGTAATCTAATGACATAGAGTTTTTATTCAAAAAGACTTCAGTATAGGGGGTATTCACTAACAAACTTTCGCTTTTCCCAAAATAAGGTCAAAATCCCCAAAATACTATTTTCCTATAAATCCAATG
Organism: Phania funesta; assembly: GCA_963932375.1. Taxonomy (NCBI): domain Eukaryota; kingdom Metazoa; phylum Arthropoda; class Insecta; order Diptera; family Tachinidae; genus Phania; species Phania funesta. The sequence goes on from OZ010654.1 coordinate 47,103,050, forward strand.
ACATATAGTTTTTATTCAAAAAGACTTCAGTATAGGGGGTATTCACTAACAAACTTTCGCTTTTCCCAAAATAAGGTCAAAATCCCCAAAATACTATTTTTCCTATAAATCCTAAACGAAACGATGTCCCACAAATTTGAATACAGCAATGGAAAGCTAAAACCAATAGTAATCGAATGACATAAAGTTTTTATTCAAAAAGACTTCAGTATAGGGGGTATTCACTAGCAAACTTTCGCTTTTCCCAAAATAAGGTCAAAATCCCCAAAATACTATTTTTCCTATAAATCCTAAACGAAACGATCTCCCACAAATTTGAATACAGCAATGGAAAGCTAAAACCAATAGTAATCTAATGACATAGAGTTTTTATTCAAAAAGACTTCAGTATAGGGGGTATTCACTAACAAACTTTCGCTTTTCCCAAAATAAGGTCAAAATCCCCAAAATACTATTTTTCCTATAAATCCTAAACGAAACGATGTCCCACAAATTTGAATACAGCAATGGAAAGCTAAAACCAATAGTAATCGAATGACATAAAGTTTTTATTCAAAAAGACTTCAGTATAGGGGGTATTCACTAACAAACTTTCGCTTTTCCCAAAATAAGGTCAAAATCCCCGAAATACTATTTTTCCTATAAATCCTAAACGAAACGATGTCCCACAAATTTGAATACAGCAATGGAAAGCTAAAACCAATAGTAATCGAATGACATATAGTTTTTATTCAAAAAGACTTCAGTATAGGGGGTATTCACTAACAAACTTTCATTTTTCCCACAATAAGGTCAAAATCCCCAAAATACTATTTTGACTATAACACCTAAACGAAACGATGTCCCACAAATTTGAATACAGCAATGGAAAGCTAAAACCAATAGTAATCGAATGACATATAGTTTTTACTCAAACAGACTTCAGTATAGGGGTATTCACTAACAAACTTTCGCTTTTCAGAAAAATAACCTAAGCAAAACGAAAAATTCGATCACGGCAATGGAGAGCCTAAAACACAGCAATGGAAAGCTAAAACTAATAGTAATCGAATGACATATAGTTTTTATTCAAAAAGACTTCAGTATAGGGGGTATTCACTAGCAAACTTTCGCTTTTCCCAAAATAAGGTCAAAATCCCCAAAATACTATTTTTCCTATAAATCCTAAACGAAACGATGTCCCACAAATTTGAATACAGCAATGGAAAGCTAAAACCAATAGTAATCGAATGACATAGAGTTTTTATTCAAAAAGACTTCAGTATAGGGGGTATTCACTAACAAACTTTCATTTTTCCCACAATAAGGTCAAAATCCCCAAAATACTATTTTTCCTATAAATCCTAAACGAAACGATGTCCCACAAATTTGAATACAGCAATGGAAAGCTAAAACCAATAGTAATCGAATGACATAGAGTTTTTTTTCAAAAAGACATCAGTATAGGGGGTATTCACTAACAAACTTTCGCTTTTCCCAAAATAAGGTCAAAATCCCCAAAATACTATTTTTCCTATAAATCCTAAACGAAACGATGTCCCACAAATTTGAATACAGCAATGGAAAGCTAAAACCAATAGTAATCGAATGACATAGAGTTTTTATTCAAAAAGACTTCAGTATAGGGGGTATTCACTAACAAACTTTCGCTTTTCCCAAAATAAGGTCAAAATCCCCGAAATACTATTTTTCCTATAAATCCTAAACGAAACGATGTCCCACAAATTTGAATACAGCAATGGAAAGCTAAAACCAATAGTAATCGAATGACATAAAGTTTTTATTCAAAAAGACTTCAGTATAGGGGGTATTCACTAACAAACTTTCGCTTTTCCCAAAATAAGGTCAAAATCCCCGAAATACTATTTTTCCTATAAATCCTAAACGAAACGATGTCCCACAAATTTGAATACAGCAATGGAAAGCTAAAACCAATAGTAATCCAATGACATATAGTTTTTATTCAAAAAGACTTCAGTATAGGGGGTATTCACTAACAAACTTTCATTTTTCCCACAATAAGGTCAAAATCCCCAAAATACTATTTTGACTATAACACCTAAACGAAACGATGTCCCACAAATTTGAATACAGCAATGGAAAGCTAAAACCAGTAGTAATCGAATGACATATAGTTTTTACTCAAAAAGACTTCAATATGGGGGGTATTCACTAGCAAACTTTCGCTTTTCCCAAAATAAGGTCAAAATCCCCAAAATACTATTTTCCTATAAATCCTAAACGAAACGATGCCCCACAAATTTGAATACAGCAATGGAAAGCTAAAACCAATAGTAATCCAATGACATATAGTTTTTATTCAAAAAGACTTCAGTATAGGGGGTATTCACTAACAAACTTTCGCTTTTCCCAAAATAAGGTCAAAATCCCCAAAATACTATTTTTCCTATAAATCCTAAACGAAACGATGTCCCACAAATTTGAATACAGCAATGGAAAGCTAAAACCAATAGTAATCGAATGACATATAGTTTTTACTCAAAAAGACTTCAATATGGGGGGTATTCACTAGCAAACTTTCGCTTTTCCCAAAATAAGGTCAAAATCCCCAAAATACTATTTTCCTATAAATCCTAAACGAAACGATGCCCCACAAATTTGAATACAGCAATGGAAAGCTAAAACCAATAGTAATCGAATGACATAAAGTTTTTATTCAAAAAGACTTCAGTATAGGGGGTATTCACTAGCAAACTTTCGCTTTTCCCAAAATAAGGTCAAAATCCCCAAAATACTATTTTTCCTATAAATCCTAAACGAAACGATGTCCCACAAATTTGAATACAGCAATGGAAAGCTAAAACCAATAGTAATCGAATGACATAGAGTTTTTATTCAAAAAGACTTCAGTATAGGGGGTATTCACTAACAAACTTTCGCTTTTCCCAAAATAAGGTCAAAATCCCCGAAATACTATTTTTCCTATAAATCCTAAACGAAACGATGTCCCACAAATTTGAATACAGCAATGGAAAGCTAAAACCAATAGTAATCCAATGACATATAGTTTTTATTCAAAAAGACTTCAGTATAGGGGGTATTCACTAACAAACTTTCATTTTTCCCACAATAAGGTCAAAATCCCCAAAATACTATTTTGACTATAACACCTAAACGAAACGATGTCCCACAAATTTGAATACAGCAATGGAAAGCTAAAACCAATAGTAATCGAATGACATATAGTTTTTACTCAAAAAGACTTCAATATGGGGGGTATTCACTAGCAAACTTTCGCTTTTCCCAAAATAAGGTCAAAATCCCCAAAATACTATTTTCCTATAAATCCTAAACGAAACGATGCCCCACAAATTTGAATACAGCAATGGAAAGCTAAAACCAATAGTAATCCAATGACATATAATTTTTATTCAAAAAGACTTCAGTATAGGGGGTATTCACTAACAAACTTTCGCTTTTCCCAAAATAAGGTCAAAATCCCCAAAATACTATTTTTCCTATAAATCCTAAACGAAACGATGTCCCACAAATTTGAATACAGCAATGGAAAGCTAAAACCAATAGTAATCGAATGACATAAAGTTTTTATTCAAAAAGACTTCAGTATAGGGGGTATTCACTAGCAAACTTTCGCTTTTCCCAAAATAAGGTCAAAATCCCCAAAATACTATTTTTCCTATAAATCCTAAACGAAACGATGTCCCACAAATTTGAATACAGCAATGGAAAGCTAAAACCAATAGTAATCGAATGACATAGAGTTTTTATTCAAAAAGACTTCAGTATAGGGGGTATTCACTAACAAACTTTCGCTTTTCCCAAAATAAGGTCAAAATCCCCGAAATACTATTTTTCCTATAAATCCTAAACGAAACGATGTCCCACAAATTTGAATACAGCAATGGAAAGCTAAAACCAATAGTAATCGAATGACATAAAGTTTTTATTCAAAAAGACTTCAGTATAGGGGGTATTCACTAACAAACTTTCGCTTTTCCCAAAATAAGGTCAAAATCCCCGAAATACTATTTTTCCTATAAATCCTAAACGAAACGATGTCCCACAAATTTGAATACAGCAATGGAAAGCTAAAACCAATAGTAATCCAATGACATATAGTTTTTATTCAAAAAGACTTCAGTATAGGGGGTATTCACTAACAAACTTTCATTTTTCCCACAATAAGGTCAAAATCCCCAAAATACTATTTTGACTATAACACCTAAACGAAACGATGTCCCACAAATTTGAATACAGCAATGGAAAGCTAAAACCAATAGTAATCGAATGACATATAGTTTTTACTCAAAAAGACTTCAATATGGGGGGTATTCACTAGCAAACTTTCGCTTTTCCCAAAATAAGGTCAAAATCCCCAAAATACTATTTTCCTATAAATCCTAAACGAAACGATGCCCCACAAATTTGAATACAGCAATGGAAAGCTAAAACCAATAGTAATCCAATGACATATAGTTTTTATTCAAAAAGACTTCAGTATAGGGGGTATTCACTAACAAACTTTCGCTTTTCCCAAAATAAGGTCAAAATCTCCAAAATACTATTTTTCCTATAAATCGTAAACGAAACGATGTCCCACAAATTTGAATACAGCAATGGAAAGCTAAAACCAATAGTAATCCAATGACATATAGTTTTTATTCAAAAAGACTTCAGTATAGGGGGTATTCACTAACAAACTTTCGCTTTTCCCAAAATAAGGTCAAAATCCCCAAAATACTATTTTTCCTATAAATCCTAAACGAAACGATGTCCCACAAATTTGAATACAGCAATGGAAAGCTAAAACCAATAGTAATCGAATGACATAAAGTTTTTATTCAAAAAGACTTCAGTATAGGGGGTATTCACTAACAAACTTTCGCTTTTCCCAAAATAAGGTCAAAATCCCCGAAATACTATTTTTCCTATAAATCCTAAACGAAACGATGTCCCACAAATTTGAATACAGCAATGGAAAGCTAAAACCAATAGTAATCCAATGACATATAGTTTTTATTCAAAAAGACTTCAGTATAGGGGGTATTCACTAACAAACTTTCATTTTTCCCACAATAAGGTCAAAATCCCCAAAATACTATTTTGACTATAACACCTAAACGAAACGATGTCCCACAAATTTGAATACAGCAATGGAAAGCTAAAACCAATTGTAATCGAATGACATATAGTTTTTACTCAAAAAGACTTCAATATGGGGGGTATTCACTAGCAAACTTTCGCTTTTCCCAAAATAAGGTCAAAATCCCCAAAATACTATTTTCCTATAAATCCTAAACGAAACGATGCCCCACAAATTTGAATACAGCAATGGAAAGCTAAAACCAATAGTAATCCAATGACATATAGTTTTTATTCAAAAAGACTTCAGTATAGGGGGTATTCACTAACAAACTTTCGCTTTTCCCAAAATAAGGTCAAAATCCCCGAAATACTATTTTTCCTATAAATCCTAAACGAAACGATGTCCCACAAATTTGAATACAGCAATGGAAAGCTAAAACCAATAGTAATCCAATGACATATAGTTTTTATTCAAAAAGACTTCAGTATAGGGGGTATTCACTAACAAACTTTCATTTTTCCCACAATAAGGTCAAAATCCCCAAAATACTATTTTGACTATAACACCTAAACGAAACGATGTCCCACAAATTTGAATACAGCAATGGAAAGCTAAAACCAATAGTAATCGAATGACATATAGTTTTTACTCAAAAAGACTTCAATATGGGGGGTATTCACTAGCAAACTTTCGCTTTTCCCAAAATAAGGTCAAAATCCCCAAAATACTATTTTCCTATAAATCCTAAACGAAACGATGCCCCACAAATTTGAATACAGCAATGGAAAGCTAAAACCAATAGTAATCCAATGACATATAGTTTTTATTCAAAAAGACTTCAGTATAGGGGGTATTCACTAACAAACTTTCGCTTTTCCCAAAATAAGGTCAAAATCCCCAAAATACTATTTTTCCTATAAATCCTAAACGAAACGATGTCCCACAAATTTGAATACAGCAATGGAAAGCTAAAACCAATAGTAATCGAATGACATATAGTTTTTACTCAAAAAGACTTCAATATGGGGGGTATTCACTAGCAAACTTTCGCTTTTCCCAAAATAAGGTCAAAATCCCCAAAATACTATTTTCCTATAAATCCTAAACGAAACGATGCCCCACAAATTTGAATACAGCAATGGAAAGCTAAAACCAATAGTAATCGAATGACATAAAGTTTTTATTCAAAAAGACTTCAGTATAGGGGGTATTCACTAGCAAACTTTCGCTTTTCCCAAAATAAGGTCAAAATCCCCAAAATACTATTTTTCCTATAAATCCTAAACGAAACGATGTCCCACAAATTTGAATACAGCAATGGAAAGCTAAAACCAATAGTAATCGAATGACATAGAGTTTTTATTCAAAAAGACTTCAGTATAGGGGGTATTCACTAACAAACTTTCGCTTTTCCCAAAATAAGGTCAAAATCCCCGAAATACTATTTTTCCTATAAATCCTAAACGAAACGATGTCCCACAAATTTGAATACAGCAATGGAAAGCTAAAACCAATAGTAATCCAATGACATATAGTTTTTATTCAAAAAGACTTCAGTATAGGGGGTATTCACTAACAAACTTTCATTTTTCCCACAATAAGGTCAAAATCCCCAAAATACTATTTTGACTATAACACCTAAACGAAACGATGTCCCACAAATTTGAATACAGCAATGGAAAGCTAAAACCAATAGTAATCGAATGACATATAGTTTTTACTCAAAAAGACTTCAATATGGGGGGTATTCACTAGCAAACTTTCGCTTTTCCCAAAATAAGGTCAAAATCCCCAAAATACTATTTTCCTATAAATCCTAAACGAAACGATGCCCCACAAATTTGAATACAGCAATGGAAAGCTAAAACCAATAGTAATCCAATGACATATAGTTTTTATTCAAAAAGACTTCAGTATAGGGGGTATTCACTAACAAACTTTCGCTTTTCCCAAAATAAGGTCAAAATCCCCAAAATACTATTTTTCCTATAAATCCTAAACGAAACGATGTCCCACAAATTTGAATACAGCAATGGAAAGCTAAAACCAATAGTAATCGAATGACATAAAGTTTTTATTCAAAAAGACTTCAGTATAGGGGGTATTCACTAGCAAACTTTCGCTTTTCCCAAAATAAGGTCAAAATCCCCAAAATACTATTTTTCCTATAAATCCTAAACGAAACGATGTCCCACAAATTTGAATACAGCAATGGAAAGCTAAAACCAATAGTAATCGAATGACATAGAGTTTTTATTCAAAAAGACTTCAGTATAGGGGGTATTCACTAACAAACTTTCGCTTTTCCCAAAATAAGGTCAAAATCCCCGAAATACTATTTTTCCTATAAATCCTAAACGAAACGATGTCCCACAAATTTGAATACAGCAATGGAAAGCTAAAACCAATAGTAATCGAATGACATAAAGTTTTTATTCAAAAAGACTTCAGTATAGGGGGTATTCACTAACAAACTTTCGCTTTTCCCAAAATAAGGTCAAAATCCCCGAAATACTATTTTTCCTATAAATCCTAAACGAAACGATGTCCCACAAATTTGAATACAGCAATGGAAAGCTAAAACCAATAGTAATCCAATGACATATAGTTTTTATTCAAAAAGACTTCAGTATAGGGGGTATTCACTAACAAACTTTCATTTTTCCCACAATAAGGTCAAAATCCCCAAAATACTATTTTGACTATAACACCTAAACGAAACGATGTCCCACAAATTTGAATACAGCAATGGAAAGCTAAAACCAATAGTAATCGAATGACATATAGTTTTTACTCAAAAAGACTTCAATATGGGGGGTATTCACTAGCAAACTTTCGCTTTTCCCAAAATAAGGTCAAAATCCCCAAAATACTATTTTCCTATAAATCCTAAACGAAACGATGCCCCACAAATTTGAATACAGCAATGGAAAGCTAAAACCAATAGTAATCCAATGACATATAGTTTTTATTCAAAAAGACTTCAGTATAGGGGGTATTCACTAACAAACTTTCGCTTTTCCCAAAATAAGGTCAAAATCTCCAAAATACTATTTTTCCTATAAATCGTAAACGAAACGATGTCCCACAAATTTGAATACAGCAATGGAAAGCTAAAACCAATAGTAATCGAATGACATAAAGTTTTTATTCAAAAAGACTTCAGTATAGGGGGTATTCACTAGCAAACTTTCGCTTTTCCCAAAATAAGGTCAAAATCCCCAAAATACTATTTTTCCTATAAATCCTAAACGAAACGATGTCCCACAAATTTGAATACAGCAATGGAAAGCTAAAACCAATAGTAATCTAATGACATAGAGTTTTTATTCAAAAAGACTTCAGTATAGGGGGTATTCACTAACAAACTTTCGCTTTTCCCAAAATAAGGTCAAAATCCCCAAAATACTATTTTCCTATAAATCCTAAACGAAACGATGCCCCACAAATTTGAATACAGCAATGGAAAGCTAAAACCAATAGTAATCTAATGACATAGAGTTTTTATTCAAAAAGACTTCAGTATAGGGGGTATTCACTAACAAACTTTCGCTTTTCCCAAAATAAGGTCAAAATCCCCAAAATACTATTTTCCTATAAATCCTAAACGAAACGATGCCCCACAAATTTGAATACAGCAATGGAAAGCTAAAACCAATAGTAATCGAATGACATATAGTTTTTACTCAAAAAGACTTCAATATGGGGGGTATTCACTAGCAAACTTTCGCTTTTCCCAAAATAAGGTCAAAATCCCCAAAATACTATTTTCCTATAAATCCTAAACGAAACGATGCCCCACAAATTTGAATACAGCAATGGAAAGCTAAAACCAATAGTAATCCAATGACATATAGTTTTTATTCAAAAAGACTTCAGTATAGGGGGTATTCACTAACAAACTTTCGCTTTTCCCAAAATAAGGTCAAAATCCCCAAAATACTATTTTTCCTATAAATCCTAAACGAAACGATGTCCCACAAATTTGAATACAGCAATGGAAAGCTAAAACCAATAGTAATCGAATGACATAAAGTTTTTATTCAAAAAGACTTCAGTATAGGGGGTATTCACTAGCAAACTTTCGCTTTTCCCAAAATAAGGTCAAAATCCCCAAAATACTATTTTTCCTATAAATCCTAAACGAAACGATGTCCCACAAATTTGAATACAGCAATGGAAAGCTAAAACCAATAGTAATCGAATGACATAGAGTTTTTATTCAAAAAGACTTCAGTATAGGGGGTATTCACTAACAAACTTTCGCTTTTCCCAAAATAAGGTCAAAATCCCCGAAATACTATTTTTCCTATAAATCCTAAACGAAACGATGTCCCACAAATTTGAATACAGCAATGGAAAGCTAAAACCAATAGTAATCGAATGACATAAAGTTTTTATTCAAAAAGACTTCAGTATAGGGGGTATTCACTAACAAACTTTCGCTTTTCCCAAAATAAGGTCAAAATCCCCGAAATACTATTTTTCCTATAAATCCTAAACGAAACGATGTCCCACAAATTTGAATACAGCAATGGAAAGCTAAAACCAATAGTAATCGAATGACATAAAGTTTTTATTCAAAAAGACTTCAGTATAGGGGGTATTCACTAACAAACTTTCGCTTTTCCCAAAATAAGGTCAAAATCCCCGAAATACTATTTTTCCTATAAATCCTAAACGAAACGATGTCCCACAAATTTGAATACAGCAATGGAAAGCTAAAACCAATAGTAATCCAATGACATATAGTTTTTATTCAAAAAGACTTCAGTATAGGGGGTATTCACTAACAAACTTTCATTTTTCCCACAATAAGGTCAAAATCCCCAAAATACTATTTTGACTATAACACCTAAACGAAACGATGTCCCACAAATTTGAATACAGCAATGGAAAGCTAAAACCAATAGTAATCGAATGACATATAGTTTTTACTCAAAAAGACTTCAATATGGGGGGTATTCACTAGCAAACTTTCGCTTTTCCCAAAATAAGGTCAAAATCCCCAAAATACTATTTTCCTATAAATCCTAAACGAAACGATGCCCCACAAATTTGAATACAGCAATGGAAAGCTAAAACCAATAGTAATCCAATGACATATAGTTTTTATTCAAAAAGACTTCAGTATAGGGGGTATTCACTAACAAACTTTCGCTTTTCCCAAAATAAGGTCAAAATCCCCAAAATACTATTTTCCTATAAATCCTAAACGAAACGATGCCCCACAAATTTGAATACAGCAATGGAAAGCTAAAACCAATAGTAATCCAATGACATATAGTTTTTATTCAAAAAGACTTCAGTATAGGGGGTATTCACTAACAAACTTTCGCTTTTCCCAAAATAAGGTCAAAATCCCCAAAATACTATTTTTCCTATAAATCCTAAACGAAACGATGTCCCACAAATTTGAATACAGCAATGGAAAGCTAAAACCAATAGTAATCGAATGACATAAAGTTTTTATTCAAAAAGACTTCAGTATAGGGGGTATTCACTAGCAAACTTTCGCTTTTCCCAAAATAAGGTCAAAATCCCCAAAATACTATTTTTCCTATAAATCCTAAACGAAACGATGTCCCACAAATTTGAATACAGCAATGGAAAGCTAAAACCAATAGTAATCTAATGACATAGAGTTTTTATTCAAAAAGACTTCAGTATAGGGGGTATTCACTAACAAACTTTCGCTTTTCCCAAAATAAGGTCAAAATCCCCAAAATACTATTTTTCCTATAAATCCTAAACGAAACGATGTCCCACAAATTTGAATACAGCAATGGAAAGCTAAAACCAATAGTAATCGAATGACATAGTTTTTACTCAAACAGACTTCAGTATAGGGGTATTCACTAACAAACTTTCGCTTTTCAGAAAAATAACCTAAGCAAAACGAAAAATTCGATCACGGCAATGGAGAGCCTAAAACACAGCAATGGAAAGCTAAAACTAATAGTAATCGAATGACATATAGTTTTTATTCAAAAAGACTTCAGTATAGGGGGTATTCACTAGCAAACTTTCATTTTTCCCACAATAAGGTCAAAATCCCCAAAATACTATTTTGACTATAACACCTAAACGAAACGATGTCCCACAAATTTGAATACAGCAATGGAAAGCTAAAACCAATAGTAATCGAATGACATATAGTTTTTACTCAAAAAGACTTCAATATGGGGGGTATTCACTAGCAAACTTTCGCTTTTCCCAAAATAAGGTAAAAATCCCCAAAATACTATTTTCCTATAAATCCTAAACGAAACGATGCCCCACAAATTTGAATACAGCAATGGAAAGCTAAAACCAATAGTAATCCAATGACATATAGTTTTTATTCAAAAAGACTTCAGTATAGGGGGTATTCACTAACAAACTTTCGCTTTTCCCAAAATAAGGTCAAAATCCCCAAAATACTATTTTTCCTATAAATCCTAAACGAAACGATGTCCCACAAATTTGAATACAGCAATGGAAAGCTAAAACCAATAGTAATCGAATGACATAAAGTTTTTATTCAAAAAGACTTCAGTATAGGGGGTATTCACTAGCAAACTTTCGCTTTTCCCAAAATAAGGTCAAAATCCCCAAAATACTATTTTTCCTATAAATCCTAAACGAAACGATGTCCCACAAATTTGAATACAGCAATGGAAAGCTAAAACCAATAGTAATCGAATGACATAGAGTTTTTATTCAAAAAGACTTCAGTATAGGGGGTATTCACTAACAAACTTTCGCTTTTCCCAAAATAAGGTCAAAATCCCCGAAATACTATTTTTCCTATAAATCCTAAACGAAACGATGTCCCACAAATTTGAATACAGCAATGGAAAGCTAAAACCAATAGTAATCGAATGACATAAAGTTTTTATTCAAAAAGACTTCAGTATAGGGGGTATTCACTAGCAAACTTTCGCTTTTCCCAAAATAAGGTCAAAATCCCCAAAATACTATTTTTCCTATAAATCCTAAACGAAACGATGTCCCACAAATTTGAATACAGCAATGGAAAGCTAAAACCAATAGTAATCCAATGACATATAGTTTTTATTCAAAAAGACTTCAGTATAGGGGGTATTCACTAACAAACTTTCATTTTTCCCACAATAAGGTCAAAATCCCCAAAATACTATTTTGACTATAACACCTAAACGAAACGATGTCCCACAAATTTGAATACAGCAATGGAAAGCTAAAACCAATAGTAATCGAATGACATATAGTTTTTACTCAAAAAGACTTCAATATGGGGGGTATTCACTAGCAAACTTTCGCTTTTCCCAAAATAAGGTAAAAATCCCCAAAACACTATTTTCCTATAAATCCTAAACGAACCGATGCCCCACAAATTTGAATACAGCAATGGAAAGCTAAAACCAATAGTAATCCAATGACATATAGTTTTTATTCAAAAAGACTTCAGTATAGGGGGTATTCACTAACAAACTTTCGCTTTTCCCAAAATAAGGTCAAAATCCCCAAAATACTATTTTTCCTATAAATCCTAAACGAAACGATGTCCCACAAATTTGAATACAGCAATGGAAAGCTAAAACCAATAGTAATCGAATGACATAAAGTTTTTATTCAAAAAGACTTCAGTATAGGGGGTATTCACTAGCAAACTTTCGCTTTTCCCAAAATAAGGTCAAAATCCCCAAAATACTATTTTTCCTATAAATCCTAAACGAAACGATGTCCCACAAATTTGAATACAGCAATGGAAAGCTAAAACCAATAGTAATCGAATGACATAGAGTTTTTATTCAAAAAGACTTCAGTATAGGGGGTATTCACTAACAAACTTTCGCTTTTCCCAAAATAAGGTCAAAATCCCCGAAATACTATTTTTCCTATAAATCCTAAACGAAACGATGTCCCACAAATTTGAATACAGCAATGGAAAGCTAAAACCAATAGTAATCCAATGACATATAGTTTTTATTCAAAAAGACTTCAGTATAGGGGGTATTCACTAACAAACTTTCATTTTTCCCACAATAAGGTCAAAATCCCCAAAACACTATTTTGACTATAACACCTAAACGAAACGATGTCCCACAAATTTGAATACAGCAATGGAAAGCTAAAACCAATAGTAATCGAATGACATATAGTTTTTACTCAAAAAGACTTCAATATGGGGGGTATTCACTAGCAAACTTTCGCTTTTCCCAAAATAAGGTCAAAATCCCCAAAATACTATTTTCCTATAAATCCTAAACGAAACGATGCCCCACAAATTTGAATACAGCAATGGAAAGCTAAAACCAATAGTAATCCAATGACATATAGTTTTTATTCAAAAAGACTTCAGTATAGGGGGTATTCACTAACAAACTTTCGCTTTTCCCAAAATAAGGTCAAAATCCCCAAAATACTATTTTTCCTATAAATCCTAAACGAAACGATGTCCCACAAATTTGAATACAGCAATGGAAAGCTAAAACCAATAGTAATCGAATGACATAAAGTTTTTATTCAAAAAGACTTCAGTATAGGGGGTATTCACTAGCAAACTTTCGCTTTTCCCAAAATAAGGTCAAAATCCCCAAAATACTATTTTTCCTATAAATCCTAAACGAAACGATGTCCCACAAATTTGAATACAGCAATGGAAAGCTAAAACCAATAGTAATCTAATGACATAGAGTTTTTATTCAAAAAGACTTCAGTATAGGGGGTATTCACTAACAAACTTTCGCTTTTCCCAAAATAAGGTCAAAATCCCCAAAATACTATTTTCCTATAAATCCTAAACGAAACGATGCCCCACAAATTTGAATACAGCAATGGAAAGCTAAAACCAATAGTAATCCAATGACATATAGTTTTTATTCAAAAAGACTTCAGTATAGGGGGTATTCACTAACAAACTTTCGCTTTTCCCAAAATAAGGTCAAAATCCCCAAAATACTATTTTTCCTATAAATCCTAAACGAAACGATGTCCCACAAATTTGAATACAGCAATGGAAAGCTAAAACCAATAGTAATCGAATGACATAAAGTTTTTATTCAAAAAGACTTCAGTATAGGGGGTATTCACTAGCAAACTTTCGCTTTTCCCAAAATAAGGTCAAAATCCCCAAAATACTATTTTTCCTATAAATCCTAAACGAAACGATGTCCCACAAATTTGAATACAGCAGTGGAAAGCTAAAACCAATAGTAATCTAATGACATAGAGTTTTTATTCAAAAAGACTTCAGTATAGGGGGTATTCACTAACAAACTTTCGCTTTTCCCAAAATAAGGTCAAAATCCCCAAAATACTATTTTTCCTATAAATCCTAAACGAAACGATGTCCCACAAATTTGAATACAGCAATGGAAAGCTAAAACCAATAGTAATCGAATGACATAAAGTTTTTATTCAAAAAGACTTCAGTATAGGGGGTATTCACTAACAAACTTTCGCTTTTCCCAAAATAAGGTCAAAATCCCCGAAATACTATTTTTCCTATAAATCCTAAACGAAACGATGTCCCACAAATTTGAATACAGCAATGGAAAGCTAAAACCAATAGTAATCGAATGACATATAGTTTTTATTCAAAAAGACTTCAGTATAGGGGGTATTCACTAACAAACTTTCATTTTTCCCACAATAAGGTCAAAATCCCCAAAATACTATTTTGACTATAACACCTAAACGAAACGATGTCCCACAAATTTGAATACAGCAATGGAAAGCTAAAACCAATAGTAATCGAATGACATATAGTTTTTACTCAAACAGACTTCAGTATAGGGGTATTCACTAACAAACTTTCGCTTTTCAGAAAAATAACCTAAGCAAAACGAAAAATTCGATCACGGCAATGGAGAGCCTAAAACACAGCAATGGAAAGCTAAAACTAATAGTAATCGAATGACATATAGTTTTTATTCAAAAAGACTTCAGTATAGGGGGTATTCACTAGCAAACTTTCGCTTTTCCCAAAATAAGGTCAAAATCCCCAAAATACTATTTTTCCTATAAATCCTAAACGAAACGATGTCCCACAAATTTGAATACAGCAATGGAAAGCTAAAACCAATAGTAATCGAATGACATAGAGTTTTTATTCAAAAAGACTTCAGTATAGGGGGTATTCACTAACAAACTTTCATTTTTCCCACAATAAGGTCAAAATCCCCAAAATACTATTTTTCCTATAAATCCTAAACGAAACGATGTCCCACAAATTTGAATACAGCAATGGAAAGCTAAAACCAATAGTAATCGAATGACATAGAGTTTTTATTCAAAAAGACATCAGTATAGGGGGTATTCACTAACAAACTTTCGCTTTTCCCAAAATAAGGTCAAAATCCCCAAAATACTATTTTTCCTATAAATCCTAAACGAAACGATGTCCCACAAATTTGAATACAGCAATGGAAAGCTAAAACCAATAGTAATCGAATGACATATAGTTTTTATTCAAAAAGACTTCAGTATAGGGGGTATTCACTAACAAACTTTCATTTTTCCCACAATAAGGTCAAAATCCCCAAAATACAATTTTGCCTATAACACCTAAACGAAACGATGTCCCACAAATTTGAATACAGCAATGGAAAGCTAAAACCAATAGTAATCGAATAACATATAGTTTTTACTCAAAAAGACTTCAGTATAGGGGTATTCACTAACAAACTTTCGCTTTTCAGAAAAATAACCTAAGCAAAACGAAAAATTCGATCACGGCAATGGAGAGCCTAAAACACAGCAATGGAAAGCTAAAACCAATAGTAATCGAATGACATATAGTTTTTATTCAAAAAGACTTCAGTATAGGGGGTATTCACTAGCAAACTTTCGCTTTTCCCAAAATAAGGTCAAAATCCCCAAAATACTATTTTTCCTATAAATCCTAAACGAAACGATGTCCCACAAATTTGAATACAGCAATGGAAAGCTAAAACCAATAGTAATCGAATGACATAGAGTTTTTATTCAAAAAGACTTCAGTATAGGGGGTATTCACTAGCAAACTTTCGCTTTTCCCAAAATAAGGTCAAAATCCCCAAAATACTATTTTTCCTATAAATCCTAAACGAAACGATGTCCCACAAATTTGAATACAGCAATGGAAAGCTAAAACCAATAGTAATCGAATGACATAGAGTTTTTATTCAAAAAGACTTCAGTATAGGGGGTATTCACTAACAAACTTTCGCTTTTCCCAAAATAAGGTCAAAATCCCCAAAATACTATTTTTCCTATAAATCCTAAACGAAACGATGTCCCACAAATTTGAATACAGCAATGGAAAGCTAAAACCAATAGTAATCGAATGACATAAAGTTTTTATTCAAAAAGACTTCAGTATAGGGGGTATTCACTAACAAACTTTCGCTTTTCCCAAAATAAGGTCAAAATCCCCGAAATACTATTTTTCCTATAAATCCTAAACGAAACGATGTCCCACAAATTTGAATACAGCAATGGAAAGCTAAAACCAATAGTAATCGAATGACATATAGTTTTTATTCAAAAAGACTTCAGTATAGGGGGTATTCACTAACAAACTTTCATTTTTCCCACAATAAGGTCAAAATCCCCAAAATACTATTTTGACTATAACACCTAAACGAAACGATGTCCCACAAATTTGAATACAGCAATGGAAAGCTAAAACCAATAGTAATCGAATGACATATAGTTTTTACACAAAAAGACTTCAGTATAGGGGTATTCACTAACAAACTTTCGCTTTTCAGAAAAATAACCTAAGCAAAACGAAAAATTCGATCACGGCAATGGAGAGCCTAAAACACAGCAATGGAAAGCTAAAACTAATAGTAATCGAATGACATATAGTTTTTATTCAAAAAGACTTCAGTATAGGGGGTATTCACTAGCAAACTTTCGCTTTTCCCAAAATAAGGTCAAAATCCCCAAAATACTATTTTTCCTATAAATCCTAAACGAAACGATGTCCCACAAATTTGAATACAGCAATGGAAAGCTAAAACCAATAGTAATCGAATGACATAGAGTTTTTATTCAAAAAGACTTCAGTATAGGGGGTATTCACTAACAAACTTTCATTTTTCCCACAATAAGGTCAAAATCCCCAAAATACTATTTTTCCTATAAATCCTAAACGAAACGATGTCCCACAAATTTGAATACAGCAATGGAAAGCTAAAACCAATAGTAATCGAATGACATAGAGTTTTTATTCAAAAAGACTTCAGTATAGGGGGTATTCACTAACAAACTTTCGCTTTTCCCAAAATAAGGTCAAAATCCCCGAAATACTATTTTTCCTATAAATCCTAAACGAAACGATGTCCCACAAATTTGAATACAGCAATGGAAAGCTAAAACCAATAGTAATCGAATGACATAAAGTTTTTATTCAAAAAGACTTCAGTATAGGGGGTATTCACTAACAAACTTTCGCTTTTCCCAAAATAAGGTCAAAATCCCCGAAATACTATTTTTCCTATAAATCCTAAACGAAACGATGTCCCACAAATTTGAATACAGCAATGGAAAGCTAAAACCAATAGTAATCCAATGACATATAGTTTTTATTCAAAAAGACTTCAGTATAGGGGGTATTCACTAACAAACTTTCATTTTTCCCACAATAAGGTCAAAATCCCCAAAATACTATTTTGACTATAACACCTAAACGAAACGATGTCCCACAAATTTGAATACAGCAATGGAAAGCTAAAACCAATAGTAATCGAATGACATATAGTTTTTACTCAAAAAGACTTCAATATGGGGGGTATTCACTAGCAAACTTTCGCTTTTCCCAAAATAAGGTCAAAATCCCCAAAATACTATTTTCCTATAAATCCTAAACGAAACGATGCCCCACAAATTTGAATACAGCAATGGAAAGCTAAAACCAATAGTAATCCAATGACATATAGTTTTTATTCAAAAAGACTTCAGTATAGGGGGTATTCACTAACAAACTTTCGCTTTTCCCAAAATAAGGTCAAAATCCCCAAAATACTATTTTCCTATAAATCCTAAACGAAACGATGCCCCACAAATTTGAATACAGCAATGGAAAGCTAAAACCAATAGTAATCCAATGACATATAGTTTTTATTCAAAAAGACTTCAGTATAGGGGGTATTCACTAACAAACTTTCGCTTTTCCCAAAATAAGGTCAAAATCCCCAAAATACTATTTTTCCTATAAATCCTAAACGAAACGATGTCCCACAAATTTGAATACAGCAATGGAAAGCTAAAACCAATAGTAATCGAATGACATAAAGTTTTTATTCAAAAAGACTTCAGTATAGGGGGTATTCACTAGCAAACTTTCGCTTTTCCCAAAATAAGGTCAAAATCCCCAAAATACTATTTTTCCTATAAATCCTAAACGAAACGATGTCCCACAAATTTGAATACAGCAATGGAAAGCTAAAACCAATAGTAACCAATTTTATTCAAAAAGACTTCAGTATAGGGGGTATTCACTAACAAACTTTCGCTTTTCCCAAAATAAGGTCAAAATCCCCAAAATACTATTTTTCCTATAAATCCTAAACGAAACGATGTCCCACAAATTTGAATACAGCAATGGAAAGCTAAAACCAATAGTAATCGAATGACATATAGTTTTTACTCAAACAGACTTCAGTATAGGGGTATTCACTAACAAACTTTCGCTTTTCAGAAAAATAACCTAAGCAAAACGAAAAATTCGATCACGGCAATGGAGAGCCTAAAACACAGCAATGGAAAGCTAAAACTAATAGTAATCGAATGACATATAGTTTTTATTCAAAAAGACTTCAGTATAGGGGGTATTCACTAGCAAACTTTCATTTTTCCCACAATAAGGTCAAAATCCCCAAAATACTATTTTGACTATAACACCTAAACGAAACGATGTCCCACAAATTTGAATACAGCAATGGAAAGCTAAAACCAATAGTAATCGAATGACATATAGTTTTTACTCAAAAAGACTTCAATATGGGGGGTATTCACTAGCAAACTTTCGCTTTTCCCAAAATAAGGTAAAAATCCCCAAAATACTATTTTCCTATAAATCCTAAACGAAACGATGCCCCACAAATTTGAATACAGCAATGGAAAGCTAAAACCAATAGTAATCCAATGACATATAGTTTTTATTCAAAAAGACTTCAGTATAGGGGGTATTCACTAACAAACTTTCGCTTTTCCCAAAATAAGGTCAAAATCCCCAAAATACTATTTTTCCTATAAATCCTAAACGAAACGATGTCCCACAAATTTGAATACAGCAATGGAAAGCTAAAACCAATAGTAATCGAATGACATAAAGTTTTTATTCAAAAAGACTTCAGTATAGGGGGTATTCACTAGCAAACTTTCGCTTTTCCCAAAATAAGGTCAAAATCCCCAAAATACTATTTTTCCTATAAATCCTAAACGAAACGATGTCCCACAAATTTGAATACAGCAATGGAAAGCTAAAACCAATAGTAATCGAATGACATAGAGTTTTTATTCAAAAAGACTTCAGTATAGGGGGTATTCACTAACAAACTTTCGCTTTTCCCAAAATAAGGTCAAAATCCCCGAAATACTATTTTTCCTATAAATCCTAAACGAAACGATGTCCCACAAATTTGAATACAGCAATGGAAAGCTAAAACCAATAGTAATCGAATGACATAAAGTTTTTATTCAAAAAGACTTCAGTATAGGGGGTATTCACTAGCAAACTTTCGCTTTTCCCAAAATAAGGTCAAAATCCCCAAAATACTATTTTTCCTATAAATCCTAAACGAAACGATGTCCCACAAATTTGAATACAGCAATGGAAAGCTAAAACCAATAGTAATCCAATGACATATAGTTTTTATTCAAAAAGACTTCAGTATAGGGGGTATTCACTAACAAACTTTCATTTTTCCCACAATAAGGTCAAAATCCCCAAAATACTATTTTGACTATAACACCTAAACGAAACGATGTCCCACAAATTTGAATACAGCAATGGAAAGCTAAAACCAATAGTAATCGAATGACATATAGTTTTTACTCAAAAAGACTTCAATATGGGGGGTATTCACTAGCAAACTTTCGCTTTTCCCAAAATAAGGTAAAAATCCCCAAAACACTATTTTCCTATAAATCCTAAACGAAACGATGCCCCCCAAATTTGAATACAGCAATGGAAAGCTAAAACCAATAGTAATCCAATGACATATAGTTTTTATTCAAAAAGACTTCAGTATAGGGGGTATTCACTAACAAACTTTCGCTTTTCCCAAAATAAGGTCAAAATCCCCAAAATACTATTTTTCCTATAAATCCTAAACGAAACGATGTCCCACAAATTTGAATACAGCAATGGAAAGCTAAAACCAATAGTAATCGAATGACATAAAGTTTTTATTCAAAAAGACTTCAGTATAGGGGGTATTCACTAGCAAACTTTCGCTTTTCCCAAAATAAGGTCAAAATCCCCAAAATACTATTTTTCCTATAAATCCTAAACGAAACGATGTCCCACAAATTTGAATACAGCAATGGAAAGCTAAAACCAATAGTAATCGAATGACATAGAGTTTTTATTCAAAAAGACTTCAGTATAGGGGGTATTCACTAACAAACTTTCGCTTTTCCCAAAATAAGGTCAAAATCCCCGAAATACTATTTTTCCTATAAATCCTAAACGAAACGATGTCCCACAAATTTGAATACAGCAATGGAAAGCTAAAACCAATAGTAATCCAATGACATATAGTTTTTATTCAAAAAGACTTCAGTATAGGGGGTATTCACTAACAAACTTTCATTTTTCCCACAATAAGGTCAAAATCCCCAAAATACTATTTTGACTATAACACCTAAACGAAACGATGTCCCACAAATTTGAATACAGCAATGGAAAGCTAAAACCAATAGTAATCGAATGACATATAGTTTTTACTCAAAAAGACTTCAATATGGGGGGTATTCACTAGCAAACTTTCGCTTTTCCCAAAATAAGGTCAAAATCCCCAAAATACTATTTTCCTATAAATCCTAAACGAAACGATGCCCCACAAATTTGAATACAGCAATGGAAAGCTAAAACCAATAGTAATCCAATGACATATAGTTTTTATTCAAAAAGACTTCAGTATAGGGGGTATTCACTAACAAACTTTCGCTTTTCCCAAAATAAGGTCAAAATCCCCAAAATACTATTTTTCCTATAAATCCTAAACGAAACGATGTCCCACAAATTTGAATACAGCAATGGAAAGCTAAAACCAATAGTAATCGAATGACATAAAGTTTTTATTCAAAAAGACTTCAGTATAGGGGGTATTCACTAGCAAACTTTCGCTTTTCCCAAAATAAGGTCAAAATCCCCAAAATACTATTTTTCCTATAAATCCTAAACGAAACGATGTCCCACAAATTTGAATACAGCAATGGAAAGCTAAAACCAATAGTAATCTAATGACATAGAGTTTTTATTCAAAAAGACTTCAGTATAGGGGGTATTCACTAACAAACTTTCGCTTTTCCCAAAATAAGGTCAAAATCCCCAAAATACTATTTTCCTATAAATCCTAAACGAAACGATGCCCCACAAATTTGAATACAGCAATGGAAAGCTAAAACCAATAGTAATCCAATGACATATAGTTTTTATTCAAAAAGACTTCAGTATAGGGGGTATTCACTAACAAACTTTCGCTTTTCCCAAAATAAGGTCAAAATCCCCAAAATACTATTTTTCCTATAAATCCTAAACGAAACGATGTCCCACAAATTTGAATACAGCAATGGAAAGCTAAAACCAATAGTAATCGAATGACATAGAGTTTTTATTCAAAAAGACTTCAGTATAGGGGGTATTCACTAACAAACTTTCGCTTTTCCCAAAATAAGGTCAAAATCCCCGAAATACTATTTTTCCTATAAATCCTAAACGAAACGATGTCCCACAAATTTGAATACAGCAATGGAAAGCTAAAACCAATAGTAATCCAATGACATATAGTTTTTATTCAAAAAGACTTCAGTATAGGGGGTATTCACTAACAAACTTTCATTTTTCCCACAATAAGGTCAAAATCCCCAAAATACTATTTTGACTATAACACCTAAACGAAACGATGTCCCACAAATTTGAATACAGCAATGGAAAGCTAAAACCAATAGTAATCGAATGACATATAGTTTTTACTCAAAAAGACTTCAATATGGGGGGTATTCACTAGCAAACTTTTGCTTTTCCCAAAATAAGGTAAAAATCCCCAAAACACTATTTTCCTATAAATCCTAAACGAAACGATGCCCCACAAATTTGAATACAGCAATGGAAAGCTAAAACCAATAGTAATCCAATGACATATAGTTTTTATTCAAAAAGACTTCAGTATAGGGGGTATTCACTAACAAACTTTCGCTTTTCCCAAAATAAGGTCAAAATCCCCAAAATACTATTTTTCCTATAAATCCTAAACGAAACGATGTCCCACAAATTTGAATACAGCAATGGAAAGCTAAAACCAATAGTAATCGAATGACATAAAGTTTTTATTCAAAAAGACTTCAGTATAGGGGGTATTCACTAGCAAACTTTCGCTTTTCCCAAAATAAGGTCAAAATCCCCAAAATACTATTTTTCCTATAAATCCTAAACGAAACGATGTCCCACAAATTTGAATACAGCAATGGAAAGCTAAAACCAATAGTAATCGAATGACATAGAGTTTTTATTCAAAAAGACTTCAGTATAGGGGGTATTCACTAACAAACTTTCGCTTTTCCCAAAATAAGGTCAAAATCCCCGAAATACTATTTTTCCTATAAATCCTAAACGAAACGATGTCCCACAAATTTGAATACAGCAATGGAAAGCTAAAACCAATAGTAATCCAATGACATATAGTTTTTATTCAAAAAGACTTCAGTATAGGGGGTATTCACTAACAAACTTTCATTTTTCCCACAATAAGGTCAAAATCCCCAAAATACTATTTTGACTATAACACCTAAACGAAACGATGTCCCACAAATTTGAATACAGCAATGGAAAGCTAAAACCAATAGTAATCGAATGACATAAAGTTTTTATTCAAAAAGACTTCAGTATAGGGGGTATTCACTAGCAAACTTTCGCTTTTCCCAAAATAAGGTCAAAATCCCCAAAATACTATTTTTCCTATAAATCCTAAACGAAACGATGTCCCACAAATTTGAATACAGCAATGGAAAGCTAAAACCAATAGTAATCGAATGACATAAAGTTTTTATTCAAAAAGACTTCAGTATAGGGGGTATTCACTAGCAAACTTTCGCTTTTCCCAAAATAAGGTCAAAATCCCCAAAATACTATTTTTCCTATAAATCCTAAACGAAACGATGTCCCACAAATTTGAATACAGCAATGGAAAGCTAAAACCAATAGTAATCGAATGACATAAAGTTTTTATTCAAAAAGACTTCAGTATAGGGGGTATTCACTAGCAAACTTTCGCTTTTCCCAAAATAAGGTCAAAATCCCCAAAATACTATTTTTCCTATAAATCCTAAACGAAACGATGTCCCACAAATTTGAATACAGCAATGGAAAGCTAAAACCAATAGTAATCTAATGACATAGAGTTTTTATTCAAAAAGACTTCAGTATAGGGGGTATTCACTAACAAACTTTCGCTTTTCCCAAAATAAGGTCAAAATCCCCAAAATACTATTTTCCTATAAATCCTAAACGAAACGATGCCCCACAAATTTGAATACAGCAATGGAAAGCTAAAACCAATAGTAATCCAATGACATATAGTTTTTATTCAAAAAGACTTCAGTATAGGGGGTATTCACTAACAAACTTTCGCTTTTCCCAAAATAAGGTCAAAATCCCCAAAATACTATTTTTCCTATAAATCCTAAACGAAACGATGTCCCACAAATTTGAATACAGCAATGGAAAGCTAAAACCAATAGTAATCGAATGACATAGAGTTTTTATTCAAAAAGACTTCAGTATAGGGGGTATTCACTAACAAACTTTCGCTTTTCCCAAAATAAGGTCAAAATCCCCGAAATACTATTTTTCCTATAAATCCTAAACGAAACGATGTCCCACAAATTTGAATACAGCAATGGAAAGCTAAAACCAATAGTAATCCAATGACATATAGTTTTTATTCAAAAAGACTTCAGTATAGGGGGTATTCACTAACAAACTTTCATTTTTCCCACAATAAGGTCAAAATCCCCAAAATACTATTTTGACTATAACACCTAAACGAAACGATGTCCCACAAATTTGAATACAGCAATGGAAAGCTAAAACCAATAGTAATCGAATGACATATAGTTTTTACTCAAAAAGACTTCAATATGGGGGGTATTCACTAGCAAACTTTTGCTTTTCCCAAAATAAGGTAAAAATCCCCAAAACACTATTTTCCTATAAATCCTAAACGAAACGATGCCCCACAAATTTGAATACAGCAATGGAAAGCTAAAACCAATAGTAATCCAATGACATATAGTTTTTATTCAAAAAGACTTCAGTATAGGGGGTATTCACTAACAAACTTTCGCTTTTCCCAAAATAAGGTCAAAATCCCCAAAATACTATTTTTCCTATAAATCCTAAACGAAACGATGTCCCACAAATTTGAATACAGCAATGGAAAGCTAAAACCAATAGTAATCGAATGACATAAAGTTTTTATTCAAAAAGACTTCAGTATAGGGGGTATTCACTAGCAAACTTTCGCTTTTCCCAAAATAAGGTCAAAATCCCCAAAATACTATTTTTCCTATAAATCCTAAACGAAACGATGTCCCACAAATTTGAATACAGCAATGGAAAGCTAAAACCAATAGTAATCGAATGACATAGAGTTTTTATTCAAAAAGACTTCAGTATAGGGGGTATTCACTAACAAACTTTCGCTTTTCCCAAAATAAGGTCAAAATCCCCGAAATACTATTTTTCCTATAAATCCTAAACGAAACGATGTCCCACAAATTTGAATACAGCAATGGAAAGCTAAAACCAATAGTAATCCAATGACATATAGTTTTTATTCAAAAAGACTTCAGTATAGGGGGTATTCACTAACAAACTTTCATTTTTCCCACAATAAGGTCAAAATCCCCAAAATACTATTTTGACTATAACACCTAAACGAAACGATGTCCCACAAATTTGAATACAGCAATGGAAAGCTAAAACCAATAGTAATCGAATGACATATAGTTTTTACTCAAAAAGACTTCAATATGGGGGGTATTCACTAGCAAACTTTCGCTTTTCCCAAAATAAGGTCAAAATCCCCAAAATACTATTTTCCTATAAATCCTAAACGAAACGATGCCCCACAAATTTGAATACAGCAATGGAAAGCTAAAACCAATAGTAATCCAATGACATATAGTTTTTATTAAAAAAGACTTCAGTATAGGGGGTATTCACTAACAAACTTTCGCTTTTCCCAAAATAAGGTCAAAATCCCCAAAATACTATTTTTCCTATAAATCCTAAACGAAACGATGTCCCACAAATTTGAATACAGCAATGGAAAGCTAAAACCAATAGTAATCGAATGACATAAAGTTTTTATTCAAAAAGACTTCAGTATAGGGGGTATTCACTAGCAAACTTTCGCTTTTCCCAAAATAAGGTCAAAATCCCCAAAATACTATTTTTCCTATAAATCCTAAACGAAACGATGTCCCACAAATTTGAATACAGCAGTGGAAAGCTAAAACCAATAGTAATCTAATGACATAGAGTTTTTATTCAAAAAGACTTCAGTATAGGGGGTATTCACTAACAAACTTTCGCTTTTCCCAAAATAAGGTCAAAATCCCCAAAATACTATTTTTCCTATAAATCCTAAACGAAACGATGTCCCACAAATTTGAATACAGCAATGGAAAGCTAAAACCAATAGTAATCGAATAACATAAAGTTTTTATTCAAAAAGACTTCAGTATAGGGGGTATTCACTAACAAACTTTCGCTTTTCCCAAAATAAGGTCAAAATCCCCGAAATACTATTTTTCCTATAAATCCTAAACGAAACGATGTCCCACAAATTTGAATACAGCAATGGAAAGCTAAAACCAATAGTAATCGAATGACATATAGTTTTTATTCAAAAAGACTTCAGTATAGGGGGTATTCACTAACAAACTTTCATTTTTCCCACAATAAGGTCAAAATCCCCAAAATACTATTTTGACTATAACACCTAAACGAAACGATGTCCCACAAATTTGAATACAGCAATGGAAAGCTAAAACCAATAGTAATCGAATGACATATAGTTTTTACTCAAACAGACTTCAGTATAGGGGTATTCACTAACAAACTTTCGCTTTTCAGAAAAATAACCTAAGCAAAACGAAAAATTCGATCACGGCAATGGAGAGCCTAAAACACAGCAATGGAAAGCTAAAACTAATAGTAATCGAATGACATATAGTTTTTATTCAAAAAGACTTCAGTATAGGGGGTATTCACTAACAAACTTTCATTTTTCCCACAATAAGGTCAAAATCCCCAAAATACTATTTTGACTATAACACCTAAACGAAACGATGTCCCACAAATTTGAATACAGCAATGGAAAGCTAAAACCAATAGTAATCGAATGACATATAGTTTTTACTCAAAAAGACTTCAATATGGGGGGTATTCACTAGCAAACTTTCGCTTTTCCCAAAATAAGGTCAAAATCCCCAAAATACTATTTTCCTATAAATCCTAAACGAAACGATGCCCCACAAATTTGAATACAGCAATGGAAAGCTAAAACCAATAGTAATCCAATGACATATAGTTTTTATTAAAAAAGACTTCAGTATAGGGGGTATTCACTAACAAACTTTCGCTTTTCCCAAAATAAGGTCAAAATCCCCAAAATACTATTTTTCCTATAAATCCTAAACGAAACGATGTCCCACAAATTTGAATACAGCAATGGAAAGCTAAAACCAATAGTAATCGAATGACATAAAGTTTTTATTCAAAAAGACTTCAGTATAGGGGGTATTCACTAGCAAACTTTCGCTTTTCCCAAAATAAGGTCAAAATCCCCAAAATACTATTTTTCCTATAAATCCTAAACGAAACGATGTCCCACAAATTTGAATACAGCAGTGGAAAGCTAAAACCAATAGTAATCTAATGACATAGAGTTTTTATTCAAAAAGACTTCAGTATAGGGGGTATTCACTAACAAACTTTCGCTTTTCCCAAAATAAGGTCAAAATCCCCAAAATACTATTTTTCCTATAAATCCTAAACGAAACGATGTCCCACAAATTTGAATACAGCAATGGAAAGCTAAAACCAATAGTAATCGAATAACATAAAGTTTTTATTCAAAAAGACTTCAGTATAGGGGGTATTCACTAACAAACTTTCGCTTTTCCCAAAATAAGGTCAAAATCCCCGAAATACTATTTTTCCTATAAATCCTAAACGAAACGATGTCCCACAAATTTGAATACAGCAATGGAAAGCTAAAACCAATAGTAATCGAATGACATATAGTTTTTATTCAAAAAGACTTCAGTATAGGGGGTATTCACTAGCAAACTTTCGCTTTTCCCAAAATAAGGTCAAAATCCCCAAAATACTATTTTTCCTATAAATCCTAAACGAAACGATGTCCCACAAATTTGAATACAGCAATGGAAAGCTAAAACCAATAGTAATCGAATGACATAGAGTTTTTATTCAAAAAGACTTCAGTATAGGGGGTATTCACTAACAAACTTTCATTTTTCCCACAATAAGGTCAAAATCCCCAAAATACTATTTTTCCTATAAATCCTAAACGAAACGATGTCCCACAAATTTGAATACAGCAATGGAAAGCTAAAACCAATAGTAATCGAATGACATAGAGTTTTTATTCAAAAAGACATCAGTATAGGGGGTATTCACTAACAAACTTTCGCTTTTCCCAAAATAAGGTCAAAATCCCCAAAATACTATTTTTCCTATAAATCCTAAACGAAACGATGTCCCACAAATTTGAATACAGCAATGGAAAGCTAAAACCAATAGTAATCGAATGACATATAGTTTTTATTCAAAAAGACTTCAGTATAGGGGGTATTCACTAACAAACTTTCATTTTTCCCACAATAAGGTCAAAATCCCCAAAATACAATTTTGCCTATAACACCTAAACGAAACGATGTCCCACAAATTTGAATACAGCAATGGAAAGCTAAAACCAATAGTAATCGAATAACATATAGTTTTTACTCAAAAAGACTTCAGTATAGGGGTATTCACTAACAAACTTTCGCTTTTCAGAAAAATAACCTAAGCAAAACGAAAAATTCGATCACGGCAATGGAGAGCCTAAAACACAGCAATG
Organism: Phania funesta; assembly: GCA_963932375.1. Lineage (NCBI taxonomy): Eukaryota > Metazoa > Arthropoda > Insecta > Diptera > Tachinidae > Phania > Phania funesta. Next base: position 47,131,451 of record OZ010654.1, read on the forward strand.
GAAAGCTAAAACCAATAGTAATCGAATGACATATAGTTTTTATTCAAAAAGACTTCAGTATAGGGGGTATTCACTAGCAAACTTTCGCTTTTCCCAAAATAAGGTCAAAATCCCCAAAATACTATTTTTCCTATAAATCCTAAACGAAACGATGTCCCACAAATTTGAATACAGCAATGGAAAGCTAAAACCAATAGTAATCGAATGACATAGAGTTTTTATTCAAAAAGACTTCAGTATAGGGGGTATTCACTAGCAAACTTTCGCTTTTCCCAAAATAAGGTCAAAATCCCCAAAATACTATTTTTCCTATAAATCCTAAACGAAACGATGTCCCACAAATTTGAATACAGCAATGGAAAGCTAAAACCAATAGTAATCGAATGACATAGAGTTTTTATTCAAAAAGACTTCAGTATAGGGGGTATTCACTAACAAACTTTCGCTTTTCCCAAAATAAGGTCAAAATCCCCAAAATACTATTTTTCCTATAAATCCTAAACGAAACGATGTCCCACAAATTTGAATACAGCAATGGAAAGCTAAAACCAATAGTAATCGAATGACATAAAGTTTTTATTCAAAAAGACTTCAGTATAGGGGGTATTCACTAACAAACTTTCGCTTTTCCCAAAATAAGGTCAAAATCCCCGAAATACTATTTTTCCTATAAATCCTAAACGAAACGATGTCCCACAAATTTGAATACAGCAATGGAAAGCTAAAACCAATAGTAATCGAATGACATATAGTTTTTATTCAAAAAGACTTCAGTATAGGGGGTATTCACTAACAAACTTTCATTTTTCCCACAATAAGGTCAAAATCCCCAAAATACTATTTTGACTATAACACCTAAACGAAACGATGTCCCACAAATTTGAATACAGCAATGGAAAGCTAAAACCAATAGTAATCGAATGACATATAGTTTTTACACAAAAAGACTTCAGTATAGGGGTATTCACTAACAAACTTTCGCTTTTCAGAAAAATAACCTAAGCAAAACGAAAAATTCGATCACGGCAATGGAGAGCCTAAAACACAGCAATGGAAAGCTAAAACTAATAGTAATCGAATGACATATAGTTTTTATTCAAAAAGACTTCAGTATAGGGGGTATTCACTAGCAAACTTTCGCTTTTCCCAAAATAAGGTCAAAATCCCCAAAATACTATTTTTCCTATAAATCCTAAACGAAACGATGTCCCACAAATTTGAATACAGCAATGGAAAGCTAAAACCAATAGTAATCGAATGACATAGAGTTTTTATTCAAAAAGACTTCAGTATAGGGGGTATTCACTAACAAACTTTCATTTTTCCCACAATAAGGTCAAAATCCCCAAAATACTATTTTTCCTATAAATCCTAAACGAAACGATGTCCCACAAATTTGAATACAGCAATGGAAAGCTAAAACCAATAGTAATCGAATGACATAGAGTTTTTATTCAAAAAGACATCAGTATAGGGGGTATTCACTAACAAACTTTCGCTTTTCCCAAAATAAGGTCAAAATCCCCAAAATACTATTTTTCCTATAAATCCTAAACGAAACGATGTCCCACAAATTTGAATACAGCAATGGAAAGCTAAAACCAATAGTAATCGAATGACATATAGTTTTTATTCAAAAAGACTTCAGTATAGGGGGTATTCACTAACAAACTTTCATTTTTCCCACAATAAGGTCAAAATCCCCAAAATACTATTTTGCCTATAACACCTAAACGAAACGATGTCCCACAAATTTGAATACAGCAATGGAAAGCTAAAACCAATAGTAATCGAATAACATATAGTTTTTACTCAAAAAGACTTCAGTATAGGGGTATTCACTAACAAACTTTCGCTTTTCAGAAAAATAACCTAAGCAAAACGAAAAATTCGATCACGGCAATGGAGAGCCTAAAACACAGCAATGGAAAGCTAAAACCAATAGTAATCGAATGACATATAGTTTTTATTCAAAAAGACTTCAGTATAGGGGGTATTCACTAACAAACTTTCATTTTTCCCACAATAAGGTCAAAATCCCCAATATACTATTTTTCCTATAAATCCTAAACGAAACGATGTCCCACAAATTTGAATACAGCAATGGAAAGCTAAAACCAATAGTAATCGAATGACATAGAGTTTTTATTCAAAAAGACTTCAGTATAGGGGGTATTCACTAACAAACTTTCATTTTTCCCACAATAAGGTCAAAATCCCCAAAATACTATTTTTCCTATAAATCCTAAACGAAACGATGTCCCACAAATTTGAATACAGCAATGGAAAGCTAAAACCAATAGTAATCGAATGACATAGAGTTTTTATTCAAAAAGACATCAGTATAGGGGGTATTCACTAACAAACTTTCGCTTTTCCCAAAATAAGGTCAAAATCCCCAAAATACTATTTTTCCTATAAATCCTAAACGAAACGATGTCCCACAAATTTGAATACAGCAATGGAAAGCTAAAACCAATAGTAATCGAATGACATATAGTTTTTATTCAAAAAGACTTCAGTATAGGGGGTATTCACTAACAAACTTTCATTTTTCCCACAATAAGGTCAAAATCCCCAAAATACAATTTTGCCTATAACACCTAAACGAAACGATGTCCCACAAATTTGAATACAGCAATGGAAAGCTAAAACCAATAGTAATCGAATAACATATAGTTTTTACTCAAAAAGACTTCAGTATAGGGGTATTCACTAACAAACTTTCGCTTTTCAGAAAAATAACCTAAGCAAAACGAAAAATTCGATCACGGCAATGGAGAGCCTAAAACACAGCAATGGAAAGCTAAAACCAATAGTAATCGAATGACATATAGTTTTTATTCAAAAAGACTTCAGTATAGGGGGTATTCACTAGCAAACTTTCGCTTTTCCCAAAATAAGGTCAAAATCCCCAAAATACTATTTTTCCTATAAATCCTAAACGAAACGATGTCCCACAAATTTGAATACAGCAATGGAAAGCTAAAACCAATAGTAATCGAATGACATAGAGTTTTTATTCAAAAAGACTTCAGTATAGGGGGTATTCACTAACAAACTTTCATTTTTCCCACAATAAGGTCAAAATCCCCAAAATACTATTTTTCCTATAAATCCTAAACGAAACGATGTCCCACAAATTTGAATACAGCAATGGAAAGCTAAAACCAATAGTAATCGAATGACATAAAGTTTTTATTCAAAAAGACTTCAGTATAGGGGGTATTCACTAACAAACTTTCGCTTTTCCCAAAATAAGGTCAAAATCCCCGAAATACTATTTTTCCTATAAATCCTAAACGAAACGATGTCCCACAAATTTGAATACAGCAATGGAAAGCTAAAACCAATAGTAATCGAATGACATATAGTTTTTATTCAAAAAGACTTCAGTATAGGGGGTATTCACTAACAAACTTTCATTTTTCCCACAATAAGGTCAAAATCCCCAAAATACTATTTTGACTATAACACCTAAACGAAACGATGTCCCACAAATTTGAATACAGCAATGGAAAGCTAAAACCAATAGTAATCGAATGACATATAGTTTTTACTCAAAAAGACTTCAGTATAGGGGTATTCACTAACAAACTTTCGCTTTTCAGAAAAATAACCTAAGCAAAACGAAAAATTCGATCACGGCAATGGAGAGCCTAAAACACAGCAATGGAAAGCTAAAACCAATAGTAATCGAATGACATATAGTTTTTATTCAAAAAGACTTCAGTATAGGGGGTATTCACTAACAAACTTTCGCTTTTCCCAAAATAAGGTCAAAATCCCCAAAATACTATTTTTCCTATAAATCCTAAACGAAACGATGTCCCACAAATTTGAATACAGCAATGGAAAGCTAAAACCAATAGTAATCGAATGACATATAGTTTTTATTCAAAAAGACTTCAGTATAGGGGGTATTCACTAACAAACTTTCATTTTTCCCACAATAAGGTCAAAATCCCCAAAATACAATTTTGCCTATAACACCTAAACGAAACGATGTCCCACAAATTTGAATACAGCAATGGAAAGCTAAAACCAATAGTAATCGAATAACATATAGTTTTTACTCAAAAAGACTTCAGTATAGGGGTATTCACTAACAAACTTTCGCTTTTCAGAAAAATAACCTAAGCAAAACGAAAAATTCGATCACGGCAATGGAGAGCCTAAAACACAGCAATGGAAAGCTAAAACCAATAGTAATCGAATGACATATAGTTTTTATTCAAAAAGACTTCAGTATAGGGGGTATTCACTAGCAAACTTTCGCTTTTCCCAAAATAAGGTCAAAATCCCCAAAATACTATTTTTCCTATAAATCCTAAACGAAACGATGTCCCACAAATTTGAATACAGCAATGGAAAGCTAAAACCAATAGTAATCGAATGACATAGAGTTTTTATTCAAAAAGACATCAGTATAGGGGGTATTCACTAACAAACTTTCGCTTTTCCCAAAATAAGGTCAAAATCCCCAAAATACTATTTTTCCTATAAATCCTAAACGAAACGATGTCCCACAAATTTGAATACAGCAATGGAAAGCTAAAACCAATAGTAATCGAATGACATATAGTTTTTATTCAAAAAGACTTCAGTATAGGGGGTATTCACTAACAAACTTTCATTTTTCCCACAATAAGGTCAAAATCCCCAAAATACTATTTTGCCTATAACACCTAAACGAAACGATGTCCCACAAATTTGAATACAGCAATGGAAAGCTAAAACCAATAGTAATCGAATAACATATAGTTTTTACTCAAAAAGACTTCAGTATAGGGGTATTCACTAACAAACTTTCGCTTTTCAGAAAAATAACCTAAGCAAAACGAAAAATTCGATCACGGCAATGGAGAGCCTAAAACACAGCAATGGAAAGCTAAAACCAATAGTAATCGAATGACATATAGTTTTTATTCAAAAAGACTTCAGTATAGGGGGTATTCACTAACAAACTTTCATTTTTCCCACAATAAGGTCAAAATCCCCAATATACTATTTTTCCTATAAATCCTAAACGAAACGATGTCCCACAAATTTGAATACAGCAATGGAAAGCTAAAACCAATAGTAATCGAATGACATAGAGTTTTTATTCAAAAAGACTTCAGTATAGGGGGTATTCACTAACAAACTTTCATTTTTCCCACAATAAGGTCAAAATCCCCAAAATACTATTTTTCCTATAAATCCTAAACGAAACGATGTCCCACAAATTTGAATACAGCAATGGAAAGCTAAAACCAATAGTAATCGAATGACATAGAGTTTTTATTCAAAAAGACATCAGTATAGGGGGTATTCACTAACAAACTTTCGCTTTTCCCAAAATAAGGTCAAAATCCCCAAAATACTATTTTTCCTATAAATCCTAAACGAAACGATGTCCCACAAATTTGAATACAGCAATGGAAAGCTAAAACCAATAGTAATCGAATGACATATAGTTTTTATTCAAAAAGACTTCAGTATAGGGGGTATTCACTAACAAACTTTCATTTTTCCCACAATAAGGTCAAAATCCCCAAAATACAATTTTGCCTATAACACCTAAACGAAACGATGTCCCACAAATTTGAATACAGCAATGGAAAGCTAAAACCAATAGTAATCGAATAACATATAGTTTTTACTCAAAAAGACTTCAGTATAGGGGTATTCACTAACAAACTTTCGCTTTTCAGAAAAATAACCTAAGCAAAACGAAAAATTCGATCACGGCAATGGAGAGCCTAAAACACAGCAATGGAAAGCTAAAACCAATAGTAATCGAATGACATATAGTTTTTATTCAAAAAGACTTCAGTATAGGGGGTATTCACTAGCAAACTTTCGCTTTTCCCAAAATAAGGTCAAAATCCCCAAAATACTATTTTTCCTATAAATCCTAAACGAAACGATGTCCCACAAATTTGAATACAGCAATGGAAAGCTAAAACCAATAGTAATCGAATGACATAGAGTTTTTATTCAAAAAGACTTCAGTATAGGGGGTATTCACTAACAAACTTTCATTTTTCCCACAATAAGGTCAAAATCCCCAAAATACTATTTTTCCTATAAATCCTAAACGAAACGATGTCCCACAAATTTGAATACAGCAATGGAAAGCTAAAACCAATAGTAATCGAATGACATAAAGTTTTTATTCAAAAAGACTTCAGTATAGGGGGTATTCACTAACAAACTTTCGCTTTTCCCAAAATAAGGTCAAAATCCCCGAAATACTATTTTTCCTATAAATCCTAAACGAAACGATGTCCCACAAATTTGAATACAGCAATGGAAAGCTAAAACCAATAGTAATCGAATGACATATAGTTTTTATTCAAAAAGACTTCAGTATAGGGGGTATTCACTAACAAACTTTCATTTTTCCCACAATAAGGTCAAAATCCCCAAAATACTATTTTGACTATAACACCTAAACGAAACGATGTCCCACAAATTTGAATACAGCAATGGAAAGCTAAAACCAATAGTAATCGAATGACATATAGTTTTTACTCAAAAAGACTTCAGTATAGGGGTATTCACTAACAAACTTTCGCTTTTCAGAAAAATAACCTAAGCAAAACGAAAAATTCGATCACGGCAATGGAGAGCCTAAAACACAGCAATGGAAAGCTAAAACCAATAGTAATCGAATGACATATAGTTTTTATTCAAAAAGACTTCAGTATAGGGGGTATTCACTAACAAACTTTCGCTTTTCCCAAAATAAGGTCAAAATCCCCAAAATACTATTTTTCCTATAAATCCTAAACGAAACGATGTCCCACAAATTTGAATACAGCAATGGAAAGCTAAAACCAATAGTAATCGAATGACATAAAGTTTTTATTCAAAAAGACTTCAGTATAGGGGGTATTCACTAACAAACTTTCGCTTTTCCCAAAATAAGGTCAAAATCCCCGAAATACTATTTTTCCTATAAATCCTAAACGAAACGATGTCCCACAAATTTGAATACAGCAATGGAAAGCTAAAACCAATAGTAATCGAATGACATATAGTTTTTATTCAAAAAGACTTCAGTATAGGGGGTATTCACTAACAAACTTTCATTTTTCCCACAATAAGGTCAAAATCCCCAAAATACTATTTTGACTATAACACCTAAACGAAACGATGTCCCACAAATTTGAATACAGCAATGGAAAGCTAAAACCAATAGTAATCGAATGACATATAGTTTTTACTCAAACAGACTTCAGTATAGGGGTATTCACTAACAAACTTTCGCTTTTCAGAAAAATAACCTAAGCAAAACGAAAAATTCGATCACGGCAATGGAGAGCCTAAAACACAGCAATGGAAAGCTAAAACTAATAGTAATCGAATGACATATAGTTTTTATTCAAAAAGACTTCAGTATAGGGGGTATTCACTAGCAAACTTTCGCTTTTCCCAAAATAAGGTCAAAATCCCCAAAATACTATTTTTCCTATAAATCCTAAACGAAACGATGTCCCACAAATTTGAATACAGCAATGGAAAGCTAAAACCAATAGTAATCGAATGACATAGAGTTTTTATTCAAAAAGACTTCAGTATAGGGGGTATTCACTAACAAACTTTCATTTTTCCCACAATAAGGTCAAAATCCCCAAAATACTATTTTTCCTATAAATCCTAAACGAAACGATGTCCCACAAATTTGAATACAGCAATGGAAAGCTAAAACCAATAGTAATCGAATGACATAGAGTTTTTATTCAAAAAGACATCAGTATAGGGGGTATTCACTAACAAACTTTCGCTTTTCCCAAAATAAGGTCAAAATCCCCAAAATACTATTTTTCCTATAAATCCTAAACGAAACGATGTCCCACAAATTTGAATACAGCAATGGAAAGCTAAAACCAATAGTAATCGAATGACATATAGTTTTTATTCAAAAAGACTTCAGTATAGGGGGTATTCACTAACAAACTTTCATTTTTCCCACAATAAGGTCAAAATCCCCAAAATACAATTTTGCCTATAACACCTAAACGAAACGATGTCCCACAAATTTGAATACAGCAATGGAAAGCTAAAACCAATAGTAATCGAATAACATATAGTTTTTACTCAAAAAGACTTCAGTATAGGGGTATTCACTAACAAACTTTCGCTTTTCAGAAAAATAACCTAAGCAAAACGAAAAATTCGATCACGGCAATGGAGAGCCTAAAACACAGCAATGGAAAGCTAAAACCAATAGTAATCGAATGACATATAGTTTTTATTCAAAAAGACTTCAGTATAGGGGGTATTCACTAGCAAACTTTCGCTTTTCCCAAAATAAGGTCAAAATCCCCAAAATACTATTTTTCCTATAAATCCTAAACGAAACGATGTCCCACAAATTTGAATACAGCAATGGAAAGCTAAAACCAATAGTAATCGAATGACATAGAGTTTTTATTCAAAAAGACTTCAGTATAGGGGGTATTCACTAGCAAACTTTCGCTTTTCCCAAAATAAGGTCAAAATCCCCAAAATACTATTTTTCCTATAAATCCTAAACGAAACGATGTCCCACAAATTTGAATACAGCAATGGAAAGCTAAAACCAATAGTAATCGAATGACATAGAGTTTTTATTCAAAAAGACTTCAGTATAGGGGGTATTCACTAACAAACTTTCGCTTTTCCCAAAATAAGGTCAAAATCCCCAAAATACTATTTTTCCTATAAATCCTAAACGAAACGATGTCCCACAAATTTGAATACAGCAATGGAAAGCTAAAACCAATAGTAATCGAATGACATAAAGTTTTTATTCAAAAAGACTTCAGTATAGGGGGTATTCACTAACAAACTTTCGCTTTTCCCAAAATAAGGTCAAAATCCCCGAAATACTATTTTTCCTATAAATCCTAAACGAAACGATGTCCCACAAATTTGAATACAGCAATGGAAAGCTAAAACCAATAGTAATCGAATGACATATAGTTTTTATTCAAAAAGACTTCAGTATAGGGGGTATTCACTAACAAACTTTCATTTTTCCCACAATAAGGTCAAAATCCCCAAAATACTATTTTGACTATAACACCTAAACGAAACGATGTCCCACAAATTTGAATACAGCAATGGAAAGCTAAAACCAATAGTAATCGAATAACATATAGTTTTTACTCAAAAAGACTTCAGTATAGGGGTATTCACTAACAAACTTTCGCTTTTCAGAAAAATAACCTAAGCAAAACGAAAAATTCGATCACGGCAATGGAGAGCCTAAAACACAGCAATGGAAAGCTAAAACCAATAGTAATCGAATGACATATAGTTTTTATTCAAAAAGACTTCAGTATAGGGGGTATTCACTAACAAACTTTCATTTTTCCCACAATAAGGTCAAAATCCCCAATATACTATTTTTCCTATAAATCCTAAACGAAACGATGTCCCACAAATTTGAATACAGCAATGGAAAGCTAAAACCAATAGTAATCGAATGACATAGAGTTTTTATTCAAAAAGACATCAGTATAGGGGGTATTCACTAACAAACTTTCGCTTTTCCCAAAATAAGGTCAAAATCCCCAAAATACTATTTTTCCTATAAATCCTAAACGAAACGATGTCCCACAAATTTGAATACAGCAATGGAAAGCTAAAACCAATAGTAATCGAATGACATATAGTTTTTATTCAAAAAGACTTCAGTATAGGGGGTATTCACTAACAAACTTTCATTTTTCCCCCAATAAGGTCAAAATCCCCAAAATACTATTTTGCCTATAACACCTAAACGAAACGATGTCCCACAAATTTGAATACAGCAATGGAAAGCTAAAACCAATAGTAATCGAATGACATAGAGTTTTTATTCAAAAAGACTTCAGTATAGGGGGTATTCACTAACAAATTTTCGCTTTTCCCAAAATAAGGTCAAAATCCCCAAAATACTATTTTTCCTATAAATCCTAAACGAAACGATGTCCCACAAATTTGAATACAGCAATGGAAAGCTAAAACCAATAGTAATCGAATGACATAAAGTTTTTATTCAAAAAGACTTCAGTATATGGGGTATTCACTAGCAAACTTTCGCTTTTCCCAAAATAAGGTCAAAATCCCCAAAATACTATTTTTCCTATAAATCCTAAACGAAACGATGTCCCACAAATTTGAATACAGCAATGGAAAGCTAAAACCAATAGTAATCGAATGACATAGAGTTTTTATTCAAAAAGACTTCAGTATAGGGGGTATTCACTAACAAACTTTCGCTTTTCCCAAAATAAGGTCAAAATCCCCGAAATACTATTTTTCCTATAAATCCTAAACGAAACGATGTCCCACAAATTTGAATACAGCAATGGAAAGCTAAAACCAATAGTAATCGAATGACATAAAGTTTTTATTCAAAAAGACTTCAGTATAGGGGGTATTCACTAACAAACTTTCGCTTTTCCCAAAATAAGGTCAAAATCCCCGAAATACTATTTTTCCTATAAATCCTAAACGAAACGATGTCCCACAAATTTGAATACAGCAATGGAAAGCTAAAACCAATAGTAATCGAATGACATATAGTTTTTATTCAAAAAGACTTCAGTATAGGGGGTATTCACTAACAAACTTTCATTTTTCCCACAATAAGGTCAAAATCCCCAAAATACTATTTTGACTATAACACCTAAACGAAACGATGTCCCACAAATTTGAATACAGCAATGGAAAGCTAAAACCAATAGTAATCGAATGACATATAGTTTTTACTCAAAAAGACTTCAGTATAGGGGTATTCACTAACAAACTTTCGCTTTTCAGAAAAATAACCTAAGCAAAACGAAAAATTCGATCACGGCAATGGAGAGCCTAAAACACAGCAATGGGAAGCTAAAACCAATAGTAATCGAATGACATATAGTTTTTATTCAAAAAGACTTCAGTATAGGGGGTATTCACTAGCAAACTTTCGCTTTTCCCAAAATAAGGTCAAAATCCCCAAAATACTATTTTTCCTATAAATCCTAAACGAAACGATGTCCCACAAATTTGAATACAGCAATGGAAAGGTAAAACCAATAGTAATCGAATGACATAAAGTTTTTATTCAAAAAGACTTCAGTATAGGGGGTATTCACTAGCAAACTTTCGCTTTTCCCAAAATAAGGTCAAAATCCCCAAAATACTATTTTTCCTATAAATCCTAAACGAAACGATGTCCCACAAATTTGAATACAGCAATGGAAAGCTAAAACAAATAGTAATCGAATGACATAGAGTTTTTATTCAAAAAGACTTCAGTATAGGGGGTATTCACTAACAAACTTTCGCTTTTCCCAAAATAAGGTCAAAATCCCCAAAATACTATTTTTCCTATAAATCCTAAACGAAACGATGTCCCACAAATTTGAATACAGCAATGGAAAGCTAAAACCAATAGTAATCGAATGACATAAAGTTTTTATTCAAAAAGACTTCAGTATAGGGGGTATTCACTAGCAAACTTTCGCTTTTCCCAAAATAAGGTCAAAATCCCCGAAATACTATTTTTCCTATAAATCCTAAACGAAACGATGTCCCACAAATTTGAATACAGCAATGGAAAGCTAAAACCAATAGTAATCCAATGACATATAGTTTTTATTCAAAAAGACTTCAGTATAGGGGGTATTCACTAACAAACTTTCATTTTTCCCACAATAAGGTCAAAATCCCCAAAATACTATTTTGACTATAACACCTAAACGAAACGATGTCCCACAAATTTGAATACAGCAATGGAAAGCTAAAACCAATAGTAATCGAATGACATATAGTTTTTACTCAAAAAGACTTCAGTATAGGGGGTATTCACTAGCAAACTTTCGCTTTTCCCAAAATAAGGTCAAAATCCCCAAAATACTATTTTCCTATAAATCCTAAACGAAACGATGCCCCACAAATTTGAATACAGCAATGGAAAGCTAAAACCAATAGTAATCCAATGACATATAGTTTTTATTCAAAAAGACTTCAGTATAGGGGGTATTCACTAGCAAACTTTCGCTTTTCCCAAAATAAGGTCAAAATCCCCAAAATACTATTTTTCCTATAAATCCTAAACGAAACGATGCCCCACAAATTTGAATACAGCAATGGAAAGCTAAAACCAATAGTAATCGAATGACATAAAGTTTTTATTCAAAAAGACTTCAGTATAGGGGGTATTCACTAGCAAACTTTCGCTTTTCCCAAAATGAGGTCAAAATCCCCGAAATACTATTTTTCCTATAAATCCTAAACGAAACGATGTCCCACAAATTTGAATACAGCAATGGAAAGCTAAAACCAATAGTAATCGAATGACATATAGTTTTTATTCAAAAAGACTTCAGTATAGGGGGTATTCACTAACAAACTTTCATTTTTCCCACAATAAGGTCAAAATCCCCAAAATACTATTTTGCCTATAACACCTAAACGAAACGATGTCCCACATACTATTTTTCCTATAAATCCTAAACGAAACGATGTCCCACAAATTTGAATACAGCAATGGAAAGCTAAAACCAATAGTAATCGAATGACATATAGTTTTTACTCAAAAAGACTTCAGTATAGGGGTATTCACTAACAAATTTTCGCTTTTCAGAAAAATAACCTAAGCAAAACGAAAAATTCGATCACGGCAATGGAGAGCCTAAAACACAGCAATGGAAAGCTAAAACCAATAGTAATCGAATGACATATAGTTTTTATTCAAAAAGACTTCAGTATAGGGGGTATTCACTAACAAACTTTCATTTTTCCCACAATAAGGTCAAAATCCCCAAAATACTATTTTTCCTATAAATCCTAAACGAAACGATGTCCCACAAATTTGAATACAGCAATGGAAAGCTAAAACCAATAGTAATCGAATGACATAGAGTTTTTATTCAAAAAGACATCAGTATAGGGGGTATTCACTAACAAACTTTCGCTTTTCCCAAAATAAGGTCAAAATCCCCAAAATACTATTTTTCCTATAAATCCTAAACGAAACGATGTCCCACAAATTTGAATACAGCAATGGAAAGCTAAAACCAATAGTAATCGAATGACATATAGTTTTTATTCAAAAAGACTTCAGTATAGGGGGTATTCACTAACAAACTTTCATTTTTCCCACAATAAGGTCAAAATCCCCAAAATACTATTTTGCCTATAACACCTAAACGAAACGATGTCCCACAAATTTGAATACAGCAATGGAAAGCTAAAACCAATAGTAATCGAATAACATATAGTTTTTACTCAAAAAGACTTCAGTATAGGGGTATTCACTAACAAACTTTCGCTTTTCAGAAAAATAACCTAAGCAAAACGAAAAATTCGATCACGGCAATGGAGAGCCTAAAACACAGCAATGGAAAGCTAAAACCAATAGTAATCGAATGACATAGAGTTTTTATTCAAAAAGACTTCAGTATAGGGGGTATTCACTAACAAACTTTCATTTTTCCCACAATAAGGTCAAAATCCCCAAAATACTATTTTTCCTATAAATCCTAAACGAAACGATGTCCCACAAATTTGAATACAGCAATGGAAAGCTAAAACCAATAGTAATCGAATGACATAGAGTTTTTATTCAAAAAGACATCAGTATAGGGGGTATTCACTAACAAACTTTTGCTTTTCCCAAAATAAGGTCAAAATCCCCAAAATACTATTTTTCCTATAAATCCTAAACGAAACGATGTCCCACAAATTTGAATACAGCAATGGAAAGCTAAAACCAATAGTAATCGAATGACATATAGTTTTTATTCAAAAAGACTTCAGTATAGGGGGTATTCACTAACAAACTTTCATTTTTCCCACAAAAAGGTCAAAATCCCCAAAATACTATTTTGCCTATAACACCTAAACGAAACGATGTCCCACAAATTTGAATACAGCAATAGAAAGCTAAAACCAATAGTAATCGAATGACATATAGTTTTTACTCAAAAAGACTTCAGTATAGGGGTATTCACTAACAAACTTTCGCTTTTCAGAAAAATAACCTAAGCAAAACGAAAAATTCGATCACGGCAATGGAGAGCCTAAAACACAGCAATGGAAAGCTAAAACCAATAGTAATCGAATGACATATAGCTTTTATTCAAAAACACTTCAGTATAGGGGGTATTCACTAGCAAACTTTCGCTTTTCCCAAAATAAGGTCAAAATCCCCAAAATACTATTTTTCCTATAAATCCCAAACGAAACGATGTCCCACAAATTTGAATACAGCAATGGAAAGCTAAAACCAATAGTAATCGAATGACATAGAGTTTTTATTCAAAAAGACTTCAGTATAGGGGGTATTCACTAACAAACTTTCGCTTTTCCCAAAATAAGGTCAAAATCCCCAAAATACTCTTTTTCCTATAAATCCTAAACGAAACGATGTCCCACAAATTTGAATACAGCAATGGAAAGCTAAAACCAATAGTAATCGAATGACATAAAGTTTTTATTCAAAAAGACTTCAGTATAGGGGGTATTCACTAGCAAACTTTCGCTTTTCCCAAAATAAGGTCAAAATCCCCGAAATACTATTTTTCCTATAAATCCTAAACGAAACGATGTCCCACAAATTTGAATACAGCAATGGAAAGCTAAAACCAATAGTAATCCAATGACATATAGTTTTTATTCAAAAAGACTTCAGTATAGGGGGTATTCACTAACAAACTTTCATTTTTCCCACAATAAGGTCAAAATCCCCAAAATACTATTTTGACTATAACACCTAAACGAAACGATGTCCCACAAATTTGAATACAGCAATGGAAAGCTAAAACCAATAGTAATCGAATGACATATAGTTTTTATTCAAAAAGACTTCAGTATAGGGGGTATTCACTAGCAAACTTTCGCTTTTCCCAAAATAAGGTCAAAATCCCCAAAATACTATTTTCCTATAAATCCTAAACGAAACGATGCCCCACAAATTTGAATACAGCAATGGAAAGCTAAAACCAATAGTAATCCAATGACATATAGTTTTTATTCAAAAAGACTTCAGTATAGGGGGTATTCACTAGCAAACTTTCGCTTTTCCCAAAATAAGGTCAAAATCCCCAAAATACTATTTTTCCTATAAATCCTAAACGAAACGATGCCCCACAAATTTGAATACAGCAGTGGAAAGCTAAAACCAATAGTAATCGAATGACATAAAGTTTTTATTCAAAAAGACTTCAGTATAGGGGGTATTCACTAACAAACTTTCGCTTTTCCCAAAATGAGGTCAAAATCCCCGAAATACTATTTTTCCTATAAATCCTAAACGAAACGATGTCCCACAAATTTGAATACAGCAATGGAAAGCTAAAACCAATAGTAATCGAATGACATATAGTTTTTATTCAAAAAGACTTCAGTATAGGGGGTATTCACTAACAAACTTTCATTTTTCCCACAATAAGGTCAAAATCCCCAAAATACTATTTTGCCTATAACACCTAAACGAAACGATGTCCCACAAATTTGAATACAGCAATGGAAAGCTAAAACCAATAGTAATCGAATAACATATAGTTTTTACTCAAAAAGACTTCAGTATAGGGGTATTCACTAACAAACTTTCGCTTTTCAGAAAAATAACCTAAGCAAAACGAAAAATTCGATCACGGCAATGGAGAGCCTAAAACACAGCAATGGAAAGCTAAAACCAATAGTAATCGAATGACATATAGTTTTTATTCAAAAAGACTTCAGTATAGGGGGTATTCACTAACAAACTTTCGCTTTTCCCAAAATAAGGTCAAAATCCCCAAAATACTATTTTTCCTATAAATCCTAAACGAAACGATGTCCCACAAATTTGAATACAGCAATGGAAAGCTAAAACCAATAGTAATCGAATGACATATAGTTTTTATTCAAAAAGACTTCAGTATAGGGGGTATTCACTAACAAACTTTCATTTTTCCCACAATAAGGTCAAAATCCCCAAAATACTATTTTGCCTATAACACCTAAACGAAACGATGTCCCACAAATTTGAATACAGCAATGGAAAGCTAAAACCAATAGTAATCGAATAACATATAGTTTTTACTCAAAAAGACTTCAGTATAGGGGTATTCACTAACAAACTTTCGCTTTTCAGAAAAATAACCTAAGCAAAACGAAAAATTCGATCACGGCAATGGAGAGCCTAAAACACAGCAATGGAAAGCTAAAACCAATAGTAATCGAATGACATAGAGTTTTTATTCAAAAAGACTTCAGTATAGGGGGTATTCACTAACAAACTTTCATTTTTCCCACAATAAGGTCAAAATCCCCAAAATACTATTTTTCCTATAAATCCTAAACGAAACGATGTCCCACAAATTTGAATACAGCAATGGAAAGCTAAAACCAATAGTAATCGAATGACATATAGTTTTTACTCAAAAAGACTTCAGTATAGGGGTATTCACTAACAAATTTTCGCTTTTCAGAAAAATAACCTAAGCAAAACGAAAAATTCGATCACGGCAATGGAGAGCCTAAAACACAGCAATGGAAAGCTAAAACCAATAGTAATCGAATGACATATAGTTTTTATTCAAAAAGACTTCAGTATAGGGGGTATTCACTAACAAACTTTCGCTTTTCCCAAAATAAGGTCAAAATCCCCAAAATACTATTTTTCCTATAAATCCTAAACGAAACGATGTCCCACAAATTTGAATACAGCAATGGAAAGCTAAAACCAATAGTAATCGAATGACATATAGTTTTTATTCAAAAAGACTTCAGTATAGGGGGTATTCACTAACAAACTTTCATTTTTCCCACAATAAGGTCAAAATCCCCAAAATACTATTTTGCCTATAACACCTAAACGAAACGATGTCCCACAAATTTGAATACAGCAATGGAAAGCTAAAACCAATAGTAATCGAATAACATATAGTTTTTACTCAAAAAGACTTCAGTATAGGGGTATTCACTAACAAACTTTCGCTTTTCAGAAAAATAACCTAAGCAAAACGAAAAATTCGATCACGGCAATGGAGAGCCTAAAACACAGCAATGGAAAGCTAAAACCAATAGTAATCGAATGACATAGAGTTTTTATTCAAAAAGACTTCAGTATAGGGGGTATTCACTAACAAACTTTCATTTTTCCCACAATAAGGTCAAAATCCCCAAAATACTATTTTTCCTATAAATCCTAAACGAAACGATGTCCCACAAATTTGAATACAGCAATGGAAAGCTAAAACCAATAGTAATCGAATGACATAGAGTTTTTATTCAAAAAGACATCAGTATAGGGGGTATTCACTAACAAACTTTTGCTTTTCCCAAAATAAGGTCAAAATCCCCAAAATACTATTTTTCCTATAAATCCTAAACGAAACGATGTCCCACAAATTTGAATACAGCAATGGAAAGCTAAAACCAATAGTAATCGAATGACATATAGTTTTTATTCAAAAAGACTTCAGTATAGGGGGTATTCACTAACAAACTTTCATTTTTCCCACAAAAAGGTCAAAATCCCCAAAATACTATTTTGCCTATAACACCTAAACGAAACGATGTCCCACAAATTTGAATACAGCAATAGAAAGCTAAAACCAATAGTAATCGAATGACATATAGTTTTTACTCAAAAAGACTTCAGTATAGGGGTATTCACTAACAAACTTTCGCTTTTCAGAAAAATAACCTAAGCAAAACGAAAAATTCGATCACGGCAATGGAGAGCCTAAAACACAGCAATGGAAAGCTAAAACCAATAGTAATCGAATGACATATAGTTTTTATTCAAAAAGACTTCAGTATAGGGGGTATTCACTAGCAAACTTTCGCTTTTCCCAAAATAAGGTCAAAATCCCCAAAATACTATTTTTCCTATAAATCCCAAACGAAACGATGTCCCACAAATTTGAATACAGCAATGGAAAGCTAAAACCAATAGTAATCGAATGACATAGAGTTTTTATTCAAAAAGACTTCAGTATAGGGGGTATTCACTAACAAACTTTCATTTTTCCCACAATAAGGTCAAAATCCCCAAAATACTATTTTTCCTATAAATCCTAAACGAAACGATGTCCCACAAATTTGAATACAGCAATGGAAAGCTAAAACCAATAGTAATCGAATGACATAGAGTTTTTATTCAAAAAGACATCAGTATAGGGGGTATTCACTAACAAACTTTCGCTTTTCCCAAAATAAGGTCAAAATCCCCAAAATACTATTTTTCCTATAAATCCTAAACGAAACGATGTCCCACAAATTTGAATACAGCAATGGAAAGCTAAAACCAATAGTAATCGAATGACATATAGTTTTTATTCAAAAAGACTTCAGTATAGGGGGTATTCACTAACAAACTTTCATTTTTCCCACAATAAGGTCAAAATCCCCAAAATACTATTTTGCCTATAACACCTAAACGAAACGATGTCCCACAAATTTGAATACAGCAATGGAAAGCTAAAACCAATAGTAATCGAATAACATATAGTTTTTACTCAAAAAGACTTCAGTATAGGGGTATTCACTAACAAACTTTCGCTTTTCAGAAAAATAACCTAAGCAAAACGAAAAATTCGATCACGGCAATGGAGAGCCTAAAACACAGCAATGGAAAGCTAAAACCAATAGTAATCGAATGACATGGAGTTTTTATTCAAAAAGACTTCAGTATAGGGGGTATTCACTAGCAAACTTTCGCTTTTCCCAAAATAAGGTCAAAATCCCCAAAATACTATTTTTCCTATAAATCCTAAACGAAACGATGTCCCACAAATTTGAATACAGCAATGGAAAGGTAAAACCAATAGTAATCGAATGACATAAAGTTTTTATTCAAAAAGACTTCAGTATAGGGGGTATTCACTAGCAAACTTTCGCTTTTCCCAAAATAAGGTCAAAATCCCCAAAATACTATTTTTCCTATAAATCCTAAACGAAACGATGTCTCACAAATTTGAATACAGCAATGGAAAGCTAAAACCAATAGTAATCGAATGACATATAGTTTTTATTCAAAAAGACTTCAGTATAGGGGGTATTCACTAACAAACTTTCATTTTTCCCACAATAAGGTCAAAATCCCCAAAATACTATTTTGACTATAACACCTAAACGAAACGATGTCCCACAAATTTGAATACAGCAATGGAAAGCTAAAACCAATAGTAATCGAATGACATATAGTTTTTACTCAAAAAGACTTCAGTATAGGGGTATTCACTAACAAACTTTCGCTTTTCAGAAAAATAACCTAAGCAAAACGAAAAATTCGATCACGGCAATGGAGAGCCTAAAACACAGCAATGGAAAGCTAAAACCAATAGTAATCGAATGACATATAGTTTTTATTCAAAAAGACTTCAGTATAGGGGGTATTCACTAGCAAACTTTCGCTTTTCCCAAAATAAGGTCAAAATCCCCAAAATACTATTTTTCCTATAAATCCTAAACGAAACGATGTCCAACAAATTTGAATACAGCAATGGAAAGCTAAAACCAATAGTAATCGAATGACATAAAGTTTTTATTCAAAAAGACTTCAGTATAGGGGGTATTCACTAGCAAACTTTCGCTTTTCCCAAAATAAGGTCAAAATCCCCGAAATACTATTTTTCCTATAAATCCTAAACGAAACGATGTCCCACAAATTTGAATACAGCAATGGAAAGCTAAAACCAATAGTAATCGAATGACATATAGTTTTTATTCAAAAAGACTTCAGTATAGGGGGTATTCACTAACAAACTTTCATTTTTCCCACAATAAGGTCAAAATCCCCAAAATACTATTTTGCCTATAAATCCTAAACGAAACGATGTCCCACAAATTTGAATACAGCAATGGAAAGCTAAAACCAATAGTAATCGAATGACATAGAGTTTTTATTCAAAAAGACATCAGTATAGGGGGTATTCACTAACAAATTTTCGCTTTTCCCAAAATAAGGTCAAAATCCCCAAAATACTATTTTTCCTATAAATCCTAAACGAAACGATGTCCCACAAATTTGAATACAGCAATGGAAAGCTAAAACCAATAGTAATCGAATGACATAGAGTTTTTATTCAAAAAGACATCAGTATAGGGGGTATTCACTAACAAATTTTCGCTTTTCCCAAAATAAGGTCAAAATCCCCAAAATACTATTTTTCCTATAAATCCTAAACGAAACGATGTCCCACAAATTTGAATACAGCAATGGAAAGCTAAAACCAATAGTAATCGAATGACATATAGTTTTTATTCAAAAAGACTTCAGTATAGGGGGTATTCACTAACAAACTTTCATTTTTCCCACAATAAGGTCAAAATCCCCAAAATACTATTTTGACTATAACACCTAAACGAAACGATGTCCCACAAATTTGAATACAGCAATGGAAAGCTAAAACCAATAGTAATCGAATGACATATAGTTTTTACTCAAAAAGACTTCAGTATAGGGGTATTCACTAACAAACTTTCGCTTTTCAGAAAAATAACCTAAGCAAAACGAAAAATTCGATCACGGCAATGGAGAGCCTAAAACACAGCAATGGAAAGCTAAAACCAATAGTAATCGAATGACATATAGTTTTTATTCAAAAAGACTTCAGTATAGGGGGTATTCACTAACAAACTTTCATTTTTCCCACAATAAGGTCAAAATCCCCAAAATACTATTTTGCCTATAAATCCTAAACGAAACGATGTCCCACAAATTTGAATACAGCAATGGAAAGCTAAAACCAACAGTAATCGAATGACATAAAGTTTTTATTCAAAAAGGCTTCAGTATAGGGGGTATTCACTAGCAAACTTTCGCTTTTCCCAAAATAAGGTCAAAATCCCCGAAATACTATTTTTCCTATAAATCCTAAACGAAACGATGTCCCACAAATTTGAATACAGCAATGGAAAGCTAAAACCAATAGTAATCGAATGACATATAGTTTTTATTCAAAAAGACTTCAGTATAGGAAGTATTCACTAACAAACTTTCATTTTTCCCACAATAAGGTCAAAATCCCCAAAATACTATTTTGCCTATAAATCCTAAACGAAACGATGTCCCACAAATTTGAATACAGCAATGGAAAGCTAAAACCAATAGTAATCGAATGACATAGAGTTTTTATTCAAAAAGACATCAGTATAGGGGGTATTCACTAACAAATTTTCGCTTTTCCCAAAATAAGGTCAAAATCCCCAAAATACTATTTTTCCTATAAATCCTAAACGAAACGATGTCCCACAAATTTGAATACCGCAATGGAAAGCTAAAACCAATAGTAGTCGAATGACATAGAGTTTTTATTCAAAAAGACATCAGTATAGGGGGTATTCACTAACAAACTTTCATTTTTCCCACAATAAGGTCAAAATCCCCAAAATACTATTTTGACTATAACACCTAAACGAAACGATGTCCCACAAATTTGAATACAGCAATGGAAAGCTAAAACCAATAGTAATCGAATGACATATAGTTTTTACTCAAAAAGACTTCAGTATAGGGGTATTCACTAACAAACTTTCGCTTTTCAGAAAAATAACCTAAGCAAAACGAAAAATTCGATCACGGCAATGGAGAGCCTAAAACACAGCAATGGAAAGCTAAAACCAATAGTAATCGAATGACATATAGTTTTTATTCAAAAAGACTTCAGTATAGGGGGTATTCACTAGCAAACTTTCGCTTTTCCCAAAATAAGGTCAAAATCCCCAAAATACTATTTTTCCTATAAATCCTAAACGAAACGATGTCCCACAAATTTGAATACAGCAATGGAAAGGTAAAACCAATAGTAATCGAATGACATAAAGTTTTTATTCAAAAAGACTTCAGTATAGGGGGTATTCACTAGCAAACTTTCGCTTTTCCCAAAATAAGGTCAAAATCCCCAAAATACTATTTTTCCTATAAATCCTAAACGAAACGATGTCTCACAAATTTGAATACAGCAATGGAAAGCTAAAACCAATAGTAATCGAATGACATATAGTTTTTATTCAAAAAGACTTCAGTATAGGGGGTATTCACTAACAAACTTTCATTTTTCCCACAATAAGGTCAAAATCCCCAAAATACTATTTTGACTATAACACCTAAACGAAACGATGTCCCACAAATTTGAATACAGCAATGGAAAGCTAAAACCAATAGTAATCGAATGACATATAGTTTTTACTCAAAAAGACTTCAGTATAGGGGTATTCACTAACAAACTTTCGCTTTTCAGAAAAATAACCTAAGCAAAACGAAAAATTCGATCACGGCAATGGAGAGCCTAAAACACAGCAATGGAAAGCTAAAACCAATAGTAATCGAATGACATATAGTTTTTATTCAAAAAGACTTCAGTATAGGGGGTATTCACTAGCAAACTTTCGCTTTTCCCAAAATAAGGTCAAAATCCCCAAAATACTATTTTTCCTATAAATCCTAAACGAAACGATGTCCCACAAATTTGAATACAGCAATGGAAAGGTAAAACCAATAGTAATCGAATGACATAAAGTTTTTATTCAAAAAGACTTCAGTATAGGGGGTATTCACTAGCAAACTTTCGCTTTTCCCAAAATAAGGTCAAAATCCCCAAAATACTATTTTTCCTATAAATCCTAAACGAAACGATGTCTCACAAATTTGAATACAGCAATGGAAAGCTAAAACCAATAGTAATCGAATGACATATAGTTTTTATTCAAAAAGACTTCAGTATAGGGGGTATTCACTAACAAACTTTCATTTTTCCCACAATAAGGTCAAAATCCCCAAAATACTATTTTGACTATAACACCTAAACGAAACGATGTCCCACAAATTTGAATACAGCAATGGAAAGCTAAAACCAATAGTAATCGAATGACATATAGTTTTTACTCAAAAAGACTTCAGTATAGGGGTATTCACTAACAAACTTTCGCTTTTCAGAAAAATAACCTAAGCAAAACGAAAAATTCGATCACGGCAATGGAGAGCCTAAAACACAGCAATGGAAAGCTAAAACCAATAGTAATCGAATGACATATAGTTTTTATTCAAAAAGACTTCAGTATAGGGGGTATTCACTAGCAAACTTTCGCTTTTCCCAAAATAAGGTCAAAATCCCCAAAATACTATTTTTCCTATAAATCCTAAACGAAACGATGTCCAACAAATTTGAATACAGCAATGGAAAGCTAAAACCAATAGTAATCGAATGACATAAAGTTTTTATTCAAAAAGACTTCAGTATAGGGGGTATTCACTAGCAAACTTTCGCTTTTCCCAAAATAAGGTCAAAATCCCCGAAATACTATTTTTCCTATAAATCCTAAACGAAACGATGTCCCACAAATTTGAATACAGCAATGGAAAGCTAAAACCAATAGTAATCGAATGACATATAGTTTTTATTCAAAAAGACTTCAGTATAGGGGGTATTCACTAACAAACTTTCATTTTTCCCACAATAAGGTCAAAATCCCCAAAATACTATTTTGCCTATAAATCCTAAACGAAACGATGTCCCACAAATTTGAATACAGCAATGGAAAGCTAAAACCAATAGTAATCGAATGACATAGAGTTTTTATTCAAAAAGACATCAGTATAGGGGGTATTCACTAACAAATTTTCGCTTTTCCCAAAATAAGGTCAAAATCCCCAAAATACTATTTTTCCTATAAATCCTAA
This sequence comes from Phania funesta, assembly GCA_963932375.1. NCBI lineage: Eukaryota > Metazoa > Arthropoda > Insecta > Diptera > Tachinidae > Phania > Phania funesta. The sequence goes on from OZ010654.1 coordinate 47,155,074, forward strand.
ACGAAACGATGTCCCACAAATTTGAATACCGCAATGGAAAGCTAAAACCAATAGTAGTCGAATGACATAGAGTTTTTATTCAAAAAGACATCAGTATAGGGGGTATTCACTAACAAACTTTCATTTTTCCCACAATAAGGTCAAAATCCCCAAAATACTATTTTGACTATAACACCTAAACGAAACGATGTCCCACAAATTTGAATACAGCAATGGAAAGCTAAAACCAATAGTAATCGAATGACATATAGTTTTTACTCAAAAAGACTTCAGTATAGGGGTATTCACTAACAAACTTTCGCTTTTCAGAAAAATAACCTAAGCAAAACGAAAAATTCGATCACGGCAATGGAGAGCCTAAAACACAGCAATGGAAAGCTAAAACCAATAGTAATCGAATGACATATAGTTTTTATTCAAAAAGACTTCAGTATAGGGGGTATTCACTAGCAAACTTTCGCTTTTCCCAAAATAAGGTCAAAATCCCCAAAATACTATTTTTCCTATAAATCCTAAACGAAACGATGTCCCACAAATTTGAATACAGCAATGGAAAGGTAAAACCAATAGTAATCGAATGACATAAAGTTTTTATTCAAAAAGACTTCAGTATAGGGGGTATTCACTAGCAAACTTTCGCTTTTCCCAAAATAAGGTCAAAATCCCCAAAATACTATTTTTCCTATAAATCCTAAACGAAACGATGTCTCACAAATTTGAATACAGCAATGGAAAGCTAAAACCAATAGTAATCGAATGACATATAGTTTTTATTCAAAAAGACTTCAGTATAGGGGGTATTCACTAACAAACTTTCATTTTTCCCACAATAAGGTCAAAATCCCCAAAATACTATTTTGACTATAACACCTAAACGAAACGATGTCCCACAAATTTGAATACAGCAATGGAAAGCTAAAACCAATAGTAATCGAATGACATATAGTTTTTACTCAAAAAGACTTCAGTATAGGGGTATTCACTAACAAACTTTCGCTTTTCAGAAAAATAACCTAAGCAAAACGAAAAATTCGATCACGGCAATGGAGAGCCTAAAACACAGCAATGGAAAGCTAAAACCAATAGTAATCGAATGACATATAGTTTTTATTCAAAAAGACTTCAGTATAGGGGGTATTCACTAGCAAACTTTCGCTTTTCCCAAAATAAGGTCAAAATCCCCAAAATACTATTTTTCCTATAAATCCTAAACGAAACGATGTCCCACAAATTTGAATACAGCAATGGAAAGGTAAAACCAATAGTAATCGAATGACATAAAGTTTTTATTCAAAAAGACTTCAGTATAGGGGGTATTCACTAGCAAACTTTCGCTTTTCCCAAAATAAGGTCAAAATCCCCAAAATACTATTTTTCCTATAAATCCTAAACGAAACGATGTCTCACAAATTTGAATACAGCAATGGAAAGCTAAAACCAATAGTAATCGAATGACATATAGTTTTTATTCAAAAAGACTTCAGTATAGGGGGTATTCACTAACAAACTTTCATTTTTCCCACAATAAGGTCAAAATCCCCAAAATACTATTTTGACTATAACACCTAAACGAAACGATGTCCCACAAATTTGAATACAGCAATGGAAAGCTAAAACCAATAGTAATCGAATGACATATAGTTTTTACTCAAAAAGACTTCAGTATAGGGGTATTCACTAACAAACTTTCGCTTTTCAGAAAAATAACCTAAGCAAAACGAAAAATTCGATCACGGCAATGGAGAGCCTAAAACACAGCAATGGAAAGCTAAAACCAATAGTAATCGAATGACATATAGTTTTTATTCAAAAAGACTTCAGTATAGGGGGTATTCACTAGCAAACTTTCGCTTTTCCCAAAATAAGGTCAAAATCCCCAAAATACTATTTTTCCTATAAATCCTAAACGAAACGATGTCCAACAAATTTGAATACAGCAATGGAAAGCTAAAACCAATAGTAATCGAATGACATAAAGTTTTTATTCAAAAAGACTTCAGTATAGGGGGTATTCACTAGCAAACTTTCGCTTTTCCCAAAATAAGGTCAAAATCCCCGAAATACTATTTTTCCTATAAATCCTAAACGAAACGATGTCCCACAAATTTGAATACAGCAATGGAAAGCTAAAACCAATAGTAATCGAATGACATATAGTTTTTATTCAAAAAGACTTCAGTATAGGGGGTATTCACTAACAAACTTTCATTTTTCCCACAATAAGGTCAAAATCCCCAAAATACTATTTTGCCTATAAATCCTAAACGAAACGATGTCCCACAAATTTGAATACAGCAATGGAAAGCTAAAACCAATAGTAATCGAATGACATAGAGTTTTTATTCAAAAAGACATCAGTATAGGGGGTATTCACTAACAAATTTTCGCTTTTCCCAAAATAAGGTCAAAATCCCCAAAATACTATTTTTCCTATAAATCCTAAACGAAACGATGTCCCACAAATTTGAATACCGCAATGGAAAGCTAAAACCAATAGTAGTCGAATGACATAGAGTTTTTATTCAAAAAGACATCAGTATAGGGGGTATTCACTAACAAACTTTCATTTTTCCCACAATAAGGTCAAAATCCCCAAAATACTATTTTGACTATAACACCTAAACGAAACGATGTCCCACAAATTTGAATACAGCAATGGAAAGCTAAAACCAATAGTAATCGAATGACATATAGTTTTTACTCAAAAAGACTTCAGTATAGGGGTATTCACTAACAAACTTTCGCTTTTCAGAAAAATAACCTAAGCAAAACGAAAAATTCGATCACGGCAATGGAGAGCCTAAAACACAGCAATGGAAAGCTAAAACCAATAGTAATCGAATGACATATAGTTTTTATTCAAAAAGACTTCAGTATAGGGGGTATTCACTAGCAAACTTTCGCTTTTCCCAAAATAAGGTCAAAATCCCCAAAATACTATTTTTCCTATAAATCCTAAACGAAACGATGTCCCACAAATTTGAATACAGCAATGGAAAGGTAAAACCAATAGTAATCGAATGACATAAAGTTTTTATTCAAAAAGACTTCAGTATAGGGGGTATTCACTAGCAAACTTTCGCTTTTCCCAAAATAAGGTCAAAATCCCCAAAATACTATTTTTCCTATAAATCCTAAACGAAACGATGTCTCACAAATTTGAATACAGCAATGGAAAGCTAAAACCAATAGTAATCGAATGACATATAGTTTTTATTCAAAAAGACTTCAGTATAGGGGGTATTCACTAACAAACTTTCATTTTTCCCACAATAAGGTCAAAATCCCCAAAATACTATTTTGACTATAACACCTAAACGAAACGATGTCCCACAAATTTGAATACAGCAATGGAAAGCTAAAACCAATAGTAATCGAATGACATATAGTTTTTACTCAAAAAGACTTCAGTATAGGGGTATTCACTAACAAACTTTCGCTTTTCAGAAAAATAACCTAAGCAAAACGAAAAATTCGATCACGGCAATGGAGAGCCTAAAACACAGCAATGGAAAGCTAAAACCAATAGTAATCGAATGACATATAGTTTTTATTCAAAAAGACTTCAGTATAGGGGGTATTCACTAGCAAACTTTCGCTTTTCCCAAAATAAGGTCAAAATCCCCAAAATACTATTTTTCCTATAAATCCTAAACGAAACGATGTCCCACAAATTTGAATACAGCAATGGAAAGGTAAAACCAATAGTAATCGAATGACATAAAGTTTTTATTCAAAAAGACTTCAGTATAGGGGGTATTCACTAGCAAACTTTCGCTTTTCCCAAAATAAGGTCAAAATCCCCAAAATACTATTTTTCCTATAAATCCTAAACGAAACGATGTCTCACAAATTTGAATACAGCAATGGAAAGCTAAAACCAATAGTAATCGAATGACATATAGTTTTTATTCAAAAAGACTTCAGTATAGGGGGTATTCACTAACAAACTTTCATTTTTCCCACAATAAGGTCAAAATCCCCAAAATACTATTTTGACTATAACACCTAAACGAAACGATGTCCCACAAATTTGAATACAGCAATGGAAAGCTAAAACCAATAGTAATCGAATGACATATAGTTTTTACTCAAAAAGACTTCAGTATAGGGGTATTCACTAACAAACTTTCGCTTTTCAGAAAAATAACCTAAGCAAAACGAAAAATTCGATCACGGCAATGGAGAGCCTAAAACACAGCAATGGAAAGCTAAAACCAATAGTAATCGAATGACATATAGTTTTTATTCAAAAAGACTTCAGTATAGGGGGTATTCACTAGCAAACTTTCGCTTTTCCCAAAATAAGGTCAAAATCCCCAAAATACTATTTTTCCTATAAATCCTAAACGAAACGATGTCCAACAAATTTGAATACAGCAATGGAAAGCTAAAACCAATAGTAATCGAATGACATAAAGTTTTTATTCAAAAAGACTTCAGTATAGGGGGTATTCACTAGCAAACTTTCGCTTTTCCCAAAATAAGGTCAAAATCCCCGAAATACTATTTTTCCTATAAATCCTAAACGAAACGATGTCCCACAAATTTGAATACAGCAATGGAAAGCTAAAACCAATAGTAATCGAATGACATATAGTTTTTATTCAAAAAGACTTCAGTATAGGGGGTATTCACTAACAAACTTTCATTTTTCCCACAATAAGGTCAAAATCCCCAAAATACTATTTTGCCTATAAATCCTAAACGAAACGATGTCCCACAAATTTGAATACAGCAATGGAAAGCTAAAACCAATAGTAATCGAATGACATAGAGTTTTTATTCAAAAAGACATCAGTATAGGGGGTATTCACTAACAAATTTTCGCTTTTCCCAAAATAAGGTCAAAATCCCCAAAATACTATTTTTCCTATAAATCCTAAACGAAACGATGTCCCACAAATTTGAATACAGCAATGGAAAGCTAAAACCAATAGTAATCGAATGACATAGAGTTTTTATTCAAAAAGACATCAGTATAGGGGGTATTCACTAACAAATTTTCGCTTTTCCCAAAATAAGGTCAAAATCCCCAAAATACTATTTTTCCTATAAATCCTAAACGAAACGATGTCCCACAAATTTGAATACAGCAATGGAAAGCTAAAACCAATAGTAATCGAATGACATATAGTTTTTATTCAAAAAGACTTCAGTATAGGGGGTATTCACTAACAAACTTTCATTTTTCCCACAATAAGGTCAAAATCCCCAAAATACTATTTTGACTATAACACCTAAACGAAACGATGTCCCACAAATTTGAATACAGCAATGGAAAGCTAAAACCAATAGTAATCGAATGACATATAGTTTTTACTCAAAAAGACTTCAGTATAGGGGTATTCACTAACAAACTTTCGCTTTTCAGAAAAATAACCTAAGCAAAACGAAAAATTCGATCACGGCAATGGAGAGCCTAAAACACAGCAATGGAAAGCTAAAACCAATAGTAATCGAATGACATATAGTTTTTATTCAAAAAGACTTCAGTATAGGGGGTATTCACTAGCAAACTTTCGCTTTTCCCAAAATAAGGTCAAAATCCCCAAAATACTATTTTTCCTATAAATCCTAAACGAAACGATGTCCCACAAATTTGAATACAGCAATGGAAAGCTAAAACCAATAGTAATCGAATGACATATAGTTTTTATTCAAAAAGACTTCAGTATAGGGGGTATTCACTAACAAACTTTCATTTTTCCCACAATAAGGTCAAAATCCCCAAAATACTATTTTGCCTATAAATCCTAAACGAAACGATGTCCCACAAATTTGAATACAGCAATGGAAAGCTAAAACCAATAGTAATCGAATGACATAGAGTTTTTATTCAAAAAGACATCAGTATAGGGGGTATTCACTAACAAATTTTCGCTTTTCCCAAAATAAGGTCAAAATCCCCAAAATACTATTTTTCCTATAAATCCTAAACGAAACGATGTCCCACAAATTTGAATACAGCAATGGAAAGCTAAAACCAATAGTAATCGAATGACATAGAGTTTTTATTCAAAAAGACATCAGTATAGGGGGTATTCACTAACAAATTTTCGCTTTTCCCAAAATAAGGTCAAAATCCCCAAAATACTATTTTTCCTATAAATCCTAAACGAAACGATGTCTCACAAATTTGAATACAGCAATGGAAAGCTAAAACCAATAGTAATCGAATGACATATAGTTTTTATTCAAAAAGACTTCAGTATAGGGGGTATTCACTAACAAACTTTCATTTTTCCCACAATAAGGTCAAAATCCCCAAAATACTATTTTGACTATAACACCTAAACGAAACGATGTCCCACAAATTTGAATACAGCAATGGAAAGCTAAAACCAATAGTAATCGAATGACATATAGTTTTTACTCAAAAAGACTTCAGTATAGGGGTATTCACTAACAACCTTTCGCTTTTCAGAAAAATAACCTAAGCAAAACGAAAAATTCGATCACGGCAATGGAGAGCCTAAAACACAGCAATGGAAAGCTAAAACCAATAGTAATCGAATGACATATAGTTTTTATTCAAAAAGACTTCAGTATAGGGGGTATTCACTAGCAAACTTTCGCTTTTCCCAAAATAAGGTCAAAATCCCCAAAATACTATTTTTCCTATAAATCCTAAACGAAACGATGTCCCACAAATTTGAATACAGCAATGGAAAGCTAAAACCAATAGTAATCGAATGACATAAAGTTTTTATTCAAAAAGACTTCAGTATAGGGGGTATTCACTAGCAAACTTTCGCTTTTCCCAAAATAAGGTCAAAATCCCCGAAATACTATTTTTCCTATAAATCCTAAACGAAACGATGTCCCACAAATTTGAATACAGCAATGGAAAGCTAAAACCAATAGTAATCGAATGACTTAAAGTTTTTATTCAAAAAGATTTCAGTATAGGGGGTATTCACTAGCAAACTTTCGCTTTTCCCAAAATAAGGTCAAAATCCCCGAAATACTATTTTTCCTATAAATCCTAAACGAAACGATGTCCCACAAATTTGAATACAGCAATGGAAAGCTAAAACCAATAGTAATCGAATGACATATAGTTTTTATTCAAAAAGACTTCAGTATAGGGGGTATTCACTAACAAATTTTCGCTTTTCCCAAAATAAGGTCAAAATCCCCAAAATACTATTTTTCCTATAAATCCTAAACGAAACGATGTCCCACAAATTTGAATACAGCAATGGAAAGCTAAAACCAATAGTAATCGAATGACATATAGTTTTTATTCAAAAAGACTTCAGTATAGGGGGTATTCACTAACAAACTTTCATTTTTCCCACAATAAGGTCAAAATCCCCAAAATACTATTTTGACTATAACACCTAAACGAAACGATGTCCCACAAATTTGAATACAGCAATGGAAAGCTAAAACCAATAGTAATCGAATGACATATAGTTTTTACTCAAAAAGACTTCAGTATAGGGGTATTCACTAACAAACTTTCGCTTTTCAGAAAAATAACCTAAGCAAAACGAAAAATTCGATCACGGCAATGGAGAGCCTAAAACACAGCAATGGAAAGCTAAAACCAATAGTAATCGAATGACATATAGTTTTTATTCAAAAAGACTTCAGTATAGGGGGTATTCACTAGCAAACTTTCGCTTTTCCCAAAATAAGGTCAAAATCCCCAAAATACTATTTTTCCTATAAATCCTAAACGAAACGATGTCCCACAAATTTGAATACAGCAATGGAAAGCTAAAACCAATAGTAATCGAATGACATATAGTTTTTATTCAAAAAGACTTCAGTATAGGGGGTATTCACTAACAAACTTTCATTTTTCCCACAATAAGGTCAAAATCCCCAAAATACTATTTTGCCTATAAATCCTAAACGAAACGATGTCCCACAAATTTGAATACAGCAATGGAAAGCTAAAACCAATAGTAATCGAATGACATAGAGTTTTTATTCAAAAAGACATCAGTATAGGGGGTATTCACTAACAAATTTTCGCTTTTCCCAAAATAAGGTCAAAATCCCCAAAATACTATTTTTCCTATAAATCCTAAACGAAACGATGTCCCACAAATTTGAATACAGCAATGGAAAGCTAAAACCAATAGTAATCGAATGACATAGAGTTTTTATTCAAAAAGACATCAGTATAGGGGGTATTCACTAACAAATTTTCGCTTTTCCCAAAATAAGGTCAAAATCCCCAAAATACTATTTTTCCTATAAATCCTAAACGAAACGATGTCTCACAAATTTGAATACAGCAATGGAAAGCTAAAACCAATAGTAATCGAATGACATATAGTTTTTATTCAAAAAGACTTCAGTATAGGGGGTATTCACTAACAAACTTTCATTTTTCCCACAATAAGGTCAAAATCCCCAAAATACTATTTTGACTATAACACCTAAACGAAACGATGTCCCACAAATTTGAATACAGCAATGGAAAGCTAAAACCAATAGTAATCGAATGACATATAGTTTTTACTCAAAAAGACTTCAGTATAGGGGTATTCACTAACAAACTTTCGCTTTTCAGAAAAATAACCTAAGCAAAACGAAAAATTCGATCACGGCAATGGAGAGCCTAAAACACAGCAATGGAAAGCTAAAACCAATAGTAATCGAATGACATATAGTTTTTATTCAAAAAGACTTCAGTATAGGGGGTATTCACTAGCAAACTTTCGCTTTTCCCAAAATAAGGTCAAAATCCCCAAAATACTATTTTTCCTATAAATCCTAAACGAAACGATGTCCCACAAATTTGAATACAGCAATGGAAAGCTAAAACCAATAGTAATCGAATGACATAAAGTTTTTATTCAAAAAGACTTCAGTATAGGGGGTATTCACTAGCAAACTTTCGCTTTTCCCAAAATAAGGTCAAAATCCCCGAAATACTATTTTTCCTATAAATCCTAAACGAAACGATGTCCCACAAATTTGAATACAGCAATGGAAAGCTAAAACCAATAGTAATCGAATGACATAAAGTTTTTATTCAAAAAGATTTCAGTATAGGGGGTATTCACTAGCAAACTTTCGCTTTTCCCAAAATAAGGTCAAAATCCCCGAAATACTATTTTTCCTATAAATCCTAAACGAAACGATGTCCCACAAATTTGAATACAGCAATGGAAAGCTAAAACCAATAGTAATCGAATGACATATAGTTTTTATTCAAAAAGACTTCAGTATAGGGGGTATTCACTAACAAACTTTCATTTTTCCCACAATAAGGTCAAAATCCCCAAAATACTATTTTGCCTATAAATCCTAAACGAAACGATGTCCCACAAATTTGAATACAGCAATGGAAAGCTAAAACCAATAGTAATCGAATGACATATAGTTTTTATTCAAAAAGACTTCAGTATAGGGGGTATTCACTAGCAAACTTTTGCTTTTCCCAAAATAAGGTCAAAATCCCCAAAATACAATTTTTCCTATAAATCCTAAACGAAACGATGTCCCACAAATTTGAATACAGCAATGGAAAGCTAAAACCAATAGTAATCGAATGACATAAAGTTTTTATTCAAAAAGACTTCAGTATAGGGGGTATTCACTAGCAAACTTTCGCTTTTCCCAAAATAAGGTCAAAATCCCCGAAATACTATTTTTCCTATAAATCCTAAACGAAACGATGTCCCACAAATTTGAATACAGCAATGGAAAGCTAAAACCAATAGTAATCGAATGACATAAAGTTTTTATTCAAAAAGACTTCAGTATAGGGGGTATTCACTAGCAAACTTTCGCTTTTCCCAAAATAAGGTCAAAATCCCCGAAATACTATTTTTCCTATAAATCCTAAACGAAACGATGTCCCACAAATTTGAATACAGCAATGGAAAGCTAAAACCAATAGTAATCGAATGACATATAGTTTTTATTCAAAAAGACTTCAGTATAGGGGGTATTCACTAACAAACTTTCATTTTTCCCACAATAAGGTCAAAATCCCCAAAATACTATTTTGCCTATAAATCCTAAACGAAACGATGTCCCACAAATTTGAATACAGCAATGGAAAGCTAAAACCAACAGTAATCGAATGACATAAAGTTTTTATTAAAAAAGACTTCAGTATAGGGGGTATTCACTAGCAAACTTTCGCTTTTCCCAAAATAAGGTCAAAATCCCCGAAATACTATTTTTCCTATAAATCCTAAACGAAACGATGTCCCACAAATTTGAATACAGCAATGGAAAGCTAAAACCAATAGTAATCGAATGACATATAGTTTTTATTCAAAAAGACATCAGTATAGGGGGTATTCATTAACAAATTTTCGCTTTTCCCAAAATAAGGTCAAAATCCCCAAAATACTATTTTTCCTATAAATCCTAAACGAAACGATGTCCCACAAATTTGAATACCGCAATGGAAAGCTAAAACCAATAGTAGTCGAATGACATAGAGTTTTTATTCAAAAAGACATCAGTATAGGGGGTATTCACTAACAAACTTTAATTTTTCCCACAATAAGGTCAAAATCCCCAAAATACTATTTTGACTATAACACCTAAACGAAACGATGTCCCACAAATTTGAATACAGCAATGGAAAGCTAAAACCAATAGTAATCGAATGACATATAGTTTTTATTCAAAAAGACTTCAGTATAGGGGGTATTCACTAACAAACTTTCATTTTTCCCACAATAAGGTCAAAATCCCCAAAATACTATTTTGCCTATAAATCCTAAACGAAACGATGTCCCACAAATTTGAATACAGCAATGGAAAGCTAAAACCAACAGTAATCGAATGACATAAAGTTTTTATTAAAAAAGACTTCAGTATAGGGGGTATTCACTAGCAAACTTTCGCTTTTCCCAAAATAAGGTCAAAATCCCCGAAATACTATTTTTCCTATAAATCCTAAACGAAACGATGTCCCACAAATTTGAATACAGCAATGGAAAGCTAAAACCAATAGTAATCGAATGACATATAGTTTTTATTCAAAAAGACATCAGTATAGGGGGTATTCACTAACAAATTTTCGCTTTTCCCAAAATAAGGTCAAAATCCCCAAAATACTATTTTTCCTATAAATCCTAAACGAAACGATGTCCCACAAATTTGAATACCGCAATGGAAAGCTAAAACCAATAGTAGTCGAATGACATAGAGTTTTTATTCAAAAAGACATCAGTATAGGGGGTATTCACTAACAAACTTTAATTTTTCCCACAATAAGGTCAAAATCCCCAAAATACTATTTTGACTATAACACCTAAACGAAACGATGTCCCACAAATTTGAATACAGCAATGGAAAGCTAAAACCAATAGTAATCGAATGACATATAGTTTTTACTCAAAAAGACTTCAGTATAGGGGTATTCACTAACAAACTTTCGCTTTTCAGAAAAATAACCTAAGCAAAACGAAAAATTCGATCACGGCAATGGAGAGCCTAAAACACAGCAATGGAAAGCTAAAACCAATAGTAATCGAATGGCATATAGTTTTTATTCAAAAAGACTTTAGTATAGGGGGTATTCACTAGCAAACTTTCGCTTTTCCCAAAATAAGGTCAAAATCCCCAAAATACTATTTTTCCTATAAATCCTAAACGAAACGATGTCCCACAAATTTGAATACAGCAATGGAAAGGTAAAACCAATAGTAATCGAATGACATAAAGTTTTTATTCAAAAAGACTTCAGTATAGGGGGTATTCACTAGCAAACTTTCGCTTTTCCCAAAATAAGGTCAAAATCCCCAAAATACTATTTTTCCTATAAATCCTAAACGAAACGATGTCCCACAAATTTGAATACAGCAATGGAAAGCTAAAACAAATAGTAATCGAATGACATAGAGTTTTTATTCAAAAAGACTTCAGTATAGGGGGTATCCACTAACAAACTTTCGCTTTTCCCAAAATAAGGTCAAAATCCCCAAAATACTATTTTTCCTATAAATCCTAAACGAAACGATGTCCCACAAATTTGAATACAGCAATGGAAAGCTAAAACCAATAGTAATCGAATGACATAAAGGTTTTATTCAAAAAGACTTCAGTATAGGGGGTATTCACTAGCAAACTTTCGCTTTTCCCAAAATAAGGTCAAAATCCCCGAAATACTATTTTTCCTATAAATCCTAAACGAAACGATGTCCCACAAATTTGAATACAGCAATGGAAAGCTAAAACCAATAGTAATCCAATGACATATAGTTTTTATTCAAAAAGACTTCAGTATAGGGGGTATTCACTAACAAACTTTCATTTTTCCCACAATAAGGTCAAAATCCCCAAAATACTATTTTGACTATAACACCTAAACGAAACGATGTCCCACAAATTTGAATACAGCAATGGAAAGCTAAAACCAATAGTAATCGAATGACATATAGTTTTTACTCAAAAAGACTTCAGTATAGGGGTATTCACTAACAAACTTTCGCTTTTCAGAAAAATAACCTAAGCAAAACGAAAAATTCGATCACGGCAATGGAGAGCCTAAAACACAGCAATGGAAAGCTAAAACCAATAGTAATCGAATGACATATAGTTTTTATTCAAAAAGACTTCAGTATAGGGGGTATTTACTAGCAAACTTTCGCTTTTCCCAAAATAAGGTCAAAATCCCCAAAATACTATTTTTCCTATAAATCCTAAACGAAACGATGTCCCACAAATTTGAATACAGCAATGGAAAGCTAAAACCAATAGTAATCGAATGACATAGAGTTTTTATTCAAAAAGACATCAGTATAGGGGGTATTCACTAACAAACTTTCGCTTTTCCCAAAATAAGGTCAAAATCCCCAAAATACTATTTTTCCTATAAATCCTAAACGAAACGATGTCCCACAAATTTGAATACAGCAATGGAAAGCTAAAACCAATAGTAATCGAATGACATATAGTTTTTATTCAAAAAGACTTCAGTATAGGGGGTATTCACTAACAAACTTTCATTTTTCCCACAATAAGGTCAAAATCCCCAAAATACTATTTTGCCTATAACACCTAAACGAAACGATGTCCCACAAATTTGAATACAGCAATGGAAAGCTAAAACCAATAGTAATCGAATAACATATAGTTTTTACTCAAAAAGACTTCAGTATAGGGGTATTCACTAACAAACTTTCGCTTTTCAGAAAAATAACCTAAGCAAAACGAAAAATTCGATCACGGCAATGGAGAGCCTAAAACACAGCAATGGAAAGCTAAAACCAATAGTAATCGAATGACATATAGTTTTTATTCAAAAAGACTTCAGTATAGGGGGTATTTACTAGCAAACTTTCGCTTTTCCCAAAATAAGGTCAAAATCCCCAAAATACTATTTTTCCTATAAATCCTAAACGAAACGATGTCCCACAAATTTGAATACAGCAATGGAAAGCTAAAACCAATAGTAATCCAATGACATATAGTTTTTATTCAAAAAGACTTCAGTATAGGGGGTATTCACTAACAAACTTTCATTTTTCCCACAATAAGGTCAAAATCCCCAAAATACTATTTTGACTATAACACCTAAACGAAACGATGTCCCACAAATTTGAATACAGCAATGGAAAGCTAAAACCAATAGTAATCGAATGACATATAGTTTTTACTCAAAAAGACTTCAGTATAGGGGTATTCACTAACAAACTTTCGCTTTTCAGAAAAATAACCTAAGCAAAACGAAAAATTCGATCACGGCAATGGAGAGCCTAAAACACAGCAATGGAAAGCTAAAACCAATAGTAATCGAATGACATATAGTTTTTATTCAAAAAGACTTCAGTATAGGGGGTATTTACTAGCAAACTTTCGCTTTTCCCAAAATAAGGTCAAAATCCCCAAAATACTATTTTTCCCAAAATAAGGTCAAAATCCCCAAAATACTATTTTTCCTATAAATCCTAAACGAAACGATGTCCCACAAATTTGAATACAGCAATGGAAAGGTAAAACCAATAGTAATCGAATGACATAAAGTTTTTATTCAAAAAGACTTCAGTATAGGGGGTATTCACTAGCAAACTTTCGCTTTTCCCAAAATAAGGTCAAAATCCCCAAAATACTATTTTTCCTATAAATCCTAAACGAAACGATGTCCCACAAATTTGAATACAGCAATGGAAAGCTAAAACAAATAGTAATCGAATGACATAGAGTTTTTATTCAAAAAGACTTCAGTATAGGGGGTATCCACTAACAAACTTTCGCTTTTCCCAAAATAAGGTCAAAATCCCCAAAATACTATTTTTCCTATAAATCCTAAACGAAACGATGTCCCACAAATTTGAATACAGCAATGGAAAGCTAAAACCAATAGTAATCGAATGACATAAAGTTTTTATTCAAAAAGACTTCAGTATAGGGGGTATTCACTAGCAAACTTTCGCTTTTCCCAAAATAAGGTCAAAATCCCCGAAATACTATTTTTCCTATAAATCCTAAACGAAACGATGTCCCACAAATTTGAATACAGCAATGGAAAGCTAAAACCAATAGTAATCCAATGACATATAGTTTTTATTCAAAAAGACTTCAGTATAGGGGGTATTCACTAACAAACTTTCATTTTTCCCACAATAAGGTCAAAATCCCCAAAATACTATTTTGACTATAACACCTAAACGAAACGATGTCCCACAAATTTGAATACAGCAATAGAAAGCTAAAACCAATAGTAATCGAATGACATATAGTTTTTACTCAAAAAGACTTCAGTATAGGGGTATTCACTAACAAACTTTCGCTTTTCAGAAAAATAACCTAAGCAAAACGAAAAATTCGATCACGGCAATGGAGAGCCTAAAACACAGCAATGGAAAGCTAAAACCAATAGTAATCGAATGACATATAGTTTTTATTCAAAAAGACTTCAGTATAGGGGGTATTTACTAGCAAACTTTCGCTTTTCCCAAAATAAGGTCAAAATCCCCAAAATACTATTTTTCCTATAAATCCTAAACGAAACGATGTCCCACAAATTTGAATACAGCAATGGAAAGCTAAAACCAATAGTAATCGAATGACATAGAGTTTTTATTCAAAAAGACTTCAGTATAGGGGGTATTCACTAACAAACTTTCATTTTTCCCACAATAAGGTCAAAATCCCCAAAATACTATTTTTCCTATAAATCCTAAACGAAACGATGTCCCACAAATTTGAATACAGCAATGGAAAGCTAAAACCAATAGTAATCGAATGACATAGAGTTTTTATTCAAAAAGACATCAGTATAGGGGGTATTCACTAACAAACTTTCGCTTTTCCCAAAATAAGGTCAAAATCCCCAAAATACTATTTTTCCTATAAATCCTAAACGAAACGATGTCCCACAAATTTGAATACAGCAATGGAAAGCTAAAACCAATAGTAATCGAATGACATAAAGTTTTTATTCAAAAAGACTTCAGTATAGGGGGTATTCACTAGCAAACTTTCGCTTTTCCCAAAATAAGGTCAAAATCCCCGAAATACTATTTTTCCTATAAATCCTAAACGAAACGATGTCCCACAAATTTGAATACAGCAATGGAAAGCTAAAACCAATAGTAATCGAATGACATATAGTTTTTATTCAAAAAGACTTCAGTATAGGGGGTATTCACTAACAAACTTTCATTTTTCCCACAATAAGGTCAAAATCCCCAAAATACTATTTTGCCTATAAATCCTAAACGAAACGATGTCCCACAAATTTGAATACAGCAATGGAAAGCTAAAACCAACAGTAATCGAATGACATAAAGTTTTTATTCAAAAAGACTTCAGTATAGGGGGTATTCACTAGCAAACTTTCGCTTTTCCCAAAATAAGGTCAAAATCCCCGAAATACTATTTTTCCTATAAATCCTAAACGAAACGATGTCCCACAAATTTGAATACAGCAATGGAAAGCTAAAACCAATAGTAATCCAATGACATAGAGTTTTTATTCAAAAAGACTTCAGTATAGGGGGTATTCACTAACAAACTTTCATTTTTCCCACAATAAGGTCAAAATCCCCAAAATACTATTTTTCCTATAAATCCTAAACGAAACGATGTCCCACAAATTTGAATACAGCAATGGAAAGCTAAAACCAATAGTAATCGAATGACATAGAGTTTTTATTCAAAAAGACATCAGTATAGGGGGTATTCACTAACAAACTTTCGCTTTTCCCAAAATAAGGTCAAAATCCCCAAAATACTATTTTTCCTATAAATCCTAAACGAAACGATGTCCCACAAATTTGAATACAGCAATGGAAAGCTAAAACCAATAGTAATCGAATGACATATAGTTTTTATTCAAAAAGACTTCAGTATAGGGGGTATTCACTAACAAACTTTCATTTTTCCCACAATAAGGTCAAAATCCCCAAAATACTATTTTGCCTATAAATCCTAAACGAAACGATGTCCCACAAATTTGAATACAGCAATGGAAAGCTAAAACCAACAGTAATCGAATGACATAAAGTTTTTATTCAAAAAGACTTCAGTATAGGGGGTATTCACTAGCAAACTTTCGCTTTTCCCAAAATAAGGTCAAAATCCCCGAAATACTATTTTTCCTATAAATCCTAAACGAAACGATGTCCCACAAATTTGAATACAGCAATGGAAAGCTAAAACCAATAGTAATCGAATGACATATAGTTTTTATTCAAAAAGACATCAGTATAGGGGGTATTCACTAACAAATTTTCGCTTTTCCCAAAATAAGGTCAAAATCCCCAAAATACTATTTTTCCTATAAATCCTAAACGAAACGATGTCCCACAAATTTGAATACCGCAATGGAAAGCTAAAACCAATAGTAGTCGAATGACATAGAGTTTTTATTCAAAAAGACATCAGTATAGGGGGTATTCACTAACAAACTTTAATTTTTCCCACAATAAGGTCAAAATCCCCAAAATACTATTTTGACTATAATACCTAAACGAAACGATGTCCCACAAATTTGAATACAGCAATGGAAAGCTAAAACCAATAGTAATCGAATGACATATAGTTTTTACTCAAAAAGACTTCAGTATAGGGGTATTCACTAACAAACTTTCGCTTTTCAGAAAAATAACCTAAGCAAAACGAAAAATTCGATCACGGCAATGGAGAGCCTAAAACACAGCAATGGAAAGCTAAAACCAATAGTAATCGAATGGCATATAGTTTTTATTCAAAAAGACTTTAGTATAGGGGGTATTCACTAGCAAACTTTCGCTTTTCCCAAAATAAGGTCAAAATCCCCAAAATACTATTTTTCCTATAAATCCTAAACGAAACGATGTCCCACAAATTTGAATACAGCAATGGAAAGGTAAAACCAATAGTAATCGAATGACATAAAGTTTTTATTCAAAAAGACTTCAGTATAGGGGGTATTCACTAGCAAACTTTCGCTTTTCCCAAAATAAGGTCAAAATCCCCAAAATACTATTTTTCCTATAAATCCTAAACGAAACGATGTCCCACAAATTTGAATACAGCAATGGAAAGCTAAAACAAGTAGTAATCGAATGACATAGAGTTTTTATTCAAAAAGACTTCAGTATAGGGGGTATCCACTAACAAACTTTCGCTTTTCCCAAAATAAGGTCAAAATCCCCAAAATACTATTTTTCCTATAAATCCTAAACGAAACGATGTCCCACAAATTTGAATACAGCAATGGAAAGCTAAAACCAATAGTAATCGAATGACATAAAGTTTTTATTCAAAAAGACTTCAGTATAGGGGGTATTCACTAGCAAACTTTCGCTTTTCCCAAAATAAGGTCAAAATCCCCGAAATACTATTTTTCCTATAAATCCTAAACGAAACGATGTCCCACAAATTTGAATACAGCAATGGAAAGCTAAAACCAATAGTAATCCAATGACATATAGTTTTTATTCAAAAAGACTTCAGTATAGGGGGTATTCACTAACAAACTTTCATTTTTCCCACAATAAGGTCAAAATCCCCAAAATACTATTTTGACTATAACACCTAAACGAAACGATGTCCCACAAATTTGAATACAGCAATGGAAAGCTAAAACCAATAGTAATCGAATGACATATAGTTTTTACTCAAAAAGACTTCAGTATAGGGGTATTCACTAACAAACTTTCGCTTTTCAGAAAAATAACCTAAGCAAAACGAAAAATTCGATCACGGCAATGGAGAGCCTAAAACACAGCAATGGAAAGCTAAAACCAATAGTAATCGAATGACATATAGTTTTTATTCAAAAAGACTTCAGTATAGGGGGTATTTACTAGCAAACTTTCGCTTTTCCCAAAATAAGGTCAAAATCCCCAAAATACTATTTTTCCTATAAATCCTAAACGAAACGATGTCCCACAAATTTGAATACAGCAATGGAAAGCTAAAACCAATAGTAATCGAATGACATAGAGTTTTTATTCAAAAAGACTTCAGTATAGGGGGTATTCACTAACAAACTTTCATTTTTCCCACAATAAGGTCAAAATCCCCAAAATACTATTTTTCCTATAAATCCTAAACGAAACGATGTCCCACAAATTTGAATACAGCAATGGAAAGCTAAAACCAATAGTAATCGAATGACATAGAGTTTTTATTCAAAAAGACATCAGTATAGGGGGTATTCACTAACAAACTTTCGCTTTTCCCAAAATAAGGTCAAAATCCCCAAAATACTATTTTTCCTATAAATCCTAAACGAAACGATGTCCCACAAATTTGAATACAGCAATGGAAAGCTAAAACCAATAGTAATCGAATGACATAAAGTTTTTATTCAAAAAGACTTCAGTATAGGGGGTATTCACTAGCAAACTTTCGCTTTTCCCAAAATAAGGTCAAAATCCCCGAAATACTATTTTTCCTATAAATCCTAAACGAAACGATGTCCCACAAATTTGAATACAGCAATGGAAAGCTAAAACCAATAGTAATCGAATGACATATAGTTTTTATTCAAAAAGACTTCAGTATAGGGGGTATTCACTAACAAACTTTCATTTTTCCCACAATAAGGTCAAAATCCCCAAAATACTATTTTGCCTATAAATCCTAAACGAAACGATGTCCCACAAATTTGAATACAGCAATGGAAAGCTAAAACCAACAGTAATCGAATGACATAAAGTTTTTATTCAAAAAGACTTCAGTATAGGGGGTATTCACTAGCAAACTTTCGCTTTTCCCAAAATAAGGTCAAAATCCCCGAAATACTATTTTTCCTATAAATCCTAAACGAAACGATGTCCCACAAATTTGAATACAGCAATGGAAAGCTAAAACCAATAGTAATCCAATGACATATAGTTTTTATTCAAAAAGACTTCAGTATAGGGGGTATTCACTAACAAACTTTCATTTTTCCCACAATAAGGTCAAAATCCCCAAAATACTATTTTGACTATAACACCTAAACGAAACGATGTCCCACAAATTTGAATACAGCAATGGAAAGCTAAAACCAATAGTAATCGAATGACATATAGTTTTTACTCAAAAAGACTTCAGTATAGGGGTATTCACTAACAAACTTTCGCTTTTCAGAAAAATAACCTAAGCAAAACGAAAAATTCGATCACGGCAATGGAGAGCCTAAAACACAGCAATGGAAAGCTAAAACCAATAGTAATCGAATGACATATAGTTTTTATTCAAAAAGACTTCAGTATAGGGGGTATTTACTAGCAAACTTTCGCTTTTCCCAAAATAAGGTCAAAATCCCCAAAATACTATTTTTCCTATAAATCCTAAACGAAACGATGTCCCACAAATTTGAATACAGCAATGGAAAGCTAAAACCAATAGTAATCGAATGACATAGAGTTTTTATTCAAAAAGACTTCAGTATAGGGGGTATTCACTAACAAACTTTCATTTTTCCCACAATAAGGTCAAAATCCCCAAAATACTATTTTTCCTATAAATCCTAAACGAAACGATGTCCCACAAATTTGAATACAGCAATGGAAAGCTAAAACCAATAGTAATCGAATGACATAGAGTTTTTATTCAAAAAGACATCAGTATAGGGGGTATTCACTAACAAACTTTCGCTTTTCCCAAAATAAGGTCAAAATCCCCAAAATACTATTTTTCCTATAAATCCTAAACGAAACGATGTCCCACAAATTTGAATACAGCAATGGAAAGCTAAAACCAATAGTAATCGAATGACATATAGTTTTTATTCAAAAAGACTTCAGTATAGGGGGTATTCACTAACAAACTTTCATTTTTCCCACAATAAGGTCAAAATCCCCAAAATACTATTTTGCCTATAACACCTAAACGAAACGATGTCCCACAAATTTGAATACAGCAATGGAAAGCTAAAACCAATAGTAATCGAATAACATATAGTTTTTACTCAAAAAGACTTCAGTATAGGGGTATTCACTAACAAACTTTCGCTTTTCAGAAAAATAACCTAAGCAAAACGAAAAATTCGATCACGGCAATGGAGAGCCTAAAACACAGCAATGGAAAGCTAAAACCAATAGTAATCGAATGACATAGAGTTTTTATTCTAAAAGACTTCAGTATAGGGGGTATTCACTAACAAACTTTCATTTTTCCCACAATAAGGTCAAAATCCCCAAAATACTATTTTTCCTATAAATCCTAAACGAAACGATGTCCCACAAATTTGAATACAGCAATGGAAAGCTAAAACCAATAGTAATCGAATGACATAGAGTTTTTATTCAAAAAGACATCAGTATAGGGGGTATTCACTAACAAACTTTCGCTTTTCCCAAAATAAGGTCAAAATCCCCAAAATACTATTTTTCCTATAAATCCTAAACGAAACGATGTCTCACAAATTTGAATACAGCAATGGAAAGGTAAAACCAATAGTAATCGAATGACATAAAGTTTTTATTCAAAAAGACTTCAGTATAGGGGGTATTCACTAGCAAACTTTCGCTTTTCCCAAAATAAGGTCAAAATCCCCAAAATACTATTTTTCCTATAAATCCTAAACGAAACGATGTCCCACAAATTTGAATACAGCAATGGAAAGGTAAAACCAATAGTAATCGAATGACATAAAGTTTTTATTCAAAAAGACTTCAGTATAGGGGGTATTCACTAGCAAACTTTCGCTTTTCCCAAAATAAGGTCAAAATCCCCAAAATACTATTTTTCCTATAAATCCTAAACGAAACGATGTCTCACAAATTTGAATACAGCAATGGAAAGCTAAAACCAATAGTAATCGAATGACATATAGTTTTTATTCAAAAAGACTTCAGTATAGGGGGTATTCACTAACAAACTTTCATTTTTCCCACAATAAGGTCAAAATCCCCAAAATACTATTTTGACTATAACACCTAAACGAAACGATGTCCCACAAATTTGAATACAGCAATGGAAAGCTAAAACCAATAGTAATCGAATGACATATAGTTTTTACTCAAAAAGACTTCAGTATAGGGGTATTCACTAACAAACTTTCGCTTTTCAGAAAAATAACCTAAGCAAAACGAAAAATTCGATCACGGCAATGGAGAGCCTAAAACACAGCAATGGAAAGCTAAAACCAATAGTAATCGAATGACATATAGTTTTTATTCAAAAAGACTTCAGTATAGGGGGTATTTACTAGCAAACTTTCGCTTTTCCCAAAATAAGGTCAAAATCCCCAAAATACTATTTTTCCTATAAATCCTAAACGAAACGATGTCCCACAAATTTGAATACAGCAATGGAAAGCTAAAACCAATAGTAATCGAATGACATAGAGTTTTTATTCAAAAAGACTTCAGTATAGGGGGTATTCACTAACAAACTTTCATTTTTCCCACAATAAGGTCAAAATCCCCAAAATACTATTTTTCCTATAAATCCTAAACGAAACGATGTCCCACAAATTTGAATACAGCAATGGAAAGCTAAAACCAATAGTAATCGAATGACATAGAGTTTTTATTCAAAAAGACATCAGTATAGGGGGTATTCACTAACAAACTTTCGCTTTTCCCAAAATAAGGTCAAAATCCCCAAAATACTATTTTTCCTATAAATCCTAAACGAAACGATGTCCCACAAATTTGAATACAGCAATGGAAAGCTAAAACCAATAGTAATCGAATGACATATAGTTTTTATTCAAAAAGACTTCAGTATAGGGGGTATTCACTAACAAACTTTCATTTTTCCCACAATAAGGTCAAAATCCCCAAAATACTATTTTGCCTATAACACCTAAACGAAACGATGTCCCACAAATTTGAATACAGCAATGGAAAGCTAAAACCAATAGTAATCGAATAACATATAGTTTTTACTCAAAAAGACTTCAGTATAGGGGTATTCACTAACAAACTTTCGCTTTTCAGAAAAATAACCTAAGCAAAACGAAAAATTCGATCACGGCAATGGAGAGCCTAAAACACAGCAATGGAAAGCTAAAACCAATAGTAATCGAATGACATAGAGTTTTTATTCTAAAAGACTTCAGTATAGGGGGTATTCACTAACAAACTTTCATTTTTCCCACAATAAGGTCAAAATCCCCAAAATACTATTTTTCCTATAAATCCTAAACGAAACGATGTCCCACAAATTTGAATACAGCAATGGAAAGCTAAAACCAATAGTAATCGAATGACATAGAGTTTTTATTCAAAAAGACATCAGTATAGGGGGTATTCACTAACAAACTTTCGCTTTTCCCAAAATAAGGTCAAAATCCCCAAAATACTATTTTTCCTATAAATCCTAAACGAAACGATGTCCGACAAATTTGAATACAGCAATGGAAAGCTAAAACCAATAGTAATCGAATGACATATAGTTTTTATTCAAAAAGACTTCAGTATAGGGGGTATTCACTAACAAACTTTCATTTTTCCCACAAAAAGGTCAAAATCCCCAAAATACTATTTTGCCTATAACACCTAAACGAAACGATGTCCCACAAATTTGAATACAGCAATAGAAAGCTAAAACCAATAGTAATCGAATGACATAAAGTTTTTATTCAAAAAGACTTCAGTATAGGGGGTATCCACTAACAAACTTTCGCTTTTCCCAAAATAAGGTCAAAATCCCCAAAATACTATTTTTCCTATAAATCCTAAACGAAACGATGTCCCACAAATTTGAATACAGCAATGGAAAGCTAAAACCAATAGTAATCGAATGACATAAAGTTTTTATTCAAAAAGACTTCAGTATAGGGGGTATTCACTAGCAAACTTTCGCTTTTCCCAAAATAAGGTCAAAATCCCCGAAATACTATTTTTCCTATAAATCCTAAACGAAACGATGTCCCACAAATTTGAATACAGCAATGGAAAGCTAAAACCAATAGTAATCGAATGACATATAGTTTTTATTCAAAAAGACTTCAGTATAGGGGGTATTCACTAACAAACTTTCATTTTTCCCACAATAAGGTCAAAATCCCCAAAATACTATTTTGCCTATAAATCCTAAACGAAACGATGTCCCACAAATTTGAATACAGCAATGGAAAGCTAAAACCAATAGTAATCGAATGACATAGAGTTTTTATTCAAAAAGACATCAGTATAGGGGGTATTCACTAACAAACTTTCGCTTTTCCCAAAATAAGGTCAAAATCCCCAAAATACTATTTTTCCTATAAATCCTAAACGAAACGATGTCCCACAAATTTGAATACAGCAATGGAAAGCTAAAACCAATAGTAATCGAATGACATATAGTTTTTATTCAAAAAGACTTCAGTATAGGGGGTATTCACTAACAAACTTTCATTTTTCCCACAATAAGGTCAAAATCCCCAAAATACTATTTTGCCTATAACACCTAAACGAAACGATGTCCCACAAATTTGAATACAGCAATGGAAAGCTAAAACCAATAGTAATCGAATGACATAGAGTTTTTATTCAAAAAGACATCAGTATAGGGGGTATTCACTAACAAACTTTCGCTTTTCCCAAAATAAGGTCAAAATCCCCAAAATACTATTTTTCCTATAAATCCTAAACGAAACGATGTCCCACAAATTTGAATACAGCAATGGAAAGCTAAAACCAATAGTAATCGAATGACATAAAGTTTTTATTCAAAAAGACTTCAGTATAGGGGGTATCCACTAACAAACTTTCGCTTTTCCCAAAATAAGGTCAAAATCCCCAAAATACTATTTTTCCTATAAATCCTAAACGAAACGATGTCCCACAAATTTGAATACAGCAATGGAAAGCTAAAACCAATAGTAATCGAATGACATAAAGTTTTTATTCAAAAAGACTTCAGTATAGGGGGTATTCACTAGCAAACTTTCGCTTTTCCCAAAATAAGGTCAAAATCCCCGAAATACTATTTTTCCTATAAATCCTAAACGAAACGATGTCCCACAAATTTGAATACAGCAATGGAAAGCTAAAACCAATAGTAATCGAATGACATATAGTTTTTATTCAAAAAGACTTCAGTATAGGGGGTATTCACTAACAAACTTTCATTTTTCCCACAATAAGGTCAAAATCCCCAAAATACTATTTTGCCTATAAATCCTAAACGAAACGATGTCCCACAAATTTGAATACAGCAATGGAAAGCTAAAACCAACAGTAATCGAATGACATAAAGTTTTTATTCAAAAAGACTTCAGTATAGGGGGTATTCACTAGCAAACTTTCGCTTTTCCCAAAATAAGGTCAAAATCCCCGAAATACTATTTTTCCTATAAATCCTAAACGAAACGATGTCCCACAAATTTGAATACAGCAATGGAAAGCTAAAACCAATAGTAATCGAATGACATATAGTTTTTATTCAAAAAGACATCAGTATAGGGGGTATTCACTAACAAATTTTCGCTTTTCCCAAAATAAGGTCAAAATCCCCAAAATACTATTTTTCCTATAAATCCTAAACGAAACGATGTCCCACAAATTTGAATACCGCAATGGAAAGCTAAAACCAATAGTAGTCGAATGACATAGAGTTTTTATTCAAAAAGACATCAGTATAGGGGGTATTCACTAACAAACTTTAATTTTTCCCACAATAAGGTCAAAATCCCCAAAATACTATTTTGACTATAACACCTAAACGAAACGATGTCCCACAAATTTGAATACAGCAATGGAAAGCTAAAACCAATAGTAATCGAATGACATATAGTTTTTACTCAAAAAGACTTCAGTATAGGGGTATTCACTAACAAACTTTCGCTTTTCAGAAAAATAACCTAAGCAAAACGAAAAATTCGATCACGGCAATGGAGAGCCTAAAACACAGCAATGGAAAGCTAAAACCAATAGTAATCGAATGGCATATAGTTTTTATTCAAAAAGACATCAGTATAGGGGGTATTCACTAACAAATTTTCGCTTTTCCCAAAATAAGGTCAAAATCCCCAAAATACTATTTTTCCTATAAATCCTAAACGAAACGATGTCCCACAAATTTGAATACCGCAATGGAAAGCTAAAACCAATAGTAGTCGAATGACATAAAGTTTTTATTCAAAAAGACTTCAGTATAGGGGGTATTCACTAGCAAACTTTCGCTTTTCCCAAAATAAGGTCAAAATCCCCGAAATACTATTTTTCCTATAAATCCTAAACGAAACGATGTCCCACAAATTTGAATACAGCAATGGAAAGCTAAAACCAATAGTAATCGAATGACATATAGTTTTTATTCAAAAAGACATCAGTATAGGGGGTATTCACTAACAAATTTTCGCTTTTCCCAAAATAAGGTCAAAATCCCCAAAATACTATTTTTCCTATAAATCCTAAACGAAACGATGTCCCACAAATTTGAATACCGCAATGGAAAGCTAAAACCAATAGTAGTCGAATGACATAGAGTTTTTATTCAAAAAGACATCAGTATAGGGGGTATTCACTAACAAACTTTAATTTTTCCCACAATAAGGTCAAAATCCCCAAAATACTATTTTGACTATAACACCTAAACGAAACGATGTCCCACAAATTTGAATACAGCAATGGAAAGCTAAAACCAATAGTAATCGAATGACATATAGTTTTTACTCAAAAAGACTTCAGTATAGGGGTATTCACTAACAAACTTTCGCTTTTCAGAAAAATAACCTAAGCAAAACGAAAAATTCGATCACGGCAATGGAGAGCCTAAAACACAGCAATGGAAAGCTAAAACCAATAGTAATCGAATGGCATATAGTTTTTATTCAAAAAGACTTTAGTATAGGGGGTATTCACTAGAAAACTTTCGCTTTTCCCAAAATAAGGTCAAAATCCCCAAAATACTATTTTTCCTATAAATCCTAAACGAAACGATGTCCCACAAATTTGAATACAGCAATGGAAAGGTAAAACCAATAGTAATCGAATGACATAAAGTTTTTATTCAAAAAGACTTCAGTATAGGGGGTATTCACTAGCAAACTTTCGCTTTTCCCAAAATAAGGTCAAAATCCCCAAAATACTATTTTTCCTATAAATCCTAAACGAAACGATGTCCCACAAATTTGAATACAGCAATGGAAAGCTAAAACAAATAGTAATCGAATGACATAGAGTTTTTATTCAAAAAGACTTCAGTATAGGGGGTATCCACTAACAAACTTTCGCTTTTCCCAAAATAAGGTCAAAATCCCCAAAATACTATTTTTCCTATAAATCCTAAACGAAACGATGTCCCACAAATTTGAATACAGCAATGGAAAGCTAAAACCAATAGTAATCGAATGACATAAAGTTTTTATTCAAAAAGACTTCAGTATAGGGGGTATTCACTAGCAAACTTTCGCTTTTCCCAAAATAAGGTCAAAATCCCCGAAATACTATTTTTCCTATAAATCCTAAACGAAACGATGTCCCACAAATTTGAATACAGCAATGGAAAGCTAAAACCAATAGTAATCCAATGACATATAGTTTTTATTCAAAAAGACTTCAGTATAGGGGGTATTCACTAACAAACTTTCATTTTTCCCACAATAAGGTCAAAATCCCCAAAATACTATTTTGACTATAACACCTAAACGAAACGATGTCCCACAAATTTGAATACAGCAATGGAAAGCTAAAACCAATAGTAATCGAATGACATATAGTTTTTACTCAAAAAGACTTCAGTATAGGGGTATTCACTAACAAACTTTCGCTTTTCAGAAAAATAACCTAAGCAAAACGAAAAATTCGATCACGGCAATGGAGAGCCTAAAACACAGCAATGGAAAGCTAAAACCAATAGTAATCGAATGACATATAGTTTTTATTCAAAAAGACTTCAGTATAGGGGGTATTTACTAGCAAACTTTCGCTTTTCCCAAAATAAGGTCAAAATCCCCAAAATACTATTTTTCCTATAAATCCTAAACGAAACGATGTCCCACAAATTTGAATACAGCAATGGAAAGCTAAAACCAATAGTAATCGAATGACATAGAGTTTTTATTCTAAAAGACTTCAGTATAGGGGGTATTCACTAACAAACTTTCATTTTTCCCACAATAAGGTCAAAATCCCCAAAATACTATTTTTCCTATAAATCCTAAACGAAACGATGTCCCACAAATTTGAATACAGCAATGGAAAGCTAAAACCAATAGTAATCGAATGACATAGAGTTTTTATTCAAAAAGACATCAGTATAGGGGGTATTCACTAACAAACTTTCGCTTTTCCCAAAATAAGGTCAAAATCCCCAAAATACTATTTTTCCTATAAATCCTAAACGAAACGATGTCCCACAAATTTGAATACAGCAATTAAAAGCTAAAACCAATAGTAATCGAATGACATATAGTTTTTATTCAAAAAGACTTCAGTATAGGGGGTATTCACTAACAAACTTTCATTTTTCCCACAAAAAGGTCAAAATCCCCAAAATACTATTTTGCCTATAACACCTAAACGAAACGATGTCCCACAAATTTGAATACAGCAATAGAAAGCTAAAACCAATAGTAATCGAATGACATAAAGTTTTTATTCAAAAAGACTTCAGTATAGGGGGTATTCACTAGCAAACTTTCGCTTTTCCCAAAATAAGGTCAAAATCCCCGAAATACTATTTTTCCTATAAATCCTAAACGAAACGATGTCCCACAAATTTGAATACAGCAATGGAAAGCTAAAACCAATAGTAATCGAATGACATAGAGTTTTTATTCAAAAAGACATCAGTATAGGGGGTATTCACTAACAAACTTTCGCTTTTCCCAAAATAAGGTCAAAATCCCCAAAATACTATTTTTCCTATAAATCCTAAACGAAACGATGTCCCACAAATTTGAATACAGCAATGGAAAGCTAAAACCAATAGTAATCGAATGACATAAAGTTTTTATTCAAAAAGACTTCAGTATAGGGGGTATTCACTAGCAAACTTTCGCTTTTCCCAAAATAAGGTCAAAATCCCCAAAATACTATTTTTCCTATAAATCCTAAACGAAACGATGTCCCACAAATTTGAATACAGCAATGGAAAGCTAAAACCAATAGTAATCGAATGACATAGAGTTTTTATTCAAAAAGACTTCAGTATAGGGGGTATTCACTAACAAACTTTCATTTTTCCCACAATAAGGTCAAAATCCCCAAAATACTATTTTTCCTATAAATCCTAAACGAAACGATGTCCCACAAATTTGAATACAGCAATGGAAAGCTAAAACAAATAGTAATCGAATGACATAGAGTTTTTATTCAAAAAGACATCAGTATAGGGGGTATTCACTAACAAACTTTCGCTTTTCCCAAAATAAGGTCAAAATCCCCAAAATACTATTTTTCCTATAAATCCTAAACGAAACGATGTCCCACAAATTTGAATACAGCAATGGAAAGCTAAAACCAATAGTAATCGAATGACATATAGTTTTTATTCAAAAAGACTTCAGTATAGGGGGTATTCACTAACAAACTTTCATTTTTCCCACAATAAGGTCAAAATCCCCAAAATACTATTTTGCCTATAACACCTAAACGAAACGATGTCCCACAAATTTGAATACAGCAATGGAAAGCTAAAACCAATAGTAATCGAATAACATATAGTTTTTACTCAAAAAGACTTCAGTATAGGGGTATTCACTAACAAACTTTCGCTTTTCAGAAAAATAACCTAAGCAAAACGAAAAATTCGATCACGGCAATGGAGAGCCTAAAACACAGCAATGGAAAGCTAAAACAAATAGTAATCGAATGACATAGAGTTTTTATTCAAAAAGACTTCAGTATAGGGGGTATCCACTAACAAACTTTCGCTTTTCCCAAAATAAGGTCAAAATCCCCAAAATACTATTTTTCCTATAAATCCTAAACGAAACGATGTCCCACAAATTTGAATACAGCAATGGAAAGCTAAAACCAATAGTAATCGAATGACATAAAGTTTTTATTCAAAAAGACTTCAGTATAGGGGGTATTCACTAGCAAACTTTCGCTTTTCCCAAAATAAGGTCAAAATCCCCGAAATACTATTTTTCCTATAAATCCTAAACGAAACGATGTCCCACAAATTTGAATACAGCAATGGAAAGCTAAAACCAATAGTAATCCAATGACATATAGTTTTTATTCAAAAAGACTTCAGTATAGGGGGTATTCACTAACAAACTTTCATTTTTCCCACAATAAGGTCAAAATCCCCAAAATACTATTTTGACTATAACACCTAAACGAAACGATGTCCCACAAATTTGAATACAGCAATGGAAAGCTAAAACCAATAGTAATCGAATGACATATAGTTTTTACTCAAAAAGACTTCAGTATAGGGGTATTCACTAACAAACTTTCGCTTTTCAGAAAAATAACCTAAGCAAAACGAAAAATTCGATCACGGCAATGGAGAGCCTAAGACACAGCAATGGAAAGCTAAAACCAATAGTAATCGAATGACATATAGTTTTTATTCAAAAAGACTTCAGTATAGGGGGTATTCACTAGCAAACTTTCGCTTTTCCCAAAATAAGGTCAAAATCCCCGAAATAATATTTTTCCTATAAATCCTAAACGAAACGATGTCCCACAAATTTGAATACAGCAATGGAAAGCTAAAACCAATAGTAATCGAATGACATAGAGTTTTTATTCAAAAAGACTTCAGTATAGGGGGTATTCACTAACAAACTTTCATTTTTCCCACAATAAGGTCAAAATCCCCAAAATACTATTTTTCCTATAAATCCTAAACGAAACGATGTCCCACAAATTTGAATACAGCAATGGAAAGCTAAAACCAATAGTAATCGAATGACATATAGTTTTTATTCAAAAAGACTTCAGTATAGGGGGTATTCACTAACAAACTTTCATTTTTCCCACAAAAAGGTCAAAATCCCCAAAATACTATTTTGCCTATAACACCTAAACGAAACGATGTCCCACAAATTTGAATACAGCAATAGAAAGCTAAAACCAATAGTAATCGAATGACATAAAGTTTTTATTCAAAAAGACTTCAGTATAGGGGGTATTCACTAGCAAACTTTCGCTTTTCCCAAAATAAGGTCAAAATCCCCGAAATACTATTTTTCCTATAAATCCTAAACGAAACGATGTCCCACAAATTTGAATACAGCAATGGAAAGCTAAAACCAATAGTAATCGAATGACATAAAGTTTTTATTCAAAAAGACTTCAGTATAGGGGGTATTCACTAGCAAACTTTCGCTTTTCCCAAAATAAGGTCAAAATCCCCGAAATACTATTTTTCCTATAAATCCTAAACGAAACGATGTCCCACAAATTTGAATACAGCAATGGAAAGCTAAAACCAATAGTAATCCAATGACATATAGTTTTTATTCAAAAAGACTTCAGTATAGGGGGTATTCACTAACAAACTTTCATTTTTCCCACAATAAGGTCAAAATCCCCAAAATACTATTTTGCCTATAACACCTAAACGAAACGATGTCCCACAAATTTGAATACAGCAATGGAAAGCTAAAACCAATAGTAATCGAATAACATATAGTTTTTACTCAAAAAGACTTCAGTATAGGGGTATTCACTAACAAACTTTCGCTTTTCAGAAAAATAACCTAAGCAAAACGAAAAATTCGATCACGGCAATGGAGAGCCTAAAACACAGCAATGGAAAGCTAAAACCAATAGTAATCGAATGACATATAGTTTTTATTCAAAAAGACTTCAGTATAGGGGGTATTCACTAGCAAACTTTCGCTTTTCCCAAAATAAGGTCAAAATCCTTAAAATACTATTTTTCCTATAAATCCTAAACGAAACGATGTCCCACAAATTTGAATACAGCAATGGAAAGCTAAAACCAATAGTAATCGAATGACATAGACTTTTTATTCAAAAAGACTTCAGTATAGGGGGTATTCACTAACAAACTTTCGCTTTTCCCAAAATAAGGTCAAAATCCCCAAAATACTATTTTTCCTATAAATCCTAAACGAAACGATGTCCCACAAATTTGAATACAGCAATGGAAAGCTAAAACCAATAGTAATCGAATGACATAAAGTTTTTATTCAAAAAGACTTCAGTATAGGGGGTATTCACTAGCAAACTTTCGCTTTTCCCAAAATAAGGTCAAAATCCCCGAAATACTATTTTTCCTATAAATCCTAAACGAAACGATGTCCCACAAATTTGAATACAGCAGTGTAAAGCTAAAACCAATAGTATTCGAATGACATATAGTTTTTATTCAAAAAGACTTCAGTATAGGGGGTATTCACTAACAAACTTTCATTTTTCCCACAATAAGGTCAAAATCCCCAAAATACTATTTTGCCTATAAATCCTAAACGAAACGATGTCCCACAAATTTGAATACAGCAATGGAAAGCTAAAACCAATAGTAATCGAATGACATAGAGTTTTTATTCAAAAAGACATCAGTATAGGGGGTATTCACTAACAAATTTTCGCTTTTCCCAAAATAAGGTCAAAATCCCCAAAATACTATTTTTCCTATAAATCCTAAACGAAACGATGTCCCACAAATTTGAATACAGCAATGGAAAGCTAAAACCAATAGTAATCGAATGACATAGAGTTTTTATTCAAAAAGACATCAGTATAGGGGGTATTCACTAACAAATTTTCGCTTTTCCCAAAATAAGGTCAAAATCCCCAAAATACTATTTTTCCTATAAATCCTAAACGAAACGATGTCCCACAAATTTGAATACAGCAATGGAAAGCTAAAACCAATAGTAATCGAATGACATATAGTTTTTATTCAAAAAGACTTCAGTATAGGGGGTATTCACTAACAAACTTTCATTTTTCCCACAATAAGGTCAAAATCCCCAAAATACTATTTTGACTATAACACCTAAACGAAACGATGTCCCACAAATTTGAATACAGCAATGGAAAGCTAAAACCAATAGTAATCGAATGACATATAGTTTTTACTCAAAAAGACTTCAGTATAGGGGGTATTCACTAACAAACTTTCATTTTTCCCACAATAAGGTCAAAATCCCCAAAATACTATTTTGCCTATAAATCCTAAACGAAACGATGTCCCACAAATTTGAGTACAGCAATGGAAAGCTAAAACCAATAGTAATCGAATGACATAAAGTTTTTATTCAAAAAGACTTCAGTATAGGGGGTATTCACTAGCAAACTTTCGCTTTTCCCAAAATAAGGTCAAAATCCCCGAAATACTATTTTTCCTATAAATCCTAAACGAAACGATGTCCCACAAATTTGAATACAGCAATGGAAAGCTAAAACCAATAGTAATCCAACGACATATAGTTTTTATTCAAAAAGACTTCAGTATAGGGGGTATTCACTAACAAACTTTCATTTTTCCCACAATAAGGTCAAAATCCCCAAAATACTATTTTGACTATAACACCTAAACGAAACGATGTCCCACAAATTTGAATACAGCAATGGAAAGCTAAAACCAATAGTAATCGAATGACATAAAGTTTTTATTCAAAAAGACTTCAGTATAGGGGGTATTCACTAGCAAACTTTCGCTTTTCCCAAAATAAGGTCAAAATCCCCGAAATACTATTTTTCCTATAAATCCTAAACGAAACGATGTCCCACAAATTTGAATACAGCAATGGAAAGCTAAAACCAATAGTAATCGAATGACATATAGTTTTTATTCAAAAAGACTTCAGTATAGGGGGTATTCACTAACAAACTTTCATTTTTCCCACAATAAGGTCAAAATCCCCAAAATACTATTTTGCCTATAACACCTAAACGAAACGATGTCCCACAAATTTGAATACAGCAATAGAAAGCTAAAACCAATAGTAATCGAATGACATAAAGTTTTTATTCAAAAAGACTTCAGTATAGGGGGTATTCACTAGCAAACTTTCGCTTTTCCCAAAATAAGGTCAAAATCCCCGAAATACTATTTTTCCTATAAATCCTAAACGAAACGATGTCCCACAAATTTGAATACAGCAATGGAAAGCTAAAACCAATAGTAATCGAATGACATAGAGTTTTTATTCAAAAAGACATCAGTATAGGGGGTATTCACTAGCAAACTTTCGCTTTTCCCAAAATAAGGTCAAAATCCCCGAAATACTATTTTTCCTATAAATCCTAAACGAAACGATGTCCCACAAATTTGAATACAGCAATGGAAAGCTAAAACCAATAGTAATCCAATGACATATAGTTTTTATTCAAAAAGACTTCAGTATAGGGGGTATTCACTAACAAACTTTCATTTTTCCCACAATAAGGTCAAAATCCCCAAAATACTATTTTGCCTATAACACCTAAACGAAACGATGTCCCACAAATTTGAATACAGCAATGGAAAGCTAAAACCAATAGTAATCGAATAACATATAGTTTTTACTCAAAAAGACTTCAGTATAGGGGTATTCACTAACAAACTTTCGCTTTTCAGAAAAATAACCTAAGCAAAACGAAAAATTCGATCACGGCAATGGAGAGCCTAAAACACAGCAATGGAAAGCTAAAACCAATAGTAATCGAATGACATAAAGTTTTTATTCAAAAAGACTTCAGTATAGGGGGTATTCACTAGCAAACTTTCGCTTTTCCCAAAATAAGGTCAAAATCCCCGAAATACTATTTTTCCTATAAATCCTAAACGAAACGATGTCCCACAAATTTGAATACAGCAGTGTAAAGCTAAAACCAATAGTATTCGAATGACATATAGTTTTTATTCAAAAAGACTTCAGTATAGGGGGTATTCACTAACAAACTTTCATTTTTCCCACAATAAGGTCAAAATCCCCAAAATACTATTTTGCCTATAAATCCTAAACGAAACGATGTCCCACAAATTTGAATACAGCAATGGAAAGCTAAAACCAATAGTAATCGAATGACATAGAGTTTTTATTCAAAAAGACATCAGTATAGGGGGTATTCACTAACAAATTTTCGCTTTTCCCAAAATAAGGTCAAAATCCCCAAAATACTATTTTTCCTATAAATCCTAAACGAAACGATGTCCCACAAATTTGAATACAGCAATGGAAAGCTAAAACCAATAGTAATCGAATGACATAGAGTTTTTATTCAAAAAGACATCAGTATAGGGGGTATTCACTAACAAACTTTCGCTTTTCCCAAAATAAGGTCAAAATCCCCAAAATACTATTTTTCCTATAAATCCTAAACGAAACGATGTCCCACAAATTTGAATACAGCAATGGAAAGCTAAAACCAATAGTAATCGAATGACATAAAGTTTTTATTCAAAAAGACTTCAGTATAGGGGGTATTCACTAGCAAACTTTCGCTTTTCCCAAAATAAGGTCAAAATCCCCAAAATACTATTTTTCCTATAAATCCTAAACGAAACGATGTCCCACAAATTTGAATACAGCAATGGAAAGCTAAAACCAATAGTAATCGAATGACATAGAGTTTTTATTCAAAAAGACTTCAGTATAGGGGGTATTCACTAACAAACTTTCATTTTTCCCACAATAAGGTCAAAATCCCCAAAATACTATTTTTCCTATAAATCCTAAACGAAACGATGTCCCACAAATTTGAATACAGCAATGGAAAGCTAAAACAAATAGTAATCGAATGACATAGAGTTTTTATTCAAAAAGACATCAGTATAGGGGGTATTCACTAACAAACTTTCGCTTTTCCCAAAATAAGGTCAAAATCCCCAAAATACTATTTTTCCTATAAATCCTAAACGAAACGATGTCCCACAAATTTGAATACAGCAATGGAAAGCTAAAACCAATAGTAATCGAATGACATATAGTTTTTATTCAAAAAGACTTCAGTATAGGGGGTATTCACTAACAAACTTTCATTTTTCCCACAATAAGGTCAAAATCCCCAAAATACTATTTTGCCTATAACACCTAAACGAAACGATGTCCCACAAATTTGAATACAGCAATGGAAAGCTAAAACCAATAGTAATCGAATAACATATAGTTTTTACTCAAAAAGACTTCAGTATAGGGGTATTCACTAACAAACTTTCGCTTTTCAGAAAAATAACCTAAGCAAAACGAAAAATTCGATCACGGCAATGGAGAGCCTAAAACACAGCAATGGAAAGCTAAAACAAATAGTAATCGAATGACATAGAGTTTTTATTCAAAAAGACTTCAGTATAGGGGGTATCCACTAACAAACTTTCGCTTTTCCCAAAATAAGGTCAAAATCCCCAAAATACTATTTTTCCTATAAATCCTAAACGAAACGATGTCCCACAAATTTGAATACAGCAATGGAAAGCTAAAACCAATAGTAATCGAATGACATAAAGTTTTTATTCAAAAAGACTTCAGTATAGGGGGTATTCACTAGCAAACTTTCGCTTTTCCCAAAATAAGGTCAAAATCCCCGAAATACTATTTTTCCTATAAATCCTAAACGAAACGATGTCCCACAAATTTGAATACAGCAATGGAAAGCTAAAACCAATAGTAATCCAATGACATATAGTTTTTATTCAAAAAGACTTCAGTATAGGGGGTATTCACTAACAAACTTTCATTTTTCCCACAATAAGGTCAAAATCCCCAAAATACTATTTTGACTATAACACCTAAACGAAACGATGTCCCACAAATTTGAATACAGCAATGGAAAGCTAAAACCAATAGTAATCGAATGACATATAGTTTTTACTCAAAAAGACTTCAGTATAGGGGTATTCACTAACAAACTTTCGCTTTTCAGAAAAATAACCTAAGCAAAACGAAAAATTCGATCACGGCAATGGAGAGCCTAAAACACAGCAATGGAAAGCTAAAACCAATAGTAATCGAATGACATATAGTTTTTATTCAAAAAGACTTCAGTATAGGGGGTATTCACTAGCAAACTTTCGCTTTTCCCAAAATAAGGTCAAAATCCCCGAAATACTATTTTTCCTATAAATCCTAAACGAAACGATGTCCCACAAATTTGAATACAGCAATGGAAAGCTAAAACCAATAGTAATCGAATGACATAGAGTTTTTATTCAAAAAGACTTCAGTATAGGGGGTATTCACTAACAAACTTTCATTTTTCCCACAATAAGGTCAAAATCCCCAAAATACTATTTTTCCTATAAATCCTAAACGAAACGATGTCCCACAAATTTGAATACAGCAATGGAAAGCTAAAACCAATAGTAATCGAATGACATATAGTTTTTATTCAAAAAGACTTCAGTATAGGGGGTATTCACTAACAAACTTTCATTTTTCCCACAAAAAGGTCAAAATCCCCAAAATACTATTTTGCCTATAACACCTAAACGAAACGATGTCCCACAAATTTGAATACAGCAATAGAAAGCTAAAACCAATAGTAATCGAATGACATAAAGTTTTTATTCAAAAAGACTTCAGTATAGGGGGTATTCACTAGCAAACTTTCGCTTTTCCCAAAATAAGGTCAAAATCCCCGAAATACTATTTTTCCTATAAATCCTAAACGAAACGATGTCCCACAAATTTGAATACAGCAATGGAAAGCTAAAACCAATAGTAATCGAATGACATAGAGTTTTTATTCAAAAAGACATCAGTATAGGGGGTATTCACTAACAAATTTTCGCTTTTCCCAAAATAAGGTCAAAATCCCCAAAATACTATTTTTCCTATAAATCCTAAACGAAACGATGTCCCACAAATTTGAATACAGCAATGGAAAGCTAAAACCAATAGTAATCGAATGACATAGAGTTTTTATTCAAAAAGACATCAGTATAGGGGGTATTCACTAACAAACTTTCGCTTTTCCCAAAATAAGGTCAAAATCCCCAAAATACTATTTTTCCTATAAATCCTAAACGAAACGATGTCCCACAAATTTGAATACAGCAATGGAAAGCTAAAACCAATAGTAATCGAATGACATAAAGTTTTTATTCAAAAAGACTTCAGTATAGGGGGTATTCACTAGCAAACTTTCGCTTTTCCCAAAATAAGGTCAAAATCCCCAAAATACTATTTTTCCTATAAATCCTAAACGAAACGATGTCCCACAAATTTGAATACAGCAATGGAAAGCTAAAACCAATAGTAATCGAATGACATAGAGTTTTTATTCAAAAAGACTTCAGTATAGGGGGTATTCACTAACAAACTTTCATTTTTCCCACAATAAGGTCAAAATCCCCAAAATACTATTTTTCCTATAAATCCTAAACGAAACGATGTCCCACAAATTTGAATACAGCAATGGAAAGCTAAAACCAATAGTAATCGAATGACATAGAGTTTTTATTCAAAAAGACATCAGTATAGGGGGTATTCACTAACAAACTTTCGCTTTTCCCAAAATAAGGTCAAAATCCCCAAAATACTATTTTTCCTATAAATCCTAAACGAAACGATGTCCCACAAATTTGAATACAGCAGTGTAAAGCTAAAACCAATAGTATTCGAATGACATATAGTTTTTATTCAAAAAGACTTCAGTATAGGGGGTATTCACTAACAAACTTTCATTTTTCCCACAATAAGGTCAAAATCCCCAAAATACTATTTTGCCTATAAATCCTAAACGAAACGATGTCCCACAAATTTGAATACAGCAATGGAAAGCTAAAACCAATAGTAATCGAATGACATAGAGTTTTTATTCAAAAAGACATCAGTATAGGGGGTATTCACTAACAAATTTTCGCTTTTCCCAAAATAAGGTCAAAATCCCCAAAATACTATTTTTCCTATAAATCCTAAACGAAACGATGTCCCACAAATTTGAATACAGCAATGGAAAGCTAAAACCAATAGTAATCGAATGACATAGAGTTTTTATTCAAAAAGACATCAGTATAGGGGGTATTCACTAACAAACTTTCGCTTTTCCCAAAATAAGGTCAAAATCCCCAAAATACTATTTTTCCTATAAATCCTAAACGAAACGATGTCCCACAAATTTGAATACAGCAATGGAAAGCTAAAACCAATAGTAATCGAATGACATAAAGTTTTTATTCAAAAAGACTTCAGTATAGGGGGTATTCACTAGCAAACTTTCGCTTTTCCCAAAATAAGGTCAAAATCCCCAAAATACTATTTTTCCTATAAATCCTAAACGAAACGATGTCCCACAAATTTGAATACAGCAATGGAAAGCTAAAACCAATAGTAATCGAATGACATAGAGTTTTTATTCAAAAAGACTTCAGTATAGGGGGTATTCACTAACAAACTTTCATTTTTCCCACAATAAGGTCAAAATCCCCAAAATACTATTTTTCCTATAAATCCTAAACGAA
Source organism: Phania funesta (assembly GCA_963932375.1). NCBI lineage: Eukaryota > Metazoa > Arthropoda > Insecta > Diptera > Tachinidae > Phania > Phania funesta. The sequence goes on from OZ010654.1 coordinate 47,193,687, forward strand.
ACGATGTCCCACAAATTTGAATACAGCAATGGAAAGCTAAAACAAATAGTAATCGAATGACATAGAGTTTTTATTCAAAAAGACATCAGTATAGGGGGTATTCACTAACAAACTTTCGCTTTTCCCAAAATAAGGTCAAAATCCCCAAAATACTATTTTTCCTATAAATCCTAAACGAAACGATGTCCCACAAATTTGAATACAGCAATGGAAAGCTAAAACCAATAGTAATCGAATGACATATAGTTTTTATTCAAAAAGACTTCAGTATAGGGGGTATTCACTAACAAACTTTCATTTTTCCCACAATAAGGTCAAAATCCCCAAAATACTATTTTGCCTATAACACCTAAACGAAACGATGTCCCACAAATTTGAATACAGCAATGGAAAGCTAAAACCAATAGTAATCGAATAACATATAGTTTTTACTCAAAAAGACTTCAGTATAGGGGTATTCACTAACAAACTTTCGCTTTTCAGAAAAATAACCTAAGCAAAACGAAAAATTCGATCACGGCAATGGAGAGCCTAAAACACAGCAATGGAAAGCTAAAACAAATAGTAATCGAATGACATAGAGTTTTTATTCAAAAAGACTTCAGTATAGGGGGTATCCACTAACAAACTTTCGCTTTTCCCAAAATAAGGTCAAAATCCCCAAAATACTATTTTTCCTATAAATCCTAAACGAAACGATGTCCCACAAATTTGAATACAGCAATGGAAAGCTAAAACCAATAGTAATCGAATGACATAAAGTTTTTATTCAAAAAGACTTCAGTATAGGGGGTATTCACTAGCAAACTTTCGCTTTTCCCAAAATAAGGTCAAAATCCCCGAAATACTATTTTTCCTATAAATCCTAAACGAAACGATGTCCCACAAATTTGAATACAGCAATGGAAAGCTAAAACCAATAGTAATCCAATGACATATAGTTTTTATTCAAAAAGACTTCAGTATAGGGGGTATTCACTAACAAACTTTCATTTTTCCCACAATAAGGTCAAAATCCCCAAAATACTATTTTGACTATAACACCTAAACGAAACGATGTCCCACAAATTTGAATACAGCAATGGAAAGCTAAAACCAATAGTAATCGAATGACATATAGTTTTTACTCAAAAAGACTTCAGTATAGGGGTATTCACTAACAAACTTTCGCTTTTCAGAAAAATAACCTAAGCAAAACGAAAAATTCGATCACGGCAATGGAGAGCCTAAAACACAGCAATGGAAAGCTAAAACCAATAGTAATCGAATGACATATAGTTTTTATTCAAAAAGACTTCAGTATAGGGGGTATTCACTAGCAAACTTTCGCTTTTCCCAAAATAAGGTCAAAATCCCCGAAATACTATTTTTCCTATAAATCCTAAACGAAACGATGTCCCACAAATTTGAATACAGCAATGGAAAGCTAAAACCAATAGTAATCGAATGACATAGAGTTTTTATTCAAAAAGACTTCAGTATAGGGGGTATTCACTAACAAACTTTCATTTTTCCCACAATAAGGTCAAAATCCCCAAAATACTATTTTTCCTATAAATCCTAAACGAAACGATGTCCCACAAATTTGAATACAGCAATGGAAAGCTAAAACCAATAGTAATCGAATGACATATAGTTTTTATTCAAAAAGACTTCAGTATAGGGGGTATTCACTAACAAACTTTCATTTTTCCCACAAAAAGGTCAAAATCCCCAAAATACTATTTTGCCTATAACACCTAAACGAAACGATGTCCCACAAATTTGAATACAGCAATAGAAAGCTAAAACCAATAGTAATCGAATGACATAAAGTTTTTATTCAAAAAGACTTCAGTATAGGGGGTATTCACTAGCAAACTTTCGCTTTTCCCAAAATAAGGTCAAAATCCCCGAAATACTATTTTTCCTATAAATCCTAAACGAAACGATGTCCCACAAATTTGAATACAGCAATGGAAAGCTAAAACCAATAGTAATCGAATGACATAAAGTTTTTATTCAAAAAGACTTCAGTATAGGGGGTATTCACTAGCAAACTTTCGCTTTTCCCAAAATAAGGTCAAAATCCCCGAAATACTATTTTTCCTATAAATCCTAAACGAAACGATGTCCCACAAATTTGAATACAGCAATGGAAAGCTAAAACCAATAGTAATCCAATGACATATAGTTTTTATTCAAAAAGACTTCAGTATAGGGGGTATTCACTAACAAACTTTCATTTTTCCCACAATAAGGTCAAAATCCCCAAAATACTATTTTGCCTATAACACCTAAACGAAACGATGTCCCACAAATTTGAATACAGCAATGGAAAGCTAAAACCAATAGTAATCGAATAACATATAGTTTTTACTCAAAAAGACTTCAGTATAGGGGTATTCACTAACAAACTTTCGCTTTTCAGAAAAATAACCTAAGCAAAACGAAAAATTCGATCACGGCAATGGAGAGCCTAAAACACAGCAATGGAAAGCTAAAACCAATAGTAATCGAATGACATATAGTTTTTATTCAAAAAGACTTCAGTATAGGGGGTATTCACTAGCAAACTTTCGCTTTTCCCAAAATAAGGTCAAAATCCTTAAAATACTATTTTTCCTATAAATCCTAAACGAAACGATGTCCCACAAATTTGAATACAGCAATGGAAAGCTAAAACCAATAGTAATCGAATGACATAGACTTTTTATTCAAAAAGACTTCAGTATAGGGGGTATTCACTAACAAACTTTCGCTTTTCCCAAAATAAGGTCAAAATCCCCAAAATACTATTTTTCCTATAAATCCTAAACGAAACGATGTCCCACAAATTTGAATACAGCAATGGAAAGCTAAAACCAATAGTAATCGAATGACATAAAGTTTTTATTCAAAAAGACTTCAGTATAGGGGGTATTCACTAGCAAACTTTCGCTTTTCCCAAAATAAGGTCAAAATCCCCGAAATACTATTTTTCCTATAAATCCTAAACGAAACGATGTCCCACAAATTTGAATACAGCAGTGTAAAGCTAAAACCAATAGTATTCTAATGACATATAGTTTTTATTCAAAAAGACTTCAGTATAGGGGGTATTCACTAACAAACTTTCATTTTTCCCACAATAAGGTCAAAATCCCCAAAATACTATTTTGCCTATAAATCCTAAACGAAACGATGTCCCACAAATTTGAATACAGCAATGGAAAGCTAAAACCAATAGTAATCGAATGACATAGAGTTTTTATTCAAAAAGACATCAGTATAGGGGGTATTCACTAACAAATTTTCGCTTTTCCCAAAATAAGGTCAAAATCCCCAAAATACTATTTTTCCTATAAATCCTAAACGAAACGATGTCCCACAAATTTGAATACAGCAATGGAAAGCTAAAACCAATAGTAATCGAATGACATAGAGTTTTTATTCAAAAAGACATCAGTATAGGGGGTATTCACTAACAAATTTTCGCTTTTCCCAAAATAAGGTCAAAATCCCCAAAATACTATTTTTCCTATAAATCCTAAACGAAACGATGTCCCACAAATTTGAATACAGCAATGGAAAGCTAAAACCAATAGTAATCGAATGACATATAGTTTTTATTCAAAAAGACTTCAGTATAGGGGGTATTCACTAACAAACTTTCATTTTTCCCACAATAAGGTCAAAATCCCCAAAATACTATTTTGACTATAACACCTAAACGAAACGATGTCCCACAAATTTGAATACAGCAATGGAAAGCTAAAACCAATAGTAATCGAATGACATATAGTTTTTACTCAAAAAGACTTCAGTATAGGGGGTATTCACTAACAAACTTTCATTTTTCCCACAATAAGGTCAAAATCCCCAAAATACTATTTTGCCTATAAATCCTAAACGAAACGATGTCCCACAAATTTGAGTACAGCAATGGAAAGCTAAAACCAATAGTAATCGAATGACGTAAAGTTTTTATTCAAAAAGACTTCAGTATAGGGGGTATTCACTAGCAAACTTTCGCTTTTCCCAAAATAAGGTCAAAATCCCCGAAATACTATTTTTCCTATAAATCCTAAACGAAACGATGTCCCACAAATTTGAATACAGCAATGGAAAGCTAAAACCAATAGTAATCCAACGACATATAGTTTTTATTCAAAAAGACTTCAGTATAGGGGGTATTCACTAACAAACTTTCATTTTTCCCACAATAAGGTCAAAATCCCCAAAATACTATTTTGACTATAACACCTAAACGAAACGATGTCCCACAAATTTGAATACAGCAATGGAAAGCTAAAACCAATAGTAATCGAATGACATAAAGTTTTTATTCAAAAAGACTTCAGTATAGGGGGTATTCACTAGCAAACTTTCGCTTTTCCCAAAATAAGGTCAAAATCCCCGAAATACTATTTTTCCTATAAATCCTAAACGAAACGATGTCCCACAAATTTGAATACAGCAATGGAAAGCTAAAACCAATAGTAATCGAATGACATATAGTTTTTATTCAAAAAGACTTCAGTATAGGGGGTATTCACTAACAAACTTTCATTTTTCCCACAATAAGGTCAAAATCCCCAAAATACTATTTTGCCTATAACACCTAAACGAAACGATGTCCCACAAATTTGAATACAGCAATAGAAAGCTAAAACCAATAGTAATCGAATGACATAAAGTTTTTATTCAAAAAGACTTCAGTATAGGGGGTATTCACTAGCAAACTTTCGCTTTTCCCAAAATAAGGTCAAAATCCCCGAAATACTATTTTTCCTATAAATCCTAAACGAAACGATGTCCCACAAATTTGAATACAGCAATGGAAAGCTAAAACCAATAGTAATCGAATGACATAGAGTTTTTATTCAAAAAGACATCAGTATAGGGGGTATTCACTAGCAAACTTTCGCTTTTCCCAAAATAAGGTCAAAATCCCCGAAATACTATTTTTCCTATAAATCCTAAACGAAACGATGTCCCACAAATTTGAATACAGCAATGGAAAGCTAAAACCAATAGTAATCCAATGACATATAGTTTTTATTCAAAAAGACTTCAGTATAGGGGGTATTCACTAACAAACTTTCATTTTTCCCACAATAAGGTCAAAATCCCCAAAATACTATTTTGCCTATAACACCTAAACGAAACGATGTCCCACAAATTTGAATACAGCAATGGAAAGCTAAAACCAATAGTAATCGAATAACATATAGTTTTTACTCAAAAAGACTTCAGTATAGGGGTATTCACTAACAAACTTTCGCTTTTCAGAAAAATAACCTAAGCAAAACGAAAAATTCGATCACGGCAATGGAGAGCCTAAAACACAGCAATGGAAAGCTAAAACCAATAGTAATCGAATGACATATAGTTTTTATTCAAAAAGACTTCAGTATAGGGGGTATTCACTAGCAAACTTTCGCTTTTCCCAAAATAAGGTCAAAATCCTTAAAATACTATTTTTCCTATAAATCCTAAACGAAACGATGTCCCACAAATTTGAATACAGCAATGGAAAGCTAAAACCAATAGTAATCGAATGACATAGACTTTTTATTCAAAAAGACTTCAGTATAGGGGGTATTCACTAACAAACTTTCGCTTTTCCCAAAATAAGGTCAAAATCCCCAAAATACTATTTTTCCTATAAATCCTAAACGAAACGATGTCCCACAAATTTGAATACAGCAATGGAAAGCTAAAACCAATAGTAATCGAATGACATAAAGTTTTTATTCAAAAAGACTTCAGTATAGGGGGTATTCACTAGCAAACTTTCGCTTTTCCCAAAATAAGGTCAAAATCCCCGAAATACTATTTTTCCTATAAATCCTAAACGAAACGATGTCCCACAAATTTGAATACAGCAGTGTAAAGCTAAAACCAATAGTATTCGAATGACATATAGTTTTTATTCAAAAAGACTTCAGTATAGGGGGTATTCACTAACAAACTTTCATTTTTCCCACAATAAGGTCAAAATCCCCAAAATACTATTTTGCCTATAAATCCTAAACGAAACGATGTCCCACAAATTTGAATACAGCAATGGAAAGCTAAAACCAATAGTAATCGAATGACATAGAGTTTTTATTCAAAAAGACATCAGTATAGGGGGTATTCACTAACAAATTTTCGCTTTTCCCAAAATAAGGTCAAAATCCCCAAAATACTATTTTTCCTATAAATCCTAAACGAAACGATGTCCCACAAATTTGAATACAGCAATGGAAAGCTAAAACCAATAGTAATCGAATGACATAGAGTTTTTATTCAAAAAGACATCAGTATAGGGGGTATTCACTAACAAATTTTCGCTTTTCCCAAAATAAGGTCAAAATCCCCAAAATACTATTTTTCCTATAAATCCTAAACGAAACGATGTCCCACAAATTTGAATACAGCAATGGAAAGCTAAAACCAATAGTAATCGAATGACATATAGTTTTTATTCAAAAAGACTTCAGTATAGGGGGTATTCACTAACAAACTTTCATTTTTCCCACAATAAGGTCAAAATCCCCAAAATACTATTTTGACTATAACACCTAAACGAAACGATGTCCCACAAATTTGAATACAGCAATGGAAAGCTAAAACCAATAGTAATCGAATGACATATAGTTTTTACTCAAAAAGACTTCAGTATAGGGGGTATTCACTAACAAACTTTCATTTTTCCCACAATAAGGTCAAAATCCCCAAAATACTATTTTGCCTATAAATCCTAAAGGAAACGATGTCCCACAAATTTGGGTACAGCAATGGAAAGCTAAAACCAATAGTAATCGAATGACATAAAGTTTTTATTCAAAAAGACTTCAGTATAGGGGGTATTCACTAGCAAACTTTCGCTTTTCCCAAAATAAGGTCAAAATCCCCGAAATACTATTTTTCCTATAAATCCTAAACGAAACGATGTCCCACAAATTTGAATACAGCAATGGAAAGCTAAAACCAATAGTAATCCAACGACATATAGTTTTTATTCAAAAAGACTTCAGTATAGGGGGTATTCACTAACAAACTTTCATTTTTCCCACAATAAGGTCAAAATCCCCAAAATACTATTTTGACTATAACACCTAAACGAAACGATGTCCCACAAATTTGAATACAGCAATGGAAAGCTAAAACCAATAGTAATCGAATGACATAAAGTTTTTATTCAAAAAGACTTCAGTATAGGGGGTATTCACTAGCAAACTTTCGCTTTTCCCAAAATAAGGTCAAAATCCCCGAAATACTATTTTTCCTATAAATCCTAAACGAAACGATGTCCCACAAATTTGAATACAGCAATGGAAAGCTAAAACCAATAGTAATCGAATGACATATAGTTTTTATTCAAAAAGACTTCAGTATAGGGGGTATTCACTAACAAACTTTCATTTTTCCCACAAAAAGGTCAAAATCCCCAAAATACTATTTTGCCTATAACACCTAAACGAAACGATGTCCCACAAATTTGAATACAGCAATAGAAAGCTAAAACCAATAGTAATCGAATGACATAAAGTTTTTATTCAAAAAGACTTCAGTATAGGGGGTATTCACTAGCAAACTTTCGCTTTTCCCAAAATAAGGTCAAAATCCCCGAAATACTATTTTTCCTATAAATCCTAAACGAAACGATGTCCCACAAATTTGAATACAGCAATGGAAAGCTAAAACCAATAGTAATCGAATGACATAAAGTTTTTATTCAAAAAGACTTCAGTATAGGGGGTATTCACTAGCAAACTTTCGCTTTTCCCAAAATAAGGTCAAAATCCCCGAAATACTATTTTTCCTATAAATCCTAAACGAAACGATGTCCCACAAATTTGAATACAGCAATGGAAAGCTAAAACCAATAGTAATCGAATGACATATAGTTTTTATTCAAAAAGACTTCAGTATAGGGGGTATTCACTAACAAACTTTCATTTTTCCCACAAAAAGGTCAAAATCCCCAAAATACTATTTTGCCTATAACACCTAAACGAAACGATGTCCCACAAATTTGAATATAGCAATAGAAAGCTAAAACCAATAGTAATCGAATGACATAAAGTTTTTATTCAAAAAGACTTCAGTATAGGGGGTATTCACTAGCAAACTTTCGCTTTTCCCAAAATAAGGTCAAAATCCCCGAAATACTATTTTTCCTATAAATCCTAAACGAAACGATGTCCCACAAATTTGAATACAGCAATGGAAAGCTAAAACCAATAGTAATCGAATGACATAAAAATGGAAAGCTAAAACCAATAGTAATCCAATGACATATAGTTTTTATTCAAAAAGACTTCAGTATAGGGGGTATTCACTAACAAACTTTCATTTTTCCCACAATAAGGTCAAAATCCCCAAAATACTATTTTGACTATAACACCTAAACGAAACGATGTCCCACAAATTTGAATACAGCAATGGAAAGCTAAAACCAATAGTAATCGAATGACATAGAGTTTTTATTCAAAAAGACTTCAGTATAGGGGGTATTCACTAGCAAACTTTCGCTTTTCCCAAAATAAGGTCAAAATCCCCAAAATACTATTTTTCCTATAAATCCTAAACGAAACGATGTCCCACAAATTTGAATACAGCAATGGAAAGCTAAAACCAATAGTAATCGAATGACATAGAGTTTTTATTCAAAAAGACTTCAGTATAGGGGGTATTCACTAACAAACTTTCATTTTTCCCACAATAAGGTCAAAATCCCCAAAATACTATTTTTCCTATAAATCCTAAACGAAACGATGTCCCACAAATTTGAATACAGCAATGGAAAGCTAAAACCAATAGTAATCGAATGACATAGAGTTTTTATTCAAAAAGACATCAGTATAGGGGGTATTCACTAACAAACTTTCGCTTTTCCCAAAATAAGGTCAAAATCCCCAAAATACTATTTTTCCTATAAATCCTAAACGAAACGATGTCCCACAAATTTGAATACAGCAATGGAAAGCTAAAACCAATAGTAATCGAATGACATATAGTTTTTATTCAAAAAGACTTCAGTATAGGGGGTATTCACTAACAAACTTTCATTTTTCCCACAATAAGGTCAAAATCCCCAAAATACTATTTTGCCTATAACACCTAAACGAAACGATGTCCCACAAATTTGAATACAGCAATGGAAAGCTAAAACAATAGTAATCGAATAACATATAGTTTTTACTCAAAAAGACTTCAGTATAGGGGTATTCACTAACAAACTTTCGCTTTTCAGAAAAATAACCTAAGCAAAACGAAAAATTCGATCACGGCAATGGAGAGCCTAAAACACAGCAATGGAAAGCTAAAACCAATAGTAATCGAATGACATATAGTGTTTATTCAAAAAGACTTCAGTATAGGGGGTATTCACTAGCAAACTTTCGCTTTTCCCAAAATAAGGTCAAAATCCCCAAAATACTATTTTTCCTATAAATCCTAAACGAAACGATGTCCCACAAATTTGAATACAGCAATGGAAAGCTAAAACCAATAGTAATCGAATGACATAGACTTTTTATTCAAAAAGACTTCAGTATAGGGGGTATTCACTAACAAACTTTCATTTTTCCCACAATAAGGTCAAAATCCCCAAAATACTATTTTGACTATAACACCTAAACGAAACGATGTCCCACAAATTTGAATACAGCAATGGAAAGCTAAAACCAATAGTAATCGAATGACATAAAGTTTTTATTCAAAAAGACTTCAGTATAGGGGGTATTCACTAGCAAACTTTCGCTTTTCCCAAAATAAGGTCAAAATCCCCGAAATACTATTTTTCCTATGAATCCTAAACGAAACGATGTCCCACAAATTTGAATACAGCAATGGAAAGCTAAAGCCAATAGTATTCGAATGACATATAGTTTTTATTCAAAAAGACTTCAGTATAGGGGGTATTCACTAACAAACTTTCATTTTTCCCACAATAAGGTCAAAATCCCCAAAATACTATTTTGCCTATAAATCCTAAACGAAACGATGTCCCACAAATTTGAATACAGCAATGGAAAGCTAAAACCAATAGTAATCGAATGACATAGAGTTTTTATTCAAAAAGACATCAGTATAGGGGGTATTCACTAACAAATTTTCGCTTTTCCCAAAATAAGGTCAAAATCCCCAAAATACTATTTTTCCTATAAATCCTAAACGAAACGATGTCCCACAAATTTGAATACAGCAATGGAAAGCTAAAACCAATAGTAATCGAATGACATATAGTTTTTATTCAAAAAGACTTCAGTATAGGGGGTATTCACTAACAAACTTTCATTTTTCCCACAATAAGGTCAAAATCCCCAAAATACTATTTTGACTATAACACCTAAACGAAACGATGTCCCACAAATTTGAATACAGCAATGGAAAGCTAAAACCAATAGTAATCGAATGACATATAGTTTTTACTCAAAAAGACTTCAGTATAGGGGTATTCACTAACAAACTTTCGCTTTTCAGAAAAATAACCTAAGCAAAACGAAAAATTCGATCACGGCAATGGAGAGCCTAAAACACAGCAATGGAAAGCTAAAACCAATAGTAATCGAATGACATATAGTTTTTATTCAAAAAGACTTCAGTATAGGGGGTATTCACTAGCAAACTTTCGCTTTTCCCAAAATAAGGTCAAAATCCCCAAAATACTATTTTTCCTATAAATCCTAAACGAAACGATGTCCCACAAATTTGAATACAGCAATGGAAAGCTAAAACCAATAGTAATCGAATGACATATAGTTTTTATTCAAAAAGACTTCAGTATAGGGGGTATTCACTAACAAACTTTCATTTTTCCCACAATAAGGTCAAAATCCCCAAAATACTATTTTGCCTATAAATCCTAAACGAAACGATGTCCCACAAATTTGAATACAGCAATGGAAAGCTAAAACCAATAGTAATCGAATGACATAGAGTTTTTATTCAAAAAGACATCAGTATAGGGGGTATTCACTAACAAATTTTCGCTTTTACAAAAATAAGGTCAAAATCCCCAAAACACTATTTTTCCTATAAATCCTAAACGAAACGATGTCCCACAAATTTGAATACAGCAATGGAAAGCTAAAACCAATAGTAATCGAATGACATAGAGTTTTTATTCAAAAAGACATCAGTATAGGGGGTATTCACTAACAAATTTTCGCTTTTCCCAAAATAAGGTCAAAATGCCCAAAATACTATTTTTCCTATAAATCCTAAACGAAACGATGTCCCACAAATTTGAATACAGCAATGGAAAGCTAAAACCAATAGTAATCGAATGACATATAGTTTTTATTCAAAAAGACTTCAGTATAGGGGGTATTCACTAACAAACTTTCATTTTTCCCACAATAAGGTCAAAATCCCCAAAATACTATTTTGACTATAACACCTAAACGAAACGATGTCCCACAAATTTGAATACAGCAATGGAAAGCTAAAACCAATAGTAATCGAATGACATATAGTTTTTACTCAAAAAGACTTCAGTATAGGGGTATTCACTAACAAACTTTCGCTTTTCAGAAAAATAACCTAAGCAAAACGAAAAATTCGATCACGGCAATGGAGAGCCTAAAACACAGCAATGGAAAGCTAAAACCAATAGTAATCGAATGACATATAGCTTTTATTCAAAAAGACTTCAGTATAGGGGGTATTCACTAGCAAACTTTCGCTTTTCCCAAAATAAGGTCAAAATCCCCAAAATACTATTTTTCCTATAAATCCTAAACGAAACGATGTCCCACAAATTTGAATACAGCAATGGAAAGCTAAAACCAATAGTAATCGAATGACATAAAGTTTTTATTCAAAAAGACTTCAGTATAGGGGGTATTCACTAGCAAACTTTCGCTTTTCCCAAAATAAGGTCAAAATCCCCGAAATACTATTTTTCCTATAAATCCTAAACGAAACGATGTCCCACAAATTTGAATACAGCAATGGAAAGCTAAAACCAATAGTAATCGAATGACATAAAGTTTTTATTCAAAAAGACTTCAGTATAGGGGGTATTCACTAGCAAACTTTCGCTTTTCCCAAAATAAGGTCAAAATCCCCGAAAAACTATTTTTCCTATAAATCCTAAACGAAACGATGTCCCACAAATTTGAATACAGCAATGGAAAGCTAAAACCAATAGTAATCGAACGACATATAGTTTTTATTCAAAAAGACTTCAGTATAGGGGGTATTCACTAACAAACTTTCATTTTTCCCACAATAAGGTCAAAATCCCCAAAATACTATTTTGCCTATAAATCCTAAACGAAACGATGTCCCACAAATTTGAATACAGCAATGGAAAGCTAAAACCAATAGTAATCGAATGACATAAAGTTTTTATTCAAAAAGACTTCAGTATAGGGGGTATTCACTAGCAAACTTTCGCTTTTCCCAAAATAAGGTCAAAATCCCCGAAATACTATTTTTCCTATAAATCCTAAACGAAACGATGTCCCACAAATTTGAATACAGCAATGGAAAGCTAAAACCAATAGTAATCGAATGACATATAGTTTTTATTCAAAAAGACTTCAGTATAGGAAGTATTCACTAACAAACTTTCATTTTTCCCACAATAAGGTCAAAATCCCCAAAATACTATTTTGCCTATAAATCCTAAACGAAACGATGTCCCACAAATTTGAATACAGCAATGGAAAGCTAAAACCAATAGTAATCGAATGACATAGAGTTTTTATTCAAAAAGACATCAGTATAGGGGGTATTCACTAACAAATTTTCGCTTTTCCCAAAATAAGGTCAAAATCCCCAAAATACTATTTTTCCTATAAATCCTAAACGAAACGATGTCCCACAAATTTGAATACAGCAATGGAAAGCTAAAACCAATAGTAATCGAATGACATAAAGTTTTTATTCAAAAAGACTTCAGTATAGGGGGTATTCACTAGCAAACTTTCGCTTTTCCCAAAATAAGGTCAAAATCCCCGAAATACTATTTTTCCTATAAATCCTAAACGAAACGATGTCCCACAAATTTGAATACAGCAATGGAAAGCTAAAACCAATAGTAATCGAATGACATATAGTTTTTATTCAAAAAGACTTCAGTATAGGGGGTATTCACTAACAAACTTTCATTTTTCCCACAATAAGGTCAAAATTCCCAAAATACTATTTTGCCTATAACACCTAAACGAAACGATGTCCCACATACTATTTTTCCTATAAATCCTAAACGAAACGATGTCCCACAAATTTGAATACAGCAATGGAAAGCTAAAACCAATAGTAATCGAATGACATAGAGTTTTTATTCAAAAAGACATCAGTATAGGGGGTATTCACTAACAAATTTTCGCTTTTCCCAAAATAAGGTCAAAATCCCCAAAATACTATTTTTCCTATAAATCCTAAACGAAACGATGTCCCACAAATTTGAATACAGCAATGGAAAGCTAAAACCAATAGTAATCGAATGACATAGAGTTTTTATTCAAAAAGACATCAGTATAGGGGGTATTCACTAACAAATTTTCGCTTTTCCCAAAATAAGGTCAAAATCCCCAAAATACTATTTTTCCTATAAATCCTAAACGAAACGATGTCCCACAAATTTGAATACAGCAATGGAAAGCTAAAACCAATAGTAATCGAATGACATATAGTTTTTATTCAAAAAGACTTCAGTATAGGGGGTATTCACTAACAAACTTTCATTTTTCCCACAATAAGGTCAAAATCCCCAAAATACTATTTTGCCTATAACACCTAAACGAAACGATGTCCCACAAATTTGAATACAGCAATGGAAAGCTAAAACCAATAGTAATCGAATGACATATAGTTTTTACTCAAAAAGACTTCAGTATAGGGGTATTCACTAACAAACTTTCGCTTTTCAGAAAAATAACCTAAGCAAAACGATGTCCCAAAAATTCGATCACGGCAAGGGAGAGCCTAAAACACAGCAATGGAAAGCTAAAACCAATAGTAATCGAATGACATATAGTTTTTATTCAAAAAGACTTCAGTATAGGGGGTATTCACTAGCAAACTTTCGCTTTTCCCAAAATAAGGTCAAAATCCCCAAAATACTATTTTTCCTATAAATCCTAAACGAAACGATGTCCCACAAATTTGAATACAGCAATGGAAAGCTAAAACCAATAGTAATCGAATGACATAGAGTTTTTATTCAAAAAGACTTCAGTATAGGGGGTATTCACTAACAAACTTTCGCTTTTCCCAAAATAAGGTCAAAATCCCCAAAATACTATTTTTCCTATAAATCCTAAACGAAACGATGTCCCACATACTATTTTTCCTATAAATCCTAAACGAAACGATGTCCCACAAATTTGAATACAGCAGTGGAAAGCTAAAACCAATAGTAATCGAATGACATAGAGTTTTTATTCAAAAAGACATCAGTATAGGGGGTATTCACTAACAAATTTTCGCTTTTCCCAAAATAAGGTCAAAATCCCCAAAATACTATTTTTCCTATAAATCCTAAACGAAACGATTTCCCACAAATTTGAATACAGCAATGGAAAGCTAAAACCAATAGTAATCGAATGACATAAAGTTTTTATTCAAAAAGACTTCAGTATAGGGGGTATTCACTAGCAAACTTTCGCTTTTCCCAAAATAAGGTCAAAATCCCCAAAATACTATTTTTCCTATAAATCCTAAACGAAACGATGTCCCACAAATTTGAATACAGCAATGGAAAGCTAAAACCAATAGTAATCGAATGACATAGAGTTTTTATTCAAAAAGACTTCAGTATAGGGGGTATTCACTAACAAACTTTCGCTTTTCCCAAAATAAGGTCAAAATCCCCAAGATACTATTTTTCCTATAAATCCTAAACGAAACGATGTCCCACAAATTTGAATACAGCAATGGAAAGCTAAAACCAATAGTAATCGAATGACATAAAGTTTTTATTCAAAAAGACTTCAGTATAGGGGGTATTCACTAGCAAACTTTCGCTTTTCCCAAAATAAGGTCAAAATCCCCGAAATACTATTTTTCCTATAAATCCTAAACGAAACGATGTGCCACAAATTTGAATACAGCAATGGAAAGCTAAAACCAATAGTAATCGAATGACATATAGTTTTTATTCAAAAAGACTTCAGTATAGGGGGTATTCACTAGCAAACTTTCGCTTTTCCCAAAATAAGGTCAAAATCCCCGAAATACTATTTTTCCTATAAATCCTAAACGAAACGATGTCCCACAAATTTGAATACAGCAATGGAAAGCTAAAACCAATAGTAATCGAATGACATATAGTTTTTATTCAAAAAGACTTCAGTATAGGGGGTATTCACTAACAAACTTTCATTTTTCCCACAATAAGGTCAAAATCCCCAAAATACTATTTTGCCTATAACACCTAAACGAAACGATGTCCCACATACTATTTTTCCTATAAATCCTAAACGAAACGATGTCCCACAAATTTGAATACAGCAATGGAAAGCTAAAACCAATAGTAATCGAATGACATAGAGTTTTTATTCAAAAAGACATCAGTATAGGGGGTATTCACTAACAAATTTTCGCTTTTCCCAAAATAAGGTCAAAATCCCCAAAATACTATTTTTCCTATAAATCCTAAACGAAACGATGTCCCACAAATTTGAATACAGCAATGGAAAGCTAAAACCAATAGTAATCGAATGACATATAGTTTTTATTCAAAAAGACTTCAGTATAGGGGGTATTCACTAACAAACTTTCATTTTTCCCACAATAAGGTCAAAATCCCCAAAATACTATTTTGCCTATAACACCTAAACGAAACGATGTCCCACAAATTTGAATACAGCAATGGAAAGCTAAAACCAATAGTAATCGAATGACATATAGTTTTTACTCAAAAAGACTTCAGTATAGGGGTATTCACTAACAAACTTTCGCTTTTCAGAAAAATAACCTAAGCAAAACGATGTCCCAAAAATTCGATCACGGCAAGGGAGAGCCTAAAACACAGCAATGGAAAGCTAAAACCAATAGTAATCGAATGACATATAGTTTTTATTCAAAAAGACTTCAGTATAGGGGGTATTCACTAGCAAACTTTCGCTTTTCCCAAAATAAGGTCAAAATCCCCAAAATACTATTTTTCCTATAAATCCTAAACGAAACGATGTCCCACAAATTTGAATACAGCAATGGAAAGCTAAAACCAATAGTAATCGAATGACATAGAGTTTTTATTCAAAAAGACTTCAGTATAGGGGGTATTCACTAACAAACTTTCGCTTTTCCCAAAATAAGGTCAAAATCCCCAAAATACTATTTTTCCTATAAATCCTAAACGAAACGATGTCCCACATACTATTTTTCCTATAAATCCTAAACGAAACGATGTCCCACAAATTTGAATACAGCAATGGAAAGCTAAAACCAATAGTAATCGAATGACATAGAGTTTTTATTCAAAAAGACATCAGTATAGGGGGTATTCACTAACAAACTTTCGCTTTTCCCAAAATAAGGTCAAAATCCCCAAAATACTATTTTTCCTATAAATCCTAAACGAAACGATGTCCCACAAATTTGAATACAGCAATGGAAAGCTAAAACCAATAGTAATCGAATGACATAAAGTTTTTATTCAAAAAGACTTCAGTATAGGGGGTATTCACTAGCAAACTTTCGCTTTTCCCAAAATAAGGTCAAAATCCCCAAAATACTATTTTTCCTATAAATCCTAAACGAAACGATGTCCCACAAATTTGAATACAGCAATGGAAAGCTAAAACCAATAGTAATCGAATGACATAGAGTTTTTATTCAAAAAGACTTCAGTATAGGGGGTATTCACTAGCAAACTTTCGCTTTTCCCAAAATAAGGTCAAAATCCCCAAAATACTATTTTTCCTATAAATCCTAAACGAAACGATGTCCCACAAATTTGAATACAGCAATGGAAAGCTAAAACCAATAGTAATCGAATGACATAGAGTTTTTATTCAAAAAGACTTCAGTATAGGGGGTATTCACTAACAAACTTTCATTTTTCCCACAATAAGGTCAAAATCCCCAAAATACTATTTTTCCTATAAATCCTAAACGAAACGATGTCCCACAAATTTGAATACAGCAATGGAAAGCTAAAACCAATAGTAATCGAATGACATAGAGTTTTTATTCAAAAAGACATCAGTATAGGGGGTATTCACTAACAAATTTTCGCTTTTCCCAAAATAAGGTCAAAATCCCCAAAATACTATTTTTCCTATAAATCCTAAACGAAACGATGTCCCACAAATTTGAATACAGCAATGGAAAGCTAAAACCAATAGTAATCGAATGACATATAGTTTTTATTCAAAAAGACTTCAGTATAGGGGGTATTCACTAACAAACTTTCATTTTTCCCACAATAAGGTCAAAATCCCCAAAATACTATTTTGCCTATAACACCTAAACGAAACGATGTCCCACAAATTTGAATACAGCAATGGAAAGCTAAAACAATAGTAATCGAATAACATATAGTTTTTACTCAATAAGACTTCAGTATAGGGGTATTCACTAACAAACTTTCGCTTTTCAGAAAAATAACCTAAGCAAAACGAAAAATTCGATCACGGCAATGGAGAGCCTAAAACACAGCAATGGAAAGCTAAAACCAATAGTAATCGAATGACATATAGTGTTTATTCAAAAAGACTTCAGTATAGGGGGTATTCACTAGCAAACTTTCGCTTTTCCCAAAATAAGGTCAAAATCCCCAAAATACTATTTTTCCTATAAATCCTAAACGAAACGATGTCCCACAAATTTGAATACAGCAATGGAAAGCTAAAACCAATAGTAATCGAATGACATAGACTTTTTATTCAAAAAGACTTCAGTATAGGGGGTATTCACTAACAAACTTTCATTTTTCCCACAATAAGGTCAAAATCCCCAAAATACTATTTTGACTATAACACCTAAACGAAACGATGTCCCACAAATTTGAATACAGCAATGGAAAGCTAAAACCAATAGTAATCGAATGACATAAAGTTTTTATTCAAAAAGACTTCAGTATAGGGGGTATTCACTAGCAAACTTTCGCTTTTCCCAAAATAAGGTCAAAATCCCCGAAATACTATTTTTCCTATGAATCCTAAACGAAACGATGTCCCACAAATTTGAATACAGCAATGGAAAGCTAAAGCCAATAGTATTCGAATGACATATAGTTTTTATTCAAAAAGACTTCAGTATAGGGGGTATTCACTAACAAACTTTCATTTTTCCCACAATAAGGTCAAAATCCCCAAAATACTATTTTGCCTATAAATCCTAAACGAAACGATGTCCCACAAATTTGAATACAGCAATGGAAAGCTAAAACCAATAGTAATCGAATGACATAGAGTTTTTATTCAAAAAGACATCAGTATAGGGGGTATTCACTAACAAATTTTCGCTTTTCCCAAAATAAGGTCAAAATCCCCAAAATACTATTTTTCCTATAA
Source organism: Phania funesta (assembly GCA_963932375.1). Taxonomy (NCBI): domain Eukaryota; kingdom Metazoa; phylum Arthropoda; class Insecta; order Diptera; family Tachinidae; genus Phania; species Phania funesta. The sequence goes on from OZ010654.1 coordinate 47,212,121, forward strand.
ATCCTAAACGAAACGATGTCCCACAAATTTGAATACAGCAATGGAAAGCTAAAACCAATAGTAATCGAATGACATATAGTTTTTATTCAAAAAGACTTCAGTATAGGGGGTATTCACTAACAAACTTTCATTTTTCCCACAATAAGGTCAAAATCCCCAAAATACTATTTTGACTATAACACCTAAACGAAACGATGTCCCACAAATTTGAATACAGCAATGGAAAGCTAAAACCAATAGTAATCGAATGACATATAGTTTTTACTCAAAAAGACTTCAGTATAGGGGTATTCACTAACAAACTTTCGCTTTTCAGAAAAATAACCTAAGCAAAACGAAAAATTCGATCACGGCAATGGAGAGCCTAAAACACAGCAATGGAAAGCTAAAACCAATAGTAATCGAATGACATATAGTTTTTATTCAAAAAGACTTCAGTATAGGGGGTATTCACTAGCAAACTTTCGCTTTTCCCAAAATAAGGTCAAAATCCCCAAAATACTATTTTTCCTATAAATCCTAAACGAAACGATGTCCCACAAATTTGAATACAGCAATGGAAAGCTAAAACCAATAGTAATCGAATGACATATAGTTTTTATTCAAAAAGACTTCAGTATAGGGGGTATTCACTAACAAACTTTCATTTTTCCCACAATAAGGTCAAAATCCCCAAAATACTATTTTGCCTATAAATCCTAAACGAAACGATGTCCCACAAATTTGAATACAGCAATGGAAAGCTAAAACCAATAGTAATCGAATGACATAGAGTTTTTATTCAAAAAGACATCAGTATAGGGGGTATTCACTAACAAATTTTCGCTTTTACAAAAATAAGGTCAAAATCCCCAAAATACTATTTTTCCTATAAATCCTAAACGAAACGATGTCCCACAAATTTGAATACAGCAATGGAAAGCTAAAACCAATAGTAATCGAATGACATAGAGTTTTTTATCAAAAAGACATCAGTATAGGGGGTATTCACTAACAAATTTTCGCTTTTCCCAAAATAAGGTCAAAATGCCCAAAATACTATTTTTCCTATAAATCCTAAACGAAACGATGTCCCACAAATTTGAATACAGCAATGGAAAGCTAAAACCAATAGTAATCGAATGACATATAGTTTTTATTCAAAAAGACTTCAGTATAGGGGGTATTCACTAACAAACTTTCATTTTTCCCACAATAAGGTCAAAATCCCCAAAATACTATTTTGACTATAACACCTAAACGAAACGATGTCCCACAAATTTGAATACAGCAATGGAAAGCTAAAACCAATAGTAATCGAATGACATATAGTTTTTACTCAAAAAGACTTCAGTATAGGGGTATTCACTAACAAACTTTCGCTTTTCAGAAAAATAACCTAAGCAAAACGAAAAATTCGATCACGGCAATGGAGAGCCTAAAACACAGCAATGGAAAGCTAAAACCAATAGTAATCGAATGACATATAGCTTTTATTCAAAAAGACTTCAGTATAGGGGGTATTCACTAGCAAACTTTCGCTTTTCCCAAAATAAGGTCAAAATCCCCAAAATACTATTTTTCCTATAAATCCTAAACGAAACGATGTCCCACAAATTTGAATACAGCAATGGAAAGCTAAAACCAATAGTAATCGAATGACATAAAGTTTTTATTCAAAAAGACTTCAGTATAGGGGGTATTCACTAGCAAACTTTCGCTTTTCCCAAAATAAGGTCAAAATCCCCGAAATACTATTTTTCCTATAAATCCTAAACGAAACGATGTCCCACAAATTTGAATACAGCAATGGAAAGCTAAAACCAATAGTAATCGAATGACATAAAGTTTTTATTCAAAAAGACTTCAGTATAGGGGGTATTCACTAGCAAACTTTCGCTTTTCCCAAAATAAGGTCAAAATCCCCGAAATACTATTTTTCCTATAAATCCTAAACGAAACGATGTCCCACAAATTTGAATACAGCAATGGAAAGCTAAAACCAATAGTAATCGAATGACATATAGTTTTTATTCAAAAAGACTTCAGTATAGGGGGTATTCACTAACAAACTTTCATTTTTCCCACAATAAGGTCAAAATCCCCAAAATACTATTTTGCCTATAAATCCTAAACGAAACGATGTCCCACAAATTTGAATACAGCAATGGAAAGCTAAAACCAATAGTAATCGAATGACATAAAGTTTTTGTTCAAAAAGACTTCAGTATAGGGGGTATTCACTAGCAAACTTTCGCTTTTCCCAAAATAAGGTCAAAATCCCCGAAATACTATTTTTCCTATAAATCCTAAACGAAACGATGTCCCACAAATTTGAATACAGCAATGGAAAGCTAAAACCAATAGTAATCGAATGACATATAGTTTTTATTCAAAAAGACTTCAGTATAGGAAGTATTCACTAACAAACTTTCATTTTTCCCACAATAAGGTCAAAATCCCCAAAATACTATTTTGCCTATAAATCCTAAACGAAACGATGTCCCACAAATTTGAATACAGCAATGGAAAGCTAAAACCAATAGTAATCGAATGACATAGAGTTTTTATTCAAAAAGACATCAGTATAGGGGGTATTCACTAACAAATTTTCGCTTTTCCCAAAATAAGGTCAAAATCCCCAAAATACTATTTTTCCTATAAATCCTAAACGAAACGATGTCCCACAAATTTGAATACAGCAATGGAAAGCTAAAACCAATAGTAATCGAATGACATAAAGTTTTTATTCAAAAAGACTTCAGTATAGGGGGTATTCACTAGCAAACTTTCGCTTTTCCCAAAATAAGGTCAAAATCCCCAAAATACTATTTTTCCTATAAATCCTAAACGAAACGATGTCCCACAAATTTGAATACAGCAATGGAAAGCTAAAACCAATAGTAATCGAATGACATAGACTTTTTATTCAAAAAGACTTCAGTATAGGGGGTATTCACTAACAAACTTTCATTTTTCCCACAATAAGGTCAAAATCCCCAAAATACTATTTTGACTATAACACCTAAACGAAACGATGTCCCACAAATTTGAATACAGCAATGGAAAGCTAAAACCAATAGTAATCGAATGACATAAAGTTTTTATTCAAAAAGACTTCAGTATAGGGGGTATTCACTAGCAAACTTTCGCTTTTCCCAAAATAAGGTCAAAATCCCCGAAATACTATTTTTCCTATGAATCCTAAACGAAACGATGTCCCACAAATTTGAATACAGCAATGGAAAGCTAAAGCCAATAGTATTCGAATGACATATAGTTTTTATTCAAAAAGACTTCAGTATAGGGGGTATTCACTAACAAACTTTCATTTTTCCCACAATAAGGTCAAAATCCCCAAAATACTATTTTGCCTATAAATCCTAAACGAAACGATGTCCCACAAATTTGAATACAGCAATGGAAAGCTAAAACCAATAGTAATCGAATGACATAGAGTTTTTATTCAAAAAGACATCAGTATAGGGGGTATTCACTAACAAATTTTCGCTTTTCCCAAAATAAGGTCAAAATCCCCAAAATACTATTTTTCCTATAAATCCTAAACGAAACGATGTCCCACAAATTTGAATACAGCAATGGAAAGCTAAAACCAATAGTAATCCAATGACATATAGTTTTTATTCAAAAAGACTTCAGTATAGGGGGTATTCACTAACAAACTTTCATTTTTCCCACAATAAGGTCAAAATCCCCAAAATACTATTTTGACTATAACACCTAAACGAAACGATGTCCCACAAATTTGAATACAGCAATGGAAAGCTAAAACCAATAGTAATCGAATGACATATAGTTTTTACTCAAAAAGACTTCAGTATAGGGGTATTCACTAACAAACTTTCGCTTTTCAGAAAAATAACCTAAGCAAAACGAAAAATTCGATCACGGCAATGGAGAGCCTAAAACACAGCAATGGAAAGCTAAAACCAATAGTAATCGAATGACATATAGTTTTTATTCAAAAAGACTTCAGTATAGGGGGTATTCACTAGCAAACTTTCGCTTTTCCCAAAATAAGGTCAAAATCCCCAAAATACTATTTTTCCTATAAATCCTAAACGAAACGATGTCCCACAAATTTGAATACAGCAATGGAAAGCTAAAACCAATAGTAATCGAATAACATATAGTTTTTATTCAAAAAGACTTCAGTATAGGGGGTATTCACTAACAAACTTTCATTTTTCCCACAATAAGGTCAAAATCCCCAAAATACTATTTTGCCTATAAATCCTAAACGAAACGATGTCCCACAAATTTGAATACAGCAATGGAAAGCTAAAACCAATAGTAATCGAATGACATAGAGTTTTTATTCAAAAAGACATCAGTATAGGGGGTATTCACTAACAAATTTTCGCTTTTACAAAAATAAGGTCAAAATCCCCAAAATACTATTTTTCCTATAAATCCTAAACGAAACGATGTCCCACAAATTTGAATACAGCAATGGAAAGCTAAAACCAATAGTAATCGAATGACATAGAGTTTTTATTCAAAAAGACATCAGTATAGGGGGTATTCACTAACAAATTTTCGCTTTTCCCAAAATAAGGTCAAAATGCCCAAAATACTATTTTTCCTATAAATCCTAAACGAAACGATGTCCCACAAATTTGAATACAGCAATGGAAAGCTAAAACCAATAGTAATCGAATGACATATAGTTTTTATTCAAAAAGACTTCAGTATAGGGGGTATTCACTAACAAACTTTCATTTTTCCCACAATAAGGTCAAAATCCCCAAAATACTATTTTGACTATAACACCTAAACGAAACGATGTCCCACAAATTTGAATACAGCAATGGAAAGCTAAAACCAATAGTAATCGAATGACATATAGTTTTTACTCAAAAAGACTTCAGTATAGGGGTATTCACTAACAAACTTTCGCTTTTCAGAAAAATAACCTAAGCAAAACGAAAAATTCGATCACGGCAATGGAGAGCCTAAAACACAGCAATGGAAAGCTAAAACCAATAGTAATCGAATGACATATAGTTTTTACTCAAAAAGACTTCAGTATAGGGGTATTCACTAACAAACTTTCGCTTTTCAGAAAAATAACCTAAGCAAAACGAAAAATTCGATCACGGCAATGGAGAGCCTAAAACACAGCAATGGAAAGCTAAAACCAATAGTAATCGAATGACATATAGCTTTTATTCAAAAAGACTTCAGTATAGGGGGTATTCACTAGCAAACTTTCGCTTTTCCCAAAATAAGGTCAAAATCCCCAAAATACTATTTTTCCTATAAATCCTAAACGAAACGATGTCCCACAAATTTGAATACAGCAATGGAAAGCTAAAACCAATAGTAATCGAATGACATAAAGTTTTTATTCAAAAAGACTTCAGTATAGGGGGTATTCACTAGCAAACTTTCGCTTTTCCCAAAATAAGGTCAAAATCCCCGAAATACTATTTTTCCTATAAATCCTAAACGAAACGATGTCCCACAAATTTGAATACAGCAATGGAAAGCTAAAACCAATAGTAATCGAATGACATAAAGTTTTTATTCAAAAAGACTTCAGTATAGGGGGTATTCACTAGCAAACTTTCGCTTTTCCCAAAATAAGGTCAAAATCCCCGAAATACTATTTTTCCTATAAATCCTAAACGAAACGATGTCCCACAAATTTGAATACAGCAATGGAAAGCTAAAACCAATAGTAATCGAATGACATATAGTTTTTATTCAAAAAGACTTCAGTATAGGGGGTATTCACTAACAAACTTTCATTTTTCCCACAATAAGGTCAAAATCCCCAAAATACTATTTTGCCTATAAATCCTAAACGAAACGATGTCCCACAAATTTGAATACAGCAATGGAAAGCTAAAACCAATAGTAATCGAATGACATAAAGTTTTTATTCAAAAAGACTTCAGTATAGGGGGTATTCACTAGCAAACTTTCGCTTTTCCCAAAATAAGGTCAAAATCCCCGAAATACTATTTTTCCTATAAATCCTAAACGAAACGATGTCCCACAAATTTGAATACAGCAATGGAAAGCTAAAACCAATAGTAATCGAATGACATATAGTTTTTATTCAAAAAGACTTCAGTATAGGAAGTATTCACTAACAAACTTTCATTTTTCCCACAATAAGGTCAAAATCCCCAAAATACTATTTTGCCTATAAATCCTAAACGAAACGATGTCCCACAAATTTGAATACAGCAATGGAAAGCTAAAACCAATAGTAATCGAATGACATAGAGTTTTTATTCAAAAAGACATCAGTATAGGGGGTATTCACTAACAAATTTTCGCTTTTCCCAAAATAAGGTCAAAATCCCCAAAATACTATTTTTCCTATAAATCCTAAACGAAACGATGTCCCACAAATTTGAATACAGCAATGGAAAGCTAAAACCAATAGTAATCGAATGACATAAAGTTTTTATTCAAAAAGACTTCAGTATAGGGGGTATTCACTAGCAAACTTTCGCTTTTCCCAAAATAAGGTCAAAATCCCCGAAATACTATTTTTCCTATAAATCCTAAACGAAACGATGTCCCACAAATTTGAATACAGCAATGGAAAGCTAAAACCAATAGTAATCGAATGACATAGAGTTTTTATTCAAAAAGACATCAGTATAGGGGGTATTCACTAACAAATTTTCGCTTTTCCCAAAATAAGGTCAAAATCCCCAAAATACTATTTTTCCTATAAATCCTAAACGAAACGATGTCCCACAAATTTGAATACAGCAATGGAAAGCTAAAACCAATAGTAATCGAATGACATATAGCTTTTATTCAAAAAGACTTCAGTATAGGGGGTATTCACTAGCAAACTTTCGCTTTTCCCAAAATAAGGTCAAAATCCCCAAAATACTATTTTTCCTATAAATCCTAAACGAAACGATGTCCCACAAATTTGAATACAGCAATGGAAAGCTAAAACCAATAGTAATCGAATGACATAAAGTTTTTATTCAAAAAGACTTCAGTATAGGGGGTATTCACTAGCAAACTTTCGCTTTTCCCAAAATAAGGTCAAAATCCCCGAAATACTATTTTTCCTATAAATCCTAAACGAAACGATGTCCCACAAATTTGAATACAGCAATGGAAAGCTAAAACCAATAGTAATCGAATGACATAAAGTTTTTATTCAAAAAGACTTCAGTATAGGGGGTATTCACTAGCAAACTTTCGCTTTTCCCAAAATAAGGTCAAAATCCCCGAAATACTATTTTTCCTATAAATCCTAAACGAAACGATGTCCCACAAATTTGAATACAGCAATGGAAAGCTAAAACCAATAGTAATCGAATGACATATAGTTTTTATTCAAAAAGACTTCAGTATAGGGGGTATTCACTAACAAACTTTCATTTTTCCCACAATAAGGTCAAAATCCCCAAAATACTATTTTGCCTATAAATCCTAAACGAAACGATGTCCCACAAATTTGAATACAGCAATGGAAAGCTAAAACCAATAGTAATCGAATGACATAAAGTTTTTATTCAAAAAGACTTCAGTATAGGGGGTATTCACTAGCAAACTTTCGCTTTTCCCAAAATAAGGTCAAAATCCCCGAAATACTATTTTTCCTATAAATCCTAAACGAAACGATGTCCCACAAATTTGAATACAGCAATGGAAAGCTAAAACCAATAGTAATCGAATGACATATAGTTTTTATTCAAAAAGACTTCAGTATAGGAAGTATTCACTAACAAACTTTCATTTTTCCCACAATAAGGTCAAAATCCCCAAAATACTATTTTGCCTATAAATCCTAAACGAAACGATGTCCCACAAATTTGAATACAGCAATGGAAAGCTAAAACCAATAGTAATCGAATGACATAGAGTTTTTATTCAAAAAGACATCAGTATAGGGGGTATTCACTAACAAATTTTCGCTTTTCCCAAAATAAGGTCAAAATCCCCAAAATACTATTTTTCCTATAAATCCTAAACGAAACGAAGTCCCACAAATTTGAATACAGCAATGGAAAGCTAAAACCAATAGTAATCGAATGACATAAAGTTTTTATTCAAAAAGACTTCAGTATAGGGGGTATTCACTAACAAACTTTCGCTTTTCCCAAAATAAGGTCAAAATCCCCGAAATACTATTTTTCCTATAAATCCTAAACGAAACGATGTCCCACAAATTTGAATACAGCAATGGAAAGCTAAAACCAATAGTAATCGAATGACATAAAGTTTTTATTCAAAAAGACTTCAGTATAGGGGGTATTCACTAACAAACTTTCGCTTTTCCCAAAATAAGGTCAAAATCCCCGAAATACTATTTTTCCTATAAATCCTAAACGAAACGATGTCCCACAAATTTGAATACAGCAATGGAAAGCTAAAACCAATAGTAATCGAATGACATATAGTTTTTATTCAAAAAGACTTCAGTATAGGGGGTATTCACTAACAAACTTTCATTTTTCCCACAATAAGGTCAAAATCCCCAAAATACTATTTTGACTATAACACCTAAACGAAACGATGTCCCACAAATTTGAATACAGCAATGGAAAGCTAAAACCAATAGTAATCGAATGACATATAGTTTTTACTCAAAAAGACTTCAGTATAGGGGTATTCACTAACAAACTTTCGCTTTTCAGAAAAATAACCTAAGCAAAACGAAAAATTCGATCACGGCAATGGAGAGCCTAAAACACAGCAATGGAAAGCTAAAACCAATAGTAATCGAATGACATATAGTTTTTATTCAAAAAGACTTCAGTATAGGGGGTATTCACTAGCAAACTTTCGCTTTTCCCAAAATAAGGTCAAAATCCCCAAAATACTATTTTTCCTATAAATCCTAAACGAAACGATGTCCCACAAATTTGAATACAGCAATGGAAAGCTAAAACCAATAGTAATCGAATGACATATAGTTTTTATTCAAAAAGACTTCAGTATAGGGGGTATTCACTAACAAACTTTCATTTTTCCCACAATAAGGTCAAAATCCCCAAAATACTATTTTGCCTATAAATCCTAAACGAAACGATGTCCCACAAATTTGAATACAGCAATGGAAAGCTAAAACCAATAGTAATCGAATGACATAGAGTTTTTATTCAAAAAGACATCAGTATAGGGGGTATTCACTAACAAATTTTCGCTTTTACAAAAATAAGGTCAAAATCCCCAAAATACTATTTTTCCTATAAATCCTAAACGAAACGATGTCCCACAAATTTGAATACAGCAATGGAAAGCTAAAACCAATAGTAATCGAATGACATAGAGTTTTTATTCAAAAAGACATCAGTATAGGGGGTATGCACTAACAAATTTTCGCTTTTCCCAAAATAAGGTCAAAATGCCCAAAATACTATTTTTCCTATAAATCCTAAACGAAACGATGTCCCACAAATTTGAATACAGCAATGGAAAGCTAAAACCAATAGTAATCGAATGACATATAGTTTTTATTCAAAAAGACTTCAGTATAGGGGGTATTCACTAACAAACTTTCATTTTTCCCACAATAAGGTCAAAATCCCCAAAATACTATTTTGACTATAACACCTAAACGAAACGATGTCCCACAAATTTGAATACAGCAATGGAAAGCTAAAACCAATAGTAATCGAATGACATATAGTTTTTACTCAAAAAGACTTCAGTATAGGGGTATTCACTAACAAACTTTCGCTTTTCAGAAAAATAACCTAAGCAAAACGAAAAATTCGATCACGGCAATGGAGAGCCTAAAACACAGCAATGGAAAGCTAAAACCAATAGTAATCGAATGACATATAGTTTTTATTCAAAAAGACTTCAGTATAGGGGGTATTCACTAGCAAACTTTCGCTTTTCCCAAAATAAGGTCAAAATCCCCAAAATACTATTTTTCCTATAAATCCTAAACGAAACGATGTCCCACAAATTTGAATACAGCAATGGAAAGCTAAAACCAATAGTAATCGAATGACATATAGTTTTTATTCAAAAAGACTTCAGTATAGGGGGTATTCACTAACAAACTTTCATTTTTCCCACAATAAGGTCAAAATCCCCAAAATACTATTTTGCCTATAAATCCTAAACGAAACGATGTCCCACAAATTTGAATACAGCAATGGAAAGCTAAAACCAATAGTAATCGAATGACATAAAGTTTTTATTCAAAAAGACTTCAGTATAGGGGGTATTCACTAGCAAACTTTCGCTTTTCCCAAAATAAGGTCAAAATCCCCGAAATACTATTTTTCCTATAAATCCTAAACGAAACGATGTCCCACAAATTTGAATACAGCAATGGAAAGCTAAAACCAATAGTAATCGAATGACATATAGTTTTTATTCAAAAAGACTTCAGTATAGGAAGTATTCACTAACAAACTTTCATTTTTCCCACAATAAGGTCAAAATCCCCAAAATACTATTTTGCCTATAAATCCTAAACGAAACGATGTCCCACAAATTTGAATACAGCAATGGAAAGCTAAAACCAATAGTAATCGAATGACATAGAGTTTTTATTCAAAAAGACATCAGTATAGGGGGTATTCACTAACAAATTTTCGCTTTTCCCAAAATAAGGTCAAAATCCCCAAAATACTATTTTTCCTATAAATCCTAAACGAAACGAAGTCCCACAAATTTGAATACAGCAATGGAAAGCTAAAACCAATAGTAATCGAATGACATAAAGTTTTTATTCAAAAAGACTTCAGTATAGGGGGTATTCACTAACAAACTTTCGCTTTTCCCAAAATAAGGTCAAAATCCCCGAAATACTATTTTTCCTATAAATCCTAAACGAAACGATGTCCCACAAATTTGAATACAGCAATGGAAAGCTAAAACCAATAGTAATCGAATGACATAAAGTTTTTATTCAAAAAGACTTCAGTATAGGGGGTATTCACTAACAAACTTTCGCTTTTCCCAAAATAAGGTCAAAATCCCCGAAATACTATTTTTCCTATAAATCCTAAACGAAACGATGTCCCACAAATTTGAATACAGCAATGGAAAGCTAAAACCAATAGTAATCGAATGACATATAGTTTTTATTCAAAAAGACTTCAGTATAGGGGGTATTCACTAACAAACTTTCATTTTTCCCACAATAAGGTCAAAATCCCCAAAATACTATTTTGACTATAACACCTAAACGAAACGATGTCCCACAAATTTGAATACAGCAATGGAAAGCTAAAACCAATAGTAATCGAATGACATATAGTTTTTACTCAAAAAGACTTCAGTATAGGGGTATTCACTAACAAACTTTCGCTTTTCAGAAAAATAACCTAAGCAAAACGAAAAATTCGATCACGGCAATGGAGAGCCTAAAACACAGCAATGGAAAGCTAAAACCAATAGTAATCGAATGACATATAGTTTTTATTCAAAAAGACTTCAGTATAGGGGGTATTCACTAGCAAACTTTCGCTTTTCCCAAAATAAGGTCAAAATCCCCAAAATACTATTTTTCCTATAAATCCTAAACGAAACGATGTCCCACAAATTTGAATACAGCAATGGAAAGCTAAAACCAATAGTAATCGAATGACATATAGTTTTTATTCAAAAAGACTTCAGTATAGGGGGTATTCACTAACAAACTTTCATTTTTCCCACAATAAGGTCAAAATCCCCAAAATACTATTTTGCCTATAAATCCTAAACGAAACGATGTCCCACAAATTTGAATACAGCAATGGAAAGCTAAAACCAATAGTAATCGAATGACATAGAGTTTTTATTCAAAAAGACATCAGTATAGGGGGTATTCACTAACAAATTTTCGCTTTTACAAAAATAAGGTCAAAATCCCCAAAATACTATTTTTCCTATAAATCCTAAACGAAACGATGTCCCACAAATTTGAATACAGCAATGGAAAGCTAAAACCAATAGTAATCGAATGACATAGAGTTTTTATTCAAAAAGACATCAGTATAGGGGGTATGCACTAACAAATTTTCGCTTTTCCCAAAATAAGGTCAAAATGCCCAAAATACTATTTTTCCTATAAATCCTAAACGAAACGATGTCCCACAAATTTGAATACAGCAATGGAAAGCTAAAACCAATAGTAATCGAATGACATATAGTTTTTATTCAAAAAGACTTCAGTATAGGGGGTATTCACTAACAAACTTTCATTTTTCCCACAATAAGGTCAAAATCCCCAAAATACTATTTTGACTATAACACCTAAACGAAACGATGTCCCACAAATTTGAATACAGCAATGGAAAGCTAAAACCAATAGTAATCGAATGACATATAGTTTTTACTCAAAAAGACTTCAGTATAGGGGTATTCACTAACAAACTTTCGCTTTTCAGAAAAATAACCTAAGCAAAACGAAAAATTCGATCACGGCAATGGAGAGCCTAAAACACAGCAATGGAAAGCTAAAACCAATAGTAATCGAATGACATATAGTTTTTACTCAAAAAGACTTCAGTATAGGGGTATTCACTAACAAACTTTCGCTTTTCAGAAAAATAACCTAAGCAAAACGAAAAATTCGATCACGGCAATGGAGAGCCTAAAACACAGCAATGGAAAGCTAAAACCAATAGTAATCGAATGACATATAGCTTTTATTCAAAAAGACTTCAGTATAGGGGGTATTCACTAGCAAACTTTCGCTTTTCCCAAAATAAGGTCAAAATCCCCAAAATACTATTTTTCCTATAAATCCTAAACGAAACGATGTCCCACAAATTTGAATACAGCAATGGAAAGCTAAAACCAATAGTAATCGAATGACATAAAGTTTTTATTCAAAAAGACTTCAGTATAGGGGGTATTCACTAGCAAACTTTCGCTTTTCCCAAAATAAGGTCAAAATCCCCGAAATACTATTTTTCCTATAAATCCTAAACGAAACGATGTCCCACAAATTTGAATACAGCAATGGAAAGCTAAAACCAATAGTAATCGAATGACATAAAGTTTTTATTCAAAAAGACTTCAGTATAGGGGGTATTCACTAGCAAACTTTCGCTTTTCCCAAAATAAGGTCAAAATCCCCGAAATACTATTTTTCCTATAAATCCTAAACGAAACGATGTCCCACAAATTTGAATACAGCAATGGAAAGCTAAAACCAATAGTAATCGAATGACATATAGTTTTTATTCAAAAAGACTTCAGTATAGGGGGTATTCACTAACAAACTTTCATTTTTCCCACAATAAGGTCAAAATCCCCAAAATACTATTTTGCCTATAAATCCTAAACGAAACGATGTCCCACAAATTTGAATACAGCAATGGAAAGCTAAAACCAATAGTAATCGAATGACATAAAGTTTTTATTCAAAAAGACTTCAGTATAGGGGGTATTCACTAGCAAACTTTCGCTTTTCCCAAAATAAGGTCAAAATCCCCGAAATACTATTTTTCCTATAAATCCTAAACGAAACGATGTCCCACAAATTTGAATACAGCAATGGAAAGCTAAAACCAATAGTAATCGAATGACATATAGTTTTTATTCAAAAAGACTTCAGTATAGGAAGTATTCACTAACAAACTTTCATTTTTCCCACAATAAGGTCAAAATCCCCAAAATACTATTTTGCCTATAAATCCTAAACGAAACGATGTCCCACAAATTTGAATACAGCAATGGAAAGCTAAAACCAATAGTAATCGAATGACATAGAGTTTTTATTCAAAAAGACATCAGTATAGGGGGTATTCACTAACAAATTTTCGCTTTTCCCAAAATAAGGTCAAAATCCCCAAAATACTATTTTTCCTATAAATCCTAAACGAAACGATGTCCCACAAATTTGAATACAGCAATGGAAAGCTAAAACCAATAGTAATCGAATGACATAAAGTTTTTATTCAAAAAGACTTCAGTATAGGGGGTATTCACTAGCAAACTTTCGCTTTTCCCAAAATAAGGTCAAAATCCCCGAAATACTATTTTTCCTATAAATCCTAAACGAAACGATGTCCCACAAATTTGAATACAGCAATGGAAAGCTAAAACCAATAGTAATCGAATGACATAGAGTTTTTATTCAAAAAGACATCAGTATAGGGGGTATTCACTAACAAATTTTCGCTTTTCCCAAAATAAGGTCAAAATCCCCAAAATACTATTTTTCCTATAAATCCTAAACGAAACGATGTCCCACAAATTTGAATACAGCAATGGAAAGCTAAAACCAATAGTAATCGAATGACATATAGCTTTTATTCAAAAAGACTTCAGTATAGGGGGTATTCACTAGCAAACTTTCGCTTTTCCCAAAATAAGGTCAAAATCCCCAAAATACTATTTTTCCTATAAATCCTAAACGAAACGATGTCCCACAAATTTGAATACAGCTATGGAAAGCTAAAACCAATAGTAATCGAATGACATAAAGTTTTTATTCAAAAAGACTTCAGTATAGGGGGTATTCACTAGCAAACTTTCGCTTTTCCCAAAATAAGGTCAAAATCCCCGAAATACTATTTTTCCTATAAATCCTAAACGAAACGATGTCCCACAAATTTGAATACAGCAATGGAAAGCTAAAACCAATAGTAATCGAATGACATAAAGTTTTTATTCAAAAAGACTTCAGTATAGGGGGTATTCACTAGCAAACTTTCGCTTTTCCCAAAATAAGGTCAAAATCCCCGAAATACTATTTTTCCTATAAATCCTAAACGAAACGATGTCCCACAAATTTGAATACAGCAATGGAAAGCTAAAACCAATAGTAATCGAATGACATATAGTTTTTATTCAAAAAGACTTCAGTATAGGGGGTATTCACTAACAAACTTTCATTTTTCCCACAATAAGGTCAAAATCCCCAAAATACTATTTTGCCTATAAATCCTAAACGAAACGATGTCCCACAAATTTGAATACAGCAATGGAAAGCTAAAACCAATAGTAATCGAATGACATAAAGTTTTTATTCAAAAAGACTTCAGTATAGGGGGTATTCACTAGCAAACTTTCGCTTTTCCCAAAATAAGGTCAAAATCCCCGAAATACTATTTTTCCTATAAATCCTAAACGAAACGATGTCCCACAAATTTGAATACAGCAATGGAAAGCTAAAACCAATAGTAATCGAATGACATATAGTTTTTATTCAAAAAGACTTCAGTATAGGAAGTATTCACTAACAAACTTTCATTTTTCCCACAATAAGGTCAAAATCCCCAAAATACTATTTTGCCTATAAATCCTAAACGAAACGATGTCCCACAAATTTGAATACAGCAATGGAAAGCTAAAACCAATAGTAATCGAATGACATAGAGTTTTTATTCAAAAAGACATCAGTATAGGGGGTATTCACTAACAAATTTTCGCTTTTCCCAAAATAAGGTCAAAATCCCCAAAATACTATTTTTCCTATAAATCCTAAACGAAACGATGTCCCACAAATTTGAATACAGCAATGGAAAGCTAAAACCAATAGTAATCGAATGACATAAAGTTTTTATTCAAAAAGACTTCAGTATAGGGGGTATTCACTAGCAAACTTTCGCTTTTCCCAAAATAAGGTCAAAATCCCCGAAATACTATTTTTCCTATAAATCCTAAACGAAACGATGTCCCACAAATTTGAATACAGCAATGGAAAGCTAAAACCAATAGTAATCGAATGACATATAGTTTTTATTCAAAAAGACTTCAGTATAGGGGGTATTCACTAACAAACTTTCATTTTTCCCACAATAAGGTCAAAATTCCCAAAATACTATTTTGCCTATAACACCTAAACGAAACGATGTCCCACATACTATTTTTCCTATAAATCCTAAACGAAACGATGTCCCACAAATTTGAATACAGCAATGGAAAGCTAAAACCAATAGTAATCGAATGACATAGAGTTTTTATTCAAAAAGACATCAGTATAGGGGGTATTCACTAACAAATTTTCGCTTTTCCCAAAATAAGGTCAAAATCCCCAAAATACTATTTTTCCTATAAATCCTAAACGAAACGATGTCCCACAAATTTGAATACAGCAATGGAAAGCTAAAACCAATAGTAATCGAATGACATAGAGTTTTTATTCAAAAAGACATCAGTATAGGGGGTATTCACTAACAAATTTTCGCTTTTCCCAAAATAAGGTCAAAATCCCCAAAATACTATTTTTCCTATAAATCCTAAACGAAACGATGTCCCACAAATTTGAATACAGCAATGGAAAGCTAAAACCAATAGTAATCGAATGACATATAGTTTTTATTCAAAAAGACTTCAGTATAGGGGGTATTCACTAACAAACTTTCATTTTTCCCACAATAAGGTCAAAATCCCCAAAATACTATTTTGCCTATAACACCTAAACGAAACGATGTCCCACAAATTTGAATACAGCAATGGAAAGCTAAAACCAATAGTAATCGAATGACATATAGTTTTTACTCAAAAAGACTTCAGTATAGGGGTATTCACTAACAAACTTTCGCTTTTCAGAAAAATAACCTAAGCAAAACGATGTCCCAAAAATTCGATCACGGCAAGGGAGAGCCTAAAACACAGCAATGGAAAGCTAAAACCAATAGTAATCGAATGACATATAGTTTTTATTCAAAAAGACTTCAGTATAGGGGGTATTCACTAGCAAACTTTCGCTTTTCCCAAAATAAGGTCAAAATCCCCAAAATACTATTTTTCCTATAAATCCTAAACGAAACGATGTCCCACAAATTTGAATACAGCAATGGAAAGCTAAAACCAATAGTAATCGAATGACATAGAGTTTTTATTCAAAAAGACTTCAGTATAGGGGGTATTCACTAACAAACTTTCGCTTTTCCCAAAATAAGGTCAAAATCCCCAAAATACTATTTTTCCTATAAATCCTAAACGAAACGATGTCCCACATACTATTTTTCCTATAAATCCTAAACGAAACGATGTCCCACAAATTTGAATACAGCAGTGGAAAGCTAAAACCAATAGTAATCGAATGACATAGAGTTTTTATTCAAAAAGACATCAGTATAGGGGGTATTCACTAACAAATTTTCGCTTTTCCCAAAATAAGGTCAAAATCCCCAAAATACTATTTTTCCTATAAATCCTAAACGAAACGATGTCCCACATACTATTTTTCCTATAAATCCTAAACGAAACGATGTCCCACAAATTTGAATACAGCAATGGAAAGCTAAAACCAATAGTAATCGAATGACATAGAGTTTTTATTCAAAAAGACATCAGTATAGGGGGTATTCACTAGCAAACTTTCGCTTTTCCCAAAATAAGGTCAAAATCCCCGAAATACTATTTTTCCTATAAATCCTAAACGAAACGATGTCCCACAAATTTGAATACAGCAATGGAAAGCTAAAACCAATAGTAATCGAATGACATATAGTTTTTATTCAAAAAGACTTCAGTATAGGGGGTATTCACTAACAAACTTTCATTTTTCCCACAATAAGGTCAAAATCCCCAAAATACTATTTTGCCTATAAATCCTAAACGAAACGATGTCCCACAAATTTGAATACAGCAATGGAAAGCTAAAACCAATAGTAATCGAATGACATAAAGTTTTTATTCAAAAAGACTTCAGTATAGGGGGTATTCACTAGCAAACTTTCGCTTTTCCCAAAATAAGGTCAAAATCCCCGAAATACTATTTTTCCTATGAATCCTAAACGAAACGATGTCCCACAAATTTGAATACAGCAATGGAAAGCTAAAGCCAATAGTATTCGAATGACATATAGTTTTTATTCAAAAAGACTTCAGTATAGGGGGTATTCACTAACAAACTTTCATTTTTCCCACAATAAGGTCAAAATCCCCAAAATACTATTTTGCCTATAAATCCTAAACGAAACGATGTCCCACAAATTTGAATACAGCAATGGAAAGCTAAAACCAATAGTAATCGAATGACATAGAGTTTTTATTCAAAAAGACATCAGTATAGGGGGTATTCACTAACAAATTTTCGCTTTTCCCAAAATAAGGTCAAAATCCCCAAAATACTATTTTTCCTATAAATCCTAAACGAAACGATGTCCCACAAATTTGAATACAGCAATGGAAAGCTAAAACCAATAGTAATCGAATGACATAAAGTTTTTATTCAAAAAGACTTCAGTATAGGGGGTATTCACTAGCAAACTTTCGCTTTTCCCAAAATAAGGTCAAAATCCCCGAAATACTATTTTTCCTATAAATCCTAAACGAAACGATGTCCCACAAATTTGAATACAGCAATGGAAAGCTAAAACCAATAGTAATCGAATGACATATAGTTTTTATTCAAAAAGACTTCAGTATAGGGGGTATTCACTAACAAACTTTCATTTTTCCCACAATAAGGTCAAAATTCCCAAAATACTATTTTGCCTATAACACCTAAACGAAACGATGTCCCACATACTATTTTTCCTATAAATCCTAAACGAAACGATGTCCCACAAATTTGAATACAGCAATGGAAAGCTAAAACCAATAGTAATCGAATGACATAGAGTTTTTATTCAAAAAGACATCAGTATAGGGGGTATTCACTAACAAATTTTCGCTTTTCCCAAAATAAGGTCAAAATCCCCAAAATACTATTTTTCCTATAAATCCTAAACGAAACGATGTCCCACAAATTTGAATACAGCAATGGAAAGCTAAAACCAATAGTAATCGAATGACATAGAGTTTTTATTCAAAAAGACATCAGTATAGGGGGTATTCACTAACAAATTTTCGCTTTTCCCAAAATAAGGTCAAAATCCCCAAAATACTATTTTTCCTATAAATCCTAAACGAAACGATGTCCCACAAATTTGAATACAGCAATGGAAAGCTAAAACCAATAGTAATCGAATGACATATAGTTTTTATTCAAAAAGACTTCAGTATAGGGGGTATTCACTAACAAACTTTCATTTTTCCCACAATAAGGTCAAAATCCCCAAAATACTATTTTGCCTATAACACCTAAACGAAACGATGTCCCACAAATTTGAATACAGCAATGGAAAGCTAAAACCAATAGTAATCGAATGACATATAGTTTTTACTCAAAAAGACTTCAGTATAGGGGTATTCACTAACAAACTTTCGCTTTTCAGAAAAATAACCTAAGCAAAACGATGTCCCAAAAATTCGATCACGGCAAGGGAGAGCCTAAAACACAGCAATGGAAAGCTAAAACCAATAGTAATCGAATGACATATAGTTTTTATTCAAAAAGACTTCAGTATAGGGGGTATTCACTAGCAAACTTTCGCTTTTCCCAAAATAAGGTCAAAATCCCCAAAATACTATTTTTCCTATAAATCCTAAACGAAACGATGTCCCACAAATTTGAATACAGCAATGGAAAGCTAAAACCAATAGTAATCGAATGACATAGAGTTTTTATTCAAAAAGACTTCAGTATAGGGGGTATTCACTAACAAACTTTCGCTTTTCCCAAAATAAGGTCAAAATCCCCAAAATACTATTTTTCCTATAAATCCTAAACGAAACGATGTCCCACATACTATTTTTCCTATAAATCCTAAACGAAACGATGTCCCACAAATTTGAATACAGCAGTGGAAAGCTAAAACCAATAGTAATCGAATGACATAGAGTTTTTATTCAAAAAGACATCAGTATAGGGGGTATTCACTAACAAATTTTCGCTTTTCCCAAAATAAGGTCAAAATCCCCAAAATACTATTTTTCCTATAAATCCTAAACGAAACGATGTCCCACATACTATTTTTCCTATAAATCCTAAACGAAACGATGTCCCACAAATTTGAATACAGCAATGGAAAGCTAAAACCAATAGTAATCGAATGACATAGAGTTTTTATTCAAAAAGACATCAGTATAGGGGGTATTCACTAGCAAACTTTCGCTTTTCCCAAAATAAGGTCAAAATCCCCGAAATACTATTTTTCCTATAAATCCTAAACGAAACGATGTCCCACAAATTTGAATACAGCAATGGAAAGCTAAAACCAATAGTAATCGAATGACATATAGTTTTTATTCAAAAAGACTTCAGTATAGGGGGTATTCACTAACAAACTTTCATTTTTCCCACAATAAGGTCAAAATCCCCAAAATACTATTTTGCCTATAAATCCTAAACGAAACGATGTCCCACAAATTTGAATACAGCAATGGAAAGCTAAAACCAATAGTAATCGAATGACATAAAGTTTTTATTCAAAAAGACTTCAGTATATGGGGTATTCACTAGCAAACTTTCGCTTTTCCCAAAATAAGGTCAAAATCCCCGAAATACTATTTTTCCTATGAATCCTAAACGAAACGATGTCCCACAAATTTGAATACAGCAATGGAAAGCTAAAGCCAATAGTATTCGAATGACATATAGTTTTTATTCAAAAAGACTTCAGTATAGGGGGTATTCACTAACAAACTTTCATTTTTCCCACAATAAGGTCAAAATCCCCAAAATACTATTTTGCCTATAAATCCTAAACGAAACGATGTCCCACAAATTTGAATACAGCAATGGAAAGCTAAAACCAATAGTAATCGAATGACATAGAGTTTTTATTCAAAAAGACATCAGTATAGGGGGTATTCACTAACAAATTTTCGCTTTTCCCAAAATAAGGTCAAAATCCCCAAAATACTATTTTTCCTATAAATCCTAAACGAAACGATGTCCCACAAATTTGAATACAGCAATGGAAAGCTAAAACCAATAGTAATCGAATGACATATAGTTTTTATTCAAAAAGACTTCAGTATAGGGGGTATTCACTAACAAACTTTCATTTTTCCCACAATAAGGTCAAAATCCCCAAAATACTATTTTGACTATAACACCTAAACGAAACGATGTCCCACAAATTTGAATACAGCAATGGAAAGCTAAAACCAATAGTAATCGAATGACATATAGTTTTTACTCAAAAAGACTTCAGTATAGGGGTATTCACTAACAAACTTTCGCTTTTCAGAAAAATAACCTAAGCAAAACGAAAAATTCGATCACGGCAATGGAGAGCCTAAAACACAGCAATGGAAAGCTAAAACCAATAGTAATCGAATGACATAGAGTTTTTATTCAAAAAGACTTCAGTATAGGGGGTATTCACTAGCAAACTTTCGCTTTTCCCAAAATAAGGTCAAAATCCCCAAAATACTATTTTTCCTATAAATCCTAAACGAAACGATGTCCCACAAATTTGAATACAGCAATGGAAAGCTAAAACCAATAGTAATCGAATGACATATAGTTTTTATTCAAAAAGACTTCAGTATAGGGGGTATTCACTAACAAACTTTCATTTTTCCCACAATAAGGTCAAAATCCCCAAAATACTATTTTGCCTATAAATCCTAAACGAAACGATGTCCCACAAATTTGAATACAGCAATGGAAAGCTAAAACCAATAGTAATCGAATGACATAGAGTTTTTATTCAAAAAGACATCAGTATAGGGGGTATTCACTAACAAATTTTCGCTTTTACAAAAATAAGGTCAAAATCCCCAAAATACTATTTTTCCTATAAATCCTAAACGAAACGATGTCCCACAAATTTGAATACAGCAATGGAAAGCTAAAACCAATAGTAATCGAATGACATAGAGTTTTTATTCAAAAAGACATCAGTATAGGGGGTATTCACTAACAAATTTTCGCTTTTCCCAAAATAAGGTCAAAATGCCCAAAATACTATTTTTCCTATAAATCCTAAACGAAACGATGTCCCACAAATTTGAATACAGCAATGGAAAGCTAAAACCAATAGTAATCGAATGACATATAGTTTTTATTCAAAAAGACTTCAGTATAGGGGGTATTCACTAACAAACTTTCATTTTTCCCACAATAAGGTCAAAATCCCCAAAATACTATTTTGACTATAACACCTAAACGAAACGATGTCCCACAAATTTGAATACAGCAATGGAAAGCTAAAACCAATAGTAATCGAATGACATATAGTTTTTACTCAAAAAGACTTCAGTATAGGGGTATTCACTAACAAACTTTCGCTTTTCAGAAAAATAACCTAAGCAAAACGAAAAATTCGATCACGGCAATGGAGAGCCTAAAACACAGCAATGGAAAGCTAAAACCAATAGTAATCGAATGACATATAGTTTTTACTCAAAAAGACTTCAGTATAGGGGTATTCACTAACAAACTTTCGCTTTTCAGAAAAATAACCTAAGCAAAACGAAAAATTCGATCACGGCAATGGAGAGCCTAAAACACAGCAATGGAAAGCTAAAACCAATAGTAATCGAATGACATATAGCTTTTATTCAAAAAGACTTCAGTATAGGGGGTATTCACTAGCAAACTTTCGCTTTTCCCAAAATAAGGTCAAAATCCCCAAAATACTATTTTTCCTATAAATCCTAAACGAAACGATGTCCCACAAATTTGAATACAGCAATGGAAAGCTAAAACCAATAGTAATCGAATGACATAAAGTTTTTATTCAAAAAGACTTCAGTATAGGGGGTATTCACTAGCAAACTTTCGCTTTTCCCAAAATAAGGTCAAAATCCCCGAAATACTATTTTTCCTATAAATCCTAAACGAAACGATGTCCCACAAATTTGAATACAGCAATGGAAAGCTAAAACCAATAGTAATCGAATGACATAAAGTTTTTATTCAAAAAGACTTCAGTATAGGGGGTATTCACTAGCAAACTTTCGCTTTTCCCAAAATAAGGTCAAAATCCCCGAAATACTATTTTTCCTATAAATCCTAAACGAAACGATGTCCCACAAATTTGAATACAGCAATGGAAAGCTAAAACCAATAGTAATCGAATGACATATAGTTTTTATTCAAAAAGACTTCAGTATAGGGGGTATTCACTAACAAACTTTCATTTTTCCCACAATAAGGTCAAAATCCCCAAAATACTATTTTGCCTATAAATCCTAAACGAAACGATGTCCCACAAATTTGAATACAGCAATGGAAAGCTAAAACCAATAGTAATCGAATGACATAAAGTTTTTATTCAAAAAGACTTCAGTATAGGGGGTATTCACTAGCAAACTTTCGCTTTTCCCAAAATAAGGTCAAAATCCCCGAAATACTATTTTTCCTATAAATCCTAAACGAAACGATGTCCCACAAATTTGAATACAGCAATGGAAAGCTAAAACCAATAGTAATCGAATGACATATAGTTTTTATTCAAAAAGACTTCAGTATAGGAAGTATTCACTAACAAACTTTCATTTTTCCCACAATAAGGTCAAAATCCCCAAAATACTATTTTGCCTATAAATCCTAAACGAAACGATGTCCCACAAATTTGAATACAGCAATGGAAAGCTAAAACCAATAGTAATCGAATGACATAGAGTTTTTATTCAAAAAGACATCAGTATAGGGGGTATTCACTAACAAATTTTCGCTTTTCCCAAAATAAGGTCAAAATCCCCAAAATACTATTTTTCCTATAAATCCTAAACGAAACGATGTCCCACAAATTTGAATACAGCAATGGAAAGCTAAAACCAATAGTAATCGAATGACATAAAGTTTTTATTCAAAAAGACTTCAGTATAGGGGGTATTCACTAGCAAACTTTCGCTTTTCCCAAAATAAGGTCAAAATCCCCGAAATACTATTTTTCCTATAAATCCTAAACGAAACGATGTCCCACAAATTTGAATACAGCAATGGAAAGCTAAAACCAATAGTAATCGAATGACATAGAGTTTTTATTCAAAAAGACATCAGTATAGGGGGTATTCACTAACAAATTTTCGCTTTTCCCAAAATAAGGTCAAAATCCCCAAAATACTATTTTTCCTATAAATCCTAAACGAAACGATGTCCCACAAATTTGAATACAGCAATGGAAAGCTAAAACCAATAGTAATCGAATGACATATAGCTTTTATTCAAAAAGACTTCAGTATAGGGGGTATTCACTAGCAAACTTTCGCTTTTCCCAAAATAAGGTCAAAATCCCCAAAATACTATTTTTCCTATAAATCCTAAACGAAACGATGTCCCACAAATTTGAATACAGCAATGGAAAGCTAAAACCAATAGTAATCGAATGACATAAAGTTTTTATTCAAAAAGACTTCAGTATAGGGGGTATTCACTAGCAAACTTTCGCTTTTCCCAAAATAAGGTCAAAATCCCCGAAATACTATTTTTCCTATAAATCCTAAACGAAACGATGTCCCACAAATTTGAATACAGCAATGGAAAGCTAAAACCAATAGTAATCGAATGACATAAAGTTTTTATTCAAAAAGACTTCAGTATAGGGGGTATTCACTAGCAAACTTTCGCTTTTCCCAAAATAAGGTCAAAATCCCCGAAATACTATTTTTCCTATAAATCCTAAACGAAACGATGTCCCACAAATTTGAATACAGCAATGGAAAGCTAAAACCAATAGTAATCGAATGACATATAGTTTTTATTCAAAAAGACTTCAGTATAGGGGGTATTCACTAACAAACTTTCATTTTTCCCACAATAAGGTCAAAATCCCCAAAATACTATTTTGCCTATAAATCCTAAACGAAACGATGTCCCACAAATTTGAATACAGCAATGGAAAGCTAAAACCAATAGTAATCGAATGACATAAAGTTTTTATTCAAAAAGACTTCAGTATAGGGGGTATTCACTAGCAAACTTTCGCTTTTCCCAAAATAAGGTCAAAATCCCCGAAATACTATTTTTCCTATAAATCCTAAACGAAACGATGTCCCACAAATTTGAATACAGCAATGGAAAGCTAAAACCAATAGTAATCGAATGACATATAGTTTTTATTCAAAAAGACTTCAGTATAGGAAGTATTCACTAACAAACTTTCATTTTTCCCACAATAAGGTCAAAATCCCCAAAATACTATTTTGCCTATAAATCCTAAACGAAACGATGTCCCACAAATTTGAATACAGCAATGGAAAGCTAAAACCAATAGTAATCGAATGACATAGAGTTTTTATTCAAAAAGACATCAGTATAGGGGGTATTCACTAACAAATTTTCGCTTTTCCCAAAATAAGGTCAAAATCCCCAAAATACTATTTTTCCTATAAATCCTAAACGAAACGATGTCCCACAAATTTGAATACAGCAATGGAAAGCTAAAACCAATAGTAATCGAATGACATAAAGTTTTTATTCAAAAAGACTTCAGTATAGGGGGTATTCACTAGCAAACTTTCGCTTTTCCCAAAATAAGGTCAAAATCCCCGAAATACTATTTTTCCTATAAATCCTAAACGAAACGATGTCCCACAAATTTGAATACAGCAATGGAAAGCTAAAACCAATAGTAATCGAATGACATATAGTTTTTATTCAAAAAGACTTCAGTATAGGGGGTATTCACTAACAAACTTTCATTTTTCCCACAATAAGGTCAAAATTCCCAAAATACTATTTTGCCTATAACACCTAAACGAAACGATGTCCCACATACTATTTTTCCTATAAATCCTAAACGAAACGATGTCCCACAAATTTGAATACAGCAATGGAAAGCTAAAACCAATAGTAATCGAATGACATAGAGTTTTTATTCAAAAAGACATCAGTATAGGGGGTATTCACTAACAAATTTTCGCTTTTCCCAAAATAAGGTCAAAATCCCCAAAATACTATTTTTCCTATAAATCCTAAACGAAACGATGTCCCACAAATTTGAATACAGCAATGGAAAGCTAAAACCAATAGTAATCGAATGACATAGAGTTTTTATTCAAAAAGACATCAGTATAGGGGGTATTCACTAACAAATTTTCGCTTTTCCCAAAATAAGGTCAAAATCCCCAAAATACTATTTTTCCTATAAATCCTAAACGAAACGATGTCCCACAAATTTGAATACAGCAATGGAAAGCTAAAACCAATAGTAATCGAATGACATATAGTTTTTATTCAAAAAGACTTCAGTATAGGGGGTATTCACTAACAAACTTTCATTTTTCCCACAATAAGGTCAAAATCCCCAAAATACTATTTTGCCTATAACACCTAAACGAAACGATGTCCCACAAATTTGAATACAGCAATGGAAAGCTAAAACCAATAGTAATCGAATGACATATAGTTTTTACTCAAAAAGACTTCAGTATAGGGGTATTCACTAACAAACTTTCGCTTTTCAGAAAAATAACCTAAGCAAAACGATGTCCCAAAAATTCGATCACGGCAAGGGAGAGCCTAAAACACAGCAATGGAAAGCTAAAACCAATAGTAATCGAATGACATATAGTTTTTATTCAAAAAGACTTCAGTATAGGGGGTATTCACTAGCAAACTTTCGCTTTTCCCAAAATAAGGTCAAAATCCCCAAAATACTATTTTTCCTATAAATCCTAAACGAAACGATGTCCCACAAATTTGAATACAGCAATGGAAAGCTAAAACCAATAGTAATCGAATGACATAGAGTTTTTATTCAAAAAGACTTCAGTATAGGGGGTATTCACTAACAAACTTTCGCTTTTCCCAAAATAAGGTCAAAATCCCCAAAATACTATTTTTCCTATAAATCCTAAACGAAACGATGTCCCACATACTATTTTTCCTATAAATCCTAAACGAAACGATGTCCCACAAATTTGAATACAGCAATGGAAAGCTAAAACCAATAGTAATCGAATGACATATAGTTTTTACTCAAAAAGACTTCAGTATAGGGGTATTCACTAACAAACTTTCGCTTTTCAGAAAAATAACCTAAGCAAAACGATGTCCCAAAAATTCGATCACGGCAAGGGAGAGCCTAAAACACAGCAATGGAAAGCTAAAACCAATAGTAATCGAATGACATATAGTTTTTATTCAAAAAGACTTCAGTATAGGGGGTATTCACTAGCAAACTTTCGCTTTTCCCAAAATAAGGTCAAAATCCCCAAAATACTATTTTTCCTATAAATCCTAAACGAAACGATGTCCCACAAATTTGAATACAGCAATGGAAAGCTAAAACCAATAGTAATCGAATGACATAGAGTTTTTATTCAAAAAGACTTCAGTATAGGGGGTATTCACTAACAAACTTTCGCTTTTCCCAAAATAAGGTCAAAATCCCCAAAATACTATTTTTCCTATAAATCCTAAACGAAACGATGTCCCACATACTATTTTTCCTATAAATCCTAAACGAAACGATGTCCCACAAATTTGAATACAGCAGTGGAAAGCTAAAACCAATAGTAATCGAATGACATAGAGTTTTTATTCAAAAAGACATCAGTATAGGGGGTATTCACTAACAAATTTTCGCTTTTCCCAAAATAAGGTCAAAATCCCCAAAATACTATTTTTCCTATAAATCCTAAACGAAACGATGTCCCACATACTATTTTTCCTATAAATCCTAAACGAAACGATGTCCCACAAATTTGAATACAGCAATGGAAAGCTAAAACCAATAGTAATCGAATGACATAGAGTTTTTATTCAAAAAGACATCAGTATAGGGGGTATTCACTAGCAAACTTTCGCTTTTCCCAAAATAAGGTCAAAATCCCCGAAATACTATTTTTCCTATAAATCCTAAACGAAACGATGTCCCACAAATTTGAATACAGCAATGGAAAGCTAAAACCAATAGTAATCGAATGACATATAGTTTTTATTCAAAAAGACTTCAGTATAGGGGGTATTCACTAACAAACTTTCATTTTTCCCACAATAAGGTCAAAATCCCCAAAATACTATTTTGCCTATAAATCCTAAACGAAACGATGTCCCACAAATTTGAATACAGCAATGGAAAGCTAAAACCAATAGTAATCGAATGACATAAAGTTTTTATTCAAAAAGACTTCAGTATAGGGGGTATTCACTAGCAAACTTTCGCTTTTCCCAAAATAAGGTCAAAATCCCCGAAATACTATTTTTCCTATAAATCCTAAACGAAACGATGTCCCACAAATTTGAATACAGCAATGGAAAGCTAAAACAATAGTAATCGAATAACATATAGTTTTTACTCAATAAGACTTCAGTATAGGGGTATTCACTAACAAACTTTCGCTTTTCAGAAAAATAACCTAAGCAAAACGAAAAATTCGATCACGGCAATGGAGAGCCTAAAACACAGCAATGGAAAGCTAAAACCAATAGTAATCGAATGACATATAGTGTTTATTCAAAAAGACTTCAGTATAGGGGGTATTCACTAGCAAACTTTCGCTTTTCCCAAAATAAGGTCAAAATCCCCAAAATACTATTTTTCCTATAAATCCTAAACGAAACGATGTCCCACAAATTTGAATACAGCAATGGAAAGCTAAAACCAATAGTAATCGAATGACATAGACTTTTTATTCAAAAAGACTTCAGTATAGGGGGTATTCACTAACAAACTTTCATTTTTCCCACAATAAGGTCAAAATCCCCAAAATACTATTTTGACTATAACACCTAAACGAAACGATGTCCCACAAATTTGAATACAGCAATGGAAAGCTAAAACCAATAGTAATCGAATGACATAAAGTTTTTATTCAAAAAGACTTCAGTATAGGGGGTATTCACTAGCAAACTTTCGCTTTTCCCAAAATAAGGTCAAAATCCCCGAAATACTATTTTTCCTATGAATCCTAAACGAAACGATGTCCCACAAATTTGAATACAGCAATGGAAAGCTAAAGCCAATAGTATTCGAATGACATATAGTTTTTATTCAAAAAGACTTCAGTATAGGGGGTATTCACTAACAAACTTTCATTTTTCCCACAATAAGGTCAAAATCCCCAAAATACTATTTTGCCTATAAATCCTAAACGAAACGATGTCCCACAAATTTGAATACAGCAATGGAAAGCTAAAACCAATAGTAATCGAATGACATAGAGTTTTTATTCAAAAAGACATCAGTATAGGGGGTATTCACTAACAAATTTTCGCTTTTCCCAAAATAAGGTCAAAATCCCCAAAATACTATTTTTCCTATAAATCCTAAACGAAACGATGTCCCACAAATTTGAATACAGCAATGGAAAGCTAAAACCAATAGTAATCGAATGACATATAGTTTTTATTCAAAAAGACTTCAGTATAGGGGGTATTCACTAACAAACTTTCATTTTTCCCACAATAAGGTCAAAATCCCCAAAATACTATTTTGACTATAACACCTAAACGAAACGATGTCCCACAAATTTGAATACAGCAATGGAAAGCTAAAACCAATAGTAATCGAATGACATATAGTTTTTACTCAAAAAGACTTCAGTATAGGGGTATTCACTAACAAACTTTCGCTTTTCAGAAAAATAACCTAAGCAAAACGAAAAATTCGATCACGGCAATGGAGAGCCTAAAACACAGCAATGGAAAGCTAAAACCAATAGTAATCGAATGACATATAGTTTTTATTCAAAAAGACTTCAGTATAGGGGGTATTCACTAGCAAACTTTCGCTTTTCCCAAAATAAGGTCAAAATCCCCAAAATACTATTTTTCCTATAAATCCTAAACGAAACGATGTCCCACAAATTTGAATACAGCAATGGAAAGCTAAAACCAATAGTAATCGAATGACATATAGTTTTTATTCAAAAAGACTTCAGTATAGGGGGTATTCACTAACAAACTTTCATTTTTCCCACAATAAGGTCAAAATCCCCAAAATACTATTTTGCCTATAAATCCTAAACGAAACGATGTCCCACAAATTTGAATACAGCAATGGAAAGCTAAAACCAATAGTAATCGAATGACATAGAGTTTTTATTCAAAAAGACATCAGTATAGGGGGTATTCACTAACAAATTTTCGCTTTTACAAAAATAAGGTCAAAATCCCCAAAATACTATTTTTCCTATAAATCCTAAACGAAACGATGTCCCACAAATTTGAATACAGCAATGGAAAGCTAAAACCAATAGTAATCGAATGACATAGAGTTTTTATTCAAAAAGACATCAGTATAGGGGGTATTCACTAACAAATTTTCGCTTTTCCCAAAATAAGGTCAAAATGCCCAAAATACTATTTTTCCTATAAATCCTAAACGAAACGATGTCCCACAAATTTGAATACAGCAATGGAAAGCTAAAACCAATAGTAATCGAATGACATATAGTTTTTATTCAAAAAGACTTCAGTATAGGGGGTATTCACTAACAAACTTTCATTTTTCCCACAATAAGGTCAAAATCCCCAAAATACTATTTTTCCTATAAATCCTAAACGAAACGATGTCCCACAAATTTGAATACAGCAATGGAAAGCTAAAACCAATAGTAATCGAATGACATATAGTTTTTATTCAAAAAGACTTCAGTATAGGAAGTATTCACTAACAAACTTTCATTTTTCCCACAATAAGGTCAAAATCCCCAAAATACTATTTTGCCTATAAATCCTAAACGAAACGATGTCCCACAAATTTGAATACAGCAATAGAAAGCTAAAACCAATAGTAATCGAATGACATAGAGTTTTTATTCAAAAAGACATCAGTATAGGGGGTATTCACTAACAAATTTTCGCTTTTCCCAAAATAAGGTCAAAATCCCCAAAATACTATTTTTCCTATAAATCCTAAACGAAACGATGTCCCACAAATTTGAATACAGCAATGGAAAGCTAAAACCAATAGTAATCGAATGACATAAAGTTTTTATTCAAAAAGACTTCAGTATAGGGGGTATTCACTAGCAAACTTTCGCTTTTCCCAAAATAAGGTCAAAATCCCCGAAATACTATTTTTCCTATAAATCCTAAACGAAACGATGTCCCACAAATTTGAATACAGCAATGGAAAGCTAAAACCAATAGTAATCGAATGACATATAGTTTTTATTCAAAAAGACTTCAGTATAGGGGGTATTCACTAACAAACTTTCATTTTTCCCACAATAAGGTCAAAATTCCCAAAATACTATTTTGCCTATAACACCTAAACGAAACGATGTCCCACATACTATTTTTCCTATAAATCCTAAACGAAACGATGTCCCACAAATTTGAATACAGCAATGGAAAGCTAAAACCAATAGTAATCGAATGACATAGAGTTTTTATTCAAAAAGACATCAGTATAGGGGGTATTCACTAACAAATTTTCGCTTTTCCCAAAATAAGGTCAAAATCCCCAAAATACTATTTTTCCTATAAATGCTAAACGAAACGATGTCCCACAAATTTGAATACAGCAATGGAAAGCTAAAACCAATAGTAATCGAATGACATAGAGTTTTTATTCAAAAAGACATCAGTATAGGGGGTATTCACTAACAAATTTTCGCTTTTCCCAAAATAAGGTCAAAATCCCCAAAATACTATTTTTCCTATAAATCCTAAACGAAACGATGTCCCACAAATTTGAATACAGCAATGGAAAGCTAAAACCAATAGTAATCGAATGACATATAGTTTTTATTCAAAAAGACTTCAGTATAGGGGGTATTCACTAACAAACTTTCATTTTTCCCACAATAAGGTCAAAATCCCCAAAATACTATTTTGCCTATAACACCTAAACGAAACGATGTCCCACAAATTTGAATACAGCAATGGAAAGCTAAAACCAATAGTAATCGAATGACATAAAGTTTTTATTCAAAAAGACTTCAGTATAGGGGGTATTCACTAGCAAACTTTCGCTTTTCCCAAAATAAGGTCAAAATCCCCGAAATACTATTTTTCCTATAAATCCTAAACGAAACGATGTCCCACAAATTTGAATACAGCAATGGAAAGCTAAAACCAATAGTAATCGAATGACATATAGTTTTTATTCAAAAAGACTTCAGTATAGGGGGTATTCACTAACAAACTTTCATTTTTCCCACAATAAGGTCAAAATTCCCAAAATACTATTTTGCCTATAACACCTAAACGAAACGATGTCCCACATACTATTTTTCCTATAAATCCTAAACGAAACGATGTCCCACAAATTTGAATACAGCAATGGAAAGCTAAAACCAATAGTAATCGAATGACATAGAGTTTTTATTCAAAAAGACATCAGTATAGGGGGTATTCACTAACAAATTTTCGCTTTTCCCAAAATAAGGTCAAAATCCCCAAAATACTATTTTTCCTATAAATGCTAAACGAAACGATGTCCCACAAATTTGAATACAGCAATGGAAAGCTAAAACCAATAGTAATCGAATGACATAGAGTTTTTATTCAAAAAGACATCAGTATAGGGGGTATTCACTAACAAATTTTCGCTTTTCCCAAAATAAGGTCAAAATCCCCAAAATACTATTTTTCCTATAAATCCTAAACGAAACGATGTCCCACAAATTTGAATACAGCAATGGAAAGCTAAAACCAATAGTAATCGAATGACATAAAGTTTTTATTCAAAAAGACTTCAGTATAGGGGGTATTCACTAGCAAACTTTCGCTTTTCCCAAAATAAGGTCAAAATCCCCAAAATACTATTTTTCCTATAAATCCTAAACGAAACGATGTCCCACAAATTTGAATACAGCAATGGAAAGCTAAAACCAATAGTAATCGAATGACATAAAGTTTTTATTCAAAAAGACTTCAGTATAGGGGGTATTCACTAGCAAACTTTCGCTTTTCCCAAAATAAGGTAAAAATCCCCAAAATACTATTTTTCCTATAAATCCTAAACGAAACGATGTCCCACAAATTTGAATACAGCAATGGAAAGCTAAAACCAATAGTAATCGAATGACATAAAGTTTTTATTCAAAAAGACTTCAGTATAGGGGGTATTCACTAACAAACTTTCGCTTTTCCCAAAATAAGGTCAAAATCCCCGAAATACTATTTTTCCTATAAATCCTAAACGAAACGATGTCCCACAAATTTGAATACAGCAATGGAAAGCTAAAACCAATAGTAATCGAATGACATAAAGTTTTTATTCAAAAAGACTTCAGTATAGGGGGTATTCACTAACAAACTTTCATTTTTCCCACAATAAGGTCAAAATCCCCAAAATACTATTTTGCCTATAACACCTAAACGAAACGATGTCCCACAAATTTGAATACAGCAATGGAAAGCTAAAACCAATAGTAATCGAATAACATATAGTTTTTACTCAAAAAGACTTCAGTATAGGGGTATTCACTAACAAACTTTCGCTTTTCAGAAAAATAACCTAAGCAAAACGAAAAATTCGATCACGGCAATGGAGAGCCTAAAACACAGCAATGGAAAGCTAAAACTAATAGTAATCGAATGACATATAGTTTTTATTCAAAAAGACTTCAGTATAGGGGGTATTCACTAGCAAACTTTCGCTTTTCCCAAAATAAGGTCAAAATCCCCAAAATACTATTTTTCCTATAAATCCTAAACGAAACGATGTCCCACAAATTTGAATACAGCAATGGAAAGCTAAAACCAATAGTAATCGAATGACATAGAGTTTTTATTCAAAAAGACTTCAGTATAGGGGGTATTCACTAACAAACTTTCATTTTTCCCACAATAAGGTCAAAATCCCCAAAATACTATTTTTCCTATAAATCCTAAACGAAACGATGTCCCACAAATTTGAATACAGCAATGGAAAGCTAAAACCAATAGTAATCGAATGACATAGAGTTTTTATTCAAAAAGACATCAGTATAGGGGGTATTCACTAACAAACTTTCGCTTTTCCCAAAATAAGGTCAAAATCCCCAAAATACTATTTTTCCTATAAATCCTAAACGAAACGATGTCCCACAAATTTGAATACAGCAATGGAAAGCTAAAACCCATAGTAATCGAATGACATATAGTTTTTATTCAAAAAGACTTCAGTATAGGGGGTATTCACTAACAAACTTTCATTTTTCCCACAATAAGGTCAAAATCCCCAAAATACTATTTTGCCTATAACACCTAAACGAAACGATGTCCCACAAATTTGAATACAGCAATGGAAAGCTAAAACCAATAGTAATCGAATGACATATAGTTTTTATTCAAAAAGACTTCAGTATAGGGGGTATTCACTAACAAACTTTCATTTTTCCCACAATAAGGTCAAAATCCCCAAAATACTATTTTTCCTATAAATCCTAAACGAAATGATGTCCCACAAATTTGAATACAGCAATGGAAAGCTAAAACCAATAGTAATCGAATGACATAGAGTTTTTATTCAAAAAGACATCAGTATAGGGGGTATTCACTAACAAACTTTCGCTTTTCCCAAAATAAGGTCAAAATCCCCAAAATACTATTTTTCCTATAAATCCTAAACGAAACGATGTCCCACAAATTTGAATACAGCAATGGAAAGCTAAAACCAATAGTAATCGAATGACATATAGTTTTTATTCAAAAAGACTTCAGTATAGGGGGTATTCACTAGCAAACTTTCGCTTTTCCCACAATAAGGTCAAAATCCCCAAAATACTATTTTGCCTGTAACACCTAAACGAAACGATGTCCCACAAATTTGAATACAGCAATGGAAAGCTAAAACCAATAGTAATCGAATGACATAGAGTTTTTATTCAAAAAGACTTCAGTATAGGGGGTATTCACTAACAAATTTTCGCTTTTCCCAAAATAAGGTCAAAATCCCCAAAATACTATTTTTCCTATAAATCCTAAACGAAACGATGTCCCACAAATTTGAATACAGCAATGGAAAGCTAAAACCAATAGTAATCGAATGACATAAAGTTTTTATTCAAAAAGACTTCAGTATAGGGGGTATTCACTAGCAAACTTTCGCTTTTCCCAAAATAAGGTCAAAATCCCCAAAATACTATTTTTCCTATAAATCCTAAACGAAACGATGTCCCACAAATTTGAATACAGCAATGGAAAGCTAAAACCAATAGTAATCGAATGACATAAAGTTTTTATTCAAAAAGACTTCAGTATAGGGGGTATTCACTAGCAAACTTTCGCTTTTCCCAAAATAAGGTAAAAATCCCCAAAATACTATTTTTCCTATAAATCCTAAACGAAACGATGTCCCACAAATTTGAATACAGCAATGGAAAGCTAAAACCAATAGTAATCGAATGACATAAAGTTTTTATTCAAAAAGACTTCAGTATAGGGGGTATTCACTAACAAACTTTCGCTTTTCCCAAAATAAGGTCAAAATCCCCGAAATACTATTTTTCCTATAAATCCTAAACGAAACGATGTCCCACAAATTTGAATACAGCAATGGAAAGCTAAAACCAATAGTAATCGAATGACATAAAGTTTTTATTCAAAAAGACTTCAGTATAGGGGGTATTCACTAACAAACTTTCATTTTTCCCACAATAAGGTCAAAATCCCCAAAATACTATTTTGACTATAACACCTAAACGAAACGATGTCCCACAAATTTGAATACAGCAATGGAAAGCTAAAACCAATAGTAATCGAATGACATATAGTTTTTACTCAAAAAGACTTCAGTATAGGGGTATTCACTAACAAACTTTCGCTTTTCAGAAAAATAACCTAAGCAAAACGAAAAATTCGATCACGGCAATGGAGAGCCTAAAACACAGCAATGGAAAGCTAAAACCAATAGTAATCGAATGACATATAGTTTTTATTCAAAAAGACTTCAGTATAGGGGGTATTCACTAGCAAACTTTCGCTTTTCCCAAAATAAGGTCAAAATCCCCAAAATACTATTTTTCCTATAAATCGTAAACGAAACGATGTCCCACAAATTTGAATACAGCAATGGAAAGCTAAAACCAATAGTAATCGAATGACATAGAGTTTTTATTCAAAAAGACTTCAGTATAGGGGGTATTCACTAACAAACTTTCATTTTTCCCACAATAAGGTCAAAATCCCCAAAATACTATTTTTCCTATAAATCCTAAACGAAACGATGTCCCACAAATTTGAATACAGCAATGGAAAGCTAAAACCAATAGTAATCGAATGACATAGAGTTTTTATTCAAAAAGACATCAGTATAGGGGGTATTCACTAACAAACTTTCGCGTTTCCCAAAATAAGGTCAAAATCCCCAAAATACTATTTTTCCTATAAATCCTAAACGAAACGATGTCCCACAAATTTGAATACAGCAATGGAAAGCTAAAACCAATAGTAATCGAATGACATATAGTTTTTATTCAAAAAGACTTCAGTATAGGGGGTATTCACTAACAAACTTTCATTTTTCCCACAATAAGGTAAAAATCCCCAAAATACTATTTTGCCTATAACACCTAAACGAAACGATGTCCCACAAATTTGAATACAGCAATGGAAAGCTAAAACCAATAGTAATCGAATAACATATAGTTTTTACTCAAAAAGACTTCAGTATAGGGGTATTCACTAACAAACTTTCGCTTTTCAGAA
The DNA here is from genome assembly GCA_963932375.1 of Phania funesta. Taxonomy (NCBI): domain Eukaryota; kingdom Metazoa; phylum Arthropoda; class Insecta; order Diptera; family Tachinidae; genus Phania; species Phania funesta. Next base: position 47,248,329 of record OZ010654.1, read on the forward strand.
AAATAACCTAAGCAAAACGAAAAATTCGATCACGGCAATGGAGAGCCTAAAACACAGCAATGGAAAGCTAAAACCAATAGTAATCGAATGACATAGACTTTTTATTCAAAAAGACTTCAGTATAGGGGGTATTCACTAACAAACTTTCGCTTTTCCCAAAATAAGGTCAAAATCCCCAAAATACTATTTTTCCTATAAATCCTAAACGAAACGATGTCCCACAAATTTGAATACAGCAATGGAAAGCTAAAACCAATAGTAATCGAATGACATAAAGTTTTTATTCAAAAAGACTTCAGTATAGGGGGTATTCACTAGCAAACTTTCGCTTTTCCCAAAATAAGGTCAAAATCCCCGAAATACTATTTTTCCTATAAATCCTAAACGAAACGATGTCCCACAAATTTGAATACAGCAATGGAAAGCTAAAACCAATAGTAATCGAATGACATATAGTTTTTATTCAAAAAGACTACAGTATAGGGGGTATTCACTAACAAACTTTCATTTTTCCCACAATAAGGTCAAAATCCCCAAAATACTATTTTGCCTATAACACCTAAACGAAACGATGTCCCACATACTATTTTTCCTATAAATCCTAAACGAAACGATGTCCCACAAATTTGAATACAGCAATGGAAAGCTAAAACCAATAGTAATCGAATGACATAAAGTTTTTATTCAAAAAGACTTCAGTATAGGGGGTATTCACTAGCAAACTTTCGCTTTTCCCAAAATAAGGTAAAAATCCCCAAAATACTATTTTTCCTATAAATCCTAAACGAAACGATGTCCCACAAATTTGAATACAGCAATGGAAAGCTAAAACCAATAGTAATCGAATGACATAAAGTTTTTATTCAAAAAGACTTCAGTATAGGGGGTATTCACTAACAAACTTTCGCTTTTCCCAAAATAAGGTCAAAATCCCCGAAATACTATTTTTCCTATAAATCCTAAACGAAACGATGTCCCACAAATTTGAATACAGCAATGGAAAGCTAAAACCAATAGTAATCGAATGACATAAAGTTTTTATTCAAAAAGACTTCAGTATAGGGGGTATTCACTAACAAACTTTCATTTTTCCCACAATAAGGTCAAAATCCCCAAAATACTATTTTGACTATAACACCTAAACGAAACGATGTCCCACAAATTTGAATACAGCAATGGAAAGCTAAAACCAATAGTAATCGAATAACATATAGTTTTTACTCAAAAAGACTTCAGTATAGGGGTATTCACTAACAAACTTTCGCTTTTCAGAAAAATAACCTAAGCAAAACGAAAAATTCGATCACGGCAATGGAGAGCCTAAAACACAGCAATGGAAAGCTAAAACCAATAGTAATCGAATGACATAGACTTTTTATTCAAAAAGACTTCAGTATAGGGGGTATTCACTAACAAACTTTCGCTTTTCCCAAAATAAGGTCAAAATCCCCAAAATACTATTTTTCCTATAAATCCTAAACGAAACGATGTCCCACAAATTTGAATACAGCAATGGAAAGCTAAAACCAATAGTAATCGAATGACATAAAGTTTTTATTCAAAAAGACTTCAGTATAGGGGGTATTCACTAGCAAACTTTCGCTTTTCCCAAAATAAGGTCAAAATCCCCGAAATACTATTTTTCCTATAAATCCTAAACGAAACGATGTCCCACAAATTTGAATACAGCAATGGAAAGCTAAAACCAATAGTAATCGAATGACATATAGTTTTTATTCAAAAAGACTACAGTATAGGGGGTATTCACTAACAAACTTTCATTTTTCCCACAATAAGGTCAAAATCCCCAAAATACTATTTTGCCTATAACACCTAAACGAAACGATGTCCCACATACTATTTTTCCTATAAATCCTAAACGAAACGATGTCCCACAAATTTGAATACAGCAATGGAAAGCTAAAACCAATAGTAATCGAATGACATAAAGTTTTTATTCAAAAAGACTTCAGTATAGGGGGTATTCACTAGCAAACTTTCGCTTTTCCCAAAATAAGGTAAAAATCCCCAAAATACTATTTTTCCTATAAATCCTAAACGAAACGATGTCCCACAAATTTGAATACAGCAATGGAAAGCTAAAACCAATAGTAATCGAATGACATAAAGTTTTTATTCAAAAAGACTTCAGTATAGGGGGTATTCACTAACAAACTTTCGCTTTTCCCAAAATAAGGTCAAAATCCCCGAAATACTATTTTTCCTATAAATCCTAAACGAAACGATGTCCCACAAATTTGAATACAGCAATGGAAAGCTAAAACCAATAGTAATCGAATGACATAAAGTTTTTATTCAAAAAGACTTCAGTATAGGGGGTATTCACTAACAAACTTTCATTTTTCCCACAATAAGGTCAAAATCCCCAAAATACTATTTTGACTATAACACCTAAACGAAACGATGTCCCACAAATTTGAATACAGCAATGGAAAGCTAAAACCAATAGTAATCGAATGACATATAGTTTTTACTCAAAAAGACTTCAGTATAGGGGTATTCACTAACAAACTTTCGCTTTTCAGAAAAATAACCTAAGCAAAACGAAAAATTCGATCACGGCAATGGAGAGCCTAAAACACAGCAATGGAAAGCTAAAACCAATAGTAATCGAATGACATATAGTTTTTATTCAAAAAGACTTCAGTATAGGGGGTATTCACTAGCAAACTTTCGCTTTTCCCAAAATAAGGTCAAAATCCCCAAAATACTATTTTTCCTATAAATCGTAAACGAAACGATGTCCCACAAATTTGAATACAGCAATGGAAAGCTAAAACCAATAGTAATCGAATGACATAGAGTTTTTATTCAAAAAGACTTCAGTATAGGGGGTATTCACTAACAAACTTTCATTTTTCCCACAATAAGGTCAAAATCCCCAAAATACTATTTTTCCTATAAATCCTAAACGAAACGATGTCCCACAAATTTGAATACAGCAATGGAAAGCTAAAACCAATAGTAATCGAATGACATAGAGTTTTTATTCAAAAAGACATCAGTATAGGGGGTATTCACTAACAAACTTTCGCGTTTCCCAAAATAAGGTCAAAATCCCCAAAATACTATTTTTCCTATAAATCCTAAACGAAACGATGTCCCACAAATTTGAATACAGCAATGGAAAGCTAAAACCAATAGTAATCGAATGACATATAGTTTTTATTCAAAAAGACTTCAGTATAGGGGGTATTCACTAACAAACTTTCATTTTTCCCACAATAAGGTAAAAATCCCCAAAATACTATTTTGCCTATAACACCTAAACGAAACGATGTCCCACAAATTTGAATACAGCAATGGAAAGCTAAAACCAATAGTAATCGAATAACATATAGTTTTTACTCAAAAAGACTTCAGTATAGGGGTATTCACTAACAAACTTTCGCTTTTCAGAAAAATAACCTAAGCAAAACGAAAAATTCGATCACGGCAATGGAGAGCCTAAAACACAGCAATGGAAAGCTAAAACCAATAGTAATCGAATGACATAGACTTTTTATTCAAAAAGACTTCAGTATAGGGGGTATTCACTAACAAACTTTCGCTTTTCCCAAAATAAGGTCAAAATCCCCAAAATACTATTTTTCCTATAAATCCTAAACGAAACGATGTCCCACAAATTTGAATACAGCAATGGAAAGCTAAAACCAATAGTAATCGAATGACATAAAGTTTTTATTCAAAAAGACTTCAGTATAGGGGGTATTCACTAGCAAACTTTCGCTTTTCCCAAAATAAGGTCAAAATCCCCGAAATACTATTTTTCCTATAAATCCTAAACGAAACGATGTCCCACAAATTTGAATACAGCAATGGAAAGCTAAAACCAATAGTAATCGAATGACATATAGTTTTTATTCAAAAAGACTACAGTATAGGGGGTATTCACTAACAAACTTTCATTTTTCCCACAATAAGGTCAAAATCCCCAAAATACTATTTTGCCTATAACACCTAAACGAAACGATGTCCCACATACTATTTTTCCTATAAATCCTAAACGAAACGATGTCCCACAAATTTGAATACAGCAATGGAAAGCTAAAACCAATAGTAATCGAATGACATAGAGTTTTTATTCAAAAAGACATCAGTATAGGGGGTATTCACTAACAAATTTTCGCTTTTCCCAAAATAAGGTCAAAATCCCCAAAATACTATTTTTCCTATAAATCCTAAACGAAACGATGTCCCACAAATTTGAATACAGCAATGGAAAGCTAAAACCAATAGTAATCGAATGACATATAGTTTTTATTTAAAAAGACTTCAGTATAGGGGGTATTCACTAACAAACTTTCATTTTTCCCACAATAAGGTCAAAATCCCCAAAATACTATTTTGCCTATAACACCTAAACGAAACGATGTCCCACATACTATTTTTCCTATAAATCCTAAACGAAACGATGTCCCACAAATTTGAATACAGCAATTGAAAGCTAAAACCAATAGTAATCGAATGACATAGAGTTTTTATTCAAAAAGACATCAGTATAGGGGGTATTCACTAACAAATTTTCGCTTTTCCCAAAATAAGGTCAAAATCCCCAAAATACTATTTTGCCTATAACACCTAAACGAAACGATGTCCCACAAATTTGAATACAGCAATGGAAAGCTAAAACCAATAGTAATCGAATGACATAGAGTTTTTATTCAAAAAGACTTCAGTATAGGGGGTATTCACTAACAAATTTTCGCTTTTCCCAAAATAAGGTCAAAATCCCCAAAATACTATTTTTCCTATAAATCCTAAACGAAACGATGTCCCACAAATTTGAATACAGCAATGGAAAGCTAAAACCAATAGTAATCGAATGACATAAAGTTTTTATTCAAAAAGACTTCAGTATAGGGGGTATTCACTAGCAAACTTTCGCTTTTCCCAAAATAAGGTCAAAATCCCCAAAATACTATTTTTCCTATAAATCCTAAACGAAACGATGTCCCACAAATTTGAATACAGCAATGGAAAGCTAAAACCAATAGTAATCGAATGACATAAAGTTTTTATTCAAAAAGACTTCAGTATAGGGGGTATTCACTAACAAACTTTCGCTTTTCCCAAAATAAGGTCAAAATCCCCGAAATACTATTTTTCCTATAAATCCTAAACGAAACGATGTCCCACAAATTTGAATACAGCAATGGAAAGCTAAAACCAATAGTAATCGAATGACATAAAGTTTTTATTCAAAAAGACTTCAGTATAGGGGGTATTCACTAACAAACTTTCGCTTTTCCCAAAATAAGGTCAAAATCCCCGAAATACTATTTTTCCTATAAATCCTAAACGAAACGATGTCCCACAAATTTGAATACAGCAATGGAAAGCTAAAACCAATAGTAATCGAATGACATATAGTTTTTATTCAAAAAGACTTCAGTATAGGGGGTATTCACTAACAAACTTTCATTTTTCCCACAATAAGGTCAAAATCCCCAAAATACTATTTTGACTATAACACCTAAACGAAACGATGTCCCACAAATTTGAATACAGCAATGGAAAGCTAAAACCAATAGTAATCGAATGACATATAGTTTTTACTCAAAAAGACTTCAGTATAGGGGTATTCACTAACAAACTTTCGCTTTTCAGAAAAATAACCTAAGCAAAACGAAAAATTCGATCACGGCAATGGAGAGCCTAAAACACAGCAATGGAAAGCTAAAACCAATAGTAATCGAATGACATATAGTTTTTATTCAAAAAGACTTCAGTATAGGGGGTATTCACTAGCAAACTTTCGCTTTTCCCAAAATAAGGTCAAAATCCCCAAAATACTATTTTTCCTATAAATCGTAAACGAAACGATGTCCCACAAATCTGAATACAGCAATGGAAAGCTTAAACCAATAGTAATCGAATGACATAGAGTTTTTATTCAAAAAGACTTCAGTATAGGGGGTATTCACTAACAAACTTTCATTTTTCCCACAATAAGGTCAAAATCCCCAAAATACTATTTTTCCTATAAATCCTAAACGAAACGATGTCCCACAAATTTGAATACAGCAATGGAAAGCTAAAACCAATAGTAATCGAATGACATAGAGTTTTTATTCAAAAAGACATCAGTATAGGGGGTATTCACTAACAAACTTTCGCGTTTCCCAAAATAAGGTCAAAATCCCCAAAATACTATTTTTCCTATAAATCCTAAACGAAACGATGTCCCACAAATTTGAATACAGCAATGGAAAGCTAAAACCAATAGTAATCGAATGACATAGAGTTTTTATTCAAAAAGACTTCAGTATAGGGGGTATTCACTAACAAATTTTCGCTTTTCCCAAAATAAGGTCAAAATCCCCAAAATACTATTTTTCCTATAAATCCTAAACGAAACGATGTCCCACAAATTTGAATACAGCAATGGAAAGCTAAAACCAATAGTAATCGAATGACATAAAGTTTTTATTCAAAAAGACTTCAGTATAGGGGGTATTCACTAGCAAACTTTCGCTTTTCCCAAAATAAGGTAAAAATCCCCAAAATACTATTTTTCCTATAAATCCTAAACGAAACGATGTCCCACAAATTTGAATACAGCAATGGAAAGCTAAAACCAATAGTAATCGAATGACATAAAGTTTTTATTCAAAAAGACTTCAGTATAGGGGGTATTCACTAACAAACTTTCGCTTTTCCCAAAATAAGGTCAAAATCCCCGAAATACTATTTTTCCTATAAATCCTAAACGAAACGATGTCCCACAAATTTGAATACAGCAATGGAAAGCTAAAACCAATAGTAATCGAATGACATAAAGTTTTTATTCAAAAAGACTTCAGTATAGGGGGTATTCACTAACAAACTTTCATTTTTCCCACAATAAGGTCAAAATCCCCAAAATACTATTTTGACTATAACACCTAAACGAAACGATGTCCCACAAATTTGAATACAGCAATGGAAAGCTAAAACCAATAGTAATCGAATGACATATAGTTTTTACTCAAAAAGACTTCAGTATAGGGGTATTCACTAACAAACTTTCGCTTTTCAGAAAAATAACCTAAGCAAAACGAAAAATTCGATCACGGCAATGGAGAGCCTAAAACACAGCAATGGAAAGCTAAAACCAATAGTAATCGAATGACATATAGTTTTTATTCAAAAAGACTTCAGTATAGGGGGTATTCACTAGCAAACTTTCGCTTTTCCCAAAATAAGGTCAAAATCCCCAAAATACTATTTTTCCTATAAATCGTAAACGAAACGATGTCCCACAAATTTGAATACAGCAATGGAAAGCTAAAACCAATAGTAATCGAATGACATAGAGTTTTTATTCAAAAAGACTTCAGTATAGGGGGTATTCACTAATAAACTTTCATTTTTCCCACAATAAGGTCAAAATCCCCAAAATACTATTTTTCCTATAAATCCTAAACGAAACGATGTCCCACAAATTTGAATACAGCAATGGAAAGCTAAAACCAATAGTAATCGAATGACATAGAGTTTTTATTCAAAAAGACATCAGTATAGGGGGTATTCACTAACAAACTTTCGCGTTTCCCAAAATAAGGTCAAAATCCCCAAAATACTATTTTTCCTATAAATCCTAAACGAAACGATGTCCCACAAATTTGAATACAGCAATGGAAAGCTAAAACCAATAGTAATCGAATGACATATAGTTTTTATTCAAAAAGACTTCAGTATAGGGGGTATTCACTAACAAACTTTCATTTTTCCCACAATAAGGTCAAAATCCCCAAAATACTATTTTGCCTATAACACCTAAACGAAACGATGTCCCACAAATTTGAATACAGCAATGGAAAGCTAAAACCAATAGTAATCGAATAACATATAGTTTTTACTCAAAAAGACTTCAGTATAGGGGTATTCACTAACAAACTTTCGCTTTTCAGAAAAATAACCTAAGCAAAACGAAAAATTCGATCACGGCAATGGAGAGCCTAAAACACAGCAATGGAAAGCTAAAACCAATAGTAATCGAATGACATAGACTTTTTATTCAAAAAGACTTCAGTATAGGGGGTATTCACTAACAAACTTTCGCTTTTCCCAAAATAAGGTCAAAATCCCCAAAATACTATTTTTCCTATAAATCCTAAACGAAACGATGTCCCACAAATTTGAATACAGCAATGGAAAGCTAAAACCAATAGTAATCGAATGACATAAAGTTTTTATTCAAAAAGACTTCAGTATAGGGGGTATTCACTAGCAAACTTTCGCTTTTCCCAAAATAAGGTCAAAATCCCCGAAATACTATTTTTCCTATAAATCCTAAACGAAACGATGTCCCACAAATTTGAATACAGCAATGGAAAGCTAAAACCAATAGTAATCGAATGACATATAGTTTTTATTCAAAAAGACTACAGTATAGGGGGTATTCACTAACAAACTTTCATTTTTCCCACAATAAGGTCAAAATCCCCAAAATACTATTTTGCCTATAACACCTAAACGAAACGATGTCCCACATACTATTTTTCCTATAAATCCTAAACGAAACGATGTCCCACAAATTTGAATACAGCAATGGAAAGCTAAAACCAATAGTAATCGAATGACATAGAGTTTTTATTCAAAAAGACATCAGTATAGGGGGTATTCACTAACAAATTTTCGCTTTTCCCAAAATAAGGTCAAAATCCCCAAAATACTATTTTTCCTATAAATCCTAAACGAAACGATGTCCCACAAATTTGAATACAGCAATGGAAAGCTAAAACCAATAGTAATCGAATGACATATAGTTTTTATTTAAAAAGACTTCAGTATAGGGGGTATTCACTAACAAACTTTCATTTTTCCCACAATAAGGTCAAAATCCCCAAAATACTATTTTGCCTATAACACCTAAACGAAACGATGTCCCACATACTATTTTTCCTATAAATCCTAAACGAAACGATGTCCCACAAATTTGAATACAGCAATTGAAAGCTAAAACCAATAGTAATCGAATGACATAGAGTTTTTATTCAAAAAGACATCAGTATAGGGGGTATTCACTAACAAATTTTCGCTTTTCCCAAAATAAGGTCAAAATCCCCAAAATACTATTTTGCCTATAACACCTAAACGAAACGATGTCCCACAAATTTGAATACAGCAATGGAAAGCTAAAACCAATAGTAATCGAATGACATAGAGTTTTTATTCAAAAAGACTTCAGTATAGGGGTATTCACTAACAAATTTTCGCTTTTCCCAAAATAAGGTCAAAATCCCCAAAATACTATTTTTCCTATAAATCCTAAACGAAACGATGTCCCACAAATTTGAATACAGCAATGGAAAGCTAAAACCAATAGTAATCGAATGACATAAAGTTTTTATTCAAAAAGACTTCAGTATAGGGGGTATTCACTAGCAAACTTTCGCTTTTCCCAAAATAAGGTCAAAATCCCCAAAATACTATTTTTCCTATAAATCCTAAACGAAACGATGTCCCACAAATTTGAATACAGCAATGGAAAGCTAAAACCAATAGTAATCGAATGACATAAAGTTTTTATTCAAAAAGACTTCAGTATAGGGGGTATTCACTAACAAACTTTCGCTTTTCCCAAAATAAGGTCAAAATCCCCGAAATACTATTTTTCCTATAAATCCTAAACGAAACGATGTCCCACAAATTTGAATACAGCAATGGAAAGCTAAAACCAATAGTAATCGAATGACATAAAGTTTTTATTCAAAAAGACTTCAGTATAGGGGGTATTCACTAACAAACTTTCGCTTTTCCCAAAATAAGGTCAAAATCCCCGAAATACTATTTTTCCTATAAATCCTAAACGAAACGATGTCCCACAAATTTGAATACAGCAATGGAAAGCTAAAACCAATAGTAATCGAATGACATATAGTTTTTATTCAAAAAGACTTCAGTATAGGGGGTATTCACTAACAAACTTTCATTTTTCCCACAATAAGGTCAAAATCCCCAAAATACTATTTTGACTATAACACCTAAACGAAACGATGTCCCACAAATTTGAATACAGCAATGGAAAGCTAAAACCAATAGTAATCGAATGACATATAGTTTTTACTCAAAAAGACTTCAGTATAGGGGTATTCACTAACAAACTTTCGCTTTTCAGAAAAATAACCTAAGCAAAACGAAAAATTCGATCACGGCAATGGAGAGCCTAAAACACAGCAATGGAAAGCTAAAACCAATAGTAATCGAATGACATATAGTTTTTATTCAAAAAGACTTCAGTATAGGGGGTATTCACTAGCAAACTTTCGCTTTTCCCAAAATAAGGTCAAAATCCCCAAAATACTATTTTTCCTATAAATCGTAAACGAAACGATGTCCCACAAATTTGAATACAGCAATGGAAAGCTAAAACCAATAGTAATCGAATGACATAGAGTTTTTATTCAAAAAGACTTCAGTATAGGGGGTATTCACTAACAAACTTTCATTTTTCCCACAATAAGGTCAAAATCCCCAAAATACTATTTTTCCTATAAATCCTAAACGAAACGATGTCCCACAAATTTTAATACAGCAATGGAAAGCTAAAACCAATAGTAATCGAATGACATAGAGTTTTTATTCAAAAAGACATCAGTATAGGGGGTATTCACTAACAAACTTTCGCGTTTCCCAAAATAAGGTCAAAATCCCCAAAATACTATTTTTCCTATAAATCCTAAACGAAACGATGTCCCACAAATTTGAATACAGCAATGGAAAGCTAAAACCAATAGTAATCGAATGACATATAGTTTTTATTCAAAAAGACTTCAGTATAGGGGGTATTCACTAACAAACTTTCATTTTTCCCACAATAAGGTCAAAATCCCCAAAATACTATTTTGCCTATAACACCTAAACGAAACGATGTCCCACAAATTTGAATACAGCAATGGAAAGCTAAAACCAATAGTAATCGAATAACATATAGTTTTTACTCAAAAAGACTTCAGTATAGGGGTATTCACTAACAAACTTTCGCTTTTCAGAAAAATAACCTAAGCAAAACGAAAAATTCGATCACGGCAATGGAGAGCCTAAAACACAGCAATGGAAAGCTAAAACCAATAGTAATCGACTGACATAGACTTTTTATTCAAAAAGACTTCAGTATAGGGGGTATTCACTAACAAACTTTCGCTTTTCCCAAAATAAGGTCAAAATCCCCAAAATACTATTTTTCCTATAAATCCTAAACGAAACGATGTCCCACAAATTTGAATACAGCAATGGAAAGCTAAAACCAATAGTAATCGAATGACATAAAGTTTTTATTCAAAAAGACTTCAGTATAGGGGGTATTCACTAGCAAACTTTCGCTTTTCCCAAAATAAGGTCAAAATCCCCGAAATACTATTTTTCCTATAAATCCTAAACGAAACGATGTCCCACAAATTTGAATACAGCAATGGAAAGCTAAAACCAATAGTAATCGAATGACATATAGTTTTTATTCAAAAAGACTACAGTATAGGGGGTATTCACTAACAAACTTTCATTTTTCCCACAATAAGGTCAAAATCCCCAAAATACTATTTTGCCTATAACACCTAAACGAAACGATGTCCCACATACTATTTTTCCTATAAATCCTAAACGAAACGATGTCCCACAAATTTGAATACAGCAATGGAAAGCTAAAACCAATAGTAATCGAATGACATAGAGTTTTTATTCAAAAAGACATCAGTATAGGGGGTATTCACTAACAAATTTTCGCTTTTCCCAAAATAAGGTCAAAATCCCCAAAATACTATTTTTCCTATAAATCCTAAACGAAACGATGTCCCACAAATTTGAATACAGCAATGGAAAGCTAAAACCAATAGTAATCGAATGACATATAGTTTTTATTTAAAAAGACTTCAGTATAGGGGGTATTCACTAACAAACTTTCATTTTTCCCACAATAAGGTCAAAATCCCCAAAATACTATTTTGCCTATAACACCTAAACGAAACGATGTCCCACATACTATTTTTCTTATAAATCCTAAACGAAACGATGTCCCACAAATTTGAATACAGCAATGGAAAGCTAAAACCAATAGTAATCGAATGACATAGAGTTTTTATTCAAAAAGACATCAGTATAGGGGGTATTCACTAACAAATTTTCGCTTTTCCCAAAATAAGGTCAAAATCCCCAAAATATTATTTTGCCTATAACACCTAAACGAAACGATGTCCCACAAATTTGAATACAGCAATGGAAAGCTAAAACCAATAGTAATCGAATGACATAGAGTTTTTATTCAAAAAGACTTCAGTATAGGGGGTATTCACTAACAAATTTTCGCTTTTCCCAAAATAAGGTCAAAATCCCCAAAATACTATTTTTCCTATAAATCCTAAACGAAACGATGTCCCACAAATTTGAATACAGCAATGGAAAGCTAAAACCAATAGTAATCGAATGACATAAAGTTTTTATTCAAAAAGACTTCAGTATAGGGGGTATTCACTAGCAAACTTTCGCTTTTCCCAAAATAAGGTCAAAATCCCCAAAATACTATTTTTCCTATAAATCCTAAACGAAACGAAGTCCCACAAATTTGAATACAGCAATGGAAAGCTAAAACCAATAGTAATCGAATGACATAAAGTTTTTATTCAAAAAGACTTCAGTATAGGGGGTATTCACTAACAAACTTTCGCTTTTCCCAAAATAAGGTCAAAATCCCCGAAATACTATTTTTCCTATAAATCCTAAACGAAACGATGTCCCACAAATTTGAATACAGCAATGGAAAGCTAAAACCAATAGTAATCGAATGACATAAAGTTTTTATTCAAAAAGACTTCAGTATAGGGGGTATTCACTAACAAACTTTCGCTTTTCCCAAAATAAGGTCAAAATCCCCGAAATACTATTTTTCCTATAAATCCTAAACGAAACGATGTCCCACAAATTTGAATACAGCAATGGAAAGCTAAAACCAATAGTAATCGAATGACATATAGTTTTTATTCAAAAAGACTTCAGTATAGGGGGTATTCACTAACAAACTTTCATTTTTCCCACAATAAGGTCAAAATCCCCAAAATACTATTTTGACTATAACACCTAAACGAAACGATGTCCCACAAATTTGAATACAGCAATGGAAAGCTAAAACCAATAGTAATCGAATGACATATAGTTTTTACTCAAAAAGACTTCAGTATAGGGGTATTCACTAACAAACTTTCGCTTTTCAGAAAAATAACCTAAGCAAAACGAAAAATTCGATCACGGCAATGGAGAGCCTAAAACACAGCAATGGAAAGCTAAAACCAATAGTAATCGAATGACATATAGTTTTTATTCAAAAAGACTTCAGTATAGGGGGTATTCACTAGCAAACTTTCGCTTTTCCCAAAATAAGGTCAAAATCCCCAAAATACTATTTTTCCTATAAATCGTAAACGAAACGATGTCCCACAAATTTGAATACAGCAATGGAAAGCTAAAACCAATAGTAATCGAATGACATAGAGTTTTTATTTAAAAAGACTTCAGTATAGGGGGTATTCACTAACAAACTTTCATTTTTCCCACAATAAGGTCAAAATCCCCAAAATACTATTTTTCCTATAAATCCTAAACGAAACGATGTCCCACAAATTTTAATACAGCAATGGAAAGCTAAAACCAATAGTAATCGAATGACATAGAGTTTTTATTCAAAAAGACATCAGTATAGGGGGTATTCACTAACAAACTTTCGCGTTTCCCAAAATAAGGTCAAAATCCCCAAAATACTATTTTTCCTATAAATCCTAAACGAAACGATGTCCCACAAATTTGAATACAGCAATGGAAAGCTAAAACCAATAGTAATCGAATGACATATAGTTTTTATTCAAAAAGACTTCAGTATAGGGGGTATTCACTAACAAACTTTCGCTTTTCCCAAAATAAGGTCAAAATCCCCAAAACGAAACGATGTCCCACAAATTTGAATACAGCAATGGAAAGCTAAAACCAATAGTAATCGAATGACATATAGTTTTTATTCAAAAAGACTTCAGTATAGGGGTATTCACTAACAAACTTTCGCTTTTCAGAAAAATAACCTAAGCAAAACGAAAAATTCGATCACGGCAATGGAGAGCCTAAAACACAGCAATGGAAAGCTAAAACCAATAGTAATCGACTGACATAGACTTTTTATTCAAAAAGACTTCAGTATAGGGGGTATTCACTAACAAACTTTCGCTTTTCCCAAAATAAGGTCAAAATCCCCAAAACGAAACGATGTCCCACAAATTTGAATACAGCAATGGAAAGCTAAAACCAATAGTAATCGAATGACATATAGTTTTTATTCAAAAAGACTTCAGTATAGGGGGTATTCACTAACAAACTTTCATTTTTCCCACAATAAGGTCAAAATCCCCAAAATACTATTTTGACTATAACACCTAAACGAAACGATGTCCCACAAATTTGAATACAGCAATGGAAAGCTAAAACCAATAGTAATCGAATGACATATAGTTTTTACTCAAAAAGACTTCAGTATAGGGGTATTCACTAACAAACTTTCGCTTTTCAGAAAAATAACCTAAGCAAAACGAAAAATTCGATCACGGCAATGGAGAGCCTAAAACACAGCAATGGAAAGCTAAAACCAATAGTAATCGAATGACATATAGTTTTTATTCAAAAAGACTTCAGTATAGGGGGTATTCACTAGCAAACTTTCGCTTTTCCCAAAATAAGGTCAAAATCCCCAAAATACTATTTTTCCTATAAATCGTAAACGAAACGATGTCCCACAAATTTGAATACAGCAATGGAAAGCTAAAACCAATAGTAATCGAATGACATAGAGTTTTTATTCAAAAAGACTTCAGTATAGGGGGTATTCACTAACAAACTTTCATTTTTCCCACAATAAGGTCAAAATCCCCAAAATACTATTTTTCCTATAAATCCTAAACGAAACGATGTCCCACAAATTTGAATACAGCAATGGAAAGCTAAAACCAATAGTAATCGAATGACATAGAGTTTTTATTCAAAAAGACATCAGTATAGGGGGTATTCACTAACAAACTTTCGCGTTTCCCAAAATAAGGTCAAAATCCCCAAAATACTATTTTTCCTATAAATCCTAAACGAAACGATGTCCCACAAATTTGAATACAGCAATGGAAAGCTAAAACCAATAGTAATCGAATGACATATAGTTTTTATTCAAAAAGACTTCAGTATAGGGGGTATTCACTAACAAACTTTCATTTTTCCCACAATAAGGTCAAAATCCCCAAAATACTATTTTGCCTATAACACCTAAACGAAACGATGTCCCACAAATTTGAATACAGCAATGGAAAGCTAAAACCAATAGTAATCGAATAACATATAGTTTTTACTCAAAAAGACTTCAGTATAGGGGTATTCACTAACAAACTTTCGCTTTTCAGAAAAATAACCTAAGCAAAACGAAAAATTCGATCACGGCAATGGAGAGCCTAAAACACAGCAATGGAAAGCTAAAACCAATAGTAATCGAATGACATAGACTTTTTATTCAAAAAGACTTCAGTATAGGGGGTATTCACTAACAAACTTTCGCTTTTCCCAAAATAAGGTCAAAATCCCCAAAATACTATTTTTCCTATAAATCCTAAACGAAACGATGTCCCACAAATTTGAATACAGCAATGGAAAGCTAAAACCAATAGTAATCGAATGACATAAAGTTTTTATTCAAAAAGACTTCAGTATAGGGGGTATTCACTAGCAAACTTTCGCTTTTCCCAAAATAAGGTCAAAATCCCCGAAATACTATTTTTCCTATAAATCCTAAACGAAACGATGTCCCACAAATTTGAATACAGCAATGGAAAGCTAAAACCAATAGTAATCGAATGACATATAGTTTTTATTCAAAAAGACTACAGTATAGGGGGTATTCACTAACAAACTTTCATTTTTCCCACAATAAGGTCAAAATCCCCAAAATACTATTTTGCCTATAACACCTAAACGAAACGATGTCCCACATACTATTTTTCCTATAAATCCTAAACGAAACGATGTCCCACAAATTTGAATACAGCAATGGAAAGCTAAAACCAATAGTAATCGAATGACATAGAGTTTTTATTCAAAAAGACATCAGTATAGGGGGTATTCACTAACAAATTTTCGCTTTTCCCAAAATAAGGTCAAAATCCCCAAAATACTATTTTTCCTATAAATCCTAAACGAAACGATGTCCCACAAATTTGAATACAGCAATGGAAAGCTAAAACCAATAGTAATCGAATGACATATAGTTTTTATTTAAAAAGACTTCAGTATAGGGGGTATTCACTAACAAACTTTCATTTTTCCCCACAATAAGGTCAAAATCCCCAAAATACTATTTTGCCTATAACACCTAAACGAAACGATGTCCCACAAATTTGAATACAGCAATGGAAAGCTAAAACCAATAGTAATCGAATGACATATAGTTTTTACTCAAAAAGACTTCAGTATAGGGGTATTCACTAACAAACTTTCGCTTTTCAGAAAAATAACCTAAGCAAAACGAAAAATTCGATCACGGCAATGGAGAGCCTAAAACACAGCAATGGAAAGCTAAAACCAATAGTAATCGAATGACATATAGTTTTTATTCAAAAAGACTTCAGTATAGGGGGTATTCACTAACAAACTTTCATTTTTCCCACAATAAGGTCAAAATCCCCAAAATACTATTTTGCCTATAACACCTAAACGAAACGATGTCCCACAAATTTGAATACAGCAATGGAAAGCTAAAACCAATAGTAATCGAATGACATATAGTTTTTACTCAAAAAGACTTCAGTATAGGGGTATTCACTAACAAACTTTCGCTTTTCAGAAAAATAACCTAAGCAAAACGATGTCCCAAAAATTCGATCACGGCAAGGGAGAGCCTAAAACACAGCAATGGAAAGCTAAAACCAATAGTAATCGAATGACATATAGTTTTTATTCAAAAAGACTTCAGTATAGGGGGTATTCACTAGCAAACTTTCGCTTTTCCCAAAATAAGGTCAAAATCCCCAAAATACTATTTTTCCTATAAATCCTAAACGAAACGATGCCCCACAAATTTGAATACAGCAATGGAAAGCTAAAACCAATAGTAATCGAATGACATAAAGTTTTTATTCAAAAAGACTTCAGTATAGGGGGTATTCACTAGCAAACTTTCGCTTTTCCCAAAATGAGGTCAAAATCCCCGAAATACTATTTTTCCTATAAATCCTAAACGAAACGATGTCCCACAAATTTGAATACAGCAATGGAAAGCTAAAACCAATAGTAATCGAATGACATATAGTTTTTATTCAAAAAGACTTCAGTATAGGGGGTATTCACTAACAAACTTTCATTTTTCCCACAATAAGGTCAAAATCCCCAAAATACTATTTTGCCTATAACACCTAAACGAAACGATGTCCCACATACTATTTTTCCTATAAATCCTAAACGAAACGATGTCCCACAAATTTGAATACAGCAATGGAAAGCTAAAACCAATAGTAATCGAATGACATAGAGTTTTTATTCAAAAAGACATCAGTATAGGGGGTATTCACTAACAAATTTTCGCTTTTCCCAAAATAAGGTCAAAATCCCCAAAATACTATTTTTCCTATAAATCCTAAACGAAACGATGTCCCACAAATTTGAATACAGCAATGGAAAGCTAAAACCAATAGTAATCGAATGACTTATAGTTTTTATTCAAAAAGACTTCAGTATAGGGGGTATTCACTAACAAACTTTCATTTTTCCCACAATAAGGTCAAAATCCCCAAAATACTATTTTGCCTATAACACCTAAACGAAACGATGTCCCACAAATTTGAATACAGCAATGGAAAGCTAAAACCAATAGTAATCGAATGACATATAGTTTTTACTCAAAAAGACTTCAGTATAGGGGTATTCACTAACAAACTTTCGCTTTTCAGAAAAATAACCTAAGCAAAACGATGTCCCAAAAATTCGATCACGGCAATGGAGAGCCTAAAACACAGCAATGGAAAGCTAAAACCAATAGTAATCGAATGACATATAGTTTTTATTCAAAAAGACTTCAGTATAGGGGGTATTCACTAGCAAACTTTCGCTTTTCCCAAAATAAGGTCAAAATCCCCAAAATACTATTTTTCCTATAAATCCTAAACAAACCATGTCCCACAAATTTGAATACAGCAATGGAAAGCTAAAACCAATAGTAATCGAATGACATAGAGTTTTTATTCAAAAAGACTTCAGTATAGGGGGTATTCACTAACAAACTTTCGCTTTTCTCAAAATAAGGTCAAAATCCCCAAAATACTATTTTTCCTATAAATCCTAAACGAAACGATGTCCCACAAATTTGAATACAGCAATGGAAAGCTAAAACCAATAGTAATCGAATGACATAAAGTTTTTATTCAAAAAGACTTCAGTATAGGGGGTATTCACTAGCAAACTTTCGCTTTTCCCAAAATAAGGTCAAAATCCCCGAAATACTATTTTTCCTATAAATCCTAAACGAAACGATGTCCCACAAATTTGAATACAGCAATGGAAAGCTAAAACCAATAGTAATCGAATGACATATAGTTTTTATTCAAAAAGACTTCAGTATAGGGGGTATTCACTAACAAACTTTCATTTTTCCCACAATAAGGTCAAAATCCCCAAAATACTATTTTGCCTATAACACCTAAACGAAACGATGTCCCACAAATTTGAATACAGCAATGGAAAGCTAAAACCAATAGTAATCGAATGACATATAGTTTTTACTCAAAAAGACTTCAGTATAGGGGTATTCACTAACAAACTTTCGCTTTTCAGAAAAATAACCTAAGCAAAACGAAAAATTCGATCACGGCAATGGAGAGCCTAAAACACAGCAATGGAAAGCTAAAACCAATAGTAATCGAATGACATATAGTTTTTATTCAAAAAGACTTCAGTATAGGGGGTATTCACTAACAAACTTTCATTTTTCCCACAATAAGGTCAAAATCCCCAAAATACTATTTTGACTATAACACCTAAACGAAACGATGTCCCACAAATTTGAATACAGCAATGGAAAGCTAAAACCAATAGTAATCGAATGACATATAGTTTTTACTCAAAAAGACTTCAGTATAGGGGTATTCACTAACAAACTTTCGCTTTTCAGAAAAATAACCTAAGCAAAACGAAAAATTCGATCACGGCAATGGAGAGCCTAAAACACAGCAATGGAAAGCTAAAACCAATAGTAATCGAATGACATATAGTTTTTATTCAAAAAGACTTCAGTATAGGGGGTATTCACTAGCAAACTTTCGCTTTTCCCAAAATAAGGTCAAAATCCCCAAAATACTATTTTTCCTATAAATCCTAAACGAAACGATGTCCCACAAATTTGAATACAGCAATGGAAAGCTAAAACCAATAGTAATCGAATGACATAGAGTTTTTATTCAAAAAGACTTCAGTATAGGGGGTATTCACTAACAAACTTTCATTTTTCCCACAATAAGGTCAAAATCCCCAAAATACTATTTTTCCTATAAATCCTAAACGAAACGATGTCCCACAAATTTGAATACAGCAATGGAAAGCTAAAACCAATAGTAATCGAATGACATAGAGTTTTTATTCAAAAAGACATCAGTATAGGGGGTATTCACTAACAAACTTTCGCGTTTCCCAAAATAAGGTCAAAATCCCCAAAATACTATTTTTCCTATAAATCCTAAACGAAACGATGTCCCACAAATTTGAATACAGCAATGGAAAGCTAAAACCAATAGTAATCGAATGACATATAGTTTTTATTCAAAAAGACTTCAGTATAGGGGGTATTCACTAACAAACTTTCATTTTTCCCACAATAAGGTCAAAATCCCCAAAATACTATTTTGCCTATAACACCTAAACGAAACGATGTCCCACAAATTTGAATACAGCAATGGAAAGCTAAAACCAATAGTAATCGAATAACATATAGTTTTTACTCAAAAAGACTTCAGTATAGGGGTATTCACTAACAAACTTTCGCTTTTCAGAAAAATAACCTAAGCAAAACGAAAAATTCGATCACGGCAATGGAGAGCCTAAAACACAGCAATGGAAAGCTAAAACCAATAGTAATCGAATGACATATAGTTTTTATTCAAAAAGACTTCAGTATAGGGGGTATTCACTAGCAAACTTTCGCTTTTCCCAAAATAAGGTCAAAATCCCCAAAATACTATTTTTCCTATAAATCCTAAACGAAACGATGTCCCACAAATTTGAATACAGCAATGGAAAGCTAAAACCAATAGTAATCGAATGACATAGACTTTTTATTCAAAAAGACTTCAGTATAGGGGGTATTCACTAACAAACTTTCGCTTTTCCCAAAATAAGGTCAAAATCCCCAAAATACTATTTTTCCTATAAATCCTAAACGAAACGATGTCCCACAAATTTGAATACAGCAATGGAAAGCTAAAACCAATAGTAATCGAATGACATAAAGTTTTTATTCAAAAAGACTTCAGTATAGGGGGTATTCACTAGCAAACTTTCGCTTTTCCCAAAATAAGGTCAAAATCCCCGAAATACTATTTTTCCTATAAATCCTAAACGAAACGATGTCCCACAAATTTGAATACAGCAATGGAAAGCTAAAACCAATAGTAATCGAATGACATATAGTTTTTATTCAAAAAGACTTCAGTATAGGGGGTATTCACTAACAAACTTTCATTTTTCCCACAATAAGGTCAAAATCCCCAAAATACTATTTTGCCTATAACACCTAAACGAAACGATGTCCCACATACTATTTTTCCTATAAATCCTAAACGAAACGATGTCCCACAAATTTGAATACAGCAATGGAAAGCTAAAACCAATAGTAATCGAATGACATAGAGTTTTTATTCAAAAAGACATCAGTATAGGGGGTATTCACTAACAAATTTTCGCTTTTCCCAAAATAAGGTCAAAATCCCCAAAATACTATTTTTCCTATAAATCCTAAACGAAACGATGTCCCACAAATTTGAATACAGCAATGGAAAGCTAAAACCAATAGTAATCGAATGACATATAGTTTTTATTCAAAAAGACTTCAGTATAGGGGGTATTCACTAACAAACTTTCATTTTTCCCACAATAAGGTCAAAATCCCCAAAATACTATTTTGCCTATAACACCTAAACGAAACGATGTCCCACAAATTTGAATACAGCAATGGAAAGCTAAAACCAATAGTAATCGAATGACATATAGTTTTTACTCAAAAAGACTTCAGTATAGGGGTATTCACTAACAAACTTTCGCTTTTCAGAAAAATAACCTAAGCAAAACGAAAAATTCGATCACGGCAATGGAGAGCCTAAAACACAGCAATGGAAAGCTAAAACCAATAGTAATCGAATGACATATAGTTTTTATTCAAAAAGACTTCAGTATAGGGGGTAT
This sequence comes from Phania funesta, assembly GCA_963932375.1. Lineage (NCBI taxonomy): Eukaryota > Metazoa > Arthropoda > Insecta > Diptera > Tachinidae > Phania > Phania funesta. Next base: position 47,269,788 of record OZ010654.1, read on the forward strand.
TCACTAACAAACTTTCATTTTTCCCACAATAAGGTCAAAATCCCCAAAATACTATTTTGCCTATAACACCTAAACGAAACGATGTCCCACAAATTTGAATACAGCAATGGAAAGCTAAAACCAATAGTAATCGAATGACATATAGTTTTTACTCAAAAAGACTTCAGTATAGGGGTATTCACTAACAAACTTTCGCTTTTCAGAAAAATAACCTAAGCAAAACGATGTCCCAAAAATTCGATCACGGCAAGGGAGAGCCTAAAACACAGCAATGGAAAGCTAAAACCAATAGTAATCGAATGACATATAGTTTTTTTTTTAAAAAGACTTCAGTATAGGGGGTATTCACTAGCAAACTTTCGCTTTTCCCAAAATAAGGTCAAAATCCCCAAAATACTATTTTTCCTATAAATCCTAAACGAAACGATGCCCCACAAATTTGAATACAGCAATGGAAAGCTAAAACCAATAGTAATCGAATGATATAAAGTTTTTATTCAAAAAGACTTCAGTATAGGGGGTATTCACTAGCAAACTTTCGCTTTTCCCAAAATAAGGTCAAAATCCCCGAAATACTATTTTTCCTATAAATCCTAAACGAAACGATGTCCCATAAATTTGAATACAGCAATGGAAAGCTTAAACCAATAGTAATCGAATGACATATAGTTTTTATTCAAAAAGACTTCAGTATAGGGGGTATTCACTAACAAACTTTCATTTTTCCCACAATAAGGTCAAAATCCCCAAAATACTATTTTGCCTATAACACCTAAACGAAACGATGTCCCACATACTATTTTTCCTATAAATCCTAAACGAAACGATGTCCCACAAATTTGAATACAGCAATGGAAAGCTAAAACCAATAGTAATCGAATGACATAGAGTTTTTATTCAAAAAGACATCAGTATAGGGGGTATTCACTAACAAATTTTCGCTTTTCCCAAAATAAGGTCAAAATCCCCAAAATACTATTTTTCCTATAAATCCTAAACGAAACGATGTCCCACAAATTTGAATACAGCAATGGAAAGCTAAAACCAATAGTAATCGAATGACATATAGTTTTTATTCAAAAAGACTTCAGTATAGGGGGTATTCACTAACAAACTTTCATTTTTCCCACAATAAGGTCAAAATCCCCAAAATACTATTTTGCCTATAACACCTAAACGAAACGATGTCCCACAAATTTGAATACAGCAATGGAAAGCTAAAACCAATAGTAATCGAATGACATATAGTTTTTACTCAAAAAGACTTCAGTATAGGGGTATTCACTAACAAACTTTCGCTTTTCAGAAAAATAACCTAAGCAAAACGATGTCCCAAAAATTCGATCACGGCAATGGAGAGCCTAAAACACAGCAATGGAAAGCTAAAACCAATAGTAATCGAATGACATATAGTTTTTATTCAAAAAGATTTCAGTATAGGGGGTATTCACTAGCAAACTTTCGCTTTTCCCAAAATAAGGTCAAAATCCCCAAAATACTATTTTTCCTATAAATCCTAAACGAAACGATGTCCCACAAATTTGAATACAGCAATGGAAAGCTAAAATCAATAGTAATCGAATGACATAGAGTTTTTATTCAAAAAGACTTCAGTATAGGGGGTATTCACTAACAAACTTTCGCTTTTCCCAAAATAAGGTCAAAATCCCCAAAATACTATTTTTCCTATAAATCCTAAACGAAACGATGTCCCACAAATTTGAATACAGCAATGGAAAGCTAAAACCAATAGTAATCGAATGACATAAAGTTTTTATTCAAAAAGACTTCAGTATAGGGGGTATTCACTAGCAAACTTTCGCTTTTCCCAAAATAAGGTCAAAATCCCCGAAATACTATTTTTCCTATAAATCCTAAACGAAACGATGTCCCACAAATTTGAATACAGCAATGGAAAGCTAAAACCAATAGTAATCGAATGACATATAGTTTTTATTCAAAAAGACTTCAGTATAGGGGGTATTCACTAACAAACTTTCATTTTTCCCACAATAAGGCCAAAATCCCCAAAATACTATTTTGCCTATAACACCTAAACGAAACGATGTCCCACATACTATTTTTCCTATAAATCCTAAACGAAACGATGTCCCACAAATTTGAATACAGCAATGGAAAGCTAAAACCAATAGTAATCGAATGACATAGAGTTTTTATTCAAAAAGACATCAGTATAGGGGGTATTCACTAACAAATTTTCGCTTTTCCCAAAATAAGGTCAAAATCCCCAAAATACTATTTTTCCTATAAATCCTAAACGAAACGATGTCCCACAAATTTGAATACAGCAATGGAAAGCTAAAACCAATAGTAATCGAATGACATATAGTTTTTATTCAAAAAGACTTCAGTATAGGGGGTATTCACTAACAAACTTTCATTTTTCCCACAATAAGGTCAAAATCCCCAAAATACTATTTTGCCTATAACACCTAAACGAAACGATGTCCCACAAAATTGAATACAGCAATGGAAAGCTAAAACCAATAGTAATCGAATGACATATAGTTTTTACTCAAAAAGACTTCAGTATAGGGGTATTCACTAACAAACTTTCGCTTTTCAGAAAAATAACCTAAGCAAAACGATGTCCCAAAAATTCGATCACGGCAATGGAGAGCCTAAAACACAGCAATGGAAAGCTAAAACCAATAGTAATCGAATGACATATAGTTTTTATTCAAAAAGACTTCAGTATAGGGGGTATTCACTAGCAAACTTTCGCTTTTCCCAAAATAAGGTCAAAATCCCCAAAATACTATTTTTCCTATAAATCCTAAACGAAACGATGTCCCACAAATTTGAATACAGCAATGGAAAGCTAAAACCAATAGTAATCGAATGACATATAGTTTTTATTCAAAAAGACTTCAGTATAGGGGGTATTCACTAACAAACTTTCGCTTTTCCCAAAATAAGGTCAAAATCCCCAAAATACTATTTTTCCTATAAATCCTAAACGAAACGATGTCCCACAAATTTGAATACAGCAATGGAAAGCTAAAACCAATAGTAATCGAATGACATATAGTTTTTATTCAAAAAGACTTCAGTATAGGGGGTATTCACTAACAAACTTTCATTTTTCCCACAATAAGGTCAAAATCCCCAAAATACTATTTTGCCTATAACACCTAAACGAAACGATGTCCCACAAATTTGAATACAGCAATGGAAAGCTAAAACCAATAGTAATCGAATGACATATAGTTTTTACTCAAAAAGACTTCAGTATAGGGGTATTCACTAACAAACTTTCGCTTTTCAGAAAAATAACCTAAGCAAAACGATGTCCCAAAAATTCGATCACGGCAATGGAGAGCCTAAAACAATATTAATTGATTGGCATATAGTTATTATTCAAAGAAACTTTAGTATAGGGGGTATTCATTAACAAACTTTAATTCTTACAAAAAAAATACGTGTTAATAAAATCCAACGATGAAAACAAAAATGAAAAAATTGTACCTTAATAACTTATACAAGTACATTAGTGCAGGTTTTCCATCCCTGTGTCAGCAATTTGTTGCCACAATTCATAAATTTTGATCTCATATTCAGATAAGGTAACACTGTTGACATAATTCACCACCATAGAAATAAAAATGTAAACAAAAACAACTGTTACGATTTGACGTTTTCTTCAGAGTTTGATTTATTCACATCGATATTCTGAATTACGAACAATTTTCACAGGGTATAACAAGTAGCAGGGATACCGAATTTGCCGTGAAAGAAAATTGATAGCACAGAGAACTTTGACATTGGAAAATTGATAGAATCAGCTTTTTGCCGCGAGCAGTCCCTAAAGAAAGAGACACACATAACATTTAAAAATAATACTAAAAATAATCAAAACAAAAGCATAAAATCAGAAAATTAAAGAATTAAAATTATATTTTAATATTTACAGCAAAAGTTATCCTCTAAGTATATTTAAAATAAATCTAAATGTTTCAACCTTTATTTTTACCCTTGTGCATACGTTTTTTATAAAAATATATAAGAGAAAAGTAACAAAAGAGAATAGGAGCGCTCAATCATTTGAGAAAGAGACAGATAGAGAAAGATATCTCTATATTTTCGTATCGCCTCTTTTTACTTTGATAGTCTACCCTGCTGCAAAGTAGTCTATCCCAGGCAAATTAATACCATGTAGTCTCCACGGCTAATACATAATGTTTATGCTGATTTGCGAATGTCAAACTCCATATATAAAAAAATAAAACGGAAATTAAAAATTTTTTTATATGGAATTTGACTAACCTGAGTACCTTTTGATTAAGAAAGTGTTACCAAAAGGAATGCTGTAATAACACACAATTAAAACGGTTATATTAAGTCGACAACAACAGCAAGAAAATAACTTTGTATGTATATTGAAAGATATTCAATGTTTATCATTCTATATTTAAGTAATTAATAACAAATTATGTACATATATATGTATGAGCGTATGGGAAAAGGTAGCCAAATAAACTTGTAAGTAAGATTTGACAGTTTTGAGGTGAATAAAATATGACTAACTAGTCGAATTTTCCACATAAAAGAATAAATTTAAGTTAAAAAAACAAAATTAATATCCAATTTCGAAATTAACATTATTTTTATATTTTTATTTTCTTGAATCTTTTTTAGTTATTTGAAATAAGTAGTGTTCTATCTGTCGTCGCGTGCAAGTTAAGATATGAACTTATTATAAAATTCTCTCCCACCAAATATGCTGATTATGCTACTGCTAATTATGAACGGTTTAGGGTTCCTACACGTTGAATGAATGCTTGCGGCATTTGCAATTATTAGCCAAATAAGCAAATATAAATAAACAACTAAAATAATGCTTTTTGCTGTTAAGCTTTAGAGATATAAGAAACATTTTTGTAAGTTAGTTTTTAAGTTTGGTTTGACGCGTTGACGAGTATGGTCAACGTGAAATAAAATTTTTTTAATAAAATTAATGAACTGAATTTTAATTGGCGCCCAACGTGGGGCACCGCAAATCGTAGTTATATCCTGAAAAAAATAAAGTAAGGAACGGTTTCGGTCCACAAAACTAAAAAATCAGTATCTGTCAAGGAACGGAGAAAAAAATATTAAACCAAAATTAAAAACAGTGAGAAATAAGTATCGTTTAAGAACGAGAAAAAAAATATATGAAAAACAAATAAGCCTAAGCCAAAAAAGGGACGATAAAAAAGAAGCAAAATCAAATCAATATAACCCAAAACTGTTATGTGATATATTAAGTTAATATATTAGGAAAATTTTGTTAAAAAAGTGGTATCTAAAAAGAACCATTTGAAGTGCAAGATAAAGCATTTCCTGATGAAATGTGTAAATTGAAATATATCAACGAGTGTATTTCTGTTTACTTATAAACAAACAAAAAAAAAAAACGCAACAAAATCAGAAATTAATCAAAAAAAAAAAAAAACTGCAGGAATTCAACTAAGAATAATTCTTCAACAAGAAAAATTTAAACAAACAAAAATTCAACGGATAGTTGTGAAAATATTAAGTGAATATAAACTACTCCACTACTTCACCATACAACACGAAAAAAAGGACACAACATCAGCCGCAATAACGATAGAAGAAACAACAACACCAACCAAGAGAAGACTCCAGACAACGGGTTCAAGCAATTAGTTTAATATTATAAGTAAGTTAGAATAATTTAATTTGATTTAGTGATATTTCTGAATTAAAATTATTTGGTAAATGTGAATTAAGGTTAAATAAAGTATACAATCTGGAAGAAATAAAGGAAGAAATAGATTTGCTGCCAGGAGCGATAGAATTGATAGGCGGACGTAGTATAGAAGAGGAAGTAGATATTTTGACAACAGCATTTGAACGGTCAAATCCAAGGGAGACAATGGCCACAGCAATCCATATTGAATCATTAATAAATGCCCAAATAGGGCCATTACAAACCAAAATAAACGAACTAACTAGGACACAAGCTAATTTAACAACAACTGACACAGTTACTGAATATCAGCGAGAGGTTATTAGGGAAAATATTAGTTGCGATGAAAGCTTAGATGTGATTAAATCACTTCCTACGTATAGTGGGAAAAATCTTTCCTATGTGAGTTGGCGTGAAGCTGCCACGAATGCCATGAGCCTATATACTAGAGGTAGCAAACGTTACTTCGCAGCATTAACAATACTTCGGAATAAAATCACAGATGAGGCCAATAATATCCTAACCAATCATGGTACCGTATTAAACATTGATGCCATTATAAGCCGCCTCGGCTTCGCTTATGCTGACAAAAGACCTATCCATTTGTTGGAACAAGAGATGAGCATCATGAGGCAGGGATCGTTATCAATAATTGATTATTATAATGCAGTGAATGAAAAACTGACCCTTATACTTAACAAGACAATCATGACTTACGGGTCAAATGCCTTAGTCTGCAAGGAATTGAATAAGAAAAACAGGCAATATGCCTTAAGAGTATTTATAACAGGACTAAATCCTCCGCTTGCAAATATATTATTTTCACTATCACCTTGTGATCTTCCGAATGCCCTTGCCAAGGCGCAAGAGCTGCAATCAAATCAAATTAGGGCAACATTTGCGTATCAGTTCGATAAAAGAAACGAAAATCAAAATCATAGGAATCAAAACGTACTGAGATTTCCGCCCAGAGAGACAAGGAACAATCATCAGGCAGTGGGGAATATTTCAAAATCGGAACCTATGGACATTGACGCATCAGTTAACGTCACCAATAGGCCTCCACAAAGAAACATAAATCATTATAATTTTCAAAAACCATTTAACAACTACCCCCAACGAACATAATTCAACAATCCTTCAACCCAAGTCAATGGAAATCATTTCAATTTCAAGACCCTTTAACAATTACCGCCCACAGGCACCCTTTAATAATCCTACACCCCAAGCAGTAAAAAGACAACTTCCACCAAGTGGTCAAGTCAGCCACCAACCGCAACATAAGGCACAGCGGATAAACAACCTAAATGAAAATTCTTTTTTAGAATTCACACCGGATTGCCCTACATTACAAAAAGAGGAACATCCGGACGAATGTATAGAATATTAATTGACAGTGGTGATACTAGTAGCTACTGTAGCCCAAACGTTTTTAGAAACAGGCAAGAATTAGTTACAAGAAAAAGAGTGAAGACAATAAATGGGTCGACCATTATTAGTCATTTTGGCGTAGCAACACTATTTGGAATAAGAGGAAGATTTTATAAGATTTCAAATCTCGAAGCCGATATTTTAATAGGGTACAATTTTTTGAAAAAGGCAAATATTGTACTAGATTTTGAAAAAGGAACCTTGTCAAGTGGAAAGCACTGTGAAAAGTTCCTGAACTTTAATGAAGCAGAAACAGAAGAAGAGGACGACTATAAGGAAACCACCTCCGAAGACGGAGAACAAATTGTGAATATTAATTCTATTAAGCAACCTCAAGAAATTGAATCTTTAAGGCGTAAAATTAATGGGGAAATTTGGAGGCTCCATTGCAGGATAAACATGAGACTGCCATTTAGAACAGACGTAAGAGCAGAAATTAACACAATTGCTGAAACTCCTATACGGAGTAAGCAATATCCATATCCTATGTCTGTTAACACATTTGTAAATAGGGAAATACAAAACTTATTCGACGACGGGATTATACGTCCGAGTAGAAGTCCGTACAATTCGCCAATCTGGATTGTACCAAAGAAAGGAACTAATGAAGATGGTTCGTCAAGGTTGAGAATGGTCATTGATTATAAAAAATTAAACGAACAGACGATTGCGCTGAATTATCCCATTCCTGATTGTAATGTTATTTTGTCGAATCGGGGGAAGGCTAAGTACTTCTCCACAATTGATTTAGAATTTGGCTTCCATCAGATATTAATGAAAGAGTCAGATATTATTAAAACTGCATTTTCCGTGAATAACGGAAAATACGAATTCTTAAGGATGCCGTTTGGCCTGAGGAATGCTCCTGGCATTTTTGTCACGTATACATAGATGACATAATTGTATTTTCTCCTTCATTAGAGGAGCATTCCGTTCACCTTACTAAAATAATGGAAACCCTTAAAGAGGCAAATATGAAAATTTCGTTAGAGAAATCCGAATTTTATAAAAAGGAAGTTGAATTTTTAGGATATATAGTAGGATATAATGTAATAAAAACTGACCCCAAGAAGATTGAAGCTATACAGAATTATCCCTTACCTGTTACCTTTCGACAACTTAGAAGCTCCCTGGGAATGTCGGGATATTATAGAAAATTTATAAAAAATTACGCCCTTGTTACCAAGCCACTAACAGTTTACCTATCAGGGGAAAATGGTAGGATATCGCAAAGCATGTCAAAGAAACTGAGATTCTGTTGAACGAAGAGGCAATCATAGCCTTCAATAAAGTAAAGGCATTACTGATAGGCCAGGTGGAATTGGTGCAACCTGATTTTGGTAGCAAGTTCATTTTGACAACAGACGCATCGAACGTTGCCATAGGAGCTGTATTAAGCCAGAACAGGAAACCGATTATATTTATATCAAAGACCCTTAACTCCACCGAAAGAAATTACGCTACTAATTAGAAGGAGTTATACGCAATAGTGTGGGCACTAAAAACACTTAGGAACTATTTATATGGTGTGTCGGATTTAGAGATCCATACTGATCACCAACCCTTAACATTTGCGGTATCAACTAGAAATCCTAATGCCAAGATGAAAAGAAGGCATGCTTTTATTGAGGAATTTGCACCAAAGATCGTGTACAAACCGGGAACACAAAATGCGGTAGCAGTCGCACTTTCAAGACAAATACTAAATAACATTTCCGACAGTGAATCATTACATAGCACCCAACATTCAGCGGAAAGTAGTAATGAATTTAATATACCTGTGTCCACTAAGCCATTGAATGAATTTAAACAACAAATTCTTCTGAGTAAGGCTAACTTTACGATACATGAATCAATAGTACATTTTGGCAGAACAAGGCACATAATTGAATACGATACTAGAGAAAATTTAAGAACAATTCTTTTAGAATTCCTTCAACCAAAATTGGTAACCGCTGTACATTGTACCTTGGAGGATCTTTTCGACTTTAAGGAAACTGTTAAAGGTATTTTTACAAATAAATTTATTTTCACAAAAATATTTCCTATTGACGTACCAGGTCGCGATGACCAAGAATATATAATCCACCAAACACACTTTCGCGCTCATAGGAATTTTAAAGAGAATTATAGACAAATTTACAAGGAATATTACTGGCCCAAAATGTTAAACCATTTTAAAGAATTTATAAGACACTGTGAAATCTGTAACAAGGCCAAGTACAATAGACACCCGCAAAGAATAGAAATCGGAGAGGCTCCAATTCCCAACAAAGAGGGGGAATGCCTTAATATTGATATTTTTTATGCTCAAAACCTTAAATTTATAACTTGCATTGATGCATGTTCAAAGTTTTTGATTATAAAGTCTATAGAGGATAAGACTAATTTAGGGGAAAAGGTATTGGACGTTTTGCAGAATTCCCTGATGCAAAAAAAAATCACCCTCAATAACGAACCGGGATTTACGTTACCTCAGTTTAAGGCACTAATGCAGCGACTGAGAATAGAACTTTACTATTACACACCTCGTCATAGTACAACAAATGGACAGGTTGAAAGGGTCCATTCTACCCTTATAGAAATAGCCAGATGCCTTAGGGAAGAATTTCACTTAATCGACGATACAGAGGCCTTGTATATAGCTGCGCAACAATATAACCATACCATTCATTCCGTCACAGGAAATAAACCAGCAGACGTTTTCCTCAATAGAGTCTCACATAACCTGTATGATATATTAAAAAAGGCACAAGAGAAGATGATTGCGAGGGCTGGCTGTAATGGTGTGAATACATACCGATCGGGGGATATTATCTACGAGAAAATAATCGGGCAGCGCAATAAGCTTTTACCTCGATTTAGAAGACAAAAAGTTCAGGAAGATTTAGGGAACAAAGTTAGAATCCAGTCTCGTAACAGAATCATCCATAAGGATAATATAAAGACCTGTATACTTACTATAAATTTTCTTTACAGAAAATGATTTTTACTGCTGTCACAATCCTTACATTATGCGCTGCTTGCCAGTCTGAGGTCCAAATACTGGACTATACTAATTCACAACTAATTTCGGTCCATTTTGGACAAACTAGATTGCAAAACGGAATTTTTAAACTTGTTCACGTATTAAACTTAACTGATTACGAACAAACAGCTAACGACTTGAACTTTGAAATCCAACACAGTACGAACTCGAAATCGAAGAACAGTACGAACTTACCATTCCTTCTTTATGATATCACTCAAATCAAGAATCAATTGAAAAGAATGAGACCGAGGAATAAACGTTCAATTGATGCCCTAGGAACAATATGGAAATGGATAGCCGGGACACCGGACCATGAAGATCATGAAATAGTGGTAAATAAAATGAACGGGCTTCTTAGAAATAAAAGGCGACAGAGGATTATTAACAGAGACTCTGTTGACAGAATTAATGTACTAACTAATACAACTAATAAAATTTTGCAAACGATACAGTCAATGGAACAAGTTCAAAAAACAGTGGAAGATACTATTATGAACAAGGTGAAAATCATTAGGGACGAATTGATGAACATTGAGTACGCCTTGCAATGGGCAAAGGTAGGAGTAATAAACTCTTTTATACTTTCGGAGCAGGAAATTTTGAAGCAAGGACTTTTTTAGATTCTGAACAGTTTCCATATGATAATTTGGAAGAGGCTTTAGGGTTTGCTACTATTAGAATAGCAACAGACGATTCGACAATACTTTATATTATAAATTTACCGGCAATAGATACAGATACTTGTGAAAAAATACTTATTAAACCCGTAAAAAAATATCAAACTATATTAAAAATCAATTCAGAAGAAATTGTAAAATGTAAGAATAAACTTTATGAAATTATAAAGAATTGTAATCAAATTAATGAATTATCTATTTGTAATAAAAATAATTTACTTGATATAAGCGAAACAAATTGTATACCACCACTTCTTAACAGTAAAAGGCTTGATTGCGTAGTGATTAATAACCAGCACGTACCTTCAGTACAAGAACTTTATCAAGGTATGATATTTTTAAATCAGTTCGAAGGATTTTTGGAAATATCTGGAAATAAATCATATCAATTATCTGGGACTTATAAAATTCCATAACGACACAATCATAATAGAAAACAAAACTTTCATTTCGAAGGAATTGACAGCGCTAAACCCACTTCCAGCTGTATTACAGCTTTCTAATACTAATTCCTCAACCCAAAAGGTCATTTCTCTAGAAATGATAAAGGAACTCCAGACCAACAATGTTGACGAGATCAAATTAATATCAACAAAAGGAAACATAATGTTTTCATTAAATTTAGTCCTGTCCGCAATTTTAATTTTAATTTTTCTTATCACAATTTACAGATTTAAAAACAAAAGATCTAACACTAATTTCAATGTGTCAACAATAATTAATGAAGAACCCCTTCCTGTTTGCTCAGGACAAGAATTTCGAAGTGTCAATGACCTTCCAGTTTATTAACAATCGGGACGATTGACTTTACAGGGGGAGGAGTTAAGATATGAACTTATTATAAAATTCTTTCCCACCAAATATGCTGACGATATGTCTGCTAATTATGAACGGTTTAGGGTTCCTACACGTTGAATGAATGCTTGCAGCATTTGCAGTTATTTGCCAAATAAGCAAATATAAATAAACAACTAAAATAATGCTTTTTGCTGTTAAGCTTTAGAGATATAAGAACCATTTTTGTAAGTTAGTTTTTAAGTTTGGTTTGACGCGTTGACGAGTATGGTCAACGTGAAATAAAATTTTTTTAATAAAATTAATGAACTGAATTTTAATTTGCACACACGTTTTGTGATACGGTCCCTATGTTATATTATTATCGTCTTTTGGTTTCAGTCCGCGTACAGTGTTTTAATAAAATAACTAAATAAATATTGTACAAATGTTCAATAAGAAAAATAAAAATAATTTAAAACAATAAAAATTCACAAATAATAAAATAAAACATAACATAAGAATTCCAACACAAAACTTGTTAAAAAAAAATAACAAAAACAACAACAACAAATATCAACAAACAATAAAAATCAACGGTTGTGTACAAAAACAATATAAAAACATATTTACATCAATATCAATTAAGACAAGAAAAAAATATATTATACATACAATATACAGAACAAAAATGCAATAGTGTTGATAAAATAGCAGCAGGGATGGTGCCGTGTGTCATTTTCATGCGAAGTGACCAGATCACTTTATGGCACCCTTGTCAATATCATTGTGTCGTTTCCCCAGTTTTTGTGTCCGATAAATTTTGTGGTACTGGCGCCCCTGTGATAATTGTTGTTAAATTCAAAATCAGGTCACACCTTTTGCATTTCGGGTTTCTTTACAGAAGCCCAAACGCGGGAAGGGATATTTCCTTATCAGGCTTCGACACCCATTCCGATTCCATTTCGAAGATCCTTGAGAGTTGTCGAACAGTGAAATTGTTGTTGCAGGTGATTTCAATGTTCAAACCTCGTCATGGCTTATCCATTCGGGCAATACAACTACAGAAGGCCAATATGTTGAATTATTCGCCGCGCACAATCATCTTGCGCAACTAGTGAATGAACCAACGCACATTTCGTGTGTTGAAGGGCACCAGGACAACAATCTTGACCTCTTTCTTACTTCACACCCTGAAAAGTATGAAGTAAGCGTCAATGCACCTCTCGGTAACTCGGATCACTGTACCATTTCCGCCTCCTTTTCATTCTCGGAACTCCTTAACGTTTCACGAACGACCCAGAAACGTAAAAAATTTATCTACAAAGAGGCTCGTTGTGCTGATCTCAACGCCTTCTTCAGGAATTTAAATTGGAAACTTTGTTTCATGGACAATAATGTCAATGCCATGGCGAAAATGGTCGAGAATATAATTTTGTTTGGAATGAAATCCTTCATTCCATCTAAACAAACTTCGATAAAACCTAGAATAAAATCTTGGTTTAATCAGACGTGCAAAATTGCAGTCAGATCGAGAGGAAGCATTCAGTACATGGCTGAATAACAAAAATGCCGATACTGCCTCGCTACCCAAAAGGGCAAGATCTTCGTGTGCTAAGGCGCGAAAAAGCTTTATACGAGCAGAGTCTTCGTGCTAAAGTTCTTAGTGCTCCACGGGGTAGTAGGAGCTTTTGGTCTTTCGTTAAAAGAGTAAAGGGTAATGCTAGTTCCTCAATTCCGACTCTTTTAAAGGACGACCAAGTATTCACTGACATGGTTGATAAAGCTAACATTTTGGCCGAATTATTTGCAAGAAATTCTCACTTACCGGAAAGCAATCAACCACTGCCCGTGATCGAAAGAGTATCAGTAACTATGCCAAGCATATTTTTTCGAGCCCATGCCGTTAATAGGGTTCTTGCGGACCTCAACATAAACAAGTCTCCAGGGCCGGATGGCATCCCTGCAATGGTCTTGAAGCAGTGCTCTTCGACGCTAGCGCGTCCATTGGCCAAACTTTTCAGCATATTGTACATTGCTGGCAAATTTCCAATGTGTTGGAAGGTTGCCAATGTAACGCCAATCCCAAAAAAAGGTTTCGGGATCATAACAATTTCAGACATCTTCCAAGAGCATGGGAAGAAGCCGACGCGCAACATGGCATTAAATATGTAAAGTAAAATTCTTACAGCTGAATTAGGTAAGTTTTTTATCATTGATCCTGTTATACGATCAGGTCCAGGTGATTTCTTCATATCCGTATTTTTAATTGTCGATTTTAAAGAAGACAACCGAAATTTCATAGGATCATTCACGATGTCGCTAATAATTGGAATAGTGGAATTACTTATACCATGTGGTGCGCAAACCTTCTCTAAATGCTTTGCGAACGCATTTGCTTTTTCACTTGAGTTTTTAGCCTAAGTACGGTCTTCAAGTCTTAGTGGGGATTCGTAAGCAATAGGACATTGTAAGTGCTTTACAGCTTTCCACAAATCCGTCTTTTTCATTGGATCCAAGTTTTTTAAAAAGTTGTCGATAGCGAGTTGGTGTTTCTGTCTCAATTTACTCCGTAAGTTTTTTTTGGCATAAGTTCATTTGCATTTTTATGTGTGGAGAACGACTATTTTGCCATTGTCTTCTTTTCTCAATGACGAGCATCTGAAGATCTGCTGTTGCCTGGTACGTTATTATTTTAGCTGATGGCTTTGCTGGCATTGCAGCTAAGGCTGCGGCAGTCACGACGTCTGTAAAATGGTCTACAGCTGCTTGAATAACAGCTGGATTTCTCAGTGGGATGGTCAAAGGTAAGTGTGCTTTGCGGCAATAAATTGTTGCCCTAGCGTAGCAAAGAACCTGGCAAATTCATGGTGTTCGATTTTATGCCTAGGCGGGCAATACACTGAGGAGACTACAATTTTAAAATCTGTAAGATTTATAGTCGTGGCTTGCAGAAAGTCCTCCCTGAATTCAGGCAATGAAAAATGCCTTACGTTTTTTCGGACTATAATGGCAGTCCCACCACATGCCCTTTCGCTTGGGTGTTTGGTGTCATATATAAAATACCTATCAATTCTAAAGCAGTTTTTTATAGTGAAATGTGTTTCAGAGACTAATAGTATGTCTATATCATGTGCTAGCAGGAAGTGTTCTACTTCATAATTATGTTGGGAGAGCCCGTTAGCATTCCAGAAGCATATTTTTAACTGCTTCATTTTTTGCCAAGCAAAACTTGCAGAAGCATGTTTTGGGTTCGCATCATTTCCTGAAACATACCCTGCATAGTTGTCATGAAATTATTCATTGTCTGTATTAAGTTCTCGATCGAGCTCGAATTGTTGGTGAGGGGTGTCTGAGCACCCTCTTTTAAAACGTGGGCATATGAATGTTTATGCGCATTAGAACTTTTGACATTCGCATTAGGTAAATCATTTCTCAATGTTTGGGCATATGAAAAGTTTGGCTTAGTGTGTGGCTGTGTAGCTTGTGTACTAGCAATAGAACCAGCATGAAGCCGAGGATATTGGGAAGCTTTATATTGCTCATATTCAGGTTTACGTACGACCTTCGCATTATCTTTTACACATTGAAATACTTTGCAGCCCCTGTAATTTACTGTATGGTTTTCACCACAGTTGCTGCATTTTTTGACCTTTGGGTCTGTTTTGGAAGAAGTGCATTCCAAAGTCCGGTGCGCATCATCGCAAACAACGCATATAGATGGTAGCTTGCAGTCGGTTTTCGTGTCTCCGAATTCCTGGCAGTTGGTACACTGACGGGGACCGTTACGTTTTAGAGGCTCTTCCACCGTTATTCTTCTGTTTAAAAGGTAGCGCAAATTATATATAGCATGAACCGAGTTTTTTGATTTAAGCTGCGATGCATTAAACACGATTTCAACACGATGCATAGGTTGGAGAACTTTATTCTTATTTAGAATATTGTGCACTGACCTTTCGACATAACCTTCCACCTCTAGTGCACTTTTTATCTCCTCAGTGGGAACAGAACTGTCAATGCCCTTTATAATGACAATCAAACCTTTAGCACTTTTTAGTTGATACGTATAATATCTCTTATTATCTGCATCGAGACGACTTGCGATTAGGCGATAATTCTTCTCAGTATGGGCTTGGATCTTCGTTTCTTGCATCTGTCCTCTTCGTACAGAAGCCACATAGAAATTTTCTTTGCCTACGAGTTGGGACAGCATATTTACATTGGCATTTGATGTTTGTTTGCGCAAGTAGATTGGTGGGGGTTTTTGTTCCCTTGCAGTGGGTTCGGCATTTTCATTATCCGGGGTAGCAAGGACAGAAAATCTATTTTCACTTACCGATGTTGCAGCTGCTTGATGAGAACCTTTATATTGCTTGGCGGTTCGCTCTTGTTGCGAAGACTTAGGACTCGCCTTCCTCTTCGTTATGGTTATGTACCGATCCATACCAGTTTGCACGCGTTTAGCTACAGTACCCGGTTCTTTTTCTTGTGCTATTTTTTGTGTATTATTTGTTTCTTTCGTTTTATTTGTTGAATTCGTTGTTTCTGTAGTAGATATATTTATATTTGCTGATAATGAACGCGTTCGGTCAATTGGCCTGACGGTTAAAAAAGCACTGTCATGTTTTTTTTATTATTTATATTGTTTATTGCATTATTAGCATTTGTGTAAGAAAAAGAGTAATAAGCATTGTTGTTATTACCTTTTGTATTTTTTTCGTTAATGTTTGGTGCGCTCATGCACTCACTATTAATTGTTTAAACAGGTTTAACCATGCACTTTGTTATTGTCTTTTTTGTCACACACTATATTATAATGCTTTTTATTTTTTGTTATTTATTTTGTTGTTGTTACTAACTGTTAACTGTGTCTCTGCACTTGTTCAATTTTTAAAATAAAAAAATCACCTTAAATGAATATAAATTATGCGCTTAAAGTGAAGTACGTCTTTACTCAAACGAAGTAGAACAAATACTTGATGTTCTTGGCATGAAGATTCAATGTGATGTCCGATGGACGCAACACATCTCTCAAGTGTCGAAAGAAGCATTCAAGTGCCTAGGCATCCTCAAACGGTGTAAGAAGTACTTCACCCCATCCGATCTCCTAACTATCTATACCACTTATATCCGACCGAAAATGGAATACAACTCTCATGTATGGGCCGGTGCTTCAAGTCTATTTTGGAGTTCCTCGACCGCGTACAGGAGAGGGCGAAGGTGCTCATCGGTGACAGTAGGGTATCCAACTCTATTGACTCTCTTGAGCATTGACGCAATGTGGGGTGTGTTTCACTGTTCTATCGCTACTACGATAGATTGTGCTCTGATGAAATTAGGGATATTATTCCCGAAGCCCGTTCATTCATACGCACCACACGTACTTCATGAAGAGCACATCCATTTGTTGTCGAATGGCCAGTGAATCGCACAACGCACTACAGACAGAATTCGTTCTTTAGCCGGACCATTCGTATGTGGAATAAGCTTCCAGCAGAGGGCTTTCCTCCCACTTTCTCAGTGGAAAAGTTCAAGTCAAATGTTAATAAACACTACTCCCTCTATCCTCCTTCCCATAAACTCTTTTCCTAGTTCTAGCATAATGCATTGCATGAATAGGGGTCATCCCCTGAGTCAGTACTCAGTCCTACCATAAAAAAAAGTAGTATTTATAATACTTTCTAAAATTTACAATTTCTAAAAGTTTTCGCCATAATCTCTTATACTAATGTTGCCACCGAAAAAGGTACACTTATCATCGGTGCACTTATCATCGCAGTGTAAATGTCAATGGCAAAGATAAGTTTTTTCAATATAACGGACGAGTGGTTTGGCAAGCAAAAAAGAAAAGTCGAGAAAAGCACAAATTTTAAAGCGCTTCACTATAAATAATCTTCTTTATTGTATTTATCACAGAATTTTTATAAATGTTATTATTTAAGATGTTTATAAATTTTATTATTTAATGCCAGTGTAAAACAATCTTATGAATTAAATTATTTTGAAGATAAAATATTTAACGTGATTTAAAGTAGACAGCACTCTTAAAAATCATTAAATAAACTAAAACTTTTGTTTCTGGAAATAAAATATATTTGAATAATATTATTGTTAAATAAATAAATTAAATTTTAATATGGCTGAACGCCATCAGTGTAAAAGCGCAATACGCGGCGAAACGGGCTTGATGTGTTAAGGCATATGTAAAAAAGTATATCATTGCACAAAGAAATGTTCGGGCATTGATCAATATTCTCGTGGAATACTAGATTCTGTTGGTTTTATCTGTTTTATGTGTGACGATTGTGTCCAATATATCCAAAATGTGGATTTGGTGCTTGGAGATGTACAAGAAAGTGTAAAGAAAAACACAGAGAATTTGTCGGAATATAAAGGAAAATTTAAAGATGCACTAAAACAAAATGAGCGCGAAATTAAACAGCTACTTGAAACAATAGAAAAAAGATACAGTGAAAGGCTTAAAAAACTAGATGAAGCTGAGAAATATTGTGATTTAAATGTTAAAGAAATAAAAAAAATATATGGTTCCATAATTCTTCATGTAAATAAAAATAAAGAAATGTGTAATTATATAGAAAAAAAGAATGTTAAGATGTGTGATGAAATTAAGAAAGTAATAAACGAAGCAAGTGCCAAACAAGTAATTTGATTTTACGATTTAAATGAATATCTTTTTATAAACCTTAATACAATTATTTTAATATCAAATAATGATCTCTTATAATTAGCTGCGTTAAATATTAAAACGCTAATGGAAAATTTTTATTTAATATTTGAATCACAAATGTATTATTTATTGCTCCCCGCCAAACACTTTCTTTTTTCACATGATGGTCCTTGATAACTACAGTAGTCCATACACTGGAAACAATATTAACTTGAAAACTGCCTTACAGCGTTACAGTCGAAACTTTAACTTTGTCAGAACATCAAACCTTCGGGTGGTTATTCGAAACTTGATGAGTTGAGATGCTTTGTAAATGAATCTTACCTGGATGTCTTTGCAGTGACAGAGACATGGTTAAAGCCATACATTTCTTCCAAATCGGTAGAATTGTATGGATTTAAACTCTGCAGAAATGATCGTTTGTCGTCTAGAGGTGGTGGTGTTGCGTTGTATGTTTCCAAAAAGTATAAATTCAAGAAGGTTCTTCAAATTTCTGAACCAGGCTCTTGTGAGTCACTTTTTATTGAACTTTGCTTTAATGATAATACGCTGCTGCTTGATGTTATTTTCATATCTTATGGTGACCTTAATTCTTTTGAAAACTACCATTTGGCTCTTTTTTCTACATATACAAATGTAATAGTTGTTGGTGATTTCAACTGCAACATGTTTGATCTTTCTAAATCAATGGCAGTGCGTTCTTTATGTTTGAGATGTAATTTATCTGTGTGTCACAACTCCCGACCTAATCATTTTGATGTGGCCCATAACTCTTCATCTTTGATAGACTTCTGGTTAGTAACTAATAATTCCAATGTACGTTTTTCTGAACAAATGCAATGTCCTTCTATTTCTCATCATGACTTAATTTTTGCATCATTCTTTTTTCAAAATAAACTGTATAGTCGAGTATTATGAATTTCGTGATTTTTATTCCATAGACTGGGATGGATTTTTTGCGTGTTTGTCAGAATTCGACTCTACACTGTTCTTTGAAAGCTATGTAGATACTCAATGTTCAATTATTACTGATTTTATTAAGTCACTCTTTAACTTTGTCCCTTTTAAAAGGAAAAGAGTTCGTTACGATGATAATGGATGGATGAGCTCACCACAAATCTCATTTGCACAATCACTTAGAGATTTGGCGTATTCCGCATATAAAACCAACCCTAGTAATTTGAATTGGAGAATATTCTGTAGACTAAGAAACAAAGCAAAGAATATTATTCGCAAAACTAAAAACAGCATTTTTCGCGTATTTTTTCCGGACTTGATACGGCGGGCTTATGGAAGGTTTTAAAGGGGTCTCGATGCATGAATGACAACTCAATTGTCCCATTAAGCATTTAAATCAATTTTTCGCTACAGGTGATTCTGCTTTGGGTAATGACATTTTTGACTTCTCTACATTTTCTGATAGAACGTCTTCTTTTTCCTTCTTCTATATAAACGAAATTGACATTTTAAATGCGTTGTCTAAAGTAAAGTCGAAATCAGTTGAAGTAGATAATGTTTCAATAAAATTCATCAAACTTATTTATCTATTTATTGGGGAATATATATTATTCTTTCCTTATGCGATTTTAACATAATTTGGCATTTCATAACGTGCTCAACAACTTTAGATAGTGCGGGTAAAATAGAAATCGGTCTGAAGTCAGCAGGCTCATGAGCATCATGTTGTTTGGGTATAGGTACAACTCTTGCAATTTATCTGAAAAATGAAAGAAATCTAAATATATTTAAAAGAGAATGTGTAAAATTTTTACGAAATAATATCTCATAGCTCATGTAATTTAAATATTGTAATATAAAGTATTTATAATATTAATAAAGAATATTATTAGTCTATGGTATTTACTAAATTAGAATAAACGGGTATTAATTGAAAGTCTCAGTTAAATTATTTCTATAAGCAAGAGTGAATAAAATCTTTATTTCTGCTACGGTACTAATTGCCATAACACTGAATAAAATTTATAATTATTATTTATTCTTTACAAAATTTATAACTTTTTTTCTAAATAAATATACATTTGTTTCATCTTTAATATCATCACATGGAATTATATAGTTTCAGTCCTTTATAAAATAGCGATCTTTGCATATTTGTTGTTTGTGATCTCTGTAGTCTGAAATCGTTAGCATTCCGTTAGATACTCGGTTAGGTACTCGGGTGCATCTCCTTTCGTCATTGTCTGAATAAAGTTTATCGTATTTTTTCCAGTCTTTGTTTTATATTTAACCATTTTAAAATATCTAACATTAAATTAATTCAAGCAAAACTATTACATTTTAAAATTGCACGCATGGCTTTATTTTGTAGTCTTATTATTTGTTGGTCTGAGCAACACGTATATAAAATAGTTGATCCATATTCAAAATGTGGATTAATAATTGTATTGTATATATTAATTACTGTTATTATGGACATCTTGTTTCTTATACATTTAAAAAAAAACTTATCTTTTATCCATTTTTCTACATATGTATTCCATATGGTCACTGAATTTTAATTCTTTATCTATAATGAAACCCAAGTTATTTTCTTTTTCTATTGTTATGTTGTTTATTTTATAAGTTATATCACTATTCATATTTATTTCCATCATCTTAGTTTAATTTTCATTTAATTTTAATTTATTTATTTTTAGCCAATTATTTATATTATACATACCTCCTGTAATATTTTCGTATTCTTCTTCTGTTTCTGCTTTCGTGTATATGAACGTATTGTCGGCATATTGAATAATTTCGCATCTTGCTAAAACCTTTTTGAGATCATTTATATATATGATAAATAAAAGAGCTCCTAGCATTGAGCCTTGGGGTACTCCATAATTATTGTTTATAGCAATAGATTTCACACTATTCACTTTTGTATATTGTCTGCGATTTGTTAAATAGGACTCAAACCACTTTATTTCTTAATCTCGTATACCATATTTATATAGTTTTTTTATGAGTATGTCTCTGTCTATAGTTTCGAAAGCTCTTTTAAAATCAAGGAAGATAGCCATTATTTTTTTTTTTATTTATAAACTTCCACCTATTTATTACACAGTTTATAGTAGTTTCGCATGAATGTTTTTGTCGGAAACCTGACTGATATTTGGATATTAAACCGTTGCCTTCCATCCTGCAATTGATTTTTTACAATTTGTTCCATTAGTTTTTCACGTTTTTAAACCATTAATAGGCCGGAATTCACATTTGTTTGTATTTTTTATTTTTTCTACTCTTTCCAGTTATCGTGAAAAGTTCCATTCTATAATGATTGATTTATTATTTTCACTAACTTATTGCCAGTTAAATTCCAATTATCTAGAACTTTATCTTTCGTTATTTTCTTATAGTCAGGTTTCTATTTTATATTCCTAGTGATACTTTTTAACTCTAATAAAGATATTGAGATATTAAAATTATTATTCATCACTGGTATTTGGTTTTCATATTGCTCATAATCAATAGATTCTCGTATGTCTTTAATGCTATTTACAAAATAAATTGCTCGGTTATTTGCTTGCTCTCTTTGTACTCTATTTGGTTAAATATCACAGTTTTTACCACTCTCCATATTTTTTTTTTTTGACTACTTGTGTTAGATATTTTGTTGTTTGTATATCTATTTATTTCACTTTTACTATTTTTACTTAATATTTATTTCTTATGCTTCTATAATTTTCCCATGCTATGCTGCCATTTGATATAGGTTAGTTTTTTTTTCTAATTTCATAATTCTTAGTTCATTATTAAACCATTTATTGTTAGTTCTTTCATTTATTTTCTTTTTACTATAAATTTCTTCACTGTACTTTCCATATATTTATCAAAATTTTTAGCTTGTTCATGTACATTAAGATTTTCATTCAATGATAATATTGCACCCAATTCAGTTTTGAAAATACTTTTATTATATTTAAAAATTTCTATTTCCTTGTTTCTTTCTTCCGATAATTCCATACCACAATTAATAAAAATGTCTAGAAGCTCATCATCTGATATTTTATTATTTATATTAGTTTTAGCTGATATCATTTCATTATTCGTAATTATATAGTCAATTGTAGTTTTGGAATTCTGAGTTATTCTTGTATATTCATTCATTATTTGTTTAAGTCTATTGTCGTTAAGTATACTTTTAATTTTATTTTTTGTAATAATCACATTTCCAATCTATATTTATATCTCCAGCAATTATAATATCACAGTGCTCCTCACATATATCTTCTAAGAAGTCATGAAGGGTCTGATAGAAATCCGCCTTAGAGCTGTTTGGGGATCTGTATATTGCTATCAATATGAAAGATATGTTGTTGTGTTTTGCCCTTATTGCACTAATCCAGTATAGAGAATCTTGTACTTCGATTTTTATATATTCGACCGTCCATTGTTTTTTAAAATATATAATCACTCCACCTGTTTTTGCAGAATTCGATAATGTGGGATATTGGTTATATTGTCTTATTTCAATTTCATTTTCCTCTGTTTGATCTGTCATGTGGGTTTCGGATAAAATTATAAAGTCTGTCTTACTGGATTCAACTACTATTTCCAATTGAGTAAAATTGTTTGTTAATCCCTGTATGTTTGTGTATATACCATATATATTTTTTGGTTGTTATATATTTATTTCTAAACCAGTTCTTTTTATTTTTAACATAAGTTTATTTTCATATACGGAACATTTCCTATTATTCGTTGCATGATTTTCATCCAGTCCCAAATTCAATATTTTATTCTCTTTTACACAGTTTAAGCATTTATATGTTGTCTCCTTATTACAGACCTTACTCCTATGATTACCATGGCATTTGTAGCATATTTCATCTGCAGTCTGATGCCTTGTGATTATATTCTTGGCATTTGTAGCATTGAATTATGCTGGTGCCATCAAACACTCAACATATATAGCCTTGATGTACGATTCGTTATCTATTTCCATTTTTACATTATATATGGTTCTATTAAATCCAACCATTTTTTCTTCTTTCATTTTAAAATTCATGCTTGTTATTACAATATGCATATCATTTGTTTTGGGATTTTTACTTCATAATTTTCACTAATTTCATTTTGTATTGCCTCTTTAGTTTTTTCCTTTTCTATAGCATTTTCACTTTGTATAATCACTGTGCCATTTCTTCTGTTTTCAACATTTGTTATATTGAAATTAACGAGATCAACTTTTTCATTTAATTCAGCTTTGGTTTTTTGCGCGGTTTGTTTTTCTTTTGGTTTTGTGACTAAGGAGACATTTTTTTTTGCCACAGTTTGTGCATATGACCTTTTGCTTTTTGCAATTGTTTCTTTAACCATTTTTTTATGTCTTCACACATCTTTTCATTGTTATTTGTTATTTTTTCACACATGTCTTTATTTTTATCTTCGACTGCACTGATATTTCCATAAAGCTTTTTTATTTCTTGTACATCTACCAAATGTGTATATCTTTAATTATGCCGTTTTTCAATTGCTTCCAATAATATTTTCATTTCTTTCTCATTTTGTTTAACCGTACTTACGAATTCATGTTTATAATTATTTCATATTGTGAATTAGTTTTTCAAAAAGGCACAAACATTCAAATTAAGCGCCACTTACATAAACACACCTATAGTTCATCAGTGGCCGTGTTTAAGTACAGACGTACGCCATATCTAACGCATAACAAATATATTTTTTTAAGAATTCAATTGAACAGTTAGTAATAACAAAGAAATAAATAACAAAAAATAACAACAATATAATATACTATGTGTAAAAAAAAACAACAAAAAATAGTGCATGGTTAAATCGGTTTGAAAAATTGATAGTGAGTGTATGAGCGCACCAAATATTAATGAAAAAAATATAAAAGGTAACAACAACAATGCTTATTACTCTTTTACTTACACAAATGCTAATAATGCAATGAACAATAAAATAATAAAAAAGATGATAGAACTTTTTTAACTGCCAGGCCAATTGACCGAACGCGTTCTTTATCCGGAAGTATAAACTTATCTTCGCAAGTAATAACACCAGAAGAAATTACAAACCAACGAAACAGGTAATATAAAACATCCCGTAAAAAAGTGCGAACAGGTATGGATCGTTATATAACCATAACCAAAAGGAAGGCCAGTACTAAGTCTTCGCAGCAAGAGCGCACTGCTAAACAATACAAAAGCTCCCAAAGTGCTGTAATACCGGTAAGCGAAAACAGATTCTCTGTACTTGCTACAGCGGATAATGAAGCTTGTTCCCGCTGTCAGGGAACAAAAACCTCCCCCTATTTACTTTCGGGAGCAAATATCTAATGAAAGCTTTTATGTAGCTTCTATACGAAGAGGTCAAATTTAAGAAACAAAGATCCAAGCCCACACTGAGAAGAATTATCGCCTAATCGCAAGTCGCCTCGATGCAGATAATAAGAGCTATTATACGTATTAACTTAAAATGTATGTCATCGTAAAGGGCATCGACAGTTCTGTTCCCACTGATGAAATGAAAAGTGCCATAGAGGTCTACCCAATTTCCTCGACTTCATGCTGGTTCTATTGCTAGTACACAAGCTACACAGCCACACACTAACCCAAGCTATTCGTATGCACAAACATTGAGAAATGATTTACCTAATGCGAATCCGAAAAGTTCTAATGCGCATGAACATTCATATGCCCACGTCCTTAGAGAGGGTGCACAGACACCCCTCACTACCAATTCGAGCTCAATCGATAATTTAATACAAACAATGTATAATTTCATGACAACTATGCAGGGTATGTTTCGCGAACCCAAAACATGCTTCTGCAACTTCTGCATAGCAAAAAATGAACCAGTTAAAAATATGCTTCTGGAATGCTAACGGGCTCCCCTAACATAACCATGAAGTAGAACACTTCCTGCTAGCAAATGATATAGACATACTAATAGTTTCTGAAACACACTTCATTATAAAAACTGCTTTAGAATTGATGAGTTTTTCATAAATGACACCAAACACCCAAGCGAAAGGGCATGTGGTGGGACATTATAGTCCGAAAAAACGTAAGGCATTTTCCATTGCCTGACTATAAATATTACCGATTTTAAAATTGTAGTCTCGTCAGTGTATTGCCCGCCATGGCATAAAATCGAACACTATGAATTTGCCAGGTTCTTTGCTACGCTAGGACAGAAATTTATTGCCCCTGGTGATTACAAATCAAGGCACACATATGGGGGATCCAGACTCCTTAGTCCTACAGGTAGGCAGTTGTATTCAGTTCAAGCAAATAAGCTGGACGTCGTATCTGCCGGTAAATCCACCTATTGGCTCACAGACTTTAATAAGTTTCCAGACCTTATTGATTTTGCTATAGTAAAAAACATCAAACCGACCAACTGTGACGCGACCAATCCTATGACCTATCTTCTGATCATTCACCTACAATTGTTATTTTACACGACCGTTTTGTCACTGCACCTATAAGCCTTAGTTTCTACCCGAACAGAAACGCGAATTGGTTAAAATATAAAATGTATGTGAGCTCTCACTTATCTTTAAACATCCCACTGAGAAATCCAGCTGATATTCACGCAGCTGTAGATCATTTTGCAGACGTCGTGACTGCCGCAGCCATAGCTGCAACGCCAACAAAGCCATCAGCTAAAATAATAACGTACCAGGCAACAGCAGATATTCAGATCCTCGTCATTGAAAAAAGAAGACTAAGACAATGGAAAAATAGTCGTTCTCACATAAATATGCAAATGAACTTATGCCAAAAAAAACTTACGCAGTAAATTGCGACAGAAACACGAATTCGCTATCGAAAACTTTTTAAAAAACTTGGATCCAATGAAAAATACGGATTATAGTCTGTGGAAAGTTGTAAAGCACTTACAATTGTCGTCGACCATTCTGGTCGACCGTACTTTTATTTCTTGTCTTTCTTTATTAGCACTTCAAGTGTTGAAGTGCTTTTTCTTAAAAACTAACTTAAACTTATCGTGAGAGAATGCTTGGTCGGCATAAATACACGCCGGCCAGCTGCATGGTATGTGTGGGCATAAAATATTAAAATAAACAAGATCATCAAGTTACTTGCTGATAACGAAATAACTGATACAGTCAAACACATAAGTATGTGGACATAAGAAATAAGAATTATTGATACAGTCAAACACATAAGTATGTGGACAGATATATTTTATACACACAAATACACTACACCTCCCTTTTTCAGAAAGAATGATCAATACGAGGTGGTTGATCATTCTTTCAGTACAATAGATTTAAAAATGAAAGGGGGAGTTTCTCACGTAACCTCTATTACAAAATTATAGTTTGCAAATTAAAAGTAACATTATAAGTAGTTTCATTTAATAAAATGTTTTACAAATAAGGTAAATTTTTGTTATAAACAATATATTTTATATTTAGGTTTTTATAAAATGTTTTGAAATTAAATATAACAAATTTAGTATTATACGCAAATGTACTACAATTAAATTTTAAAGAAATAGATTAATTTGTATAAATAAAACAAATAAAACAAATAAGACAAATAATTCTATTCAAGTATTGATAGAAAAGATAATAATTTTTTTTTTTTTTTGGTTTAAGTCAAGGCGCTTATGAGGCGACCTCTCACCCTTTTACAGAAAGAATAATCATAATTGGTTGATTATTCTATAAGGTTGTCACGTAGGACAGTAAAGTGAGATAAGAAGTAGAGTCATGGGGAAGCTCTAGCTATTTAGAATGTCAAAATAATTCACACTTGATTAACGTATATGTGAATATTGAAATGATACTGTATAGTAACGGTGCAGTCGTCTTAACTATCCAACAGATCGTTGCACGTATTTGAGAAGAAGAGAAAAAGGAAAAAAAAATCATGAACAATTATATTTAAATACATATATCACAATCATATATTGTATTAAAGGAAAATAAAACCTTTACAAATAAATAGCGAATTAATTAAAATTCAAAAGAAAAGGGGAAAAAAAATATATATAGCGAGCAACGCGATTTTTCTTCAATGCGACAAAAACAAAAATAAATAAATTCTTGGTTATATTCCATTTAAAGCAACATTATAGACACAAAGAAATAATTGTTTGCTCGAATAATTTATGCAACAAAAAGTGTTTTCACTAAGACCCGTTACTCTGTGAACTTCTTTACTCCATTTTTATGAACAGTGAATGACTTCCCATGTTCATCTAGGAGTTCCACATTATTATGGTTGTCCATTTTGGATATTCTATAGGGGCCTTTGAATACAGAATCTAGTTTATGGCCTGCTTCATTGCGAATTAAAACGAGATCACCGAGGGTTAATTCGATTGGATTTGCCCTTTCGGTGGAAAGTTGTTGTCTTTCCCACTTAGCATTTTCTATGATATTGGCAGCTCTTCGCTGCGCCACCTGAAGTCTGAATTTAACTTCTTTTTCATATGAATCAATACAGTACAATGGTTCTACAATATCTCTTCTTGTACAATCAAGAGTTGGTGGGATCTTCCCGTAAATCAACTCGAATGGGCAATAACCTTGAGCTGTAGATGGGGTGGTATTGTAACAATATACGAAGTATTTTAACCAAACGTCCCAATCTGATTTATCGGATGAAGTGTATGTTCGCAAATATTCATTAAATGTTCTGTGAGATCTCTCAACAGTACCTAAGGTCTGATGATGATATGGAGTAGAATTGAGTTTCTCTATCTTCATCATTGAACATAACTCTGATAAAACTTGATTCATATATTCTGTTCCCATGTCCGTGAGTATTGTATTCATCGGACCGTAAGTCAAAATAAATCCTTCCATAATTGCTTTGGCTACCGTTCTGGCTGATTTATTCTGAATGGGTATTGCGACTAAATATTTAGTTAGATCGCATATCATAGTGACAGCATATTCATTTAATGACTCGGACCGTGGTAGTGGTCCTACGGTGTCAATTATTATTCTGTCAAATGCTTTTAACGGTGTAGGCGTTAGGATGAATGGCTCTTTACCGTTGACAACTGTTTTATTTTCTTGGCATGCTTTGCACCGTTTTACATATTGGGCTATATCTCTAGTCATGCCTTTCCAATGGTATTGAAGTCTGATTTTCTTTATCATGCGTGTTATGCCTGGATGTCCTCCCGAAATAGGATCATCATGATATTTTTGCATGATTTGTAATTTTTCTATATCGGTGAAAATTTTTGTTAATTTAGGGGTGAGCACAATTGTTAATATACTTTCTTGAAGTATTTCATTGCCTTTATTCTTAAAGGTTTCAATATTGGTTCCTAGGAATTTAAGCAGACTATCATCGAGATGTAGTCGCATGGTTGTTAGACCCATGTTATCAGCTATTTTTTCAAGCTTTAGAAAGAGGTGACCTAAGTCTACATTTCCATTAATAACCGTGTCTTTCAACATAAATTCGGAAAGAATTTGCTTTCCTTTTCTAACTATAACTTTATTTTTGGTAAAATGCAATTGTGGCATTTTACTGTGCTCTTGGGCATTAATTGCCTCATAAACCTTTAGTTCAACCGATTTTGTATTACTCTTCATACCATTGTCATTATAATTTCTACTCGTTTTTGCCTGAAGTCTCGTAGTTACCTTCAGTATTGTGTTAGCATCAATATTTTTTATATCATCAAAATTTATACGCGATAGCGCATCCGCGGCGTAATTTTCTCTACCCCTAATATACTCAACCACAAAGTCATATTCCTCTAGGTCTAACCTCATACGGGTTAATTTTGATGACGGATTTTTCAATGAAAATAAATAAGTTAGGGGTCTGTGATCGCTTTTAATTATAAACTTTCTGCTGTAAACATATGGTCGGAAATATTGTATTGCCCAATGAATTGCAGTTAATTCCTGCTCTATTGTTGATTTATTGCTTTCACCTTTTGTGAAAGATCTGGATGCGTAAGCAATTGGTAGCTGAATACCTTGCTTTTCTTGGCTTAAAACAGCCCCACAGGCATGTTTACTTGCATCTGTGGTTATGCAGAATTCTTTAGAAAAGTCGGGATATTGTAGGATTTTTGGGCTTAGCAGTTGATTTTTAAGATATTGGAATGATTTTTCACACTGCTCAGTCCATTCGAATTGCACATTTTTTCTAGATAATCTGGTAATATGTCGTGATGATTCAGCAAAATCTGGAATGAATCTCCTGTAATAATTACAGAACGCTACGAAGCGTTTAGCTTCATCACCATTTGTAGGTGTTGGGTATTTTTGTATAATTGAGTATTTACTGTCGTCAGGTAAAATGCCTTTATCGGTGCATTTATGACCTAAAAATGTTACCTCACGACAAAAAAATGTACATTTATCCGGATGTAGCTTGAGATTATATTTTCTGCAAATGCTAAATACTTGTTTTAAGTTTTGTAGCATGTGTTCAGAAGAACACCCTATTACTACTAAGTCATCCATGTATACAAAGGCTTGGGTTGGAGATAATCCAGAAAAAGCCAATGACATCATTCTTTGGAATGAATTTGGGGCAATTTTGATACCATAAGGCAGTCTTGTAAAGCGAAAGAAGCCTTTTTCTGTGGAAAAAGACGTAATGTCTCTAGAGTCTTCATCCAATTCTATTTGATGAAATCCTGACATTAAGTCCAAGCATGAAAAGAACTTGGCTCTTCCTAACTGATCAAGAATGTCATCTATACGAGGTAATGGGAATTTATCAGCTATTAGTTTTTTGTTTATTCCTCTATAATCTACGACTAATCTCCACCTTTTCTGTGTCGAACCAGGTAATGACTTTTTCGGTACTATCAGAAGAGGACTGTTATATTCAGAGATTGATGGCTCAATTATGCCATCATCTATTAGCTTATCTACCTGGGCATTAACTTCCTCTTTGTGGGCATGAGGGATTCTATAATTTTTGATGTACACTGGTTGTGTATCATGAAGTTTAAGTTTTTGTTTGTAAAAATTGTTGGTACTTATTTTATCTGTTTCTAAAGCAAAAATATCTATGAAGTCTGAGCATAATTTTCTCAAATTTTTAGGTGCGTATTCAGGAAAGTTTTTTGTTAATTTTTCAATTTTTACCTTATTTATCTTGGCATTAGTTTCAGAATTGTTATTGACAATTTTATAGTCGTTTAGACTTTCGGATTTTACTTTAATGTCATTAATTATAACGTCTTTATCTGTGGTATTGATGATTTTTACCAAAGGCTTTGATTTAGTAGTTATTGTGTTGGCAATATATATGCCATCCTGGATAATTTGCTGAGGTATTAATACTTCTTCCTCATTGGACATGAAATTTATCGGTCTTATAACTTCTGACCTTGCTGGAAGTGATATGGAATTGATATTTGGGCCATTTCTTAAAGGGATTGCTATATCGTACGGAACATCATTAGTTCTTAAGGTGATCCAATCTTGATCATCTTCGTAATTTAAAATACATTTGTATTTTCGAATAAAGTCCATACCTATTATTCCGTCTACTTGAATCGGAAAGTCATCCTTTACGACATGAAAATCGTGAGCTATAAGCAGATCTTCTTGTTTTAAATCAGTTTTAACTTTGCCTATTGTAGTTATTACACCTTGACCAATGCCATTTATTCTAGTTCGCCTAGTAAGGTCTATTGGTTCGTATAGAACTTGGTGGTGTTTTACGACTGATATGTCTGCACCTGTATCTACTAAGAATGTGGACCTGTTGTCATTTAGAGTGGTTCTGGAGATTAGATAGTCGTATAAATTTGTATTTATGTTGTGGATTTTTTCGTCTATTGAGTATTTAGGGGTGTTAGTTCGTTTCCCGAACTATTGTCATGCACGCAACGTATGTTATTAGTTCTATTAACGTTGCGGTTGTTACTGTTGTAACGGTTATTATTGTTATTGAATCGATTGCTTACTCCGCTATTATTGAAGCTTCTAGGAACATAACGGCCATTTGCATTCCTGTTATTAGGATTTCTGTTGCCAGTATTACGATTATAAGAAGTTGGCGCCCTATTAGAGTTATTAGGTATATTACCTGTATTCTTATAGTAACGTGGTCTATTATTAGTGAAATTAGAAGAATTATTATTGTAAGTGTTTTGGAGAGTTAATACAGCATTAGGTTGTCCGTATGCATCGGTACAACTGCTTATGAATTTTGTTTTCACTTCATCCATGTTTAGGAACGATCCTGATTCCATGATCAGTTTTATTCGTTCGGTGGATACATTTTTTACTATTGCTGAAACTGCTGCACGTGTTGTGTACTTGCTTGCAGTTTCATTTGGCAGACCGTCAGATATGTAGGCGGTCTCTAATTTTTTAGTGAGTTCATCTATTTCCTTGACATAGGTATTGGCATTCTTGCCTGTCTGTTTTATATTCATCAACTTTGCATTGATGACATCAACGGATTCTCCTTTAACAGTCGATTTGAGTTTTGAAATTATCGCTGAAATGGTCGATTCCGTTGTTATTATGTTCCTAGTGGTGCCTTTTAATTTTGTTTTAATAAGGCTTACCGCAACAGTTTCATGTGTACCCTTTATGGATTCCACAAGTGTCAAAGCATCAATGAAGCTTTGTAGATTTTCTGGACTTCCGTCGAAGTCAGGTAGAAGTTTTGCTGCTGTGTTTAGGAATTCAATATTTGTTTGTGACATGTTGGTAGAGATAGATAGTACTTAGTGAGAGTCACCAAATACTAGTAATGCAATGAAAGCAGTTACGGGAGATGATCGCAACAAAATGATATACCGAGTTTCTGACGAAATCGTATGTTATAGTGTATGCATTATAGCCATACAAAACAGAGATTCAGCAATTAGACTTGGTCTAAATTTCTGGCTAGTGAAGCTGCGCGCGTGTAATTTTTTCGTAGTGACCTCTTATGAAGCTGGTAGAGCGTTATAAGGATCTGCAGCACTAGTAAGGAGATGATAATAACAAGATATATGACTGGATATTGCACTTTTACCGTAATGTCGTTGATTACGTTAGCATTAGGGTTTTCTATTTTTGATTCATGGCCACCCATGGTACTCAGATCTATTCTGCTGAATTACATATGGGGACAAGAAACAAAGGAAAAAAATTTTAATTAAAGTAGATTCTGCGACGATCTGTGGAAGTTTTACGCTTGCTGCACATATGAACGAAAATAATAATATATAAAAAAAGCTTGCTGCGCATAGCATCAATATTATAAATATTGACCTAATCATATAGATTTCAACTGTTATGTACGTATTTCGAGTAACTGTTTACATAAACAAAATGCAAGTTTACAATATTTTACTTAAAAATAAGTTTATACAGTCACACGAATGTTAATGTGTCTATAAAAGTCAGGGACGTGTTAGTAAAAAAAAAATGGTGCTTATATCACTGATGCCGTGACCATTTTGTGATGGTCAATAGAGTACAATGATATAAACCAGATATCGCCAACTGATATCTATATTAGGCTTTTAATCCCTTAAAACTATACCACTGGAGGGACACGTATGTATCGCAATGGTAGGTTAGGTTGAATAGATTTATCATAATTTTTTTTTTTTGTTTTGTTTTTTTTTTTTTTTATCTTTTTAATAAAAAAATATTAGTACCCAATGGTTCTAATATTAACGTAGGTACATATATATTATACATACGTATGTATTTTGATTATTCATTTTAAATTGTGTATTTCAAAACAAAAAAGTTATATTACTTTACTTCTTGAGATTTTATCAAAACAAAAGAAAATATCTTACAAATGAATTTTATTTATTAAATATATGTAGCTTAAGTAGAAATAGAGAATAAATACATGTGTATATATCATATAAAAAGTAGTAAAATATTACTAAGTTTGATATGTTTATATACATTAAAAAAAAATTGTATAGAAACATTTGCCTTACAACATATTAATATATACATAGCCTGTTGACAGTTGCTGAAACAAGTTGATGATGCTGGTAAACCACTGTTGTTACTGCTCTCTTTCACTGATATTTTGAAGATCTTCTGAAATTTGCAAGTTGATGTTTATATTTTTTTTGTTATCATTTCTTCTTAGTTTTGTAATTATTTTGTTTATGTTTTATCTTCGTTTCATTTTT
This sequence comes from Phania funesta, assembly GCA_963932375.1. NCBI lineage: Eukaryota > Metazoa > Arthropoda > Insecta > Diptera > Tachinidae > Phania > Phania funesta. Next base: position 47,303,195 of record OZ010654.1, read on the forward strand.
TTTAATTTTATTTATATGTATGTAGTTTTAGTCAGATAAATGTAATTAAATTTGATGTATTTTGCTTATTGCAATTAATTCAGACAATTGTGAATAGGTATTTAAGAATTTACTTTTTTGTGTGTTTTAGTTTTAATTTTTGAACACTGAAACTTTGCTTTGTTGAGTGTTTTATTGTCAATGCAGTTGGATATTTATGTTTGTATGTAGTTCTTGTTTTGTACGTTTTTATTTTATTTTTTCTTTCACTGGTGATTAATTTAAGTTTTTATTTTTTTTATATATTTTTTATAGAAAATTCCACATTTCTATATGAGATGTGTTTGTAAAAACACTTTTATTTTAATTTAAAGTTCTTTCTTTTTCAAAACTGGCAGGATCGCCATGTTAACAATGAAACTACAAAGTTATTATTTGGTATTTTAATTAAAGTACTCGTCGACCATTCTGGTCGACCGTACTTTTATTTCTTGTCTTTCTTTATTAGCACTTCAAGTGTTGAAGTGCTTTTTCTTAAAAACTAACTTAAACTTATCGTGAGAGAATGCTTGGTCGGCATAAATACACGCCGGCCAGCTGCATGGTATGTGTGGGCATAAAATATTAAAATAAACAAGATCATCAAGTTACTTGCTGATAACGAAATAACTGATACAGTCAAACACATAAGTATGTGGACATAAGAAATAAGAATTATTGATACAGTCAAACACATAAGTATGTGGACAGATATATTTTATACACACAAATACACTACACAATGTCCTATTGCTTACGAATCTTCACTAAGAATTGAAAACCGTACTTGGGCTAAAAACTCAAGTCAAGAGGCAAATGCGTTCGCAAATCACTTAGAGAAGGTGTTCGCACCACATGATATAAGTAATTCCACTATTCCAATTATTAGTGACACCGTGAATGATCCTAGGAAATTTCGGTTGTCTTCTTAAAAATCGACAATTAAAAATACGGATATGAAGAAATCAACTGGACCTGATCGTATAACAGGATCAATGATAAAACACTTACCTAATTCAGCTGTAAGAATTTTACTTTACGTATTTAATGCCATGTTGCGCGTCGGCTTCCTCCCATGCTCTTGGAAGAAGTCTGAAATTGTTATGATCCCGAAACCTGGAAAGGACTCAAGCCAGATTACATCCTACAGGCCAATTAGCCTACTGTCAGTTTTGTCAAAGATATTTGAAAAATTATTCGTCTCGAGTGTAACTCCTTTTCTAAATGAACAAAACGTTATCCCAGATCATCAGTTTGGTTTTCGAGCAAGGTATAGTACGATTGAACAAGTCCATAGAATAGTTACCATTATTAGATCGGCTTTTGAAAGAAAGCAATACTGTTCAGCTTTATTTATAGACATTTCCCAAGCATTTGATAAAGTCTGCCATGATAGGCTACGTAATAGAATAGCTCGGGTTCTTCCTGAAAACACCCACAAGCTTATAAAAAGCTATTTGTCAGACAGAACTTTTAAAGTAAGGTTAAAGGATCAGCTTTCAAGAAATGGGAAAATCAGTGTAGGAGTACCTCAAGGTAGTGTGCTAGGGCGGCTATTATATATCACTTATACAGGAGATATGCCGACAAGCCCACATACATATACATTAAACTTTTGCAGACGATACTGCAATTGTAAGTGTCAGTAATGATCCAAAGGATGCATCTGAAAAACTGCAGTCCCATATTCATAAGCTAGAATACTGGCTAAAACAGTGGAGAATAAAGGGAAATCCATCGAAATGTGCTCATGTAACGTTTTCCCTTAGAAGGCAAAATTGTCCACCAATCACAATAACTAATATCACGGTTCCAGCGGAAACGCACGTTATATATACATACATTTTATATTTCAACCAATTCGTGTTTCTGTTCGGGTAGAAACTAAGGGTTTTAGGCGTAGTGACAAAACTGTCGTGTAAAATAATAATTGTAGGTGAATGATCAGAAGATAGGTCATAGGATGAACTAACTAACAGTTGGTCGCGTTTGATGTTTTTTACTATAGCAAAATCAATAAGGTCTGGCAACTTATTAAAGTTTGTGGGCCAATAGGTGGGTTTACCGGCAGATACGACGTCAAGCTTGTTTGCTTCAACTGTATAATACAACTGCCTACCTCTAGGACTAAGGAGTCTGGATCCCCAATATGTGTGCTTTGCATTGTAATCGCCAGCGGCAATAAATTTTTGCCCTAGCGTAGCAAAGAACCTGGCAAATTCATGGTGTTCGATTTTATGTATAGGCGGGCAATACACTGAGGAGACTACAATTTTAAAATCTGTAAGATTTATAGTCGTGGCCTGCAAAAAGTCCTCAAAGTAACGCAAAATGCGAATGAGTTATTATCAATTCCTTTAAAAAAATTTGTAAAATGACGATGGCGACCGATTGCTCCATATACGCGAACATCAGGTGCTAGAATATTAGCATGTTTCAATTCCATAGCCAAAAGAATTGACTGCCGCTATGAAAGTTCAAGGCGACGTACCATAATGTCCAAACGGTTTTGTGTAATTTTCAAATGATTACAATTATTAGTGACATTGAATGGTATTCTGATACTAATGTCTCTCGTGGGGTTTTCAATGTTGATGCCATGTATTCTTCTGTTGTACTTGGTCTTCTGCGAATTGGAATATTTTCCGAGTGCGGCAACGGTAGTTGTGTATATTTTGTTTCTGTACATGAAAATGTATGTAATTTGTTTCTATTTGTAACAGAAACAAAATTTAAGCACGCATAACAATTATCTGAACTATGGACTTGGGGATCCGACCAAATCATTGGAATACCAGAGGGCATACAATCAACCTCACCTTTCTTCCATCTATTTAATAAAGACAAGCATCCAGTACAAACGATAGATTACGAAAAACTGGCTGGTTAAAGTATCGGTGATATAATTCTGCAAAATCATCTCCGATTTTCCGCCGAGAGTGTGTAATTGTACGTGTTCTGCAAACATAACAAAAATTATTAAAATCCACTTGCTGCTCCATTTTGATACAATTAGATTCACTGCCGAAAATTTTTACAACAATAATAGTTTTGCAAAAATATACAATAAATTTGACACTTAATTGCTATGCTACTCTTGTCATGTTCCATATTTAAATTGCATCAAAGTAGATTGATAAAAATCAAAGCTAGCGAATATTGGTAACACAAGTGATAACTTCGGAAAACATCTAGCGCGACTTTTTCTAAATTTAAAATTAAAAAATGGTAAAAACAGTATAAAAATATAGTTTTTATAGTACTTTAGCGTACAAATTTTAAATCGCGAATATCGCCATATCTTCGAAAAACGGCTAATGCCATTGAAATCTGCGTACTCGAATTAGCTTTACCAGCAAGGTGCCCAGCTTGTTAAAATTTGCGTTCAGCACAGTGTTATTAACAATGCAATAACTAATTTACTGTATTCAAATTCTAATAAACTATCGGGCATGTTCTGACACTTGCTGAGTGTCAAATCGCCAAACTTATTTCTACATGTTCTGCAACTCACGCGTTTTACTTGCGATTTGCTTTTGAAAAGTTTTAAAAGAAAACTATGTATTTTTAATATTTCTAATACCTGAACCTAGAATATTACAAAAAAATACCCGGGCATTTCATTTGAATTTATTACAGCATTAGCTGCGTATATTTTTTGAAGATGACTCGTATAAGCTGTTTATTGAAATCGCTAGTGTAAAAGAAGAAATACAGAGGCCAAAGTTGCAGAAGCAAAGAACGTTTTAAAATTGTTACAAAATGTCATTAGTTTTGACTAAAATAAAAAGAAAAATTAATTTAATTTATACATAACTTTGTAGTTTCTTTAAAAACTAGTTTAGTTTAAATACAGCACTTCACTTCAGTATACTCTAGCGACTTGAACTCGCCGAAACTCTTGCGAATGCGAGTTACAGAACACTTCACATGCGAGTTGAAATCACAATCGCAAATTTTGTGCGAGATGCGAGTGTTGGAACATGGCCGTATGTATCTACAATTCGGTTAGTGAATGCCATACCGCCAGGTGCAATGTGCTTGTTTTTTCAGTATCTTCTGCCCATAAAGTTGCAGTAAATCGCGCGTTAGAGTGTTGGGATGAACCACTAGTTTGTTTAAGTAATTGGACGAGTATGCTTTTGTTTCTTATTGGATAGTTTGAACTTCTAGGTCATATGCGTACCCCACAGCAGAATGCCATATATACACATTGGTTTTATAATGGATTTGTACAAAAGCAATTTGTATTCCAAAGCCAATGATGAATTAGGGCCTATTAACCAGTAGTTGAATTGTTCTGAGATTTATGGCCGCAACTTTTGTTTCAATAAGGCGGGACCAAGTTAGGTGTCTATACAGATGGATACCAAAATATATCGTGTGTTTTCACTGAAACAGTGCTATTTGCTATCGCTATTGGGGGACATTTCGAAGAATTTACCTTAATCCTCCACTTATTTAACCAGTCCTTCAGCTCATGAATGGGGGCCTGCAGTTGTTCAGATGCAACCTTTGGATCATTACTAATGGGCTTGTTGGCATTTCCGCCGTATAGATGATGTATAATAGCAGCCATAGTACTCGTATACTACCTCGAAAACCAAACTGATGTTCGGGAATAATGTTTTGTTCATTAATATAAGGAGGTAAAGCAGAGACAAATCATTTTTCAAATAATTTTGACAAGATTGAGAGTATGCTAATAGGCCTGTTTGATATAATCTGGCTTGATTCCTTTACTGGTTTAGGAATCTTAATAATTTCAGACATCTTTCAAGATCATGACATTAAATATATGTAAATAGTAACATTTTCACAGCTGAATTTGTTTCTGATCACCGATCTTGCAATACGATCAGGTTCAGGCGATTTTCTCATATCTGTATTTCTAATGATTCATTTAAATGAAGATAGCCGAAATTTCAAAGGATCATTTACAGTGTCACTAATATTTGGAATAGTAAGTTATTTATGTCATGGGGTGTAAAAACTTTTTATAAGTGATTTGCGAATGCATTTACCTTATCCATCGAGTTTTTGGCTTAGGTCCGGTTTTCAAGTCTTAGTGGTGATTCGTAGAGAATTGGACATTTAAAGCGCCATTTCCAGAGGCTTTACTCCGCTTACTGGCGTTGCACATCTGGCTGCTTTAGTGACGATGTTTGTAAAATAATCCAATCCACAGCTGCTTGAATATCAGTCATGTTAATCATAGGAATATTCTAAGAGAAGTGAAAGCTCACATACATTTTATGCTTTTAATTGGAAAAACTTCTGTGTAAACTAATGACTGTGGGTGAGTGATAAGAAGATAAATTGTGTGATGAACTGACTAAAAGTTGTTCGCGTCTGATGTTTTTTACAATAGCAAAATCGATAATGTCTGGGAGCTTGTTAAGGTCTGTTGGCCAATAGGTGGGTTTATCTCCAGAAATGACATCAATCTTATTATCTTGAACTGTGTTATACAGCTGCCTTCCTCTAGGACTAAGGAGTCTGGATCCCCAATATGTGTGTTTTACATTGTAGTCTCCAGCTGCAAAAAAACTTTTGTCCTAAAGTAGCAAAGAACCTGGCAAATAAAATAAAAGGTCTTCGCTGAATTCTTGCATTGGAAAATGCCGTTTGTTTTTGCAAACTATAACGGTAGTACCACCACATGCTCTTCCACATTTGTGTTTAGTGTCATATATAAAAAATTAATTAACTCTAAAGCAGTTTTTTAGAGTAAAGTGCGTTTCAGGGGCTAAAAGTATGTCTTTTTCCTGCGTTAGCAGGAAATATTCCACTTCATACTTATGTTGGGAGAGCTCATTAGCTTTCCAGTAGCATATTTTCAACTTATTTATTTTTTACTTAGCAAAATTTGAAGCAGGATGTTTTGGATTCGCATCATTTCCTGAAACATACGTCCATAGATTTAAGATTTTCAAATGAGCTCGAATTATTTGTAATAGGTATCTCCCCATCCTCCTTTGTAATTGTGCATCATTTTTCAGTGCTTAGGCATACGAATAGTTTTGGTTTGGTATGCGGCTGCGTACTATTAATTATTATATTGTTCAAAGACAGGTTTTCGTAGTATTTTTGAGTTTTTTACATGTTGGAAGACTTTACAGCACCTATAATTTGCAGTGTGATTTTTTCCGCAGTTGCTAAATTTTTTGACTTTGGAGTCTGTTTTTAAAAAAGTGCATTCCAAAGTTCGGTGGGCGTCACCACAAGCAACGCGAACTGATGGTAACTTGCAGTAAGTTTTAGTATGGCCAGATTCCTGTCACTTGGTGCATTGACGGAGATTATTACGTTTCATTGTCTCTTCTACTGTTGTTCTTCTGAAAGAAGGTAGTACAAGTTGTAAATAGGGTGAGTACGAATAGAACTGTCAATGCCCTTCATAACAACTATCAAACATTTGGCATTTTTTTGCTTTTATGTATAATAAATTCTTCTCCGTGTGGGCTTGGCTCTTGGTTTCTTGTATTTGTCCCCTCCGTATAGAAGCAACATAAAAGTTTTCCTTTCCTACAAATTAAGACAACATGTTTATAATTGCATTTGATGTTTGGACGCGCAAGTAAATTGGTGGGGTTTTTGTTCCTTAACAGCGGTTTTGGCTTCTTCATCATCCGGGGTAGCCAGTAATTAGAATTTGTTTTCACTTACCGATGTTGCAGCTACTTTGGCACTTTTGTAGTGTTTTGCGGTGCCTTCTTGCTGGGAAGACTTAGGATTGGCCTTTCTTTTGGTTACGGTTATATATAGATCCATATCTGTTTGCATTCTTTGTACGGGATTTTTTACATAATCTATTTCGTTGGTTTGTTGTACTATTTTTGGTTAGTACCTCTATTGTTTTTTGTTGAATTTTAATTGCTTCTGGTGGTATTACCTGTGAAGATATGTTTAAGTTTGCTGGCAATGAGCGCGTATGGTCAATTGGCCTGGCGGTTAAAATAGAACTGTCATCTTTTTTATTATTTATATTGTTCATTGCATTATTAGCGTTTGTATAACTACAAGAGTTATAAGCGTTGTTGTTATTACCTTGTGTATTTTTTTCATTAATGTTAGGTGTAAACATGTACTGTCTAGCAACTGTTTAAACTGGTTTAACCAAGCACTGTTTGTTATTTTTTTGTTTACACACAAAAAATATGTTTTTTTTTTGTGATTTATTTATACTCGTACTAACTGTTCAATGAGCTTAATATGACGTATGTCTGTACTCAAACACGGTCAATAATAAACTGTGAAATTGAAAATAGACACAATAAGCTTTTCCTTAGATACTTGAAACGAGTTCCTGTAATCCCGTGTCAAGTTTGGTTTGAAGACCTGTTATTTATTCAAAATATTTCTCCATCGGTTTTTGAAAACTGCAAATGCGGATTCTACAGTGATTCCTGCTTTGCTAAAGAAAGTGCTGAACTTAGCCTGACTTTCTGCTAAAGTATCTTTAGGTGGTATGATATAACCGACTGGAAATGTTTGACAAGGGTAGTAACCTTTTCCACCAAACAAAATCCAATTTTGTACTGGGTACTATCTTTTAGCCTGCAGGGACTTTTTAAGAATATTCTTTTGTCACGCACAGAACCTGGATATCCAAAAAACATATCTGTAAGTAAGTAATCACTATCCACAGCTGCTTGTGGCTTTATCGAATGAAATGTTTTTTTATCTGCTACAATACAATTAGAAATTATATTGTAACTTAAACTACCAAACATGGTAGCGAAGACCATCACTCGTCGTAGTGAAAAACAACCAGTCTTTGGTAGAAATCGAACCCTTGATCCCCATTCATCATGCTTATTTGCAGGGTATTTATCAGGATGCGTTTGAAGTAGACCGACAAAAAATTTATAAAAGCAGATGATCTTATTTCATGTATTTTATAGTCAACCATAGTACCAAGTCTATATGCTTATACAGGGTGGCCCAAATGAGACCTAGTGATGTTAAACACGTATAACTCTTGTAATAACGGCTTTTTTAAATGATTTATTTTTATATGTTAAATACATTTCATGGAAATTTAACGTGACTATGTGTAAAATATGGCATCAGGCAAATGACCACCATTTTGCTCGATACAGGCATTGGCTCTTTTTAGCGCATTTTACATTACACGGCGTAATGTTTCTGGTTGCAGGCGCCGTATTTCGTCTCGAAATTCTGCTTGAGCTGTCCATGTGTTTGTGGTTTGTTAACATACACTTTGTCTTTTAAATAATCCCATAACCACAGTTAAATCTGGTGAACGAGGAGGCCAAGGGAAATCTGATTTTTTTAAAATTATGCGTTCACCAAAAATTTCACGCAGCATGTCCATCTTTTTTAAACCATAAATTAGGATGTTGCTCCACTATTGGCAGTAAAAAGTTGTCGATCATTGTTCTGTAAGAAGCCCCGGAGACCGTTTCTGGCGTTTCATCCTCATTCTCAAAGAAATATGGGCCGATGATTTTTGTGGCCATAACACCGCACCAAACAGTGCATCTGATTGGTGTGACTAATGCTGATGTATTGCCCTTGGATTTTCGGTGCCCCACAACCTACAGTTTTGTTTATTCACATAACCACTTAAATGGAAATGCGCTTGATCCGTCATCAAAAGATAATTTAAAAAATCATTTTGTGTGGCTAATTGTGTAAAGCGAATAGCGTATTTTAGTCGTTGTTGGGGGTCTTACCGTAGAAGCTGTTGCACAAATTGAACTTTGTATGGATACATCTTAAGATCCAACTTTAAAATTCTCTGTAATGTTGATCTGGGTATACCCAATTGGCCGGAACGGCAACGAGTTGAGACAGATGGATCATTTGCAACACTCTGCTGCACAGCTTCCATGTTGTCTTCGGTACGAATATTTCTATGAGCACCTCTTCCTGGAAGGTCGGCAACTGAACCCAGTTCCTCAAAATGGTAAATTAAACTTGTAATCATGGAAGATTTGGGCGCTGCTCTTACGTTAAAAAAACCGCGATAATTTCGCTGCGTCAGAACAATTGATCGTTAAGAAGAATAATAAAAATCGATCATTTTAATGCGTTGTTGTGGACTGTACGTATTAATTTCAAATTTCCAAGAGTTCAGTTATAATCTTGCAAAAAGAAAATTAAATTATGTTAAAAAATAAAAAAAGTTATTTGTGTTTCACAGCACTAGGTCTCATTTGGGCCACCCTGTATATACCACACATCCCTATCGTGATGCTTCGTGGCTTTTTTTTTAAGGAATTATAAAAATTACGATAACCTCAAATACATTCGCGCTATTTGGTTATCACCATCCATTGTTGCATTTGGAATGAACCGAAGATTGTGTGTACAAAATGCCCTTAAAACAATTTAGATCAATTTAGAACAAGTGCTCAGATCAAATAGAAAAGTCTTACTGGGCGGCTTTATCGCTTTTTTGAGGCAAAAATTAATATACATACGTACATATTTATGTACAGCGATCTAATTTCCAAAAGAATTGAAAGAAGCTAAGTTAAATATTTTTTTTTTAATTATTACCTTCTTCTTGACTGTTGACAAACATCAGAATTTCATTCCTGAAATTTTTCTCCACTGAAGAAATGTTATTTATTATAGTACTTTGCTTCCCATTTATATACGCCCTATATATATCTGTGTTATATATTTCTTATTCCTTTATTTCTTAGAATAAAAATTATGCTCATCGAAGGCACAAAGTAAACAGAGGCGACACGAGAATATAGTGACCTTTTTCTCTATCTGTCTCATTCTTAAATGACCGCTCCTATTCTCTTTTGTTACATGTTTCTTATTTATTTTGAATAATTTTTATGGCAATTAATAAAAAACGTATGCACAAAGGTAAAAATAAGGGTTGAAAACTTAGATTTATTTTAAATAAACTTAGAGGATAACTCATGCTGTAAATATTAAAAGGTAAGTTTAATTTTCATTATTGAATATTTCTGGTTTCTTGCTTTAGTTTTGATTACTTTTCGCATTATTTTTATAGCGTATTTACACTTACTCACATCTTTCATCTTTCATCATTTTGGCAAGATGATAACATCTTCCTATATGAAGTCTATATGAAAAAAACTCAACATCTTTGCAAGATGTTCGTATCTCATTTTGTTGTAATCAACATCTTTCGATTATTTTAGTGTCGTCACTAGAGAAAACTAAAAGCAAATTGTTAAAAATGCATACCATCACTAGAAAATATACAAGTGTCAAAAATTTATAAAATGAGCGGGACCGAACAATGTAATAGCCCGTTCACGAAATTAAGTAATTTCAATTTGAAATTACGAACGAAATCTAAAGTGTTCATACTGGGTTATTTGACATTTAAGTTAATTTCGGAAACAGCTATTCGTTTATATTTATACTTGTATAATTTTATACCTTTGCATAAAAAAAATTTAAAAAAATGGAAAAACCAGTTATTATTAATCAAATTGGAAGCTATCAATAACAAAATATCAAAAAATAAATTAATACTGCAGCGGCTTAAAATAGATAAAGAAAAGAATCCACGCTGCGGTATTAAATCAATTTCATTTGTTTCTGACACTTTAAAGCGGAAGAATATTTTATAAATATGTAAGTTCATGCAATTTTTAAAATATACCATTAATGTTATGTTTGTACGTATAAATGTACGTACATACGTGTAATCTTATTTTCATCAGCCTAGGGAGAGCTGCTTTTGGGAAAAAGACGTTCCTATTTTTACTGACGAAATGTTTAAGAAGACTTCTAGGATGACGCGGAAAGCCTTCAGGCGTCTTTGTGAAGAGTTAAGAAACTTCGCAAAAGAAGACAACAACTTCCAAATATGCATACCTTTGCCAAAACGTATTGCGATTGCTTTATTTGCACTAAAATCGTCGTCCGAGTATTTAACCATCAGCCAACTGTTTGGTGTCGGAAAATCGACGGTATGTGTTATTTTAAATGTTTTTTGCAATGTAGTTTGGCAAGGGATGCACTCAAAGTATATGACACCAAACATGTTTACCAACACAATGATCACCAGATCTATTTACGGGTTTGAAAAGTTGGGATTTCCACAATGCTTTGGTGCTATAGGTAATTACCCACAAATATGTATATTAGTAGTTAATTTGAAATTTAAAATATGTTTTTAAATGAATTTATTTGCAGATGGTTGTCATATAGAAATTCATCCTCCCGCAGAGGAAGCATGTGACTACTACAATTATAAGGGGTGGTACTCTACTGTCTTACTGGCGGTTGTAGATTCCAGGTAAAAATTAGTGTTACAACTTCTTTAATTAGTTACTTACATATGTAAATGTTATACAGGTACAAATTTCTTTATATTAATGTTGGCAGCACAGGCCGCTGTAATGACTCCTCAATTTTTGAAAAATCTATTTTAAAACGAAAATTGTCTGAAGGCATTTTAAAACCACATTTAAGGCAAATAAATGAACAAAATATTTGCCCATTTGTGATTGGAGATTCGGCATTTAGACTATCCGAATATTTAATGAAGCCTTATCCCTTCAGCACTGCAGCATTAGATAGCGAGAAAAACTTTAATTAAAATCTCTCAAAATGTCGCAGAGTTGTAGAAAATGCTTTTGGTCATCTGAAATCCAGATTCAGGAGAATTGGTAAAGGAATTGACAACAACATAAGAAATGCCAACAAAATTATAAAAGCGTGTTGTATCCTACACAATTTTTTAATAGAAGAAAATTACACAGTTAACGACCAGTGGTTGGAAGCACAAACAAATTTGGAAAACACAAGACCTCAGCCTACAGACAACGAAATTTATGACAATGACTGTTATGGAAAAACTTTAAGAGATTGTATAGCAGAGTATCTTTTAAATAAAAGCACTTAAATAAAAAACATTTTAAGTAATTTAAGACTATTTACATTTACTAAATTAAATAAAGCAAAACTTCAGTCTTTTAAAAATAATAAAAAATTGATAAAACAAAAAAAAAACAAAAATTGATAAATTGGTTTCATCCGATCATTTTTTTCATTATTTCAATTTTTTCTCTTTCTAGATTTATCAGTTCCTCTTGCAACTTAAGCATTTTCGCATCAAGTGCACTTCTCTCTTCCATATCCTGCTTCATAAGCTCTTTACTTTCCTTAATTTCTTTTAAAATTTCTTGTTGAAAAGGCCTTTTTTTCCCTTTGCGATTTTCTTCTTTTGTAGTTATGATTTCCTGGGATGTTGATGCAATTGTCTCTTCAGTATTTCCACTACAAAAGCCTTTTTCGTTGCTATTACTAGGAAGACAAATTTCGGCATCGAAATCATCCAGTATACTGAAGTTTGCATCGACATCTAAAAGATTTTATGATACAAATATTAAGAATGTTTAAATTATTAGTCGAACTATTTCATTAACATGCACAATATGCCAATTATTAATTCTTACCTAAATTATCTTCCATAAGCGCTTCAACTTTGTTGGATTTGTGCTGACCTATTATAGAGTGAACTCTATTATAAAGTGGCCATGTGGATGGACTACCCCCCGAAGAACCAATTATTTTCTTTTCCATTCTAAATTTTATTTTGTTTTTAGAGATAAAGGACGTAATAAATACACTTAAAAATACCTGTATTTACTGGTCAAGTTATGAATTTTAATACTTATTTCTTTTGAGGTAAAAATGTGACCAAAATCCTTCATACTTTCAGAAATTTCTTCGAATATATGCGAATTTTTACGGTTCCCTCGCAAACTATCTATGTTTTCTTCCCACAATTGCACAAGGACGGTTTCGGAGGCATCAGTCCAGTTCGAACGTTTTTTATAATTTCTCCTGGAAAAAACAGTTTTAACATAACGTTTTTTAAATAACATGTATACTTACTTTGCCATTGTAAAGTTATAATTTGTATAAAATAGAAAAATTCGCAAATATTTGGAAAACACTTTTATAAAATTTGTAGATATATATTCGTTTGACATTTAAAATTTTATTTCAACGAAACGGACTTTCAAGGTTATAGAAATGTTCATGGTTCTCCAGAAAGTAGTATTTTGCACAAAAACAGCGTTGTCTATCGTAATTTCAAGTTAATTTCGTCGAAATTAAGTAAAATGAGTTAATTTTGGCAATGTTAAAATGTATGCGAAATTACGTAATTTCAACTTGATTTCGGCTGAAATCACGAAATTACTTAATTTCGTGGCAGCCTGAACGGGCTATAAGTATATTTTTAAATTAAAATTAAAAATAACAGGTAAGTACATACCATACATTTATTTTCTAATTGTTATTTTTCTAAATGAATACAAAAGAGTGAATATTTTTGATCTCAAATAAAATAAGCTTTTGGGTTTTTGTCTAAATGAATGATTTTTATTTAAAGTTTTTATATAAATAAATATATGTATGTATAAATAAAATTTAAATTGGGTATAAAGTTGCATATTTGTTTTTTTCGGCTATGAACGAATGCGTAGGTAAAGGTAATGTATGAAGAAAATATGATCTACTTAAGTCGCTTTAGAAATTAAAAATTATCCTTCCGTTACAAATTTCGCAATTGCTGATCTAATATTTTCCGCCGGCATTGAAAAATCTGGCTGCGGGCGGGATTCAGTCTGGTCAATATCCCAACTTTCATTAATAAGGTTGTTATTGCAGTTTAAAAAGTTGTTAAGAACACAGCAACACATAATAATTTTGCTATTGAATTTTGGATGATTGTCTAAGCCTGGAACTTCTGTGTTACATTTGGTTTTTCTTTTAAGATATGCGACGATTCAATCATTTTGCTTAATTGAGACTGTTGGTAAATTTGCGAGTTATTGCAACGTCCTGGGCAACCGACATTGACGTATAGAAATCTATAACTAACTTGAAAATTATTATATTGAAAAAAATTTGTAATTCCAAAACTTACCGATAGTCTACCGATGCAAATAAAACCGTTGAGTACCATCCCTTGTAGTTGTAATGGTCAACAGCCTCTGCAGCTGGTGGCTTAATTTCAATATGACATCCATCTGTTTAAATAAATGTACATGCAAGCATATGCGTATGTACATTTTTGTTTAAATAAAATTTATTTTAATTTTAATATAAAATTATTAGCTTACCAATTGCACCTACGCACTGAGGAAATCCCTATTCATTGAAACCTTTAACGCACTCTTCTACTTTATAAGCTGTTATATATATATGTTATATTTTAATTCAAATCCTAATAAATTATTTAAAATTCTTACAAATGTCCACAGGTATCTCGAACTCGAAACACGTTGCGCATAAAGCAAGATTTCATCGTCATCGTCGCCGTCTTCTTGCATAATTTCTAAAAATTCTGCAAATTGAAGTAATAATTGTTTCTGCTCTCTAAGAGCAATAATTAATCCAATAATTGCAGAATTTTTTAAATCCATTTTATGTAATGTTTTTAGTTTGCTCTCAAACACGTAAAAAATTATTTGACAGATGAAAGATGTTGAAAATGTAATGTAAACAGCTTTTTTCAATTTTCAACATCTTCCACCACAGGGTAACCAGAGGTGAAGACTTTGACACATAAAAAATAAAAAAACTCAGTTTTTTACTATGGGCTCTGCTAGAAAGAGACAAATATAGCATTTGGTGACGAAATACAGGAAAACACGGCAAGAAAATCAAAATAAAAACAAAAATCTAAAAACAAAACTAAGGCTCTGAGGGAACGAGACGGATAGAGAAAAAGATCACTATATTGTCGTTTCACCTCTGTTTACTACTTTGTGTCTTCCACACACATCTCAAAGATGTGAGTAAGTGTAAATACGCTATTAAATGTTATATTTGTCTCTTTCTTTAGGGACTGCCCGCGGCAAAAAACCTGATTCTAGCAATTTTCTAACGTCAAAGTTTACACCTCTGGTTGCTCTGTGTCGAGGGTGTTGCAACTATTGCAAGTTATATTATATCAATAGCGGAAATCGCTCTTCGATGCATATCTGCAATTTTGCACAGTTAGTATGATTATCTGCCACAATGCGTGAGTGTAAGCATTTAGCAAATTGATTTCAACAGCTGATTGTTCGGAAAATAAAAGAAATTAACAATAAAAATAAACAATAAACCTCAACTTCTTTAACCTTTAGTAAATAATGCAATATATATTTTTTTTAATTTGTTTATCAGTCCATCGCTTATTGTTTGGCTTTTGTTTTATTATTTTAATTTTCTTTTTGATTTCTTCACCACTCATTTTGTAATTTATTATTTATTTGGTTACATTGCATAAAGTAATTTTGTCGCATGCAAAGAGCTAAGTCGCAGCCGGTATACAAACGCTAACGCCGCCTCTAAAATGTTTACGCAAAGAAAGTTTTTGGTTGTGCAAAAACTTTAATCAATTAATGGAGTTTTGTTTGATATTTTAATTCTTACTATTTAAGCAAACATTTTTTTTTAACAGTTTTAACTTCAAATTTAATTATTTACAGGCAATTGTTGAGACTGTTCTACCGCCGTGAAACTTTGTTAGCGCAGGTGTCTAGTTGTTTTGATTTAATAATAATAAAATGAAATAAACAGTTGTTTTAGCATTGCAAATTACCAATTTGCAACGATTTTTGTCATAGCATATTTGCTCAAGTGTAGCAAATCTTAGTTTCATACATTTTGTTGTTATGGTCTTGCAAAATGTAGCATATATAAACTTGCTACATTTGCAAGGGCTGTTTGCAACCAAGAGTTCCCCTATTTTCTTTATATTGGCGGTATTCAGTGCTTGGTGCAAATGTTCTTGCCCGTCTATCACCCTATACACATTACATACTTGAACGAAATTAATTTGAAAAAATTTAATTTTTCATATTGTAAAAAGTATCAGGCTGCATGTAAAATGTAAATGTTCCACCAAGATGTGTTGATAGCCTTCAAACACATACGGCTAACAATAACAGCCCGTACAGACAGGCAATTTTTACGTCTTTCAATACGTCTTGACTAGCCATAATTTGTTCGCACATTGAGAGAGTGTCTGCAAACCACAGATTATATATTATATCTGTGCTGCAAACTAACGAGAGAAATTGTAAAAGTGCGGAAGTGCCTGTTAAGTTTGAGCATAATTTTTGTCCCTCATAGAGATTGCTTGGATGCATTTTTATAAGTTATGTATGAGTGTTTACAGACGAGCGCACATACATACTTTTTATTTTGCTGTGTATTTTGTTTGTATAATATCGTAACAGAGTTGTGCGAACCATAGTTCGAACATTGAACATTGTTTGAACATGAAGCAATCATGATCAGCGACGGTCTGGACTAGCCAAATTTTTGTGCGAGCTATAAAATGTACGATGGATGAACAGATTTATGGCTAGTCAAGACGCCATAATGAGTGGAGTACTTTATTTTTTGACATAATTTTCAAAGTTTCAATGAAGTAGGTCGTGGTGGTGATACATATGTACATATCAAGCACGTTTTTTATTTTTTCGTATACAAATCTTTATTGCACATTTTTTTAAACATGGAAAAATCAGATATACTTTACTTTGTATATGGCTTTAACTTTCCATCCCATATTTTACTTTTCATAATTTTTATTTATTTTTTGTTAGATTTTGTTTAAAATTTTAGTTTTAAATTATATTTCTTACATTTTCCACGTTTTCGTTTTTTTGTTTTTAAAGCCTTTGTTGTTTAAAAATTAATAAAATTTCAATGAACTTGCAATTGATTTGACAGCTTGTGTTAAAACATTATTGCTTACGCTACAACATGCAACAACATTTATTTTCAAAAATGTGTTCAAACACTACCACATCGGTATACACGTTAATATCTTGTGTTAAGCCTAGTACCATAGATTACTAACTAGACGCGACAACTCACAACAACATTACCTCGATTATATAAGAGAGATAAAAAACCTTATCGTTTCTAATTAAGCTATCTCTTTCATGTAATCGGGTTAATTTAAAATTTTGTACGTAAAAACCCACGACACCTGATTACACGCTTTTTCGAATGTCATTGTTGGGTATTCTGTTTATATTCTATGCCTAGTACTCTGTTCGAATTTGCGAAAAGTGTAGAGCAACATTTATTATTTCGCTTGAAAAATTTGACAATTCGCTAGGTGGTGACAATACTGCGGTTTCGAAGAAAAATGTCGTTTTTATGGCCTTTAAATATGCAACATTCAATTATGTAAACAAAAAAACATTTTTATATGTATGTACATACATATTTATGTACAGATGTGTTTGATGAGTTCACAAAAATATTATTCGAAAGAATCAGGAGAAAAAGTAATGAAAAAATTAAACAAATGGAAAACAACACAATATTATTAGCTTGTGCTGCTGCGCAACAACTTTTGGAAGACACACG
This sequence comes from Phania funesta, assembly GCA_963932375.1. Classification (NCBI taxonomy): domain Eukaryota; kingdom Metazoa; phylum Arthropoda; class Insecta; order Diptera; family Tachinidae; genus Phania; species Phania funesta. The sequence goes on from OZ010654.1 coordinate 47,320,574, forward strand.
GTCTGTTTCATGGCATTGCGGTTACAATGTAGCTTATCGGACTTATCGCAAATATGGTTTCTTTTTTTACCGCAGAAATAAGGATACGCTTTTCTACGTCACTAAATTTTCTTTTTCACTTTTTAATAAATTTGCGCTTTTCTCCATTTTTATACTTTTTTTGGCACAACAAATTTAAAATTAAAACTACAAATGCTTAACTGATCATCTGTTGTTTAAAATTCCGTGCGAAAAAAGTGCTGCTCATATTGTTTCGCAGTGAAAAAAAATGTTGCCAGAAATATTTTTTAGTAGAAAAACATGATGTTAGAAACATTTCGTGACTTTTCAAAAAGTGAACAGAGTACTACTTCAGCAACATTATTTCTTTTTTATTTCGCACGAAGGTTTTTGTATGGGCTTTTGACAGCATTTCGCACGAAATCATGAACAGAGTACCATGCTTTAGGAAATAATTTTGACAATTGCAAACACAAAAAATAACCAAACTTATGTCACGTGAAGACCGCATGTAGGATAGATTAAGCAGGTAAACTCACCAGCGTAGCTGAGTACCTTTTGTAAACTGATTGAATGTGAAATTCCATATAAGAAAATATTTCTCCCTCCGGTACATTTTTTATACTTTTTTTTTTTTTGTATTCATCTTATTTACAATCTATCCAAGGATAATAAGTAAATTTTATAAAATAAGAAATAAGAAAATAACATTCATTGTTGAACTCCAATAAGAACGACAATATACGAAAACAAAAATTGCTAAAGTTATTTCAAAAATTCATAACATATACATTATATACAAAAATCTTAAAGTTTTATCTATATTAATATCTACAAATATGTACACAGAATTTTATTTATGTATTGTATAATTAATTAGGTTCGAAATGGCAAGTCTAATACGTGGTTTCTTCTCAGTCTTCTTATTATTGCCAATGGGTTACAATGGTTACTTAGCTTCTCCAAGTAATTTTCGCTGTATTTACTAATTTCTCCTTTAACCATCGGAATTGATAAGTCATCATGAATTGTTTTGTTTGATACAAACCACGGAGCGTTAACTAAGGATCTCAATGTTTTCGACTGAATCCTCTGTAGAATTTCAATGTTAGAATTGCTGGCCGTTCCCCACAGCTGTATACCATATGTCCACACTGGTTTTAACATTACTTTGTATAAAATTACCTTATTCTCAAGACTTAGTTTGGATTTGGGACCTAGTAACCAAAATAGGCGCTTGAATTTCAAGTTAAGATGCTGCTTCTTAGCTTTAATGTGGTTTTTCCATGTAAGCCTGCGATCGATGTGCAGACCTAAATACTTGACTGTGTCAGATTGCGGAATAGCAATGTTGTTAATTGATACACGCGAGCAGTTTCCACGACGCAAAGTAAACGTTACGTGTAAAGATTTTTCGGTGTTGACCTTTATCTTCCATTTATTTAACCAAATTCCTATTTCATCAAGCTCTCTTTGAAGATATAGTGATGCTACGTCCGAGTCTGTGTCAGCAGCTAATACCGCTGTATCATCCGCGTAGGTTGCAACTAGTACATTATTTATCCGATGTAAAAATTGTATATAAAATTGGGCCTAACACACTACCCTGAGGGACTCCAGCCTTGACACTGTAAACTCCAGAAAAATCTCTGTTGACCTTAACATAATAATATCTTTCGATGATATAAGATTTTAGTACTAGGTAAAAATGTGTTGGAAGTAGCTTTTTAAGCTTATATAGTAGGCCTGCATGCCAGACCCTATCAAATGCTTGTTGTACATCCAAAAATACAGCTGAGCAATATCTTTTGTTTTCCAAAGAATCCCGTATAAAATTTACTATACGATGGCATTGTTCTGGTGTGCCATGTTTATGTCTAAACCCGAATTGGTACTCTGGTATTATATTTTGTTTTTCTAGTATAGGTAACATTCTTCTCAGAAATATCCTTTCAAATATTTTGGAGAATGTGACTAGCAAACTTATCGGGCGATATGATGTTACAACATTTTCTGGCTTTCCAGGTTTTGGGACCATTACCACTTCCGCACATTTCCATTGCGAGGGAAAATGATTTAGCCTCAAAATTGAATTAAATATAAGCGTAAGAAAAATAACAGCTTTCTTAGGCAAGGCTTGGACTACTTTTCCATCAACGCAGTCGTACCCTGGTGACTTATTACAATTAATCTTAGTAATCTCCTCCCGTACTTCATTTGGTGCAATGTGTTTTATTGGCCAATCTACTGGACATGGACTATCAAGAAATTCGTAGATTTCTTTTGTAGAAGTACAATCATTTATTTCATGTGGCTGAAATGTTTTTGATAAATGTAATGCATATGCTTCAGCTTTGCTTCGATCTGTTCTGCACCATAAACCACTTTCGTCTCTTATAGGTGTATTTTTCTTGGTTGGACGCTTTAAATATTTGGTGGCATTCCACAGGTAATGTTCATCATATCTTGTAACGTTGAGATTACTAAGAAAATTTTCAATCTGCTTGTTCTTTATTTCAGTCAGGCGAAGTTTAAGATCCTTTGTGGCCCTATTAAGAATTCGTTTGTCATTCGGGTTCCTACTCATTTGCCATATCCTTCTTAGTCTTCTTTTATATTGGATCATTATTCTTATTTCAGCGGTTACATAAACCTGGTTTTGGTTATTATGGGTTTGAGTTGATGGTGTAGATAGAAATCCTGCTTCATGAATTAAATTATTGAAAGTTCCAGCCGCATCATCTAATTCCGATGCAGATTTTACTGAAATATTGAGGCTGACAGTTCTTTCTAACCAGGTGCTAAATGATGATAGATCAGTTTTATTACTTAAAATTTTGTATCTTTTCAAGTGGCAATGTAAAAATGTATTAAAATCAAGGATAAGTGGCGAATGGTCACAGTTTAGATCGTAGCTATCAGTTATTTGTAGCATAATATACCACAAAATCCAATAAATCTGGAGTTTTCGTCAAATCCGTAGGCCAATATGTTGGACTACCCGTAGATAAAACTGAATAGTTGTTATTGTTGATACATCTAAAAAGTTCTCTGCCTTTAGGATTTATTAGTCTCGCACCCCACCAATTATGTTTAGCATTGAAGTCGTCTCCTACTATAAATCTAGGCCCATGTTTTCTAAAAAATTCTTGAAATTCCTGACACTTTATAGAATATCTTGGAGGAAAATAAATAGAGCTAATGGTAATGGAAGTCGAGTCACAAAATATTTTAATACATGCAACTTGTAGACTTTGCTGCCTTATTTCATCGGTGAATTTGTAATTTATTGATGATTTTATTAGTATTGCTGCTCCACCATGTGCTCTATTGTCCGGGTGGTTAGCTTTTATTATGTCGAAATCTTTTATTTTGAAAAATGATCTGTCTGTGAAGTGTGTCTCCGAGACTAGAAGGATATCAATAAAATTAGTTTTAAGAAATATTTCTACCTCTTGAGTATGACTGGAAAGCCCATTGGCATTCCATATTGCAATTCTCAAATTCATTTGCATAATTTTGATATTAAAAGAAACATCATATTTATTAACTTATTGGTCTGTTCTATTTGATTTTCAATTAATTTTTCGAGCTTTTCAAAGGAGTTGTTTAATGGATTTAGTTGCTGTTGATTCCGTAAAATTTCAGAGTATGAAAATCTTTTATTTTGACTAGTGTTGATGTTTGCATTATGGTTAAGTTCATTTGGGTGATCTTCACTATTAAATATATATTGGCTGGTTTTATCTCCCCCGTAAATATTATTATTTTGCAATTTTCTTTTAATTATTTGTTTATATACTATGCAGCCTTTATAGTTTGCTGGATGGCTTTGTAGACAGTTCACACAGCGTGGAGGAGTTTCAATATTTTTATTGCAGTCAATTGTAAGATGCCCTAAGCCACATTTAACACACCTTTCTTCTTTTCGGCAGTAAGTTATAGTATGACCGAATTCTTGACATCTATGACATTGCACAAGATTATTAGTTTTTCTTGGGGGTTCAATGGTGACAATTGCGTTATTTATGTGCCTAATATCATATACGTTTTTGTTTTTTAGGTCAGGTTCTAAGTCAACGAAGAACATTGGAAGGGGATTTTTTGTTATTCTACTGCGAACATTAACAATGTTCCGAACTTTATGACCATTTTTTTTAATTTCGTATTTAATATCAGTAGTTGACGTAGAATGATGTAAATTTTTTATAACTACTCTATACGATCGTTCTTGCTTCAATTGGTAGTATGGAACTTAATTTTCTTGTCATTTAAATGAGTAACAATAATTCTGTACGATTTTACATTTTTTACTAGCAATCTTATTTGTCCATCTTTAAGTGACTTGTATTGAAATTCGGAGGAAGGAATAATTTTAGAAAAAGATTTTATCATTGCGTTAATATCAGCAACGAATGGTATGAATATAGGTGGCGGCTTTGGTTCATTATTATTGCTGTTTTCATTATATTCTTCATCCTCAGTATTAATTCCTTCATAATCAAGACTAGCAAAACGATTATTATTTTGGGAGCCTGAAATATTTGTCTTTGTTTGTTTTGATGTACCAGCATCGTCGTTGTTTATGATTGGAATGCTGTTTGCGTTTAAAAATCCGTGCGCCTTTATTGATGTACTTGCATTGTTATTGTCAACATTTTTTATTGAAGTTAAGTTGTTGTTGTCGAGATTTTTGTCTCTTTGTGTAACTACCTGCCAGCTAATATCACTTGAATCACTACTATCATCCATAAAGAAAGCAGTGTATTTTGGTAGTGTTTAAAAATATTTAAGTATTGTTCTTTACCAAGACAATTATTTTAAACTTTTTGTAGTTTTTTATTCTTTTTTTTTAATTTTCTTTTTGTATTCAAATTTTTTTTTTTCAATTATAAATATTTGCCGCTTCCAAACAAGAACAATGTACATACGTACGCGATCGCAGTCGAAAGCAGCCCGTATATACGTATATTTTTTTTTTATACTTAATTTTAATTTATTGAATCTTTCTACTAAAAGAAATTTACAATAAGTATTCAAATCTTATTTTTAAATTAATATTTACTACTTATTAACAATGTAAAAACTAATTTTTCGTATTCAAATTTTAATAAACTATATACTATTGTGTAGAGAGAGCCGCCTCGCCAGGCTCAATGCGTCAGTCCTTTTGTCTCTGGTGCCCGATAAATTGCGTACAAGAGTGTTGGGATGTACGTCTATTTTGTTTACGTATTTGGACGTGTATGTTTTAACTTCTTCCTGGATGGTGGGAAATATGGATGTTTTCTTTTCTTATATGTATATTTGATGCACAGCTGAATGCCATATTAACATATTAGCTTTATAACGGATTTGTATAAAAGGACTTTATATTATTAAGCCAAGGTTGAGTAAGGACTTATTAGCCAATGTATTTGATTTATTCGAAACTTTATCAACGTTATTTTTGCCTCAATTTGACGGGACCAAGGTAGGCGTCGATCTATGTGGATACATAAATATTTAACGTGCGCTTCCGCTGGAACCATGGTATTTGTTATTGGTGGACAATTTTGCCTTCTTAGGGAAAACGTTACATGAGAATATTTCGATAGAGTTACCTTTATTCTCCACTGTTTTGACAGTATTCTAGCTCATGGATATGGGACTGAAGTTGTGCAGATCCTATCGTCGGATCTTTATTAACACATATAATTACAGTGTCGTCTGCGAACATTGTCGTATATGTGGGCTTGTCGGCATATCCGCTGTGTAGATGATAAATAATAGCGGCCCTATAACACTACCTTGAGGTACTCCAGTACTGATTTTCCCATTTCTGGAAAGCGTAACCTTTGATCTTACTTTAAGTCTTCTATCTGACAAATAGCTTCTTAGAAGCTTGTGTGTGTTTTCAGGAAGAACTCGAGCTATTTTAGTGAGCAGCTCACCAGAGCAGACTTTATCAAATGCTGGGAAATGCCTATAAATAAAGCTGAACAGTATTGTTTTTTTCAAAAGCCGATCTAATAATAGTAACGATTCTATGGACTTGTTGAATAGTATTATGCCTTGCAGGAAAACCAAACTGATACTCTGGGATAACGTTTTGATTATTTAGAAAAGGAGTTACACTCGAGACGAGTAGTTATTCAAATAATAACTGAGAGTAGGACAATGTAGTATGTAATATGGCTTGAGTCCTTTCCTGGTTTCGTGATAATAACAATTTCAGACATCTTCCAAGAGGATCGGAAGAAGCCGACGCGCACATGGCATTAAAATTCTCACAGCTAAATTAGATAAGTTTTTTATCATTGATCCTGTAGTTCGATTCCTTGAAGGTTTTGTTACCCAAAGATTCGGCTATTTCTTTAGCTTTGCTACGGATTAATGTACCTAAAACGAAAGATTTAAATTATAAATGTCAATTAGCCTATTTAATAAATTAGTGAAAAAATGACGCAACCTGCTGTGAGTCCTTTGTAAATTGCACTTCCTGACTTACTTACCAGTTAATGGAATTCCTTTATTGCGTGCTGCAACGAACCACTCGTAGCACAACTGATCAATTGTTGATCCTTCAGCAATAAAAAGCTTCGCTTTTCATTTAAATTTGCGTTTGAATACCATTTTTTCATTAGAACTTCTCTTTTCTTTCTTATATCAGACGCTTGAGTTTTACCAATAGCAAATCGCTTTGATAAATTCCTTATACTACATTTACACCTAAGCAAAATCTGGTACTTATGAGATTTTGAGCGAAATCTAGTTCATTTCTACCAGATTACCCATACAAAACAAAATCTACTTACGAACTAGATTTCGGCAAAATCTCTCAAAATCTTCTCAATACTGAATGATGCAACTATGTATTTTTTGCTAATGTACTGAAATATACAGCGCTGAACAAGAAAGTTTCGACATTTGTAACAAAAAAAAAAAAAAAAAGCGCGGTAGAAACAAACTATTTGCAGCAACATTAAAAAATAATAAAAGTTTAAAATAATAATATGGATGAAACAATAATAAATAAAGTGTAAGTAATGTTACATATGTTATTATGTGTATAAAAACAATTGTAGCACGAATTTAATTAAGTTTAGAGCAAATTTTTTATTCTTTCTTCAGTCAGTTGTTTTTGTTATGAAAATGATATCCAATAATACGTCAAAAAGCTGTAGTGTTTGCGTAGGTGTAAATGTAGTATTACACTTAATTTTTCTTTATTATACAATTCAATCACTTCTATTTTTTGTTTAAGTGTTAATATTGACCTTTTTTTATCCATTTTTAACCGTCACACACGAACAATTGCTTACGAGGAAATGAACTCAACATTTCCAATACACATAAACATAATTTTACACTTTTTGGGTATTCCTCTTAATAAAACTTTATTATGCCAGATAAAAATAATTTTATATTTGTCATAGTGATGCCACAGTGTACATAAACTCAACGAACGAATTAAAACCGATTTTAGGAATTTATTTGAAATTTATGGCTTGCAGAAATTAGGCAAGAAAACCTAAGTGTCCGGACAACAGAATCTTTTTTTTTTTTTTTTTTGCTAAATGTGTGTCCGCGTCCGTTCAAGGGAGAGCTTCTTCAATGTTGTTCTTATGACACGTTACCGGAACCAGACCAAAGTGTCCGTCCAAACAAGGTGTCCGTTAAGGGAGATTCCACTGTACATTGTTTTCATTTTAGAATGTTAATTGATATTTGTGTGTATGTATGAAATAAATTTGGTTTTACCAGAACTACTCATCTTAAAAAAAATAGTTTTTTGTCTTCATGTAACAGCTAGCGTACAAAAAAACGATGTTATGAACTGATTTATTTTTAATGGTGGGTTTTTACACCTTTCTTTATATGTAAAACATACACACCCATCCATGTTTAAGAAGTCATATGAAAAATCTAAAACTCCTTTAAAACCGACAGCGAAAGTAAAATCTAATTGCTATCAAAATCATTTTTTTTAGCTAAATATTTGTTATGGATGTACATACAAACGTATGTATTTACATATTTATGGTTATAATTGTCGTCATCTGGTTACTGAACTATTTTCAATTTCGCCATGTACGTAATTACATATGTATGTGTTTAAATGCTACGCATATACTCATTGTTCTGCAAAAAATGAACATCATTTTTGCGGTACTCTTCTTTTCATGTTCACAAATTTTTATGTTCATATTTTTGTATGAACATTTTTTTAGGAACATATTTTTCTAGGGCTACCTTCTTGTTGGTATATGACAAACAACCCTTCAGTTCTCTTCTCTGCTTGTTTTTTGCGAGAAAGAAAAAGTAAGTACTCTATTTGAAAAGGAAAAGAACAACAAAAACATACTCGATGCAGACCTCTAGTATGTATCCAGTATGTTTTTGTTGTACATGAGAAGTTCTTTTACTTTTCAAATAGAGTACCTACTTTTTAGAATTATTTAAAGTGGTACATAAATACAAATCTTAGCTACAACACTATTATTATATCCCCATTCATTTACAACACTCTTCCTGGATGAAGAACCAAACACTTGATCATTTCAATTTCGCATGTACATCAACTATTAGGGATAACATTAACAATACAAAACTTATTTCAAAGAACAATATAATAAATACAGAAAATATTAATGAAGACCCAAGCGAAGTACATCATCTTCTGGGGGGTTATGGCTTTGGTGAGCACACCATCATACTGTAGAACATTCTCCTTATCTTCAATCTTGTGTTGAATAAATTTGGCCTTGATGCTGCGTTCTTGGCGAATAATTGTTGTTTAGAATCACAAAACAAAGGTGTGTTCTTTGCACAACCACGGGTTAGTTCACTTTGTTGGATTGCTGCAGTTACTGACATGAATTCGGATTCTGTTGAAGACAACGCTACGGTTATCTGTCTCTTCGTGGCCTGATATGGTGCCAGATTAATATGTAAAAACATACCCAGTTGGGTTCGCGATCATCTACATTACAATCGGCATCACAATATCCTTTTATCTCATCATCAGCGTTTCTTTTGTACCCCATTCCTTTGCTAATTGACCCCTTTAGGTACCCTATTCAAATCAAATTGGCTGGGCAAGGGATGACTTAAATATCAAATCAAGAATTATTAAAAAACCCATTATAAAATAATCTTGCGAATTAGTTTTACAAATTTGTATTTATTAACTAAAAGTCTTAATAAAATTCCGTATAAACATTTGCAAATCATAACTTTTATGTTGAATTGCATTAGTTAATTTGGCAAATTCGGCTTATTTTACTTTAATATTATTTTATTGAATATTGTTAGTAAAATAAATTTACAATAGGTATTCAAATCTCTCTAAAATATGATTTATTACTTATTATCAATGTAATAACTAATTTATTGTACTAAAATCTTAATGTACTATTTATGATGGGTTGAGAGATCCGTCTCGCCAGGTTCAATGTGTGGGGTTTTTCACTCTCTAGCGCCCATGAAATTGCAATAAATCGCGGGTTGGGATGTACCATTATGTTGGGTTTTTTACGTATTTGCAATAGTATGTCAGGATTGAGTCAGGACCTATTAATCAGTGTAGTTGATAAGTTAAGTTTTATTGTCGTTATTTTCGCTTCAGTATGACGGGAACCAGTTAGGCGTCTATCTAGGTGGTTATCCAAACGTTTAACGTGTGTTTCCTCTGGAATAGTCGTATATGTTAATGTTATTGTCCCAATTTTGCCTTTGCAAACGTTAACGTATATTTATATGGCGTGTTAGCATATCCGCTGTATAAATGATATATAATAGCGCCTTAAGGGATTCCTGCAGAGATTTTGCTGTATTTAAGAAACTGATCATTTCACTGTACTGTAACCGTTCTATCTGTCAAATAGCTCCTAAGAAGCTTGTGGGAGTTCCCAGAAAGAACTCGACCTATTTTAGTTAGTAGCTCATTATGCCGGATTTAATCAAACGCGGAAATGTCATTAAGTAAAGCTGAACAGTACTCCTTATGTTCAAATGTCGTTCTAATAACGGTGACAATTCTATGGATTTGCTTAATATTGCCTTGCTCGAAAGCCAAATTAATGGACCGGGATAATGTGTCTTGCTCAACATTTTGTATTGGCAATTGCGAGAGCCACCTCGCCAAGCTCAATGTGTCAATTTTTTTCAGTCTCTGGTGCCCATGAAATTGCAGTGAATCGCCCTCTAGAGTGTAAAAATGAACCTCTAGTTTGCTTACGTATTTGGAAGAGTATGTTTTTGCTGCTTCCTGGATAATGGGAACTTCTAGGTCTCTGTTTATATTTTCATTTCTTTTTTTACCAGGGGGCGCATACGTAAAATCCTAGACTGTCTTCTTTATAACTTCTAAATATTAGATGCGCAAGCAGTACCCCACAGCTGAATACCCTACGTACATATTGGTTATATTCAGGACGTTCAGAACGATAAAAATGACACTGAAGATGGCAACTAGCCGAAACCGGTTTGTCTCCAAACCAAAATTGACAAGGGATGACGGAAAATCGTTCCAAACATATGTATTTGTTATTGTTATTGGTGGGCAATTTCGTTTTCTAAGGGAAAAGCTTACGCGTACACATTTCGATGTGCCTACTTTTATTCTCCACTTTTTCAACCAGTCCTCTAGCTCACGAATATGGGACTGAAGTTGTTAAGATGCAACTTTCGGATCATTATTAACACTTATAAATGCAGTCTCATCTGGAAACGTTGACGTATTTATATATTTAACGTATTTATATATTTGCACTTGTTGGCATATCCGCTGTATAGATGAGGTATAATACCGGCCCTAGTATATTACCTTGAAGGACCCCTGCAGAGATTTCGCCTTTTTTTTTAGAAAAGTTACTCTATAACCTTACCTTAAACGTTCTGTTTGTTCAAAAGCTCTTCAGAAGTTTGTGGGAGTTTACAGGAAGAATTCGAGTTATTTTCGTGAGTAGCCCATCATGCCACACTTTATCAAACGCCTGGGAAATGTCAATAAATAAAGCTGAACAGTATTGGTTATTTTCAAGTGCAGTTCTAATGACGGGGACAATTCTATGAACTTACTCAATAGTACCATGACTCACACGAAAACCAAACTGCAAAAAGCAGAGAAGAATAATTTTTCAAATAACTTTGACATAATTGAGAGTAGGCTAATGGGCCTCTATGATGTAATCTGGCTTGAGTCCTTACCTGGTTTAGGGATCATAACAATTTCCCAAGAGCTTGGGAAGAAGCCAACGCGCGACATGGCAATAAATATAAATAGTAAAATTTTCACAGCTGAATTAGGTAGGTTTATGATCACCGATCTTGTAATACGATCAGGTCGGGGTGACCTATATTTTTAATGATTGATTTTAATGAAGACAGCCGAAATTTCAAAGGTCATTTACAGTGCCACTAATATTTGGAATAGTGAAGCTATTTATATCATGAGGTGTAAAAACCTTTCTTAAGTGATTTACGAATGCATTTACCTTATCAATATAGTTTTAGGCCCAAGTGCGATTCAGGCTGCAATCCGTGTTATTTGTTGGATCCAAATTTTTAAATAACTCTGGGTAGCGGATTTATGTTTCTGCCTCAGTTTATTGCGTAAGATTCTCTAGCAAAAGTTCAGTTGGACCTTTATGTCTGGAGAGCGACTGTTTTGCCATTGCTTTCTAAGCCTTCTTTTTTCCCTGACAATAATCTGAACATCAGCTGATGACTGGTGCGAATTTCTTTTAACTTCAAACTGCTTCAATCACGGTGTTTGTAAAATAATCCACAGCTTCTCGAATATGAGCCGGCTTAGAGGAAAGTTCTGAGATAAGTGAGAGCTCACATACATTTTATATTTTAACCAATTCGTGTTTTTATTTGAGTAAACATTAATGGTTTCAGGTGGAGTAGAAAATCTGGCGTGTAAACTAATGACTGTGGGTGAGTGATCAGAAGATAAATCGCATGGAAAACTGACAAAAATTGTTTACGTCTGATGATTTTTACAACAGCAAATCGATATGGTTTGCAAACTTGTTAAGGTCTGTTGGCCAATAGGTGGGTTTATCTCCAGAAATGACATCAGTCTTATTAGCTTGAACTGTGTTATACAGCTGCCTTCCTCTAGGACTAAGGAGTCTGGATCCACAATATGTGTGTTTTACATTGTAGTCTCCAGCAAAAATTGGAGAAAGCATATCCAACTCGACTTCATATGACAACTCGACTTCATCAGCCAATTTACAACCGACATTCGGAACACACCCGGAGTATAAAATGCCCCAACCGACACACTTTCCAGAATTCAGTCTCTCTATCAGTCTACTAATTATACGGATATAGCATCATCTCAGAAAAAAATGACGAAGAATTACAACAATTAATGCAAAACTCAGGTACAAAAACAAATTCGCTTGTATTAAAATATTTATCCATTCTAGATTGTAACGAACAAATCGTATGTAACGTATCCACTTCAAAAGTACGTCCTTATATTCCAAAGAAATTTAAATCTCGCATTTTATCAACAATTCACGATTTGTCGCATTCAGGTAGTCGTCCTACAACGAAACTAATGGGCTCTCGATTTTGTTGGCGTGTTATTAAAAAAGATATCGCAAATTTCGCAACAAACTGTTTGCAGAGCCATCCTCGCATCGACACACCAAATCTACACCGAGCAGGTACAAACCACATCGTGAACTTTTTCCCACTTAAACATCAATATTGTTAGCGAATGGCAACTACATTGTTTGACTATTATCGATCGATTCACACGTTGGCCAGAAGCGGTGCCTATTTCCGATAGAGTTGCCGAAACCATTGCCCGAGCATTGGTTACACACTGAATATCAATGTTTGGGGTTCCAGCCCGAAATACATCCTACCAAGGGCGCCAATTTATGTTGACGATTGCTACAATACATTTACGTACAACGCATTATCATCCTCAGTCCAATGGCATCATTAAGAGATAGCATAGAACACAAACAAAACTTTTATGAGCTAGGCTTCTTACTAAGTGGCCAATTGATGCAGTTCAAATTTACTTGGAATCGACCGCTTTTTTATCTGTCTGTCAAGTTTCTCCCACAAATGCTCAATCGAATTGAGATCTGTAGTGGGTGTGGTAAGACATGCGTACGTTATACATTAACCACATACGTACGTAATGACCTGAATGCTTCGGGTCATTGTATTGTTGGAATGTAAATGAAGTTGGCAACTTTAACTTTTTGAACGTGTTCTTTTAGGATATTTAAATAAACAGTCTTGTCCATAATGTCTTTTATAACACACAAGTCACCAACACCCGCAGGCGACATGCAGTCCCACACCATAACCACTTCTATCGTGTTTAACTGTGGGGGCAAGATTTTGTGTTTCATATGTGGTGTTTTCCAAGTCTTGTTAATAAATACAAAAATTTTTTCTTGTGTATAGCCACGAGTTAGTCTGGTTTTGGGCGGGGTTGCCGACCTCATTCAATTTTATTTCTGTTTGTTTTTATTACTATATATACCTGTACATATAAAGAGTTTCTAGGAAAAACGTTATTTATACTCTCTTTGAGCTTTTGTCTTGTTTCATTTGCAAACAAGTACCATTATTTAAAATTCATTTACAATTTAATACACAAACTGACTGTAAATAGGTTGGTATTGTTATGTTTATTACTACAATAAACGGTAATTTGTAGGGTTCGTTTAATTAATATTAAAATACACACTCTTTTATGATTTTATCAGTACACAGCTTTATTCGGCAATAAAGACTTAATTTACAACTCTTCTGTACTAATTTACACTGTACACTTTTGTACGCACAGACATTCACTCTATAACATCTCAAAGTCAACTATATCTCTTCTGCGGTGGACGGCGCCTTTATATACACATCACGGGCGCTTCTCGAAATGTCCCGAACATACGCGAGATTCCGCATCATTTATTTCAGGTGCTGGCTTAGTAGTCTTGTATATGTGTTTGTATGTGTCTATTTTTTGTTTACTTTTTCTTGCTGTAGAAGTTGTTTTTTTTTCTACATTGAATCGCGGTTCAGGGAATTGCTGCTACGCAATTTGTTTTTGCTTTATGTTGATAATATTGCGTATTTGTACAATAGGTAGTTTCACACATCTTTGACTATTACTTTGTAATAGTATGTAAATGAGTGCATAACATTCGATATGGAACGAAACAATGGCTTTGCCATGGTTATTAAAGGACTTTGAAACAATTTTTTTTGTTAATCTCTTAAACATTTAAATAAATTGTTATTACTAAAATGAAGGGTAAAAAAAAACAGTTACAATAATTTCCAACACGTGGTTGGTTTTAGACGTCTTATTTATCCACATTTTAATGTTGATTTTTTTTTTTGTTGGGTACGATTGCTTCTGTTTAACTTTTGTTTAATGATGAACATTTAATTACTGTAGTTTTTCTTTTTCGAATCTTTTAGCGTAAAGAAGACAAAACAAAATGAGTTTTCGCAAATATTGATAAAATCTTGATATTATGTATGGTATGATAATTTTAGGCATGGCCATTGCAGTGGTATAGGTCTAGTGCAGGTTTTTATTATTTGAAAATTTAAAGTTTTGAAGTAATTTTAAGTGTTTTTTTTAATTATTTAAACAAAACTATTTACTTTCTTTTGTCTTAAGTAAAAAACGTATGTAGGTTTTATCAGACACGTGGATAGGCCACCAAAAGTTAGATCTTTTAGATTTATCGAAAAATTTTTCTTTATTGCTACATCAGGTTTTTTTCTGGGAACAGTAAAAGGTGGATCTATATAGTTCAGTTTGGGGTTACCCTAACAATAATATTATTTTCAACTCCATTCGGCTCTGGTAGTTTCATTAATTATTTGTATTACGTTTTATTCTTAGACATTCACAAATAAATGAGTTTGATCATTATTTAAAAGTAATTGCGTCTTATCAAAAGGATTCTTGTTATATCTGCCTATTTTGTGCAAAACTCCTTAGCCTTTGATTCACTGGATCTTCCGGTTAACGTTGCCTTCCCGATAGGCTATAGCTGGTACTTGAGCCACACCAAGTCCGGAACCATCTTCTGACACCATTCCATCCAAGTTCAAGCCAAGTTTTGCCTTCTGCCTAATTAAATATACTTTTCTATGGTATAAGGTGGGTTAGAATTGTAGATTATCCGCTATACTACCATTCGCTTTGCTGTCTGTACCCAAAAAAAAACGATGTTTATCATTTTGCAGCTAAGTTAGCCGACTTTTGTCGCAGTGCTGCCAAGTTTTTGTTTAAAGGTAATTCAAAAGGAATACTTATATTGATCGCGTTCCTCTACATGATACACACCTCTTTTCATGGGGACTAAGAGCATTATCTAACAGCAAATCATATTTTCTATTATTATAAGGGTAGAACTCTTGGTAAGCTCTTATCCATTTTGAAAGCTATTCGGGCTTTAAGGTCCTTGACATGAAAAATGCCCTGGATTTTTCCGTGCTAGTTTTCTACTTCGAAAAGGCTGGTTCCTACTTGTCTGACTATCCCGCACTTTATGAATATTTTGCAAAGTTCGGCCGATAATTTCTTCGTAAAATCTGACAGTTGAAAATTTCTGCGCAAGACCTCCTGCCCGCTCGAAACTTGGTTTCTTCGCATCTGACGTTATAACGTTTAACAATTTCTTCATACGCAAGGTGCAATTTATTTTTGACATTATCATGCATGAGTTCTAAAAATCCTCCGTGACTCTCAATGCGGCTCTCAGTGTCTTCTAATAGCTCCAACTTTCTAGCCAATTTGTAGGCCGATGCGTGAGTTATCGTGTTGATACCAAGTAAAACGAAATATGGGGTCATTTCCGTGGTACTGTGTACTGACGATCGGGGGGCGCATTCGATTTCACCTAGATATTGATCCTAGTCGGTCTGATTTTGTTTCAAGTACGATCTTATAGCGGCTAACACCGATTGCTTGACCCTTTCGGGTGCGTTTGCTGTTCATATGTGCTTGATCCCAAAGCTGTCCATTATTTCTACAAAATCTTAACTTACAAATTGCTTTCCATTGTCGGAAATAAAAGTCTCTGGACAATCACATTACGGGAATTCGCTTTTGGCATCGCTTTGAGCAATAAATACTCCAAAAAGTAATCCAAAACAATAAAAATGCAGCAGTTCCTTTCTTTCGAGCGAACGTACGGACCTAGGAAGTTTATATATATACGTTGAAACGGCGGACTGGCATCAGCTTCCCGTCCCATTGCTGGTCTGAGCACCGCGTTTGGTGGCTTACATTCACTACAAACGTTACATTGGTTTACATAATCCCGTACCTGCAAATTTATGTGTGGCCAAAAGAAATTTTCACGTAGTCGGTTAATGGTCTTGCCAATGCCTTCGTGTGCTGCTGTAGGTAGCTCGAGAGCTTTAGCAATTAATTTCTTGGTTTGGCCTGATGGTACTAAAAGCTTCCACGAGTGTTCTTCACTACTGCAGTTGCCATCATTTGGTGTGGTTCTTTTGTACACCCGCCCCTCAACGATCAGGAAGGCTATTTATATTTTCTTCAATGGTTTTTTTCAATTCCTTGTAATTTTTAGATTTACGTTTGGTTGAGTCTAGGTCTATCAATGGCGTCACATTGATTGCGTCCATATCGCATCTCGATAATGTATCGGAAACAATATTATGTGAACCTTTCCTGTGCTGAATTGTAAACGTAAATGTTTGAAGCTGTAGGCTCCATCTCGCTAGGCGTCCTTTTAATTGACGCTGACACAGTAGCCATTTGAGGCTGAAGCTGTGATGATGCCAAGGTTCATCAGCTCTATATACGGCCTAAAGCGTTTAACAGCTGCCACAACGGCTAAACATTCCTTTTTGTCACGGAATAGTTTTTGTTAAATTCTTTGAAAAATACGCGATCGGATGTTCTCTCCTTTCATTGTCTTCCTGGAACAAGATTCCGCCTATACCAACATCAGAGTCGTCACATTGAATAAAATAGTGTCTATTAAAATCCAGATGCGTCAATATCGGACTATTTGTTAAAAATATTCTAAGGGTGTCGAAAGCCTCCTTGGCTTCGTCAGTCAAAATAAATCTTTTGCTTCTCTTAAGCCTTTCACATATTGGAGCTGTCACTGTAGCGTAATCCTGGATGAATCGCTGGTTCCATTCGAACCTGCTTCGGTGTTTTGGGGTAATTAAGAGCTAGAATGGCATTTACCTTGCCTGGGTCGGGTTTCAACTTCACCTCTCCTACTATATACCCTAAATATTTCAACTCCTGGCAACAAAATTGAGATTTTTCTACATTTATCTTTAATACCAGATACTACCAGCAAATTGTCCAAGTAAACGAAGACTTTTTCTCTTAAGCGTGCTTGATTCACTCTGTCCATTAGGCGGCATAACCTTTGGGCTGCATTGCATAATCCAATAGGAATTACCGTCAATTGATACAAGGATCTTCCAGGTACAGTAAAAGCTGTTTTCTCTCGGCTCAGTTTTTCAAGGCATATCTACCAGAATGCATCTTTTACTCGATATAAAGTCTGTATCACCCAGCCGACTCAGTAAGTCCTTCTGTATGAGGAAGTGTATAAGGATATTTCAAGGCAAGTAAGCACTTTCTTGCCCTTGAGCATCAAAGTGACGCGATTATTCCATGGGCTTTCGCTCGGCTCAATTACTCCCAAGGGCAGCATCCTATCCAGTTCTCCAAACACCAGGTTTTGAAGCGCTGGCGATATGGAATAATGTTTCTCCTTTATTGGTACTGGCTCTCCTGCCTCTATTGTGTTCTTCCAGATGAGTTTTCCCTAAACCTCTACATGAACAACATGGAAATAAATGTATCACTTTGTCTGGGCATTCTTGCTTACGACTATCTAATACATGGATGCGAGGAAAGGGTGAGTTTAGATCTTTATCATTATTAACTCTTTGTGTTTGCAATCCCCCATCCTCGTCTTTGCTGCCTCCTTGTAAGGATAACGCATTTATTTCAAACCTTAGCAAATTAAAATTTTCAAAAAGTCAAGCCGAAGAAATAAAGGTACGTAGTTTGAGGGTTGGGACTAAAAAAAAATATACCGGTTTAGATTCCCTGTTGAATGTAACTTGTGCCCTAACACGACCTATGATTGGGTTCAGCCTATTATGTGCTGCTTTTATCTGGGAATGAGAAGGATATATGGGTAAGTTTGCTTTTTCTACGAACTCTATAAATTCTTTACCGAGACAGGTAACTGTGGCTCCACTGTCATGCAAGCCCTGAATTTGATGCCCGTTGACGACAATGGTTGTATAAATTCTTAAATCTGAGCCTCCATATATATTTGACGCTGCACTTTCGACCATAATATTCTTCCTACTATTGTATCTTTCGCGTGTGTTCCGAAATTTCTTGGCCGGGCCCAAAATTTTCTCTCTATCTGCTTCATACTCTTGCTGCCTTACTTGAAGGGGTTTCAAGACACTAACTGTATCTGCTTGCATGCGTGGGGATTCTCTACTGTTTTTTTACCATATTTTTTCCTTTTTCTGCTTCTTCTTGACCACCTGAAGCCAGCGTTAGAATTTTGCTATTATCTTTTTCTGGCTTAGTTACTTGAGATGATTCTTGGAACGGGTTTCCGTCTCGTATCGAGACGATTTCCTAACCGGTTTCCCTGACAATTCGGACAGCACGGCTTAACCGTATTCTCTAGTCCGCATTTATAGCAAAATAATGATATTTTCTCTTCTAGACAATCAACGAAGATGTGTCCTTCTGCCTTACAGTACCAACATTCGAGTTTTCGCGTGGTAACTAGTGCGTCCACTTCCGGCGTATCTTTTCTTTCTGTCGTTACGTATTCCATGGCGGTTATTAATCAGGCTGGATATCTGCCACTAAACTGACGCTGGTTGTTGAGTAGGTTTTCAAATCGTCAGCATTCTTTCGCTAACTGGGCTATACAGATGACATGGACTGAAAAAGTAATTGTGCCAGTGGCGTTTTAAGGTTTCCTCTCATTACTGTAACTAAGGGTCTTTCACCTAATGGACTGCGTAATTGATTCCACTGTTTTAGACTGAATTGTAAAAATCATCAAATGATTCTTGGCTATTTTGTCGCCTGTCTAATATTTTTTTTTATTATCGAAGCCGCTATCATAACGATGAAACTGGTTGACTAGCGCTGCCTTCAAATCCCTCCATCTCGAAATATTGTTAAAGCTTCTATGGTCCCAAAACCAGTCGCGAGCAGGCCCACTCAACAAGTGGTGGAATGAACGAAGAACTTCTCTCCAGTCACAGTAGTTTACTTGTGACGTTTCGACCCTAAACACGAAACCTTCAATACTGGTTGTTCTATTGGTCCCTTTAAATGTTATTCCCCATTTGTTTATACATATTCCCTGATTCGTGATTGGGTATTGCCTCGCTCCGTGGGGCGTACTAGAAGCGGGTCTCTCTGGTCTGTAATTTTCGGTCGGTTTAAAAATGATATTCAAAGGGTTAAAGCCGTTCCTTTACCACGGTTGAATTTGTAATGGCTGGCGCGGTAGTGCTTAACTAATTTCTGGAACAGTAAACGCGTCGCTTCTCTGTCGCGGTATATTTACGTTTGTCTGCAGCTGACCATACTTTGCCGAACAAGTCGGGGTATCAAATTTACTAACCTAGGTTTCGTGGGTCACTATGCGTTATGGTGCCTCCATCTCCGTTCCGGGTTCGTTCGCTTGCTTAAAAGCCTCTATTACGTCCTTTGCACTTACGCTACTAAATAGCGGAGTGACCATGGTGCTGTGATCCGATCTGCTTGTCTCTAAGCCTTCCTCGGTATGTCCTTCTGCTACGTCGTTACTGCCTGTGTGGTCTTGGTCACTTCTCCCATCTTGTTTTCCTCACTATTCGTCTCTGGTAGTTTCATTAATTATTTGTAATATGTTTTATTCTTAGACTTTACAGATAGTCACAATGAATGATGATTTATTTCAGGTAACGTTCGAGAATCTCTCCCTTTGTTTGATCATTATTTAAAGGTAATTGCGTCTTTTCTAAAGGTTTCTTGTTATGTCTGCCTATTGTGTATAAAACTCCTTAGCCTTTGATGCGATCTACTGGATCTTCTGGTTAACATTGTTTTACCGACAGTATAGAGCTGATACTTGAGCAACACCACGTCCGGAACCATCTTCTGACACCATTCAATTCAATTTAAGTCAAGTTTTGCCTTCTGCCTATTTAAATCTACTTTTCTGTGGTATAAGGTGGGTTAGAATTGTAGATTATCCGCTACACCACCATTCGCTTTGCAATCTGTACTAAAAAACGGATGTTCATCATTTTGCACCTAAGTTAGCCGACGTTTGTCGCAATACTGCCAAGTTTTTGTTCAGAGGTAATTCAAAAGGGATACTTATATTGATGGTGGCGCGTTGCCACATGATTGCGTTTCTTTACATGGTACACATATGCTGCATTGGACTTTCTCCACGCGGCGGTGCCACCGTCATTGCGAAAAATGTTAAACTTACCTAGCGTTTACACATGCCACTAGGAGTTCGAAAAACTCAATACACTCACACATTTTCACTAATACATTTACATTTTTCGCAATGGCAGCTCCAGTGGCAGCTAAAATTGCATGCGAGTGAAAATTTGGCATTTGCATGCCACTAAATGTTAAAACGATAGACAAAGTTACCCTGTTCAATATTAAATGTAAATTTGCTGGATTGCGGTTAAATTGTAATTAAAGTTCTACCTTTTTAAATGCATTGCTATGATTTATTTCTTAAATTGCGCATAAAAAAAATTCAAGTTTGTTAATTAAAGAGCTATAATATTAGTAATAATAATAAAATATTACTATTAATAATAAATGTAAATCGTTTCCCCAAAAATATGCCTATATGGTGAACTCGGTAACTCTATTTAAAAAAGAAAACAAAAAGTTAAAATGGAATAAAAATTGAGCCAACAGATTATTCAACAAATTATTTAAATCTTTGACATTGTCCTCCCAAATTGTTCTTTCTCATTTCCTGGTAAAATTTTTTTTCATTTAAAAAGTAAAAAAATGTTCTGAAGTTTACGCTTCGACGACATTTTAAAAATGAACTTACACTTGCATGTGTAAACACAAAAACGAATGGCATGAGATTCGACTTTTTCGAAGAATTTTTCGTAGACAATACGTACACAACAATTGCATGCCACTACTTGCATTTGTAAATCCAGCGTTACTCTCATCCAAAAGCTAATAGGTTTGCTTACAAATGTAGTAGCACAAAGTAACACAGAGGCGTCACTAGTATAGTGGTCTCTTTCTCTATATGTCTCTTTCTTAAATGAATGACCGCTCTTATATTCCCTTTTGTTATATTTTCTTCTTTATTTTGAATAATTTTTCTGGCGCATTCATGAAAAAGGTAAAAATAAGGGTTGAAAATTTATATTTATTAAAATTTAAATTAATTTACTTTCTTTTATTTACAGGAAGAAGCAAGGACACAATTTAGAGGATAACTTATGCTGTAAGTTTTAAAAGTTCATTTCTATTATATAAAAACACACATTTATTTCCTTTGTATATTGACTAATAGTTTTTTTCATTTTTGCAGAGCCAAAATGCATTCAACTAAAAATGTGTAAGTATGGATTTACATAGATAACAGAAAACAAATTTGTTCAAAAATTTCTTTTATATTTTCAGGAAAAGATGTATTAAAGGATGTCCTCCAGGCGAACAACTTCACATCTTCCCAAGGGATCCAGAGCGGTAAGTCTTGTGAACTTTTATATTATTTCAAGTGTTAAAAATTTTTCCGTACTGATTATAATTTCGCTCCTTACGTTGCTTTACGGAAGCATTGCCTACAGACGTATAAATGTAAAACGGGTTTCAGGACTTGTAGGCTTGCTTAATGTTTGTGGAACTGCCATGTCCATGTAATTAATTTTATAAAATCTTGTGTTTTGCACTTTTTATTATTTTTAAGGTGTATTTATAAATAGACAAACTTCTTCAATAGATTTTTCTCTCATTTAAACTTATATTCATTTACATTTGTTTCATTAGCTGCTACGGATTTATTTGTTGATGTTGAACTTGTTGTTAATGGCGGCTTGTTGGGCTCCCTGCTGAGTATGTCGTAGAAATAAAATAAATATTTCTAAACGAGCTAAAGGCCTCTAAATTTTCCTTTTTTGTAATTTAAGTTTTGGAAAAATAATAAAGAAAACGCTTTAAAATGTTTAAATATATATAGATGTTTATTATAATTTACTGCTTGATATTAGGTACTGTACATAATTAAGAGGTTGAAAACTAGAATTTATATTTCAAAAGATGTTATGAATGAATTTATTTCAAATTTAAACATTTAAATAACTTTAACAAAGGTAAACACAAATTAGGTTACGTGTAAAAGTTTTGCCTTCTTTATCTACTAGTATTGCTTGTGATTTAAGCTACTTGTTTAAATATATAAAAGAAAAAAGTTATTATTGTAACATTTTTATGTATATGTACAATAAAATTATTTTTCACTTAATTTTAGACTCAGTTTTGAAATTGGTAATATCGAGAATATTAACAGCATTGTCATCAGAAACTTGTTTTATTTCAAATTCTTTTTTAATTTTAGGTCTCGGAATACAAGACGCTACTGTAGCTACTATTGTTTTAACATACTCAACACCGCTATTGTTATCCTACTCTTCGGTAGATGAACATGAACTTTCTTCTTCTTTTATAACAATTTTATGTACTTCATCTTCATTGTGTCCACAAGAGTTTGCGTCCATCTTTTGCGTTCTATTAGATTTAGATTTGTTATTGAATGTAATCAGTACGTTTAGGATTCGTTTTACCTGTTCATCATTTGTTACCAATTGTTTCCTGTGTATGTATTTGTAATTGCATTGCCTTAATCTACGTGGTCATTTCATGTTCCATTTGTTTAATTTTTAGTTTTCTTTTTTAATTTCCAGTAGTTGATTAGCAACGGCTATCTCCTTTTCTTTTAGTTCCAATTGTTTGTTACTAATTTCAACCAACTTATCAAGTCTGTTGAGCATTTCCTGCTGATAGCGTTCCACGGAAGTTACATTTTATTTTCTTTTCTTCTGATTTTTGGCAACGGTTTATATTTTTTGTCGGTTTTAGTTGGCTCTGATTTGTCCTCCTCGCCATTTGTCTCAGTTTCCATGAACGAGGAGAAGTTGCACTGTACTTGATCTTCACTTTTGGAAATTAAGCAGGGAGATACACATAAAACGTCATTATTTGGTGAAACATCAAATTCATTAGTGGGTGTGCAATACTTTTCCGGTCCAAAGCATTGAACTGTTCTTAGACCCTCAACAGCGACATTAATATTTGTTCTTCTACTTCTCACTTTCTCCTCATAGGGCCCCCACCTGTTTGTTTCTTTGAAGAATTATTAAAAGAGAGCTTCTTCCTCACGTTTTGCTTTTGATCGGCATACACCGTTATAAAAAAAAAATATTAAAAAACCTATTATAAAATGTTTTTATATTCGGTTACCTTGCGCCACCATTTGGAATCTTTTATTGGTGTATTAGTTTGGTTGTATGTTGATCCCAAAGTTGGTTTGCTTTTGCTTTTCCCTGGGAACTGTTTGGCAAAATATTTTTTGCCAAATCACTGTGCTGCAACATAAAATCAGCTAGGATTTCTTTTTGTGAATACTTTATTTTAGACCTGAATTAATTAAAATACAAAAATTTATTTAATTTACTTTTTTGTTTAAAATTTATTTTAACTTACATTTAATTTGCACTTTAACGATAAACGTTAACTCGATTGCCTTTTTGATTGCGAGTAAAAACACACACGGTTGCATTCGAATGATCTCTCACTATCGAATAACGTCATTAGAAATTTCGATACATTTTGTTAGATATCGAATGAGAGAATCCCAAACTTGTTATACATATATTAAAGAGACGTAATTTTTTAATATGCCGGTATACTTCCGATTTATGTCTAATCAAATAAATATCACAATACCGACTGTAGTCATCTATAAAGGTATGAATATATCGGTTACCACTTGGTGCACAAGTCTCAATGGGCCCGCATAGGTCTGAGTGAATTAATTCAAATGTTTCTTTAGCACTGTCTTTTTTGGAAATGGTATTCTGGACGATTTCCCTAGCGGACAAATTTCACAATAGTCATCTTCATCACATGACTTTATATTAATGCATTTCGTTAGTTGTTTGGACATCATAATTTTAATGCCATCGGTACTTCTATGACCGAAAATTCTATGCCAATAATGGATACAACTGTTTCCGCATCCACTAAAAAGTTTTAAACATTTTTCAGTTTTGCATATATATAAATCCGATTCTGTTTTTGCAAAAAATACAACTTTTTTATTCTTTGATACCACACATTTATCGTTTCAGAAATCTACACGGCATCCCCTTTCAGTTAATCGTTTTGCAGATAAAATATTTGCATTTACAGTTGGTGCATCTTTTGAAATTACGTTGGTGAACTCATTTTTACTTCTTTTGAGATTGATCCTAATTGTTCCTTCACCACTTGATACTAAAGTCTCAATGTTTGCAAGTTTTCTTTGTGTTTGCATTTAAGTTTACGAATAAATTTTTATCGTTGCAAATGTGTCACGAAGCACCGGAGTCAACTATACATTTATTAAAAACCATCTGTTGTAACAAAACAAGAATTACTATTTGTTGCCACTAAACATACATTACCATTTGTTATAGAGTGAACGTTCTGTTGTTTCTTTTTCCATTCGTTATAACGCGTAAAATTTTTTCTTAAAATGCCCTTTCTTGTGGCAGAAATAACATTCAATTGGCTTGTCTTTTTTATTCGTGATTATCATTGCTTTTTGTGTATTAACTTTGTCACCTTCTCATCTCAAGTATTCCTCTACCAATTTTGATTCTACATACACAAAGTTAAATCTGCTTCAGTGCGAGACTCCAGTGCAGTGATCAAATTATTGTAGCTGTTTGGTAGGTTGCTCAAAAGCATTGCTATGTTCCATTTTTCTTCAAAAGCACTTTTTCCTAAATTTCTTAGCTTTAAAAAAAGATCTCGCATCAGACCAATATGTACCTTTAAGTCGTCGTTTTCATCTAGTTTCATACTACAAATTTGTCTCATCACGCTTACTCTGTTAGTTAATGTTTTCCTTCAGCTAGCAGGTACATAGCTACCGTTTGTCGTAGAGGAGTACACTGGCAGAAGTTCAGACTTATACCTCCTCGTGGTGGCGGCTGGTAACAGGTTCCTAGGTAGGTCATGTCTCTGCCAGGAGTCTGGCTAAATAAGTCGAGCGGAGAGAAGTTAACAGTCTCTTATAAAAAATCCCTAATCCACGGTGAAACAGCATAGAGGCCAAGAGGGTGCTTGGTCTCTAGTATGCGAACTCTGGATACCTGTCGACCTCCAGTTTAAATCAGACTTACCCATGCATAAAGAGCTCTGTGTGGGTGGACACTTTTTCTCCTTTACTCGTGGGACAAAATTAAGAGACAAAATATAAATAATAAAAAACCCAAAACGGACCGAGAGAATCTGGAAGGGATGGGTCAGGAAGCTTCGAGA
Source organism: Phania funesta (assembly GCA_963932375.1). Classification (NCBI taxonomy): domain Eukaryota; kingdom Metazoa; phylum Arthropoda; class Insecta; order Diptera; family Tachinidae; genus Phania; species Phania funesta. Next base: position 47,346,171 of record OZ010654.1, read on the forward strand.
GAGGTGGAGAAATTATTCCCTAAAGGAACCACGGTTGTAATAGGCCATAGGAGAAACCCGGATATGGACAAATGCGCCTCGCATGGTGGACGGGTTAATCTGTAAAGGTACTTCTAAGGCGTTGTACCGTGAGATTCCTATAGGGACGGGCAAGGAAGGTTCGGAAGAGGCGGAGAGGTTAATCTCTGTGGGAACTCCGGTATTTGGCCAATGGAGGAATTCTAAGGGGATGGACAAGAACACCTCGCGAGGCGTGGACGAGTTAGTCGCCAAAAATACTCCTGAGGCCATGGAGGTGAATGTGAAAGAACTGGACCCACCTACCCAAGTTGGGTTAGGTAAGTCTGTTTCGGAAGCAGAAACCTCAAACCTGCCCAGCAACGCTGAGTCGGAGTCTTTGCAGCTCAAAACAAAAATTGAGAGGCGAAGGCAGAAGAGGAGACGTAAAAGGGAGAAAAAGGCTATTGAGAAGATGACAAATCGGATTGATAGCCTTTTAAGTGAGGAGACGACTCCAGAGGTTGAAAGACCTTTAAAGAGGTTTAAGAGTGGCAATCCTAAAGTTTCGGAAAAGGTCTGTAAACAGAAGGAGAAGAATCCTCAAAAAAAGCACATTAGACAACCCCCAAAAGTTGTCGAAATGCATGTGGCTAAAAAGGGCACTAACCAGAAGCCGAACAGTAGTGGTAGTACAAATGTTAGGCCGAAGGTTGGTGCAAAAGTGAGACCATCTTTTGCACAAGTTGCAAATTAAGATCTCACTTTAGGTGTACCTGACATATCTATGAAGGGTCCTCTGGAGAACACACATCTGAATGCCTTCAAGGCATCACTGCTGTGTGCTCTGGATAACCTTTGTGATAATGCTGGTGACATAGGTTTCGTAGGTAATGCTAAACTTGTTGATGGGTTTATTGTACTCACGTGCAAAAACCAATCGACGAAGAGCTGGGTGATCGAACTAGCGAAATCCCTGACGAATCTTTGGGAAGGGGTTAAACTAAGAGTCGATACCCTGCAGGCGGTGTGAAACGAAGTCAGGATGATCGTCGTTGCTCATGGTTATACCGAGGGTAAAGACATTATCCTGAAAAGGCTGCAGAAGCAAAACGGATGCGTGAAGGACACTTCTAAATGGAGGGTTACTCGCGCAGAAAAATTTGCTAATGCAGAAAATGAGGGCGTAGTGCTTACGATATGGTGTCCGAAGGAGGATGCGGAGGCCATCAGGAAAGTAGGGGGGAAACTCAACTGCGGACTTGACCAGGCTGAAGTAAAATTCAAGAGGAATGAACAGTGAGCACGACGTCCTCCCTGGTGCGGGGGTAGGTAACTCTGAAAAGAGAGGTCTATCAGGGAAGGTAGTGGGCTCATACCAGGAAAAATAAGTATATGCCAGCTCAATCTTCATCACAGCAAAGCAGCATCAGCAATGTTGGTGCGATGTTTTGAAGAGGATAAGCTGGATATAGCCTTTCTACAGGAGCCCTGGATTGTCCAAGGCAATATCAGGGGCCTGTCTCAACAGACCGCCAATCTGTACCACTCACAGACTGATGGTAAATTAAGGTCATGCATCGTGGTGCGACAGTACCTATGACACATCTCTGCTCGCCGGATCTTACGGTAGTAATGATTGGCAGTGGTTCGGGATCATTTCTTATTGTGTCGGCTTACCTTCCCTATGAGACGACAGGTACACATCCGTCACTGGAGGTTGAGAACCTGGTGAATTTCTGCAGACAAAGAGGTATGGCGCTGATCATGGGCTGTGATGCCAACTCGCATAATACGGTTTGGGGCAGCACAGATGATAACTACAGAGGACAACAATTGTTGGAATTTGTGAATTTGTAGAAAGACATGATTTGCTGGTACTTAACAGAGGGCCAGAACCCACCTTCGTGGATTCACGAAGGGCAGAGGTGATCGATATCATTCTCTACTCAGTCAATATGCTAGACAGGGTTAAGGACTGGAAGGTCGTCGACAGAGTAACCATGTCTGACCACAGGGCTATCCAATTCGATATCCTGTATGGCAGCAGACGGAGGAAAGTCCGCAAACGTAAAAGAATACAGATCATACCAGTTATGTCGGTACATATATGAGGTGCTCTATACAGAGCACATCGTAACACGGGCGAAATCGAGCGAGCGGTGGAACAATTGAACTCCACAGTTAAGCTAGCTTTCGAGCATGCTTGTCCCTTGACAGTAGTGGATGAAAAAGATTCGACACCTTGGTGGAACGGAGAAATGGAATCCAGGAAAAATAAAACAAGAAAGGCCTTTAACCGATACATGGGAGAGAGACTCGATCTCACGGAATGCGTATAAGGAGATGAAGAGAACAATAAGTCTTCGGAAACGAAGTACTTGGAGGGAATTCTGCTCTAATATGAGGGATACATCTGAAGTATGTAGAATACAGAAGATAATATCTAAAGATCCTGTCTCTAGGATGGGAGTTATTCGTAAGAGCGATGGTCACATGACTGAGACAGTGGAGGAGACATTGCAATCGCTTATGGAGGTTCATTTTCATGGAAGCTTTAGTTTGAGTGACTCATGGACTCCTTTAAATAGGGGGGCTACTGAGAGAAGAGGAGCTGAGGCTGAAAAGATAATATCTACGAATGGTGTTAGAAGTCCAATACTATTTTTTGCACCATTCAAAGCAGCTGGAATGTATGAATGTACAGTGGGGAGTAGATACCCTGATTGATAGGATTAGGGAAATATTCGTAGCCCGTCTAGCGACGGGACATATCCCGGTGGTTTGGAGGGAAACTAAAGTTGATTTTCTTCCCAAACCGGGTAAGAGGGACTATACTGACGCTAAGTCCTTCAGACCAGTCAGCCTAGCATCTTTTCTATTGAAGACAATGGAGAGGGCGGTGGCTGACTTTATGGAGAACCATACGCTGATGGATAGGCCTTTGAGTAGATTTCAGCATGCTTACGGAGCAGGTGGATCTACTGACACCGCTCTGCACGAGCTCGTCAGAGTAGCGGAAAGAGAAATTTTCAATGGCGGAGCTGCTCTGTCCGTTTTTATGGACATTGAGAAATGTTTTTACTGCACATATCATTGACCCCATTATTATAAAATGGATAAACGCTATGCTTCGGACCTGGGGCTATAAATCTCAAGATTCAAGGTAGGGTAGTTAGGGCGTGCCCACAGGGGGTGTATTGTCACCTTTTTTGTGGGACATCACCATAGATGGCCTTCTTTGGAGATTGGACTCAATAGGCGTCCATAGGATTGCGTATGCAGACGATCTGGCACTAATGGTACAGATATAATCAGATATGGCAACTTTGACGTTTGTTAAAGCGGTTTATCATGTGTAGGTTAACCCCTTTTTAAGAGAAAGTTAATAAAGCATGGCATCCTCAAACGCAAGAAAAAGACAACCACTATACATTTCCTAAACCAACATATGATATCAAAGTATAAACAAAAAAATTGTAATATTAAAATTCAGAAAAATTTTTATTTATGTTAAAAAACTTAAAGTTTTAAAACACAAGAATTTTTACATTGCAAATGCAATATTACTGTTCCAAAAAGGGTAAGTATTAGCTGTAATGTAAAATTAAACATAATTAAGTTATTATTATATAGTTTTTGTTCTCTGGCAAATCTAAGGAAACTGGGCGAACATTGGACATTAAAAAGGAGTTGAAATGAAAGGATTTGCTTGGTAAGTGGTTTTTATGGCATTTGCTCCTGAACCAATTGTAAGTATAGTGAAAAACCTGAACTTATAAATAAAAAAACAAATATTAAAAGACATGTACAAAATTGTGTTTCTTTACAGGCAATATGTGGTAACAAAGAGCCCAGAGCAATAATGGACAACGGCATACCTGTGAAAATGAATGTAAAAGCTGCGGTAGCTAATGGAGCAACTGTGAGTATAGTGAAAAACCTGAAAATATAAATAAAAAAAACAATTATTAAAAGATATGTAAGAAATTGTGTTTCTTTACAGGCAATGATGGTTACATTTTAGTCAAAATTTTTTATTTTAAACAGAACGCGTTTCACCCAGAGTACTAGCTGTAATGAAAAATAAAACATAATTAAGTTATTATTGTATAGTTTTTGTTCTCTTGCAAATCGAAGAAAACTTGGCGAACATTGGACATCAAAAAATGAATGGATTTGCTTGGTAAATGATTTTTATGGCACTTGCTACTGGACCAACAGTAAGTATAGTGAAAAACCTGAAAATAAAAATTAAAAAGCAATTATTAAAAGATATGTAAACATTTATGTTGTTTTACAGACAATGTGTGGTAACAAAGTGCCCTAAAATAAAATATTATAAGTGACTAATGGATAAAACAACTAAAATCTAATAAAAAATCATTTTATTGTCTTGCTTAAAAAGGAGTAATATAATTAAAAAATATTAGGTAAAAAAATAACTTATTTCCACCACTTTTGAGAGCAACCGAATAGTATTTCCAATACGATTTCAAGCAATACACACCATGCACAACCCGGTTTCTTAAATTTCGAATTACCTTATTTCCGGTACTACTTGGAGAAATGCAATAATATATTCTGCTTCTTTAAATCTTAAACAGCACTTCACATCTTTCAGAGCTTGGTTTCTTCAATTTCTTATTACCGGCTTCTTCTCGACATTATTATGGTAGCTATAAACCGCAGCCACTAACCACTATGAATACATTTCACATCACCTTTTTATTGTTTACAAATGTACATTCAGTCACCAATTAATATTTAATCTTTTATGTTTAAATTGGCACTTGCTCTTTTTTTTATATTATTCACTTTATAAAACACTCTTTATTTTCATTATTTGGCATTGGCCCCACTTTAATCTTTTGTTTTTAAATTTGGCACTTGCACTTTTTCCAATATATTATTCACTTTTATTTTTAGCACTTTTTATTTACATGAGTATATTAATTTTCCAGCAGTATCACTTTCATCCATTTTATGGCATCAGCAATATAAGTATGTACACGAATTAACTGCCACTGGTGAAGATGCCGCTGGAAACGCAACAAGCACAAAATACCGCGACAAAAATTTATTGGATAAATACCAATTAACTTCACTATTTATAAAAATTCCAATTAGTTATGATGGAGCTGAAGCCGGAAACTTATTTAGTTTTGTTTGACGAACAAAAAACATTTTGGCCAGAATATATTCCATCCAAAATAATATTTTTTTTAGTTTCCGGCTTCGAAATAACCAAAAGTAGTAACATGTGATGAACTTACCTTCTCGGATCTTTCGAGAACCGATGAATCCTCTTAATTTCCGGGCATCCCATAACACATTTTCGACACCTGAAATTGAAAAATGTTTTGTTTAAACTAATTAAAATTTTATCAAAACATAATTATACTTACATGTTTCCGCTGTTGCTGTCCACTAGCTGTTGTACAATGAAGCTGCTAAACTACTTTGTGCTGCTAAATGGGAAGAATTGGCGCAAAATAATGAAAAATTCAACAATATTTCCAGTTTTGCGCCAATTTTGTTAAAGAATTTTTCAGTACAAAATGTAAACAAACAAAATTTCGGAGAATAGAGAAAGCAATAGATTTAGTATATATTACTGTCCTTTAATAATGAAGGGGTTAACTGAGCGATGACATTTGACATTTTTTAACACTTTTTTCCATCGCTAGGTGGCCGTGTACTATCTGGTTATAATCTGTGCTAATGGTTGGTGGTAAGTTCATCGGGGCCATTCAAGGTTGCATGAGACAGGCTCTCATGGTGACTGAGACACGGTGCAGTGACCAGGGTCTAACCATAAATGCCAGTAAATCCGACGCTATGCTTTTCACTCGTAAGAGGATGGGTGTAGAGGCTGAAGCCTTAATGCTTTTCGGATCGGAAGTAAATGTGTCCAGGAAGGTGAACTGTCTGGGGGCGTTACTCTGGATAAGGAACTTACCTGTAATGAACACATTATAACTTACGCATCCGTGGTGTGGTGGCCGAAGGCCTCTCAGGGCACAATTAAGCGTAAGTTGGATGGGATTCAGAGGGTTGCCTGCAGGGGTATAAGTGGTGCAATGCGCGCGGCGCCAACACAGGCAATCGAGGCAAGGTTGGGATTGCTGCCATTGGATTCATAAGGTCAACGGCCGCATTGTCAGCTTTGCGAATGAGGAGCGATGCGGTCTGGCATAGCTTTGGGCCGAACATCGGGCATAAGAGTATCCTGGACCTCGTTGGGAAAGAGGTTAGAGTTGCTCAGATGCCGATGGAACGCATAAGTAGAAGAAAGGTAGTCGAGAGGCTGCATCGGACACTCATTGCGGAAGGCATTATACACAATGAGCATCAATGACATCAGCATTTTTACTAGTGGTTCTCTTATGAGTGGCAGGGCAGGAGCAGGTGTATTCTCAGTTAAGCTTAACTGGTCCTGTAGTCTGTGTCTGGGGAGGTACGTGTCAGTTTACCAGGCAGTACTGCTTGGGTTGCTGCATGCGTTGGATCACTTGCTTGAAAGCCGAGTGTATGGGAAAAGGGTTCTCATTGCACTTGACAATCAGTCAGTTATAAAACGCGTTAGGCAAGTGAACATGTATTCCAAACTGGTGCTGGAATGTGTTCTGAAACTAAACAGAATGTTGAATGAGGTAACGTTGATGTGGGTTAAGGGACACATAGGCACAGCTGGGAATGAAGCAGCAGACGAACGAGCAAAAAGGGGATCTGATGTGGATTTCTGTAGACGAGAACCAAGGGTTGCCCTGGGGAATGGCATAGTGCGAGCTAAAGTTCTTCAATGGGTAAACACATTACACCTGAATAGGTGGAGGGAGAATATCATATGTAGACAGGCTCTAATGGTGCTCAAAGAGCCCCTCGCCAGGAAGGCCAGCAAGGTGTTCGGATATAATAGGGCTACTTTAAGCTGGATCACTGCGTTAGTGCCAGGACATGGAAACTTCAAGTACCATCTGGCTAAGATGAAAGTAGTAGAAGATGATACTTGCAGACTATCCCTGGAAGAGGCTGAGACGGTAGCGGACATTGTGTGTGAATGTCCAGCACTGGCTAGCATAAGGCTGTTAGATTAGAATGCCAAGGGGGAACTAAGCCTTAGACAAATGCTAGCAATTACAAAAGACTCCGTGATGAGGAAGAGTGTCGACAGTTACCAGTCGACAGTCTGAAATCACTTTAGTCAAGAGTAAAGGCTAGGGCTAGCACGAGACTCAATTGAAAGTAAGGTGGTTGTGATTACGGATCGGTTCCCTGAAATAAATTTGAGGAGCGAAATGGGGGTCGAAAAGGGACCCAGAAAGTAAGTGGTCTGCTTCGATATCCCCCCATACATTAATAATAATAATGTTTTCCTTTCGTAATAACTCTGTAGGCTTTGCCACATTTCAGCTGCGGTATTACACTGCCTAATAAGATGTAGTTGATCGCCTTCCACAGATAATGATATTGTAGCTCTAGCGATGTTATCACTTTTTATCCAGGCATCTGGTTTTTCCGTTGTTAAAATATTCCAAACGCCCTCTTTAATCAGGAGCATCTCAACCTTGAATTTCCATGTGAAATAATTTTCATTGTTCAACTTGGTAACTGCAGCCGCATTCTGTAATTCTCGCAGATAATTTTCTATCTCGATCGCTAAAATGCTAAAAATAAATTTGGGCGAATATTTTAGCGAAGTCGCTAAATTTATGTTCTGTAACTCTAATCTCTTAGCTAAAATTTACTATTTTCACCGTAGCTAATTTGCTAAAATAAGTCTATTCTTTTCCTTCTATTTGCAATAATGCTGTTAGAAAGAGACAAACTTATGACGCTCGTTTTTGACATTTGATATTAGTGTTACCTTACTTTATATTTTGTTTTCCATATAAATGTTAAGCATTTCGCACCAAAAACTTTTAAAAATATGTTGTAAAACGTAAAATTTTTAAAATAATTTTGAATATACTAATCAATTTTTTTTTATTTTGTAATATATTTGTTCGGATAATAATATAGTTCATGATTTACCTATATTATTTTTTCAAGAAATCGCCAATGTTGATATTGTATAAAAAGCTTCAAAACTTGGCAACACTATAAATGATTTGTTTATTTTCTGTAAAATAAGTTGTGTTTTTGGAAATATTTTAGTGGGCATATTTTTATTGTGTTTTTTAAATAAATAATCATAATATTTAAGGAAAAAATTTATTAAACAATATGAGTGGCTTTTACCGGCGAAGTATAATATTTCGAATAGTTAGACGAAACGAGCGCTATCAACTTATTGTACGAAGAAAGACTTTGCGCAGATGCATGGCTCCATTCGGTATTCTAAATGCGCAATTCCGGCAATTGTTTAGATTGCCGAAGAAGATTTGCCGTAGATTTATTGTTGAAGTGTCCTCATACATATATAGAGCCTAAATCGCGAAATACGCGATCATGTAAAACGTTGCGTATTTTAGTTGCGCTGCGGTTCTTTGCACAGGGTAAGTTAAGAACTGTAAAATGAAAAACAATTAACTCAAGAGATTTTATATTGAATGTGTCCCAACCCACAGTTAGCCGCTGCGTCAGAGAAGTTTCTTTCATTTTGGATCGACATCTACTGGCAAAGTATATACGCTTTCACAGAAACAGAATGCCAAAGAATTAAGCAGCAGTAAGTATATTAATTTAAATTTATATATGAATTCTAATAGGAGTGGCAGAGGACGAGATAAACGATGATACATATGAAACTAATCATGATGTTGAAAATATTGATATTGAAGATGGAGCTGGCATTCAAATAAGGGTTGACCGACGAAAATGGTTTCCAAGCAAGAAATTTGCTGGTTCAACAATATTTTTTCTAATTTAAAAAAAAAATATTTTATATTTCTCTTACTGAGCTGAAAGCCTGTGTAGTTAATTAATTTATAATTAAAAGTATAAATATATTACAGAAAAGTAGAATTAAAACTTTTATAAAATAAAAATTTTATAAACGTAAAATTTTCTTATTATTTTTCGAAACGCTAAGACCATTGAACACAAAAAGCATAAAGGTAAAACAAAACGCTTTTATAACTTTATTTAAATTACGAAATATTTACATTGCACTTACTTTTTAGCAGCTCAAAATATTTATTGCTAAAAATTAAGCATTTAGGAGACAGCTGTTTAGTTAGAGAATACAAAATAGGAGAATTTTAGCTTCTGACAACAAACGCTAAAAATACGGCGAATTTAATTTATAAGAGATAGCTAAATTTAGCAATGCTCGTTATAGAACTGCATTTGTAGCTAAAAATCTCTAAATTGATTTTAGTTATTTTTAGCGATGGAGATTAATCTTAAGCGGCTTGCAGAATACGGCTGCTAATGTTCTTAATTCTGTCGTCATTTTCCTTAAAATTTTATTAAATTACAATACAAAATACTTTACTTAGGGTGACTGGGCCCATAACCTATAAAAAAACACTGTGATGTTTAATTAAATTGTAATTGTAATTTTATTTAATAAAATAATGACGTATATAATAAGTTGAAAAACCGGAAGAGAAAAATTATTTATAAAAAAGGAGATAAAAGTGACAGTACAAAGAAAATGTCAAAAAAGAACATATGATTGCAAATTAATAAAACAAGTTGGAATGTAAACACCTTTAGCTATAGGTATCTACATACAATTTTCTTTCAATATTAATTGTCGATTTTAAAAGAAATAACCGAAATTTCCTAGGATTATTCACCGTATCACTAATATTTGGAAGAGTGGAACTATTTACATTACATTACACTTTTCTAAGTGATACGCAAACGCATTTGCCTTTTCATTGGTTCTTTTAGCCCAAGTGTATTCTTTAAGGCTTAGTGGGGATTCGTAAGTAGTAGGACATTGGAAATGCTTTACAGCTTTCCACACGCTATAATCAGTATTTTTCATTGGATCCAAGTTTTTCAAAAAGCTGTCGATAAAGAATTCGAGTTTCTGTCTTAATTTATTGCGTAAGATTTTTTGGCATAAGTTCATTTGAATTTTTTTTTTTGTGTGAAGAACGACTATTTTGCCTTCTTAGCTTTCTCTTGTCAATGACGAGCATCTGTATATCTGCTGTTGACTGATACGACTTTAGTTTAGCTTTGTTGACGTTGCAGCTCTGGCTGCAAAAGGATCTACAGCTGCTTGAATATCAATTGGATTTCTCAGTGGGATGTTCAAAGATGAGTGAAAGCTCACATACATTTTAAATTTTAACCAATTCGTGTTTTTATTTGGATAGAAAACGACTATATTCGTCAACATTTATAAATGCCGCGTCGTCTGCAAACCTCGACGCCACACAGCTTTCCATACGTTGTAATCCGTGTTTATCGTTGGATCCCAATAGGTAAATATACAGATGAGACTGTAATTATAAAATCAGTAATATTTATAGTAGTAGCTTGTAAAAAGTATCCGCTGAGTTCTGGCATTGGAAGGTGCCTTACGTTTTTGCGCACTATGGCGGCAGCGTCATCACATTCCATACCGCTCGGGTGTTTGGTATTATACGTAAAATGCCCATTAATTCTAAAGCAATTTTTCGAAGTGAAGTGTGCTTCAGAGACTAAAATATATACATATTATCTGTGTTAGCAAAAAAATTTTCTACTTCATGTTTATGTTGGGTGAGCCCATTAGCGTTTTAGAAGCATATTTTCAGTTGGTTAATTTTTTGCTAAGCAAAATTTGCAAAGCATGTTTTGGGTGCGCACCGTGTCGAAATTAACTCAACGAATTTCAGATCCGTATCATGAACAGTTCCACATGTTGACAATCATAAGCTCAAAGACTAGCGACCAACCCAGTGTACCGTAGACGAAGCAAAAATATCGATAAAAATGTTCACCACATAAGAGAGGTTGTTCGAGCAAAAGAAATTGTTTGCAGTATTGTCCAATAAATGTTATAATAGCGAGTATATTAACTAAGAACTTAATCAGGATAAAGCATAACAATTGCGTAGATCTAGTGAACATTTCTTTAGTATATTGTAAAGATACATCTATATTGTAGGAGCGTGTTCAAGTTAAATGGCAACCCAATCAATCTGAATGTTTCTATTAGAGGTCTGCGCAATTCAATTTGTATACGTGAAGTACACGAGAAGCGGCAAGGCATGAACACTTACTCGAAGTATCAGAGCAAAATAAAGTACTCAATTTTGAGAACATCAAAATTAACGGAACATTACGTTTACATCTTCTTCTTTTTTTCGGTACCGCGTACGAAGTGCATGTTGTTCATATGTACTCGGCTGTGGTAGGAACATGATACGAGCTCAAAACTTCACATGTACTGAATGTACTCAAGTACTCCAGAAGAAAATGTTGAACGTTCAGATCGACAAAGAGTATTCAATATGATGTGTATATAACAATACAAACTAGTTTCACATTATTTGTTTTACTATTCTTTCGTAGTATGTATGTAAGTAATTAAATTTAATTTTTTTTGTGACTATTGGATTTTGGTGTCATTTTTAAAACAAGAAAATTATATTCTTTTATAAATTTCTTATTACTGATTTCTTACTTTAAAAATATTTCTATTAGTTATAAGTACCTTATTTAAGTCTTTTATTTTAACGTGAAATTGAATTTTATTTTTCATAATAAAAACATTTATCATAATTATTTCGTATATTGTAATGGACTTTATCTGTTTCAAGATGTTTTATACAGTTTTAATTGTCTTTGTTAAATAAAATAAATAAAAAGTTCAAAATCTATTTTATGTACATATGTACAGTGGATTCTCTCTTGGACGGAGACCGACGGGACCATGAAAATGTGTCCGTGTCAAGAGAAAACTGCAAATATAAATCAGTAAATTCAAAATATGAATTTAAACTTTTATTTAAAAATCCGTTTATTAAAAAAAAAATAAAAATACAAAAAATTCAACTGAGTTTAAATAAACAAAAATCATTAATTTACATATACTATACATATGAAATAAAAATTACAAATTACTATGTATGTATATATATTATGTTAACAAGAATTCATCCATTTTTGTTTGACGTGTTTTAGTCCTGGCAGTTTGACCATAAATGCTGCTACATCATCAGGATTCACAGAAGCAGCTTCACCACATATTGCTTTAAATGTAATATTATGTCGAATTTTGAATTTATTAAGCCAACCTGATGAAGCATTGAAGGTTTTGTTACCCAAAGATTCGGCTATTTCTTTAGCTTTACTACGGATTAATGTACCTAAAACGAAAGATTTAAATTATAAATGTCAATTAGCCTATTTAATAAATTAGTGAAAAAATGACGCAACCTGCTGTGAGTCCTTTGTAAATTGCACTTCCTGACTTACTTACCAGTTAATGGAATTCCTTTATTGCGTGCTGCAATGAACCACTCGTAGCACAACTGATCACTTGTTGATCCTTCAGCAATAAAAAGCTTCGCTTTTCATTTAAATTTGCGTTTGAATACCATTTTTTCATTAGAACTTCTCTTTTCTTTCTTATATCAGACGCTTGAGTTTTACCAATAGCAAATCGCTTTGATAAATTCCTTATACTACATTTACACCTACGCAAAATCTGGTACTTATGAGATTTTGAGCGAAATCTAGTTCATTCCTACCAGATTACCCATACAAAACAAAATCTACTTACGAACTAGATTTCGGCAAAATCTCTCAAAATCTTCTCAATACTGAATGATGCAACTATGTATTTTTTGCTAATGTACTGAAATATACAGCGCTGAACAAGAAAGTTTCGACATTTGTAACAAAAAAAAAAAAGCCCGGTAGAAACAAACTATTTGCAGCAACATTAAAAAATAATAAAAGTTTAAAATAAGTGGTTTCAATATGGATGAAACAATAATAAATAAAGTGTAAGTGGGTGCCCCGGTAGACTAGTTGGTAGTGTGCTAGTCTATCAGTTGGGGGTTGTGGGTTCGATTCCCACCTAAGACTCTGGGTGTTTTCACTACAACGAGTGAAGGTCTTTGTTACTATGCTCGGTAATTTAAGTTGCAATATAATTTGTAATTGTATTGTAACATTTAAATAAATAAATAAAATAAAGTGTAAGTAATGTTACATATGTTATTATGTGTATAAAAACAATTGTAGCACGAATTTAATTAAGTTTAGAGCAAATTTTTTATTCTTTCTTCAGTCAGCTGTTTTTGTTATGAAAATGATATCCAATAATACGTCAAAAAGCTGTAGTGTAAACAGCAGAGTTTTTCTTCCAGATTTGAGCTAAAATCTACTAGATTTTGCGTAGGTGTAAATGTAGTATTACACTTAATTTTTCTTTATTATACAATTCAATCACTTCTATTTTTTGTTTAAGTGTTAATATTGACCTTTTTTATCCATTTTTAACCGTCACACACGAACAATTGCTTACGAGGAAATGAACTCAACATTTCCAATACACATATACATAAACATAATTTTACACTTTTTGGGTATTCCTCTTAATAAAACTTTATTATGCCAGATAAAAATAATTTTATATTTGTCATAGTGATGCCACAGTGTACATAAACTCAACGAACGAATTAAAACCGATTTTAGGAATTTATTTGAAATTTATGGCTTGCAGAAATTAGGCAAGAAAACCTAAGTGTCCGGACAAGAGAATCTTTTTTTTTTTTGCTAAATGTGTGTCCGCGTCCGTTCATGAGAACGTCCGTTCCAGGGAGAGCTTCTTCAATGTTGTTCTTATGGCACGTTACCGGGACCAGACCAAAGTGTCCGTCCAAACGAGGTGTCCGCTTTAGGGAGGTGTCCGTTAAGGGAGATTCCACTGTACATTGTTTTCATTTTAGAATGTTAATTGATATTTGTGTGTATGTATGAAATAAATTTGGTTTTACCAGAACTACTCATCTTAAAAAAAATAGTTTTTTGTCTTCATGTAACAGCTAGCGTACAAAAAAAAGATGTTATAAACTGATTTATTTTTAATGGTGGGTTTTTACACCTTTCTTTATATGTAAAACATACACACCCATCCATGTTTAAGAAGTCATATGAAAAATCTAAAACTCCTTTAAAACCGACAGCGAAAGTAAAATCTAATTGCTATCAAAATCATTTTTTTTAGCTAAATATTTGTTATGGATGTACATACAAACGTATGTATTTACATATTTATGGTTATAATTGTCGTCATCTGGTTACTGAACTATTTTCAATTTCGCCATGTACGTAATTACATATGTATGTGTTTAAATGCTACGCATATACTCATTGTTCTGCAAAAAATGAACATCATTTTTGCGGTACTCTTCTTTTCATGTTCACATATTTTTATGTTCCTATTTTTGTATGAACATTTTTTTAGGAACATATTTTTCTAGGGCTAGTTGGTATATGACAAACAACCTTTCAGTTCTCTTCTCTGCTTGTTTTTTGAGAGAAAGAAAAAGTAGGTACTCTATTTGAAAAGGAAAGAACAACAAAAACATACTCGATGCAGACCTCTAGTATGTATCCAGTATGTTTTTGTTGTACATGAGAAGTTCTTTTACTTTTCAAATAGAGTACCTTCTTTTTAGAATTATTTAAAGTGGTACATAAATACAAATCTTAGCTACAACACTATTATTATATCCCCATTCATTTACAACACTCTTCCTGGATGAAGAACCAAACACTTGATCATTTCAATTTCGCATGTACATCAACTATTAGGGATAACATTAACAATACAAAACTTATTTCAAAGAACAATATAATAAATACAGAAAATATTAATGAAGACCCAAGCGAAGTACATCATCTTCTGGGGGGTTACGGCTTTGGTGAGCACACCATCAACCATCATACTGTAAAACATTCTCCTTTTCTTCAATCTTGTGTTGAATAAATTTGGCCTTGATGCTGCGTTCTTGGCGAATAATTGTTGTTTAGAATCACAAAACAAAGGTGTGTTATTTGCACAACCACGGGTTAGTTCACTTTGTTGGATTGCTGCAGTTACTGACATGAATTCGGATTCTGTTGAAGACAACGCTACGGTTATCTGTCTCTTCGTGGCCTGATATGGTGCCAAATTAATATGTAAAAACATACCCAGTTGGGTTCGCGATCATCTACATTACAATCGGCATCACAATATCCTTTTATCTCATCATCAGCGTTTCTTTTGTACCCCATTCCTTTGCTAATTGACCCCTTTAGGTACCCTATTCAAATCAAATTGGCTGGACAAGGGATGACTTAAATATCAAATCAAGAATTATTAAAAAACCCATTATAAAATAATCTTGCGAATTAGTTTTACAAATTTGTATTTATTAACTAAAAGTCTTAATAAAATTTCGTATAAACATTTGCAAATCATATGTTTTATGTTGAATTGCATTAGTTAATTTGGCAAATTCGGCTTATTTTACTTTAATATTATTTTATTGAATATTGTTAGTAAAATAAATTTACAATAGGTATTCAAATCTCTCTAATATATGATTTATTACTTATTATCAATGTAATAACTAATTTATTGTACTAAAATCTTAATGTACTATTTATGATGGGTTGAGAGATCCGTCTCGCCAGGTTCAATGTGTGGGGTTTTTCACTCTCTAGCGCCCATGAAATTGCAATAAATCGCGGGTTGGGATGTACCATTATGTTGGGTTTTTTACGTATTTGCAATAGTATGTCAGGATTGAGTCAGGACCTATTAATCAGTGTAGTTGATAAGTTAAGTTTTATTGTCGTTATTTTCGCTTCAGTATGACGGGAACCAGTTAGGAGTCTATCTAGGTGGTTATCCAAACGTTTAACGTGTGTTTCCTCTGGAATAGTCGTATATGTTAATGTTATTGTCCCAATTTGAGTTCCCAGAAAGAACTCGACCTATTTTAGTTAGTAGCTCATTATGCCGGATCTAATCAAACGCGGAAATGTCATTAAGTAAAGCTGAACAGTACTCCTTATGTTCAAATGTCGTTCTAATAACGGTGACAATTCTATGGATTTGCTTAATATTGCCTTGCTCGAAAGCCAAATTAATGGACCGGGATAATGTGTCTTGCTCAACATTTTGCAATGGCAATTGCGAGAGCCACCTCGCCAAGCTCAATGTGTCAATTTTTTTAAGTCTCTGGTGCCCATGAAATTGCAGTGAATCGCCCTCTAGAGTGTTAAAATGAACCTCTAGTTTGCTTACGTATTTGGAAGAGTATGTTTTTGTTGCTTCCTGGATAATGGGAACTTCTAGGTCTCTGTGTATATTTTCATTTCTTTTTTACCAGGGGGCGCATACGTAAAATCCTAGACTGTCTTCTTTATAACTTCTAAATATTAGATGCGCAAGCAGTACCCCACAGCTGAATACCCTACGTACATATTGGTTATATTCAGAACGCTAAAAATGACACTGAAGATGGCAACTAGCCGAAACCGGTTTGTCTCCAAATCAAAATTGACAAGGGATGACGAAAAATCGTTCCAAACACATGTATTTGTTATTGTTATTGGTGGGCAATTTCGTTTTCTAAGGGAAAAGCTTACGCGTACACATTTCGATGTGCTTACTTTTATTCTCCACTTTTTCAACCAGTCCTCTAGCTCACGAATATGGGACTGAAGTTGTTAAGATGCAACTTTCGGATCATTATTAACACTTATAAATGCAGTCTCATATGGAAACGTTGACGTATTTATATATTTAACGTATTTATATATTTGCGCTTGTTGGCATATCCGCTGTATAGATGAGGTATAATACCGGCCCTAGTATATTACCTTGAAGAACCCCTGCAGAGATTTCCCCTTTTTTTTAGAAAAGTTACTCTATAACCTTACCTTAAACGTTCTGTTTATTCAAAAGCTCTTCAGAAGTTTGTGGGAATTTACAGGAAGAATTCGAGTTATTTTCGTGAGTAGCCCATCATGCCACACTTTATCAAACGCCTGGGAAATGTCAATAAATAAAGCTGAACAGTATTGGTTATTTTCAAGTGCAGTTCTAATGACGGGGACAATTCTATGAACTTACTCAATAGTACCATGACTCACACGAAAACCAAACTGATGATCGGGGATAATGTTTTGTTCATTAAGATAAGTAGTTTAAGCAGAGAAGAATAATTTTTCAAATAACTTTGACATAATTGAGAGTAGGCTAATGGGCCTCTATGATGTAATCTGGCTTGAGTCCTTACCTGGTTTAGGGATCATAACAATTTCCCAAGAGCTTGGGAAGAAGCCAACGCGAAGCATGGCAATAAATATAAATAGTAAAATTTTCACAGCTGAATTAGGTAGGTTTATGATCACCGATCTTGTAGTACGATCAGGTCGGGGTGACCTATATTTTTAATGATTGATTTTAATGAAGACAGCCGAAATTTCAAAGGTCAATTACAGTGCCACTAATATTTGGAATAGTGAAGCTATTTATATCATGAGGTGTAAACCCCTTTCCTAAGTGATTTACGAATGCATTTACCTTTTCAATATAGTTTTAGGCCCAGGTGCGATTCAGGCTGCAATCCGTGTTATTTGTTGGATCCAAATTTTTAAATAACTCTGGGTAGCGGATTTATGTTTCTGCCTCAGTTTATTGCGTAAGATTCTCTAGCAAAAGTTCAGTTGGACCTTTATGTCTGGAAAGCGACTGTTTTGCCATTGCTTTCTAAGCCTTCTTTTTTCCCTGACAATAATCTGAACATCAGCTGATGACTGGTGCGAATTTCTTTTAACTTCAAACTGCTTCAATCACGGTGTTTGTAAAATAATCCACAGCTTCTCGAATATGAGCCGGCTTAGAGGAAAGTTCTGAGATAAGTGAGAGCTCACATACATTTCATATTTTAACCAATTCGTGTTTTTATTTGAGTAAAAATTAATGGTTTCAGGTGGAGTAGAAAATCTGCAGTGTAAACTAATGACTGTGGGTCATTAATTGTTTACGTCTGATGATTTTTACAACAGCAAATCGATAAGGTTTGCAAACTTGTTAAGGTCTCTTGGCCAATAGGTGGGTTTATCTCCAGAAATGACATCAATCTTATTAGCTTGAACTATGTTATACAGCTGCCTTCCTCTAGGACTAAGGAGTCTGGATCCCCAATATGTGTGTTTTACATTGTAGTCTCCAGCAAAAATTGGAGAAAGCATATCCAACTCGACTTCATATGACAACTCGACTTCATCAGCCAATTTACAACCGACATTCGGAACACACCCGGAGTATAAAATGCCCCAACCGACACACTTTCCAGAATTCAGTCTCTCTATCAATCTACTAATTATACGGATATAGCATCATCTCAGAAAAAAATGACGAAGAATTACAACAATTAATGCAAAACTCAGGTACAAAAACAAATTCGCTTGTATTAAAATATTTATCCATTCTAGATTGTAACGAACAAATCGTATGCAACGTATCCACTTCAAAAGTACGTCCTTATATTCCAAAGAAATTTAAATCTCGCATTTTATCAACAATTCACGATTTGTCGCATTCAGGTAGTCGACGAAACTAATGGGCTCTCGCTTTTGTTGGCGTGTTATTAAAAAAGATATCGCAAATTTCGCAACAAACTGTTTGCAGAGCCATCCTCGCATCGACACACCAAATCTACACCGAGCATGTACAAACCACATCGTGAACTTTTTCCCACTTAAACATCAATATTGTTAGCGAATGGCAACTACATTGTTTGACTATTATCGATCGATTCACACGTTGGCCAGAAGCGGTGCCTATCCCCGATAGAGTTGCCGAAACCATTGCTCGAGCATTGGTTACACACTGGATATCAATGTTTGGGGTTCCAGCCCGCAATACATCCTACCAAGGGCGCCAATTTATGTTGACGATTGCTACAATACATTTACGTACAACGCATTATCATCCTCAGTCCAATGGCATCATTAAGAGATAGCATAGAACACAAACAAAACTTTTATGAGCTAGGCATCTTACTAAGTGGCCAATTGATGCAGTTCAAATTTACTTGGAATCGACCGCTTTTTTATCTGTCTGTCAAGTTTCTCCCACAAATGCTCAATCGAATTGAGATCTGTAGTGGGTGTGGTAAGACATGCGTACGTTATACATTAACCACATACGTACGTAATGACCTGAATGCTTCGGGTCATTGTATTGTTGGAATGTAAATGAAGTTGGCAACTTTAACTTTTTGAACGTGTTCTTTTAGGATATTTAAATAAACAGTCTTGTCCATAATGTCTTTTATAACAAACAAGTCACCAACACCCGCAGGCGACATGCAGTCCCACACCGTAACCACTTCTACCGTGTTTAACTGTGGGAGCAAGATTTTGTGTTTCATATGTGGTGTTTTCCAAGTCTTGTTAATAAATACATAAATTTTTTCTTGTGTATAGCCACGAGTTAGTCTGGTTTTGGGCGGGGTTGCCGACCTCATAAACTTTTTCCTTTTCTCCTACCACACACTGGCAAATTTTTGATCCGTGCTTGATTATCGCTCGTGAGCAACAATTTTATTTCTGTTTGTTTTTATTACTATATATACCTGTACATATAAAGAGTTTCTAGGAAAAACGTTATTTATACTCTCTTTGAGCTTTTGTCTTGTTTCATTTGCAAACAAGTACCATTATTTAAAATTCATTCACAATTTAATACACAAACTGACTGTAAATAGGTTGGTATTGTTACGTTTATTACTACAATAAACGGTAATTTGTAAGGTTCGTTTAATTAATATTAAAATACACACTCTTTTATGATTTTATCAGTACACAGCTTTATTCGGCAATAAAGACTCAATTTACAACTCTTCTGTACTAATTTACACTGTACACTTTTGTACGCACAGACATTCACTCTATAACATTTCAAAGTCAACTATGTATATCTCTTCTGCGGTGGACGGCGCCTTTATATACACATCACGGGCGCTTCTCGAAATGTCCCGAACATACGCGAGATTCCGCATCATTTATTTCAGGTGCTGGCTTAGTAGTCTTGTATATGTGTTTGTATGTGTGTATTTTTTGTTTACTTTTTCTTGCTGTAGAAGTTGTTTTTGTTTCTAAATTGAATCGCGGTTCAGGGAATTGCTGCTACGCAATTTGTTTTTGCTTTATGTTGATAATATTGCGTATTTGTACAATAGGTAGTTTCACCATCTTTGACTATTACTTTGTAATAGTATGTAAATGAGTGCATAACTTTCGATATGCAACGAAACAATGGCTTTGCCATGGTTATTAAAGGACTTTGAAACAATTTTTTTGTTGATTAACGATCTCTTAAACATTTAAATAAATTGTTATTACCAAAATGAAGGGTAAAAAAAAAACAATTACAATAATTTCCAACATGTGGTTGATTTTAGACGTCTTATTTATCCACATTTTAATGTTGATTTTTTTTTTTTTGTTTGGTACGATTGCTTCTGTTTAACTTTTGTTTAATGATGAACATTTAATTACTGTAGTTTTTCTTTTTCGAATCTTTTAGCGTAAAGAAGACAAAACAAAATGAGTTGCCACAAATATTGATAAAATCTTGATATTATGTATGGTATGATAATTTTAGGCATGGCCATTGCAGTGGTATAGGTCTAGGGCAGGTTTTTATTATTTGAAAATTTAAAGTTTTGAAGTAATTTTAAGTGTTTTTTTAATTATTTAAACAAAACTATTTACTTTCTTTTGTCTTAAGTAAAAAACGTATGTAGTTTTTATCAGACACGTGGATAGGCCACCAAAACTTAGATCTTTTAAATATAAAAATCAAATGCACAAGTTGAAAAAAGAAATTTGTACCGATTATAAAATTATAAATAAAAAATGAAATGTACAAAATGAAGATTTATAAATTGATAAATAAAATGTTCAAAATATGTAAATTTTTTCACCGTTAAAAACGTATAAGTTTTGTTTTTATAAAATGGTGGATATATTCTTCTAATGACCATATTTCATGTTGAGTTTATTCGGCTTCTGTGCCCAGTTGGATTTTCCGGATCTGCCGTCCGTCCGTTACGTTCGCGTTATCCGAATGTCAGTAAATATTGCAAAATTTTGTCCCGAATTTATACAAATTTTTACTTTCTTTTACTTTTAGTCACGAATCAATTTTACGCAATGATCGCTGCTGAACTGGGCCCAACTCTAACGGCGCGCGCACTCTTGCCGCATTGACGCAAGAGGACTGGATTTTACGGGGTGACTTAAATTAGTTATGAATTTAAAAGTAAAAAAAATATATATAAAATTTTTCTAAAACGTCCGTAGGTCGTCCGTCGTGAAGTTTTATAGTCGGTCGGCAGAATACCTGGTGGATGGATACTCAAGATGGCTGCTGATCCCTCGGTGTCTGGTGCAGGGCTTTTGGCATTCGGCTTCGGGAGGTGGCGCAGTCAGCGTAGGTTTTAATTTAGCCGTACTTAGCTTTAGGTGTCTTTTTATATAATTATTTTACTTTTATTTATTTTGTTCTTCTTGTTTCCACTTCAACGTTTATTTCACTTTAGTTTTATGCTTTTTTATGTCTGATGTACAAATCACTGACATTAACTTGTATATTTTGTTTTTCCTCTTTTTTTTTTGTTCCTTTTAATTTTGTTCTATTTTTTTAAAATTCTCAATTCAGACACTCAATCAAAAAAATGCACTTTCCTTATTTACTAATATTTTTATTGTCTTTTCAGATTCGGTTTGGCAAAACGGATCATTAACCGGGTTTAAGTTTGTGTCGAACGAGTCTCCCCCGTTTGAGGCTGGTTCGGTGACCGGTTTCCCTGACACTTTGGGCATTTCGGTGTAACGACATTATCACGCCCACATCTAAAGCAAAATATTCGTCTTGTTGGCGCTGGGCAATCAATGAAGCTGTGGCCCACCTGCTTGCAATTCCAGCAGGTGTATCTGGTACTGGCTGATATGGCTTCCACGTCAAAATTAGTTATTGTCGCCTCTTCGTCATCATATGCAATTTCATGCACCCGTGGTGTGCCAAATGGGCGCTGTGAAATTTGTTGTTTCTGACTGGACAATAAATTTTCTGCTCTCTTGACCTGTTGGCAGAACTCATTTAACCCGTCTAGTTTGCAAGAAAACAATAACTGCGAAAGCGACGGTTTCAAGTTGGCCTTCATGATCTCCACCAAGTCTCTCTCAGAATAAGGCGACCTTTGTTGGTTTCTGAGCTTCATGACTGCATTATAAAAATCTTCAAAGATTCTTGTGGCAGCTGTCGACGGTCCATAATTTTCTTTTGCAACTGGAACTCATTTTCGTACCGCTTGTACTGCATCAAAAAGGTCCTTTCGAGATCCTCCCATGTTTCTATAGGAGTCAACTTCCTGACGTTCCAGTAACAGTCGAGGGCTGGTCCTTCCAGTAGCAAATGGAAACTACGCCGAATATCATTAAACGAGCAGTTATAGTCTTGACGTAAAACGTCAACTCTAAAAATAAAATCTTCTGCGCTCACAGATTTGGTTGTGCCATCAAATTTTATGCCCCACTTTGACAAATCTACATTGTTTCGGAACTGCGACACGTAAGTGCTAGGTGGATGTGACCATGTCATCTGATCAGCTCTGGTGGTTGCTGGGCCATTACTACTACTTGTCGGCTGATTTACATGCTGATCTATTGCTCGAGCCACTTCTTGCTGAATAGTTTGTCTCAGCTCCTGCCTTTGGCGCGCGAGCTCTTCTCGAAGTAGCTCTACCATGTTTCCGCCCAACCCAACATTATTTATGTGTGGCGGGGCTGGTGCTGCGGGCCTGTTACTACGGAATTCCTGCTGCACATTCCTGGCAGTGATACTACTATAATCAGGTGAGATAATCGAACTATTCGATATATGTGACTCGTTAGCAAAACCTGACGTTATGGTGGCAGTAGTGGTTATGACTGTGGCAGGTACATTGGCTACCGAAATTATAGGGGCAGCCGTTGAAACTGCTGTTACCCCTGAATTGCGCCTCATATTCTCCATGCTAGCAACTGGGTTAAAGACGTCTTCTGACGGTATCTGACTTCTTCCCGATCGGGTTAGAACCATTCCTGACCTAACAGACAAATTTGTCGCCTATATGAGGGACGACTCAACTACTGGTATCTAGTTGCCTTTCAAATCCTAGTTGCAAAACCAAAGATTATTTTATTTATTAAATAAACGAATTAAATTAATTATAACGAATCCACAAAAAAAATCAAAATAAAAACTACTGCCTATCTATGAACCGTAATAATTCAAAATGGTAAAAAAAAATGTAATCAAATACGTGTAGTAATGATAAAAAAATTAAAGTAAAAGAAAAATGAAAAAGAGTAGCAAAAACCGAGTTTTTATATATTTCAATACTAATAAAAAAAAAAAGAAACGAAATACGCGTTGTAATAAAAAAAATCGAAAAAAAAATTTAAAATTCAAGAATAAAAATAAAGAAATTTTATATATTTATGGTTAATAATAATAATACTAATAATAAAAATTACCGCAAAACTAAAAAAATAGAAAATCTCCAAACGAAAAAAATTCAAGCCAAAAAAACTGTACTAACAGCAAAAATTTATAAAAAAAAATATAATAAAATTAAAAACTTAATAAGAAGGATAGAGTAAAATTTTTATAAAAAAGTAATTTTTTTTCTTTTATTTTGTGACTGGTGTGAGAACGAATTTAACAAATCTTCTCTTTCAGGGTTTCGTGGGTATGTAGATGTTTTGTAGAGATAAAAAAAACATATTAGGTGTTTCTATTGACTACCTGCTGGTTGTTGCTGAGGTGCTGCTGTAAATCGATTTCATTTTCGATTATACCAGGACTACGCTGCAGCTCACCGAGGTGTATATATATATATTTTAAGTAATATTTCTTTAGAAAATGACTGATTTTTTTATTTTAGATTAAAAGACGGAAAAATAAATTATATGGAATTCGAAAATTTGTAGAACCAAATGTAGCTTTGTTGTTAATGGCAAAAAAGCTCCAACACACAGATTCATTTGGTTCTGGAAATCTACGAATTTATACTCTCTTATTTCCTCTCTCTTATTTATTGGTAAGGAAATCAAGAGGCTGTAACAATATAAAATGATGCAAAACAAACGGAAAGGATGAGTTGCTTTGGTGAATGAATTGATGTCGCAACGCGTTGAGGGCTCTCAATTTACTCAACGGGACTTACACCAATGGATCACTAAAAGCCGTAACTGCCAACTAATTTTCTCTTTCGGGCCCCACGTTGGGCGCAATTTTGTAGTGGTAGTAACTGGTAATAATTGAATAAAAGTACGGGGGCACGACTGTTGGCGGCGCTGATATGCTTGCGGTTGCCGGAGCCGTCTTGGGGTCGGGTTCTTGCCAACCAATCTGCTCTAAACTTACTACAAAAAAAATTCATGTCAGCCTTGTAACGACAATATATAAGAAAATTTATGGAGCCCGAAAGAGAGAAAACGGAGACTACAATTACATCCACTACCGTTCACACACACATAGTTCACGCGGTTAAACGATGGAATTTTAACCGGGGCCGCCCACCCTCTGGAAACCTAAAGGATTCCACCATGATAACCTTGGCCATCGTGTTTTCAATAGGTTATCCCAAACTCAACACTTACCTTCTTAAATCGATGCCGCCATAATTTCTCGCCTAATACTTTTTCTTTTCTTATACCTTTCCCTGGCCTTTTTAATGCGGTTCGACGCTTTTCCAAAAGTTCTTCCCTTGGCCGAGTTGTTTTCTTTAATTCGTTGGTGTAGGGGCTTAATAACGTGAACTCTCTGTTTTTCTTCTGTAACTTGCTGTTTTTCCTTTTTGTTGACCTTATTTCCTCGCTGCCACGACTGCACTCTGCCTTATGCACGTTCCCAAAGAAAAAAGACCGAGAATTTCGCCTATCGCCACCAAGACACCTCGGTGACGCTTCATCATGGCCATCGCCACCATTTCAACTTTTTCTTCAGCCATAAACTCAATGTTTATTTACAAAAAAAATGTATATCTGCAGTCAGCTGTTAATTTCCCCCTATTGTTTTCTACTGCGTTATCATACCCAGGGTAGGACACACGACATTTTTTAATCTTTTCAGGAAACATGTTTTAATCACAGCTGCAAATGTAGAGAAATCCAAAATAAGCCATGAAATAGAAAATAGAAGCCAGACCAAGTAGCAAAGAAATAGTTTTTACATGAATATTTTGATAATTTGTTTTTAATGGTTTTAATTTAATAATTAAACATTTTATATATATTTTTTCCAACAAATTTAAAATTTTGTTAATTTGTACAATTACAAAACTTTATTTTTACAATAATTAATATTTTGCCAACAATTTTATATACATTTTTACTTAATCTTTTTTTAAGAATTAATAACACTTATTTGTTTTAGCATGTAAGAATTGTATTTTTTACTTATCTAAAAATAAAAAAGTATATGTAAATGGAATTATAAGAACGTATTGTTCACTTGGTTAGAAATAACTTCAATTTAAGTGGTTGAGAGCTTATCTGAAAAGATTATAAATCCCAGTTTTTCCTGCTGTAAGATTAATTTTAGGAATCGCCCTTATAGGGACAGTTTTAAACTGCTTTTTCTCTTTTTCTATTTTTTTGTGGTTCTGAGAAGGGGCGGTTTAAATTGCGTTTTCTTTTTTTTTAATTTTAGGTTGGCACTGTCAACAAGTTTTAAACTGCTTTATCTCTTTTTTAAATTTTTTGTTGGCCCTGACAAGGGCCGTTTTATACAGCTTTTGCCCTTTTCTCATTTTTTTGGTGAAATTATTGAACATTAAAACATTTTGCAAAAACAAAACACACAAACACTATTACACTTTTCCTTTTGGTTACATTGACTTTTTGTCACATAACCAATTGGAATTCAACCGGACTTATTTAAAACGTCTCCCGGTACAAAACACTATTACACTTTTTCTTTTGGTTAGTCCCCTTTCAGACTAGCAAAGTTTTCTTTGCAAAGTCTTGAGTTTGTGGAGGAGAGAGGAAAAGAGAGCGGGGGTTGGTACAAAACTTGTTGTACTCGCAAATTCCTTTTGTGTTTTTTTTTTCGTAAACCGAATTAATATGGCTGCTCTTTATATTTGACAAACATACAACAAAAAAAGAAACAGACGTTGTCAAAGTAAAATTATCCTGTCTGAACACAAGACAAAGTTTAAAAGAGAATTCAAGAAACTTTGTCAAAGAAAACTTTGCTAGTCTGAAAGGCGACTTACATTGACTTTTTGTCACATAACCAATTGGAATTCAACCGGACTTATTTAAAACGTCTCCCGGTACATAACACACAAACACTATTACACTTTTCCTTTTGGTTACATTGACTTTTTGTCACATAACCAATTGGAATTTTAACCTGATATATGCTCAGCAAGACTTGGTGCATTAGACAAACAGTTATCTCTAATGCACAAGATCTTACTACTTAAATAAAAATAATTGGAAAGAACTTACCTGGTCGCATCTCTCGGGAACTTGTGGAGTCTCTCCCCTTTTGGGCAACCCATTACACATCGACGGCTCCTGAAAAACATTAGGTTAAAATCTTTTTATTTTAGCCAATGTGTAAAATTTTTGCATACTTACATTGTTTTATCTTCTGCTACTTCCTTGATATGTATACTTATGTATATATATTATTCCATTTTGTCGTTCCTTTTCACGCGTTAAAAACACTTGTTGAAAACACTCTTTTAACAATTATTTTGTTTCTTATTTTGTTATTTAAATTTTTTTTCACTTTCACAGAATATCGTTCGTTTTTAATAGTTTTTAACAAATTATTTGTTTGACGTTTACCACCATCATATGAAAGGGATAGTTATATAAAATACAGCACTATTTGCTATCCCTCTTATATAATGGTGGTAGATTGGCAGCACTATTTTGCGAGTTGTCGGGTCTAATTAGTAGTCTATGATGTACGAGACTATATCTGAGTGTAAGATCTATTAGTCATTGTCATACAAACTACTCAAATGGGAAAAAGATGGCCTGCTGCATTTGTCGCAGAATGTCAGTGTCATATCCTTTATTAACGTTTCAATTGTTCTCTGTCCCGAAATTCTATGCAGTTTTCTAATGGGAAATAGTCTTGGTAAATTTAATATCTGGATTTTCTTTTTGTAGGATTTCGCACAATGCTTCCAAACAACACAACCGTATGTAAGTATAGGTCGGAAACATAGGTTATATAAAATAAATTACTTTTTGAAGCTTATTTTTGATATCTGATGATGAAGAAGAGGAAACAAATCTCCCCCACAAAGAATTTCTCTTGTGCAAATGTTTTCTACATGTTCCTGGAAGTTCAGATTTTTATCAAGCGACCAAGTATTTATGGGATTTTACAAATAGAATTAACATGCTATGCATGAACAATTTAAGTCATCGAAACAGTATTGCCTGCGGCTTGTCATTATTAATTTTAATTATTCATTTGGTGAAATAATCAGTTGCGTAAATAAAAAAACTTTTGCATACGCTTAACAATTGCGTTTGAAACTTTTCCATGCGAAATGAATGGAGTGTCATCGGCATAAATGGATACGTCATTATCGACTCATATGTTAAAGTGAGAAATATAAATATTATAAAGCCATGGTTATAGAACCGAACCCTGCGAAAGTCCTATTAAGTTCTTTTCGTCTGAAAATGATCCTGCCACTTCGACTACAAATGTCCTTCCAGTCAGAAAGTTATTTGCTAATTTTATTAGATATGATGGAAATTTCATTTTGTGTAGCTTGTATAAAAGACCTTTATGCCATATTGAATCAAAAGCTTTCTCTATGTCAGGAAACAGCACTCCAGTAGGGTAATGTCTATTCTTGTTTGCTTTTATCATATTCACAACCCTTTTTAAACTGGTGAGTGGTTGAATGTTCAGGCCTAAATCCATATTGACAGCTGAATAGATAATTATTTTCGTCAACAAAATTTCTTAGTCTATTTAAAATTCATTTTTCAAAAGTTTTGTACAGAGAACTCAACTATTCTGGATACAAAAGTTACACAATTTAAACAAAAATAAAAATGGGGACCGGATTAAGTAGCTTTTTAAGTGTAAGGTTGCTTATTTGATTCAATCCCAGGGCCTTCGAATTTCTGAGTTTTTTTAATAAACAATAAAACTTCTTCATAGCATGTTAAGGTGCTTACATCAGCGTTGAAAATATCGTGATCTGCTATAGTCCTATCTAGTAGGTTTACCTTTTGCTCAATAGAACTACTGAAGTTAGTGGTGGTATTATGAGCTTGGACAAAATGATCTGCAATAGCATTAGCTATGTTAACATGATCAGTGACATCTTGGAATAAAGGAATTAGTTGTATCTTTTACCGTTTTAATCTTGAGGTCATTGTGAATTGCTTCGTTAGTAATATACCAAGGTGATTGAACTATGAGTCTTAGCGTCTTGGACTGGTATCTTTGTATTATTTCAATATTTGAATGACTTGCAGTTCCCCATAACAGAATTCCGTAGGTCCACACAGGTTTTAAAATAGCTTTATAAAGTTTTAATTTGTTTTCAATATTAAGTTGAGATTTATGACCAATTAACCAGTAGAGTTTTTTATTTGTTAAATTTAAGTGCTGACGCTTATTTTTTATATGTTGTTTCCATGTAAGTCGACGATCCATGTACAAGCCAAGATATTTAACATAGTCATTTTTAGGAATCTGAACATTATTAATAAAAAGATTAGGACAATCTCCCTTTCTAAGTGTAAAAGTGACATGTACAGATTTTTCTGCATTTACTTTTATTTTCCATTTCTTTAGCCACAATTCAATTAGATTTAACTCATTCTGTACAATATTAGATGCAATTAAAGCGGAGTTATCTGCTGCTAAAATTGCTGTGTCATCTGCATATGTGCAAACATTAACATTTTCTAAAATTGGCAGGTCGGCTGTGAAAATCGTATATAACACCGGACTTAGTACGCTGCCCTGAGGGACCCCTGCTCTAATACCAAAAATATCCGATCTCTCATCTGCGATTTTTACATAGAAGGTTCTGTTTTGTATATACGATTTTATGATAGAAAAATATGTAGCTGGAAGAAACTTTTTTAATTTAAATAAAAGACCATTATGCCAGACTCTGCCGAATGCCTGTTGAATACTCCAGAGCAGTATTTCTTTTCCTCAAATGATTTACGAATGACGTTGATTACTCTATGGCACTGTTCAGGAGTTCCATGATTTTGTCTAAATCCAAATTGATGATCGGGAACAATATGCAAATCTTCAAGAATTGGTGATAAACGGCTCAAGAAAATTCTTTCAAAAATTTTTGAAAAAATACTTAATAGACTAATCGGTCTGTACGAAGTTATTTCATTTTCCGGTTTGCTTGGCTTCTTAAGCATTATAATCTCAGCACATTTCCACTGAGATGGAAAGTGACTTAAGCGCAGAATAGAATTAAAAATTAATGTCAAAAATAGAATGGCCTTTTTTGGTAGATTCTTAACAACTCTGGCATCAATATTATCATATCCAGGAGACTTTTTTGAATTTAGGTTTTTAATTTGAAACTTGACGTCAGAAGGAGAAATGTGCTTTATTGGTAAACACATTTGATAAGGTGCATCTAAGAATTCTAATATTTCTTCATCTTCTGTAGGATTGCCGATTTGATGAGTTTTAAAAATATCATAAAGGTATTGCGCAATTGCCTGTGCCTTTTTTGCGTCTGACTTACACCACGTACCATTATTATCTTTAAAAGTAGGATTTCTTTTTGCTGGTCGTTTTAAGTACCTTGTAGCTTTCCATAAATTGTGATTGTTGTTACTTGATGTTACATATCTATATATATATATATATATATATATATATATATATATATATATATATATATATATATCTATCTAATAATTCAACTCTCATTTATCTTACCGTGATCTGCATATGTAACTTTAATATTTGTATATTATCTTACCGTGATCAATCACACCGTGACCGTGTTTGAGTACAGACGTACGTCATATCGAACGCATAACAAATATATATATATATTTTTTTTTAAAGTATTCAATTGAACAGTGAACAGTTAGTAATAGCGAAGAAACAATAACAACAATATAATATATTGTGTGTAAAAAAAAACAATAACAAATAGTGCATGGTTAAACCGGTTTGAACAATTGATAGTGAGTGTATGAGCGCACCAAATATTAATGAAAAAAATATAAAAGGTAATAACAACAAAGCTTATTACTCTTTTTCTTACACAAATGCTAATAATGCAATGAACAACATAAATAATAAAAAAAAAGATGACAGTGCTTTTTTAAGCGCCAGGCCTTATCTTCGCAAATAACAACACCAGAAGAAATTACAATTCAAACAAAAAACATTTCATGTACCATATCAAAAATAGTGCAACAAACAAACGAAACCGGTAATTTGAAAAATCCCGTAAAAAAAGTGCAAACAGGTATGGATCGTTATATAACCATAACCAAAAGGAAGGCCAGCCCTAAGTCTTCGCAGCAAGAGCGCATTGCTAAACAATATAAAAGCTCCCAAAGTACTGTAATGCCGGTAAGCGAAAACAGATTCTCTGTACTTGCTACAGCGGATGATGAAGCTGAACCCGCTATCAGGGAACAAAAACCTCCCCCGATTTACTTGCGCGAACAAACATCTAACGAAATTGTTAACATGTTGTCTCAGCTTGTAGGTAAGGAAAGCTTTTATGTAGCTTCTATACGAAGAGGTCAAATTCAAGAAACAAAGATCCAAGCGCACACTGAGAAGAATTACCGCCTAATCGCAAATCGCCTCGATGCAGATAATAAGAGCTATTATACGTATCAACTCAAAAGTGCTAAAGGTTTGATTGTCATTGTAAAGGGCATTGACAGTTCTGTTCCCACTGATGAAATAAAAAGTGCCATAGAGGTGGAAGGCTATGTCGTAAGGTCAGTGCACAATTTTCTAAATAAGAACAAAGTTCCCCAACCTATGCATCGTGTTGAAATCGTATTTAACGCATCGCAACTTAAATCAAAAAACTTGGTTCATCCAATATATAATTTGCGCTACCTTTTGAACAGAAAAATAACTGTGGAAGAGCCTCTAAAATGTAGCGGTCCCCGTCACTGTAATAATTGTCAGGAATTCGGACACACCAAAACCTACAGCAAGCTACCATCCGTATGCGTTGTTTGCGGTTATGCGCACCGGTCTTTGGAATGCACTTCTTCCAAAACAGACCCCAAGGTAAAAAAAATGCAGCAACTGTGGTGAAAACCACACAGCAAATTACAGGGGCTGCAAAGTCTTTCAACATGTAAAAAATAATTCGAAGGTCGTACGCAAACCTGATTATGAGCAATAAAAAGCTTCCCAATTTCCTCGGCTTCATGCTGGTTCTGTTGCTAGTACACAAGCTACACAGCCACACACTAAGCCAAACTTTTCATATGCCCAAACATTGAGAAATGATTTACCTAATGCGAATGCCAAAAGTTCTAATGCGCATAAACATTCATATGCCCACATCTTAAAAGAGGGTGCTCAGACACCCATCACTACCAATTCGAGCTCAATCGATAATTTAATACAAACAATGAATAATTTCATGACAACTATGCAGGGTATATTTCAGGAAATGATGCGAATCCAAAACATGCTTCTGCAAGTTCTGCTGAGCAAAAAATGAACCAGTGTAAAATATGCTTCTGGAACGCTAACGGGCTATCCCAAAATAAATATGAAGTAGAACACTTCCTGCTAGCACATGATATAGACATACTATTAGTCTCTGAAACACACTTCACTATAAAAAACTGCTTTAGAATTGATGGGTTTTTTATATATGACACAAAACACCCAAGCGAAAGGGCATGTGGTGGGACTGCCATTATAGTCCGAAAAAACATAAGGCATTTTCCATTGCCTGAATTCAACGACGACTTTTTGCAAGCCACGACTATAAATCTTACTGATTTTAAAATTGTAGTCTCGTCAGTGTATTGCCCGCCTAGGTATAAAATCGAACACCATAAATTTGCCAGGTTCTTTGCTACGCTAGGACAAAAATTTATTGCCGCTGGTGATTACAATGCAAAGCACACATATTGGGGATCCAGACTCCTTAGTCCTAGAGGTAGGCAGTTGTATTATACAGTTGAAACAAACAAGCTTGACGTCGTATCTGCCGGTAAACCCACCTATTGGCCCACAGACTTTAATAAGTTGCCAGACCTTATTGATTTTGCTATAGTAAAAAACATCAAACGCGATCAACTCTTAGTTAATTCATCCTATGACCTATCTTCTGATCATTCACCTACGACAGTTTTGTCACTGCACCTAAAACCCTTAGTTTCTACCCGAACAGAAACACGAATTGGTTAAAATATAAAATGTATGTGAGCTCTCACTTACCTTTGAACATCCCACTGAGAAATCCAGCTGATATTCAAGCAGCTGTAGACCATTTTACAGACGTCGTGACTGCCGCAGCCATAGCTGCAACGCCAACAAAGCCATCAGCTAAAATAATATCGTACCAGGCAACAGCAGATATTCAGATGCTCGTCATTGAGAAAAGAAGACTAAGAAGACAATGGCAAAATAGTCGTTCACCACACATAAAAATGCAAATGAACTTATGACAAAAAAACTTACGGAGTAAATTGAGACAGAAGCACCAATTCGCTATTGACAACTTTTTAAAAAACTTGGATCCAATGAAAAACACGGATTATAGTCTGTGGAAAGCTGTAAAGCACTTACAATGTCCTATTGCTTACGAATCCCCACTAAGACTTGAAGACCGTACTTGGGCTAAAAACTCAAGTGAAAAGGCAAATGCGTTCGCAAAGCACTTAGAGAAGGTTTTCGCACCACATGATATCAGTAATTCCACTATTCCAATTATTAGCGATATCGTGAATGATCCTATGAAATTTCGGTTGTCTTCTTTAAAATCAACAATTAAAAATACGGATATGAAGAAATCACCTGGGCCTGTGGATCCAATGAAAAACACGGATTATAGTCTGTGGAAAGCTGTAAAGCACTTACAATGTCCTATTGCTTACGAATCCCCACTAAGACTTGAAGACCGTACTTGGGCTAAAAACTCAAGTGAAAAGGCAAATGCGTTCGCAAAGCACTTAGAGAAGGTTTTCACACCACATGATATAAGTAATTCCACTATTCCAATTATTAGCGACATCGTGAATGATCCTATGAAATTTCGGTTGTCTTCTTTAAAATCGTCAATTAAAAATACGGATATGAAGAAATCACCTGGACCTGATCGTATAACAGGATCAATGATAAGAAACTTACCTGATTC
Source organism: Phania funesta (assembly GCA_963932375.1). Taxonomy (NCBI): domain Eukaryota; kingdom Metazoa; phylum Arthropoda; class Insecta; order Diptera; family Tachinidae; genus Phania; species Phania funesta. The sequence continues at coordinate 47,379,521 of OZ010654.1, forward strand.
AGCTGTAAGAATTGCGCGTCGGCTTCTTCCCATGCTCTTGGAAGATGTCTGAAATTGTTATGATCCCGAAACCTGGAAAGGACTCAAGCCAGATTACATCCTACAGGCCAATTAGCCTACTGTCAGTTTTGTCAAAAATATTTGAAAAATTATTCGTCTCGAGTGTAACTCATTTCCTAAATGAACAAAACGTTATCCCAGATCATCAGTTTGGTTTTCGAGCAAGGCATAGTACGATTGAACAGGTCCATAGAATCGTTACCATTATTAGATCGGCTTTTGAAAGAAAGCAATACTGTTCAGCTTTATTTATAGACATTTCCCAAGCATTTGATAAAGTCTGCCATGATGGGCTACTTATTAAAATAGCTCGGGTTCTTCCTGAAAATACCCATAAGCTTATAAAAAGTTATTTGTCCGATAGAACTTTTAAAGTAAGGTCAAAGGACCAGCTTTCAAGATGTGGGAAAATCAGTGCAGGAGTACCTCAAGGTAGTGTGCTAGGGCCGCTATTATACATCATCTATACAGCGGATATGCCGACAAGCCCACATACATATACATCAACCTTTGCAGACGACACTGCAATTATAAGTGTCAGTAATGATCCAAAGGATGCATCTGAAAAGCTGCAGTCCCATATTCATAAGCTAGAACACTGGCTAAAACAGTTAAAACATAAAGGTAAATCCATCTAAATGTGCTCATGTAACGTTTTCCATTAGAAGGCAAAATTGTCCACCAATCACAATAACTAATACCACGGTTCCAGCGGAAACGCACGTCAAATATTTAGGTATCCACCTAGATCGGCGCCTAACTTGGACCCGTCACATTGAGGCAAAAATAACGTCCATAAAGCTTCGAACAAATCAACTGCATTGGCTAATAAGTCCTAACTCAACTTTGGCTTTGGAATATAAAGTCCTATTAGACAAATCCGTTATAAAGCCAATATGGTCATATGGTATTCAGCTGTGGGGTACTGCCTGTGCATCAAACATCCAAAAGTTACAGAGAAGACAGTCTAGGATTTTACGTCATATCGTATGCGCCCCCTGGTACATAAGAAATGAAAACATACATAGGGATCTCAAAGTTCCCACTATCCACGAAGAAGTTAAAACATACACGTCCAAATACGTGAACAAACTAGTCGCACATCCCAACACTCTAGCACGCAATTTATTGCAATTTGATGGCCACCAGAGACTAAAAAGAACTGACACATTGAGCCTGGTGAGGCGGCTCTCTCTACATAATAGAAGATAGATTTTTAGGATTTGAATACCAAAAATTAGTTATTACGTTGGTACTAACTAGTAAATAATAATTTAGAAATAAGATTTGAATACTTATTGTGAATTTCTTTTAATAGAAAGATTCAATAAAATAAAATGCAGTAAAAAAAAAAAATCTTACCGTGATCTGCATATGTAACTTTAATATTTGTATATACGTATGTATGTAATATTTTTTCCTTTAAAAAACTAGGTTTGCAAATATGTATAAATACGTTAAAGAAATAACAACGTTGTAAACTATCGATGTGTGTTACTACGACAGGGTGCTTCTTAATATTTTCCGATTTCTGTACACTCAACCAAATTTTTGTTATCAAATATTAAATTAAATATGTATATGTTTTGCATTATTTAATAAAAATACATAATTAGTAAAACAAAAAAAATTCCAAAGTCTAAAAAACAGTACATTTGTGTACTGTTTTGGGTGTTCTGCATAAAACATTACAATTGAAAAAACACAGTACATGTACTGCTAAAAACAGTACGTCTGGCTCCCCTAGATCTAGGTCAGTCTTAAAATCCGGGGAATGGTTAGGGCTATAAGCAGCAGTGAAAACTACTGGCCGTCTATTAATCATAACCTGAATGGAAATATTTTCAATACTAATACGACGGGTATTAATTTTAGGTAATAACTTATGAACTAGGTTACTTTTTACCGCAATTAGTACTCCGCCGCCATGAGTTAGTCTGTCTTCACGGTAAATTTTGAAGTTTCCCAGTTTAAATTTGTGATGCGGTTCTAAAAATGTTTCGTTTAGTAAAAGAATGTCAATCTTTCTGTCTTGTAGAACTTTTTCGAGCTGTGAAGCTGCTGACTTGGTTGTTATGCCTTGAGCATTCCAGTGCATAACCTGAACATTGTGTACAACAATGGTTTTATATGGCATGTTTGAGCATCATACCTAATACCCTCAGTTTGTCAAACTTGGTTCGACATTTTACTAATGCATCAACTGCATTAAAAAAGATCTCCAAAAGTTTCTCATTAGTGAGATCATCATTGTTGTCACGGGATTTACCTCTAGACACATCTGAAAATAGAACTCTTCCTTGCGAGGGAGCATTTCCATCATGAGCATTTACTCCATGATCTTGTTTGGATAGTTGCGGAAAATCACTATCAGTGATATCAAAATTAGCACTTCGTGTAACGGCTGCTCTAGATCTGGCTGTTAATCGTTGCCGAATTTCTAAATATTCTCTACGACACGGGCAGTTTGGGTCATCGGCTATGTGGTTGATGTTTTTGAGGTTTCTCTTGCTGCAGTTGAAACATTTGTAAACCACACTGTTGTGGGTTCCACTTTTGGATAAAGAACAATCACCTGAGTCGTGATTTCCAGCACAAGCTCTACAAACCTTCACTCTGTTGCAGTATTTGGCACCATGTCCATACATTGCACACTTGGCACACTGCGTAGGGCCCTTATTACCTTTGAATGGCCTTCGCCAATGTACAACAACACTGCCGAAGTGTTTAATTTTTAGAACTGCATTCTTTGAAACGTGATTCCTGTCAAATTCTATTAGATAAAGAGCATCGTCCTCACATGATCTCTTTGTGTTAATTTCTTTGACACTTACGGGCGTGATGTTATGGACACTTATAAACCCATTCATAATAGTATCAGTTGTTTGCCTAGGAAGACCGAATAATACCAACTTAAAGATTTTGCTATTTTTTACCTCGTGTGTGTAATAATGCGTATTTCTTTTTTTTAGCAATTCTAATGCATCGTTGTACTGAGTGATCGTGCTGGATATTACTTTTGTGCCTATTGACATCCTTTTAAATTTGTAATCTTCTCCAAGCATACCTAAAACATTGCTGAAGCTAACGCTGGAGTCCACTATGATTGGTGGGATTCTTTCCTTTTTTTCATATTCTTCGTCATCATCGGACAGCAGATGAAATCTATTGCACGTGCTGGGCTCGTCATTGAACTTTGGCAACTTATACTTGGGGACGCTACCCCAAAATTGCTTTCGCTTTTGACTATTCATAATCAAAATTTATTTAATTTAAGAAAAAATGTGTTTTAATTTTTCGCGAGCAAAAAAATCACGTTGATATAGCCTTCGCACCCAAAACCTACGTGTTGAAATTTTGCCCAATAGCTCCAATGCTTCATCCATTAACAGCATAATTATAAGTATTTCCAGTATGTCCTCCAAAATCATTTTTAATTTCAATTTTCCAAGCAAAAAAGAATATATATATAAAGCAAATTAAATTAAAACTTTTGCGCCAACCACTATTAAGAAAAAAAACAAACAACGCAAGTGTTGTCAAAGTTTTTATTGTGTCATACACATTTTGCTTTACGCTTTTTTGTCAAAGTTGTAAACGTCACGCAAAGCAACAAAGTTTTTTCTGACACGGCCTTATGTTTGTCTCTATCTAACAGAACCCATAGTAAAAAAACTGATTTTTTTTATTTTTTATGTGTCAAAGTCTTCACCTCTGCTTACCCTGTGGCGAAATTGTAATCATTTGCTTAGATGGACCTCTAGTTTGTTTACATATTTTGACGTGTATGTGTTTGTTTCTTCCTGGATAGTGGGAACTTCTAGATCTCTGTGTATATTTTTATTTTTTACATATCAGGGGGCGCATATTTCAATACCACAAGGTAATCAGAGGTGACAACTTTGACACATAAAAAACTTAGGTTTTACTCTGGGTTCTGTTAGAAAGAGACAAATATAGTATTTTGTGACGAAATATAGGAAAATAAACAACACAAAAATCTAATGTTGTGGATAAGCGCATAAGTGGGATTCCCAAAAATCATTCCTTGCGAGAAGTGGCGACTGCACAAAAATATGTGCTTTAAAGAGGTCTTGTCGCCTAATAGTTTCATCCATTGAGCACGTCTAAAAGAGAATTATTATTGTTATTAAAGTTGAATGTAAGTAAGGTGTATGTATGAATGCATCTTAATTGTAACAATCAGGTATGTCACAGGATTTGTACGAAAGTGAATATAAAACGGATATAAAATAAAATAAAAGGAATACGAATAAACGAAAGCAAAGTATTTTTGAAGTAATAAAAAAACTACGTGGCAAAATTTTGTTCGTTTTCACACTTTTTTCCTATTGATTAAATACATTTGAAAAAAATACAAAAAATGTATTACAAACGTTCTTTTACATATGTTTTAAGACACAATTTAAATAAAAAAACTTTTTTATTTATTATTTAAAATGTGTTTTGAGCACCCTTTTGGCGCAATAACTTTTAAATTCTTAAATACACTTCAATTCTTTGAGGTGAAAATATACGCAAAAAATCGTTTTACTTTTTCTGGAGAAGTTAAAAACGTTTTCACTTTCGCACAAATTTGTTTTCTGTGACATACCAGAATATGTATTCATGAAGTTTCAAGACAAGTATCTGCTTATATACGATACGTTATACCTGTTACAAATTTATTTTTAAAATCTAGTATTAATATTTACTTAGCAATACATACGTATATAAAACTCCGAAAGAAAAATGATTCATCCGATTCAAGAAAAAGTGGCGGTCACAATCATCCCGGCAGTGTAGAACATGCAGGGTTATAACTTACCCTGTGCCACAAACTATAAACACAATACATTTACAAATAAACAACGTACCTTTCTGGATTTCTTGAGAAGGGGTGAAGCTTCTCTCCTACGGGACATCCTTGAATACACCTCCTAGAAATATTAGAAAAACCTCATAAATAAAAATTTCATACTAATATTTTTTGCCATACTTACATACTGATTTAGCCTGTTAAATATCACAGAATTAGGAACTATTTCCCTGTGAAAACAATAAGCCACTTCTCAAAATGATGACGAATGCACAGGGAATGGATATCCTGCAAGAAATAAAAAAATAACCAACCGTTATACTTACCAGAAATAATGTTGTTAAATAGCGCAAAAAATAAACACGGCAAGAAAATCAAGATAAAAATAAAAACCAACTACGATTCTGCGAGAACGAGACGGATAAAAAATACTCATTACCACCCTTCTCGTGACACCTCTGGTTATCTTGTAACTGTACTGTCTTCTGTATAACTTTAGAATGTTTAATGCGCAAGCAGTACACCACAGCCGAATGCCATATTGGTTTTATAACAATTGTAGTTGAGTTGTTCGGAGTTTTACGGCAGTTATTTTTGCTTCAATATGACGGGACCAAGTTAGAGATCGATCAAGGTGGATACCCAAATAATTCACGTGGCTTTCTAATGGAAAAGTGGTTTTTGTTATAGGTGGAAAATTTTCCTTCTGAAGGAAAACGTTACATGACCATATTTCGATGGATTTACCTGCATCTCCACGTTTTTAGCCAATGTTTCAGCTCATTCGCATGAGACTGAAGTTGTTCGGATGCTACTTTCGGGTCTTTTTCAACACTTATAAATGCAGTGTCATCTGTATACGTATTTTTTCTCCTTTTTTTTTTTTTTTAAAATTCAGGAGCTACTGGGTATTTTCAGGGAGAACCCGAGCTATTTTAGTGAGTAGCCCAGACTTTATCAAACGCCTGGAAAATGTCAATAAATAAAGCTGAAAAAAATTGCATGTATTAAATGCAGATATAATAACGGCGACAATTCTGTGAACTTGTTCAATTGTACTATGGTTTGCTCAAAAACCAAACTGATGGTCCGGGATGATGTTATGTTCATTAAGGTAAGGTTTTAAATTGACAATACGCTAATGGGCCTGTATGACGTCATTTGAGTAAGGTCCTTACCAGGTTTACGAATCAACAATTTCAGACATGTTGCAATAGCATGGGAAAAAGCCAACTCGTAACATGGCATTACACACGAATAGTATTATTCTCACAGCATAATTAGGTAAATTTCTTATTCCTGTAATACGGTTTTAATAATGATAGCCGAAATTTCATAGGGTCATTCACAATGTCGCTGTTATCTGGATAAGTGAAACTATTTTCCAAGTTATTTGAGAAGGGAGTTTTTAGATTTTATCTGAGTTTCATTAAATACGATTTCAACACGATGCAAGTTTATTGGTGGAGGTTTTTGTTCCTTGGCTGTGGGTTGAGTATCTTCATCATCCGGGGTAGCAAGTACGGAAAATCTTCTTTCACTTACCGGCTTTGCAGACACTTCAGAACGATATATGATAACAAAAATATATCTAACAAACAAACATCAAAACAATTTTTTTTTTAATCTTTATTTAATTGAATCTTTTCAAAACAAATTCACAATAAGCATTTAAAGTTATTGTATTCAAATCTTAATAATAAAAAAATATATACTATTGTGTAAGGAGAGCCATCTCGACAGTCTCAAGGTGACCCATCAACTTGCAATAAATTGCGTACAAGGATATTAGGATGGACCACTATTTTGTTTACGTTTTTGAACCAGTATGTTTTCTTCCCGGTTTGCTTGAACTGTATTTTATATGTCTCCTTCTAGGACTAAGACGACTGGAGCTCTAATATGCTTTGTAATCGCATGAAATGTTTACTCTAGTGTAGCAAGGACCTTAGCCTACAAGCAATGGAAGATAGCTAGCTGCGAGTGTGAAACGGGATCAAAAGCCAACACAATTAATGAAAATAAAATTGACACTAAATGACTATCAGTCAAATTGATTAAAGGTTGACTAGTACTACATACACGTTTAAAAACAAATTCACCATTGTGTAATATTCTATTGATATTTGGTTCTTTATTAAACCTTCTACTACTTTTGCCAATATTGGCAAAATGAGAATAAGAGGTTAATTGTTAGGTTACGTAATACTAAGTAATAGCTACAACCTTAGCTAATTTCCATTCATTAGGAATAAATGTGTTTAATATAAAAGGAATTACTAATTGTAAAAATTTAAGAGAAAATCCTTCCCAACCAGCAAGTCTTGTTTTGATACGGCGAAAGAAGTAATCAATAGGACATAAGGCCATGGACATTTTATTTCATAATATTACATATTGTTACATTTATTACCGCAATAAACCTTAATTTGTAGTGTTCGTTTAATTGCAAATATTAAAATAAACACTACTTTATGATTTCATCAGTACACAACTTTATTCGCCAATTAAGACTCAATTTACAACTCTTCAGTACTAATTTACTCTGTGCACTTAACACTTTTGTACGCACAGATATTCACTCTATGAAATCTCAAAGTCAAATAATCTTCTGCGGTGGACGGCGCGTTTATATACAGATCATGGCCGCTTCTTGAAATGTCGCGAACATACGCGAAATTGCGCATCATTTATTTCATTTGCTAGCTTAGTAGCAAAGACTATAAATGTATAAAGATGTTGCACTGCCAAACATTGTACAGCCAGTACAAAATTTGTCGATGGCAGTACGGCTACTGCCACTTTAAGAGTAAAATTATAAAGAGAAATTATTATTCTCAGCAAACTTATCATTCTCATCTCACAGAAATTAATTCGTATGTTCATGAGTTAAATTATTAATTTTGCACACATGAAACATAAAATGAAACTTTTATTTTTACGACTTCAACTTAACGCTTTGATTACAATTCGAAGACTAAATTTTATTTTGCTTTCTTTAATTGCTTAAACTAAGCGACACAAAAATAACCGATAATTTAAATATGACCGTTAATTTAAAAAACTAAAATACTAACAACAAGATACAGTAGTATTCCGGTATAACGATTATGCGATTTTGCGATTTAACGATTGCACAATTCATTACCATTGTGTACCTTCTATTACGACGGGTGTCAGAAATGTTGTACTCAATATAACGATTACACACTAAAAAGGAAAAATTATTATTGTTTTTGTATTCAACTACGGCTCTCTTTCTTACTCTCCGTACGCATAGAATGCTGGAGTGTTTGAAAGGGGTTATTTTTGTATTTATAGAACTTAGCAACAGAGAGTGTCTTTGATTGTAGATTTCTGTATTGTTTTTAACACTCATTGCCATTGTTGATCAGATCGTTGTGAAATAAGCAGTAAAATGTCTGGAAGAAAGAGACTATCGTTAAATGAAAAATTAAAGATCGTAGAGGATCACCGCAAAGGCGAATCTGTAAGTTCTTTAAAGACAAAATATAGTTTGCCCCAGTCGACTATATTAAAGTCTGGTAAAAAGCTTTTGCACAATATGGAAAAAACAAATTTTGGTTGTAAAAACAGGGGATCGATGAAATCGGGGGAATTCAAAGAATGGAAACAAAACTGTTTTCCTGGTTCCAAGCCCAACGTAAAGAATATATGCCGATCAGTGGCGCTATATTACAATTGAAAGCTAAAGAAATTCATAAGCAGCTGTACAGTGGAAGCTTTCATGCTAGCTATGGATGGTTGTGCCGATTCAAAAAGAGATTCGGTATACGATTGTTAAAGCAAAGTGGAGAAAAGCTGTCGTCAAGAGCCGATTTAGAGAAACCTTTCAAAACAGAGTTTTTACAGCTTGGGTCTGAACATGGACTATGTAGAGATGCAATATTTAATGCCGATGAGACAGGTCTGTTTTGGAAAGTGTTACCAGAACGGACATGCGTTCATGTTGGAGAAAAGAGTGCTCCAGGGAGAAAGGTTTCTAAGGAAAGAATATCGTTGCTTGTTTGCTGTAATGCTAGCGGTAAGACCTGTTCTTATTGGAAAGGCTCAAAATCCTCACTGCTTTCGAAACAAGGCTTTACCAGTGGATTATGATTCATCCAAGAATGCGTGGATGACTTCAACTATTTTTAAGAGATGGTTTTTTGACAGCTTTGTTCCACAGGTAACTACAATGGCTTTCAATGATTATTTTTAATTAATTTATTTGATTCCAATGAATGCATATTAGGTTGAGTCCTACCTTGAAAAAAACCATTTACCAAAAAAGGCCATATTGTTACTAGATAACGCACCATGCCATCCTCCCGCCGAAGAACTAGTAAAAGAAACAGCTGATGGAAAAATATGGGCCGTTTATATGCCACCTAATGTGACGCCTCTTATACAACCGATGGACCAGAACGTGATTTGTTTGCTAAAATTACATTATAAAAATAGTCTACTATCCAGACTTATAGCATCAGATACACTTGATGTTTCAACATTTTTAAACAATTTTGATTTATATGAATCCACAATATTGATAGCTTTGCCACATAAATCCTTATCTGAATCTTCAATTGCCAATTGCTGGAATAAAATTTTTAATTAAAACGATGAAGAATTTGATGAAGAGGACAATCTTCCATTGTCCACTCTTTTTCGTCAAGATGTGGGTATTATTGGCATAAGTAAAATGCTTAATACTATCTTCCTAAACGTGAGTATATTTCTATTTGTGCAATAACATATGTCTGTGATTATTTTTATTTTAGATCACACTTTCTTTTGATGATGTAAACCATTGGGTTGAAGAAATTCATGATTTAGAGGAAGAGAGCGTGGAAAATGTCGAAATCATCTTTCCGGGAGAAGAACAATCGAAAATAAAACATTTAGAAGTCATAAAACATTTTGAAATGTGCATCAAATGGAGCGAACAGAATAATATTGATTCTTTGAAATCAATTGTTTTGAGAGAACTTCAAGAAGCCATTCGTATTAGCGTAGTAGTTCCTCAAAAGCAAACAACAATTAATCAATTCTTCAAATCTTCATAGACTCTTTTCTTTTTCATAAAATGAATTCTCTTAGTTTTTATAAATAATTGCTTGCCAAGAAATTACTGAATTTCATGTTTTTAATGTTTTCTATTATATTTATTTTTATAAAATATTTATAATAATAAATATGTACATGCATATAATAAAATTAAAAAAAATAGCTTTACTCTGCAGTTTCAACAATCAAAAAATTCATTCGATATAACGATATTTTCGATTTAAAGATAAGGGCTGACAATATATATATCGTTATATCGAGATACTACTGTATAAGAATTAAATAATGATAGGCAATTGCAATATTTACTTTAAAGGAGAAATCAAGGTGAACATCAAGGACGTTAAGTTAAATAAAGAATAAATAATTTAGTAATAAAGCAAAATGTGATTAACTACAGAATAGAGAAAATATTAAAATTGGGAGTTCATAATTGAGATTAGTCTTTTTTGTAATTAAAATAAAATAAAGAAAATGTTAGTAATATATAACTCGTGCATGCGTGTGTCCAAAAATATACACTTGTTTTCTTTCAACGTAAACAAATGTTACCGATTGTATAATTGTATGGCAACAATATGTGTTTTATTGTTGTATAAAAGGAATTATGTGGATTCACACCGAACTACGATACACAGGTTTTGATTTACAATTATTTTATTTATTTCATTTTGCGTTAACTTTTAAAACTCTTCAAAGAAGAACATTAGTTAGTCGTTAAGTGTCCCAGTTATAGTGAGTTATATAAACATATACCGTGCTTAAAAATAATATGAAATAGAAAAAAGTGAATATAAAAATTTTAGTGCAACGCTCTAATAAAACTCTTAAATAAACTTAAAAAATTCATAATGAACGAAATAAGTCAATCAAGAGTCGAACTTGAAAGCGACAACAAAAAGAAATTATCATCTATATCTGGCAGTAAGTGTTGTTTACCGCATTGTGGCAGATCCAAAAGAAGTGTTCCAAATTTAAAAATCTTTCGTTTTCCATATTCTGATACCACACTGCCTAAAGGGTGGTTAGAAAAGTGCAATTTTGACGAATATTTTGTAGAAAGATCATGCACATTATATATATGCGAAAGACACTTCTCAAGAGAATGTATTGGAAAGAAATATTTAAAGCGAGGTGTCCTGCCAACCTTAAACTTAACCGATAAAAGTTTAAAACTCCACCACGTAAGCGAAAGAGATCGGAATCACCTTCATTATGCAGAAATTGTCATAAAAGTTTTAAAACTGAGCAGTTTTATCGAAAGAAGTATTTTAATATGTTTAAAAAGCTTAAGGCTGTGACGAAAGAAAAACATTATTTTAAGACAAAAAACGAAACTTTAAAAAGAAGGGTCAAAAATTAGAAAAGAAAGTGATGAATACAAAATCTATAGAGGTCGAACTTGACGAATTGAATATTAATCCATACGAAAAAACTTTCTGTAAAATGCTCATAAAACAACATACGGGAACAAATGCTCGTTGGGAAGATTGTGAGATAAGCTTTGCTCAAAGCATTATTACAGATCTACTTCCACATACTTCTTTTTAAGAAACATATTAAAATTATACCTTCCGAGCCCTTCGTCTCTAAGTAGATGGAGCAGTATTAAATTTATGCGTATATAATGCACTCACTGCAACAGTTCAAAAGATGCAACCTCTTGAGAGAGAATGCATTTTAATTTTTGATGAAGTATCTATTCGAAGAAATTTGACATATAATAATTGTGCCGATGTTATAGATGGAGTTGTCGATCTTGGATATAAGCGAGAGAACGAAATGGGCTCCCAAGATGCGTTTTTATAATAAGAGGAGTTGTAAAAAAATGGAAGTTCGTTTTAAACTATTTTGTCACTGATACTTCTATAAAAGGAGATATACTAAAAAAACTGGTACTGTCAAATTTGGATATTTTAACGGAAATGGGACTGAATGTGCGTGGACTAACGTGTGACCAAGGTCCTAACAACAGAAAATGTTACGAGCTGTTGGGCGGATCCAGTGAAAAACCTCACCCCATATTTTTAATTCGATCAGAAATGCTTTCATAAAGGGCGATTTTAAAACACCTAATGGAGTAGCGCGGTTCGATGTTGTGAGAGAGATTTTCGAGCTAGAATATGGAAAAGCAACAACAATGGCAAAATTAACAAATGTGCATAAAAATCCAAATAATTTTCAAAAGATGCGTGTGGGTATAGCTGTCCAAACCCTGAGCAATTCAGTTGCTGCTGCAATCCATTCTGTTAATGAAAATCGCCAGTTTACACGAAATACATCAGCAGTAGCCACTTCAACTTGTGAGTTTATAAAAAAGCTCGGTAGCTACTTTGATTGTTTAAATAGCATGCATTTCAATGATTCTAACCCTCTGAAGCGTGGCTTGAAGTTTAATAGTATAACTTGGCAAGTACTTCAAGAGCTGATTACCTACATGAAAGAGGTTAAATATGTAGGTAACAAAATATTTTCAATCAATGGGCTAGTTAAAACTACGAGAGCTAGCTTATCTTTATCAGCCGAACTTTTTGAAGAAAATTCTAATTTACTGTGCATTTTAACGAGCCATTTTAACCAAGACCCATTATAAAATTTGTTTTCATATATACGTTCCAAAGGTGGACATTGCAAAAATCCTTCAGTTCAGGAATTTAATATTGCAGTAGCTAAGCTATTATCTTTAAAAATAACTCAGTTTAGCACCTCATCAAATTGTGCAAACGACGATGCAATGTTTTTACCCATTGAGTTTTAAACAATTTAAGAAGGTACTCAAAGGACTGGCAAAATATCAGAAAGTTCTCACACCCCTGAAATATATGTCGCAGATATATACATATGTACAATGAAAATGAAGAATATTTTAATGCAGATGCCGATTGTTTTACTTCCAACAATTTGCCAATAGAATTAACATCAAGTCGATATTTTGTTGGCTACTGAGCACAACGAATATCTTGCGTTATATGTCGTATTGATATGATTGAACCAGCGCAAATTTTGTCATATCTTTCAGAAATGTTTGTTCATGCAAAAAATTATGATAACAAAGTTTGTGTGCTTTGTAAAATTCATATAAAAGTTTTTGAAAAAATATTTTTAAAAGACAAATCAATAAAAAACATAAAAAAATTTGTTGTTGAGCAATGTGTCAATTGTACCAAAAGCACAATTTATTCCTTTTGGTTCGAGGAGAATAACGCGTGCTATAAACACAGGATGGAGATGCTAAATTTACTAGTCCTTATATTATTACGGAAACATTCTACATGGGAAACATATAAATACAAATCATCCAGTACTGACAAGGTTAAAATTTTGAACCATTAAACTTAAAGTAAAACTAATAAATGCACATATTGTGAGTACACATGTAATTGAATTGTTAAAAAAATGGTATTAAATTCGGTGCGAATCGATATAGTTTCATTTGCACAACAATAAAATACATATTTTTACCCTACAGTAACACAATCCATAACATTTGCTCTTACGTGCGTTATTTGCACATAAATTGTATGATAAGTTTTAGTTTATTAATGCAAATTTTTACTAGAACGTGTTTTCAACGAAAAAAACCCACTTTGACTGGAAAAAAGTTTTTTACTTTTTTGTTTACTAAAAACAACAAAGAAATTTGCCAAAAAATTAGGCACATACATATGTTTATGAAAATACACCATCTACATACATATGTACGAATGAATTAATGTGTGTTGCTTTTTGCTCTCTTTAATTTTCTTAGTTAACATGTGAGCACGAAGTTTTGGTTTCCCTTGTTACTTCTCCCCCTCATTATGAAGATGCGTAAAATTTTTGTCAATTTCAAATGTACTATGTGCAACATCGTTATACATTTATAGTCTTTGTTAGTAGTCTTGTATATGTGTTTGTGTGTATCTTTTATTTACTTTTCCGTGCTGTAGAAATTGTTTTTGTTTCTACGTTGAAGCGCGCTTCGCGGAATTTCTGCTACGCAATTGGTTTTTGCTTTATGTTTATGATATTGCGTATTTGTACAATAGGTCGTTTCACACATCTCTGACTATTACTTTGTAACACTGCCGCCCACTTAAGCCTTTTCGTCCCGAACAGGCTCAACATCACCCTTTCCATATTTGGCTAGTCGTTCAAGGTGAACCACCTTCATTTTGGACCTCGGGCTATGGCACTTCTGTATCCGGTAAACTGTAACAAGATGGCCGATAAAAAGTAAAAAAACACAATGCAATAAGTATTGTTCAGCTAATGCGCCTTTATTCTTCTGCGTCTGCGTTTACAATGATTTGTTCTCTTGATTTCTTAGCTCTAATAATAAGGAGGTGCCATATTCTAATAATTCTAACAATGTTGTCTGCTTAGTGCTAATACATTATAATGCTTATAGATAACCATTTATGTCCACTTATTACATGCTTTCTGGATTTTTTTTTAAATCTTGGCACTATGACTTCTAGTATTATGAGCGTTTGGGCCAAGTCTCTACACCATAGTCCCTGCCAAATCGTAGTGGGGGCCTTACAGCCCGACCACTCCTTGTAGTTCTTGTCTCGAGAGCTTTCGTATCTGAATCAGGATTTTCCGGACACTCATGCCTGGATACTGATCCGGAAGACTCCGACTTAACAGAAGGAACTGATTCATCTACTTGACTTTCGATTTCCCTAGTACTTGGGTTATCTGTTACCGCAGAGCTATTTGCCACGGAACTGCCTTCAGTAAGGTCTGCCTGAATTGATGTGGTACTATTTCTTCTCTCAGAATTTCTACTAGCTCTCCCTTCAATCTGTGTCATATTATTTTCAAATAACAGATCACTAGCACTGAAATCCTCATTTGTTGTTCTAGTGATGAAACGTCTATTACGCCTAAAAAGGTTGTTAAACCCATCTGTTACCAAGTACGACCTATCATTAAAAGAATCTACTATTTCTCCGTAGTGCCATTCCTTTCCATCTTTTTTAAACATTATTAAATCGCCTTTCTTAAACGGTGACAACCTTTTAGCATTCCAATCATAGTAATACTTTTGTCTTTCCTTTTTTTCTTTAATTTTTTTTTAACAGTAGCCTCATCTGTATTGTTTCTAATCAGCAGTGAACTCGTCAATGGCAATTTGGTTTTTACAAGTCTGCCAAAAAATAGCTCGGACGGCGTCACACCTATGTCCGCCAGTGGCGTAGTATTGTATTCCAACAGGTGATATTGAAATTGGTTAACATCATTCACTTCGAAACATCTCTTTAGAATATTTTTTGCTATCGCAACACTCTTCTCAGCCAATCTATTGCTTTGAGGGTATCGGGGACTTGAAAATCGAAATTGAATATTGTACTCGTTTGCAAACCGTTCAAACTCTGCAGACCCAAAAGGGATGTTATCGCATTTGATGACTGTTGGATATCCTAGTAAACCAAATATCCTGCGAACCGTTTTTATAATTTGTCCTGTCGTTTTATTTCGTACCTCAGACGATACCACAAAATTCGAATACGCGTCCATCAGAGCGACATAGTCATGACCAGCATACTCAAAAAGATCTATTGCTACTATATGAAAGGGATAATTTGGTTCCTCTTCCTGACGTAAAGGTTCTTTCTGATTATTTCTTTTAAACCGCTCACAAATTTTGCAAGAAGACACTATATCCTTAATTTGTTTATTCATCCCCGGCCAATAGTAAAGCATTCTAGCCCTAGCAAGTGTTTTTTCTATTCCTAAATGTGTTTAATGTAACCACTTTGCAATTTTCTGTTGCAAGCCGAAGGGGATAACTAGTCTGTGATTTAAAAACAATAATTCATTCTCAACATGTAGTTCACCCTTCAACTTATAAAATTTTTTTCCCAATTCATCCAAGTGATGATAATCCGGCCACCCGTGCACAACATACTTAACAATTCGCAAATATCCGTGATCCATGCTTAACATTTTTCTATAGTACTCATAGTTTTCCCCTGTGAAGCAGACTGATTTTGTAACCATATGGATAACACCCGATAACTCTTCTATTTCCTCCATTTCAGATAAACAGTCAGCAAGTAACATTTCCTTTCCAGGCCTGTATACTACTGTTATATGCGGATATTTTAAGAGAAACATAAACATGCGCTGAAGTCGCATTATTACGCTGTCAATGTCACGTTTAACTAATGACTCCAGCGGCTTATGGTCACTTTCAACCGTGAACGGTCGCCCATACAAAAAATAATGAAATCGCTGGCAAGCAAACACAATGGCCAAAAGTTCTTTCTCAATTTGTGCCCACTTCTGTTCATTACAGCAAAAGCTACAGGGTGTCCATTCTGAATTAGCACACACCCCAACCCATCCTTAGACGCATCAGTCTGTATGACCACTGGTAGCTCTGGATTATAGATTGCTAACACTGGCCTTGTCGTTGCTAACCGTAACAATTTTTCAAATTCCTGATCATGCTGTTGCGTCCATTTAAACGCCACATCATTCCGGGTTAACTTTCGTAATTCCTCGGAATGTCGAGACAGATTTGGTATAAACCTCGACAAATATTTAAGCATACCTAGAAATCTTAATACATCCGCCTTATTTACCGGTTTTTCCATCCCTAATATCGCAGCAGTATATTGTAATCCGCCATGACTTTCCCTTCCGTTAAAATATATCCCATAAATTTTACTTTCTCTTGTCTGTATTGAATTTTCTCATAATTAAATCTGATATTATTTTCACAAGCCCTTCTCATCACCACTTCCATGATCTGATCATGTTCTTCCTCACTAGCAGCACAGATAGCCAAATCATCAAAATAAATCAAAATTCCCTGTATATCCCCAAAAATCCTTATCATCTCCTGTTGAAACATTTCGGGAGAACAGCTGAGCCCAAAAGGAACTCGTTTGAATCTAAACCTTCCGAAGGGTGTCAAAAATGTTGTAAGATCTGAACTTTTTTTTTTCTAGTTCCATATGCCAAAACCCGCTTTTTAAGTCAAGAACCGAAAAGACTCGTTTACCCGTTAGTTTTGCTATTATGTCGTCTATTGTTGGAATTAGGAAATATTCACGCCTAATGCACTCATTTAGTGGTTTCGGGTCTAAACATATTCTCAGCTCACCATTCGGTTTCTCTACCAATTGCAAATTGTTGACCCAGTCTGTTGGATACTGCACTGGTGCTATAATTCCTTCTGTAACTAATCTGTCCAGTTCCAGCTTCAATTTACCCTGCAGCGAATTTGGTATTCGCTTCCGGTAGTGAAGCACCGGTTTAGAATTTTGCTTTAAAAAAATTTAAAAAGTTTTTGGAAATTTACCAAGTCCATGAAACACATCTCTATATTTCTCCATGAATGATGCTTGCAGTTCTGTGCTAACAACACTACCCACGTCTAATCGTTTAATCAATTCAAAGTTTGTGCACTCTTTCAACCCAAGTATTGGTTCACAATTGTCATTGACAGCCACAAACTCAGCTAGCTTTCCTACTCTTGTAACTAAATCCACGCATTCAATTAGGCAAGTGCCATAAATTTTTATTTTATTTTCATTATAATCAAACACAGGAAATTCATTTTTTTGATTATCAAGTCTAACGCCCAACATCTTAACTAGCTTTAGTGGCACACAGCTAACGTCTGCCCCCGTATCCAACTTAAATTCTACTATTTCATCTTCTACTAAATATTTCTTGGTCCATCGGTCGCTTACAGATGCTACTGAGTTTAATCTAAGAGTATTTTTTAATCTTATTAAACTACTTAAATATCTACAATTACCATGAATTTTACCTTCAGCTTCATTCCAGTTAAGACCAGCTACCCTTTGCTTGCTGCTTACATTTCCAGTTGACTTATTAACTTCTATTTTCTCCCGAGGTTTGCGGCACATTCTCTGAAAATGACCTTTTTTTCGGCACGATCTGCATATGGCCTCCTTTGCTTTACATTCCTTTACATGGCTAGCTGTCCAAACTCCACCACAATTGAAACAACAGCGATTAAAAACAGTTGCTGACGTTGACTCTGACTTGTCACACAACTTTAAAACAGTCACTGCCTGCTTCGCATCTAGTATGTCTTTGTTCAAATTTGCTGCTTCATAAGTTTTACACATATCAATAATCCTGGACAATTGTTCATCCCGTCCGTCTAATAATTTCAGCTGCAGCTTTTTATCATATACGCCAACAATAATTCGGTCACGTAACATACGCTCTTCATAAGATTTTCCACATTCACATTTGAATTCACAGTACTTAATTGGACTTCTCAACTCAGTTTCAAATTCCAAAAATTTTTGTCTCTCTTTTTGTGACACCATGTTGAACTTGTAGGATTCCATTGCTATGTTTCTTTGCGGTAAACAGTGCTCATCAAACTTCTTCAGTACTTCATCCAATGAACGCTGTACTGCTTGTTCTCCAACAACTGCTGTACCAAGCAGAGAATCCTGCGTTCCATCATTTGGAAACAAGGTGTTGTATATGTTTGCAGCTTCAACGCCAACTAGCCACAAGAAGTTTGCAATTTTCTTAGGTTCAGTCTCACTTGAGTTACCAGTAGCGATCATATAAACTAAAAAACTTCTTTTCCAGTTTGGCCAGTCATTCGCCAGATTTGCACAGTCTAATTCAGGTGGTAATCGGTCAGCGGCCGCCATTTTGTGCCGTGGTTTTTGTTCTTTTTACTTTTATTTTAATCGCGGGACTTCTTTTCAATATTCTTCTGACACCATGTAACAAGATGGCCGATAAAAAGTAAAAAAACACAATGCAATAAGTATTGTTCAGCTAATGCGCCTTTATTCTTCTGCGTCTGCGTTTACAATGATTTGTTCTCTTAATTTCTTAGCTCTAATAATAAGGAGGTTGCCATATTCTAATAATTCTAACAATGTTCTCTACTTAGTGCTAATACATTATAATGCTTATAGATAACCATTTATGTCCACTTATTACATAAACTACGTCATTTAGCCTCTTAACCAACTTGTATGGTCCCTCCCAGTGGATTTGCAATTTAGGGGATAATTCTTTCTTGCGTTGTGGGTTAAACAATAGAACCATTTGTCCTTCGACAAATCCCTCCGAGATTGCTGTTCGATCATACCTGGCTTTCATCTTATCACTGGACATTTTAATGCGGTTACGGACAAATTTATGAAGCTCGTTGAGGTCTTCTTGTGCCTGAAGAGTGTTTCCATCGTCTTCGCACGCAGGTTTAGGTTTAACACCAAACTCTAAGTCCGCTGGCAGTTTCAGTTCCGTTCCGTACAGGATTTTTGCTGGACTACGTGAGGTGGAATCGAGAACAGCTGACCTGTAAGCCAGTAACAGCTTAGGTATATGCTCATCCCAATTCTTTTGGTGTGTAATAACCACTTTTCTGAGATATTCCTCCAGCGTACGGTTAAATTTTTCTACCATGCCATCAGACTGTGGATGTAGCGGTGTCGTTCTCGTCTTTTGCCATATAAGTCGCACATTTCTTTAAATATGGCGGATTCAAAATTTCGTACCTGGTTAGAATGTAATTCTATCGGAACACCGTGTCGACACACCCAATTGTTAACAAATGCGTCTACCACCGTTTTTGATTCTTGGTTTGGAATGGCATACACTTCGGGGCATTTGCTGAAATAATCTATTACTACCAATACATACCGGTTACCCGTCACTGACAGGGAATGGACCTGCTACATCGATAGCTGTCCGCTCAAAAAGGGCACCCACGTTGTATTGCTGAAGCTTACCGCGACTTTTTCTTGTTGGACCCTTGGCCGCAATACACTGTTCGCAATTATCTATCCAATCGGCTACAGACTGCTGGCATCCAAACCAGTAAAATCGCTGTTTTATCTTTTTCAAAGTTTTTGTAATGGCCAGGTTGCCGCCACTAGGACCGTTATGGAACTGCTTCATTACCTCATTTATCTTGGAAGTGGGCACGACAATTGAGTCCGTTTTAAATTTGCCATCTGTACTTTCCCAAGATCGATATAAGCAGCCGTCTATTAATTTTATGCTATTCCACTGGGCCCAGTACGCTTTTGCTAATGGGCTTTCTGCCGATATTTCATTACGGGTCGGTTTTTTGTTATTCTGCTTAGCCAATATAATCTTTGCCAAAATGGGGTCGTCATTCTGTTCCTTAGACCAGTCTTCCCCCGAGCTAATATGGGTCAGCCGCACGTCAATGACACATTCCTTTTTCTCGACTTTTGTGCAGTGCTTGCACTCTACGTTGCATGGCCGTCTTGAAAGGGCATCAGCATTATTGTGTTTTCCACCTTTTCTGTGCTCGATACTAAAATCATAGCTTTGCAGACGTTCAATCCAGCGTGCGAGCTGCCCTTCGGGGTTCTTAAATTGCAGCAGCCAACGTAATGCAGAGTGGCCTGTCCTTAAGGTGAAGTGTTGACCATATAAGTATTTGTGGTAATGTTTGACACACTCCAGCATTGCCAAAAGCTCCCGTCGTTTAACACATTAATTTCGTTCGGCTTGGACAATACTCTGCTGTAGTAGCCAATGACTTTTTCCGTCTCATTAACCACCTGCGAAGGCACCCCTCCTATTCCATAGGCGCTCGGATCCGTGTCTAATATGAATTTCTGCCCAGCGATTGGATAGGCGAGGACTGGTGCTGTACACAAAAGTACCTTGAGCCTCTGGAACTCTTCTTCTGCTGCGACTTTCTGGTCAACGCATGCAAACAAGCAGCAACTTGAGCTAAGTTCGGCACAAATCTCTTGTAGTAAGTGCAGAAAACTACGAAGCTCATGAAGATTCCGTGGGCGAGGCCAGTCCTTTACATCCAGTATTTTGTCGTCATCAGTGGATATACCCTCTGATGTTACACGATGCCCCAAATATTTAACCTCCTTTTGAAACAAAGCGCATTTCTTAACGCTTAGCTTTAATCCTGCAGCTGTTATACGCTTAAACACCTCTTCCAGGTTTTTCAGGTGTTCGTCAAAAGTCTTCCCCATCCCGATTATGTCATCCAGATATACCAAACACGTCTTCCAATTGAGACCTTTAAGCACACGTTCCATTAAACGCTCAAAAGTAGCTGGAGCGTTGCAGAGTCCAAAGTCCAAATGCCTTGAACTGCCATAGACCATCGCTCGCGCTAAAGTCAGTTTTCTCATTGTCCTTATCGGCTATCTCTACCTGCTAATAGCCGCTCTGCAAGTCCAAGGTAGCGAACCATTTCGTTCTGGCCAACGCGTCTAAGGTATCGTCAATTCTGGGCAGCAGATAACTGTCTTTCTTTTTGACGTCATTGAGTTTCTGGTAATCAACGCAAAACCTGGTGCTGCCGTCTTTCTTCTTCACCAGAACTATTGGCCAGCTCCACGGACCGGAAGATGGCTCAGTGACTCCATCCCGCTCCATTTCGTTGACCAGTTCTTTGACCTCGTTTCGCTGTACTAGGGGAATACTCCTGGGTGCTCGCTCGCCGGTGTTGATTTCGTGTTTCAAAACTGCGGTTCTACCATGGCCTTTATTACTCAGGGCGAAGACAGAGGCATGTTTTCTAAGCAACTGCTTCGCTTTGTTTCTGTCAGGAGATGTCAGGCCTGCTACCCATTTATCCACCTGTTCAGTAAGTAAATCTCGTTCTTTGGTTGTTGTTTTGGGGGATACTGAATTCGCCACACAATTAATTATGGCTCCTGCCGGATCACATTGACCGATTTCAAAATGTCTGTCAATGGTCTTTTCGCTGTACAGGAACTCGTCCATCGTCGCAGGTTTTTACAAGGGCTCTAGCGGTTATGATTTCGGCTTCTTGGTTCTACAATCCACAACCGGTTATCCGCACAATCTTTCTCCATACGTGCCCATACTATAGTTTCTGCCTGAGGTGGTAATTTCTGGCGTTCAACGGCAAACATCTTCCTTACTGTGGTCCTGCTCTCATATCCAACCTCCAGGGGTATCTCGACATTACGCCATACCATTATTTGATGTCCCACGCGCAGATCAATCCCATGGGCTATCATGAAGTCTGCACCAATAATAACTTCATCCAATATATCGGCGGCAACAAACACATGGTACACGCTGATGTTTGCGATAGTCAGTCTTGCCCTGGCTCTTCCATAGACGGTAGCTGAATCCGCAGTAGCAGCGCGTAGTCGTATATTATTTCGCGGTTCTACTGCTCAGTTTACCAAATCGGACCTTATTATAGACTGAGATGCTCCTGTGTCTATGGTGAGGACCTGTTTCTTTCCGTTGATAAGACCGCAAGCAGTAAGGTTGCTGTTCTTTTGCTGCATGATGGAAATGGAGATTGTGGAGCCATCGGTTGTAGGAGCTAGCTCTTGCCCCTCAGCGCTAGCTCGATCTAGTTTAACGGTGACACATGCGATTTGCTTTCGGTGGCGAAGCAGATCTTGACCTTTTCTTTGCTGATCTGCAGTTGCGCTGGATGTGGCCGACCTTACCACATTTAAAGAATTTTGGGTGAGATTTGCGTCTTTCCTTTAGTATTTGCTTAACCACCTCTTCTAAATCACTCCTTTTGTCTCTGTAATTTGGCATATCAGCCTCAAGTCGCCGCACCTTGTAGACTTGTGGCTTCAATATGACTTCTGGGGTCTCCTGGGCCAGTGCGTACGAAATGGTTTCCGCAAAGGACGTCTCCTGCAGCGCAAACTTCATATCTAACATCTGGATCCCGTATGCCATTTACAAATGCTTCTATCTTGAACTGGTCCAGGAATCGATGGTTCTCGCCTGGGTAAGTCAGCTGCACCAAGCGTTCAATTTCCATCGCTAAATCTTGCAGAGTTTCATTCGGCTTCTGCCCCGTAGTTCCATCCTGTACAGTTCTCGCTTATGTTCGCCACCGTACTTACGTTGCAAAGCCAACATTATGTCGTCGTAGCTATTTCTGCAGCCAACTGGTAAGCTTTCAAGGATTGCTGCTGTTCCCTTCAACGCCAGAATTAGTTCTATAGCTTTCTCTTCACTATCCCATTCATTTTTGCTAGCCACCGTTTCGAATTGGAACTTGAAGACATTAAAAGGTGCGCTACCATCAAAGATCGGGTTCTTTATTCTGCTGGCATGCTCGGAAATAATCTCATCGGTCCTTCTCGAATTTGTAGATCGCTCATCTTTTTCTTTAAATCATGTAATTTTGCGTCTACGCCGGAAAATTTTTCGTCAACATTGCTGTTTATGCCGTAGACTTTTTCATCAAAACTTCTCGTTATGCCAGAGAATTTTTCATCAAGCTCACTGACTTTCAGTTCTATAGCTTCAACTCGTTTGCCAATAACTTCTGAAATTTCCTGAAGTGTCTCGTTGTTAGCTTTGACCTCAGCTGAGAGTATTTCGCTGTTAACCTTAGAAGCTTCTTGAATCCTTTCTGCTACCTTAGCTAAGAGTCTTTCGCTGCTAATCTTAGAAGCTTCTTAAAATTTTTCCTCTACCCCAGTTAAGAGTCTTTCGCTGTTAATCTTAGGACCTTCTTGAAATTTCTCCATCATAGTGGCCTACATTACGTTGAAGTCCATATTAGTGTTTGTGGTACGGGTACATACCTAAGCTCCTCTATTTCCTCGAATTCATGTAGACCGATGTCAATACCACGTCGCTCGAATTCCCCTATTAGCCTCTTTTGCAGTTCAGCCTTATTGCCCGCCGTTGGCAGATCAAACTTGCTCAGTTCTTTTTTTAGCTGATCTACTTTCAGCTCGTCTTTTACTTTTTACAATTCTACTTCTGACACCAGTTGTTACGTTTATTACCGCAATAAACGTTAATTTGTAGGGTTCGTGTAATTGCAAATATTAAAATACACACTCCTTTATGATTTTATCAGTACACAACTTTATTAGGGAATTAAGACTCAATTTAGAACTCTTCAGTACTAATTTACATTGCACACTTAACACTTTTGTACGCACAGATATTTACTCTATGAAATCTCAAAGTCAACTATATCTTCTGCGGTGGACGGCGCCTTTATATACAGATCATGGCCGCTTCTTGAAATGTCCCGAACATAAGCGATATTGCGCATCATTTATTTCAGTTGCTGGCTTAGTAGTCATGTATATATGTGTTTGTATATCTTTTGTTTACTTTTCTTTGCTGTAGAAATTGTTTTTGTTTCTACATTAAATCGCGGTTCGCGGAATTTTGCTACGCAATTTGTTTTTGCTTTATGTTTATGATATTACGTATTTGTACAGTAGGTCGTTTCACACATCTTTGCCTATTACTTTGTAACAATATATTATATTGATACATTTATTACCACAATAAACGTTATTTTGAAGAGTTCGTTTAATTCCAAATATGAAAATACACACTCTTATGATTTTAACGGTACACAGTTTTATTCGGTACTTAACACTCTTATATACAACTCTTTAGTACTAATTGACACTGTACACTTAACACTTCTTTTGTACACACAGATGTTCACTCTATGAAATCTTAAAGTCAACTATATATCTTCTGCGGTGGACGGCGCTTTTATATACAGATCACGGCCGCTTCTTGAAATGTCCCGAACATACGCGAAATGCGCATCAGTTATTTCAGTTGCTGGCTTAGTAGTCTTGTATATGTGTTTGTGTGTGTGTGTATCTTTTGCTTGCTGTAGAAATTGTTTTTGTTCCTTCGCTCAATCGCGGTTCGGGGAATTTCTGCTACGCAATTTGTTTTTGCTTTATGTTTATGATATTGCGTATTTGTACATTTGTACAATAGGTCGTTTCACACATCTTTGACTATTACTTTGTAACAATATCAATGTTGGGGGGGATATCGAACCAGGTCGCTTACTTTATGGGCAGCTTTTCGACCCCATTTGTTCTTCCAATTGATTTCAGGCAACTGATTTGTAATTTTCTACTAACTTACTATCATCGAGTCTAGTGCTAACAATAGCCTTTACTCTTGACCGTAGTGAATTCACCCTCATTCAGTCGACATTATTTATCATTACTGAGTCTCTTGTAATTACTAGCACTTGTATGAAGTTTAGGTCTCCCATGCCATTCACCTTTAACAACTGTCTGCCTCTGGTCGTAAGCTATATGCGAGACAGTGCTAGACATTCGTGCATTGTGCGTTACCGTCTCAGCCTCAGATAATTCTTTAAGTGTCAATGGCCTGTCACTAACGTAGGAATCCAGTTTAATTCCTATTACTTATAAGAACCACAGAGCAACCAGAGGTGTAAACTTTGACGTTAGAAAATTGCTCGAAACAGCGGGCAGTCCCTAAAGAAAGAGATAAATATAACATTTAAAAATAATGCGAAAAATAATCAAAACGAAAGCAAAAATCAAGAAAATTAAATAATGCAAATTAAACTTATCTTTCAGTATTTACAGCATAAGTTATCCTCTAAATGTAGTTAAAATAAATCTAAATTCTTCAACCCTTATTTTTACCTTTGTGCAAACCTTTTTTATTAATGGCTAGAAAAATTATTCAAAATAAATAAGAAAAATGTAACAAAAAAGAATAGGAGCGGTCAATAACACAGATAGAGAAAGAGATCGCTATATTCTCGTGTCGCTTCTGTTTTCTTTGTGATAAGAACTTTACTTTGGGTTTGCTCCACAGGAGTTCGCTGCCGATACTAATCAAATGACATATAGTTTTTATTCAAAAAGACTTTAGTATAGCAGGTATTCAGTAACAAACTTTAATTTTCCAAAAAAAAGGTCGAAATTCCCAAAATACTATTCTCGTTATAAAATCTAAGCAAAGCGATGTCCCAAAAATTTAAACACAGAAGTGGAAAGCTAAAACTAATGCTAATTGAATAACATATAGTTTTTATTCAAAAATACTAAAAACAATACTAATTAAATAACGTATAGGTTTTATTCAAAAAGACTTTAGTAAAGGTGTTATTCATTAACAAACTTTAATTTTTCCCAAAAAGGGCAAAATCCCAAAGTTAATGTTTTATCTAAATGAAGCAATGTCCCAAACGAAGCGAGGTTCGAAAATTTGAGCACAGTATTGGAAAGCTAAAAACCATACTAATCGAAGGACGTATAGCTTTTATTCGAAAAGACTTTAGTATAGGGTAATTCATAGTTATAAAGTAAATTTTGTGCCCATGTTCTAGTAAAATGATAGTTTCTTAATGAGTACTTTGTGAATAAAAACTCTACGCCGTTAAATTAGTATTGGTGTCAGCTTTCCTTTGATGTATTCAAATTTTTGGGACATTGTTTCGTTTTGGTTTTATAACTAAAATATTTTTAGCTTTCAATTGCTATATTCAATTGATGTATATTGCAATCCTAAAGCCACAGGGTAACCAGAGGTGAAGACTTTGACACATAAAAAATAAAAAACTCAGTTTATTTTACTATGGGCTCTGTTAGAAAGAGACAAATATAGCATTTTGTGACGAAATACAGGAAAAAATACAGGCAAACACGGCAAGAAAATCAAAATAAAAACAAAAATCTAAAAACAAAACTTAGGCTCTGAAGGAACGAGACCGATAGAGAAAAAGATCACTATACTGTCGTTTCACCTCTGTTTACTACTTTGTGCTAAAGCCGTGATTCAGATATTGTGAAGAAAGTTGTTCTGTATATGAAGATAATATAGTTTACTTTTTCTAAATTAAATCAAACTTCCATGATTTTAATCATAGACTACTAATAATCTTTGATTTTAATTATAGTACCAATTTGCTGAGCAAATGTTAATAGGGCCTTACATTTGCTCGCTAGTATTACTTGCACGTGTTAATGCTTACAATTTTTAAACCCACCACGCTAAAAAATGTAAAAAAAACATTTGGAAAGGTTTGACATTTTGTCTAAGTTTGATTTATTCACATCCGTATAATCATATGGTACATTTCGTTTTGGTTTAAAAATCCATGATAAAGTAGCTGACAAGCAAGCTACAATTTTTAATATATAATAATTTTTTTAATTAGAAATGAAATAATTTAAACGTCTGTGCAATTTTTTTTCAAGTACATTGCTTACATATGTATGTATGTATGCACGTTTTGCTACCTATTTGTTATGAAAACGTTAAATTTAGCATTTATTATCGTGGGAAATTGGATAAAAAGTTTAAAACTATTCAAGTACAAATTTGTACGGCATACGGTTGCATACTTGAGAGGCTTTATAAAT
Organism: Phania funesta; assembly: GCA_963932375.1. Classification (NCBI taxonomy): domain Eukaryota; kingdom Metazoa; phylum Arthropoda; class Insecta; order Diptera; family Tachinidae; genus Phania; species Phania funesta. The sequence goes on from OZ010654.1 coordinate 47,406,602, forward strand.
CGAATCAAAATGAACCATGGTGATGGTCATATGCGGGAAGAAGAGCAACTGGACCAACACGATTTAATAGAACATGAACAGCATCATTATGAACCTTTACAAAACTTGCCTGAAGAGGAAATAGGAATGGACGTCGCTGATGACAGCTCAAATGAAAGCGATTATGACATCAGTAATGCAGCAGATGACGAAGATGATATCAGTAATTACAATGAATTAGATGGATTTATGGACCAAGAAAGTAAATCGTCTGATGAATTCAACTTATCTGAAATAAACTCGGAAGAAGCTGTCTGTAAAATTAGGCGTATGCATAAAATGTTTATAAAACGTCATCAAGATCTGAGAAGACCTGCATACTCTTTTCAACCATTACGACTTATTAAATGTTTATACAAAAACCGACTTGACTCAAGGCCCTATCCGATAGCAAGAAGCGGACATCGTATAACTGCATCAGAATCTTACCTATATTCTTTAGGTGGATATAACCCTAATAGTAGAACAAATACTAGGAATCAGGAAGATCGCATGTTGTTTCAAGAGTTATGGGCGTACAACTTTGCCACGAATCGGTGGAAGCTTCTTCAAAATGCAGAAAATTCTGATATGCCAAGGGAACTGGCTTCAAATGCTTTAGTCATCTATAATAATGTTTTAATTGTAAGTACATAAACCTACATATGAGCCGTTTATATAAAAAATGCAAAACTCTTTGCAAAAAAATCAAGGTGGTGATAACATAATTATGTCATTATAAAAATTTCCAACAATCTGAGAGAAAATATTGATATTAAAGATGCGAAGGCAATTAAGGACAATGACAATGAAAAATAAGGAAAATCATGATGCGATATTATTTTTAATAGTATTAATGAAAGAAAAGAAGAAAACTCCAAAAATAATATGACTATTCCTAATTCAATATGACAAACCATTACAGATAGATTATCCTTTTGCACCCGCATGATATGGGTATAAAATGATATGACAAATTTTTCTGCAGATTTTATAACCTCGTAATGTTACTTCATCGTTGACAAATAAATTTTTTTGACATTTGCGTTACTACTTAAAAAAAATTATAATGAAGACGTTAAAACTTAAGGTTTTTTACAAACATTTTGATTTCTTAATAAATTATTCTATTTTATTCATATTTGGCACACATATGCACTTGAAAAACAAACTACAATGCCGAATTCATCACAAATTACAGGCATCGGATAACGTTTGTAGGAATTATAACATTTTTACAATAAAGGATTTAGAATCCTTGCTGCGATTACGTTGAAAACTTCTGTTTTAGTCCAATCGTTATATGGAAACAATGGATTATGCACCCCCGTCATAGTGCGCAAAAACGTATGGCACTTTCCAATGTCTAAATTTAGCGTAGACTAGGCATAAAATCGAACACTCTTAACTTGCCAAGTTCTTTGCTACATACGGACAAAAATTCATTGCATCTGGAGATTTAAAATCCTACCACACTTATTGAGGCTCCAGATTTCTTGGTTCGATTATTTATTCAGTTAAGCCCAGTAAATGAGTATTTACCGAATATTTCCAAAAAATACTCGTATAAAATACTTTGTACGAAAAAATACGCGAACGAAAAATGTTTGTGTTCCATGAGGGAACTTTGTTTTATTTTTCCTTTGTGTGTGTGCTATGTTTCCTGTTAAAATTCATATTTTTATCAAAAGTTTTAGACAAATTGTGTTTCGTCTATATTGATGGTTGCTGCTTTTGATGGCTTAATTCGTTGTAAGCAGTAGTGTTGTGGATATCATTTGAACATATTAATATTATTTGCTTTTCATCCGCGTATATTCGCCTAATATTTTTTTTAACTTTTAATTTTATGTAATATTTTTAACAGAAAATTACAATAAGTGTTAAAATCGTATATCTAAAATATTATTTATTAATTATTACCAATGTAATAACTAAGCTATTGGATACCCAATTATTTAACGTGCGTTTCCGCTGGAACCGTGGTATTTGTTGTTGCTATTGGGAAGCATTTTTGCCTTCTGAGAGAAAACGTTACATGAGAACATTACGATGGCTTTACATTTATTTTCCACTTTTTTAACCAGTTCTGTAGCATATGAAAGTGCGAGTGAAGTTGTTAAGATGCAACATTCGGATCATTTCTAACAATTATAAATGCAGTGTCATCTGCAAACGTTGACGTAAATATATTTGGACTTGTTGGCATATCCACTGTAAAGGTGGGATATAACACCGGCTCTAATATACTACATTGAAGAGATTTCTCCTTTTTTTTAAATTGACTCTTTGATCTGCCCTGAAACGTTCTATTTGTTGAATAGTTCTTCAGAAGTTTGTGGGAGTTTACAGGTAGAACTCGAGTTATTTTCGTAAGTAGCCCATCATACCAGACTTTATAAAACGCCAGGGAAATATCAATAAACAGAACTGAATAATATTGCTTATTTTATAATATTTTTTTATTATTATTATTATATATTTAGTAGTGTTTTTAATACTTTTCTTTATTACATTTCATTTAATTCCATTTCATTATATTATCCACGCTCTAATTTGCATTAACATTTTTAATAAAATCCACAACTTTTCTTCTAACAATATTATTGTTTGTTTCACTCTTTATACTGTTTGGCATCATGTTGTATCCCTTATAAAATAGTGATCGTTGTGTATCGCTAGTATTCGATCGATTCAGTCTAAAGTTTTGATTATTTCGTAGATTATATGGCTGAACATCTCTTACATATCTTATTTGCTCTGTCAGGTAATCTGGTGCTTCTCCCATGTCCATTTTTTTTATAAAAATTATTATGTTAAATTCTAGCCTTTGGCTTATATTCATCCATCTTAGCGCCTCTAACATGCCCCTTATTGATGCAAAACGATTTAATTTTAGTATGGACCGCATTGCTTTATTTTGTAGTTTTTGTAATCTATTTATTTGATTGTCTGTACAACATGTATATATTATAGTTGACCCGTATTCGAAATGTTGTTTAATAGTAGTATTATAAATGTTTATTGCTGTAATAATAGACACTTTATTTCTTATGCGTTTTAAAAAACCTTTCTTTTTTCCAATTTTTTTTTGCACATACATATATTCTAAATGTTCTTTAGAATTTAGTTCTTTGCCTATGTAAAACCCCAGATATTTTATTTTACCTACTTTTTCAATAACTACATCATTAATCTTGAATTCTTTATCGCTCTCCAAATTTATTTCCATTAGCTTTGTTTTATTTTCATTTAATTTTAGTTTATTCATTTTTAGCCAATTATTAATTTTATGAATATCTATTTTTAGTTTCTCATAACATATATCCTCTGTTTGGGCTTCTGCGAAAATTAGGGTATCATCTGCGTATAGAACTATTTCACAATTTTTTAAAACTTTTGCCATGTCATTAATATATATAATAAATAACAGAGCACCTAAAATTGAGCCCTGTGGTACCCCAAATTCATTTTCTTTCTCCATTGATTTTATATTATTAACTTTCGTCATTTGTCTTCTATTAGTTAAGTAAGATTGAAACCACTTTAATTCATTATCTTGTATTCCATATTTTTTAATTTTTCTATCATTATATCACGGTCAATAGTTTCGAAAGCCCTTTTGAAATCTAAAAATATGGCCACAATTTTATTACTTCGCTTCACGTATTTCCATCTATTTATAACATAATTCACAGCGGTCTCACATGAATGTTTTCTTCTAAAACCTGACTGATATTTTGACAGTATTCCATGTTTTTCTATATATTCTTCAAGCTGATTTTTAACAATTTTTTCCAGAATTTGTTCACATGTTTTTAGACTGTTCTTCACATATTTTGCCTATATTCGTCACATTTCACTGTGTTTTAACTTTTTCTATCGGAATTATAATTGATTCTTTCCACTTGTTTGGGAAAATTCCACTGTCAGGTGATTTATTTACAATATTAAGTATTTTATTGCCAACTATGTTCTAATTATCTAAAATTAATTTATTACTTATTTTATTGTGTAACGATTAAAGTCGCGGGCTTGTTTTAAACGTACCAGCAACAACTACTATGAATTATTATTATTTTTTTTGTATTACAATGAAGTATTATTTTATTATTATTTCATATTATTATTGTCATTGGATTAATTAGATGAATTATTATTATTTACTTATTACCATGAATTATTTCTATTTTGTATTTATCATAAGTTACTTACCTGAAAGAATTATTATTATACTATCATTTCTCGTTAAGTTTTGAATTTAAATTTAACGGATTTACACGCATTAATACAGCACTGCGTCTGACAAACATATGTTGTCAATTGTGTATGAACGCCCACATGCAGTGTGTGTATTGTGTTAGTACGTGTGTATGTGTACTCATGAGTGTACAAGCAAACAAGTATAAAAGACGAGTGATCGTTAGCTAGCAGCTCGCGCTACGGTAAGAACTGCTATTAGAGTGCGGGGTACCTGCTCTAATATAAGTACTAAAGTAGTGTTTGTTGGAAGCAACCAATACTGGAGCGTGGCTACCGTGCTAGCAGCTCGCGCTACGGTAAGAACTGCTATTAGAGTGCGGGGTACCTGCTCTAATATAAGTACTAAAGTAGTGTTTGTTGGAAGCAACCAATACTGGAGCGTGGCTACCGCTTCAGTGGAGGATCTTCTTGTTGAGCCAAGGTTAACTGCACCCAAGAGCTCGCTGCATCAGCGTCGCACCCAGGCCTCTTATTGGTGGGGCCAATACAGAAGCCTGTATACGCCGGAGTTTCTATCGTAGTGGGGTACCCTTCGATAGATTCTCCGGGTAGTGGTGTACGGTCGCAAACTCATCGCTCCCGAAGAGTTGGTCAAGCCTTCGTAGCATCCGGAAACTACTATTGGTGGGAGGATACCCTACTAATAGTTGATTCCTGACCACGTGCCGGAGATCCTAGCGGAGAGTGGGACATTCTTCCGCTACAAATCTCTCGGTTTTGGTGCGAGAGAAGGCAAATTCCACACTCTCAGAGAAACCTGGCCGCGAGAGAAGTCACCACGCGAGTACACATCACACAAGAGCTCTGTGTAGATTTTGTGTAAAGAGAAGACCAATAAAGGAGAATTATAACGTTAAGTAGAAATTCCCCGTGTTTTTATTCTGTGGAAAACGACCCTGGACTCGGCTGAGACTACCCCAGCAACCAGCGAGTACGTGTCGTCACAGTGGCGCCCGAGCAGGGACTTAATTGTCCAACAAACGCAACCACAATAACTACAACGGCAGCAGCAGCAAAAATAGCAACGTATATTTGCCCTGCAACAACAACAAAAACAACAACAACATCAGCAGCGAAAATAATAACTACGAGCCGGCAAATCTTTCCTTATATAAATCGCCGAAAGATCGCCCGACAACATCATGCTGAAAACAACATGGGTATACTCCTTAAAGAAGGAGGAGTTAACCAACTATTTGTCGCAATGTGGACAAAGTGTGACCGGAACTGTAGAACAAATGCGAAAGAAGTTTGCCAAATTTGTAAGTGCTGAGCATGACGAAGAAGAAACAAAACAACTCCTCGTGTGGCAAACCCAGCATGACACCGTGAGTTCCGTATCACCCAGCAACAAACTACAAACACCGACTATTGTAACAGAAGAAGACAGTAAATCTCCTCTCAAGGTAGAGACTGCAAGTAATTCAGCACTACCATTACGCCGAAGTGAACCATGCACAGACACTAGAACCTCAACGATTGAACTCGTCAGAAAATGGGGACTAAAATACGACGGCGGGAGAGACCCACTCGGTTTTATCGAGCGAGTGGAAGAACTCGCTAGTATGTATGAAATTGAGATAAATAGTGTCCTGCCCGTCCTGTCGGAACTATTCCGTGAGAAAGCGCTGATCTGGTGGAGAAACAACAACAAGCAGTGGAACGAATGGTCTAGTTTTAGAGTAGATTTTTATGCATTTTTCTTGCCGCCACGATATTTCGAAAAGTTGGATGACGAAATTCGTAAAAGGACACAACGACCACGAGAAGCTTTTAAAGATTATGTCCTAGCACTGCAGGATTTGATGCGTCATGCACATTTGGGTCCAGACGAAAAACTAGACCGAATTTATCGCAATGCCAATGCAGACTATCTATGGTATATCCGGCGTAAGGATTTTACTACCCTGGAGGAGCTCATCAGCCTTGCCACCGATTTAGAGAGTATTCCCCGTGGGACTCCACCAGCACGAGGAGAACACCACCGCATGGTTAACAGCTTAGCCGCATGCCCAACGAGTTTTCAAGAACAAAAGACAGGTCAAAAGCGGATCATGAAGCACCCTAAAAATCAAACATACCTCACCGGGGAGGTTAAGGTCGCACAAGCAGTGCCAAAACCTACGTGCTCATGGCTAGCAAACAAAATGGAAGAAGTACGCCGCCACCCGAAGGAACACCCCGACTACATGATTGTCGATGAGCAGCTGTACCGTTACATGTCCAAGGCATCAGGTACTGATGATCCCACACCATGGAAGCTATGCGTAGCAACACCATTAAGAAACCAGGTCTTACAAGAAACGCATGACCAACCCGCCGGAGGCCATTTAGGAGTAAAAAAGACTTTAAGAAAAGTCGCTAGTCGCTATTACTGGCCGGGCATGGCACGAGACATTCACCAATATGTCCGAAGTTGTGAGATCTGCCAGCAATATAAAGTCTCACAACAAAAGACAGCAGGAGAAATGCTTACACGCCAGCCACAAGAACCATGGTCATTAATTTCCGCAGATTTCATAGGTCCCTTACCTAGAACCACACATGGCAACACAGTGCTCCTAGTATTCTTCGATCCTTTTTCAAAATGGTGCGAACTGATTCCAATGCGCAAGGCCACGGCCGAGGGGGTAGTGAAGGCATTCAGGGAGAGAATTCTATCGCGATATGGTGTTCCCAAAACGTTTCTTACCGATAATGGTGCCCAATTTACGTCACGAATACTACGAACATATTTAGAGGAACTGGGTGTGAATCAACAATTCACAGCCCCATACACGCCGCAAGAAAACCCAACAGAAAGAGCCAATCGTACGATCAAAACTATGATGGCCCAGTTCACTAGGCAAAAGCATACCAAATGGGATGAACTATTGCCGGAAATCATGTTGGCCATAAATACCAGCACGTCCGAATCAACGAGCTATAGCCCAGCGTATATAACCCAGGGGAGAGAACCACGTTTACCAAACGCTTTATATGACCAAGTTACTAGCGGTACCGGAACTCGTAGCGTAAGCCCTGAAGAGCGAGCAGACCAATTACAAGAAGTGTTCCGTATCGTTCGACGAAATCTACAAAAGGCATCACAAAAGCAAAAACATCATTACAACTTGTGACGCCGCCAGTGGAAGCCCACGGTTGGAGACCACGTTTTGGTGCGACAACACCCGTTGTCAAAGGCTATCGATAATTTTGCCGCTAAACTGGCACCTAAATTCGGGGGACCTTATGTCGTTACGGGATTCGTGTCCCCCGTCATAGTATCATTGAGTAGAGTAGATCGTAGTGAAGTGCGCACTGCTCACCTTAGTGAATTGAAACCTTTTGTAGCAACCCAAACTAATAGACTATTTTCTTTGGATCTTCCTAGACTACCCAACACTGAAGCCAACAAAATACGCGTGATGAGTAAGGAACGGGAAAAATTCGAGGCCTCCAGAAAGAGATTCCGCCGCAATTGGGAACGCGATCAAGCCAAAGGACGACGCACTATTTTCCTAAATGATGATGACGTGCCAAGTACTAGTCAAGGACGGCGAACTTATCGCAAATCAAAAAATACGCGTCGCCATCAACAACCGTCACCCACGGCCACCAAAAATACACGGCGAATGAAAGCTCAGCATTTTCAAATGGAAGCCCAGCCGACACATGAGGGCTGTTCTGTACCACCTCCGGTAAAAGTGACTCCTGTGGTTGCTATAAACAGCAACCAGCGAGTAATTGTCGTCACGACCCTGGACTCGGCTGAGACTACCCCAGCAACCAGCGAGTACGTGTCGTCACAATTGTAGTCTGGTTTCTTATTTATATCCTTACATATACTTTTTAACTAATAAGGGTGACAATTCTGTGGACTTAATCAATTGTGATATGATGGTTTCCTCGAAACCTCACTGTTGGTGCGGTTTTGATAAGTAAGATACGGCTTTAAATACAAAACGAATAATTTCTCAAACAAATTTGATCGAATTGACAGCAGACTAAATGACCTGTACGACGTAATCCGACTTAAGTCCTTGAGTGGTATCGGTATTTTTACAATTTCAGATATCTTCCAAGAGCATGGGAAGAAGCCAATTCGCAACATTGCATTAAATACGAACAGTAAAATTCTCACAGCATAATTAGGTAAATACCTTATCATTTGCGTGAATACCTTTTCAAAGTGATTTACGAAGCCATTATCTTATCAATAGAGGTTTTGGCCGAGGTTCGGTTTTCAAGTCTTATTGGAGTTTCGTAGGCAATAGGACATTTTAAATGCCTTACAGCTTTCCAAAGGTTTTAGTCCGTGTTTTCTCTTGGTTCCAAATTTTTAAAATCTATCTCTGTTGTTTCTGTCTTAGTTTATTACGTAAAGTCCTTTGACATAAGTTCAATTCGGTCCTGACGTCAGGAGAACGACTATGTTGCCATTGCTTTCTGAGCTTTACCTTTTCAATAACGAGAGTCTGTATATCTGTCTGTATATTTTTCGTTTAACTGTATTAAGATATTCTAATTTACAAAATGATATTTTATTTGTTAATTATGTTTGCACACATGAAAAATTATATTAAGACAATATAAAAACTATAGCATATTTTTAGACTGAAAACAAATATTTCTAAACCTTCTACAAAAACATTTACAATTATTATTTATAAAATGAGCATGTGAAAAATCAAACACTCCTCCTCAATTGCGAATGTCTTTATATTGGCTTTGATTCGTAGTGTTTCCAGTTTTGAGCTAAGTAAGGGTTTTGTTAACATATCTGCAATCATCTCTGATGGACAATACTTGCATTCGATGATTTTCTTATCCAATGACATTTAATGTCAATATGTTTTGATCTATTGCTAAGCTTCTCCTCTCTAATAAGATTTAGGCAGCTTCTGTTATCTTCAAAAATGACCGTAGGATCTTCTTGTTTGCAATTTAAGTCATTTAAAATATCTCTAATCCAGATAGCCTCCTTAGCAGCTTCGGATAACGCAATAAACTCTGCTTCTGTTGTTGATAGTGAAACGGTTGTTTGCTATTTGCAAGCTCAACTAACTGTACTGTTGGTGAGTAGAAATATGAATCCAGAATTCGATTTACGACCAATAACTGAGTTTCTATTGGGAGTATTTTCACATAGATTTAAAAACAAATTTCTTGAACCTTTTAAGTATTTTGCAATATGTTTTAATTCGTTCCAATCTTCTTGATTTGAATTAGTTGTTTTTCTTGCAAGAATGGCTACACTGGCACAACTATCAGGCCGAGTGTTGGCTGCAATATACAATAGCGATCCCAACAAGCTTTGAGATTCATCATTGCGTAATAGAGGTTCCGAATCAGTTTTTCCATAAGATGGTTCAAGTGGGTATTTAGATGATTTTGCATCTTGTAAGCAAAACTTTAGCAACATTTTCTCAATATATTGCATTTGCCGTATTATAAATTGGTTCTCTTTTGATTTCCTTACTTCTAGCCCGAGATAATAGGATATTTCACCTAAACTGTTAACTTCAAATTTACTATTGAGAAGTAAAAGAACAAGCTGTATTAAATTCTTGTTAGCAGTAGCAACTACTAAGTCGTCAACATAAATTAAAATATAGATTTCCCTCCCATTGATGACTTTGCTATATAAACACTGATCTGCCCTACTTTGTACGAAATTATCATTCACAAGGACATCGCTTAAAACTTTATTTCAAACATATGCTGATTGCTTAAGTCCATATAAGCTACGTCTTAGCCTACATACTTGACTTCCGTCGCCTTCAATAAAACCTGGTGGCTGTTTCATATAAATGGTTTCTTTGAGATATCCATTTAAAAAAGCACACTTCACGTCGATATGTTCTACATGCAATCTTTTTGCGCTAGCAATTGAAAGAAGCATACGAAAAGTAGCTTCACGCACCACAGGGGCAAAAACCTCATCGTAATCACATCCATACTTTTGACTGAAACCGTGTGCTACTAAACGAGCTTTAAAGCGTTGAATTTCACCATTAGGATCTCGTTTTGCTTTGAATGTCCATTTACAGCCAACTATATTCGCATCTGGTGACGGTTGAACTAAATCCTATGTATGATTCTTGTTAAGCGATTCAATCTCCTCCTTCATTGCAGACTTCCATTTCAATTTTTCTTTTGATATAACGGCTTGTTGATAAGTTTTAGGTTCAATTATGTTATCTAACTTCGCCAGCCGCGCCGAATACTTCACAGGTGGTACACCTTTGTTGAGCCTTCATGACCTTCGAGGCGGCGGCTCAGTTGATTCCATTTCTAGTGCAGGAGCGTTAGTTTGGATTTTGGAATCCTTGAAATATTCAAAGTCACTTTCGATACTGCAATAGGAACCGGCATCAGATTCATGATCTGTGATCACATCGCTATCATCAATGGATTTAGTTGAAGTAGTTACTTCCAAATATTTATCGGTATCGAATTAATTGCAACTTTTGAAGAAACAAATTTATAATCTCTACTAATATTTACTTTGTTGGTACTTGTATCGACAAAACGTAGTCCTTTGCTGTCTTCATTGCAACCCACAAATGTCAATAGATTCGATTTGTTGTCAAATTTTTTCCTGCTCACTCCAGGAACTAGAACATATGCATTAGAACCGAATATATAAAAATCTCTAGCTTAGGTTTTTGCCTCTAGCATCTTTCATATGGAGTACACGGCATAACACTTGTAACGAGTCGATTTTGTAGGTAGTTGGAGTACATAATGGCTTCCCCCCAATAAGGTTTTGGTAAACTGGATTCTTCTAAAAGACATCGAGCCATTTCAACAAGATAACGATTCTTCCTTTCTGCTACTCTGTTCTGCTGGGGACAATAGGGTACAGAATATTGAGACATGATACCATTACTTCTTAGGAATTTGAGCATCTTTTCCGATTTGTATTTCAAACTTATTTTTCACCATTTCGACGTAACTTTTTGTTTTGTCATAAGAAGATATACAACAGTATACTGACTATAATCGTCAATGAATGTTAAAAAAATACCTTTTCTTTCCAGGAGTTAAAGTTTGCATAGGGCCACACATATCCGTATGAATTAAGTCAAGAACTGCATCAGATTTATGTTCTGTTTTCTTTGGAAACGGAGCCTTTGTTAATTTACACGTAGCACAAACGTCGCATGTTGTTCGAATACCGCAATCCATTATTTTGAAATCTTTCTGTAGCTAACCAGATTGCATAGCCTTTATAGCGTTAATATCTCTATGTCCAAAAAGTTTATGATAATAGTGATGACACTTGTTCAGAGTACATACTGCTTTATGAGCTTCTAGGCACGGCTTAGTTTTTAGTTGATACAAACTGTTGACGCATGCGACCACACCAACCTCAACATTGTTTAAATCAAGAATTTTACATTCAGTTCCCAAAAATTAAACCTTGAAACCTTTCGATGATAACTTCTTTACTGAGAGCAAGTTTCCTTTAAAAGATGGAATATATAGAACATCTCTGACGGTAATATCTCTTCCTACACCATGTTGATTAAAAATTTTTAATTTACAGTCGTCTTTTCCGCTTGAATAAACACCTTCGCCATTTGCAACCGTTACTTTTTCCTTCCCTTAATTTGTCAAGATTTATGAATTCTCGTTCATTGCTACAAATGTGACACGTAGCAGCGGAATCGAACACCTATACACCTTCTTCTCCGTTAAGCACAAAACACAAATTATTTTCTTTATTTTCGGAAAATTTAGCTTTATGATGTTTTGGATTTCTAAATTTCCAGCAGTCTTTCCGTACATGACCAATTCCTCTGCAAAAGTGGCACACAATGTTTTTAACATTATTCTTTTTAAATTTATTTGTAATCCTTAACACAGTATCTTCAACAGAAATTCTCTTTTTGTGTTTTTCAAATTCTTCTAGCAGTTTATTTTCAACAATGGTCATAGTGAGTTCTTTTTCATCTCTTACCTCTAGCGCTGTTATAAGGGTATCGTAACTGCCAGGTAAACTACTAAGTAGCATTGAAATTAGCCAAGATTCAGAAATTGTTTCGTCCAGTAATTGCAATTTACAAAATAGTAGTTTCATTTGGGTAATATGTTTGTCCATATTCTCCCCAGGTTGTAGCTTAAGTTCACAAATCATTCCCATTAATTTAACCTTATTACTAAGGGTCGATTTTTCATGATAAGCTTTGAGAATATTCCAGGCCTCTTTAGCATACCTACAGTTGGCAATATGAAAAACTTCTGTTTCATCAACAGCCAAACCAATTAATAAAGTCGTTTCGTTATCACGTTCTTTCCAAATTTCGTTGGGATTTTCAGGGATTTCTTTCTCAACCACTTCCCAAACCTTTTCTTTCTTGAGCAACAGTTTCATGTGATATTTCCATATTTCATAATTATCAATATCTGTTCAAGATTCACACAATCGGTAACCACAATTTGTTACACAGCAACAATTAAGGCAAACATTTTTTTTTATTAAAATCTTAATTTATAGGCCCATAACCTATTGAGATATTCTAACTTACAAAATGATATTTTATTTGTTAATTATGTTTGCACACATGAAAAATTATATTAAGACAATAAAAACTATAACATATTTTTAGACTGAAAACAAATATTTCTAAACCTTCTACAAAAACATTTACAATTATTATTTATAAAATGAGCAAGTGAAAGATCAAACAGTATATTTTTAACAAATTGATCGTTTGTTTGGTGTTGCATTTCTGACTGCAGCCGCCAGGACGTTCGTAAAGTAATCCACACCTGCTTGAATATCAGCCGGGATGTTTGAAGGTAAGTGAGAGCATTTTATATTTCATCCAATTTGTGTTTTTATATGAACAGAAAATAAAGGTTTTATGTGCAATAACAATTCTCTCCCGTAAAATAACGATTGTAAGTGAATGATCTAAAGATAGGTCATTTAACGAACTGACTACTAATTGATCACGTCTAATATGTTTTACAATGGCAAAATCAATTAGATCTGACAGCTTATTAAAGTCAGTTGGTCAATAGATGGACGTGGCAAACTGATGGTGTTCGAGTTATGCCTGGGCGGGCAGTATATAGATGAGCAATTTTAATTATTAGTAAGATTTATAGACGTAGCTTGCAAAAAATCTTCGTTGAATTCTGGCATTGGAATGTGCCTTACGTCCTTGCGCACTATGATGGCGGTGCCACCACATGCCTTTACACTCGGATGTTTATCGTATGTGACTAATCCATTAACTCTAAAGCAGTTTTATATTGAAATGTGTTAACAGAAAATGTTGTTCAACTTCATATTTATGTTGGGAATGCCCGTTTGCATTCCAGAAATATAATTTTAGCTGGTTATTTTTTGCTTAGCAAAACTTGCTAAAGCGTGTTGTGGTGCGCAGCAATTCTTGAAACGTAGCAGGGATTGTTGTCAAGAAGTTGTTCAGTGTTTGTATTACGCTTTCTATTGAATTCAAATTGTTTGCAATGGTATCTGTGTACCCTCTTAAAAAATGTGGATATATGAGTCTTTTCGCGCAAACTGATTTTCGCATCGGGGTTAGCATTAAGCAATTGTGCATCAGTTTTCAGTGCTTGGGCATACATGTAGTTTGGCTTAGTGTTTGGTATGTTACTAGATGGTGTACTAGCTATGGATTTAGCACGAACCAAGAAAATTGGGAAACCCTACATTGCTTATATTCAGGTTTACGTACGATGATCGGATTATTTTTTACGCATTGAGAGTTTACGTTCCGAAGTTTGGTGAGGAAATTATGCGCTGCACTAACGACGTAACCTTCCGCTTCTATTGTACTTTTTGTTTCCTCAGTAGATACAGAACTGTCAGTTCCCTTTATATCAATTATTACACCTTTAGCACTTTTTAATTGGTAGGTGTAGTAGCACTTATTTTCAGATTCAAGTGGACTTGCGGTAAGCCGATAATTCTTTTCCGTATGTGCTTGAATTTTTGTTTTTTGGATTTGCACCCTTCGCATAGAAACCACAAACAAGCTTTCCTTATCTACAACCAGGGGCAGTATGTTAACAATGGCATTAGATGTTTGCTCCCGCAAATAAATCCCTGACAGCGGGTTCAGCTTCATCATCCGCGGTGGCTAGTACAGAGAATCTATTTTCTTGCCGCGAAGAGTTATGGTTATATACCAATCCACACATTTGGTACGGGATTTTTTATATTACCTGTTTTTTGATTTGTTGTACTTTTTTTTTGATGTAGTACCTGTAATGTTTTTTTGTTGAATTTTATTTGTTTTTGGTGTTGTTACCTCTGAAGATATGCTTATATTTGCAAATAATGAGCGCGTGCGGTCAACTTGCCTGGCGCTTAAAAAAACCACTGCCATATTTTTTATTATTTATATTGTTGATTGCATTGTTAGAATCTGTATAAATAAAAGAGTAATACGCATTTGTTATTATTCCTTTTTATATTTTTTCATTAATGTTTGGTTCATTCATGCACTGACTATCGGTAGAATTTTTTAACCCTGTACTTTTTGCTATTATTTACAACACACAATATATATGTTACGTTGTTGATGTATATTCTTTGTTTGTTTCTAATTGTCCACTTGTGTCACTTCACTTGACATACTTTAATACCGGTTTAAACAGTTGATAGTGAGTGCATGAGCATACCAAACATTAAAGAATAAAATGTAAAAGGTAATAACAACAATGATTATTACTAATTTAGTTACACAAATGGTAATACTACAATGAACAATATATATAATAAAAAAAAGATGACTGTGCTTTTTTTAACCGCCAGGTCAATTGACCGAACGCGTTCATTATCTGCAAATATAAATATATCTGCCACAGAAACAACCAACTCATCAAATAAACAGTACAGGTGCTACACAGAAAATAGTACAAGAAGATAAAGAAACGGGTGCAAACTGGTATGGATCGGTACATAACCATAACCAAGAAGAAGGTCACTCCTAAGTCTTCGGAACAAGAGCGAACCGCCAAACAATATAAAGTGAAAATAAATTCTCTGTACTTGCTACCCCGGATAATGAAGATGCCTAACCTATTGTAAGGGAACAAAGGCCTCCACTAATTTACTTGCGCGAACAAACATCATATGTCATTGTAAATATGATGTCCCAACTCGGAGGTAAAACAAATTTTTATGTGGCTTCTATATGAAAAGCTAAAATACAAGAAGCAATGGTCCATGCCCACACTGAGAAGAATTATCGCCTAATCGCAAGTCGACTAAAAAGTGCTTAAGGTTTAATAATCATCATAAAGGGCATTGACAGTTCTGTTTCCACTGAGGAAATAAAAAGTGCCATAGAGGTGGAAGGTTATGTCGTAAGGTCAGTGCACAATATTCTAATTAAGTATAAAGTTCCGCAATCAATACATCGTGTTAAAATCATATTTAATGCATCTCAGCTAAAATCAAACAACTCGGTTCATTTACGCTATAGAACAGAAGAATAACGTTGGAAGAGCCTCTGAAACGTAAATGTCCCCATCAGCGTACCAGCTGCTAGGAATTCGGACACACCAAGTTGAAAAAATGCAGCAACTGTGGTGAAACACACACAGCAAATTACAGGGGCTGCAAAGTCTTCCATTACTTAAAAAATAGGGTTTCCCAATTTCCTCGGCTTCATGCTGGTTCTATTGCTAGTACACAAGCTACACAGCCACATCCTAAACCAAACTATTCGCATGGGTAAACATTGAGAAATGCCCCTCTACCAATTCGAATTCAATCGATAATTTAACACAAACAATGAATAATTTCATGACAAATATGCAGGGTATGTTTCAGGAAATGATGCGAACCCAAATCATGATTCTGCAAGTTTTGCAAAAAATTAACCAGCTAAAAATATGCTTCTGGAACGTTAACACATAATATTGACATACTTTTACTCTCTGAAACACACTTCACTATAAAAACCTGTTTTAGAATTGATGGGTTTTATATATATGACACCAAACTCCCAAGCGAAACGGCATGTGGTTGGACTACACTAGGACAAAAGTTTATTGCTGCTGGCGATTACAATGCAAAACACATATATTCTGCTTCCAGACTCCTTAGTTCGTATCTGGCGGTTCCACCTATTGGCGCACAGACTTTAAAAAGTTGCCAGACCTTATTGATTTTGCTATAGTAAACAACATCAAACTCGATCAACTGTTAGTTCGTCCTATGACCTATCTTCTGATTTCTACCAAAATCTAAACACCTATATTCTAATTTCTGCCCAAATATAAACACGAATTGGTTAAAATATAAAATGTATGTGAGCTCTCACTTATCTTTGAACATCCCACTGAGAAATCCAGCTGATATTCAGCAGCTGTAGATCATTTTACAGACGTCGTGACTGCCGCAGCCATAGCTATAATAAAATCATACCAGGCCACAGCAGATATAAAGATGCTCGTCATTGAGGAGAGAAGGCAATGGCAAAATAGTCGTTCCTCACACATAAAAATGCAAATGAACTTATGCCAAAAAAACCTTATGCAAAAAATTGAGACAGAAACATGAATTCGTTATCTACAGCTTTTTAAAAACCTTGGATGCAATGAAAAACACGGATTATAGCCTAAGGAAAGCTTGAAAGCACTTACAATGTCCTATTGCTTACGAATCCCTACTAAGACTTGACGACCGTACTTGGGCTAAAACTCAAGTAAAAAGGCAAATGCGTTCACGAATCACTTAGAGAAGGTTTTCGCATCACATGATATACATAAATAGTTCAGCTATTCCAAGTATTAGTAACGCCGTGAATAATCCTAGAAAATCCGGCTATTTTATTTAATATCGGCAATTAAAAACACAGATATGAGGAAATTACCCGGACCTGATCGTATTGCAGGATCAATGATAAAAAACTTACCTAATTCAGCTGTGAGAATTTGCGCGTCGGCTTCTTCCCATGCTCTTGGAAGATGTTTGAAATTGTTATGATCCCGAAACCAGGAAAGGACTCAAGCCAGATTATATCCTACATGCCTACTCTCAGTTTGCTTAATAGTACTATTAAGTAAGTCCATAGAATCGTTACCATTATTAGATCGGCTTTTGAAAGAAAGCAATACTGTTCAGCTTAATTTATTTTCATTTCCTAAGCATTAGATAATGTCTGCCATGATGGTCTACTCACTAAAATAGCTCGGGTTCTTCCTGAAAATATCCGCAAGCTTCTGAAAATATATTTGTCATATAGAACGTTTAAAGTAAGATCAAAAAGCAGCTTTCAAGAAATGGGAAAATTAGTACCTCAAGGTACTATATATTATCAACAATTTTGCCACCTGAGGGAACACGCAGCGTGAGCACATTTCGAAGGATTTACCTTTATCTTCCACTTATTTAACTAGTCCTCTTGCTCGTGAATGTGGGACTGCATTTTTGCAGATGCAAACTTTGGATCAATACTGCCACTTATAAATGTAGTATCGTCTACAAGCGGTGATGTATATGTATATGGGCTTGTTGGCATATCCGTTGTATAGATGATATATAATAGCGGTCCTAGTATGCTACCTTGAGGAACTCCTGCAGAGATTCTGCAGTTTTTAAAAAAAACTGATCTTTTGACCTTACATTAAACGTTCTATCAGTCAAACAGCTCTTAAGAAGCTGGTGAGAGTTTACAGGAAGAACTCGACAATAAATAAAGCTGATAAGTATTGCTTATTTTGAAATACAGATCTAATAACGGTGATAATTCTATGAACTTGCTCAATAGTACCATGACTCGCACGAAAACCAAACTGATGATCTTGGATAATGTTTTGTTCATTAAGATAGGGAGTTAAACCAGAGACAAATACATTTTCAAATAACTTTGTCAAAATTGAGAGTAGGCTAATGGCACTGTGTGATGCAATTTGGCTTGATTCCTTTTCTGGTTTAGGGATCATAAGTTTCAGACATCTTTCAAGATCCAACGCGCAACAAGCATTAAATTTAAATAGTAAAATTCTCACAGCTGAATTAGGTAAGTTTCTTATCATCGGTCTTGTAATACGATCAGGTGAGGGTGATTTTCTTATATTTATATTCTTAATTATTGATTTTAATGAATTTAGCCGAAATTTCATAGGATCATTTACAATGTCACTAATATTAGGAATAGTGAAGCTATTTATATCATGTGGTGTAAAACCATTTTCTATGTGACTTGCGAATGCATTTACCTGATGAATAGAGTTTTTAGACCAGTAGTGCGATTCACTATTCTTTTTTAACGACAATCGTATCGTTAAAAATTGTTAACAACAAAGTTAACGACGTTGCTATTCAGTAACTTTTTTTAATCAATATTCGCAATCGTTTAGTCAGCTGTTGTTAACTCTTAAATGCATGATTTTTTCTTTTGGATTAAAATAAATGTTTTGTTGTAGAAACGTAGGAGTAGATTACGTAAAAAATTATAAAAAAAAATTTAGATAATAGTTTTGCGTGTTTATTTTGAAAAAAAAGAGGTATGTAGACTTTTGGCAACATTATGCGTTTGGTACTTAAACTCGTATACATACTTATTTATATTACATGTTGGTGCTTAAAAAATTGTTTTTATTTATGAAATAATGCAAAACAATTTCCGTTCTTGTTGTTGCACAAAGCAACTTTACATTTAGTGCACTCAGTCCTGGAAAATCCATTGCACCCTGGTAGTTTGCACCTGTTTTTAGTTGAACATCGATTTTCATCGTGCCCTATACCATCGGTACGAATATCTTGTGTCGGTATGGGTCCTCGGTGCCTTTTTGCTTCCATCTGCCTTTCCATGCTGCTGGTCTTCCTCGTTTGCTTTGTTCATAGTTTTTATAAAAGCATAGTGTTTCCGCCAGGTCTGATCTGAAGTCTGTCAATGATATGTTTGGGTTATTTCTTTTGTATAGTACCCATGAATTAATCACAGCCACATCTATCATATGGTAAAATAATCGTATGTACCACTTTCGACTCTTCATTCTTATTTTGTACCTGCCCAAAAAACTATCCATAAGGTCGACTCCACCCATATGGGCGTTATAGTCTTTTACTATTTTTGGACAGGCTATTGAAATTTCTTTTTTTTTGTGCTTTCTCATATCTATTAGCAGTTTCAACCATAATTTGAAGCTAACGTAACAAGCTTATTATCCTTCCAGCATGTCACAGAGATATCCATCTTTTTATAATTTGCAACAAATTCCTCATAGAAGCCGCGTACAACAGACTGTTTCATAAATTCTTTTGCAGCAGGTAATTTGCAGTTCTTTCCAAGACGATTTCTCTGAATTGTGCCCAACGAGTAAATTCCCTTAGTCCACAGGTAAGACATTAATGGAACAGAGGTATAATAATTGTCGATATAAATTATGGTTCATTTTGCGGGGAATTGAACGGCACAGTCAAACCACTGTATTACCTACTACACCAATGTCAGGCTCATTCGATAAGTTTTCAACATCTTGTTTTCCAGAATAGATTTCAAAACTGTATGCGTACCCTGATAAGGAGCATAATACAAATAACTTGAAACCCCATTTATGTGGTTTGTTATTTATGTGGTTTGTCATATAATGTGATACATTTGTGGAACACATTTGCTCATCTAAAGAGAGTCTTTGCTCAAATGGTGCACTATTCACAAACACGAAGCCATATTTACCCCAGTAAGACCTCACATTTGGATAGTGGTATACAGACATAAATATTATAATACAAAAATCGTCAGTATATCTTCATTTATAAATTCAGAAAAAAATTGGAATGGGGTTTGAAGCGTTAATAATCGTTCGGAAAAAGTTGTATTGCCCAAAAAACCTATGCGATCGTCATTGTATTCCAAACTTCTTTTTTCCATATAAGGTTCCTATTTCGTTGCTTCCAGGCTGCAACACCAGGAATACTACAAAAATACAAAATTTGATTTTCACCTGATCTGTATCACTCACCACAATGAAATGCCGACTAAATAAAAATCAAAGTAACAAAAAACAAAATAACGTTTTTTTTTTATATTTACATTGCTTGTGTGTGCTTAGCAACGAGCTTATATGAATTTACACACATAGGAACATAAGGAAAATTAACAAGAACTGCTATGTAGACAATTGGCAACAGTATGCATTTAAGGGTTAAATATACGACGTATATTTTTGTATTGTTTATTTATTTGACAAACTAAAATGCGGCATCTTTTCGCGGCATTGTTTATTGGTTTATAAATAATTTATAAAGAATGTCCCACAATCATAGTCAAAAATGAAGTGTACTTTAAGAGATCTAAAGTCGACTTCACTTAAGAGTCGACTTTAGGTCTTTCATAGACAAGTTAACATATACTTTTAATGTTGAAGTCGACTTTATATATAAAACTAGCTGTAGGTGTTTTTAACTAATTTTACAACAACATCAGCTGTTCTTTGCCAAGTAAAAAGTTCGCGAAAAAAATTTAAAATGTTTCAAGATACTGGCAGAGATTTTGCCATTATTAAGTTGGAGGAAGACTTCTACAACAAGAAACCTAAAATAAGGTTAAGGATTTCTTTCGCGTTACAGCTCTTTTTATTATAAAGTTGTTGAATATTGAAGAACAAACTAACAATCGTGGTAGCCCTAATATGCCAACCAGTTTTAACAACTTTGCGGGGTCTGGAAAGAAATGTCCATCAAAGTGACACTGGTAATTTCAGTGTGCAGTTTGTAAAAGTATAGTAATATCATTTTTCAGCTGATTTTCATGGAATGTCTCATTCCACTGTCGGGAGAAGAATTAAAAATATTTGTAGAAAAATTTTATTATTTATAACATTTCCTAGCAATACTGAACTTGTAAGCGTGAAAAACAAATTTTACAAGTTGGTTTGATTTCCAACTGAAAATGGAGGCACTAACTGTACGAATGTGCGTATTAAATCTCACGAAAACGGCTGGCTGGTTCACCAAATAGTTTCTTTTTCGTTTATGTAGTGCAATATCAACATTTAACTAATAAGGTTATGGCAAATTTAAGGAAATAAATTTTGCCGCTTCTTGTTTTTTTATAAGTAGCATCAGCTAATCAAAGATGTCACTTTCTTATATTTTGTTATAGATTGTATGCAATCATAATCCACATTTGAGGTGGCACCCATTTAAAGCTGGTTCAACTTAAAACATACTTACGTTTTGTCTATGGTACTAAAATTATTAATAACAACTTTTAAATTTAATGTAGGTTTTTAAAAGAACCGACTTTAGGTTTTGACTATGATTATGGGCCAATATTTTATATGAACAAGACAGTAGGTACATTTTTGCAAAATGTATGTAAAAAACATGTGAGGCTTTTTCTACATGTAGTATATATACATACATACATATGTACGTAAAAAGCCTCACATGTTTTTTACTTACATTTTTAAAAAATAGCTAAACGCACAAACAATTTTTCTATAACATCTTTGTTTTTTCCATTCGTCTTTCTGCTTTTCGTTTATTTGGTAATTTTTTTGACAGGGATGACAATTTGAATAAACGGAAAATTAACGATGTCTAC
The DNA here is from genome assembly GCA_963932375.1 of Phania funesta. Classification (NCBI taxonomy): domain Eukaryota; kingdom Metazoa; phylum Arthropoda; class Insecta; order Diptera; family Tachinidae; genus Phania; species Phania funesta. The sequence continues at coordinate 47,428,414 of OZ010654.1, forward strand.
TATAGTTTATGACCAGTTAATGAATCCCACAATCGTTACTGCAAATAAGAAAAATTTTGCAACTATCAGGTGATGCATGGGAAATTGGACATTTGAAGGCCTTTACACCTTTCTAGAGGCTATAATCCGTGTTATTTGTTGGATCCAAATTTTTTAAATAATTCTCGGTAGTGGATTTTTGTCTCAGTTTATTGCGAAAGATTCTCTGGCATAAGTTTATTTGGAGATTTATTTATGGAGAGCGACTGTTTTGCCATTGCCTTCTAAGCCGAGAAGGCTTCGATGTTTAGAATGTTTGGTGCACTCATGCACTGACTATTAATTGTTTAAACTGGATTAACCATGCACTATTTCTTATTGTTTTTCACATAATATGTTATGTTGTTTTTATTTTTTGTTGTACATTTCTTTGTTTTTACTAATTGTGTCTCTGCACTTGTTCAATCGAATTTGAATAAAAAAGATCTAGAAGTTGCCATTATCCAGGAAGAAGCAAAAACCTACACGTCCAAATATGTAAACAAACTAGTGGTCCATCCCAACACTCGAGCGCGCAAATTCATGGGGACGAGAGATTGAAAAAGACACTCCCTAGAGCAATAGTAAAATTATTTACTAAGATTTGAATACAGTAAATTAGTTAATAACATTGGTAATACTTAATAAGTAATATTTTAGAGATAAGATTTGAATAGTTATTGTAAATTGCCTTTAATAGAAAGATTCAATAAAATAAAAATTAGAGTTTAAAAAACAAACTTTATTTTAAAACAACAAAAACTTATTTATATTTTCGACTACCCGGATAAATTTGGCAGTTTTTATGTATCATTAACTCTATTATAGGATGGTGTTGACAGTAGAAATGCACAAATTAGTTAAAGTATTTTTTTGCGTATGTTTCAATGTTTTTAACTAATATTTACTTCAAACCTAAAATAAAATATTTGATTTCTATTTATTTTATTTTGATAATTTATTTTTGTTTACAACTTTTTGAAATTATAATTGTCTTCGAATATGATACTGTTTTTTGCGGCAAAGGAGGCACTGGGTGCGTAAACCTAATTCGGGTTAGCTGACTTCACTGATGCCAGCCGTTTTTGCAGGTTAGCTTTCGAGATATTTAAGTCTTACATTTTTAATTTTTGGACCCTTTTTAATACATTCTAGAGATAAGTGGACGAACTTTGCTACATAAATTTCTACTGCATTTAGAAATGTACCCAATTTAAGAAAATCGCTTCATATTTAGTCTTCATAGAAGAAATCCCAAAAATTCCACCTAAATGTCAATTATAAAGTAAATGATCTTTTGGAATTATATTTAAATTTTTATATTTATTATTTTCATCGAGCTCCGCGAATAGATCTTAAGCTCTGTTCAGACGGCTGTCATATCTTACAATATTGTCAGAAAAATATCCAGAAAACGTCTAACAATCGTGTGAACTTATAATTGTTGTCTGGCAATATTATCAGAAAAAGCATTATCAGATAATTGTCATACTTCTACCTGACAATAATATTGCCAGATATCTGACAATCGTCTAAACAATTTTCTTTGCCATAGTCAGAACATTACCAGACATTGTCAGTTCAATGCAAATTGTAAGACACATGAAGTTTTAAACATCTGACAACGGCATCATTGTCAGATAAAAAGTAAACAAAAAAGTCAAAAAGTGTTTTAGCGGGAAAATAAAATTAATTGATAAAAGAAATAAAATTGATAAAATATAAATTAAAAAAAATAATAATAATAAAAATGGACAGCGATCGTGATACTCCTGACAATTTTGATAGTGAAAAAGTGCCTCACCAGTGCCCAAAAAGGCAAAACAAAAATGTTATAGGCATGGCTGAAACTTCATGGTCGCATGAGAACATTTTAAATTTAATTCAAAAGATTGAATCTCGACGAAGTTTATGGGATGTGGGATGTGCAGAATATAAACTACACAAGGACAGTATATGGCAAGAAGTCGCGGATGCCATTCCTGTAAGTTTTAATGATTGCAAATTACATGGAAATACTTCAAGCCAATGATGTTTTTGGAGGCTAATAAATTGCGCCAATCTACCCAATCAACATCATCCATGCAATTGGTAAATAATTTCAGTTTTTTTATCATTTCATTTTATTTTTTTAGGAATGTGCAACCACAGACGAATCGGTTTTCAATGAATTAGGACTTAGCGATGAAGTTTCATTACTGTCACCATCACTACCTGAGCAGCAACGAAATCGTAAGAGCACCACCCCAAAGTCAACAAGTAGCAGATACAATACGGCTTTAACACCAAAAGACTCGTCCACGGCTTTTGCCGAATACATTGCTGCCGAATTGAGAAGCCTTACGCCAGAACAGGCGACATATACAAGTGCAAAGTTGAGATGCGCATTTAACCTATTCCCAGCCATTGTACTCACTTGAGGCAATATCAAAGAACGCATTGTGCAATTGACACTTGAAGTGAACGGACGTGTTATTTTTTTAGTCGCTAAAATTTATTACAAAAAGTTATACAGTAGTAGGTGAACCGTTATAATTGAATACTTTTGTTTTGTGAATTTTTGTCTTTGTTTGGCACACAAAAACAAACAAAGCAAGTATAATAGAACAACAAACAGTGTATATTTAATAAATGAGCTTAAATAACTCTCCGACTAGAGAGAGAAGGCTCAGTATAAACAACAGAAATGCATATATTGTGTTAAATTCTGAACATAACAATGTACAAACAAACATTGATGATTTATTGTTAAGGAAAAAGTTTTTATGCGCAACAACATCAGGCATAAGTTTGAGTGCAAGTACAAGTGCACCGCAACTTAATGAATTTTTATTTAATGATAAAAGTAATAAAATTGCTTCACCAAAGGTAAGCACAGAAATAATTAACAATACGGGTAATATACCGAAACCAGCAACAACCAAAGCAAATAACAAGGTTTTAACAGGTATGGATCGTTATATAACGATTACAAAACGTAAGTCCAGCCCTCGGTCGGCAAAATTTGAGCCAAGCTCCAAGCACCCTAAGAAAGCCGTGGCAACCCAAAATCGTTTTGCCCTTCTTGATAATGCTGAAACTGCGAACGCAACAGCTGTATCCACAAAAAAATTTACACCATCTCCATTATACCTAAGAGAAGCTACTACCAACGATCTGGTGAGCACACTGACACAGGTACTTGGTAAAGATAATTTTTACGTTGTATCATTGAAAAAGGGTAACGTCTTGGAAACAAAAATTCAGGTAAATAGTGAAACAATTTATAGAAAGCTTGTGAATTTTCTCGATTTAGAGAAGAAAAGCTATTACACATACCAACTAAAAAGTGCAAAGGGCTTAATAGTTGTCATCAAGGGCATTGATTGCTCGGTTCCAGTAAAAGATTTGCAAGACGCACTGGAAAAAGAGGGCTATGAGGTGAAATCTATCCATAATATATTGAACAAAAATAAAATTCCTCAACCTATGTTTAGAGTTGAAATTGCATTCAACTCTTCGCAAATGAAAACTAAGGGGGAACAAGGTTTTAACGGGTATGGATCGTTATATAACGATTACAAAACGTAAGTCCAGCCCTCGGTCGGCAAAATTTGAGCCAAGCTCCAAGCACCCTAAGAAAGCCGTGGCAACCCAAAATCGTTTTGCCCTTCTTGATAATGCTGAAACTGCGAACGCAACAGCTGTATCCACAAAAAAATTTACACCATCTCCATTATACCTAAGAGAAGCTACTACCAACGATCTGGTGAGCACACTGACACAGGTACTTGGTAAAGATAATTTTTACGTTGTATCATTGAAAAAGGGTAACGTCTTGGAAACACAAATCCAGGTAAATAGTGAAACAATTTATAGAAAGCTTGTGAATTTTCTCGATTTAGAGAAGAAAAGCTATTACACATACCAACTAAAAAGTGCAAAGGGCTTAATAGTTGTCATCAAGGGCATTGATTCCTCGGTTCCAGTAAAAGATTTGCCAGACGCACTGGAAAAAGAGGGCTATGAGGTGAAATCTATCCATAATATATTGAACAAAAATAAAATTCCTCAACCTATGTTTAGAGTTGAAATTGCATTCAACTCTTCGCAAATGAAAACTAAGGGGGAGCCGCATCCAATTTATGGCTTAAGGTATCTGCTCAACCGTAGAATTGTAGTGGAGGAGCCTATAAAACGTAAAGGGCCACCACAATGTCAAAACTGCCAAGAATTTGGCCACACAAAAACCTTTTGCAAACTACCATCAGTTTGCGTCAGATGTGGAGATATCCACAAAAGTTTAGTGCCCCCACGCTAAAAACGACGCCAAAGTTCTCAAATGCAGTAATTGCGGCGGTAACCACAGCAAACTATCGTGGCTGTGAAGTTTATTTGCGTCTCAAGCAAAAAACTGTTAAAAAACCTGTTTACAATCAGTATAGCAATACTGCATCTCAGAATCGTCCTCCTACGATGCAACAACAAAATAGTGGTGACACAAACGTAAATTACCAGCAATTGTCTTATGCACAAGCCTTAAAAAAAGGTACGACTGTTCCTGCAAACGTTAGCAGTACAAATGACCATGAGAAAAATTCAACCTAGCCCCGGTCGATTTGAAAACAACCAAAGTTCTATCGATAAATTGATACAAAGTATGGATAGATTTATGGCAAGCATGGAGAGCATGTTTCAACAAATGTTGCAAAATCAAAGCATGCTAATGCAAATTTTGCTACAAAATAAAAAATGAACCAGCTGCAAATATGTTTCTGGAACGCTAACGGTTTAAGCCAACATAAAAACGAAGTTAAACAATTCCTGCACACACATCAAATAGATGTTTTGCTTGTTTCCGAAACCCATTTTTCTGTCAAAAATTGTTTTCGGATAAATGGGTATTTTACTTATGACACTAAACACCCAAGTGGTAGAGCTTGTGGAGGTTCAGCAATCCTCGTTCCCAAAGATGTGGATCATTTCCTTATGCCTGAATATAAAACAGAACACATACAGGCTACAACCATAACCATACCTGCCACAGGGGTCGCTATATCAGCAGTGTACTGTCCTCCTAGGCACATCATTAGTAAGGAGCAGTTTACCAATTTTTTTAAAACTTTAGGTTCAAAATTCTTAGCGGCTGGAGACTTTAACGCTAAGCATACGTTTTGGGGCTCCCGCCTCGTTACTCCTAGGGGTCGACAACTTCTGAATACTGTTTCTTCCAATAACTTGGATGCAATATCCGCAGGACATCCTACATATTGGCCTACAGACTTAAACAAGATTCCCGACGTGATTGATTTTGCGGTAATGGGAAATATAAAACGAGAGCACATTACTCTCATTCCTTCTCTAGACCTGTCTTCGGATCACTCCCCAACCTTCTTAACGTTACACAGCGAGCAACAAAATGTGTATCAATATAATCCTATCTTTCCAAATAAAAGGACTAACTGGCTAAAGTATAAAATGTATGTAAGCGCACACCTGCCACAAAATATGTCATTAAAGACCGAAGGTGAAATTCATTCGGCTGTAAACCATTTCACAGATATATTTTCTAACGCCGTCAGGTCAACAACACCCACTGTCTCTTTATGCGCAAAGAGGCCTACTAATACTCCAAGCCATATTTTAACTCTAATAAGAGAAAAAAGACAGCTAAGGCGCCAATGGCAGGAGTTTCGTTCCCCTGTTTTAAAGACACAACTAAATCAATGCCAGATAAGGTTGCGTATGGCCCTTCAAAAAGAAAAGGAGTTAAATCTGAAAAACTTTTTGCAGAACTTAGATGCCACCGAGAAGACGGTCTACAGCTTGTGGAAGGCAGTCCGTAAAATGAAACGTCCTACTGTTTATGAAGCTCCTATTCGCCTACAAAATGGAGAGTGGGCGAAAAATACCAACGACAAAGCGGAAGAGTTTGCCAATTACCTGGAGAAAGTTTTTGCTCCTAATGAAACAGATTCTTGTTTAACACCAATTGCTGTTCACGAACATGTTGTTCACCCGATAAAAATTCGCCTAAATGCACTGAGAGCAGTTATCAGCGATCTGAACCCAAGAAAGTCTCCCGGTAGCGACAAAATCACTAACACTATGATTATCAATCTGCCTAATTCAGCCTTGAGAACCTTACTGTTCATTTACAATTCGATGTTAAGAATCGGCTACTTTCCACCATCTTGGAAACAATCGGAAATAGTTATGATCCCCAAGCCTGGCAAAGACATTACGCAGGTTTCATCATATCGTCCCATCAGTTTACTGCCCGTTCTCTCAAAATTATTCGAACGGTTAATTTTGAAATCTTTAGCGTCGCATATCGATTCGAGAAACTTAATTCCCAACCACCAATTTGGGTTTAGAAGAAAACACAGCACTGTTGAACAAGTCCATAGAATTACGAATTTAATTCGCGAAACTTTTGAAAGTAAGCAGTATTGTTCTGCACTATTTATCGACATATCACAAGCGTTCGACAAGGTCTGGCACGAAGGACTAATATACAAAATTTCAACACTACTTCCCGAAAACGTTCACAAACTGCTCAAGAACTATTTGGAAAATAGGTCTTTTGTTGTAAGATCAAAAACCACATATTCATCAATTAAAAGAATGTCAGCTGGTGTCCCGCAAGGGAGTATACTCGGGCCCTTTCTATATCTTTTATATACCGCAGATTTGCCTACAAGTCCACACACGTACACTTCCACATTTGCTGATGATACAGCTTTTTTAAGTATCCATAAACAGCCGGATGTGGCATCTCAACAGCTTCAAAAGCACATTGCTGATTTGGAGAAATGGCTGAATAAGTGGAAGATAAAAGTCAATGCCACAAAAAGTCTTCACATAACTTTTACGCTGCGGAAAAACAATTGTCCACCCATTTCTATAAATGGAGTAACCATCCCAGAGCAGAGCCAAGTAAAGTATTTGGGAACACACCTGGATCGGCGTCTGACGTCGGTCTACCATATTGCAGCCAAAATTACACAGCTTAAAATTAAAACCGCCCAGCTTTTCTGGCTCCTTACTAATCATCCCAATCCATATGCGAGGGACTTACTTTTATTTGAGGGCCATCGGCGTCTCAAAAGAGTGCAGACTTTTGATTTGGTATGATAAACTTTCGATCTAAACGCTGAGTCCTGCAGTAGTAGTAACAGCTTAAGTATTTTTTTAGGTTAAGATTTTAATACCTATTGTAAATGTCGTTTAGACAGATCCAATAAATAAAAATAAAAAGTTAAAAAAAAAAAAATTTTTTTAGAAAAGAAATTAGGCAATGTTTCTTGTGCTTTTTACATTCACCACACTGTGCTTAAAAACGACATATAAAAAAGTAATGAAAAATATACCGTTAATGTGTATTTTATGTTTGTTTTTAGAACACTTTGGCATATTTGTAATATTTAGCTAGGGCAGTAACAATTGAGCTGCGTAGGGTAACGACTGTTTTGTTCAAACAAGAGTTTTTTATAGATTTGTGAAGAAGAGTGATTGTGTGTCCATTTTATACAAAATTACAAAAAAATTTTTTTTTTGCAATCCAACAACATGCATCATATACATACTACGTCAATAAATACGGTCAGCGGCATGACAACAAAGTATCAAGTGATCGCTGCTTGTGTTGATACCAATGTGGTCAGCGGCGCAGCGACAGTCTATCAAGTGTTCGCTGCTTATACAGTTTGATATATGATACTCTCTTGTTTTCATACATTGCACATTGCAAGTCATGCTATGTTGTGTCGGTATTACAGACTGTAAAATTATGGTACACAATAGAAATCATGATTTGTTTTTATATTACGCTAAAATTTCATATATATATATATATATATATATATATATATATATATATATATATATATATGCATACAATTTCATATGTACCTACTCCAAAATTATATTGTGAAGTCTGCACGTGATCGGCCCATTTATATAACTTTTACACGCTAAACTATTTATAAAAGAAACGTTTACGTTTAATATTTCAAATATTAATAAGTAAAATAAAGCATATGGATTGTGTAAAAGCAGTAATAAACTAGTATGAGATATATATTCGCATTCGCATGTGCCGAATCATATAAACATTTCACAAAAGCATGAACTACTGAAAGTGTACTACAGATTTTTTTTAGGTGCAACGGATTGTTTGCGACCTCTCTTTTGGTTATAATATGAGCTTTGTGATCAGATATAAGGTTTTTCTTACTTACCGCCGTTTTAATTTGTTTTTATTTTTTCTCTATTTTTTAATGCTTACTAATTGTTGATAACTTCTCGTTTTTATGGTGAATTTTCGCTATTTTGCTAAGTTTTACCAAATTTTGTATAAATATTTGTTGCAGTTTTGGTCTCTTAAAATGTCGCCTATTTGAAAAATTTTATTATTTTCGTAATTAAAAATTTTTAGAATATATTTTTTTACGTTTTTAATTTTTTGTTGAATTTTAATTTTTTTTTTTTTTTGGTGCATTCTCTACTTGTGATGAAATTAGATTTTTTTTGTTTATAAAATCGTTAAAAATTTGGTATTTGTTAATTTTTTCGGAGCAATTTTGAGTTTTCTTATTTTTTAGACAAATTTGTTAATTTTTGTTATTTAAAATTTTTGGACTATAGTTTGGTTTTGTGGTGAAATTTCAAATTTTGGCAATTTTTCAAATTATAATGAAATTTATTTTTTTATTTTCTTATTCATTTAGATTTTTGGTAAAATATGAAATTAATAATTTGTATGATTTTTTGGTGAATTTCCAATTTGTGGGGAAATTTTATACATACATTTATTGTGATTATTCGCTTTTTTGGTAAATTCACTAATTGTTGGGGAAATTTAAATTTTTGTTATGAAATTTCAAAGTTTTGTTATTTTTCTTTTTTTATATTTGCAGGTAAAATTACTGTTTTTTTTTATTGAATTTTGATTTGTTGGATGTTACAATTTTTTAGTCCAGTTCGATTTTATGATAACTTTTTAAAATTGTGGTGAAGTTAAAATTTCAAATTTTCCATATTTTTTTGAGACTTATTCCCAAATATTTCCCGTGGCGTTCCGCTGGAACAGTAACATCAGTTATTTTGATTGGTGGGCAATTTAGCGTCTGAGCTTGAAAGTTTTATTACCGCATTTCGAGTGTTTAACCTTTATCTTACACTGTTTTAAGCAATCCTCCGATCCATAAGTGTCGTCTGCGGGGGGACACCTGCCGACACTCTTCGAATTGGCAAAAATTTTTCTTTGGACCCTACTTTAAATTTTCTGTCAGGTAGCTTTTATTAGGGAGTTTATGAGCATTTTCAGGAAGTAGTCGCGAGATAACGCCTGGAAAATATCTATGAATAAGGCCTAACAATATTGTTTGTTCTCAAAGGCCGATTTAATAAGTGTAACAATTCTTTCAACTTGCTCGATAGTACCATGCATCGCACGAAATTCATATTGATGTTCTGGAATAATGTGCTCATTAAAGTAAAGAGTTATAATGGTCCATATGACGTAATTTAACTCGTATCTTTTCCTAGTTTTGGGATCACAATTTCTATTCCAATAGGAATAGAAGAAACTAATTCGTAGAATGGCGTTAAATGTAACAGTATAACTCTGATAGCGGATGTAAGTAAGTTCTTTACTATGGATCCCGTCATACGTTTAGGTCCGGGCAATTTTTCACATCAATATTTTTAATTGCCAATTTGAGTACAGGTAACGCTAAGCTGTTACAAATATTTGCGTCGTTTCGGGAGAAGATGTTCTCCAGGTGACTAGCGAAGGCTACCTTTGCACACGATACAAGTCTCAATGGTGATACGTAGTCAACAGGACATTTCATATGCCACACTGATTTCCATAAGCTATAATCTGTGTTCTTCGTTGGGTCCATATTGTTTAAATAATTTGATAATTCGATCTCTTGCTTCTGCTTCAATTTACTACGTAGCATAGTGTGGCACAATTTAAAACTGAAGTACGTCCATTTTGCAATAGCATCCTAAATCTTCTTTTTTTCGAACAAGGGTTTGTTTTTCAACCGATGGTTTAAATGCGCGACTTGTAATTATTCTTCTACTTGAAGTTGCGGGAATCTACGACTCTTGTGAAGAGATCCATGGCAGATTGAATATATGTGGTTTCTCAGAGCAATGTTTTGAGAGATATGGGAGCTCACATACATTTTAATTTCAACCAGTTTGTGTTTTTGTTTGAATAACAGGTAATTTGCTTTTCTGGAGTAACATAATTGTTGTTTAAGGTTAATATTGTCATATGATAGATTATAAGAACATACTGATATTTGATTACGTTTGATATTTTTTGCCACAACAAAATTAATCACATCTGGATTCTTGTTACAGTCTAAAGGTATGACGTCTCGTTTCTGTCTGATAAACGTCTTATGTATTTCCCTTCCTTCATATAAGTCTAGAGCCTCAATACGTATCCTTGTTGTTATAATCGCGAGCTGCGTATTGCCGCAATGAATGATGATATTGTTGCTTCAAAATCTGTAAGATATATAGAATTGGCTTGTATAAAATATCCGAATTCTGGCATTACAAAGTGCTTTACGTTTTTACGCACAATAATGGCAATACCACTCGGGAGTTTGGTGTCTAAGGTAAGAAATTCATTAACTCTACAGCAGGTTTTTAGGGTAAAATGGGTTTCAGATACCAACAGTACATCGATTTCCCGTATTCGCAGGAAATATTATAATTCTAGTTTGTGTAGGAGAGTCCATTATGCCATATGACCATATGGCTTTATTACGGATTTGTATAAAAGGACCAAGGATGAACTTGGACTTATTAACCAATGTAGTTCATTTGATGGTAGTTTCATTGCCGTTATTTTTACTTCAATATGGCGAGATCAAGGTAGGCGTGCATCTAGGTGTTTACCCAAATATTACACGTGTGCTTCCGCTGAAACAGTGGTATTTGATATTGTTATAGGTGGACAATTTTTACTTCTGAGAGAAAACGTTAAATTAGTACATTTTGATGGATACACCTTTATTCCTCTATTTCTTTAGACAGTCGGATGTAATATTCGGGTCTTGGTTAACACTTATAAATAAAGTGTCATCCGCAAAAGTTGACGTATATGTATTTGAGCTTGTTAGCATATCCAGTGTATAGATGATATATAATAACGGCCCTCCTGGAGAGATTTAGCGATTTTTAGAAAACTGAACCTTGCCGTAAACTTTCTATCTGTCCAATAGCTCTTCAGATGCTTGTGGGAGTCGCAACTGAATTGATTCAAAATTTGGTAAAATTTTAAATTGGCTAAAAGCTCCAAAATTCATAAAATCGAAGCACTGGAATAAAATTTCTCAACTACGTTTTCAATTTTATCAAACTTTTACAGTTTCGCCAAAAAATTTTAAAAGATCAATATTTTATTAACAATACCGCAATTTTAACAAAATCTATGTTACACAAGGTCCAAAAGACAAACTTCACGATATTATGAAAGTTGCACCGGAAGCTCTAAATTTTGTCAAGTATTTGAAAATTTACTAAAAATCCAATTCCGCTTTTATTTATAATTCACCAAAAAAAAAAAAAAGCAAGAATTTATCAATAATTGATAACCGTTTAAAGAAAAGCGAGAAAATAAAAACAAATTTAAGGAGCAGTAATTCAGAAAAGAAACACCTCATCTATAAACCGACAGAAAATGCTCGTATTATAACGAAAGGAGGGTTTGAATGTAGAATAAGACGATTCAACCCGGATGCCCAAATTAAAGATCGCAAACAATCCTATGCACCGGTAAAAATGTATAGTACATTTTTAGCAGTTCTACTTGCAATAGCATCTAGTGGTCCTAAAGGCAACTCCTAAATAATTGTACTTAAAGGTAAGGTAACTTTATGTGTAGTATACACCTTAAACATTTAAACCTTAAAAAACATTTTATAAGTTAGATGTGCACTTCTGACAAATATAGCGAAAAGTGTATAAACACATTTCACTACTAACGGACGTTATGCTACAGTTTTATACATACAGTTACTCACAAAAATATTTTGCTTACATTTTTTTTAGCATGAATATCATTTTTGATTGCTAATAGTATAGAAAGTATTACATAGTCAGGTAGAATTTTTTTCTATATACATAAAACACATTCTCTTAGACGACAGTTACTAACCAAAAAACAAACAACTTAAATTTTGCATATGCTTTTGTTGTTTTTCTTTTTACAATTGCTCAATTCACGGGTCACAAAAGTACTTTCTCTAATGAGGATCGCCATATTTTTTTATGCTGCTTTGGTTATCCCGTTTCGTTTTATTATTTTGCCTTTTTATTTACAATATGTTTAAATAAGGAAAGTTCTAGTGATTTAACTCAAACGTTTCGTCTGAATTATCACAATTTTTATTTTTTCCTTTGTCTTTCCAGCACTTGTAACTGAAAGACTTGAGATTTAGATAAAGAATTAAAAGACCCTTGTTTTTGAAGGCTGTAAATCAACTGCACTTTATTTGTGAAAATTGTTCACCTTTTATACAATGTTAAAATAATTACATACTTAATAATACGGAAATGGACTTAACATTACACAGCAAACAAAAAAGTTGACCTAAATAAATAGTGCTAACTAATATAAACAAATTTTACTAAGGCAAATGAACTGAGTTAAGTACATACATACATATATTTGTGTTGTTATTTATAAAAGACTTAATGCGTTGCAGTTTAATTTAAATTGACATAATTTTGTATAGTGCATACGTTGTTGTAATTTATTTTAAATAAAACTTTAATGCATATGTTTTAATGTAGTTTAATACAGTGACGAACAAATAATAATAAATAATAATCAATAATTGTAGACAATAGTTCTTATGTTTTTTTATAATGGTTAACTAAAATGATGTTGTTATTGTGCGCAGAACTGTAGCTTCTGTAGTTAAAAAGCCTAAAGGAAAAGAATTGAATTGTTCAGAAAAACATTATCTTTTGGCTTATCTGGATGGAAAAGCCTGTGAACACAACATTTCCTCTAAAGCCACTTTAAGACGGTTATTGGAAAAAGAGTTGTACAAATTCCCGCCAGAAAAATATTGAAACTTAGTATAACCAATGCAATGGATACCATATTAAAATTTAATTTTTTATTCCTAAAGTAATATAACGTGTATAAGAAATTAAAAAAGCAAAATACTTTTGTGACCTAAAAAATGTCCACCTAGTTCATATTATTTTAAATATCTTAAGCATTATAAATGTATTTTAAGTTTAAAAAAAACAGAATTAAAGTTTAACTTTGTCTTTAATAATATATAATAAAAAAAAAACACACACATTTAAAAAAAGTCTATTTTTATAAAACATTTTTTTATTTCACATAAACAAAATATTTATGTACATATCTTCTGACTCTAAGCGGGAGAATAAAGGCATCCCCATAAGTTTGCTTCATTTAATCGTAAAATAATGAAACTTAAGGCATAAGAACTCTACATATAGGCAACCTCATAGGTAAAGTTTGAAAGTTTTACAATTAAAGCATCCTGAGATATGAAGGTGTATAAAGTGCATATTTTAGTACCCTGAATCCCCCTTCAATATTATGGGGCACTTCCACAATAGCTACGGTGACCATCCGTCCTTTTTTAAGAGGACAGTCCTTTTTTTTTGACACTATGTCCTTTAAAATTAAAAAAAAATAATTTGTCCTTTATTTAATTGAATTGTCATTTTTTATCTCTAATTTTGTTTCTTCATTTTCCAAAATTATAATTTGTATTTTCCCAAAATCCCAAAACTTTAAATTCATTACAATAGAAAATTATAAACAATCAAACGTTAAATATCTGGCAATACTGAAAAAGGTATGTTTAATGTGTCGAATTGTTTAGGTGGATTAAATCGGTACTTCACACGTTAATGGAATGTTCCTTATTTGGTTTTGATGCTAAGAGTTTTTCAAGGAAAAAAGTATACATTTTTTAAAATAAACAAAGTGAAAAAGTGTATTAAAATAGTGCGATTAAAAACCAAAATATAATAATATATGTAAATTAAATAACTTTACAAAAAGATAGTTGCAGCAGAACACCAACAGAATACATGGATATACAATAACTTATTATTGCGGTAAGTTTTTTTTTTGCATTGTTCATTCAAATGCATATATGTATGTATATGTATATACATATGTACGTAAATAAACACACAATATTTATGTATTTTAGATATGCCGCCAAAACGAAAATGTTTTTTTAATAGTGAACTGAAGGCAAAATTTCCATATATAAAACCGTAAGTGAGCATGATGTAAGGTATGGAATATGTGCAGCCAATTTTTCCATAGAAAATGGTGGCGCTTCTAATATAAAACAACATTTAAATGCTACAAAACATAAAAATGCAGTTATCGCCAGCAGCTCGTGTCGCCAATTAACAAATCTTTTTAGAACTGTTAATTTCAATGAGAAGGAAAAAAAATTGGACGTTGTCGAAGGTACTTGGGCTTATCATTCAGTGCAACACAATTATTCGTTTCGCTCAAATGATTGTACTTCAAAATTAATTAAATTTTGCTTTGAACAAAAATATGCCTATGCTCGAACAAAATGCGAAGCTATTATCAAAAATATTGTCAAACCTGTCTCATTGGATTTGATAAAAATTCACTTATTTGAGGCCAGCTGCATTACAATATATTTAGATTGTTCCAACCACGGATCCATTAAACTATGCCCAGTGCTAGTACGATATTTTCTACCAAATAAAGGAATTATGGTTAAAATTTTAGCTGTAAATAAGCTTCAAGCTAAAAACTCTGATGTTATTTCCAAAAGTCTTCAAGAAACATTAGAAAATTTTGAAATAACTAGTAAAATGGTAGCATTTTGTCGTGACAATACTAATTGTAATTTTGGAGGTGCAGCAAGAAATGGACGAAATAATATATTTAATAAAATGCAAAATTTTATTGGAAAAAACCTAATTGGTGTGAATTGTGTTTCTCATATCTTAAACAATTCTATTCAAACTGCTGCCGATTCCCGATTGTCAAAACTTACTCTTTCTTTTACATTTACACTATAAGAGTAGAAAAACTTAAGGAGATTTTTAAAGCTGTTGACGTTGAATATAAAAAATTATTGGGTCATTGCAAAACACGCTGGTTAACATTAATGCCAGCTTTAGAGCGAATTCTACAATTGTTCGTGCCATTAAAAGAATATTTTCTTTCTCAACAAAAGTTTCCGATGATATTGCAAACATTTTTTAATGATCCATGAGCTGAGGTGTGGTTACTTTTTGCACATAGTCAAGCTTTTATATTCCATAAATATATTTGTCGTCTAGAGTAACAACACATTTTGATGCCCGAGGCTGCTTTGACTTTAAAGGACTTAAAGGACTTAAGTTATTAAAAATAATCTTGCTATACTAGAGTTGGAGGGTAAAATTGATGGATTAAGTTTAAGGAAACAGTTAGCAGTTTTTATGGCCTCTGTATTGACTATTTAAATCAATGGGATGCAGCATTTAGAAACATGGAACATTTTGATTGGGTTCTTTTGAGTAGAAAGCCATGCTGGAAGTCTATTGAAACAAGTTTAGCCCAAATAAATGAGTTAAGCTATGATTTTAAAATTAATAATGATGAACTCTTTGACGAAGTAGCTTGTGTTAAAAATTGTGCAGATGCAGAAAAAATTGAGGAGTGGAGAAAAGACGACATATTCGTGGATCAAAATGGGTGGAAATTTTTAGCTGTTTCAAGGAAAAAAATATTGGATATAAAAATATAATGAAGCTTGTAGAATTTTGTTTGTGTCTATTTTTGGACATTGGAAAAGTCCCAACTAAAAGTGAGTACTTTAGAATCACTTTTAATAACAAAGTGCAATTTTCAAATGGACTGCGCAGAATTTAAATTGTTTTTATCGAACAGCGATATACAAAAACAAAAAAATACATTCCGCAGAAAAATACCAATAATAAATTAAGGATTTTTGAATTGCTTTTATTTATTATACATTAAATATTTTGTTTTAAAACCGTGTGAACTTCTATTCCTATGTTATTTCTATTATAAACATTAAAAAAATACATTACTACTTGCCCAAGTGACATTGTTGGAATTATATTATTATTTTATCTGATATAAAATAAACTTAATGCCAAAAATCCTTTTTATTCGTTGAAAATTATGGTCACCGTAACTATAGCTAGAAGGCTGAGACTTTGCGTAAAGGTAGGTCTTGGGAAATAAGTAATCAGACAAATCTGAAAACGCGTACTTTTTATCTTCGGAAACTAAGGTGGCCTCATATATGAAAGGGACACTTTCACTATAGCTAGAGAGATGAAGTTTGATATACAGGTAGCTCTTGAGAAATAAGCATCCAATAAAAATCTGAAAACGAGTACTTTATATCTCGGGGACTACGATGGCCCCTTATTTGTATTGAACACTTCCACTATAGCTAGAAAGCTGAAATTTGGTATACAGGCAGATCTTGGGAAATAAGTAATCAAAAAAGACTGAAAACAGTTACTTCATATCTAGAGGGACTCTACGTCTTGGGGAATAAATATTCTGAAATTTTTCAGAAGCGACACTTCTGTTAAATTCAAATTTTTATACATATATTACTGGAAAATAAACTGCATACGAATAGGTTTCATTCTAATTAACTTTAATGCTTTAAATAAGGCTTAAGACTGAAAGAATAAAGAAAGAGTAACATTGCTACCGTGGTTGAGTACAGAAGTACGTCATACTATGCGCATAATTACTTTCGTAATACTATAATAAAATACAATTGGGCAAGTGCAAAAACAAAATGGACAGTTAGAAGAAATAAAAACAGAAATAAATTACAGTAAACAACAACAGAACACAGTAACAAGTAGATGCCCTACATTCAAACCGGTTAAAAAAAGTCCACTACTAGTCAGTCAGTGCATAAGTATACCAAACAATGAAAAAAATACGAAAGGGAATAACTACAATGTTTATTACTCTTTTAGTTATACAGCTGCTAATGATGCAATGAACACTATAAATAATAAAAAAGATGACACCATTTTTTTATCCGCCTGACTTATTATCCTCAAACATAAATATATCTGCCCCAGAAACAACGAACTCAGCAAATAAAACTCCAAAAATTAACCTTACAGATGCTACACAAAAAATAGTACAACAAGAAAGAGAAACAGGTACTATGACTAAACACGGGCAAACTGGTGTGGATCCATACATAACCATAACCAAGAGAATGGCCTAAATCTTCAAAAAGGTTCTCATCAAGTAGCTGCAATATCGGTAAGTGAAAATAGATTCTTGCCACTACGGATAATAAAGATGCCAAGCCCACTGTAAGTAAACAAAAAGCCCTACCAATCTACTTGCGCGAACAAATATCAAATGCTGTCCCAACTCGTGGATGTAGAAAATTTCCATGTGGCTGCTGTACGAATAGGACAAATACAAGAAACAAAGATCCAAGCATTATCGCCTCATCGCGAGTTGACTCGATTCCGAAAATAAGATATATACGTATCAACTGAAAAGTGCTAAGGTTTTATAACCATCATAAAGAGCATAGACACTTCTGTTCCCACTAAGAAAATAAACAGTCCAATGCTATTGTAAAAATTTCTGCATCGCCTCCATTCGACGGGGGCAAATCCAAGAAACAATGAGTCAATCACATACGGAAAAAAATTATCGGTTCATCGTAAACCGACTTGAATCAGAAAATAAAAGCTATTATAACGTCTGAATTAAAAAGTGCTAAAGGTTTGAGTATTGTTGTAAAGGACATGGGTAGTTCCGTGCTCACTAAGGAAATAAAAAGTGCCATAGAAGCGGAAGGTTGTCTCTTAAGGTCAGTGCATAATCTCCCAAACAAGAATAAAGTTACCCAACCTATGCATCGAGTTGATATTGTATTTTATGAAACTCAGATAAAATCTTAAAAACTCCGTCGACCCAATTTCCATCTTACGATACCTACTTAACAAAAGAATAACGGTAAAAGAGCCATTACAACGTAATGGTACCCGCCAATGCACCAATTACCAGAAATTCGGGCACCCCCAAGTTAAAAACCAATGCAGCAACTGCGGCGAAAATCGCACCGCGGTAAATCCACCTATTGGCCGAAATACAAACTTGTATACGCCACCACATCTTATTGATTTTGCCATTGTAAAAAATATTAGACGTGATAATTTATTTGTCAGTTCGTCCTGATCTATCCTCCGACAATTCACCTGCAATCTTTATTTTACAGGACAATATTGTCACTGCACATGAAAGCCTTATTTTCTATCCAAATAAGTACACGATTTCGTTGAAATATAAAATGTATGTGAGCTCTCACTTCCGAACATTCCACTGAGAAATCAGGCTGATATTTAAGCACCTGTGGATCAATTTATATGGACGTATGGACGCAGTCAGAAATGCGACACAAAGCAACCGGTCAGAGAAAAGAAATTAATACCAATCATCGCATGATATACAAATTCTCGTCAGTGAAAAGAGAAGGCAATGGCAACATAGTCCTGACATCAAGACCCAAATGAACATATGTCAAAGAACTTTGCGCATGAAACAGAGACAGAAACACGACTCCCCTATAGAGATATATTTTGAAAATTTGGATCCCTCAAAAAACACGGACTATAGCCTGTGGAAAGCCGCAAGGCACTTAAAAGGCCCTATTGTCTAGGAATCGCCACTAAGACTTGATAACCGCACATGTGCTAAAAACTCAACAGTAAAGGTAGATGCCTTCGCAAATCACTTAGTAAAGATTTTGACAGTATCATTAATCCTATGAAATTGCGGCTATCTTTATTAAAGTCCACAATTAGAAATAAAGATATGAAATTTCTTATCATCATCAATGATAAAAAATTATCAATAAAAAGAAATTTACCTAATTATGCTGTGAGAATTTTACTATTTGTATTTAATGCCATGTTACTAGTTTGCTTCTTCCCATGCTCATACCTCATTCCTCTATAAATGTAGGTTTAAGTCTGACAATCGAAACTTTATCAGTATATATCTCGTTGTTAATTTATTAAATGTAAAAGGTTTCTGGGAACAGTAGTGAGCCACAGCTACCGGACGAATTTTCTGCATTAACGGTTTAAGGTGTACTAGAAAATCAGACTGAGATTGCGTCTCATTAGCGTCCGTGAAAAATTGTCCAGAAAGCTTTAAATTTTTTCCATAAAGAAACTCGGCTGCGGACGCTCCTAAATCTTCCTTGTGAGATGTGCATTCCTAGCAAAACTGTAGGTAGAACCTAAGTCCATTAATTATTACCATGACATATTATCGCTGCTTTTAATATGCGATGCATTCTTTCCACAAGACCATTGCTTTGCTGATGATACGAGGTTGTTATTATATGTTGAGCGCCTTAAATTGAGCAAGCTCTCTAAAAACATTCGATGTAAATTGTCTTCCACGATCGGAAACTATCTTGTTGGGACATCCATATCTCGAGACCCAGCAGTTATAAAATGCGTCGCATACAATATCTGCTAAAATGTTTTCTATTTGAATAGCTTCTGGCCAGCGGGTTAATCTGTCTATACAGGTGAGTAAATATCTCTTCACCTGAATTGGTGGTAGAGGCCCTACCAAATCCACGTGAACTTCGGAGAAACGTTATGATACTATCGGGAATGTTCCTATTGGGGATTTCACGTGTCTTGAAATTGTAGCTTTTTGGCATTGTACACATTGTCTTACCCATTGGGCAATTTTCTGATTCATTGATGGCCAAACGAAACGATCAGTTATCATTTTACGAGAAGTACGTACTCCAGGATGACTTAAACAGTGCAATTATTTAAATATCTCCCATCTTTGCCTGCTACAATGTACAATAAATATATTTCTTGAACCCTGGAATACTCACTAACTTAAGTTTTAGTTGGGTAGGTTTTGGGTCTTCACTTTGTTGATCTGCCATGCTGCTAAAGTCGATCGATACAATCTCCCTCGATCTGGATAAGTAATCTGCTCCTACATTCTCAGAACCGGATACATAACGTTCATCTGTTGTGAACTGAGATATAAGGTCCAAATGTCGAATTTGCCGCGGGCTTGCACGTTCCAGCTTCTGTCAAAAAGCATATATAAAAGGTTTGTGATCAGAGTATATTGCAAAACTTCGTCCCTCTAGCATGAATTTAAAATGTTTGACATTTGCCTACATTGCTAGTAATTCCCTATTATATGTGCTACAATTTTGATCCGAAGGTGAAAGCTTTCAAGAGAAAAATGATAATGGTTTCCCACCACTTGTTGTCTTTTGTTCTAAACCACCTCCGATACCTATGCTGGAAACGTCTACTTTGAGTGCTATGTCCGAGTTTATTTCAGGATACGATAACAAAAGAGCATTAGTGCAGTCTGTTTTTATTAACATGAAAGCTTCTTCTGTCTCAGAAGCCCATTTTACCATCCTCTTGTCCTTATTTTTACATCCTTTGAAAAATTCATTCAATTTGATTTGGTGCTGTGCAGCATGTGACTTAAATCTTCAGTAGTAGTTAGTTGTTGCAAGGAATCGACGAAGCTGTTCCGATGTAATGGGCGTTGGAAACTCAAGAATCGCCTGAATCTTGGATTGCATAGGTTTGATGCTTTCAGCAGAAATATGATACCCTAAAAAATCCAGCTAAGGTACTTCAAATAAACATATACTTCGATTAATAATCACTCCATTGTCATTTAAACGACGGAACAGTATATCTATATATACTAGGTGTTCCGATTTTTATCTTCACGCTATCAAAATATCATCAATACATACGTAAAATAGTTCAAATCCCGACAAATATTATGCATCTTTGAAAACTCTGGGCAGAATTACGCAACCCAAATGGCATTGTAACGTAGTCAAATAGGCCGAAATGTGTAACAATTGCTGTTTTCTCTATATCAACAGGCTATACTGGTATTTGGTGGTATGCCTTGACTAAATCAATTTTGGAAAATATTTTGTTACCAGCTAGAATTGATGTAAAATCTGGCACAAATGGTATTGGATATCTATCGGGAACACTTATACGATTTAAAAATCTATACTCGTGACATGGCACAGTGGTTCAAGTTGCTAAGGAAGGCGGTCATACCTAATTTACTCAGCTATAGTCATCAAAATTAATATGAATATTTATGTTTACGATATTTATGGGCCAGTTAGGGTAAAATAAGATAAAAAAGTCTTTAAATATAATATTATAATTTATTTATCAAAAATGTTAGTTATTAATTAAAGAAAAAATAATTACCCAATTCACAAAATCTTATAGTTGTCGTGGATCGGTAGAAACTATGACAAACTACAACTATTGTACATAATGTTGTTGGTAATTTGCATGTCAAAAACTACTACAACATGTACGACAATTTTTCCTATGTTTCCGAAATTTCGTATCAATACACCAGAGTTGGAAAACTTAGTTTCATTTTACTAGTTTTATTTTTCAAATGTATTTTAAAAATTGTTTGAATAAATCATTAGCTAAAATAATAAGGCTAATTATGCATATTAATAAAAATTAATTCAAGATTTACAAAGTTAAATAAATTGTTAAACTAAACTATTAAAAACTGAAAAAAATTAAAAGTTCCATCTCTGTGTTTGTGCCAATAAATATCAGTTCATAGTGAATGTCATTTATAAAATATATAAATTTATAAAATTCTTTATAAATTTTAAAATATGGCTACAAATAAAGACATTGAGGTAAATTTTTTTATACTAAACGTAATGCCAACAATTGTATGTAAATTTACATGTACGTATGTAAATCTTATAGAACAAATTTAAGCGCGCCCATATGTCTCCACAAAAAAAGTGGACTGTTCCTGAGGAAAAGTCACTACTTGAATTGCTCATGGAGAACAGAGATATCGAGGTATGTGTAGTTACTTATATCAATCTCCCTGTCTATTAATAAATATGTATGTTTTATATTTTTCAGAAACCTACCGCTCAGAAGATTCGGTAACGAAAAGAATATACAGGTGGAATGGAAGCAAGTCCGATCAAAAGTACGGAACTTCGAGTTTCGTACAATAAAGCCAAAGCATGGGAAGGCTCGACTGGTGCTGGAAGCATGGACGGCGAGACGATAAAATGTAAGACCAGTACTCGCATAGAATGGAAGGGATATTATGTTCCCACAGTCCTCCCTCACAATTTTTTTTTAAATTGTACTTGTTTGTTTTATTTTTATAATTTTATTAATTTTTGTTTATGTAGGCACATTGAAAAAAATGTGTAGCTACTTTGACGAGCTGGGGGTCTACTCTGTATTTCGATTCGAAAGAAAACATTTTCGAAACACAATGTGTTAGGCATACAAATTCGAATGATTTTCTTTTCGAATCGAATTACGCAGTAACCCCCCTGGACGAAATATTTGGGAGTCGAGTGGTACAATTTGCCATAATAGAGGATAGCTTAGGGTCGAATGAAAATCTTTTTAACTCAACCGTTGAAGATACAACAGCATCAGACACATCTATGGTGGAAAATATCCCCTCAACTAGTAAGAAGGGTATATATTCTCGGACAGCTGTATCTGATATTATGAGTGTACAGGCGGAAATTATGAAAATTAAAAGAGAAAAGTTTGAACATGAAAACCTAATTAGAGAAAAAGATATAAGTATGAAAGAAAAAGAAATAAAGCTGAAAGAAAGAGAAATGGAATTAAAACCAAAGGAAATCGAGAACCAAAAAGAATTAAAAATTTTGGAGCTGCAAATGAAAGAAAGATTGGCAATGGAGGAATTAAAACTTAAATACAAAAATTAATTTTGGGTACAATCAACCATTTTTTTATTGAAAATGGCGGTTATAAACCTGTTTTAATTTAATATGAGCAGGCTATTTTCTATTTAAATATAACCGCTTTTTATTGTATATAAATAATTTATTAAAACCAAATTAAAAGTGCATCAAAATATTTGTTTTATTTTTGTTTTGAAAAATTATATAGTATATCCCATGAAGGCATACACATCATGATCTTCTTGTTTGTATAAAATGTAGCAAACTATCTCTGTTATTTACTATGAAAGCATGTACTTCTGAATCAGATTGAACATTTTCGGTAATTTTGGGGGAACTATTGAAATTAATTAAAATATTATGACTGAGACAACACACCATAATCCAGTCATTATAGTCCTTTTTATTCTTATCACCAAGCATTCTGAATCTCAATTCTTTTAGGCTCCCAAATTTTTCCTTTAATGACCCAAAACAATTCTCTAAGCGCACACGATACTTTGAAAGGTATTTATTAAATTATTCTCTAGCTTCTGCCGTATACTCTGAGCTATTTCTTCTAAATGGTGTTATCAAAAAGTCTTTTAGTGGATATACGCTGTCCCCCGCCAGCCATTGAGAATTACAAAAATGTCGCTCAGGGTATTTTGCCAGCGGACAATTCAAAAATATTTTTGCCTCGTGCACACTTCTAGGATATCCTATTGTCACTTGTCTTATAACCAACTTGGAGTCACATACAGCTTGGATTTTAATAGAATATTGGCGTTTTCTGGAATAATAAAGTTGTTGATTTACATGTGGTGCTTCTGCCAACTTCATTTCACAACCATCTATATGGCCAATACATCCTGGCATTTCATGCTTTGTTCCAGAAACAATTGCGGCACGTTCATTTTCACTTGGCCACTACAGAAATTTGCTTTTTAATCTTAAAATAGCTTGAAAAACTCGTCTTGTTATATTTTGGATTGTGCCGCCATCACCAATTCCAAATAACGATGCTACCTTACGGGTAGAAGCTCCATTGCCAGAAACACCAAGACCAAAAAGCACAATTTTTAGCTGAAGTTTAACTGGAAATTGTGCCAATATGCCTTTTGTTTGAAAAACTTCATCGTGTTTGACTAAGTTGAATAGATATTCAAATTCCCGTGGTTGTAAGCAAACCATTTGGCTAAAGCGGTTGTCGTCGAAGTTTATCAAAACTTTTTGATTCCAAGTTGTAGATTTTGGCAAGCCTAGATGAACACTTCTACGATTTATCATTAAGATAAGCATGTTGAGCCTAAAATTTTCCTGTATCTCATCATCCTCATCTTCATCACCTGAAAAGGTGTCTATTTTATCAAGCTTATCAAAATATTTGGTATTATGTACTCACTTGAGTCAGCTAGTAAAGTTCCTGCATTATATATTTCGTATAAAGCAGTAATTAATTTATTTTTTTTTCACTTTTACTCATTTTTTTAACTTAAAATGTTTTTCTTCTCTTCTTCTTTTTAAATTTTTTATTCAAGAAATTTGATAACATCTACAACAATATTTACGACAAGGTGTTCACAAAATGAAATGCCATTTAACTATAATATACAACAATATAACATTTTGTGAATTGGGAAAATATATTTTATAACGGCAATTTAATACAACATTTGTACATTATTTTCAAAAACTTAACATACGCAAAGCCTCAGGTGATAGCATAGACTTCTTCTATGCAAAAGATCAGTGTTAGTGACAACACGAAACATTTTTCGCGTGTTGTCTCCTCTGAATTGCTTAAATAATTTATTACAAGATTTAGCGGCTTCTTCAGAGAGCTCGCCTATGGAAACTAGACAGTGATCAACTACTTCCGATCCATGAATTAACACTTTATGAACTGAAGCAGGAAAATGATACCATAGATACGTACTAATAAGCATTCGCGCGGTTCCTAACGAGTAATCTCTAAATTCTACACTATTAATGTTGTATTCCGACGAAAGACATTGCAAAAGATGATTAATAACTCGAATTTTGGAACGAATTTCCGTCATCCCTTGTCAAGTTTGGTTTGGTGACAAACCGGTTTCGGCTATGTGCCATCTTCAGTGTAATTTTTCTGAACAGAAAGAAAAACGAACCCATGCCTAAAAATCAAAATTACTTAATAACAATTAATTTAAATTAATTTTTGCTTTCGAAATTTATCAAATCTGAATGTTCGTTTTTTTAACAAATTAATTTTTTGTGTGAGCGTCAATATCAGCTAATTTTCATCTGTATCACATGCGCAACAGATGCAGCGAAGTGATGTATTTCCGAATAGGCCCGAATTTGCGTGAAAATAAAAAAAGCTTTTAATGAAAGCCCTTATACTAATTTAATAACAATATATTAATAAAAATATATGTTTAATACTTTATATTTAGTCACATGGTGGTACTGGTTTTCCATTCGGTGAAACATGCTCGAATGCCTGTTATGCTTACACAACTGGGAAAAATCCACAAGTAGTCCTCCTTAAGGTTAGTGGAGATTTGCCTGCAGCACAGTATGGCCCAGGTATTGTAATACATAAAGACTACCTTTATACAATTGGCGGAACAACGGGTTTTGATTATTCATGCGATGTTTATCGCCTGAACTTAAAAACAAACGTCTGGGAAAATGTTTATATATGTCGCCCTGAAATGCGTGATGATCCCGAGGGCAGATATAGACATGAAGTAGTTTATGACGGGCGTCATATATACATAATAGGAGGTGGAACAGCACACACAGTGTATGATTTGCAACGTATACCCGCATTTAATTTGGAAAAAAATCAGTGGGATTATTTTGAAACTCTTCCCGACCGAACTGCATCAACTTCGGAAGAATCCGGATATCCAAAAGCTCGAAAATGTCTTTCCTGCGTGCAACATGCATTACCAAATGGAGATATAGAGGCTTTCATCACTGGAGGACTACAGGTATGTGTGTAGTCGATTGTAAAATTTATTGCGATTAATCGCACCACTTTAGCAAATTTACAAATTAAATTTCGTAATTTGAATTAAATATTTATATACTATTAAATATTTTAGTTAAAAATTGGCTTAAATCAAGTTTAGTAAAGCAGCTACAAAAAATCATAAAAGTTGTGGATAAGGTAGAAAATGTAAATAAAATTATATAAATATCTTTGGCCTTCCTTTGTAATATATCGACTTTTTTGTACAACAGTTTGGGAACATAGGTATTATGGGAACATCTATCAAAAGAACATCTATTAATATACACGGTCAAAATATACATCAAGCATCGCGGTGCAATACGTGAACATTTGTTGGTATGTGTGACACCGACTATGCTGTATGAAAAGTGAATGTGTGTTTATTGTTCAAACACGTATACATTTTTAATGACATTTTAAACAGACTAATTCGACTACTATATAAAAATACTTTTCATTATTACATACATATACATATATGTATGTTATGAATCGAATAACCGTTTAATTTAAACATGAATATTAATGCATCAACAGTTATATCAGCACTGTTAGCTACTGTAGTAAATCATATGACTAAATGTTCTTAGTTATTTTGTAACACTTAACTTGAGCACACGCGTTCAACTCTAATATTTAACTACATGGTATGGGTCTTTGTTTGCAGTAAAAGCAAAAATTAAAAGTATGTTGTTTCTTAATATTTTTTAAGAGCAACAATTGCATTAGTATTTAGTAGATGAAACGACGACAAGTTTATCTTTTCCATTTGAGAAATTGCGTGCTCGTGAAAATTTGAATATTTCGAATCGACACGGAAAATCGCACTTAGAGCTTAGGTGGAGCTGACGTTAATGGTGGAAGCAAATAACGTATAGAGTCTTCCACAACGAAACAAGCTTGGGAGGCTTTGTATGCTTGCGTTTGAAGATACTGGCCTGAATACAAAGATGGTGTTATTGAAGCAATTAGTTCGATTAAAATTGTTCGGGTTAGACCCAGTGTAAGAGTATATGTATAAATAAAAATACCAAAACAAAATCGAATGAGGTCATGGTGAAGAATTTACTTTTGCAAGAACTGAAAATTGACAACACAGCAACGCTGACTGAATAAAAGCTTTTGTTTCAAACCAAAAATATCAAAAAGATTTTAAGTAGCACACAAAATTTCATCGAACAAATTTTTTTAGCATGGCTGTTTATGTCAAGGCGTCGGGGCAGATGAATGGTACATTGGCTCAGACGCAACAACACATATGTATGTATGTCGAAAACGAAAGTACGTTAAGGTTATATAAGGTAAGGAAGTTATTGTGGAGAATAAGCGAGTAAGAGTAAACTCACAATCGAGTGTGTTGGAGATGCAAGTGTATTGTTGTCAACAAATGATGACGAAATAAAGTCAGTTATAAGAATCGTTGATTATGTGTTGCACACGCGTTCAACTCTAATATTTAACTACATGGTATGGGTCTTTGTTTGCAGTAAAAGCAAAAATTAAAAGTATGTTGTTTCTTAATATTTTTTAAGAGCAACAATTGCATTAGTATTTAGTAGATGAAACGACGGCAAGTTTATCTTTTCCATTTGAGAAATTGCGTGCTCGTGAAAATTTGAATATTTCGAATCGACACGGAAAATCGCACTTAGAGCTTAGGTGGAGCTGACGTTAATGGTGGAAGCAAATAACGTATAGAGTCTTCCACAACGAAACAAGCTTGGGAGGCTTTGTATGCTTGCGTTTGAAGATACTGGCCTGAATACAAAGATGGTGTTATTGAAGCAATTAGTTCGATTAAAATTGTTCGGGTTAGACCCAGTGTAAGAGTATATGTATAAATAAAAATTCCAAAACAAAATCGAATGAGGTCATGGTGAAGAATTTACTTTTGCAAGAACTGAAAATTGACAACACAGCAACGCTGACTGAATAAAAGCTTTTGTTTCAAACCAAAAATATCAAAAAGGTTTTAAGTAGCACACAAAATTTCATAGAACAAATTTTTTTAGCATGGCTGTTTATGTCAAGGCGTCAGGGCAGATGAATGGTACATTGGCTCAGACGCAACAACACATATGTATGTATGTCGAAAACGAAAGTACGTTAAGGTTATATAAGGTAAGGAAGTTATTGTGGAGAATAAGCGAGTAAGAGTAAACTCACAATCGAGTGTGTTGGAGATGCAAGTGTATTGTTGTCAACAAATGATGACGAAATAAAGTCAGTTATAAGAATCGTTGATTATGTGTTGCAGTGGTGCGCAAATTTATTGTCAGGCAATTAACGACAAATTGAGGTAAAGTAACTTTTGAAAAAAACTAACTTGAAAATTGAAGAAAGCAGACGAGTTTTGTTCAAACAATTTTTTTTATACTGTATTTTATTTTATTGAAAGAAATTCACAATAAGTATTCAAATCTTATTTCTAAATTATTATTTACTAGTTATTACCAATGTAATAACTAATTTTTTGTATTCAAATCTTAAGAATCTATCTGCTATTGTGTAGAGAGAGCCCCCTCGTCAGGCTCAATGTGTCAGTTCTTTTTAGTCTCAGGTGGCCGTCAAATTGCAATAAATTGCGTGCTAGAGTGTTGGGATGTGCGACTAGTTTGTTCACGTATTTGGACGTGTACGTTTTAACTTCTTCGTGTATAGTGGGAACTTTAAGATCGCTATGTATGTTTTCATTTCTTATATACCAGGGGGCACATACGATATGACGTAAAATCCTAGACTGTCTTCTCTGTAACTTCTGGATGTTTGATGCACAGGCAGTACCCCACAGCTGAATACCATATTGGCTTTATAACGGATTTGAATAAAAGGACTTTATACCCCAAAGCCAAACTTGAGTTAGGACTTATTAGCCAATGCAGTTGATTTGTTCGAAGCTTTACAGACGTTATTTTTGCCTCAAGTTTGCCAAGTTAGGCGCCGATCTAGGTGGATACCTAAATATTTAACGTGCATTTCCGCTGGAACCGTGGCATGAGCACACTTCGATGGATTTACTTTTATTCTCCACTGTTTTAGCCAGTCTTCTAGCTTATGAATATGGAACTGCAGTTTTTCAAATGCATCCTTTGGATCATTACTGACACTTATAATTGCAGTGTCGTCTGCAAAGGTTGATGTATATGTATGTGGGCTTGTCGGCATATCCGCTGTATAGATGATATATAATAGCGGCCCTAGCACACTACCTTGAGGTACTTCTGCACTGATTTTCCCATTTCTTGAAATCTGATCCTTTGACCTTATTTTAAAAGTTCTATCTGACAAATAGCTTTTTATAAGCTTGTGGGTGTTTTCAGGAACAACCCGAGCAATTCTATTACGTAGCCCATCATGGCAGACTTTATCAAATGCTTGGGAAATGTCTATAAATAAAGCTGAACAGTATTGCTTCCTTTCAAAAGCCGATCTAATAATGGTAACGAAAAGAGATCTGTTCGAAAACAGATCTGATGATCTGGGATACCGTTTTGTTCATTTAGAAAAGGAGTTACACTCGAGACGAATAATTTTTCAAATATCTTTGACAAAACTGACAGTAGGCTAATAGGCCTGTAGGATGTAATCTGGCTTGAGTCCTTTTCTGGTTTCGGGATCATAACAATTTCAGATATCTTCCAAGAACATGGGAAGAAGCCGACGCGTAACATGGCATTAAATATGTATAGTAAAATTCTTACAGCTGAATTAGGTAAGTTTTTTATCATTGATCCTGTTATACGATCAGGTCCAGGTGATTTCTTCATATCCGTATTTTTAATTGTCGATTTTAAAGAAGGCAACGAAATTTCCTAGGATCATTCACGGTGTCACTAATAATTGGAATAGTGGAATTACTTATATCATGTGGTGCGAAAACCTTCTCTAAGTGATTTGCGAACGCATTTGCCTTTTCACTTGAGTTTTTAGCCCAAGTACGGTCTTCAAGTCTTAGTGGAGAGTCGTAAGCAATAGGACATTGTAAGTACTTTACAGCTTTCCACAGACTATAATCCGTGTTTTTCAATGGATCCAAGTTTTTTAAAAAGTTGTCGATACCGAATTCGTGTTTCTGTCTCAATTTACTGCGTAAGTTTTTTTTGGCATAAGTTCACTTGCATTTTTATGTGTGGTGAACGACTATTTTGCCATTGTGTTCTTAGTCGTCTTTTCTCAATGACGAGCATCTGAATATCTGCTGTTGCCTGGTACGTTATTATTTTAGGTGATGGCTTTGCTCGCGTTGCAGCTATGGCTGTGGCAGTCACGACGTCTGTAAAATAATCTACAACTGCTTGAATATCAGCTGGATTTCTAAATGGGATGTTCAAAGATAAGTGAGAGCTCACATACATTTTATATTTTAACCAATTCGTGTTTCTGTTCGGGTAGAAACTAAGGGTTTTAAGTGCAGTGAGAAAACTGTCGTGTAAAATAACAATTGTAGGTGAATGATCAGAAGATAGATCATAGGATGAACTAAATAACAGTTGGTTGCGTTTGATGTTTTTTACTATAGCAAAATCAATAAGGTCTGGCAACTTATTAAAGTCTGTCGGCCAATAGATGGGTTTACCGGCAGATACGACGTCCAGCTTGTTTGCTTGAACTGTATAATACAACTGCCTTCCTCTAGGGCTAAGGAGTCTGGATCCCCAATATGTGTGCTTTGCATTGTAATCACCAGTCCTAGCGTAGCAAAGAACCTGGCAAATTCATGGAGTTAGATTTTATGCCTGACGAGACTACAATTTTAAAATCAGTAAGATTTATAGTCGTGGCTTGCAAAAAGTCTTCCCTGCATTCAGGCAATGGAAATTGCCTTACGTTTTTTTCGGACTATAATGGCAGTCCCACCACATGCCCTTTCGCTTGGGTGTTTGGTTTCATATATAAACAAACCCATCAATTCTAAAGCAGCTTTTTATAGTAAAGTGTGTTTCAGAAACTAATAGTACGTCTATATCATATGCTAGCAGGAAGCGTTCATATCATCATCATATTTATGTTGGGAGAGCCCGTTAGCATTCCAGAAGCATATGGTTCATTTTTTTGCTAAGCAGAACTTGCAGAAACATGTTTTGGGTTCGCATCATTTCTTGAAACATACCCTTCATAGTTGTCAGGAAGTTATTCATTGTTTGTATTAAATTACCGATTGAGCTCGAATTGGTAGTGAGGGGTGTCTGTGCACCTTCTTTAAGGACGTGGGCATATGAATGTTTATGCGCATTAGAACTTTTGGGATTCGCATTATGTAACTCATTTCTCAATGTTTGTGCATACGAATAGTTTGGTTTAGTGTGTGGATGTGTAGCTTGTGTACTAGCAATAGAACCAGCATGAAGCCGAAGGAATTGGGACCTATATTGCTCATATACAGGTTTACGTACGACTTTCGCATTATTTTTTACATGTTAAAAGACTTTGCAGCCCCTGTAATTTACTGTGTGGTTTTCACCACAGTTGCTGGATTTTTTGACCTTGGGGTCTGTTTTGGAAGAAGTACATTCGAAAGTCCGGTGAGCATCACCGCAAACAACGGATGGTGGCTTGCAGTTGGTTTTCGTGTGTCCGAATTCCTGACAGTTAGTACACTGACGGGGACCATTACGTTTTAGAGGCTCTTCCACCGTTATTTTTCTGTTTAAAAGGTAGCGCAATTTATATATAGGATGAACCGAGATATTTGATTTAAGCTGCGATGCATTAAACACGATTTAAACACGATGCATAGGTTGCGGAACTTTATTCTTATTTAGAATATTGTGCACTGACCTTACGACATAACGTTTGTAGATGACACTGCATTTATAAGACCCGAAATTAGCATCCGAACAACTTCAGTCTCATGTTGATGAGCTAAACGTGGAGAATATAGGTAAATCCATCGAAATGTGCACAGGTAACGTTTTCCCTCCGAAGAAAAAATTTTCCACCTATAACAATAACAAATGCCACTGTTCCAGTGTAAACCCACGTGAAATATTTGGGTATTCACCTTGATCGATGCCTAACTTGGTCTCGTCATGTTGAAGCAAATATAACTGCCGTGAAACAGCGAACAACTCAACTAAAATGGTTAATAGGTCCTCATTCAACCTTGGGTTTGGAATACAAAGTCATCTTATACAAACCCGTTAGAAAGCCAATATGGTAATATATCATTCAGCTGTAGGGTACTGCTTGCGCATCAAACATTCAGAAGTTACAAAAAAGACAGTCTAGAATTTTACTAGTTGTGCCCCCTGGTATATAAGAAATGAGAATATCCATAGAGATCTACAAGTTCACACTATCTAGGAAGATGTTAAAACATACAAACAAAATACGTAAACAAACTAGAGGTCCACCCTACCACTCTTATTCGCAAATTATTACAATTTCGCGGGCACCAGAGACTAAAAAAGACTGATACATTGAGCTTGGCGAGACGGCTAACCCAATAAGAGATATTAGGATTTGAATATGGTAGATTAGTTATTGCATTGGTAATAATTAATAAATATTTTAGATGTAGGATTTTAATACTCATTGTAATTTTCTTTTAGAAAGATTCAATAAAATAAAATACAACTTTTTTTTTTATTAGTTAATAGTAGTTTTATTAAAAAAAACTTTAAATTAAACATAAAATAATAATTTGACAATGTTGTTTCCTTTTCAAATTAAATATACTGAATTATGTTGGTTACATTAGTTTTAACAAATTGTGCAATATCTCTTTTGAAAACATTAGTATTTCTCTCTGTTTTAAGGTAGTTAGGTATCAAATTATATAATTTTAAGGCCTTGAACTTAAAAAAAATATTTCACGGAGCGCAAACGATTAGTCGTTAAATCCTACGCTTTTTTCTTTATAACTTGTGGATGTTTGATGCTGAATTCTATATGCCCAAATTGGCTTTATAACGGATTTGTATAAAACGACTTTGTGTTTCAAACTCAAGGTAAAGTTAGTACCTATTAACCAGTGCAGTTGATTTGTTCTTAATCTTATGGCCGCTATTTTTGCGTCAATGTGGTGGACCAAGTAATTCGTCGATCAAAGTGGGTACCCAAATATTTAACGTGGGTTTAAGCTGGAACTGTTATATTTATTATTGTTATACAATGGCAATTTGCCCTTCTGAGGGAAAACGTCATGTGAGCATATTTTGATGAATTTACCTTTATTCTGCAATTTTTTAGGCGGTCTTTTAGCCCATTAATATAAATGCCGTGTCATCTGGAAATGTTGACATATATGTATTCGGGCTTGTTGCCATATCCGCTGTATAGAGGATTATTGAAAGAAAATTGTATGTAGATACCTATATCTAAAGGTGTTTACATTCCAACTTGTTTTATTCATTTGCAATCATATGTTCTTTTTTGACATTTTCTTTATACTGTCACTTTTGTCTCCTTTTTTATAAATAATTTTTCTCCTCCGGTTTTTCAACTTATATACGTCATTTTTTTATTAAATAAAATTACAATTATTACAATTACAATTTAATAAAACATCACAGTGTTTTTCTACAGGTTGTGGGCCCAGTCACCCTAAGTAAAGTATTTTGTATTGTAATTTAATAAAATTTTAAGGAAAATGGCGACAGAATTAAGAACATCAGTTACCAAGTTGAACAATGACAATTATTTCACATGGAAATTCAAGGTTGAGATGCTGCTGATTAAAGAGGGCGTTTGGGATATTTTAACTAGGGAAAAACCAGCAGAAAAAGCAGATGCCTGGATAAAAAGTGATAACATCGCTAGAGCTACAATATCATTACCTGTGGAAACCGATCAATTACATCTTATTAGGCGGTGTAATACCGCAGCTGAAATGTGGCAAAGCCTACAGAGTTATCACGAAAGGAAAATATTAAGTAACAGAGTAAGCGTGATGAGACAAATTTGTAGTATGAAACTAGATGAAAACGACGACGTTATAGGTAGACGTTGGTTTGATGCGAGATCTTTTTTTAAAGCTAAGAAATTTAGGAAAGTGCTTTTGATGAAAAATGGAACATAGCAATGCTTTTGAGCAGCCTACCAAACAGCTACAATAATTTGATCACTGCACTGGAATACTTGAGACGAGAAGGTGACAAACTTAATACACAAAAAGCAATGATAATCACGAATAAAAAAGTCAAGCCAATTGAATGTTATTTCTGCCACAAGAAAGGTCATTTTAAGAAAAATTGTACGCGATATAACGAATGGAAAAAGAAACAACAGAACGTTCACTCTATAACAAATGGTAATGTATGTTTAGTGGCAACAAATAGTAATTCTTGTTTTGTTACAACAGATGGTTTTAATAAATTGACTCCGGGGCTTCGTGCCATATTTGCAACGATAAAAATTTATTCGTAAACTTAAATACAAATACAAAGAAAACTATAAGTCTTGCAAAGACCCCTTTCAGACCAGCAAAGTTTTGAGTTTGTGGAATTAATATGGCTGCTCTTTATATTTTACAAACATACAAACAAAAGAAACAGACTTTGTCAAAGTAAAATTATCCTGTCTGAACACAAGACAAAGTTTAAAAGAGAATTTAAGAAACTGTGTCAAAGAAAACTTTGCTGGTCTGAAAGAGGTCAAACAATGAGACTTTAGTATCTGTAAAACGATTAACTGAAAGGGGATGCCGTTGTAGATTTCTATAACGATAAATGTGTGGTATCAAAGGATAAAAAAGTTGTATTTTTTACAAAAACAGAATCGGATTTATATATATGCAAAACTGAAAATGTTTAAAACTTTTTAGTGTATGCGGAAACAGTTGTATCCATTATTGGCATAGAATTTTGGGTCATAGAAGTACCGATGCCATTAAAATTATGATGTCCAAACAACTAAAGAAATGCATTAATATAAAGTCATGTGATAAAGATGACTACTGTAAAATTTGTCCGCTAGGGAAATCGTCCAGAATACCATTTCCAAAAAAGACTGGTGTAAGTGCTAAAGAAACATTTGAATTAATTCACTCAGACCTATGCGGGCCCATTGAGACTTGTACACCAAGTGGTAACCGATATATTCTTACCTTTATAGATGACTACAGTCGGTATTGTGACATTTATTTGATTAAACATAAATCGGACGTTGCCGGTATATTAAAAAATTACGTCTCTTTAATATATAGCAATTTTGGCAAAAGGCCTAAAGCATTTAGATAAGATCGTGGCAAAGAGTATGTAAACAGAGAAATAACTACATACTTAGAACAAGCAGGCATTCGTATACAGTACACAGCCGGGTATAGTCCGCAACAGAACGGCGCTGCAGAACGCGAAAATCGTTCTTTACTTGAAAATGTGCGATGTATGCTTCCCGAAGCAAAATTACCGCAGGAGCTATGGGGAGAAGCAGTGTCTACAGCAAACTACCTCCAAAACAGTATTGTAACAAGAACAACCGTTTATACGCCATACGAGAGGGTTCATGGTAAAATTCCTGATTTGCAACATTTGAGAACATTTGGTGAGTCTGGCTTTGTACACATTCCAAAAATAAAAAGAAGCAAATTATGTGTAAAGTCTACAAAAATGATTTTCGTCGGATACGATCAAAACTCTAAGGCGTATCGCATGCTTGATAAAAATTACAAAATTTACATATCCTGAGACGTTAAATTCACTGGTAAAATTTGTAATTCGATCGATGAGGAAAATATTTCTGATTCCATTAACGAAGTTGGAATAACATTTGAAACTAAAGAAAGAGAAAAGAAAAATTATAAAAATGATGAAGAAGTTGCTGAAACATTCAATTTTAATGAAAACACAAATTTAGAAGAATTTAATACAGATGTTCAAGACGGTGAAATTAATAGTCCAGATTTAAGAAGGTCAGAGCGTGCAACTAAAGGTAAGGTTCCAGAACGGTTTTTAAATCGTATAACAGATTACGTCCCCACAACATATGAAGAAGCAGTTTCTTGCAACGAAAGTGAAAAGTGGGTTGCAGCTATGAAG
Organism: Phania funesta; assembly: GCA_963932375.1. NCBI lineage: Eukaryota > Metazoa > Arthropoda > Insecta > Diptera > Tachinidae > Phania > Phania funesta. Next base: position 47,464,221 of record OZ010654.1, read on the forward strand.
AATGAAATTGATTCAATGAAGACTAACAATACCTGAATACATGTTGAAAGGCCAGAAAATATTGATGTAATCGGATGCAGATGGGTATTTAAAAAAAAGATGGAAGGCAAGACTAGTTGCAAGAGGATTCGCGCAACAATACGGGATCGATTACGAAAATGTATTTGCTCCAGTCGTTTCACATACAACATTGAGAACATTATTTGCAATCAGTGGAAAGCGAAATCTGAAAATACACAACATTGACTGTAAAACGGCTCTCTCAATCGCAATATATTAAAGAAATCTTAAACGAAAATAGACTTCAAGACTCCAGACTCATCAGTCCCTATAGACATCTCGTATGGAAAATCTGATGTAGAGCCGAAGGCTTTAAACGATAACAAGAATTACCAAAAGCTTATGGGAAGCTTGCTGTATGTAGCGCTAAATACAAGACCAGACATTGCGGCGGGAATAAATATCTTAAGTCAAAAAACCAGCAGCCCTAACGAAAAAGATTGGGTTGAACTAAAAAGAGTCAGAACTAAAAAGAAGGCAGATCAACGAACCCATTATCATACACGAGGACAATCAGAGCTGTATAAAAATTGTTAGGGTTTTAAGTTAAACAATAGAACGAAGTACATTGATATTAAGTATCATTTCGTTAAAGATTATGTTGCCAAAAATATTATAAAGTGCCAAAATTGTCCTACCAACGAGATGCAAGCTGATATATTAACCAAGCCGCTAGTACCGCATAGAACTAAAAACTTAAGATATTAAAAATTTTAAACAATTTGGAATGAGAAGGGGTATTGAAAGAAAATTGTATGTAGATACCTATATCTAAAGGTGTTTACATTCCAACTTGTTTTATTCATTTGTAAGCATATGTTCTTTTTTGACATTTTCTTTATACTGTCACTTTTGTCTCCTTTTTTATAAATAATTTTTATCTTCCGGTTTTTAAACTTATTATATATGTCATTATTTTATTAAATAAAATTACAATTTAATAACACATCACAGTGTTTTTCTGCAAGGATATATAACAGAGGCCTTAGAATACTACCGACTCCTGCATAGATTTTCGCACTTTTAGAAACTTGGTTCTTTGGTGGTACTTTAAATGTTCTATCTGTCAAATAGCTGTTAAGATGCTTGTGGGAGATTTCAGAAAGAAACCGAATTATTTTTTTGAGCTGCCCAGCATGCCAGAGTTAATAGAACGCCTAGGAAATGTCAATAAATAGAGCTCAACAATATTGGTTATTTTCAAATGCAGATCTAAGAACGGCGACAATTCTATAAACTCGCTCCATAGTACTATTTCTCGTAAGAAAATCAAACTGTTGATCTGAGATAATTATTTGTTCAATAAGATAAAGAATCGAACCCGAGGCGAATAATTTTTAAAATAACTACAAAATTTACAGTAGGCTAATGAGAATGTATGACGTAATCTGGCTTGAGTCCTTTCCTGGTTTAGGTATCATGACGACATATTCTTAAAGCATAGGAAGAAGCCAACTCGTAACATTGCGTTAAAGAAGTATGTTAAATTCTAACAGCATAGTTAGGTAAATTTCTAATCATTGATTCTGTAATACGATCAAGTCCGGGTGATTTTTTCATATCTACGGTCTTAATTGTTGATTTTAATAATGATGGTCAAAATTTCATAGGCTACTTCATAGTGTCGCTGATATTTTGAATAGAGAAACTATTTGTATCATGTGTGAAAATGTTTCCAAGTGATTTGCGAAGAGATTTACTTTTTCATCTGAGACTTTAGCCTAAGTGTGATTTTCAAGCCTTAGTGGGGATTCGTAGGCGACAGGAAATTGTAATTGCTTTACAGCTTTCCGCAGGCTATAATCCGTGTTTTTGTGTGATCCAAGGTTTTTAAGATAGCGGAATCATTATTCTGTCTCTATTTATTACGTAAAGTTCTTTGACAAAATTCCATTTTAATTTTTATGCTTGGAGTACGACTACTCAGCCATTGCCTTCTAAGCCTTCTCTTCTTCCTGAAAGGAACCTGTATATCAGCTGATGACTGGTAAAAATTTCTTTTTAACGATGGTTTTGTTGTTGCAACTCTAGATTCTTAAATATCAGCTGAATTTCTCAGAGAGATGTAGAGATGAGTTAAGTGAGAGGTCACATACATTTTATATTTTAACCAATTCGTGCTTTTATTTGAGTTAAAAATAAGGTTTCAGGTTTCCGTGGAAAAACTGTCGTGTAAAATAATGACAGTAAGTGAATGGTCAGAAGATAAATTTCAAAATCTATAAAATCTGGCAGCTTGTTAAAATTGTTGGCAAATGGGTTGCCTCCAGATACGACGCCTAGTATATTATCGTGAACTTGGGCAATATACAGATGCGACTTTTTTTAAATCAGTAGTATTTATATCCAGGAAAAAGCAAAAACATACACGTCGAATATGTTTACAATCTAGTGGTTCATCCCAAGTGTCTAGCACGTGATTTATTGAAATTCAATGGTCACCAGAGACAAAAAGAAACCCGTCACGTTGAGTCAGGCGAAACGGCTATATAGCAGATAGTTTATAAAAGTTTGAATACCATAAATTAGGTATTACATTGGTACTAACTAATAAATACCATTTTAGAGATAAAATTTTAACACTTATTGTTAATTTTTTAGTAGAAATATTCAATAATATGAAATTAAATAAAGCTGTGCTGTGTTGAGTTAACTGTTTCATTTCGCTTTGTATATGTGAATAGGCGTTTTGAAAGTTTACGTCTAGCTTTTGTGTAAGCGGGTTAAAGCTCCCTCTTTTGAATATTCATATTGTGAATCGGTATGGAGGGGTGTTGTCCGTATGGAGGGGTTTGTAGAACATCACCGTTGTTGGCCTTCTTCGGAAACTCGACTGAATAGGCATCTATACGATTGCGTATGCCGACAATCTGGCACTTATGGCTGGCGGTGAGTTCATCGGGGGCATTTAAGGTTGCATGACAGGCTCTGTGTCTGCTTACCAAGCATCATTTCTTGCTGGAAGGTCTAAACAGATGTGCCTCGAGGAATGAGATAACGGTAATGTGGGCTGAAGAGCACATGGACACAGCTAAGAATGATGCAGAAGGCGGACATCTGCTTTGAATTTCTGTGTATCAAAACACTTAGTTGCAATGTGGAATGGCCCATTCCGAAGACTTTGTAGACTCATGAAACTTAAAAATTTGGGATAACCCTGAAAAAGTAATGGTTATCGTGAGACTCAATGAAAGTAAGGTAGTCGCAAATTAAAAACCGATTGCCTGAAATCAATGTGAGCAACTAATGCAAATGGGCATGTTTTTAAAGAATTGCATTCTAAAGCCCGATGCGCTTCACTGCAAACAACGCACACGGATGGTAGCTTGCTGCACGTTTTCGTGTGTCCGAATTCCTGGTAGTTGGTACACTGCCGGGGACCATTACGTTTCAGAGGCTCTTCTACCGCGATTCTTCAGTTGAAAAGATAGCGCAAGTTGTATATATGATGAACCGAGTTTTTTGTTTTTAGCTGAGATACGTTAAATACGATTTCAACACGGTTAATATGTTGGGGAACTTAATTCTTATTTAAAATATTGTGTTCTGATCTTACGACACAACCTTCCTCCTCTATGGCACTTTTCATTTCCTCAGTGGGAACAGAACTGTCAATGCCCTTTATAATGATTATTAAACCTTTAGCACTTTTTAGTTGATACGTATAATAGCTCTTATTATACGTATTATTGCGATGAGGCGATAATTCTTCTCAGTGGGGGCTTGGTTCTTTGTTTCTTGTATTTATTCTCTTCCCACAGAAGCCACATAGACATTTTTTTACGAGATGGAAAGCATATTTACAATGGCATTTGATGTTTGTTTGCGCAAGTAAGTTGTTGGAGGTTTTTGTTCTCTTACAGTGGGTTCGGCATCTTCCTTATCCGGGGTAGCAAGTACAGAGAATCTATTTCCACTTACCGATATTGCAGCTACGTGATGAGAACCTTTTTATTATTTGTCGGTTCGCTCTTGTTGCGAAAATCTAGGACTGGCCTTCCTCTTGGTTATGGTTATGTACCGATCCATACCAGATTCCACGCGTTTAGATACAGTACCTGTTTCTTTTGCTTGTTGTACTTTTTTTGTATATGTAGTACTTGTAATATTTATTTGTTGAGTTTTATTTGATGAGTTCGTTATTTCTGGGGGGCGTTCGGTCAATTGGCCTGGTGGTTAAAAAAGTACTGTCATCTTTTATTTTATCCTTTATATTGTTCATTGAATTATTAGAATTTGTATAACTAAAAGAGTAAGAAGCATTGTTGTTATTACCTTTTATCTTTTTTTCATTAATGTTTGGTGCGCTCATGCACTCTCTATCAATTTTTTAAACCGGTTTAACCGTGCAGCATTTGTTTTTTTATTTATTTTTACTAACTGTTAAATGTGCCTCGGAACTTCTTCAATTGAATTTTTTTAATTAATTATTCAACTTATATGAACATAAATTATGCGCTTAATATGACGGACGTCTGTACTCAAACACGGTCGCTAATCAGCTTGGAAATAATGTTGCATTAGTCGCCGACTTCTTAATGGGCTTTTGGAGGCAATTTATTTTGCGTAATTTTTTATCCAGTCGACCACGACTGGTTGACAACCAACCCAATAAAAACGATATTTTACTTTTTCTAGAGTTTTCGTCATCATTTCGTACTACCAGATTGAGAGCCCTTTTGCCATCTGCGCTTTCCCAGGTACGATATAGGAGCCATCGATCAACTTGAAGTACTTCGCGAATCCAATAAGGCTTTATAACTGATATCTTATTTTCTCCTTAGTCGATATTGTTTTAACTATGATCGTTTTGCCGGGCCGCTGACCAGTCTGCCTCAGAATATTACAAGACTGTCGCGAGATAGCATCCGCGTTGTTGTGTTTTACACTTCTTCCATACTCGATGCTGACATCACAACTTTGTCGGCTCTCGATTAACCGCGCTATCTGCCCTTCCGGGTATTCGAGTAGTAACAGCCATCTGCGTGCAGAATGGTCGGTTCCTAGGTAAAATGCTGGCCACACCAATACTTGTCATAATGCTTTATACCCCTAGCCTTAGCACGCCAAAAGATCCCATCTAATCACAAGGTAATTCATTTTAGGCTTGGAAAGTGTCCGACTGTAATACCCAAGGACTTTCTCTATTCCATTCACAACCTGTGATATCGCTCCGCCTATACCAGTTCCGGTCTCATCACTATCAACATTTCCCTCCAGCAATTGGATATGCTAATACTGGTGCTACATACAATAAATTTTATGACATAAATTAAGCACTCTTACAGGGTCTTTCCCACCTCTGAAAGTTTTGGAGAGCGTCTTTCCGGTTATATCGTTAGTGCTTTCTTCTAGTTTCACTACCATTAATGGTGGTCCTCCCAATCCACCCCGACGCGTGCCTATATAATAGGCCCATACTGTGGTGGTGTATTCTGGTGTCTAACAGTTGTGTAAATTTATGGTATGCCTTATTAAGAAATCGGCGCCAATAATCACCTCGTCGATAATATCGGCAACAATATTATATTGACTATGGCCACGTTGACCTCAGTTTTACCATACACAGTGGGAGGTTCCCCAGTAGCGGTGCGCAATAGAATGTGACTTAACGGATCATACCTCCCCTTTATAATATCGGGACTGATTATGGACTGTGATGCCCCTGTGTCTATAGAAATAATGTCTTTCCCTCCAGTTATATGTCCACACGCCGTAATATTGCTGTTTCCTGCTGCGTAACGGATATGAAGACTGTGAGGACCTCGTTTGTGTAAGCCAGATAATGACTCTTAGAGCTAGCGCGTTTTAGTTTAACAGACACGATAGTTGGTTCATCCTAGAGATCGATCTCGCTCTTATCCTTGGTGCCTTATCCTTCTCTGTAGTTTGTTTCCCGGCTACTGATTTTGCGGATTTGGCTAAGGTGGACATTATTTTCAGATTTCTGACCATGCATACGTCTTATATACAATTTCCGGAATATGCTGAAAGATGTGCAGCCATCAGGAGACTTTGCCGTATTACGAGATTCTGGTACGAGTCGCTCCGGTCTGACTACTAAGTAAATCATGTTTTTAAGCCGATAAGCTTTTCGCAGAACTTTTTTTTAATGTAGGCAGACTGCTAAGTTTATGGTTCCTTCTTCGACCCCCTTTTCACTAATTCAGGCAACCGATTTGTAATGCATGATCAGCTTACTCTGATTCGAGTCTGGTGCTAACACTAGCCTTTACTATTTACTGTAGTGGTTTCAAACTGGCGACTGGTAAATGTCGGCATTCCTCATCACACAGTCTTTTCTAATTGCTAGCATTTATTTACCATTGCATCCACCTTTAAGAAGTGTCTGCCCCTGGTCCTAAGCCTTATGCTAGCCATTGCTAAACATTTACACACAATGTGCACTACTGTGCCAGCCTCTTCGGCAGGAACATCTTTGGACACTGACTCCTCCACCCCTTGGCCAATAAACACCGCAGTTTCTGTCTCTCCACCTCTTTCGAGGCTTCATTGTCCATCCCTATAGGAATCTCATGGTCCAGCGCCTTAGAAGTATTTATGAAGATTGAACCGTAAACCTCTTCCGGGGCATTCTTGTCCATCTATTCCGGATTCTTCACTTGGCCAATTAAAACCGGAATTTATTCATACCTGCAAAAGAGAAAAAGACACAGAGCTCCATATGTATGGGTAAGTCTGTATAAAAACTGGAGATCGACATCAGAGACCAAGCACCCACTTAGCCGCGCATCCCTGGCGTATGCTGTTCACCGTGGGTTAGAGATTTTTTATAAGAGAATGTTAACTTTTCTCCGCTTCACCTATTTAGCTAGACTCCTTACATAGACAGGATCCTGTTACCGTCCGTCACCACGAGGAGGTATAAGTCAAAATTTTTTACAGTGCACCTCAGCTACGACAAGCCATATCCGCGCCTGCCAGTGAAATTGCATAACTACATTGGTAGCAGTGAATAAATATAATAATAACTAGGATTAAAATTTGAAAACTTATTGTAATTTTCTTTAAGTATATAAAAAAGTTCATTTTTTAGCTGCTTTAAGATCGAATTTTATAATCCTCTATTTTTTAATTTTATTTTTTATTTGTTTGTTGAATTTCACTTCTTACACCAAATGTTTGTTATGTTTAACCTCTTTTAACGTGTTTAATGTTTGCACAGGTTCATTTAGGATTAGAATTTCTATTTTATTTAATATTTAAATTAACAACGTCTACTTTTCTCTCTCGATATTTGCAGTTTAACGTTTCACTAATTACTAACACCTAGCTTTTTTTCTCTATTTTCTCGAAACATATAAAGCTGAAGTAGACACTTCTTGCTATAAACATCATCTTTTCTGTTGTTCTTTTATTATGATATTTGTTTTGTACTACAGTCTGCTTTGTTTCTTATGGTAGTTGTTTCTCTTAAAAAAAATTTAAGATAAGGAATTTGTTTAATTAAATACTTCTTTATTAAACTCTTATTAATTAAAAGCCTAAGTCGACATAGGCTTTCCGATTCCGTGTTTTAATTTGCCATAAATGTTTAAATAATTTTTTATTAATTATCTTCTAAACAAATGTTCATGATCATTTTTTGATCTTAACACTGCGAGGGTAATTATCTTTGATTTTGTACAAGGTTTTTTATAATGCCTCTTTTCATTGGTTCAGAAACGCCTCCGAATATAAAAAGTAGGTTTTCTCGAAAATATGATTTTCGACGTACGCTATAATTGCTTTTGACCAGAGACGTTAACAATTATGACTTTTTCATAAAAGCCTCAAAATAGGAGTAATTTTCTAACATATAGTATGTTTTTTAAGCAAAAATAAAAGTTATTTCTAATTAATCTTGTATACCCTTCACGAAAGTCTGAACTTCGAAAAATATAGAAGTGCCACAAAATTTCTTTCAGGATTATTTGCAACAATTATTAGGTCAATTTTAAATTTTGGCGAAATTTTGCATTTTTTTTTCTAGTATTGCGGCCATTGGACGAATTTGGTGTTTTAGTAATTTTTTTTTTCAATTTGTAGGTTTATTTTATAAATTTGTAATTCAGCCTTACATATAAGGCCATAAGTTATATCGGGCTCTCCGGTAGGTAATTTCTGAAAAAAAGTTATGCACAAGCCCATAAAACATACATATTCTGTGTTCTTATCGAATCTATTATTAAAATTATCTTAGCGACAGCCTCTGAAAAGTATTAAAAATTCACGAACAGCAAAATTATCAAAATTTAAAATATATCCATCCAATTTTGAGTAAAAACTGAAATTATACCAAAAATTTAAAATATATCAATTAATGAAAAATGTTTTTTTTCTGTTTGAAAAAAAATTAAACTTAAAAATTAAAACTTTTACTGTTTTCAAAGGTTGTCCATATTAAATAAATAATTCTCTTTCTGAATAGAAAGAAAAACGAACTCATGCCTAAAAAATTAAAATTACTAGATACTTAAAAATAAAATTTTTGTTCAAAGAAATAAAAATCAAAAATTTTTAAATCTAATCCATATCGATCAAATTATTATATTTATCTCAACTTTATGATATTTGCTTATACTCGTATATGCTTTTTTTTGGTAAAAATTGAAAACTGTTATTTTCGGTACTCGCTTGTGACTACAGACATATGTAGTTGTTATGGTTATAGATTTTTACGTTTAATAATTTTTGTAATAATACTGATTGTTTTTATTTCACTTTAGGGAGATTTTACTACATATTTCAACGATATTTGGAAGTTAAATTTGCGAACTAAACAATGGTGCCAAATACACACCGCCTCCCTCCCAAGACCACTTTATTTTCATTCTGCTGCACATTCTGGAAATGGATGTATGTACATATTCGGAGGAATACAATACAGCGAAAAAGATATGTGCCGCCGCAATGATCTTTTTAAAATGTGGATGACTATACCAAAGCTTAGTGATATTTGTTGGGATGCCATAACTTATTACAATACCAATCTACACAATTTTGATCGCAACACATTACTTTGGGAAGGAATACCAGAGCGGTACATAAACCGATTACCCTTACAAGAGCAAATGAGAAAGCACATATCTGACGAGCAAGATGAAGCATCGCCATCACTAATTAATGCCCTTTAAAAGAATGCGTCCCACATCGATTATAACATACAGTGATGATTAGTATTCTTATTTATTCTTCAAATTATTTTAAACTCATTCATCACCTCTATAATAAATTGCTGTTCTTGTTTTGTCTTATCGGTACAAATTAAATAAGTGCAACCATAAAAAATAAAGATTAATTTATATATGTATACCCTTTTAGTGACTTGTTTACAAAATAATATTAAATGACACTAACACACTTTCATAAAAGCTTAAGAACATTATATTTTAATACATTTTCAATTAAAACCACGCGAGTTCTGCGCTCTTCATAGCTCTGGTCTGTAAAAAAATGCTTCCTTTATATAAAAATGGGATAAATATGAAATAAAATATGGTTTCAGTTTTTTTTTTTCATTACGTAGAGATTTTATTTAAAGGACGTGGTTAATATGAATCTCTTAATAAAAACGCTCACTCTAGTATATTGCATACATACATACTTATGTACATACGTTTTTAAATATTAAACTATTAAGGGAATAATTTATACAGGTTTAGTTTGAAACTAAAACAGCGTCAACTATACACGTAATAAATACCAATAGCTTTCAATGCTAGCTGAGAGCTGCCGAAAGCAAGAAATGGAAATGAGTAGGACAAAGAATACAATGGTTAAAGCTACAGTGGGGCGAACTTTGTTCTAATCCAACAGAAAAATGATCGAAAATACGAGAAAATGCATCTATTCGATTCTGCTAGTGTCTAATCCTTTACCTTTTCAGTATGCTGAAAATTATCGTATTAATAGAATAAAGTTGTTTAGTTAATTGATAGAATAAAAAACCAGAACGATAAATGACACTGAAAATGGCACATAGCCGAAACCGGTTTGTCTCCAAACCAAACTTGACAAGGGATGATGGAAAATCGTTTCAAAAATCCTCAATAAAAAACCAACTTGATTCTGAATAAATTATTCGCTTAATTATTAAAAATATTAGTTCGATAAATTCGTTAATTTTGTTAATTTTGCATAAAAAATTTTTTCCTCACTTATTTGCAAGTAACTCCGAAATTGTTAGGAATGTAAGAAAAATAAAGTTAGAAGTCAGAAATCCCTTTTTCGAATTATTATGGTATTACAGGTATTATATCTGTGGCAATATATTATAACATCTTAAGTCGAGTTAAGTCAAAACCGAGTTTGCGTCAAATTGCGCAAGTTCTACTTGCTATCTATGTGTCATTCAATCCGTTTTCAAATAATCCGATTTTCGAGGAAGTTTTCAAGATTAATTTTTTAACCCTAATAGTTTTTTTATTATACTTCAAAAGACACAACATCTTAAAACAACTTAAGATTTTTAACATGTCTTATAAGTTGTTAAAGAGTTTTTCATAAAAACTTATGTTTTCTTAAACTAAAAAAATACTTGCCATTTCTTATCAATTTTAATATATTTAAATTCATATGTCTACTTAAGCGTTTATGTGTAAAATTACTTTTCACATGTTCACCACGTAGATGAGCTGAAGTGCTTATTATAAATTTGATCTCATTAAAAATATAAAAAAACGTAGTTTTTTAAAATATCTTAAGTTTACTTACAATGGTTTGCTAAATTTCAGTTGAACGGTAAGCGTATTTTATGTGACCATAAGCCTGTTTTGGTGTGTGTTCTTTTCATTTATTCTTCAAGATAAGCTGTTCAGTTGATGACAGACTGTTGAGGTGTTTACAGTATTTGTTCAAAAACATGGAAAGCGAAAATTTGGTTGATATTAACAATATCAGTAATGCTGATTTTTCCAGTGATGATTCAGTTGTTGATTCTAATTTTAATATAAGTAATTGTACCGCTCCCGGCTCAGGTTCAGAAAACGAAGTTGTAAGTGTTGTAAAAAAAGCCAATGTAATATGTGGTTGTGATACAAACATACATACATATGTATATATGTTTGTTTTATATTATAGGTGAATTCTAGAATTGTTTCAAACGAAGTGGTGTCAAAAGAAACTTCTCAATCGTCCCGAAAAGAGTTAAGAAACCTCGGAGAAAGTTATATATCAAAAACTGGAAAAGTTGTTCCTGCTCGTGTTGTTCGCCCTATGGAATCTTGCAGAAAAAGATGAGGTGATAGAATAACGTTCAAAGAACAACAACTCATACATAAGCACTATTGGAAGCAAGGTTCTTATAACTTACGTAAGGCATATGCTACAGGATTAATTGAATTTCAAGAAACGAGCACTATAAAAAGAGTTAAACATAACAGAAATCCTCGAAGTAGAACGCATTCATAAAATTACTTTTTAGAGGTTAATGGGAATAGAATTTCAGTTTGCCAAAAATGCTTTAGATTCACATTATCTGAGACAGAACAATTTATAAAAACTGTTGCGAATGCAAAACTAGACGGATATGGTGCAAATGAGGATTTACGCGGAAAGCAAAAATGTGCCAGAAAATTTTCTACGGCAAAAGAAAATCAAATTTTAGAATTTATTAAAAGCTCTCCGTCATACGAGTCTCATTATACTCGTCGTGATACCTCTAAAGAGTGATTGGGGGTTTTCACACTAGACTAATTTTTAATCCGCACAACTTTTGTTCTTTGGTATTTACACTAGACTAATTATGCTGGCATAAAATTGTGCACGTATACACAGCTTTGTGTGTGTTAGTATTTTCTTTGTTTATTTCACGCAGAACCTGTTTTCATAAGTGTGTATGTGTTAGTTTTGTTCTGCTTGTGCGGGGTTGAAGCTGGTTGAAAAATTGTGCCAACCAAAAACCACTCTCTTCACCGAAAAAGCCTATAACTGCGATTTTATGGCAGCACAATTAGTCTAGTGTGAAAACCCCCATTTAGACTATGTGACTTGTCGTACGATTACTCAATTTTTTGTGTAGAAGAGCACGGATGGGATCATGTAAATCCAATATGTAATGAAGTCGTACGTAATTGAGAGAAAATACCGATGAAAATTTGACAGTCGTATGTACGGCTCTCTTTGTTTATTGAAAAATTTCAAAAACCATCACACCATTTGATCAGGAGAGAAATTTTTCAGGGAAAAATTTTAATTTTTCGTTTCAAGATATTATTAAAAACGTATGTAAAATTTAACTTGTATTACATATGTATGTATGTGTATGCGTCTGCATATAAAAAAGCTTATCTATTTCAATATTAACTGTACAACACTAGAAGTTCTTTACGAAAGAATATTATTTGGCGTAAACTTTCCATGCCTGATTTTTATGTAAACAAATAGCAACATATATGTGTGTGTGTCACGCACCGTATGTTTTGGCACATATGTATATAATCTGTGTGTTTTGGTATTTTACCAATCATGTAAACGAAAAAAATCTGTCGTATGATTTTACTCTAATGTTTTTAAATACCGATGAAATTTCATCATATTTTTACTCTCATTTTACCGATGAAAAATATCATCGTCTAAACCCCACTTAAACGTTATATGCCGAGTGATTTGAGCGTAGCTGAAATGCATCGTCTTTATGGAAAGAAATACAACCATTCCGTGTCGCTGTCAAAATTTGCTCAATTATTTAACACACTTAATTTAAAATTTAAAAAACCTAAACTTGACACTTGCCACAAATGCGATTTACTGCAAAGCAAATTACTGGTTGCTAAATCTGGAGAAATTGAAACTCTAAAATCAGAGCAAATGGAACATCTTAACGCAGCACAGCGAGCTTATGATTCTAAAAAATGATAAAGAAAAAGCTTTAAACGATACTAAACTCCAAGCATTTTGTTTTGACCTTCAGCAGTGTCTTCCAACACCTCTGTTGCAGACTTCGCTATCATTTTATAAAAGACCTTTGTGGACCTTTAATTTAACCATACATAATTGTGCTACAAGTCAACCAATATACTACATGTGGTATGAAGCAATATCCAAGAGAGGTGGAAACGAAATAGCTTGATGCGTTTTTGCCCACTTATTGCAATTAAAGGCCAATGTTAACCATGTTGTTTTTTACAGTGATTGCTACTATGTTTGTGATTTTTATGAATTTGGAAAACAGCGTAAGCATTATAGATCACAAATTCATGGTCCCTGGTCATACACACATGGAGTGCGATCGTGACCATGCCGCTATAGAAACAAAATCAATACAATACAAATTCATAAGAACAGTCGGAGTAAAGAAAAAAATTTTGGTTAATGAAATGGATCAATCAAATATTTACGATTTTACACACGGTTCGAAAAATTTATTTACTTGGCAGAAGGTAGATGACAATGGTGATAGATTCAGTTGGCATTACATTAAATGGTTTAAATTTACCAAGGAATATGGTACCATATACTTTAAAACATCTTTAAATGAAGAGGATCCTTTCAAAAGCATAAAAATAACAAAGCGAGGAATCAATTGTGTTAAAATTAAAGATTTAAAAAATTGCTACGATTTACCAATAAAAATAAGCATCAAAAATAAAATGGATCTCATAGATATGTTGCCGCTAGTGGATGAAGTTTATAGAGGTTTCTATATGAATTTATCATCCGAAGACATACTAGATTGTCACCCAGATTTAACTGAACGCGAAGAAATAAAGAATAACCACATAAGTACTTGTATTTCAAAACAAAAACTTTCCGAACTTTAATGAAAAACTTGAATTCTTACTTTTTCTCAATCTCATATCAAATACTGTTAACTTTTCATTGTTTCAAGCCAAATTTGCTTAACGAATTGAATTAATATACAAATTCATAATAAACATATACATACTAAATTACCTCCCTTTTTTATAAATTTTCGTATTTTATTGTTTTGAATACAAATTCTAGAACGAAGAAATGTTCGTATAAGTTCTGCAAACATGGGCGGTAATTTGCCAAAAAAAAAAAACTTAAATTATTATTTTTTAATTACACAGATAATATTTGTAACTTTTATAATTTTAAGTGCAATTTGTTTTATTGAATTGAATAAATATAAACAAACAAAAAATCCTATGTCCATTTATTAATACGTATCACAAGCTCTTATCTCCATTTAACAACTTTAAAACTCTTGTTTGCTTTTCGTGACAAAATCTTAAGTGTACTTAAAGTCTACTATATGTTTTTATTCAGTTCTACAAAAAAATGTATATAAAAAACAATAAAAAAACAAAGTTGCAAGTGAAATATTTTTGAAAATCAATCTACGTTGTCATAAAAAATTTAAAAACTTCTTCTGGGATAAGAAAAATTGTTTAAAATTGCATCACAACCGATTATACACTAAATCGCTAATATCTCGAAAGTCGATTTTTAGACTTAAGATGTTATGATAAAACGCCACAGAATATTAACCACTGAAAATACATTATTTTTACGCACGTTAAACACCTCATAGTCATCTTATTTTTATTTGATGGAGAATTTTTTACATTTAAAATATTTGTTATAAATAGAAAGTTAGTTTGTAACTATATAATAATAAATTGCTCAACTTTTACGTCAATATTTATGAATAAAATATACCTCCTGTATATCTAGGTATTGTAGGTATTCTATGCAACTTAAAAAAAAACTAAGTTAACTGTAATTTTAATGAGCTATACAATACCTTCTCTCCATAGTTACAATCAAAATTTCATCTTGAAATAAAATAAACAAAAACAGTTTTGCTCTACAATATATCTTTTGAAAGTGGAATAATCATTTTAATTAAAACAACTTTCTTATTGCGATTATTATTGATTACTGCTACTTCAGTACTCACTGTTCGTTAGCAGATATTACTTATCTAGTGCGAATGTATTAAAAACAATATTGTTAACAAGATAACGGTATTATTGTTTTGATGAAATTATGAAAAGTAATTAAAAACTAGTTTTGTTTAGTTCTCCTTCTCAAGTCCTACTGTTTGGTTCTTATACTAATAGATGGAAGTGGGAACATTATTTATATATAACTGCTTTTAAAGCAGAAAATTAAACGTTTAAATAATTAATATTATTCGTTACAATGAGTTCATATACCTGTGAAGAATATTGAATTTGATTTGTTATAGACTCATGATGTATAAGACTCATGAATATTAGAAAAAGAAAACGAATTTATGAATCGCATGAGGAAAGCAATTTGAGCAGTATTAATTCAAGATTTATGCAAACTAAGAAGAGAATAAGAATTTTGGAATTAAGTGATTTAACGACTGACGAAGATGTTACTAATTCTTGATCACCTTATGAAAATAATGATCAGAAGATTAGGAAAAGTAAAAGGAAAGAAGGCGAAAAATATTACACAAACACTGGAAATATTATTACTGCTAAGAAATTCGAAAATAAGGATTGCAAATGCAAGAAATTGTACGAGAATCGTATTACGGAGAGTTATCGAAACGGGGGAGTTTAACAAACAAAATACATTATTGTGTACATCCACTCAGTGTGCGCCAATAAAAAGAAGATGAGGTAGAAATTTTAAGGGATCAGCGAAAGATTGTAGTTATAAATACTTTTTAAATATTGAAAAGTAAAGCTTTGAGGTATGCAAAAAGTTCTTAATAGATACATTTGATATAGATATAGGCAGACTACATAGGGCTCTCAAATCAAAGATAATAGGAAATGACTTATGTGGAAAAATGAAAGGATCTTGCAGAAAGAGTGATGGGAAACTAGTGGACGTCGGAAAAGACCATATAGAAAGTTTTTCACACTATGAAAGCTCTGATTTGAACTTAGGAAAAATTTACAACTTGTATGTTGAAAAATGCGACGATAACCGTACAACATTTCTCAGCTTCGCTCTAAGAATAATTTTAATTTAATTTTTCATCACCCACATAAAGATACTTGTCATTGTATCTTCTTAATGAGGGTTTTCATAATTTTCATGACAATAGAATTCATATGTATGTATGGGAGGAAACTGTAGCATCTACAGTTGCGGAAGATATAGATGCTATATCTTCTGTCTAATGAATATTCCGACGATAATAACTCAAGATCATATCATAGCATACAGTGACATGCGTACCGGTCAAAATTGTAATATTAAGCTCCACTGATGTAGTTATAAGTATTGTTCATTCAGACGATAATAACATAAATGTTATTGACCACAAATTTTTACTGTCGTGTCAGTCATTTCTTCCAAACGACAGAGATTTTGCAGTTATGGAAACAGCATTCAAAAAATTAGCCAAAGACTATTATAATGCAATAAAGGCTTGCCAAAAAAAAAACAGCTTCATTTTGTATGAAATGAAAAGACTGTGTCTCAATCAAATCTCTAGAAGTGGCAATATCAAACAGAAAATAAATACGGACGGAGAAATTGTAAATTGGATTAAAATATGTTGGATAAGCTTTAAAAGGTATGAACCTCACAAAGTAACAAGAGATAAATGTAACGATATGGTAAGTTCATTACCTAATTTACCGCCTATTCAGAAATATTTTAATATGCTAACTGTAAAAGTTTAAAATATCTTCACTTTATTTAAAGAATAAAATTACATACTTCATTTTTATTTTTATTATAACTAAAATAAACTCTTAATAAATTTGGTTATTCGTGTAATTAAATGTCTTCATTTTAACTATAATTTTTTACATAAAAATTCATTTAGGTAAAGCTTATGTCTATAAAAATATGGACTTCAATTTGCTCCTGTTTTTATTTCTTCTAATATGTTATTTTTGAAATTGTTATAAGTCCATGTGGAGCTAAAAAAAAAATCGATAATTTTTTTTAATAATTTTAGTAGCTGTTATTTCCATCACTCGAATTGATTAAAGTTGTCCAATATTTTTAAATTAATTCAAACGCAAACCCTTGAATATCTCAATATATGAAAAATGGTGTTATACCACTTTCAAAAATTCTAGCCATAGAATGAATACAATTAGGTTCAATAGGCGTTTTAAGACTCGGCAAATAAAATAAATTATGTTTGCTAAAGTTTCTTGTTAGTTTTTATGAGAAAGGTGATTAATTCTTAAAAACTTGGTTATAAGCTTTTAACAGACGATAAGATATAAAAATATCATAGCTGTGCCTAATAATAAGTTGTAAAATAAGTTTATATTGTTTTAGGTTTCTATACGATGCACCGTGGTTGCATTTATAAGGGTAGAATGACCAAAACTACTTTTGATGGACATGATGAGATAATACGGTGAGGTCTACGAAGAGTATAAACTTACTTATTTAAATATTGCCGAGGTAAGACACATGTATTAATAATGATAATGTAAAAATGGTTGGGCCCACTACCAACCTCAAAAAAATAGTCAAAGTATTTTCTTAATTTTTTATTAAAACGCATATAAAGTGAACGATTTAAAATGATAAAGAAATAAATGATAGAAAATTTGTATAGCTCGGTGATTTTTCTTTACAAGATTTTAATTAAAAAAAACAAATAAATAAATAAAGTATAACTTTCAAATAAAAGTTTCCACGAAAGAGTTAGAGAAAATTAATTTGTACATTAAATTTCACATAACACTTTTTTCAAATTTTTCAAAATGTAAGTGCTAGGACGCTAAATTTCACATTTTTAAGTCTGCGAAAGAAAAAGCTAAATTTAATCCAAATTTAGTCCTTTCAATATGAAATGTACGCATACTTTACAACAGATCAGCGGTTTTTTAGAACGTCATAATTGGATCGTTGTTGCCAATTAAATATAATAGATCTTAAAAAGCGACAGCTATGGAATACTGTAACCAAATTTGGGTGCCCGTTCTCAGTCGTTTACAAGTAAAAATAATAATACAGTATTAATCTCCCAGCGAAATCGACAGTGTTTACCACAATAGGAACTTTCTTTCGTTGCAAATAATGAAATATGTTCAATATATAAGTAGATGGGGAAAAAAACTTTTTATACTTTAAAAAGAATGACTTCACCTGCGCAGATTTGTATTTGTACAGTTTTTTGAAGTGGCGAGCAGCGTTACAGATTTTTGCTTTAAAAAAACAATTTTTTACTCTTAAATTTTTTCAAATTTTTAAAATGTATTCTTTTAATATCAATACATATTTTAAAACATTACTTGTTTGTTTCCCACTGATAAGTATACATAAGAGTGGCAAAGTCCTATACATTGAAAAAAGTTAGTATAGCAATTTTAATCGTACTTGTGGCAATATCTAACGTTGATATAATTAGTAAAATTAAAATTCTGTGTAGAATGTTATTGTACAGTGAGGATCTTTTCCCGCATTGGTGGATATATAGCTTTGTTCTCGAAAGATTAACAGTGATAAGCAATAGAAGATTAAACGGCTAATGTTCTGGTTAACGTTTAAAGTAACAATGTTTGCTTTATTCTAAACAAAATTGTTTCAAACTGAACTATAATATATATTTCTTGATTTGATATTCCGACAGGGTGTTTGGCGAAATTGAAAATAGGTCAGTAAGCAGATGACGACAATTATAACCATAAATATGTAAATACATACATTAGTATGTACATCCATAACAAATATTTAGGTAAAAAAAATTGATTTTGGTTTTTAAGAAGTTTTAGTTTTTTTTTTGTACGCTAGCTGTTACATGAAGACAAAAAACTATTTTTTTAAAGATGAGTAGTTCTGGTAAAACCAAATTTATTTCATACATACACAGAAATATCAATTAACATTCTAAAATGAAAACAATGTATCTACCTAAAATATATTTTTAACTTTTTATTTATTGTATTTAACAAAGCCAATTAAAACTGTATAAAACGTATAAAGTTCATTATAATATACGAAATAATAATCAATGTTTTTATTATGAAAAACAAAATTCAATTTCACGTTAAAATAACAGACTTAAATAAGGTACTTATAACTAATAGAAATATTTTTAAAGTAAGAGATCAATAATAAGAAATTTATAAAAGAATATAATTTTCTTGTTTTAAAAATGACACCAAAATCCAATAGCCACAAAAAAAATTAAATCTAATTCATTACATACATACTACGAAACAATAATAAAACAAATAATATGAAACTAGTTTGTATTGTATTCCTCTTCTCATATTCCTATTCTCTTTGTCGAACTGAACGTTCAACATGTTCTTCATGTAGTACTTGAGAAGTTATAGCTCGTATCATGTTCCTAAAACGAACACAGCCGCGTACATATGAACAACATGCACTTCGTACTCGATACCTAAAAAAAGAAGAACATGTAAACATAATGTTCCCACAATTTTGATGTTCTCAAAATTGAGTACTTAAATTTGCTCTGATACTGCGAGTAAGTGTTTATGCTTTGCCGCTTCTCGTGTACTTCACGTATACAAATGTAATTGTGCAGACCTCTATTATGTATATATAAGTAATATTTATATATTTCTTTTTTACTTCCAATGTACCAATTTCACTTGTTTGCAATATGTGTATGTACTTATATATAACTACACAAAAAATATATATTTAATTCTTTTTGACAACAACAACATTACATACTAGTTACAAATTGAAGCAATAAGCAAAGGATCAATTAATTTCAAATTACAGTGGTTACATTAATCAAAAATTATGAAAATTAAAATTTCAAAAAACTTAAAAATTTATATTAAAATTAAAAAACAAAATGAAATATTAAAAAAGTTATACCGTGACCTAACAGTTAAGAAAAAATATTATACTAAGATATTTAGTTCCACAAACTTTGTGTTGCCAAAGGAAATGAAAATTAAAGTTAATAAGCAAGACTCTAAATGCCAATTAATATTATGCATGTAATATATGATATTCATTTTTGTGATTACATCATGGCTGAGTACAGACGTACATCATAATTCGAGCGCATTTAGTATTTGTAATAGATGTAAAGCCAAAGTGAAAAGTAAAAAAAAACAGAAATGAATGAAAGCAACACAATAAATATTGCGTGTTGTTGTAAGCAATAGTAACAAGTGTAATTATGCCGGTTTAACAAATTCCACTGATATGCAGTGAATGAGTGTACCAAACATTCGTGGTAAAAATATAAAAGATAGCAGAAATGTTTATTATTCTTTTACTGCAACCAATTCAGCAAATAAAATAGATTCTCTGTACTTGCTATCCCGAATAGAGAAGATTCCAAATCCTCTGTAAGGAAACTAAAACCCCCACCAATTTACTTGCATCAAAAAACATCAAATGCAATTGTACATACACTGTCCCAACTTGTAGGTAAGGAAAATTTCGCTTTTATACGAAGAGGACAAATACAAGAAATGAAGATCCAAGCCTACACAGAGAACAGTTAGTCCCTAGATGCAGATATGAGCAAATAGCTCTTACGTGTAATAGCACGTACCAACTAAAAAGTGCTAAAGATTTGATAATTGTCGTAAAGGGCTTTCACATTTGTGTTTCCTCTGACGAGAAAAATTGCCATAGTTTCGGAAGGTTATGTCGTATAGTCAGTGCACAATATTCTGAAGTTTCGCAACAAATGCATCGTTTCGAGGTTGTATTTAATTCACCAACAAAGGATACTTGTAGATAAACCACTGAAAAGTAATGGTCCTCGTCAGTGCACCAACTGTCAGGAATTCGGACACACGAAAACTTACTGCAAGTTACCATCCTTGTGCGTTGTTTGCGGTGATGCCCACCGGATTTTGGAATGCACTTTTCCCAAACCAGACTCCAAGGTAAAAAAATGCAGCAGACCTTATTCATTTTGTTATAGTAAAAAAAACGAACGCGATCAACTGTTAGTTTATCCTATGAGCTATCTTCGGATAATTCACCTACAATTGTTAGTTTTCACGCCAGTTTTGTCATTGTACCTGAAACCCTTTTTTATACCCAAATAAAAGCACGAATTGGCTAAAATATAAAATGTATGTGAGCCCTCACTTATCTTTGAATATTCCACTGAGAAATCCAGCTGATATTCAAGCAAACACAACCATCGGATAAAATAAAATCGCACCAGTCAGCAGCAGATATACAGATGCACCTCATTGAGAAGAGAAGGCGATTGCAATGTAGTTGTGTGGAGACACATAAAAATGCAATGAACTTATGCCAAAAACCTTGCGATGCAACGAAATAGATGGATTAGATTCATGGAAGGCTGTAAGGCACATACAATGCCCTACGGCCTACGAATCCCCACTAAGACTTGAAGACTGTACTTGGGCCTAATACTCAAGTGAAAAGGGAAATGCGTCCGCTAATAACTTAGAGAAGGTTTTCACGCCACACGACTTCCATTACAATTACCAGTGACAGCGTGTATGATACTAGAAAATTTCGGTTATCTTCTTTGAAGTTCACAATTTAAAATATAGATATGAAAAAAACACTCGGACCTGAGTACTTTTCATACATAATGTAATGTTGCGCGTTGGGTTCTTCCCAAGGTTTTGGAAATTGTCGGACATTGTTACTCTTAGTGAAAAAGAACCAAATAATGCTATAAACAATTCAAATAATAAAAGCAAAGATGATAAGCCCTTTTTAACCGCCTGGCCATTTGACCGAACGTGATCATTATCAACAAATATAAATATATCTTCACAGGTAATAACAACGCCTGAATTAAATAAAGTTCAACAAAAAACGACGCAAATCCCATACAAAAAGAACAAACAGGTACGCATAACCAAGAGAAAAGCTAGTCCTAAGTCTTCCCAGCAAGAGCGCACCGCAAAACAATACAAAAGATAATGAAGCCGAACCTCCTGTTAGGGAACAAAAGTCTCCACCGATTTACTTGCGCGAGCAAACATCAGACGGGATACTCGTATGTTGCCCCAGCTTGTGAGTGAGGAAAACTTTTATGTTGCCTCCATATGAACAGGATAAATTTAAGAGACAAAGATCCAAGCTCACACAAAAAGAATGATCGGCTCCTCAACTTAGAACATAAGAGCTACTACACCTACCAATAAAAAAAGTGCCACAGGTCTAATAATTGTCAGGGTAAGGTCAGTGCACAATATTCTAAACAACAACAAATATATAGCTTCTCAATGAATGCTCTTATTTAAAAACAAACTCCACGCTCAAAAAATGTAGCAACAGCGGTGAAAACCACACTGCAAATTATATGGGCTGTAAAGTCTTCCAACATTAAAAAAAAATCCAAAATTCTACGAATTTGAACAATATAAGGCTTTCTAAACTACTACTCGTATGCCCAAGGACTGAAAAATTATGCACAATTGCCTAATGCTAATCGTGAGGCGAGAAGTTCGAGTTCAATAGAAAATCTTTATTTATATAATAAACTAAGACCAATTATGACAAATAATAACTTAAAAGTTATCAGGTCTACAATATTTTTGTCATTTTATTTTTTTTTTCAATTTTACAAATTTGACACGAGCGTTTTCGTTTCATAGCAGGTAATATATTTCGTATTTTATGGGTAGAAGAAAAGTTGTTCTAGTACCGAATTGCGTATTTAATTGAGCTTAAGAGCATATCAACAACTTTTCGAAAGTAGAATGCAATGGTACTTTTACACCATTTTTTAAAAATTCAGAAAAGAAATTTATTTTTTTGTTAATTTGATTTATAAACTATACGGCGATGAAATTTGTTAGTTTATAATTAACGGTTGGTAAACATGGGTAGAATCAAAATTAACTTATTCAATTAATTAAAAAATTAAAACGGAGGTTGGTGCAATAAACTGTAGTAAATAAAAAATGAATTAAGTAATTATATAAACTGTAATGACATAGCAATAAATTAGCATATAAGAAACAATTTTAATCAAGACAAAGGTTTTTAATATTTTCACATCTCCGAGCAACCAAAGTTTCAAGTGGTTGAGTTTGATCAGTTTATGTTGTTGGTGTTATCCAAAATGAATCTGACACAAGGGTGTTAAGCAACTCATAGAATACCAATCAAACAAAAGTGACGTCATAGAAACGATAATTCGCATCTTCGGAAAAGGACCTGCTATGAGAAAAACTCGCGGGTACTATGAGTATCGTCTTAAAAGGTTAGAAAAGACATGGTTAGAATGCGCCACACGGACAACATAATCCGATGTCTCAAACGAATTCCAATAAATCATGAGTATTTTAGCAGAAAAGCTATATATTAGAACTTGTAGAAAAGTACGAAGAGAATTTTAGAGCAGCTATAATGAAATCGTCAACTGAAACCCTAACGACGACAACCCAACATCAGTCCGATACTGCTGCACCTACTCGCCAAAAAAACAGATCGGAATATTCATAACCAATATGAAAGATCGATTACAATCCCAAATGAACTCTAACAAGTCAAACACGTTTAGCCTTTCAGGAACTACCTTTAATCAATGGAAGCAACGGATCAGAAAGAAAAGCCTTTATCAAAGGTATGTGCCTCTGCTTTATACACACTAATTGAAAGCAGATGCGGACTATGCAAAATTGGTTCCCATCCACCGAATCGGTGCGAACGATTTCAACAACTTAGCCCGTCCGCCCGTCTAAATTTCGCACAAAAAAAAATATGCGTGAATTGCTTGACAGCAGGTCATTCTGCAACACAATGCGCGTCAGGAGCTGCTTTATTAACTACAGCAAATAACCAGTCATCGTCTTCAGTTGGCCTCCTTGGTACATTAGTAGTTAAAATCAAAACTGAGTCGTGTATTGCTTGATTCAGGATCCCAAGGAATTGTACCACTGTTTGTTTAGTCAAACGACATGGTATCCCAATGCATCCATCATTGACAAACATCACTAAAATTGGAAGTGCCAACACTAAACTACAATTCTCGACTTAACGGCTTTTTCACCAAGTTCAAAGCATTCGTGCTTCCTCGCATCATTTCGCCTCAACCGACACAATTCATCAACATAAACGACTGGTCGTTACCCAAAAATATTGTGCTAACTGAATCGAAGTTCCATCGACCCGCAGAATCAAGATCATATTAGGGGCGGAACACTTCCTTTAACTGCTGTCAGTGGGACAAATCGAACTGTCCTCACAATTACCAATCCTCTATAATACTGTGGATAATTTTAGGAAAACTACGACAAACTTGGTATACGGAGTACCAACGACAAATAAAAAGCTTAAAGCGTCTTTTACAAGCTTGTTAGGAGTTTTTTGCACAAAATAAACATCGAATCGTGCTAAAGATCCCACCCACCAAAACCCTGAAAATCTTGGTGATTCATACAGAATCGCTATCAACAAATTGTTCTCTAGAATATATCCTGCAATTGTGGGTAAACTGCTGCGGTTTGATAATAGTTCATTATAAGGTGAGGGAAACGGCCACACAAAGCTTATGTTGATATATTTGTTGATTCTCTACAAAAGCGGTACATTGAGAGACCGTGGACGATCTCACCACCGAAGCCTTCATTGGTGCCATTAATCTCTTTGTCGGTTGACAATGCTATGAACTTTGTGGAAACATAAAAAAATAAATTGTCCAAATTAGCATCCGCAATTGACGCAGCTGAAGCGAAAGAAGCAATCGGAAATGCATGCAGAAAAAAGGTATACGATTCAATTTTATACCAACGCGAGCACCCAATTTTGGAGTCTTGAGGAAAGCCGTCTTCAGGAATATTGAAATGTCTGGTCCATTATCTAACACCACTCTTCAGGGCAGAAGACAACAGGGATGAAGATTTCAACATACGAGGTGTGGCTATTAAATAATGAGACTGACGCTGTTACAGAAGAAGTGCGCATGCGCCAAACGCCAGCAACCAACAGCTGTTATCGTGAAGCCTTCTCTTTCGAATGTAGTGCCTCTCGCTTCTGTGAAGAAATCAGTACAGCCGTAGCCTTCGTTCGCATTAGAGGTGTTTTTTTGTTTCGCCGGAAAAATGTTAAGTGTAACAGTAGAGCAACGAATTGTTGTGAAATTTCATGTGAAACTTGGAAAAACCGCTACTGAAACTTATAATTTATTGAAAGAAGTGTATGGCAATGAATGTTTATCGCGTGCACGTGTTTTTGAGTGGTTTAAGCGTTTTCAAGATGGCCGAGAAGACGTTCAAGATGATTCACGCCCGGGTCGCCCTTCCACGTCGGAAACGGATGACAATATCGAAAAAAATCGGTAATCTGATTCGATCTGACAGTCGGTTAAGTATTCGTGCGATTGCTGAAACTGTACGAATTGATAAAGAATCCGTACTGCAAATATTACATAACAATTTTAACATGCAAAAAGTGTGTGCCAAAATGGTGGCTAAAATTCTCACATTTGAACAACTGTTAAGAGGTTTCTAGCCAAATTCAGCATCCCAGTGTTAGACCATCCGCCTTATTCACCGGATCTTGCGCCGTGCGACTTCTATCTGTTTCCTAAGGTGAAATCTGCATTAAAAGGAACAAGATTAGAGTCTGTTGAAGCTGTGAAAGAGAAAGCGGCACGCGTCCTGAAGGAGCTGACAGAAAAAGACTTCCAGCACTGTTTCGAAAAATGGAAGATTCGAATGGAGCGTTGTAGGGATAGAGGAGGGGTGTATATTGAAGGTGATAATAAGTAAAAATGTATGAAATAAAAATAAAATGTTTTACAGCGTCAGTCTCGTTATTTAATAGCCACACCTCGTACATATCCACAACATTATGGGAATCGGTTGTACATTACTATCTAGCAGCTTACTGGTCTGATACGGTATTTTTAGTACTAGACTTGGAAAAAATGGAACAAAACTTATGCCTCAACCGCACACTGGAACTTCTTCGTATATGTTGAAATGTATTTGAGGCTCGATAACAGATTACACCAATGACGGCAGAGTAGAGGTGCTGTTGATATCGTCGGAAATATTGTTCATTCACTGTTTGAAATACTTAACTTTCAATCACAAAATTGCAATAAAATGATTCCTACATGCTGAGCCTTTTAAAAGATCGAAGCTCAGTTATTACTTCCACCATGAACGTCGTTAAACAAGGTCTATCCGCCTTTAAGTTCCAGTTTGACCATCTTCTACCAAAAATTAATGATCTCATAAAATCTAAAAAAGTGCTGGTTCAAGTTTGCACATCTGTTCAACACGGGGAATATGCAAATCTTACTCATTGCCAACAATTTGCAAAGAATGGAGACGTGCATCTTCGACTCATTCACCCCTATCATGAATACTTTTTCCCTCGGCATTTTTCCCTGTTCCCTAAATTTGCAATCGTGAAGATATTCCCCGTGAATGATATCATGCTAACATAAAATTCGCCTTATCGTGAATGATTTTTTTCCCACGAAATTTTTCACTTTCCCTTTAATTTATTCGCTTTGTTTTTGGTAGTGAACAGAACAAAAAATGTAAGTAGTTTTAATTATTACTTAAATATTTAACTTTGCAATTTTATTTTAAGGGCAAGATCTGTTAATAAGGCACAAACTGACATTATGCTCCAAAAAATGCAATGCAACCGATCAATTGGCTGGGGCTTTGTGAAGCTTTCAAAAGACGTGGTGGCAGATTTTTGGAATTGCCTTGCAGAAGACCTGAACAGTGATGGCCCTCCCATCAAAAACGTATCGGAATGGAAGAAGGTAGTATTTTGTTTTGTAAACCGATTGTATATTTTTTACGTTTGATTTTAAGTATTGCATTTTAGGTGTGGACAGATCAAAAGCGGTATGTTCGCTCAAAAGCTGCAACGAACCCAAAAAATCTAAAAGCGACAGGAGGTGGCCCAAATAAAAACAAATACCTCTCAGCACGTGAACAATTTATATACGAGCATGTAGGCATGAAGGAGTCTGTATAGGGTTTGTATAATTCCTTAATTTTTGGATTACCAGAGTGTTCATCCGCTAGTGAAAACCAAAAGGATATACAGACGCAGAAAAGACCATAACCGAGGACTCTGAAAAAACACCACACTTAAAGCGAAAAAGAGCCGCTTTTGTTGTTAGTCTTTTTTTAAGTTTCAAAATATGTGCAAATTATTTTAACACGTGTAATAAATTTCTTTGATTTTGTATGTTGTTTTCAGCTTCTTCCCTTTTTACATTCACTGAGAATTGATAGCGGTAATAATTTTTCACAGGAGATTCACGATACCATTTTCCCTTCGAGTGGAATGAAAATTTCACGTGAACAAAAATTCCACTTGCTATTCACGACGGGGTGATTATCTAACATCCATCACGTGAAAACTAATCCATTTAAGCCTCTAGTTAATATGGAGTTAATCATCTCAACTAGAGACTGAAATTTAAAAAAATTAAAAATCATGTACGCCAATCATTGAAGCTACCACTGCTAGAAGATGATTGACTGAATTTTGTAATTAAATTAAAATCAAAGACGGGATCGCGCAGAAACCTGTGGTGTTTAGCATAACATTACCATTAATCGACCTTGAGAAGTTTAAGCTTTACAACTTAATTCCTGTCCCGGCTGGTATAAACGGCACTATGATGACGATACATAACTTTACGACATTACTTTCCAGTAACATCAACGCAGCTCAAAGTACAACTTTGGCGCAGAAATGTGTTCATGTAAAATCAACTTGTTTAGGAACGTCGATGTACCACATTTTATGTTAAAAAACATCCCGACTAATTTAAGCCGGATACACTTAATATATACAAATAAATGGATATACTCATCATTATCGTCTTCACACGCCACGCCAGTTCGCGGAAAGCCGATAAACCGAGCATGTTTTGGCTTACTAATTGTCCATCCAGACTGATCTTTGCAAGACTTCAATTTTATGTCTGGCCATCAATTCATGTCGACAAATATTGCATTATCCTATGCTAGCCTTTTTCAATTTCTTTTGTTCGTTGCTGAGTACAGACGTACATAATATTTCGCGCATAAATAATATTAAAGAATTCAACAAGTGACGAAACACAACAGTTATGAAAAAACAACAACAACATATATATTGTGTTTAATAAATAAAAACAAAAAGTGCATGATTAAAAACTTCCAATGGTAGTGTAGAGTGTGCCAACATTCATGAAAGGAATATAAAAGAGAATAACAACAATACTCTCTTAGTTATACACATGCTAATAATGCAATGAACACAATAAATAATAAAAAAAAGATGACAGTGGTTTTTTAACAACCAGGCCAATTGACCGAACGCTTTCATTATCCTCCAATATGAATATTTTTATCTTCAACGGCTTAATCAAATAAAAATACACAAAGAAAGGAGACAGGTGCTATACCAAAATTAGTTCAACAAAAAAACGATACACGTAATATAACAAAGCCAATACAAAAACTGCAAACAGGTATGGATAGGTACATAACCGTAATCAAAAGGAAAGCCAGTCCTAAATCTTCCCAACAAGATCGTACAGCGAAACAATATGAAAGTTCTGAAATAGCTGCAAAGACGATAAATGATAATAGATTCTACATACTTGCTCATCCCGCTGTCGGGACACAAAAACCTCCACCAATGTACTTGTGCGAGCAAACTTACAATGCAATTGTAAACATGCTGTCCCAACTCGAGGGAAAAGTTTCTACGTCGCCTCCATTCGACGAGGACAAATCCAGGAAACAAAGATACTGAAGAAAACTATCGGCTCATAGCAAGTAGACTTGACGCTCAAAACAAGAGTTATTATACCGACCAGCTAAAAAGTGCAAAAGGTTTGATAGTAGTTATAAAGGGCATTATTATTTCCGTTCCTACCCATGAAATAAACAGTGCTATAAAAGCAGAAGGGTATGACGTAAAGTCAGTGTTTTAGTATTTTAGGGCCGCTGTTATTTATATATCCTCTATACAGCAGATATGCCAACAACATATAAGTACGTCAACGCTTGCACACGACACGGTATTCATAAGGTTGCATCGGAACAACTTCAATCTCATATTAATTACCTAGAAAACTGGCTAAAAAAGTGGAGAATAAATGTAAATCCATCAAAATGTGCTCAAGTAACGTTTTCCTTCAGAAGGGAAAATTGTCCGCGTATAACAATAACAAATACCACGGTTCCTGCGGAAACCCACGTTAAATATTTGGGTATCCACTTAGATCGACGCCTTACTTGGATACGCGACATTGAGGCAAAAATAACGGCCATAAAACTTAAAACAAATCAACTACACTGGTTAACTGGTCATAACTTAACACTGGCTTTGGAATACAAAATCCTATTATACAAAACCATTATGAAGCCAATATGGTGATAAGGCGTTCAGCTGTCGGATACTACTCGAAGACAGTCTAGGATTTTACGACTTTAGTATATACGAAATGTAAATATCCATCAGAAGTTCTTACTATCCAGCAGGAAGTAGGAAGAAACTTGTGCAAATACGTAAACAAATTAATGGTCCATTCGAACCTTTTGTACGCAGTTCACTGCAATTTGAAGGCCACCAGAGGCTGAAAAAAACTAACACATTGAGCCTGGCGAGACGGCTTTCCCTACACAATAGTACTACTTTATTATTAAGATTTGAATACAATAAATTGGTTATTATATTGGTGGTATTTAATATATGATATTTTAGAGATAAGATTTGAATACTTATTGTGAATTCCTTTTAAAAAGATTCAATAAAATAAAAAACTAAAGTGTAAAAAGTCTTGCTACCCTTAGCAACATTTTAGAACTATTGACCATATCAACAACACCAAACGTTCCTCAGTGCCAGAGGAAATAGAAGTACAACTCATCAAATTGACAGCATTACAACACAAAGTAGAATCAATGAACGTTTCAGAATTCCAACCTCAACCTTTTTCGAAACATGGTGTTACATTATCAGCGCGACGACGCAAGAAGTACAAACTTAGTCAGAAAGTAGAACGCCCACATTAATTTGGCTGCA
Organism: Phania funesta; assembly: GCA_963932375.1. Lineage (NCBI taxonomy): Eukaryota > Metazoa > Arthropoda > Insecta > Diptera > Tachinidae > Phania > Phania funesta. Next base: position 47,494,146 of record OZ010654.1, read on the forward strand.
ACCTACAATCACTCAATAATGAACCCGCACCTTCTAAGTCCACGGCAGAAGTAAAGAAGTTTTATTTCGTGAAATGAGTCTGTATCGGTGTATTGTGACCAGAAAGCAACCACAGCATTTTTTTCATTTTATTTTCGTAATATAAAGGTAGCTTCAACGAGGGAAGAATCTTCACAAAAAAATTCACAATTATATTTTTTGTATTCTGTTTGTACTTAAGTTCATTGCACAGTGGTTTTGAATTTCCGTCAATAGTAAAAAAAATTTTACAACTAATCAGCATCCATTGAAACTGGGTTATTAAATAATATTGCATATGCGGAGGTTGCAAAACTGTTGATATAGTAACCAAAGTTTCAACTGCTTGAGTTGCATCAGCTAATCTTTTAGTGTTATCGCCTTGAGGATATCTAACCAAACAGGTTAATCGAAATAATTTAATCTTATTCAGTAAAATATCCTCAAGACGATGACACCAGGTCGTATAGTTGAAGTTATAATTAAGCGTGGAAAGTACGCAGGATCAGGTAGTGGTGGGTCACTGTTTTAGAGCCAATGGATTTTTCACATACGACCGCCGTCACCGGAGTTGTATCCGGTGGCTTTTCGCCATGCTGAACTGGTTACCAGTGGACTTACTAGCAAAAAATCTATCACTAAGTATAGCGGTGCGGCTAAACGACACAAATGATGATAACCATAGATTTTGGGGTAATTCCAGCATCATGGGAACTTGATCTCAGGGCACAGGATACAAAGAGGACCATCTGGAAATATACGCAGATGGCTCCAAGTGGGATAAAGGCCTAGGCGGTGTTGTCTTCATAGAGGAACTGGGGATCAAAATGTCTTTCAGAATTTCCGATGAATGCAGCGTCTTTCAGGCTAAGACATCAGAGATTCTAAGGTCGGCCAATCGATTGTGGTATTACCGCATATTTGACAAAGGTATTCGAACCAGAGAGTTTTTAAAGGATACCATTAAGGAACACGATTACCGGACATTGCAAATTACCAGCCATACGAAAAGAATGAGGCTGCCTGCAAATAACTACTGTAGAAGTTGTCAAAATGAAGAGGAAGATGAAACGTTACATCACCTCTTGTGCCTCTGTCCTGCCTTGAAGGATAAGCGCCTGAATCATCATCGTCTTTTGGGCAGTCTCTCCGAAATATCGGAGGTAGTACAGCGGGGAATCAATGACTTCATTAGGTGCAGGCGCTGGCTTAGCGGTGACTCCATACCGGCGTAGACTTATTCCCTGAATTTTTTCAACATTTCTTCTACTCTTCTATCTCCACGTAACACAAACGGACCGAATTTGCGGGCCTACGTGGGCATGCGCAGCAAGCGGCCTGATTACATAACCTAAGGCACTTTCCAATTCCAAAATTACAGTCAATGCACTGTCCACCCAGGAATAAAATTGAACACCATCAATTCGCCACGTTTTTTTGCCACACTGGGATAAAAGTTCATTACAGCTGGCGACTACAATGTCAATCACACTTTTTGCGGGTCTAGACTTCTTAGCCGAATATGGAGACAGCTACACAATACAGTTAAAGCAAATAAGATAGACGTCGTATCTGGAAGAAGACCCACCCATTGGCCAACAGACTTTAATAAGCTGCCAGATCTTATTGATTTTTGCCATTGTAAAAATTTTAGTTTGTCCATTGATCTATCTTCCGACCATTCACCTACAATAATTATTTTACAGGACAGAATTGTCGCTGTCGATGAAACCCTTATCTATCCAAATAAGAACACGAATTGGTTGAAATATACAATGAATGCGAGCTCTCACTTGCCTCCAAATATACCACTGAAGAATCCGGCTGATATTCAAACAACTGCGGATCAATTTACGGACGTGACGGCAGCAGTTAGAAATGCAACACCAAGCAAATGGTCAGGGAAGAGAAATTCATATCAATCACCGCCTGCTCGTCTCAAAAGGCAATGGCAACATAGTCACTCTCCTGACAACAATACCACAATGAACATATGTCAAAGAACTTTACGCATTAAACTGAGACAGAAACACGACTTTGCTACAGAGGTATATATTAAAAAAAATTGTATGCCTCAGAAAACACGGCCTATAGCCTGTGAAACCGTAAGGCACTTAAAATGTCCTATTTTATAGGAATCCCCACTAAGACTTGGTAACCGTACATGGGCTAAAACTCAATAGAAAAAGTTTTTACAACAGCTTACATAATTAGTTTCACTATTCCAAATATTAGTTACACTGTCATTAATCCTATGAAATTTTTGCTATCTTTATTAAAGTCGACAATTAAAAATGAAGATATGAAAAAATCACCAGTAAATTTTCTCAAATTTGCGATTCTATTAAGTTAATTTAAATTATAACATGCTATGAGTAACTCGTCGACATATACAACGATTAGATTGATGTTATCGCCGTCTCTCACCAAATAAAGTTCACTTTCGCGGGCTTGGGAAGAGTTGCTTTTAAAATTCCATCCAATTTAGTATTCCACTGACGGCTGGATTGTTTCTCGGGTTGTGTCATATATGCGTCGTCAGTTATGTCACTGTTAAGCTTCGCAGAAGATACATCCATATGATGCAAATGGAGCTGATATCCATCAGTTAACCATTACCATTTAAACCATATATTTGTGCGTAACTCTTGTTTTCAAAGCGAAAACCCATTTATATCCATTATGCTAATTCGGATAATTCCCAAGTTATATTTTTAAAAAGAGCTTTATACTCCTCCTGCAGCGCCCTCTAACCATATTTACAGTACTCACCTGATTAGACATTCCTGGTTTACCTGTTAGCACTAAATTTGGACTTCCCGGGCCAATAGAAATTTCATCTTTGGAACGAAATATAACAAGTTGTCAACCGTCCATTATCGCATCACGGTATGGCTATTCTTCGGGTGATTTAAATTCACTATCAGTTGTCTGGTCATCTTGTTGCGCAACATTTGCATCATTTGGTATAGAATCATGTTATATTTCTGCGCCTAAAAATTCTTTCCTGTCTCTATCTGTGGTTCCTAATATATAGTATCATTTTCAATACAAAAACATCTCGAATAATTACAATTTTTTCTGATGATCTCTCTAGTAAGCGATACGCTTTGATATTCCGAACTTATTATGGTAAGTTTTGTCCAATTCATATGGTGTAGAATTATATAAAGCTCTTATCGGACATATATTTCTAAGATAAACGGCAGTATTAACAGTATCTGCCCACAAGGGCTTGTTAACACCAGAGGATACAAGCATTGCTCTGTTCTACTATTTTGTTCTATTTAAACGGTCAGCCATCCCCGTTGGGGCGTATAGGGTACAGTTAGTTGTCGATTAATTACAGTGGTTTTTATAAAATAATCTATAAAGTTGTTTACAAACTCTGTTCTTATTTTCCTTCCTGTTTGACACTAAACCAAAGTCTTTAAAAGTTTGTAATGTCTATCTTTGGTTCTTTAAAAAATAAACAAAAAGATACCGAGATCTATCGTTAATAAAAAAGTCAGTATGTAGCTTGAGCCACCGAGAAAACCTTGATTTACCGGGCCACAAATATCTGCGTGAATAATTTCTAAAAACTTTGCAAAAAAGTTAGTTGTACTACTAATTTCTCTAGGAAATTTTACATTCATATCATTTACCAAATTCTTCTATAATAATGCGGCTAACCTTGATACATTTTAAAGTCCGTAACGTTTATGCCACTTCATTTCTTCACACTTACGGCTATGTTCCGACACTCGCAAAGCAATGTTACATTATTCAATGCGAACTGTACCTATGCCCTCTGCTTCTGTGTTATATTATCCGGAAAGTGTGATTAACTCTGTATGTGGCTCAATTGTTTCCAAAAGGTTACGATTACAGTACAAATGAGATGAAGCACAGCTGGTTAAGAACCATACATCACCATTCAATACAGTATTGTTGTTGGTTGCTACGAATTTTGCTTATGCATGGGAATTCTGTTTTTCTTGTACCTTTTTATTAGTTGCCTCCGTTTTTACATTATGCTGCATATTTGTCCACATTTAAAACAGTTAAAACTTTGTTTTTGCTTGATTAGTTTTTTCGCTGCTGTTGCTGCCAGCGCTTTTATTGTTGCTACTTACGTTGTTATTCCTTTTGTTTGTGTGAGACGTGAATACTTGGGCACCCACTTCTGATTACCATTCTTTCTTCTCTTGTCTCTAGGACTATGACAAAATTTTAATATGACTGGGGCAAGCTTGCGCCATGGCAAATAACTCATCTAGAAATTCAATCCCAGTTTTAGGTATTTTTTCCACAGTATAATAAAAATTCAAATGTATTGCTGGACGCATTCTGCTTATCCCATTTTCATATTTATTTATTTACATTTCATCTACAGAATTATATTCTTCAAGATTACTAAAATAATTAATTGTAATATTTATATAACAAAAGCTTGAACATATTAAAAGTAACATTAAAATTTAAGAGAGGAGTGAAACTATTACATATGTGTAAGCATCTTGCAATTGGTTCATTCTTAGCATAGTCAGTTCTAAGAAAGCTCTCTTCAAACATACGATTATGTCTAAGATCTCTAGGAGGGCAATATAAGGCAAAATAATTTTTTATTTCTGGGCAGTCAATGTTATCAGATAAAACGTTATAGACCAATAATAATGAACAACAAGTTCTACGGTCGGCTAACGATTGAAGGCCTAATAACTTTCTTCTTGATACATAAGAATGTAGTTAATAGGGCCAATTTAACTTTAAAGCAATCTTAGTAAAGATTTTTTGAATGCGTTCAACGCATTGGTCCCAAATGATAGGGATTCCAGACGATAGAACAATACTCCAAAATACTGCGAACCAAGAATATTGTACGAGAAGGCGATAGATTACTTCAATTCAAACACATAAATCTGAACTGAAACTATTTTTGCCTTATTTGTTCTTACAAGCACTTGAACCTGAAGAACGCTAATCAATCAAATAAAACACCTTAAATGCCTTAAAACGATTGACAGATTATTTCTTTATTTTTCATTCTTTTATACTAAAATTAAACTTAATTGGAGCTACAATATGAGTATATGATACTACACATTTTGAAATATTAAGGTGTATGTCATTATTAGAACACCACGCGAACAATTTGTGAGATACAGGAGTACAATTTTTCAAAATCAGCGAACAGCAAACAATTTGAATATTGAAAGGCTAATGGTAAATCATTGATAAACATAATAAATAGCAATGGACCAATATGCGTTCCCTGTGGAATACCAGAATAGGAGTCTATTAAAGACAAGGATGAAGTATTTCCAATTTTTACTTTAAGTTTTCTATCTGTTAAGAAACTCTTAAAGAATAACAATAATTTATTTGAGAGGCCAAGTGAGGAGAGCTTACGCAATAAATGATAATGGCTAACTGTATCAAAAGCTTTAGCAAAATCAGTGTGTATAACATCACATTGACACTTACGCTCCATAGTATTTATAATGTCACGGGTTATCACTAGCAGATTCGTAGATGTAGATCTATTTGGCATAAAACCATGTTGCCGATGCGAAATAAAACTTTTAGCGATGTTAAAAAGTTTATGTTTTAACATTTTATCGAAAATTTTTGCAATTGGACTCTGTTTAACTATAGGTCTATAATTAGTTATTAGGCTACGATCTCCTGATTTAAACATTGGTACAATACAACAGAGTTTCCAGCAATCTAAAAATTTACCATGCTGGAGACACATATTAAAAAGTTTTGTAATAACTTTAACAATATTAATGTAACATTTTTTTAAAAATATGGATGGGTAAGTACCAACTGAACATTTAGTATCATTGTTTAAGGCATTTATAGCTTCAATTACCTCATCTACTGTTATAACAAAATTAATTTCATTCATATTGTTTTTAAACATATGAGAAATTGAAATATTACGAACAGGTCTAATAAAAGTGCTCTGAAAATAGTTAGAAAAAAGTTCGCACGTATGAAAAGTATTATCAGATTGTAAGGTATTGTAATACAAATGCTTTGGTATGCATTTGTTTTCTTTTCTGCTATTTATAAAATGCCAGAAAGCCGAAGGTCAGACTTAATTTTATTTTCAATTTCGAATATATATTGTTTATAAAGGAAATTTCTGTAGAAATTGTACTCTTTACGAGCCAAAAGAAATTGCGTCCGAAATAAGTAATGTTTTTAATTTCTGAAGTTTATGTATGATTTATTCTTAACATTTTTCAAGCAGCATAATCTTGCATTAAACCGTGGAGGTTTATTGCAAGATTTAGGTTCGAGCTTAGGTACGTGAAGGCTTATAGCCATATCAAAATGCTTACAGATAAAAGAATAAATTCTATCCGGATGACCAATTCCTTGTAAAAAAAAGACCAATCAACTGATTTAAAGTAGTTATTTAGACCGTCAAAATTTGCTTTATTAAAATTATAATCTAAAGTGGGACTAGAAGAGTCCATTTCGAAAGAAAAAAACTCGAAACTAAAGTCAAAAGCTTTATGATATACCGTGTTTTTAGAAACCGGAGAGCCAGCTAAATTGCAAGATACTTTAATAAAATCGTTAGCAAAGATTAGGTCCAGAATCCTACCGATATCATTTTTGAAATAATTTTGCGGATGTAAATTATTTAACAGAAAAAAAAATGGTTACAAATTCATCTATATCAGTAATTATGTTGTAAGGGACAAGAACATTATTTTCCATATTCCAATTGATATTTGGTAAATTGAAATCTCCAAATACTAAAACATACTGGTTTATATTCAAGCCGTCAATTAGGTTTTGGATGTTTTTTAAATGATAACGATAGGTTTCTAGTGTACTAATTGGTGGAATATAAGAATTCACAATACAGATGGTGTAATTATTTACAAGGAATAGTTTAACGCATAATTGCTCAATAACATTAGTAAAATTAAGAGAAATAAACTCTGACTTTAAATCAGCTCTCACAGCTAATAAAACGCCACCACCTTTATTTTTCTCAGTTAATGTAAGGCAACTGTCATGCCGATAGACAGTATAATAATTATCAAAATACTCTTCACTATTTATTTTATCATTAAGCCATGTTTCAATTAAAATAATAATGTCATATTCGCACGCTGACATAAATAAAACGAAGTCACGAGACTTAGTTCTCATACCACCAACATTTTGATAATAAACATTGTACTGAGAATGTACATTTTTAGAGAAAGTTTGTTTTGCTGTAAAATTGTTGTTTGAAGAATGCTGAGATATGAGATGAGAATTATTCAGTTTTTTTAAACATATCCCTCTCTTTGCAGAAGTACACCAGTAGGATTACGTCTATCATTATATATAAATTCACGAACAAGAGTGTTACCAGGCCAAAAACCAGGATCCATTATATTCTCAAAAAGTTCGCACGGAACAGTCAATTTAAACGATGAAATAGCCCTTGGTTGCGAAAATTTAAACTTATATATCAAAATATCAGCGTTATGATTAAATTACACAGTCCTTAATGATTTTTACCAGTACACAACTTTATTCGGTACTTAACACTCTTATATACAACTATACTAAGTACTTATTTACACTGTACACTTAACACTTTTGTACGCACAGATATTCACTTCATAAAATCTCAAAGTCAACTAACTCTTCTGCGGTGGACGGCGCCTTTATATACAGATCAAGGCCGCTTCTTGAAATGTCCCGAACATACGCGAAATTGCGCATTTGTTATTTCAGTTGCTGGCTTAGTAGTCTTGTATATGTGTTTGTGTGTGTATCTTTTGTTAACTTTTTGCTTGCTGTAGAAATTGTTTTGTTGAATGGCAGTTTATGGAATTTCTGCTGCGCAATTTGTTTTTGCTTTGTGTTTGTGATATTGCGTATTTGTACATTTGTACAATAGGTCGTTTCACACACCTTTGACTATTACTTTGTAACAATATAATTTGATGAATAAGGATCCGACAAATAAGTTACAGAAGAGGAATAATGAAATAGTTGAGAAGCTTTTTAAGTTAAAAATTATTAATGGGATGGAGAGAAAAAAGATGAAAACAAGTATTTCTATTGCACCTAGGTTGTATGGGCTTCCAAAAATTCATAAGGAAGATTTTCCGCTAAGACCAATTTGTTCTTTCATTAATTCGCCTTCTTATGAATTGTGCAAATATGTTTCTATTTTACTGAAAAATATTACTAAGTTTTCTAAGTATAATGCAAAGGACTCTCTAGAATTTCAAAATAAAATAAGACATCAGAGAATTGAAAATAACGAAACGTTAGTTTCATTTGACGTAGTGTCTTTATTTCCTAGCATACCAGTGGACTTAGCAATTGACATAATTAAAGAAAAATAGAATATTATCAAAGAACACACGAAAATAGAAAAAAGTTTGTTTTTAGGTATGGTTAAATTTTGTATAGAGGACAATAGATATTTTCAGTATAAGGGAAGATTTTATGTACAAAAGGAAGGACTTCCAATGGGTTCTCCCGCTTCTCCAATTGTAGCAGATATAGTTATGGAGGAGTTATTAGATTCGAGTATAGAAAAATTAGATGAAAAGCCTCGAATGATGACGAAATATGTTGACGATTTATTCTGTATTATTTCTGAGGGTGCAATTAGTACAATGTTGGATATTTTTAATTCGTTTAATAATAATATTCAATTTACAATAGAAAAAGAGCAGGATTCAAAACTTTCTTATTTAGATACTTGGATAATAAGGCGAGGTAATGAATTGATAATGGATTGGTACCAGGAGCCAACAGCTTCGGAAAGAATTATTAACTATTATTCAAAGCACAATAAAGCTATTATTATAAACACAGCTAAGAATTTTATAAATATAGTGCTTACTATAAGTGATAGAGAATTTCATAGAAAGAATAAAGAAAAGATTAGGAATATATTAGACGAGAATAGTTTTCCAAAGGAGCTGATTTATAAATTAATTAATCAGTATAATGTTAGGAGAGAACGTAATATAAACAACGTATTGGAGCCAAAGATATACAAGACGTTTACATATATACCAGGAATATCAGAGCGGTTAAATAAGGCTGAATTTGTTGATAAGGATAAATACAAAATGACTTTCAAAATTTATAATACTTTGAATAGATTGTTTGGTAAAACCAAAGATAGGATTCATAAATTGGATAAGGCAAATATAGTTTATAAAATTCCTTGTAAGGGAAATGATCAGGAGACTTGTAATAAGGTTTATGTAGGGACAACAAAAAATAAACTGAAGACTAGGATAACTGGACATAAATCAAATCTTAATTGCAGACATTCCCTTAATACAGCTTTATCATCTCATTGTTTTGAATCAAATCATTATCCTAACTTTGAAAACGCATCGGTTTTAAATACAGAAATTAATTATAAGCGTCGTTTTATATTAGAAATGTTACAAATTGTTAATACACCTAGTACACAAAGAATTAATTTTAAGGCGGACACAGATAATGTTGCATAGATTTATAGACACTTAGTTCATAGAATAAGATAGTTAATATAAGTATGTTTTTAAGGGTTTTTGAATTATGTTATATTATTTAAATAATTTCGTACAAATGTTAATACAATGGTAACATTATTATAACAACATTTTTAATGTTAAGTTTCGTTAACTGTATTTAAATTTTTTTAAAATATTAAAAAAAAACCTCATGTTATTTTTGTTTTCTGTTAACTTTGGAAAATTGTTGAATTTTTGTGACAATAATTTTGTCATTAAATATAATGGGTTCGTTATTTTTATTTCCTGATGATGCTACACAATGGAGTAGCGAAATATCGAAAAATAAAAATATAATTTTTTAAAAAAAGACCTTCAAGCTTGGACAATTTTAATAAATTAAATATATTTTTTTTAAGAATTCAATTGAACAGTGAACAGTTAGTAATAAAAAATAAATAAACAACAATATAATATATTGTGTGTAAAAAAAAACAATAACAACTAGTGCATGGTTAAACCGTTTTGAACAATTGATAGTGAGTGTATGAGCGCACCAAATATTAATGAAAAAAATATAAAAGATAATAACAACAATGCGTATTACTCTTTTACTTATACAAATGCTAATAATGCAATGAACAATACAAATAATAAAAAAAAGGGCAGTTATTTTTTATGCGCCAGGCCAATTGACCGAACGCGTTCTTTATCCGGAAATATAAACTTATCTTCGCAAATAACAACACCAGAAGAAATTACAATTTAACCAAAAAACAATTCAGGTACCATATCAAAGATAGTACAACAAACCAACGAAACAGGTAATTTAAAAAACCCCGTAAAAAAAGTGCAAACAGATATGGATCGATATATAACCATAACCAAAAGGAAGGCCAGTCCTAAGTCTTCGCAGCAAGAGCACATTGCTAAACAATATAAAAGCTCCCAAAGTACTGTAATGCCGGTAAGCGAAAACAGATTCTCTGTACTTGCTACAGCGGATGATGAATCTGAACCCGCTGTCAGGGAACAAAAAACGAAAAGCCTGTCAAATGCTTGAGCAAATTATTGAAGACTTTTTGGTGGCTACAATGTACTTACATGAGCCTGGAAACTATAGTGCCACAGTTGCACATTTGTTTTATTCGTACTTTTGCAAAACCATATTTTATTTCAGAATAAATAAAACAAAAAGGTGTTGAATAAATATATTTAATACCATTCATATACAAATTAATAATTACTTATATTAGTTTTAAGAAATTTTGGAACGAAAAAATACACAATTTTTGGTGCTTGTGTAATTTTGGCCAAAAGTACTAAAAAATGCAGCGGTGTGCATCACTCAACTTATAAACAAAAAAAATTCATGGCATTTTCCAATGAAAAACACGGATTATAGTCTGTGGAAAGCTGTAAAGCACTTACAATGTCCTATTGCTTACGACTCTCCACTAAGACTTGAAGACCGTACTTGGGCTAAAAACTCAAGTGAAAAGGCAAATGCGTTCGCAAATCACTTAGAGAAGGTTTTCGCACCACATGATATAAGTAATTCCACTACTCCAATTATTAGTGACACCGTGAATGATCCTAGGAAATTTCGGTTGTCTTCTTTAAAATCGACAATTAAAAATACGGATATGAAGTAATCACGTGGACCTGATCGTATACCAGGATCAATGATAAAAAACTTACCTAATTCAGCTGTAAGAATTTTACAATTTATAGAAGTTACTCATGCAAATACCTAAGCAAATTATTAGCCCATTCCAACTCCTATGCCCAGTTTTGTCGACACTAGAGACTAAGAAAAAATTGATACCTTGAGCCTTGCGAGACGACTTTCCTAAACCGTTATAAAGTAGTCTAAGATTTGAATACAATAATTTAGTTACTACATTGGTAGTAATATATATATTAACAACTAGGATACTTATTGTAATTTTCTTGAAGAAATTACTCGAATCTTATCTCTAACTCATCAATGTAATAACTTATTTGCTGTATTTAAATCTTAATAAACTATCAACTTTTGGGTATAAAAAGTCGTTTCGCCAGGCTCAATGCGTCTGTTTTTTAGTCTCTGGTGCCTATGAAATTGCAGTAAATCGCGCGCGAGATTGTTGGGATGGATCACTAGGTTGTTTACGTATTTGGACGTGTATGTTTTTGCTTCTTCTGATCTCTGTGGATGTTTAATTTATTAACTTTAAAACAGTTTTTTATAAAAGTACACTTCGTGTTCGAAAGAGTAGGTTTGTAATAAAAAATTAAATAAAGTTAAATTTACGTTTGTTTAATTTTTCCAAGCTCTAGGTCTTCAATAAAATTTCCTTTATTATATAGCATAATAAATATTAACTTTATTTTAATTAATATTGAAAAATTAAAAATATATAACGTTTCGATTTTGCTTCTTCAGCTTTCGTACTTCTCATAAATGTTAACAAATGAAAACATCGTTCAATTTTTAATTTAAATATTGTATTCTCTTTTGTTAATTTTTTTCTTTATTTTGGATAATTTTTCTAGCTTCAGCAATGGAAAGCTAAGAACAATGTTAATTGAATGACATATTCACATTATTCAAAAAGGCTTTAGTATACTGGGTATTTTTTGTGTGAACGTCCCTGATAAGAAGCAAAAAAAAGCTGCTGAAAAGAAGAAAAGATGGAGGAGGTATCCCTGATAGAGCATTATCGAGCCTTTCAGGGAATGGTGTTGAAAAAAGCGGTCTTCTTTTTTAGTTTGCGTGTGAAGGAGAAAAGTTGTGGCAACTGGCAAGATGTAAAATGGATAAAAAGTACCTAGAAGTATAAAAAAAAACTAATTGTGCCCCTTGAATAGAAAGGCAAACAAAGGAAAATATACGGAAAAAAGTTGGATGGAACAAATTTTTATATTTTATATAACTTACAGAAAGATATTAAGTCTTAAAGACAAGAATTTAAAACCTAATAAATTTAAGCTACAAAGTAGGAAATAAACTAAAAGTTAATATATGCCATATTGAGGAAAATAAAGTCGAAAATAAAAAAATGGAAAATTACAAAATAAAAAGTAAAACTTAAAATTAAAAAAAACTCATAAAACTAAAATAAATCTAAACTAACACTAAAATACCGCTCGTTAAAGCCCCGTCAGTCATAACCAACGAGGGAGTAGCAGCCATTTTGTGCACCGGCCATGAGGCGGCGCGACGTATACTGCCTTAAGGCCATCGGTCTACTCTGACAGACCCACGTACGCTGCAAAATAAATATATATATTTTTAGTCATAAGTATCTAAGATATAAAAAAAAGATACCCTCGTCGTTGATCATTGCTCTTGGTTTCTTTGCGGGAAGAGTGCGCAAGTTATGTCAAGCACACATTCCAGTAGCTTCACACATTCCCTACCCATCAATAAGAATATGCAACAATAAGAATATGCAGTATTCATTTTACTAGTTCAACGAACTTCATTTTTCTAATCAGCAATGATAATAATTTACTAAATTTAATGTTCAATAAACTGCATATTTCTCATTTGACAATATTTCGCAACCTAGTAGTCATTAAATAAATTATTATTTATTTTCCAATATTTTCAACAGACGTCAGCTGAATGTTTAAATAATATTTAGTGTATAAATATTGTAATTAGTTTTAAGAAAAGGGGTTTCAATTGAAGTTAACTAAATAACGATAAAACAAAATGAATTCTTTGTGTTTAATTTTTTTATCATAATAAACACCATTAAACCGTCTTCCAAAAAACAAAAAAAAAATCCTTGTGAGAAGCGAAACGTGATATTAAAAAGTCTAAAAAAGGCTTTATTAAAGTAATCGCAAAAGAAAAAGGATATTTTTTTGTTGGTAACGATAAAAGTCTAAAGAATTTATAAAAAACAAAAAATAATTTTGTGAGCTTTCAACGTCTAAAGACAATATAGCACCAAAGAACTATAGTGAAAAAAAAACACACACACAAAATGAGAACGAAAAATGACACTGAAGATGGCACATGGTCGAAACCGGTATGTCTCCAAACCTAACTTGACAAGGGATGACGGAAATTCGTTCCAAAATTTTACAACAAAACACCCTGTTGGAATATCAAATCAAGAATCAACTAAAGCCAGTCAGGCTAATTTATACATTACCAGACTCTTGACAATATACAAAAGACTCTCACAGAAAATGCACAACACAAAAGCAAGTATTTGGTTTAACAAACAATGCCTCTCATTGAACGTTATACCAAAATTTGCGAAGTTAAAATTAAAGAATAACACTGTGATGTCTTGCAATATAATAGACAAGTTTTGTAATTCACTGTATTTATATAATTGCAATGAACAGTTACTTATGAATATTATTCTCTCTCTCAGTAACAGTAAAAGAAATTAGCTAATGCGGTACATACAAAATTTCTATATTATTGCATGCATTCCTTTTTCAATGATGAACTAAGCAGGACAAGTTGTTTTAATAAAAGACAAAATAAACACCAGAGCGGAGAAAAGAATGATAGAGAAGACAGAACGGGAATACGTTAAAAACAAAATACGAGACCTGCACAACAAAAAAGATATAATTAACCGCAAGTTACTGACTACACACTTAGAATTAACGGAATACATACCCACATAAGCATTGATGGACATTTTCAAAACAATTAGAAGCGAGATCACAAAGACCATGGAAGAAAAGTATAAAACCCTAAAGAAGAAACTGGAGAGGTTATCAACACCAAGGATGTCAAATAAGCAAAGAAAGGAGGAGCATAATTTTAACTCAAGGTTTGTGAATTTAACAGAAGTAATCATAAACAAAGAAGAAGCGGTAATACTAGAAAAGGGACTAAAGCACAACATCCACAACCACAACAGGCAGAAGGAAATCGAGGAAGCTATTGTCGATGCGGAAATTGGTATAACACTACTACCAAGATAAGAGCAAGACCATGCGAGGCACATGTGCAAAGAAATAATAAAGAGAGAAGCCAAAACAAAAAGAAAAGAACTTAAATAAAAACCGTTCAGAAACAACGTGATCACAACGAAAGCTGACAAGGACAATACTACAGTGTTAATCAGCAAGGAGGAATATATCAGAAACACGGAACAACTAATCAAGGAAACAAACTGTAGAAAAATTAGAAAAGACCCTACTGATAAATACCAAGCTAGCATCAAAGAAGCTATAAAGAAAGCGACCAAGATAGTAAAACCAAATATGGCACATGTACTGACAAATATGAACCCGTCCCACCAATGATCGCACGACCGAAAACACACAATTCAGACATTCCAATGAGACTAATAGTAAACTACAAATCAGCGCCGAGCTACAAACATTTAAAAGTAGTGTTGAAGAATACTTTAGAACTACCAAACATGTACACAGTAACCAACACGACAGAACTAATTCCAAAACTAAACGCCGTAGAGATTAAAGAAAACACGAAATTAATATCATTCAATATTTAAGATCTATATCCATCGATACCCATAGCAGAAACTACAAACATAGTGCACGAAACAATACTGAGAAACACGAAAGACAATGACTTTGCTTCACTACTCACAAATACCTTACAAAGTACACTACAACAGGACTACTTTCAATTCAACAACGCCATCTATAGACAAACAAACGGATTAGGAATGGGAAATCCAACCTCAACAACACTCATGGAAGTATTTATGCAACATATGAAAAAGCAATACATAGAACAAATGATTCGTCTCGGAGTAACGTTCTACTCACGATACGTAGATGACATAATATGTGCAATTACGGGAAATCACGAAGTGAAATACTAGAATACCTCAACAAACAACAAAAAAACATCAAATTCACAATGGAAGCGGAAGAAGATGACAAAATAAATTATCTGGACCTGACAATAAAGATAAACAAAAATACCAACAAACTCGAATACGAAATATATAGGAAAGCCTACGGCCACAGACACAATAATACATAATACTTCCAACCAACCACAGCAACACAAGCAAGCGACGATCAGACAACTAATAACTAGAACGAATACCACTAACAAAAGAAGCCTACAACAAAGAATTAAATACGATACATACAATAGTAGCACACAACGGTTACAAGAAAGACGCGGTAGACAAAATCAAGAAAGAATTTCGAAGAACACAACAGCGAGAACGAAAGAAAAGCATGGACAACTTAACTTACACCGGAAAATCAACATACAAAATAGCCAACTTTCTCAAGAAATACAACATCAATATAGCATTCAAAACAAGAAACAACCTAGGATGAATATTACAAACCAACACAAACAAAGACGACCAGTTAGATAAACAGGTGGTTTACAAACTGACGTGCACCTGTCATCACAGCTCCATAGGACAAACAGGACGCAAAATAAAAACAAGATTTCGTGAACATATAAGAGACTATAACAAGAAGATGCGTAATCCCGGCTCGACACCAGAATCTAACTTCGCGAACCACATGTTTAACAACAAATGTTATCCAGCGCATATTAGAAGAACGGTACAGCTACTACACACACAAAGAAAAGGACGACGACTAAAATAATATATAAAGATAAGACATTTGACGGACGCATCATAAACGAACAAACAAACTACCAATCCGTACAAAACACCCGACTTACGAGCTTTACCTGCTACCTGTTCACACCTTACAGATGCCTACGAGCTCACATGAGAAATAGACAGAAATATAGACACACAATAAAACACTAACGAATTGATGCAAACTTCTCCGAACGAAAAATGGCACATAGCCGAAACCGGTTTGTCTCCAAACCAAATTTGACAAAGGATGACGGAAATTCGTTCCAAAATTCGACAACAAAATAAAAACATTAAAATTGTGTCTAAAGACAATTACCACTAAAGTGTCAAAATAAAAACCAAACATGCCCAGCCAAAACAACCAGTCCGCGTGCTATCCGGGTCGGATCTTTTGATATCGAAGAGTTTCACGGAATAAAATAGTACGACTTGTCGTCCTTCATCAGAGGTGGAATTAAACTTGCCGCTGTTCCAGGAGAATGCTACCCTACAGCATTTTGTGTTCGAAAGATACGTCAGGAACAAAATACAAGTACCAGCGTTACAGGTAGTGAGAGCTTTAGGATCAGAAGCAACATGGACTCGAATAAAAGAAGAACTTGTCAAGAATTTCGGCGTTAAGGAAAATTATCATTGTCTCTATCACTATAAATATGAAAAATAATAATAAGTGGCTATTTTCAGAATCTTAGAAATACTCGTATATTAGATAAGTTAAATAGCAAATATAAATTTGATATAAATAAACCTCAGAAGTTTTCACCTCCTACTAATAAATCAATTATTCTTAAAACATTTTTGAATGGTATACACCCAAGTTTATGTAGCATAATTTATAGTAGAAATATATCCACGCTTACGGAAGCTTATTACGTTTTAGAAGAGATAGGAATACTTAGACAATATGATAATAGACTTCCAAAATACGCATATACACGTCAACAATACCAACAACAAAGAAACTATAACGAAATCGGACAGAACAGGACATATCAACAGAAACAGATATTTCAAGGGCAACGATTCCAAAATTCATACAATAATAGTCCTTCTCCAATTCATCAAAATAACAATTCTACTCAATCTCGAAAAAATTTTTTCAACACAAGTAATTCTCAACAATCCAGACGTAGCCAATATTTTAGCAGAAATTTCCGCCATACTACTAACGGGCCTACTCCAAGGAAGTAGACCATATTAAAAAAAATAGTACAGAAGATTTAAATTTTCAGCGTCGAGCTGAAAATACAGAAGTTTTGTATCGAAGAAGTTATCACACCTCTTCCCAAGGAATATAAAGAAGACAATTTAATGTGTTGCAAACTAACCAACTTTAATGGTAAAAATTTCGATGCTTTAATAGGGCAAACTATATTAAAAGCCTTTTCAGCAATTATAAACCTTAAAGAAGACTTCCTTCAAATAAATGGAAACTAAATAAGATTTATAGACTCCTGTCCAAATAACTCAGAAGAAATACAAACCTTAGAAGCACAATCAGAAAACATTTTAACAGAACTTATTTCTAAGAATTTTGACCTATTTTTCCAAGAGGGTAATATACTTACCCACACTCATGAGGTACAACATGAGATCACAACAACGAACAAAAAACCTGCATATTCAAAAATATATAGGTATCCTCAAATACATGAGGTAGAAATCAATAGGTAGATGCGAGAAATGTTAGAATAATTAGGGAAAGTGTATCTCCATATAACTCTCCTTTATGGATTGTACCCAAGAAGTCGGACAATTCAGGAAAAAGAAGTGGAGAATCGTGATCGATTATAGAGCTTTGAATGAAATAACTATTACCGATAAATTCTCTATTCCAAACATTGACAGTATGCCAAAAAATTTAGGTCGAACACAGTATTTCACTACACTGCATCTAGCCAAAGGCTTTCACCAGACCCCCATTAAAGAGGAAGACAGGATAAAAACAGCATTGTCTATTCCACTAGGACATTATGAATTCCGTAGGCCTTTTGGCATACAAACAAAACATGTGTAGTATATCACGATGATATTTTAATTTTTCGCAATGCAGTACAAGAACATAAAGATTATATAAAACGAATTTTAAATGCTCTTAGAAAACATAATCTTAAGATTCAAGTTGATAAGTGTAAGTTTTTTGCAAAATCTATCGAATATCTAGGACACATTCTTACTACTGAAGGGATTAAGCCTAACCCAGACAAAATTAAAACTATTCAAAAACTGAAACTTCCCGAAACCCAGAAACAGATAAAGTCATTCCTAGGCGTAACTAGCTATTATAGGAAATTTATAAAAGGCTATGCCAAAATTGCCCACGATTTAACAAAATATTTAAAAAAGGACACAAAAATAAATAAAAATGATCCTCAATATACAGATGCATTTTCAAACTTAAAAGATTACTAATCGACACACCCATACTTAGGAATCCAGATTTTAAAAGAACAATTTAAATTACCAACCGATGCCAGTGAATTCGCAATTGGAGCAGTACTAACACAAGGAAATCACCCAATCAGCTATGCAAACAAAACTCTAAACAAACACGAAAGGAAATACACCACAACAGAAAAGGAGCTGTTGGTCATCGTTTGGAGCATGAATTATTTTAGGTCATATATATGAAAGGAACTTTGACCTCTTTACAGATCACCAACCACTGGTATGGCTACAAGCAAAACATAAAAGAAAAGACATAAACCCAAGACAATATCATTGGATATATCAAAGGCAAAGAAAATACTTGGCCGACTTCTTTAGCAGAATCAATGCAGACACATGAAAAATTTGTGCAATAGACGAAAATTTAGGAGAAAAATTAAGTACAACCGCTACTATTCATTCCCAAGAAGAAGAAAGAAACGATCATTTCCCCATATTAGAAAACGTCGTTAACCGTTAACATGTAAATAATATTGAAAGAAAGTAAAACAGAAGAAATAAAATAGTTGATAATAAAAGAAAACTATTTGTAAGCCTATACGATATTAAAAGTGGATTCATGTCAGATATTTTTAGGAGATTTATAAAAACAGGAAAAGTAGGAATATATTCAGGTATATCAGATTCCGATTTTAATAAACGCCAACAAAAACTAATAGAGTTATTTAACACAAGTGTAAAATTCTATAGATGTTCCTATCATGATAAAAACATGAGAAATGAAGAAGAAGCTTTCAGATACATTCAAAAATACCACAAAAAAGAAACTGGTCATACTGGAATAAACGAAAATTATCAAGCTTTAAAAAACCCAATATACTCTAAAAATTTCAAAACTCTTATCCAAAAATATATAAACAACTGTAATGTATGTTGTAGAGGGAAATACGATAGAAAACCATATAAACCAAAATATTTTATAACAGAAACACCCACAGACACAAACGAAATAATACATATAGACACTTACGTTATAAAAAAAAACATAGTTTTCTAACTGTCATAGAAAAATTTTCGAAGCAAGCTGTGGGTGGTACCTAGAAGACAGAAATAGCATAACACTAATAGAAAAACTTTGTTTATACTTTTCTCTCAACTCAAAACCAAAGCGAATGCTTGCCGACAACGAATTTAATTCAACAAATGTAAAAGACTCTCTTAGACAAGAAGAAGTAGAAATCCATATCACAAAACCAAATTCCCCCACAGGAAACGCAGATATCGAAAGATTCTACAACACATTAGGAGAAAGATTTCGAATGCTAAAAATAGAAAATTCAGACTTAACAGTCCAAGAAAAAGTATACAAGTGTACTGAATGGTACATCAAATCTATCCATTCTGTAACCAAGGCAAAACCAATAGACATAGCAAATGGAAAAGTAGAAAGATATAAACTATATAATTTGTTATAAGTGACTAAAGAAAAGCAAATAACAAAGTTAAACCTTCACAGAGAAAATTATCGAAATACAAACCAGGAAGGGTACGTAAAAAATTATAAAGCTGTTAGGCATAAGCAGGAACCTAAATACAAATAAATTAAACTAGAAAATATCAATACCACCAATGGTTTCTCTGAAATTGCATTAGAATTCTTCTTTTTTAGATTTTTGTAAGTATTATATGTTTTTCCTTATTTACAATTTGTTGAAGAATCCCGAATGGTTTTCGTACGTGTTTCTTCAAAATCTGTAACTTATTTTCAAATTCGTAAGCGGAAAATGAATGAAGGGGTCCATACTTTTCTGCACAGGCTGTTATGTGTAAGAGATTATGCACATTGAATGAAACGCTATTTTCACCAAAAACAATTGGAAAATTTTCCACGAATAACTCTAGCAGCTCGTTTGCTTGACTTATATTGGAAACTATTTGGCGAGGACTACAAAGTAATCTATATGCGCAATGGAGAATCATAAAAGTATAGTAAATGTCTTCATGTACATTTCCATATAGAGCAATTATGCCTGTGTATGCTAAAAATTGATGGAACTCAGTTGCCTTCCAGTTGTGTATGTCATCCAAAGTTCTTGATTTTCGTGGAAATTTTTTGGAATCCATTTGCGCAAGTTAACTAACACTGAAGATATATGAGTAATATTTTCTTTTTCACTTTTTTTAACGTTTTTTTATTAATTATCCGAAGAAGAATTTTTTTTGTAACACCTAAATCAATTAGGTGCATGCTGTCTAAAGGTGTTTGTGTAATCATTTTTAAGTCAATTTTTTCAAGCGGAGTTTGTTTTCGTTGAAATGATTGGTTGTGATGCTCTGGATATTTTCTTGCTGCAAAATCTTCATCCGAAATTAGATTTCCGCAAACTGTGCTGTATGTCAGTATGTTATTATTCTTTTTTGCTACCTGAGTACATTTTGTGCACCCGTGAGAGGAGTTATGTCCAGGAACGCAGCAAACAAAAGATTTTGCTGGTGAATCACAGCACAAGTTTCGAAATTCAATGTCAATAGTTTTACTTAAAATATTCAGTTTACCATTTAACAAATTAACTTCCATAATAAATTCTTTTAAATAGTCCTCAACGCAAAGTGGGTTACCAGGCCCCACATAAATACCTACTTGCATAGGCAATATTTTTTCTTTAACATTTACTACTTTAATCAGAATAGGCCATAGCTGCATTCTGGAACTCTTGAATAGTGGAATGCCATCAACATTTACGTCTAGTTCGACTTTTGAATAGTTTTGTAAAGTATTTTCCACTCTCTTAAGCTGATTTTCGATGCCTAAATAGTGGAAAATGCCTGGTGGAACACTTCTAATTTCAATTTTCTTTTTCCTCCCTAAAAGCCCTTCTACTGACAGCGGAACATCCATGCCTTCCTCTGACAAAATTGCAAACAATTCTTCAGCGCAGCTTCTAGTAGGTTTAGTTTTAATGAACCACTTTTTTAGCTTTTGTTTCAAGGTAAGCTTTGGTAATTCTGGAATCTTTCGCAATTTGTCTTCTTGTTTGCATTCTTCTTCTAAGCACGGCGGAGGGCTAATGTTATTCACAAAATCAAATTCTTCAAACTCTTTTAAATTTTTGCGGTGCAATACTCTACTTTTATATTCAATTATTTGTTTTTTTAATTTTCTTTTAAAATATCTTTTAGATGTACTCATTTTAAAATGTTTTACAAATACCTTTTAATAAATTTTGTAAACTAAACTTTTTTATGCACAAGCGACTTCAATAAAAAAAACACACTAAAATAAAAGGGAAAACACCAAAATATAATGTTTCTTCTTTATGAATGCTTGCCACACATTGTTTTTATTATTTAGCCGGTCACCGTGGTTTTTAATGTATAGCCGCACTTAAAAAATCAAAGCAATGCAAATGAAAATAGTATTTTGCACTTAAACATATTTTTATAATAAAGATGGTATAAATCATCGATTTCAAATCAAATTTAAGATGCAGTATCAAAATACAAACACACAAATTTTTGTTTTGTTACACAAAAATTCTATCAGTCCACAAGTAGTTCCCTTGTACTACATCTAGTACTAGTACTCATAAGCACTAGTATTTTTATATAAAAAATTTAACCCCGTTTGCACTAGTACCTTTTGTTCTAGTAATTGTACTAGTAGCTTTAAGACAATTAACTTTCAATCTCCTGAAGGGAAGACGTATAACATAACTTACGGCTACAATATTTTACACATCATTGACCCTAAAGAGATTCAGAATATAATAGAAGGACTTGAGAAAAACACAGAAGTAATATCAAACACATTAAAATGTGTTTGTCGTTGATATTTATCATCCCTACTAGACATCCAAGAGGACTAATAAATTTTGTAGGAACCGAATGAAATGGTTATATGGACCAATGAACGACTTTTTTTGGACAAAAATAAAACGACACTTATGTACATGCTACACTTATGTACAGGTTAATTTGTATTCATTTATTTATATTGGGATACTTCCCATTAATATTCTTAAATTTGCAAACAAGGCACATTTAACTTGGTGACATTACTAGTGCATGTGACAATTTTTTGCTTAAATTTTCGTTTTCCTTTGTGCTCCCATTCTAATGTCAAACTATTTTGTTTTGTTTACGTATAATCAAAAAATTCATTTAAATTCAATTCTCATTGATTCAAGTGCCTTAGTGTTTTTATAGTTTGTGTATAAATAAATTAAAGTGAAGAAAAAACAAAAAGTAAATTATCAATTCGTGATCTAATTTGTACAAAATTTATAAATAAATTGGTAATTTGTACAAGAAATTTATAATTCTAAAAAGTGACTGTTTAAAAACTGTGCCAACGCAACATAATAATTTGTGCATACAATTTGCTCCTAATATTGAAAACATGCGTTGTTATTGTCCGTTGTGTGGAAAGAAACTTGGTCCTGGTAGTGGTACATTTTTTAGTGTTCCACAAGACCAAGAAAGAAGAGATCTGTGGAGCAAGGTGTGCAAAAAAAATTTGTTAAAAGCATCCGCATATGTATCGACCATTTTTCAAAGGAGCATATTATAACCGCGGGAAGCCGACGTTTTTTAATACCCAAGGCTATTTCTGTAGTACAAAAGCAGGGAATATGCATACTAGTGAAATGCAAACAATGGCCACTAGTGAAATGCATACAAATGAAGTGCCCTTATGTCCAATAGATACTAATGTATCATTCGTGTTGGCGCCATCGGGCACTTCGCAGCATGGGTTGCGTTTCTTTACCGTCAACGAACTGACAACTACTGCGGCTTCAAGGTCTGCGGAACAACCTTTTAAAGAAAAAGAATCCCAAACTGAGTAAGTGAATCTAAATATAAATATTTTATGTACAAGTACTTATGTATATATACTTATTTATTATTATATTTACTTATTTAGTTTTCCTATTTGTGCATTTTATTTCTAAGTTTATAGTAATAATACATATGTACATATATGTATATTAAATAATCAATTATTATTGATAAAATTTAATTGTCTTTGCTCTTTCGTTCCAAGTGCACTGCAGGACGTTCCAAAAATACGGGAATATATTAAACTGCAGCTGACTAAACATCGCCATCAAACACCAATTGGTCCTTTTCAGGACCACCAAAAATATTTAAAAAAGAGGTTTTAAATTGAATTTAAAACAGAAAGTAGATTTTGTGCCAAATAAAAAAAGGGCCAGTTACCTCTTAGAGTGAAATATATCTCAATGACGATTACAGAAGCGCCCATTAAAATGTTTGTCCTGCCCTTCAATACACTTTATGTGGTATCTTAAAAATAAAAAAAAAATAGGTACATACATACACATTTATTTAATTATTGAAATCAAAGAAAAGGTAAAACATACATATATATCTACATAACTCAATTTATAAAGCCAAATTTTTAAGAAACCAATTTTAAATTATTAAAATAAAACGAGTAAGGTCAATAAGCGGCCATAACTGTCAATGTCTGTTTTGATATATGTGCCTAGGTAGCTCTTGCATTGCCATGTGAATCTGATGAGCTATAGCGATTATTACTATGCTGTACATTTTAGGGTATCCATGCGTCGAGATTAGTGGGACCTTCAGAGTAATCGCATTGCAGGGTGAGTTTTGCCCTTAAGTCCAGAGGTTAATTTGGTTATTTAATTATTTTTTATTGCAGCTTAGGAAATATGCCTACTCTACGTTTACTCTTTTAATACGTTATAAATAAGGATGGAAGATGAATAAACTGTTCTTTACTAGTTTGGTATTTCATAGAAATAAATTTTTGTGAAATAATTAAATGCAACACATCTGTCTGCAAACTGCAAAGGTGGTAAAATGGAAACAAACAAACGCTAACAGTTTTAAATAAAGAAAAATATATATTAATAATTTTTAGTAAATGCCTTATTGATAATTAAACGTTTAATGTGCATCAATTTAACCAGCATTTGGCGAATTGTCATTTCTATCTATAGTATCTTGCTTTGAAGAAGCTCTTTGTAATGACATTCTATTAGGTGAACTATAAGTCATATTTTCCGGTTCTTTATGCACATCTTCATATCCAGATTCAGCATCACAATTCATTTTCACATTTGTTTGGTTTTCTGTTACATTATCACTATTATCTTTAAGGTTCTTCCACATTTTGGCAGCCGCTAAAAGTTTAAGATTAGGTCTAGCCATTTCATCTTCGGGAAATATATAGTCGAACACTTCTTCCCATCCTTCTTCAACACCAGATTCTGAAATTAACTTTTGCCTCTTTTTCAAACGTCTGTTCATTTTTTCCATGACATTTCCCAAATTCTCCTGGTCTCCAGATTCTCGTTCAAAATCACGCCAAGCTTCAAGAAGTAAAACTCTAGATTCTTTATCACACAGTTGACATAAAGTATCATTGGCTCTTTCGTAAACTCTACGCGCCAAACGTACATTCATGTCGTCATCTTCTTCTACTAATTGTGCTGTTAATTCAAATTTAGCATAAGATATCCATACTTTAACATGCTGTGTTCTTTCCAATAGTCTTTCATAAAGCTGACGTGCTAATTCGGATTCTACTTGTGCTACTTCAAAATCAATATACGCCTTCCACAACAATTCAGGCATATCTACGTATCCACGATGTATGTGCTATAAAAATAATAATTAAACTTTTTAAATTATGAATTTTATAAAATATACATACAATTTATGAAACTAAATTTATTCTCCTTTTTTTTCTTTTAATTTTCATTCTTTATACAAATGTGTTTGACAGCAATATTGGCTTTTACACAAACAAAATTGCCTGCTGTTGTTGTATTGTTATATTTGTTGTCGTAGCGAGGTCACCTAGTAAATACATCTTGTTTGCAAACATGCACAAACACCTTTACAATTATAACTCTTTTTTATTTATCTTTCAATACTCTCTGTTTTTATACAAAAACATTCTTATTTATTTTCCTTTGCTTATATATTAAAGTAACGGTCCTTTTTATATAGTCACGTAGACAAAAACTTTGCTGCATTTATAAATTTCTATACCTATATAGAGCAAAAGATTTTTAAGTAAATTGAGTTGAATTCTAAACACCATACAACGCGGTAAAAAACAATAAAATTTAAAGCCTCTCGTTTTATATTAGTAAAAACTAAAATTGAATATCTAAGTGAATTTAAAATAAATCTAATATATTTAAAAACTAAAGAGAGCTTTTAAAAAGTGTTTTATTTTCACGTTACCAAAGCAACATAAATAAACACTAATAAGAAACTACATTAAAGCGCAAACAAATGTGAGTTGAAAAGGAGAATTTTTGTTCATTATTGTCTAACATTAATGCTCCGCCTTTGCAATCGTTTCCAAACTATAATAATAATAATAAACAGGCGAAAAGCGGGTTAAATATATTTTTTAAAGGAAACAAATTTAAGTAATTCAATTTTATTGTAATAAAAGGCTTTATCCAAAATAATATATCAAAAGCAGTAGAAAAGTAATTTAATAAATCATGTGTTAATTTAAATTTATTTTCAAATATATATTTGAACTAATTGGTTGCTTCTGTTGTTCCTAAGTTAGACAAAAATAAATTTATCGTTTTAATACTTTTTATCGTTTTAAAAGTTTACATTTACTTAAATTTCTTAAATTTTGCAAAATATTTTTATATTCAACTTAATTTAGAAATATTGTTTTGTAAACACAAACGCAAAACAGCTATTTGAATAATTATTGCAAGTACAAATTTTACTTGTAAAAACTTCCAAAAATTTTTCTGATTCTCAATTTTATAATCTTTCGACGCTCTCTCGTTGCAAATGCTTTGGGATAATGAACGCTTTCTAGTAACAATTGTTACAAATTTGTACAAATTTTTTGTAAATGAACACAGCTTGAATAACATATAGTTTTTATTCAAAAATACTTTAGTAGAGGTGATATCTATTAACAAAGTTTGTTGGAGAAACGGCAAGTAGCACTTATTTTTATTATTGTATTGTCTTAAATGTATATATGTTAAGTGCGTGATGGTATGTAGTATATAAGGTAAAAGGAGGTATGGAAAAAAAAGAAACCATCTTAAAAATCACTTTGCGCCAAAACACTTAGCAAGATACCACGTAAGTTTTTAAAAGTTTTTGTAATGTATTTATTAACTGTACTTTTTTGTTAGAGAAAAAAAACACCAAGTCAACTTAATCTTTTAATAATAAAAGAAGAAGTTTATACTCGCTAAGGCGCAGAGGGGCCAATTGTTGTAATTGGGTACAAACTTTATTTTTTCCCATAAAAAGTTTACAATCCCCAAAATACTCTTTTTATTATAAAATATAAACGAAGCGATGTCCTAAAAATTTTAACACAGCAGTGGAAAGTGTAGAGCTATGCTAATTGAATGACATATAGTTTTCTATTCAAAAAGAATTTAGTATACGGGGTATTTATTAACAAACTTTCATTTTTCGCCACAACAAAAATAGGTTGAAATCTCCAAAATACTACATTTGTTATAAATCTAAACGAAGCAATGTCCCAAATATTTCAACACGGCAACGGAAAGCTAAGAACAATACTAGTTGAATAACATGTAGTTTTTATTCAAAAAGACTTCGGGATATTTATTAACAAACTTTAATTTTTCGCAATGCATAGCACAGATATAATCAGATATGGCAACTTTGACGTTTGTTAAAGCGGTTTATCATGTGTACGTTAACCCCTTTTTAAGAGAAAGATAATAAAGCATGGCATCCTCAAAATCAATAAGAAAAAGACAACCACTATACGTTACCTAAACCAACATATGATATCAAAATATAAACAAAAACTTGTAATATTAAAATTAAGGAAAATTTTTATTTGTTTTAAAAAATTTAAAAAGTTGTAAAATGACATGAATTTTTATATTGCAAATGCAATATTACCGTTCCGTAAAGGGTAAGTATTAGCTGTAATGAAAAATTAACATAATTAACATAATTAAGTCATTATTATATAGTTTTTGTTCTCTAGCAAATCGAAGGAAACTTGGCGAACACTGGACATTAAAGAGGAGTTGAAAGGAAAGGATTTGCTTGGTAAGTGGTTTTTATGGCACTTGCTCCTGAACCAACTGTAAGTATAGTGAAAAACCTTGAAATATAAATACAAAAACAATTATTAAAAGACATGCAAAAAATTGTGTTTCTTTACAGGCAATGTGTGGTAACAAAGAGCCCAGATGAATAATGGACAACGGCATATCTGTGGAAATGGATGTAAAAGCTGCGGTAACAAATGGACCAACTGTGAGTATAGTGAAAAACCTGGAAATATAAATACAAAAACAATTATTAAAAGATATTTAAAAAATTGTGTTTCTTTACAGGCAATGTGTGGTAACAAAGAGCCCAGATAAATAATGGACAACGGCATACCTGTGGAAATGGAACTAAAAGCTGCACTGAAAGCTGGAATCGGAACTGCCTCTATGGATATAGTAAAATACGTAAATAAGAGAATTTGTTTATTTATTTATTTTTATTTACATTATAATCTGTGGCATAGTTGCAACAAATTAAATTTTGTTCCCCTATTCATATAAGGTAACACTGTTTGTAGTCATTCACCACTTTAGAAAAAAATTAATACTTAAACAGCTGCTATGGTTTGACACTAATTTACACGCAATCGTGGCAAAGTGTTTGATTTCTTCATTCGATGTAGTAATGTACACCAGTATAATATTTTTTTATCGATGTCAATAAATCAAACCCTGAAAAAAACGGCCAACCTTAACAGCTATTTTTATTTACATTTTTATTTCTATGGTGGTGAATTATGTCAACAGTGTTACCTTATCTGAATATGAGATCAAAATTTATGAATTGTGGCAACAAATTACTGGCACAGGGATGGAAAAGCTGCACTAATGTACTTGTATAAGTTAATAAGGTACAAATTTTTCATTTTTGTTTTCGTCGTTGGATTTTATTAACACGTATTTTTTTGTAAGAATTAAAGTTTGTTAATGAATACTCCCTATACTAAAGTTTTATTGAATAATAACTATATGCCAATCAATTAATATTGTTTTAAACTCTCCATTGCCGTGATCGAATTTTTGGGACATCGTTTTGCTTAGGTTTTATATGAAAAATAGTATTTTGGGGATTTTGACCTTATTTTGGGAAAAATGAAAGTTTGTTAGTGAATACCCCCTATACTGAAGTCTTTTTGAATAAAAACTCTATGTCATTCGATTAATATTGGTTTTAGCCTTCCATTCCTGTATTCAAATTTGTGAGAAATCGTTTCGTTTAGGTTTTATATGAAAAATAGTATTTTGGGGATTTTGACCTTATTTTGGGAAAAGCGAAAGTTTGTTAGTGAATACCCCCTATACTGAAGTCTTTTTGAATAAAAACTCTATGTCATTCGCTTACTATTGGTTTTAGATTTCTATTGCTGTGTTCAAATTTGTGCGACATCGTTTCGTTTAGGTTTTATATGAAAAATAGTATTTTGGGGATTTTGACCTTATTTTGGAAAAAGCGAAAGTTTGTTAGTGAATACCCCCTATACTGAAACCTTTTTGAATAAAAACTCTATGTCATTCGATTACTATTGGTTCTAGCTTTTCACTGATGTGTTCAAATCTGTGGGACATTGTTACGTTTAGGTTTTATAGGAAAAATAGTATTTTATGGATTTTGACCTTATTTTGGGAAAAATGAAAGTTTGTTAGTGAATACCCCCTAGACTGAAGTCTTTTTGAATAAAAAGTCGATGGCATTCGATTACTATTGGTTTTAGCTTTCTATTGCTGTGTTCAAATTTGTGGGACATCGTTTCGTTTAGGTTTTATTGGAAAAATAGTATTTTGGGGATTTTGACCTTATCTGTGGGACATCGTTTCGTTTATGTTTTATAGGAAAAATAGTATTTTGGGGAAAATGAAAGTTTGTTAGTGAATACCCCCTATACTGAAGTCTTTTTGAATAAAAACTGTATGTCATTCGATTAATATTGGTTTTAGCTTTCCATTGTTTGTGGGACATCGTTTCGTTTAGGATTTATAGGAAAAATAGTATTTTGGGGATTTTGACCTTATATTGGGAGAAGCAAAAGTTTGTTAGTGAATACCCCCTATACTGAAGTCTTTTTGAATAAAAACTCTATGCCATACGATTACTATTGGTTCTAGCTTTTCACTGATGTGTTCAAATTTGTGGGACATCGTTTCGTTTAGGATTTATAGGAAAAATAGTATTTTGGGGATTTTGACCTTATATTGGGCAAAATGAAAGTTTGTTAGTGAATATCACCTATACTGAAGTCTTTTTGAATAAAAACTCTATGTCATTCGATTACTATTGGCTCTAGCTTTTCACTGATGTGTTCAAATCTGTGGGACATCGTTTCGTTTAGGTTTTATAGGAAAAAAAGTATTTTGGGGATTTTGACCTTATTTTGGGAAAAATGAAAGTTTGTTAGTGAATACCCCCTATACTGAAGTCTTTTTGAATAAAAACTCTATGCCATACGATTACTATTGGTTCTAGCTTGTCACTGATGTGTTCAAATTTGTGGGACATCGTTTCGTTTAGGATTTATAGGAAAAATAGTATTTTGGGAATTTTGGCCTTATATTGGGAAAAGCGAAAGTTTGTTAGTGAATACCCCCTATACTGAAGTCTTTTTGAATAAAAACTGTGTCATTAGATTAATATTGGTTTTAGCTTTCCACTGCTGTATTCAAGTTTGTGGGACATCGTTTCGTTTAGGATTTATAGGAAAAATAGTATTTTGGGGATTTTGACCTTATATTGGGAAAAGCGAAAGTTTGTTAGTGAATACCCCCTATACTGAAGTCTTTTTGAATAAAAACTCTATGCCATACGATTACTATTGGTTCTAGCTTGTCACTGATGTGTTCAAATTTGTGGGCATCGTTTCGTTTAGGATTTATAGGAAAAATAGTATTTTGGGGATTTTGACCTTATATTGGGAAAAGCGAAAGTTTGTTAGTGAATACCCCCTATACTGAAGTCTTTTTGAATAAAAACTCTATGCCATACGATTACTATTGGTTCTAGCTTGTCACTGATGTGTTCAAATTTGTGGGACATCTTTTCGTTTAGGATTTATAGGAAAAATAGTATTTTGGGGATTTTGACCTTATTTTGGGAAAAGCGAAAGTTTGTTAGTGTATACCCCCTATACTGAAGTCTTTTTGAATAAAAGCTCTATGTCATTCGATTACTATTGGTTTTAGCTTTCCATTGCTGTATTCAAATTTGTGGGACATCGTTTCGTTTAGGATTTATAGGAAAAATAGTATTTTGGGGATTTTGACCTTATTTTGGGAAAAGCGAAAGTTTGCTAGTGAATACCCCCTATACTGAAGTCTTTTTGAATAAAAACTCTATGTCATTCGATTACTATTGGTTTTAGCTTTCCATTGCTGTATTCAAATTTGTGGGACATCGTTTCGTTTAGGATTTATAACTAAAATATTTTTAGCTTTCCATTGCCATATTCTATTAATATATATTGGAAACCTAAAGACGTGATTAAGATTTTCTGAAGAAAGTTGCTCTGTACATGAAGATAATATAGTTTACTTATTTTAAATTAAATCAAACGTCCATGATCTTAATTATAGTACCAATTTGTTGAACAATTATAAATACGGCATTACATTTCGCTTGCTAGTATTACTTGCACGTGTTAATGTTTACATATTTTCAAACTCACCACGTTAAAAAAAATATGTATACAAAAACAGCTGGTACGGTTTCCGTTTTGTTTAGAGTTTGATTTATTCACACACGTAGTTGACAGATGTAATTTATTTGCATTTGGTGAATATATCCTTTTATGTGTATAGTTTTAGAGCACAAAGTAACAGTAAGTTACTTTGTGTTTTAGAGTGTAAACAAGTTAAATGGCAATGAAATTAGCTATAAGTTACGCTTTGGTTCTTTTGTGGTTTGCATATCTAATTGCATCTGGAGTATATTTATTCTCAAGAGGTTTTCTTTTATCCCGAGTTTCCAAGACTGAAGTGAGCAATTGTCGGGATTTGTCACTAGATCAAAATTATGTATGTATTATTTTTTATGTGTGACGTACATTGCTTCTATTTGGGTTTAACCTGCTTTTTTATGTTTATTTTTAGGAATACTATCTAAATGCAGATGTTGTTCATGAAATATTTAAAGATGTTAATGCTTCTGTCAATTTGTGCTTGCCGCAAAAATCAAAATTGATAATATTGCTTATTGATGCATTAAAATACGAGTTTGGAATATATAAAGAAAATACCACGCAATCGTTGGCATACGAGAATAAACTTAACGTAATTCATGAACTCCGAGAGCATATGCCAGACCAGACGCGGGTTATGCGTTTCAAAGCAGACCCTCCAACAACTACACTGCAAAGACTAAAGGCTTTAACCACTGGTAGTCTTCCCACATTCATTGACATGGGATCAAATTTTGCTTCACCTGAGATCAACGAGGACAATATTATTGACCAAATGGTCAAAAACCAATTGCCTATTGTATTTTTAGGCGATAGTACATGGACTGATATGTTTCCACGTCGCTTCATGAGATCTTATTCGTATCCAAGTTTTGATATATTCGATTTGGATACTGTTGATCGCAAAATAGAAAAACATTTACCTAAGGAAATGCAAAAGAATGACTGGCAAGTGTTAATTGCTCATTTCTTGGGTGTCGACCATTGTGGTCATAAATACGGACCACTTCATGAGGAGATGTCACGTAAACTTAATGAAATGAATGAGGTTATCAGGTATGACTTAATTTAACTTAATTGATAATACTGCAATGGTTGCTTGGTTGCAAATTCAGAAATGTAGTAGCTGAAATGGATGATAAAACCACATTATTTGTAATGGGTGATCATGGTATGACGCTATCTGGTGATCATGGGGGTGAAACAGATGATGAAACAAATGCTCTTTTGTTTGCTTACACAAAACAAGGAAAGTTCCTAAAAACTGAAGTTTATTCGGATAACACAACACTTCAACAGGTATGTTAGTTGAAATAAATAAAACTGAAATACATGGAAAACGTGCTGTAGACTTGGGTGTTTCATAAATGAAATACTTTAATTGAATGTTTCATCTGATTAAACTTAATAAACCAGTTCAAATATTGACGGTTATTTGAATAACTATAAAATGATAAAAAATTATATATATATTGACGGTTTAGCATGCAGTATTGATGGACCCATATCACTGAATAGCTCCAAATTTTGTAATTTATATTGTACCTGTAACAGTTTACAAATTGTTATTTCTTTTTCATGACTGTCATAAATAGTAATGTTATTATCATTATTACGATTGCATTATTACTTTAGTATATTATTTTTGTTATTAATTTAATATTAACACGTCGCTACGGATGTGTCTATATTATTATTTTTGCTAATAAGTAAATCAAAACGACATTTTTTTTTACGTAATTTTAATTTTTGTAATATACTATTGTATAGATGGAGCCGCCTCGTCAGACTCAATATGTCAGTTCTTTTTAGTCCCTGGTGCCCGTCAAATTGCAATAAATTGAGTGCAAGAGTGTTGGGATGTACGTTTTATCTTCATCCTGGATAGTGGGCTCTTTTAGAGCCCTATGGGTGTTTTCATTTCTTATATACCAGGCGGCGCATATGATAAGACGTAAAATCCTAGACCGTCTTCTGTGTAACTACGGGATGTTTGATGCACAGACACTACCCCTCAGCTGAATACCATATGACCATATTGGCTTTATAAAGGACTTTATATTCCCAAGCCAAGATTGAGTTAGCCAATGTAGTTGATTTGTTCGAAGCTTTATATACGTTATGTGTGCCTCAATGTGACGGGACCTAGTTAGGCGTCGATCTAGGTGGATATCTAAATATTTAACGTGCGTTTCCTCTGGAACCGTGGTATTTGTTATTGTTATTGGTGGACAATTTTGCCTTCTTAGGGAAAACATGAGCACATTTCGATTGATTTACCTTTATTCCCAATGTTTTAGCCAGTCTTTTAGCTAATGAATATGGAACTGTAGCTTTTCAGATGCATCCTTTGGATTATTACTGACACTTATAATTGCAGTGTCGTCTGCAAACGTTGTCGTATATGTATGTGGGCTTGTCGGCATATCCGCTGCATAGATGATATATAATAGCGGCCCTTGCACACTACCTTAAGGTACTCCTGCACTGAAGCAAGCTAATAGTTTTCAATATATTTCTGGACGTTAAAGACGAATTACTGGTGAATAACTAAACTCCAGTTATATTGCCTACAGTGCACCATATAACAGATTTAGTTGTTCGCTATACTCATGAAAACTTTCACCATATATTGCATGAGACTGTTATCAACACAATCAAAGCTCAGTACCACATTCCCCGGCTACGGGTTCTATATAAAAGCATACGTAGATTACGTAAATATTGCAAAAATACATCCGCTGTACCCATCATGCCACAGATACCTTCATTTCCGCCAGCATTATTAGCAAGCTTCGACACTTTGGACTACTGTTAGTCAACGTAGGAAGATAAAATGAGAAACGGTGGTATAGCCGTGCTATACACATCGAAATATCCCATAGTTTAGATACCAACTCGTGAGTAATGTTTCTCAATTATTTTATCGCCCGGAAAGGAACCCCACATGCGGTATATCTGACAATGGTACAGCTTTTAAATCCATAGCAAAAATATTTTTATCAAGTGGAACTTTAATCCACCCGCAGTCCCTCACATGGGCGGAACCTGAGAGAGACTCGTTCGCTCCGTAAAAACTACTATTTACAGCATTTGTCCAAATATGAACTTCAATGACGAGAGTCTGAAAAGCGCAATGGCTGTAACAGAATTCATAATAAACAGATGACCACTAACGTTCATCTCCCTAGATTCATGTAGACTTATGTCCACGATGGCGATCAACTCAGAAATTTGCGAAACAATCTGGCGTAGATGGATAAATTAATAGCATCTGTATAGTCCCTTTTACCCGGCATCGGAAGAAAAACAGCCGTAGTTTTCGTCCAAGCCATCGCAATATATCCCGTCGCTAGATAGGCTACGAATATTTCCCTACTCCTATCAAGCAAGATTTTTATATTCTACTGTAAGGCAGGGAAAATTCCATCCATTCTAGCGGCTTTAATAGTTCAGTATTACACTTCTGACACAATTTCGACCCGTTTTACTTTCCGCCTCAGCTCGTCTTCTCTAACTAGCTCTCCTATTAACAGAAGTCCTCCGAACTTAAATTTACAGGACAATTAATCTCAATGTTTCCTCCTTGTTTCAGTAATGCGACCATCACTCTTGCGAATTAGTTCTGTCTTAGATACAGAGCCTTTATATACTATCTTCTGTACTCTGCATACTTCAGATGTATACCTCATATTAGAGCAAAGTTCCCTCCATGTAGTCGCTTCCTTTTAAGCGTCCCATGAGTTCGAATCTCTCCCGCATGTAACGATTAGAGGTCTTTCTTGTGTCCTTCTTCATGGATTCAAGTTTTCCGTTCCACAACTGCATGCTCGAAAGCTAGCATAAGCGTGGAGTTAAATAGTTCCACAGTTCGCTCGATTTCGCCTTATTAGGTGCGCGGTATGGAGCATTACCCATGTGAGATACTTCTCATGACTGGTATGATCAGTATTCCTCGGTATTCGTATACGTCTGTAGATAAGTAAGGAGTATTAGTGCAACTGTAACTGCTCTGACACTCACTTATTCCTTTAATAATATCATTTTCATTAATAAGTATTCTCTAGATATATATATTCTTATTATGTTCATAAGATAGGAACTCAAAAGAGTTACTGCTGATTCCTATACCATACAAATTTGAGACTCTTTTTAGTCCTTGAAACAAAATTTTTCCCAATGTATGCTCAAAAATTTTTTTTTTAATTTTGAACTTTTTCAATATTACTAGTGAAATAAAAAACCACTCTTGAAATCCCAAAATTAACACTGAATTTACCATTTTCATTAAGTTTAAAAAGTTTATTAAAATGAATACCAATTTAAAAGGAATTTATTTCCACTTAAAACTCGTTTTAGTTTTGCCGGTCGCCACCACGAGGAGGTATAAGTCAGAACTTCTAGCAGTGCACTCAGTTACGGCAAGCGTTAACGGTGCGCCTTCCAGTTGACGATCTTTTGAATAGTTTAATAATGTGGAAATCGAACCCTATAATGTGCATTTTGAAAAGTATTCCACTGTTATTAGTTCTATCGAAAGCCTTTTCAACGTTAAGTGACAGCGACTGTACAACAGCGCTGCCTTAAATTACAAATTTTAAAAAAATAGGCCACCTACAATTTGAAGACTGAATCTTGCAATTCCTCGGATGGTGATGCTTGTTCCTATAGTTTCAGAAATTTTCTTGAACACGCACTTGGTATTCGCTTGATTGCGGCACAGGAAAACCTAGCGTAGTCAGATCACACAATCGTAGTGGCCTCAGTGAGAGAAAACTACACTGAATCCGGTCATGCAGATATTTGTTATTCTGATAAGTGACGTTGTTCTGCTAGAACCACACGCTATTCACGTCCCCGAGGCCAAAAGTTTTAGTTATCGTTGATCAATAGTACTAGCTGTTCACGTTGATAATCTCAAGAAATTAGTTTTCAAAGTCGTTCGGAGGACGAATGTTGCCGTCGGCACAAATTCCGCACAGAAACAGCAACTTTTTGTGGGTGAATATTCACCTGGTGAACCCCGCAGTTGGGCTTCTGGATCAGATCGATCTTATGCGGGTCGAAGCTTAAATCTTGATGAAAAATTCGCCAAGCTGAAGTTTGCAATAATAGTTCTAGTATAGGCGCGAAATCGGCGGCTCTTGCCCACTTTGGCAATTCCTTCATGTACAGCTGTTGGATGATTAGTTTTTAACTAGTGATCTCGAATCCCGAAGAATGCTTACCACAAATAACATGTTATTTAATACACAGGAAGATAATAATTTATTATACACATAGATATATTATTAAATCTTATCGCTAAGTTTCTTTATTGCTTGCATTTATTATGCTTTGTTTACATCAGGAAATAAAGAATGATTCATGCATTATGCTTTTTTGTAATAAAATCTTGGAACCCTTTTAAGTCTCCTTTAATTCGACAACTTTTGAGGGTTGTCTGGTAGGCTTCTTACAATGATTTTTTTTTCTTCTGAAGTCGGACCTTGTTTTAAACCTTAGGGTTAATACCCTTAAATCCCTAAACAGATCATTTAATTCCTGTAGACGTCTCCTAACTTAAATGCTATCGGTTCGATTTGTCATCTCAATAGATCTTTTGTCCCTTCGTCGTCTCCTCTGCGTTTCCTTCGCAATCTCTCATGAGCTGCAGGTTCTCCGACTTGATATTGCAGGAACGGTTTGAGGTACCTGCTTCCTAGGCATAGGCAGATGCGTTCAATTCATCCACATTAACCTCCATAGCCTCAGGATCATCTGAACATATTGACCCGTCCAACACCTGCGACGTTTTCTTGTCCATCTCGTCAAAATACCTTTAGATATTGACCTGTACACCCCTTCCCAAGTCATTATTTGCCATCTCTTCCGGATTCCTCCCTTGGCCAATTAAAACCGGAGTTCCTTCAAAGATTACACCTTTCCGCCTCTTGCCAGGCTTACTGTTTTATCCCCGCCGGTTTCAGTAGGTCATGTTAGTTCTTATTTGTATTAAATACATGATTCATATTCGACTTATTTAGCCAGACCTAGCACTTCTGACAGTGCACACAGTTACGGCAAGTCATACCTTTAACCTGCCAGTAAGCGGCCCACAATAATATTACAAATATATGTCCGAGAATTCACAAAATACTTCTTCATACGTTTAAGATCTAAACGTTAAACTTCATTACGATTAACAGTCATAAAATAACTTCTTAGATTGGGTCATATCTGCTTTGCATTAATATAATCAAATAATCTACAGTTGTATTACATTTTATACTTATTATCGTATTTGTTTTCTTGGGAGTTTTGCAAAGTAATATCTAAATGTCATCAGATATTTCTTTCATACATATAACCAATAGAAAAATAAACGGGTACATATAGGCATCCGAGGTAAATTGATAACAGGTAAAATCACCGACAAATTCAAATTATTTCCGGCATCTTTGACGATGTCAAAGTCCATATACATATGTATAAAAAATGTACCGGAAATGGCAAAACATTTTTTATATGGAATTTGACATCCAATAAGTTTAAAAAAAGTACTCAGCTGCACTGTTGAGTTTAGTCTACTCTGTACGCATCCCTGCACCTGCCGAACCCATCCTCGTCCGGAAAGTGTAAAATTTGTCTTTTTAGTTTTGCATGATATAGAAAAAACTTAAAATTTCAAGCAAAGTATTGAACGAGTCGTTTTTACTATTTTAATTTTATGGTATAGGAATCAGCAGTAATTCCTTTGAGTTCCAATGTTATGAACGTAATAAGAAAGTATATTTATAGAATACTTATTCATGAAAATGATATTATTAATGGAATATGTGAGTCTCAGAGCAGTTACAGTTGCACTTACTTATCTACAGACGTATAAGAATACCGAAGAAGCCAATATGGTCATATGTCATTCAGCTGTGTGGGGTACTGATTGCGCATCAAACAGTCAGAAGTTACAAAGAAGACAGTCTAGGATTTTACGACTTATAGTATGCACCCTCTGGTAGATAAGAAATTAAAATATCCATAGAGATCTAGAAGTTCCCACTATCCAGGAAGAAGCAAAAATATACACGTCAAAATACGTAAACAAAGTAAAGGTCCACATTAACACTCATGTACGCAAATTATTACAATTTCACGGGCACCAGATACTAAAAAAGACTGGCACATTGAGCTTGCCAAGAAAGCTAACCAAACCCAATAATATATAGTATATTAGATTTGAATACAATAGATTAGTTATTACAGTGGATATAATTAAGAAATAATATTTTAGAGATAAGATTTTAATGCATATTGTAATTTTCTTTTAGAAAGATTCAATAAAATAAAATTAAAGCTTAAAAAAATTAGCTGTGTTCGAGTACTCAACAACAAAAATTGTTCGCGTATTTCAATTAATGTAAATTAGAACTGGGTTGAGAGGAAATTATGCTTATTTTTGCACGAAACAGTTCAGCATTTTTCTTCGAGAGAATTGACAATCTGCTGTTTGAACTTAATTTTAATATAATGAATATTTCTACTAAAAGAAGTTTACAATAAGTATTCGAATCTTATTTCTAAAATATTGTTTACTAGTTATTACCAATGTAATAACTAATTTTTTGTATTAAAATCTTAGGCCCCGATTATCGTTTACAACAGTTGTTTATTTAATGTTGTATTTTTTAAAAAGCGATCATGATTTACAACTGTTGTCAGCACTGTTGTTTATATTTTTTAACGCCGATTATCGTTAACAACAGTGTATTTATGTGTTGTCAGCACTGTAAAAATCTAACAACAGGTCAGTAACTGTTGTTTTTTATATTTTGTTAAATCAAAAGTTGAAAATGAATATGGAGAAAAATCTGTAAGTAAATATATAAAATTTGCTTTGCAAAATATATTAATGTTAAAATATTATTCATTAAAAATTATTCTTAGCAAAACTACAAACAAAAAGCAAATGGAAAAACTGATTGATCTCATGAAGATTAATGCGGATATTGGCCGAGGCAAGCTACCATTTGGAATGAACAAAATGCATCTTAAAGAAAAATGGGATCAATTTACGGATCAATTGAATGGCCTGGGGGGACCTCCCATTAAAACTACAAAAGAATGGGAAAGAGTAAGTCCCAAATCAAACAATTACATAGGAACTGCTTAAAAACTATTTTTATTTTATCATAGGTATGGACTCATAAAGCCAACTTAAAAAGAAAATTAGCTGCAAACAAAAGAAACTTTCAAGCTACTGGTGGTGGTCCGTCAGCAGAAATAAGCCTGAGCCCATTGGAACAGAGCACAGTCGAACTTATTTCAATGCAGACACAAGTAAGCCCTAATGACTTTACAATGGGCTTGGAAAATCCAGAGGATTCAGATGGCGAGAGATCTACATTTACTCCACAGGAATCTTCATTGCCCGCACAGCACAATTACCAAAAAAGTGGTAGATCATCAAAAAATAAACTGGAGGATGAACGTTTGGTAATATTAAAAAATCAAACAAAAAATCAGGAGGAGATCCTAAAAACATTAAAGCGCTTAGAAAATAATTCATATAAGAACTATCAAATTAATAAACAAATGTATGAATTAAAAAAAAAGAAGGCTGATTTTCAAATGAAATTACTAAAAGCCAAACTTAAATTAACGAATAAAAGAATTCAGGAGATGTGATTTAGTTTTAAGAATCTGTGACTATATCATTTTTTTGTGATATTTTTATTTTTTTATAATATGAATAAGTTTTTAAGTTTTTCTTTTTTTACATACTTTTTTTTTTGTTAATGTTTAAACGAATAAAACAATAAAATATTTTAAAAAATGATTACTCATTACATATTGCATGCATTAAATTATTTCTAATTCGCTGTGCAGAATTTTCAATATTCGTGTCTATAGCATCTCCAACTTCTACTTCAGTGTCTAATGGAAAAGGCATTTCTTCATTGTAGTCCGTTTTAAAATGTTTGCTTAAATTGTGCAAAGCGCAACAAGCATTTGTAATTTTAGTCGCTTTTTCGGGAGTGTAGTGCAGACCTCTTTCCGAAAGCAAACACCGAAACCTGCTTTTGAGAACTCCAATAGTTCTTTCAATAACGTTTCTTGCTTTTGCGTGAATATTATTAAAACGTCTCTCTCGCGATCCTTCTGCAGTACTTCGAAATGGCGTAATTAAAAACGGTTCCAATGGATACCCAGCGTCACCTAAAAATTTACATATATAAATTTATAAATGAAGTAAAGAGAACTTCCTACCTAGAATCCAAGTATTCTCCTCTAAATTATGTTGTAAATATTGTTTTAATTCACTCATATTCCACACGAAAGAATCATGATTTGAGCCGGAGTATCGAGCATCTACATAACGTATGTTCATTTCGAAGTCGCACAACTATTAATAAAAATACATAAGAAGTTATTAAATCAATTAAAAAATACTACCATCATAATCATGACATTCAGGCTGTAATATCCCTTCCTGTTCAAATACAAGTGTTCTACTTCCTTTTTAGGCGCTACAATTCGTACGTGCGTACCATCTATACATCCAATTACCCCTGGAAATCTTGTTTTTGAGAAAAACCACATTTTGTTGTTATTTATTCCTTCTTGGGTCATCCGAGCATTTATCCACTTCTTGCAAATTTTTCGCTCAAAGAAATTAATTATTTCATTTAATATGTAGCAAACAGTTGGCTGCGAAAATCCTACATTAAAATCACTACCGCTACTTCTTTGGTAACTACCATCAGCAAAAAACCTCAATGCACAGCACAATTTTAAAATCGGTGGAATGGCAGAACACCGGGTTGAGGGTTTTAAAAAAATGTTCAGCTCTTGCAGTAAATATAAGAAACCGCCTTGTTTATACGGAAAAATTTAATAAAGCTATAAAGTATATTGCAATTAGTATATTATAATAACTTTTAGTTTTAGAAAAACTCTTACTCAGTATGTGGTAGTTCCAATGGATTTGAACTGTCGCGAATTCTTTCCCGGATACGTGCCATGTGTGCATTTTCGTTGGTCTCATTATCATTAAAATATAGATCGACATTTATATCCATGATTCTTATTGTTATATTTACTTCTAACAATATATTAATGTATACGTTTTCTTAATTATTCCTTTTTAAACTTGGCAGTTATTGGCATTCAGATATGTTTTTTTAGGGAAAAGTTTACTACATATGAAATGCAACTCTGTGTCGTACACAATATCTAGATGTTGTAAATCATAATCAAAGAAAAGATAAATGTTGTTTTGTTGCCGATACAACACAACATCTATGTGTTGTAAACGATAATCGGGGCCTTAATAAACTATTTACTATTGGGTTGAGATAGCCGCCTCGCCAAGCTCAGTGTGTCAATAAATTGCGTAGAAGAGTGTCGGGATGTGCCACTAGTTTGTTTACGTATTTGGACGTGTATGTTTTAGCTTCTTTCTGGTTAGTAGGAACTTTTAGATACCTATGTATGCGCATACGATAAGACGTAAAATCGTAGACTGTCGTCTTTGAAACTTCTGGAGTTTGATGCGCAATCAGTACCGCACAGCTGAGTGCTATATGACCACATTGGCTTTAAGCGGACTTGTATAAAATGACTTTGTATTCCAAAGTCAAGGTTCGATTAGGTCCTATTAACCAGTGTAGTGAATTTGTTCTAAGTCAGACGTCTATCTATACCTAAATACTTACCGTGTGTTTCCGCTGGAACAGTGGTATTTGTTATTGTTATTTGTTGACAATTTTGTCTTCCTAAGGAAAACGTTACATGAGCACATTTATTCTTCACTGTGTGACGACCAAAAGTTCTTCCACTTGTTTTTGGGTCACATGTAATTATAAGTCTTTTGTTTCTCTAATTAAATTCGTAGTTTTTATTAATAAGCACTGTTTTAATACAACACTATCATGAGTTCCAAATGCTCAGCTGATACTGATCGTATCTACTTAATAATTTTAGAATTCTATTCAATCTTATTATTTAAGTCTTTAACAGAAAAAAGGTTATGGGAAGGAAGATAGAGGGAGTAGTGTTTATTAACATTTGACTTTTCCACAGAGAAAGTGGGAGGAAAGACCTCTGCTGGAAGCTTTTTCCACATATGAATGGTCCGGCTAAAGAACGAATTCTGTCTGTAGTGCGTTGTGCGATCCACTGGCCATTCGACCACAAATGGATGTGCTCTTGATGAAGTACGTGTGTTGCGTATAAATGAACGGGTTTCGGGAATAATATCCCTAATTTCATCAGAG
This sequence comes from Phania funesta, assembly GCA_963932375.1. Taxonomy (NCBI): domain Eukaryota; kingdom Metazoa; phylum Arthropoda; class Insecta; order Diptera; family Tachinidae; genus Phania; species Phania funesta. The sequence goes on from OZ010654.1 coordinate 47,536,606, forward strand.
CACAATCCATTGTAGTAGCGATAGAACAGTGAAACACACCCCACATTGCGTCGATGCTCGAGGAAGTCAATAGAGTTGGATATCCTACTGTCACCGATGAGCACCTTCGCCTCTCCTGCACGCGGTCGAGTAACTCCAAAATAGACTTTGAAGCACCAGCCCATACACGAGAGTTGTATTCCATTTTAGATCGGATATAAGAGGAGATCGGATGGGGTGAAGTACTTCTTACACCGTTTGAGGAAGGCTAGGCACTTGAATGCTTCTTTCGACACTTGAAAGATGTGTGGGGTCAATCGGACATCATATTGAATCTTCATGCCAAGAACATCAAGAGCTTCTGATTCCTCAATATCTATACCACCCATAACTACAGATAGAGCAGCAAAGTCCGTCGTGCGTCTGTGTGTTAGCATACAACACCCAGAGTCTTATTGGGGTTAAAATCGACCCTATTCGCACGACCCTATTCTGTGAACGTCACAAGATCACTATTTATTGAATCATTCATGCGGTGCCTCATGGCCTCAATCTCTAAGAGGCTTGGTCTGTTGATGAATGAGTAAGAATGTCATATGCTGCTGTCATCTGCAAAAGAATAAATAGGGTTGGGAGTTTGACGAAGAAGGTCATCTAGGAAGATCAGAAATAGAGTAGGAGAAAGAACGGAGCCCTGTGGTACCCCTGAATTGATCTTGAACTCGTCTGATGAGATCCCATCTACAACAACTCGTATAGTGTGATCTCTGAGAAAGCTCGATATAAATCGAGAGAAGTTATTACCGACACCAAAAGCAACAAGTTTTGACAAGAGCGCGTCATGCCACACCCTATCAAACGCCTTGGAAATATCTAGAGCGCCCTCTACGAAATCCATACTGACGGTCGTGAAGTAAATTGTTGGACTCCAGGTAATTAACATAACCTTGGAAAACGCCGAGCAAATTGCTATTGGCCTCTTCTTTTTTTGGGATTGGCGTTACATTGGCAACCTTCCAACACATTGGAAATTAGCCAGCATGGTACAATATGCTGAAAAGTTTGGCCAATGGACGCGCTAGCGTCGAAGAACACTGCTTCAAGACCAGTGCAGGGATGCCATCCGGCCCTGGAGACTTGTTTATGTTGAGGTCCGCAAGAACCCTTTTAACGGCACAGGCTCGAAAGAATATGCTTGGCATAGTTACTGATACTCTTTCGAGCACGGGCAGTGGTTGATTGCTTTCCGGCAAGAGAGAATTTCTTGAATTTTAATCAACTCAACTACTTGTAGCTTAATTATTTTAGAGTTTTACTTAACTTAATTAAGCTAGTCTCACGCGCCAGCAACTGGTAGCGAAACTACTGGCGTTTTCGTGTCATGCCAGAATTTTATTCGCCCTGACAAGAGAAGCCAGTGAGTAAGGTGACGCTATACCACTTGGGCCAGAATCTTATGCGCCCCAATTGGTGTAGGCGATTATAGATAGACACTCCTTAGGCGGTAAACGGTTGAGCCAGAATTTTATTCGCGCCAACAGCGTGTGAGTTGAGTGAGCAGAAGAGACATCTCTTAGCTTAGGGCCCATCTGAGTGAGAGGACCAGAGCTTCTGGTGTTGTCAAGTCAGGCCAGAATATTATTCACTCTGACAAGAGAAGCCAGAGCGTGAAATGGCCCTATACCATTAGGCGAGAATTTTATTCGTCTTAATTGGTTTAGGCGCACCGTGAGTAAACATGCTCTCTGATGGCCAACGGTTCAGCCACAATTTTATTTGCCTCAATCGTGAGAGAAGATTTCCCTTACTTTTGGGCCAGCATTTTATTCGCCGCAAGGAGAGTATCGCGTCCTGTGCACTCGCAACGAATAGTGGAGATATCTTCTGTGATCGTCGGATGGTGAGAAGCTGATGAGAGTACCAGCGAATATTTCAATGGCCACCGAAGGCCTATAGAGTATTCCGTATCGCGCTGTACTTAGTAATTTAAGTTAATGAATAAAGATTATAACGTTATTGAAAACTTTACAATAAGTCGTCTCGTCTCTCTCTTGGAAAACAAGTAAATAATTTTTTGTAACGGACCCTGGGAGACTCGAGCTCTACTCCAACTAACTGCGAAAACACGTCGTTACAATTGTTTTAGCTAGCCTTCTAGCTATAATGTCGTCTGCAAACATTGACGTATATGTATGTGTGCTTATTAATATATCCGCTGTATAGATGATATATTATAGGTTTTCCCATTTTTTGAAAGCTGATCCTTTAAAAGTTCTATCTGTCAAATCGCTCTTTAGAGACTTGTGGGTGTTTTCAGGAAGAACCCTAGTTATTTTAGTAAGTAGGAGGGGATTCATAGGCAATATAGTCTGTGTTTTTCGTTGGATCCAAGTTTCTTAAAAAGCTGTCGATAACGAATTCGTGTTTCTGTCACAATTTATTGCGTAAGTTTTTTTGGCCTAAGATCATTTGCATTTTTATGTGTGGGGAACGATTATTTTGCCTTCTTTTCTTAATGACGAGCATCTGTATATCTGCTTGTGACTGGTGTAATTTTATTTTAGCTGATAGCTTTGTTAGCTTAGCAGCTTTGGATGAAGTAGTCCCAACGTCGGTAAAATGATCTAGATCTGCTTGAATATCAACTGGATTTCTCGGTGGGATGTTGAAAAATAATTGAGACTTCACATATATTTTATATTTTAACAAATTCGTAATTTTATTTGGGTAGAAAATTAGGTACAATGTCAGAACTGATGTGTAAAATAACAATTGTAGGTAAATAATCAGAAGATAGGTCATAGGATGAACGAACTAACAGTTCATCACGGTTGATGCTGTTTACAATAGCAAACATAATTAAGATCTGACAACATATTAAAGTCTGTGGTACAATATATAGTTTTTTTTAGCTTTTCTTATAATTTGTTCACTTTTTTATAACACTTAATTTTTATCAAATAATTTTAGCGATTCTTCCGGATGATGCAACACAAAGGCGTAACGAAATATCAAATATACTCAATAAAATTATTTAATAAAAAGATGTTTTTAATTATCTAGAGTTAAAAAATACATTTTTAATCAATAGAAATACAAAATAAATAAGTATTCGTTTACTACAACTCAAAGTAAAATATGTATGCACAGTAAGGTGCAAAAATGAGTCAATGTTTATACAAATTTCGAAAATATACTGGCCTAGCTTAAGAACATAAAGGCGACGATTTTTTTATTTACTACTATGTTCTATTATACGATAACACTATAGTCGGTAAGTGAATTGCTGTCTTTCTCTACTGCTATTTTTTCTATGACAAAAACAACTTTTGTAACACTGACTCAATTTTGTACCAAGCGAAACTGTACTTATAACGGTTTATTTTATTCTTTTGCTGCTTAGTAAATGAAAAAAGGCTAATATTTAGTTTCTAAGTGAGTGAACTGAACAGATCTACATTTTTAGAATGAGAGCTCTTAGTACTACAATTAAAAAATTTTCCATTCTAAATAAGGCAAGTCCAGCACGGAAATCGCGAAAATATTAAAAATTAGCCAAAGTTCTGTGGCCAGAATAATATCTCAAACTTAAATTCAGAAGAAAAAAAATCAAAGCCGAAAGGAGAGAGGCCTAGAAATGCCAGGAATCTCGGCAGACTATTAGTTTCGGAAAGAATAAAGAGCACAAAAGAAGCAAATAATCATCTTAGCAGCCAAGTAAGTAGATGAACTGTTCAAAAAGCTCTGAAACGTGTTGGGTTAAAGGCTTTCGTAAAAAAACAAAACTCACCGAAAACCCTAAAGGAAAGAAAAAATTTGTTTAAATAGTATGAATCTTGGACTACTTTTGATTGGAAATCCGTAAGTTAAAAATAATATAGGTTTTGTTAACATAACGCCAAATGGAGTTGGACCACTTGTGAAAATTGATGGAACAATGCTCAAAGAGAATTATTTGTGCAGGAAGTATGGCATTCAATTTTATTGGAATATATATTAAAATTGTATGATTCAATGTCAAATCGCATGCACCAGTTGAAAAAAGCCAAAGGACGATGTATTGAAATTAAAGTCTTGTTTGCTGGGCGCAGAATTGAGTCAATAATATGTTGCATTAAAATTGTTTTCTATTAATAGTATTTTAGAATTAAGAATAAAGTAGTTTTTTTCAAAATACCTATTTTTTAATGCCTTTTGACATTTGGTTATGACATTGACTCATTTTTGCACCATACTGTATGCAAAACTAAAAGTAAACTGGAAGTGGGGGAGGAAAAAAGAAATAAAGCATGCGAGCTTGTGTGATATTTGATCGTTACAATTGGAAACACATTAAATTGTTTGCATTTAATTGTAGATATGACTTTAAAAAAATTTTCAACTTAGCATAACTTCGAAAAACTACTTTAAAACTTTTATTGGCACTGGTTTATCCAAAACTGACTGTCTTCTTTAGTTATTCGTCTGCACTTTATTCTACCCTTTTATCTTACATTCGGTCATCCGACATATCATCCGTCTCGGAGGAACTACTACCAATGTCGTCAACTTTAGAATGACACAATAGCTTTAGGTGGTCATTGCTCGTGCTGATTAGCTATATCTTTTATTTGTTTATGAAATAATTATTCAACCTTAAATTGAAATTTGGTCTTTAATTGATAAAGGGGAGAATCTATAACAACTTATTCTTTTCATTTCTGTCTTGTAAAAATTTTGTATTTGCCTTTATTTGAAAACGAGTAAAATTTTTATCATTTTTGCTTGCTGGCAAATTATCTATTTGTCCAAAAACGGATGTTTCGTTATTTGCTCCTAATTGATACTTTTTGGTCAGACTACGTCAAACAAAATATTTGGCACTTTTAATCAAATGTTTGTGAAATGTGACTGTGCCGTTAGGCAAATAATCATCCTTATATTGTATAAAATTATAAAATTCGTTTAGTTATTTATTCTTCAGTGAAACCAATCAGCTTCTTTGTTTTTGAAGCAATTGTATACTTCTCCGAAAATAAAACCAAAAATAATTTTTGTTGGAAGTTTTTATTTTTTTGCTTGCAACAGATACTATTTATTTTTTGTTTGTTTATTTAATGCTTATTGATTTTAACTTTATAAATTAAACCTTGGACACGTTCAGGTTTCCTGCTGTATTTGTAATAAATATTAACGGTTACTACTAACAATATTATTTCTTGCTTTATTTAAAGATCGATATTGTTCCAACTCTTGCCACCATTCTGGGAATACCAATACCATACTCTAATTTAGGGTTGATAAATTTCAATCTTATTCCTGATGTTCCTGTTTTACATCTGAGTAAAATTCAAACAATAATTCTACACGCCTGGCAAAACGCACAGCAAATATATAATTACTTTTTCAATTACGCGTTAGAAAATAAACGCACATTTAATGCGGAAAAGATTGACAGCCTGGAAACCGAGTTTATACTATTAACACATCGTGTAAAAACAATATACAATGAAGTAGCATTTAAATCGTTTATCGGAGATTTAAATAGAAACTTGAGACAAATATTGAGCACTTGTCGCGAGATTTGGATAAAGTTTGATGCAACACAAATGTCACAAGGATTACTTGCTACTTTTTTACCAATATTTTTCTCTTTTATCCTAGTCAACAATACAAGATCCGTCGATTTTTACAAAATCTTTCAAGCGAAAGAAGTTGGGTATACTTATCTTCTGAATTTTGCAGCAGGTGTATTTGGATACCGATATTATAAACATTTTACGTTCAAAACGGAGGAACATGCAATCATATTTTTTACTAGCACAATAAGCACTTTGATTCTGGTATTTCACACTGTACAGAACTGGGCAACAATTGCAAGTAATTGGCCAATGGCGAAAAGACCTGGTAATGTTGCCACGCGTTTGATAGTGATAGTATTGGTTTGTGTATCTTTTTCAAATAGTTTCATCATTCAAGAAGGAAAAATATTATCATATCTACTTGCAGCTGTAATTTTCCTAATGCTTTACGAACTTTTAGAGAAAAGTGTTCGTGTTGCCTTTAAAAATAAATTTAAATTACAACAATTTTTTAAATCAATAGCATTTAAACTGTTCGTCGTCAGTTTTGTAGCTGTAGCACTAATCCGATTTGCAACATGTCTATTTCGTTGTCGTGAGGAGCAGGCTAACTGTGCAGATTTTACTAACAACGAAAATTCAACTGGGTTTTCACTTAAAATACGTTCCAGCGCTAAAACGTATGTGTTATCGGTTGTTATAATCATTTTATACACGACGCTGAGTCGAATATATTTACGCTCCTGTGGTAATTTGACTGGAAATTGTGTTAACGTTCTGTTAGCCCGTTATGGGCCGACAATAGCTAGTATTTGTGCTGGTGGTCATATTCTTCTATCGAATACTGCTATTAAAAATATACAAAGAACACATATTGACGTACTGGCTGTAGTTATTTACACACTTTTAATTCTTCAAATCATTATAGTTACAGTATCACCCCTAATGGTCTACGTATTACCGCCTAAAAATATATCTTCTGTCGCTGCAAGTCGCACAGAAAGTGTAGTACCTGAAATCTTCAAGAAAATGAAACGCATGTATGAAGGAAATTATGGAGAACATCGCAGCGAAATTCCTGTTGTATACGGATTAGCTACAATATACTCGTCTGTTATAATATCGTTTGGAACATTTTTATCTATGGTTCTAATTGTGTTATTAGAACCAAGATCGTCCATGGGAATTGTGACTTGTATAGCTGTCGGTGCTACTATACTTTTACTTCATGGAGTTTTGCGTTATAAGACTGCCACAAGTTTTGGTAAGTAAAAAACACTAATAATTCAGCTTTTTTAAGTACTAGGTTTGAATTTATAATTTGAAGAATTTTCTTTAAGCGTTTACAACATAACTAAGTACCGCAGGATACTAACTTGTTGAAGACCTTTTTTAAGTTTCAACAAGTAAGCCGTTAACGGTACAAATATTGTTTTTCACTTTTAATTGTTTATGTATTATAAAAACTAACTTGCCTTTTGGATACCTAAACAAGCAGTTCTTGTGGATTTATTTATTTATATAAATACTAATAATCGCATATACGCCGAAACATTGGAAAATACCGGATCACAGGAATTATTTGGTCAACACCATTTTTTTCAAAAAGATTTTGGTCAATGCTATCCTTCACACGGAACCAGTGTCGCAATTTGATGTCTGTAACTTCATGGGCGACTTTTACAATATTATCTAATTTTGACACTTTTCCTGCCTTTTGCCAAGTCTGTAATATAAAAACAGTTATTTTATATATGTACGTCACATTGGAGTTGCCAAAAGAATTTGACTAAAGACTGCAACATTTCGCGAAATAAATTTGTCTAAATAACTATGAATAGTCAAATCTGGCTATTTTCTTGTTTAATGTGTATATGTTAAAACATTTGACATTCAGCATAAGAATAAGAGGCAGGGAAATGCCGTATACACGGAAGAAATATTATAGGAATGTTCCATTTAACGTTGCATCGTCTGAAGTTATGTTTCGTCTTGAAATTCCTGTTTTATTTATGGTTTCCAAAATAACTAAAATTATTAATATTTTTCAGTTTCTATGTAAATAAAATCTTGAATCCATGTATACCATTTTTGATGGCTTAGTTCATTGAAACCAGCGGTTTGTGATGATCCTTTGCTCAGACTTCTAACATCGTTTTCTCTTTTCCACGCTTATTTGGTCAAGATGTATTTTTCCAGACACATATATTCCAGTATGAAAGAAACCCAAGAATAGCATTAACTGAGCTAAACATTACCTCAGTGTTTATTAATTAATAAAATATATTGCAATATTCATTTAATATTACAAAGATAACAAAAAAATAAAATTTCGATACATATTTTGATCATCATCTGTATCTGCTTTAAAATTAATTGTTTGAAACATAACGACGCAATAACGACGCATATCACTGTATTGAAAAGCGATGCATTTTCAAATTTAGGATAATTATTAAATTCAATACAATCTTTTTTTTTTTTTACTGTATTTTATTTTATTGAATCTTTCTATTAAAAGAAATTCACAATAAGTATTCAAATCTTATTTCTAAATTATTATTTACTAGTTAGTACCAACGTAATAACTAATTTTTTGTATTCAAATCTTAAAAATCTATCTTCTATTCTGTAGTGAGAGCCGCCTCGCCAGGCTCAATGTGTCAGTTCTTTTTAGTCTCTGGTGGCCGTCGAATTGCAATAAATTGCGTGCTAGAGTGTTGGGATGTGCGACTAGTTTTTTCACGTATTTGGACGTGTATGTTTTAACTTCTTCGTGGATAGTGGGAACTTTGAGATCCCTATGTATGTTTTCATTTCTTATGTACCATAATACGATATGACGTAAAATCCTAGACTGTCTTCTCTGTAACTTCTGGATGTTTGATGCACAGGCAGTACCCCACAGCTGAATACCATATGACCATATTGGCTTTATAACGGATTTGTATAATAGGACTTTATATTCCAAAGCCAAAGTTGAGTTAGGACTTATTAGCCAATGTAGTTGATTTGTTCGAAGCTTTATGGACGTTTTTTTTGCTCAATGTGAGGGGTCCAAGTTAGGCGCCGATCTAGGTGGATACCTAAATATTTGACGTGCGTTTCCGCTGGAACCGTGGTATTAGTTATTGTGATTGGTGGACAATTTTGCCTTCTAAGGGAAAACGTTACATGAGCACATTTTGATGGATTTACCTTTATTCTCCACTGTTTTAGCCAGTCTTCTAGCTTATGAATATGGGACTGCAGCTTTTCAGATGCATCCTTTGGATCATTACTGATACTTATAATTGCAGTGTCGTCTGCAAAGGTTGATGTATATGTATGTGGGCTTGTCGGCATATCCGCTGTATAGATGATATATAATAGCGGCCCTAGCACACTACCTTGAGGTACTCCTGCACTGATTTTCCCACATCTTGAAAGCTGGTCCTTTGACCTTACTTTAAAAGTTCTATCGGACAAATAGCTTTTTATAAGCTTGTGGGTGTTTTCAGGTAGAACCCGAACTATTTTAGTAAGTAGCCCATTATGGCAGACTTTATCAAATGCTTGGGAAATGTCTATAAATAAAGCTGAACAGTATTGCCTTCTTTCAAAAGCCGATCTAATAATGGTAACGATTCTATGGACTTGTTCAATCGTACTATGCCTTGCTCGAAAACCAAACTGATGATCTGGGATAACGTTTTGTTCATTTAGAAAAGGAGTTACACTCGAGACGAATAATTTTTCAAATATCTTTGACAAAACTGACAGTAGGCTAATTGGCCTGTAGGATGTAATCTGGCTTGAGTCCTTTCCAGGTTTCGGGATCATAACAATTTCAGACATCTTCCAAGAGCATGGGAAGAAGCCGACGCGCAACATGGCATTAAATATGTAAAGTAAAATTCTTACAGCTGAATTAGGTAAGTTTCTTATCATTGATCCTGTTATACGATCAGGTCCAGGTGATTTCTTCATATCCGTATTTTTAATTGTCGATTTTACAGAAGACAACCGAAATTTCATAGGATCATTCACGATGTCGGTAATAATTGGAATAGTGGAATTACTTATATTATGTGGTGGGAAAAACTTCTCTAAGTGCTTTGCGAACGCATTTGCCTTTTCACTTGAGTTTTTAGCCCAAGCACGGTCTTCAAGTCTTAGTGGGGATTCGTAAGCAATAGGACATTGTAAGTGCTTTACAGCTTTCCACAGACTATAATCCGTGTTTTTCATTGGATCCAAGTTTTTTAAAAAGTTGTCGATAGCGAATTCGTGTTTCTGTCTCAATTTACTCCGTAAGTTTTTTTTGGCATAAGTTCATTTGCATTTTTATGTGTGGTGAACGACTATTTTGCCATTGTCTTCGTAGTCTTCTTTTCTCAATGACGAGCATCTGAATATCTGCTGTTGCCTGGTACGTTATTATTTTAGCTGATGGCTTTGTTGGCGTTGCAGCTATGGCTGCGGCAGTCACGACGTCTGTAAAATGGTCTACAGCTGCTTGAATATCAGCTGGATTTCTCAGTGGGATGTTCAATGGTAAGTGAGAGCTCACATACATTTTATATTTTAACCAATTCGTGTTTCTCTTCGGGTAGAAACTAAGGGTTTTAGGTGCAGTGACAAAACTGTCTTGTAAAATAACAATTGTAGGTGAATGATCAGAAGATAGGTCATAGGATGAATTAACTAAGAGTTGATCGCGTTTGATGTTTTTTACTATAGCAAAATCAATAAGGTCTGGCAACTTATTAAAGTCTGTGGGCCAATAGGTGGGTTTACCGGCAGATACGACGTCAAGCTTGTTTGCTTGAACTGTATAATACAACTGCCTACCTCTAGGACTAAAGAGTCTGGATCCCCAATATGTGTGCTTTGCATTGTAATCACCAGCGGCAATAAATTTTTGTCCTAGCGTAGCAAAGAACCTGGCAAATTTATGGTGTTCGATTTTATGCCTAGGCGGGCAATACTCTGACGAGACTACAATTTTAAAATCAGTAAGATTTATAGTCGTGGCTTGCAAAAAGTCTTCGTTGAATTCAGGCAATGGAAAATGCCTTATGTTTTTTCGGACTATAATGGCAGTCCCACCACATGCCCTTTCGCTTGGGTGTTTTGTGTCATATATAAAAAACCCATCAATTCTAAAGCAGTTTTTTATAGTGAAGTGTGTTTCAGAGACTAATAGTATGTCTATATCATGCGCTAGCAGGAAGTGTTCTACTTCATATTTATGTTGGGATAGCCCGTTAGCGTTCCAGAAGCATATTTTTAACTGGTTCATTTTTTGCCAAGCAAAACTTGCAGAAGCATGTTTTGGGTTCGCATCATTTCCTGAAACATACCCTGCATAGTTGTCATGAAATTATTCATTGTTTGTATTAAATTATCGATTGAGCTCGAATTGGTAGTGAGGGGTGTCTGAGCACCCTCTTTTAAAACGTGCGCATATGAATGTTTATGCGCATTAGAACTTTTGACATTCGCATTAGGTAAATCATTTCTCAATGTTTGGGCATATGAAAAGTTTGGCTTAGTGTGTGGCTGTGTAGCTTGTGTACTAGCAACAGAACCAGCATGAAGCCGAGGAAATTGGGATGACCTATATTGCTCATAATCAGGTTTGCGTACGACCTTCGAATTATTTTTTACATGTTGAAAGACTTTGCAGCCCCTGTAATTTGCTGTGTGGTTTTCACCACAGTTGCTGCATTTTTTTACCTTGGGGTCTGTTTTGGAAGAAGTGCATTCCAAAGTCCGGTGCGCATCACCGCAAACAACGCATACGGATGGTAGCTTGCAGTAGGTTTTCGTGTGTCCGAATTCCTGACAATTAGTACACTGACGGGGACCGCTACGTGTTAGAGGCTCTTCCACCGTTATTCTTCTGTTCAAAAGGTAGCGCAAATTATATATTGGATGAACCGAGTTTTTTGATTTAAGTTGCGATGCGTTAAATACGATTTCAACACGATGCATAGGTTGGGGAACTTTGTTCTTATTTAGAATATTGTGCACTGACCTTACGACATAACCTTCCACCTCTATGGCACTTTTTATTTCATCAGTGGGAACAGAACTGTCAATTCCCCTTTACAATGACAATCAAACCTTTAGCACTTTTGAGTTGATACATATAATAGCTCCTATTATCTGCATCGAGGCGATTTGCGATTAGGCGGTAATTCTTCTCAGTGTGCGCTTGGATCTTTGTTTCTTGAATTTGACCTCTTCGTATAGAAGCTACATAAAAGCTTTCCTTACCTACAAGCTGAGACAACATGTTAACAATTTCGTTAGATGTTTGTTCGCGGAAGTAAATCGGGGGAGGTTTTTGTTCCCTGACAGCGGGTTCAGCTTCATCATCCGCTGTAGCAAGTACAGAGAATCTGTTTTCGCTTACCGGCATTACAGTACTTTGGGAGCTTTTATATTGTTTAGCAATGCGCTCTTGCTGCGAAGACTTAGGACTGGCCTTCCTTTTGGTTATGGTTATATAACGATCCATACCTGTTTGCACTTTTTTTACGGCATTTTTCAAATTACCTCTTTCGTTTGTTTGTTGCACTATTTTTGATATGGTACCTGAATAGTTTTTTGTTTGAATTGTAATTTCGTCTGGTGTTGTTATTTGCGAAGATAAGTTTGTATTTCCGGATAATGAACGCGTTCGGTCAATTGGCCTGGCGCTTAAAAAAGCACTGTCATCTTTTTTTTTATTATTTGTATTGTTCATTGCATTATTAGCATTTGTGTAAGAAAAAGAGTAATAAGCATTGTTGTTATTACCTTTTATATTTTTTTCATTAATATTTGGTGCGCTCATACACTCACTATCAATTGTTCAAACCGGTTTAACCATGCACTATTTGTTATTGTTTTTTTTTTTACACACAATATATTATATTGTTGTTATTTTTTGTTCTTTATTTCTTTGTTATTACTAACTGTTCACTGTTCAATTGAATACTTTAAAAAAAAAATATATATATATTTGTTATGCGTTCGATATGACGTACGTCTGTACTCAAACACGGTCACTGTTGAACTGAACAATACAATCTGAATATAATACTGTACTAAGAGAATGTCTACAATTTAGATTAAAAAAAAAAGACCTTCAAGCTTGGAAAGTTTTAATAAAGTTACTTAGAAAAGGAAAAAAAATCTATAATTAAAACATATTTTTTTTAGTGTTATTTAAGTACGTTTGAGTAAGGAGTTTATTAGTGACCGTAAATAAATCTGCCCCGGGAACAACCAATACATCAAATAAAAATCAACAAATAAACATTACAACTGCTACACAGAAAATAGTACAAAAAGATAAAGATATGGGCACTGCATCTAAACGCGTGCAAACTGGTATGGATCGGTACATAACCATAACCAAGAGGAAGGCCAGTCCTAAGTCTTCGCAACAAGAGCGAACCGCCAAACAATACAAAGGTTCTCATCAAGTAGCTGCAATATCGGTAAGTTCTGTACTTGCTACCCTAGATAATGAAGGTACAGACCATACTGTAATGGAACAAAAACCCCCATCAATTTACTTGCGCGAACAAACATGCCATTGAAAATATGCTGTCCCAACTCGTATGTAAAAAAAATTTATATGTAGCTTCTGTATGAAGAGGTCAAATACAAGAAAAAAGGATCCAAGCTCACACTGAGAAGAATTATCGCCTAATCGATTCCATGCAGAAAATAAGAGCTATTATACGTATCAACTAAAAAGTGGTAAAGTTTTGATAATCATCATAAAGGCCTTTGACAGTTCTGTTCCCACTGAGATAAATAAAAAGTGACATAGAGGTGGAAGGTTGTGTCGTAAGGTCAGTGCACAATATTCTAAATAAGAATAAAGTTCCCTAACTTATGCAATTTGCGCTTCCTTATTAACAGAGAAATAACGGTGGAACAGCCTCTGAAACATAATTGTCCCCTTCAGAGTACCAACTGCCAGAAAGACGGACAGCAAAACTTACTGCAAGCTACTATCCGTATGCGTTGTTTGCGGTGATGCACACCGGACTTTAGAATACACTTCTTCCAAAACATCCCCAAGGTAAAAAATGAAGCAGCTGTAGTGAAAACCACACAGCAAATTACATAGATGGAGCCTCTGTAATTTCGTTTATCAACACGTAAAAAATAATGCGAAAGCCGTACGTAAACCTGAATATGAGCAATATAGGGCTTTCGAAGCTCCCCGGCATCTGACTGGTTCTATTACTTGTACACAAGCTACACAGCCTCACACTAAACCAAACTATTCGTATGCCCAAACATTGAGAAATGATGTACCCAATGCGAATGCCAAAAGTTCTAATGCGCATAAACATTCATATGGCCACGCCTTAAAAGAGGGTGCACAGCCACCCCTCACGAAAAATTCTAGATCAACCGATAATTTAATGCAAACAATGAATAATTTCATGACAACTATGCAGGGTATGTTTGAGGAAATGATGCGAACCCAAAACATGCGCCTGCAAGTTTTTCCGTCTCTCACTCTTGGTACAAATATAGTTCACTTTCGCTGGCTTGAAAACCAATTGCTTTTGAAATTCCATTTAATTTAGTATTCCACTGACGGAAAGATTGTTTCAGTTCATAATTCAACTTCAAAACGTGGTCGGGATACCGTTTATCTACGAACGTCATCAGTTAAATCACTGTTAAGGTACGCAGAAGATATTCAGCAGTAATGATAATTACCCTTAATTTCTGTATGATTTAAACCATATGTTCCTGCATAACTCTTGGTAATTAATCTTTCCTTAAATTGTTCACTATGGCCTTCCCTGTTTGTTTTCAATTCGAAAACCCATTTATATCCATGACCTTCTGCCAACATGCTGATTCGAATAATTCCCAAGTTTTATATTTAAGAAGAGCTTTATACTCCTGCTGCAGCGCCCTCTAACCATATTTAGAGTACTCACCTGATTAGACATTCCTGGCTTACCTGTTCGCACTAGATTGGTATTCCTGGGCCAATCGAAATTTCACCTTTGGAACGAAATCTAACCGTCCATTATCGCATCACGGTATGGCTATTCTTCTTCTGGTGATTCAAATTCACTATCAGTTGTCTGGTCATCTTGTTGTGCTACAATTTCGTTATTTGGTATAGCATCATGTTATATTTCTGCGCTTAAAAATTCTTTCCTGTCTCTATCTGTGGTTCCTAATATATCATTTTCAATATAAAATTCTCGAATAATTACAATTTTTTCTGATGATAACTCCAGTGATACGCTTTGATATTCCGATTAACCAACCATTACATATTCTTTTTCTTTTAGCTAGAACTTATTATGGTAAGTTTTGTCCAAATCAATCGCTATAGAATTAAATATGTTGAGTTGTTGAACGTTTGGTTTACGATTCTTCCATTGGTGTAGAATTATTTATGGTGTAGAATTATTTAAAGCTCTTATCGGACATCTATTTCTAAGATAAGCGGCAGTATTAACAGTCTCTGCCCACAAGGGCTCGTTAACTTCTAAGGATACAAGCATTGCTCTGTTCTACTATTTTGTCCTATTTAAACGGTCAGCTACCCCGATCTGTTGGGGCGTATAGGATACAGTTAGTTGTCGATTAATTACAGCGGTTTTTATAAAATAATCGATAATGTTTTTATAAAATAATCGATAACAAGAAGATACCGAGATCTATCATTAATAAAGGTCAGTATGTAGCTTGAGCCACCGAGAAAACCTTGATTTACCGGGCCACAAATGTCTGTGTGAATAATTTCTAAAAACAGCAACATTTTCTTAGCAAAGTTTTGAGTTTGTGGAGGAGAGAGGAAAGAAGAGCGGGGGTTGGTACAAAACTTGTTGTACTCGCAAATTCCTTTTGTGTTTTTAGTTCGTAAACCGAATTAATATGGCTGCTCTTTATATTTGACAAACATACAAACAAAAGAAACAGACTTTGTCAAAGTAAAATTATCCTGTCTGAACACAAGACAAAGTTTAAAAGAGAATTCAAGAAACTTTGTCAAAGAAAACTTTGCTGGTCTGAAAGGGGTCTTACATTCATATCATTTACCAAATTCTTCTATGATAATGCAGCTAACCTTGATACATTTTAATGTCCGTAACGTTTGTGCCACTTCATTACTTCACACATACTTGTGGTTGATAAAAACCATTTACTTTCCCATCGCTGAATACAAAAGCAAATCACCAAAGTTTTTCGCCCGTAATATTGTTTTTCCGTCATCATCTATTATCTTCTTTACCGTTAAAGTTCACATCGTCTTTTACCGTTACTCTGTCGGCCGAAATAAAATTAGATTGCAGATTAGGTACAAACAACACTCAAAGCAATGTTACATTATTCAATGCGAACTGTACCTATGCCCTCTGCTTCTGTGTTATATTATCCGGAAAGTGTGATTAACTCTGTATGTGGCTCAATTGTTTCCAAAAGGTTACGATTACAGTACAAATGAGATGAAGCACTGCTGGTTAAGAACCATACATCACCATTCAATACAGTATTGTTGTTGGTTGCTGGGAATTTTGCTTATGCATGGGAATTCTTTCTTGTACCTTTTTATTAGTTGCCCCCGTTTTTACATCATGCTGCATTTAACAAACAACGTTTAAGGTAAGGTCAAAGGATCAATTTTCTAGAAAAGGGGAAATCTCTGCAGTGGCCCCTCAAGGTATTATACTAGGGCCGCTATTATATTTCATCTATACAGCGGATATGTCAACAAGCGCAAATACATATACGTCAACGTTTGCCGATGACACTGCATTTATAAGTGTTAATAATGATCCGAAAATTGCGTCTCAATAACTTCAGTTGCACATTCATAAGCTAGAGGACTGGTTGAAAAAGTGAAGAATAAAAGTAAACCCATCGAAATGTGTACACGTAACCTTTTCCCTCAGAAGGCAAAATTACCTACCAATAACAATAACAAATACCACGGTTCCAGAGGAAACGCACGTTAAATATTTAGGTATCCACCTAGACCGACGCCTAACTTGGTCCCGTCACATTGAGGCAAAAATAACGTCTATAAAGCTTCAAACAAATCAACTACATTGGCTTACTCAACCTTGGCTTGGGAATATAAAGTCCGTTATAAAGCCAATATGGTCATATGGTATTCAGATGAGGGGTAGTGCCTGTGCATCAAACATCCCGTAGTTACAAAGAAGACGGTCTAGGATTTTACGTCTTATCATATGCGCCCCCTGGTACATAAGAAGTGAAAATATGCACAGAGATCTAGAAGTTCCCACTGTCCAGGAAGTAGCAAAAACATACTTGTAAAATTACGTAAGCACATTAATGGTCCATCCTAACACTCTAGCGCGCGATTTACTAACATTTCATGAGTACCGAATGAAAAAACTGACACATTGAGCTTGGCGAGACGGCTCTCGCGATAGTAGATAGTGTTTTATTATTAAGATTTGAATACATATTGTAAATTTCTTTAAATAGAAAAATTCAATAAAACATGAAGAAAGTTAAAAAAAAATGTTTGTTTTCAACAGGTTCGTCCGTAAGAGCACGAAACGAAACACTCCAACTAACGACTTATACACATTTTCCTTTTGTCAAAAAAAGTCATCTTATTCATACCGGAACAGAAAGTAAAGACTAATTCTGCATTTAAACATGAAAATATCAACATATAAAGCACCACTTGAGTAAATCAAGCGATAAAAAATTACCCGGTGAAGATTTTACTGCTTACGGAGATATCATATCACAAGAAAGCAGTGTTGATTTCTCTACCGCCGCGAATAAATGGTAATTCATTGAAACGCAGTAAAAAGAAAAACCAATGTAATGGCCTATCTAGCATAATCTCGAACTTCCGAATTATTCCGTTTTCACGCCCGGTATTGCTAACTTCACCATTACTGCCAATTTCAATCAATAAAGCGGTAAATTCCTTTCATGAAAGAAATCGTATATATGCATCTGTTTAGTCGCAGCGTTCTCAGCATTAAAATGTCTGCCCAATTCAGGCTCCTGAACAACAACTATGTGTGGTTCCTTGACTAAATCTGTGTAATACTTGCCCCCAATGTTTTTCCTCGCTAAGGAATTATCTTTTCTTCTATCAAAGGAAAACGCTATGATATCGGAGTTACGGTTCTGTTGCTGACTCCCCATATTTAGTCCTTAACTCCAAAGTCTCTAAGAAGAGCCATGGGTAGCAACGAAGCTGCTCTATCGAAAGTACGGAATCTGACACAAGCCACTTCAAAATTGGGAGTAATGCACTCTCAACACAGAGTTTCTTCTGGTATAAGAGGTGCTTGAAATTCGATTTTATTGTTAATATCCATTTCCGATGAGCTTGGTCTTTATGTTGATTCAGGATTAGCTGGTGGGTGTGTTGAAATCAACTCTGAAATTTCTGTATCAGATGCAGGAATTGTAAGTTTTTTGCTAGTGTGTTGATCCAACATGAATTCCCGTATATGTTTAGGAGGAATCAATACACATGAACAAATATTTATTTTTAAATTACACTGGCATTTCTCGATGTAAAATACATTGTTAATCGTGTGTAAGAATGCATTGTTTAGTTTTTAGTTTTTACACAATACTTCTCTTATCAATAATAATAGATAATACTTGTAGATACAAATGAATATCATCCAATATCGTTATTACCCTATATCGGCAAACTTCTTGAAAAAATCATTGCAACCCGTTTATATTGGTTTACGGAGAAACCCCATCTTAC
The DNA here is from genome assembly GCA_963932375.1 of Phania funesta. Taxonomy (NCBI): domain Eukaryota; kingdom Metazoa; phylum Arthropoda; class Insecta; order Diptera; family Tachinidae; genus Phania; species Phania funesta. The sequence continues at coordinate 47,554,888 of OZ010654.1, forward strand.
TTATCACAACCAGGTGGCGTTTAAAACTGGTTCAGGCTGCTTAGATGCTTTATTGCATATGGAAGATTACATTACTAAGTTCCTCTTGTCCCTTCATTGTCGATTCTTTCAGTCGGCTTTGAGAAGGCTTTTGACAGAGACGGTTCACATATAATTCTGGATAACCTTAGCATATGAAAAGTTAGACCAAAAATAATCAACTTCAAGAAAGTGTACTTAAAACAATGTAAGTTTCGTGTAAGGGCAAACGGTGTATGTTTATTTATAATACCTTACATAATCGCATAGACAAGGTTATGTTCCATACGTGTTTTTGTTTTTCGTGCTTCGTGTTTAATAATTCGTCTTATAAGTTATTTTTATAGATTTTGAAAGCATGCTATACAATAATCGTTACTGCAGCACTGTGTATTGGTTTTTCGAATTTGGAGGGGGATTCTTTAACATCTAGATTACCGTTAGGCCAATTGCCACGCCAAAATTGTATTTATTTTGGGTTTCCAAGTGACTTCTACGAACTTAATTTGAGTACTATTTTTTGAGAGGTTTTTATAAAGTTAGTAGCCAAATGATTTCATATGGATGAATTATCTCAATAGAGGTGTTGGGAAAAAGCTTAAGTCCTTGCTTAAGAATTAAGCTAAGGGAAAAATAGAAGCCCACATCAGAATTGATTCTTGAACACTTGAAGCATTCTGCATGCCAATAGAAAACATACAATTCCTGAACTTGTTATAGAAATTTCTGAACTGCTTTTAATTCATAAAATAGAATTGATATTAAAATAGAATTTCAAGCGTCTGCTACACCTCAGAGATATACTCATAATTTAACAATGGCTTGTGTTAATTCCGACATAGTTGCTTCGTTATTAGCAAATTCTATTCTTAAAGACTGTAGAGTTAATGACAAAGGGATTGAATTAAATGTTAATGACGAAACAGAAATCGACTGCAACTTTAAACCACAAAACGCTGTGAGATACAGAAGGCCCATAATAAAAGCTACAACCGTACCAAGTTGAAGTTTTATATACTTTAATTTAGAATTTTATTGAGACTAACGAATGAAATATTATAATTGATACAATTTGATTTTTATTCGAAAAAGTATAGATTGAATGTACCCCAATGCACTTTCTCAATAGAAATCAGAGATCTCCGAACCATGGGTTCTTCGAAAAAAGGTTCTTAGAATTTGCCGCAGAATACGTTTCAACTATATAAGAAAAATTGACCCACCCTAATGTACATATAAAACCGATTCTTGAAATATTTATTATATTTAGAAGTGGTAATCGTTATAAGTAAATATGAAATAAAACATATATATTCTTCGATATTTTTATTATAATTTTGCTTTATTTTTTAAGTATTTTACTATTAATACAGTTGCAGTCAACATTTTAAAATTATATATTTTTATTTATCAGAAACTTGTATACAGCCCACATTTACTGGTGTCGTTGCCTGGTTTTTACTAGCCCATTTCTGCTTTTTTGCTACTTCGCATCAAACAACACTATCGCAAATAGATTGGCGAGCTGCATTTATTGGACGAACTACCAACATTGGTCACTCAAATTTTATATCGGGTGTTTTAGTAATTTTAAATACATTCTGTGGGCACGTTCTGTTCCATTGCATGTACGGCTTACTAGCGACAGAAACATTTTCTATTTTTGCTCTTTTTCCAAATCTGATAAAAACTGATTATAACCGCGAACAACGAAAAGTTGAGATTTTGGGCTTTGCGCGACCATCCAATATGTCTATTAATGATCGGTCTTTAAGCGACATATCTAACGAATGTGTTGGCTTTGATATGACTCGAGGTGAATTGATATTGTTTGAACAGGAGGCTGTATTTATCGGAGCTACTTTTAAATTAGCTACTCAATTTTATATGTTACAAGGGATAAAGGTAAGAGTTTCCTTATTAACTATAACAAATACCATAAATATTGTGTTTTTTAGGTCTTTAGTTCAATGCTGGCGTGCACCATACATTGTCGTCATTTAATGGTTTGGAAAATATTTGCTCCACGTTTTATTTACGAAGGCATTGCAACTTTTGTTTGTATGCCTGCCATTTTATTAGGATTTATGCTCATTACACGCATACATAAAGGTGTTGACACTTTAATAAGCAAAATCAACAAAATGAAATAGAGTTATTACAACCGTTTTAATTTTTTTTAGTTTTAGAATTTATTGTCCATATAATTGATTTTAAAATTTGTATTACTTCATAAAACGTCTAATTTTTGTTGCATTTTTTAAACAGAACTTTCAATTCGTATTTGTTAAAATGATATTAATTAATAGTTACCTTTAATAAAAATGATCATGAATCCTTAGATGAAAGCAATATGTCATGACATGTGATTTAACTGTCGTATGACTCTCATCGCCAATAGAAAAATGTCTAAACTGACTGCATTTTATCAGAGTTGCGTTTACACAAAAGCTGCTGTTGAAAACAGAAACAAGTGGACTGGTCGTAGCCGATGGTCTTTTATTCGGCTTGCAGCGGTTTGCTTCTCAACTTTGAATATTTTTCTAACGCCAGGGATGATAATTGTTGTATTGTTTTTACCACTTTTGTGACACTTTTTCATTTATTCATTAATTAAGCAAGCAAATCGCTTCTCCTAAAGAAAGGAGAAGAAAGTTTTTATGAACAAATTTATTTTTTGTTGTTGATTTCTATACAACAAACTTACTTTAAATCACCCCTATTCTGCAATTCGATTACGTCTCCGCATTCAGTTACGCAGAAATCGATAAAAGGTATTGTAACAAAAACACAACCAGCTATTTTATGGTGGAACGTGTGTAATCGAAAGATAAAAAATAAGCAATTTTCCAACAACTTTAATAAAAAGTTAAACTTATTGCAATTAAGAAATTAATTTTGCATGAACTTTAATTAAATAAACATCAATTAAGTATGGAAAGACAAACAAAAAGGCAGAAGAACATAAGTAACACCTCTTGTGGCCAAATTATTCCTCTGTGAAGAACTCTGATGCGTCGCCGGAGGTGATATTTTTTTTATATCATTGTAGCAAACTAAATAGTTTTTTTTTTTTACTAATTTCCAGAAAATGTGGAATCGATAGCACCGACGTTGTTGTTCGAAGAGAAAAAACAACGTTTTCGACCTGCATTAAAATAAATAAAACTTCCACATTTCAGTACAAAAAGATAAACAAGATAAATAAAAGTTATGTAGGTTCATTAATGAAACCTTTAATTGCATTATTTTTTTAATTACACGTTTCATGAAGATAAACAAACTAAAATCGAAAGACTCTCCACTAAGTTAACAACTTATAAAAACGTAGCTACGCTCGTAATGCAGAATACACACAATCGTAAAAATTCCAATCGAAATGCAGAATAGAGGTGAATATCATTTTTTTTAATAATCTGATTTAGAAGCAATATTCTTCTAGGAATTAACTATTTCACGCTCTTATTCTCTGTACCCGTTCTATTTTTACAGATTCGTATCTTCTTTTCATTTATCATTTTATTTATTTACTAGCTGAGCCTGGTCCGCGTCGCTGGCCCCAAGTTTTTATTTTATTTTGAACTGCCTCTCGAAGAAAATCAAAAACAGTGATTTTAGTTATTTATAATAGAAAAAAATGTTTTATTCAAAAATCCAAAAATCAAAATTGTAATAACACACACAGTTTATGTGTTTTTCATATTTTATATACATATTTTAAAGTGTAAAAATTTAAATTTTTATATTGTTTTTTTTCGAACTACAAATATTATTAATTATTAAGTAATTTTAATTTTTGGGCCTGAGTTCGTTTTTCTTTCTATTCAGAAGGAGAATATATATTTAATATGGACAACCTTGAAAACAGTAAAAGTTTTAATTTTATTAGGCATCTAGTTGAATGGGTTGAATTTTCTATGCCGCTACACTTTATCAACATTCTTCGTGTCTTATCTACAAATTGTGTGTATAAACAACTTCTATTTATACCAACATTTAAGACAAATGGAATACGAGAATGAGTTATTTTTCAATTTTTGATTTTTTCATATTATAGTCTTTTTTCTTTGGTTGAGAATGAAGTTTTACAACACTCTAACTTTTTCTGTTATTGAATTCTAGGTTACCATATACAATTTGCTTTTGGCCAATCATTGGTCGAATACCTCTCATGAATTGGAAAAGAGAATATGCGCCCAACTGCTTCGTTGCTGCTAATGTATCTTCCCATTTGATATTGTTTGATTTCATCTTTCATCAGGTGCCACTCCATAAATGCCTTTGTTTACATATTTATAAATATATTTGATTGCAATATTCAACGTTTATATGCGCTTTATATATTTTAGTTAATAATGGTGTATATGACACTACCCATCTATTATCAATATCGATATCAATGTTTCGTACTTTTAATGTAATGAATCTACCATTGTTATCTGGTGAACGTCGGCGATATCATTGGCTGTTATTGTTTCTGGAATCAAGTGTCTTGGATAACGCTTAGAACACTTGCCATTAATAATTAATCATGGTGAATGCATATTAAAGCCACCACATGGGCCATGTATCATATTCTTCGTTATTATTTCGAACAATTCTCGATCAATTGTGGGGTCTGGGATTTTAGCAGAAATAATATTATCGATTTCGTTTGGCTGAATTTTATCAACACACCAAATTAGAATATAAGCATGTGGCAATCCTCTTTTATGATATTCAATCGAATACATCCAGCAACGAACTAAGCCAAAAACATTAGATTTTACAATTAAATCCATCAGAGACTTTAATTTCTGCTTAAGTACGCGTACTGCGATATCATGACGACCAGTTTGCGATTGTCCTGGCAATAAACATTTTTTAATTTCATTCCAAATTGGGTTGCAAGTAAATGTGATGAATAAATCAGGACGACCATAATTGCGAACGTATGACATAGCATCTTGTGAATATTCATACATATGACGTGGGCTGGCGGTATAGGTCGCTGGTGGAATTGTTAATCTGCCAAGATCATTTAAATTGCCATCATTATCAATTGCATCACGTAGATGAATATATTCCTCTGATCGTAATTGATTCTATTTTTGCATACATATGTACAACATACTGATGATACAGTTGGCGGCATTTCAAAATATGATTTTCCATATTCTTCCGAATCATGAGCCTGTACGCATAGTAATTCATGCTACTTATCTTTTTATTTGTTTCTTCACCTATAATATCGAAATGAAATTTTTGTGAGCAATCAAATATTTAAAAATTTACCAGTAGTTGGGTTTAACATTTTTAATTGAAAATGGTAGCCATCTTCTCCTTGCCAAAACAGTATTGGATATTTCAGCGCATCATATGAGCGATGTGTTTCAGGTACTCATTGCAATTGATCGTTTCTTCGATGTAAAATTATATCTGTTGGATCGAATTGATCAACAACAATTACAATAGCAACTTCATTTATTGTTGGTGCATTGAATGTTTTATCAGTTTTTATAACTATTTTGTGATTATCGTATGGCATTCGGTCTATTGCAACTTTAAATAATATCACCAATTCGTTATGGTGATGGAATAAATTTTGTAATGATTCCACAATGTTGCGGCGTAGTCCCGTTGCAATTTCACATCTGGTGGTAACTTCTGGTTCAGAATTGGCAAGCAAATATATCTGGAATAGGCAATAAGGATCCTGCTTTTTGATATATTTGTCCTTGTACTTCAAATATTGGCATGAAACTTCCAGTAACTATATTGTCAGCACCAAATGACGTCATTTGAAAGCAATTATTATAACCTCGTATATGGGTTAGGAAATGTTTTGATTGTGGTGTTGTTCCAGACACTAATGAAAGTAATGGTTCCGGTGGTTTGCATAGTTCTGGCATTTTTACTTTGCCATTTGCGCAACATAAGCCTGGTGTTTCCTTTTTATATTTAAATGCTTTGCAATGGACACATAATTGATCCATGCTTCCAATATTAATATTGGGATGTACATTATAATCAATTGTTGGATCGTAATTAAATGCAAGACGCATAAAAACAATGCGATTGGTATTGTGTATTGCTCTCCTCGCAGCACGTTGTTATTCGTTCCGTATTTTCTAGTGAAGAGTTTTGGAGTAAATGGATTCCTGACTTGTTCGTTCTCTTCTATGCGCTCCTCTTGTGTCTGCTGTGAGCGCAGCACATGCATATGATTTGTGTGCCGTGTACGGCGACCAATATTTGCACGTGGGCGTGACATTTTGTACTGCAATATACGTTTTTTAAGATTTAAGTTATTTTTTTTTATTATTGCTTTGCTGTCTTACCTGTTGCTTGTTTATTTTCTTCAAAAGCTTTCAATAATAATTTTAATTTACTTTCACTAACACCTTGGGTTAATTTATTAAAATGTATGTAACATTTAATTTAAATAAATTAAACTTTAATTAAATAACTTATTTTTTCGTTTGACTCCCACGCACTTTTCATGAAAAGCGGTTATTTATGAGTCGGTGTCGGGATACTTAGCGCCGCCGCAAGTTGCCCAACGCCTTCAGTGAAACAGCATAGCCTTACCGCGCAAATAAGAGTTTAAAAAATAGTGATATTTATTTAGTGTAAGGTTTGAGTCGGTAGCGGGCTAATTAATTCCACTACATGCTGATTAAAGACGCAACGCCTTCAGCGAAACACAGCATAGGCTTATCGCGCAAATTGAGATTAAAAAAGTGGAGATATTTATTTACTTTATTTTTTCCACGAAAATAGGATAGGTATAGTCCGGTATTGGGCTAATTAACGCCGATTAAGCACACAACGCTTTCAGCGGAACATAGCCTAGGGTTATCGCGCTAATCTCTATCGGGCTAAACCCAAACTACACAGAATCACGCCACCTATCGAACAAAACCTAAACTACACCAAAGCTCTTTAGAAACACTCCCCATGGGCCATAGATAGAACTTACATATAAATTTATGGCAAACCTGGTGCGCCACTGTCGGTCAATCCCCAATCCACATAGAAACACTCCTCTCGAGCAGCAGATACATATAAATTTTAGTCGAAATCGGTGATATAGGTCTTTAGTTATCGCGCACAAATACCAAAAAAATTAAATTTTGCGGCTTCTGGTGGACGAACACTAAACTACATAGAAGCAGCACTGCCGACCCATAGAGTATAAATGTAAAAATGGGTGCAGTAGTTCTTGATACGGTGCAAAAACACAAAAAAATAAATATTGCGCCATCTGTCGGCCCATAGAGCATGCATATAAAGTTTGGTCAAAATCAGTCCAGTAGTTTTTGAGTTTATCGATCACTAACATACATGTAATTTTTATATATATAGAAATTTGTTTGAAATAAAATGCATAAAAACTAATGTAATGCAAAGTTCAGTAAATAAGAATTTCACAAAAATTACTCTCGGAAAATACTTTTTTATCAAAGAGTACACGAACGAAAATTTGTAAAAATTAATAAATTAATCAAAACAGCCGATTGCCAAAAAATTTAAGCAAATGCATTTTGTAGCATTTACATTTTGTAAATCCGCCTTTTTAATACAAACCTTTCCAACAACTTTTAATTCTAAACTGTATTAAATATTTTTCTTCTGTAAACATCACCACAAACCAGCAGACGTTAAGTCACGAGGACATCAGCTTTGCGTGTAAACTAAAGAAGTAAAAACATTTTATGTTTACTACGAGTATACATACATACAGGCATGTTCTGCAAATCACTTTTTTTGAAAGTGATTTGATATCACAAAAAGGTGTTCTGCACATAAACATTTTTGAACTTTTGTGATTTGAAACCAGTCAACTAAGTGGCTGCCTATTTAAAATCACTTTCTTTTTTTTGTACTCATTTTACTTTAAAATTCATAATAAAATAATTAAAACAATAACTTAATATGTTTTTATTGATTTTTATAATAAAACTTGAAATTCTGTACAAAAATTCAATGAAATCATGAAAATGTTTAAGATGCTTTTTATTGCAAGAAATGTTGTTATGCTTTTGTGATTTTGCATTTACTTTTCAGTTGTCAGCTGTTTTAGTTCTTCGAAAACACATCGATGCTTGCCAGAGTAGCTAAATATCTCAATCAACGAGAAATATACTTGATTTAAATAAAAGAGCTATTTCCAATAAAACTTAATTATTTTTTTAAGTTATATTCAAAAAAGTTATTTACGATCAACTATTTGTCTAATTTTAAAAATAATTACGCAAAAAGTAATAGCAAATGGCAAGAATAAGTAATTACGAAGAGTGGCAGCTTCGGTACGTACTCTTGCAGCTTCTTCTTTGCTTTGTTAAGTTAAAATTTTTGCACTCCAAATTTATAAGTGAAAAGGTTTTCATCATGTAAGTATCTTTAATGGAATTTAAAAAGAAAATTTCAATAAAATATTTTGTTTATTAGGGGTCAACATAAAAATAGCGCTCAGGTGGATATTTTTATAAAATTTATGGAGCAGCACCAAGACTTGGCAAGAGGTTTTGTAGAACATAATATGGCAAAACAGGTGATGGGCGTTTCAATAAATACATATTGTCCCCAACTGATGAGCAGGTGACAGTTATGGCAGTCTAAAAGATTACGCCAACGATCCATGGTCCACCTAAAAATAATTAATATTTGCACTCTTCCGAAACCTGCGATGAAATTATTAACGTGCTCACATCAATCTCCCGTCATCGTCTCCAGTGCAATTGTGCCAAAATGAGCACACTGTCATAACACCATCAATACTAACCCGCGTTAGCAGCCGCAAACGAAAAAGGGGTATTACTGATGTTGGAGATGTTATGGAAATGGAAATGTAGTGCGATCATTGTTAAAATATTTTAAGGACATTTTTAACGACGTTGTTATTCTGTAATCTTATTTTAATGATAGTCTCTATCGTTAAGTCAACTGGTATTGTTATCTAAATGATTATGGAGAAAACTAAACGACAAAAATTTTTATGTTGTTTATTTATTCGATAAACTAAAATTCATGGCGTTTTTTAGCGTCAGTGTTAAATGGTTTATATTGTATCTTTTATACGCCACAAATACTTTTTATGAACAAGGCAGTAAGTATATACTACTAACCTAAACGCACGAACAGTAATATCCACAAAATCTTTAGCTAGCATACAATTATTTGTTTTCTTTTTCAATTCTTCGTGCTTTTGGCTGATTTGTTATTTTATTGACAGAGATGCCACTTGATATCAATTTTGAATAAACATGAAATTAACGATGTCTACTATCGTTTCAGATAGAGCTATTCAACCTTTTTTGTTGATAGCCATCTAACCTCAGTATTCATGAGAAGATTAGTATACGTAACACAACTCTTTAAAGCGACAATGATTTTATGAAATTTACCGCACTATCACGAACTTCTTTGAGAAGCCAAAGCTTCCCGATGTATGACACAATGAGTAAATTTGCAATTTGGAGCAACAACTTTAACTTTTGTGATTACCCCATTATATTTACCTGTCATTGCCTGTGCATAACCCTACACATCGCTTCCAATCCAAAGGCCCAACTATAATATGCTTAAGGTAGCTTAAGCTAATGTCAAAAATTGAACGAAAAGCCTGTCAAATGCTTAAGCAAATTATTGAAGACTTTTAGGTGGCTACAATGTACTTACATGAGCCTGGAAACTATAGTGCCACAGTTGCACATTTGTTTTATTCGTACTTTTGCAAAAACATATTTTATTTCAGAATAAATAAAATTCGCTAACAAAAAGGTGTTGAATAAATATATTTTATATATTTAATACCATTCATATACAAATTAATAATTATTTTTATTAGTTTTAAGAAATTTTCGAACAAAAAAATACCCAATTTTTGGTGCTTGTGTAATTTTGGCCAAAAGTACTAAAAACTGCAGCGGTGTGCATCACTCAACTTATAAACAATAAAAATTTCTGGCATTTTTGTGCTACTTTTTTCCATGCTCGTTCCTTTGAATTGCGATTATAATAAAATGCGTCTCTTTTTTGATACAAGCAATTTTTTTCTATTAAATTTAGAAAACAAAAAATTTTCACTTTCGTCCTCCATTGCAGCTTGTTTGTTAATGTATGTATCTATAACACAGTCAGCTATTTTCGTACGGAATGTGCGATCAGTTTCGTACTTTGCTTAAGCAAATGACAGTTGACGAAACTTAACGAAAAGTGTTGTTAAGTACATTATAGTTTGCCACATATGATTTATATGTAATTGCACAGTTGCTTAAGCCAGCTTATGCATATTATAGTTGAGCCTCAAATCATTTTCTTTAACAAAGTGATTTAATTGTTTAAATATTTCAATTGCTATACAATTAGTATTGAGTTCCTCACAACACAAAAATTCTGTCCTCAAGTCCATTTCAAAAATATATCGAATATACACAAGTAATTGTGCACAATTTGCAACATCAGTGCTTACATCCATTTGAAGAGCGAAGTATTCGCTTTGTTTTATTTCACTTATGAGTAATTGTTTTACATTCACAGCCATATCAATTACTCTTCGACCCACTGTAGTATCTGTCAAAGAAACTGATTGAAGTTTTTTTAATTGGTCTTCTCCTAGCATGCAACTTACTATAGAGTTAGTAGCTGGAAATATCAATTCTTCTGCTATATTATAAGGTTAACCGCATTTTACAGTCTGGTAAGACACTAAAAAAGATGCTTCTATTGCTTTTTTTAGTAGTACCACAAAACGACGTAAGTTTAGCTTGGTTAGCTTTCATTTCACTTAGTTTTTGGAAAAAAAATCTTTTGGTTTATTTTCGAAACTCAGATGTTTTGTTGTTATATGCCGCTTTAATAACGATGGCTTCATAGACTGATTGGACAGAACTTCGTGGCATATAACACACTGTGGGCGATCATCACAACCTTCTTCAACAAGAACACTAAAGCCCAATTTAATGCATTCCCCCATCATATCGTCTCAAATGTTTGTATCTTTTTGGAGCGCTGGTGGCTGGAGGAGATCTGGGTCTTTCAGATTGTGTTTCTTGTGAATGAGTTTGTTGGGGTTCATTCGAACTAGCAAGGCAATCATTTGTAACTTTATTTGTTTCTTTGTGTCTTATTAGCCATTTGTCCATAGCAACACAAAGAGAGCAAACAATAGCGCATAATACATTTTTTTCAAATGCTCAAATTTTCGAAGATTTGGCGTATCACACAATCGTTACTGCAAGCAACAAAAATTGTCGGAAATTATGCGGCTGTCATCGTTAAACGTTAGTGAATAAAAGCTACAGATTTATTAATAAAATCTTAATTTTTTTATGAAGTTCGGAATTTGTAACAGGCTTCTTGGGTTTGTGAATCCAAAAACGAAGGGTCTTGCCATTTGGTACTGAGAACAGTCAAGTGGTTAACTGTGTTGATTCTTCCACAGGGCGTACATGTTGGATTATTAGAACTACAAAAAAATATTAGCTGGGTATTCTGTGCATAAGTTTTCCAAAGTTGAGGTGCGGAATGCGTAAAAACTTGCTCTAATTGCCCGCTGATAAAAGCCTTTGATAATACTTATAATATCATTGGGCGCATTGGCAAATAGGAAGAAACCATAATCGATTTTGATATGAATTAACATTTTTGTAAGATAAATAAATTTTTGGTAAAAATGAATCTTAAGATCTTCAATTGGTCTGTTAATGTTTAGGTTATAGGAGTTATAATCGCCAGGAATGTCTAATCAGGTGAGTACCTAAATATGGTTAGAGGGCGCTGCAGGGGGAGTATAAAGCTCTTCTTAAAAATACAACTTGGGAATTATCCGAATTAGCATACTGGCAGATGGTCATAGGGTATAAATGGGATTTCGCATTGAAAACAAACAGGGAAGGCCATAGAGAACAATTTAAGGAAAGATTAGTTACCAAGAGTTACGCACGAACATGTGGTTTAAATCATACAGAAATTAATGTTAATTTTCATTACTGCTGAATATCAGCTCCATTTGCATCAAATGTATGTATCTTCTGCGTACCTTAACAGTGACTTAACTGATGTTCGTAGATAAACGGTTTCCCGACCACGTTTTGAAGTATGAACTGAAACAATCCGGACGTCAGTGGAAAACTAAATTAAATGGAATTTCAAAAGCATTTGGTTTCCAGGCCCGCGAAAGTGAACTATATATAATCTAATCGTTGTATATGTCGACGATTTACTCATAGCATGTTCTAATTTAAATGAACTTAATAGAACCGCAATAACCGTAGATAAAAATGCTGGTAAACTTTCTTTAAGCATTGAAATTGAGAGAGGTGGTGCTACTGGGAAAATTGCAATTCACGAAGAACAAGAATATAGAATGGAAGAGTGCCGACCAGTATCTACTCCCTTAGAGCTGAAATTTTAGATTGTTTGTAACAACGATAATTGCGAGAAAGGTAACTCAACAAATTAAAAGTCCTTTTGGTTCTTTAATGTTTTTTGCAATTTGCATACGTCGTGATATATGGCATTCAGTATGTAAATTATCCCAAAGAAATAAGGAGCCATATCACGAGCATATGGAAGCAGCAAAGCGAGTTTGGAAGTATTTGAATAAAACTGCAAAACTTCAACTGAGATATTACAATACTGGGAGTGGTATATAATGCTGATGCTGTTTGGCCTGGTGATGCTGAACATCGAAAATCGTATACCGCATATATTTTTATTCTCGCTGGTTGTGCACTCTCATGGAAATCCAAGAAGCTATCTACAGTTGCTTTAAGTAGCACAGAGGCTGAGTGCTACGTAACTTTCATCAGCAGCACAGAAGCCGTATTCTTAAAGAAACTTCTTGGTGAGATCCAAATTCATTGTCCCCTAAGAATTCTAGAATCAAATGCATTTAAGCGATAGCAATGACAATATTGCTGAAATGTTAACAACAAATTTATTTAAGAATATTCATTTAAAAATAATCCAGTATTTGGGTTTTAAAAATTAATAATGTTTCTATAATTAATACGTTACTTAAATATGTGTATGTGTTGAGGAGTGTTGAAATATTGAATTTAAATGCTACTTGGTTTGAATTTATGTCGGTTACTTTATTTAAATCTTTGAATTTGTGAACATCTTTAGTCGTTATAAAATATTTTAACGTGAAACATCGTTTTTTAAGTTTTCCTTGATAACTCACAATAGTTATAAGTAAAGCTTCTTTGTTATTATTGAATGAGCAAGGTCTTTTCTGTAGTTCGCTATCGACTGATGTGGTAATTTTTGGCCAGTCGGCATAGTCAATAAACAAATATTGCACAAAACCTTTTCGGTCTAGTTCAGGACATATCGATGACAACTGGAAAATGATCACGGATATGCATGTCCCACAATGTTATATTAAGCAATTATGCTAAACATAGAGAGATGTCGACATGATTTAAACTTCCATGTGTTGAAAACAGGACCTTATTCAGTATATATAACTCCAATGTTTGTCCTCTGTAGTTAGTAGAAGATGAACCCCTTGAAACATTCCAAGAATTATAAACTCCGACAACTAGTTTTGGTAATGTTAACGAGTCGAAAATATATCAAATATTTTGTATGCAAAAGTTAGACTACGCGGAATATATAAAGATACGAACGCAAATTTGATGTTTAGATGTACCTTCGTGATCGTTTGCAGTGTTGAGTTTATTTGGACTTGTTTATGTGGAATATTTTATCAGCACACAAATGCCTTATATTAATGCATTATGAATTATAACATTAAGAGAAATTTCCTAGGATAATTCACGGTGTCACTGATAATCGCAATAGTAGAACTATTTATGTCATGTAGTATGAAAACCTTCTCTAAGTGATTAGGGAACACGCAAATGTTCACTTGAATTTTTGGACCAAGTACGGTCTTCAGGACTTAGTGGGGATTCGTAGGCAATATAACATTGTAATTGCCTTACAGATTTCCACATGCAATAATCCGTATTTTTTGTAGGATCCCAGTTTTTTAAAAGGCTGTCGATGGCGAATTATGTTTCTACCTCAATTTATTGCGTAAGATTTTGCAGCATAAGTTCATTTTCATTTTGATGTGTGGAGAACGACTATTTGGCCATTGCCTTCTAAGCCTTCTCTCCTCAATAGCGAGCATCTTTTTTTTTTATACTGTATTTTATTTTATTGAATCTTTCTATTAAAATAAATTCACAATAAGTATTCAAATCTTATTTCTAAATTATTATTTACTAGTTAGTACCAACGTAATAACTAATTTTTTGTATTCAAATCTTAAAAATCTATCTTCTATTCTGTAGAGAGAGCCGCCTCGCCAGGCTCAATGTGTCAGTTCTTTTTAGTCTCTGGTGGCCGTCAAATTGCAATAAATTGCGTGCTAGAGTGTTGGGATGTGCGACTAGTTTTTTCACGTATTTGGACGTGTATGTTTTAACTTCTTCGTGGATAGTGGGAACTTTGAGATCCCTATGTATGTTTTCATTTCTTATGTACCATAATTCGATATGACGTAAAATCCTAGACTGTCTTCTCTGTAACTTCTGGATGTTTGATGCACAGGCAGTACCCCACAGCTGAATACCATATGACCATATTGGCTTTATAACGGATTTGTATAATAGGACTTTATATTCCAAAGCCAAAGTTGAGTTAGGACTTATTAGCCAATGCAGTTGATTTGTTCGAAGCTTTATGGACGTTATTTTTGCCTCAATGTGACGGGTCCAAGTTAGGCACCGATATAGGTGGATACCTAAATATTTGACGTGCGTTTCCGCTGGAACCGTGGTATTAGTTATTGTGATTGGTGGACAATTTTGCCTTCTAAGGGAAAACGTTACATGAGCACATTTTGATGGATTTACCTTTATTCTCCACTGTTTTAGCCAGTCTTCTAGCTTATGAATATGGGACTGCAGCTTTTCAGATGCATCCTTTGGATCATTACTGACACTTATAATTGCAGTGTCGTCTGCAAAGGTTGATGTATATGTATGTGGGCTTGTCGGCATATCCGCTGTATAGATGATATATAATAGCGGCCCTAGCACACTACCTTGAGGTGCTCCTGCACTGATTTTCCCACATCTTGAAAGCTGGTCCTTTGACCTTACTTTAAAAGTTCTATCGGACAAATAGCTTTTTATAAGCTTGTGGGTGTTTTCAGGTGGAACCCGAACTATTTTAGTAAGTAGCCCATTATGGCAGACTTTATCAAATGCTTGGGAAATGTCTATAAATAAAGCTGAACAGTATTGCCTTCTTTCAAAAGCCGATCTAATAATGGCAACGATTCTATGGACTTGTTCAATCGTACTATGCCTTGCTCGAAAACCAAATTGATGATCTGGGATAACGTTTTGTTCATTTAGAAAAGGAGTTACACTCGAGACGAATAATTTTTCAAATATCTTTGACAAAACTGACAGTAGGCTAATTGGCCTGTAGGATGTAATCTGGCTTGAGTCCTTTCCAGGTTTCGGGATCATAACAATTTCAGACATCTTCCAAGAGCATGGGAAGAAGCCGACGCGCAACATGGCATTAAATATGTAAAGTAAAATTCTTACAGCTGAATTAGGTAAGTTTCTTATCATTGATCCTGTTATACGATCAGGTCCAGGTGATTTCTTCATATCCGTATTTTTAATTGTCGATTTTAAAGAAGACAACCGAAATTTCATAGGATCATTCACGATGTCGCTAATAATTGGAATAGTGGAATTACTTATATCATGTGGTGCGAAAACCTTCTCTAAGTGCTTTGCGAACGCATTTGCCTTTTCACTTGAGTTTTTAGCCCAAGTACGGTCTTCAAGTCTTAGTGGGGATTCGTAAGCAATAGGACATTGTAAGTGCTTTACAGCTTTCCACAGACTATAATCCGCGTTTTTCATTGGATCCAAGTTTTTGAAAAAGTTGTTGATAGCGAATTCGTGTTTCTGTCTCAATTTACTCCGTAAGTTTTTTTTGGCATAAGTTCATTTGCATTTTTATGTGTGGTGAACGACTATTTTGCCATTGTCTTCGTAGTCTTCTTTTCTCAATGACGAGCATCTGAATATCTGCTGTTGCCTGGTACGTTATTATTTTAGCTGATGGCTTTGTTGGCGTTGCAGCTATGGCTGCGGCAGTCACGACGTCTGTAAAATGGTCTACAGCTGCTTGAATATCAGCTGGATTTCTCAGTGGGATGTTCAATGGTAAGTGAGAGCTCACATACATTTTATATTTTAACCAATTCGTGTTTCTCTTCGGGTAGAAACTAAGGGTTTTAGGTGCAGTGACAAAACTGTCTTGTAAAATAACAATTGTAGGTGAATGATCAGAAGATAGGTCATAGGATGAATTAACTAAGAGTTGATCGCGTTTGATGTTTTTTACTATAGCAAAATCAATAAGGTCTGGCAACTTATTAAAGTCTGTGGGCCAATAGGTAGGTTTACCGGCAGATACGACGTCAAGCTTGTTTGCTTGAACTGTATAATACAACTGCCTACCTCTAGGTGGGAGGAGTCTGGATCCCCAATATGTGTGCTTTGCATTGTAATCACCAGCGGCAATAAATTTTTGTCCTAGCGTAGCAAAGAACCTGGCAAATTTATGGTGTTCGATTTTATGCCTAGGCGGGCAATACACTGACGAGACTATAATTTTAAAATCAGTAAGATTTATAGTCGTGGCTTGCAAAAAGTCTTCGTTGAATTCAGGCAATGGAAAATGCCTTATGTTTTTTCGGACTATAATGGCAGTCCCACCACATGCCCTTTCGCTTGGGTGTTTTGTGTCATATATAAAAAACCCATCAATTCTAAAGCAGTTTTTATAGTGAAGTGTGTTTCAGAGACTAATAGTATGTCTATATCATGTGCTAGCAGGAAGTGTTCTACTTCATATTTATGTTGGGATAGCCCGTTAGCGTTCCAGAAGCATATTTTTAACTGGTTAATTTTTTGCTCAGCAGAACTTGCAGAAGCATGTTTTGGGTTCGCATCATTTCCTGAAACATACCCTGCATAGTTGTCATGAAATTATTCATTGTTTGTATTAAATTATCGATTGAGCTCGAATTGGTACTGAGGGGTGTCTGAGCACCCTCTTTTAAGATGTGGGCATATGAATGTTTATGCGCATTAGAACTTTTGGCATTCGCATTAGGTAAATCATTTCTCAATGTTTGGGCATATGAAAAGTTTGGCTTAGTGTGTGGCTGTGTAGCTTGTGTACTAGCAACAGAACCAGCATGAAGCCGAGGAAATTGGGAAGCTTTATATTGCTCATAATCAGGTTTGCGTACGACCTTCGAATTATTTTTTACATGTTGAAAGACTTTGCAGCCCCTGTAATTTGCTGTGTGGTTTTCACCACAGTTGCTGCATTTTTTTACCTTGGGGTCTGTTTTGGAAGAAGTGCATTCCAAAGTCCGGTGCGCATCACCGCAAACAACGCATATGGATGGTAGCTTGCAGTAGGTTTTCGTGTGTCCGAATTCCTGACAATTAGTACACTGACGGGGACCGCTACGTTTTAGGGGCTCTTCCACCGTTATTCTTCTGTTCAAAAGGTAGCGCAAATTATATATTGGATGAACCGAGTTTTTTGATTTAAGTTGCGATGCGTTAAATACGATTTCAACACGATGCATAGGTTGGGGAACTTTGTTCTTATTTAGAATATTGTGCACTGACCTTACGACATAAACTTCCACCTCTATGGCACTTTTTATTTCATCAGTGGGAACAGAACTGTCAATGCCCTTTACAATGACAATCAAACCTTTAGCACTTTTGAGTTGATACGTATAATAGCTCCTATTATCTGCATCGAGGCGATTTGCGATTAGGCGGTAATTCTTCTCAGTGTGCGCTTGGATCTTTGTTTCTTGAATTTGACCTCTTCGTATAGAAGCTACATAAAAGCTTTCCTTACCTACAAGCTGAGACAACATGTTAACAATTTCGTTAGATGTTTGTTCGCGCAAGTAAATCGGGGGAGGTTTTCGTTCCCTGACAGCGGGTTCAGCTTTATCACCCGCTGTAGCAAGTACAGAGAATCTGTTTTCGCTTACCGGCATTACAGTACTTTGGGAGCTTTTATATTGTTTAGCAATGCGCTCTTGCTGCGAAGACTTAGGACTGGCCTTCCTTTTGGTTATGGTTATATAACGATCCATACCTGTTTGCACTTTTTTTACGGGATTTTTCAAATTACCTCTTTCGTTTGTTTGTTGCACTATTTTTGATATGGTACCTGAATTGTTTTTTGTTTGAATTGTAATTTCTTCTGGTGTTGTTATTTGCGAAGATAAGTTTATATTTCCGGATAAAGAACGCGTTCGGTCAATTGGCCTGGCGCTTAAAAAAGCACTGTCATCTTTTTTTTTATTATTTGTATTGTTCATTGCATTATTAGCATTTGTGTAAGAAAAAGAGTAATAAGCATTGTTGTTATTGCCTTTTATATTTTTTTCATTAATATTTGGTGCGCTCATACACTCACTATCAATGGTTCAAACCGGTTTAACCATGCACTATTTGTTATTGTTTTTTCTTTACACACAATATATTATATTGTTGTTATTTTTTGTTCTTTATTTCTTTGTTATTACTAACTGTTCACTGTTCAATTGAATACTTTAAAAAAAATATATATATTTGTTATGCTTTCGATATGACGTACGTCTGTACTCAAACACGGTCACTGTTGAACTGAAGCATCTGTGTATCTGCTGTTGGCTGGTTTGAATTTATTTTAACTGATGGTTTTGTTAGCGTCGCAGTTCTGGCTGCAGCGGTCACGACGTCTGTAAAATGATCTGCAGCTGCTTGAATATCAGCTTGATTTCTAAGTGTTATTCAAAATGTATGTAAGCAATCGCAAACATGTTTTATTTTAAAAAATTCGTGTTTTTATTTGGGTAGAAAATTAAGCTTTCAGGTATCATGACAAAACTGTCGTGTAAAATAATAATTTTAGGAATGATTAGAAGATAGGTCATAGGACCTAATTAACAGCTAATCGCGTTTGGTGTTTCTTATTATAGTAAAATCAATAAGGTCTGGCTATGTAGAATTTCCGTCATCCCTTGCCAAGTTTGGTTTGGAGACAAACCGGTAGCAGGTACAGCTCGTAAATCGGTTGTTTTATACGGATTGGTAGATGTAAGTGATGACTGTTTTATTCCTTTGTATTGAATTAGAATTTGTGTTTGCGGATGCCAGGTAGATGTAATAGGCACCATTTTCTTTTTCACTTAGCCACCTGCAATTGTGACCTGGTAGCAGGCCGGGTGTTTTTGAATGGCAAATCCAACCTCAGCAATACTCATGGAAGTATTTATGCAACATCTGGAAAGACAACACATGGAACAAATGATTGGTCTCGGAGTAACATTCTATGCACGATACGTAGATGACACAATATGTACAATCACGGGAAATAACGAAGTGGAAATACTAGAATACCTCAACATATAACTCAAAAACATCAAATTTACAATGGAAGCGGAATAAGATAACAAAATAAATTATCGGGACCTGACAATAAAGGTAAACAAAGATAACAACAAACTCGAATACGAAATATATAGGAAAGCCTACGGCCACAGACACAATAATACATAATACCTCCAACCAACCACAGCAACACCATCACGCGGCGATCAGACAACTAATAACTAGACTAGAACGAACATCACTAACAAAAAGCCTACAATAAAGAACTAAATACGATATATACCATAGCAGCAAACAACGGTTACAAGAAAGACACTGTACACAAAATCAAAAAAGAATTTCAAAGATTCAGAGAACACAACAACGAGAACGAGAGCAAAACATGAACAACTTTAACTTACAACGGAAAATCAACACACAAAATAGCCAACTTTCTCAAGAAATACAACATAAATATAGCATTCAAAACCAGAAACCACCTAGGACGAATATTACAAACCAACGCAAACAAAGACGACCAGCTAGATAAACAGGGAGTTTACAAACTGACGTGCACCTGTCATCACAGCTACATTTCGTGAACATATAAGAGACTATAACAAAAACATATACTACACACACACCGCACAGGAAGACGACTAAACATTCTAGAAAACATGGAAATATACAAACATAAGACATTTGAAGGACGCATCATAAACGAATAAAAAGACTCCGATTAAGACGTTATATTCGATCCTCTAAAATTAGCCTACAAAACACGTAAGAAAAATAACGAACAAGATACACCAAAAACAATAAAAAGACATTATAAAAATAATAAACAAATTCATAATCCAATAATCACTGACTTCTTTCAACCCCACCAAAAAAGACTACAAACAATTAAAAAGAACGTTCACATGTCATCCGCAAACGCCAATTCTGTCGCAATAAAATAGTAATCACAATCGTCTGCCAATCTATACAAAAACACCCGGCCTGTCAACAGGTCCCAATTACAGGTGGCTACATGAAAAAGAAAAAAAAAATGGTGCCTATAATATCTACCTGGCATCCGCAAACACAAATTTTGATACAATACAAAGCAATATAACAGTCAACACTTACATCAACCAATCTGTACAAAACAACCAACTTACGAACTTTATCTGCTACCTGTTTACACCTTATAGATGCTTACTAGCTCACATGACAAATAAATACCTGACAAACAATACAACATTAACGAATTGATGCAAACTTCTCAGAAGGAAAATGACATTGAAGATGGCACATAGCCGAAACCGGTTTGTCACCAAACCAAACTTGATAAGGGATGACAAAAATTCGTTCCGAAAATCTACATCAAAACACGCTGTCGAAATATTTAAAAACGATTCAGTTGTGGCAACTTATTAATGTCTGTGGACCAATAGGTGGGTTTATCGACAGACGCGACGCCCAATTTGTTCGCTTGAACTGTATAATACAACTACCTACCTTTAAAAACAAGGAGTCTGGAACCCCAATATGAGTGTTTTACATTGTAATCGCCAGCGGTAATAAACTTTTATCCTAGAGTAGCAAAGACCCTGGCAAATTGATGGTGTTCGATTTTATGCCTAGGCGGGCAATGTACTGACGAGACTACAATTTTAAAATCAGTAAGATTTATAGTCGTAGCTTGGAAAAAGTCTTCCCTGAATTCAGGCAATAGAAAATGCCTTACGTTTTTTCGGACTATAATGGCAGTCCACCACATGCCCTTTCGCTTGGGTGTTTGGTGTCATATATAAAAAATCCCATAAATTATAAAGCAGTTTTTTATAGTGAAGTGAGTTTCAGAAACTAAAAGTATTTCTATGTGCTATGTTAGCAGGAAGTATTATATTTCATATTTATGTTGGGAGGTCCCGTTAGCGTTCCAGAAATATATTCTTAACTGGTTAATTTTTTGCTAAACAAACCTGTAGAAGCATGTTTTGGGTTCGCATCCATTCTTGAAACATGTCCTGCATATTTGCAATGAAATTATTCATTGGTTATATTACATTTTCGATTGAGCATTTTAAGACATGCGCATTATGTAAATCACTTCTCAATGTTTGGACATACGAATAGTTTGGCTTAGTTTGTGGCTGTGTAGCTTGTGTACCAGCAATACAACCAGCATGAATTTGAAAGCCCTATCTCTATTGCTCATTTTCATAGTTAGACACACATTGCATTATTTTTACAAGTTGGAAGACATTACAATTTCTTATGTGGTTTTCACCGTAGTTGTCGAATTTTTTGACCTTGGAGTATGTTTTGAAAGAAGTGCATTCCAAAGTCTTGTGCGCTTTGTCGCAAACAACGCATACGGATGGTGGCTTGCACGAAGTGTTTGAATTCCTGGCAGTTGGTGCACTGACGGGGACCATTACATTTCAGAAACTTTTCTACCGTAATTCTTGTGTTCAAAAGATAGCACAAGTTGTATATAGGATGACCCGCGTTTTTTGATTTTAGCTGAGTTGCATTAAATACGATTTTAACACAATTCATAGTTTGGGAAACTTTATTCTTATTTAGAATATTGTGCACTGGCCGTACGACATAACCTTCCGCCTCTTTGGCACGTTTTATTTCCTCAGTGGAAACAGAACTGTCAATGTCTTTCACTATGATCACGAAACCTTTAGCACTTTTTAGTTGATACGTATAATAGTTCGACTTGCGATTAGGCGATAATTCTTCTCCGAGTGTGGTTGGATCTCTGTTTTTTGTATTTGTCCTCTTCGTACATATTTTTTTTACCTACGAGTTGAGGCAGCATATTTACAATGCCGTGTTATGTCCGTTCGCACAACTATATTGGTGATGGTTTTTGTTCCGAAGCCACTGTTCGGCTGGGGTAGCAAATACAGGGAAACTATTTTCACGTACTGATATTGCAGCTACTTGAGATCCTTTATATATGTTTGGCGTTTCGCTCTTGTTCCGAAGACTTAGGACAAGCTTTCCTCTGGGTTTTGATATTATACCGATTCATACCAGTTTGCACGCCTTTAGATACAGTACAGATTCTGGGGCAGATATGTTTATATTTGCGGATAATGAGCGCGTTCTGGCCTGGCGGTTAAAAAAGCACTATAATCTTTATATATTGTTCATTGCATTATTAGCATTTTTAAAGGGTGGTCCAACAAAAAGGTACGATGTTAATTGTAAATGACACAAAAAGCTTTGAAAGAGTTATCTTAATATTTTTTATTATTATAGAAGGATCTATGACAATTATGTGTAAAACAAAATTTTGAGCAAATGCTCGCCAAGCTTCGGTGGCGTACCGCTAACGGATGGTCGATATTTTCAATGACTCTAAGGCATAATTGAGGTTTAATGTCGTTAATGTGCCGTTTTATCTCATCCTTTAACTCTTGAATTGTTCCTGGCTTATAGACTTATACTTTTTCTTTTAAGTATCCCCAAAGAAAGAATTGCGATGGTGTCAATTCACATAATCGTGACGGCTAAGTAACATCGCCCCATTGAACCATTGTTAGAATCACATATCATCCAGGTCCATATCCTTAATTTCTCTCCACAAGAATTCCGTTATCATCTTGCGATAGCGACGACCATTCGCGGTAACTGTTTGGCCGACCTCGTTTTCGAAGAAGTAGGGCCCTATGACACCGTCAGCCCATAAACCAAACAAGCAAAGTCACCATTCACTTCTGTCTGTTTAACCAACCATTCGTTGTGTTGACGACGCTTGAAATGGTCAGTAAGCCTTAGCTCGTGAGTCAATTGACCTTGTAAGCGTCTTAAATAAAATCTTTATTCAAAATTCGCATCAATAATGTTCGTGTTGTTGGGAACGACGATTAGTTGAGGTTGGCGGCTCTTCTCCCACACTACCACGAGCAGTTTTCCGCAGAACGAACTGGGCGAGCATGAGCGGGTATTTTCACATTTCTTACAGACACGGTTTGCAGAAATGCGTGCACAATTCTCCCGATGGTGAACACATTTAGTCGATAATGTTGGCCAAAAAATCACGAAGTGCACGAAATGCACGTCCACGTTCGTAAAAGGCTTTAACAATCTTGAATTTGTTAAAAACTGAAGTAAAGAAATGTCAAATTGAGTTGGGTAAAAAACTTGACGTTATGATGTGACTCATAACTAACATCGTGAATATTTGGTACACTCATGCACTGACTGTCTATCAGTGTAATTTTCTAACCGGTTTTAATGACCATGAAAGTATTTGCTATTGTATTATGTTGTTGTTGATTTTTATTTATTGCTGTTTTTATTTTCCTCTAACTGTTTACTTAGTCTCTGCACTTGTTCATTTATATTTTATTATATTACGAATATAATCATACGCTTTATATATGTCTGTAGTTAACCACGGTAGCCTTTAGATATGAAAATTAAACATTAATTTCAAGAGAAAGCATACGTCCATGTTCTGAAAATCCCAATCCGCTTAAAAATTGCGTTTTCGATTTGCAAACGCTAATTAGGTGTTCTGAAAAACGCATATCGAAAATAGTTGGTTTTTGCGATTTTAAGTCGCCAAAAAGGTGATCAGGTAAACGCATGTCGCCTGAAAATTGCAATTTCAAATCGCATGTATATACTGAAGTGAACTGATTGAATCTGCTTATACTACATTTACACCTACGCAAAATCTGTTACTTATGAGATTTTGAGCGAAATCTAGTTCATTTCTATCAGATTACCCATACAAAACCATACTTACGAACTAGATTTTGGCAAAATCTCTCAAAATCTTGCAATACTAAATGATGCAACTATGTACTTTTTGCTAAATTACTGAGATATACAGCGCTGAACAAGAAAATTTTGACATTTGTAACAAAAAAAAAAAAAAAAAAAGCGCGGTAGAAACAAAATATTTACAGCAACATTAAAAAATAATAAAAGTTTAAAATAAGTGTTTTCAATATGGAAAAAACAATAATGAATAAAGTGTAAGTAATATTACATATGTAATTATGTGTATAAAAACAATTGTAGCACGAATTTAATTAAGTTTAGAGCCAATTTTTTTATACTTTCTTCAGTCAGCTGTTTTTGTTATGAAAATGAAATCCAATAATACGTCAAAAAACATTGGTGTAAACGGCAGAGATTTTCTTCGAGATTTGAGCTGAAATCTACTAGATTTTGCGTAGATGTAAATGTAGTATTAGACTAAACTTTCAAGAGAAGATAAAATTATGCACAATTAAAATGTAATATGTTTCGTTGAACCGTGTTCAACAATTTTCTATTGTATTCCTTTTTATTATTTCATTTACAATTTCTCCTTCATTATATATATATATATATATATATAGAGAGAGAGAGATATTGAATTTGCCGCAGAATAGCGGGTTTCCTTTTTTTCTTATGTACGTTGGTACATATATATTAAGTTAATTTTAAGTAATGTTTTTTCAGTTTAATAAGAACAGTGAATAAAACCACTACTTATGTTGAATTAAACCCGTAATTTAACCTAGCATTTTTATTTATATTTCCAACAATAGGGCAAGGCGGCCCAAACCCTAACATATGGTCCTTCGAAAAAGTCCTACCAGAGGCCAGGAAAGAATTAGTGCGAAGCTCCCAAATTACGAAATGTCAATAGTTGTCTCAACCCACGGCAACTTCAACAACAGGTATACCAAGAGTCACTTGGCAGAGATACTTATCAAACGAATTCTTATGCTTACGGCAAAGAAATAAAAAAGAAACTCCATTGTGCACTACGTGTCATCGGGGCAGTCAACAGCTAAAAGGTTAACAGTGCATCGCAGAAACTAGAACATAATCAATAAAAAGTCTACAAGGCTGAGTATATCGGACAATATTGGGTCATAAACAGGAAAGAATAAGGTATGTACTGTGTTTATTAGTTATTTTGTGCGAATATACCTTTCTCTTCAACTCAAACGTCGAAATAGTGAAAAACTAAAAACAAAAAAAATTTAGTTTAAAAAGTGTGGTTAAAATACATGAGATATTACCTATTACATTTCAAAAATTTCCCTAATTTTACCATCTCTAAAAATCCCACTAAATTCATAACACTAAAATATGAAATATGCGAAAAGTGTCATCATTAAATTTCAATAATAAAACTACGTACAAAAAAGAGACAACTACGTCTACAGAAGAAAAAGAAATTATACCGCCAAATGTTCTATTCAGTTCGTTCCTATTAGCACAGATTATTTCAAGTACGAGCACAAGAAAAGACATTAAATCCTATAAAAATTAAAACTGTGTATTAAATAAAAAGTGAAATTAAACTGGAATTAAAAAAAATTGAACAACGTCAAATAATTAACAATAAAAACAATACAAACCATTTAGAAAAAGAACGTAAGACAAACAAAAATCAGTGCAAATTTCACAAACAAAAGTTCAAAGCAACAAAATCAAAAATAAGCGGTCCGTGTTAAATACTTATAGAAGTAGAAAATATAAGCTGCAAATTAAAATAGTGTAGAAAGAAAAGGAACAATTAAACAATATTACACAAGTAACAACATTTTCAACATATATTTTTAACAACAAAAAATACAAGGTAACGTATAATCAAAAAAAAAAAACTACCGCAAATTTACAACAAAAACAACGCTAGATTTAAAAATCATATTCAACTACAGGCGTGACGTCATCAAATTGTCTCAAAATACAGTGGCCAGAGGTTCCCTACCAAAAAAATTTCAAGTGCTTAAACGATGAGTTTTGTTTATTCGTATTTTTTTCGATTTCTGGTGGAAAACTAATAAACAAAATTAAAAATAAAAAAAATAAAAAAAATTAAACAAATTTTATTTTCCCTTAAATTTTTTCCTGCAACGCTTATTAGTAGCAAATTTTTCATTGAAAACTAAACAGGTTTTAAATCCAAAGGTGGTAAAATAAAATCAAATAAAGAAATTTTTTTAAAAAAGGTAGAATTGAAATAAATACATTTAACAAAAATCAAATAATTAAACGAAAAATAAAGAAAGAAGCAGGAAAACAGTTCACTATAGAGTTTCGATCCAAACAGCGTAAAACTATTAAGTTTTCTTCAGTTTCAACTGACAAAACATCTATTTCTTCAAGACAGCGAGTCTTTAAAAAAAAAACCTGGTAAAGGTATACAAAATGTCAGCTCAAAAAAGAAGGTGCACATTCGATTTAAAATAATTATCAAATTTTGCACAAACTTTGAGAGAACTTGTCCTTCAGAATGTTCAACTATATTCCTAGAAGTCAAACAAGAAGAACTCGAAAAAAGATGGACGAAATTAGTAGAGTCTTATGAAGAATACGTGTTATTGGAAGATAAAGACCAAGGTGAAGACATCAAAAATGAGATTTCGATAAAATTTGAGGAAGCATTTAATAACTACCAAAACCTAAAAACTCTTATCCTGGAAAAAAAGCTATCAACTGAACCATCTACAAATGCGACTACAAGTCTAAGACCAGCACTTAAGTTGCCCGCGTGCGAAATTCAAACCTTCGAAGGCGGTTACTCCAAGTGGCCAGCGTTTCGAGACATGTTTCAGGCAGTAATCGGAAACGATCAGGCAATAGCACCATCTCAAAAATTATACTATTTAGGGAGAAAAGTGAGGAGAGAAGCATACCAAGCAATAAAAGATTTTGACTTGGTCGATGATAATTTCATACTAGCTTGGGATAAATTAAAAAATAGATTTGAAAATACAAGGCTTTTAGTACGAGATCAAATAAAAAAAATTCATGCGATCATTCCATCTTCAAACGAAACGGTGAAATCTCTCAGATATGTTCAAAACACAGTTAACGACTGTTTGTCAATTTTGAAAAATTATAGAATCGAATTGCATGATTACGACCCATTTTTAATTCACATCGTGATTTCAAAACTTTCCGAAGAAATTGTGAAGGAATGGCAAAAGTCCTTAAAGAATCATAGAGAACTTCCCATATGTAATAGAAAACATCACATTATGCTACACGATGAAAAACCACTAACTTCTCCCGAAGAAAGCTCATACAAAGACAATTTCCTGTCAAATCCACAAAATAGTAATAAACATTCAAACGTAAACACTCACGTGTTTAACACCCAGGTTGAAACATCGTTTTTTAAAGACAATACTCAAGCTTATTTTGTCCGCCAAAATGGAACTACATTGCTGCCCACAGCGCTAATTCAAATAGAAAACTGCACGGAACTCTATACAATACGAGCCTTATTAGATGCAGGTGCAGAGAGAAGCTTTATTACTACACGTATACAACAAAATCTTAGGTTACCACTTGAGAAGTACCTTAGTCAAATATCAGGCTTTGGCGGTACTATTGTAGGAAGCGCTAAGGGAAACTGTATAGTAATAGTAAAATCTAGAGTTTCCAACTTCAGATTAAAAATCTTGACAATCGTAGCACCTAAAATAGCTAATCTTCTACCGTCTCAGCCAATTGAAATTCAAAATTATAAGGCGATTCAGAATTTAACACTTGCCGACCCGCATTTTTTCCAACCTGCTAGTATTGATATGATAATAGGCAGTGATTTTTTGCCATTCATAAACTTAGATGGTGTGCTCCGAAATATCTCGGGTCACCTGGAAGCGAGAGAATCACACTTTGGCTGGTATTTATCAGGCCTTGACGATTCAGATAACGTAAACACGTTTTCTACTACCGTTTCCCCCTCGGAAGATTCCCTCCTGAAAAACGAAATAAAAAGATTTTGGGAAATTGAAGACAAAGAAAATAATCGCACAGCTACAGAAGCAGGTATAGTTTGCGAGAATTTTTATCAGGCGACCACTGCTCGCCAACCAAATGGCCGTTATGTCGTACGTTTACCATTTAAAGAAGAATTTCCCGACATCCTATATCTAGGCAATTCAGAAAATAGTGCTTTAGCTCAATACCATAGTATGGAAAAAGCTCTTAAAAGAAACCCTGATTTAAAAGAGAAATACAACGAAGTTCTCCAAGAATGCATAAACTTGGGTCACATGGAACCAGTATATCGCCTCGAATCCAAAAGTTCCAAACAATTTTCCTATTTTCTTCCACATCACGCGGTTATTCGACCGGACAGTAAATCAACAAAAGTACGAGTAGTCTTCAACGCGTCAAAGAAGACGAATAGTGGCTTTTCGTTAAATGACGTTTTACACCAGGGACCAACTCTTCAGTCCGACTTGATGCAGAGAGTACTTAGTTGGCGCTATTACAGATACGTTTTCACTGGCGACATTGAAAAAATGTTCCGCCAAATAATGATTCATGAAGCTGACAGACCTTACCATCAAATTTTATTCCGTAAGGTAACGGATAATTCTATTAGAACATTCCAAATGAAAACGGTTACTTTTGGAGTAAACTGTGCACCGTTTTTGGCAATCAGGACTTTACAGCAACTTGCCGATGACTGTAAAAATGTCTTTCCAAAAGCGTCTAACATTTAAAAAAATGAAATTTATGTAGATGACATTTTGTCAGGGGGACACAATCTTAAGGAGGCAAAGCTGAAGCAAATTGAATTGATAAAGGCATTAAATTCAGCAGGCTTCCCCATGAAGAAAATTACTGCCAATGACAGTTTTTTACTAAATAACTTGGCCACGGAGGATCTTCTTGACGAAGATTTTTTAAAGTTAGATGATTCCAGTATCACTAAAACCTTGGGAATACGCTGGAATGTGATGTCTGACACTTTCTACTATGCTACAGAAGACAGTAGAATAGTATCTAACCCAACGAAAAGACATATTTTATCAAAAATAGCAAAATTATTCGACCCTCTGGGTTGGCTGAGTCCACTTGTGGTAATAGCTAAAATTCTGATGCAAGACCTATGGGAGTTAAATACGGATTGGGATGAGCCGGTCCCACCCATAGTAACTACAAAATGGAACTCATTTCTATAAGATTTACCACAAATTTCTTTAATAAGAATTCCTAGATGAGTACAATTTTCACCTACCCGTCAGATACAAATACACGGATTCTGCGACTCATCAGAAAGGGCTTATGTAGTGCCGTCTACATGCGGACTGCATCCTTCGATGATACATTTACGTGCGATTTGCTTATTGCAAAAACTAGAATTGCCCCTATAAAGAAGATAACAATTCCTAAACTCGAACTGTGCGGAGCACTCTTACTCGCAAAACTGATTAAAAGACTATTGGAAACCGTGAAGTTCCACTATGCACTGTACCTATGGACAGACTCCGCGATCGTCCTTGGAAAAATCGCCACACAGTCTCAAGACGTTCGTAGCAAACCGTGTCACAGAAGTACTTATTCTTGCCGATAACACTCACTGGAAACATGTAAAGGACAACCCAGCGGATCTTGGTACCCGAGGTTGTACCCCACAAGAGTTAGTCGACAACAAACTTTGGTGGCACGGACCCACCTGGTTAATACAGCACCCAAAACTTTGGCCGAAACCACGAGTCTTCGATCCAACAGATTTGGAAACTAAAAGAGTCTCGACTATCATCTGAGAACCACCGTAGTTAACATCAACACCAGAAATTTAGCTCCTCACGAGGAAAACTGGTGTACTGATATATTAGAACGATTTTCCTCTTTTTCTCGAGCACTAAGGGTGATTAGCTATTGCTTTCGTTTCTATAATTGTATCAGAAAGAGTCCATTTAACACTGAATAGTACATTACATATGAAGAAATAAGGTTTACAAAAACCCATGTCCCAATCAAACTATTTTTCTGAGGAATACGAGTGTCTAAAGGCTAATCGACCAAAAGCCGACTTCTTACGTTGACTCCATATTTAGACAAAGATAGTTTGTTGCATGTTGGGGGAAAATTGAACAACTCCGGACTAAGCTATGATGAACGTCACCCAGTGATAATCCCTGACAAATCCCAGTTTTCAAATCTATTTGTCAAATATACACATGCGATTTTGCTCCACGCAGAACATCACATTATGCTAAGAGCTATAAGACAGGGATTCTACATTCCTCGCTTAAAAAATTTAGTGCGAAAATGTATTCGAAATTGCCGGGTTTGTACTATTTATAAGCATAAAGTACAGCAACAAATAATGGCCGAACTACCTCCTGAAAGAGTAAACTTTTCATTACCGTTTATATACACCGGTGTCGATTTTGCCGGTCCCTTTGGTTTGAAATCATCCAACTTGCGAAACGCTAAGATCATCAAAGGTTACGCAATAGTGTTTGTATGCTTCTCTACGAAAGCAGTCCATTTAGAAGCGTGTTCAGATCTTTCGACAGATGCTTTTATCGCTTGCTTTGATCGATTTACAGGACGTAGAGGTCTCCCTGCTATAATGTTCTCCGACAATGGTCGAAACTGAAAAGGCGCTGGTGGAAAAATATAGTATTCACGGATTCAAATGGTCCTTCATCCCACCTTACGCGCCCCACATGGGCGGCCTTTGGGAGGCAGCAGTTAAAAGTATGAAGTCACATCTTAAGAAAATATCGAATAACCTCAAATTTACGTACGAAGAATTTTCCACTATGTTAATTAGAATCGAAGCGGTGTTAAACTCTAGACCGCTGTCGCCATTAACAGAAAGTCTCTCCGAACTGCTACCTTTAACCCCAGGGCATTTCCTGAAAGGTGCACCACTCATTGCTCGACCTGAAGCTGTTGACGAGCCACCGGTGGAAAACTTAAGTTTTATCAATCGATGGAATCGATTAAAAGCTATTCAACACATATTCGCTCGTCGATGGAAAGATGAATACATCGTCGAAATACAACGA
This sequence comes from Phania funesta, assembly GCA_963932375.1. Taxonomy (NCBI): domain Eukaryota; kingdom Metazoa; phylum Arthropoda; class Insecta; order Diptera; family Tachinidae; genus Phania; species Phania funesta. Next base: position 47,586,119 of record OZ010654.1, read on the forward strand.
AGAGTTAAATGGAAAACTGAACAACATAATATTCAACCCAACGATTTTGTCATAGTCAAAGACGATTCTATACCACCCACGGAGTGGCGTCTAGGACGTGTTACTAAAGTTACATATGGAAAGGATAATAAGGTACGAGTTGTAGAATTAAAAACACAAAACGGAATTATAACGCGCGCGATTACACAACTATGTCTTTTACCTACCCACACTATTTAAAACAAGCTTTCCACGAATAAAACTAATCCACCAATAGTAGTAAACCACCAATTTAAAATTAAAGAGAAAGTCGCTGAACAAAATTTCTAATGACACAGTATATAAACTTTTTTTCCTCTCAGGTAGCCACCACTATGCCAAGGTGCAACTTATGCCTCAAAAATCATGCGTTCAGACACTGTCCTGAATTTGTTAAGAAGACCGTGGAGCAGCGACGCGAACATTTGGATAGCTGTGGATTTTGCTTGAACTGTATAGCACATACTCATTCCCGTCAGTACTGCAGCTCACTCAATCGTTGCGCAATATGTGGAGCAAAGCACTGCTGCATCGCGATCGTCCCCATGACGTGAGCGTTCAACCTCTCCCTAAAAGGAATGTACAGTTACCCTCTGAAGTAGCAAATAGAGGCCAACAAATCCCTCCCCTGGTCAGAGTAAATTTGATTTATCGAGGCAATCCAATGTGGGTAACATTTCTTCTCGATCCAACTTCGGAGGTGTCATTCTTATTAAAAGGTGTATCCAAATGGTTTCCTGACTATATGCCGGACTACTATAAGGGAGATGACGCATATGCTTCTTTTGAAGTCTCACCAACCTTCGAACCTCGAAAAAGCTACGCCCCAATAGCACGATGGCGACTCTTAGTAAAGAACGCTCGCATAATGGTACCGCCATCTATTGAGGATCGTCAACTAACGGATCACTTTCGAACAATCAAGCCCCAAGCTCATCCCTATTTTGCAACATGCCGTGAAGTCGACGGCGTAATCGGCCGACAAACCTTGAACGCCATTCTTTGGAAAGGAAGAACGGTGCAGACTGACGACAGGCTTCCCAAAGCGCAACTCTCAATTTTTGGCTGGGTCATTCCTGGATAATGGCATGGCTGCTATTCTCACTAAGATGCCCGGGGGTATGTTGAACCGTGTTCAACAATTTTCTATTGTATTCCTTTTTATTATTTCATTTATAATTTCTCCTTTATATATATATATATATATATATATATATATATATATATATATATATATATATATATATATATATATATATATATATATATATATATTTGCATATATAGTGATATTGAATTTGCCGCAGAATAGCGGGTTTCCTTTTTTTCTTATGTACGTTGGTACATATGTATATATTAAGTTAATTTTAAGTAATGCTTTTTCAGTTTAATAAGAACAGTGAATAAAACCACTACTTATGTTGAATTAAACCCGTAATTTAACCTAGCATTTTTATTTCAACAAAAATTATATACAATTTTACACAGTTTTAATGAAAAATACAAAATTATAAAAATTGCCATATTTTTTGTAAATTTTTTTTTATACTTATATTTTATTTTATTGAATCTTTCTACTAAAAAAAATTTACAATAAGTGTTCAAATCTTATTTCTAAATTATTTCTAGTTATTACCAATGTAATAACTAACTTTTTGCATTAAAATCTTAAAAATCTATCTTATATTGTGTAGAGAGAGCCGCCTCGCCAGGCTCAATGTGTCAGTTCTTTTTAGTCTCTGGTGGCCGTCAAATTGCAATAGAGTGTTGGGATGTGCGATTAGTTTGTTTACGTATTTGCACGTGTACGTTTTAACTTCTTCGTGGATAGTGGAAACTTTGAGATACCTATGGATGTTTTCATTTCTTATGTACCAGGGGGCGCATACGATATGACGTAAAATTCTAGACTATCTTCTCTGTAGCTTCTGGATGTTTGATGCACAGGCAGTACCTGAATACCATATGACCATATTGGCTTTATAATGGATTTGTTTAAAGGACTTTATATTCCAAAGCCAAAGTTGAGTTAGGACTTAATAGCCAATGCAGTTGATTTGTTCGAAGCTTTATGGACGTTATTTTTGCCTCAATGTGACGGGAGTAAGATAGGCGCCGATCTAGTGGATACCTAAATACTTAATTTGCGTTTCCGCTGTTGCCGTAGTATTAGTTATTGTGATTGGTGGACAATTTTGCCTTTTAAGGGAAAACGTTACATAACCACATTTCGATGGATTTACCTTTATTCTCCACTGTTTTAGCCAGTCTTCTAGCTTATGAATATGGGACTGCAGTTTTTCAGATGCATCCTTTGGATCATTACTGACACTTATAATTGCAGTGTCGTCTGCAAAGATTGATGTATATGTATGTGGACTTGTCGGCATATCCGCTGTATAGATGATCTATAATAGCGGCCCTAGCACACTGTCTTGAGGTACTCCTGCACTGATTTTCCCATTTCTTGAAAGCTGATCCTTTGACCTTACTTTAAAAGTTCTATCTGACAAATAGCTTTTTATAAGCTTGTGGGTGTTTTGAGGAAGAACCCGAGCTATTTTAGTAAGTAGCCCATCATGGCAGACTTTATCAAATGCTTGGGAAATGTCTATAAATAAAGCTGAACAGTATTGCTTTGCTTTCTTTCAAAAGCCGATCTAATAATGGTAACGATTCTATGGACTTGTTCAATCGTGCTATACCTTGCTCGAAAACAGATCTGATGATCATGGATACTGTTTTGTTCATTTAGAAAATGAACAAAGATGAGACGAATAATTTTTAAAATATATTTGACAAAACTGACAGTAGGCTAATTGGCCTGTAGGATGTAATCTGGCTTGAGTCCTTTCCAGGTTTCGGGATCATAACAATTTCAGACATCTTCCAAGAGCATGGGAAGAAGCCGACGCCCAACATGGCATTAAATATGTATAGTAAAATTCTTATAGCGGAATTAGGTAAGTTTTTCATAATTGATCCTATTATACGATCAGGTCCAGGTGATTTCTTCATATCCGTATGTTTAATTGTCGATTTTAAAGAAGACAACCGAAATTTCATAGGATCATTCACGGTGTCACTAATAATTGGAATAGTTGAATTACTTATATCATGTGGTGCGAAAACCTTCTCTAAGTGCTTTGCGAACGCCTTTGCCTTTTCAATTGAGTTTTTAGCCCAACTACGGTCTTCAAGTCTTAGTGGGGATTCGTAAGCAATAGGACATTGTAAGTGCTTTACAGCTTTCTACATACTATAATCCGTGTTTTTCATTGGATCCAAGTTTTTTCAAAAGTTGTCGATAGCGAATTCGTGTTTCTGTCTCGATTTACTGCGTAAGTTTTTTTTTGCATAAATTCATTTGCATTTTTATGTGTGGAGAACGACTATTTTGCCATTGTCTTCTTAGTCTTCTTTTCTTAATGACGAGCATCTGAATATCTGCTGTTGCCTGGTACGTTATTATTTTATTTGTTGGCGTTGCAGCTATGGCTGCGGCAGTGACGACGACTGTAAAATCAAAGACTATAAATGTATAAAGATGTTGCACTGCCATACATTGTACAGCCAGTACAAAATTTGGCGATGGCAGTACGGCTACTGCCACTTTAAGAGTAAAATTATAAAGAGAAATTATTATTCTCAGCAAACTTATTATTCTCATCTCATAGAAATTAATTCGTATGAGCGTGCATGCGTGTGTGTATGTATTTACATTGCCAGTCCAAAAATATACACTTGTTTTCTTTCAACGTATACAAATGTTACCGATTGTATAATTGTATGGCAACAATATGTGTTTTATTGTTGTATAAAAGGAATTATGTGGATTCACACCGAGCTACAATACACAGGTTTTGATTTGCAGTTATTTTTCTTTATTTAATTTTGCGTTAACATTTAAAACTCTTCAAAGAAGAACATTAGTTAGTCGTAAAGTGTCCCAGTTATAGTGAGTTACATAAACATATACATATGTATAGTTCTTAAAAATAATATAAAATAGAAAAAATTGAATATAAAAATTTTAGTGCAACGCTCTAATAAAACTCTTAAATAAACTTAATAAATTCATAATGAACGAAATAAGTCAATCAAGAGTCGAACTTAAAAGCGACAACAAAAAGAAATTATCATCTATATCTGGCAGTAAGTGTTCTTTACCACATTGTGGCAGATCCAAAAGAAATTTAAAAATCTTTCGTTTTCCATATTCTGATACCACATTGCTTAAAGCGTGGTTAGAAAATTGCAATTTTGACGAATATTTTTTAGAAAGATCGTGCACATTATATATATTCGAAAGGCACTTTTCAACAGAATGTATTGGAAAGAAATATTTAAAGCGAGGTGTCCTGCCAAGCTTTAACTTAACCGATAAAAGCGAGACTATAGGTACGGAAAAAGGAAGCTCTTTTGAAAGCGAGGATGTTGACTTATCTCTATTTAGAACTCCACCACGTAAGCGAAAGAGATCGGAATCACCTTCATTATGCAGAAATTGTCATAAAAGTTTTAAAACTGGGGAGTTTTATCGAAAGAAGTATTTTAATATGTTTAAAAAGCTTAAAGCTGTGACGAAAGAAAAACATTATTTTAAGACAAAAAACGAAACTTTAAAAAGAAGGGTCAAAAATTAGAAAAGAAAGTGATGAATACAAAATCTATAGAGGTCGAACTTGACGAATTGAACATTAATCCATACGAAAAAACTTTCTGTAAAATGCTCAAAAAACAACATAGGGGAACAAATGCTCGTTGGGAAGATTGTGAGATAAGCTTTGCTCAAAGCATTATTACAGATCTACTTCCACATACTTGTTTTTAAGAAACATATTAAAATTTAACCTTCCGAGCCCTTCGTCTCTAAGTAGATGGAGCAGTATTAAGAACTTGCAGCCAGGCAACAATTTATGCGTATATAATACACTCACTGCAACAGTTCAAAAGATGCAACCTCTTGAGAGAGAATGCATTTTAATTTTTGATGAAGTATCTATTCGAAGAAATTTGACATATAATAATTGTGCCGATGTTATAGATGGAGTTGTCGATCTTGGATATAAGCGAGAGAATGAAATGGGCTCCCAGGATGCGTTTTTATAAGAAGAGAAGTTGTAAAAAATTGGAAGTTCGTTTTAAACTATTTTGTCACTGATACTTCTATAAAAGGAGATATACTAAAAAAAAACTGGTGTTGTCAAATTTGGATATTTTAACGGAAATGGGACTGAATGTGCGTGGACTAACGTGTGACCAAGGTCCTAACAACAGAATTTGTTACGAGCTGTTGGGCGGATCCAGTGAAAAACCTCACCCCATATTTTTAAGTCGATCAGAAATGCTTTCATAAAGGGCGATTTTAAAACACCTAATGGAGTAGCGCGGTTCGATGTTGTGAGAGAGATTTTCGAGCTAGAATATGGAAAAGCAACAAAAATGGCAAAATTAACAAATGTGCACAAAAATCCAAATAATTTTCAAAAGATGCGTGTGGGTATAGCTGTCCAAACCCTGAGCAATTCAGTTGCTGCTGCAATCCATTCTGTTAATGAAAATCGCCAGTTTACACGAAATACATCAGCAGTAGCCACTTCAACTTGTGAGTTTATAAAAAAGCTCGATAGCTACTTTGATTGTTTAAATAGCATGCATTTCAATGATTCTAACCCATGAAGCGTGGCTTGAAGTTTAATAGTATAACTTGGCAAGTACTTCAAGAGCTGATTACCTACATGAAAGAGGTTGAATATGTAGGTAACAAAATATTTTCAATCAATGGGCTAGTTCAAACCACGAGGGCTAGCTTATCTTTATCAGCGAACTTTTTGAAGAAAATTCTAATTTACTGTGCATTTTAACGAGCTATTTTAACCAAGACCCATTAGAAAATTTGTTTTCATATATACGTTCCAAAGGTGGACACTGCAAAAATCCTTCAGTTCAGGAATTTAATATTGCAGTAGCTAAGCTATTATCTTTAAAAATAACTCAGTTTAGCACCAAATTGTGCAAACGACGATGCGATGTTTTTACCCATTGAGTTTCAAACAATTTTATAAGGTACTCAAAGGACTGGCAACATATCAGAAAGTTCTCACACCCCTGAAATATATGTCGCAGATATATACATATGTACAATGAAAATGAAGAATATTTTAATGCAGATGCCGATTGTTGGCTACTGAGCACAACGAATATCTTGCGTTATATGTCGTATTGATATGATTAAACCACCGCAAATTTTGTCATATTCTTTCAGAAATGTTTGTTCATGCAAAAAATTGTGATAACGAATCCAACTTTGGAAGTTTGTGTGCTTTGTAAAATTCATATAACAGTTTTTGAAACAATATTTTTAAAAGACAAATCAATAAAAAACATAAAAAAATTTGTTGTTGAGCAATGTGTCAATTGTACCAAAAGCACAATTTATTCCTTTTGGTTCGAGGAGAATAACGCATGCTATAAACACAGGATGGAGATGCTAAATTTACTAGTCCTTATATTATTACTGAAACATTCTACATGGGAAACATATAAATACAAATCATCCAGTACTGACAAGGTTAAAATTTTGAACCAACTAATAGTAAAACTAATAAATAGCAATAAAAAAAATAAAATTACATTCGTTTCATTACAACTTCGTTCCATACATTGATACAAGCACATATTGTAAGTCCACATGTAATTGAATTGTTAAAAAAATGGTATGAAATTCGGTGCGAATCGATATAGTTTCATTTGCAAAACAATAAAATACATATTTTTACCCTACAGTAACACAATCCATAACATTTGCTCTTACGTGCGTTATTTGCACATAAATTGTATGATAAGTTTTAGTTTATTAATGCAAATTTTTACTAGAACGTGTTTTCAACGAAAAAAACCCACTTTGACTGGAAAAAAGTTTTTTACTTTTTTGTTTACTAAAAACAACAAAGAAATTTGCCAAAAAATTAGGCACATGAATTAATGTGTGTTGCTTTTTGATCTCCTTAATTTTCTCAGTTAACATGTGAGCACGAAGTTTTGGTTTCCCTTGTTACTTCTCCCCCGCATTATAAAGATGCGAAAAATTTTTGTCAATTTCAAATGTACTATGTGCAACATCTTTATACATTTATAGTCTTTGGTAAAATGATCTACAGCTGCTTGAATATCAGCTGGATTTCTCAGTGGGATGTTCAAAGATAAGTGAGAGCGCACATACTCTTTATATTTTAACCAATTCCTGTTTCTGTTCGGGTAGAAACTAAGGGTTTTAGGTGCAGTGACAAAACTGTCGTGTAAAATAACAATTGTAGGTGAATGATCAGAAGATAGGTCATAGGATGAACTAACTAACAGTCGGTCGCGTTTGATGTTTTTTACTATAGCAAAATCAATAAGGTCTGGCAACTTATTCAAGTCTGTGGGCCAATAGATAGGTTTGCCAGCAGATACGACGTCCAACTTGTTTGCATGAGCTGTATAATACAACTGCCTACCTCTAGGACTAAGGAGTCTAGATCCCCAATATGTGTGCTTTGGATTGTAATCACCAGCGGCAATAAATTTTTGTCCTAGCGTAGCAAAGAACCTGGCAAATTCATGGTGTTCGATTTTATGCCTAGGAGGGCATTACACTGACGAGACTACAATTTTAAAATCAGTAAGATTTATAGTCGTGCTTGCAAAAAGTCTTCCCTGAAATCAGGAATTTTCGGACTATAATGGCAGTCCCACCACATGCCCTTTCGCTTGGGTGTTTGGTGTCATATATAAAAAAAGCCATTATTCTAAAGCAGTTTTTTTATAGTGAAGTGTGTTTCAGAAGCTAATAGTATGTCTATATCGAGTTTTTTGATTTAAGCTGAGATGCGTTAAATACAATTTCAACACGATGTATAAGTTGGGGAGCTTTATTATTATTTAAAATATTGTGCACTGGCCTGACGTCATAACCTTCCACCTCTATGGCACTTTTTATTTCATCAGTGGGAACAGAACTGTCAATGCCCTTTACGATGACATTAAAACCTTTAGCACTTTTTATTTGATACGTATAATAGCTCTTATTTTCTGTATCGAGGCGATTTGCGATTAGGCGATAATTCTTCTCAGTGTGGGCTTGGGTCTTTGTTTGTTGAATAGAAGCTTTCCTTACCTTCTTGTATAGAAGCTTTCCTTACCTACAAGCTGAGACAACATGTTAACAATTTCATTAGATGTTTGCTCGCGCAAGTAAATCGGGGGGGTTTTTGTTCCCTGGCAGCGGGTTCAGCTTAATCATTCGCTGTAGCAAGTACAGAGAATCTGTTTTCGCTTAGCGGCATTAATGCACTTTGGGAACTTTTGTATTGTTTAGCAGTGCGCTCTTGCTGCGAAGACTTAGGACTGGCCTTCCTTTTGGTTATGGTTATATAACGATCCATACCTGTTTGCACTTTTTTAACGCAACTTTTTATATTACCTTCGTTGGTTTGTTGTACTATTTTTGATATGGTACCTGAATTGTTTTTTGGTTGAATTGTAATTTCCTCTGGTGTTATTACTTGCGAAGATAAGTTTATATTTCCGGATAAAGAACGCGTTCGGTCAATTGGCCTGGCAGTTAAAAAAGCACTGTAATCTTTTTTTATTATTTGTATTGTTCATTGCATTATTAGCATTTGTGTTAGTGAAAGAGTAATAAGCATTGTTGTTATTACCTTTTATATTTTTTTCATTAATATTTGGTGCGCTCATACACTCACTACACTCAATTGTTCTAACCGGTTTAACCATGCACTATATGTTGTTGTTTTTTTACACACAGTATATTACATATATTGTTTTTATTTTTTGTTATTTATTTCTTTGTTATTACTAACTGTTCACTGTTCAATTGAAAATATATTTGCTATGCGTTTGATATGACGTACTTCTGTACTCAAACATGGTCAAATGGCTGTTACTTTTTTGCTTTAAACTGGCAACTTCAACAAACAGCTGATCAGAAAGATCTTTTAAAAAAATGTTTGTTGCCAGTGCTGCTGAATAACGAAATAAAGTACGTGGTTATTTTATTATTTTATGTATGGTAGAATTAAAAGCATAATAAAAATTTACAATTCGATGTTAAAACTTCCGAAAATATATAAAGAAATCTTTGAAAGTGTTTTTATAATATCTTCAAACATGTACGAGAGTAAAAAGCATACAAGAACCTATTTTAAACCGTTTATCTATAAGTAAGTATTAATTATTCGTAATGGTTTGTATATACATAACATCTCTAAATATGAAGAAACATTGAACGCCAATACTCTGCTGTTTGCTTACAAAATAAAGTGCGATAAAACCTATTGATGTGAACTCCAACGTAGAATTGGAAACAAAAGTTTTAATTGGAAAAGTGTAAATGTAAGTACTGAAACAAGTATTTGTTGTTGAATAATAAGTTTACTTTTCATATGAAGGGGCCCAAAAGTCAGCACTACAGTGCGAAATTCTTTTGATTTTAGCCTTTTTAGGGCCAACATTGATAGCACGAACGATTTAGGCATTTTAATCTAAAATTTATTTGTTTATCTTTTCTTTTTAATCACAAAACTTCGAAAAATAGCAAAACGTCAGTAAATCGTAGCGATTATAGAACATGCTGAAATGCGTTTTGCGATTTTCAAACCGTAAGCGATTTGAAAACGCTGCGTTTTCCAGAACTCGGGCGATACAGACAACGCAACATTAAATGCACTGATGCCTATGTTTCCTCTAATGTTCCTTCATATGTTGCCGGCATAAAGCTGCGAATATTTGTGGAAAAATTTCCATTCGCCGATAAATATCAAGGCAAATTAATAACTGTCACGCACATATTAAAGGCAATACGGGCTCAGTTGTAGATGTCAAACTTCATATGAAAAATTGGCGATTATGTTCCTTCGTATGTAGTGGGCATCAAAATGCATATTATTCTCTTGCTGAACTTCTAATTTTTTTCGCTTATCGTATCTAAATATGCAAATTTTACTATTTATAATTAATTAAAAAATGTTGTCGTTTTTAGTCAATTAAAACAACTCCAATATACAGTGCAAAAAAATAACGGTAATTTTAGTAATGAAATTATACAAATATAGTTAAACTTGCATCGTACACATGTAACATACATATTCAAAAACTAAAGACAGTGCTTTTAAGAGCATACTTTAAATTTAAAAGTCGTTATTAAGAATTTTGGTTAGTGTGTTTTAAGATGAACCAGCATTAAATGGGAGCGCCTAAAATGTAAAATATGTTTGCATACAATCTATAACATAATAAACGAAAGTAGCATGTTTGATCAGCTGACGATAACTAAAAACCAACTTGATATCATATTTTTGTCAATAATTGCCATACAAATTGTTTACAGAAACAAAAAAAAAAGCCACCAAAAAGAGAGGTAAACTGGAGTAGCAGTGAAAAGGGGAGTGTATAAATACGCACTTAGATGTCGTGTAGCACGAAGACAATGACACTTCCATAGTTAACAAAAAGAAATCATGGAAAGTAATATGTATCGCAATGGCTTCTGCAGGATACGATCGCGAAATTTCGAAGCTCAAGGCGCAATGGGTGAAACGGGCGTCTGCCGCAATAGGTAATTTAGTTGTTATTCCAATAATAACTGCAGAGGATGATCTAGTGCAAAATATGGTTTTGCATGGATTTGAAGAAGATGACATACTAATAAATAGTAACAGTATTGAGAAATATAACCGCAATGAAAGTCTGTTAACTGCTGAATACATACAAATCCATTAAGCAAATAATTCAACTAACATCGAATAGGATCTTCTAGTGAATGCAGATGGATCGTATACATCTAATCATAACTCGGCCTTAAAAGATAAAAAAATATTCTTCGCTCCCTGCCACTCATCAGAAATTTTTTTAAATTAATTTAATGAATCTTTCTCTAAGGAAATTGCAATAAGTATTCAAATATTAATCCTAGTTGTTATTTTTTTTATTAATTACTACCAATGTAGTAACTAAATTGTTGTATTCAAATCTTAGACTATTTTATAATGGGTGAAAAGGGCCGTCTCGCAAAGCTCTGTGTACCGATTTTTCTTTGTCGCTGATGTCCACCAAACTGCTACAAATCCGGGGCATAGGAGTTGGGATGGCCTAATAATTTGTTGACGTATTTGCATCAGTAACTTTTAATTTCTTCTTGTACTGTGCGAATATTTAAATCCCTGTGAATATTCTCATTTCATATGTAGCATGGAGCGCGGATAATTAATCGTACTAATTTATATTCCATATAGGTTTTATTATGTATTTATACTCCAGGGCCAGAGTTGAGTTGCCAATGCAGCTGAGCAGTTTTGAGTTTTAAGGCTGTTATGTTTGCTTCAATACGACACTCTTTGGATTGACGTAAATTGATCCTTTGATCTAACTTTAAAGTTTCTATCAGTCACGTAGCTTTTAAGAAATTCGTGAGTATACGAGTATTCAGAAATCAGTCGCGGGATATTGATGAGTAGCCTATCGTGCCAAACTTTATCAAACTTCTGTGAAATATCTATGAATAAAGCCTTTGGGCCGATCTTATAAGTGTAACAATTCTATGAACTTGCTCGATAGTATCACGCTTTGCACGAAATCTCAACTGTTGTTCCGGGATAATGTGCCGCTCGCGAAGGCAAGGAGTTAGTTATACTCAGTAATAACATTTTCTCAAATAGTTTCTATAAAATTGGAAATAAGCTGACTGGGCTGTCTACCTTTTCATTCGAGTTTTTGGCCCAGGTACGATTTTCAAGTCTTAATAGTGATTCGTAGGCAACGGGACATTTCATATGCGTCATAGCTTTCCATAAGCTATAATATGTGTTTTTCGTTGCATCCAAATTTTTTAAATAATTTGTTAGTTCGGTTTTTGGCTTCTGCTTCAGTTGACTATGTAACATACGAGGGCGGATCAATAAGTCCGTGACTTTTCGAACTTCCCTGCAACACTGTTCCCATCAAGTACCACCTGTTAATAGACTACTGTCAAATTTTGAACAAGTGTCGTCATTTACTTTGGGTTTAACAGCTGTTCAAAACATACAACCTCGTGTATTTGTCTAAAAATGGAAAAAAGGAATTTCGAGTGCTCATTAAATATTATTTTTTGCAAAAAAAAAAACCGTTACCAAGGAAAAGCTTGGTCAATCTATGGGGACTCTGCACCATCGATTTCAATGGTAAAAAAGTGATTCTTGATTTGATATTTAGACAGGGTGTTTTAATGTAGATTTTTGGAACGAATTTCCGTCATCCCTTGTCAAGTTTGGTTTGGAGACAAAACGGTTTCGGCTATGTGCCATCTTCAGTGTCATTTTTCGCACAGAACGAAAAATCCGGAAACCGGTTTGTCTTCAAAACAAGCTTGACAAGGGATGACGGAAATTCGTTCCAAAAATCTACGGTAAAAAAGTGGTTTACTGACTTTCGTTAGGGTCGCACAAGTAGAAATTACGCTGAACGGCCAATTGAGGTCAGTACACACAAAAATGTCGAAAAATCCACGATAAGGTGTTGGCCAATCGAAGAGTAAAAGTGCGTGAGATTGTTGATGCCATAGACATTTCATATGGCAGCGTGGTTTCGATTTTAAATGATTAGCTGGATTTAAAAAAGTTATCTGCAAGATGGATGCCGCGTTTGCTCTCAACTGACCATAAACGTAAACGTGTGAAAACTTCAAAGGATTGTTCGGAGTTGATTAACCGCAATCCGAATGAGTTTTTGCGACGTTTTGTAACTGTGGATGAAAAATGGATCCATTACTGTACTCCGGGGACCAAGCAACAGTCTAAGCAATAGGTTTCTCCGGGTGAACCTGCTCCGAAGAAGGCAAAGGTAAGTTTGTCTGCCAATAAGGTGATGGCAACAGTTTTTTGGGATGCACGCGGGATAATCCACATCGATTACCTTCAAAGGGGTAATACAATAAACGGCGAATATTATGTCGACTCACTAGACCGGTTTAATCAGGATTTAAGAAGAAAACGACCCCACATTGCCAGGAAAATGCACGTGTGCAGTCTCAATGGCAAAACTCTATGAATTGGGCTATGAATTAGTACTTCATTCACCATATTCTCTGGATTTAGCCCCTAGTCACTACTTCCTATTTCCAAACCTAAAGAAATGGTTCGGTGGAGAGATTTATCTGCAACGATGAAATTATTGACCTAACAAATACCAATTTAAGGACCTCGAATAATCTTTTTGTTTGGAAGGGATACAAAAACTGGAGAAACGTTGGACTAAGTGTATTGAGTTAAAAGTAGATTATGTTGAAAAATAAATTTTTGTTTTGCAAAAAAAAAAACTGTGTTTCATTCAAAAAGTCACGAACTTATTGATCTGCCCTCGTAGTTTACCACAATTTGAGTTGTACTTTTATAACTGGAGTAAGTGCACCCCGCCATAGCCTCCTTAGTCTTTTTTCTCGAACAAGAGTTTGTATGTCATCCGATAGTTTATATGCGCCACTGGTAATGGTTCGCTTAATTGTAGTTGCGACCCTGGCTGTAGAATTTACGACATCTGTGAAGTAAATTGAATAACTGTTGAATTTCTCAAAGGAATATTCTGAAAGATGTGGGAGCTCACATACATTGTATACATTACCCAGTTTGCTGTTTAGATAAAAGGTAATGTGCCTTTCTAGATTAACATAATTGTTGTTCACAGTTAAAAGTGTACGTGAATGGTCCGATGATAGATCATAAGAAGAATTTACAGAAATTTGATTACCTTTGCTATTTTTTGTCACAGCAAAATCAATCAGGTCTGAAGTCTTATTAAAGTCTATTGGCCAATATGTTGGCTTTCCACCAGATGTTACATCTAGTTTGTTTCCGACAACTGCGTTATATAGTTCCCTTCCTCTCAGACTTATAAGTCTACAGCACCAATACGTATCCTTGGCATTATAATCTGCAGCTGCAATAAATTCCTACCCTAATGTAGAAAAGAACCGGTAATCTGATTTCGTTCGATTTTATGCCTAGGAGAATATACGGATGATATTAAGCCTTATTACGGTTGTCGAAGTCGTATTTCGACTACAGTCGAAGTCGTTGTCTAATTGTTTATTTTATCGTACTACGTAAGTTTTTCGACTGTAAACAGATTTGTAAAAGATTAAAATGAACAGTGTTTAATATTTGAAAAAAAATAATAATATTATGATACACGCTGTTTCGAACAATAAAAAAATAATTTGTCGGTAACAAATGTTATTTAATTTAAATTTGTGCTTTAAAAATAATATATAATAATGCTAAGTTTGGCTTTATTTTCATCCTCGGATGACGAAGATGAGTACACAGTCCCAGAGATGAATGTTCTGCGAAAAGAAATAAGGCAAAAATCAAATATATTTTCTATGCCGAATTCAAAGTGAGTATACATACAATGAAATGTTTCAGGGTACAACAAAATCTTTTGCACATTTTCCTTTTCAGATTTGTTAGTTATTTCAGATTAAACAAATTAGCCTTTAAATACGTTTTGGATAAAATAACTCCAAAATTAGAAGAAGCGAAAAGATCATCATCAGTGCCAAATGTATTGAAGCTTGCAGTAACAATGCGGATACCTGCCGAAGGTAGGTACCAGAAAGGAGCTGGTAATGATTATAATGTAGGTCTCTCACAGTCCTCAGTCAGCAAAGAGTTTAAAGAACGCATTAATGCAATGCACAGCCAGCTTCGCCACAGCTGAATTTCTTTTCATATGACAGAAAATGAGAAATCTGTAATTAAGGAACATTTCTTTAAAAAAAACTAGCTTCCCTGGTGTCATAGGCTGTATTGATGGGACGCACATCAAAATTTTAGCGCCTAAAATTTAGAAGCGTTTTAAATACTATAACAGGAAAGGTTTCTATAGTCTAAATGCAACCGTGGTATATTTAAATCTATAATATTAATTTCTTATAGGTATGTGATCATAAACTGAAAATAAGGTATATTTATTGCTAGTGAATTAAAGCAATTTTTGAGAGATAATTTTAATAATGGCGATAAAAATTCGTGGCTATTAGGTAAGATTATTTTAAATTAAAATTATGATTTGAAATAAATTTGCTTTTTTTAAAGGAGATGCTGGCTACCCACTGGAACCATATCCCGAAAGTCGATTTAATCATGTTGAGCGTACAATAGGTGTACTAAAGAATAGTTTTCGGTGCATATTGAGATCGAGGCAGTTGCATTACTCACCACAAATGGCTGGAAAAGTTACAAATGTTTGTGCAGCTTTACACAATATTTGTATTCACTATAAAATTGAATTGCCTGAAATGAACATTCAGAGTTATAGTACGGAAAATTTTGATATTGAGGCAAATGATGACATAAATGCTTCGAATATAAGAGTTAAGATAATGCAAGCAATGAACGTTTAACAATTTATTTAATAAACATAAAAAATTAAATCACATTTCATATTTTGTACTTATTTAGATAAAGGGAAAAAATGTTAAAAGCTGTACTAGTTCTTTAAAAAAATCTACTTTTTAAAACCATGTTTATATTCTTCCAGTTCAATTCTCGCTTTCTAATATCAATTTCATCTGCTCTTAGCTGTAACAAACGTTTTCTATATTCATTCTGTTTCTTAAGCTCACTCCTGTAAAGTTCAAATCTTTCTTTCGTTTAATCTCACTTTTAAAAAGGTTTACAGTTTCCTCCACTACTTTATGCTGCTTGCGACTATATCCTAAGGGAATCCTTCACCTCATCGTAAAGATTTGTTTGGACTTTCAGCTTTTGTTCAATAAGATCTTTTTTGGCTGAGGCATTTTTCTTCCTACCTGTTTTTGAAAAATGTTGAGAGGAACTCGGCATTTATTCATTTTCATTTAAAACCAAATCATCAGATATGTATTCGGGTTGTTTAAAAAAATTAGTTTTTAGACCAATTTCCTCCCCATCTGAATTTATAAGGCTTTTTAATTGCAGTAAAGCAGATGTAGCTTCTTCTGTTGGTGACAAGATGTATTGCTTATTTAACGACTCTTTGTTCGTTTTGACAGTCAAATTTGACACTTGTGGTACGGAATTTGTAACAGATTTCCCAACAGGGTTGTATTTTTTGTTTTCGACAAACAGTACCGTAATATAAAAACGACAAATTTGCAACTCGAATACGACAACCGCAATAATTGTTACTTTAAGATCTGTAAGATATATGGAAGTAGACTGTAGAAAATCTTCTTTAAATACT
This sequence comes from Phania funesta, assembly GCA_963932375.1. Lineage (NCBI taxonomy): Eukaryota > Metazoa > Arthropoda > Insecta > Diptera > Tachinidae > Phania > Phania funesta. The sequence continues at coordinate 47,602,400 of OZ010654.1, forward strand.
TTTTTACGCACTAGAACAGCAGTGCCACTACATGCCTTACCACTCGGGTGTTTAGTGTCATAGGTAAGAAAGCCATTAACTGTAAATCAATTATTTATAGTAAAGTGAGTTTCGGATACCAGAAATACATTAATTTCCTGTATTGGCAGGAAGTGTTCTAATTCTAGTTTGTGCTGGGAGAGCCCACTTGCGTTCCAGTAGCATCAGAAATGTCTCTATTTTTGTACGCCAACTTCAAATCGCAAGGAATCGTTGAATTCTGAAGAATATAACATGCTCCAAATAATGCACTTGAACGCGGAAACCGATCACTTGGAAAGGCTTCACGAAATGAAAGATGAATCTCACTCTCTTAAAATAGAACAGATTCAAAGGCAAATACGACAGGATGAAGAATTGCATGTATTAAAAGTGCATATTTTCCATAAAAAGCCTTCTAACAAATGTAGTTATATTTTTTGTTGACTAAAATTTTCTGACGTAAGTTATTGAATTTTACATAAATTTATACATAATTACAAAGCCTTTTTGATGAATTTTATAGATTTAAATATTTTTTACAAAAACTCAACCCTTGCAAAATTTTTTCTAAGGAATTTTAAGATCGTGTCCTGCAGAAACCATATTGGCATGTATTGCTTTCCATGAGTTATTTTAATAAATTATTTAACTCAAATAAGTTAATACATATACTGAAATTGATACAGCTTTTTATTTTAATACAAATGCAATTTATTTAAAATGGTCTTATTTAAATAAATTTACTTTATTGTTTTTTCGTTATATTTATTATTTGTTGTTTATTTGAAAAAAAAAAAAAAATGTATGATAGTTATTGAATAAATAAATAAATGAACGAGAATTTTATATTTAAAAGTGAGCATTTATAAAAGCCGTCGAGAATTTATTCCTTCGAGAATTTATTCCTTCAGCAGCTTGATTTGTATCGAAATTAAGGCTGTGGGATTCTGGCCGAACGGCAGAATGCGGGCATACATTTAAAACTGTGAAAATAAAAAACATGTAATTAAATTGATTACTAAATTAATAGTAACACATATAAATGTCGTTTTTTAAATTAAAACCTACATGTAGAGCTTTGTTCTTTCGCAATATTGTGAAGAACGGCAACTACAACTACTTTATTATTTGCAGTATCCAGATTAACGTGACACCTCTCAAATATAGAGCGGAACTTGATTTAAGTTAGCCATTTAAACTCTCTTCTTTACCGCGCGAGTAATAAGTTCACTATTATTTGTTTCTTTTATTTCTACTTCAATCTTAAGACTAACTTAAATTTTAATTTTTAAAATATTTTTAAGGTCTGCAACGTTCGCAAATATTGCTAACGTTGCACTCCATAAAATGTGGGAACAAAAATGTAATTTAATATTTTGTTGTCACCCTATATTTCTGTTGGGAGGATGTAACTCGCGTGCTATATTAATTCTTTTATACCTGTTAAGAATTTCTTACGGGAGTTAATAAAATTGGGGACAAAGGATAACTCGCATCTCCAAGTAAGACCCCTCTGTGCCCACTTTTGCTGAGCTCTAATTGTGTTTTTATCTTGCACTCAGCCCAAAATCCTGACGTCGTGTTTAGATCCCCAAGATCTTGCAACGATGTCAATTATTTTGCAATCTACATCGCATACGATCTATCGACTAAAGTTTTAATAAACAAACGATGTCTGTGCAAAAGTCTGACATTAATTGATTTAAACCTACCTGCACATTTAAAGAATAATACCCTTTCCTGTTGAAGTAATACCCAGCCATTTGCCGACCAACATTTATCGCGGGACATCTGATACGCAACTTGTAAAATTTGTTTTTCACGCTTCCGAGTTCAGCATTGCTAGAAAATGTTATAAACTGTGGGAGTAACAAAGTAATTTTTCTACAAATATTTTTAATTGTTCTCCCGACATTGAGATGTTCAATTAAGATCAGCTGAAAAATAATAATTTTATTTTTTGTGCACCAATGTCACTTTGATGAGTATTTATTCCCAGAAAACCCAAAGTTGTTAAAACTTGTAGACATATTGCAATGGGTAGCCCTCGATTGTTTTTTAGTTCTTCAATATTCAACAAGTTTATAATAAAACATGTTCTGATTTTGTCAAACTGTAACGCGAAAAAAATCATCATCATCAAGGTGGAAAGGACTAAACCTCCTTTTATATATTTTAGGTTTCTTGTTCTGGAAGTCTTCTTCCAAATTATTAATAATGGCAAAATCTCTGCCATTATCTTGAAACATTTTTGTTTTTTCGCAAACTCTTTTACTTGGCAAAGAATACCTGATGCTGTTAAATGAGTTAAAACAGTTACAGATGGTTTTTTATTTAAAGTCGACTTCAACGTTAAAATTATATTTTAACTTGTCTATGAAAGACCTAAAGTTGCCTCTTAAGTAAAGTCGACTTTGGGTATCTTAAAGTATACTTTATTTTTGATTACGATTATGCCAATGTTTTTACATTACAGACTTGTCAAAAACCAAAAAGTTGCAAAAAGTCTTAAAAAGTGGCAACATTAAATAATTTTAAAAAGTAGCGCAATAATAAATATGATTCAAACGAATTGTTTACATTTCCCTAAAATCTTGTAAAAACTGAGCTGTATTCATAAAGTCATACCACTTGATATTAATCATAATATAAAATAAATACCAGCAAATAAATTAATTATTGTTAAATAAATATTAATTAATTGCATTTTCTATTAATTAAGTTCATTGGGTTTTATTTGCTCAAATCTATGCTTATATTTATGAATATAAATGATGAATACTTATATATGAATTTAATAGTATTTTGCATTACATGTATGTGTGTATATTATCTATTAATAGTAATAATAATTAGACAAAATGGGAATCTATAGTATAACTTTATGTATTTAATAATTAATTTTAAATGTATACTACATATATTTATTTATATATAATATTTATATTTAAATAATACATAATTTTTTATTATAATTAAACAACTAAACAAAAAATATGTTTTTAAAATGCATTAAAGGTCGTTATGAAATTATTATTTTTATGAATTATTAATAATTTGGGTAAATTTCACCCAATATTTAAATTGCTTGTTGCAAATGAAAATCAGTAAGAATAAGAGTACTACGATAGAACACACATTTATTCCTCACAATACTTATTTTCTTCTTGCGCCATTTTGATAACTTTGACAACAACTTTTGAAAAACACTAGTACACTCAAAACCGAAACAGACACGTCAAGTTTGTGTGATAAAAGAGAATATTAATATTGTTGTTGTCATATCCATTTTGGGCTGCAATATCAACATAGTTTAATAAGTAAAAAAAATTAGAAGAAATTGTGTTGGGTCAAATTTGTCCAACTGTTTTAATTTTTTAGGCATAAGTTCGTTTTTTCTATTCAGAAAGTATATTTTATTTGATATGAAAACTTTGAATACAGTAAAAGTAACAATTTTATTAGACAACTGGCTGATTGAAATGCATTTTCTATGCGTCTAACTGTAAACATTATCTATTATTTATTTATCTATTTATCTAGAAACTAAAGACAAATAGAATACGAGAATATTTCTCTATTTTTCATGTACTTGCTTTTTTCCTTGGGTGAAAACGAAGTTTTAACAACACTAAAACTTTTTTTATTGAATTCTAGGTGACCTAAAATTCAATTCTATTAATTCTAAAAAGCAAGTAAATGAAAAATTGAGAAATATTCATTCTCGTATTATATTTGCCTTTAGTGTTGGCTTAAATAGATAATGTTTACAGTAAAACACAAAATGATGTAGCGGCATAGAAAATGCATTCCATTCAGCTAGTTCTCTAATAAAATTTTAACTTTTACTGTATTCAAAGTTATCATATCAAATAAAATTTACTTTCTGAATAGAAAGAATAAAGAAAACGAACTTATGCCTAAAAATTAAATTACTTAATATTAATAGTTGTAGTTCGACAAAGTTAGGTCAAACAATAAACATTTAGTACGATATAAACTTAAAAAATGATTCAAGAAACACAATTAAGAAGCATTGACAGGGAATTGACAAAAATCTACGATACAGACGACCAGCATGATTTGGCTTTTGTTGTGGAATACTAACAGAGAAGTGGCATTATTTATTTTCCAATTTACTATCTAGGGATATTTTTAATCTTGGGATATTTTTAAACAATCTAGGGATATTTTTAATCTTGGTCAAAGTTGGATTTTTTAATAAGTTACCGGTAAGAAACACACGGTTTATTATATTGCCCTACGACAGCTTTGTGGTCGATTCTACAACTCAAAACCGAAAGTGTCATATTAATTACAAGTATCGCAATACTGAAAATGAAGCACCAAGAAGAATAGCAAAATACGAAGTCTGAGTGAGGAATTGGAAAACTTGGCTGCTTCGATGCCCAAATGATTACAGGCAGTTGTAGATGAGCGAGGTGGACCAACCAAATATAAGTTTAAATAAATATTAAAAATATTTGTGTATAGACTTAACTCAATAACTTTTTTTAGTTTTTGTTGAATAAATCTTTATATTATAATAATTTAAGGTATTATTTCGTAGTATTATTTATTTGAAACAATACTATATCATTACTCACGGTCTTATGGTTTTAAAATCATAAAGATGTAAAATATTGATCGTTATGGATCAATGATATATATGAATATGCAATTAAAATTTTGGATAATAGTGAATATATATTCATTTTTAACAGCAAAACTTTTAGCACATAATAAAACAAAAAAATTTTGTTAATACTAAATTTACGTACATACATATGTTGCAAGCCAGCTCGAAGAAGCGAATTCGCTGCTGGCAGTTAAACATGTTCTTATTGCTAAAAATGGAGCGCACGGTTACAAGAGTAAATAACGTCTTTCTGCACTTTTACAACACTAAAAGAGTTGAACTTTATTTGCATAAACGGTTTTCACTTATTATTTTTTATTACACTCATTGTATTATTTGTGTTTGCATAAAGCGATTTACATAAACATATAGCTTGTATATTTATGTATTTGTATGTATAACTATTTGCTTTAAGTTTCATTTTTCATCTTCTACTATTTTTAATGTCTTACTAAAGGCGGTGCTAGACACAACAATATTCAATTTCAATACATCTTAACTTTCAATACCTCAAATATTTACGAAATTTTATTTGATTTAAGAAACAAGACATACAATATACCACTTTTCTTATGTTAGTTATCCATGCTAAAATAATAAAGTGACTGAGAATAAACAAGTGTTGTATTGGCTATTTGCATTAACAAATACCCCAAAAAGGAAAAAAGAAACGAATATGGACAAACGACTGGTTAAACAAAATACTTTATGTATGAGAAATTGCTAAACAGGATGATGAAAATGCCTTGAATTTCCAGCATCTGAATATTTTTCTTTATACATATGTGTGTTTGAAATATCTCCAAAATAATATCAATTTTCATATTTTTGTCGCTATATTCTTTGGTTTACGCATCCCAGGACCAAAAATTAGTAACGTATGTGCACGAACGCTGGGCAACGAGCGATATACTTCTATTATTTCTTTTATAAAATTTCTTTTGTATTAAAATTTAATATATATTTATACATATTCCAAAGAGATTAAAGACTTTTCCTTCTTCTGTTTAAATATCTAATTCTGTTCTTTTATGGAGCTAATTTTTAAGTAGTTTTAAGTGTTTAAATAAAATTCCATAAAAGTTTTTAAATTAAACTTAGCTACAACGAAGAACAGAATTATATACTAAAATTTTCAAAGTTATTTTGAAAATTTCCGACATGTTCAGTTTAATTATACGCAAAACAAAGTCAAACTAGTTATTATCAATAATATACTACGTCGAATTACTTCAATATTAAAAAAAAAATCTGACTTATTTTGACATTCTTCAATATTATACACAATGTACATTCATATGTGTGTAACTAATTTTTCTAAACAAACAAAACCGCAAATATTAAAATTTAATATTGATTCGTCTAGCAGCCGCATAAGCGTTTCAATCCACTTTGTAATCCATTCGTTCAAATGTTAAAGAGTTTCGAATTGTATTAAATATAACTGTGCCTTAGCTAATTGTCTATTAAAGTAGTAAATAAATTGCATATGAAATACATAGAATAAAATGCAACTCAAAGTAGAAGGGCAGACAGCTTTTTTCATGTGCAGTTTTTCTTTATAGATGTTACCATTGTTTTAGTTCTAATTGGAGATGTAGTTAATTTGGTTTTTGTTGTCATTTTTATGACGTCGTAGTTGTAGTTTTTATTCGTGATTTAGTGAGTGCTTGGTGTTTGGAAGCAACACAAAGCATTTATCAGTAGGCTTGTGCTTCTTTATAATCGCTCTGGTCTGATGTAAAGAAATCCTCCAATTTCCACTGTAGAGTCTCAAATGTTGGTCGTCTCATTGGATCTTTGTGCCAACATTCCAACATGATCTCATAAAGTCTTTGATCGCAATTTGGCGGCTGTGGCATACGGTAACCATGCTCGACTTGTGTTAATACTTCTGCGTTTGTCATTCCTGAAATCGAATTTAATAGTTCATTGAAGTTCTTTTGAAATAATAAACTAGTGATGTTGGAAGAAAAAACTTACCTGGATATGGAATACGTCCATACGTTACTAATTCAGTAAGTAAAATACCGAAACTCCAGACGTCCGATTTAATAGAGAACTTGGAATAGTTTGCAGCTTCAGGAGCAGTCCATTTAATGGGAAATCTAGCACCAACACGGGCTTCATATTCATCTTCTTTAATAAGGCTTTGTAATAACAAAAAAAAAAAAACGATTTGAATAAAAATAAAATCAAGTGAGTGTTAAATATTTAAAATACTGAATTAGTATAAAGGGGACTTTTACACTTTGTTAACGTCAATATACATACAGACGAGTATGTGTTACTTCCTTCAAGTAATTTTTAAAAGTATGATATTTACTATGCACCCAGTTTTATTAAAATTAATTTTGATACCAAAAAAATTGGCGGGTAAAATTATCGAGCTAATAAATACGGGCTTAAAAATACATTTTTAATGTTGGATGTTTCTTCATACTCTACTAACCATTAGATGAATTTAAATTTTCTTGTACGTATTTTTGTTTAGTCTAAGCCAAGGACTTTGAAATACGGCTTATTATCTGATATTTTCGATTTTCTTCGTAAAAGTTTTATTCTTGATCTATTTAAAAAAGTTTAAATTAGAAACTAAACTAAAGAACAGAAAAAAACTATTTACAAAGATTTTTTAATCGTCGTTCAGAATTAGCTATAAAAACGGGAATAAATAATATTTTGTAAGTTGTTTAACCTAATTAACCTAAAACGCAAAAAATATTCTAGTTATCAGAATAACAGAAAAAATTAATTATACATACATTAGAATTCACTTGTACAAAACATTTGTTTAAAAAAGAACAAAAGAAAGAAAACATTTGTTAGGAATTGGCGTTTTTCACAGATGTGTACTTGGGTGTTGTCTTTATATACACTCTCGCAACTACTGGAAGGTCGGCGCACAGAGGAGTATTTGACCCAAAAAGCTGGCCAAAATTATTAAGCGTGTTTTCTGTTTTGAAAGTTTAACTTTTTTGATAGTTTTAGCTTTAGTTTGATAAAAAAAATTTAGTGGCAGATTATTATTGGGTTAGTGTTATCTGGATTTGTATCGATTCTGCTGAATTTTCTCGAATAATCAGCACGATATAATCTGAAGTGCTTATTTCTGGCCTCCGCAGCTTCTTCTGACAATTGTTCAATGGGCAAGATTGCTTGCTTTATTACAGTACCGCCATGAATTAGAATTTTGTGCATCGTTGGACTCATGGGATGCCAATTGTAGAGTGCCCGCTAGTTATTGTTTCCAATATTATACTCAGGCGTTTAGATAGTTCTTCATTTATGCCAGTAATTTTAGAAACAATTGCTGGATCCGAAAAAAATCTTCTTGATGCGTTGCCATCATTAGGGTTGCCATATCCCGGTTTTGGAATATCTACAAGTAGCCCCATCTCTTCCTTAAGCCTCTTCTGGATGATTATCTTTCTTTCTTTAACAAGTGCTTTATCTTCATTGCCCCATACTTGCCACTTTTAAAGTGTCAGTTTATATGAAAGATGAAGTATCGATTCTAAAAATCGTATGCGTGCGTGTAAAGTTGATAGCCCAAAATTCAAAGCATCAGGGTTTTCAGAAAGATTTTTCCGCAATGTGTTAAAATCTTTTGAAGTTTGTCCGCAAATGTAACACCTCATTGTGGATTTTGTGTCCGTTGCAGCATTTCAGACTTTTCCATCGACCATTGTCAATAGCATCGTGTGTTTAATATGTGCAATATTTCCATTACATGGTACTTCACTTCTCTTTATTTATGTATTCTATTTCTTGCTTTGTGATATCAGTAGTTTCGTGCACAAAACGGATTCGGATTGGCCTACATAACCTGGTTGAGCATGATGTTGGATTTCGCCATATCGTTTTTATTTTTCCATTAGCTGTTGTGATTAATTAAATTGGCACACAACTACTTTGAAATATATTAGCGTCACTATCGTTTTCATGTTCGAATTTTTGCTTATAAAATGATTGGTGCGATCCATCACAGCCCAATTTGCTTTTAAGTTCCAGAAACTTATGTGTGTGAAGTTAGCTCCGTCAGTTAGCTACGTTTTTACCAACCCTGTGTTAACTTACATATCTCTCGCAAAGCAATGTTAAGTTAACAGAATAGAATTATATTTAACATTTTCAAGCAAAAATAATAAAATATAGGCTGAACTCATATTAAATATATACTTTATTGGTATATTAAAAAAATAAAAAAAGGGCATAAAAAAAGCTTAATTATACATTTCCTTATGTGGAGATTTGTTGAGATCCAAAAAATGGGTCAAAATCGAAAGGGTGCGGTTATACGGAATATGTGGGTAAAAAGCCATGACATAGTGGATTTCAGAACTGTATATACTATATTCAGAATTTGTATAGATTTTGAGTAATAGTAGTCTGAAAATAGCTAAATTACACATTTCATTATATGGAGATTTTTGGAGATCCAAAAAATGGGTCAAAATAAATATATATATATATATATATATATATATATATATATACATATATAAATATATATATATTTTTACCCAAAAAAAGGAAAACTTTATTGAAAATGAAAACAGCTGCTGATGAAATCTTTCGGGTAAAAAATGTAATACCTCTATTCGTTAAGCCACAAAAAAATAGCATATAAATATCTTGAAATCGAAAAAATTCAAAAAAACGCATGCAATTTTCTTCACTTTCCTGACTTTAACAGTGTCCCACAACTACAAATCTTAACTTATAATCTTTAAAATGCGCGAAGTGATGTAGAATTTTGTTCTCTATCTGCGTAATTACTTCTTAGGATTTCATCAAATTAATTTTTGCCTTTTTGGCCAGCTTTTTGGGTCAAATACTCCTCTGTGCGGCGCACATATTTTGAGAAGGCGGCCAAAAATCATTTTTTTTGTGGTTACCGATCTTAGTGTTTTCTTATTCATTTGAAAGTAAATACTAGTAAACCTCGAGAGGCAAAAATTTAGAACTCTGTTCCAACTATAACACACTGAACCGGGTGATCCAAGATAGACTTTCTGAATATTTTGTTAAAATGAAATTTTTTTAGTAAATTCTAATTTTCAAATTACTATGACTTTTTTGTTTTAAGAGATATCAAATTATTATTTATCACTGCTAGCAAAATAAAGTTGTTACGCTTTTTAAAGTTTTTAAATACTTTGGTTTAAAAAAGGTCAATATTCTTCAAAAATCCGATGCTTAATAGGGCATAACTCCCTCCCGTCAAACCACGTCAAAAAGATATTTCTCTGTGTTATAGCCCGAAACCTCCCCTACACACCTATACCCCTATATGTGCGCCAGGTTGCGCCCGTGTGCACCATAGGAATTTGTCTGACCAAAGGTCAGCTATTTTGTACAAAAATTATCAATACATACGAAATTTAAAAAAAACATTTTTTCTACAGAGTTATATTTTAATTATTTTAACTTTTTAACACAAAGGTAAAGCCAAACTTTTTTTAAATCTCCTTGCAAGATGGCGTTTATAACTTTTGCGATATAATCTAGTAATATACAAATGCACTATATAGTACCTATCACTTTTTCCAAATCTAAATATTCAATGAAATTTTGGTTACCCATTAGAGTTGGTAATGGCAAATATATCATAAAACAATAAGATCATAAAGAATTATGAATCCAGAATAATGAAATAATTAAAAAGAAAGTCTTATATAAAATACGTGAATGCACATGTTTATTATGGCATTCTTTCAAATGTAAGTTTTATTACCACATAGGTAAGGAAATGTAAGCTAATTCCTTGCTTAATTGAATAACACAATTTTGTACACAAAAGATGTGCGCACACACTGCATGGGATGATCTGTACCTGATTATTCTTACTACCTGTTTATTTTTGCCACAAAGATTATAATGTGTAATTGCATGTGGGTAAAATGATTATATAAATATTAAAAAAAAATCGTATCCGTATTAGTCTTAATGAGGTACGCATACTAATTGCACAAAAATATACGAACACACAAATTAGGGCAGAAAATTTCTGTTTAACAAAAAAAGACATCGAAATGATTGATGGAAAAGTTGCGCAAATTTTAACGGAAACAAAGTCAATGCCAAAAGACATCAAACCAATTAAATCAACCTCCAGCGCAAGACGATAGCTTTAAGGAAGCTTACCAATTTGGATTGTCGCCTCTTCATACTAGCTTTCGTTTTATGGAGCATATTCTTAAATTGGGTTATGATTTGGAAGTTGGTTCTTCAGGGGAAATCATAAGAAACAGTAAAGAAAATGCAGAAAAACGAAAGAAAAAAAAGAACAAATTCAAGAAAGATATCTTCAGCTAGGCCTTAGAATCGACCAACCTAAACAAGGAGAAGGAAATTCGAATGTTGAAAATACTGCAAGAAGATTTTTTTCCGATCCAGAAACTGCAGCATCTATCACAGGTGTAGATTATGAGTTAATAAGACGATTCAAAATCATATTACAAGTCTTAGCATGCAGCAGAAAGATAAATGCAAAAAAAATTGGATATTACGCCAATAAAAGAGCTGCCCTTTACAATGAAAAATACTCTTGGAGATATATGTCTTCAACGGATCATAAAACAAATCATTCGACATAATATGCTACCAATAGGAGATCTGTCTGAAGAAGAGCAAGAAAAAAGGAACAAAGACTACAGATTCTTTCGCGAACATAGCACAAGAAATAAGTCTACATGTCGTACTAATGAAGACCTTATCACCATTTTGTTGTGTACTTCAGATCCATATATGTCCAACATTCGACAAAAATGGAAAACAACTTCAGTCGAATTAGAAGAGGAGGCTAAACAACTATTAGAAGATGAAAATTAATGCTATTTAGAAGACATTTTTACTACAATTGCTTAATGTATAGTGGCACTTTGATTTGAAAGTATACGTATGTATGTAAATTAATCAATATTTGTTTTATAACTTGTTAGAGAATAATTTAAAAATAAAATAAAACTTTAACTAAAGTAGGATTTTTTCATTAAAACGTTCCGTTAAGAAAATTTTAACTTTTTAAAAATTTTAAATTTTTTATTTCAAAAGGCTGTTAAAAACCAATCTTGGCCCCTTTGGCTGTAAAAAAACCAATCTTTGGCCCTTGTTGCTTTTAAGCTTAAAAATATTACGGGGGCCAAAATTTGGCGTTTCCTGACAAGATTTAGTTTACAAAACTATTAATAATTATAATTTGTAACAATAAGAATAGGACATATGAAAAAGAATTTTTTTTAAATGTTTCAGCACTCCTCTTTTATACTCAAATTCAATTAATAATGGTAACGAATATTAAACCATTCGTAACTTTTTTTGTCGGTCGACTTTTATGCTTTTTATCAAAAATTAAAGTTCAAAATCCCACCTACGAAACAGAAAAAAAACGCATATCAAAATTCCAATCCAACCAAAAGTTACGGATTTTTGACCGACTTCTCGCCAAATGTGCCACTGTGCGGCGTCGAAATGTTTCTCTCCTTGAAAGCAAGAAATGCATTAATAGAACATAAAACTATTTCAGATCCTATCGTTGTTGCGAGGTTTAACCATAAATTTCGAAAATATCTGTCGTTCAGTTTTATACCCCAACTGAGCCCGACGAACACAAATAAAAGGATGACTTCTATAAATAGCTTGACCTCGCTACCTGTTGCAATATATAAAAGTTTGCCTGTTGCAATATATAAAAGTTTACCGAGGTGATTTCATTCAACAACAACGTAAGCCTTCAGTGGGTAATGGGAAATCATGGTCTTGGTGAAGTACGAAATAATAATAGCGACAGAGTAGTAGCTTACTGTGCACGAAACCGGCTTTTTATCGGAGTACAAAACTACATTACAAGAATCTATAAATACACATTGGAATCACCAGATGGTCACACACGTAATCAAATCGACCACATTTTAATAAATAAGCTGTTTTTGGGGTCTATTATTGTTATGTCTTGCACGCGGTCAAGTCAAAAGTGACCTTTTCTTTTATTTCTCTTTTTTATTCTTCTTACAATCTATATATTTGTTGTAATTCATTTAGAGTGTTGCCAGATTGCTTAATTGCAAAAATGACATTGTAAATTACTTATGTGATGATAATGACAATATAACACGCTCCCTCTTAAGCTTACGCTATTTTTATAAAAATTGTACATAAATTTACATTCATTTATCTAATTTATACAAACATATTTACAAATATTTATGTATATGTATATACATATATTGATATTGTTTATATAATTTTTTATTTATTTAAAAACTTTGCCGTCTTTACGAGGTCTTAAAATTCTTTTCGGTGTTATATCATCTGTTACCTCTCGAGATGGAATCTCCACACCACTCTCAGTCTTAGCTTTCTTATTAGGATTATGTTCTACTGTGTACGCAATATTCTCTTGTTCATGCGGGCGATCATGCGATCATTGTTTGTTAGATTACATAAGTACGTTTTCGCTCCAAGTTTTCTCGCAATTGTTGCAGGTGACCAACTATATTTATTAGGGTTGCTGTAGTCTTTTGCTATGTCCTTCTTTTGTTTTTTCAAATTTCGTTTCTCTGGTAGTCAGTGGTCTTAAAGAATCTAATCTAGTCTTGAGAATACGACCAAAAAACAACTTAGAGGGCGTTTCTTCTGTTGTGCAATGCTTAGTCTTTCTATAATCTGCTAAGAATCGATTTACAATCATCTCTAATTCATCGCTTGGACGTTCCTTCATTGCTGCATAAACAGATTTCCTTAACACTTTTACAAATATTTCGGCTTGTCCCTTCGTAGATAGATGCCGTGGAGCTGTAAGCACATGCTTTACTTTATTTTCTGCCATAAACTTTCTGAATTCATACGACGTAAATTGTCGTCCATTATCACTAACCAACTTGTCAACCAGGCCATATCTACAAAATAGTTCTCTAAGCCTAGCAATTGTGAAATGGGAAGTTATTTGTTTTGTGCCAAACACCTCTGGCCATTTCGAATACGAATCAACTACAATAAAAAGAAATTGATTTTTAATGTGTCCTGCAAAATCTACATGGATTCGTTTCCAAACCGAAATTTCCGGTTTCCATGGTGTAAGTACACTTTTACAAGGATTTTCTTTTAGCTCTTGACATGAATTGCAATCACTTACAAGTTTTTCAATATCACTGTCTAAACCAGGCCACCATACATATGACCTTGCTAAGGCTTTAGTCTTAACGACTCCTAAATGATTTGAATGAAGACACATTAGAACATCGTTCTGTAATTTTCTTGGTATTGAAGTACGATATCCCCATATGATACATCCGTGTTCAACTGACAATTCATTTTCTTTGCTCTTATAAGGTCTATATTTCTCTTCCTTTAGCTGAGAAATTGAACCGGTCTCTATTGCAATAAGTAATTTTGCCAATGTGGGGTCACGTCTGGTTTGTATTGAAACGTTCTTGAAATTCAAGTTCAATTGATTTTGATCTTCAATAAAATTTATATAATTATATTCACGAATCTTCTCATCTGTTAAGTCAAGCTGTGGAATTCTGGACACATTATCTGCTTCATTTGAAATGCCTTTTACGTATTCTATAGAATAATCAAAACCTGACAACAACAATGCCCATCTCTGCATTCAAAGGTAACCCTTTGTTTTCACCAAATATTGCAAGCAACGGCTTATGATCCATTCGTAATGTAAACTTTCGACCTAGTAAATACTGTTTTAACATTGAAACGAAAAATATTATTGCCAATGCCTCTTTTTCTACAGTACTGTATCGTTTTTAAATTTTCTGTAAAGCTCTTGAAACAAAAGCAATAGGTTTTATAATATTTTTTTCATACCTATGCACAAGAATCCCTTCAGCTGCTGTATTACATTCATCTGTGGTTAATATAATTTCTGTATCAGGATTAAAATGCACTAATACATTATCAGAGGATATATCAGATTTGATCGTATTATATGCCATGGATTCATTTTTTCAGCAAACCTGTCAATGAATTTTGAATAATAATTCACCATACCTGTAAAAGCTCTCAACTCAGAAATATTATTTGGAAAAGGCGCATTCATTACACATGAAATTCGTTCATTACTTTTTCTTAACCCTTCTTTGTCTATTGTAAAACGTGGATATGAGATTTGTTTCGGAAATAATTTGAAATTTTTGTGTATTCAGTTTTAAACCTGATTTCAGCTTGTTAAGGACAGCCTTTAATGTGTTTATGTGTGATGTAATATTAGGACCTGTTACCGTAATGTCGTCTTGGTATACGACAACGTATTGAATACCACGTAATAAATTTTCTATTGCTTTTTTTGAAAAATAGCTGCTGCTGTTTTTATACCAAAAGTTAAACGTTTAACCTTTAAAATTCCTATGTGCGTACTCCAAGTGCATAAAAGTCACCATCTAATATTAATTGATTGTATGCTTGAGATAGATCAAGCTTCGTAAACAATTCACCCCCTTCAAGAGCCGCGAAAATTTCATCGATTCTTGGTAAGGGATACTCAAAATCAACTAAATATTTGTTAATGGTGACTTTATAATCAGCACAAACACATATATCGCCATCAGGCTTGATAATTGGGACCAACGGTGTGCCCCACTCTGAGTTGTTTACGAATTCTAACATTCCCTGATTTACCAACTGTCTCAACTTTTGCTCTACTTTACTCTTCGAAGCTAAAGGTAGAGGTCTAGGCTTGTGAAATATGGGCTTAGCCTCTTTGCGTAATTTTAGAGACACTGTGTCGCCAGCAAACGCACCTCATTCATTTGTAAATACAGATGAAAACTCGTTCCTGATTTCATTTGCTAAAATAGCATAGCTGTCAGCAGCTTTAATATTGTTAACTTGACAAAGATTAAAATTTAAAACTCGTAAAAACGATCTACCTAATAAGGGGTTTCTGTGTTGGTAACTAACTTTTAGACATTTTGCGAAACGTAACTAATGGATCAAACTCATCTAATATTTTTATACGTTCATCACTGAAGTCAACATAAGGTACTTTACATGGTTTTAATTTAGTTATACGCATTTTCTTAAAAATGTTTGCCTGTATCAGAGTACATGGCGCACCAGTGTCACATGCCGCTTCCAATTGCAGACCTTCAATTGAGACTGGTAGTGTGTAAACTCCATCACGAGTGTCTTCACCAATGCTAAAAATACTATTGTTATAAAAATCATTAACATTGTTATTATAATCAAAATTTGATACATAATTAACATTTTTGTTTGTTTCCTGCTTGTATCTACAAACGGATGCCAAATGCCCAATTTTACCACAACTGTGGCATTTACTGTCTTTGTACTTGCACGCTGCAGCTTCATGGTTACGCCACCCACAATGTGAACATGGTTTCATTTTTTTTGTGGCTGTATTCTCAGCGCCATTGTTTTGCTTTTTGCGCCCATGTTTCACATAATTAACGGCACCTTCTGCACATACGTTATCGTTTTTTGGATACGATTTTGCACTTATTTTTGTCTCCACAATTAATGCCTTCCTCAACGCTTGTTCAATTGTTATAGACTCGTCTTCCTCACATAACCTTTCGAAAATATCACTTGACATGCCCACGATAAAATTATCTAGCACAAACTTACAACTAAAGGCTAATTGTTTGACTCGTGCAAACCATGCGGCTACAGTTTCGTCACTACGTTTATGTGACATGTGGAATTGCTTTCTTTCGTGGAACACTATTGTTGGTGGTGTGTAGTGCATGTGTAACATTTGACACAGCTCCTTATACGTTTTTGACGATGGCAAGTTTGGAATGCAGAGGTTATGTATTACATTATATGCTTCTGCACCTACAGACTTAAGCAGTATTGCTTTCTTCTGGTTATCCTCTGTTCACAAAAAGGAATCTCCAGTCTTACATTCCAAATGTGCCATGTATACGGCGAAAATTCTGGTACATCACTAGACTGCATCAATGTGAATTGTGGAGCTGGCGCTGACACTGGAATACTCGCTTGATTTGACATTGTAGTTTATATATATAAATATAAATATAAATATATATATATATATATATATATATATATATATATATATATGTATATATATATATATATGTATATATATAAAATGAAATTCTTATTATTTAATAACCTTTTAATTGCTTTTTTATTTTCTTCGCCAATATGTTATGTCTTGCACGCGGTCAAGTCAAAAGTGACTCTTTTCTTTTATTTCTCTTTTTTATTCTTCTTACAATCTATATATCTGTTGAAATTCATTTAGAGTGTTGCTAGATTGCTTAATTGCAAAAATGAATTTTTTTTTTTTTTTATTCAGTTTATTTTCAAAAAAAAGGAAATATTTAATAAAAGATAGAAAGTGCCTCAGCGCCACTTGGACATTATTGAGGCGAGTTGGCAAAAGATATTACATAAGTTTTTATATACAAAAAGATTTATAATTAAAAAAAATGAAATTATGTTTTTTATATTATATAACATATTGAAATTAAATTTTTTACAATAGAAGCATTTCTAAATTTTGGAGGAGAAACTCTTTTAAACTATTTTTAAAAATTGAAATCCTTTCAATGTTTTTCATATTCGGAGGAAGATTATTGAACTCAAAACTTCCCATATGTTCAACTCTTTGTTTCGTTGTTTCCAAACGACATTTTGCAATTCGTAGATTCGTATTATTTCGTGTGTCAAAGACGGTTTGATTCCTAACAAACGAAATTGTATGATGGCCTATGCTATGTATCGACTTAAAAACGTGCAGAAGCAACTGCATTTTATACAATCCGTAAATAGGTAGAATTGTTTTCGATATATTCTTATACAATGTTATTGTGGAATATGTTAAGGGCTTATTAAAAACGACCTTCAAAGATTTGTTCTGAACTCTTTGTAACGATTTTAGCTCATTGCTTTTTTTATAAGCATATATAATGGGCAGATAATTTAACTGACTATGAATTAATGACTGGTATATAATTAGCTTCGTTTTCTCATTAAACTTGTTCTTAAATTTGTAAAGCATACCAATAACCGATAAAATTTTTGTTTTTAAGATCTCAATATGTTTATCCCACGAAAGATTGTTTTGTACATAAATTCCTTGATATTTTGTTGAACAAACTTTAAATACTTCTTTTCCATCAACATATATACTAAAATTTTGGTTTTCTGTTCTATATGGCCGGAATCTCAACAATTTGGTTTTATCTGGATTTAAAATAAGTTTATTTAGCCTAACATACTCTGTAATTATTGCAGCATCATACTCCATATACGTCTTTAAAGCTAATTCGTGTTTATATGGGTATAACAGACAGATATCATCAGCATACATGTACAGTTTTCCAAACAATTCTAAATTTTGTATATCATTTAAATATATATTAAACAACAGAGGACCCAACACACTCCCTTGTGGTACCCCATACTCTACTATACCAGTATAACTTTGACAATTTTCAATATCTACATATTGTTTCCGATTTGATAAGTAGTTCTTCAACAAATCCAGTGCTTTTCCGTTAACCCCAAAATAGTTAAGTTTCTCAATTAATATTTTATGGTCTACTAAATCAAACGCTTTAGAAAAATCGTAAAAAATACCAGCCAATATCCAAACCATGACAAATATTGTTAACTACATTTACAACAGCTTCTTCTGTTCCACACCCTTTCTTAAATCCGTACTGACAATTATATAATAAACTATTATTATCCAAATATAACGACAGCTGGTTATAAAGAATTTTTTCAAAAATTTTATCGATTATCGGCAGCAAAGCAATAGGACGAAATTTTTCTACCATTGAAGCATTATTTTCCTTCGGTATTGGAACGATTTTGGCAAGTTTTAGATCGTCTGGATATATCGAAGTATCAATTAGCCTGTTAAATATTCTTGAGAGAAATGGAGAGATAAGATCTTTACATTCCAATAACATCCTGGGTGATATTCCACCCCAACCAGCGCTCTTTGTTAAATCTAGGTTTGAAATCATATTTCTAATTTCTAGGGACGTAGTATATGAAAAGCTAAATGTAGTTTGACAACGTGTTAAGGTTCTTAAAGCATTACATGAATCAGTAGGCGATTTGTTGCTTTAGTGTAATTGGAATTTCAAGAAAATATTGGTTAAAGAGATTACTTTTGAGTTGATTGTTAGCTACTAATATACCATTTGAATCTTTAACATTTATTTGACTCTTTGTTTTCCTACCAAGATTTTGATTCAAAAACTTCCAGCATTTTTTAGGTTCCTGCTGAATTTTTTCCAAATGGTTGTAGTAATAATTGTTCATTAACTCTCTACAGGATTTCTTTATTACATAACTTATTCTCTTTAATCTACTCTCTATATTAACACTTTTTCGTTTCCTTCTTATTTTTAGCAATTTATCTTTATAAATTCTCAGGGCTTGTAAATTTTTATTTATCCATGGTACTAATTCATTTTTAAAGAACCTTTTATCATTTTTATTCAATGTAGCATTTTGAACTGAATTTCCCATATAGCCTATAATATTTGACAAATCTGTACATATACCTTCAGATTCCTGATATACTTGCAAGTAGTTGTTAAGATTTTCTCTTGCTTTGTCATAATTACAAATTTGACGCACTGTTTCCACATATTCAGAACTATTGCTTTAGATCTCAACCTTACATGAAATTAAATTGTGATCTCTCAATACGCACTCAATTGTATCTGTTAAAATATTTTTCGTGATATTACTAAAAGCATTGTCAATTGATGTTCCAGATTTCGGCCTAGTTATCAAGTTATGACAATTTCGGTAATTAAAACTTTATAATATTTCTAATAAATTTGCTGATAAGGGGCTTTTTAAAAAATCAACATTTGAGTCACCAATAATAATACTAGGGCATCGTCCATAGCTGATTACTAGTTCTTCAATAAAACCTGAAAATTTTGCAAAAACACATTTCTGAGACCTATAAAATGACGTTACTTTTAAAGGTTTTCCCTTGATCTTAATATTTTCCAGAGTAACTGTAATTGCTTCAATGAAATTCTCACTTTTGCTCAATTCAATACTATATTGAAAACAATTTCGAATATAAACCGAAGTTCCGCCGTAACTATCTGCTCTACAGCAATGCACAACATTATATCCCGGGATATTATAGATTTGAACCAAATTTGAATGAAACCATGTCTCCTGGACAGCAATGATACTGGGTAGTTTTGTAAAATTTGAAATCATAAGTTTAAATTTGTTAAATTTATCAACAGCCGAAATGCTTCGTATGTTTACAGACACAATATTTAATAAAGGAAATTTTATTTGATTAAAATAGTTATTAAATGAATCAATATTAGAAAAATTATGATTAATAGACATGGAAAAAAAATAAAAATATATATAAAAAAAAAAGAAATTTTAATGCAAATTATTTAAATTATACTTAAGTTTCTAAGCAGGTGACAAAAAGGATGCACGGTTATCCTCATCATCCGTATCCTGCTCAGGTATAGCAGGCTGTTGAATATTAAGACCTGTTCTACGCCTTTGCAATCTATTTGTTGTAGCTTCCATAAGCAAATCATCGACATCATCCTCACTCTTTATTAGTCTTGGCTTCGACAATTGACTTTTTTTTTACATAAACTCTTCCGTTGACAGTATAAACTGACTGGTATCCGACTGTTTTTAAAGCTTTGGCGTGATTAAAAACGTGAAAAGTTTCCTTCCCCAGGCAATCATTAACATAAATAGACTTAGTTTTCTCATTCTCCTTAAGTTTTGATTTCGCTTGCATAAGCTTATCCTTAGATTTTTTGGATTCAAATTTAACAATCATGGTTCTCTTTTCACTTCCCTTTTTATTATCGTTCTTTTTTAAAAAGTATGCACACTCAACGTCACCTTCATTTAAATTTAAGCCAACACCTTCCGAAATTTCCAAAAGAGTATCAATTGCGTTTGAATTCTCTTTAATTTCAACACCACTAATCAGGCAATCTTTACTAACTCTTTGATCATCAAGTAGTTTCACAGAATCTTTTAACGTTTTAACTTCATTTTTTAATAAACGGTTTTCTTTTTGCACAACATCAATTTGTCGTTTATTCTCAGCCACCCCACGTATAATTTCATCAAACTTTTGTGACATAAAATTCATTGCCTCATGCAACTCAGACAGCTGATCGAGCTTAATAAGTTGTTTTTTTATTTGACTTAATTCTTCTTTTACTGTACCTCCACTTTCGTTGCATACATTACAAAAAAACTGCTCACTCTCATCATCTAACAAGTGTTGAAATTGACGTTTATCAAGACTTGAACATTGAGCATGTAATTTTTTGGCGCATTTATCGCACTGTATATACTCTTCGTTTTCTTTTATCTCCATTCTACACTGACCACAAATGAATTCTGGATTTTTAACACTTCTACGTCCCTTTGGAGGCATAGTTTAATTTTTTAAGATTCCTCAGCAAAAAATACACAGAATATTTAATGTTTGAAAAATAAGAACTTGAGTAAAACGTTTTTTTTTAATAGATAAAAAACTGATTTGCGGACGTGATAAATTTTGACGTTTGCACGACAGAGTTGCCAACTAATTTTCAAATTGTAAATTACTTATGTGATGATAATGACAATATAATAATTATGGATGTCATGGCCAAACGAGGTGCGGATGTAGACATTGACCACAACGTTCTTGTAGCTACATTCCAACTTCATCAGTGAGATGAAAAGAAAGGCGGAAAAGTACAACACACATCGGAGAAAAGATCGGGCTGTCTAATCGTTGTATACTCAATTATTGCGAGTATACTTGTCAGGAGTAATCAAAAAGTTGGTCGGATATAATGAAGGCTTGGGATACATTAGCAAAATCAGTACTCGGATAAGCGGGATAAAATCAAGTTATGGATTAACCCCGAAACTTGGAGTGAATTTTAAAACAGGAAAAACCTCTGTGAAGTACTTCTTCCTGCTGGAACATCAGTGGGAAAATTTATAGGTACTTTGACGGCATAGCGCAACAAGCTAAACATGCTTTAAATATGGGAAATCTCCGCAGCGTGTACGCTGCAATTAAGCATCTGAGTGGGAATAATATAAGAGGTACATCTATCTTAAACTTAACCGCAATCGATCAACAACTAAAGCGATGGCCTAATTTTTGTACCACGCAGTCTTTTACAATTAGCAACTACAGCTCACTTGAAGTTGACATACGTAGCATGACGCTACCCAAGAAGTAAAATTTCAAAAAAATTCTACATTCGCAGAAGTCTTATCGACTTTAAATAAAATGAAAAACTGCAAATCACCCGCCCCGGATAATATTACCGATGAATTGCCTAAGTATGGGTCAAACATTATTATAGAGTTTATTATATCACTCATTCATTCCGTTTAGAATAACGAAAACGTCCCTTCCGAATGGAAAAATGGTGCAATTATTATAATTCCTCAAAAGAGAGACCTTACGGTTTGCAAGAACTGCAGAACTCTATTGGCAAAATAATGGCATGATTAATTCTGTAGGCAATACAACCTATCGTTAAACAGTCCCTTAGGAATGAGCAAGTGGAGTTTTGGTCCCGAAGATCATGCGTTGACCAAATAAACACACTACGAAAAATTAGAGAACAGTCGCACATAGGGGTGTTTTGCCAATCTAGCCGGAAATAACTTTTATTAGTTTATATTGCTTCTGAAAATTGTGTTCATAGATGATGATGAAACTTGAAAGTTTAAAAATATCGGACCAAGGGGAAAAATATCCTTTTAGAAGAAGTAATCCTACCTCTCAAAAATGCATTTATTTAAGTTTTCCAACTTTTGTTTAGCAAATCAAACTTTTAAAGTCGGCGAAACTTCAAAATCCTAAACTTGGATCCAGGAGATCATAAAATAACATTTTTCGTCCCCGCCCCCTATTGTGGGCGGTGACATAAAATATTTTATATAAAATAATGTGAATATTAAAAAAAATGGATTACTTACGCTTTAATAAATACATTTTTGAGCTTTTATAGGCAGGGGGAGGAAGCCCTACAAGCCCACCCCCGAAATGTCCCTGGCAAAAATTGTGTTTTGCTAATTTCCACATAATATTCATTTTTAAGCTTTAATGTCGATGGGAAGTAGTGTTCCTAATGCTTTGTACACATCAGATTTTTATTTCACTGTGAGTTTATGCGACAGGTGTACTATGTTCTCAAATAGACAAATTCTGGCGTTCAAAGTAGATAATTCAAAAGAAAGTGGATCTACTCTATATTTCTTTTGATGTTTAAATACTTAAATGCTTTTCTTCACAAATATAGCACGTCATTGTGGGCGTGCTTTGTGTAGCGACATTACGTAATTTTGCATCTATCATTGTAAATAACATTGTGTGCTTAATGGAATACAAATTTCCTTCTTGTAAAAAATTGTGCTTTATAATGTACTAATAGCATCTTGTAGATAGTAAATTTCTTCTAAATTATATCCACAGCTCCTAAAACATATCTGATACGACAATATTGTTGTGTGTTGATGGACTGATGGCAATATTTTTTTTCTTTTGTACCATACTTCAATCGAAATGTGACGGACCTGCACTGAAAAATATGAGAATCTAAGGCATTATTTTCTTTTGCTTAAATTGTGCCTGCTGTGAACCAGCGCAGCTCCATTTGTTTATTAGTTATTACTAAGGAATTGCATCCCTTCTATTATTGAGTTACATAAGCCATCTTTTAAATATGTTAGTAATCTACTTGCTGTATGATTAAGAAAATTTTGAAGATTTATTTGAGCTCAATTTTCCGTTATGGAGAATACCATTCATTTTTTGGAGAATACCATTCATATTTCTCTCTCTCCCTCTGCAGAATATTGTAGCTAGGATAAACCTTCTTATCGGTACTTCGGATTGTTTCATATTTTTTTCGGGAAAGATCAGCTTCCACAAATATAGCGAGAGCTTTTAGTGGTGCTAGCTGTTTTACTTTATCCTCTTGTATAGGTTTGTATGATTTTTTTTAACTTTGTAGTTCTTGTAGGAGAAGACACAATTTGATTTAAGCAGAATTGAGGCTTCTTTTTTTCCACATGTTTGTAATTGTGTTTTGGGCAGCATGCATCAATAAATTAGCATCGAACTAAAATCGTAAGATTTAAAAGTCTGTTCTTTTTTTCTTTGTGCTGCTGCATGGCAATATATTTAAAAATTTTTTTATTCTTTAAACGCTGCTTACTGCTAATGTATGGACATCTCCTTGACATTTTGAAATTTCGTACAATTTTCTAACTAAAACTTGCGATTTCGCTTCAACGGGCTTAGCATTATATTCCTGTACTCTTTGGACATCAAATAATGTCCTTTAGAAATCAGCTGGGCAGGTATGTAAAAACCGCTATAGGGGTGGTGAAATTACTCTTTCGCGACTTCATTTTTTTACACAGGTAATAACAGAGTTGGATGTAATAATTTAAATAAAAAACATCTGCATACAATTATATGGCTAACAAAAAGGTTTCTTACACATATGTTATCTACTTACGCAAAATGAGCAAAAAACAGAAAAAATATGTAATTTCCACAAAATCACAAATGTCCATACATGCGCAACACTGTTTTCTCCAGTCTAAAAGTAGAGCTTTTAAATTTTATTGTGAGCTATAACATTTTTAGGATCGCGACTGCACTAGCTTTCAAGGAAATCCTTTTCATTTTTTTTTAGAAAAATGTGAACCAAAATCGGTTTTTTAATTTCGAACGATTTTTTTACCATAAAACTTTAAAATTATATTTTTCTAAAAATTGATATAAGCAGCTGTTAATATATCCGTTCACAGAAAAAACCATGTAAAACCTTTAAAACCTTCCAAAACCGTTAAAAGTCAATAAAAAAATATGCAATTTACTCAACTTTCCAGACTTTAACAGTGTCCCAAAGCGACAAATCTCAAGCAAAAGCTTTGTAAATTTAATTTTTGGTGTAATGTCCGGCTAGATTGGCAAAACACCGCTATGTGAGTCGATCGAATACGAGACGCATTTTTCGTAGATCTATCTGCTCAGCATTACTAGATAAGGGTGTACCGGAAAAAAAATTGAGGAACTCTACAAGGACTCACGTTATAAAGACCGATTTAATGGTGAGGAAAGCCACTCTTATAATACTACCACGGGTGGGTGTAAAGTTGTATACCATATGTTCAGCCACATTGTTTCTATTCCTTTTTATCAAGAAACATTTTGCAAAACATTGATCCCCACGAAAAATATGCTTAATAAAATACAGCCGTTTGTTAACAGATGTCTAAACTAAATGTTACGGATTTACTGGCCGAATTGGGAATCGAATGCAAAACTATTGCAAAAACTTAATCATGAACCAATAACACATACGATTCGCAAGAGAGAGTGGATATAGATTGGTCACATCCTTAGAATACTATAATCAGATATTGCTAGAGCAGTACTTGAAGGGAACCTACGAGGACAGCGGCGGCAAGGGCACCCGCAGAACACACGGTTACTTTGTGTAAAGACAGATCCCGAAGCAGATCGAAAGTTTTGGAATCCAGTCAAATTACTAGCCAGGGATAGAAGCATATGGGGAGTGTTCGTTAATGCCCTATGTTCCTCGTAAACTTTTATTTATATAAAATACTAGCTGGGCCCGGTCCGCGTCGTTGGCCCGAAGTTTTTATATTATTTTGAACTTCCTCTCGAAGAAAATCAAAATCAGTGATTTTAGTTATTTATAATAGAAAAAAATGTTTTATTCAAAAATCCAAAAATCAAAATTATAATAACACACACAGTTTATGTGTTTTTCATATTTTATATACATATTTTAAAGTGTAAAAATTTAAATTTTTATAATTATAAATTATGTTTTAGATATTTTATTTAAATTATAACTATATAATTACTGCAATGCTTTTTGATAAACGACGTTTTTGGTTGTGCCTTCATTAGCGAATACGAATAATGATGATGGGTTACCAACACGTGAGCATCCAACGTATAATTGTCCATGTGAGAAGCAGGGTGTTTCAAGATTCAATCCACGTACATGCAGCGATTGACCTTGGGATTTATTTATGGTCATAGCAAATGCCAGATGTACTGGAAATTGTATGCGTTTAAATGAAAACGGCATATCTGCGGGCATTATTGGTGTACGTGGAATCAATACGACTTCACCTTTGTACTTACCAGTTAATTTTTTTAAACAATTTCATCAGGATCGTTAACAAAATCAATGGATTTATATGTTTTTATTTTTCCGCTTATTTTATTTTGGATATCAACATTAATATCGCAAACGTCTTTGGTTTTGGCACAATGGAAAAAATGCAGTCAATGTTGTTGCTGGTGGTTGTGCTGCTCGCTCGATCACATTTTCTGCTGTAAAATATACTCGCTGTCCATTTTCTAAATGAACTGCCAAATGAACTACAGTCGGATACTTCTCATGAATTGGAAAAGAGAATATGCGCCCAACTGCGTCGTTGCTGCTAATGTATCTTCCCATTTGATATTGTTTGATTTCATCTTTCATCAGGTGCCACTCCATAAATGGCCATATCACTGCCTTTGTTTACATATTTATAAATACATATATTTGATTGATTTAACGGAATTGCAATATTCAACGTTTATATGCGCTTTATATATTTTAGATAATAATGGTGTATATGACACTACCCATCTATTATCAATATCGATATCAATGTTTCGTACTTTTAATGTAATGGATCTACCATTGTTATCTGGTGAACGTCGGCGATATCATTGGCTGTTATTGTTTCTGGAATCAAGTGTCTTGGATAACGCTTAGAACACTTGCCATTAATAATTAATCATGGTGAATGCATATTAAAGCCACCACATGGGCCATGTATCATATTCTTCGTTATTATTTCGAACAATTCTCGATCAATTGTTGGGTCTGGGATTTCAGCAGAAATAATATTATCGATTTCGTTTGGCTGAATTTTATCAACACACCAAATTAGAATATAAGCATGTGGCAATCCTCTTTTATGACATTCAATCGAATACATCCAGCAACGAACTAAGCCAAAAACATTAGATTTTACAATTAAATCCATCAGAGACTTTAATTTCTGCTTAAGTACGCGTACTGCGATATCATGACGACCAGTTTGCGATTGTCCTGGCAATAAACATTTTTTAATTTCATTCCATATTGGGTTGCAAGTAAATGTGATGAATAAATCAGGACGACCATAATTGCGAACGTATGACATAGCATCTTGTGAATATTCATACATATGACGTGGGCTGGCGGTATAGGTCGCTGGTGGAATTGTTAATCGGCCAAGATCATTTAAATTGCCATCATTATCAATTGCATCACGTAGATGAATATTGTTACAAAGTAATAGTCGAAGGTGTGTGAAACGACCTATTGTACAAATGTACAAATACGCAATATCACAAACACAAAGCAAAAACAAATTGCGCAGCAGAAATTCCATAAACTGCCATTCAACAAAAACAATTTCTACAGCAAGCAAAAAGTAAACAAAAGATACACACACGCATAAACACATATACAAGACTACTAAGCCATCAACTGAAATAACAAATGCGCAATTTCGCGTATGTTCGGGACATTTCAAGAAGCGGCCGTGATCTGTATATAAAGGCGCCGTCCACCGCAGAAGAGTTAGTTGACTTTGAGATTTCAAACAGTGAATATCTGTGCGTACAAAAGTGTTAAGTGTACAGTGTAAATAAGTACTTAGTATAGTTGTAAAAAGAGTGTTAAGTACCTAATAAAGTTGTGTACTGGTAAAAATCATTAAGGACTGTGTAATTTAATTTTTACAATTAAACGAACCTTTCAAAATCACGTTTAGTGTGGTAATAAACGTAACAATATATTCCTCTGATCGTAATTGATTCTATTTTTGCATACATATGTACAACATACTGATGATACAGTTGGCGGCATTTTAAAATATGATTTTCCATATTCTTCCGAATCATGAGCCTGTACGCATAGTAATTCATGATACTTATCTTTTTATTTGTTTCTTCACCTATAATATCGACATGAAATTTTTGTGAGCAATAAAATATTTAAAAATTTACCAGTAGTTGGGTTTAACATTTTTAATTGAAAATGGTAGCCATCTTCTCCTTGCCAAAACAGTATTGGATATTTTAGCGCATCATATGAGCGATGTGTTTCAGGTACTCATTGCAATTGATCGTTTCTTCGATGTAAAATTATATCTGTTGGATCGAATTGATCAACAACAATTACAATAGCAACTTCATTTATTGTTGGTGCATTGAATGTTTTATCAGTTTTTATAACTATTTTGTGATTATCGTATGGCATTCGGTCTATTGCAACTTTAAATAATATCACCAATTCGTTATGGTGATGGAATAAATTTTGTAATGATTCCACAATGTTGCGGCGTAGTCCCGTTGCAATTTCACATCTGGTGGTAACTTCTGGTTCAGAATTGGCAAGGAAATATATCTGCAAAAATTTGTATTCTTCATCAAGAATAGGCAATAAGGATCCTGCTTTTTGATATATTTGTCCTTGTACTTCAAATATTGGCATGAAACTTCCAGTAACTATATTGTCAGCACCAAATGACGTCATTTGAAAGCAATTATTATAACCTCGTATATGGGTTAGGAAATGTTTTGATTGTGGTGTTGTTCCAGACACTAATGAAAGTAATGGTTCCGGTGGCATTTTTACTTTGCCATTTGCGCAACAAAAGCTTGGTGTTTCCTTTTTATATTTAAATGCTTTGCAATGGACACATAATTGATCCATGCTTCCAATATTAATATTGGGATGTACATTATAATCAATTGTTGGATCGTAATTAAATGCAAGACGCATAAAAACAATGCGATTGGTATTGTGTATTGCTCTCCTCGCAGCACGTTGTTATTCGTTCCGTATTTTCTAGTGAAGAGTTTTGGAGTAAATGGATTCCTGACTTGTTCGTTCTCTTCTATGCGCTCCTCTTGTGTCTGCTGTGAGCGCAGCACATGCATATGATTTGTGTGCCGTGTACGGCGACCAATATTTGCACGTGGGCGTGACATTTTGTACTGCAATATACGTTTTTTAAGATTTAAGTTATTTTTTTTTTATTATTGCTTTGCTGTCTTACCTGTTGCTTGTTTATTTTCTTCAAAAGCTTTCAGTAATAATTTTAATTTACTTTCACTAACACCTTGGGTTAATTTATTAAAATGTATGTAACATTTAATTTAAATAAATTAAACTTTAATTAAATAACTTATTTTTTCGTTTGACTCCCACGCACTTTTCATGAAAAGAGGTTATGTATGAGTCGATGTAATTTTATGTTTCTTGGCATACGAGGTGTGGCTATTAAATAACGAGACTGATGCTGTAAAACATTTTATTTTTATTTCATACATTTTTACTTATTATCACCTTCAATATACACCCCTCCTCTATCCCTACAACGCTCCATGCGAATCTTCCATTGTTCGAAACAGTGCTGGAAGTCTTTTTCTGTCAGCTCCTTCAGGACGCGTGCCGCTTTCTCTTTCACAGCTTCAACAGACTCAAATCTTGTTCCTTTTGCAGATTTCACCTTAGGAAACAGATAGAACAGATAGATCCGGCGAATAAGGCGGATGGTCTAACACTGGGATGCTGAATTTGGCTAGAAACCTCTTAACAGTTCTTCAAATGTGAGAATTTTAGGCACCATTTTGGCACACACTTTTTGCATGTTAAAATTGTTATGTAATATTTACCGTACGGATTCTTTATCAATTCGTACAGTTTCAGCAATCGCACGAATACTTAACCGACGGTCAGATCGAATCAGATTGCCGATTTTTTCGATATTGTCATCCGTTTTCGACGTGGAAGGGCGACCCAGGCGTGAATCATCTTGAACGTCTTCTCGGCCATCTTGAAAACGCTTAAACCACTCAAAAATACGTGCACGTAATAAACATTCATTGCCGTACACTTCTTTCAATAAATTATAAGTTTCAGTAGCGGTTTTTCCAAGTTTCACATGAAATTTCACAACAATTCGTTGCTCTACTGTTACACTTAACATTTTTCCGGCGAAACAAAAAAACACCTCTAATGCGAACGAAGGCTACGGCTGTACTGATTTGTGCACAGAAGCAAGAGGCACTACATTCGAAAGAGAAGGCTTCACGATAACAGCTGTTGGTTGCTGGCGTTTGGCGCATGCGCACTTCTTCTGTAACAGCGTCAGTCTCGTTATTTAATAGCCACACCTCGTATAGAGATAGAGATTATTAGCAAAAGTTAGTTTTTATGCATGAAGCAAGAAATACAGATGACGCAGACGATTGTACAAAATTTAAATCTACTGCGCATGTACGTCACAAGTGGCCAGTGTGTGTATGTGTGCTATAGCAATAGTATGAGATTTCTTGTAGAAAACGCGAAAGTTGTAAATATAATGAAAGTATAACAATATAATGAAGCGAAAATGCATTATATTTTATAGAAATGGACTGAGTTCATAATTAAACACTCTTTCCCACCATATTTGTTGTTACCTAGGGGTAAAACCAATAAATAAAACTAGTATTTCAATTTATAATTTTTTTATTTTTCTTTTTCGAGACCTAGCGCTATCGACTAAATCTTGATTAAGATTTCTTATTTTAAAATATAATCTAGATCTGAAGAAATGAGTTTTTATATTCTCATCACAATGAATGTGATGAGCCTGATCTATAAGAGACTTTAAAAATTGTTTTTTAATTAGGAGGCCATCTCTATTATTTGCCTCAAATATTTCGTGAAGTTGCTGCATTTGTTGCATCATTTTCTGCGTTGGCTTTGATAAGCCTCCCTCAGATAAATGGTTAACCCACGAATATGTTGTGTCATTTCCTGATATGGCAATATCAGGAATATCTTTTTTTAATTTGTGGCAAATGTAGTCCGCAAGGTTTTCTAGTCCATCATATTGAATGTCATTCAACCCTTGCTCGACTGGTTCTTCAACTTGTGGAGCAATATGAATACTTCCTATTATTGTTCCTGAAAATATTCATTGAACTAATTCTATAAGTAGCTGCTTACTTACCCATTTCATATTCCAACTTGTTATCAAAATCCTCCGGCCTAAAATGTTCCGTGCAGATACGTGCATTTTTCACATTCATTTTATTACCGCGGCAACAAAAACTTATCCATTGCTTTAAAACACAAGCATTTAATGGAAAATTAAAAAAGATATTTGTTTACAATTATTTAAACTGCTACTCTTGCAATCTTTTACTGCACACTTCATTTTATTTAACAATTTTATTATTCACACTTTATTATTCCCGCTTCACTTGCAAACACGGTTGACGTCACACACAACAGCTGAGCACAAAAAGCAAATACAACAATTATAACGGACCTGCGCAATGCGTAATCTGTATTATTTGAATCATGGTTTTTATGTATATTTTTCAAGGAAAATGTAACTTACGACGTCATGATTTGATTCATGGTTTTTGTGTACTCATACTCTTCGTTGGGTATGGTTAAGTTATGGGTATGCAAAATGTGACTGTCTTTCCCCAAGTGAAAGTGCCCTTTCACTCGGGTGTTTAGTGTTGTATGTGAAAAGTCCATTAAATCTAAAGCAGCTTTATGTACTGAAATGTGTTTCAGAGACTACCAGTATATTAATTAACAAAATTCCTATTATGCAAAATAAATAGAATTTTTTCACATTGTGCAACCTACCAAATTGTTAGTCCGTATAATTAACGAGCAGAAAGCTTACAATGAAATAATAAACTAGAGTTTATCAAACAAGAAGAGGAAACTTCCCGTTCAAGAATATATTGAGCGTTCTAACTTAAGAACTGTTGCAAATTTCTTTATTTAGTTAGTTTTTTAATACCAAATAAAGTTAATAAATATATTTAATGATTCAGTGACAAGACGGAAAGTTTTCACACTTACCGTGCTAGACCAAAATCTGCTATTTTAACAATATTGTTATCACCCACTAATACATTTCGTGCAGCCAAATCTCTGTGAATGTAATTCTGTGATTCCAAGTAAGCCATACCAGCAGCTATTTGTGCAGCCATATCAATTAGCACCGGCATTTTAAGACTGCGACCTTTACCTGCAATAGCTAAACAAATGAAATTATACTGACAAATTACATATACATGAAGTGGGATAATCAATGAAATGAACTATTACAAAATTCAAAACGACTATGTTTATTTGCTAATCAATGACATTGATGGATGATTGTGCACGACTTAAGGTTTATATATGTAGTCTCTTTGGTTTTAAAATCAGACAAAGAAATCATTGCTGATTTAGAATGTTACTGGCAATGTATTTCATATAATATATTGAATGAAAAAAAAATACATTTATTTCAAAGTCTTCTCGTGGCAAAATTTAAAATGTATTAGAGATACTACATATTAAAAACAAAAAAATAAAAAAAATTTACATACGCATAGACATACATATGTATCGACAAAGTTTGATTTATAAAACTTTGCAAAACACACATTTTAATAATTGTTTTTCTAAAAATATTGTTCTTGCAATTTACCTTGTAAGTATTCTAGTAAAGATCCATGCTTCATCAATTCAGTTATAATATAAATAGGCTCCTCTACTGTACATACAGCATACAGTTGTATGAGTTTATTGTGCCGAAGTTTTTTCATAATTTGAGCTTCAGCTAGAAAGTCTTTTGGATCCATTGTGCCTGTAAAGCAAAGAAAAAATCTTAAAAATTGGCAAACTTTTTTAAATAAATCTTATAAATTAGATTTACCTGATTTTAGAGTCTTTATCGCTACCGATGTGGTATTATTCCAAAGACCTTCCCATACCTCACCGAACTGCCCAGAACCCAATTTTCGTACGAATTTAAGAGATGTTCTATCAATTTCCCACTGATCACGAGTGCGATGTGATAAACCCTCAGTGACAGGTTTCTCGATCTGTATTAAAATAACAAGTTTTGTAATAATCAGTTTCGTAAACACCTTTCAGTTTATTTATAATTATCTAATTAAGAGTGGATGTATTAATGTTAGTATTTAATGATTTAATCGAGCTTTTTGTTAAATAAAAATTTTATGGACATTATTTAAATGAGTTGAGGCGGTTTTCCCATCCGAAGATTTTGAAGGAAATAAATGGTTATTTGTTTAATGTATGATAGAATGGTGAAAATCTATGAATAAGCCTTACTTTTTAATTTACTATAAAAAAAAAATAAGATCTTTGAGATGAAGAAAAAATTATTCTTCATTTTCTACTTCTTTCTGTAGCTTAACAAAATAGATATTAATACACATAGGCATTAACGTCATTTCATAAAGAAATTCCGTTGCTTTTTTACTTACGAAATATATATTTGATTGATTTTATAACCTCATTAAATTGTTTGATTTTTACATTTTAATTCTTATCACTTTGAGTTCGTATTGGTATTTATTAAATATTATTTTTTTTTTTAATTTCTGTAAGGAAGCATTTCTGTAGCAAATTTGCTTACTGCAGGCTTTTGTGTACTCATACTTGCGCAGATATGAAAACATTCGCACACCGTCTGGGCAGATCTCGTCGCCCAGGTCCAGTCATAGAAATACCTCTTTAATTGTTTTATTGACAAATTCAGTAAATGGCAACGGTCTGTCAGACATTTCCTTACCGACAACAGACAACTATTAGGGAATGCTTAAATTCCTTCCGCTCTTGGGCTGTTAAATAGAAATTGACAGCGCCTTATTCTTCACACGAGAGCCCCATAGAATGGACCAATCACATTGTTAAGACGACAATTGCACAAGCTGGGGTGTCGCAGTGCACGTAGGGTGTCGATACATTTACTCGATACAGTATCGGTCGAAAAGTATAAACATCTACTCAGTATCGGGCAAAAAGTATCGAAGCTTACTCGTATCGGGCGATAATTTCATTTGTTTAAAGAAAAGAAATAAGTTACAAGTGAATACTAGCAAGTACACCGTTCAAAAAAAGTATTCGACAGCAAATATTATTTTTAAAAATCATTTATTGTGTTACATGCAGAAAAGAATTTGAAGCGTTTAGCTGTATTTTTTTCATTATTTTTTATTGCAGTGAAGGTATTCTCTTATTAAAAGTTACAAAAATAAATAATATTTGAGGATGTGAGATAACTGTGCGTGTTTTATAAAAATCGATAAATTTGGAAAGCAAAAGAAGTATTCGACATCACTCATTTTTTGTCGCCTTTGCATTAATATGTTGAATATGCGTATTTTTGTTGTTGTAAATACCGTTAGGAGTTTAGATCAAAGCTAGTTTCAAGAATTATTTTCATTTAGTTTCACGTAGTTACAAAAATGGGACGAAAAGGAGGAGAATCTTCTATTGAAATAAGAAATTTAATAATCCACCATTTTGAATTAGGCAAATCGGAAAATTCTATTTCAGAAATCGTTGGAAGGCCACGGACTACTGTCCATTATATAATAAAAAAAACAAAAAGCAGCAGAAACAGTTGTAAATAAGCCCAGAAGTGGTCGTCCACGGAAACTTACAGAGGTACATGAGCGACAAATTGTGCGTGAAGTAAAAAAAAAATCCCCGAGTTAATGCATCAACATTAGCCAAAAATACCCAGGAATATGCAGGCATATCAGATACTCCCCAAACAATGAGAAATGTTTTAAAGAATCACCAATTTCATGAAAAATCGAAATATCCGATTAGAGTTCGCCAAAAAGTACGGAAATAAGCCAGTAGAGTTCTGGATGAATGTAATTTTTGCTGATGAAAGCAAATATAATCTTTTTGGATGTGATGGTAAGGTTCTAGTATATCGAAAACCAAATACAGAGTTGGAGGCAAGGAATATGGTGCCGACGGTTAAACACGGTGGATGGAATTATGGATCATTTGAAATACATTGACCTTTTGAAGAAAAATTTGTGTCCAAGCGCAGAAAAATTAGGACTTGCAGGCAAATTTAAGTTTTATAAAGATAATGATCCAAAACATTCTGCAATGAATACAAAACTATGGTAAAAACGCCGCCACAATCTCCAGATCTTAACCCAATTGAACACATTTGGGGTCATCTGGAAAAAAAATTAAGATCTCGAGAGTTTACAAATAAAAACCAGATGAAGGAAATTCTGCACGAAGAATGGTATAAAATTAATCCAGGATACACAATGTCATTGGTAAAGTCTATGCCTGAACGTTTAAAAGAGGTTATACGACGCAAAGGAAGAGCAACTCGTTACTAGAATATCAATAAGAGTTTAATTTTAAAATAATTTTTGAAATGTCGAATACTTTTTTGTTTCTGTTTTTTAGCTTAAGTTGTAAATATTATGTTTTTTTGTATTAGTAGTTGGAAAGATCTCATTTTTTATTGAATTATATTCTCTGTTCCTTAGTAAACAAAATTTTATTTCAATTTTGACACTAAATAAAATCTAATTTGTTTTTATTGAAAAACAAATAAAATTTTATATATGTCGAATACTTTTTTTGACCGCTGTATATGCGCTGCAGTAAGTATTGAAATAATTTTTAAATGCGGGTAAAATCTATTCATATATGAAATAAAATCAAAAACTTTGTTTCGTGTAATGAAAACAATCAAATAATATTTTAAGAAAAGAAGTCGGCTGCCGATATGCTTCCCAATGACAAAAGTTTTGCGACGTGCTTGCCCGACAAGTGATTTAGTGATACACTGTTCGTCGCGACTGCTTTAGAAAACAGTCTTTCATATGGTACGGAAGTGCCAAAAATGTGCAAATACCCTTGTGCCTGTTTATATAATGTTGGGAACAAATGTTTTACATTTTTACAATCGTCAAGAGAATTTACAATTAATGCGGAAACCTCATCTGCATTTGAATTAACACGTTGTCGCTTTTGACCATTTGATAGGTGCATCAGGTGTAGCAAAATATCGCTATCGCATAAATCGACAGCGATACCTCAAATATCAGTTCTGAAGAATTCATATAATTTTCAGTTACTGTGCATACTAATACCTTCTTCTGCGCTCATATACCTAAAGTTATGTCGATGAATTACAACAATTTTTCTGTGTGGTGTTGCCAGAAAACTCTGACGATGTTTGGAAACAGTAAAACAGTTGAGTTTTAATATTTAATGAAAGAATTATATTTCAAATACCCAATACATGTTTGATGGTTTGGAAAATATTTAAAATGTAAGTAGGGGTTTTATTAGCATTCAGTATTCTTTAATTTTTCTCATAAAATTTTTTCTATAATTTTCTCAGTTGTCAAATTAGTATTTAGATTTAAACAGTTTCTCCGTGGATTTAGCATCTTTTTTCTTACTTAGGTCCAAAGATTAAAAAAAAATGTTAGTTATAACTTTCATTGTAAAAATTTGTACACTTTAATTTACCATTTTCTGTTCATATTTTAAAATGCGCACACCAGACATAACTGTAACGCATACCTTGAGTTATTCGATGGGTATTCGTGTATATACTCGTACAACATACCCCTATAATGCTACTTGAGAACCACTTTGAGTTATATGTGCGCACACCCTTTGGTATACATGGCTGCTGTACTTATACTATATATCAAATAAATAGCACGTACTTGGAGCTTATAAATACGGTTGTGGTAGAAATCGGAAATATTGTTATGGCAAGTCATTACAAAGTTTTTGTGCACAAATTAAAGCTCATTACTGCGGGCAAAGCTTTTGACATTATTGAGAATCTATTCACAATGAATCATGGTCGCTTATTTTTTTACATTTTGACTCGTTATATGGCTTGGTTGTCATTTATACATATGACTATGATGTATCTTACTTTTGATTTTTAAAACAACCAAGATTAGACTGTCACGATTATTTCTTGCTGATCTTTGCACATTTGCCTTAAATTCGTACCACGAATACCACTTTTAATTAATTGCTTTTTTTCTATGCTCAAACTCTTTTCATATTTCTTAAGACATCGCAAAATGCACTTTTGGCCATTTTTGCGCAAACATTTCACAAGCCTGGTTTTATTCGTACTCATTTATTTTAAACTCAGCAAATCAATAAAAATTCTGGTCTGATTTTAAGTCTTTATGCTGTTAAATGTGTATGGTTGGACTATGTTACATCTCTATTATACGGAACTAGTGCATATCCAACACTAACACCATATGCTAAATAATATTTATTTCGAACTGAAACCTCTTATTATAATTTTAGCTTAATCATTTTTAAGCACTAACACTCATATACATGAACAAGTTAGCAGCTCGTTGTACACTACATACAACGGGCTACTAACTAGAGAATGCCGATTAGGTTTGGCAGCTCGTTGGCTTAGAGTTTATGCATAATCAACTATGATATTTCGTCAAATTTTCCAATTCAAGAATCTGTTCTTTGGCTAATGATTATGCTTTAACGAGACTTTCCTTTTTTTTTGCTTGTAAATGATTCTTCGACATAAACCGCTGTTTTTGCCATATAGTAATTTGTTAACATGCGGTTAACAGGTTTGGGCTATAGTTTCACAAATGTGTTATGAAAAAACTGTATGATAGATTCATTCTAATTTTTTGTTATGCGTATGCCTGTTAGCCATTATTTTTGATTTAATATTTATTTTCCTAATACACGTGTTCAGTAACTTCTCCATAGCTATGTCAGCTACAATTCGAGATGCTAAAGTCCCATCGGGAAGGACTTCCTTTTGTACATATATCTTTTCATTATATTGAAAATGTCTATTGTCCTCTATACAAAATTCATGAATAACTACGTAATAATAAAGCCCTCCTCCATTTTAGGGTATTTCTTTAATATATTCCATTTTTCATTATTTGTTGTTATTGCTAAATAAACTGGTATACTAGACAATAATGACACTACATGAAAATGTATATAATTTCTATTATTTTCTATTGTCGAACTTTAAAATCTTTTGCTAAATTCTAAAGAGTCCTTAACGTTATACTTAGAAAACTCAGTATAACTCCTAAAAATGATGGTAAATTAATAAATAAATTGGACTTGAGGGAAACTCTGGTTTGTGAATCTTAGGAAGACCTTACAATCTTGGTACGGTCGTAGTTTGTTTTTGATTTATTTTTCTCAAAATTCGTAATAATTTTCTGTCTAAAAAGTTTTTCTATCATTTCATTATTTATCTTCTGGAACTCATTCTTTTCTAGCGCCTGTAGGAAATCTTCTCCGTCTGTTATCATTTTTACAACTAGAAATTCCCTATTCTCATTGCCTCTGAAGTATATGTATGTTTATGACCTAGTCAAAGAGTACATTGACCTTATTAGGAGAATCTACCTCTGCCTTATTGAAAAACCATTTTTCATTAAATTTAATACCTAATTCCTTTTCTGTAAATCGCAGACAATTAAATTTCTTAATATGTATTTTTTTCCTTTAATAGGAACTCCCTCACACTCTTGTAAATTTTTTTTTTCAAATTTCGTTTTATCACATGATCTCACTTTCAAAATGCTTCAATAATTTATGACTTTCTTTACTCGATGATTTTTTTCTTCTCATAATAAAAATATCAGCGACAATTCTAATCAAATTGGTTATAAATTTAGGAATAATGCCACGATTTCTACATCGAAGCAGGAACGTTGTAGTTGACTTTTATAATTTTGTCTCTTGCCGTTTTAAATCTCTTCATGCCCTAACTACGTAGTTATTTTTAAATTTGGCGTATTTATATGTATATAATCAATTTGTTTTTGAAATTTGAAATTTTTTATATTATGGGGAATATTTTTTTATATTTTATTGTTAATTTGAAGTTTTAATAATATAATTTATATCCTGATGCTGCTACACAAAGGCGTAGCTAAATATCGATTGCTAATGATAAAATTGTGTTGGAGAATTTTATTAAAGACCTTAAGTGTGAATAAATGAATAAAAAAAGATTAAAAGGAGAGGAGAGGATAGCTACAAGTAAAAGATCTATCAAGTTATTTAAACTTCGTTCATCTTTTTCTGAAAGTTGAACTTCTACTAAATGTAATACAACTAAAACTGTTTGACATTTATATGAACTAGCACAGTTAGAAGTACTTATGGTGTTATTGGTGTTAGTGGAAGAATAGATGAATGACATTTAGATTATGTGATTTTGTGGCTGCAGATTGTGGTTATAGTCAAAAAGCATTACAACAACAATTATACATACTGAAGTTTGAACAATCCTACCTCAAATATACCCGCAAATTGACTGGACTGTTTTGTTATGTGTAGATATTTTTAAAATAATAATAGCAAACATAATATGGTTAGTTAAATGTTAGTAATGTAATTTTTATATTAATAGAGACAAAAATAAAAATTATAAGATTTAACTCTAAAATATGGCAAACCCCAACTATATATATATATATATATATATATATATATATATATATATATATATATATACACGTTCAAGATTTTACTCTCGAGTTCATCACTAGCGTTACAAGGTTCTGGAGAAAAAACAGCTAAAAAAAACTAAATCGCCGTTTTTTTTACCGTTTAGACTCTGCCACATTGTAGAATTAAGTAAAATAGTGAAAGAGGAACAGCTGATGGCAATTACATATACTTCTTTTCAAGATGCCTTTGACAAGAAAACAACACTAAATGCTCGTCTCCATTATCGCCAGAAATTTATTTATGGGCTTATCGTCGAAATGACATTAGATTCATATTCGATATTTATTTATCGTTTTATTGTATTTATTATTCAGAATATTTTTGAAACCAAACAGGAAAATTTATTTACAAAAACTGTGATCAGCTGTTTAACTTGATTATAAAATTGAAACACAGCCTTCAAACACAAATTGAAAGCAAGTTGATTGTAAATTTTTAAAAGTGTGACTGTGTAAGTACATAAGTATGAGTGTGTATTGAAAATTAAAAGGTAAAAATTGAACGTATAACCCCCTACACTCTATGTAGGATTGTTTTTCATGTCTTACTTGATGTCAGAAACGGGGTTTTAACTTTAAATTTAGATAGTTGTTTCAAACCACTATAATGTACATACATACATATTTATAAAAATTTGCGGCCATATTCATAAAAAAATATTTTCGGTTTAAAATACACTCCAAATTTATAAACATATTTAGGCTATTGATCCTTTAATAAGATATGTATTCATAAACAGTTTTTAACATACATATACATATATTTTTATTTTTATACTGACAACACCACATCTTTGCACAAATTATACCGATTTATGCGGGTAGTCGATTTTATAATTAGGTTTTTATTGTTCTGACATTTTTGTTTTTTTAACACAAAAAAAACCTTTTAACTAAAATGTTATTTTATTGAATCTTTAGAAAAAAATGTACATTAAGTATTCAAATCTTAGCTCTAGACAATTACGAGTACCTGTTGGAAATACTACTTTTAGTTTACACACGTGTTCTATGCATATTTTCGTTTTTGTAAAAAACTTGATAATACATTTGTTTTTATTCGTAATAAACTTTTGAATTAACATAACCAACGTTATAATTAACAAAATAAATAAGCAAGAATTATCAAGACTTATTTTTGTAAGGCATGAAAATTTATTCGAATCACGTTCCTTTTTTATTCGTTTGAACTGTATATACATCACTAACATAATTTTTATATTTGCTTTGGATTCCTCTTAATTTTATGAAAACCCAATAAATAAAATTTAAATGATTTAAAATAAAAACATGCAAAATTTTAATTTGAGAAGATACGGAGTATATTTATACTAGGTAATTTTGTAAGTTCCGAAAGAATATTAAAAAGCACGGTAGTGCGCCAGGCCAAGTACAGGCCTAATGCACACAGTGTGTATAAACCGTTCGTG
This sequence comes from Phania funesta, assembly GCA_963932375.1. Classification (NCBI taxonomy): domain Eukaryota; kingdom Metazoa; phylum Arthropoda; class Insecta; order Diptera; family Tachinidae; genus Phania; species Phania funesta. The sequence continues at coordinate 47,642,955 of OZ010654.1, forward strand.
CTGTTCTTACCCCCTCATAACTTTGCTTCCTTTAATCGTAAAATAATGAAACTGGAAACATAAGGACGTACGTAGGGTACAGGTAACCTCATAGGCCAAATTTGAAAGCTTTACCGTAAAAACTTCCCGAGATATACACCTTCATATGGTTATATTCACTGACTTGCTTATCAATATTATCGAGCACTTCCACTGTAGCTAGAGACTTTAATTGGGAATATATGAAATTTGGTATATATGTAAGTTAGGCCTTGGGGAACAAGTAAATAAAAAAAATCGTAAAACTCCCACTGGGGTTACCCCTTATTTCTATGTGACGCTATAGCTAAAGAGCTAAAATTTGGTATACAGGTAGGCCTGGGAGCATAAGGATTCAAAACTAAATCTGCAAACGGACACTTTTTATCTGGAAGGCTAAGAGTACCCCCATATTTGTATTGGACACTTCAACTAAAACTTGGGGAGTAAGTAAAGAAACAAAAATCTGAAAACATGCACTATTTATTTTGGGGGCTAGGGATGCCCCTTGTTTGTATTTGACAAATCCAATCTAGCTAGAGACATTTAGTATAAGTACATGTAGGCCTTGGAGAATAAGTAATGAGAAAAATTTTTTGTATGGAGCATTTTCACTATAGATAGAGAGCTGAAACTTGATATAACCCAAGGTTAAAAGAAGTTTTATATGTACACTAACAAAAAAGGACTCAGATCCGTACAAAAACATAAATGTAAAAATAAGGTCAAGATCTTATCCGAAAATTTCGGCCGTTAAAAGTCTTGTGACTTTTTCCGACGGTGGCCTTAGCACCGTATGTGTTAACGACTGCCATCCCCCTTTACGCACTTGCGTAGGTGGCAATAAAAGATCATGGCTGCCTGGACACTGATCCCACCTCTTACTGAGGGGTTCGGAGCTATCCATTCCCCTGCTGTCAATAGCTGTTCTATTCGCAGCATGCGTTGCAATGCAACGCCACATTGAGCCTGCACCTAGATCTTCCCGCGATTCGGGTATAAACTACAGTTACCACGTGCACTTCCGAAGAAGCTTCACCAACAACCAGTATGGTTCGTGCGTCTCAGGGAACAGTTCCCCAATTTTCAGTACCACTACATTAAGGTGGCAGGAATACCAAGAAACTTTGAACCTTCAGTAAAATGCATCTATAATAATAGTTTTTGAATACAATTTTGCTTATTAATGGTTTTATTTGCCTGTTGTAAGTTTGTATGAATATGGCCGTTGAACATATAATTATATTTTTATATATACACCGGGGTGACATTTTCGTTTCCGACAGTTTTTAAAACGATTAAAAAATCTGAAACATTATTGTGCATATTACTTAAGGTGTGTAAAATTTTAACCAAGTATAAAAAGTTTAAAACTTACGGATAGGCTTTATAAATATGAAAACTATTTTATGTGAAACGCAATGCGAAATGCCGCATAGCTTTTTTAAAAGGCTTGACATGCATGTACATACGTATATGTATATGCAACAAGTAGAGTGGCTGTACGTAAACAATATGTTCACGTTTGCTTTGGAGAGGCATAAGTGTCTATTTATATTATATTTATACATTTTTATAATAAAAAATTGAGTTCTCTTATATTGATTAACAATTTACATCATTATACTTTTTATAAAGGATGACTCCAAAATTAGCAAACGAGCGCTGTTTGCAACAATATAATAACAGTTAAACAATTTATGAAATTAGCTATAATTTCAATTTCAGATGCCAAATAGTACACTGCTTAGTAGAAAAAAGATGGCCCTATGTCCTTGTTCGAGGATGCTAAAATCTCCAAGGGTTAAAACGTGAGTACTCATGTGATTGCCACAGGTCTGAGTGTCACCGATGATTCTGTGACCACGTCTGACCGGATAGATAACCCAGGTTCGGTCAGTCCTCCTACTACTGGGCGTGACAAATCCTTTATAAGACAGAAGAGAATAAGTGCTGACGAAGACTCTAACTACTTATCGGGGCTCGAAGGTTTTCACATCTTCAAGGCTGATTAAGAATTTACAATTGTCACCTCCGAGGCGCGGAATGCGAAGATACATGTAGGACTGGAGGCCCATGCTCCTAAAAAGGGTGACAACGGACGGCATGACGTAGACCACAATTTACAGGAGACCAGACAGGACAAACAAGCTACAAGCGCTCACTCAGGCACTTAAAGACGCTGGGTGCTCGTGATCCAACTCGGGAGTAGAACTTGAAGCGCAAGAATACCTACCACGTATAAAGCCATGCCTGATAGTACGGTTGTGAAGGTCAAGCCTAACAGGACTGATAACAACTAAGACAAGCATGTGAAGAAGGTGAAAACGGTGCACAATTACAGTTTTTGACTGATCACGATCGCTGCCGAATCGGCGAATCTGGATCGCCCTTAAAATAAGGGTAAAACGCAGGTACCTAATGGTAAGCGGTTGAAACCTTCAACAGGATTGATATCAGCTCGTGAGCTACTGGTAGCCATCGCTTATCACAGCCATCCTGGTGGCAAAATAGCCAATGAAAGATGTTACTTATGGAAGAAAAGATCCTACGCATATTGACGGTTTAGTACAGTAGGACGAAAAGCAATTTTCGAAGTGCATAAATAAGGAAGTACATATAGAAATATGCAGAGCATAATTTATTAATAAAATACCAGCAGCTACATATATTTAAGGCGATTAAAACCTTTGTATATGGACTACCAGTAGCTAAGACAAAAAGGATAAGAGTAAAAATTCTTCTTAGTTTAGTGTCAAAAGACCAAACCCTATTCACTATGCCCAGAAGTATTTACGGTGGAGTTATGAGATAAATTACATTCATAAACAACAGCATACATATGTACATGTTCCACCACTTAAGTCTGACTACAAGGACTTTATAGTTTGGGAATGTATTACGGCTTTTCATAAGTTTAACTACATACATTTGTCTACTGAGAGAGTTACTGAAGCTAACCGTTTGATCGGCGAGGATTTCATTCTACAGCAGGAAAATCCACCTAATTTCAGAGCCAAAATAGCATCTAAATATTGACTAATGAATAAAAAGATATCCTGCAGTGGCCTCTGCAGTGCCCCGATCTTTCATCAATAGAAAGTGCATTAGTTTAAAACTGTAACTTTAGAAATGACATTGTTTATTTATTCGTAGCAGTCACTATAAGTATATTAAAAACCATTCACTTTGTGTCAATATAGAAATTGTGCTATGATAACACATAATTTACAAAAGAAAATATAACAAGTTACGTTAACTTGATGAATTTTACATTTATTACATATACATTTTAAATATTTTATTTAGCCATGGGTTCTGGTTGGAATGATATATTTCATTTTAATGTACATAACTCATTGACTGCAATTAAACCTTCATTAAGAAATTATTAAAATTAAGTGGAAGAAAAAGTATTGCGTGGAGATTAATGTTACAATAACTTTCCTCTTAACCAGAAAATATATTGTCGAGACCAAAATGTCACTCTATTGAATTAATAATTTTTATTTAAATATATATGATATATATTTGATGATCTTACCTGTACACAAGGTTTACATAAGTTAACACACAGACCATCCGAATCCTTTGAATAATGTTCAACCAGTTCTTGTAGAGTTCTATAATAAGAATTATAAGTTAATAAAAATCAATGTAAGAATGGAATAAAAACTTAAAGTTATCCGTCAAATTGTCGCAACTCTTAGAACTTTATAAAGGGATTTCCATATACGAGTAGTTTGGCACATATAAAAACACATGTCGCCTAATTTGTCAAAAGCTATACAGGACTGTTCTGAAAATCACGTGACATCAAATCAGTAATAGTTTTGAAATCACGCAGGCGATTGGTTGATGGCAAATCAATTGTTCAAAAACACCAGAAAGCAACTGAACTTTTTCGATTTGTGTTTTGTTTATTATGTGGCATTCATTAAAATATTGTGCGAAAATTAACGGCGTTTTCACTTCCTAAATAACATGTTTCCCTGTTAAAGAGTACGTTATTAACATACCCTTATAGCCTTGTTACATTTGCTTAAAGGAATGTATGGAAGACGTTGAAAATGTAAAACATCCGTTTACAATTGCAACATCTTTCATCTTCCATCTTTAAAATATGTATTTTCATGTGTTAAAGCAAATAAAAAAATTAAGTTGAGTATTAAAATTCTGCAGTTATTGGATTACGTCTATAAATCTCACTGATTTCAAAATTGCAGTCTTATCTCTGTACTGTCCGCCCAGGCATAAATTCGAACACCATCAGTTTTCCACGTTGTTTGCTACACTAGGACAAAAGTTTATTGGAGCTGGCGACTACAATGCAAAGCACACCTTTTGGGGCTCCAGACTTCTAAGCCCAAGAGGGAGGCAGCTGTACAATAAAGTTAAAGCAATTAAGCTAGACGACGTATCTGGGGGTAAACCCACTTATTGGCCAACAGACTTTAAAAGGCTGCCAGATCTAATTGATTTTGCCATAGTAAAAAACATTAGAAGTGATCAATTAGTTCAGTTCGTCCTATGATCTATCTTCAGATCATTCACCTGCAATCGTCATTTTATAAGACAGTATTGACACTGTACACGGAACCCTTATATCCCATCCAAATAAAAACACTAGTTGCTTAAAATATTAAATGTATGTAAGCTCTCACTTACCTATACAGTCAAAAGTTTTGGTTTAATTTTAATGCTAAGCCGGTGTGTATATATAACAATTCCAAAAAGAATTAAAACTACTCCATTATAGTATACCTATAAATTTATCATGGTGTTAAAACAATTCCCTCAAGTATTTAAGTTTTCAGTATATGGTTTTAAATTTAAACTATTTCGGAATTAAGTTCAAATTTAATTCCAAAGAAGTTTAAAAACAAGTATGCTAAGTATTAAAATTAAACCAAAACTTTTTACTGTGTACGAATATCCTATTAAGAAATATGGTTGACATTCCAGCAGCTGTAGATTACTTAACGACCAGTTAAAAGAAATTTATACCAATCATCGGCTGATATACAGACTCTGGTCAGTAAAAAAACAAGGCAATGGCCACATAGTCGTTATCCTGACATCAGGACCCAAATGGACAAAGAGCTTTACGCATGAAACTTAAAAAATTTGGATGCCATAAACAACACGGACATAGCCTGTGGAAAACCGTAACGCACTTATTACCTACGAATCCCCATTAAGACTTGATAACCGCACATGGTCTAAAAACTCATTAGAAAAGGCAAATGCCTTCGCTAATCACTAAGATAGGGGTTTCACACTACATGACATAATTAGTTTCACTATTCCAAATATCGGCGACACTGTGAATGTTTCTACACAATTTCGGCTATCTTTATTTAAGTCCACAATTAGAAATATAGAAAAATCACGCGGAACTGATCGTATTGCATAATCAATTATAAGAAATTTAGCTAATTATGCTGTGATAATTTTACTGTTCGTATTTAATGCCATGTTACGAGTTGGTTTCTTCCCATGATCTTGGAATTATAATGATCTCTCAGCTAGGCAAGGACGTCATACAAGCCCATTGGCCTGCTGTCAATTTGAAAAATTATTCGTTTCGTGTTTAAAGCCATATCTTACTTATCAAAACTTCATTCCGGACCATCAGTTTGGTTTTCAAGCAAATCAGTACAATTGAGCAAGTCCACAGAATCGTCACCGTTATTAGATCTACATTTGAAAATAAGCAATATTGTTTGATCAAGTCTGGCATGATGGGCTGCTACGTACGAAAATAACTCGAGTTCTACCTGAAAACTCTCACAAACTTCTAAAAGCTATTTAACAAATAGAACGTTTAAGGTAAGGTCAAAGGATACTTTCTAAAAAAGGGGAATCTCTTTGGGGGGCCCTCATGGTAGTATACTAGGTCCGTTATTGTATCTCATCTAAACAGCGGATATGCCAACATGCACAAATACATATTCGTCAACGGTTGCAGATGACACTGAATTTATAAGTGTTAATAATGATCCGAAAGTGAGCTAGAGGACTGGTTGAAAAAGTGGAGAATAAAGGCAAACCCATCGAAATGTGTACACGTAAACTTTTTCCTCAAAAGGTAAAATTTTCCACCAACAACAATAACAAATGTTTCCAGCGGAAACGCACGTTATATATATTGGGGATCCACCTAAAAGGACGCCTAACTTGGTCCCGTTACATTGAGGCAAAAAAAAAACGCCCATAAAGCTTCGAACATATCAACTAAATTGGCTAATAAGTTCTAACTCAACCCTGGCTTTGGATTACAAAGTGCTTTTATACAAATTCATAATAAAACTAATGTGGATATACGGCATTCAGATGTGGGGTACTGCTTGCGCATCTTATATTCAGAAGTAATAAAATAGACAGAGTAGGCTTTCACGACTCATCGTATGCGCCCCCTGGTGCATAAGAAATGAAAATATACACAGAGATCTAGAAGTTCCCACTGTTAAGAAAGTAGCAAAAACATATTCGTCCAAATTCGTAAGCAAACTAGTGGTCCATCCTAACAATGTAGCGCGATTTACTGCAATTTGATGGGCACCAGAGACTGAAAGAACGATTGTTGAATTATTATAATTTTTTTTTTTTTTTGCAAAAGGTAAGTAAAAAACATGTGAGGCGTTTTTCACATGTATTGTGTACGTGTATATATGTACCTGCTGCCGCGTTCATTAAAAATATTGTTTATAAATAATATATAAACCAATCAACACTGCTCCCAAAAGATGCCATAAATTTTAGTTTGTCGAATAAATAAACAACACAAAAATATAAGTATGTGTCTGGATCTCCAACATCGAAAAACTTGAATTGAACAAAAAAGATTAATTATTTATTTGTATTCCAATTGATTGATAACTAAACTAAATTTTAAATTGAATAAGCTATTAAAGCAAAAATACAAAAGTCGTTGGAATTTATTACAGTTATTACTTTAATGATTTACAATTGTACTAAAAAATGCCCTTTACAGAACTAAGTACTGTGTATGCAGAATAATTAATACCAAAGGAACAAAAACAACAAATAATAAAGGTTACTTATTACTGCAGGGCCGGAGCTGCGGTGAACATCCTCCACTCTGGAAGGCCTTGGCTTTGCAACAGCTCGTTTCACTGTTCTATTGAAGTACGCCACTTCGAACGTTCTTGCAAGAGAGTGAGGTACGCCGTGCTCCACTTCTTTCAAAATATTTGTTGCATAACCGAACTTTTTGGCTTTCTATTTAAACGAGATATGTTTACGACAATAACTTCGGGTTCCATAATTGAAGTTATTGATGAATTAAATACTCCAATACAATTTCTTTTCTACTAACGTTTTACCAATTTTCTCACTAATTGTATTTTTAATTACTCTTTCAATACATTTATGTTCATCTAACAATTTCGTTAGTTTAACCTTGAAATCACTTTTATTTAAATCTATACCACCTTAATAGTATATACTTACATATTTATTTTGTTGTTATTATTACTCTTCTAAACTAACGGTATAGTCATACGATTTTATTTTGAGTGTTTTTTATGCTTATATTTTGTTGCAATACATATTCGTAATCATTTTTGTTTGTTAATAAAACCAGTCTATTTTTGAAAAGCAATTGAACATAATTTTTTTCTTTGAACATTTTTGGTGACCCCGACGTGATTGCTGCATAATAAAGAAAAAAGTTGGTGTAAATTGCAAATAGTAATTGTGTTTAAAACAGAACCTTTGTGAAATTTAAATAATAATTATGAGTAACGTGGAAAATTTTAAAAATAAAAGTACCCATCTGAAGGGTACCGCAACTAGATTAGAAAACTTCCTTAGCCAAGTTGACCACTCCACCTCGTTGTTCGAAGTACGAGCAAGATTGGAACGCTTGGAAAAAATATACGCGCAATTCCTAATAATGGACATAGAAATGTCTGCTTCTGCTTCAGGAAATTTTCCTGAACGTGAAGTTGAATTAGAAGAGTTTGAAGTCAGGCATTTTCGTATGAAGAGTAAATATAGTGAAATAATTGAATCTAGGCTGCAGCCTACATCGATTGAACCCATTAACTCAACTACTAAACTGAAACTGCGTTTTTAGATAAGCTTTCTTCTTTTCATTTGCCAGCACCATCAACGTCTTAAGCTGCTCTAACACAAACGATGAATACTGCAACACACTCTGTTGACGTACGACTTCCGAAATTAAATGTACCAATTTTTGACGGTAAATATTCAGAGTTCAAGTCCTTTTTTGATTTATTCAACAGCTCAATCAACAACAATAGCACACTTTCTTCTGCATAAAAGTTTCAGTATTTAATTGGATTGTTAAAGCAAATCGTATACGTCATCTAGCTGTTTCTGATCAAAACTATGAAGAAGCCTTAAAGAAGCTGCAAGATAGATACGACAAACCGTCTCTTGTCGTTGATTCGTTGATTGAGACTTCTTTAGATATTCCGAAATCGGATAATCCTCAAGGTTTACGTAATATTTCTAATGTAGTCGACGAAGTGATATACACATACTGTGTAAAAAAGTTGGCTTTATAAACAAGCGATGTGATGCTTTAGAGCGGCTGCCAACAATCGAAACAAATTCTAATCCATCTCAAAAGGTATCTCAAAGGTATGCTCGAGCTTATACTAGTATGATGAAAAAGGCTTGCTCACAAAACCATCATTTGTCTTACTATATAAAACCTTACGTTTATTTTGGGAGATCGAAAACTTAAAACCACCAAAGCACCGTGTAAATGATGAAGATAAGAGAGCTGAAGACTTGTACAGTACAGAACTACGACCACAAGGGTTGAAAGATATTCGTTAGATTGCCTTTTAAACCTGATATAGGTGAATCATATACTGGAGCTTTAAGAAGGCTTAAAGCAATGGAACGTAAGTTCAAATCAAATTTTAAATTAAATAAAGACTATAAGGAATTTGTAAACGAGTACCTTTTATTGGGACATATGGAGCTCATACCAAAAAATTAGATAAATAAACCTGCTACGGACATTTACTACTTGCCTCACCATGCTGTGTTGAAACATAGTAGTTTGACAACCAAATTGAGGGTAGTTTTTGATGGATCCAACAAAACAACCAATGGAAGATCTCTCAATAATAATCTTCTAAAGGGTCCTGTTTTACAGTAAGATTTAATAGCAGTAATATTGAGATATAGATGCAAAAAGTTTCGTTTTTCAGCAGACATAAAACAAATGTTTCGCCAGATCGAGGTGCAAGAATGTGATAGAGATTTTCAAAGAATTTTGTGGAGAGATAATCCTAATGAAGACGTATGCCACTATAGGCTAAAACCTGTAACTTAAGGTACTACCCCTGCACCATATCTAGCTAACCGTACTCTCCTACAGTTAAGCGAAGATGAGAGAGAGCGATTTCCATTAGCAAGTGAGGCAATAAAAAATTGTTTTTATGTGGATGATTGTATGGCTGGCTTCAACACCTTAAACGATGCGCAAAAGCTAGCAGATGATCTAAACAAATTGCTTACGTCTTAAAAAATATTTCTGAGGATGAAATAATTGAAGGTATTGTCGATATTCCAACAGAGCTTACCGTATGTCTCCTAGGTCTTGTGTGGATCTCCATTAGCTGATTATTTTTCTTATAAAGTGAAGCGAATCGATTACACTATTAATACTCAAAGGAAGTTATTATCTGAAATATAAAAAATTTTCGACCCGCTTGGATGGGTGTCGCCAGTAACAATAGTCGTCAAAATCATTATTCAAAAACTGTGGCTATTAAGTCTAGCCTGGGACGACACACTTCCCAATGACATTATTATTACTATAGAACAATTTTTATTAGAGCTTTACTTGTTAAATAATGTCAATATCCCGAGAGTTATTTTTTCCACAGAAGATAATATATCGTACCACGGCTTTTGTGATGCATCTAGTGCCGCCTATGCAGCTGTAGTATATTGTCGAAAAATGTCAGCAGATGGTGAAGTCTCTACAAATATTGTGATGGCCAAAAGTAAGGTGGCTCCAATATCAATGGTGTCAATTCCCAGGCTTAAGTTGTGCGCAGCGTATCTTTTCGCCCAACTTTTTGAATATCTATTGCCTGTGCTGCATATAGAACTGAGAAGCATTGTATGTTGGTCAGATAATAAAACTGTCCTCGCCTGGTTGTCATCTCACCCCACTAAATGGAAGACTTTTCAGGGTCATAGGACTGGTTACATTCTCCAGACTCTTAACGGTGTTAAATGGAGGTACCTACCAAGTAAATTGACTCCAGCTGACTGTGCTAGTAGAGGAATAAGATCTAGCTGTCTTTTAAATGAATATACATGGTTCCGAGGTCCTTCGTCTTTACTAAACGACCAAAGTGAGTGGCCAAAACCAGTTAAGGAGGTGAATACTAATGAGGAATTGCATATTGAAGAGCATGTTATTCTGTCCGCAACTGTTTTTGAAGACATTATTGTTTTTGACGGAATAAAGGGATGAAATCTGACTGGAAAATGATTGAAACAATTAAACTCTGAGCCAATCGATGAAACAAAATAGAATTTATTTTTTCTATTTTGTTTGCTCGGAAGTCTCCCAAACCCAGCAGGAAGTCACAGAAAACAATGAAATTAGGAGTTTGGACAAAGAATTTATTGTGTAATGCTGTGGTTACCTTTCTCATCGGCTGCTAGAAGAACAAGGGAGGCTTTTTCAGTTTACCAAACAGGAAACAGCATTTTTGACAGTTTTGCCAATATGACCGCCACACTTAGACGTTACAAGGGGGAAATTTTATCCCTCGTTATAATTAATGCCAACGGCTATGAAAAGACTTTTGGCCCCCTTGCAGTATGTGCAATGAAAAATATATGTCAATTTTGGTCATGTCAAAAATGCTGTTCAGAAGAAATTATAAACAGATTTAAAAATGTAATCTTAAGAGTAAGTATAATTCATTTTTGTTCTTAATTGACTACAAGGAATTCTTTAAATGTGGTGTATGTATACAATAGAAATTAATTATAATAATAAGATTTTAATTCAAATGATCTCAGAAATTAAAATTTATGAGTAAACTTAAACTACAGAATTTCGATTTGTTATTTGCTTGTTACTGACCATATGATATATATAGAAAGTTAAAGTGCATTATTCGGAAATCTACAGACTGCATGGACCAGAAATTGCCCATCCAAATAAGGTGCTTTGAGCTGTTGAACATGATCTTAGGATATAAATCAACTCCAATGACGACATCTATTGCAGCAGACTCATGAAAATGGGAGTCCGCTAAAAATAAATCCTCAAAGTGTTTTTTGTAGGATTCAGGAAGGGACTGCGAAGGGGTTCGGATTGCTGTACGATGGTCTACCCTGAAGGTACCCTCGATCTTGGAAGTGGAATCAAATCTTGACTTTAGTATCATCGGACATATTCACCCTTATTCCATTTAGCGTCATCAATACGAAACGATGTGGTTTTGCGTCGATTATTGTAAATCGGTATGTCCATCATCAATATAAAATTGTATCGATAAGCGTTGATGCATTTTTTGTATGCCGTAAGCAACGTTAACGATGGTATCGATTTAAATTGGCTCTGATTTTATCGTCGGTCTGGTTTGTGTGGAAACAGTTTTAGTGTTTTTGATTTTTTTTTTGCAATAGCACAATTTTAAGTTAAAAAATGGAAAAAGAAAAAAAATACAAACAGTATACAATTTAATAAATTGGTGGATGAGATGGAAAAAAATCCACCACTTGCCAAGGGTTTCCAAAAAGGCAGTCTTCCCAGAGACTGCAAAGAGCAGTGGGAAAGAATTGCAACGATATTAAATGCCATTGGTGCACAGAAAAAAGCAGGTGATGGTTGGCAAAAGGTAAGATAAATAGTTATAAAAAGATTATTGCATAATAAAATTGTTTTTAAAGGTTTGGCGGGATTTAAAATTCAAAGTGAAGAAAAAATCTCAGAAATTATCTTAGACACCACTGGCTAAGTTAAAATCATTAGCGACACCAAGCTGGTAGGATCCCTGCGCTAAAAACCTTAACGTTGCAGCCAATTTTATGGTATTCGAAATATGTGTCGAACTGACTCGAGATTTTAAATGTGGTGTTATAGATTCAAGCACATAGTTGAATGCATCCTTATTTAGGCGAAAAAAGCTTTCGAACCAGTCAATGAAATTAAATAATAGCAAATAGAAAGAACACTTAATTTATTACTTACTTTTCATCGGGTAATTGCAATATATTTGATTTCTGCCTTATTAATCTTTTTTGTAACACCCATTCTACAAGCAGGAACAAAAAACATTTTCGTTATTTAAAATTATATGAATAATATTTTATATTAACTCTGTTTATTTTTGAACTGAAAACAAAAAAAACCAGCTGTCTAAATTTTTAGAGATGTGCTTTAAAAAACGATAAACCATCGACATCGTTACACTGCTCTTATGGCATACTAGTTTTGTATTGAATTGATGACGATGTCGATAAAATTTGAGATTGATATTAAATTGATGACGATGACGACGACGATAAATGGAATAAAGGTGATTGTCTCATCATGTAGGGTGTACGCAGTTAAGTGCAGTTTATCAATTAACGTTTTCGAAACACGACTTATCGGTGATCCTGAATCTAATAAGCATCGCGCGTGTGACGTGGTGGAACCCACTTTCACCAGTACGGTAGGTAGAAGGACTAGCGTATTTTGGTATAGTATAGACGTCAAAGAAGATGCTTTCGTACTTGTTGCTGGCGATGATACGGTTGTCGGCTTAGCGGCTGGCAAACCACGATTTTTGGACGATGTAGATGGTCTTAATTACGGCGACCTAGATCATGCAGCAAAGTATGATGGAATTTTTACAGTATTTCCATCCATGTTTAGAGAAACATTTTCCCTGTGAATGTGCGTGTGCCAGACAGATAGGACAATATTTGTTCTCCCGTACCGCACGAATACGATCGGACATATTCATGGCCAGGAATTTTCTGCAGGCACGGAGCGGATGGGGGCGGTAACAAAGACGGCAAGGAAAAGAGTTGTAGGTATCAAGAAAACTTTTGGATTTTGTAGATACAGTGGAAATTTTTGGCATCTTGGGCTGGAAAAAAAGAGATATGCTGTAAAAAGTATATTTTAAAGGAACCCGAAGATGAAACGGGTAACAGTATGAGTTTGACTATAGGCCTGGTAATCAAGCCACGATGAGTAAGAACATCGGCGACTCTTACGTGACTATCACCACCCGTATAAATTTTTACAACTCGGCCAAGTCGCCAACAATTTGGGGGGAGGTTTTCGTTTTTGATCACTAACATAGCTCCCTCTTTAATATTCTCTTCCATTTGCCATTTAATTCTCTTATTCATTTCCCTTAAATATTCATTTTTCCATCTTGAACAGAAGTTCTGATGAATTAATTTTAGTCTTTGCCATCGATTCATCATGGACATTGATGAGCTCTTTATCTCAGGATCCACTGGAGCTAATATTGGCGAACCTATGAGAAAGTGTCCTGGGGTCAACACACAAAGATCGGTAGGATCCGTCGGGATAGGGGAAATAGGTCTGGAATTCAAACAGGACTCAACCTTGGACAATAGAGTTGAAAGTTCCTCATAGGTATATTTGCAGCTACCGGCGATCTTTCGGAAGTGGGCTTTGAAAGTTTTGACCCCAGCTTCCCCTAATCCGCCCATGTGAGGGGCCCCTGCTGGAATAAAGTGCCCGGAAATATTTTGGTGAGCGTAATTACTTTGTATATGCTGTTGGGAAATGGTAAGAAATTCTCTGGCTAAGACTATAGAGGCACCAACGAAGTTTGAACCATTATCGGAGTGCAGATGAAGTGGACAACCTCGGCGTGAGACGAAACGACTAAACGCTGCTAAAAACGATTGTGTGGACAAAGTAGAAGTAGTTGTTGCTTTTATTAAGTTTTTTGCCTTCGGAATCCAGAATTTTATTTTCAGTAATCTCAGGACTAATTGATTTCCCCCATGTAGACTCACGTCGTGAACAAATTGAACCAAAAGCCTTGAATATTGGGAATTGTAAGGGATGATGATTGGATTTTTTTCATTATTCGTAAGTCCAGTTGAAGATTGTAATCGACCACAAGAACGCATTATCCCTGCAGAGTCCAAAAAGGGGTTTAAATTCAATATAGTGCTGGATTTTGGTATGGTTTGCCTGGCATAAAGAGCTTTGTACTCATTGGGATACCATGCCTTTTTGAGAGACAGATGGGTGTTCTGAGAAAAATCCAGTTTGTAACGATGATGAGTGCGGTGGAGAAACCTGTAGACGTATGCCATTACGCGCAGCGCTTTATGAAACGAGGAAAATCTATCTAGTAAATCCTCGAAATCCGCAATATATACCTTAATTGGTTTAATTTCGAGGTTAGTATTAGGAATATCGGATAAGGTAGAACATGGCCAATGGAATTTGGAACTTCTAAGCCATTGCGGCGCAAACCACGAAAGCTCATTGTCTATTAGTTCCTTTGAACAAATACCTCGACTGGCGAGATCTGCAGGATTCATTTTCGAGCTAACATGATTCCATTGTAAATAATTTAGAACCTGAGAAATTTTTGAGACTCGGTTCGCCACAAAGGTCAATCAGCTACAGGGTGGTTTTGCAAGCCATGATAACACTATCGTTGAATCCGTCCAACAATATACAACGTACTTTTCGACATCTAATTGTGGTAGAACGTTATCCACCATTTCGGCTAGGAGAACCGCCCCGCATTATTCTAATCTCGGAATAGAGAGTGTTTTTATTGGAGCTACTTTAGTTTTGGACAATAATAAGTGGGTAAAAACGGAGCCAGCATGTGCTATACGTACATATAATGCCGCTGCGTATGCTTTCTCAGAAGCATCACAGAATCCATGGAATTGGACATCGGCATTTGGACAAAAATCAACCCATCGAGGAATTCGAATGGTATTGATCACTGAAAAATTGGATTGAAAAGCTTTCCATTGTGAAAGTGTAGTTGGAGCTAGAATTTCATCCCAATCGGTACGATCCATCAATATTTGCTGCATCAAGATTTTCGCTTGTACCACACATGGTGCCAACCAACCAGCAGGATCAAAGAGTTTGGCAATGTGGGATAGAACTTCTCTTTTAGTATAGTGTGTATTCTCTGTCCATGGATTAGCAGAGAAGTAGAATTCATCCAAGCACACATTCCATCTGACGCCCAATGTTTTCGCTGAACTGCTATCCGTAAACTTCAGGAAGCCTTCATTTAGAAGATGGCCGGATGGAATATCCGCTAAGATATCTTTGGAATTGGGCGTCCACTTTCTTAGTGAAAATCCCGCAGAATTTAGAGCATGGACAAGCTCAGTTTTAGCTTTTATGGCCTCATGTTTTGTGTGAGATCCGGCAATTACATCATCAACATACATAGAACTTCGAAGTATGGAACTTGCTATAGGATAAATACTTTCGACATCATTGGCTAACTGTAGTAAGGTCCGAATAGCTAGATATGGTACGCAATTGACACCGAACGTTACCGTTTTGAGCTCGTAATCGCAAATCGGATTATTTGGATTACTTCGAAATAAAATTCGAAAAATCGCCATTTTAACATTAGAATGGTTATATCATTTTGCAGAACTGGTCCGGTGTGAAGTAATGAATTTAGGCTTAGTCCATTGGATGAAAGAGCGGAAGCATTAAATACCACATGCACTTTCGTGGTGGTACTATCGGGTTTTACTACCGCATGATGTGGTAAATAGTAAACTTTCGAAAATTCAGGAGGTAGGTACTTTAATCTTAACCATATGACCTAAATTTTCATACTCTTGAACCACGTTGTCATAAGTACGTTTAAGATTCGGAGATCGAAGAAGTCTGGCCTCATTTCGGAAGAACTGTGCCAGTACATTGGATCGCGAATGGCCGATATTTAAATTATCAGGGAACCTTTCCTTAAAAGACAAAGAAACTATATATCGTCCGTCAGGATATCTCGTTGTCGTCCTTAAATATAAATCCTCACATGATTTATTAGCGGGAGACATGAAGTTCTTCTTCGGAAGATTCTCCACCTCCGAAAGGCGTGAAATCTGCTTATCTAAGGAGATTTCAAAAAAATGTGACACGAGTGTACGGCTGTGATTTGAGTTTCTTGAGACCGGACCTGTAAGGATCCGGCCGAAAATGGTTTCTTGTACTATTAAGGATTCACAAACATTATGGATTATGTCTGTACGAACGATGGAAGGGAAGATGTCACCGCCAATCAACATATATATCTTTGAACTGCAATAGAACTTAGGATCAGCTAACTGAATGTCAGGAAGATTTGAAAACATGGAAAATGAAATGTTTTGGGAAGGAAGGTTGCTCGAAAGTTGCCGGACCACGAGGGCATCAACAGAAATCTCAATATTGTCATTCCCGAGGGGGCATAACACAAAGGAGCACTGATGGTGAACTTTAGCTGAAACAGTGTTATTCAATCCAGAAATTTGCGCATTTGTACTTTGAAAGGGTAGCTTAAGAAGATTGATCAGGCGTTCTGAAACAAAGGTTCCCTCTGAACCTGAGTCTATCAGGGCGCGGGCCTTATATTTAACTCCTGAATGACAAATATTGACCCATGCAGTTCCCAATAAAACGCATTTTGAATTGGTAGCAAAGCAAGATTGAACGTTGCCTGATCCTGAAGTGGTAGTGGACTGTAAAAAATTAGGATTTGGGCGTGAATATGGAGCAGAATTCGGATTCAGTTTCGAAATTTTATGGCCGTTCGCGCCATGTGAAAATGAGTTCGAGGGCTCTTCTTCCCTATGCAAGGGGGTATTATGCCTTTTTTGACACAAAACAATTATTTCTACTACTAAAATTTTTTACCGTGTGTGTTTTGGAAAAGCAGTTCCTTTTTAATATCGCTTAGTCTTTGTTGGTGATTAATTTTAAGAAATTTAGGGCAGAAGCGAATGGCATGGTGTTCCTTAGGACACAGCTGGCACTTTGGACCCGCTACGTTCGCCTGAAAACTATGAATGCTTTTGTTGGCCTTTGAAAAGGAGGATTTTTTTGGTTTTGACTCAGAATCCTGCGAATAATTTGAACCTCAAATTTCAGATACGGACTCTAGCGTTCCGTAACGACTGGTAAGTAATGCATCAAGATCAGAACAACTCGGAATAGCCGTCTTATCCTTTAACTCCTGTTCCCACAACGTAAGCGTGTTGTCAGGTAGTCGATTTGTACAAATAAAAACAAAAATCGGATCCCAACTTGCCACGTCTATGCTGAACAGAGTCAAAATGGAATTACACGAGTTTATTACTCGCTGTAATTGCTTCAATGCCTTGCCTGTTTCTGAATGTATGACCTGCAGGTTGAAAAGGATTTTCAACTGGCCATTGACCAAGACTCTGCGGTTCTCGTAACGCGGACACAGGTTTTTCCACGCTAGGTCAAACCCATGATTGGTAAGGGGACTCTTTTGGACAATTTCCTTGGCCTCACCTTTTCTTTTTTGAGTTAAATAAAATAACTTCTCAATATTACTGGCCTTTGAATTGAAAACGACGGTGGTGAAAATGTCACGAAATGTGGGCCAGGACGCATATTCACCATTAAAGGGTTCAATCTCTATAGGAGGTAAAGGTAGGCCACGTGTATCATAGGAATGAGAATTAGTAGCCGCCAAATTCTTAGTAGCGCGCCAACGTCTGGATTAGATGTGACCGGTAATTTGAGGAGTTCAACGATTTCGGATAATTTGACCGAATAACTACAATATGTAGTATAAGTACTTTTATACTTAAGTTTGACTGATTCGAGGTCCACGGATCGTCGCCATCATCAGCCTCTCCTAGAAACTTTTCGTAGGCTACCTTGACTCGACTCCAAATTGTCTTTAGTTCATACCTATGCACTTCAAGCGCATGAACTGAAGTCATCGGGAAATTATTGTCATTAAGGTCGGCTTCGAATTCGACTATGCTGTCGGCTAGGCGTATAAACTGATCCAAAGACATTATTGGATTTTTATTTAAAATTCAAACTCCGAAAAAAAGAAAAAAACGAGACAAAATGCCCTCGAAAGTTCGAAAAGTTGTAATTGGAATTAGAGTGGTATTATAAATACAAAATCGAATGCGAAAGAACGCAAAAGAATAGAATCGGTAAAACTTTCAGAAAAGAAAAAATTTATAAATTAAGTCAAGAAATCAAATTAAGAAAAATAAATTTCTATGCATTTAAAATCATTGGTTTCCAACCCTAGATTACAATGTACTTGATGAATTCATATATTTAAGTGCCTCATCCAAAAAAAGATTTCACACGCTTAAATTACTGGAATGCAGATCAGCTGTTCAATACGATTTATTTTTAAAGTTCATTCACCCTTTCATGTATTGGAAAGAGAACTTTTATCACCCAAACAAGAAGTAACAGAAAATAAATTCTTACTAAGAGATGATGAATAAAATATTTTACACACACTAATTCTATAAACGCAACCCAAAGCGACAAGATTTCCAATGAAGAGAAAAAACAAGAAAATTAAACAGATTTTAATTTTATCCTTATTATTTATTCGCTGTTCCAGTAGGATTGAAATAATCGTAACTCGTCCCCAATGTACAAATTAGTTTAGCTCTGTAGAAAATTTATTTGAATTCACGTTTTGAATAAATATAATTTTAAATGGATACGGATGCGAACCAACCTATTGTGTATGGCATGCAAAATCCCTTTTTTCGCTCAATACTTCCAGTTGCTTAACAAATATTCCAAGTTTTTTATTTATATGAAACAATGTTTCCGCGGAGCACTTTTTAAGCATCTTGAGTGCTAAAATCCGAAAAACAAATTTGATTCGTTTATTTAACAACTAACGACCTAAGCGCATTACACGGCACGTCGGTGTGGATAACCATGGATTTAAAAAAAAGGTGTTATAAGTTATCCGCTGGTTAAGAGTATGTATATGCATGAAACGACTGGATTTTACACAAATATATAAAATTTTAATTTTATTTTGGGTGTAAGTCTTATAGCACTACGGTAACACTTTCGTACCAACGACTGGATGAATGGAAAACATGAGAAGAGCGTGCCAACAAAACAGATTACTAAGTAATATGTTTTAAGAGTATTGCAGAATTAAATTTGGATAAAGAGATATTTCATGTTAAAGGTTGGGTCTCTAAGTGTAATATATTAAAGAGCCGCTTAACACTTACGCTTTTGATAAAATTTAATGTGGATTGTAATTAAAAAAAGAGAGCACGAACAGATGAACACTTGTAAAATCCCAAAATTAAGAGTGTGTAATGAAGCAATTGAAATTAAGAAAAAATGTTAAATCAAGCACAATCATCCATACATGAGTCTGACCAATGCAAAATAGAAAAAATCGAAAAGGGGAAGGAAAAAACTTTAAATGCCGCGACTTTGACGCACCGACTTAAAACAATTTTTACGGATTTTATTTTTGAATTATTTATTTATTTTTTGGTTTTACTAGTTTTGTATGAGGATTTTGCAATATTACCTGCAGCTGGTAGTGATCAAATAAATCCTCTTTCCATTACGACTCTGACACGAGTCTTTCAATACATTCATATTCATTTAATAATTTCGTTAGTTTAACCTTGAAATCACTTTTATTTAAATCTGTACCACCTTAAGCTCTGCCAATAACAAAGATGCTGATAGTTCAAATTTTGGTGTTGTGATTGTTTTTACGGGCGAAACACGTGATTTGGTTTTAACTACTCCATCGAGATCAGAGCGCACATACACACAATGCCATACGACGCCAAGCTGGCGTCACAAAATGCATGAATTCATATTAGGGCCTTCGGCATTAAAACGAAACGAGGCAATATGAGACTGTATATAACGGAAAACCTAGAAATAAAGCCAGTCCAGGCTGAATTTAATATTTGTGGCAAACTTTCATCCCAATGTAAATTGTGCTTCCACAATGACTGCATGAGTCCCAAAGGATCATAGATGCGAGCTATTATAGATACGAGTAGTATAGCGCGATTGTCACTTAATTATTAGATTTTGGGCTCCAGGCTAGTCTTTGTTATATCGGTCCTATCATGAAGCTTCAAAAGTGGCTCACAGTCTGCTGCCGAAATACCATGTAGAACTGCGGGTTCATAAGAGCACCACTTTCGAATCAGAAAGTTTCCTTTTTTGAGCAAATTTTTAACTTGTTGCAGTATTTCTTTCGCTTGTTGTAGAGAGTCTGCACCAGAGATCATGTCATAAACATAAAAAACCCGCTTTACTATTTCTGTGCCCAAAGGAAAATTACATTCCTCATCGAATGCATAGTATATATTGCTAAAAATGCGGCCGATTTGGTGCCGTAGGTTACTGTATTTAATTTATAAACTTTAAGGTCCTCGCTGTAGGTAATCATCTGGATGCGATAGTTTCGCGCATCGGTACATTTTACAAATATCACCGCTAAGACCGAACTTAACGAAACGAAAACGTAAAAGAATAGAAGAGAAGATTTGGCTGTATTGTCGGCCCAGGATGTCATTTAATGAAAGGCCAGAAGACGTTTTAGTTGAGCCATCAAAAAGTACCCTCAACTTTGTTGTTGTGTATAGTTTTTTAGTTTCTGGTGAATTCTAAAGCCTTTTTCTAAGCCTTTAAAACGATGTAGAGCTCTTTTAAACAAAGCACATTACTGGGCTGAGATTTCGGCAAACTTAAAGAATACTCACCAGAACTAAGTCGAACTGTTGTTTCTTTAAAAAAGTCTTCACAATAAACATCGCAACTAATGGCAACACATGTGTTATCAAATCTATTTTCTATTTCCCAAAAACTATTTATTAGCATTTCGATGCTACGTTCTCCTTCATCGTCAATATGATTGCAAGTTGTAGTCAATGATAAAGAATTTAATACACTAAGACTGCCAGCAGATACTATCCATCCGAATAAGGTCTTTTGTAAAATGGGTAGATTTTTGTTAAGACAAATCTTCCCAACACACATAAGATCGCAAAATAGACCAGCGCCAATCAAAATATCTATTCAGCCATGATTATGGAAGAACGGAGCTGCCAGTGTTATATTTTGTGGAATAATCCAGTCGGTAACATTTGCGCTAAGGTTTGTAATCTGCAATAGAAGGCACAACAACAGCAGAAATAGCTTCTTTAAAACGAATGATTGGGGAAATATTTTCCAAACGGGAGCAGTTTGTTATAAAGGGTTCTTTATAATGAGAAAACGTACATACAGTTGCTGCTGATGCGACAAGAACGTTGCGTCCATTCCAGGATTTTCTTGTACCCTGATTTGAAGGTTTTGTTGTAGTGGGACTCTCAATTTTCTCCAGAAAGCGACACCTCTTGTGTAAAAACGATTCCAGTGAAAACCAAGTAGGGAATACATCTGTAGGTAAGTCATTTTGATTTTGAATTTACATCCAGCTTCGAAGTCACTACATTGAATATAAATCCATCAGCTATCTGCTCTTTAGTTCTCATGGTTTGCATAGATCGCATATGAGCACTAAGCTGACGCAGCCTTGAGGTAGAGCTACTTTCAGCATTATTTAACTCAAAAATTTCGTTTTTAATAATTCGATTGCTTTTTCATAGTTGGAGTCAGTTGGATCCAATGATGAAATAGTATGCATCCCTTAAGCAAGCACGTAAATGTTGAAATTATTCAATTTTTGATATGTTGTCTTTATCAACGACAGTACGAAACATAGAAAAAACCTGGCCCATTAAGGTATGACTCGGCAAATAGCGGTATTTTGAATTCTGGTAATCTTGACCTACAACTTGGCAAAAAATGGGATTCAGTTTCATTCAAAGAAAATTGTCGAAATGTTGAAAAGCGATTCTGTGGTTCTGCATTCTTAATGCAATTTAGCTGTCCTGTAAGCTTTCCATTAGACTGACGTCTATTTCTTCTAAAATGCTTTGAGCTTGATCAAAATTGTTATTAAGACTCTCGACGAATTCAAGCTAGTGGTGGCTTCTGCGCCACTTACTTATTACTGCAGGGCCGGAGCTGCGGTAGACAATATGTATGTCGTTTATTTTTGTCTACAATCGTTTAGCTAACAATAACAGCTAACTAAACGATAGCGAATATTGTTTAAAAAATGTTTCTGAATAGCAACCTCGTTATTTTGTTGCCAAAAATGCTTAACGATGCGATAATCGTCAAATATGGATAGTAAATTGCACTACTGGGGGGTTACTCTGTATTAGAATGCGTAAGAAAATCTGAGCGAAAATGAACAATTGATACTCTTTAATGCGATTGTACGTTTGGCTTTCGCATTTATTATTTTTATCTTTGGCAAGTCTGGTAGCACCGCACTCTGTAATACGTTAGCGCATGTCAAAAATATTTTATACACACAAATACTTGCGACAACCAAAGAGCAAACGCAAAGGAAGAAAAACATGTAAGTACATACTTAAAATTTTTTATTTTCTATTCAGCTAGATGTCTAATAAAATTAAGACTTCTACTGTTTTCTACCTGTCCATATTAAATAAATAACTCTCTTTCTGAATAGAAAGAAAAACGAACTCATGCCTAAAAATTTAAATTACTTAATAATTAATAATATGTGTAGTTCGAAGACAATAGAATTTACTTTTTATATTTAATTTTTATTTTTAGGGAGAAAGTAAAGAAACTATTGACAAAGCATTGGCAATTTGAAATTCTAGTTGAATTCATGGTGCATCATAGTTATTTGGCGAAGGAGCATTTGCAGGCAGCAAATGCAAAACAAACCACAAATAACTTGTGGACAAAATTGTCCGATGACCTCAACGCCTATGGACCACCTGTAAGGGATAAGCAGGTTGGAAAAAGGTAGAGGCAATGGTGTTATTTATATACATACATATGCTCAATATTAAGCTAATAATGTATACATATGTATGTGCACACATATTTATGTACATAGGTTTGGTCCAATTTAAAGAACCACACCAAGCTAAAGATGCGTAAAAATTAATTGAGCATTAGTGGTTCGGGTGGTGGTCCATCACCATTGAGAAAGAAATTAGTAATCTTCTTTATATCGATAAGTTGTAAGCGGCCTACCAGCGACGTCTTGCTTTGGTACAAGCACAACAAAGTATTTGATTCTTACATGCGGTCACTTAATGAAAGTATATCGAACCTACTTCTTAAGATTCTTCTTGTAATTCGTGCAACAGGTTCGTTTTCGTCTGCCATCCATATCGTTACGGAATCCATCACAGTTTTATGTTGCACTAATAATATTTATAAAATAATAATCTTTATAAAATACTATTATAATAATAATATTTATAAAGTAACTCACAAAAGCTTTAAGTTTGTTTTGAAATGTAATTTATTTTTCTTATTTTGACAAGTCGTCATAACATCAATGTTAGTCAGTGTTGCATACATTAAACAAAAATCGCAAAAGTGTTTGCGAAAGAGTTACAGAGCACCAAATTATACTCTTAACGCATTTACCTTTCGCATCGAGTTTGCTTTCACATCGCAATAGAGAGTAACCCCCCTGGAATTCGTATTTACGTGTTTATGTTATATCGTTGTTGTTGCTCTGTGTGTATTAATTTCCTGGAAACTTGTCTGAGCTTATAGGTGTTGTGCTTTGTTGTTGGTCGAACTCTTCTGGAAATTTCTGTACATCGAGTGCAACAAGTACTCATACCACCCCATTTGTAGAAGAATTCATTTTTTCCCTATTGTAATAGAAATTATTAATAAAAAACTAATTTCATCCTTAAAGCCTGGTACAGGAACAGCTGTTTCAGGAATTTCATTTTCGTTTTCAACAAGAGGATATGTCATATGTACGTAACATTCATATATCTGAACACAAAAACTATAAACCGTATGTAAAACATTTACTTTGGCATATACATAGCAATTTTGACATTCCATATGACTTGTACACGTAATGTACACACAGCATAAAATGTGTGTGAAGATAAATTCCAATTTAACTGGCATAGACACGAACCTAATGTTTTAACAGAGCTGATTTTGCACCTAACAGAGTTTTGTTATCAATTTAACAGCAGGAGTAATTTTGGCCTTATTATCATAAGCCTATAATTGGAAGGAGGAACCAGATCCAGGAAAAATCCACTTTTGTAATAATTTACCCAAGGGATAATAAGTTGAGTGAGAATAGTATAAAATCTAAAATATTTAGAGAACAAAAGTAAATCGCATTATAGGAACAGTGGTCCAGGGAGTACTTAATGGAACCATAATTGTGGAATATCTAAATCTTAATAAAAAAATTTAAAAAAAGGGAATGAAAATTTCTTGTGAATGGCCCTTGGACTATTTAGTTTTTTTTATAAATATGTACCAAGGACCATATTTCAAATTATGGGAATTATTTCCCTCGTTTGGCCTTTTAATGTCTAGTTTGATTGAGCTCTTCTATTTCTCTTTTATGAATGAAATGTAAATTTTTAAGTAATGCGGCGGTAGGCATTCATTTGCCAGAGGTACGAAGCTGATCGGTTATTTACATTTACTCATCGTAAAGGATGCTTTAAGAAAATGTTTTCCTACCAAAAGTATCATGGAAATCTACTATCTAAAACCTACAGGTTATAGTAGAGAACCAAATATTGTTTAAGATAAAGTTTTTAAAATATTTAAATATGTCTGTAATTTGTGTTATTAAGAAAGTTTTTACTGGGAAATAACTTAATTCAAACCTTAAAATTCTTCTTTGCGCACTAAGAAGTTATACTTACAAGCTTTATTTATGAATATTTATGTTTATATTTTGTTTCTCGTTCGATTCATTCATTCGTTTTTTTGTTAATTTATTTACGTAATCATTTAACACGTTATTCACATTTAAAAACATAGTACAATAATTTCTCTAAGTGTAAATTTTTCATTTCTTCAGTTTTGACAATTGGCTTACCACTGTTAGTGGCAATAGTTTTCATGTTTCAGGTACTTCTTAGTTTTGTTTTTAACAAATTTAGCAGAGAAAATTTTAACTATGCATTGCAAAACTGTGTGGAATCATTGCTTAAAGAGCAATTGCCATTGCTAAGCATATTCTATTGTGTTCCTGCTTTGTCTGGATCAGAGTCCACTTAATTCATAAGCTTGCGATAGCAACCAAAAATTACATAAAACTTGCATTAAACATCGCAGTTTAATAGAAATTATGATAGTGGTAGTAACAGAAATACCCACTTAAAAAAACTAAAGCTGCGAATATAAGAGAACTTTAGAAATTTAGTATATTAATACTGAGTTAATTTTATTACATAAGATTTCCTTTTATTACGAGATTTCATTTAAAGCTTCTTGTGTCGTTTCAACAATTCCTTTCTCTCACATTTATGGTTCTCTTTTCGTCGTAATACAAGTGACTTTTGCGGTCAAGTCGAATTGTACTTGCTAAAGTTGATGGCAAATTTGCGCCATCCCCCCAATTGTTTGCTCAAGCTCACAAATATTTCCGATTCTATCACTTAAGGTTGACTTCATTACGCTACATCTCCGGAACTAAATTGTTTTTGAACCTATAATAAATGAACCACGGTTTCTTTCAAAGGTGCAAGCATCAGCTGCCTAAATCTAACAATATGCCGAATCCAATATCGCGGAGAAATGGAACACTGTTTCCAATGTTTCAGGGGCTACTCATTAGATGTGGCAAGTAGCATCATAAAAGAAGGTAGCAGCACGGTAGAACACTTACTTGGCTCAAGAAGCTGTAATGCTAATATCCAAAAGGCGTCGTGAAAATATTCCAAGCAAAGTGGCGCAGGCTTTCCTACAGCTGCGAAATCCCCAGAAGTAATGTGACAAAAATAATGGCGCCTGGATGCAGGCTTAGATGGTGTTGGGGTAAAAAAAGGCATCTACCTCGAAGCATTGCGAAAGTG
Source organism: Phania funesta (assembly GCA_963932375.1). Classification (NCBI taxonomy): domain Eukaryota; kingdom Metazoa; phylum Arthropoda; class Insecta; order Diptera; family Tachinidae; genus Phania; species Phania funesta. The sequence continues at coordinate 47,668,926 of OZ010654.1, forward strand.
GTGCCGAAATCTTTTACATATCCTAATAAAAAAGTCGAATTTTAAGCGGCAAATTTCGTCTAACGATTAGATGTACAATGCATTTTCCGATATTATGTTAGAAAAAATCATTATTATCATTATTTTAATTTCTTCTGTTGCCTAAAAGTTTATTTGATATTGGCGGGGGCTCGCTATCTCTATCGTATCAATTTTGAGCATATTTCAGGAAATGATGCGAACCCAAAACATGCTTCTGCAAGTTTTGCTTAGCAAAAAATGAACCAGTTAAAAATATGCTTCTGGAACGCTAACGGGCTCTCGCAACATAAATATGAAGTAGAACACTTCCTGCAATCACATGATATAGACATACTATTAGTCTCTGAAACACTCTCCACTATAAAAAACTGCTTTAGAATTGATGGGTTTTCAATATATGACACCAAACACCCAAGCGAAAGGACTGCCATTATAGTCCGAAAAAGGCATTTTCCATTACCTGAATTCAGGGATGACTTTTTGCAAGCCACAACTATAAATCTTACTGATTTTAAAATTGTAGTCTCGTCAGTGTATTACCCGCCTAGGCATAAAATTGAACACCATGAATTTGCCAGGTTCTTTGCTACGCTAGGACAAAAATTTGCTGCCGCTGTCGATTACAATGCAAAGCACGCATATTCGGGATCCAGACTCCTTAGGCCTACAGGTAGGTAGTTGTATTATACGGTTTAAGTACACAAGCTGCCGGTAAACCCACCTATTGGCCCCCAGACTTTAGTAAGTTGCCAGACCTTATTGACTTTGCTACAGTAAAAAACACTGAACGTGCTCAGCTGTTCGTTAATTCATCCTATGGCCTATCTACTGATCATTCATCTACAATACAGATGCTCGTCATTGAGAAGAGAAGGAAATGGTAAAATAGTCGTTCTTCGCACATAAAAATGCAAATGAACTTATGCCAAAAAAAAACCTTATGCAAAAAATTGAGACAGAAACACGAATTCGTTATCTACAGTTTTTAAAAACCTTGGATCCAATGAAAAACACGGACTTTAGCCTATGGAAAGCTTGAAAGCACTTAAAATATCCCATTGCTTACGAATCCCTACTAGGACGTGACGATCCTACTTGGGCTAAAAACTCAAGTGAAAAGGCAAATGCGTTCGCAAATCATTTAGAGGTTTTTGGACCACATGATATAAATAGTTCCACTATTCCAATTATTAGTGACACTGTGAATTATCCTAGGAAATTTCGGTTGTCTTCTTTAAAATCGACAATTAAAAATACGGATATGAGGAAATCACCCGGTCGTGATCGTAATACAGCATCAATGAAAAAAAAAATTACCTGCAAGAATTTTACTTTACATATTTAATGCCATGTTGCGCGCCGAAGTTAGTTTACGTCCTACAACCACATTACTCTCAGTTTTGTAAATATATTTGAAAAATTAATTCTCTCGAGTGTAATTCCTTTTCTAAGTGAACAAAACGTTATCCCAGATCATCAGTTTGGTTTTGGAGCAAGGCATAGTACTATTGAAGAAGTCCATACAATCGTTACTATCATTAGATCGGCGTTTGAAAGAAGGCAAAACTGTTCAGCTTTATTTATAGCGTGCTAGGGCCGCTATATCATCTATACAGCGGATATGCCGACAACCTCTCATATACGTCAATGTTTAAAGACGACACAGCAATTATAAGTGTTAATAAAGATCCGACGGTAGCGTCTGCACAACTTCAGTCCCATATTCATGGCTAAAACAGTGGAGAATAAAGGTAAATCCATTCAAAATATGCTCATGTAACGTTTTCCCTAAGACTGCAATAATAAATACCAGGGTTCCAGCGGAAACGCCCGTTAAATATTTAGGTATCCACCTAGATCGGCGCTTAACTTAGTCCCGTCACATTGAGGCAAAAATAACGTCCATAAAGCTTCGAACAAATCAACTGCATTGGCTCATAAGTCCTAACTCAACTTTGGCTTTGGAATATAAAGTCCTTTTATACAAATTCGTTACAAAGCCAATATGGTAATATGGTATTCAGCTGTGGGGTACTGCCTGTGCATCAAACATGCAAAAGTTACGGAGAAGACATTCTAGAATTTTACGTCTTATCGTATGCGCCCCCTAGTACATAAGAAATGAAAACATCCATAGGGATCTCAAAGTTCCCACTATCCACAAAGAAGTTAAAACGTACACGTAAAATAAAATTAAGTATAAAATAAAATCGGTTCATGGTTTCACCCCTGAAGTCATTACAAATAGACATGTAGTTGGTACAAATTACTTTAACATAAGGAACCTAAAGTGTAACTTTGAGTTACATCGGTTTGTCTGCAAATTAATTACTACCGAGCACAATATGATTTATAGTATATATGATTGCATGGCTGACTTCCCCAGCGTATACTTTTTTATAGTAATACAGTGAAACTTATTCGTAAACGATGCATCCCTTAAATTTTTTAAAATCTTTGTGTTCTCTAATATGCATCTATAAAAATATATATGCCAAGCAAGCACACAAAGTACTATAATAGTGACAACACAATGTATCAATACGGTACTAAGGTACCGTAAGGATCACACGATTGCCGCAAATGCACCAATTTGGCCCAATTATTACTGTGCTAAATAGCCGCACAATAATGAAGTTGTCCCAACCATATTCTCTTCAGTCACATGATTGCCCTATTGATTGCCGTAAAATGTCAAAAAACAATCGAGGATTAATAATTGCCGTAGTCTGGTCTCACGGTTGTGTATTGTCATTATGAGAGTCAGCTGTTCAGCGTATGGGTTAGAGACTGGTTAACAAAAAGAACAACTGATGGCGCATATGAGAAGACACTAAAAGAAGTTCGTGAAATAGACAATCAGAAGTTTTTATTTGAAAATTTTATTCGAATGAATGCCGAAACATTCAAAGAGTTATTGGAACTGGTGTTACCATATATTCGTAAGCAGAACACAAAAATGTGCATGGCTATTCCGGGTTTATCCACAGAAGTCTTTCGATTTTTTTTCCCATTGCACCAAACACCATATCCCTTTTCATACCGGCTGTTTGTGATGCAATTTATAAAGCATTGAATACACATTTCAACTTAAAAGTAAGACAATAATAAAAAAAAAGGTTTTATTGAGTGCATTAATTTTTTGTTTTGTATGCAGGTACCATCAACACAAGAAGAGTGGAATGAGGTAGCTTTAAAATTCGATAAGCTGTGGAACTTTCCTAATTGTATAGGAGCGGTTGACGGAAAACATGTACATATGATAGCACCACCGAATGCTGGCAGTACATTTTTTAACTATAAAGGCACGCACAGCAAAGTTCTAATTGGTTGTTGTTGATGCGGAATATCATTTTTTATATGTTGATGTAGGCAGCAATGGGCGTGTGTCTGACGATGGAGTGTTTGGAAACTGCTTTTTCCAACGTGCCTTAGAATGCAATCATCTGAATTTGCCATCACCAAAAGCTTTGTCAGGTCGTCAAGTTAAAGGTCCATTTGTTTTAGTAGCAGATGACGCGTTCCGAACGCAAAAGCATTTGTTAAAACCCTATCCGGGTAAGAGTTTATCTGCTGGCCAAAGAATATTTAACTACCGGTTATCTAGAAGCTCGGCATACGTGGAAAATACATTTGGTATTATGGCAAAGCGTTTTCAAATATTTTCTCATTCCTCCAGCCATTCCTCCATTGCATATGGCAACGTGTGTAGCGGCATAGAAAATGCATTCCTTTCAGCTAGATGTCTAATAAAATTAAAAAAAACTTTTACGGTTTTCATAGGTTGTCCATATTAAATAAATAATTCTCTTTGTGAATATAAAGAAAAACGAACTCATGCCTAAAAATTAAAATTACTTACTAATTAAAAAACAAATTATTTACAATATGAAAATTGCCGTGTATTGTTTACTTCTATTGCCGCACAAGAACACAATAAATTTTGCCGCATTCTTATTATTTTTATTGTCACAAAGTTGGTTATTTGTCAGTCACACGATTGCCGCACCAAAGTTGCATTTTATTGGGAAAAACTAGCACAATATCGGCCTCGATTGCCGCATGTGTTAACTGATTGTGAAATCACACGATTGGGCCATAATATAAGGCAATATTTGGTGCATTGCGGCAATCGTGTGATCCCACCTTTAGACTCTTTAGATGCATTGTTAGCGAACATTTTTGCAAGTCAGACTATATGTAAATTTAACTGTTTTAATAGGAAGGTTCACTAACCTGAACGTAGTGCGTCTTGCTATGAAGAAACCACCCTCATCGAGTTGTCGAATGCGATAATGTTTTACTGTGTCCCCATCACGAACTGAAAAGAAAATCAGACAATTTAACAAATGTAATTATTAAATTATTACAAAACTCGTGCATTACACAATGTACAACACAGTAAAAATGATAATAGAAACCAAATATGTTATCATTAAATAACATAATACACATGTGGTTTTACACGTTTATAAGTATCACTACAACTCAAAAAATAATTGCTATTCTTTTCACAGCTGTTGAAGTTAAATATCTATGTTTATAATCTTTATATTTACTTGTTTTAATTGTACTTTATATTATTATGCTCTATAATATTTTCTGAAAAACAAATTTTTTGATAATTTAATAAAATATATTTCTTACAAAAGCAGCTTCATCAAAATTTATTTTGTTTAAGTTAAAACGGTTTTAATTTTGTAAAAAAAAACGAACAAAGCTTAGATTATATAATATTATTTCGGCCAAATTATGTTATTAATTTCTTTATTTCTGTTTATACTAAAGAAAACAAATTGAAGTAAACTAAAATTCAATTAACCGAATCTAATAACTATATAAGTAACTCAGATCTTAAAAATGTTCTTTTGTAACGCAAGATTTTAATTTATTTGGGACACCCTTTATGTATTATTTGTTGTTGTTTAAAAATAAAAAATGAAATGATATTACCATTTAAGTAATTACAATTAAGTTTTTCATCAATTACTTCTTAGATACCAATTACTGAAATTAGTAATTGGTAAAAAGCCAATCACCAATTAATTGTAATATTAATTGGTACTTGCAAGTTGCCAACTACAAAATGTAATTAGCAAAATTTTATTACAATTACTAATTGGTAATTTTCAATTAGCCATTGCATAAAATGTATTTGGTACTTGAGAATGCCGAAGTCTGATATAAACGGAAGAAAGAAACAATTTAAAAAAATCTTAAACGGAAAATATAAAATTGCCACTCGCGAACGCTGTTTTAATAGAAATTAAGAATTAAGAGTTTAAAAAAGCGAATAATAGCAAATCCTATAATTGTATAGGTACAAATTTGAATTGGCCAAAATCTACTGTTCAGTATATTGCCAATTCATTTAATAAAAATAACTTCAAATTCTAAAAATTTTGGAAAAGCTTTTAGTATCATACAAGGTGAAATACTTTCTTATTGGGATAGCGTTGCCTGTAAGAATTTTCGCTGCTAGATTGAGCATCTATCTTTGCTTTAAAGCATTAAAATTTTTACAAAATTTGCTAAATGGTCGTTTAGCATAATTCGGCTGATACTGTAAATCTGATGAAAGGACCAATAACACATATGTGAGAAGATTTTGATTATCATGCCAGAGTTAAGAGTTTTATAATTTGCAATTACCTGACCATATCGTTAATAAAATATAATATTCTGATAAATAATGATAATAAAGATGAGAATATATAACAGTCAATTAAATATGTACATAGATGGCGTTACTAGAATTTTTTCCATATGATTTTTATTTAGTACTAACCTTCAACCGATGCGTGCATAAATTTACCAGCAATCTGACTAGTGATTTGTGAGTTATAGCATTTTTTGTAAATCAACTTTTGTTATTGAAAAAAATGTAAAAAATAAATTTCATGTTGTGATAAAGCATTTTTTTTTTTAATGAACAAACCAAACAATCGCTGGATAAACATTATCCGAACTCTGCTCCATCGAGCCAGATGGTAGAGAAGTGGATTAGTGAATTTAAACGTGACGCTGATAAACCGTAATAAAATGGAATTCTATAGTCGATATGTGACAAGGGATGAAACATGGCTTCACTATTACATACCATAATGAATGCTGGAAAGAAATTTAAGTCTAATGATGAAGTAATCACTGAAACTGAGGCCTATTTTGACGAGAATGAGAAATCGTACTATAAAAGTACTATCGGAAAGTAGGAAAATCGCTATATTTGTTGCATCGCCCTCGAAAGCAACTATGTTAAGAATAAAGTTTTGTGAAAATTTTTTTGTTTTCTTACTTATCCTACGGAATTATTGCATTAATTGTTATATTATATGAGAAATATGAGAATCAAAAAATGGTTCCATCAACATCAATGTTTTGAACAGGCCCTCAAATAGTCCCTATCAAAACCTCTTAGGACCTTTAAACAATAATTGCAGGTTTAAAAATATACTGAAAATATGGGTTTAAACTACTCTAGAAGCGTGCAGATCCTTAATTAACTATAGACACAAAACAATTACTAATGTGATTAATAATACCAAAGGTAATGTTAACAGAAGCGACAGTCTAATGAAAATTTTTTATACAGATTCTGTTGTATTTTGACGATTGGCTGCCATCTATCCCTTTTTCTTAAACAATTTCAATATAGAAACTAAAAAGATATGTACGTTTTTGCCACCTCATAATCAAGTCGATTTCCATGCTATAACAATTAAAAAAATTTTGTATCTGGGTAATTGATGTACGAAAAGGTAATCGAATGTATAGCTGATGTTAAAATTTACAATGAATTTTTATGATAATTTTACACTGCATTGTGTTACCAAATAAAAAAATACTTGATTTCAACGATCCAATTATTAAAAATTAAAAAAATTCTGCCTTTTTTAGAACATTTTATAAATCTGACCTTGACCTCTAAGGATAAATAGAATGGTTGGTAAATATCAATATATCTTGAAATTACGTATTAATAGATGAACAGCAGCGGCTAGTTAAAATTTAATTTAATCACTCCGTATAGGCTGTTGATCAAGCTGAAATTTTATATAAACCAACTCACGAATTGCGAATACAAATTTTATGCCATATACTTTTTTCAGATTTGAGGTGAAGTTTTCTTTATTATTGTAATTTTGCCTTCACAGCTAGAGTAATTATTCTCCTTTTATTTCCATTTCATGGTATGGAATACCGGTGCAACCGTTGTTATGAATATTAGATGATGAATATTAGACGCGATTATAATTTTTTAGACGCTGCAATTGTATTGTCGCTCTTTAAGGTGACACATCAGGCATCATTTATAATTTATTTATACATATTGTAATCAAGGAAAGTCAATAACAGGTAGGCTAATGGGCGAATTAAAAGCATTTCCGACTTGGTTGCGGATGTCAAACTCCATATAAAAAAAGTGGCGGAAATGGCGAAACAAATTTTTATATGGAATTTGTCACTCAATCAGTTTAAAAAATCTTCGGTTGGGGTGGTAAGTTTATCTGTTCTAATTCGCCTTGACTGCAATATTCATTTCATTAACACATTGCCGACTTTGTTTTGGATTCTTGATTTGATATTCCGACAGGGTGTTTTGATTTTCGAACGGATTTCCGTCATAGTTTGTCAACTTTGGTTTGAAGACAAACTGGTTTCGGCTATGTGCTATCTTCAGTGTCATTTTTCGTTCTGAGAAGTTTGCATCAATTTGAATCTCGTTTATCACTTAGGCATCTGTAAGATGTGAACAGGTAGCAGGTAAAGCTCGTAGGTCGGGGGGTTTTTGTAAGGATTTTGTGTTTATTTCCACGATTTTATTTATGCATGCATACTTTTTTATAATACTTATTCTTGTTCAAGTGTATGTTTATTTAATTAATATGCGCTAAGAGTTTTTACCTAATAGTTTTTAATTAACAACCAGACTATATAATGACTCTTAAACTTTTTAGTGTGTCGCACCACTTTATTTATTCGCCTTGGCGCTACTTTTCTGTCAACCAGTTTTAGTAAAAATGGATCTGCTACTTTTCTTATACACGTGTAGCACTTTTAATCAGGATTGGTTGCCCTGGGTGATGCAAAAACCTACACATTGGTTTACAGATATTTCGTTCAAAAACCTAAGAGTGAAGTTTTTAAACGAAATAATATATTTATATATTTACTAGAAAGTGAAAAAACGTAGGTACTCGAAATTATATAATTTAGTACGTGAAACCCTAGTGTGCTAAATGACCTCCACACCTTAATTTTATCAAAATCTATACAGGACATTTTTTGTGATGCGTGTTCAGGTGTATCATTTTCTAAATCAATGACACTCTACTAGCCAAAATGTTCATATATACTACATATACAGCTATGGCCCTGTTATAGTTTCATTATAATTCATTAAAACAATAAAAATATTAACAAAAATACGTATAATTTACGCATAAATGAGCTAGACGACTGGTTAAAAAGTGGAGAATTAGGGTTAATGTGCTCATGTAACGTATTCCTTCAGAAGGCGAAATTGTCCACAAATAAAAAAAATACCACTGTACCAGAAGAAACTCACGTCAAATATTGGGTATACACCTAGGTGGACGCCTAACTTGGTCGTGTCATATTTACGCAAGATAACGATCATAAAATTTAGATAAAATCCACTACAATGATTAATAGGTCCTAACGCAACCCTTGCTTTGTAAATATGAACATATAGCATTTAGCTGTGTCGTACCGCAGGTGTATCAAATATCCAGAAGTTACAAAGACAGTCGTAAACTTTTCGTCTGTGCTCCATGATATATAAGAAATGAAATTAATCATAGATTTGAAAGTTTCCACTATACAGAAAGACAAAATGGGAATACGTAACCAAACTAGTGGTCCATCAAACACCCTAGCACGCGATTTTTTTCAATATGATGTGTACCAGACTAAAAAAACAGACAGATTGACTATGGCGAGGCGGTTCTTCTTTACCAATAGAAGATACATACGCATTAAAATTTTCAGTTTCCACAAAAAACTTGAGTTATATTCAATATGTTAAAAATAAATATTACAGTATCCAAAACTCCCGTTCGAACACACACTATCATTTTTTTCAAAATACCCTAAATAAACAATTAATGTTTTTTTGTTTTGATTTTAAATTTGAAGTTATTATTTAATGAAGCAAATAAAAATAAAAATAATTTTTTGGATCTTATTCTATTTGTTTAAAAAAAGTTGTTCTACCTAATTCATAAAAATGCAATTTATTTGTTTTTATAAAAACTAAACGTCTTATGCTCCAAATTCTTCACACAACACGAGAAATCCTAACCCTTTCTGTGTTTTATCGAACATATTCGACACAATGTATGCCTTCATTTTGTTTGTACAGAGTTAATACATATATACATACTCTTTGGCTACAGATAATTATTGTTGTAATGGGTATTTGATGTGTTTTGTCAATTAAAGATGAGTTTTTAAGAAGAGTGATATAATATTTACAAGCGTGTATCCAGAGCAGTATGTTTTGGGACGCTATTTTGCTAAAAGACAACGTTACTTTTAAAACCTACAATTTCTCCACTTTCATGTGCTCAAGGTCTTACATCTTGGGTGTAACTGAAACTTCTAACACCCACCTACACAACAGGATCTTCCCAACCTCCATCCTCCAATACTTTCCGTGCACTACGCAACACAAAAACATGCCACTCCTCCTGTATATAGATTTCATTTATATAATGTACCCTAGGCATTTGAAGTTGCAATTCACCATCACGTACCTAAAGAGAAAACGCAATCGAAATAGAAAGACTATGTGGTTCTCTTTGCAGATACGGCCCTGACTTCAGTACTTTGCGATTCACAAAGAGATTTTATGAAACGTTTCCTTTTTTGGATTTTCCAAGAGATTAAAAAATCCAAAATTTTATGTGTTTTTTTTTATGTAAAAACTCGATAAATCATATAACGAAGATGCATCATATTCCCATAGCATTATCCATCTTGGTATATTGAAATATCCCGGTAAGAACATCGCGATAACAGCAGTATTTCACAATAACGTTTGCACGTTCATATAGACAGTGTGGTTACTTGTAGACATAGCGTATGTTATAAACAATGCCTTTTAGATATACGCACACTTCTTCATCAAAAACAACTACATTATGCAATTTATGAATAGGTATAAGAGCTTTTATTGGAAGACTGAGTTAAAAATTAACATTTTCACATATAAAAAATTAAAAAAAACCGTTTGTTATCGTTAATACTAACCCCCAAAAGCTTAAACTGGATTCTCGCATTTTCGTAGGTATTTCAACGGCTGGATATACAGACATGCTTACTTAAGTATGTACCTACATACTTTACACAATTGACATTTTGTGTTCAATATAAATTCTTTATAACATTAATTATTGAATGCCTTATTAGTTTTGGGATTATTATTTGTATTGAAAAAGATGTCAGTTCGAAAGAAAATTTTGTTGCATTCAAAACAACTAAACTTATGTAGATATATAAAACATAGTAAAGGTATATATTTTTACACCAATAAACGAGTTTGTTTATAACCTAAATAAATTCCAATTTTATTATAACATTATTGGCTTGGAACATACATACATACATACATACATACACATGTACGAAAATAACAAATATATAAAAAAACGTATAATTTACCTGATAGTGAATAATCATTATGGCGACTCTCAGAGTCTCTAATTAAAAATGCTCCATGTTCATTTTCTGGCAGTAGTAACTTCTTTTCAGCCTCAATTCGTTTAATTTTACGGAAGTACCAACTGAAAAAAAAACAATAAATATATGTATGTTTATAATATACAAATGTATGTTGCTAGAATTTTATGTTTAATTAGTGAAAATAAATACATATAAAACATATTACTTATTGAACTGTTTTACATTCGATGAAATGTATATTTTATTGCTTGAAATTAAATTCAATGGTTTTACATATATATCAACTGGAAAACTATCTTAAAACGAGTAAGAGTGATATACTCAGCTAGGCCGAATCTTATATACCTTATAAACATATAATACAAATTTTTCTTTGTGCAAAGTATTTGTTTTATAATAATTAGACAAAATGTAGTTTTGTATGAAATATCAGCCTTTGAGTAAATTTTGTCGCTAAATTTCAATATACAGGGAAGTCTGTTTTTTGCAGCTGGCTTTTGAAAAATAGGTTTTATGGACCTTGTGTACCACTGATTTTGTTAAAATTGCTTCGTTTTTCATAAAATACTTATTTATTGCACATTTTTGTTGAAACTGTAAATTTTGACAAACCTGAAATTTAGTTTTATATTGTAAAATTTGAATTTTGGTTTCTGTGTTATTTTTGGAATTATTTTATTTTAGTTTTTCGATTTTGTGGTGAATTTTCGAAGTTTTGATGAACATAAAATTTATTGGTGTAATTTCGGTTTTTTCAAACTTTGCATTTTTGGATTTTTTTTTATTTTGATAATTTAATTTGTGGTGGATTTTTTTCCAAATAAAAATTCCAAATCAAGTTAGTTTTTTGTTGTTTTCAGACTAATTTGTTAATTTTTTCTGTATTTTTGGTGAAATTGTTAATTTTTTACTGTACTCCGCCGTTGTGAAGAAAATTCATTTTTTGTTTGATATATTTTATTTTTTGTTAACTTTGTAAAACACTCATTTTTGGCAATTTTCGGTTTTTTAAAATTTTCCAACACAATTTATATCACAAAGGCGTATTGAAATATCGACAAATAAACTTGTGTTAATATACAAATATAAAAAAAAAATTATGTTGGAACATTTTATTAAAGACCTTGATTGTGAAATAATTAAATTAAATAAGAATAAAAAGTCGAAACACTATAATATTTTTTAAATTTTAATACTAGCTGTTTCTGTTTCTTCTCGAATTTTTTGGTAAAATTTGTGGTGAATTTAAAATGTTGTTAAAATTTGAAATGTTTACCATTTTTTGAGCAGTTTAGTTTTTTTTAATTTAAATCTTTTGGAAAATTATGATATTTATTCCCAAATTATGGTAGAATTTGTTTTTTTTTTGCACCTTTCAGATTAATTGACATTTTTGAGAATATATTAAGTTTTTTGGATTTTTAAATATTTTGGTTAACTTTGGATTTTCTTTTATATTTTTTTTATACTTTTGGATATTCACCACTTTTGATGAATTGTTTGTTTTTATGTTCGTTTAACATCGTGTTTGTTAAAATTTCGACTTTTTCATAAAATATTGATGTCTTGGCGAAAGTTCAAAACTGTGGTGATATTTTAATTTTTGAGAAAAATATTCAAAATTTATTTATTTTCCGTAAAATGTTGGTTTTTATTGAATTTTGATTTTCTGAAAAAGAAAAAATTGTTTAGTTCCAGTTTCGAGGTGAGTTTTTCGATTTGTGGTAATTTTAAAATTTTGGAATTTGTTCAAATTTTTCCGTTTAGCTTCGGTTTTTTTTAAATTTGATTTTAATGGAATATTATGATATTTTTGTAATTTAAACTTTTTAAACTATAGTTTTGTTTTGTGGTGAATTTTTTGGTTTTGGTATTTCTAAATTATCTTAAATTTTTTTAAAGTTAATTAAGATTTTTGATAGGTAAATTTGCTAATTTGTTGTGAATTAAAAAATTTAGAAACTTAACATTGTTTTACATTTTATTGTTTTTTTTTAATTTAAATTTTTTGGAAAATTATAATAGTTTTTAATTTAAAATTTTTTTTACATATAGTTTGGGTTTGAATTTTCGGATTTGGGTGAATTCCCAAATTATGGTATAATTTTGTCTTCTTTTTTTTGATTTTTGATAAAAATTTATAAATTTTAAATATTTTGATGAATTTTTAATTTTTTGGGATGTTTAAGTTTTTTTGTGAGTTTTTGATTTTTTTTATGTTTTTTAAACGAGGATTTTGTTATTTTTCGGCTTTTTGGCGAAAATATTAAAATTTTTTTTGTTTTTCGGTAAGTTTCGGTTTCTCAATATGAATTTCAAATAAAAAAATTTGTTTGTTCAAGTTTTACGAATTTGTGGTGAATTTTCAAATCTGGTGGATTAAAATTTTGGCAAATTTGCAAAACTTTTTTTAATTTATTGTGAAATTTTGGTTTTGTTGTTAATTTTTGAAATATTCATTTTTTTTGTAAAAAAAATTTCAGTTCAGTCCAACATTTAGATCCGTAGGTTATCTGGGGGCCTGCTATAAATGGACTTTATTGCAAATTTAATAAGGATTCAGAATATAACAATTTTATGCCCTTGGGTATAAGCGTTTACCCGCTTTCGCTATATCTGGGGAACTTGTGGATCTAAATGGCTGTATCAAATACCGAAAATGATTAAGTGATCCCAGTTTCAAGATCCTATATTTTCTACTGCTGTCAGAAAGTTGATGTCAACATCCGACAGACGGACATCGTTAATTGAACTTCCCTACCTATAAGAATCCAGAATATATATACTTTGTTGGGTCGGAAATGAATATTGTAAAAATTGCAAACGAATGACAAACCTATATATATATATCCTTTTTATTTTTTTATTTAATTTGAATTTACTGAATCCTACTAAAAGAAATTTACCATAGGTCTCAAATCTTATTTCTAACATAGTATGTACTAGTTATTACCAATTTAACCGTTAATCGAGCTTTGTATCAAAAATGATACATTTCGTTTTTATTTCAAAAATTTTTCTGAATGGCAACACTATATGGCACACCTGTTTTCACAATTTGTAAATATTGTTATTTCCCGTATTTAAAACATCGTTTGAAAAAAATAAATGTAAGTAGGCTATGAGAAATTGAAAAAGTTCATAATATTGTCTTTGTATCACATTTGATACATACTAAAGTTTTGTGAATTTTGTATAGAACAAGTGTAATTTTTGTAAGTAAATAAAAATAATAGCTTTTCAAAAGAAAATGTAAATATATCTTTTGCATCATAGATCAAAAAATGAGACCTTACATATGTTTGATGAATATTATGGACGGCCCATATTTCGTTCAATAATGTCTGAAAGATCATTCTTGAACATTCACAAAATCATACGGTTTGATAACGTTTTAGATTCGGATAAGTTTGCGCCAATAAGGAACCTTTGGGACAAATGGTCTGAAAGTCTATCACAGTTTTATAACCCAAATGACTGTGTGACTGTAGATGAGCAACTTTTAGGTTTTCATGGGGGTATTCCCGACAAGTTAGTAACGTATTTGCGCCAACCTGACGGCAATCTAGGTCCACCCGCCTTCCTCGACCCCTGCATATACGTTAAACATTACCCCAATGGTCGTCTTTGCTGTCCCCTATGTCTCCTTGTATGTCTTGATGCCAAATAAGCTGAGCTAAATTCTCAGAATTGGGCCACATAGGAATAGTTTTCTGAGTTCCAGTTAATGTCGCGATTCGTCCAAGTTCGAAGGCGCTCAGTTACCGGAGTACGTCGTTTTTGCGCGATCATAACCTGGATTAGATTATGACCACTCACCCTCCAGGTACGTCAATGTCTCTAACTCCCATGGGACCATCGCCCGGTTCATTCAAAACCATGATGCACTTTGCGACTAGCTATAAACATTCTCCTGCGACTATAGCGCTGTACACTGACCATGAAGCAGACATCAATAGATGATCTTCCGGCAGTCCTTTAAACAGGCAATTCCTGCCTGATACCGTTAGCAAGAAACGTGATGCCAAGTGACCAGCTACAGTATTCCTTCTGCGTCATCCGGCAGTCGCCCACTATGTGGTCGACGCCCAAGCATCTGAAGCAACTAGGTACAGCACCGTGTTGCCGTACCCCAAAGGAAAACCATTTGATATAGCACCTGCAATGTTAAGCAGAATCTGCATGGCGTTATAGTCGTCGGATAGCCTAAACCAAAACCAGGTTATCACAGGCACAAGAGTCTAGAGTCGCCAACTTTGATATCACTATTTCACTTGGTATTACCACTCACACTACCAAATGAGGCGTAGTTCGCCAATGGTCTTTCCAAGCCGCACTTTTGGCCGGATACTATTAAGTTTTAGTCTTAAGCGTTTCGAAGCCCCAAAAAAACGTAACAATAATTTATAATTTAATTTCTTGTCACTACTACAAAAATAAAAATATAATATGTGGTACTCTGTGTTGTGGTTTTATAAAATCCTACCATAATGCAATTTGTCAAAACGACTTTCAAATTATGCGCCGCTCTTTCAGATTTACCTTATTAAATAATTATAATGAAAATCAATGCCAGAGTAATCATCTCTATGTGTGTATTTCAATAAATTCAATTTTTTTACAAATGTATTCTTTAAATATGTGTTCATTAGATATGTATGCGCCAATGGATACTTGACGCTATCACATTTTATTCATACCATTATTGTTATGGTTTTCTTCAGAGACAGATCAGGAAAAAATGTATGTGTCTTTATTCATGTGTGTATAAATGTACATTCATACATATGTATATAGTCGACAAGAACCCAGTTGGCTAGGTAACTATAGACGACATTTTCATCGAAGACATGTTTAGGACTATTTATGATTTATCGTCTATAAATACTGTGGAGTACAATTATCATAACAAAGTATTGTAGTTTGTCGTGTTTCAAAATATATATATATATATATATATATATATTTATATATATATATGTACTACTGTGGGCAAAGAATAGTGACTTTGTTCATAATTTTAAATTTCTTTATTTATTCTACCAAATCTATTTCGTCCCCCTCAAAGTAATCCCCCCATCAGCAATACACTTATGCCAACTTACGAGGAATCAATGCGGTATGCGACGGTGCATTATCGTGGTGCAAAAACAAAGAGTTGCCTTCTCATAATTCCGGCTTCTGTTTACAAATAGCTTCGCGCAAACGACAAATAACACTCAAATAGTATTCCTTGTTGACAGATTGGCCGGTCGGAAGGAATTCGGAGTGCACCACACCTCGATGATCGAAAAAAACTGTCAACAAGACCTTAATTTTTGACGTGGTTTTTTCGGCTTCGGCTCACCTTTGGCACGATATTCGGCCGATTGATCGTCTGTTTCCGGGTCGTAGGCGTATATCCAAGATTCGTCGCCAGTTATAATACGTTTAATGACATCCTGGTAGTCGGAAAGCATCGTTTGACTGACGCCAACGCGACGCTGTTTTTCAAGAAAATTTAGTGATTTTGGAACCAATCGTGATTTCACTTTTCTTAGGTCTAAATGATCTTTTAAAATGTTTTTCACTGATCCCTCCGATATTCCAACGACATCAGTAAGGTCTCTGACTGTTAATCATCGATTCTCGAACACCAATTCCATGATTTTATTGACGTGTTCATCATCAGTTGATGTTGATGGCCGTCCTGGACGTGGTTCGTCGTCAACGCGTTCTCGACCCTCTTTGAATAATTTATACCTATCAAAAACTCTTGCTCGCGACATACAATTATCACCGAAGGCCTTTTGCAACATTCTTAACATTTAGGCACCAGAAATTTCATTCCGCACACAGAATTTAATGGAACTTCTTTGTTGAATAATTTCACTCATTGTAAAAATCGCCGAATGCATTTGTTGTACTTCAGGAAGACAAGCGTATACTAAATACTAATGATTACTTTGATATGATATTTGGCACAGATGTCATTGACAGTCATACCAACGTAGAAAAAAAATTTCGACGAATGGATTTCCGTGCATAATTTAAATTAAAAAGTCCTACTATTTTTTGCCCACTGTAGTATGTATCTTGTTATTTATTAAATTAAAAATTATATTCTCACTTAAATTAACGAGCACAGTAACATAGACCTTCTCTCGTTGTAGTGGAACACACCAGTCTTGCCGGAGAATCAAATCTAAGACTCCCAGGCACACTACTCACTAGCCTATTCACGTAGAGCCATATTGAGGACGTCCGCATTCACAATTCACGGATTTAGACCTTTAGTAGAAATGCCTATTTTTAAGGCATCACGTTGGTAGAAAATTAGGGAACAAAATACCAAAAAAAAACGCTTCTTGAAGGAAGCTAAGCGCCATTTATTGGTCGAACTTTTAACTAGGGGAAAAACATAATGAATTAAAAATAATGAAATAAAAATCAAATAGAAAATTTAACAAAATTCGAATAGACCTCGTCGTAATTCATCTGGATATCGGAATAGAGATACTACCACTATTCAAAAGCAGTTCTGTGCAATAATGGCGTTCCATTATCTTGTAAACGAAATTAAATAAATGTCATCAAAACGAATAATATTTCTGTGATTGTCAGACATTTTATTTGTGACTATATATACGTCAACGATAGAGTGGATGGTACTGTCGCTCATATTTCCACCATTTAAGTGTCCCTTGTTCGATAAAATCGTTAAAAGTTGACTTGAACTGTTGGAAATTTATCATCTAGGATTTGCTGTGTCTTGCACGGGTCTTGGAGGACGCGAAATACTAAGGGTCGTACTAAAGTGATTACATTAGTATATTGCGCCATCACTCGACAACATCTCGTCGGATTTCGATTTAAAAAAAACGCCACGGTATAAAATTACTTTAAAACAGCGAAAATGGCAAATTTCCAAAAATAACTTTGAAGCTTGCGATCTCGATATAGTTACTGCTTATTAGGTGCTTTGCCACTTTTATGCAAAAGTCCATAAAAAAAACCCTCATTTTGCAAAACAGCCTGACTTTAATGTTCTGGTTCGATATTTAGGACTCTCAAAATTAAAGGCTCAGCTTCTTGCATGAAGACTAAAGCAATGGAATATGTTAGATAAATTAACGCGAGCATCATAATAGTCTCGAAATAGATAAGAACACTCCCTTTATCGCTTATCGAAGTCGAACTAACTGTTCTCAAGTTATGACGAAGTTAACTAATGTAACCGACTTATTAAGGAGGTATTATTAACAACGTTATCAAAACAACCTGTTCGTGATAAAAAAAAATCGATAACAGATTTGTATTCAACGTGTGCATTCACGGTGTTTTTAAGAAAACACAGGTATAAAAACTTTCCTTACAATATTTGTTGAAAGGATGCGCGCATTGTAAAGTATGGCTTGGCTATCTGCAACAGTAATACGATAAGTTACCTAGGTTTTCAAAATAGCCTTTTGAAAGATTTAAGCATAAAATATAAAAAGTATATACTCTTACTATTACGTTATCTAGTTCCAAGGATCATAAAAAATCATTCCTTTAGTTGGGATGTTTTTGCTAGCATCTATAAAGTGTGATGCGTACTGATAAATACATTACACAATTTGTGCCAAAGTGTGATAGATACCTTCACTTTACTGCGATTCAAATCAGTATTTGCTGAACAGTGTACATAATGATGACCTTAAGTTAAAACGTCTTTTTTATGTTTTATTCAACAAAAATCAAATGTATATCAATGAGCAGACACTCACCTTTGTTTCATAATTATTTATAACAGAAGTGCAAAGCATGAAGCAACAACGAGCAAGAAATTCACTTTTTGTTGATAATAGGAATAACATGAATATGGATGAATGGAACTGTATAGGTAAATACATGCATACACATGTCAGTATTTGCAAGTGCAGGCAAGTCTTTGTTTAAAATTAAAACACTTGTTTTTTTTAGAAAAAAAAAGCAGCAAACTAATCAATACTATTATTTATACTTTAAGTCAGTAAGCGCTTTGGGTCTTTTAGACTTCTATTTTAATTTTTGTATATATTTTTTTAAACCAATAAACTATTTATATACCAATACCAAATATGGTTTTTCTAAAAATAAAAAGCTCTACTTATATACATATGTATACGACAACTGATTAAAAAGCTTTGCCAACTTGTTTGCCGTTTTAGCCGTTCTTGCTACTGATATTGATGCTGTGGGCACTAATCATTAACTTCAACATAGCTGAGAAGAAACCAGACGTTGAAAAGCGTTTGTACACTGTTTCCCCAATCATATTATCAAAATATGCTTTTACATTTCAAAATTTACAAAGATGCAGGTAATAATAATTTAATCCTTTCAAGGCTTTAGAAAATATTGCTATTGAAACTTTGCCGGTTCTATATTCAAATGCAGAAGGTGAGCGCGTTTTAAGCATTCAGTTTACATTCAGTTAATGCTTTATTTACTCCATATTAAAAATTGGCTAAAACGGGAAAAATTCTAATAATGAACTTATTTCATCAATAGCAATAATACTTATAAAACATGGGAATTAGAAACTCAAACTAAGAGGGAGAATGTGTGTGAAGATAAATTTGCCGAGTTAAATATCTTTCGACGTAACCGCTTACGTCAAAACATATTTAACTGAAAAGTCAAATATATTGTGACTTTATATCGAATCTGGAAATGATTTGCAATAATATACGTTTTACATACGTATATGTGAATTTAAACATAAAATAAAAATTTTTTAATAAAAATAAATAAAACAAGTGAACAACTGAAAGATTGATATACGATCTCTGAGGGATTTTTTTGTCATATTTGGACGCATTTTGCTTTGTCACTCATCTGGACCAAATGGAGAATGAAGCCAACAGTCCAACAGTCCAACACTATAGGAGCATCGAAGTGCCATTTCTCAATTGTATTTGTGAAATTTTTTATAAAAATTTTAAAATTCAACTTATAAAAATCCCTCAGAGATCTTACAAAATTTTATAAGTTGAATCTTAAAATTTTGCTAAAAAATTTCACAAATACAATTAAGAAATCGCACATAGATACTCCTATAGTGTGGACTGTTGGCTTCATTCTCCATTTGGTCTAGATGAGTGACAAAGCAAGATGCTTCCAAATGACAAAAAAATCTCTCAGAGATCGTATATCAATCTTTTAGTTGTTTACTTGTTTTATTTATTTTTATTAAAAATTTTTATTTTATGTTTAAATTCACATATACGTATGTAAAACGTATATTATTGGAAATTATTTCCAGATTCGATATAAAGTCACAAAATATTTGAGTTTTCAGTTACGTCGAAACATATTTAACTCGGCATATTTATCTTCACACACATGAGAGAGAGAGAGATTTATCTCTGTAGGAACTTCGGTGTTTATTGGCCAATGGTGGAACTCTAAAGAGACGGACAAGAAAATCTTTCAAGGAGTGGACGGGGTAGTCTCCAAAGATACTCCTCAGGAAGAGGCCGTACATTGTGTGTTAATGTCCAGTACTAGCTAGCAAAAGGCTTAGGGCCACGGACAAACACTTAAGGGACCTTTACATTAGACAAATGCTTGCTATTCCATGAGACTCCGTGATGAGGAAGAAGGTCAACAGTTATAAGTCAACAGTCTGATATCACTACAAGAGCAATCAAGTCAGGGGGTTGAAAACAGGCCCCTAAAGTAAGCGGTCTGCTTCGACATCACCCCTACATTAAATAAATAAAACGTATTGCTTGTTGTAGTAAGATCGACAAAAATCGTTGGCGAGAATCGAACCTACGACTCCCAGTCGACAGACTAGTACACTATCAACTAGAGCATCGGGGCAAACAAAAACTTATTTATTTACATAGTTATTCAAGCATGCTTTACAAAAGTACTGAAATTGAAATTTTTAAATTAAACTTTTCAATTTTAATGTTCTGGACAAGTAGATTAATATTGAATATTGTAATTCAAATGTAAAAAGTAGAATGCTGAACATAAAAAAATAAAATGAAGATTTCGAATCAATTCTACTTCAAAGTAGAATGTGGAACAAACCTGATTATTTATGTTTGCATTATTAACTTTTTCCTTATTTTTGTAAGCTTTCATTTGACATAAAAACAAAAACTGAAAAAAAACTTATTGGTTTTTCATGATTCTATTGAATTGAAGATTTTTAATAATTTTACGACAACTATGCAGAGTATGTTTCAGGAAATGATGCGACCTGGCTTCTGCAAGTTTTGCTTAGCAAAAAATGAACCAGTTAAAAATATGCTTCTTGAACGCCAACTGGCTCTCCCAACATAAATATGAAGTAGAACATTTCATTTTGTTGTTCTACTTCGTTTGAGTAAAGACGTACTTTACTTCAAGCGCATAATTTATATTCATTTAAGGTGACTTTTTTTATTTTAAAAATTGAACAAGTGCAGAGACACAGTTAACAGTTAGTAACAACAACAAAATAAATAACAAAAAATAAAAAGCATTATAATATAGTGTGTGACAAAAAAGACAATAACAAAGTGCATGGTTAAACCTGTTTAAACAATTAATAGTGAGTGCATGAGCCCACCAAACATTAACGATAAATACAAAAGGTAATAACAACAATGCTTATTACTCTTTTTCTAACACAAATGCTAATAATGCAATAAACAATATAAATAATAAAAAAAAATGATGACAGTGCTTTTTTAACCGCCAGGCCAATTGACCGAACGCGTTCATTATCAGCAAATATAAATATATCTGCTACAGAAACAACAAATTCATCAAATAAAACGAAAGAAACAAATAATACACAAAAAATATCACAAGAAAAAGAACCAGGTACTGTATCTAAATGCGTGCAAACTGGTATGGATCGGTACATAACCATAACGAAGAGGAAGGCGAGTCCTAAGTCTTCACAACAAGAGCGAACCGCCAAGCAATATAAAGGTTCTCATTAAGTAGCTGCAACATCGGTAAGTGAAAATAGATTTTCTGTCCTTGCTACCCCGGATAATGAAAATGCCGAACCGACTGTAAGGGAACAAAAACCCCCACCAATCTACTTGCGCGAACAAACATCAAATGCCATTGTAAATATGCTGTCCCAACTCGTAGGCAAAGAAAATTTCTATGTGGCTTCTGTACGAAGAGGACAGATACAAGAAACGAAGATCCAAGCCCATACTGAGAAGAATTATCGCCTAATCGCAAGTCGTCTCGATGCAGATAATAAGAGCTATTATACGTATCAACTAAAAAGTGCTAAAGGTTTGATTGTCATTATAAAGGGCATTGACAGTTCTGTCCCCATTGAGGAGATAAAAAGTGCCATAGAGGTGGAAGGATATGTCGTAAGGTCAGTGCACAATATTCTAAATAAGAACAAAGTTCACCAACCTATGCATCGTGTTGAAATCGTGTTTAACGCATCGCAGCTTAAATCAAAAAACTCGGTTCATCCTATATATAATTTGCGCTACCTTTTAAACAGAAGAATAACGGTGGAAGAGCCTCTAAAACGTAACGGTCCCCGTCAGTGTACCAACTGCCAGGAATTCGGACACACGAAAACCTACTGCAAGCTACCATCTGTATGCGTTGTTTGCGGTGATGCGCACCGGACTTTGGAATGCACTTCTTCCAAAACAGACCCCAAGGTCAAAAAATGCAGCAACTGTGGTGAAAACCATACAGCAAATTACAGGGGCTGCAAAGTATTTCAATATGTAAAAGATAATGCGAAAACCTTGAAAACACCCAGAAGCTTATAAAAAGCTATTTGCCAGATAGAACTTTTAAAGTAAGGTCAAAGGATCAGCGTTCAAGAAATGGGAAAATCAGTGCAGGAGTACCTCAAGGTAGTGTGCTAGGGCCGCTATTATATATCATCTATACAGCGCATATGCCGACAAGCCCACATACATTTACATCAACCTTTGCAGACGACACTGCAATTATAAGTGTCAGTAATGATTCAAAGGATGCATCTGAAAAGCTGCAGTCCCATATTCATAAGCTAGAAGACTGGCTAAAACAGTGTAGAATAAAGGTAAATCCATCAAAATGTGCTCATGTAACGTTTTCCCTTAGAAGGCAAAATTGTCCACCAATTACAATAACTAATACCACGGTTCCAGCGGAAACGCACGTTAAATATTTAGGTATCCACCTAGATCAACGCCTAGCTTGGTCTCGTCACATTGAGGCAAAAGTTGCGGCCATTAATTCAAGAACTGTTCAACTGCAATGGTTTAGGTCCTAACTTAACCATGGCTTTGGATTACAAAGGGCTTTTATACAAATCAATTAAAATAATAACAATAACAAAACAACCAAAAGCTACAAAGAAGAGAGAGTAGGATCTTACATTTTATTGTCTACGAATATAGCGAAATATCGAAAAACAAAAATATAATTTTTTAAAAAAGACCTTCAAGCTTGTACAATTTTAATAAATTAAAAAATAATCTTTTAAATACTCTAAATATTAAGGGTTTTTTACCCATATAATTGCAGGTTTGTAAAACCTAAAGCAGTGAAAAAAATTCGCTTAAAATGGAGGTGTAAAAAATCTTTCAATTTAAAAAAGGTTTTATTATTTTGCAACTGAACTTAAATATTAATTTACATTTCTTTTGACTATAATTTAAAGAACCGTTACTTATATGTGTATGTCTATAATTTGTACGTACGTTTGTTTTTGCTTTTATTAAGAATTTAAATAAGAAGAATTGGTAGATAAAAGCAAAGAGTTAAAAATTTATTCGTGGAGTTCAACATTTACGGAATATTTTCTACAGGAGGAAATATGGTATATTCTCCAAATCTAACAAAACTAAAAAGGTCCAATTCGTTCATAAAGGAACAGAGAAACCGGTTGTTGTTGTGCAACAAAATAAACAAGGAATTTAGTTGTCCTGTATCTAGAAGAAATATTATCTGTGTTGTAACTGCAAATACCATTAAGCCTGAGCAAAATTAATCGACAAACGATTAATAATCGGCTACTTCGTTGCGATTAACGATTTAATTGTATCGAATATTTTTTATTTATTTTTTTTTTTAATATTTATTTAAATCTTAATTAGTATAATACATGTACACAAATTATGAGATTTTACTAAAAATGTACTACAGCAATTAAAATCTAAATAGTTGAATATAAACGCAAAATTAATAATATCACAGTGATTAAGGAAAAGATTGCTGTTAAAAACCTTACGCATACATTAAAGGTATAGAAATTTTATTAACAAACACTAACTATATTCTTTCATACAAAAGAATCTGAGTGGTTGTTTATCAAATTTCTTATAGTTTCGGATTCAGACCCTCTGCATCTTACATTGAATGACAGAGTCAGTTCCCTCACAAATATATTAAACATTTTATGGTTAAAGTTTTTGTGCAATAACTCTGTTGAGTATCTAGGAGATAGATTGTGTATTATTTCCAAATTTTTGTTCTGAATTATTTGCAGTTTCTTTTTATGTGTTCTAGCGGTTTTGTGATACCATACTTGGCAAGCGTAGGCCATAATGGGACGAATACATATTTTATAGAGTAATAATTTGTTATTTAAGTTGAGCTTTGATCTTCTACAGAGTAGAGGATACAGGGCTCGACCGCATTTAATTGCTTTATCGCAAATGTTGTTTACATGTTGTTTGAATGAAAGTTTCCTGTCAAGGATTACCCCTAGATATTTAATGTCTTCTTTCAAAGGAATAGTTATTCCTCGAGAAGTTAGCTGTAAGCTTGGCATCCGTTTGGGTGACTTATTATAAGGAAATACAATAGCCTGCGTTTTAAGGTGCTGTTAGCAGACAGTTTTGCATTTTCTTAATTATCGCATTTGAAAGTTTTCCGCAACAAATAAACGCACTATCGTCAGCGTAGAAGGCTGCTTCATAATACTTATGTATTACTATATCAGACGTATAGACTGAGTATAGTGTGTAGGAGATAGCACCGACCCCTGTTGCAAACCAGCAGGTATTTGCCTCTCACTCGAAAAAGTATTATCAACGCAAGCAACAAACGAGCGATTTTCTAAAAAGTTTTTAATAATCTTTTGAAGATAAATTGGAAAACCGAAAGTGTTAAGTTTAAACAGTAGGCCGTCATGCCAGATGGAGTCAAAGGCTTTTTCAATATCGAGAAATAAAACGCCAGAGCTATTTCTATTAAACTTATTATTTTCGAGAAAGTTAACAACTCTTTTTAACTGGTGTGTAGTGGAGTGTTCCCTACGAAACCCAAACTGCTGACTATTAATAATATTATTGTTATTACAAAAATTTAAAATTCTCTTATGAATGATTTTCTCAAAAATCTTATCTATCAAACTCAATATGCTGATTGGTCTGTAACTGGTGGGTAGTTTAGGATTTTTACCAGCTTTCTGAATAGGAATTACTTTAGCCTTTTTAAAAATGAGCGGAAAGTATCCATTTTCTAAGCAAAAATTAAATAGCTTACTTAACGTCTCGAAGAAGTAATGGGGCATATTTTTAAGAATAGTAGAATTAACGCCATCAAGGCCAGGAGCCTTATTATTTTTCAGCAATAGTACTTGTGATTTAACTTCATTTGTATTTGTTAGTTCAGCATTTGTTCTAGAATCAGAAATACCGTTTAGGCGATTAATGTAATTTGAGACCCTATGGTCCAGCGGGGATGGGTTATTAATAGTTATGGTGTGGGAGGTTTCGAAAACGTCTGCACATGCATTTGCCTTCTCAGCCCTAGTTTTTAAAATGTCATTGTTTACGTGTAAGTCTGTAAAATTATTTTTATTACCTTTAAGAGCTTTTGATAGTTTCCAAAACTTTTTGGACCCGGTAGGCAGTTTTGAAATAAATTTTGACCAGCGTACGTTTCTGTCTCTATTGAGGTGGAAATTAATTAATCTATTCAGTTGCTTTAATATGCAATCTATTTGCATTCTTTGGTTTGAATCTCTACATCATTGAAATTTGCGATTATATTTATTTCTCTGTCTAATTAAAAATTTACTGGTGTCAGAGATTTCTCTCTGCCAAGAACTTCTGGTACCAGTAGGAATTTGATTGAAAGCCTCATTAGCGATTGATATTAATCTTCTTAATGACAGCTCTAGGCTATTAGGATTACTTACGGTCTGATCAATATACTGGCTTCTAATTTTATTATCGACCCAGTTTCTGATTGCCGGGCAGTCTGCGCGATAGTACAAGGGAACTGTCTCTATCTTACTATGAATATGATCAAAAATAAGGCAAGTGATTGGTGCGTTGTCTGACTGTAGTATGTTAGGATGGGTTTCTAAATTGGAAAGATGAACACTAGAGTTCGTTAAAAGAATATCAACCGTAGAGGGTTGAACTTGGACCAAATTCTGACCAAACCGGGTAAAGGCATTTGGATGGTGTATATAATAGTTAGATCTTAAACAATGATTGTAAAGTTCATTCCCAGTAGCATTGTTCGCCACACAATTCCAATGAGTACGATGTGCATTCAGATCTCCAAATATTGAAAAACTCGCTTGTAGAGTTGGTTAAGAATTCCAGGTCCGTTACAAAGTCAGCAGAGTTGACCGGCGGCATATACGCTGCAGTCACAATTACAGGCCTTCTATTAATCATTATTTGTATCGAAATATTCTCGATAATGCGCGTCTTTATCTTAGGTAATAGCTTGTGTTGAATATAACTTTTAATTGCAATAAGCACACCTCCGCCATGGGTAGTCCGGTCTTCTCTGTAAATTTTAAAGCCTCCGAGATTAAATTTATGGTGAGGTTTTAAAAAAGTCTCATTTAGGAGTAGAATTTCAACTCCTTTGTTACGAATTATTTGCTCCAGCTGCGCAGCAGCTGATTCAGTCGTTATGCCTTGTGCATTCCAGTGCATAACATGAACATTTTGTAAGACGGTTGAATTATATGGCATGTTTAAGCATATTACCCAAAACTCTTAATTTGTCATATTTGTTCTGACATTTTTGAAGAGCATCTACTGCATCAAAAATATTTGTAGCAGGGTCTCATTGGAGATATCATCATCATTATTCCTGGCATAATGATTATTTTTCAAAACATATGAATGTTGGTTACCTGCTTGAGGGCGGGTATCACGTGTGTCGTTAGTACGTGCTTGTTTTGGCAATTCAGGAAAATTATCATCGCCTATGTTGAAGTATGACGTATTGGTACGTCTACTAACCAGTCTGGACTTAGTAGTAACTCGTTGTCGAATTTCAAGGTATTCCTGACGACATGGACACTTTGTGGTTAATATGTTTATAGCCCTTCTTTACACAGTTGTGACATTTATACACCACACTAGTATCCTGGGAACTTCTATTCAACTTACATTCCGTGTAGTCGTGATTCCCGGCACAGGCTGAACACACTGTCATTCTATGACAGTTTTTTGCTCCATGACCATACATAGAGCATTTGGAACATTGAGTAGGACCCCTGTTGCCTTTGATTGGCCTTCTCCAGTACACTGCGATGTTGCAAAAATATTTAATTTTTAAAACTTCACTTTTCGAGTTGACAGTTGAATTCAATCATATATAAAGCATCATCAGCAGAAGTTTTTTTCGTTTTTATTTCCGAAACGCTTACGGGAGTTATGTTGAACTCATTGACAAATTCATTTTTGATAATTTCGGTAGTAAATTGAGGTAACCCAAAGAGAACCATTTTAAAATTCTTCGCATCCTTTACTTCATGCGTATAATAATGAAAACTTCTGTTTTTGAGAGTTTTCAATGCTGCTTTATATAACACCAACGAGCTCGACATTATTTTTGTATCAACTGACATTCTCTTATTCTTCACCTAAGAAATCAATTACATCTGAAAACTTATGAGTGGGACCCACAATTATTGGTGGAACTTTATCTTTGACAGAAACTTCCTCATTTTCCTTGGAGTCGGCTAATAAACGAAATCTATTAGCATTTTTTACAGGTCCATCATTGGTTGTTTTCAACAACTTGAACTTGGGGCTGTTATCCCAATGCTTTTTCCTTTTTGGAGCAAACATGACCAGAAGCGATTAAAAAGACTTTATTCAGGTCTTTTTAATTAATTAAATTAATTTAAATTAAATAAATCACTCACGAATATAAAAACGCGTTGTTTACGATTTGAGGCAGAGATGCCAGATGCTGTATCGAATATGTCTCTTTGATCAAACGAGTAATAATCGATTATTGAGAAATTAGTCGAAAAAATACATACACAATAAGGACTTCAAATATTTTTTACCTGGTATAATGTTTTCATATATGGGGACAAATCCAATAAAAATAACCATTTTGACGCGTTTTGGGAATATGGAACGAACATTTTCACTGGCAGCATAAACTCTACTAGACTCCAAACTAAAAAAGTCGCCTAACATTTATATAAATTACTTATTAAGGCTTAAGTTCGTTTATTATTCTTTCAATTAAGAAATAAATAATTTTTATTTTATTATTATCAATTAAAGCTATCTGTGAAATGGTTGCCAATACTCGTTCAGACAAGAATATTTCAAGTGGAAGCGACACGTCTTCTATTGATGTTGAATTCATTAAACGACTCTACAAATCCTCAAGACGAGATAAACATTTTTCCCAACGCTCCAATTATTGAATAAAAATGAGATGTGGTTCATGCTTGGGATGAAATGAAAACAGTAAAAACTAAGCTTTAGCTTTACAGTGTATATAAAAATATAATTTTTTGATTCTAACTTCTGTACCAGTTCAAAACTGGCGGAACTGCTACAAAAAAGGAATAGATTGAACACAAATAGCCTTTCGAATACTCTTATTTTAAAATTTCTGTTTTAAACAAATCAACTTAAAAACCTCTTAAACTCTAAACTAAATAATTAATTTTAATCAAATTATTTATGTTTTTTGCAATACTGTAATTACTTTTTTTATGTTATTTATCATAATTTTTAAACTTGCAATTAATATTTTATACTTAATTAATCGATTAATACTTTTTTGTCATCACTAAACACAACCTACACATAAAAAGGTTTTGGCGATGAAAATGTTTCTAATTTGGAACGACACTATTGTCGCAGATACCATTTTAATATAGGAAAAGAATTTGTTCTATTTTTTATTGATTTACTCGTATGCTAACTTTCAATTTCATTATTGTAAATAATATTTAATTTACTACCACTACATTACTTTGAACATTATTTCGTTACCCTCTGCTTTTTTCTTGAAAAGAACAATTAAATGGATCGATAGTTTCTCGAATTGCAACAAAGAAATAACAAACAAAAATAGTTAACAAAATCACTTACGGTTTTTCATTTAAAAATTCTCCCCGCGTAAATTCGGAAAGTCGCCGCGATTTACACTTCTTGGTCGATGTTTTGCTGTTGCCATTGGACGTCCCTGCTGGCGTTGTGTTTGCTGCTAAGTTTGTAGTATTTCTGCTTGCCAAACACATACAGGGATTGTCTGAATGAATTAAGCACGTATTACGTACTAAGTGGGTGTCGGAATAGCAAGGGGGACAGAGTGTGGCATTTGATGAAAATGCAGTATTTAATGTTTCAATGGCACGAGCACCGCTACTACAGTTATAATGGTTTTTGCTGTTTGTAGCAGTAGTGTCATGCAATTTCGATATTACCGCATTTAGATTCAAAGAAGGTGGTTCATTGCTGGTGCAATGTGGTGTCGCTTTTGTGGATAAGTCGCAGAAATCTGGACCTATTGAAGGCTTTTCATTGTTGCTATACGAAAAGCACATAAAATCACAGTTACATTTGAGAGGAATTCGATTAGACGAACGACGAAGTTTTATTTCTTTACTATTAATCGTCGGGTGATTGGAAGTATCTGGATCTCCAGATGTGTTTGAATTATCGAGCGATAGCTTGTTAACAAATTGAAATTGTTTTGGGTTCTGTTCTTCGTGCAGTAAACATTTGTGTTGTTTTAAGCTCCGTTGTGGTCTAGGCGGGGAAGGTGAGCTAGGTGGCGAAATTCGTACCGAAGTTGATATTGCATCTATGGAAATCGATTTTTTTATGGGAGTACCACCAGGAGAGAAAATATTTTCTCGATTTTTTGCTGTTATTCGGGAATATAATTCCTCACTATCAAGCGGAATTAAATTTGAGTTCAGTAAGAGTTGTTTTAGTTGCTCTTCAAAGTTTTCTAACCGTTCTGTGTTATTATCTGGATTTGAGTTGGGTTTATCCGGTGGAGATAACGATTTTGTTTCACCTGTCATGTAGTTTAACATATTTGACAGTCTTCTCATTTTATTTGGTTTTATAGCTTTGAGTGTCAGATTTTTAATATGGTCTTTCTTCTCTTCAACCTGCTTCACATTTCGCTGTGCTTTTAAATTCGGCAGTTCAATCGCATTTAATGGTTCATCGATTTTGCTGACAATAAAGCGATTATTTACAACACATTTTGATTGTTTATACTGGTGTCTGAGGGATTGTATTGCTGTTGCATCAAATTTCTCTCCTTGTAATATGTCATATATAGTGCCATATTTGTATGGAGCATTTATCGTTAAAACATTTAAATTATCTGCCTTGTCTTCAGTTTTGGCACTAGTGGTTGGAAAAGGTGTACTTCCTGTTGATGTTGCAAAAAGTTGAATATTATCAACAACTTCTCCTTGCTTGTTAGTTGTACGCTTAATGGATTCTTTCAGGTTTAATTTTTGATTTTGCGAATCCAGTTCCTGTTTTTGGATATCATAAATCGTACCGGATTTTTTTATTATATCCAAATCTTTTTTAGAATACTTCTCATTTGAAAAGGAACATTCTCTTTCCAAAATTGCAGACAAACTTTTCCGCTGTAAAAGTTCATCGTTACTGGTGTTGTTGTATCTATTAGATGACGCAATTGTTGACGACTGTGAAGATTTCCGATGCAGTATTTCGTAGATGGTACCATACGTCTTGTATTTGTCATATCGTTGACATGTAAAATTATAAATACCATTTTTACGTTGTATTATATCGTATATGGTGCCGTATACCAATTTATCGTAGATTTTAAAATTATGCCGGAAACTGTTTGATTCCGGTATTGGCCCATTTACTTGCTGTAATTCAAATTTTACATTGTTCACATCAGTTTTTATTTTACACGATGATATAAATTTTTTCATTCGATCAGTGTTCTGGTCTTTCGGGTTCGAGTTTCGTCGCATTAACGAAAATGCGGCATAACTTTTGCAATGCTTTGAATTTTGTCGTTTAAATGTCGTTGTAGATGCGGATGCATCAGCGCTGCTATCAGTTCCTATATCACACTCACGTACAAGACGCTTAAATTCCTCGTAAGATTTTCGGCGTATATGGGCTTTTTCTTTTCTTTTGGTAAATAATTGACGATCGAGAATTTTTGATAGATAGTGTGAGTTTTTACGCAAAATATCTGTGGTTGTGTTGCAATTTTCACAGGTGCTTTTCTTCTCAAAATTGTTTAATGCTATACAGTATCTAGTATTATCTTTATCAACGTCATCGTTAGTTGCAACATCATCAATAACGCTGTCAGCACAACCAAAAACAGTATGCATTTCATTTCCTTTATCTGATGCAGTACTAACAGCGAACTCGTCTGGAAAAGCCGGTTTATTACCACCACATCCAACTACACCAACATTAATAATGCTATTATCACTCCGACAACTTACGTCAACATCAGCAAATATATCTACAAGAACCTTTTGTCCGACTCTATTGTCTGTGTCCAACAACATTGCAGATGCTATCGCTGGGGATAACGTTTTAGCACATTCCAGTTCTGATATCGATTCTAAGCCACTGATCATAGCTGATGTTATTTCCGTTTGATTATTTTGTTGTTGCTGCGTCAGGTTGCTAATTGTGGCCGCCTTTAGGTAAGTAGAATCGCAATATATATCTTTTTCATATGATTTTCTTGTATCTTGATAGGTTTTGCGTGTTATTTGCGATTTGTTTTCACTTACAATGCTGGTGTCGAAAGGGCGCAGTGTTAATGGCGAAGGAGACAAGACTGAAGATTCGATGTTTGTATTTGAGTTAGCAAACATGGCCTTAAATTCTTCATACGACTTACGTCGATTACGCGATTGTGTTAGGCATTCTTTGTAGTTAAGACGAGCGATTTTCTCTCCTCCGTGCGGTTGTCCTCTAGAATCTTCGTTTATGGATGCAGTTGAAGGGTTAGTTGAAACTATACCCACGAAGAGCTCATCTAAAGTTTGGTGCTGAGCAGAAGCTGACTGATGTGTATTTTCCATTTTATTTTGCATTTCAATGAAACCAGAATCCATCGAACTAATAGTGCATGTCGAATCGAAGCTAGTCTTTCTACTTGAAGCATTGCTACGTGTCGGAGAGGGTGATTTATTAACAGGTATATCTTCTTCTAAGACTGCAGGCCTTTCCAGGACTTCGTTTGCTATGGGAGGTAAATCGACATTAGGTTGCGAAAGTAAATCAAGAATGTAATTGTTAGTATCGCAAGGATTGACAGTGTATATATTGTCAGTGTCTCTAAGAATGTCATCATCATCGAAACTAATCAAATCGTTTACCTCTGGTAAGGAGCTCGTTACAATATCACAGCTTGTTCGCTGGTTAAGCAAATTTCGCAATTCAGTTTTAACGGTATCTTCTAGGCTGCCCTGTACGGCACCCATCTTGCGATGGCGCACGGTGTGCTCGGCTGCACTTGCATCCTTTTCTTGTTGGTACGATATTTTACTTGAAGGAGATTCATGGACGGTTGCATTAACGGAAATCACCTCCGTCGAAGTGCACTGATGAGAGCCACTCAATTCCATGGTCACTTTAGCCTTATTAACCTTTGCATACAAAGGCAATTGTTTTACAGACGTTAACAACGACTGCTTGTCAAATACTAATGGCGTGTTTGTAAAAACTCTTGGTATTTCAACACCATAAATACTATTGCTATTGTTGCTGCAGTAAATCAGATTGTTACTGTTAATACGACCACTTATAACGCCGCTCTTCGCAGTGGTGAATTTTGAAAAAAAACCTTCACAGAAATAACCGTCACTTTTATCACCACTGCTAGCAGTGCTATTACCTCCAATGCACATGTCGTTACGATTGTGAAAGATTTTTACACTTTGCATTGGTAATTTGTGACGATAAATGTGATGACAATTACGTGCAATTGTGGCCGCCGAAATGTTGCAGTATTTACGTTGATATCGACGAGTGTACTTATTGGCAATATTGTATGTCGGATGAGGTTCGTTGACTTTGCCATTATTACAAACGCGTACAGCAAAAGGCCAAAGTTCTCTATTCTGCCGTTTACAGGAAGACCGTTCACATGATTTCAGCAGGCGCTGTAGCATTTGCTGCGATAGCGATTTGCGGTACTGCGGGACTGCTGTTGCAATTCTGGAGCAATGTGAGATATTAGCAGCACTCATGCATTTGCCACAACACAAGAACTCATAGAAAACATCTTCATTTTCTATTGTTGACAGCGGAGGCGTAATCGTAGCATATTTTGATTCCAACTCATAACTTGAAGACGCCTTTAGCTCGATGGTAGGGGAATCAGAAATCGATAACGGTGGTGTTGATGTTGGCAAGTATTCGTTGGCATTTTTCTGAACAGTCCTTGTAATCGGCATTATGATATAATTGTTTTTTAAGTGATTTTCGGCAATATTCTCTTTGTTGTTGCCACCACCATCACTAAGAATTGCATTGGTCGACGATATTTCTGCTGCTGCTGTGGCTAACGTTGTGACACTATTCTGGCTATCATTACTAACAATAGAGCTTTCAATGCTTATACCACTACCAAGAAGCATAAATGTGCCATCCGAAGGAAGTATTAAGCGGCCCTCTGCAGCAGCGCTAACCAACTCTCGTAAAGCTAAGACTTGTTTCTCAGTAACTTTTCCCTGCAACTGAATACCATGAAGGGTGAACGCTGTTGGTTTATTGTTGACCGAATTCGGGTCGGTACACCAAACGACTGGCATTGTTGCCATATTGTTCGTTTCCTTTTTTTATATAACTTTAAATTAATGTTTTTGATGTTACTATTTATGTTTCTATTATTACTGAGTTTCTGGAAAGTTTTGTTATGAGCGAGAAGTTCATTTGACAGTCTTAAAATTAGCGTTTGTTGTTTATAAAAAACGATTCTCTTATATCTTTTCAAATCCAGAAATGGTGCGCAGCCTATTAAGCAAACTGAGAAAAGAGTACAATACAATTTCGACGTATTAAATATGTTTTTTTTAGATATTACCAATGTTTCTGCTCATTCAATCAAATACCAATATAATTAGTATGTATTTGTTTTTTGTGGTTTTTGCTATAAATTCGCATACAAATTTGTTGAGATTTTAAATCACATAAAACAAAGTAGAAATATATGTAGAAGAGTAGAAAATATATGTCGACTTAAGATGAAAAGGAGTCAAAGCTTCCAGTGTTATTTCCTAATTAAAAGGTACCCCTCAGCGAAATTTCACCTATTTATCTCAATTTTGTGGGAAGTTACATTGTGATGAATTTCATTTGGAACCGCAACGTAACTCAAGTTACAATTTCGTTAGAAACAAAATCTTAAAAAAACAGAAATTGTTTTTCAAAATTTAAAGTTTTTTCAAAGCTCGTAAATAGGTTGTCTGAAAAAAACAAGAAAAAATCAACTTTAAAGTATAAATCGGCTCTCCTGTAAAAGGACCAATCACACTTAGTACTTTTTCCTTCTTGATACAGGTATTATCTACTTGTATTTTAATAAACTGAATGCTTATAAAGTTCAGTGAATAGAAATCACAATAAATTTCATTGCTCCTTGTGGATTTCATTGATAGCAAATAAAGATAAAGCTTTTTTTTTTAGAACAAAGTGAACTAAACCTTTTTTACGGACCAAACTATACAAAGACGTCTAATTTACAACAACAGAAATAAACCAATGAATAAATTGTGTAAATTTTTGAAATTAGTGATAAATATATACATTACGGGCCATCGTCGCTAGAGCAATTTTGTATACAGGTATGTCAGGGGGAATATCTAGGGGGACTGGGGTACTCTCTTAGTTGTATGGGACACTTCCGCTGTAGGTATAGAGTTGAAATTTGTTGTACGAGTACAGATAAGTCCTGGGAAATAAGTAAACAGCAAAATCTGAAAACAGCCGCTTTCTATCTAGGAGGACTAGGGTGCCCGGTTCTTGATATATATAATACCATTTTATTTTTATGTAACCTGTTAGCTTGTCAATATTCTACTTTCTAATATGGGAATGAATTATGGGAACAAACTGATGTTGTGTTTGATAAATGTAAAGGAGCTGAAAATAAGAATTGGTTGCGATATTCTGTTTGATTGGGCTGCAGCCATCATGTTTACGAAATAGTTTTAACTGCAGTGTTTTCGGAATCTGATTAATTAGATTTAAGAAGCATTGGCGCGCAACTAAGCAATAAATAGTTGCACTGGCAGAAGCAGATAAGAGAATGCGGGATATATTATGTGAAGAAGCGGATGAATTACTAATTTTTGCCAAAAAGAAGTATTTGGAAGAGTTGCCGAGGAGTGCTTATAAAGAATTGTGATATTCCTCCCGTGGAATAAAATGTTCATGACCACGAGTTTTTAGTTTAGCCAGGTGGATGTTCAAAGCTACATACTGCCTAAAAATCTGTTTACTTCGAAGCCAATTTCCTAAACGCGACAAACTTGCAAACAAAAGTGACTTAGTGGAATCGACAGGTTTCATCACATGTTATGCATTACTCTGGTTCGATGTTAGAAATGCCCATTTAGCTACGCTTAATGATTAAGAGTTCTTAAAAAAAACTTGGATGATTACAAAAAAATCAATAACATTAGCGATGTTGCCATTTCTAAAATGATACATAATTTATATTTTCTAAGCGAGAGTGTGGTGGATTTGCCTTATTTGACGATAGAATTAACGCAGAAACTAACAAAGTACTTGTATCTCAAATTTGCATTTTGAAGAAATTCCCGACGGTACCGATGAAGAAGAAATAGTTCTAAAAAAGCTTGCGTTAAAAGTTTTATTTAAGGAAATAAATCGAAGATTGTGGTGCATCTCTTCTCAAAAAATACACAAAACCTTTTCAATCATTTTAAAATTTCTATGGCAAGATCCATGTGCAAAAAAAAAAGCAAAACATATCATTGAAAATTTAAAAGATGTAAATGACGACGCAGAAAGAGGAATCAAAAATCACCATCAAAAAGTTACAGAAATGAGAAGCAAAGGCATATAAAGATATTCTATTTTATATTTCAGCTGGTTCCACATTATAGACAATGGCTCTGGCTTTCCAAAGATTCAAATTTAAAAGACTTATTTCCCAAATATTTGTTTAGTAAAATGCAACACAATTTGACACAGCGGAAATATGTAAGGATTAACAAAAAAAAGGTTTTTAGAAATGCGTTTTATTTAAACACTTTTTAGCTAAGACATTTTCATACGTGTTGTTTGGCTTAAATTTAAACCACTCACAATTTATACCAATTGGAAAAATTGTGCGAGAGATAATTTACAAAATTCCTCACTTTGCAAAATAGCTGCAACTCTAACCAACATATATGCAGATTCATTGGTGGTAAATAGCGCCAATTTTTTACTATAATATTCAAAACAAACTTAAACAAAAAAAAAAAAAACTGTTAATTAATGTCGCAAAATTTTAGTAAAAATTTACTTTATTTTGTTTCAGTTTGTTTGTACCACCTAAGTGAGTATCTTTTCATTTTACAATTAGAAAAATCGGTTTGATACTAAAATACAATCAGCCGAGATGAAGCATGGTGGGATAACAGTACATTGCATATGGTGATCTAAAATGCAACAACAAAAAGTTAGAGTGTTTTAAAAACATGAAAGATTAAGAAATATCCATTCTCGCATTCTATTTGTGTTTAATGTTGGGTTAAATAGATGATGTTTACACTTGACACAAAATTTGCAGAAAAGACACGAAGAATGTTGAAAACGTGTGTAGCGGCATAGAAAATGCATTCCATTTTTCTAGTTGTCTAATAAACTTTAACTTTGTAACTCTGTATTCTAAGTTACCATATAAAATAAATTATATTTTCTGAATAGAAAGAAAAACGAACTTATACTTAATAAAAATTCAATTACATAATAAAAGAAACATTGGAAAGTTATGTACTTAGAAAGTTATACAAAATTAATTTATTAATAATGATTTTAGCCGTTGTTGCAGATGGAAAATTTTGTAAATAAGTTTAAAATATTAAATTATCTAATTTGATTTTATGAAATTAATATTATGAAACAAAGATGGACATTATGAAAACATCAAGCAATTTTAAATGCTTCTATTTGCAATTCCTTGAATATTTTCCAGTACAAAGGAGACGTGTGATCCAAGAGGGTAGCGTGCTAGTCTGTCAGTATAAGTGTTTAATTTTCCGCAGATGCTTTGGCATCTGTTCGTCACTACCACTACACGAACATTAGTTAAGAAAATACTGTAATTCTCAATAACAAGGCAACAATACAATTGAAGAATTTATTTTATGTGTAAATATTTTGAAAATTATTTATTCAAAAAACTCGGATCAACTACGATTTTGAAGATTTTTGGGTAACAGAGGAGGCGTTGAATTATAAATCGATTCAGAAATTTTGTGCTTAAAACTTTTGTGGTAAGAAGTACTCTCAAAAGTGGCAGATAAGTTTCGCTGACATTATTAAAAAAATACTTATTGAACTAATTAAATAATTTAACACATTTTAAAATTTTGAAGTTGTTGCTTTATTTCTTAAAAGTTCATACTGGTATGCGTAGCCTTTTGGCATAAAGTGGATCGGATGATTCGCTTTGTATTTTAACCAACCCGTGTTGAATTCTGAGTGGATTTATTTAGAAGACTCTTCACTCATAGTTTAAAAAAAGATTACATGTGAACGCAACGCAATATATTTATTAAAACATTCTTTACATACAAATCAGAAATACTGAGTAGTAAAATATTGACATTCATTTTTAATTAATAAAACAAACATTTGTCACTCTATACTAATAATAATAATTAATTCTCAACAAAACGGAACAGGAAGAAGCCAATAGGAATAGGAGGAATGGTTTTATATTTGCGAAGAAATAAACAATAATATACATAGGTGATAGAATTCGCGGTACGGATTGGAAGTCACATTTTCGGGTGCACAACTGTTTTAAAAAATGTTTATTGTTGTCTACCTGCTTTGTTAAAATGGTTTTATTTGAATCGAAATTTAGCCTGTTTTCGAGCCTTAATTTGTTTTTGTTCAATATGTTTAACACTATTGAGTAAAGGTACAAGTATTCTTTTTCCAAGGAAAAAGAATATACAAGTTAACACAACACCACATTTCCAAGAGGGTGTTTAAAATATTTAAAATACTAAAAGCCAACGGCCTCATTGCGCTTTGTCAGCTATATTTTCTGAATTGCGAAAGAATGAAATAAATAAACATTTATTATGGATAAGCAATAAGCAGACGCAGAGTCAGCATAAATTGGATATGAGGTTGCTTACTATATTTTTGTAATTTAGTTTTAAGTCAGTTGTTTTTAAGTATTAAAAAGAATGAGTTAACTAGTAAAAGAATAAAGTTGATTTTATAATTTTATTTTTTAATAAAAACCTAACAAAAAGTAAGACCCTGTTTTTGTTAACTGGCGCCCAACGAGAGTTAAAAACCCAGCAACTGAATATAAAGGAATCAACTATCAACTTAATAGCTAAACTGCAACCAACAGAGGAATCAACTATTGAAGAAAACTTACCAATAAATTAAAATTTATTTTGTTTCAATGTAAGTAGAGTGCTCATTTTTGTTTTTGACATAAATAAAGAAAATTAATAATATCTGTGTAAAGATAGGGTTTTTGAACTGTGAGAAAATAAACAAATAATTTAGTGCAAACGAGAATTGTTTCTTGTTTATTAATTATTGGCCAACGTTATTTGTTTTGTATTTGTGTAATATTTGTTAATTAGCTGGTGAGGCCTAACATTTGTATATGTCTATAATTTTTAAATAATTAAAATTTTTTTTAACGAGTTGTTGGCTCCTTCAGAAGGAGTTTATTTTATAAGCAAACTTTTTGTGAAAGTTTTGTTAGTTTTATGAACAGTGAAATTAGCGCACTGTTGGAAAAATTCGAAAAATTAGTGGTTTCAAGCGAAATGTCTATAACACCCGAGCAACTGAAGGCTATTGTGGAAAGTGCCATTTCCAGTGCTCTTGTGGTGCAGGAAAGGCAGTTTGAAAAAAAGTTAGGTGAACTACAACAGACAATAAATAATCTGAACATTAATGCTCCAGAAATTGAGACTTACGAAGAGGCTCAAATTAGGGACAACGTAGTGTGCAAAGAGACCCTAGACATTGCCAAATCTTTGCCAGATTTTGAAGGAAAGCATGAAACTTATGTTTCATGGCGAAAGGCGGCACACACCGCTTATAAAGTTTATGAAAAATTTGATGGGAGTTCCACCCATTTTCAGGCTTTGGGAATCATTAGAAATAAAGTTAGGGGTACGGCCGACATGATTTTGGCTTCTTTCGACACCCCTCTGAATTTTAAGGCCATTATTAATAGACTCGATTTCACCTATGCGGACAAGAGACCCATTTATTTAGTAGAACAAGAGATGTCTACCCTTCGACAGGGAAATCTAAGTCTTTTAGAGTATTATGATGAAGTGGAGCGGAAACTCACACTTCTAACAAATAAAACAATAATGAGTTATGATAGTGATCTGGCTGCATCATTAAATGAAAAATATCGAATGGATGCATTACGCGTGTTCATTTCAGGGGCAAAAAAATCTTTAAGCGACATTCTTTTTTCGGCAAAGCCAAAGGATCTTCCATCAGCGCTGGCATTGGCCCAAGAGGTTGAATCAAACCATGTGCGCTATAATTTTGCTAGCAATTATGCTAAAAGTATGGAGGAAAAAACACAACAGAAATTTTTTTCTAAAAACGCTAGGTTTGCTAATAATAATAACACACAAAGGAAAAATCCTTATTATGACAGACGACAGGATAGCTCAAAAGAACGAAAGCAGGAGGTGGAACCGATGGATATCGATCCATCATCAAGGTTCAAACAGCCCCAAAAAATTAACAATCAATGGCGAGCCCAACCGAACATAAACGTGAGCCCGGCAATAAAAAGACCAAATAGTGGTGCCACCAGGTTCACAGGCTTGAAGCAGCAGCGGGTCAATCATATGGCGCATGAAAAAAATGGTCATGTAGATAATAATTATCAGTATGAGGCTGATACAGAAGTGTCTAATATAGAAAATGAAATTTCAGAATATGACCAAATTAATTTTTTAGTCACGACTCCCTGCTCCCGTACATAGAAAGGATTATAGCAGGGAGGAAAATTAAATTATTGATAGATACAGGCGCGTCAAAAAACTATATAAGACCATTACCAGAATTAAAACATGTGAGGAATGTTGATGAGACATTTATGGTGATGTCACTTCATGGCTTTAATTCCATAAAACATAAATGCACTATTAATCTTTTCAATATAAATACTACCTTTTTCATTCTTCCAAACCTGACGTCGTTTGACGGAATTATAGGACTTGATTTATTAAAAATCGCAGACTCTAAGCTCGATTTGAAAAATAAAAAGCTGATATACAAGACTGGATCAGAACCAATTCAGTTTTTTAAATGTAGGAATGTAAATTTTACAAGTGTGGAAAAAATTGAGGTACCTCAGGAGGTATCCGAGAGATTTCGAAATATGATAGAAAAAAGAAAGGGTGTCTTCGCTGAACCTGATGAAGCATTACCCTTTAACACAAATATCATTGCGACTATTCGCACTGAGGATGAGAATCCAATATATTCAAAGTTATACCCATATCCAATGGGTGTAGCAGATTTCGTAAATACAGAAGTTCGTAACCTTTTAAAGGATGGCATCATCCGCCCATCCAGATCACCCTACAATAACCCTGTCTGGGTGGTAGATAAAAAAGGGACTGATGAATATGGAAACATTAAAAAACGACTTGTTATGGATTTCAGAAAACTAAATTCGAAAACTGTGTCTGATAGGTATCCCATTCCAAATGTAAGTGTTATATTATCAAATTTGGGTACGGCTAGATATTTTACTACTCTAGACCTTAAATCGGGATTTCATCAAATATTATTGGCAGAAAAGGACCGTGAAAAAACAGCCTTTTCAGTAGGAAACGGGAAATATGAATTTTGCAGATTACCGTTTGGGCTTAAAAATGCACCGTGCATTTTTCAGAGAGCCATTGACGATGTTCTTAGGGAACAAATAGGAAAGTCGTGCCACGTTTACGTTGACGACGTTATAATTTTTTCAAAAGATATGGAAACCCATGTCGACCACATCGCTTGGGTCTTGGATAAACTCTGTGATGCCAATATGAGAGTTTCTCGCGAAAAATCAAACTTCTTCAAAGAAAAGGTTGAGTTTTTAGGATTTGTAGTATCGCGAGGTGGCATAACAACGAGCCCTAGTAAGATAGATGCAATAAAAAACTATAAACAACCCTGTACAGTTTTTGAGTTAAGATCCTTCTTGGGACTGGCAAGCTATTATAGATGCTTCATTAAGAACTTTGCATCGATTGCAAGGCCTTTGACCGATATACTGAAAGGCGAAAATGGCAAGGTTAGCGCCAGTCAGTCTAAAAAAATAGTTGTGAATTTTGACGAAAAGCAACTTCAGGCTTTTAATAAACTTAAAGAGGTCTTGGCATCCGAAGATGTTATTTTACTTTACCCCGATTACGGAAAATCGTTTGACCTAACGACTGATGCTTCGGCCTATGGACTTGGTGCGGTTTTGTCTCAAAATGGCAAACCAATAACCATGATTTCAAGAACTCTGAAGGATAGGGAATTAAATTTTGCCACCAATGAACGGGAGTTACTGGCAATTGTATGGGCTTTGAAAAGCCTTAGGAATTATTTATATGGCGTTAGGAATCTGAATATCTTTACAGACCACCAACCGCTTACATTTGCGGTTTCGGATCGTAACCCTAATTCGAAAATAAAAAGGTGGAAAGCATTTATCGATGAGCACAACGCTCAAATTTATTATAAACCGGGAAAGGAAAATCACGTCGCCGATGCTTTATCGCGACAAAACCTGCTTACTTTACAGGGTGTTCATACCCTACAAAATAACACTTTTGGTAAGAGTTCAAGCTCTGATATTGCAACAATACATAGCGAAGTCTCTTTATCTTATACTATTGAATCAACTGATAAACCGATTAATTGTTTTAGAAATCAGATAGTGATTGAAGAGGGTACAGAGCTGCCAACAAGAACATTTGTTTTGTTTGGAACAAAAACGAGACACATAATAAACTTTACAGATAGGGCACTTTTAATGGATAAAATTTTTGATGCTGTAAAAGAAGATGTAGTGAATGCAATTCATTGCGAACTACCAATTTTGGCTTCAATACAACACAGACTAATTGAAACATTTCCCTCAACAACATTTCGTTATGCAAAAAATTTAGTTGTGGATATCACAAATAAAGATGAGCAAAGGGAAATTGTTGTAACTGAACATAATAGAGCTCATAGAGCAGCTCAAGAAAATTCCAAACAAATTTTGGAAGACTATTTTTTCCCAAAAATGACACAGATAGCAAAGGAGGTGGTCATAAATTGTAAAGTTTGCAAAAAAGCTAAATACGATCGCCATCCGCAAAAACAAGTGATTGGTGCAACACCAATTCCATCATATGTAGGGGAAATTTTACATATTGATATATTCTCAACAGATAAAAAATATTTTTTAACTTGTGCAGACAAACTCTCCAAGTTTGCAATTGTTCAACCTATAGATTCGAGAACTATAATAGATGTAGAATCACCGATTCTACAGCTGATGAATTTTTTCCCTCGTACGAAAATAATATTTTGTGACAATGAACCGTCATTTAATTCTGAAACAATAAAATCAATGCTGAGTAATAATTTTGGTGTGGAAATTGTCAATGCACCACCGCTTCATAGTACTTCGAATGGACAGGTCGAGAGATTACATAGTACTATTTTAGAAATTGCTAGATGCCTTAAGCTAGAAAAATCCATTAGTAATACAGTACAATTAATATTACTAGCAACTATAGAATATAATAAAACAATTCATACGGTCACAAACAAAAGGCCTATTGATGTAATTCATTCTAATTCATTGGAGCTTGAAATTGATGTGAGAAACAAGGTACAGAAAGCCCAAGAGTCTCAAATGAGACGATTAAATGAAACACGACAGAATCGAACATTTGAAGTAGGTGAAAAAGTTCTTGTTAAAACAAATAGAAGATTAGGCAATAAGCTTACACCATTATATATTGAGGAAACTGTAGAAGCCGATTTGGGGACAACCGTTCTCATTAAAGGGAGGGTGGTCCATAAGGACAATTTAAGATAGTTTAGTTTTATTCATTTTTATTTTTATATAATCCTAGGACTCTTATGGTGCTACTTTTTATTGCGCAAGCAACTGCAAAATTAACTGATTATTCTGGTTCAGACTACATACCTGTTTCGGACGGCTCCGCAATGATTTGGCAAAGTTTTGATTATTTACGGCACACAACAAATCTTACAATGTATGCTGAGATGGTTGAGAATACAGAAAAATTAAAGAACCATTTTCCTCAGTCGCATATGAAAAAGATACTGGATGCAGACATAGGGCACATAAACACATTACTAGCCACAATAAATGTCCATCACAGGAACGCAAGAAGTATAAACATCTTGGGTACTGCTCTAAAGATAGTCGCCGGGACACCAGACCATGATGATTTTGAAAATTTAGAATTTAAACAGAGGGAGCTCATCGACGCAGAAAATAGGCAGATTTTAATAAACACAAAGCTACAGCAAAAAATAAATAACTTAACAGACATTGTAAATATT
The DNA here is from genome assembly GCA_963932375.1 of Phania funesta. Classification (NCBI taxonomy): domain Eukaryota; kingdom Metazoa; phylum Arthropoda; class Insecta; order Diptera; family Tachinidae; genus Phania; species Phania funesta. Next base: position 47,712,665 of record OZ010654.1, read on the forward strand.
ATTATTAACAAAGCAAAAGATAAGGTAATTGATACAGAGCACTTATACGAGACTCTGCTTGCAAGAAATAGAATTTTGATCTCAGAACTAGAAAGCCTTATGCTTTCGATTACTCTCACAAAAGTTGGTATTGTTAATCCACAGATTTTGGACTCTAATGATTTAAATATTATGATTAATGAGCACTCTACAAATATAACTATAACAGATTTAATGGAAGTTGCTAATATAAGAGTCTTATTAGATAATAAGTTTTTACATTTTTTAATTAAGTATCCTAAACCAGATATAGTTTGTAAAAAAGTAACCTTGTATCCGGTTCAACACAACAATACAATTCTCCATTTCGATGACGCAAACAGTGTGGCGGACTGTGGAAATCGAATTCTAGCAATCGGAAATTGCAGTGCTACGCTGACAACATCATTCTGTAGAAGACTGAATTATTCAACATGCGCTCAACAACTTCATTCTGGCGGTCACGCATATTGTACCACTCGGCCATCTCATCTAGAACCCATTACAGTTATTGACGAGGGCGTAATCATCATCAATGATCAAACTGTCACAATTGAAACAAATGATGGTGTAGAGAAGACTGTCACTGGTACATTTTTACTCACCTTTAGTGACGAAACAAGAATTAATGGGACCCTATATAGAAATCAAAGGAATATTGTAAAGAAATTACCAGGATCACCAACATCCGCTCTTTTGAACATTACGGACCATCAGGAAATATTAAGCTTACCGTATCTTCAAAGATTAAACGCAGAAAACTTGCGGCATATAGAAAATATAAAAATGAAGGTGATAACTGTCCCTTTGCTGTCTACCACTTTCGTTTTCATTGTTCTAATTATCAGTTTTGCCTGCTTTAAGGCCCATCAAAAAATAAAGAAAAGCCGTCTTCAGCATGTCATTCAAACTGCTATTGAAGATCTGAAGAAGTCCGGGGACGCCCTTCACTTAAGTGAGGGAGGAGTTAACACAACACCACATTTCCAAGAGGGTGTTTAAAATATTTAAAATACTAAAAGCCAACGGCCTCATTGCGCTTTGTCAGCTATATTTTCTGAATTGCGAAAGAATGAAATAAATAAACATTTATTATGGATAAGCAATAAGCAGACGCAGAGTCAGCATAAATTGGATATGAGGTTGCTTACTATATTTTTGTAATTTAGTTTTAAGTCAGTTGTTTTTAAGTATTAAAAAGAATGAGTTAACTAGTAAAAGAATACAGTTGATTTTATAATTTTATTTTTTAATAAAAACCTAACAAAAACTAAGACCCTGTTTTTGTTAACTTACACATATATATTCAGTGACCATGTTTGTGTACGGACGTTTTTATTTTATGAATTCAACTGAATAGTCAACAGTTAGTACTAACAAAGAAATAACAAAAATATAAACACAATATAATATATTGTGTGGAAAAAAACAATACCAAATAGCGCATGGTGAAACCGGTTTAAACAAATGATATTGAGTGCGTGAGCGCACCAAACATTAATGAAATAAAAATATAAAAGGTAATAACAACAATGCTTTTTACTCTTTTAGTTATACAAATTCTAATAATGCAAGGAACAATACAAATAATAAAATAAAAGATGACAGTGCTTTTTTAACCACCAGGCCAATTGATCGAACGCGTTCATTATCCGCACATATATATCTGCCATAGAAACAACGAACACATCAAGTAAAACTCAACAAATAATTATTACAAGTGCTATACAAAAAAAGTACAACAAGCAAAAGAAACAGGTACTGTATCTAAACGCGTGCAAACTGGTATGGATCGGTACATAACCATAACCAAGAGGAAGGCCAGTCCTAAGTCTTCGCAACAAGAGGGAACCGCCAAACAATAAAAAGGTTCTTATGAAGTAGCTGTAATATCGGTAAGTGAAAATAGATTCTCTGTACTTGATACCCCGGATAATGAAGATGGCGAACCCACTGTAAGGGAACAAAAACCCCCACCAATTTACTTGCGCGAACCAACATCGAATGCCATTGTAATTATGCTGTTCCAACTCGTAGGTAAGTCGTAAGTCGTTTCGATGCAGATAATAAAAGCTATTATACGTACTGGAAAGTACTTAAGACAGATTACGTCATACAGGCCTTTGTTGACAACATTTTATATTTGTTTGAAAAGCTATTCGTTTCGTGCTTAAAGCCTTATCTTTCTGAGCAACAGATTATACCAGACCATCAGTTTGGTTTTCGAGAAAGGCATAGTACTATTGAACAAGTCCATAGAATTGTTACCATTATTAAATCGGCATTTGAAAATAAGCAATACTGTTCAGCTTTATTTATTAACATATCACAGACATTTGATAAAGTCTGGCATGATAGGCTACTTACGAAAATAACTCGAATTTTTCCTAAAACTTCCACAAGCTTCTTAAGAGCTTTTTGACAGATAGAACATTTAAAGTAAGGTCAAAGGACCAATTTTCTAAAAATTAGAAAATCTGTGCGAGAGTCCCCCAACGCAGTATTCTAGGACCGCTATTATATATCTATACAGCGGATATGCCAACAAGCTCAAATACATATACGTCAAAGTTTGCAGACGGTATTTATTAGTGTTCACGAAGAAGACAGTCTAGGATTTTACGATTTATCGTTTGCGCTCTTTGGTATATACGAAATGATAATATCCATAGAGATTTAGAAGTTCCTACTATCCAGCAGGAAGTAAAAAGAAACTTGTGCAAATACGTAAACAAATTAGGCGTCCATCCGAACACTCTTGCATGCAATATACTAGAATTTGATGGTCACCAGTGAAAAACACTGACACATTGAGCCTGGCCAGACGGCTATCCCAGTAGATAGTTATATTATGTTATTATTAAGATTTGAATACAATAAATTAGTTATTACATTGGTGGTAATTAATATATTATATTTTAGAGATAATATTTGTATACTTATTGTGAATTTCTTTTGGAAAGATTCAATAAAATAAAATCTATTTCGAAAAATGAGGGACCCACATACATGCACATATTAATAAAAATTTATATTTAATAATTTTTAATCTGAGCGCCCTTACTTTAAAGTATTGAGTAGTACAAATTTACAACATTATTTAGTCATTTTGTTGACTGAATAAATTAACGGCAATACAAAGAAATAGTTACGACAAGTTATTCAGTCATGTTTGGTTTCGTGATCCATAATATTTTGTTCTAAAATGGAAATTGCTGAATGTCTTAGCTGTTGTGAATTTCACTTCCGAATAATTACGTTCCCTTTATTTAGAGTACAAAAAGGTTGGCGGAGTGAAAAAACCATGATTCTATTTCTTCAATTAAAATCTTAATTGAAATGCAAAAATACTTGTAACACGTTGAGACAAATTTAACATTTATCATATGTAACACTAACACACTTTATTTTGCTTAACACAGAAAAATATAAAAAATGAATAACACAAAATAAATTATATAGTTCAATATGGCGACAACAACTTTATAATTGCTAGTAATCTAATGACAAAAATGTAACATCACTATTATTGAGGTAAGCCCCGTCAACCATTTTACAATCTGGCACCTTCTACACTGTCACTTACGTCATAATTGAATTGTGTTTTTGCTTCCACTTAGCCATCCTTGTTGACTTCCTCTTAATCTCCTCAACATCAAAAGAATAAAAAAAGAGTGGCGACGAGTGAAAGTGTTCATTTTTGAAAAAAATCTGATTATTTTTCTTATTGCGGAAACAGGCCAAGATGCGACATCCAAAGCATTATTAATGTAGTTCCTTACACACTACATAACAGATCCTTAAAATAGATTAGTTTTTCAGGCATGGTATAATCGTTTCATACACGTCTTTGAAAGAGTAGCCAGCTCCCTTGGTGAACAAGACAAAAAATGTCCCGCCGGGTGCACGAACGTTTCAGAAAGTACGTATTTCCCTAGATATCTTCTGAAATGACCGTGGATACGCTTAATAAACTCTTCAGTAAAGTCGAGACGGAATTCAGCCAACTCTTTGAATGTTTACAACTCACCAAGGAGGTTAAACGATGATTTCCGGGAATATGCAAGTAGGATAAACTTGCAATGTGAATTGTTTAAATTACGGGAAATGAAAACTGACCAATTTAAATGTCTTATTTTTGTCTTGGGGCTCAAAACAAGTAGGGATAATAATATTCCCATACATTTACTCGAAGGATTCCATGTATCTTCTCAACCGGTAACACAATGATTAAAAATTAAACTAGAGTTTGCCATTGCTAAACCAAAGAAAATCTTGTTGGCTAGGTAAGGAAAGCTAGGTAAGGAAAGCTTTTTATGTAGCTTCTATACGAAGAGGACAAATCAAAGAAAGATTCAAACACATATGGCTTATCGTAACTCGACTTGAATCCGAAAATAAGAGCCACTACATCTAAGAATTAAAAAGAGCTGAAGGTTTAATTATTTTAAAGTTCTGTTCCACAGAGGAAATAACAAGTGCAATAGAAGCGGAATGTTACGTCGTTGGGCAGTACATGTTTTTGCGCGAACTGACTTTTCGCCTCACTATTAGCATTTACTAAGTGTGCACCATTTTTCAGAGCTTGGGCATACGAATAATTAGGTTTAGTGTGTGGTATGTTACTAGGTTTAGTACTAACTATGGATTCAGCGCGAAGCCTAGGAAATTGGGAAGCCATATATACTTCATATTTAGGTTTACGTATTATCGTCAAAATATTTATTTAAGTATTGGACGACTTTACAGTCCCTATAGTTTTCAGTATGGTTTTCACCGGAGTTGTTGCATTTTTTAATCTTGGGTTGGCGTCGCCGCAAACAACACAAACGGATGGTATCTTGCAGTAAGTTTTTGTGTGCTCAAATTCTTGGCAATTAGTGCACTGCCGGAGACCATTACGTTTTAATGATTCTTCTACAGTTATTCTTCTATTCAAGAGATAACGCAAGTTGTAGATAGGATGAACGAAATTGTTTGATTTCAGGTGAGTTGCGTTAAATACAATCTCAATACGATGCATTGGTTGATTTACTTTATTCTTATTTAGGAGGTTGTGCTCTGCCCTGACGACGTAACCTTCCGCTTCTATTGCACTTTTTATTTCCTCATTGGAAACAGATATGTCAATTCCCTTTATAACAATTATTAAACCTTTAGCACTTTTAATTGGTAGGTGTAGTAGCTTTTATATTCTGATTCAAGTCGGCTTACGATGAGCCGATAGTATGTTTCCCAATGTGATTGGATCTTTGTTTTTTGTATTTGTGCCCGTCGCATAGAGGTGACGTAGAAATTTTCCTTTCCTACGGGTTTTCACTTACCGGCTTTTCACTTACTGCAAAACTTTTATATTGCTTCGCTGTGCGATCTTGTTGTGAACACTTAGAACTGGCCTTCCTTTTGGTACTGGTTATATAACGTTCCATACCTGTTTGCACTTTCTGTACGATTTGTTGTATTAACTGCTTTGTTGGTTTATTGCATTAAGTTTCATGTATCACCTGTCTAGTTTATCTGTGTAATTTTATTTGATTCCGGCGTTGAGGATATGTTTATTTTGACTGATAACGAACGCGTTTGGTTAACTTGGTTAACTGGCACTGTAATTTTTTTATATTTATTTTGTTCATTACATTATTAGCAGATGCTACAGATGTATAACTAAAAGAGTAATAAGCACTACCTTTTATATTTGTATCATGAACGTTTGGTGTATTCATAAATTATCAGTGGAATTTTTAACCGGTTTCAATAACCATGCACTATTTGTTTTAAACTCACAATATTTAATATTTGGTTGTTTATTTTTGTTTTTATTTATTTGGTTTATTTTTGTGCCTTTGCACTTGTGTTCAATCAAATATTTAAATAAAAAAAAGTCTCGTATTAGTCAAGAGTTAAACTTTTTTACTTAAGATGACCCCGAGAATTTTAATGCACATACATTCCTTTTTATTAAACGCTTTTATTAGCTTCACTTGCAGCTATTAAATTAACAATGTAATCGGATACTGGTAATGGATTATAATAAATTTGTAACAAGACCATGTCCGTATAAGCAATTTATTCTTAAACTTTGGTATTGGTGTATATAGTCAGCGATATTACAAAACAGCCATCATGCAAAAACTAATAATGCCAAATCCTGGGGACAAATTACGGTATTCAATATCGATCGAAAGTTCTATTATAGTCTACTGAATTTCTTTTATGTCTTACTGAAATTTCGACCGATATCGAATGCCCTAATTTGCCCTCTGGGTAATTTTAAATAGATGAAATCAAGTATTTGATAATAAAACAAACATGTATGTAGATATGTATTTTGCAATTATTTTATCTTATTTCATTAGGTAGCGAAGCACAGCAGAGAAGAATATTATCTTGTTTTGAAAAGTCCCAATCAAAAAACCCGATTAAGCTTTTGGGTTACCTAGTGAGCAGCCGACCCTACTACTGCATGATCCTATTTTAGGAATTTATAAACCATCTCATTTGCCGAAAGGAATTTCTTGTTACAAGACATGTTTGCGAAGAATGTGGGTACGGAAACGGAGTAGTTTTGAATTCAGAAGTTATGCAAAGCTAGAATACCCGTATGGTATTGGTTATGCACTCTCGATCAGATGCAAATCTTTTTGACTTTTTGAAGAGAACCTTCTTAAAATTACAAAAATAAGAACAACAGGATTAAAGTTTAACGCAACAGTATTTTAAAGGCACTTTTCCAAAAGAGGACAATAAAATAAAAAAGTGTTCCGTTCATATAATTAGAAACATTTTGCATTTAAAATGTTAGCATTTAGTCGGATTTGATTTATACAATAAACTACAAGGGAAATAAAAATATTGCCTTCTAATAAACATTAGTAAAATTGAGCGGGAAAAGTATTTTAAATATAGCGGAAAGAGCCAAAATCAATTTTCATCAGTCGTAAGGATATTCCACTTTAACTTCAATTGAAAAGAGACAAATCTTAAGATTTGCGCCAAACTATGCTCTTTCAGCACCAAAAATCAGGTCTCAAGCTGATATCCAGGGAAGTATCTCTCTGCAAAAACAGCTATTACAAGTTGTTAATAAAAAAAAACAAAAACCGCTGCTAAATAATTCCCGCAAAGAAAGTCGAATACAATTTGCTAAAGAGCATATAACATGGGGCATTCAAATAAAAGGTCAGTGCTTTTTTTTGCTATTACAGCAGAGAGGGTGGAGTTATGGTCTCGGGTGCTATAACGTTTTACGGCTCAATCGGTCTATAATTCCTGGGGAAATTTGCAATAGTATTACAATCAGCTTTCCCTAAAGTAAATTATACGTTTTGACAATTTAGATAATTTAAGATAATGCTCCTATACATAATGCCAGAGTTGTAAAAGTATCTATGTATATCAAACCAAAATGTTTGACTTCCTAATTATTCACCATATCCTCCTGACCTAAACATAATTAAAAATGTTGGGGTTGGTTTATGAAGGGGGAAGACAATTCGACGATAGGGAATCAATAATTCAGACCATTAATGACTCCTGAAATGAGATTTCTTTAAGGTTATTTTAAATAAGGGAGGTCGCGCCCGCTATTGTAATGTGTAAAATGTTATCAATAAACTTAATAGTAATTTTTCTTATTATTAGATTATAAAATAATATTTCAAATTAGTTATAATCATATGAACGATTAAGATTTCATTTTTGTTGTTGATATTTTTGTAAGCCTAAGAGAAGCTCATTCCAATGATAGTAACATTTTAACTATCGACAAAAAATTCAAAACAGAAATTTAAGTGGTTAGAATTATCTGATTTAGAGTGTAATTCAGACATAAGTTAATGTCAAAATAGGTTAAATATTCGATTACAACTCAAACCTAATCACAAAAACTTGCCTTGTTTTTAAATATTAGGGGAACTCACTATTGGTTGTAAACAACCCTTGCAGGCCTTGCAAATGTAGCAAGTCTATCAAATATGCTACATTTTGCAAAACCATAACAACAAAATATATGAAACTAAAATTTACTACGCTTGAGCATAAATGTTATGGCAAAAATCGTTGCAGATTGGTAATTTACAATGTTTTGTATATCATTATATTTTTATAATCAAAGCAACTAGACACCTGTGCTTACAAAGTTTCACGACGGTAAAACCGTCTCAAAAACTGCCTGTGATGACTTAAAATTAATGCTAAGACTGTAAAAATGTTTTTGCTAAAATATTAAAAATTAAAATATCCAAAAAAAAACTCCATTAATTGATAAAAGCTTTTAGAAAGTTTATGCACACACCAAATACTTTGTTTGCGTAAACATTTTAAAGGCGGCGTCAGCGTTTATATACTGGCTGCGGCTTAGCTTATTGCATACGGCAAAGTAACTTATGTAACGCTTAAAAAAGACACTCACGCTTTGTGGCAGAAAATCATACGAAGTGTGCAAAAATTGCACATATGCAACGGAGAGTAATTTCCCTTATTATAAACACCTAGCCATGTTCAAAAAACAATGCGAATTTAAAAGCAGACTGCTCATTGTCTTTATTTAGTTCAAGTCGCATACACAACGCCACTCTTACGACGAACATAAACATTGCAAAAAATTGACCCCTTTCAGACCAGCAAAGTTTTCTTTGACAAAGTTTCTTGGTTTCTCTTTTAAACTTTGTCTTGTGTTTAGACAGGATAATTTTACTTTGACAAAGTCTGTTTCCTTTGTTTGTATGTTTGTCAAATATTAAGAGCAGCCATATTAATTCGGTTTACGAACTAAAAACACAAAAGGAATTTGCGAGTACAACAAGACCCCTTTCAGACCAGCAAAGTTTTCTTTGACAAAGTTTCTTGAATTCTCTTTTAAACTTTGTCTTGTGTTCAGACAGGATAATTTTACTTTGATAAAGTCTGTTTCTTTTGTTTGTCAAATATAGAGAGCAGTCATATTAATTCGGTTTACGAACTAAAAACACAAAAGGAATTTGCGAGTACAACAAGTTTTGTACCAACCCCCGCTCTCTTTTCCTCTTTCCTCCACAAACTCAAGACTTTGCTAAGTAAACTTTGCTGGTCTGAAAGGGGTCATTGTATTTGTAACAATACAACAAAAAATTAGCAGGAACAGCTGTTTGGCTTTTAACTGTTAAAACACCGCAATATTTATTATTGTAACGAGTTCATAAGAAAAGAAATTTTTAATTTAAATTTTTTTTTAATAAATAATGTAAGTATGACGACATTGAAAAATTTATTTAAAAAAAGAAAAAAAACTCATTATTAAAATAAATTTCAGTAATAGTCTATACTTCAAAAACTCCCTCAAGAAGCATCCTGTAAAAAAACTGCACATAAACATAAATGCAAAAATAAGGCCAAGTTCCTATCGAAAAATTTCGGCCGTTAAAAGTATTGAGATCAAACTAAGGACCAAGGTCTTCATAAGTACAATACGATCCACTTTCTAGGCAACATGAAGCAGACCGCTTAATGTATGGATCCGGAGTCGACCCCTTCTTTTCACGAATAAATTTCACGCAACCTATTTGCAATTTACTTATTTTTATTGAGTCTCGTGTTAACACTAGACTGTCGAATGCTAACTGTCGGCTTTTTTTCTCATAACGAAGTCTCTTGCAATTGCAATCATTTGGGTAAGGTTTAGGTCCCCCATGGCATTCACACTTAACAGGTGTCTGCACGAGATCATAGGTCACAAACAATATACGTTACCATCTCAGCCTCTTTCTTATGAAAATCTTCGGAGACTAACCCCTTGGGAGAAAACCTCCATCTCTTTTCAATTCCTACACTAGCCGCAGGTCCTACAGACTTTAACCCCTCTTGCGAGGCGTCATTGTACATGCATATTTGAATCTCAGAGTCCAACACCTTGGGAGTATGTTAGAAATTGAGCCTTAGGCCCTCCGCATGGTGTTGTTGCCTATTTCTTCCGCATTCTTCCCTTGAACAATTAAAAGCAGTGTTCCTTCAGATAATTCATATAATTCCCACGAGCAAATATATATGCTCACCTACTTTACACTTACACCTTAATAATTGTGGACATTAATGCACAAATTGGGAAATCCTGTACGTGTATACATAACGTTGCGCATGTAATACTGGAAATGGGTAAAAAGCTGTAATTAAAAAGCTCCATTGGGAAATGTTGATTGACTGCATACACACTACTACATATTATTAGACATTCATATCGTCAGCTAAAACGCAAACGGCCCTAACTAACAGAAAATCCAATATAAGTTTTTTTGTTGATTCTGATGCATTGCATCAAAATACACAACCACAAAAAAATGTAGAGTTGTCTGACCAAAATTTACGATTTTATTAACGAAAAACAAACGGCCCTATCTACAAAAGCGTTTATTTGATAAACGCAAAAAGACTTAAGTGATCGTTTGTATGAGCAACATTGAAAAATGAAAAAAAAATCGATAGATTTCACCGTTAAAGAAATTGTTTGTTAAAGGAAAATTAAATTAGCTACAGCTTCAGGCATTTTATCTCAAAAGTGATTTCGTAAGAAATAAAAGAAAATAAAAAGAGTATAAATAAAAAGCGTGATGTCAATGATGGATATAGCAGCAGACACTTTTAAAAAGGCTAAAGAAAGTTGGAGACATTGCAGTCAGCAAAACCGGATGAAGGTAAAGGAATATAAAGGTTTTTCTAAAGGAAATGTAAAAATTTTGCGTAAGTCTAGAGAAATGAAGGATGCATATAAGTCAAGGTTTTGCCGAAAAAGTTCGATTCGAAATTGTTCTTATTTTTCGGAAGTTATTTGTAAAGAGAATTTTGATTCATTTTGAAAAATGTCATGGGACAAGAAAAAGATTTATGTCCAAAGCCTCGTTGAGTGCTCGGATAGAAAACTTATTACTGTTGACAATTCCAAACGATCAAATACAAAACATTACTTTTTAAAGCATGGCACAAATCGTTTCCAAGTATGTAGACAAATATTTTTGTCTACGTTTGGCTTATTAGAAAAAATGATACGACCATGGCTAACAGGATTGTGTTTATTACTTTGCATTGACATGCAAGCAGTTAAGCTTTTACCTCAGTCCAAAGCTAGTTCGTCTTATTACAAAATGAAGATCCAGCTTCATAATTTCACCATTTATAATGTAGTAAGTCATGAGTCCGATAATTATGTTTGGGATGAAACTGAGAGAAGTCTGGTTTCATCCACGTTTACCACCATTATTATTAGGCATTTAAGAAATTCTCTTGAACGGTTTCCTGAAATTAACCACATCATTATTTACTCCGATGGTTGTTTTTACCAAAACAGAAATGTCATCCTCTCAAATGCTTTGCTTTCTTTATGTGTTGAAAAAGACATTACCATAGAACACAAATACTTGGTGGTAGATCATACGCAAATGGAATGCGACTCCACACATTTTCTTATTGAAAGAAAGATCAAAAATAAAGAAACAAACATGCCATTGGAAATCGTTAACTTGATTGCTCGTAAAGAGCCTTTCCCTCTATGAGTTCACCACTTGAATCACGATTACTTCCTTGATTATTAATCTGTCCCTAAGCGGTATACATCTATAAGACCAGGTATAGTATGAACTGTATAACTTCAATTCTTGAAACTTTTTAAATGAATTCTCTTTTTGTTTAATTTTAATTAATTATTTTGATTTACTTTTTGTGATGCAATATTAAAATAAATTATATAATAAAAATGTTTATAATTAAAATAAATGATAAAAAAAATTGTGCATTAGTGTAGATAGGGCTTCACAAAATTAAGGTACAAAAGGACATAACTAACATAGCCATTCAAATATCACAAAATTTGATTTTACTTTGCCAGAAATCAATTTGTCACAATTTTTTTAATAATACTGGTGAAAGTCATGCTGATTGAAACTATACTTTTGGTTTAAAACAGTATTTTGCTTCTCCTGCAAAATTTCAAACATGTTAGATAGGTCCGTTTGCGTTTTAGCTGACGATATGTATGTATGTACATATGTCCATATGCATATTCCTAGGAATATACATATAAGCTTAAACACATAAAAAAGTGCATATGTATAACGCGTAAAATATTTTTAGTGGCAATTATACTCACTACTGTTTGCCTACTGGTCAAATCACTCTACATATACATATATCTACGTCTAATGTGGGGTTAAAAACTAAAGCTCGTCGATAGCTACGAAACAAAATAAATAACAAGAAAATGGATTGATAAACAGAGAATAAACTACATACATTATATATTATTTGTGCAAGTATTAGTGCCAACTTTAAACCCTTTTGCACCTGAAATACAGAACCGACTTTACCAAAATGTAGATTCACATCTAAAAAAAATTAATAAATCAAATAAATACCCTTGAATTAATATATTTTGTGTCAAAAAACTATACGGCTATTAAATGTGGAAGTAGAACGGATAACAAATATGGTTTTGCCTTTTAGTTATATAGATATAGAATGTGTTTATATTTTTATATTTAGAGCGTCACACATGGACAAATAGATATAAAAATATGTATGTGCCACATAGACATTAGGGTCACCGACTCGGGTTTTTAATCGAGTTTTGTTTAACATTATGGCTGTCGGATTTTTCGAGATGTGGATTTTTCCAACGTCGAATAGTCCGGTTTCATTTTTATATGGAAAGTAACTGTGCGTAAGTTCATAAAAATGAAAGGAATAATTAGATACTCTTCAAAGCGTTGGAACAATATTTTGAAGATATTATTTTATGCAACATAATTAGCCGATTTCCTTCAAGTTAACCATGTTATAATTACATCACATTATAAATCGATTTTATAACCTTATTTGTAATGGGTGTCTCCACATTAACGCAAGACTCGAATTAAATAGAAAACTCAGTTTTTATTGTTTCTAATTTAGCTTTCTCTTTCATATAATCGTGCTATTCTAAAATTGTGTACTTAAAAATGCGTAATACCTGACTACCCGCATTTTCCAACGACTTTGTCATGTGTATGTGCATACATTATTAATTAGCGCGTTCGCCTAAGAAAAGTTTTATATTATTTTTTAGTTAATAGAAAAAATTAAAAACGATAAAGTTTTGTACAACGATTTTCTATTTAACAAAAAAAAAAAAAACACGGCTGACCGTTTTACACATTTAAAAAATGTCGAATAATTTATCACCTTAATATATATGTATATCATAAATGTTTGGATCCAATACATATTTGAAATTTGTACATATTTGAAATGGATAACGAAACGTACGTTTTTGTACTAATTATTATTCGTATTATTTTGTAATATAATTAAATTCCTCATGATGCTACACTAAGGCGTAGACAAATATTGAATTAATTAAGTAAAATTGTTATATTAAAAGAATTTTATAAAAAAGACCTAGTGCATTAAAATTATTGTACTAAAATTAATTATATTTTGTACCAAAACATACTTTTTTTAAATTTATTTTCAAGTTATTTTGCAACTTAATTAATTTTTCGGCTTAAATAAGCCACAACAGGCAATTGTATTTACGACGATAAGGGATAAGCCTAGAAAGCTTTCTAAAAAAGCAGTTTTGTGACCATTGAAGCTTAAAACAGATGATATAATAGACGTAAATTTTTAGTGTAACTATTTTTTAGAACATATTGGAACAGATTGTACCTTTAATTTAAAATATTTTTTCTACTCTGTGCCGAAATTAAATAACCTTTTTTGTTTTGACTTAAATAAATTTTTTTTATTTTTAAATTTGAGAAAAGTGCAGCATTTTTTGTTATAAGGAATATTTGTTTCGAGCAAATTGTTATATTTTTTGATATTTTTATTTAGAAAAGAAAAGTAACACTCAGGCAATTGATATCCACCAATTAGTTGGAATCAGGCAGTGAAGTGTAGATGATAGAAAAGCTTCAGTGTTTAACGACTCTGCATTATATTAATTTTTGTACTTTTTTAACAAGACTTACTTCTTTATTGTGCTTTGGTGCATCTTATGATCCGCCAAAAACGGCCTACTATATCCAGATCAATAATGTTGTAAGAGCAAGAAAAAATAATCCTAAATTTGCCAAAATTCTAAATGAGTAAAGACGTTTTATTTTGCAGTTATTCATATGTATGTGCTCACGAATACATACTAAAAAAAATTAATGCTATAGTACAAATTACAACTGATATTTTATTATCAATAATTGCTTAAGCTAAATTTAATACTAAATGAATGCTAATAAAATACCCAACAATTGTTCAAGCTTACGCTAACCTCATGTCTGCTAGGGAATACCTAAGAGGAATATAAAATTATATAAAAATCGTATGAAGTCAGGTCAGGAGTCGTAATGTAATGCAATGTCTCTAAATGAAATGGGTACATGCAATAATATTACAATATGCTGGGTACCTGTTACTGCTTAACAAACAAAGGCGCCCAACGTGTCTGAAACTAGTTCCTGTGTTGGGTTTGATTTTGTTCGGCACTGCAGAATTATAGTGGTTCATTACGCTATCTCGGGGGAAATCACAAACGATTTCGATGCCGGATAAAAATAAGTTCAGGATAATTACGAGGTGCTTTAACGGAAAGGGTGATCTAAGATACCACCCATTTAAGTTAGGGAACTCATAAAACATTAAGTGTAGATTCTGCAACTTTAGTAATGCCACACCTGAGCTGGGTTATAATATGAAATTTTATTGTTATTATATTTATTCTATGGAGAAACCGCGCTGTTCCTGTTCTACTTAAAAACAATTTTATTACAAATATATTGCCCATGTTTGTACCACTCATTCGCCCATTTCCTGTCCTTTCTTAAAAAATAATTATAACCAACATCAACTTCATAAGCCAACACATTATAAACCAACCGGTTTGAAATCATGCACTGAGTCAGCATTTCAAAGACACTCCATGAATACATACATACATGTATCAGGCTTGGATCATTTGAATATAAAATTAACAATAACGAATATGATATAGAAAAAGTAATTAAGAACATAAAAATTCAAGAATTTAAAATTATGTATTATATTCTGACTTCTAAAATGGGTTTAGACGCAGTTATAAACAAGTTCTCAGACGCTTGGAATTGAGTTTAAAGAAGCAATATAACTTTATTGGGGTACCGATATCTCGCCAATTTTCTTCGTTGAAATTTAAACATGTCCTTATATGTAATGACTCATATATTGTGTTAGAAGGTAGTTTCTTTTTATTATAACTTTTAATATGTAATAGTACTGACAATACTCAAAGTAGTATAGTACTGCATTTGCCATCCCTGTAAGTTATTCACAACATAAAGTTACACTACGCAATGAGAAATTAAAAAAAAAAACATCTGCAGTTTTAAACCTTTTGTCGAGTTCAAATATAGGATTTATAATGTATATTTGTAAGTATAGTTTCTTATTTGCAGCAGAAGCATGTAGCTTATTTTTTTAAACCGTGGAAAATCATATTAAAAACTTCAGACTTTAGACCTCGTGGAAATCGGATAAGAATTATGAGCAGTGATGCGTTTAAAATGGGAAATTCTTAAGCTTGCAGCAAAAGAAGCTCAATTTAAACACATGTTTTACATTCACCGCTTTAAATAGAGGCAAAATTAGGAACCGCGCATTGGGTGCAGCGGTTGCTCACACTCGACCAAACCGCAACCGTGGGACTTCTTCAAAGGAGTGTTTTTGGCGATGCTCAACCGCAATACGAAGGAGTTTTTGCAACATCAGACAACAGTGTACATGTATCCATTACAAGATCACAGTGACCAAGAAACAGTTAAAGCAACTGAGAAATGGGCTAAACAAATCGAGCTAAAAGGATACTATGTGGAAAAATAACAACAATTTTTTTCCTTTGATCACATTTCTTTAGCTCGTTTTCTTTTTGTAAACGAAAATAATTTGAATTTTTAGTGGTGTTGGAGGGTGAAATTTTCCTTTGCAATAACTAGGGTAGGTCTTAAATTAGTGTAAAAATTAATTAAAATGCTCTAAAGGCTTTACTTACTTTGATCAGTTTTTGTTTTTAGTATTGCTTGAACAATTAACTTAATTTCTTTGAGACGAATCTTTAGTTTTTTTACTCTTTAGTTTTTTCCTTAGAACATATAGCCTCTGCATCGCATCAGGAGATCTGCTAAGTGGACATTTTCTTTTATGTTTTTTCTCTTCAAAGAAGAGTTTGTCGATTTCTGAACTAGAAACTTGATTTTGAATGGACTTGAAATTTTGAGTGATCCAACGCCGAAATAATAATTGCTTGTGTATTAAAGGAGCCGTGGATTTGACTGACTATAAGCTTTCTATATTTCAATCTCTCTCAATATGAAATCTTGGTATTGTAAAAACTTCCGTATTAAGTTCGGAATATAATTCAAAGTTTTTATGTAGTTACCAAATATCTATTTAAGATGTTTGAGATCCAAAATCTGTCACTAACAATTTTTAGCAATCAGCAGGTCAACATGTTGCTCAGAGAATAAAATCCAAACAAATTCTTTAACCAGACACAGTTTGCTTTTGGGGTTCCTTAGGAGATAGTGTATTAAGCATATGGTACAATTTTCAGATCTGCATTCAAGGGTGTTTCCTTAATCGCTCAGTATTTTTCTAATTAAAATCCCTGTGCCATTAGCGTTACCGTAAAAAGGAGTAATGCTTAAAATATTGATTGATATCAAAATTGCACCAGCAATAAATAAAATTGGACAGATTTTATTTTGCACTATTTTTCACCGGATGAGTAATAAAAAACAATTTCTTTACTAGCACTAACAAAATTAAAAAATTACTGGTCATGAAATTATTCATTCTTTCTATTTTGATCTCCATCTATTTCCTTTCTGTTAATTTTAAATTACTTTATCCTTTTGTTAAATTTGGTTATTTCTAATGAAGTATTAGTCCTAAAAGAGAAAAAAAGCTGCAATAAACTGAGGACTGGGTTTTATGAAAAAAAAAATTTTAACTTTAATGCATCATTTTTTTATATAGCTATTAGTAATGGTCAATGCTGCGAATTTTTCATTCACCACCAAACATCAACAAAATGATTGCAATAATTTTGCCCTATCACTAACAAACTGCAAAATTAGTGCACTAACTTCAACTATAATCCTTACCATTAGGATGATTTGTAAAATGAGAAATAAAACCTTAAATATGAAGCATATATGTACAATATATCTAATCGGGAGTACACGAACTTGGCATTACTTTTGATACATCAATTTGTGTTTGTTGATTTATACCGTTTTACTTCTGAAAACAAATTTTCAAAGCTCTACAATATACAGCCATAGAGCAAAATTGTATTCAGAAACGATTATTATGGAAGGATTTTATTGTGGATTTAAAGTAGGTAGACACCTAAAATAAATCTACTCAAAATTTTAATTTAAAGCTTTTTTGGACAAAAATTATTTTTAAAGCAATATTGATCCAGAAACTAATAACATTGCACAGCATAACTATTGCCTTTATCTATTCCATGCTAGTTTTTGCAAATTTTTATTTTGAAACCCTGCTTTTCATTCATTATTAACATTTTTATTGGTTTTTCATGAAATTAATAAAAAAAAAAACAAATGGAAAAATATTTCAATCATAACGAATAAAAAAGGCATGTTTTCGAATAAAATTTTCTTCCCTTGCACATATAAGACGGGCGAATTCTTGGTTAATCATTTTTTTGTGACTTTAAAATTAATTTGTAATGAAGTTTTATTTGTTATTAAACTCAATTCATCAAATTTTAAAGTATCAAAGAAAAAAATTATCGCTGAGGCGATTTTCCACCTAAACAAAAATATATGTATATATATATATATATATATATATATATATATATATATATATATATATATATATATATATATATATATATATATATATATATATATATATATATATATATATATATATATATATATATATATATATATATATATATATATATAGTATAATTATCTGAAGGGTTTCATAATAAAGCATATTAAAAATGTTTGTTCAATTTGCGTTACTTCGAGAACCATAATCTGCTAAACAGAGCTGCGC
Organism: Phania funesta; assembly: GCA_963932375.1. NCBI lineage: Eukaryota > Metazoa > Arthropoda > Insecta > Diptera > Tachinidae > Phania > Phania funesta. Next base: position 47,730,752 of record OZ010654.1, read on the forward strand.
TTTAGGAAACTATTATCTTACTTCCAATAGGAAAACGGTATTAAACGAAGAATGGGCTTTGCTTGCTCCAACAATATGGTAGGCACATAAAAAATTAATAATCGTATTTTTCCAGATTTCAACATTTTTTTCAACAACAAAACTAAGCTAGACATTATTACTCGTATATCAAGGTATAAGAAACTGTAACTTCTTTATATTTACAACATTTTTGGAGTTAAAAAAATCATGAAGGACTCAAAAAATTTCTGGCAAATAAACAAAAAATAAAGAAAATTTTATTTCTCCCTAAAATTTTAAAATTTTAAGGCTGTCGCAATGGATGATTGAATTTACCGCTGTGTATTGTATTGATGAGAAATGTGTAAATGTATTGTCAGACAAGTACTTTTTTACAGCACCACAAACAGATGAAAATGTATGTGACTTCAGAGTGTAACTAAATATGTATCTGATCTTAGCATATACATATGTTGTAGTACGATACATTGTGAGATGGAAGTATCTTTTCATTGTTTGGTTGTTTTTTAACTTTAGTTTGATTTTCTTATTATGTTTCTTGTGTTGGAAACACAATGTACTTTTTTAAAGTTTTCAAAAACCAGTTTAAATTTACTTGACATTATTTGTGGAGAGTATGTTTGTAACATGGAGCTAGTGCCCCTATTCATTTGTTCGGATTACATTCTTCTAGATTTTATCTTTCTTGATTTTATTTTGTGGGTATGTATTTGTATGTAATTTTTGAGCGCAATAGGTTTTTGTTTACAAACACAGAAACTTCGTCAGTCACTCACTTGCTTGCGTGAAAATAACTACACAAGTACGTTTACGTACAAAGATAGAGGAGAGGTCAGTAAACCGAAAAGCGAAGTTGGTTAGTTTGTACTAGTATCTCTAACATTTTTTTTTTTTTTTTGTATTTAGCATCCGCTCAGCTGGCCCTTCCTTTTGTTACTATCCTTCTATGTGCGATTATTGTAAAATAATCTTAAGTTGTTATACTCTTCAAAGTATAAAAAGTGTATAAATATATAATGAGTGTGTCATTCCGTTTGGCATTTCTACATCCTTATAATGTCGTGCATCTGTCCGCAGTTGAAATCAGAAAGATGGCTCAGCAAATTCCTTAAAATTGTAAATACAAGAAAAAAGCATTTATCAATTTTTTTCATCCATACAGCTAAATGTTTATCCGCAAGCCTTAAAATTTACATACTGTGAATACTTCTGCCCACCTTCTCAAATTATCTATTCGAAAATTTATCTTAAGTCAGAATATGGCTAAAAAAAATTTACAACAGAACAAAATTGAAATTTCACCACAAAATCACCAAGAGGACAAAATTCCACATAAAAATATCGAAATTTTATCCAAGCACCGTATTTCACATAAAAGTTATAAAAAATTTAATTTTTTTTTTTTAACTAAAAAAAAGAATACGAAAATTCAATGAATTTAAGATTCCAACAAATATAAATTTGATAATTACAGAAAATACTGAAATTCAAAAACTAAATTTCAATTTTACAAAAAACAGAAATTTTACGAAAAACTCTTAATTCCACAACTATCTAAAAAAATTGGAGTTCACCAACAATTTGGAAGTATACCAAACAGGTGAACTTGGAGGCCCGTTTTTCTAATTTTTTTATATAAAAAATATTTTATTTCATGATGATGATATACAATGGAGTATCGAAATATCGAAGGGAAAAAAGTATCGTCATCTGAGATTCAAAAGGGCCTAACTGCCAAAAAATTTAAATTCGGTTTTTGAATAATAAATTCATCGCATCGACGCAAACGTCTGTACAAATTTGTAGCCAACATAACGACTTTATTACTGAAATTCTAAAGGGCATAACACAAAAGATTTTTTGCAAGTTAAAAAGGCCTAACAATATATTAGACCGCAGCAACCAAAGTAGATTTAAATAAGCTTTCAATCCTAATGTCTTTGTTGCTATTGGGGAATAATGCAACAAAGAGGAACAAATGTGAACAATGTTGCCAACTTAGCCTTTTTGACGATAAATTAAGGTTTAAAATTGTTTTAGCTTAGATATGTTTATTTTTGTAAATGTCCTGAAAATATTAAGTTTTAAGTTTAAAGGCCCGATACTGCTCTTATACTTTCAATTTTTATATTTAAATCAGCCAGGAGTTTGTTTCAACCCTAGGAATAACACCAAAAATTGTGATTGTGGTAAAATTCAAATGGATTAAGATTGCGCTGGAAAAAATCTACACTGCTTCTGTTAAAAAAACAGGATATTAGTAATTTAATTAAGTGCCATTCGTAACTGAAAGAATATAATATGAACTTGCGCCTGAATAAATTATTCGCTTAAGTAAAAATCTTTAAATTTAAATATGGTATAAACATTTTTAATTCAACAAAAAATGTAATTTTGTAGAATATTAATTCCAACACGCAATCTTTAGTACCTCGTGTTTGTTTTTAAGCCTCAACTGTGCGTTTGGAAACAAATATCTCCAATATGTGGTACTGGGCCTGAGTTATTTTGAAGAAACGCATTCTTGGTTAAAAATTTCATCGGGAAATGGCGACGAAATTCGAATAATACTACAAATCAATATAATTTATCAGGAAGGCAAAAAACATTTGGCGGGCCCAAATTATATTTTGATCTACTCTTAAAGTCCTCCAAAGGTAAATAAATAAGTCAAAATGATGCCACAGCGTCAGAACTCGAAATAACAATGTCTTGGTATAACGACATTTTTCCACTTAATTAAGACAGTGATGGAAATGAAAATGTTGCTGTAGAGATTGTACATCTAACAAATGAAGCCTATCCAGGGCATAGTGACAATCAATTCGAAACAGCCTGCTAGGAATATTTGTTAAACATTGTGAAGCACATGAATACGAAGGATCTTAAAAGAATTAAAACCATTCCCCCTGTTCTGTAAACCGAATCAATTTTAAAACGAATGAAAAACACCAATTACAGTTTTAGGAAAGCTGTAGAGCTCTTACAATGTGCTGTTGCCTACGAATCGCCACTATGGCTTGAAAATCGCAATTCACTTGGAAAAAGTTTTCCCATCTCATAATATAAATAGGTTTACTATTCCAAATATCAGCGACCCTGTGAATGATCCTATGGAATTTCGGCTATCATTATCACATAAAGTAATTGCATAAAAATTTCTTTATATGCCTCCTAGTGGCTAATATAATCCACATATTGTATGCAACAGTATTTTTTCCTTTTAGCAACTTCTTCAGACTTTAAAAATTCGGAATATATCCGATACGGTACACACAAGCAAATCTAAGCAGAGGTCAGTCAATAATGATAAACTATATACAGAAGTCAGGAATTGTAATGGAATCCATAATGGTTCTCTCACTTACTGTTTGTTTGCACTAACTGTATATTGCGACGAAAAAAATGTTCGGAGCCATAAATTGACGATTCTTTCACGTTTACGCAAAATCCATTTTTTTCAATACCTAGTGGTTGGGTAAATTAAAAGTAGAACAATTGTAAAAAAAACCATGCCAAAAGAACAATTGTCTGTTGTCCGATTTAATAGTATGGTCATATTACACAAAATTAGTAGAAGTACAACGTAACGGTCGACCTTATACATATGTGTATAAGAAAAACAAAATAAAAACTTAAAAGCAGGCAAAAACAAACAAGAACATGAATTATCGCATGATTTGATTCCACGTCAATTGTAAGCAGGGGACATCTGAGAATTGCGCGCTTTATACATATGATTGTAGTTTCTTTAGACGGTATTTGTTTATGTGTGCAAATTAATTTGAATTTAACTAGCAGAGACAAAACCCGAATTTTGTAACATGGCTGATTTTGCACTCAACAGAACTCTGGGGCTAGTTACTTGACCCATAATAGTTAAACATTTAAAATATTGAGGAAACAAAAGCAAATCGCATTAAAAAAAGCCTTTTTCGCGATACTATTAACCTTGAACTAATTTCCAGTTACCATTATGGAAAAATGGTGATGGGCTGGCACAACTCAATACATAAGAACGGTAGCCGAAGGAGTAATTAATGAAGCCATAAAAAAATTATAAAAGGACACATTTTTTAAAATTTCTTGGGAAGAGAAGTGTCATTATAGCAAAACGGTGATGGACTGGCCCAAGCCACTATATGTTCATAATGGAGCCATAAAGGTGGGATACATCAAATAGTTTTAACTAACTCTTGGAGCAATTTTTACAAAATGGTTTTTTATGGATCTGATTCCCTCTTCCTATTGAAGGCTTCTGGAAATAAGGTCGAAATAACTCCCACTGCTAACAGAGCAAAATAACAGACATTATTTATTTACCGATTTATGACTAAAAATGCTGCAAAAAGAGTTCCTGAATTGCCCTCCGCATTGGTATACATTTGCAACCCAGTTGCAAGAGACACGTTCCAGAAATTACATTCAATTGAAAATCACAGAATGTTATCTTTCTATTAAAGTCCATTCTACTGCAATTAATAAATACAATATTTTACAGTTTTATACGTCTACAAAATACCCTTTATTTATATATTACATACATACGTATATTGTACATATTCTTCTACTCTGGTTTACTCTAAAGTTCATTTTTAAATTACACGTATTTATAGAGAATTCGAGAATAGTTACGTGTTGTTCTGATTGAGTGGCATTCACTAGATACATATGCATGTGTGTATACATACATATGTACGTATGCATATATAAATGTATAAAGAAATAAGGCAATTGAAACTCAATTCGCTCTTAGTATCGAGTTGGTCGATTATCGAAAAATTCATTGGCTTCATAAACAAAATGTGTTAATAAAATATCTAACTCCAACTGTTACATAATTTGCAATAAATTATTAAAACAATTGTTCGTATATTCGTTATTCGAATAAATACATTGTATGTACATATGTATATGATGAAAATTCTGTTTTGTTGTACTTTTTAGTTTAAATTAGTTTTTATTCAAACAATAAAAAAAATACAAAAACGCAAACTTAAACACTTATACAACAACTACATACATATGTATGTATATGTACATAAATACATAACAAAGTATTTAAATTATAAAATTGATTTTAACTGTATAATCTGGAAAATGTGGAAATAAAAAGTTATAGTCTTGAAGATTACTATTCACACGTACATACATACATATGTATAAAAACGAACAAAGCCGATACAAAAACCGTATTTGGAATGCTGTGTGAACAATACAATGGGACAAACAGGTATACATGGAACAATAAAATAGAAAGTTTTGTATGAACAAATCTAACTAATCGACTACTATATTAAAAGAATTTTTGGGATCTTATTATTCTTTTTATTCCAAAAATTGTTTCATGCTAATTCTATCCCAACTAATTTTATTATAAAAATGGTTTTGTTCTCATGTTCTCTAAGTTTTATCATTTGGTTTGAAAAATTTCGAGCATAAGAATCGTTTCAACTTATTCTAAAAATATGGGTAAACGTTTGATGATGAGCTGGCTTAAGCAGGCAGCGAAAATTCAATACATTGAATTTTTATAACTAAATAAATTGGGATTTTTGGGGAATTACCTAGCAACAGTTTAGAATTTTTTTCCTGGTTAAACACTCTTGAACATATTTTAACCCGTTATGTCTACTCTTGTGCGCCCTGCAGTGCATCAATTATTAAAAACAACAACAAAAATTAACATGCACTTAAATAAGGAAATTTCGATGTCTCTCGAAGGCCGAAATTACCGAAGTATCAAAACCTTCAAAGTGGTGTAAATACGATAAAAATATACAGAATTCGTTTATCTTCTCGTAACCATGTAGATGAATTTCAACAATATATTGATTTTCAATGGAGCCTTAAGAGTTTATTTGACATTAGTTTGTATATATATATAAAAATAAAAAATAAAATGAAACAGAAACATTGGTAAAATGTTTTTTTTTTCTTAGTTTAAAATGCATCGTTGGCACACAGCAGAGGACAATGTAGTAAATACACTCACCATTTACCACTGACATATTTACATACATATTAGTAATGTTAATAGGACGTCAAACTATAAAGCTAATGACGGCGAAGAAGTATTCTTAACAAATGTGGTTTTCTAAATTATTTATATATTCATTATGTTTTTTTTTTTTGCTCTCCTAAAAACTTACCTTATTTGAAGTTGACACATATTGAATATAAAGGGTCTCGATATACATATTTTCTTTTTACAGGAGCAGATTTTAATATACTACATATGAAATACTACTACTATACTACATATGAAAATAAAATCCCAGGAAACTAAAGCCCTTTCCGTCAAGTGTCACTTGTTTAAGCAAAGATCGAAACCTAATGCAAATTCCGTGCATTGTGCGTATATAGCCACCGGTCTGGCAAGGTTGTCAACTATTAAATATCTGTCATCTGTAGTACGATGCACAAACTTTTAACGATTCGACAGTTGCAACATTTTTGTTTTTTGCAGTAACGATTGTGTAATTCACTAACTGCTCGTAAACGATAGTAGCCATCGCTAATAAAAATATAAAATAAACGAAGAGCACAACGAAGAATAAAAAACAAAGATTTTATAGATAATTTTTTTTGCGTTTACAAAAGGTAAGTAAAAACACGAGAGGCTTTTTTTCACATTTAGTGTATAGATAAGTAAATGTTCATTAAGAATATTGTTAAATTATTTATAAGCCAATTAACACTGCCCCTAAAATATGCCATTAATTTTAGTTTGTCAAATAAACAAACAACACAAAAATATACGTCGTTAATATTTGTCTACATTCGTTTAGCTGACAACAACGGCTGGCTAAACGGTAGCGAATATTGGTTAAAAAAGTTACTGAATAGCAACAATGTTAATTTAGTCTTGAAAAAATTTTAACGATGCAACTATCGTGAAAAAAGAATAGCGAATCGCACTACTGAAGTGTTATTTATTTGGTGAACGGCTTGAATATGGATTCTTTAACAACCGAAGAACGCGTAAACATATTTAAAACTTACTACAAGTGGTGGTTCAAACGTGGGCACTTTTCGAGCATTACCGGGTGGTTATGGATGCTATAATCGACCTACTGTGCAACGAATTGGCGCGATAATAAATAAATGCGAAGAGACTGGAAGCTTTACAGATGTGGCCAGGCCTGTGCATTATCGCAATGTGCGCACTGCCGAAAATACTGCTTTTTAATTAAGTTCTCAGCAGTTGGTCTTATTTTGCATTTGGATTTGCAGCTTCATCCATATAAAGGCCAACTCATACAACAATTACGTCAACAAGCAAAATCGTTGCATATGGGGCTCGGTGAAACCAGAGTTGAATGTGGAAAAGCCATTGCATCTGGAAAAACTTACAGGGCTATGGCCGTATGACAACCGACATTTTTGGCCTGTAATAGAAGATTAGGAACTCGACGATATGTGGTTCCAACAAGCCACACAACACGACCGATTTTGTCTATATTGCACGCTAAGTTTCCAGAACGCCTAATACCATGTTTGGTGACGTCAATTGACCACCAAGATCATGCGATTTGACGCCGTTATACTTTTTTGTGGGGCTACGTAGATACGCGGATAATCCCCTAACGTTGGAGTATTTGAATTTGTCAAGTTATCGCCGAATACCGTCCGAAATGTGAGAAAAAATGGTCAGAAAATGCTGCAACCAATCTAGATGCAGTCACTTAAATGACATTGTATTTCGTACGTAATAGCAAGGTCCAATCATCGAAATCAATAGCTTTATGTGTGTTTTATTTAACTTTAAAACCGAAAAAATGACAAATGCACAAACTTGCTTTGGAGCAGGAAGGTGAAAGCGATTTGATTTTGAAGAAATCGCAAACATGTTGTTACGATAGAAGGGACGCATTTTATTGTAATCATAACATGAAGCAAGTAAGACGGAAGTAGCATACCTCCGTCTTTAATCACACACAAATACAAAATCTAAAATTTTTTTGTTTCACAACTCAATGATGAACACTTTTGCATTTTTAGGTAATATTGCCCATTACACAAATAGTACACAGTTTTTAGTGTCATTTTTTTATTTTTAGTGTCAATTTTTCTTTAAATCATTAACGTAATTATAAATTTTCATATATGTATGGTGTGTGAAGTGTATAAATAATTGTTATTCAATAACTTTTTGAAAATACATTTCATTTATTTAGGAAGTAATAGGACTTCTTCAAAAGTTCTAATATTACATACATACATGTACAACTGTGGCTAACTAGATTCTAAGTTCAAGACACCTACAAGTCTTCCGCTTAAGCCTCTCACAGAATTTATAGTTGAGCCTTTAAACAGTTGTAGCCTGGCTTATTAAATACATTCTTTTGCTGCTGACAAAGTTCAACTTTTACAAAATGAGTTTGACTATCACTATTTACATTTAGTATGCTAATTAGATACAGGTCTAGTCAACCTTTGTACGAAAATCGTATACGAAACAGTATTAGATAAAAGATCCAAAGTATATTTATGTTAAATAAACCGAATCATATGAGTATATATTAATATTGTTTAGTCAAAACAAATGTGGTAGGTGGTGTATTCATTATTTTGACCTCTAACGTAACCTCAGACGAAAAATAGTAAATAAAAATTAAACAGACCAAAAGTTCAATAATATTTTACCTTGATTTCTTTAAAAGAATAATCGATTAAACGATGATGAATAGAGTTAGAGTGCAGCAAATGTATGAATTCATTTTTAAAGTAATAGCTTTTGATTTATGTTGTCGTATTATACTCTTGTCACTATACTGCTGCGTCTAAAATAACAGCGGTTAAACTTTACATAATTTCGTTTTTATTTTACCACAATCACTGTTTTATTTGTTATGCGTTATTTGCTATGTTTGATCTTTTTTCTATCTACCTCTTAGTTTTCTGATATTTTTAAATTTCTTCATGCAAATGTTTGTTTTAAATTTTTCAATTGAATACTATTAATATCACGCAGTAAAATTTAATCAGCTGATTGCTGATTTGATATCACTTTATTTCCGGATTTCAAAGTATTCTTCTTCTCTCAGATTTTTGATTATGTGTTTCTTGTTTTTTGTAATTACTAATAACAATACAACTTCTTCTTGAGTGGTTTATAAACCAAAGTTTCGACTCATTTTTCTTTTTGTAGGACCTCTTCTTTGAATAAGTGTCTGAATTTCTGACTGACAGCTAAATGCACTAACAGTAAATATGACGTTTTAAAGCACTTGACAACATGCTGCCATTGGTGTTTTTGTTTTTATTTTCTATTCGTTGCGCTATGTGTGTCAATTCGTTTCCTTGCATGTTTAGTTAACATGTATATCGACATGCAAATTTTCGTTATTTTAAGATCTTTGTCTTCGGCTTGTTTTCTTTAGTCATTTTTATTATTTATATATTGTTTGCCTGATCAGCGCGAAAAAGCCAGGTTTAAAATGTATTTGTGGTTAACAAAAACGTATTTTTTTCCATCTGTTATTTGGATACAGAAAATTATACAGACACATTTGCGAAAACTTCCATGCAAAATTAAAAACACAAAAACAATAACAAAACAAATTGACAATAAAAGACAAAAACCGTACATTAGCAACCATCAATCTTTACAAATCAATTGTCGCAGGAAATTTAACAAGTGAATTCTTATTAACTTTATGTTTGCGGTTACCGATTTTTCCTTTGCCAAAAACTAATATATGTATTCCAAACAATTTTCGAATAAAATAAAAATAAATGTTTGGAACTAAAAATTGCGAATTTATCAAAAGATCAATAATGGTTTCATTACTCGAAGACTAGAATTAGTACTCTGGCTTTAAAAACAAAGCTCTAAGTTTATAATATTGCCTTTTGAAACTAATGTTATTAAAAAATTTTAAATAGCTTCATAATAATTCACTATTTAAAGTGGAAATTAGCTTAATAACAAAATATTTGAATCAATGAATTAATTCCTTAAAGTATTCTGCTGGTAAAAACAACAATGAAGATAAATTTAAGCAACCGTATTTGTAGAGATTCGTTCGTGATCGTGTTCATAAATATAAACGCAATAAATAATTGCAAAAATGTAGCAACAACTTATTAATTCACAAAATTAAATGAGTATGCTTAAATACGTATATATGCATGTATGCATGAATGTGTGTATTTGCATTGATGTATTTTACTTTTCATTTGTTTTTTTTTAATTTTTTCAACTATTCAATCAACGGAAATAGTTTAGTAGCCGTACAAATTAACACAAACAAAAAACAATTCATGGGAATTTCCGTACAAATTTAAGGGAAAAGTAATTTTTCAACGGGATTTTTCTTTTCTTCTCAGTTATTTGTAAATTTAAACATTTATTATTTGAAACTCAAACTACTTTTTAGTAACTTACTTAACTGTTAGTAACAGTTAAAGAAATCATATACTTTTATTTAAATTCTTTAAATGGACAAGAAAAAATGTACATATGTCTTTTTTATTAATTGTTTAATGATCTTTTCAACATTTGTAAATTTTATCCGTGTTACACGCCTGTTCTCTTTACCGTTCCGGGGACAACTGAATTGTATTTAAAACTTCATAGAAGAGCTTAAGAGGGATTTTACTTTGCTCTGGCAACATCTCTAGTTAGCTGGTGTTCATACTCTGTAATGAAATTTTGATTTATTTAAGTATTCTCGCGTTGAGTCGGGCTTATTGAAACTGAGAAGAATTTAACTCAAATGAGAAAATCACTCAGTTTTTGTTTGTAAACGTTGTTTGATTTTCTGATTTAACTATATTTTATTGGCTAGCTGAAAGCAACAAAATAAAAGTGGAAAAAATTAAAAAAACTTGGTTTAGTGGTTACAAAACTAAACGATCAGTGTAGTGCTTATTCCAATATCGTGATACAAGAGTCAACACTTAAATGTTAAATTCTGATTATGTGTATTTCCTTTTAAATACTTCTTCGTTTACGGCTCACCTTTTTTCCTATTTGCTCTGTCTCCACAATTCTTGATTCTGAATAGACTCAGAGTAGGTGAATAATGGGAAAAAAATATTGATATAAAAATAGTATATAAATGTAAGAAAAAAATCTAAAATATAAAAATATTTTGTAATGGTAGGGTTTTAACTTTGGCTCAACAAAGCAGCTAAACATTAAGTAGGTAAGAAATAAGATAAAATAATTGAAAAATATATAAATATGTATGTATGGATGTATGTATGTATTTTTTTTTTATATTGTCAAATACTTGAATTTATTTATTTAAAACTACTCAGGATTTTGGGGCAACTCTTGCTTTATATAAAGTTTAATCAACCCAACGTCGAAAAGTGCCCGGTTACACAGAAACAAAATATGTATACTAACGACTTTCCAGACCCATCATTTACATTGGTAAGATTGTGTACTTTTACTTTTTTCTTGAAAATGTATTCATGAGCGTGTTTAGACAGACGGACAGAACTAAATTCTAAAAGTTGGTATTTTTACACTGACAACACCATAAATTATTAATGCTAATGATGCAAGAAAATTTTTCAATTGATCGCCTAGTGGAATATATGTATGTATATGTAAATAGGTTTTAGTTGATTTAAAAATAAACTTCTGTTTTTTTTTCTAAAGAGTTATTTTCTATTTTCTTTTAATGTAAGTACATATCTATAAATATTTATTCCTTTTAGTCCTACAAGGAGGATAATGCCGTAATGTACATCACTAAGATAGCTTATACCTACATACATTTACCGAATTCACAAAACGCCATAGGTTTTATAATAATTATATTGAAAAATATGGCTGCCGTGAACTATCTCTCATAATTTCGTGTGTTACATTAGTGTTTGCTTAGTTGAGTCACGCATGAGTAATTTTCCAGCTAAATTGATACAAAAATATTAAATTTTTCAAATATAAAGTATGTATGCAGCGAAATTCCTTATTTAGATTAACTGGGTTTAATTGAGTTACCCTCTTAATTGACAGATCAAATTAAATTTGTTTTTGGGAGTCACACACAAAAGTTCAGGTGAATTTTCAATGGAATTCCTTTTACCAAAATAAAATATTACAAAAAAAAAAAAAAAATATTAAATAATATAAATGCGCATATATGGTTACTATTTAAATCATGGTTTGTCTCCAAACCAAACTTGACAAGAGATGACGGAAATTCGTTCCAAAAATCTGCATCATATATTTTCATTTGTTTTGATAAATTCGCACATTTTGTTCAGTAGTTTGCGGATAGTTGTGGTGCAAAATGGATGTAAAATTGTTCGCGAAGCAATTCTCCACACTCGGCGAACAAATCACATAAACCGAAACGTCACCATTAATTGCGACGCGGATGACGCAATTGCTCTTTTGGTTCGAATTATGTACGCAACAGAAGAAGAAACGAAAAAAATTTAAGCAAGTGGATATTTTATTGGTTTTTCTCTTTTAAAATTTCTATTAAAAATTGCTGACTAAGTGTCTCCCCGATACTTTCAAATGAAAATAAAATGTCCAATATTCGTGCACAAGTCCTTAACATATCGAAAAAATCATACGAGACTAAAAATATTAAATTTTTTGTGATTTGTGTGCGTGACAAGAGGCAATGCGCAAGCTTAAATTTTTTTACTGACCCACAATATAAGTGTTCCAATGCCACTATGAATAGAATTTCAAGAAGAAGGGATTCAATTGTGAGGCAGTCAAATTCTCTTAATTGAGTCATTGAGTCAATTTACAGAGTATCTGATAACTGATTTCTAGTTTACACATCGTTGTAATAAAATTTCAACACGAAAACAAAAATAACAGTGCAATTTTAATATTAGAAATAACTTACTAGAACAGAAAATAACATTAGTATTACATATAAAAACCAAAACTAATAAGATGAAACACTAAACATAAAAATATATATTTTAGGACGTTTTTCGTTTGAAACCTAACAACAATATTTTTAAAGTGCTATAAAATATTTGGATATTGAGACAATATGACGTTATAACATATGTACACGGCTTGTGAATACCACTATTGATTTGATGAATATTATAACAAATCAAAAAATCATTTAAAACGATATAGAAATTTAAATGAAGAATATGCGGTTGGATTTACAATGAATTTATATAAAAAAATTATCAAAATTTATTGAAAGTGTGTTTGAAATCTTAAAATATGGGCATATCTACTTACATTCCTTTAAAATAAGAATACGATTTTTGTCGGATTTTTAATAAATATTTAGGGATCAGAAAGCATATAAAAGGAATTTATTCTATCAAAATTCAATGAATATCTCCGAAACTTATGGAGCCGATTAAAAAATAGTACTAGTAAAACTTGAAGGTAAATAACATGCAAATATTCCTATTTTTTTATAATAGCTAAGTAATTTTTTGTGTAATGGCTGCTTAAATTTCTTTGGAATAGTAAAAACTTTGGCATGCATGCTTTGGGTATAGCGCTAATGCAGTGATAACAAACACAAGAACGCAGTTCCACATACACAAAATAATAATGTGTTAGTGGTACTGCACTATAAAAAATCGCTGTGTTAGGGTGGCTTACGTATATTTTCAAAACGTAAATATATTAAACAAAAAACGGTAACAATATTATTTCTTTAAATTATTTAATTTATTCATATCAATATCCTTGCCATAGCATTTTATTGTATGCAAAGTTTCCACTGCTGAAAAAGTAGGCTCACACATGCTAGACATTTGTTATAGGTTGTGGAAAACATGGAAGAAATATCTAGACAACAAATTTTCCAACATGCTATACCAGCTTCCGTCATCTTTTATAGTTCAAGTGAAATATTAGATGGAATATTTTATATTGCACATATTGTTGGCTATTGCAAATATTAATAGCCCACTGCATGCAAAATATATCTTAAAATGTGTTTGTACAAAAATGCTTGACAAACAAAATCGCCTTTGGTTGTTCTTAAATATTCCCAGTGTATCTGTTTCATAACAAAGCTAGCATACAACTGCCAGCTTTAGGGTTCTAACCCCAAATTAGGGGAATTTTCATCACAAAAGAGGATGAAAAGTAGGATTTGTTGGGGATTTTTAGTAACTTGGCAATCCTCGGACATAAGGTCACGAAACTACTTCTTCAGCGTGCCCTGATAAGTGTTTTTTATGTAATCATTTAACTTTGATTAATTTTAAAAGGAAGAGGAAAACACATAACAGTTTTTAAATGTTTCGCTTGAAAATACAGAAAATATGCATGTCTTTACTCCAAAAAAGTATTAGGTGACGCTACAAAAAGGAATGCGAAGAATAAAGATAATTTCAACCAATAATATTAAAGAATGTATACCTGTGTTTTATTAATATAATTTTTTTTAAGGTTGGCTACAACCAATTGAAAATGTTCCCAGATGCTACAAATTAACAATGTCGTCAAAAATACCTCATGGTGTTTCTTCCGTATGTAAAGTACCATTGACATCAAATAAAAAAGATTTAAAGCGGCAGTGACATATACATATAAATTTATACATATGTACAGAAATATGCTTTAATTTGGATATAGAATTTACTGTGTTTATAGCTTAGCCTACTTCTATTGCTATTGAGAACAAAACGCGGCATCGCACAAAATTTACGTCAATTATAAATATGTTGTTGGCCTATCCATGCTAAAGACAATGGCGAATACAAATCGCCGAATAAAAATTGTGTTTCTTTGTGGATTAGTCAGCAGATATTTTACATAGAGCAAAGCAGAAAATCATTTTTTAGGGTTCTTTCTCGTTGAAGATTCTACAGCAAAAAACTTTTCAGATCATTAACCGAATATTTAAACAAAATTGGCTTAAAAAATTTTGTCTAAGCTTTTATTTTTTAATATTTCTAAAAGAATTTACATTCACATCTTTTCTCTAAAATATTATTTATTAGTTATTACCAATATAATACATAAGTAATAAAACATTTATTATATTTAAATCTTAATAAAATATCTGCTGTTGGATAGGGAAAGCCGTTGCGTGAGGCTTAACGTGTCTGTTTTTTAGTCTCTGGTGACCAGGAAATTACAGTAGATCACGTGCTGGAGTGTTGGGAAGAATTACTAGTTTGTTTATGTATTTTTTGCTTATTCCTAAATAGTATATATATAAATATATTTATTTATAATTTATATATATATATATTGAAATTTTTTTTTGTTATGTTGGAACACGTGTGGTACTCATATGTTTGAACACGTGTGGTAGTCATATGTTGGCATTATGAGCCAATTTTGATTAGTAGTATGTTGTTGACAACTGAAAAGGTAAGTCACGTTTGTGTGTGTTCTTCGATTTTTTTCTGAGGGGGATAACTTTGAAGGGGTCAAAGTGGATGTTGATGAATAAATAAATACTTTTCAAGCAAATTCAAACTTCACTTTTTCTTTTAAACAAACAAAACAACCTGTTTTGTGTTTATTGGAATTTCTACTGTATAGATTATATAATAGCTGAGATTTTCCCTTTTTTTAGAAAATTTATATTTCGTGATCTTACTTTAAACGTTCTATCACAAAGCTCTTCAGAAGGTATTTTCGCAAGTAGCCCAACTAGACTTTATCAAACGCCTCGGATATGGTAATAAATAAAGCTGAACAATATTGCTTATATTCAAATGCAGATCAAATAAAGGTGACAATTTGGTTGATTTGCTCAATTTTATTGTGGCTTGCTCGAGAACCAAACTAATAATAAGGGATGATGTTGTGATCAGTAAAATAAGGCTCTAAGCACGAAATTAATAATTTTTCAACCAAAGAAAAAAGATTAGAATATGAAAAATTGACAAATAACTCATTCTCGTATTCCATTTGTCTAAAATGTTGGTTTAAGTAGAAGATGTTTACAGTTAGACACACAATTAGTAGATAAGACACGAAGAATGTTGATAACGTGTGTAGCGGCATAGAATATGCATTCCATTCAGCTAGATGTCTTATAAAATTATAACTTTTACTGTATTCAAAGTTGTCATATTAAATAAATTCTCTTTCTGAATAGAAAGAAAAAAGAACTCATGCCTAGAAAAATTACTTAATATATTTCAAACACTTAAAAAAAAATTGACAGCAGGCTTATGAGCCTGTATAACGTAATCTTATTTAAGTCCTTCCCTGGTTTAGGGATCATAACTATTACAGACATCTTCCAAAAACTTGTGAAAAAGCCAATTTGCAATATTGAACTAAATACGAACAGTAAAGTTCTCAGAGCATAATTAGGTAAATATCTTATCATTGATCCAGTAATATGATCAAGGCCGGGCGATTTTCTTATATCTAGAGTTTTAGTTGTCGATTTTAATAACGATAGCCGAAATTTCATAGGAAAAATCACAGTGTCACCGATATTCGAATTAGTGAAACTACTTATGTCATGTGGTGTGAAAACATTTTCTATGTGCGGTTTTCAAGTCTTAATGAGGATTCGTAGGTAATACGACATTTTCTCGGTCATATTTGGGTTTACGTATAATTTTTGAATTATTTTTTTTTTGTGTTGGGAGAGTTTACTGCCCCTATAGTTTCTAACGTGATTTTCATTGAGTTGCTGCATTTTTTAACTTGGAATCACTTTGGAAAAAAGTGTACTTCGAAGTTCGGTGGGCATCCCCGCAAACAACACGCATACGAATGGTAGTTTGCAGTATATTTTGGTGTGCCCGAACTCATGGCAATTAGTGCACTGGCGGGGACTATTACACGTTGCACTAAATACAATCACAACACGATGCATTGATTGGGGAACTTTATTCTTGTATAGAAAATTGTGAACTGGCCGTACGACGTAACTTTCCGCTTCTATGGCACTTTTTATTTCCTCAGTTTTTATTTCCTCAGCGTAATAGCTTTTTTTCTGATTCAAGTCGACTTGCTATGAGCCTGTAATTTTTTTCCGTATGTACTTGAATCTTTCCTTCTTGAATTTATTCCTGTCTTATGGAGGCAATGTAGAAGTTTTCCTCACCAACGAGTTGAGACAGCATGTTTACAATGACATTGGACGTTTGTTCTCGGTAGCAAGTAGGGAGGTCTGAGGTAGCAAGTAGGGAGAATATATTTTTACTTACAGGCTTTCCAGCTACTTCTAAACTTTTATATTGCTACGCTGTGCGATCTTGTTGTAAATACTTAGGACTAGCCTTCCTTTTTGTTATGGTTATGTATTTATCCATACCTGTTTGCGGTTTTTGTTTTGGATTATTTATATTACTTGTATCCTTTTTGTCACTGTTCTTGTAAAGCGGGTGTCTTGTTTATTTGTTGAATTTTATTTGATTCATTCATTACTGTTATTCCCTCTTATATATTTTATGGTTAAAAATTAAGAATATATTGTCTACTGGTACAAATGGTGCCAAAATTGTATGCGGAAACATAACTCTTTATATACATTATTGAGGAGAGCAAATAGAGACTTTATTCTAATTAAATGCAGTTGTCACTCCCTACATCTCTGTTGCTCACACAGCCAAATTCACATTAAAAGAGATTTACAATTAGCCCTCTACGCAGCAGCAAGCATAAAAGCGCTTTTGACTTAATAAATAGTGGAGTTGATAGCATCAAATATAAAAATGTTTACTAATTTCGAGTACAGCATATTGTTTATCACAGCATTCATAAATTGTTTAATACAACTACTGTTTGTCAAAAACAAATTGTTTAATAACACCAATAGCATATTACAGTAACGTTAAATTGAATTTCAATTAGACTTTTTTATAAAAACGATTCCAATTAACGAAACTAAATAAAATGGCATATACTTTTTTATTAAAACTATACACATCATAAAAAATACTAACAAACAATTGTAGCTAAAAAAAAACGTAGGAACAAATGAACGTTATTGAACTTGCCACTACCTGTTCACCGATTACGATAATTTTAATTTTGTTCAAGTATACTTGACAAAATCACCAATTGTGATCATATTTTTTTTATGTTTTGACAATTTACTCACAAAGCAAGCAGAGGTGACAATTTTGATGTATAATAAAATAAAAAACTCTGGTTTTACCCTCGGCTCTGTGAGAAAGGGACAAATATAGAGTGATGTATACGAGTATAAGAAAATAAACAAAGCAAAAACGTAATCTTGTGTACAAGCGAATAATTTAAAAACTTTAATAAAATTATTGTTAATAAGTTTCCTTATTTATATTAATAAAAAAATAAAACTACACTAAATCAAAGTGTGTTTATGTGTATGTGCACATGGTTTTCGGTAGCTGAATAATAAAGCTACCGAAAACCATTAATTTCGAATACATTGTTGTTTCATACATGCGGTGAAAATTTATCGAAATCTACGTTTGTTTTACAAAACAGAAAACACATTATAAATGAAACATTAATCATATAAATAATTTTAATAAAAAAATTATGAAAAGTGTATAAAATTTTATTTAAATATGTATGCAACCAAAACAATAAATCTGCTTGTTGAATATTGTGTCAAAAATATAAATGCACGTTACCCTGTTTGTGTGTGTGTGTGCAATTTCTCATAATATGTGGGGGAATTACCTTCTACAAATTAAATAAATTTTTATTATAACAAATTTTATTACATTTAAATAAAATTTCAAAACAAATAAACCTTTTTAACCCTTGAATATCCATAAAACAATGCTTTTTCCAGAATATCAACGTACAAATAAAAACCAACTAGGGCTCTGCGCGAACACGACGAATAGAACAAGTTATTGTCACCTTGCTCGTGTCCCCTCTGAATTTATTACTGCTTAATATTTTTGCTTAAAGACAGAAAATGTGCATACACGTTGTTTAAGTATGATAAAAATCGTTTTTTTTTCAAACATAACATTTTTCATTTATGTTAAAATTTTAAAAGCAAAATTAAAATTTTTATTGTTGTGTATATTCTGCATTACGAGCGTAGTTACGTTTTTGTAAGTTGTTCCTTTAGTGGCAAATAGACTTTCGATTGGGGTTTATATAGCTTCAAAAATTTGTAATTAAAAAATTCAAGTATGTTATAAACTGCAATTTAAGGTTCGTAAATGATCCTAAATATATTTTTTTAATCTTATTTTTCATTTTGTACTAAAATGTGAAAGTTTTACTTAATTTATTTTAAGACGAAAACGCTGTTCTTCTCATTCAACAATAACGCTTCCAAATCTCCTTTAAATTAAAACAAAGGAACTTTACTTTTGTGCTACAATGATTAACAAAATTATAATATCAACACCACCGCGACAAAATTCTTCACACTGCAATAGTTTGGCCACAAATACCACCTACTTATCTTATGGCTTTTTTTCTTTTCGTACTTAACTGTTGTGTTTATTTAAATAAAGTTCCCACAATATTTAATTCTTATTTGATTTAATTGAATCACTGTTTTACTGGTTTTGAGGAAACTCTCGTTCTTTTCCTTACTATTCAGTTTTTTGTTGGAATACCTTTTTTCGGTTGACGTACATAATAATTCGCGCATAAATAATATTTAAAAATACATTTGAACAAGTGCAGAGACACATGTGGACAGTTAGCGAAAAAAACATATGCAACAGCATAACATATACATACATATGTATATTGCATGTTGTAAACAAGAACAAAAAGTCAGCGTATGAGTGTAACATTCATGAAAAAAATATAGAAAGGAATAACAACAATCCTTATTACTCGTTATTAATACAGATGCTATTAATGCAATGAATAATATAAATAATAAAAAAAAAGTGACAGTTCTTATTTAACCACCAGACCAATTGACCAAACGCCAAATAAACAAGAGAAGTGCTAAACCAAAAACAGTGCAACAAAAAAGTAAAATACAGGTAATATAATCCAGTACAAAAACTGCAAACAGGTCTACTTGCGCGACCAATCTTCCAAAGCCATTGAAAACATACTATCCCAATTCGTAGCAAAGGAAAATTTCTAGCCTCGATTCGACGGGTACAAATACAAGAAACAAAGATCCAAGCCCACACGGAGCAAGTAGCAAGTAGACTTGACGCTGCAAAAAAGAATTATTATACCTACCAGCTAAAAAGTGCAAAAGGTTTGATGCAGAAGGGTAAGACGCACAGTGGCACATATTTTGAGAAGGAGGCCAAAAATAAGTTTTTTGTGGTTACCGATCTTAGTGTTTTCTTACCTCGAGAGGCAAAAATTTAGAACTCTGTTCCAACTATAACACACTGAACCGGGTGATCCAAGATAGACTTTGTGAATATTTTGTTAAAATGAAATTTTTTTTAGTAAATTCTAATTTTCAAATTACTATGACTTTTTTGTTTTAAGAGATATCAAATCATTATTATCAATGCAGTGACCGTGTTTCAGTACAGACGTACGTCATATCGAACGCATACCAAATATATATATATATATATATATATATATATATATATATATTTTTTTTTAAAGTATTCAATTGAACAGTGAACAGTTAGTAATAACAAAGAAATAAAGAACAAAAAATAACAACAATATAATATATTGTGTGTAAAAAAAACAATAACAAATAGTGCATGGTTAAACCGGTTTGAACAATAGATAGTGAGTGTATGAGCGCACCAAATATTAATGAAAAAAATATAAAAGGTAATAACAACAATGCTTATTACTCTTTTTCTTACACAAATGCTAATAATGCAATGAACAATACAAATAATAAAAAAAAGATGAGAGTGCTTTTTTAAGCGCCAGGCCAATTGACCGAACGCGTTCTTTATCCGGAAATATAAACTTATCTTCGCAAATAACAACACCAGAAGAAATTACAATTCAAACAAAAACAATTCAGGTACCATATCAAAAATAGTGCAACAAACAAACGAAACAGGTAATTTGAAAAATCCCGTAAAAAAAAGTGCAAACAGGTATGGATCGTTATATAACCATAACCAAAAGGAAGGCCAGTCCTAAGTCTTCGCAGCAAGAGCGCATTGCTAAACAATATAAAAGCTCCCAAAGTACTGTAATGCCGGTAAGCGAAAACAGATTCTCTGTACTTGCTACAGCGGATGATGAAGCTGAACCCGCTGTCAGGAAACAAAAACCTCCCCCGATTTACTTGCGCGAACAAACATCTAACGAAATTGTTAACATGTTGTCTCAGCTTGTAGGTAAGGAAAGCTTTTATGTAGCTTCTATACGAAGAGGTCAAATTCAAGAAACAAAGATCCAAGCGCACACTGAGAAGAATTACCGCCTAATGGCAAATCACCTCGATGCAGATAATAAGAGCTATTATACGTATCAACTCAAAAGTGCTAAAGGTTTGATTGTCATTGTAAAGGGCATTGACAGTTCTGTTCCCACTGATGAAATAAAAAGTGCCATAGAGGTGGAAGGCTATGTCGTAAGGTCAGTACACAATATTCTAAATAAGAACAAAGTTCCCAACCTATGCATCGTGTTGAAATCGTATTTAACGCATCGCAACTTAAATCAAAAAACTCGGTTTATCCAATATATAATTTGCGCTACCTTTTGAACAGAAGAATAACAGTGGAAGAGCCTCTAAAACGTAGCGTACCCCGTCAGTGTACTAATTGTCAGGAATTCGGACACATGAAAACCTACTACAAGCTACCATCCATATGCGTTGTTTGCGGTGATGCGCACCGGACTTTGGAATGCACTTCTTCCAAAACAGACCCCAAAGTAAAAAAATGCAGCAACTGTGGTGAAAACCACACAGCAAATTACAGGGGCTGCAAAGGCTTTCAACATGTAAAAAATAATTCGAAGGTCGTACGCAAACCTGATTATGAGCAATATAAAGCTTCCCAATTTCCTCGGCTTCATGCTGGTTCTGTTGCTAGTACTCAAGCTACACAGCCACACACTAAGATAAACTTTTCATATGCCCAAACATTGAGAAATGATTTAACTAATGCGAATGCCAAAAGTTCTAATGCGCATAAACATTCATATGCCCACATCTTAAAAGAGGGTGCTCAGACACCCCTCACTGCCAATTCGAGCTCAATCGATAATTTAATACAAACAATGAATAATATTTCAGGAAATGATGCGAACCCAAAACATGCTTCTGCAAGTTTTGCTTGGCAAAAATGAACCAGTTAAAAATATGCTTCTGGAACGCTAACGGGCTCTCCCAACATAAATATGAAGTAGAACACTTCCTGCTAGCACATGATATAGACATACTATTAGTCTCTGAAACACACTTCACTATAAAAAACTGCTTTAGAATTGATGGGTATTTTATATGTGACACCAAACACCCAAGCGAAAGGGCATGTGGTGGGACTGCCATTATAGTCCGAAGAAACGTAAGGCATTTTCCATTGCCTGAATTCAGGGAGGACTTTTTGCAAGCCACAGATTTTAAAATTGTAGTCTCATCAGTGTATTGCCCGCCTAGGCATAAAATCGAACACCATGAATTTGCCAGGTTCTTTGCTACGCTAGGGCAAAAATTTATTGCCGCTGGCGATTACAATGCAAAGCACACATATTGGGGATCCAGACTCCTTAGTCCTAGAGGTAGACAGTTGTATTATACAGTTGAAACAAACAAGCTGGACGTCGTATCTGCCGTAAACCCATCTATTGGCCCACATATTTTAATAAGTTGCCAGACTTTATAGATTTTGTTATAGTAAAAAACATCAAACGCGACCAACTGTTAGTTAGTTCATCCTATGACCTATCTTCAGATCATTCACCTACAATTGTTATTTTACACGACAGTTTTGCCACTGCACCTAAAACCCTTAGGTTCTACCCGAACAGAAACACGAATTGGTTAAAATATAAAATGTATGTGAGCTCTCACTTACCTTTTGAACATCCCACTGAGAAATCCAGCTAATATTCAAGCAGCTGTAGATCATTTTACAGATGTCGTGACTGCCGGAGCCATAGCTGCAACGCCAACAAAGCCATTAGCTAAAATAATATCGCACCAGGCAACAGCAGATATTCAGATGCTCGTCATTGAGAAAAGAAGACTAAGAAGACAATGGCAAAATAGTCGTTCTCCACACATAAAAATGCAAATGAACTTATGCCAAAAAAACTTACGCAGTAAATTGAGACAGAAACACGAATTCGCTATCGACAACTTTTTAACAAACTTGGATCCAATGAAAAACACGGATTATAGTCTGTGGAAAGCTGTAAAGCACTTACAATGTCCCATTGCTTACGAATCCCCACTAAGACTTTAAGACCGTACTTGGGCTAAAAACTCAAGTGAAAAGGCAAATGCGTTCGCAAATCACTTAGAGAAGGTTTTTGCACCACATGATAGAAGTAATTCCACTATTCCAATTATTAGTGACACCGTGAATGATCCTATGAAATTTCGGTTGTCTTCTTTAAAATCGACAATTAAAAATACGGATATGAAGAAATCACCTGGACCTGATCGTATAACAGGATCAATGATAAGAAACTTACCTAATTCAGCTGTAAGAATTTTACTTTACATATTTAATGCCATGTTGCGCGTCGGCTTCTTCCCATGCTCTTGGAAGATGTCTGAAATTGTTATGATCCCGAAACCTGGAAAGGACTCAAGCCAGATTACATCTTACAGGCCAATTAGCCTACTGTCAGTTTTGTCAAAAATATTTGAAAAATTATTCGTCTCGAGTGTAACTCCTTTCCTAAATGAACAAAACGTTATCCCAGATCATCAGTTTGGTTTTCGAGCAAGGCATAGTACGATTGAACAGGTCCATAGAATCGTTACCATTATTAGATCGGCTTTTGAAAGAAAGCAATACTGTTCAGCTTTATTTATAGACATTTCCCAAGCATTTGATAAAGTCTGCCATGATGGGCTACTTACTAAAATAGCTCGGGTTCTTCCTGAAAATACCCATAAGCTTATAAGAAGTTATTTGTCCGATAGAACTTTTAAAGTAAGGTCAAAGGACCAGCTTTCAAGATGTGGGAAAATCAGTGCAGGAGTACCTCAAGGTAGTGTGCTAGGGCCGCTATATATATTCTATACAGCGGATATGCCGACAAGCCAACATAAGTACATATACATCAACCTTTGCAGACGACACTGCAATTATAAGTGTCAGTAATGATCCAAAGGATGCATCTGAAAAGCTGCAGTCCCATATTCATAAGCTAGAAGACTGGCTAAAACAGTGGAGATTAAAGGTAAATCCATCAAAATGTGCTCATGTAACGTTTTCTCTTAGAAGGCAAAATTGTCCACCAATCACAATAACTAATACCACGGTTCCAGCGGAAACGCACGTCAAATATTTAGGTATCCACCTAGATCGGCGCCTAACTTGGACCCGTCACATTGAGGCAAAAATAACGTCCATAAAGCTTCGAACAAATCAACTGCATTGGCTAATAAGTCCTAACTCAACTTTGGCTTTGGAATATAAAGTTCTATTATACAAATCCGTTATAAAGC
Organism: Phania funesta; assembly: GCA_963932375.1. NCBI lineage: Eukaryota > Metazoa > Arthropoda > Insecta > Diptera > Tachinidae > Phania > Phania funesta. Next base: position 47,755,204 of record OZ010654.1, read on the forward strand.
CAATATGGTCATATGGTATTCAGCTGTGGGGTACTGCCTGTGCATCAAACATCCAGAAGTTACAGAGGAGACAGTCTAGGATTTTACGTCGTATCGTATGCGCCCCCTGGTACATAAGAAATGAAAACATATATAGGGATCTCAAAGTTCCCACTATCCACGAAGAAGTTAAAACATACACGTCCAAATACGTGAACAAACTAGTCGCACATCCCAACACTCTAGCACGCAATTTATTGCAATTTGGTGGCCACCAGAGACTAAAAAGAACTGACACATTGAGCCTGGTGAGGCGGCTCTCTCTACACAATAGAAGATAGATTTTTAAGATTTGAATACAAAAAATTAGTTATTACGTTGGTACTAACTAGTAACTAATAATTTAGAAATAAGATTTGAATACTTATTGTGAATTTCTTTTAATAGAAAGATTCAATAAATAAAATGCAGTAAAAAAAAAATATTATTATTTATCAGTGCTAGCAAAATAAAGTTGTTACGTTTTTTAGAAGTTTTTAAATTTTTTGTTTTAAAAAAGGTCAAAATTCTTCAAAAATCTCCTGCTTAATAGGGCATAACTCCCTCGCGTCAAACCACGTCAAAAAGATATTTCTCTGTGTTATAGCACAAAACCTCCCCTATACACCTATACCCCATTATATGTGCGCCAGGTTGCGCCCGTGTGCACCAGAGCAATTTTTCTGACCAAAGGTCAGGTATTTTGTAGAAAAATTATCAATACATACGAAATTAAAAAAAACAATTTTTTTTCTAGAGTCGTTTTTGAATTATTTTAACTTTTTCACACAAGGGTAAAGCCAATTTTTTTTCAAATCTCTATGAAAGGTGGCGTTTATAACTTTTGCGATGGAATCTAGTAATATACAAATGCACTATATTGTACCTATCACATTTGCAAAATCTAAATATTCAATGAAATTTTGGTTACCCATTAGAGTTGGTAATGGCAAATATATCATAAAACAATAAGATCATAAAGAATTATGAATCCAGAATAATGAAATAATTAAAAAGGAGGTCTTAAATAAAATACGTGAATGCACATGTTTATTATGGCATTCTTTCAAATGTAAGTTTTATTACCACATAGGTAAGGAAATGTAAGCTAATTCCTTGCTTAATTGAATAACACAATTTTGTACACAAAAGATGTGCGCACACACTGCATGGGATGATCTGTACCTGATTATTCTTACTACCTGTTTATTTTTGTCACAAAGGCTATAATGTGTAGCTACATGTTGGTAAAATTATTATATAAATATTTAAAAAAATCGTTCCCGTATTAGTCTTAAAGTGTTCGCAAAACGAGATACGCATACTAATTGCTCGAAAATATACGAACACACAAATTAGGGCAGAAAATTTATATTTAACAAAAAAAAATTTTTGTGTAAACTTATATGTTTGACCTTTTAAAATGCGTTATTTTAATTGCGGGAAAGCTTATTTATAAAAATATTTTCTTAATTATTATATATATATAGTTTCAACAATGGCTAAATACTGTTATAAAGATCTTGCTGATATTTATTTAAAAAAAGATGAAGGCGATATAATGATGCACATACTGAGCAATGAATACTTTAAGATATGTAATTGTGAAGAAATTGAAATCTAAAAAAGCGGTACACTGAGTGCTCTCGAAGCAAGGGAATGCTGTATAAACGTTACCACGAATGGCTATCAAAAGAACTTATTTTTGAGAGCTTATCTACAGCCGTGGAAAAATGAGGCATAAAGGGTGGACCAGAAAAAAAATTATTACTGTAGTGAAAGGTGTAGAAGACGCAAGCTTGAGAATATTAATGAACAAATATACCAAAGAATCATTAAAGACTCATTTTTGCACCAAATTCAACCAACGCAAAATAAAAAAAATAAAATTGAAATAATTGAAAAAATAGTTCAAGCGACACAAAGGCGTACAAAGAGGACTTTAAAAAGCATTCCTACACCAATTGAAAATAAAAAATTTACTCCAGAAGAAGGATTCGCACTCTTTTTGGATTTAAAATTGACTAAAAGTCAGTTTATAGAACTGCGCAAGAGAACTAATGAGAAGAATTGCGGAATTTTCCCTGAGTACCGTGATTTAGTTTCTGTAAAGAAAGAATGTTTGCCTCCACAAACGTTACTTCAAGTTCAGCAGAAATCAAATTGCAAGGTTTTCTTGAGCATACCGCAGAGAGATTGCTAAATACACTTGATGGTGAATATTTGAAAAATCTCGGAAACAGCAGTATTACTTTAATTTCTAAGTGGGGATGTGATGGAGCGTCTGGTCAAAAACAATATAAGCAAAATTTTTTTTTATACTTTATTTTATTTTATTGAATCTTTCTATTAAAAGAAATTCACAATAAGTATTCAAATCTTATTTCTAAATTATTATTTACTAGTTATTACCAATGTAGTAACTAATTTTTTGTATTCAAATCTTAAAAATCTATCTTCTATTGTGTAGAGAGAGCCGCCTCGTCAGGTTCAATGTGTCAGTTCTTTTTAGTCTCTGGTGGCCGTCAAATTGCAATAAATTGCGTGCTAGAGTATTGGGATGTGTGACTAGATTGTTTACGTATTTGGATGTGTACGTTTTAACTTCTTCGTGTATAGTGGTAACTTTGAGATCCCTATGTATGTTTTCATTTCTTATGTACCAGGGGGCGCATACGACATGACGTAAAATCCTAGACTGTCTTCTCTGTAACTTTTGGATGTTTGATGCACAGGCAGTACCCCACAGCTGAATACCATATGAACATATTGGCTTTATAACGGATTTGTATAAAAGGACTTTATATTCCAAAGCTAAAGTTGAGAAAGGACTTATTAGCCAATGCAGTTGATTTGTTCGAAGCTTTATGGACGTTATTTTTGCCTCAATGTGACGGCACCAAGTTAGGCGCCGATCTAGGTGGATACCTAAATATTTAACGTGCGTTTCCGCTGGAACCGTGGTATTAGTTATTGTGATTGGTGGACAATTTTGCCTTCTAAGGGAAAACGTTACATGATCACATTTTGATGGATTTACCTTTTTAATGGTTTCTTCTCTAGATTTAATTAAAACTTCACTGTACTTCTTTTCTGTTTGGATGCCATCACCAGAATGTCTTTTTTATTCTATCTTTTTTATTTTAACTTATTCTAGTTGTTACATATTTTAACATAGTTGTATTTCCATTTGGAAGGATCAGTGATGCTAACTCACTACACCTCCCTTTCATTAGAAAAAAGGAGCTCGAGACTTATTTAGATCTTGCTTCTTTTTTTTTTATTAATTTTATTAATTAAGATAACGTATAATAAAGTTCTTATATTATAATGTATGTATATATGAGGTTCTTATAATATTTACAACTTTTTTTTTATATTGTATATTTACATATTCATATATGGGTATGTATTTTATCATATTGTATTGTGTAAAGCTTTATTTTTAGTTTATTTTATTAATGTTCTTTTATTTTACAGAGCTGTTTCCCTCCGTTTGTTCTGATGTTACAAATTATAATGATTAAGAAGAATGTGACAAATAGTTGCTTAGCCACTTGAACATATTCTTTTGTTTATATTATAACTCACGAAATGTGCGGCATATCGTGAGAATATGCTGTGGCTGTAGTTTCTAAATACAGCCACAGTTTTTATGGAATGTGGTGTGGACATATATTCATAACAAAGTATGAATATCATGTTGCATACAGAGGGTATGGCAACATGAACTAGTCAAACACACTACAATTGTTTGATGTATTATTTCATAATATACATTTTTTTTATTTATTTTTTTTCTTATTGGGTCATTACCATTTCCCATCCTCCTTTTTTTTTGAAGGATAGAAGAATAGCGTTTAATTTCTTCTAATTTTCAGGAGATAAATATGAGTTTGTATATATATATATATATATAGTTAATATTTGCGGAAAGAAAATGATAAATAATTAGGTAAATTTTCTAATTCTGTTTTTATAGACTGTTTATTATTTTTTTTTTTTTTTTGCTTTATCATATACTGTCACATTGCCATTATCATCTATTCTTCTAACAATGTATGGATCGTCATAAATACTCCTAAATTTATCGTATGGTTCTCTCTGAACCAATACATTAATTTCTACTACCATAGGTTTCGCATATCTGTCGTAACATTCTTTATTTCTTAATTTATGTTTCTCAACTATTTCCCTGGCTAATTTATGTGTTCTTTGCAATCGATACTTGATTTCCTTACTGTAATTTTCAACATTCTATATAGGATCAATTCCTTCGGCATTGACGGTATTTTGCCAAATACTAATTCATATGGTGAGAATTTATTATCAAAAACTGTGTTTGTCGTGGTATTGTGGAAAAAGGTGAAATATTTTAAATAAGTATCCCAATCAGTTAAGCTTTCATTAACATAAGCCCTTAAATATTCATTAAAGACCCTATAGTTACGTTCCACTGTTCCTAACGTGTCATGGTGATAAGCTGTTGAAAAATTCATCCTAACTTTTAAAAGTTTGAAAAAATCGCCTAAAACTTGATTTTTGAATTCGGTACCTAAGTCCGACTTAATTGTGTTCATTGATTCATATGTCAGAATAAAGCTTTTCAAAAATTGCGCGGGCCACAGTATTTGCGCTTTTGTCTGGTATTGCCATTGTAACCAAGAACTTTGTCAAATCACACATTAAGGTAAGTGCATACTTATTACCAATATTAGATTCAGGAAAAGGACCAATTGTGTCCATCACGACTACATCAAACGCCTGAATCGGTGTAGGTGTTATCACTAGTTTTTCTTTATTACCAGGTCTCACTTTATTAACGCTACACTTGTCACATTTTCTTACAAAAGTTGCCACATCCTTCGACATATTTCTCCAAAAAAAATTTAGCCCTTAATTTCGCATATAATTTCTTACGTCCACAATGCCCTCCTAAGAGTGGGTCATTGTGATACATCGTCATAAGTTTCTCTTTCTCGTTTTTGTTAAGTACTTGTTTATTAGGATCCGTTAAAACTATTTCCAAAGTTTGTAATATTTTCATGCCATTGTCTTTTAAGTCCTGTATACTACCAATGGTAAAAAATGTATCCTCCTTCGGCCATTCTATTAATCGGATATTCTTATTGACGGCTATTTCTTGTAGCCTCAAGAGTATTTCATCTAAATGGAATGTTTCGTTATCAATTAGAGTATCGAAAAATACTATCTCCTTGTGTTTTTTTATAAATCTTTATTCGTAAGTGTTTTAATTTATCATCTACATAAATTAATTCAGACCTAATTTTTGGGACTTTGTTACTAAATTCACGGAAAAATTTGTCATATATGGGAATTTTTTCTACGTTAGTATATGTATTACGTTCATCTAATTGAGTTTGTCTAGACATTCCACGGGTTGTCATTGCAAAAACTGTATTATTTGAATTTTTTAAGTCATCAATAGAAATCCTCGAAAGTGCATCCGCCGCCACGTTGCTTTTACCCTTTATGTGCTCTATTGTAAAATTGTACTCTGAAAGTTCCAATCTTATCCTTGTCAATTTAGATGATGGGTCCTTTATATTGAATAAATAAACTAATGGTCTATCGTCCGACCTTATTGTGAACTCAGTGCCGCATATATATAATCTGAAGTATGTTACTGCAAAATGTATTGCCAAAAGTTCCTGTTCTATGGTCGCCTTATTTTTTCCCGCATTATTGAAGGATCTGGATGCAAAGTAGATTTGCAAATCATTTCCATTGAAATCCTGACTAAGAACTGCGCCACATTCCACTTTGAGGCGTCCACTGTTATTATAAATTTCCTTGAAAAATCTGGATACTGTAACAAACGTGGTGACATTAAACTGAGTTCAGTTTCTCAAACGCTTCCTGACATTTCCTGTCACAATTAAAATGTACGGTGCTGCCAAAGACGCAAAATTCTCAATGAACCGTCTGTAATAATTTGCAAATGCTACAAATATTTTAACAGCATCTTTACTCTTAGGCACAGGATAACGCCGAATTGTGTCTATTTTGGAGTCGTCTGGTAGAAGACCATTCGCTGTGCATTTGTGGCCGAGAAAAGTGACCTCTGGTCTAAAAAACTTACATTTATAAGGGTTAATCTTGAGGTTGAATTTCCTGAAAATCTTGAAAACATTCTCCAAATTTTTTTAAATGATGTTTTACACTGCAACCTACAACAATAATGTCATCGACAAATAAAAACGCTTGATTTGGTGAAAGTCCAGAGAATGCAATGTGCATCATGCGCGAAAAGGAATTTGGAGCGATATTTAACCCAAATGGCAAAACCTTCCATCGAAAAGATCCATGATTGGTACTGAACGATGTGATATCTCTCGATTCCGAGTGAAGCGGTATTTGATGGAAACCAGAAAAGAGATCAAGTACTGAAAAATATTTTGCGCGACCCAGATTGTCCAGAATGTCGTCAATTCTTGGGAGAGGGAATTTATCGGTAATTAGTTTCTTATTTACAGCCCTATAGTCGACACACATTCTATACGACTTTTGACCATCAACACTCTTTTCTGGAACCAGAATCAAAGGACTATTGTAGTTAGATTTACTTGTCTCAATCAGATCGTTCTTCATTAAATTTTCCACCTGTCTGTCGATTTCCTGTTTCTGTGTATGTGGTAGTCGATAATTTTTTATATATACCGGCGAGTAATCATTTAATCTAAGTTTTTTTGGTTGTAAAAGTTATTAACAATCATTTTATCATCCTTAAGGGCAAAAATATCAGCATAGCTTTCACAAATAGGCATTAAATTTTCCTCAACCTCACTAGGCTCTTGATTTCTCAATATATATTTCTCTAATTCGTTTTACTTCTGATTTGACTTCACTAATTGAGTACACATTATAATTTTAAAGACTTCCTGCTTTAATTTTAAAATTACTAATACATTTAACTTCGTCCGTAACGTTCATTACTTTCAGCATAGGTGTGTCCGAATCTACTATACATTTAGCCACAAACACACCCTCACAAATTTCCTGTGAGTCTATAAAGACGGTGCCGTTTACCTTTTCAAGTTTAAAAATTCTGAAAACTTCACATCTAGGCGGTATTATCCAATTATTGACATCTGTACCATGTTTCATGGGGATTTTCAAACTAGCATTATAGTACCGGAAGGAAATATACATATTTTCATAGTCAATTCTACATCTATTTGCCCCGAGGAAATCCCTACCAAGAATACCTTCCGTGGGAGTATTGAAATTATCGTCGACAACATGAAATAATTGGGGTACAAGGTAATTGTGAACGATAAGATTTGTACGAATTGTACCTAAGGTTGAAACAGAGTGATTTGTGACGCCAGTAATATTTACATTTTGATTTGTATTGAATTGAACATCTGGGTTTATAAAAGATTTTTTAATTAAAGATATATCCGCTTGTGAGTCTACTAGAAAAGTGCAAGAATTCGTAGTTTCAGTACATCTTAAAGTAATAAAGTCTGTATAATTTAAGTTTAGAGTGTAAATAAGTTTTGTCTGCGTGCATTGATTCTGCGTTTCTAATTTACATCCCCCAACATCGGCTGCTGAGGGTTCTCCCCGTTTAAATGTAGAGTCCTTGTATTAACGTTTTTCGTCCTAATCCGACTGTGATTTGCATTATTATACCTATCGTTACCACGGTTTGTATAACTGCTACCCTTATAGCCATTGTTGGCATAAGTCCGGTTACTGAAATAATTTCGTGAACTGTTGTTGTAACGCCTACTGCCATTACCTCTATTAGCAAAATTGCTATTAAAACGATCATAATTATTAAAACGGCCTATGTTGGTTCCCCTGAAAAAATGGTTATGATTATTGGAACATCGTTGAACTGTCAAAACCTGTTTCTCGTTTGCTTCATTTGTCTGTTCAACAATCAACTTTGCTATTACATCTTTGGGATCTGCAAAAGTTGTTGAAGCAAGAATGGACTTTACCAGGGAAGATTTGGCATTTAATCTGCAATTGCTGACAGTTTGCTCGATGGCCATCTCATGTGCCTTACTTTTCGTTATTCCCTCAATAACAAGGGACCTTTCTAGAGCGTCTGCCAATTCCTCCGTTTCTTTTGCAAAAACCGCAAAGTTCTTGTTTCTAATTTGTAGAGCAGCGATTTTCCCAGCAACAACTTTCGAATTCTCCGGTCTTATCTTATTTTGCAGAGCATTTTTTATATCCTCGATCAAATTAACGTTTTCGGGTAATGCCTCACGTGCTTTGCCTTCCAACTTTGACTTTACAAACGCTATAAAAGTAATGTTCAGATTAGAATCGGTTAAATCATTAATTAAATCAATTTTATCGAAAAAGGACTGCAATGCAAGCGGATTGCCATCATAATTGTCCCTAATTATGTTCGCACACATATTAATAAACGTTCTCTTCTGTTCTGTGGTAGCCATCTCTTTTCCTGAATTATTTTCCAATTTACCAGTATTGATATAAAATCTTTATCTTGACCTCAATATCAGAATCAGTTTCTGTCAGTACCGCCTCGTTAACTAATTCAAATGTAAAAATCTCCTGGGGCACTCTAATCCTACAATCCAATTTTTCGAAACACTGAACCAACAACTCCCTACAGTGCGTTAATTTGACCCGTATATCTATTCTTGTACCGTCTGACAATTTTGCAATATGTAACCCAGTATATGATAAAATTTCGTTGTATGCGTATATAAGTAATTCGATATATTCTTTTCGCTTAATATCACGTGTGGAAACTGGCCGATTCTGCAAAATTCTTCTCTTTATCGTTTAAAATCTATTTAGAATTTCATTAAATATTTCATTATCAAATGATGTCATTTGTTTAAATAATTTTCTCGGTTGTTCTTTAATTAATGCTATAAGCGCATATAAATGAATAATTGAAATTTATTCCTTTTTCTTTTATATGAATCAAATAATTTAGATAATTTGTTGAAATTTCGAATAATATATGCATATACATACATATATCTCTCATATACTTTTTTTCATGAAATTTCCCGAAAATTCTGTGAAAAACAAAAATGTTTGTTGGGACATCAAATAATGTTCAGTTCATTTGTTGTTTTTTTCTCTTTTTCTTTCTATTCTGTGAAGAAAACCTAATTATTTTTGCTTTTATTAATGTTCTTATATGTTAACCGCATGTGGAATGTTAATTTCCATTATGTTAAATTCAAGTGTATCTTTTTATATTTTCGTCTTTTCTTTTTTTTTTCTTACATGAAACTTTGTGTTAAAATTGTCTGATCCGTTACTTTTGTAATGCCGAAAAATTTAAAGAAAGAGAATAATTGTGTAAGGAGAATATTCAAAAAGGTTATATTACTAATGTTTTTAACATACTAATTTCTTAAGAGTTTTCGAGAAAATTCATGTAAAGTACAGTTATAGCTATTTGTATGTGCAAAAGTATATATGTACATATGTATATATTATGTACATAAATGTACATAAATGAATTTGTAATATTTTAGATCATGTGTTTTTCATATACCTTTGCATTGTAATTCATTAACTTGTTACATTTTTTTTTCTTTTTACTAACTATATGTGTGTATGTATATTTAAAATGGGCGTTGTACATGTTTATATAGATATTTATGTATGTAAGTATATTAAGTATTCATATATTTGAATAAAGTAAAAAACTGATTATGTATGTTCATAAATATGTATGTATGTTCTATGTATAAATTGTATATATATGTAACTTAGCTATTTGATTATACATATGTATATAAATCTAAATGTGCATACATATGTACATATTAAAAAGATTTTTAGTTAAAATAATTTATAGTTACAGTTTATAGTTGGTTTAGGATTATTGCCTGGTGCTGTCCTTTTTTCTTTCTTGTAACCGTAAGACTTGTTGTTTGTTCCATGACTGAGTACTCCAACGTCTCAAAATCCAAGATGTGTTCCAGTTCCAAGTTTAACTTTTTTTTTTTGAAAGGACTCGGTTGTTTAACTGTTTTTTATTTTAAAATATATGATGGAATATGTTTGTTTTATTTTTGTATTTTAGACACAACTGTACAGTATGTATGCTCGAATGCGTTTATACATTGTATATATGTATGTACATACATATCTTAAATAAACCGTTAGTTTGTATATATTATAGTTAGTAAAATATTTTGTATGTAATTGTATGTTTTTTTCTGTTTTTTTTCTTCATTTAGTTTTTTTTATATTCATTTCTTTTTTTATTTGTAAACATTTTTTTTTATATATATTAAACATAACTTTATTTTATATTTTCACTTCCATTTAATACTCATGTTATTTTTTTTTTGTTGTTTCTACGTCACGGTCGCCATTTAATGGTTTCATCTCTAGATTTAATTAAAACTTCACTGTACTTCTTCTCTGTTTGGATGCCATCACCAGAATGTCTTTTTTATTCTATCTTTTTTTATTTTAACTTATTCTAGTTCTTACATATTTTAACATAGTTGTATTTCGATTGGAAGGATCAGTGATGCTAACTCACTACACCTTTATTATCTACAGTTTTAGCCAGTCTTCTAGCTTATGAATATGGGACTGCAGTTTTTCAGATGCATCCTTTGGATCATTACTGACACTTATAATTGCAGTGTCGTCTGCAAAGGTTGATGTAAATGTATGTGGGCTTGTCGGCATATGCGCTGTATAGATGATATATAATAGCGGCCCTAGCACACTACCTTGAGGTACTCCTACACTGATTTTCCCATTTCTTGAACGCTGATCCTTTGACCTTACTTTAAAAGTTCTATCTGGCAAATAGCTTTTTATAAGCTTGTGGGTGTTTTCAGGAAGAACCCGATCTATTTTAGTAAGTACGCCATCATGGCAGACTTTATCAAATGCTTGGGAAATGTCTATAAATAGAGCTGAACAGTATTGCTTTCTTTCAAAAGCCGATCTAATAATGGTAACGATTCTATGGACTTGTTCAATCGTACGATGCCTTGCGCGAAAACCAAACTGATGGTCTGGGATAACGTTTTGTTCATTTAGAAACGGAGTTACACTCGAGGCGAATAATTTTTCAAATATCTGACAATACTAACAGTAGGCTAATAGGCCTGTAGGATGTAATCTGGCATGAGTCCTTTCCTGGTTTCGGGATCATAACAATTTCAGACATCTTCCAAGAGCATGGGAAGAAGCCGACGCGCAACATGGCATTAAATATGTAAAGTAAAATTCTTACAGCTGAATTAGGTAAGTTTTTTATCATTAATCCTGTTATACGATCAGGTCCAGGTGATTTCTTCATATCCGTATTTTTAATTGTCGATTTTAAAGAAGACAACCGAAATTTCCTAGGATCATTCACGGTGTCACTAATAAATGGAATAGTGGAATTACTTATATCATGTGGCGCGAAAACCTTCTCTAAGTGATTTGCGAACGCATTTGCCTTTTCACTGGAGTTTTTAGCCCAAGTACGGTCTTCAAGTCTTAGTGGGGATTCGTAAGCAATAGGACATTGTAGGTGCTTTACAGCTTTCCACAGGCTATAATCATTGTTTTTCATTGGGTCCAAGTTTTTTAAAAAGTTGTCGATAGCGAATTCGTGTTTCTGTCTCAATTTAATGCGCAAGTTTTTTTTGGCATAAGTTCATTTGCATTTTTATGTGTGGAGAACGACTATTTCGCCATTGTCTTCTTAGTTTTCTTTTCTCAATGACGAGCATCTGAATATCTGCTGTTTCTTGGTACGATATTATTTTAGCTGATGGCTTTGTTGGCGTTGCAGCTATGACTGCGGCAGTCACAACGTCTGTAAAATGATCTACAGCTGCTTGAATATCAGCTGGAGTTCTCAGTGGCATGTTTAAAGATAAGTGAGAGCTCACATACATTTTATATTTCAACCAATTCGTGTTTCTCTTCGGGTAGAAAATAAGGGTTTTAGGTGCAGTGACAAAACTGTCGTGTAAAATAAGAACTGTAGGTGAATGATTAGAAGATAGGTCATAGGATGAACTAACTAACAGTTGGTATCGTTTGATGTTTTTTACTATAGCAAAATCAATAAGGTCTGGCAACTTATTAAAGTCTGTGGGCCAATAGGTGGGTTTAACGGCAGATACGACGTCCAGCTTGTTCGCTTGAACTGTACAATACAACTGCCTACCTCTAGGGCTAAGGAGTCTGGATCCCCAATATGTGTGCTTTGCATTGTAATCGCCAGCGGCAACAAATTTTTGTCCTAGCGTAGCAAAGACCGTGGCAAATTCATGGTGTTCGATTTTATGCCTAGGCGGGCAATACACTGACGAGACTACAATTTTAAAATTTCTAAGATTTATAGTCGTGGCTTGCAAAAAGTCCTCCCTGAATTCAGGCAATGGAAAATGCCTTACGTTTTTTCGGACTATAATGGCAGTCCCACCACATGCCCTTTCGCTTGGGTGCTTGGTGTCATATATAAAATACCCATAAATTCTAAAGCAGTTTTTTATAGTAAAGTGTGTTTCAGAGACTAATAGTATGTCTATATCATGTGCTAGCAGGAAGTGTTCTACTTCATATTTATGTTGGGAGAGCCCGTTAGCGTTCCAGAAGCATATTTTTAACTGGTTCATTTTTGCCAAGCAAAACTTGCAGAAGCATGTTTTGCGTTCGCATCATTTCCTGAAACATACTCTGCATAGTTGTTATGAAATTATTCATTGTCTGTATTAAGTTCTCGATCGAGGTCGAATTGTTGGTGAGGGGTGTCTGAGCACCCTCTGTTAAGACGTGGGCATATGAATGTTTATGCGAATTAGAACTTTTGGCATTCGCATTAAGTAAATCATTTTTCAATGTTTGAGCATATGAATAGTTTGGCTTAGTATGTGGCTGTGTAGGCGTGTGTAGTAGCAATAGAACCAGCATGAAGCCGAGGAAATTGGGAAGCTCTATATTGCTCATATTCAGGTTTACGTACGACTTTCGCATTATTTTTTACATATTAAAATACTTTGCAGCCCCTGTAATTTGCTGTGAGGGTTTCACCACAGTTGCTGCAGTTTTTGGCCTTTGTGTCTGTTTTGGAAGAAGTGCATTCCAAAGTCCGGTGCGCATCACCGCAAACAACGCATACAGATGGTAGCTTGCAGTAGGTTTTCGTGTGTCCGAATTCCTGGCAGTTGGTACACTGACGGGGACCGTTACGTTTTAGAGGCTCTTCCACCGTTATTCTTCTGTTTAAAAGGTAGCGCAAATTATATATAGGATGAACCGAGTTTTTTGATTTAAGCTGCGATGCGTTAAACACGATTTCAACACGATGCATAGGTTGGGGAACTTTATTCTTATTTAGAATATTGTGCACTGACCTTACGACATATCCTTCCACCTCTATGGCACTTTTTATCTTCTCAATGGGGACAGTGGGGACAATGGGGACTGTCAATGCCCTTTATAATGACAATCAAACCTTTAGCACTTTTTAGTTGATACGTATAATAGCTCTTATTATCTGCATCGAGACGTCTTGCGATTAGGCGATAATTCTTCTCAGTATGGGCTTGGATCTTCGTTTCTTGTATCTGTCCTCTTCGTACAGAAGCCACATAGAAATTTTCTTTGCCTACGAGTTGGGACAGCATATTTACAATGGCATTTGATGTTTGTTCGCGCAAGTAGATTGGTGGGGGTTTTGTTCCCTTACAGTGGGTTCGGCATTTTCATTATCCGGGGTAGCAAGGACAGAAAATCTATTTTCACTTACCGATGTTGCAGCTACTTGATGAGAACCGCTTGGCGGTTCGCTCTTGTTGTGAAGACTTAGGACTCGCCTTCCTCTTCGTTATGGTTATGTACCGATCCATACCAGTTTGCACGCTTTTAGATACAGTACCTGGTTCTTTTTCTTGTGATATTTTTTGTGTATTATTTGTTTCTTTCGTTTTATTTGTTGAATTCGTTGTTTCTGTAGCAGATATATTTATATTTGCTGATAATGAACGCGTTCGGTCAATTGGCCTGGCGGTTAAAAAAGCACTGTCATCTTTTTTTTTTTATTATTTATATTGTTTATTGCATTATTAGCATTTGTGTAAGAAAAAGAGTAATAAGCATTGTTGTTATTACCTTTTGTATTTTTTTCGTTAATGTTTGGTGCGCTCATGCACTCACTATTAATTGTTTAAACAGGTTTAACCATGCACTTTGTTATTGTCTTTTTTTATCACACACTATATTATACTGTTTTTATTGTTTGTTATTTATTTTGTTGTTGTTACTAACTGTTAACTGTGTCGCTGCACTTGTTCAATTTTTAAAATAAAAAAAGTCACCTTAAATGAATATAAATTATGCGCTTAAAGTGAAGTACGTCTTTAATCAAACGAAGTTTATACTTGATTGATAAGCAATATAATGCTGAAAATTTTACAGGTGCTAATTTATTTATGGTATCTTTCGTTCCGCTACGCTTAATAAAAATGTCTACCAGCCTAGAGCCCTCAACTAGTAGACCAACAGAAATTGATATATGGAAAAATGAAATTCCCTCATCAACAAAGTATTGTAGGCCCATAAAATTTGCATACAAAAAGGAAACAAAAGATGACATAACTGAAGAAGTTGAAAAGATGAAAGATCAAATTAAGGACCTTCAACCCGTAATAATTAAATTTAATGAGCAAGACATCGAAGTAAATTTTAGAATGTGTCTAACAATGATTGATGGAAAAGTTGCGCAAGCTTTAACGGAAACAAAGTCATCGTCAAGCTGCATTATATGCCAAAAGACATCAAGCCAATTAAATCAACCTCCAGCACAAGACGATAGCTTTAAGAAAGCTTACGAATATGGATTATCGCCTCTTCATACTAGGTTTCGTTTTATGGAGCATATTCTTAAATTGGGTAATGATTTGGAATTTGGTCCTTCAGGCGAAACCATAAGAAACAGTAAAGAAAATGCAGAAAAAGAACAAATTCAAGAAATATATCTTCAGCTAGGCCTTATAATCGACCAACCTAAACAAGGAAAAGGAAATTCGAATGATGGAAATACTGCGAAAAAATTTTTTTTCGATCCAGAAACTGCAGCATCTATCACAGGTGTAGATTATGAGTTAAGACGATTCAAAATCATATTACAAGTCTTAGCATGCAGCAGAAAGATAAATGCAAAAATATTTGGAGATTACGCCAATAAAACACTTAACAATGAAAAATACTCGTGGAGATATATGTTTTCAACCGTTCATAAAATTTTGTATCATGGGGAACAAATCATTCAACATAATATGCTACCAATAGGAGATCTGTCTGAAGAAGAGCAAGAAAAATGGAACAAAGACTACACATTCTTTCGCGAACATAGCACAAGAAATATGTCTACATGTCGTACTAATGAAGACCTTATCACCACTTTGTTGTGAACTTCAGACCCATATATGTCCAACATTCGACAAAAATGGAAAACAACTTCAGTCGAATTAAAAGAGGAGGCTAAACAACTATTAGAAGATGAAAATTAATGCTATTTAGAAGAAATTTTTAATAAAATTGCTTAATGTATAGTGGCTCTTGGATTTGAAAGTATACGTATGTATGTAAATTAATTCATATTTATTTTATAACTTGTTATAGAAATATTTAAAAATAAAATAAAACTTTAACTAAAATAGGATTTTTTCATTAAAACTTTTCGTCTTTAAAAAAATTTTAACTTTTTAAAAATTTAAAATTTTTCATTTCAAAAGGCTGTTTAAAAAAACTAGCCTTTGGCCCTTGTTGCTTTTAAGCTTAAAAATAAACGAGGGCCAAAATTTGGCGTTTCCTGACAAGATTTAGTTTACAAAACTACCAATAATTATAATTTGTAACAATAAGAATAGGGTATTGAAAAAATAAATTTTTTTTAATGTTTCAACGCTCCTCTTTTCTACTTAAATTCAATTAATAATGGTAACGAATATTAAACCATTCGTAACTTTTTTTTATGCTTTTTATCAAAAATTAAAGTTTAAAATCCCACCTACTAAACAGAAATATCAAAATTCTGATCCAATCAAAAGTTACGGATTTTTGACCGCCTTCTCGCCAAATGTGCCACTGTTCGACGTAAGGCCAGTGCACAATATGCTAAACAGGGATAAAGTTCCCCATCGTATTGAAATTGTATTTATCGCAGCTTATATAAAATACAAAAAATCTGTTCACCTCATTTGCAACTTACGCTACATTCTTAACAGATGAATAACTGTAGAAGAGCCATTAAAATGTAATGGTTCCCGTCAATGCACTAATTGTCAAGAGTTAGGTTACACTTACAAATAGTGCAAGTTACCTTCAGTATGCGACGATGCCCACCGAACTTCCAAAACTGATACCAAAGTAAAAAATGCAGCAACTGTGGAGAAAACTACACTTAGAAGGCAATTGCTGAGTCTTCGTACTCCAGACAAAAAGATCAAAATTAAATTGTGCCAGAGAACTTTACGTAATAAATTGAGACAGGAACATTTTTCTGCTATTGCGAGCTTTGTAAAAAAAATTGAATTCCACGATAAACACGAATTAGAGCTTGTGGAAAGCTGTGAAACACTGATGCTTACATATCCCCACTAAGGCTTAAAAATCGCACTTGCGCTAAAAACTCAGACGAATAAGTAAATGCATTCGGAAATCGCTTCGAAACGGTTTTCACACCACATCATATAAATGGTTTCACTATTCCAAATATCAGCGATACTGTGAATGACCCTATGAAATTTCGGCGATTATTATTAATTTCGTGCTTAAAGTCTTATCTTACTGAGCAATACATTAACCCAGCCCATTAATTTGGTTTTCGAGCAAGTCATAGTACTATTGAGCAAGTCCATAGAATTGTTACCGGTGTTAGATCGGCATTTGAAAATAAGCAATATTATTCAGCTTTATTTATTGACATATCCCAGAAGTTCGATAAAATCTGGCATCATGGGTTACTCATGAAAATAAATCCGACTTCTTCCTGAAAACTCTCACAAGCTTCACAACAGTTATTTGACAGATCGAATGTTTAGAGTGAGGTCAAAGGACCAATTTTCTAAAAATGGGAAAATCCCGCAAGGTAGTATTCTAGGCCCGCTGTTATATATCCCCTATACAGCAGATATACCAGCAAGCCCAAGACATATTCGTCCTCGATTGCAGAGGAGACGGTATTCAAGAAGATCGGAAGGCCATATTCGAACAACTTCTGTCTCATATTCATGAGCTAGAGTACCGGCTAAAAAGGTGTGTAATGAAGCTAAATCCATCAAAATGTGCTCACGTAATGTTTTTCCTCAGAAGGCGAAATTGCCCACTTAGAACAAATTATCTACAATGGTTAGTAGGTCCTAACTTAACCCTGGCTTTGGAATACAAAGTCCTTTTATACAAATCCTTTAAAAAGGCAATATGGTCATATGTCATTCAGCTGTGGGATACTGCTTGCATATCAAACATCCAGAAGTTACAAAGAAGACAGTCTTGGATTTTGCGACTTATCGCTTGGGCCCCTTGGTACATTCGAGATGCAAATATCCATAGAGATGTAAAAGTTCCTACTATCCAGCAGGAAGTAAAAATGTACTTGTGCAAATACGTAAACTAATTACTGGTCCATCTCAACAACAATCTTCTGCGCAATATACGGCAATTTGATGGTCACCAGATGCTAACAAAACTGACTCATTGAGCCTGCCGAGGACGACTCTCCCTACACAATAGTAAATTTATTTTTTTTCTTATTCTAAGGATTTGAATAAAATAAACTAGTTATTACAATGTTGAAAAATACTATATAATATTTTAGAGATAAGATTTAAATACTTATTTTGAATTTTTTTAGATTTACATAAAAAATGTGAATTTGTTTCGACAAACGACAACGCACTTACTTCAAGGTTGATTTCATAACTTAATGTTCAAAAATTAGGAGAAATCCAATGTACTTACCTAGAAAGAAAAATAAAAATAATACAAATGTTTTGAAAAAAAAAAAAATTTTTTTTAGTAAAATGTTTTAAGTCCACGGATACGATTGTACTTCGTTTCTACTCAAATATAATAGATCTCATTCATTTTTAAATCCATTAAAAAATGTAAAGGGTATATATATATATATATATATATATATATATATATATATAGGTTTGTATATAGGTTTGTCATTCCGTTTGTAATTTCTACAATATTCATTTCCGACCTAATATTCTGGATGCTTATAGGTAGAGACGTTCAATTAACGATGTCGCCCTATGATCTTGAGATGTGGATTACTTGATCAGTGAGTTTTTGCTATAAAAATTAGCCATATAGCCACGATCCCGAGATATGGTCTAAAATCTTTTCTGTTTTTTTTTTGTCACTGTTGCCGGAAACGCTTTTACTCGTACATAAGCCCGTAAAATCAGCATAATCTGAACCCTTACCAAATTTGCTATAAATTCCCCCTACAGAAATTATTATCCAGATTCCCGCATATACATTTTTTTAAATTAAAAATTTAAATAAAAACCGAAATTCTACGAAAAAGATACAAAATACATACCACAAAAATTTGAATTTCACAAAAAATTTTTAATTTGTCCGAAATGTGTGACATATCAACTTATTTTGTGGAAATTTTAATTAAATTTATGTTTAGCAAACATAAAGAAAAAAAATCAGAAATTCATCACCAGTGGTTAATTCGGAAACAAAATAAAAAATCACCAAAATATTTATAAATTTCATCTAAAATCTCAATGAATCTAAAAATTAAAAAAAAACATTTTACCATAATTTATATATTCACCAATACCCGAAAAATCTCCACAGAACTAAACAATAGTTTAAATTACAAGAAGATGATAATTTACCAAAAGATCGAAATTAAAAAAAAGGAAGCTAAACGAAAAAATTACTAGAAATCTAAATTTATTTCAAAATTTAAAATTCACCACAAATTTGCAAATTCATCATAAAATCGAAAAATTGGATTTAAAAAATTGTTTCATTTTGGTATTTTCACTCTTGCGAAGAAACGCAAATTCAATTAAAATCTGCAATTTTACGATTTTTTAATTTATTTTTTATATAATCTTTCTACTAAAAGAAATTTACAATAAGTATTCAAATCTTATTTCTAAATTATTATTTAGTAGTTATTACCAATGTAATACCTAATTTTTTGTATTCAAATCTTAATAAACTATCTTCTATTGTGTAGAGAGAGAAAACCGCCTCGCCAGACTCAATGTGACAGTGCTTTTTAGTCTCTAGTGGCCGTCAAATTGCAATAAATTACGTGCTAGAGTATTGGGATGTGGGACTAGATTGTTTACGTATTTGCACGTGTACGTTTTAACTTCTTCGTGGATAGTGGGAACTTTGAGATCCCTATGTAGGTTTTCATTTCTTATGTACCAGGGGGCGCATACGATAAGACGTAAAATCCTAGACTGTCTTCTCTGTAACTTCTGGATGTTTGATGCACAGGCAGTACCCCACAGCTGAATGCTATATGACCATATTGGCTTTATAACGGATTTGTATAAAAGGACTTTATACTCCAAAGCCAAAGTTGAGTTAGGACTTATTAGCCAATGCAGTTGATTTGTTCGAAGCTCTATGGACGTTGTTTTTGCCTCAATGTGACGGGACCAAGTTAGGCGCCGACCTAGGTGGATACCTAAATATTAAATGTGCGTTTCTGATGGAAACGTGGCATTAGTTATTGTGATTGGGGGGCAATTTTGCCTTCTAAGGGAAAACGTTACATGAGCACCTTTCGATGGATTTACCTTTATTCTCCACACGCAAGGTGGCATTAGATATGAAAAGTAAAATTCTTACAGCAGAATTAAGAAAGTTTACTATCATTGACCTTGTGATACGATCAGGTCCGGGTGATTTTCTCATAACTACATTTTAATTGTTCACTTATATGAACTTTTTTAGTTTTTCTTTTTAGTTTAATTGTTGTTAACACTTAATATTATACGATATATATACTATTTTGTTATAAATTAATCATTTGAAAGTAATATTCATACAAATATATTTATTTTTGTTAATTTTGTTAACCATAAGATTTTTTTTTTATAGTTGTACTTGTACGTAAAAGTTCAACTTCAATTGTCATATTTATGTTTCAACAAATTTGCTTATTATCAGTATATACTGATAGATTGCAATTTAAATACAAATATAAACAAAAAAAAACTTATATGAACTTCAATTGAACAGTGAACAGTTAGTAATAACAAAGAAATAAATAACAAAAAATAACAACAATATAATATATTGTGTGTAAAAAAAAACAATAGCAAATAGTGCATGGTTAAACCGGTTTGAACAATTGTTAGTGAGTGCATGAGCGCACCAAACATTAACGAAAAAAATATAAAAGGTAATAACAACAATGCTTATTACTCTTTTTCTTACACAAATGCTAATAATGCAATGAACAATACAAATAATAAAAAAAATGGACAGTGGTTTTTTAACCGCCAGGCCAATTGACCGAACGCGTTCTTTATCCGGAAATATAAACATATCTTCGCAAATAACAACACCAGAAGAAATTACAATTCAACCAAAAAACAATTCAGGTACCATATCAAAAATAGTACAACAAACCAACGAAACAGGTTGTTAAGTGTTCAATCAATAATTCTTTATTGAATAATAAAAGTAGAGAGTTTATTGACTAAGTTTTATCATGAGTTATAAGCTAGTAATAAGAGGGTGATTCAGGTAATATTTAGATATTGATAACATATGTATTTAAATATAATAACTATTTAATATGAATGTAAATATAATTTTATTTACACAAAATCTTCCTTTTTGAAATATATATATTTAATTTTATTATACAATACTGAATTATTTACAGCATAGGATCATACGTTTGTAGATATAAACTAATAATAAAATTATATGTTATGTACAAGTGCATGATTTTATTGGTTTAAACATTAGTGTCTGAATCTAGTTAGTGGGTTAATCGTTCTTCCAAGGCGTGTTCTGTAAGCAATATTAGAATCAGATTCAGTTTTAATTGGTAATTATTAGAGTTTTCCGGTTTCTTAAATGTGTGTACCTTTTCTCCATCAGAGGATGGGTTTTTAGGGCTTTTGTATATGTGTTGTTCATTTCTCCTGTACAAAGAACCTTCTTTATCCTTGATTATAAATGATCTTGGCTCCACACATTTACTCACCAAAAAGATGTGGGGTTTCTTTTAAACATTACTTTATCATTAGTATTAACAGATTTATATTCTTGTGTATTCGAGTTAGAATGATTTGAGGATTTCTTAATTTTAGTATTAACTTCTTTTTGATATTTATCTGTATCAACTAAATTTGGTTTTAAGTTTAATGACAAAGTTGGAAGTTTTGTATTCAACTTTCTGGACATCAGTAGTTCAGATGGACTTGGTAAATTTCCTTTAGGTGTAGTACGATAGTTTAATAAGGCGATGTATGGATCAGTGCCACTTTCTAAACATTTATGTAAAAGCTTTTTTACTGTTTGAATAGAACGCTCTGCAAGACCGTTTGATCTTGCAAAATATAGACTCGACTTTTTATGGTCTATACCCCAATCAATAAAAAAGTCTTTAATTTCATTTGAATTAAAAGGTGGTCCGTTATCAGATATGAAAATGTTCGGGATGCCATGTCTAGCAAAAATGGATTTCAATTTTAAAATCACATGTCTACTTGAATAACCAGAGTTTAACAATTCTATTTCAATAAATTTAGAAAAATAGTCAACTACTAGTATATAGTATTTCTTATTGAACTCAAAGAGATCGCATTCAACTTTAAACCATGGTATATCATAAACATCATGGGTCAAAATTTCTTGTTTAGATTTTGAGTTTCAGTATTTCATACAAATTTCACAATCTGTTATTTTATTAAAAATATCATTATACATGTTTGGCCAGTATACTGATTGTCTAGATAGACTTTGACATCTCTGTATTCCCATATGGCTTTCATGGATCTTGCTCAGTATCTGACTTTGAAGACTCTTTGGGACTAAAACTTGGTTATTTTTAAGAAGAATATCATCAATCATATGAATTTCATCTTTTATTTTGTAATAGGGCATGATCTCTTTATCAACAAGCTTTTTATGTCTAGGCCAACCATTTAGTGTATACGTTTTAATTTTTTCAAAAACTGCATCATTATTACTATGAAATTTTATATCATTTATATTTGAAAAGGGAACTTCAAGATGCGACTTAAGAAAATTACACTGAAGTGTGACCTCGTTATGAATTTCAGTTAAAGCGTTTCTTTCAATGGGCATCTTGATAGGGTATCGGCTATATACAAATATTTGCCGGGCTTGTAAATAACTGTCAGATCGTATGACTGAAGACGAAGCATGAACCGTTGAAGTCTAGACGGAATTTTGTGTAAAGGTTTGTTAAATAAAGAAACCAACGGTTTGTGATCGGTTTCTACTAACACTTTGTTACCATATGTATACTGGTGGAATCTAGTGCAACCAAAACGAATAGCAAATAGCTCTTTTTCTATTTGAGCGTAATTCTCTTGAGCACTTGTGAGTGATGCAGAAGCGTAGGCTATTGGAGGCATCTGCGCTCAAGACCAACTGTTTGTTTGGGTCAAAATAAGTTAAGACGGGCTTTTTTGTAATTTCAACTTTTAAATTTTTAAACTCATCATCTTGGGCCTTATCCCAATGCCATTGTATATCTTTTCTTAGCATTTCTCTTAGATGTTTGTTTTTTGACGATAAGTTTGGAATGAAATTCCCTAAATAGTTAATCATTCCAAGAAATCGCTGTAGCTCGGAAACGTTTTTAGGGGCAGTCATATCTAAAATTGCCTTAATTTTGTCTTCATCTGGCTTAATACCTGATTCATTAAAAATATGTCCAAGGAACTTTATTTCATTCAGCAAAAATTTGTATTTGTCTTTGTTAAATTTAAAACCAAATTCTTCTGCACGTTGTAGAACTTTTTGTAATGTTTTATTATGTTCATCTATCGTTTTTGCATATATTAAAAAATCATCAATATATATCACTAACCCTTCTATATCGCCAAAACATTTAACTATTTCTGAATTAAAAAGTTCAGGGGCAGCATTTATACCAAATGATAGCCTGAAAATCGATACCTGCCGAAGGGTGTATTGAATGTGCACAATTTGGATGAAGCTTCATCTAATGGAATCATCCAAAAGCCACTATTGGCATCTAAAGTGCTGAAATATTTTGAGCCATTTAGTTGAGCCTTACAGTCATCTATATTAGGAAAAGGATAGTGGGGACGTAGTATGGCTTTATTTAGGTTGCGAGGGACTAAGCAAATTATAAACTGTCCGTTCGGTTTAGTAACTAATACGATGGAACTGACCCATTCTGTTGGTTCACTTACTGGCTGTATGACATTAAGCTTTACCATCCTATGCAACTCAGTTTTTAACTTCTCATGGAGACTAAAGGGAATTTTTCTTGGAGCAAGGTAACCTTTCACCACTAAATGTTAAAATATTTGTATTAGTAGGTCTTAGCATCTAGCTTAAATTTAACATATTTGACGTTTCTTTCGACAGTATGTTTACTTGCGCTCCAGTATCAATTTGAAGAGTAATTGTCATATTGGTCACAAATACCTGAACATTCCACTCATTATTTGCTTCGATATTACAATTGGAGTTTGTTAAGGTACCAATAAAAAAATCTTCAGGGTCTTCATTGTTGTCATCAACTTGGCTTTTTATTTGTTTTACAAATTTTTTTGTTTGATGTTGCGGTACTTTCGCGAAACACATTTTTGCAAAGTGGCCTTTCTTACTGCAAATATGGCAATTGATGTTTTCAGCAGGACATTTTTTTCTATGTATTTGGCCACATCTGCTGCATTGTTGCTGCTGGATATTGGATGAAGTGGATCTTCTAGCTGATGAAGGCTGCTTAGACGAATAAAATGACTGGCGTTGATTAACATACGGTGGCTGATTTAATGGCTTCTTATAAATACTTGACTTATTTAAAGAGCCAACGAAATTTGTTTCTTGTTGCAATTGACTGGTGTTTTCTTTTGCTGAGTTTATGGTTTTAGCTATTTCTAAGGCTTTTTCAAGTGTGACTTTACCCTCGCTTAGCAATCTTTCTTTAATTTGCGAATAGTTAGGAAGCAAACCACAGACGAAAATATCTTTAACTAAGTCTTTGCGCAAATCTCCAAACTCACACAAAATGCTTTGGTTTTTTAACACCGTTACATACTCCTCAATAGATTCATTCGGACCTTGTTTCCTTGAGAAGAAGTATGACGTTCCATCGCTATATTTACTCTGGGAATGAAATATCCGTCCAATTTAGAAAGTGAGTCGTCATATGTCACCGTATCGATGTCCTCATCAAATGAATTAAAAATTTGTAAGCAATCTGGTCCCATATGATGTAGTAACAGTGCTACTTTTCTTTGTTCCGATTGCTGTTCAAGATTTGACGCTCTCATAAATATCTTGAACTGATTTTTCCCCGACTTCCATGTGGCGCACATGTTACTTTCTTTGAGGTTAAGTGGTGCAATTGTTGTTGCGACCGACAGTACATGAGGTGTAGACATTTCAGTATTTGTAACTTTTTGTTCACTGGTCTCAGAATTCATTGAACTTTTATTAAATATTTTATATTTAGTATTTTTATTTATTTTTATTTTAAATACCACATGTATTTAATTAAATATACTTTTGACTGTTCGCACTTTGCAATTTTTTGCTTAAACACCTGACACCATGTTAAGTGTTCAATTAATCATTCTTTATTGAATAATAAAAGTACAGAGTTTATTGACTAAGTTTTATCATGAGTTATAAGCTAGTAATAAGAGGGTGATTCAGGTAATAATTAGATATTGATAACATATGTATTTAAATATAATAACTATTTAATATGAATGTAAATATAATTTTATTTACACAACACAGGTATTTTAAAAAACCCCGTAAAAAAGTGCAAACAGGTATGGATCGTTATACATACAACCATAACCAAAAGGAAGGCCAGTCTTAAGTCTTTGCAGCAAGAGCGCATTGCTAAACAATATAAAAGCGCCCAAAGTACTGTAATGCCGGTAAGCGAAAACATATTGTTGTCTCAGCTTGTAGGTAAGGAAAGCTTTTATGTATCTTCTATACGAAGAGGTCAAATTCAAGAAACAAAGATCCAAGCTCACACTGAGAAGATCTATCCCCTAATCGCAACTCGTCTCGATGCAGAAAATAAGAACTATTATGCGTATCAACTCAAAAGTGCTAAAGGTTTGATTGTCATCGTAAAGGGCATTGACAGTTCTGTTCCCACTTAGGAAATAAAAAGTGCCATAGAGGTGGAAGGCTATGTCGTAAGGTCAGTGCACAATATTCTAAATAAGAATAAAGTTCCCCAACCTATGCTTCGTGTTGAAATCGTATTTATCGCATCTCAGCTTAAATCAAAGAACTCGGTTCATCCTATATACGATTTGCGCTACCTTTTGAACAGAAGAATAACGGTGGAAGAGCCTCTAAAACGTAATGGTCCCCGTCAGTGTACCAACTGCCAGGAATTCGGACACACGAAAACCTACTGCAAGCTGCCATCTGTATGCGTTGTTAGCGGTGATGCGCACCGGACTTTGGCATGCACTTCTCCCAAACAGACCCCAAGGTCAAAAAATGCAGCAACTGTGGTGAAATCCATACAGCAAATTACAGGGGCTGCAAAGTATTTCAATATGTAAAAAATAATGCGAAAGTCGTACGTAAACCTGAATATGAGCAATATAAAGCTTCCCAATTTCCTCGGCTTCATGCTGGTTCTATTGCTAGTACACAAGCTACACAGCCACACACTAAACCAAACTATTCGTATGCACTGTAACGACGTGTTTTCACGATTGGCTGGAGTAGAGCTCGCGGCTCCCAGGGTTCGTTACAAAAAATATTTATTTGTTTCCAAGAGGGAGAGACGAAACAGTTAATATGAATGTTTTCAACAACGTTATAAACTTTATTCATCAACTTAATTAATAAATGGAGACTTTAATGTAGATTGGGCAAAAGAAAGCATCTATAGGAGCAAATTGGAACAAATTATTAATGATAATGGACTAACAAAATTAGTGAAAACCTATACTAGAATTACACGCGAGACGAAAACTATAATTGATTATGTTATAACAAATAATGTCAATATTAATGTAAATATCAGTAATTCAAATAAAATATCCGATCATGAAATTATAGAGATTAATGTTGAACATACTAATAAAAAAAACTGCAAATGAAACCGGAAAAACAATCGATTTTTTTAAATATGATAAAAATAAATTCCAAAGAATAATTAGCAAACACTTAAATTTGATGAAGGTTTAGAGTTAAACACTAATGTAAATAATTTTGATGAAGCAATTGAAAACACTATAAAAAGACTAACAATTAAAAAAAAATTTATGAAAAAAGCATTAAAAACAAATGGTTCAATAAACAATTGCAAACACTTAAAGCCGAAAAAATTATAAAATACAACATAGCCAAATCTGAAAACACTTATGCAGCATGGTATAATAACAGAATAGCAAGAAATAAATACAAAGTTAAACTTGAAAATGAAAAAATGCATATATAAACAAAAAAATTACTAATACCAAAGAAAAATGTGGAATAATATAAAAAATTTAGTGCTAAAGAAACCCAAATCTGTGATACAAAATGTGATATTTAACAATTTAACGAATATTTTGTTGAAAGTATTAAGGAAATCAGAAATAATACAGAGGGTGTGCAATATATTAATCATATAAATATGAGAAATACTAGATTTGAATTTCGTTCAATAAATATAACAGAATTAAAGAATACGTGTAAAAGTATCAACAAGAAACCGGACTATAATAATGTTAATATTAAACTGATGTTGGAAAATTAGAACTTAATTGGTGATAAACTTTTAAATATCATTAACAAATCTCTAGATACTGAAGTTTTTCCTGAAAATTGGAAAACTTCTATGGTAACACCAATTGAAAAAATAGTACAGACAAATAAATGCGAAGAATTTCGGCCAATAAACACACTAAAAACATGTGAGAAAGTTATCGAGAAAATTGTAAAACAACAACTAGAAGAATTCTTGAAAAAAAATAATATTTTATCTAAATACCAATCGGGTTTTCGAAAAACGTTTTCATGTGAAACAGCTGTGAATTACGTTGTACATTGCTAGAAAAAACTTGAAAAAAATAAGAAAATTTTGGCAATTTTTCTCGACTTTAAACGGGCATTTGAAACCATAGATAGAGAATTATTACTGCAAACATTATTCTGTTACGGAATACAGAATAGAGAGTAAAATTGGTTTAAATCATACCTGACAAATAGAAAACAGATAACGAAAGTACACGATTTCAAATCTGCCACAATCGATAATGGATATGGTGTACCACTGGGATCAATATTGGGTGCTCTATTATTTATTATTTATGTAAATGATATGCCCAATATAATTAAAAAATGCGAAATAGTGTTATACGCAGATAATACCCTGATATTTAGTGAATCAGAATCAGACGAACAGTGTCAAAGAAATCTAACAGAAGATATCGAAATTGTACATAATTGGTTGAAAATGAATAAATTTAAACTTAACGAAGATAAAACAAAGATAATGGAAATAAATATGGACAATAGTTTTGTTTTTAAAATTAATAATAAGGTAATAGAAAAGGAAGAAAAAATTAAATACTTGGGATTTATAATAGACAAGAGAATTAATTTAAAAGAACACATGGAATATATTTGCAAGAAAATTGCCAGAAAAATTGGATGCTTTCAGAGAATAAGAAACAGGGTATCCATATTGACAGCGATTAATATATATAATACCATAATAAAACCCCGTTTTGAATTCGGTTCAACCATACTATATACATGCTGCACAAACTTACAAATAGAAAGACTGCAGAAACTTCAAAACAGGGCTATGAGGTCGATCATAAAGTGCAATAGGCTTACACCAATACAACTCATGCTGGATACACTAAAATGGCTAAATATAAAGCAGAGGCTTCGACTTAATACTTTTACCTTTATCCATAAGATGAAAATAGGCAACGCACCGGAATATTTAACGGAACCA
This sequence comes from Phania funesta, assembly GCA_963932375.1. Taxonomy (NCBI): domain Eukaryota; kingdom Metazoa; phylum Arthropoda; class Insecta; order Diptera; family Tachinidae; genus Phania; species Phania funesta. The sequence goes on from OZ010654.1 coordinate 47,783,393, forward strand.
ATTAGATATGTAAATGAAAGCCAACCATATAATCTTCGCAATGCAAATGATTTTAGAATACACAGGGATATAAACAACACAACGAAGAGATGTCTACTATATAAAGGACTACAATTATTTAATCAGCTGCCATATTATATAAAGAATGAAAGTAATATTAATATATTCAAAATTGTGTATTTGTTATTAAGAACACTACTCATCAGAGCTTTTAAAAAAGAAAACTAATTTTTAATTTTGTAATTATAAAGTATTTCGAATACTACTTAAATAAATAAAGAAAAAAAAAATACAGCGCGACACGAAATACGATGGACCTTCCGTGGCCATTGGCACATTCACTGGTACTCTCCTCAGCTTCTCACACCATCCGACGTTTATAGAAGATATCGCCACTATTTGTTGCGAGTGCATATAAGCCGATTTTCTCTTCGGGTCGAATAAAATTCTGACCCGATGGTAAGAGAGTACTTCCTTTTCTGGCCTCTCTTGTCAGGGCGAATAATATTCTGGCCTGACTCGACAGTACCAGAAGCTCTGTGTCTCTCACTCAGATGGACTCTCTAGGTGAGGGGACAAGGATTGACTCTTTTGTCGGGGCGAATATAATTCTGTCCCGAAGCTAAGAGATGTCTCCTCTACGCACTCAACTCTGACCGCACTCGGTTGGGGCGAATAAAATTCTAGCCCAACCGTTTACCGCCTGGAGAGTGGCTATCCGCTACTCGCATATACCAATTGGGGCGAATAATATTCTGGCCGAGGTGGTATAGCGTCACCTTACTTACTGATTTCTCTTGTCAGGGCGAATAAAATTCTAGCCTGACACGAAAACAACAGTAGTTTCGCTACCAGTTGGTGGCGCGAGAGACTAATTTAATTAAGTTGAGTAAAACTCTAAAATAATTAAGCTACAAGTAATTGAGTCGAATAAAATTCTAGCCCAACTATTTGTTGTCTGCCAAAGACTTAAATAATAAAGTTGAATAAAATTCTAAAATTATTAAGTAGGTCTTACCGCCTTGCTAGCCACAGGCTGACTGACTTTTCTACTGTCTACGTATTACTATTCTGCTAGTTTGGCTGAGTCTCACGTATACGCACACCATTGTACGATCCATACCAGCTGATCATTTGTCAGTCATGGTAGAGTTGTATTAAAATAGTGCTACCATTATGTGGCGGTGTTACCTAAATATTTCCGGTAATCTTAAAACTAAGTTATTATTAATAAAAACTACGAATGTAGTTAGAAAAGCAAAAGACATAATTATATGTGACCCGAAAACGAGTGGAAGGACTTTTGGTAGTCACAGCACAAACATTGAGAATTGATTTACCTAATGCGAATTCCAAAAGTTCTAATGCGCATAAACATTCATATGCCCACGTTCTTAAAGAGGGCGCACAGACACCCCCACTTCCAATTCGAGTTCAATCGATAATTTAATTAAAACAATGAATAATTTCATGACAACTATGCAGGGTATGTTTCAGGAAATGATGCGAACCCAAAACATGCTTCTGCAAGTTTTGCTTGGCAAAAATGAACCAGTTAAAAATATGCTTCTGGAATGCTAACGGCTCTCCCAACATAAATATGAAGTAGAACACTTCCTGCTAGCACATGATATACAGATATAAAAAACTGCTTTAGAATTGATGGTTTTTTTATATATGACACTAAACACCCAAGCGAAAGGGCATGTGGTGGGACTGCCATTATAGTCCGAAAAACGTAAGGCATTTTCCATTGCCAGAATTCAGGGAAGACTTTTTGCAAGCCACGACTATACATCTTACTGATTTTAAAATTGTAGTCTCGTCAGTGTATTGCCCGCCTAGACATAAAATTGAACACCATGAATTTGCCAGATTCCTTGCTACGCTAGGACAAAAATTTATTGCCGCTGGCGATTACAATGCAAAGCACACATATTGGGGATCCAGACTCCTTAGCCCTAGAGGTAGGCAGTTGTATTATACAGTTCAAGCGAACAAGCTGGACGTCGTATCTGGCGGTAAACCCACCTATTGGCCCACAGACTTTAATAAGTTGCCAGACCTTATTGATTTTGCTATAGTAAAAAACATCAAACGTGACCAACTGTTCGTTAGTTTATCCCATGACCTATCTTCTGATCATTCACCTACAATTGTTATTTTACACGACAGTCTTGTCACTGCACCTAAAACCCTTAGTTTCTACCCGAACAGAAACACGAGTTGGTTAAAATATTGTTACGTTTATTACCACAATAAACGTTATTTTGAAAGGGTTCGTTTAATTGCAAAAATTAAAATACACAGTTCTTTTATAATTTTATCAGTACACAGTTTTATTCGGTACTTAACACTCTTATATACAACTCCTTAGTAGTAATTGACACTGTACACTTAACACTTCTTTTGTACACACAGATATTCACTCTTTGAAATCTCAAAGTCAACTATGTCTTCTCCGGTGGACGGCGCCTTTATATATAGATCACGGCCGCTTCTTGAAATGTCCCGAACATACGCCAAATTGTGTATCAGTTATTTCAGTTGCTGGCTTAGTAGTCTTGTATATGTGTTTGTGTGTGTGTGTATCTTTTGTTTCCTTTTGCTTGCTGTAGAAATTGTTTTTTTGAATCACGGTTCTTGGAATTTCTGCTACGCAATTTGTGTTTGGTTTATGTTTATGATATTAAGTAATTGTACATTTGTACAATAGGTCGTTTCACACACCTTTGACTATTACTTTGTAACAATATAAAATGTATAAGAGCTCTCACTTATCTTTGAACATCCCACTGAGAAATCCAGCTGATATTCAAGCTGCAACGCCAACAAAGCCATCAGCTAAAATAATATCGTACCAGGCAACAGCAGATATTCAGATGCTCGTCATTGAGAAAAGAAGACTTAGAAGACAATGGCAAAATAGTCGTTCTCCACACATAAAAATGCAAATGAACTTATGCCAAAAAAAACTAACGCTGTAAATTGAGACAGAAACACGAATTCACTATCGGCAACTTTTTAAAAAACTTGGATCCAATGAAAAACACGGATTATAGTCTGTGGAAAGCTGTAAAGCACTTACAATGTGCTATTGCTTACGAATCCCCACTAAGATTAATGCAAATGCGTTCGCAAATCACTTAGAGAAGGTTTTCGCGCCACATGATATATTCCACTATTCCATTTATTAGTGATACCGTGAATGATCCTAGGAAATTTCGATTGTCTTCTTTAAAATCGACAATTAAAAATACGGATATGAAGAAATCACCTGGACCTGATCGGATAACAGGATCAATGATAAAAAAACTTACCTAATTCAGCTGTAAGAATTTTACTTTACATATTTAATGCCATGTTGCGCGTCGGCTTCTTCCCATGCTCTTGGACAATGTTTGAAATTGTTATGATCCCGAAACCAGGAAAGGACTCAAGCCAGATTACATCCTACAGACCTATTAGCCTACTGTCAGTTTTGTCAAAGATATTTGAAGAATTATTCGTCTCGAGTTTAACTCCTTTTCTAAATGAACAAAACGTTATCCCAGATCATCAGTTTGGTTTTCGAAAGCAAAGCAATACTGTTCAGCTTTATTTATAGACATTTCCCAAGCATTTGATAAAGTCTGCCATGATGGGCTACTTACTAAAATAGCTCGGGTTTTCCTGAAAAGACCCACAAGCTTATAAAAGGATATTTGTCCGATAGAACTTTTAAAGTAAGGTCAAAGGACCAGCTTTCAAGATGTGGGAAAATCAGTGCAGGAGTACCTCAAGGTAGTGTGCTAGGGCCGCTATTATATATCATATATACAGGGATATGCCGACAAGCCCACATACATATACATCAACCTTTGCAGACGACACTGCAATTATAAGTGTCAGTAATGATCCAAAGGATGCATCTGAAAAGCTGCAGTCCCATATTCATTAGCTAGAAGACTGGCTAAAACACTGGAGAATAAAGGTAAATCCATCAAAATGGCTCATGTAACGTTTTCCCTTAGAAGGCAAAATTTTCCACCAATCGCAATAACTAATACCACAGTTCCAGCGGAAACGCACGTTAAATATTTAGGTATCCACCTAGATCGGCGCCTAACTTGGTCCCGTCACATTGAGGCAAAAATAACGTCCATAAAGCTTCGAACAAATCAACTGCATTGGCTAATAAGTCCTAACTCAACTTTGGCTTTATAAAGTCCTTTGATACAAATCCGTTATAAAGCCAATATGGTCATATGGTATTCAGCTGTGGGGTACTGCCTGTGCATCAAACATCCAGAAGTTACAGAGAGGACAGTCTAGGATTTTACGTCATATCGTATGCGCCCCCTGGTACATAAGAAATGAAAACATACATAGGGATCTTAAAGTTCCCACTATCCACGAAGAAGTTAAAACGTACACGTGCAAATACGTAAACAATCTAGTCACACATCCCAATACTCTAGCACGCAATTTATTGCAATTTGACAGCCACCAGAGACTAAAAAGAACTGACACATTGAACCTGACGAGGCGGCTCTCTCTACACAATAGAATATAGATTTTTAATATTTGAATACAAAATATTAGTTATTACATTGGTAATAACTAGAAAATAATAATTTAGAAATAAGATTTGAATACTTATTGTGAATTTTTTTAATAGAAAGATTCAATAAAATAAAATAAAGAATAAAAAAAAACTTATAAAGATAGCCGAATTTTCATGGGATCATTCAAGGTGTCGCCGATATTTTGAATGGTAGAACTATTTATGTCATGGGGTGTGAAAACCTTCTTACGTTTTCAATAGAGGTGTTGGCCCAGTTGCGGTTTTCCACCCATAGTGGAGATTCGTACTTAAAAAATAAATTTAGTGACGAGAAAAATTTTATAGTTTTCATTGGTAAGTAATCACAAGTGTGAATGCAATAAATACAGAACTTCGAATGTGAAAAGCCACATTTCTGGAAGTAGAGAACGTATTCAGGAAGCCATGAATATTATTAATGAAATTAAGTGGATTGTCCTAACTTTCAGGTTTAAGTTTGTTTTTATTCTTTCTGTTATCAAAGACAATTTTATTTGTTTTTTTTTAACCTTTAATTTTATTTCATTGAATATTTCTTAAATAATATCACAATAAGTATTAAAATCGTATCTCGAAAATATTATTTATTAACAAACTTTATTCTAGTTTTTTGACCTTTATTGTTATTATGATGTCTAATTTTTCTAAGCTCCAGGTCATCAATAAAATCTTCCTTATTATAAATTATAATAAAAATTAATTTTATTTTTTCCAATATTTCGCTACGCCTTTGTGTAGCATCGTCAGGAAATAAAATAAAAAAAAAAAAAAAAAAAAAAAAAGGCGTAGCGAAATATTGGAAAAAATAAAATTAATTTTTATTATAATTTATAATAAGGAAGATTTTATTGATGACCTGGAGCTTAGAAAAATTAGACATCATTATTTATTAACTATTACCAATGTAATAACTAATCTATTGTATTCAAATCTTAATATGCTATCTATTATTGGGCTTGGGTCGGCAAAAAAAAAAAAAAATGGCTCAATGTGTCAGCCTTTTTTAACCTCTGGTGCGAAATCGTAATAATTTGCGTATAAGAGTGTTAGGGTGGACCTCTCATTTATTTTGTTATTTTGACGTGTATTTTTTGACTTCTTCCTGGATAGTGGGAACTTCTAGATCCCTATGGATATTTTCATTTCTTATATACCCCCTACGACAAGTCGTAAAATCCTAGACTGTCTTCTTTGTAACTTTGAATGTATTATTCGCAAGCAGAACTCCACAGTTGACTGGCATATGACCATATTGGCTTTATAACGGTTTTGTATTAGAGGACTTTGTATTCCAAAGCCCAGGTTGAGTAAGGACCTATAGACGTAGCTTGTATAAAATCTTCGCTAAATTCTGACATTGGAACGTGACTTACGTTTTTGCGTACTATGAAGGCGGTGCACCACATGCCTTTCCACTCGGATGTTTAGTATCGTACGTAAAAAATTCATTGACGTTAAAGCAGTTTTTTGTAGTGAAATGTGTTTCAGAGAGCAAGAGTACATCTATTTCCTATGTTTGCAGAAAATGTTCAACTTAATTTTTATGTTGGGAGAGCCCGGCTGCGTTCCAGAAGCATATGTCAGCGAATCATCCCCAAAATACAACCGTTAGGTCTCTATACATTTTATATTTTTTGTAAAGCAAAAGAAAATGCATAGTATCAACAGGCATCTGACAAGGGCAGACGTGTTTGAACTCAACGAGAAATAAATTAGAATTTAATAAAGTGTTTGTTTTGCCTTAATGAATAAAACGTTTTTGTAAAGTATTAAAGTCAAGTTTACTTTTATTTAGAAGTGGTGTGTGACACATATTTTCTCGTTAAGTTCTGGTTCATCTCTTGCTATGCAAAACTAGCAGTAGCATGTTTTCGGGGCGCATCCTTTCTTGAAACATTGTTGTCATAAAGTTGTTCATTGTTAGATTTTCGATGTGGGCAAACTGACTTTTCGCACCACGATTAGCATTAGCTAAATGTGTATCATTCTTCAGAGCTTGGGCAATTAGGATTACTGTGTGGTACGTTACTAGATTATGTACTAGCTATGGATTCAGCACGAACCCTAGGAAATTGGGAAGCCGTATATTGGTCATATTCGGGTTTGTGTACGATTTTTGAATTACGCGTTAAAATACTTTACAGCCTCTACAGTTTGCAGTGTGATTTTCGCCGCAGTTGCTGCATTTTTTAACTTGGGAGCAGTTTTGGAAAAATTGCACTCCGAAGTTCGGTTGGCGTCCCCGTAAACAACGCATACGGATGGTAGTTTAAAGTAAGTTTTGGTGCGCCCGAATTCCAGGCAATTGGTACTCTGGCGGGGACCATTACGTTTTAATGGCTCCTCTATCGTTATTCTTCTGTTAAGTAGGTATCGTAAGTTGTAAATTGGGTAGACGGAGTTTTTAGACTTCATCTGAGTTGCATCAAATACCATCTCAACTCGATGCATAGGTTGGGGAACTTTATTCTTGCTTAGGAGAATGTGCACTGGCCTTACGACGTAACCTTCCTTTCTATGGCACTTTTTATTTCCTCAGTGGGAACGGAACTGTCAATGCCCTTTACAACAATACTCAAACCTTTAGCACTTTTTAATTGATACGTATAATAGCTTTTATTTTCTGATTCAAGTCGGCATACGATGAGCCGATAATTTTTTTTCGTATGTGTTCGGATCTTTGTTCCTTGGATTTGCCCTCGTCGAACGGAGGCGACGTAAAAATTTTCCTTTCCTACGAGTTGGGACAGCATGTTTACAATGAAAGTAGCCGTTTTCTCACACAATTAAATTGGTAGAGGTTTTTGTTCCCTGACAGCGTGTTGAGCATCTTCATCATTAGGGGTAGCAAGTATGGAGAATATGTTTTCACTTACCGGCTTTGAAGCTACATCAGAACTTTTATATTGATTCGATGTGCGATCTTGTTGCAAAGACTAAGAACTGTCCTTCATTTTGGTTCCGTTTATATATCGATCCATACCTGGTTGCGCTTTTTGTACGAGATTTGTTGTATTACCTGCTTCGTTGGGTTGTTGCACTGATTTTGGTATAGCACCTGTATAGCTTATTTGTTTATCTTTATTTGATTCAGTCGTTGAAGATATGTTTATATTGGCGGATAAAGAACGCGTTTGGTCAATTGGCCTGGTGGTTAAAAAAGCACTGTCATCTTTGTTTATTATTTAATGCATTATTAGCATCTGTATACCTACAAGAGTAATAAGCATTGTTTTATATTTTGATCATTTATGTTTGGTGCACTCATAAACAATCAACAGCATTTTTAACCAGTTTAAATAACTATGCACTTTTTGTTTTAAGCTCACACTATATAATATGTTTTTGTTCTATGTTTTTATTTCGTGTCTTTGCACTTGTTCAATGGAATTTCTTAATAAAAAAGGCTTGTATTTATTATGCGCTAGATATTACGTACGTCTGTCACAACTGTACTGAAGTTAGTGCCCATTGTAAACATTGGAAAGATATGATATATGAGAAAATTGATGAAAATTTATTTGATTTGATTACACTGTTCTGGGGAAGAAAAATGTTTCCTCCTTTGAAAAAATTTTTTTTCTATATCGGAAAATATGACCCTCTTAAATATAATTTCACTATAACTCAAGTACAGCCAAGCTTGATATGATATGAAATAAGCTTTTAGGCATTTTAACACTTTTTTTGTATGCTGAACAGTTTCAAAGTTATTTGTTGTTTTGTTCTTTAAAAAGTCATACAAAAATTTTAAGAGCAAACATTTTCGGTTCTTATAATTAATTATAAGACTAGGTACATATATATATTACAAATAAAATAAGCCATATATCATAAAAATTGATGCACAAATCTTGTTTGTTCCGCATTTAAGCGAAGAACAAAAATTGCGTAAAGCATTTATAAGCATTTTATAGACTTTAGCAAAATTATCTCAAGTAAAGCATTGATTCTTTATGATTCTATTAAATAATACAGTAATAATAAAGAGCCTATATTTTTTATATTTTATGGTTAAATAACCCCACCCGAGGGTATTTTGAAAATCACTGTTGCAGGGTGCCATTTAAAAAGTGTTTGCGAAAGCGAAAAGTCAATTGTTTTCCGTAAAATCACGTTAAAAAATTTCCTAAAATTTTATGTTAGATTACTAAATGCCAAGGACTTTAACAGGTTAGCTTAAAGGAAGTCATAAGATCATGACAATGCTTGGAAGTGAACCACGAGATCATCAAAATGATTGTTACCTCAGCATGACGGCAACGCGGGATTTACGAGAAAGGCTAAGAATAAAATCGTATATCCAAATATTTCATTTGCCCGACGAGCAATGATGTCTTATCTCCAGTGCTAAAAGTGATGAATTAGTCTATGATAAAGATGTTCTTTCTCTACGATCACAATCTGGTAACTGCTCTATGAGTGCTTCGTCATCTTTATGTGAAAGTCCATCAAGAAAACCTCATTTTGTAAAACAGTCAGAATTGAGTGATCTTGTTCGAGATTTAGGACTGTCAAAATCAAATGCTCAACTTCTCGCATCATAAAAACAAAAAAGTCTCATACTATCGAAATAGAGACAAAAATTGTTCGAGCTATTTTACCAAAGAAAACGATTTGGTGTTTTGTAATGATGCTGAAGGTCTTTTACAAGAACTGAGATTCCTTGAAAAGTCTAAAGAATGTCGACTTTTTATTGATTCGTCCAAGGCTAGTTTAAAAGCTATTCTACTTCACAATGACAAGTTTCCATCCGTTCCACTCGCACATGCAATAGATATGAAAGAAAACTATGGACATATGAAGTTATTACTCGACAAAATTAAATATGCACAGTCCTCATGAAACATTTGTGCTTATTTGAAAGTTATAGCAATGTTAACTGGATTACAAGGAGGATATACAACATTTTTTGGCTTTTTATGCGAGTGGGATAGTCGAGCACTACAAAGTAAAAAATTGGCCACGAAGAGTGAGTTTAATTCCAGGAACGAAAAATGTATCTGAAGAACCTTTAGTTCGGAAAGAAAAAATTCTTCTACCACCTCTCCATATAAAGAAGCTAGGCCTAATGAAACACTTTGTGAAAGCAATGGAAAAGGATGGTGAAGGCTTTCAATACCTTAAAAGCAAATTTCCTCGCATCAGCAATGTAAAACTAAAAGAAGGAATCTTTATAGGTCCACAAATACGAGAGCTTATGAAGGACGTAAGCTTTAAAATGAAGTTAAATGAAGCAGAGAAAGGGCATGGGCGGCTTTTGTAAATGTGTGAAATAGTTTTTTGGGAAACGAAAAAGCTGAAAACTACCAGGAAATCATACAACAACTTCTTTCTGCTTATGAAGATCTTAAATGTAATATGTCCTTTAAAGTTAATTTTTTGCACTCGCACTTGGATTGCTTTCCTGCAAACCTTAGTGCAGTATCTGATGAACATGGTGAAGGTTTCATCACGGCATGTTGAATGTAGAAAGGCGATACAATGGAAAATGGTCAGATGGAGAGCCTGCAGATTTTTGTTGGTCGATTCGACGAGATTCTCCAACTGAGAATATGAAAAGAAGAAAAAACACAAATTAACAACAATTACAGATGCTAAAATTATTTTTTTTTAATGTTACTTTTAGTTTTTAATTTTTTGGGAAAACCAAATTGTAATTTATTTAAAAAAAAAAAATCTCTTTTTAACAATTAAGTGTTGCGTTGAAAATATAAGCATCTTAACTTAACTGTGAATAAAATCAAGGTTTGTTTATCGCCTTCCATGATAAATATCTTGCTTCATTCGAAGTTTATATTTACGGTTATGGAGAAAACCGAAAATGTTTGTGTTTTTAAACTTAGATAACAGGAAGGTAATTTTATGCCTTTGTGTAGGTTTTTTATCTATAAAATATAATGAACATATGCTCCTATTATACCTAATAAATTCCAAAAATCATAACAAGTCAATGCTTTACTTGGAATAGGTTTGCTAAAATCTATTGAATGCAAGTGTTACATGCTGATAAATGCATTATGCAATTTTTGTCAAACTAGATACCTTCGCTTAATTGTAAAAAAAACAAGTTTTGTGCATCGATTTTTACAATATATGGCTTATTTTACTCGTAATATACATACCTAGTCTTATTATTAATTATTAAAACCGAAAATGTTTGCTCTAAACATTTTTTATGGGTTTTTGAAGAGCCAATTTTGTTTAATTTTGCTACTAATTTCAAAATAACTTTTGCTGCTTCGCTTATCGAAATCGGATCAGCTCTTTTTGAGTTATAGTGAAATGAACTAGTGTTGTCGCCCTATTAAGGGGGTCATATTTGCCACGCCCATTTAAAAAAAATTGTGCATAATAGAAAAAAAAAATAAGAACAGATTTGTATTCAGCGCTTCAAATACTTCAAATTGATCATATATTTATTTCAACGAGGATTTAATTGCAGAACAGTGTTATAAATTAAACAAATTCTATTCCACTGTAAATCTTCATAGGAAATACAAACAAGAAATTTTTGAACCGTAATAAGTAGGCTTCCTGAACGAATTGAAGAAACAAACAGAGCTTCAAGTTTTGATGAGTTAAGAAATTTACACAATTAGCACCTTCTACAGCTTCAGAGATGAAGTCGATAGAAGTTCTTAATTTTGAGATTTCTTAGAAAAAAATATTTTCTACGAAATCTATAAAACAGGCCAGCAATTACTTTTTTTATTGTTTTGAAAAATTGTGCTAAAAGTGCCGTTGTTAACAAATTTCTAAATGTTTTTTGATATTTTGTTAACCCCAATATAGGCTAATATATATTTTCACCATAAATTTTCAGAAAAACACTAACAAAAATTAGATGGGTCTCTTCAATTAAAGCGGAGCGTATATATTTTGCAACACAGTTTAAATATTGCATGCCCAAGGTTAACAAATAAATAGTGCTGAGAATTTAAGCAAATAACATTTAAATATTTATATAGTATCAAATCAGAGAAGTGTTTAATCATAATTTTCTTGATAACTAATTTTAATAAGTTTCATTAAGGTATTCTAATATTATTTTATAAAGCAAACGTTATTGCCGATTTCGATGAGTGTAAATGAAAACAACCCGCATGTAAACATTTTTTGTTTGTTCTTTAGACAATGTGGTTACTAGCATTTGTATACGTGAAGTACACGAGAAGCGGCAAGCGATGAACACTTACTCGAAGTATCAGAGCAAAATAAAGTACTCAATTTTGAGAACAACAAAATTGACGGACCATTACGTTCACATGTTTTTTTTTTAGGTATCGCGCACGAAGTGCATGTTGTTCATATGTACTCGGCTGTGTTCGTTTTAGGAACATGATACGAGCTCAAAACTTCACATGTACTGCATGTACTCACATGTACTCAAGTACTACATGAAAGAAATGTTGAACGTTCAGTCCGACAATGAGAATTCAATATGATGTATATCTAACAATACACATGTAGGAAAAAACTAAAACTACTTAAACACCGACAGCAAAAGTAAAATCTAATTGCTACCAAAATCAATTTTTTTAGCTATATATTCTTGTTATGGATGTATATACAAATGTATGTATTTACATATTTATGGTTATAATTGTCGTCATCTGCTTACTGAACTATTTTCAATTTCGCAATGTACGTAATTACCTATGTGTTTAAATCCTATGCATATACTCATTGTTCCGCAAAAAAGGAACATCATTTTTGCGGTACTCTTCTGTTCATGTTCACAAATTTTCATGTTCCTATTTTTGTATGAACATTTTTTTAGGAACATATTTTTCTACGGCTACTTTTTAGTTGGAATTTGACAAACAACCCTTCAGTTCTCTTCTCTACTTGTTTTCTGAGAGAAAGAAAAAGTAGGTACTCTATTTTAAAAGTAAAAGAACTGCTTATGTAGAACAAAAACATACACGATGCAAATATAAAAAGAAGATTAACTTAAATTAAAAAAAAACACAGCAATAACAACAAATGTAACGACGATACTACGTACCTCTAACCACAGTAACAAACAACATAATTTAGTATCACGTGTACTTTAATAGGAGAATCAATGAAATTATGGAAGAGAAGAAAGGATAAGAGGGAAAAGATAACACAAAGAATTCATACATAGAAACAAATACATCTTCAGCCCAATCATGAATATTATCGAGAGATTTCTTTCCGAGAAAAAATTTCCCCAATCATAAATTACTAGGAAAAGAAAAATAAGGGAGAGGGAAAATTTAATTTTCGAAATCAGCTGTTTTGCTTAGTGCCATTGATTTTTTTGTATTTATTTACAAACGTTCATCATGGTATTTTTTTTTTCAATAAAAAAATAAAATATAAAAAATCATAGTATTGCTTTTCGGATGCTTGCAGGAAGTATGCAAGTTGAAGAAGATGAGCGACAACAGCGTAATTGAAAGATTGAACGAAGGCAGTTTCGCGATGCAGGAAAATGTTCCCTGTTTTAAATTATTTTTTTTTTCAATAAATCAGCTTTTTGTTACTTGTTGGAAGTGCACTCTCAAGGGGTCAAAAAACAATTTGCTGAACCACCGGTAGTCAAGCTTAGTAGATGCTTGCGTTTTTCCCGTGGGCGGATACCAAACTGGTTTTGGAAAAGATTCTCACGTGCATTTATCACAATCTACTTCTAGTATGGTACTAAAAGATGTTGGTGATATTTTTGAAACACAACTTTGTCCAATTTGGATTAATGTGCCGAAAACAGCAGAAGAAAAACGGGAAATTGCACTGGCCTTTTATAAGAAGCCCAAAATTTCTGGAGTTATCGGTTGCATCGATGGAGCCCATGTTCAGATAATTGCTCGATCTGATAACAAACATATTTTCTACAACCGAAAAGGAAAATTTAGTTGAAATGCTATGCTAGTAAGTAAGGATATACATAAATATTTGTTACCCTAACTTTCCGCAAAAGGGCTTATTTATTTAAATAAACGGGGGCTTTAAGCGGCTAAATATTAATTGATGTATTAAGTTGTTATTGTTTGTAGCTTTGTGACGACCAGTTGAAAATTCCATATATCAATCCGTCCCACCCTGGTGCATCCCATGACTCCTTTATATGGAACAATAGCGACCTCCGAGCTCAATTTGAGCAAAAGTAAAGATATAATGAAAACAAGCTAGTAATTTCCGGATCCCCGGAAATGAAATTTAACGAGGTTCATTTAAAGTGCTTTATTAGTATATTTTGACTTATAAAGAATATCACAAGTTTTAAACTTTATTTTGACTTTAAAAAAAAGTTACATACATTTTTTGAAAACTGCCTTTAAAATAACGGGCGAACAAAAACTTGGGAAATAAGAATATTTTCCCCCTTTTTTTCGCCGAATTTTTTTTTCTTCCACAGATGAAAAACGGTGAAACTATTTATTCTTAATGGGAGAAAAGGGAAAAGTGTGAAAACTCACGCGGAATTTTTGTTTATGATTGGGCTGCTTATTTATATACAAATATTTATTGTATAAAAATAAAATATACGTACATATATCGGCACATATGAACACGTACTCGTATGTGTAATATTATTGAATTTTAATACGCAAAATGTGATTTGAAATTAAAGTGACATTGAATTTTTTAAATTAATAAATAAGCCTATAAACTTGTAAATTACGCTTCTAGTAAATAAATAATATAATAATTAAATTTAGTTAAATGTTAAAAACAACTTTTTCACCCCAGATGTACCTCTATCAGAACAATAATCCACACAATCCGACTCTAAAAAGAAAATAAATAATATGTTTTCTTGAAAAATTCCCCCAAATTTGTTGAAATTCCATATGAAATTTACTTTATTACATAGAATATAACTTTATTAATGCCTAAAAATACACGTATACGAATACATACACATTCATGCATACACGTATAATGCATATCCTGCAAGCTTATGGAAGTTGAATTTTATAGCCATAGGATATGAGCTCTGTGATGGACTTGGCCAAATTGGCCAAAGGAAGAGGTGAAATGCAATGTCACTATATGAAAATGGAGTCCGGTATATGTGCTATGATTCCCAAATGGAATTTCTGATATCTTTAAAAAACTTTTGAATATTCCACGTTGGTTATATATAAGCCAAAATATTTATATTTATACCCACATACTACGGACCTACGATTTACAGAAAAGTCATAGAAAATTATGACAATTGCAATACGTCAGTCACATTAATCAGGAGGATTAATGTGTATTGGTGGCCGGCAGTGGAGAAGAGGTATAACATAATGGAATTACAATATTTTTAACAAACGTGCTGCTTTGGAATAAGCGGTGCAATCAGAACCACACCTGCAAGGTCGTTGGAGACTATGTATATTAGACATCATACCAACAGAAATCCAAGTAAAATATGAGACAGCTCCTACAAAGATATCAGAAAATATGGGAACTACTGGTTGGTTATGAACAAACCAATGGTCTGGCAATTAAGGCCAGAAAGCTTCAGGAGGTAGGTTTAAGTAGCGCGAAAAAACCGTTGGAAGGCACGAAAGCCGAGCTGAGCAAAGGACGAATGCAACACTGCGGAATGAAAACAGTCCGGGTCGAATAAGAAAAACCCAATTGGGAGACCCAAACGGGGATAAAACAAGAAGGTAGCTGAGAGTAATCAATTCTGAAATTAGTAAGATTGTGAGTGTACTGACGGGTGACTCTTGTTTGTTGTGGGCACATTTACGTAGTATATGTAGTATACCACTGCACGATTTTCGTACTCTATATTTCGCTTTCGATACCGGAAGAGTCTCATTTGAGAGAAATTGACTAGGTTTGTTTAAGAAAAATATAAGTGTTTACTTTGATGATTGTTTGGTATCAGAAATTATATATTGGTTATTTAAATCTGAATTACTTTTTTATGCTATCTGTTAAATTGAAACAGATAACCCGCACAAGTAAGCAGTTTATTGCAAAATTGTAGAAGGCTACTTTAGTTTAAAAAAAATCAACCTTGGACTATAAATGCTTAACCCCCTTTCTCATTAAAAAACCACGACACGGCAAATCATTTTGAAAGCACCTCACCTTTATCTCGTTGAATTTTTATTAAGATACCTTTAATAGTTCAGAAGCTTTTAATTAGTACATAACAAAAAGAGTTTCCCACCACTGTGCTTTGCTCCCATGCATGTAATAGTTTTTAACCAAAATTCTACGATAATTTAATTGTACTAGCCGCAATCAATCCACCGTTATTTTGCCATCATTATATTGTTCAAATGCTAGTGTCACTTACCCACGTAATATTGTCCTTTAATGAAGTTTAAAAGTAAATGCCTTTTTTCAATATAACTCGGCGCTAGTATTTGATAAAAAATAAGGTTTTGGAAAAAATATTACGCAATTTTATGACTTCAATGATACAGGTGATACAGATTGACTTATTTCTTGCGAATCAAGAAGCCGACATTATTTATTTGCAGAAATTTTAAATTCTATCACATCAGAATAAATACATTAAATAACGGTTGCATCGTCCTTCAGTATTGAACTAAGATACACAATATAAAAACCTTTTTTATTGTTTTAATTTTTGTCATAGCAATAAAAAAAGACTGTTAATAATATTGCAAAATTCCTGTCATAAACACTTAAAACAATAAACAAAAGCTTTACTTCCGATTACTAAAACTACATCTAATTAAAAGTTAATTTGTAGTCATCGGATAGAGTACTACAGTACAATCGTTTTATATTTATGTATTTGTAATGCAAATTAAATACAGCTTTTTGCAAACTGAATATGCCACACATCTATATCGACAATTGAAAATGCACGCTCTAAGCGACAGATGTACAACAATAAAAACATTGTACGTATTCGTATGTTCATTAAACGAATAAACAATAATCACTTAATATTCATTGAGCGACAAAGATGTCCATTGACATTCGTGCAGTGGAAGACCACTCCAACTGATAACCAAGATACGTGAATGGTTATGGCAATACAAAATAAAATTATTAAATCACAATATTGGAATTATGGTCCATTGTAAACATTGTTGATTATTTTATCTAATATAAATGAATTATTAAAACTAACATTTATGATTTGTTGCAAAACTTTATTATTTGCCACCTCTTCACTTTATTCGTGTATTATAAAAGCAAGTGTTTAGACCTGTCAGTTTTTTAAGATTTTATATTACAGCAAGTAGCATATACTTAATAGAATTTCTGGTAAAAAGTAAGTTTAGAAAACAGAAGTTGTAAATGTTAAAAAAATTTGCGTATAGAGATAGTTCTAAGATCAAATATGTTATAATAATAGGCCAAAGGAAGCTGAAACTGCAATATATACTAAAAATATTTCTAGTATTGAAAGTATAGAAATTGAATAAAATATACAAAAGTTTTACCAAAAACTCGGTAATGAAATTTTGTCGATAATATAATAAGCGATAACAAACCGCAGCAACTGCGGTGAGAATCACCCGGAAAACTGTAACGGATGTAAAATCCTAGGCCTCATTCTGGCTCTATATTATAAAATACTCGTTCTTCGCACATAAAAATGTAAATGAACTTATGCTAAACAAACTTATGTGATATATTAAGACCGATACATGATTCCGCTGTCGAGAGCTACTTAAAAAAACTTGGATTCAATAAAAAAAGAACACGGACTATAGCCTGTAGACGGCTCTAACCCCTTTTAAGATTTGAAAGCTGCACTCAAACTCAATTTAAGAGGTAAATATCGCTAATCAATTAGAGAAGGTTCTTGATGTCATTTTCCGACAGAGGACTTGATATAGATATTTGTACGAATGTCCGTCATCCCTTTTTGAGTTAGATTTGGAGACAACCCGATTTCGGTTATTTGTGTTCTTCAGTGTCGTTTTTCGTTCTATGTAGTTCGTCTGAATTCGTTGGTGTTTTATTGTTTGTCAAGTAGCCATCTGTTATGAGTGAACAGGTAGCAGGTAAACCTTGTAGCGTTCGTGGGTACTAGATTACGAATTTGGTTATTGTGTTCTTTTTTTGTGTTATGGCATTGTGTTTCATCTGAAATGGTGTTTAGACAGGTTAATCTTATAGGCAGAGCTTTTTCATGATGTTTTTTGATAGTGGTTGGAAGAAGACAGTAACTATTGGCAGACCATTTCAAGAATTTAACTTTAAAAATAGGAATGCTTGGCTCTAGAATATTAAAATAAAAAATAAACTAGCAATATAAGAAAGGAAAAAAGGACACACTAACTCTGTACAAGTTTAGTGTATATTTTGTACTCTATCGAGTACACCGGCGCCAAATAGGACTTGGTGTAATTGCACTACCGTTATAAAATTCTGAAAAGCATTTGGAAATGTTTTTAATAGTGCATTTACATTACATCGAAATCTAGTAGATTCCATCTGAAGCATTTTTCAAAATCTACATCGTTTATACCGCATTTTTTGGACATTAGCAATAATTCATATTTCAATACCACAAAGGTTAAAGCAACAAAATAACCTTTTTTGTATTCTAATTGTCGACTATATTGTATGTAGTAAGGAAACAAAAAATTAACAGGAAAAATGATCAGTTGTGCTAACGTACAAACCTGGTTTGACCACCTTAATTACTATCAATTCTTTCTTATACAACGTAGTCTTTTCTTTATAAGAGGAAAGAAAAAGTTGCATCACTAAGACAAAGTAGATTTTGTTATGTAAGCGAAATCTAGTAAGAAAAAAAAACAGCTAGATATGACTCGAAATCTCGCCAGTATAATTTACATTTAATTAAAAAAGAAATACAAAAATGTATTTATTAACTTGACAAAATGTTTTCCTTAGTATTTCGTAAACGTGAGCTTTCCTGATCGCGACTAAGTTGTCTGAAGTCACACGATGAATTCTTATTGTAGGGTACTGTTACAAACCTTTATAAAATCAATTTGAAAATTTGTTTTATTTTTAAAATAGATAATAGTATTTTTTAGTTTCATTGTTCTAAAAAATTGGTTTTTATATATAAAAAGTTAAATAAAAAACGTGATAGGGGTGCGTGCGGGTGATATATATATATATTGGGTACAACAAGACTTGCAGTTTGATATACATATGTACATATACCTAAATTGTCGATCCTGAGATCATGTGAGATCATAAGAATGAAAAGCGCGCCATTTGTGTACATTGTTCAGCTGGCATTAAGCGTACGCATACCATCATTATGATTGCTATGATTTTAGATCATCATATAGACATGGTCTATATAAAGAAATTGATATACAACACACAACACAAATGGTACGTTCTGGCTTAGTACAAACGGAAGCATAAATTTATTTACTAAGCTGCTATATATACCAACACGTTTTTTACGTAAACGGGCCGAAGCAAATATTGCACTCGCTGAAAAAATTGTTGAGTTGACGAATACTCCTTAGAATTCAAAAGTTGTCGCGAGTATTCAACAAATTGTGCTGGAACAATGCATATACAATCTTACACAGATGACGGCTGCTATTTATCGAAACCTCAACAAGATTAACATTCAACGGAACCATTCCAAACACATCCAAGCAACTCCAATAGATGATGAAGCCAACTCAATATGCTAGTAGCACCAAAAATTTAAAATTGGAGCAAATATATGTATGTGTCAGACCTTATCATTGAAAATAAATATAAAAAATATAAAATTCAGAGTTTGAACTAAATAGTTACATCATGATGGTGGGAAATAAAGAAAAAAGAATAAATAAATCTTTCTCGTCGCCTTTATATTTTTGACAATATAAACAAATTGAACTGCTTAATAGATACCGGAGCAGCAGTTTCTGTGAATCCTTTCCCAATATTCAATATTGTTAAACAAAATTCGGACATTCATTTGACAGCTGCTAACGGTTCAGCTGTAGAAATGTTCGGATCCAGACTCCTGAAAGTTAATTTAGATCCACATCGCGATTTTAAATGTCCATTTTTACTTTCTAAAATTTCTACACCTGTTACCGGAGCAAAGTTTTTAAAAAATTTTGTAATAATACTTGATTTAGAAAATAAAGAAATTATTAACCTTAAATGCAAATTAAATGTTTCAAGGTCTTTGCGACATATATGTTATTCATTAAAGTATCTAATCAAGGAAAACAAGTTCAATGATCTTTTAAAAGCTTTTCCTTCTATCATTTATAAACCTAATTACTCAAAACCAGCAAAGTATACCACTGTACACAGACTAGAAACAACACATGCCTTTATCATTCGCTCGACCAAGATCCAATGAGTTAAGTTGATCCAATAAAGTTAAAAATCGCGGAAATAGGATTTGAATATCTCGATGAAGTCAGTATATGCAGACCTAAAAACTCTCAGATCGCTTCAGCCTTACATTTGGTACCTAAAAAGGAACAAAACGATTGGTGACCATGCGGCGATTACAGAATGCTGAACTGCGTTACCATTCCCGATTTCAGCATCGAAATTGAAAACAAAACAAATTTTTTAAATCGGTCCTCATTCGAGCGTTTCACCCGATTCTAATGGTCAGTGAAGATGCGCATAAAACAGCCGTCACAGCTCTATTTGGAATGTTAGAGTTTTTACGCATTTCATTTGGTCTTAGGCATAATGCACAAACTTTTCAGTGATTCATAACTGAAGTATTATTTGGTGTAGATTTCGTTTTTGCTTACGTTTAATTGCTAGCGATAATAGAAATCAACACTTAGATCATTTAGAAACTGCTTTTACAAGACTTTAAGAACACGGTGTACTTTTAGTAACTTAGTCCTCCTTACAGCATACTAACGTCCACAAATAAAAAGAACCATAAGATCAAAAAAAGAATTTCGACGAAAGAAGTTACCACGGCATTTTACAACGTTGGGTCGCTTTTTGCACAAAACACGTTACTCACACATTCTAACAAAAGTGCTCAATTAGCTCTACCTGTTGATGCATAAAATGTTGCAGTCGAAGAGGTCCTTCAATAGTCTATAGAAAAATATTAGGAACCCCATGCAATTTTTCAAGAAAACTTGGCCCTGGCAAAGTGAAATATTATACTTTCGATAGGGAACTGTTAAGAATATGCAATGCTGTAAAACATTTTAAACATTTTCTCGAATGAAGAAATTTTATATTTATTCATCACAAACCTCTTACTTTTGCGTTATATTCTAAATCGGATATGTCACGTAGAATAGATCGCGCAGTTCTCTAACAAACAACATTCATAACATCCCATATATATAGATGTCAATGTAGCAGACACTCTTTCAAGACTTCCAGATATTAACACAATATTTTCCCAAGATATACATTTTTCAACATTATACAAAGGGCAACAAACAGGTGAAACACTTAAAGCACTTATATATTCTACAAATTCCAAACGCAATCTCAAAAAAGTGATGATACCAATTTTAAACATACAAATTCGGTGTAGCATACCTAGTCACGATTCCCATGTCCCAACAACAATGAGAAAAATTATTTTCGATAAAATACTTTGGCTATCACACCTCGAAGTTTGAGCAACTAGATGTTTCATATATACAAAACACTTTTGACCAAATATGCGAAAAGAAATAAATTAGTGAGCAACTAATTGCATCCACTGCCAGAAAGCAAAAAATAACATTTACACAAAGAAACTAGTACAAAAAATTTAAGATCCATCTAGATGATTCGAACACATCTATTTGGATTTGCTTGGAGATATAATACGTATATCAAACGATTACAGACATTTACTCACCATCATAGACAGACATATTCGATGGCCCGAAGCTTATCCACTTAAGACATTTCCACGCTTTAGCATTCCGCTCGAAAGGCTATTGATCAAGGCAGGCAGTTTACATTTACATTATTTATTGAACTAACAAAGTTAATTGGAGCTTACAAAATTCACACTTCACCATATCACCCAAAAATCCAAATGGTATGGTCGAACGCTGCCATCGAACTCTTAAAGCAGTATATGTATCTTCGAATAATGAAACTCTTTGATCAAAAATACTATCACTAATTTTTTTATGTTTACGAACCACAATCAAAGAAGACATTAAATGTTCAGAAGCAGAATTAACTTAGGTTACCAGGAGAATTAATTGCAACGCCAAATAATAATAATTTGAGTGATTTAAATACAAAATTGCAAAAACTAAGAGAACAGTTTTCGTATTTGCGTTCCGAAATCGTTCATCACAGCAGGGATGCTAGTTATATTGCTGAAGGTCTAAGTACTTGTGATTTAGTATTTATTGAAATTAATTCGAACATGTAATCTACAACTTCATTATGAGCGGCACTTAAAAATCGCAAAAGGCAAAAACACATTCGGCAAACAATACCGAAACACCATCAGAACAATTTAAATCGAGCTATTGAAGCCAGCGCACATTACTCATGAGAAACAACCACACGAGCACCGAGCAAAAACCATCAAAGAAAAATTTAATATTGACGAAATAATTTAGCTATCGCTCAGTTATTAATTCATTCATTAAATTATTTTATGTCATTCGGTTTTTAATGTCTACAATATTCATTTTTTACCCAACTAAGTATATATATTCTTGATCCTTATAAGTAGGGAAGTTCAATTACCAATGTCCGACTGTTTAATGTTGAAATTAACTCTCTGACGGCACTAAACAAGCCAGGATCTTGAAACTTGGACTACGTGATCAGTGAGCTGGCGAATTTTCGATATTTGAAATTAGCTATATAGGTACACAAGTTCCCCAGGTGTACTTCCCGAGATATTGTATTTGCACTCTTGCGGGAAAACAAAACGTTCGCATAATCTGAATCCTTATCAATTTTACTATAAAGTCCCTATGCAGAAATTATCATCCTGGGGCCCCCAGATAACCTACGGATCTAAATGTTGGATCGAATTGAAAATTTTAGAAATAAATAAAAATTTAAAAAAACTGACAATGAAACCCGAATTTCTCTAAAAAGCGATATTACAAAAAAGAATTTCAAAAAATAGAAACTTCGCCAAAATTCTACAAAACCGAAAAACTGAAAAAAATTTAATTTCTAACAAATGAATACTTAATAAAAACTAAAATTTGTACAAAAAATACAAATATATAAAACAAAAAAATCAAATTTTCCAAAATTATAAATTTTGTTAAAAATCTAAATTAATCTGAAAACAACAACAAACTTAATTTCACCATAATTTGGAAGTTCACCAAATTTCAAAAATTCACCACGAATCCAAACCCGAATAATAGTCCACATATTTTAAATTACAAAAATAGCAAAATTTCCGTAAAATTCGCAATTTGCAAAAAACCGAAATTGCACCAAAAAGATACGAAATTGTCAAGATTTTAAATTCACAACGAATTCGTAAATTTACTATAAAATCTAAAAACTGGAATAAAAGAATTTAATTGCTATAAAATCAATATACAATAGAAGCCGAAATTTTACTAAAAATACTACAAAAACGAAAATAAAAATGAATTTTGGAATTTTTCTACAAAAGCTTTAACTTAACAAAACCAAACTATAGCCTAAAATAGTTTGAATTACAAAAATAGCAATATTAAAAAAAATTATACCACTGAATTTAATGCACACTAATACTTTGCAAATTCGCCACGAAATCGAGTAACTGAAATAAAATAAAATAATTACAAAAATACCACTAAACACAAAATTCACCAAAGTTTTTAATTTCAAAACTTAATTTTTAGTTCGCCAAAGTTTCTCAGTTTCAACAAAAATGTCCAATAAATAAGTATTTTAAGAAAAACGAAGCAACAAAATCGATGTTGCACAAGGTCCAAAAACATACTTTTCACAAACAAGTAACATAAAACAAACAACACCATTGAAATTTAACGACATATTTTATTATATATTATCAGACAAATGCTTCTCTAGTATATACATATTTCGTAGTTCATACTTTTATGAAGGGTATATAAGATTCGGCATAGCCGAATGCAGCTATTTTAATCGTTTTATATCAAGGTATACCTTTTACTAAAGAAGGAGTTATGCTTTTTATACTTTTGTAAAACTTTGTAAAAAAAACTTGATTGAAAGCAGTGGTGTATCTCACATTTATTTGGAATGCAAAAAGTTTATAGTTTGATATATTTGTTCGTATACAGAAACTTATAAGTAAGAAAATTAAGACACCATTTTTTATACTTAATTTTATTTTACTGAATCTTTCTACTGAAAGAAATTTACAATAAGTATTCAAATCTTATTTCTAAATTATTGTTTACTAGTTATTACCAATGTAATAACAAATTTTTTGTATTCACATCTTAACAATCTATCTTCTATTGTGTAGAGAGAGAGCCGCCTCACCAGACTCAATGTGTCAGTTCTTTTTAGTCTCTGGTGGCCGTCAAAATGCAATAAATTGCGTGCTAGAGTGTTGGGATGTGCGACTAGTTTGTTTACGTATTTGGACGTGTACGTTTTAACTTCTTCGTGGATAGTGGGAACTTTGAGATCCCTATGGATGTTTTCATTTCTTATGTACCAGGGGGTGCGATATGACGTAAAATCCTAGACTGTCTTCTCTGTAACTTCTGGATGTTAGATGCACAGGCAGTATCCCACAGCTGAATACCATATGACCATATTGGTTTTATAACGGATTTGTATAAAAGGACTTTATATTCCAAAGTCTTGGTTGATTAAGGACTTATTAGCCAAAGCAGTTACTTTATTCAAAGCTTTCTGGACGTTATTTTGCCTCAATCTTAATGAAATGCTTGGGAAATGTCTGTAAATAAAACTCAACAGTATTGTTTTCTTTCAAAAGCCGATCTAATACTGGTAACGATTCTATGCACTTCAATGTTCAATGTTACTATAGCTTGCTAGAAAACCAAACTGATGGTCGGGGATAATGTTTTGTTCATTAAGATAAGGAGTTAAAGCATAGACGAATAATTTTTGAAATAATTTTGACAAAATTGAGAGTAGGCTAACGAGCCTGTAGGATGTAATCTGGTTTGAATCCTTTCCTGGTTTCGCAATCATAACAATTTCAGATATCTTCCAAGAGCATGGGAAGAAGCCGGTAAGTTGTTAATCATTGTCCCTGAAATCTTTTTAATTGTCGATTTTAAAGAAGAGAACCGAAATTTCCTAGGATCATTCACGATGTCACTAATAATTGGAATAGTGGAAGTATTTATATCTAAGTGATTTGCGAACGCATTTGCTTTTTCACTTGAGTTTTTAGTCCAAGTACGGTATTCAGGGCTTAGTGGGGATTCGTAAGTAATAGGACATTGTAAGTGCTTTACAGCTTTCCACAGACTATAATGCGTGTTTTTCATTGGATCCAAGTTTTTTAAAAAGCTGTCGATAACGAATTCGTGTTTCTGTCTCAATTTATTGCCTAAGAGTTTTTGGCATAAGTTCATTTGTATTTTAATGTGTACAGAACGACTATTTTGCCATTGTCTTCTTAGCCTTCGCTTCCCAATGACGAGCATCTGCATATCTGCTGTTACCTGGTACGTTGCAGCTATGACTGCGGCAGTCACGACGTCTGTAAAATGGTCTACAGCTGCTTGAATATCAGTTGGATTTCTCAGTGGGATGTTCAAAGATAAGTGAGAGCTCACATAAATTTTATATTTTAACTGTCGTGTAAAATAACAATTGTAGGTGAATGATCAGAAGGATGAACTAACTAATAGTTGATTGCGTTTGATGTTTTTAACTAAAGCAAAATCAATAAAGTCTGGCGCCTTATTAAAGTCTGTTGGCTAAGAAGTGCGTTTACTGCCAGATAACACGTCGAGCTTGTTTGTTTGAACTGTATAATACAACTGACTACCTCTAGGACTAAGGAGTCTGGATCCCCAATATTTGTGCTTTGCATTGTAATCGCCAGCAGCAATGAACTTTTGTTCTAGTGTAGCAAAGAACCTGGTAAATTGATGGTGTTCGAATTTATGACTAGGAGGGCAATATACTGACGAGACTGCAATTTTAAAATCACTGAGATTTATAATGGCTTGCAAAAAGTTTTCCCTGAATTCGGGCAATGGAAAATGCCTTACGTGTTTCCGGACTATAATGGCAGTCCTACCACGTGCCCTTTCGCTTGGGTATTTGGTGTCATATATAAAAAACTCATCAATTCTAAAGATATTTCTTGTAGTACATTTCAGAGACTAAAAGCATCCCAATATCATGAGTTAGCATAAAGTATTCTATTTCATATTTATGTTGGTTCATTTTTTGCTAAGCGAAACTTGCAGAACCATGTTTTGGGTTCACATCATTTCCTGAAACACCCTCATAGTTGTCACTAAATTATTCATAGTCTGTCTTAACTTCTCGATTGAGCTCGAATTTTTAGTGAGGGGTGTCTGTGCACCTTTTTTTAAGACGTGGGCATATCTAATGGGTTTATGCGCATTAGAACTTTTCGCATTAGGTAAATCATTTCACAATGTTTGGGCATAGAAATAGTTTGATTTAGCTTATGTACTAGCAATAAAACCAGCATGAAGCCGAGGAAATTGGGAAGCCATATATTGCTCATATTCAGGTTAACGTACGACTTTTGTATTATTTTTTACATTTTGAAAGACTTTGCAGCCCCTGTAATTTGCTGTGTGGTTTTCACCACAGTTGCTGCATTTTGCAATGACCTTACGACATAACCTTCCACACCTATGGCACTTTCTATTTCCTCAGTGGGAACAGAACTGCCAATACCCTTTATGAAGACAATCAAACCTTTAGCACTTTTTAGTTGATACGCAAATAGCTCTTATTTTCTGCATCGAGACGACTTGCGATTAGGCAATTATTATTCTCAGTGCGGGCTTGGATTTTTGTTTCTTGTATTTGTCCTCTTCGTACAGAAGCCACATAGAAATTTTCCATATTTACAATGGCATTTGCTGTTTGTTCGCGCAAGTAAATGGGTGGGGGTTTTTGTTCCCTTACAGTGGGTTCTGCACCTTCATTATCCGGGGTAGCAAGTACACAGAATCTATTTTTTTTTTTCATTGATGTCTGGTGCGCTCATGCACTCACTATTAATTGTTTAATCTTGTTTAACCATGCACTATTTGTTATTATTTTTTTATCACAGAATATATTACATTGTTGTTTGTCTTTGCACTTGTGCAATTGAATTCTTAAAAAAAGTTATTATGCGCTTAATATACTCGAACACGGTCAATAATAAACTCTCCCAGACACCATTAATCCGAACTATTTTATCAAAATGTTTCTTCAAATTAAATAAAAAATGTGAGACTTAATAAAATAGACAAATTTTATAAACATTTCTCATGCAGTGACCTATTCCGCTAAGGACTACAATATCAAATACATAATTAACAGTTTCTGGTTTTTTTTAACAGTTCAACGTTGGGCATGTCTATTGGTTTGAAAACCCGAAATAAAAGAAACTAAATAATTAGGCGCATACAAAATGACGCCGTTTCTGTTTATTTCAATCAATAATTTTAACATTTTCTGCCACATCAAAAATGCGCTTCATCTAAAATTTACATTCGTTCAAAGATTAACTTGTTTTTAGTAACAAAGAAATTAATCAACAAAAAAATAAAAGAACAATAAAAAACTTAACATTTAAATGGATTTTCCCCTTTTGCAACGAAAAAATAAATATGAAAATACAAAGCCAATGTGCGGTGTAAGATTGTGGATGCCAACTACACTGCTTAAACGCCTGTCGTGGTTATCATTGCCGCTTATACTATATACTATAGCAAATAATTCAAAAGGTGTCCCCATAAAACGTGCTGTGACTTAAAGGTAAAGTATACTTTCTTATCCAGTTTCCATAAACGCAAAGGTAAACATTATGGGTTTAAACTTTTACTCAATAACTATGAGATAAATCGTTTGTAACACCACATTATTTAAATATTTCAGTAAATTACAAAATTCGTTTATTATTAACAACTTTATGTTTATACCATCAATAATATAAACTAATAATAAAATAATGTTATTGATTTAAATAACAAGCAATGAAATATATTGGAATGCGAGTAAAGATTAGAGTCTTCTCATTGTTTTATAAACATAAATTGTGGCTATTTTACCTTCCTCTCAGAAAAAGTCTACAATCGTTATGGTTCCGAAACCAGGAAGAAATGCATACCAAATTGTAGTGTGCAGGAAAATAAGCTCACTATCGATCTTATCGAATTGTTTGAGAGATTACTCCTGCAGTGTTTAACTCCATAACTACACGAGCAACACGTAATTACGGAGCATCAATTTAGCTTCCAAGCTGCTGAACAATTCTATAGAATCTTTACTTTTATCAGAACGGCTTTTGAGGAAAGGTATTATTGTTAAGCTTTGTTTAATAACATTTCCCAAGCTTTTAATAAAGTTTGGCATGAGGGGATGCTCATCCAAACATCAAGAAGCTTGCCACAAAACACTCACAGAATTCTCGAGAGCTATCTGCTTGTGCCCCGCAAGGCAGCATATATTATACTATATACATCTGTTTCGTACATGTCAATTTCTTTCACTTTTCAAATACAGAACATCATTTTTCTTTCTCTTAGAACATAGGCAGTGAAGAAACTCAATGGTTCTTTGCCAAATATCATCAAGAATGTAGCCACAGACAAATATGTTTTTAAGAAAATGATCATACCAAAATAGGAACATAGAAAAATGGAACATGAAAAAGAGTTCTGCAAAAATTATGTTCCTCTTCTTTTGAACAAGGAGTATCTGCACATTATTTACACAAAACTGAAAATAGTGCAGTAAGCAGATGATGATATTTACAACCCTGCATACACACGTACATACAAATGTATGTATGTGCAATAATGTGACCGTTAATTTTTTTTCGTATTTTCACTTGGCAAACCCCTTAGATTGATTCCAAATTAGAAAAAAATTATATATAAAAAATTTTAGATCATTTGCATAATTATTGGACGTGCCTTGAGCCCACAAAGTTTGCTAAAAATGCTACTTTTCTCACTATGGCTCGCTTTAATTGTTCATAACTTCAGTAATATTTATTTTAGAGAAAAACTTTTATATTACAAATATTCTCGAGCTATATCTGATGAACAATGCTGCTCTATATTAGTTTTCTTTAACATTAATATTTAATCCAGAAAAAAAAAACAAATTTAAAAATAAGAGCGAAATTTTTACATATCGTCGCATTCTTTGCATACGAACATACTTTCTTAGTATTTATTGCTTTTGTTCATCTGCGTTATGTTTTATTTTATTTCTCAATCATCATTATTAAAAAAAAGTCAAAAACAAAATAGAATAATAATAATTATGAGTAACAATTAACAAAACAACCTTCATTCGCCGGCTTGTTAATTCAAGTAAATACTCAAATTGTTGTGGATTTCTAGCGAATTATTTGCAACAGTTTACCGTTAGTTCTTACTGAGTAGCAGAGCAGAATATTATTTTTGTTGTTATTTAACGACGGCTACATTTCATTTATTGTCGTGCACTGAAAGTAATTAGACATGTCATCATGAACATAAGTATAACCAGAACACTTAATTACTTTTTAGCAGGTCTTGGGAGCAGAGGATTTAAAAATATAATGACTCGAAAACTTGCAGCCGCTTTAGATGCTTGTGATCGAAAAGCCGTGCATTTAATTATATCTGTGGTGGAAGCAGCCGGTCTTGAAGTGCAAAACTATATTATAAATAAAACGTCTATACATAATGCAAGGAAAAAAATACGAGCAGAACAGTTCAAAAATATAAAAGAACATTTCAACAAGATCGAATTTGGTGCAATTTGTTTGCACTGGGACGGAAAGCTGTTACCAGCTC
The DNA here is from genome assembly GCA_963932375.1 of Phania funesta. Taxonomy (NCBI): domain Eukaryota; kingdom Metazoa; phylum Arthropoda; class Insecta; order Diptera; family Tachinidae; genus Phania; species Phania funesta. The sequence goes on from OZ010654.1 coordinate 47,812,805, forward strand.
TTACTGGGAATGAGAAAGTTGACAGACTTCCAGTCATAATTTCATGCGGGCGTACGGAGCAACTACTTGAAGTGCCCGCACTTAAAAGTGGAACTGGCAGAGAGCAGGCGTCTGCTGTTTGTAAAGCTATATTTGAATGGCGACTTCAAGATCATATAAAAGCCTTGGTGTTCGACACAACTGCCGTAAACACAGGCCGTTTTAATGGAACCTGTACGACTATTGAACACAGTCTTCAAAAGCTGCTTCTTTGGCTACCTTGCCGTCACCACATTTTGGAAGTCGTATAAAAAAGTGCCTTTGAAATTAAGGTGAGCAAAACCGAAAGCCCAAATGTGAAAATATTTGAGCAATTTAAAAATACATGGGGAAATATAAACCAAAATAGTTATCAGTCTGGAATGGAAGATAATGATGTCAAAAAATATTTAACAGCAGATAAAGATAAAATAATTGAATTTGTGAACGATGCGATCAAAACTAAACAGCCAAGAGATGATTATAGGGAGTTTCTTGAGCTAACACTAATATTTCTTGGCGAGACTCCACCTATTCGCAATGCAGCTTTTCGCGCCCCTGCGGCTGTGCACCACGCGAGATGGATAGCAAAAGCTTTATACTGCCTAAAAATATATTTATTTCGACGTGTATTTGATTTTGCAGTAAAAGATAGGAAAGCTTTAGGTAATATATGTATTTTTATTGTTTCAATATATGTTCAGATGTGGTTCTCTGCCTCTTCTGATGCTCAAGCACCATACAAAGATTTCCAGCTCTTGAAAAAACTGGATTCTTTTAAAAAAATTTATGCTGATATATCTCAAGTTGCATTACACAAATTTAAAAACCACTTATGGTACTTGAGTGTGTGTGGCTTTAGCATTTTTTGATAACAGTGTTTCTGTTGAGTCAAAAAAAGAGATGGTGAAGGCATTGAGTCGTGAGACTTTAGATGAAGACGTAAAACGCGCCTCAATTCAAAATTTAAATGTTATGCAGGTTATCGAAGTCGGAATGGATCAGTTCATTTTTACTGAGACAAAACATTTTTTTCTTCGCTTTAAAATCAATACACCATTTTTGAAAAATGATCCAAGTTTATGGCCTGCAGATAATCAGTTTAAAACTGCTCTTCAAATTGTTAATGACATTAACGTGGTAAACGATACAGCTGAACGACGGTAAAATTGATGCAAGACTACAACTCAATGCTCACAAAAGACGAGGAATAAAAACAATATATATTGCAAGTAGTCAAAAGCCTTCGGTGATAATTGTATGTCGCGAGCAAGTGTTTTTGATTGGTACAAATTATTCAAAGAGGGTCGGGAACGCGTTGACGGCGAACCACGTCCAGGACGGCCATCAACATCAACTGATGATTAATACGTCAATAAAATCAAGGAATTGGTGTTCGAGAATCGACGATTAACAGTCAGAGACCTTACTGGTATCGATGGAATATCGGAGGGATCAGTGAAAACCATTTTAAAAGATTATTTGAGCCTAAGAAAAGTGAAATCACGATTGGTTTCAAAATCACTAAATTTTCTTGATAAACAGCGTCGCGTTGGCGTCTGTCAAACAATGCTTTCTGACTACCAGGATGTCATTAAACGTATTATAACTGGCGATGAGTCTTGGATATACGCTTACGACCCGGAAACAGACGATCAATCGGCCGAATATCGTGCCAAAGGTGAGCCGAAGCCGAAAAAACCACGTCAGAAATTAAGGTCTTGTTGACAGTTTTTTTTCGATCATCGAGGTGTGATGCACTCCGAATTCCTTCCGACCGGCCAATCTGTCAACAAGGAATACTATTTGAGTGTTATTCGTCGTTTGCACGAAGCTATTCGTAAAAAGAGGTCGGAATTATGGGCCGACAACTCTTGGTTTTTGCATCACAATAATGCACCGCATTGATTCTTTGTGAGTTTTTCGCCAAAAATTCAATCAATATCGTTCCACAACCACCGTATTTGCCTGATTTAGCTCCGTGTGGCTTCTGGCTGTTCAGCAAACTCAAGCGAACACTCCGGGGAAACCGTTTTGAGTCAATTGAAGACATTAAACGTGAATCGCTACGCGCATTAAAGGCTATTCCGGAAATTGACTTTAACAACTGCTACGAGGATTGGAAAAATCGTTGGCATAAATGTATTTGAGCTGGGGGGATTACTTTGAGGGCGACAAAATAGATTTGGCAGAATAAATAAAGAAATTTAAAATTATAAACAAAGTCTTACTATTTTTTGCCCACAGTAGTACTTCACGTGTACAAGTCTAATTGTGCAGACCTCTACTATGCACTTTTGATCGAAATTTTGTTGGTTCAAAATTGGGTAGACAAACCTGTTCGAAAGTAAATCGATTCGCGGTTTTATTTATTATTTTTAATAAATGCACTTGCAGATTATAAAACCGAAAAATTTAATTCTTGTTTTTTATACGATTTTAATAAATTTTAATAAAAAAATTGTTTTTAAAACTAGTTTTCAAGAAGAACTCACAAATATTAACCAACGTGCTCCGGGCATTTTAAAATATTTGATTATACAGTGCTGCTCTGTATTCCGAATTCGCAATATTTTATTCAAAGTGGAACTTCCCAAGTGCTTAAATGTTCTGTATTCCACTTTCGAATATTTTCTTTCGTTTTATTTAGTATAAAAAAAAGGTTGGTGGAATGACTTGAACCAGTGTATCTTCAATTAAGGTTTTATTTAAATACTGAAATTGCAATTTCTTATTAAAATTTAACAAGTTTTCTTGTTAAAAGTGCATTAACATGAGCGACAACATTAGTTTTCATAAACATCGCCTTAAAATTTCGAAAAAAGGAAAAATGTGTGGAATGCAGAACCGCTAATTTCCAAATTAATCAATTCGGCGTGCTTTAAAGATTCCACACATTTGCATTCCACTTAGAACACACACAGAACAGGGACGATAGTTTGAAGTTTTCTGTGCTTCAGCTAACAGCTGTTTTTTTGTTGATTTTTCTAAGTTTTGACTTTTAAATTTGTTAGTCGACCTTAAGTTCGAATGCAGTGATTCGTTCGGTTTACAGGACATCAAATAAGTAATTACTCGGTTTAGGAAATCACTCGTTTTGAAATCGATTCGGTTTACAGAGCAAAAAACCAGGGGGTTTTAAACACATGTTTTTTATGTGAAATTAATAATTTAACTCTATAAATATTTTTTTTCTTGGGAAAACACAGTTTTAAGAATTCAATTACCTTCAATTCTTGTTTAATAATATATTTGTATATAATTGTACAGAATATTTTGTAATTAATTAGAGAGAGTTTAGATTTACGCAATTATTGTAATGGTAAGCGATAATTGTTGAGTGGGATAGTTTTTTTTTGGTTTTTTTAGGCTTTAATTTTATTGAATATTTCGAAAAAAAAAAGTACGATAAGTAATCAAATTATATCTCTAAAATGTTCTTTATTAATTATTACCAATGTAATACTACTACTAAACTATTGTATTAAACTCTTAATAAACTATCTACTATTGGATAGGGAAAGCCGTCTCGACAGGCTAAATGTGTCAGTTTTTTTTCAGTTCATGGTGCGCATCAAATTATACTAATTTGCGGGCAAGAGTGTTGGCATTTGCACTAGTATGTTTTAGCCACTTGCTGGATAGTGCGAACTTCTACATCTTTATGGATATTTTCATTTCTTATATCAAAGGGTCGCAACGAGTAGTTAGGCTGTATTCTTGATTACTTCTGGATATTTGATGCGCAAGCAGCTGAATGTTATATGGTCTAATTGGTTTTATAATAGATATGTATAGAATAACTTTGTATTAGTTAGGAACTATTAACCAGCGTAGTTGGTTTGTTCTAATTTTTATGGCCGTTATTTATGGCTCAATGTGGTGGGACCAAGTAAGGCTTCGATCTAAGTGGATACCCAAATATTTAACGTGGGTTTGCGCTAGAACAGTCGTGTTTGTTATTGTTATGTGTTGACAATTTTACCTTCTGAGGGAAAACGTTACGTGAACACATTTCGATGAGTTTATAAATGTAGTGTCGTCTGCAAACGTTGACGTACTGTTAGCGTAAAAAAAAGTAAACAGGCAAATCATTTTCATAAAATCGTTTATTACAGTAAAGTTATTAATAAAAATGAAAATGTTTGATTGCATTTTAAAAGACTTATATAATATCAGTTTAATTCGGTATAAACAGTAAACGAAAAGAAAACAAAAACTTAAATAATTCATCTTATTTTAAAATACACATGATTTTACGCGTCAAAAAAAGTAAACAGAACAAATTATATAACAAAATTAGGTCCATAACGTTTAATATTTGGTTTGCTTTCCATTTGCGCTCAGCACAGCACACAATCTTCTGGGCATTGATTCTATCAGGATTCTCGTTGTCTTTGGAGATATTTTGTACCATTCTTCAATTAACGCTTTTTTCAAGTCGTCCTTGTTGGAAATGGTCCTCTCCCTGATTTTTCTGTTCGATGGGGTTTAGGTCTGGGGACTGCGGTGGGTGATCCAGAGTCTTAGCCGTTCGGTATAACAACCACTCCTTCACAATTCTCGACGTGTGTTTCGGGTCATTGTCATGTTGAAAGACCCAGTTCCGTGGTAGTCCTAATTTTTCAACACTGGGAGCAATATTGTTTTTTAAAATATTAAGGTAGTCAATTTTATTCATTGTGGACTCAATAAAAACTAAATTTCCGACTCCAGATGCTGCCATACAGCCCCAGACCATAACCGATCCTTCCCCGTGTTTGACGGTGATTGTAACACATTTTTCAAGAAAAGCTTCATTCTTTGACCGCCATATTTTTGGAGGCTTTTTTACCCCAAAAATTTCGAATTTGCTCTCATCGCTAAATAGAATGTTTTTCCAGAAGTCTACGGACTTGTTTTTGTGCTTTTTTTCGAATTCTACGCGCTTATGTTGATTCGCTTTAGAGATGTAAGGCTTTCTCCGTGGTACTCTGCCATGTAATCCATTTTTGTGTATTGCTAACTGTACTGGCACTTACTGGTTTTCCTGAGGTTTCGGCTGTATTTTTGGCTATTTGGACAGCACTTGATATTGGGTTGGTCCTTACTTCGCGTACTATTGCTCGCACTTCAGTGTCACTAAGTCGTTTTGGCCGACCGGGACGTGGTAAATTTTCTATCGCATGATGTTCCACGTATTTATCTACAATTTTTTTTATAGTGCAGTGATTCCTTCCGACAATTTTTCCAATTTCATGCAATGATTTATTTTTTTATGTAAATCTCGCGGTTCGCTAGTGGTTTGTTTACCCATTTCTTAAAAATTTATATTTTGGCTCTTTTCTTAGCAAAGAAGTTATGAAACTGCCAAAAACGTTTTTACTACATCTCGTTTGCCAGCTTAGTAATTACTTTTTAATGAGTTTAAGGGTTTTCTTCGAATCATTTAAAAATTCATCAAGGAAAGTTGCCACTGTTTACTTTTTTTACGCGTAAAATCATGTGTATTTTGTGTATTGTTTTCTTTTCGTTTACTGTTTATACCGAATTAAACTGATATTATATAAGTCTTTTAAAATGTAATCAAACATTTTAATTTTTATTAATAACTTTACTGTAATAAACGATTTTATGAAAATGATTTGCCTGTTTACTTTTTTTTGACGCTAACAGTATATGTATTTAGGCGTGATGGTATATCTGCTGTCCATGCGGGATGATTCTTTCAGAACTTCCCAATTTAAGAAAATCGGTTCCTTACTTTGGACGTTTTTTTCTTAAATAGCTCTTAAGAAGCTACTAGCCCATCGCGATGCATCGCGTCAGACTTCATCGAACGCCTGAGAAATACACATAAAGCTGTACAGTATTTTAAAAGGCCGATCTAATAACGGTAACAATTCTTTGGACTCCATGGTTCTCAATAGATAGGTCAATATTACTACGCCTTGCTCGAAATCCAAAGTGATGGTCCGGATTAAGGTTTTGCTTGATTCTTGATTTGATATTCCGACAGGGAGTTTGATGTAGATTTTTAGAACGAATTTTCGTCATCCCTTGTAAAGTTTGCGTTGAAGTCAATCTGGTTTCGGTTAAGTGCCATCTTCAGTTCTAAAAATCTAAAAAGTCAAAGTTTTGCTTAGGTAGTATTCTTTTATTTTCGCAACTTAATTTTGATTTTTTTATTAAAGAGAGAAAGAAATGCCTACAGCTATGTAGATTTTGTTGACAGCACAATGAGTATGTTCCTTAAAATTAAGTTTTTTATCAAATATTACTCCTAAATATATTACTTTTGAATCCCATAGAATATGTAGGCATTACTGTGGGATTTAATATTCCTTTCTTCTTCTTGTGAATATATAGCTTGAGTTTTCAAACAATTAATTGCAATTTTGAATTTAGTTAAATAATTGCGTACAATTTCTAGTGTGGTGTAGCTTTTCCTTTTTTAAGCGATATTCTTACATATAATCGGAGTTTATTACTCGAATAAACAAATATGTATGGAGTTTTATTTGACCAAAACTAAACTCAATTTCCAACCTTTACAGTTTTCCTAGAAATATTTTAGAAACATATTTCAGATATATGTATGTAGCTTTGAAAATTTTGTTTTAAAGCGTTATTCACATTATAATATATTTACACCATAATTTGTGAAACATTTACGTCTTTTTCATTTAATTTATGTTCAATTATTAATTGGCCAATTCGTTTCATTGAGTGCAATAAATTTTGGCATCAATAATAAACAACTTAATTTGCATTACACAATCAAACATTTAAAATTTTGGGAAAAATCCAAATTTCAAAAGCAATAATCAACGTTACTCGTAATACGAGTATACGTCGCAACCGACAACTATATTGCTTTGGTTTTCGTAGTTTCTGCTTTGTGGAGTTTTCGAATTTGCAAGAATAATGCATTTAGCCAATAAAAATTTAACCAGAGTTTTTTTCGATATTAAAAAATTGTTTATGTTATAATTTAACAATCTGAGTGTTTAAAATGTTTTCCTTTCTTTTTGTTTTTTTTAATTTCTCTTCATAGCAAGCAAATGAAATGAATAAAGGAATTACTAAAACCAGCACATAACTTTTACAAAATAATATTAAAAGTTAAAAAGGTGAAGTAAACGAGATTTAGGGTATGTCACCTTAATGACCAACGAAAGACACTTGTCATGCAGAAAAATATATTACCTTCTGGATATTCTGCGTATTGGTATAATACAATTAATTAACTCATATTTCACAATATGCAATATTTATAAATTTAGTTGAAAGAAATTTTTCTTTTTATCGATCAAAGTTTTATAAGGACGCTTGCAACTCTACAGCTCAACAAGAAGAACACTGTTATGAAACATGCATGGTGTAAATTAAGACTAAGAGGACCATATGTGGCTGTGCCGAATCTTATATACCATTCACCAACGCACTGTGGGCGAAATGGTCGATCTAACGTCGTTTAATTCAATTTTCAAAGTGTTCAATTGCGCCAAAATTGTGTTTCTATCGATTAGTAATATCCTACTGAACTAATATATCGATTTTATTTTGATTGATATGATCTAGTTGAACAGCTGTGAGCTAACACAACATATGTTTCAGCCGCTTCATCACTAAGCTTTAACACGTGTTTTCTTTGCATTGACAACTTTTCTCTACAGTTGGATTTGTCTTAATTAAGTGGAAGAAAAGTGATTTTATTTATAGTTAGAGGTATGTATTGACTGAAAAAATTTTTGTTTGTGACCTGTGCTTAACTGTTGTAGAAAAAAAATATAGTTAAAGTTGACTGTAATACTAACTGCTTGAAAAAAACCATAATAAAAGTTACGTGGACCGGCACTTCTGATATTCGTGGGTATTCGCGCTAGAAAATTATTTTTAATTACTATGTTGTCTTGTGATTGTAAAATGTCCAAATCATCTGCAGCCACCTGCAACTTTACATGATATTGCATTTTTTAAGAACAATGTTGGTGCTCAGACGAGAAGTTTATTTACTATGGCCCGTGCCTACTAAAAAATTTTCTGCCATTGAATGTATAATTCTAATGAAATCGAAATTTTGCAGCGAAATTGCCTGAAAAATGGAAACTGAACCATAGAAGCAGCCACCAATTTGAAGAAAATAACAAGGAGTGGTTAGACGGACAACTTTTATTAGTTGATCCACTGACTAATCGTGGAAGACCCGATAAGATGTTCGACGAATGTTCCAACAAAACGAAATTAAGAAAAGTTTCCCAAATTGTTAAGGAAACACCTCACAGTGAGCTCGTATTAGTTACAACGAGCAATTTATACAAAGCTGGAAAGCAAAGTGCGTCGGAACTTGTTTCAATGGCTAATGACGAAGGTACTGTAAAAAAAATAACATATTTTATGGGATTAGTTATTACGTTGGTAATAACTAGTAAATAATCATTTCGAAATAAGATTTGAATACTTATTGTGAATTTCTTTTAATAAAAAGATTCAATAAAATAAAATACAGTATAAACAAAAAAAAAAAAAAATTTCTGGGATCAAATATGCAAGCCTTCCGATTCCATATATACCAGACAATGCTCTGGCATTATTTTTAGATGGTAATTATACCAAGCATTCAGAAAAGTTGATGCAAGCTGATGCAAAAAGTCGGAATGCCAACATATATCCAACGTACGACACTTTGCGTATTGCAAAAAAAAAAAAATTTATTCAAATGGAGTCCAATTTACGAACTATTCAAGTGCCTTTACAATATATGGTGGATCATATTGTCATGCGCATCTTAGCAGCTCATTCTTCTATACTTGAATTTCATTTTGCTGAACAGAGTGAGCAGAATCTTACTGCTATTTATAAGTGGGGCTGCGATGGCAGTAGCGGCCATTCGACCTATCGACAAGATGTATAATGCGATAACAATAATGTTAGTGACGAATACTTGTTTGCAGTTTGCATTGTCCCATTACAAGTACAAAAGGGATCCGTGACAATTTTGGAAAATCCGCAACCTTCATCACCTCGATTCTGTAGACCCTTAAAAATACTTTGTTCCAAGCAATCTGCAGAGTTTATTAGATAAGAAGTGGCTAGTTATAATGATGAAATATCAAAAATTATGCCAACAAGCATTGGTAGTTACGATGATAGATGGGAAACCTTTTAGTGCTCTGGCAGAATCATCTTCCCAAGTGTGTGGAATTTGCAAAGCTTCCCCCAAGTTATTGAATGACATTGATGCTGTTAGATCATTAAAACCCAAAGCCCATTTATACGAATTTGGACTCTCAACACTTCACGCATGGATTCAGTGCTTTGAATGTATCCTATATATATCTTAGGCTACATATTAAAATATGGCAAGTTCGCGATGCCGATAAACATGCTGTAAAAGAGAGGAAATTTTATGTTCAAGAAGGCTTAAAAACAAAAATTTCTTTGCTTGCTGATATCCCAATGGCTGGTTGCGGCAACACCAATAACGGCAATACAGCCAGGCGATTTTTCAGAGAACCAAAATTACCATCCGAAATAACCGGAGTGAATGAGGAGCTAATTTACAGATTCAGTGTCATTTTACGCTCGATGGTTTGCGGGCAAAAAATCGGTATTGAATCTTTTAGGCAATATGCTTTACACACAGTATCCTTTTTTTTACCGTAATTTCCGTGAGCACCATACGCGAAAAACATCGTGATTAAATACAATGGAGGACTTAATGCATGCGCTTTTCTGTTCATCGGATCCCTTGATTACAAATTTACGCAAACCACGAGGCAACTCAAAAAAGAAGGATGTCGATAATGATATTTTACAACTTTTGTCAGAACATTGTGTACCTTGCACCTTAGATTCATCTCGTAGTTCCGAATCGGAATAAAAAACTGTTATTACTTTTTGTTTTTTTTTATACTTTATTTCATTTAATTTAATCTTCTTATGAAAAGAAATTCACAATAAGTATTCAAATCTTATTTCTAAATTATTATTTACTAGTTATTACCAATGTAATTACTAATTTTTTGTATTTAAATCTTTAAAATCTATCTTCTATTGTGTAGAGAGAGCCGCCTCGCCAGGCTCAATGTGTGGTGGCCGTCAAATTGCAATAAATTGCGTGCTAGAGTGTTGGGATGTGCGACTAGTTTGTTTACGTATTTGGACGTGTACGTTTTAACTTCTTCGTGGATAGTGGGAACTTTGAGATCCCTATGTATGTTTTCATTTCTTATGTACAGTCTTCTCTGTAACTTCTGGATGTTTAATGCACAGGAAGTACCCCACAGCTGAAGACCATATGACCATATTGGCTTTATAACGGATTTGTATAAAAGGACTTTATACTCCAAAGCCAAAGTTGAGTTAGGACTTATTACCCAATACAGTTGATTTGTTCGAAGCTTTATGGACGTTATTTTTGCCTCAATGTGACGGGACCAAGTTAGGCGCCGATCTAGGTGGATACCTAAATATTTAACGTGCGTTTCCGCTGGAACCGTCGTATTAGTTATTGTGATTGGTGGACAATTTTGCCTTCTAAGGGAAAACGTTACATCAGCACATTTTGATGGATTACCTTTATTCTCTACTGTTTTAGCCAGTCTTCTAGCTTATGAATATGGGACTGCAGTTTTTCAGATGCATTCTTTGGATCATTACTGACACTTATAATTGCAGTGTCGTCTGCAAAGGTTGATGTATATGTATGTGGGCTTGTCAGCATATCCGCTGTATAGATGATATATAATAGCGGCCCTAACACAACACCTTGAGATACTCCTGCACTGATTTTCCCATTTGTTGAAAGCTCATTCTTTGACCTTACTTTAAAAGTTCTACCTGACAAATAGCTTTTTATAAGCTTGTGGGTGTTTTCAGGAAAAACCCGAGCTATTTTAGTAAGTAGCCCATCATGGCAGTCTTTACCAAATGCTTGGGAAATATCTATAAATAAAGCTGAACAGTATTGCTTTCTTTCAAAAGCCGATCTAATAATGGTAACGATTCTATGGACCTGTTTAATCGTACTATGCCTTGCTCGAAAACCAAACTGATGATCTGGGATAACGTTTTGTTCATTTAGAAAAGGAGTTACACTCGAGACGAATACTTTTTCAAATATCTTTGACAAAACTGACAGTAGGTTAATAGGCCTGTAGAATATAATGTGGCTTGAGTCCTTTCCTGCTTTCGGGATCATAACAATTTCAGACATCTTCCAAGAGCATCGGAAGAAGCCGACGCGCAACATGACATTAAATACGTAAATTAAAATTCTTACAGCTGAATTAGGTGAGTTTTTTTTATCATTGATCCTGCTATACTATCAGGTCCAGGTGATTTCTTCATATCCGTATTTTTAATTGTCGATTTTAAAGAAGACAACCGAAATTTATTAGGATCATTCACGGTGTCACTAATAATTGGAATAGTGGAATTACTGATATCATGTGGTGCGAAAACCTTCTCTAAGTGATATGGGAACGCATTTGCCTTTTCACTTGAGTTTTCCAAGTACGGTCTTCAAGTCTTAGTGGGGATTCGTAAGCAATAGGACTTTGTAAGTGATTTACAGCTTTCTACAGGCTACTCGTATAATACGTTTTTTTCATTGGATCCAAGTTTTTAAAAAGCTGTCGATAACGAATTCGTGTTTCTGTCTCAATTTATTGCCTAAGAGTTTTTGGCATAAGTTCATTTGTATTTTAATGTGTAGAGAACGACTATTTTGCCATTGTCTTCTTAGCCTTCGCTTCCCAATGACGAGCATCTGCATATCTGATGTTACCTGGTACGTTGCAGCTATGACTGCGGCAGTCACGACGTCTGTAAAATTATCTACAGCTGCTTGAATATCAGCTGGATTTCTTATTGGAATGTTCAAAGACAAGTGAGAGCGCACATGCATTTTATGTTTTAACCAATTCGTGTTTCTGTTCGGGTAGAAACTAAGGGTTTTAGGTGCAGTGACAAGACTGTCGTGTAAAATAACAATTGTAGATGATGAGAATGGAAAATAACAATTGTAGAGAACAGTTGGTCACGTTTGATGTTTTTTACTATAGCAAAATCAATAAGGTCTGGCAACTTATTAAAGTCTGTGGGCCAATAGGTGGGTTTACCGCCAGATACGACGTCCAGCTTGTTCGCTTGAACTGTATAATACAACTGCCTACCTCTAGGGCTAAGGAGTCTGGATCCCCAATATGTGTGCTTTGCATTGTGATCGCCAGCGGCAATAAATTTTTGTCCTAGCGTAGCAAGAAACCTGGCAAATTCATGGTGTTCAACTTTATGCCTAGTAAGATTTATACTCGTTTTTTTTTTTTTTTTTATTACATTTATTTATTTATTGAATCTTCAAATAATGAACTAACAATAAGTATACAGATCTTAATACTAAAAAAAAAATTATTTGAGGCTAGCCAATGCTAGACAACAAAATTATGTTTCAATGGGTACTATATATGAAAGGTCATCTGTTTTGTGCTCGGATGACAGCAACGGTATCTCTCCTTCTCAACCGAGCATGGCCGCCAAAATTAAGGATGCTACGTGCGAGTGGGTTCGGGTGAGTTTCAAGTTTGTTGATATACTTTATCGCGTACCTGGCGAATTCTACTTTTACCATAGGCACGCTTAGGTCTTCGTGAATTCGGGAGTTTTTAACATACCAAGGAGCTGCTATAATCATACGGAGAATTTTGTTTTGTTGCCTTTGAATTTTTTTAATATTTAATATCGAGGCGGTACCCCATAATTGAATTCCATAGCACCAGATTGGTTTTATAATCGCTTTGTACAACAAGAGTTTGCAATCCAATTTCAAGGAAGAGTTTCTGCCTATAAGCCAATTTAGTTGAACTGCTTTTAGTTTCATCTGAGTCAGTTTTGCATCAATATGAGACTTCCACGTTAGCCGGCGGTCGAGGTGAATACCAAGGTACTTGACTTCATTGTGCTGCGGAATTACTTGATTGTTGATCTTGATCGGCGAGCATGTTTCCCTGCACAGTGTGAATGTCACAGGAGTACATTTCTGTTCGTTTACCTTGATTCTCCAGAGTTTTAGCCATTTCTCTAAATTTTCAATATGTTCCTGCAAATTTTGCGAGGCTAATTGATGACTTTTATTGACGCTGAGAAATGCTGTATCATCTGCAAAAGTTGAAGTGTGGATTTGGGATCATGTTGGCATGTCAGACGCATAGATTAAATACAAGGTAGGACCCAGTATACTGCCTTGTGGGACTCCTGCTTCAATTGGCTGAGGGGAGCTTGTGAAATCGCCTTCTCTGATGACAAATAGGCGACCATATAAGTAACTTTCCAAAAGTTTGTGGGTGTTTATTGGCAAATTAGCTTTATTTTGTGAAGTAAGCCGTCGTGCCACACTTTGTCAAAAGCTTGAGCAACGTCAATGAAAAGAGCTGAGCAATATGTTTTCTCTTCAAAAGATTTTCTTATGACATTGACTAATCTGTGTGTTTGTTCAATAGTGCTGTGCTTAGCCTTAAAACCGAATTGATGGTTGGGGATACATCCTACAGCATTTAGTACGGGAGTCAACTTCATTATCAAAAATTTTTCGAACAATTTAGAAATTGTCGGCAGTAAGCTTATTGGCCTATAGGATTCTACTTTGGTTGGATCCTTCCCGGGTTTAGGTATCATTGTAATCATAGACAACTTCCATTCTGCAGGAAAATACTCCAGGCGTAATATAGCGTTAAAAATAAAAAGCATAACTCTTCTAGCTACTATAGGTAACTGCACCAGCATTTTGTTACTAATTGTATCAATACCTGGAGCTTTTGTCAGTTTTAGATTACAAATTGCGTTTTCGACATCTCGAAAATTAAAATGTAGAGACACAGGAGATCTGCTGGCAAAAGGCGGCAAATCAGCTGCCTCATCAGATGCGTTTAAAGCAAAAACATTTCTTAAATGGTTTACAAATATGTTTCCCTTTTCGGAATCGTTTCTAGCCCAGTCCCCAGTTGGATTTCGCAAAGGCGGCTTTGCCCTAACTGGTCGTTTTAAACCTCTTGTCGCGCGCCATAACGAATAATCAGACTGAGGAGTACCATCCAGGCCTTCCAAATAAGTTTTAAGGGAAGCGGATCGTTGAATTTCAAGCAGGTTTCTAAGTCGATGTGTGCATTCCCGTAGCCTACTTTTTGACTGGGGAGACCTGCAAACTTGCCACTCTCTTCTTGCTCTTTTTTTTTCTGACACAAGTTGTTCTATTTCTAAAGAATAAGTCCTACTGTTTACATTTCTGGACCCTGCATGACTAGTAGTAGTATGTTGCACGGCTTGTTTAAGGTTCCGGGTAAAATTATTAGTTGCCAAATCAATATCTTCAGGCTTTCTTAAAACAATATTTTCGGTACAATGTGTACTTATATATTTTTTATATTTTAGCCAGTTCACTCGAGTGACTGTTAAAGCTAAGTCATTTAGCGGTGACCCAATTTCTCGAGGGAAGCATATGGATATAATTGTGGGTGAGTGATCGGAAGACAAATCAAATGAAGGCTCCACTTGCATCCATTCTAGAGGGATGTTTTTCGCAACTCCAAAATCAATAACGTCTGGAATCTTATGCCGGTCTGTGGGCCAATATGTGGGATGCCCGCTTGAAATTACCTTTAAACCCATACGGGAAATAGTATCAAACAGCACGCGACCTTTAGGGGAAATTAACCGTGAACCCGTGTAGCTTGGAGATAATCCTCGCATTTGTCATTAAAAAAATAGTGTTTAATTCTGGATTTTATCAGAATTGCCGATCCTCCGCAAGCTCTTCCTCGGGGGTCTTTAATATCGTATAGAATGTAACCATTTATTATAAAGTAGCTAGTCGACGTTAGGTGGGTTACAGCAATCATCATTACATCGATCTGTTTTTCCTTAAGGAAGTAAACAAGTTCATTTTTGTGTTGGCGGATGCCGTTCGCATTCCAGAAACATATTTTTAAACAAATCATTTATTTAAAATTGCCTGCAAAATGGTTGATTGCATTTTCAGCATTTCTTGCATCATGGTGGTCATAGAGGCTGTAAAAGTATTTATCGACTGAACAAGAGTCTGTAATGTTGCCTCAAGGTTGCTAAAATTTGGCTCAGAGGTGAGAGATTTGGGTTCTGGATTCCGGTTTGCTGTATTAGATTTTAATACATTAGCATAAGAAATGTGTCCAGGAGTATGAACGTTAATATGGTTGGTTGGCTTGATTGTTTGGGGAAAATTGTTACTGGAAACAACATGTATCTCCTGAGGTTGCTGAGGAGCAACTGATGATTTTTTAGTCATTGAGTGCTTAAAATGGGTATATACAGGGCACCCTCTATAACTTGCGGTATGGTTTCCGCCACAGTTACTACATTTTTTTGCTCCAGAGTCAGTTTTTGGCTTGTTACATTATGTCATGCCGTGGAGTTCACCACACACGACACACACTGTGGGCAACTTGCAGTAGGCCCAAGTGTGGCCGAACTCCTGGCAGTTCATATACTGAACGGGTCCCAAGCGTTTATGCGGTTCCTCTATGGTGATTCTACGATGTAGAAGGAATTTGAGATTGTAGATTGGGTGTGTTTCATTCTTTTTTAAAACCACATCCCCGGGTTTAAACTCTACCGTAAACATGGGCTGAGGGCTTTTATCGCGGTTTCTGATGTTCAAAACGTTTTTAACTTTGAATCCTTTATCCAGCAATCCAGTTTTAACATCTTCAGGTTCTACGCAATGGTCAATACCCTTTATTACAACCTGAAGCCCTTTAGCACTTTTCAGCTGGTATGTATAAAAACTTCTTTTTTCCTTTTCTAACTCGTTAACTAATTTTCGGTAGTCGTTCTCATGTTTTACCTGAATTTTCGTTTCATTAATGTTACCGTGCTTAATTGAGGTAACTACAAAATTTTCTTCGCCAATTATTGAAATAATTTTCTTTACCAAATCATTGGAGGTAGACTCTCTCAAATAAATTGGCGGTGGTTTAAACGATTTTCCGACTGCTGTTGGCTCATCTGTTTGAAGGATAGCAAACCTGTTTTGATCCTTAGTTGTTTTGTCAGTATTGTCATCTTTATGTATTTTGGACTTTGATGAAATCTGAGCAGATTTTGGGCTTCTCTGACGTTTAATGACGGTAATGTACCTATCCATACCAACTTGCATTTTGGGTTTATTAATGTTGACTAAAATAGGGGATGTTTTGTTATCAGCTGTAACTAAAATGTTAGGCGAGCAGGAGCGGGGACGATTTTTATCTCTTACTGTAAGAAGATTTTCTACAGTCCTTTTTAAGGATTCTTCCTCAGAAATCCATAAAGTTTTTCTGGTGGAGCTAAGCTCTTTCTCAGAATTACTTCTGATGGGAGCACTCATACAGTTTATGATTTTTGACTTGCCTCTAAACTTATGCGCTTCACTGTGTATGTTGTTATTTGACAACAACAACAACAGCAACAACAACAACAACAACAACAACAAAGTTAATGCACTACCACTGACTGCACTTGTTTAATTGTTTTTGTTTTTACTATTAAGATTTTTTATTCCCGTTGTTTTTTTTTTCTTTTAAAATGAGTTTTTTTTGCCACAGTTTTTGTTGTTATGTTGTTTTTATTTTTTATGTGTTAATTTTAACTTTGTTTATTATATGCACTTGCATTTGTTTGTCCGCTTTTTTGAACACGACCGTACGGTTGAACGTTTGCGTGTGTATACTCGTGGCTTGCAAAAAGACGTACCTGAATTCAGGCAATGAAAAATGCCTTCCGTTTTTTCGGACTATAATGGCAGTCCCACCACATGCCCTTTCGCTTGGGTGTTTGGTGTCATATATAAAAAACCCATCAATTCTAAAGCAGTTTTTTATAGTGAAGTGAGTTTCAGAAACTAACAGTATGTCTATATCATGTGCTAGCAGGAAGTGTTCTACTTCATATTTATGTTGCGAGAGCCCGTTAGCATTCCAGAAGCATATTTTTAACTGGTTCATTTATTGCGAAGCAGAACTTGCAGAAGCATGTTTTGGGTTCGCATCATTTCCTGAAACATACCCTGCATAGTTGTCATGAAATTATTCTTCAAGTTTCCATGTCCTGTCACTAACGCAGTGGCTAAGATGAAAGTCGTAGAAGATTAAACTTGGAGACTATGCCTGGAAGAGGCTGAGACGGTAGCGCACATTGTGTGTAAAAGTCCAGCACGCGCTAGCATAAGGCTTAAGACCACGGGCAGACACTTGTTAGATGTGAACTAAGCCTTAGACAGATGCTAGCAATTACAAAAGACTCCGTGATGAGGAAGAGTGTCGACAGTTAGCAGTCGACAGTCTGAAATCACTTTAGTCAAGAGTAAAGGCTAGGGCTAGCACGAGACTCAATTGAAAGTAAGGTGGCTGTGATTACGGATCGGTTCCCTGAAATCAATTTGAGGAGCGAAATGGGGGTCGAAAAGGGACCCAGAAAAAGTGGTCTGCTTCGATATCCCCCCATATATTTAAGAAAATTGACTTAAAGTTAAGTGCTTACTTTGTATTTACTATTTTATTATTTTACAATTGACCTGAACCAATTCGAATGGCTTAATTGACTTAAAATTAAAAACGCTTATTCTTATATTGCAATTTAACCGCCGCACAGTGGCACATATTTTGAGAAGGCGGCCAAAAATCATTTTTTTGTGGTTACCGATCCTAGTGTTTTCTTATTCATTTGAAAGTAAATACCAGTAAACCTCGAGAGGCAAAAATTTAGAACTCTGTTCCAACTATAACACACTGAACAGGGTGATCTAAAATAAACTTTCTGAATATTTTGTTAAAATGAAATTTTTTTTAGTAAATTAAAATTTTCAAATTACTATAACTTTTTTGTTTTAAAAGATATCAAATCAATTATGCAGTTTGTTAGTTATCAGTGCTAGTAAAATAAAGTCGTTACGTTTTTTAGAAGTTTTTAAATATTTTGTTTTAAAAAAGGTCAAAATTCTTCAAAAATCTCGTGCTTAATAGGGCATAACTCCCTCGCGTCAAACCACGTCAAAAAGATATTTCTCTGTGTTATAGCCCAAAACCTCCCCTACACACCTATACCCCATTATATGTGCGCCAGGTTGCGCCCGTGTGCATCGTTCTGACCAAAGGTCAGGTATTTTGTACAAAAATGATCAATATATACGAAATTTTTCAAAAACAATTTTTTTTCTACAGAGTTATTTTTGAAGTTATTTTAGCCAAATTTTTTTCAAATCTCCTTGAAAGATGGCGTTTATAACTTTTGCGATATAATCTAGTAATATACAAATGCACTATATAGTACCTATCACTTTTTCCAAATCTAAATATTCAATGAAATTTTGGTTACCCATTAGAGTTGGTAATGGCAAATATATCATAAAACAATAAGATCATAAAGAATTATGAATCCAGAATAATGAAATAATTAAAAAGGAGGTCTTAAATAAAATACGTGAATGCACATGTTTATTATGGCATTCTTTTAAATGTAAGTTTTATTATCATATAGGTAAGGAAATGTAAGCTAATTTCTTGCTTAATTGAATAACATAATTTTGTACACAAAAGATGTGCGCACACACTGCATGGGATGTTCTGTACCTGATTATTCTTAGTACCTGTTTATTTTTGCCACAAAGGTTATAATGTGTAACTGCATGTAAGTAAAATTATTATATAAATATTAAAAAAAATCGTGTCCGTATTAGTCTTAAAGTGTTCGCAAAACGAGATACGCATACTAATTGCACAAAAACATACGAACACACAAATTAGGGCAGAAAATTTCTATTTAACAAAAAAAGACATCGAAGTAAATTTTAAAATGTGTTTAACAATGATTGATGGAAAAGTTGCGCAAGTTTTAACGGAAACAAAGTCGTCGTCAAGCTGAATTATAAGCCAAAAGACATCAAACAAATTAAATCAACCTCCAGCACAAGACTATAGCTTTAAGGAAGTTAACGAATTTGGATTGTGGCGTCTTCATACTAGGATTAGTTTTATGGAGCATATTCTTAAATTGGGCTATGATTTGGAATTTGGTTCTTCAGGCGAAACCATAAGAAACAGTAAAGAAAATGCAGAAAAACGAAAGAAAAAAAAGAACAAATTCAAGAAAGATATCTTCAGCTAGGCCTTATAATCGACCAACCTAAATAAGGAGAAGGAAATTCGAATGATGGAAATACTGCAAGAAGATTTTTTTCCGATCCAGAAACTGCAGCATCTATCACAGGTGTAGGTTATGAGTTCATAAGACGATTCAAAATCATGTTACACGTCTTAGCATGCAGCAGAAAGATAAACGCAAAAAAATTTGGAGATTACGCCAATAAAACAACTGCACGTTACAATGAAAAATACTCTTGGAGATATATGTCTTCAACGGTTCATAAAATGTTGTATTATGTGGAACAAATCATTCAACATAATATACTACCAATAGGAGATCTGTCTGAAGAAGAGCAAGAAAAAAGGAACAAAGACTACAGATTCTTTCGCGAACATAGCACAAGAAATATGTCTACATGTCGTACTAATGAAGACCTTATCACCACTTTGTTGTGAACTTCAGACCCATATATGTCCAACATTCGACAAAAATGGAAAACAACTTCAGTCGAATTAAAAGAGGAGGCTAAACAACTATTAGAAGATGAAAATTAATGCTATTTAGAAGAAATTTTTAATAAAATTGCTTAATGTATAGTGGCTCTTGGATTTGAAAGTATACGTATGTATGTAAATTAATTCATATTTATTTTATTACTTGTTATAGAAATATTTAAAAATAAAATAAAACTTCAACTAAAATAGGAATTTTTCATTAAAACTTTTCGTTATTAAGAAAATTTTAACTTTTTAAAAATTTTAAATTTTTATTTCAAAAGGCGGTTTAAAAAAGCCAACCTTTGGCCCTTGTTGCTTTTAAGCTTAAAAATATTATTTAAGCTTAAAAATATTATTTAAGCTTAAAAATATTACGGGGGCCAAAATTTGGCGTGTCCTGACAAGATTTAGTTTACAAAACTATTAATAATTATAATTTGTAACAATAAGAATAGGACATATTAAAAAAATTTTTTTTTAATGTTTTAACACTCCTCTTTTATACTCAAATTCAATTATTAATGGTAACGAATATTAAACCATTCGTAACTTTTTTTATGCTTTTTATAAAAAATTAAAGCTTAAAATTTCACCTACCAAACAAAAAAAAACCCAAATCAAAATTCCAATCCAATCAAAAGTTACGGATTTTTGACCGCCTTCTCGCCAAATGTGCCACTGTGCGGCGTTCTTCAATATATTGAAAGCATTTTTGTCTATTGCTATGACCAACCTTTCAAGTTTTCTGTGATACTGTACTTAGTTAAGAACTTATCAAAGGAGAAAGTAACGGTACTGGCTATGTATGAAGAAATGTTTGTTTATATCAGCACGTTTTTTATTATTACATGATATTATCAATTCAGTATACTATCCGCGTATTACAAGCAAACATCATCAAAAAATTAAATCAAATAATAAAATGGAAGAGGACCAAGTATACGAATATGAATTAATACCTGGATTTACGGCATCCAGCAAATTATTATACAAAAAAAATGAAGAACGTTGCTGTTGCGGTGAACTTAAATAACAAAATATATTGCCGAAAAAGTGGAAAATTCCAAACTCATAATCATGGACCATAAGGTGAACTTTTTGGAAAATTGGAAGTTATCAATGCAATTAAATGTAAAGTTAAAAAAGCGTCAATTAAAAGATCAAGTGTACGTGATATTTTTGACGAACAATGTAAAAAATAAAATAGAGTACAGAAGAATGCGTAGACAATTATTCAATATAAAAAAAAAACATTTCCTAAATCTCCAATGACTTTCAGTAACATAATTGACGTATTTAAAAATGAAGAACTTGTTCAAAAATTTGTCATGTCCAGATATGACAGTGAACAAAAATTTTATACTGATAAAATAATTACTGAGAATTTCTCATACACTCTTTTCGTTTCGCCAACAATTTCTAAAGCTATACAATAATAATAATAATAATAATCAGCAGCACGTCTGAGTCACGTAATTACGTAATGGATGCAACTTTTAATGTGGTTCCAACTTAAAATGTGGTTTTAAGCAATTGCTCACTATTCATTTCATTCACGACGAACCCGTAAGTTATAATTATGTTGTTAAATATATTTATCAATATGACTAGAAACCAATTCATTAAAATAAATTACTTTTTTCTGTTTTCAGGCGTTTCCATTTATATATGTGTTGATGTCCAAGAAAGCATATATGCACATGTTGCACTATTTAAAGTCTAATATAGTAGATTTGCAACCATACAGAGTTATAACTGATTATGAAAATGGGTTTCAAAATGCCATTTGAAAGTTATACCCAACATTACACACAATCATTGTGGCGAAAGGCTTTGAAAATGCCTGGATTCATAAATGAGTTAAATAAGAATAATCAGCTAAAGTTTTTTTTAATAAATTCTTGAAATAATCTTGTTTCTAAGATTATAACTTTTGTGCATCTGCACACAAACACACGTACTGTTTTTACTTTTAACACTTTATTGTAATACCTTTAAAAAATATTCAACCCGTCCAATAAATTACTACCGAAAAAAGATGTTTATAGTTTGAAGGCAAAAGCAAAAGTGACTTTATTATAGCGAGCAGTGCTGCTTTTATACTGTTTCAAAGCATGGTTGTAAATACTTAGGAGTAAGATATTAATATAAATCACAGAGTCGTATTCCAAAGAAATCCGTTAAATTCAAAATTACATTTTAGCAGGATTGCATTCCAAAGTATTTTCATAAAATATAAAGCAGTGCTGTAAATAAAAGAAATTAATAAAAATAAACAAAATCAGTTAAAAGTGAGCTGCTTCATTCTTATATTTGCCATTGTTAAAGCCAGACGATATAATAGCAGAGTACACAATTTTTTAAAGCAGATGCAATGGATGTAAAATATATTAAAGGAAAGACGCCAGAAAGCTATTTTCAACCTTTCATCAAATATTTTGATTCTGACTGGATGAAAAGGGTATATGAACAATTATACAGTTTATTTTATTTTAAAAATTTTTCTTTTGTTTTTGTTCAAGAAAAAAGTAACGAAATTCTCTGTGTACAAAGAACCGATCCGAACAAGTAGCGCAGCAGAAAGCTTTCATATCCAGCTTAATATGAAGATGGTTTATGCGATTTAGATGCGGCTAAGTCAAGTGATTTTTTAAAATCCCATTGCCGGATGCACATCTTTAGACGCAAAGAAAACAGTTATCTTGAAAAGCGAAACAAATTTATACCGAAGCGGTATTAGCTACTGAGGGAGAAGAAAATTACACTGACTGAGGATAACTTCATTAATACAATTGACAGCAATGACGACGAGTGGAGAATAACAGTGGAGAAGACAGCACTGACACAAAAGTAGAAAAACAACATTACCTTTCGTGTATTATTTGTTGTGAAAAGGAGAGGCAAATACTGTTTGATCCATGCAAACATTTCAAACTTTGTCGACCATGTTACCAACAACTAAAAGAAAGTGCTGAGAAAAAAGGAACACAAATATTGTGTTCAATTTGTCGTGCCCTTATCAAGAATGGCACATTTATATATTGTTAGTTATTTAAAATTTCTAAACATTCTATTTGTGAACTAAACTTTATTTTTTTGTTAATGTTTTTGTGAATAAAAGAAAATTCAAATAAATTTGAATTATACAAAAAAAATTAAATGTGCAAAAACACCATAATGGTTTTATTTTATTCCTTACATGGAAATAAAGCCACATGGGGCCATATGGCTTTATAACACTTCGCCTTCGTCTTTAATGCAATGTTGAGAATTGACTGCGGAAACGCACGTACATATGGCATTCAGCTGTAGGGTACTGCCTTTTACATAGAAAACAGTCTAGGATTTCATGACTTATCGTAAGCGCCCCCTGGTACATAAGAAATTAAAATATACACAGAGATCTAGAAGTTCCCACTGTCCAGGTGGTAGCAAAAACATACTCGTTAAAGTACGTAAGTAAATTAGTGATCCATCCTAACACCTTCGCGCGCGATTTACTACAATTTCATGGACACCAGAGACTGAAAAAAACGACACATTGAGCTTGGCAAGACGGCTCTCGCAATATTCTTTTATTATTAAGACTTGAATACAATAAACTAGTTATTACATTGATAATACCTAATAAACAATAATTTAGAGATAGGATTTGAATACATATTTTAAATTTCTTTAAATAGAAAGATTCAATAAAACATGACGAAAGTGAAAAAATAAAAAATACATACAACTAAAAATAATTTTACATTTGAAAAAGTTTTAAAATTTTAAGCAAAATATAAAAACTGTAAATATTTCTACATTTATATATGTTTGTATATGTACATATTTAAACAAAACTTATTTGTAAAAACAATAAGCAAAATATTCTTAATTTTATTAAGAGTAACTCATTGAAACGCTTAAAATTGCCATTTGTGAATTTGCGCATGTTTACGAGACTTGTTTCATGAAACCCCTTTTTGAACTTTTGTGCAGCGTTGAACAATTAATATAAATTTTATAGAAAAGATAATGAAAAAAAATAAATTAATTAAACACTAAAAACACAAAAGGCTAAGGATTTTTTTTAATTTACATGTATAAATTTAAAGAAAAGAGGAAAAATAATAAGTATTTAAGTTGTTTGAAGAAACCGTTAGGTTTTGATGGAAAAAGGAGTCAAGCACTTAATACAATTGTTCGGATTAGTGTGCGTTTTTCACTACAAAATTAAGAACGCCCTTGCCTATTTGAAAATCCTTGCTATGAGCGTAGTTCTTCAGGATTCTCCTCCTAGGTAAGCTACATATGTACGTCTGGTATGGTGTCAAACATGAAATTCTGGGTTCTTGTTTATGCGAAAGTTAGGTAGTGGCACAGAAAATTTATCATCGTTTCAATTTCCTAATTGCATGCCCTGCAGACGCTATTCGTTGCTTTAGCTATTCGAAGTATATGTCCTTGTAAACTTAAGCGCCGTATTAGAATACTTGGTTGGACTCTTACTAAGTTTGGCCGAGTTCAGATTCAGCAGGCTCTTTGTTTTATAAGGGTTCGGGTCACTCCACCATATTCTAGCCACGTTTCTATCCGTTTCGTTGTTCTACAGAGCGATAAGGGTCATAGTTGTCCAATTTTTTCATCCAGTCCTAGTAGTCTTAAAAGGCTTTGTATAATCCAAGTGTATTTTTAGTAACCCTCTGGCTTTGATTGGCACACTATTTTTATTGTTATTCATAATAATACTTCCTGGTAGCCTGGCACCCAGATTGCGCGCAGTCTCCCACTTGTCGAGTAGTCATTGATCGCTCTTTTGCAGACCGATAACGGCCTTGTACTTACTTTTTCGGATTCAATTGCCTTAATAGAAATTTGACTGTCAGTGAAGGATTCTGTTAGCCTTGTGATCCATCTTATAAACTCCGTGATTGACGTATTTCTGCATCAAGGACCGTGTTATGGTCAGAAAGCCGGATGTACATTTTGGTCGCTGGTTCCTCTATAGTTTCTTCGTCCTATTTTGACCCTAGCGTAGAGCTGTTCGTGTATCATCTAGCCTCTACAGGTATTTGTGCTAGGGTTTGGCAAGGAGTCTCTGGTATTAGTGTTTTATAGCTAGATGGTACCTGGCTGTTGGTAACAACAAAAAATAAATATGCTTGGAGAGACGGCTCACTCAACCCAATAATAGAGAGTCTATTAAGATTTTAATACAATAGGTAAGTCATTACATTGGTAATAATTAATAAATAATATTTTAGAGATAAGATTTTAATACTGATTGTAATTTTCTTTTCGAAAGATTCAATAAAATTAAAGCCTAACCAAAATTATATTTGTCGAAGGGGATTGAGTTCTCAAACTATTCAGTTTATATTATTTGGCTTGGTGCCAAACTATTTAAACTGTATATATTGTCAATTTTTCACTTAGCTTTGTTAAAAACTTACATAACGCATATTGTAAAATAGGACTTGTAATACCTGACGATTTGGCCAAAGTTTTGCGCCAGTAATTTTTTGAACTGTATATATTGTCAATTTTTCACTTAGCTTTGTTTAAAACTTACATAACGCATATTGTAAAATAGGACTTGTAATACCTGACGATTTGGCCAAAGTTTTGCGCAGTAATTTTGTGATTTCCAACTAAATCGATTTAAGTGATTCTTTTCCAGTCGGTTGCAATAATAGTTTGGACACCTTAATTGTTACATTTATTATTTTTTTTTTTTAACTAAAATTAATTTCACTGTTAAGAACTCACTTCACTCCGATCAATACATACAAAGATGAAAAAAATCAACTAAGCCACAGTTTTTACAGCAATATCTTTTTCACTAAAAACGACTGTCGCTCAGAAATTCACCGATTCTAGGTCTAACTTTTCGCTTAACAATTTATACCTTCGTTTAATTCTGCAGAAACACTGGTAGCAATGAGGCGATAATGGTAGTGATAAAGTTTGCTCATCTTTAATTGTTTCCTCGAATACTAACTTTTTAGCATGTGAAGATGTTACGCATACCCCCTATAATA
Source organism: Phania funesta (assembly GCA_963932375.1). NCBI lineage: Eukaryota > Metazoa > Arthropoda > Insecta > Diptera > Tachinidae > Phania > Phania funesta. The sequence goes on from OZ010654.1 coordinate 47,838,480, forward strand.
TTGTAAATTGATTTTTAGGAATTGAGTAACTGTATGAACTATTAATATACTGACTAACGTATCGACTATACGTGGTCGAGAATAAATTAATTAATAATCATTGAAGTGTCACAGGATTTATAATTTAAGTTGATCTTCGTTTAGTATTTACGAATTTGTAGAACAATTCCGTATCACGTTTTAAATTGTGTTTTATTGTGTTAATATAGTTTTTTTTTCATTAAATTGTAATTAGCACGGGAAACAGCATATTTTGTGTAGTCAAAGAGTAAGACAGAAGAATTGTATCTTTTAAAGTATTTGCTTTTTATATTTTTTAAATTACACAATGGCTTTAAATTCCAAAGTGGTCCACTTTTAGTATATACTTTAAATTCATATATATATTTCATAACAGTTGTATAGAGGAATCGTATAATCGAATCAATAGAATTTAAAGTGACGCGTGAGCTGAATAATAAATCCAACCAGTTCGTATTATGTAGATGGTGATTTAATATTCATAACTACCTTTTTTAACTCTTTCAGGTCTGGTGGTCAGTTATATAACCACCTTTTCAAACTGTTTTAAAACATGATTTCGTGCTATCTATTGATAATTTGCAAAACAATTTCGTTATTTAACGTCATCTTAGATTGATTGATGTAAAACTTTCACGCTAGGGTGTTCTCGTTGAATTAAGATATTTGTTTGAAAAGGCGGTAAACTTTTGGATTTTAATAGGGACTTTCCCGAACTCAATAAAAAAGCTAACAGTGTTTATTATTATAAGAAATCGGTGTTACTTTGTTTTTAGTGCTTGTTTTATTGTTTTGTGACAAAAAAATTATATTATATAAAATTATCTTCGAAACATCAAGTAAGTAAAAAGGTGGTTATATTACTAACCACTGTGTCTATAATGGATTTTTTGTAATGCGTTTTTTACATACATAATTTTACGTTATATTATAAGGATGCCCCGTGTACTCAAAGAACGTGATATAGAAGATACTTTGTTGGAAGATATATCTTCTGATGGTGAAAGTGTCTGCAGTATTGAATCCGAGGAAGAATACAATTATGATCAGCTAACGGATCTTATAGTACTCGGTGACATACCTTCAAAACTCCAGACAAATGATGATGATTTTGGCTCAGATGATGACAACATACCTTTGTCAAACATACCATTTACTACTGCTAATCAGCTACCTACTACGGGTTTATCTTAAAACTATTGTGATAGAACCAAATTGGAAGAAAAATTTTAATATGGAAGAGCCAGGTGAGTTCTCAGGTTGTGAAGGTGTACTAAATGATATAATAGAACTGGAAAGTATCACACCTGTAAAGTTATTTCGTTTGTTTTGGTCAAAGAACCTCGTCGAACTAATTTCTTTTCAAACAAACCTATACGCTACGCAGAAAGGAGTACCTTTTACACCAACTTTACCCGAAGAAATAGACCTATTTCTTGCCTTGAATTTAGTGATAGGTGTAAAAAAATTTCCTAGCTATAAAGATTTCTGGTCTTCTGCACCTGATTTGAATGACCATTACATATCTTCGTTTATGGCACTCAACCGCTTTGGGTGGCTTTTGAATAACTTGCATTTGAATGATAATGCTCTAATGCCAAACAAAACCGATGCTAATTATGACAAGCTATACAAGATAAGACCTCTGCTAGAGATACTAAAACAAAATTTTAATAAAAATTATCACGCATCAGAAAAATTGGCTATTGACGAAAGCATGATAAAATTCAAGGGCAGAAACTACCTGAAACAGTATATGCCAAAAAACCAATTAAACGCGGATATAAAGTCTGGATGATATGTGCAGATACCGGATATTGTTTAGATTTCGACATTTATACTGGAAAGGATAGTGACAGGATGCAAACTGATCTCGGCGGAAAAGTTTTTCGACAGTTTTGCAACAAATTGAAATCGAAAAACCATAAAGTGTTTTTTGATAACTATTTCAATAGCTATAAATTACAAATTGATCTATATAAAGACCATATATTGGCTTGTGGCACTGTCAATTCAAATCGGATATAACTACCAAAACTTAGAGAGGACAAGGATCTGAAACGGGGAGAGTATGATTTCAGGATTAGTGACACAAATGTCGCTTTTCTAAAGTGTAAAGACAAACGTTCGGTTTTTCTTCTTACTAACTTCATAGATCCGACTAGGACAGGTGTTGCTACGCGCAGAGAACGAAATGGTGACAAAAATGAGGTAACTTGTCCAGAAACTGTAATACAATATAACAGTTGCATGAACTATGTTGACAAATTCGACCAACTAAAAGCATTTATGCTATTGACAGAAAGTCCCGTAAATGGTGGCATCGAATTTGCTTTCACTTTCTGGACTGTGCTGTCATAAACTCTTTTATTGTATATAAAGAACTACAGAAAAAATACCATCCAGAACTGGATCAGCTCAGCGCAAAAGATTTTCGAAGATGTGTTTACCAAGGAATTCTGGCACCAGCTTTGGTAAAGAACTGCAAACCAAGCTCTAAACAATCATTGATTAGCTCAGTTCCAGTACAAATAAAACGTCACAAATCAACAGTACCAATAGAATTACGTCTGGAAAGCAGTATGCATCAGCCAGTGCGATCCACTTCCCGGAGATGCGCAAAATGCAGCACTAAAAAGAGTCCAGCGCGTTCTATATGGGAATGCAAAACTTGTAAAGTCCCACTTTGTATCCGAAAAGATAAAACTTGTTTTTCTGATTCTCACAAAAAATAAAAAAAAATAAACCTACCGTCATGGTGGTTAATAAACTAACCACCCCATTCCACAAAAACCATTTATCGACAATTTTATTTTTTATGTTTTTCCTAATAAATAAGCCTTAATTAAAGAAAAAATGCAATTGTTTTCATTATAAGATTATATATATAAGAAAGAGTTAAAACAGAGGACTGTATCGTTTTGGTTGACTTTTTCGGTTGAACAACAAAAAACGTTAACGATCTTCAGGTATTAAAGAACATTCAATTGGATCATTTGTAAACACTAGATCAAGAAGATTTCCAAACTTTTTATTAAAGTCACCAAAAACAAGAACTGAATCACCGAGATTACATATTCGCACAATAGAATCAATTAGTTTTGAATGTTCAGTATAACCAAGTTGGTTCTTATTTTAGCAAGGCTGAATATAGAAGCAGGTAATAAATATGTTTCCATGATTCCATTTTACACATATACTAACGAATTCGATTCCATTAGGAACATTCAAACAAAGGTCTTCAGATAAAAAAGTCTTCTGAACTTTTATCAAGACGCCACCACCTCTAGTTGTTGTATTCCTATCCAGTCTAGAAATATTGTAGTTGTTACATAATATTTCAGTATCAAGAATGTTTTTGTTAAGCCAAGTTTCGGTGAGAACAATAACGTGATGGTCAAATTCAAAACTACCAATGAAGAGTTTAGACAGTTTACCAAAAACGTTTTGATATATTATATGTATTTGGTTTTTGGCAGTAGTAGTTAGTTTTTTGTTGAAAGTTCCCGGCACACGTACAATGTTATTTCCTGATTAATTCTTGGAATGCATTCTTTCACAAAAGATTTGTTAATTAATTTCTTAAATATTTCCGATGAAACAATTATTTTAAATTATCCTTGATTCAGAGTACGAAAATTTATACGTTTTGATATCAAAATTTGCATTTAACTTTGTTTGAATGTAGTAATTTATGTCTTCAGTTGTTGTTTCAGAAGCAACACGGGATACAAACACATGTCTTTTGGGTAGTATAATTTGAAGTTTACGAGAAGAAATGAAATTAACATTTGTTTGTGTAGACGTTTCCAAGTTTACCTCACTTAAATTTGTCTCAGCAAAATTAACGTAGACATCCTCTCAAGTGCTAGGAATAACAGGCGAATTGTTCACAGCCGGTGGAGTAATATTGTTAGTATTATTAGAAGTATTCTTATTCGTGTTACGAGCCGACTTACGGCGTTTTGAGAACGCTTGTTGTGGCGAAGGCTGCTTCGAAGATTGCCGGGTAGAGTTAAAATTGTCCATATTATTATTAATTTAGTTTTGGATGTCAAGAAACACAAATTTTCTTGATTTGAAAAAGTTATAAAAATCACTGCCAATTTTCTTGCAGCTGTTACAGCACCAATGTAAGCTATCATCTTTTTGAGTGGATTCGGCAGCAAGAGTTGGTATGCCACTGCATTTAAAATGAATCAGCCCACAACATAACCAACATGCAAGCATTTGGAGCATTTTATATTTATACAATTCATTTTCATTAATATAACTATTGCAAGTGTAAATTGAGGTATTGGTGTAATTATTAAACTGTGAGAGATGTGTAATGTGAGAAAACTATTTTATGTATGTTTGTTTATGAGTTAAATTAAATTTTCCTTGTTAAAAGTAAAGGATGTGTTGTTGTCAGCGTTGGTGTTGCTGCAATTTACACTGACAATAATATTTAAGTACAAGAGCACTTAATATTTTAAACAAGTAAGGTTATTGTGTTTGTATAATAAAAAGAACTTTCCAAAGGTTTTATTATTTCACAATTAATAATAATATTAAAAATTTTGGTCCTTAAAAGTTTAGAAGTTGATCATATGCAGGTATGAACAATTTGTAAAAAAAATGTACTTAGAATAGAGATTAAATAGATAAAAAGAAAGAGTTTTAGTCAGAGCACAAAAAAAATTTTGTTGCTCTTGCGACCTAACTCTTTCAAAACTCAGTATCAACTCAAAATTTAAATGTGAACTCAAAATTCATGCACGATTTGGGAATCCGTCACCTACATATGTATCTATATAGTTTTGGTCTCGTAAAAACGAAAAACTTGATAAAAAGGATAGGTTTATTCGTATTAACCGGGTACTCGAAAATCGTGCGAAATATCCTGTAAAAACAGGATTAGGTGTATTTAGCCATTTGTAGCAATTTATTTCATTGTATGTTTGTTTAGGATGAGATAAAAAAGAGAAAATAATAAAATATTTTAAATAATCATAGGGTAATGTCAAATTATATTAAATCTTGAGAGATTTAGTTGGTTGCAGAGCAGACTTCTAACACTTGTTTGCGAAGAAATCCCCCTTTAAATAAAAATTGGACGAATTTTAGGTGTATGAAGTGTACACATTTTTAAAATAAGGATAAATTTTTAATTAGTCTTTCACATAGCGCTAATAATAGGAATAGGAGCATTTAATCGACGACTAATATACACGTTACCTAAATACATATCTACATATGTTCATGGCATTGCAATGAATTTGTTGCGATTATTCGATTTTATATGCACTCGCATTGTGCGTTACATAAAATAAGAGTTAGAAATTTAATTCAGAATAACATTTAAGGTATTATTAAACACAAAAGTCTTTTTTGTTTTTAAATTTACAATTTTATAATGAGTTTCCAATTGTTTAAAATTAAGGACATTATTTTATAAAACGCAACACAAAAACAAAGTTATATGTCAAACTTACGGTTCAGCTTCTATCGATTTTAATTTGGCAACATAATTGGAGGGTATATAACCTTCTTGTCGAGTCTTCTTGCTACGTGCCAACCACCAATCACCCTAAAATATAAATTTAAAATATTTTAGTAATAAAACACATGCATATAAAAATTGTATTAAAAAAAAATAGGGCGGAAATCTGATTTCGGCCAGAATTCCTTGCTTTATAACAAATTTTACCAGGCCAATGAAGCTATAATTGTCCACCGCTCTACTCCCAAATTGTGAGCATAACTCGTAAATCTTTACACATATTCCAACTTGTGAAATTTTTTTCTAGTTAGCGTAAGTTAGTAAGTAAGTAAATTTGTTTTATTGAGTCTTTTTTCGTTCATTTACACTGATTTCTTTTTTGTTACTTATCGATAAAATAATATTATTCTTAGAACTATATTTATCTTGTTCTAATACAAATTAAAATGAAAAAGCAACTTGCTTAAAAGAGACGGTATAATACTACAACGTATTTTTATATATGTTAAGTTAATGCTTGCTCCCGGCATTGGCAATAGCTTACAGAATTAAATCTGTTAAAAAATAAAAATAGATAACACTTAAGATTAAAACAAAATGTAATGTTAATTAAAAGTATCTTAACATTATTATCACAGAAAAGTTAAGTGACTTAAACGAACTGTTCAATTATGAATTCAAAGAACAATAAATTTGTTATATTAATTGACGTATGTTTAAAATTGAAAATATTTAGTTAAACATTAAAAAATTGAATAGAGAATGCAATATGCATTATATATAAATACAACAGGTAAGTAATGTGTTTACGATTTGCGTAAGGTATCTTATATACAGATACATTTTTTCTTAAATTTTTTTTTCTTAAGATATATTGCAGCTAACCGATCACATAGGGATCCGGATGAGACCATTTTGTAAAATTCCAGAGTGGTGTTTTGATCCAAATGATTAACGTTTGGTTCGGAGAATATGCCAATGGAAGAAAGGTATGAAGACATGTACCAGTCAATGTTTTGTTCGCGTTCATATATTTCATTCATCAGAATGTTGTCATGTGTGACTAGATTTTCAACAAAACGTTTATGAAGACCCATTGCGTATTTGCAAAATGGGACTACGCCAGATTTTCCGTAAACGTATGTGTTGGAGTAACTTTTTGTACGATTTTCGTAGTTTTTATTTACACATTTTCTTAGGATCCTCCTCTCAAATACGTCCAATTCTTTTGGCACTATTGGTGAAATAGTAAGCCAGATTGGAAAAGCGTAAACAAGGGATGATCTAATCGCAACTTTATATAAAAGCAGTTTGGTATTTTCGGCGAGATATCTACTGTTCATTAGCCCGGAGAACATACCCGCTATTCGCTTTGCCTTCGTCAGGAGGATACTACCGTGTTTGTTGAATTTTAGAAGCTTGTCAAAATTTACGCCAAGATAATTAATAAATTTCAACTCCGTCTAAGAATAATTTTAATTGCTTGCTTTCAGGAACTACAAATTTCGCACATTTGCCGGAGGCATTTCTGATACAAATTGCATCAGATTTGGAGACGTTTATTTGCCCCGCATTTTCTACAAATTATTGATTTGGCCAAGATGAGATGCAGCCTTGTAAGGAGCACGATGCGGAGATCCATCATGTGAATATATTATACAATCATCAGCATATAAAACAGCTACGGAGTCATTCACCGCGTGAGTGAAGTCATGAAGAAAAATATTGAATAAAAACGGAGCCAAAACACTGCCCTGTAGTACACCGCTATTCACTCAGCCACTATTAAAAAGTGACTCATTTATGAGTACTCTAAATGAACGATTCGTGAAGTAGTTTTGGAAGATCTTTATTAAAAACGGATCAACTTCCAAGTATATTAATTTGTATAGAATACCTTTGTGAAAAGCGGAGTCAAATGGTTTTTCAGTATCTAGTGAGATGGCTACGGTACAGTTTTTTTCACGAAGGTGATTGACAACGTCGTCGTGAAATTTTAAAAGGGCATGTTGGGTTGAATGGTGACGTCTAAACCCGAATTGGAATGATGAAATTGGATGAACAATAAATTCGTTTTCAAGTTTTACTTTTAAAACATGCTCAAAAAGTTTGCCTATATTAGACAAAAGTGAGATGGGGCGGAAATCTTCGACCCTGATGTTTGTTTTCTTTTTTATAGGTATAATTTTTGCAGATTTCCACACAGTTGGAAAATAACAATTATTAAAACAATTATTAAAAACTATTGCCAGAAATTTTATCGTTGTATTGAGAAACTTTCTTATTAAAAAATTTGATACACCTCAAAGCAGCAGGATTTTTTGTTGTTTATATTTTTTATTATATTTCTGATAGAATTAACATTGGTAAGATGGTAATCATCTTCGTTGTCTAGTGAAGAGAATGTGCTATCAAAGGAGTAGATTTGTGAAGGTGATGCATTTACATATGACCTTATTTTGACATCTAAGTCTTCAACAGGAGTTTCTGGAACAACTTCGCTATATATGATAGAGCAGTAGTTTCTGAAGCGTTCAGCAATTTCACTATCATTTGTTATTGTGTGGTCGTTCACTGTGATTTGTTGGCAGAATGGTGATTTTCTTCTACCAATAATTTGGCATACTTCTTTAAATGCAGTTGGCCCAGGTTAAATATTTTTCAACTTTTCATTAAACTTATTTGCCTGTTCTAAATTGACCAGTTCTTTTATAATAATTTTTAGCAGTGTAGATAGCGTATTATATTCAGGACCATGTCTGTTTCCAGTTCGGTGAACATTTTTTTAAACTATTTTTGCCATCTATATTTAGTTTTAAATAATTTCCTTATGTTTTCAGAAATTGGTATTTTAAAGTTGATTTGCTGAATTCTCTCCGAATGAGCGTTATGTATATAGGTGAGATTTGTATTGAATTCATTTATTAGGTCATCTATTTCATTACTTCCTAATTTTCTATTTTCAGATGGCATAATATTGAGGGAAGAAATTTCCAAGTCACGGCGAAATTGGGGCCAATTTGTATTTTTATAGGCCGTAAAAAGCCTTGGACTATTAAGGATAATCTGGCCTGGTTTCAGTTTCAAAGTCAATTTGATCGGGAAATTGTCTGAGAATGATGGGCAGCTCGATATTTGGAAGTTTGGGATTTCCATATTCACAAAATGGGGACTTAGGAGGTAGTGGTCCAAGAAGGACTGCCCGTTGAGATAAGAAGGTGCAGAGTCGCATATGCGAACAACATCTAATACGTGATCCATCAGCCAGTTGTGTAAAACTTTACCGTTACAGTTTTCCAAAGAATCACCCCAGGATGGATTCCTGGCATTCAGGTCTCCTCGTAAAATAAAGCCATCGAAGCTGCGAGCAGTCTCCCAAATCGTATCTAAACCATTGTAGAGTTTTGACGCAGTTATATTGCATAGAATATATATCGATCCAATTAAGAACTTTTTTATTGTATTTTCAATTTTATATTTTATTTGAATAAATTTAACTTAAAACCCGGTATTATCAATTTGAACACAATTATATCCAATAGAGTTTTTAAAAACAATGGCCACACAAAGGGCTGAGTTGTCGTATAAAAAGTTGTAACCCTTCATTTGTATGTTCTGGTTATTTCTTAAGTGACATTCTTAAATAATTCCCACGTCAATATTGTTATAGGAAAGGGTATTAAAAAGGTCAATTTGGCGACTAGATTCAACAATAGAACGAACATTAAATGAAAAGAAATTTAAAATTTTATGGGCTATAGCTGTTGTTTATTTTTTTTTTTTAAAGACGCAAGAACTCGCCTTTTGCCTCTGTCTTTTGCATTGATTTGTATTTTTTAAGAAATATATTTATTTCTTGCTCCAATGTCAATTCCTCCGGTTCGAGAAAGAAATTTGCTAGTTTTAAGGACTCTTCAATAATTATCTTTTTTTACGGGTACTGAATTTTGGTTTTGCTCTGGCTGAAAAAGGCTGGCAAAGGTTAAACCAGGTGACACCAATTGCGAGCTAATGGCATTTTTAACGTTACGATTTATTAATAATTTTTCATCACGATTTTTTTTTAATTTTAATTATGACACTGTATCGCGTTGTTCTTTTTCTTTGGCTTTTCCCAGATCACAGTTTGGTTGAGTAAGTGTTTTATGTTTGCCACGTCACTTAGTTTTTTACCAGGTGATAATGTTATTAGAAAGAGCCCAGTATCAATGTTGCTTTTCCTTGAAGAGTTTGTTGTAAATTTAGCCGCGTTGCTAACAGTCTCAGGTACCATTTGATCTAAAGCACTCTTAAGGTCATCTAAATCTGTTTTGTTATATAAGCCTCTTAGTACAAGGGAAGTTTATTTCAATTCCTTCGGAGTAAAAGAATATGATTTTATCTTTTTCTCCCTTAGGAGTGTCATCATTTCTGTGTGTACAACCGTATCTGCAATATAAAGTTTGCTTTTCTGTTTATTTACATTTTTGATTTTGTAAATTATTTTGGGGGACTTAGCCTCAAGTTGAGAAACCAGATGAGTTATGTTGACGTTATACAAAAATATTGGCGGACAAACGTTTGTCTAGTTGCAGTAGCATCCTTATCTACAGTGCCAGAATTCACACTCGCCATTTTCTTTTTAATGCCGCCATTGTCGTTGCTTGTATTCTGAAACTCCAGTCCACCCAAAAGAACAAATCTGTTTTGACTGGTGGAAGCACGGTCATAATCCATTTGTTGTCGGAAGAGTGATTGATTCATATTAATCTTGGTTGGAGATATAATGCCCTCCAGTCTCTCTTGGCCGCAAAATATTCATCATCACTTAAAGGCAATCCTTGGTTTGATGTATCGCCGTCATCATCCTCGTCAAGCAAGATGCTAAAATGATCGTGTTACAAAACAAAACGCCAAAATCTCCTCTTAGCGTAAGTTAATGCCACATTTATAAGACCACGCCAATTTGCTTAAAACCGATAACAAAGCAAAAAATAAAAAAATCCAGCAAGAATTTCTACTGTGGTAACAAAAGGCATGATATGTACCGCGAATTTTTCGCATACCATGCCCGATATTGATGCTAAAACTTTGAAATTATAGCGCCAATGACGTAAATATAAGTTAATATTTCATTAATAAATTTACAGAAGTAAAAAGGGTGAAAAACATTCATTTTCCATGAATATGTCTGTAAATGCCATCTATTTGTTTGTTATTGATGGAAGCTTGCGGCCAGTCAATATGGATATACAAAATACTCTTTTATACAACACAAATCAAACGCCAAATTCTACCAATTAATACAATGACAGCAATGACCAATGAAAATTGAAAATTATCCACTCAGGTATAATAAAACTATGCTCTTTAAAAATGAATTCGCCGAGAGTTATAAAAGTTGATAATTTAGTGAGAAACACTTCGGCTAGCAGTGGCAGACCGATCAAAATCTGAAATTTAATGCAGATTTGGTTAACAATTTTCAATAGCTGATCGTTGTCGAAGATGATAATCAAAAAGGAGAATACTCTGCTGCAGCAGTATAACATAAGCACCATTGTAAGATTTGATTTTATAATAGTTAGTTTTAGATTTTAACTACTTTTTCATGAAAAATCATCCAAACGGACACCGACGGGACCATTGAAATGTGTCCGTACAAGGGGGGTGTCCTCTCAAGAGAAGACTGCAAATATAAATCAGTAAATTCAAAATATGAATTTAAACTTTTATTTAAAAATCCGTTTATTAAAAAATAAATTCAACTGAATTTAAATAAACAAAAATCATTAATTTACATATACTATACATATGAAATCAAAATTACAAATTACTATGTATGTATATATATTATGTTAACAAGAATTCATCCATTTTTGTTTGACGTGTTTTAGTCCTGGCGATAACATCTTGAAAATGTAAATCAACTGATGAAAGAATATTCATGGCTTCCGTATTACCTTGGCATTTCACAAAAACTATGAGATCATGCGTTTTAGCCAAAGCCTCTTTATATGTTGAGATGTTATTGCCTAAATGGCGAGATGTAAAGGCTCGAGTTCTTCTGTTGAGTCCTCTGAGATTTCCTGAACTTCTGAAATTTGTTTGGGTAATGACACTTGTATCTCCAAAGATGATCTCTCAATTGTCAAATGCTCGTCAACGGCATAAAAATCATTTAAATTTTGGACACTGATCCCTTTTTGCTGAATGGCAACAAATAAGTTTAATGGCAGCTCATCTTCTGGCTCAAACTCAGTATCAAATGCTAACTGACTTTCCTGGCTGTCAAACGTAAACCATGCCTTACGAAAGCAGTTTTGAACTGTTTCACAAGAAACTTGATCCCATGCATTTTTAATAAAATAAACTGCATCCAGTAGTTGATACGTTTTACTAAATCGTGGGCTGTGATAGAAACTTCAATATTAGCTAGCAAATGTTTCAGTATTAAAGACCTGTAATTGTGTTTAAAATTTTTTATAATACCCTGGTTAGGAGGCAAAAAATGTATTTAAATATTTCTAAGATTGTTCTGTTTTGGGTGCGATGCTGCATTATCTAGAAAAAGTAGAATTTGCCTTTTTTGCGCTCTCATTCTTCTATAGAATTCTTCTAACCATTCATTCATAATTTCGAAAGTCCGCCAGGATTTAGTGTTCGATTTCCATGTCACCGGTAAAGTGTCTTTATTTACATTTTTAAAAGCTCTTGGTTTAAATGCTTTTCCTATTACCAAAAGTTTTTCCTTGCCTTTCCTTGTTTACACAGTGCAATATTGTTATTCTTTCTTTGGACAATTTTCCACCTGTACATTTTTCATTTTTTAAGGTCATAGTCTTGTTTGGTAAAGCTTTAAAATAAAGACCAGTTTCGTCAACATTATAAATATCCCTTGGTAGGTATCCATTTATTAGAGAAGGCAGTTTGACCATAAATGCCGCTACATCATCAGGATTCACAGAAGCAGCTTCACCACATATTGCTTTAAATGTAATATTATGTCGAATTTTGAATTTATTAAGCCAACCTGATGAAGCATTGAAGGTTTTGTTACCCAAAAATTTGGCTATTTCTTTAGCTTTGCTACGGATCAATGTACCTAAAACGAAAGATTTAAATTATACACGTCAATTAGCCTATTTAATAAATTAGTGAAAAATTACGCAACCTGCTGTGAGTCCTTTGTAAATTGCACTTTCTGACTTACTTACCAGTTAATGGAATTCCTTTATTGCGTGCTGCAACGAACCACTCGTAGCACAACTGATCAATTGTTGATCCTTCAGCACTAAAAAAGCTTCGCTCTTCATTTAAATTTGCGTTTGAATACCATTTTTTCATTAGATCTTCTCTTTTCTTTATTATATCAGACGCTTGAGTTTTACCAATAGCAAATCGCTTTAATAAATTCCTTGCACTTAATTTACCTTTATTATACAATTCAATCACATCTATTTTTTGTTTAAGTGTTAATATTGACTTCTTTTTATCCATTTTTAACCGACACACACGAAACATTGTTTACAAGCAAATGATCTCAACATTTCCAATACACATATACATAAACATACTTTTTCACTTTTTGGGTATTCCTTTTGATAAAACTTTATTATGCCAGATAAAAATGATTTTATATTTGTCATAGTGATGCCACAGTGTACATAAACTCAACGAACGAATTAAAACCGATTTTAGGAATTTATTTGCAATATATATATATATATATATATATATATATATATATATATATATATATATATATATATATATATATATATATATGCTAGCTGGGCGCGGTCCGCGTCGATGGCCCGAAGTTTTTATTTTATTTTGAACTGCCTCTCGAAAATCAGTGATTTTAGTTATTTATAATAGAAAAACATGTTTTATTCAAAAATCCAAAAAACAAAATTGTAATACATAACACACACAGTTTATATGTTTTCCATATTTTATATACATATTTTAAAGTGTAAAAATTTAAATTTTTATAATTATAAATTATGTTTTAGATATTTTATTTAAATTATAACTATATAATTACTGCAATGCTTTTTGATAAACTACGTTTTTGGTTGTGCCTTCATTAGCGAATACGAATAATGATGATGGGTTACCAACACGTGAGCATCCAACGTATAATTGTCCATGTGAGAAGCAGGGTGTTTCAAGATTCAATCCACGATTGACCTTGGGATTTATATATGGTCATAGCAAATGCCAGATGTACTGGAAATTGTATGCGTTTAAATGAAAACGGCATATCTGCGGGCATTATTGGTATATTGTTTGTTGATTTGTTTTTCCGACAGGGTGCTCTGATATATATGTTTGGAACTATTTTCCGTCATCCCTTGTCAATTTTGGTTTGGAGACAAACCAAATGGCACTGAAGATGGCAACTAGCCGAAACCGGTTTGTCTCCAAACCAAAATTGACAAGGGATGACGGAAAATCGTTCCAAACATATATTATTGGTATACGTGGAATCAATACGACTTCACTTTTGTACTTACCAGTTAATTTTTTTAAAGCTAATCTGGTGGAGTTCCTGGCAAGTCAAGCGAATTAAAAAATTCAATTGGATAATTAACAATTTCATCAGGATCGTTAACAAAATCAGTGGATTTATATGTTTTTATTTCTCCGCTTATTTTATTTTGGATATCAACATTAATATCGCAAACATCTTTGTTTTTGGCACAATGGAAAAAATGCAGTCAATGTTGTTGCTGGTGGTTGTGCTGCTCGCTCGATCACATTTTCTGCTGTAAAATATACTCGCTGCTAATGTATCTTCCCATTTGATATTGTTTGATTTCATCTTTCATCAGGTGCCACTCCATAAATGGCCACATCACTGCCTTTGTTTACATATTTACAAATATATTTGATTGATTTAACGAAATTGCAATATTCACTACCCATCTATTATCAATGTCGACATCAATGTTTCGTACTTTTAATGTAATGGATCTACCATTGTTATCTGGTGAACGTCGGCGATATCATTGGCTATTATTGTTTCTGGAATCAAGTGTCTTGGATAACGCTTAGAACACGTGCCATTAATAATTAATCATGGTGAATGCATATTAAAGCCACCACATGGGCCATGTATCATATTCTTCGTTATTATTTCGAACAATTCTCGATCAATTGTTGGGTCTGGGATTTCAGCAGAAATAATATTATCGATTTCGTTTGGCTGAATTTTATCAACACACCAAATTAGAATATAAGCATGTGGCAATCCTCTTTTATGACATTCAATCGAATACATCCAGCAACGAACTAAGCCAAGAACATTAGATTTTACAATTAAATCCATCAGAGACTTTAATTTCTGCTTAAGTACGCGTACTGCGATGTCATGACGACCAGTTTGCGATTGTCCTGGCAATAAACATTTTTTAATTTCATTCCATATTGGGTTGCAAGTAAATGTGATGAATAAATCAGGACGACCATAATTGCGAACGTATGACATAGCATCTTGTGAATATTCATACATATGACGTGGGCTGCCGGTATAGGTCGCTGGTGGAATTGTTAATCGGCCAAGATCATTTAAATTGCCATCATTATCAATTGCATCACGTAGATGAATATATTCCTCTGATCGTAATTGATTCTATTATTGCATACATATGTACAACATACTGATGATACAGTTGGCGGCATTTCAAAATATGATTTTCCATATTCTTCCGAATCATGAGCCTGTACGCATAGTAATTCATGCTACTTATCTTTTTATTTGTTTCTTCACCTATAATATCGAAATGAAATTTTTGTGAGCAATCAAATATTTAAAAATTTACCAGTAGTTGGGTTTAACATTTTTAATTGAAAATGGTAGCCATCTTCTCCTTGCCAAAGCAGTATTGGATATTTCAGCGCATCATATGAGCGATGTGTTTCAGGTACTCATTGCAATTGATCGTTTCTTCGATGTAAAATTATATCTGTTGGATCGAATTGATCAACAACAATTACAATAGCAACTTCATTTATTGTTGGTGCATTGAATGTTTTATCAGTTTTTATAACTATTTTGTGATTATCGGATGGCATTCGGTCTATTGCAACTTTAAATCATTTCACCAATTCGTTATGCTGATTGAATAAATTTTGTAATGATTCCACAATGTTGCGGCGTAGTCCCGTTGCAATTGCACATCTTGTGGTAACTTCTGGTTCAGAATTGGCAAGGAAATATATCTGCAAAAATTTGTATTCTTCATCACGAATAGGCAATAAGGATCTTGCTTTGTGATTTGTCCTTGTATTTTAAATTTTGGCATGAAACTTCCAGTAACTATATTGTCAGCACCAAATGACGTCATTTGAAAGCAATGATTATAAACCTCGTATATGGGTTAGGAAATGTTTTGATTGTGGTGTTGTTCCAGACACCAATGAAAGTAATGGCTTCGGTGGTTTGCTTAGTTCTGGCATTTTTACTTTGCCATTTGCGCAATATAAGCCTGGTGTTTCCTTTTTATATTTAAATGCTTTGCAATGGACACATAATTGATCCATGCTTCCAATATTAATATTGGGATGTACATTATAATCAATTGTTGGATCGTAATTAAATGCAAGACGCATAAAAACAATGCGATTGGTATTGTGTATTGCTGGACTGGAGGCTATTCTCGCAGCACGTTGTTCGTCGTTGCGTATTTTCTAGTGAAGAATTTTGACGTAAAAGTGACATTCGATTCCTGACTTGTTCGTTCTCTTCTGCGCGCTCCTCTTGTGTCTGCAGCATACGCATATGATTTGTGTGCCGTGTACGGCGACCAATATTTGACGGTAGTCGTGACATTTTGTACTGCAATATACGTTTTTTAAGATTTAAGTTATTCTTTTTTTTTTTTTTTGTTGGGGTAAGGAGGCTGTCCTTTGCTGTCTTCCCTGTTGCTTGTTTACTTTCTTCAAAAGCTTTCAATAATAAAATTAATTTACTTTCACTAACACCTTGGGTTTATTCATTAAAATGTATGTAACATTTAATTTTAATAAAACTTAATTTAAATA
Organism: Phania funesta; assembly: GCA_963932375.1. Taxonomy (NCBI): domain Eukaryota; kingdom Metazoa; phylum Arthropoda; class Insecta; order Diptera; family Tachinidae; genus Phania; species Phania funesta. Next base: position 47,855,017 of record OZ010654.1, read on the forward strand.
ACTTATTTTTTCGTTTGACTCTCACGCACTTTTCATGAAAAGAGGTTATGTATGAGTCAGAGTCGGGATACTTAGCGCCGCCGCACAACGCCTTCAGCATAGGCTTACCGCGCAAATAGAGTTTAATTAATTAATGCCACTACATGCTGATTAAGGACCCAACGCCTTCAGCGAAACACAGCACAGGCTTATCGCGCAAATAGAGATTTAAAAAATGGAGATATTTATTTACTTTTTAACTTTATTTTTTTTTTCATGAAAATAGATTAGGTATAATCGGACTTATTAACGCCGCTACACACCGATTAAGCACCCAACGCTTTCAGCGGGAAAAACCCAAACTACACAGAATCACGCCACCTATCGAACAAAACCTAAACTACACCAAAGCTCTCTAGGAACACTCCTCATGGGCCATAGATAGAACTTATATATAAATTTATACATAATATATAAAGTTATTGCGGTCGAACGATAGAAAAATTGCGCCATCTGTCGGTCAATCCACATAGAAACACTCCTCACGAACAGTAGATACATATAAATTTTATGCGAAATCGGTGATATAGGACTTAAGTTATCGCGCACAAACACCAAAAAAGGAAATTTTGCGCCATGTGATGGACGAACACTAAACTACATAGAAGCACCACTGGCGACCCATAGAGTATAAATGTCAAAATCGGTGCAGTAGTTCTTGAGTTACGGTGCAAAAACACAAAAAAAATATTGTGCCATCTGTCGGACGAACTTCAAACTACACGGAGATTAATCGCTCCAGTAGTTTTTGAGTTTATCGATCACTAACGTACATGTCATTTGTATGTATATAGATATATATAGTTATAAATATATATAAATATATATAAATATATATATATGTATATATATATATATATATATACTTCGAATTGATCTTATACTCATATACTTTCGAGCTAAGATTCGGATCATAAAAATATTTTTTTTAATCTGCGATAGCTATTATCTCGTCATCTCTTTGAGATGGTATATAATATATAATATAATATATATAATATACAGAGTGGCGCAAAAATAACCTTCCAATGTTTTTTGGCTGTAATTTAAACAAAAAATGAAAAACGTTGATTCTTCTTGTGGATTATTTTTATTTGGTCTTTTAATTTTTTTACATCAAGTCGAGAATATGATGTCATGTAAATGGCCGCCGCCACAGTTGATTGCCATTTGAGCCCTTTTTATGGCATTTTCCATCACTTTTGCCAAAACTTCCGGCGATAGGTCCTCACATTCTTGACGGATATTGTCTTTAAGAGCTGCAAGAGTCTAAGGCTTGTTGACATAAACCCGCGACTTCAAAAAGCCCCACAAAAAGAAGTCTGCAGCGGTCAAATCAGGCGATCTTGCTGGCCAGTGCAAATCGCCAAACCGGGAGATTAGGCGCCCGGGAAATGCATCCTTCAGCATATCCGTTGTGGCACGTGCAGTGTGTGCCGTTGCACCGTCCTGTTGGAACCACATGTTTTCCAATCCCAATTCATCAAGTTGCGGCAAAAAGAACTCATTAATCATTGCTCTGTAGCGCTCACCATTCACAGTAACCGTTTGGCCCGCGACGTCTTCGAAGAAAAAAGGTCCGATGACTCCTCCAGCGAAAACAGCACACCATACAGTGACTTTGAGCGGGTGTACTGGCTCTTCGTGGGTTACACGCGGATTTTCAGTGCCCCAGAAGCGTAAATTTTGCTTATTTACGTACCCGCTAAGATGGAAATGGGCCTCATTACTCATGATTATTTTTGATGAAAAATCATCTTCCTCTTGGTGGTGATTAAGGATGGCTTGAGCGTATGTTAGACGCGATTGGCGGTCAGCAGCTAACAGCTGATGCACCGTCTGGACTTTGTACGGAAACATCTTCAAATCTTTTACCAAAATTCGCTGTAAAGACCGTCGACTGATACCCATTTGCGTGGCACGTCGTCTGGTCGATGTCGACGGCGCTTCCATGACATCCTCGGCTACAGCAGCAATATTCTCTGCAGAACGGCTACTCCGGGGTCTGCCACGCCTGGCAGCATCTCGTGTTGTGCCAGTCTCTTCGAGGCGAGCGGCTAAACGTCGCAGTGTTTCACCAGTAGGCGTTGGACGGCCAGGAAATCTGCGACGAAATTCACGTTGTGCCAAAGTCACCGGCCGATTATTGGTCAAATAAATAGTCACCAATATTCCGCGTTCTGGAGCAGTGTAGCGTAAAATTGTTTATTCACGTGTATTTCGCAAGTGTTTACTACACAAATGTCAAAACAGAATTGACATTAGGGGCCAATCGCAAAATTTATAGCATTTTCTGATAGGAGGATTACTTTTGCGCCACCCAGTATAATATATAATATATAATATATAATATATAATATATAATATATAATATATAATATATAATATATAATATATAATATATAATATATAATATATAATATATAATATATAATATATAATATATAATATATAATATATAATATATAATATATAATATATAATATATAATATATAATATATAATATATAATATATAATATATAATATATAATATATAATATATAATATATAATATATAATATATAATATATAATATATAATATATAATATATAATATATAATATATAATATATAATATATAATATATAATATATAATATATAATATATAATATATAATATATAATATATAATATATAATATATAATATATAATATATAATATATAATATATAATATATAATATATAATATATAATATATAATATATAATATATAATATATAATATATAATATATAATATATAATATATAATATATAATATATAATATATAATATATAATATATAATATATAATATATAATATATAATATATAATATATAATATATAATATATAATATATAATATATAATATATAATATATAATATATAATATATAATATATAATATATAATATATAATATATAATATATAATATATAATATATAATATATAATATATAATATATAATATGTAATATATAATATATAATATATAATATATAATATATAATATATAATATATAATATATAATATATAATATATAATATATAATATATAATATATAATATATAATATATAATATATAATATATAATATATAATATATAATATATAATATATAATATATAATATATAATATATAATATATAATATATAATATATAATATATAATATATAATATATAATATATAATATATAATATATAATATATAATATATAATATATAATATATAATATATAATATATAATATATAATATATAATATATAATATATAATATATAATATATAATATATAATATATAATATATAATATATAATATATAATATATAATATATAATATATAATATATAATATATAATATATAATATATAATATATAATATATAATATATAATATATAATATATAATATATAATATATAATATATAATATATAATATATAATATATAATATATAATATATAATATATAATATATAATATATAATATATAATATATAATATATAATATATAATATATAATATATAATATATAATATATAATATATAATATATAATATATAATATATAATATATAATATATAATATATAATATATAATATATAATATATAATGTATAATGTATAATGTATAATATATAATGTATAATATATAATGTATAATGTATAATGTATAATGTATAATATATAATATATAATATATAATATATAATATATAATATATAATATATAATATATAATATATAATATATAATATAATATATAATATATAATATATAATATATAATATATAATATATAATATATAATATATAATATATAATATATAATATATAATATATAATGTATAATATATAATGTATAATATATAATGTATAATATATAATATATAATGTATAATATATAATGTATAATATATAATGTATAATATATAATATATAATATATAATGGGCTTCTCATCCCTCAGAGAATTTTAAATTTTAAAATTTGGAAAATTGCCAAAATCTCGCTTCAACTCGCTCTGTTAAAGGTTCTGATTGTGGATAATAATGAAGGAGCACCTTGTCCACAAATCCTATTCATTTTTGTCCGCCCACGTAACCTTGGTTCCATGGGATCATCCCTCAGAGAATTTTAAATTTTAAAATTTGGAAAATTTCCAAAATCTCGCTTCAGCTCGCTCTGTCAAAGATTCTGATTGTGGATAATAATGAAGGAGCACCTTGTGCACAAATTCATTTTTGTCCGCCCACGTTACCTCGTTTCCATGGGCTTGTCATCCCTCAGAGAATTTTAAATTTTAAAATTTGGAAAATTGTTAAAATCTCGCTTCAACTCGCTCTGTTAAAGGTTCTGATTGTGGATAATAATGAAGGAGCACCTTATCCACAAATCCCATTCATTTTTGTCCGCCCACGTTGCCTTGTTCTTTTAATAAAGGGCACATTTCCTTTTGGAAATTAGTTTTTTTTCGAAGCCTATAAAAGTCTTTGTATATAATTTTTTTTATAATGACTTTATATTTGGAAATAGTATGACCTATGCAAGCTAGTGTATTTTTTCTGGTCCATTTTGTCAAAAAATGGGTCTTTTATTCCATTTTGAAGGCATACACCAAATTTTCAATGTCTAACGTAGTTATGTTAGTACGCTACCAGAGCTCTGTTAATTGGTATGGTTTGTGTCTAGGGTTATAGATTTTAAAATTTATCTTCACACACATCATATTACAAGGGACTTTAGTCCTTTTTTCAAAAATGGAAAAAGATGGGCGAAAAATAAATATTGGTGAACAACCCTAGACGCGTCTAGATAAATGTCCAATAGTCAAAAGTCCTAACAGTATGTTTTTTTTTTAGAAATTATGGAGATTTTCGAAAAAGTGACTTTCTCCATATTACAAGGGACTTTAGTCCTTTTTTTAAAAACGGAAAAAGATGGGCGAAATCTAAGTATTGGAGAACAACCCTAGACGCGTCTGGATAAATGTCCAATATTCAAAAGTCCTAACAGTATGTTTTTTTTAGAAATTATGAAGATTTTTCGGAAAAGTGACTTTTTCCATATTACAAAGGACTTCAGTTTTTTTTTTAAATGGAAAAAGATGGGCGAAAAATAAATATTGAAGAACAACCCTAGACGCGCCTAGATAAATGTCCAATAGTCAAAAGTCCTAACAGTATGTTTAGAAATTATGAAGATTTTTCGAAAAAATGAATTTTTCCATATTACAAAGGACTTTAGTCCTTTTTTCAAAAATGGTAGAAGATGGGCGAAAAATAAATATTGGAGAACAACCCTAGACGCGCCTAGGATTGTTTCTTCCTAACTCACGAAACGATTTTGCGCTACGCCCCAATGTTTCCTTTTTTAATTTACCTCGAATTTTAGAATCTTGTAAGCGGCACTTCCGACCCGAACCAGGTTTTCTTTCCATAGTTTTAGTTTTTTCAATCATGCCTATTGTTTTATAGATAAATGTCTTTTTAAAACTCATGTCTTTAAAATGGTTGACAATCTCGATCTTCTTTTTGGCCGGATTTTCACTACAAAATTTACATATTAGTTTACGTCGGTATAATTCATTCAGCGGCATTTTTAAAACTAGTTGATAAAAAACACACATGCTTTTTTTAATTATATTGAGTATGATTATACCGTTATATTTTATAATATTTTTGTTTTTGTAAATAGCCAATACTCTTTGTAATACTGTGTTGTAAAATTTTTTTGCCCATACGTTATTGGACATTTATCTAGACGCGTCTAGGGTTGTTCTTCAATATTTATTTTTCGCCAATCTTTTTCCATTTAAAAAAAAAACTGAAGTCCTTTGTAATATGGAAAAAGTCACTTTTCCGAAAAATCTTCATAATTTCTAAAAAAAACATACTGTTAGGACTTTTGGCTATTGGACATTTCTCCAGACGCGTCTAGGGTTGTTCACCAATATTTATTTTTCGCCCATCTTTTTTCCATTTTTGAAAAAAGGACTAAAGTCCCTTGTAATATGGAGAAAGTCACGTTTTCGAAAAATCTCCATAATTTCTAAAAAAAAAAAACATACTGTTAGGACTTTTGACTATTGGACATTTATCTAGACGCGTCTAGAATTGTTCTCCGATATTTATTTTTCTCCCAACTTTTTCCAATTTTGAAAAAAGGACTAAAGTCCTTTGTAATATGGAAAAGTCACTTTTTCGAAAAATCTTCATAATTTCTAAAAAAAAAACATACTGTTAGGACTTTTGACTATTGGACATTTATCTAGACGCGTCTAGAATTGTTCTCCAATATTTATTTTTCGCCCAGCTTTTTCCATTTTTGAAAAAAGGACTAAAGTCCTTTGTAATATGGAAAAGTCACTTTTTCGAAAAATCTTCATAATATGTATAAATGTATATATTTTTTTTAAATTTATTTTATTCATCTTTGTGTCAAAATATCGTTCCAAACTATATACATAAATTTTTAAAGCGGTAAAATTAGTACTGTTAAAAATTTTAAAATTTAACTTCACACACATCATTGTATTTACGTCATTTAAATTTAGAGCCTTTTCTCTAATAAACGGCTTTGCAATTTACCATCCAAAAGGCCAAACACAAATTGATTCCTCAACGCTTTTTCGAGATGCGTCTGAAAATCACAGTTTGTTGATAATTTACGTAGTGCAACTAAAAACTTTGTTGCTTTTTCGCCCTCTTTTTCCTTCCTCATATTGAAACGAAAATTTTCCAATAACTCATTTGGCTTTGGGTCGAAATGGTCTTGTAAAATGTCGACTATTTCTTTGTATGTTTTGGACTCTGGGTATGCTGGTGCCAACTTATCCAATAAAATGAAGCAGAAGCGATTGTTGCTTTGTGCCCTTACGCTCATACAATTCTAGGGCTGTCTCAAACCGTTTAACCCACCTGGACCATGATGTTTTTTTCATTTCAAAAGGCTCAAAATTGAAAAACCCAACATTTTTAACAGAACTATTAGTTTCCGTAGCCATTTTATATTTTTTTTTTATGTATGTATTAATTGTATTATTTGCCGTTTTCTGTACAACGTGCGAAAAAGAATTTCTATGTACTTGCAAAAAAAAAAAACAACGGTAAAAAAACTTGTCGCCAGAATTGTTATAATTGAAAGCTACCTTTTAGTTCGGTGGTTTAATAACAAGTAACTATTTATTCATTATTTCTTTTCATACATTTTCACATTCCTATTGTTAGCAAAAACAGTGTTATCAAATGGGCGATTTATATAGCAATTTAAAAAGTTCAGCATGTTTTATTAATTGACGCTCAAGACAAAGTAGGTTTCTCAATGCCATTTCGTAACTATGTGATAGATTTATAATGTCGAATTTCACACTATAGAGGGGTTTCATAATGCCCATTTATTTTTTGAAAGACTAAGTGCCCTGTCATCAATTTCACTAGCAAGAAATCTCTAAAACATATGCCCACACTCTCTAGAGAGAAAAAACACTTTACTAGTTCATCTAAACTTGTATCGTATTTAGCACAGCCGCATTTATGGAAATAAAAATGCTTATTATTAATGTAGGGGGAAATCGAAGCAGACCGCTTACTTTATGTGTCCCCTTTCGACCCTCTTCGTTCCTTAAATTGATTTCAGGCAACCGATTTGTAATTTACGACTACCATTCCTTCATTGAGTCTAGTTTTTACTCTTGGCTTTAGTGATTTCAGATTGTCGAGTGGTAACTGTCGGTATTCTTTCCCATCAAGGAGTCTCTTGTAATTGCTAGCATTTTTCTAATACAAAAAAGTGTCTCCCCGTGGTCTGAACCTGGTGGACAGTGATGGACAATTACACACAATGTGAGCTTCTCAGCCTATTCAAAGCACAGTCTGCAAGTATTATCTTCGCCAGATGGTATTAAATTTCCATGACCTGTCACTAACGCAGTAATCTATATATCTTACCTTAGCGGTCTTCCTGCCGAGGGACTCTTTGATTACTATTCCAGCCTGTCGTTCCACCTTTTCAGGTTCAACGAGCCTACCCATTGCATCACCTTTTCCCGCACTAGGCTATTCCCCAGTGCAACTCTGGGTTCTGGGCCGCAGAAATTTACAGCAAATTTTCTTTTTGCTACTTCATCTGCTGCTTCATTCCCAGCTATGTCCTCATTCACTGAGGCACATTTGTTTAGTTTTAGAACATATTCCAGCACTAGTTTGGAGTACACGTTCACTTGCCTTATACGTTTTGTAACCGACTGATTGTCAAGTGCAATGAGAACCTTTCTTTTTTTAATGTAGGGGGAATAATATCTAAGCAGACCGCTAACTTTATGGATCCCTTTTCGATCCCCTTCCTTGAATTGATATCAGGCAACCGATTTGTAATTTACAAGCTAGTGCTGGACATTCGCACACAATGTGTGTTACCATATCATCCTCTTCCTCAGGAGTATCATTCGAAGATGTCCCGTCCACCCCTTGGGATGTTATCTTGACCAAGTCATCAGAATTTCTCTATTGGCCACCAGAGTTCTTACAGAGATTAACCCCTCTTGCGAGCCTTCACTTTCCAATCCCTATCGGAATCTCACGATCCAACGCCTTAGGAGTTCCTTTAGATATTGACCCGTCCACCGCTAGGCATTTTTTTCCAATTCTTCCGGGTTCCTCCATTGGTAAATTAAAACCGGAGTTGCTTTAGAGAATTCATATAATGCGCATGAGTAATGGAGAAAACGATGTCTATCCACACAGCGCTCCATATACGCGGGTGCGATCGGTTCGAAGATGAATCACTTTGACGTTCTTCTGGTTGTTGCTGCATTAGGCTATATATATTTTTTATATAAATGCCATTTTCTCTTCTAGACGTTGTAGATTTAATTAAAGGCGGTCTTGTGATTGGCAACGAATCCCGGGGTTGGGTTAACTTTAGCACACGTTTTATGATAACGTTTTTGGTCAGGGGAGTTGACTATCCATTTGTTTTAGGTTAGGAGCTTTTAGGTACTTCAATATTACGTTCTAATATAGCTCACTCAACAATGCAGAAACTCAATGTAGATCTTCCGAACAAAAGGTAGACTACCACGCAAAGCCGAAATAGTTAGGAATGAATAAAAAAAATGGCGCCAATCTACTTTGACATTTACAGATCATGTTATTACAAATTAGTGATGACATGGATTAAGTATTATGTGTGCATAAATTAAAAGCAACTTTATGCCTCAATCGCTTCCAAAATACTTAACCGATTTTAATAAAATATAGATTGTAAACAATATTGTCTATTGAAAAAAAATCGGGTTGCCCATGAACTATTTAGAATTCAATTTTGGTGACGGTGTATATATTCATGTCTGTCGGCCTGTCTGAACACGCATCATGCTGGATTTTGATCAAATTCGGCGTGGAGGTATTTAGGCAAATTATGTCGTCATCCCATTTATTTATAATTAAAATTTATTTTCTTAAACGTGTACTTAGACAATATGTAAGACAATGTTTATATTTATTTCATTAAAATAGGGTAGCCAAGTTTACCGGGTTTCATGTCAATATATTTTCGAAAGCTATCAAATGAAAAGCTCCGGCTTTAACTAACGTACCCAAAATAAAAAGATATTTACAGCTTTTGCGGCAAATGCAAATTTTCATATGAGTTGCAAAATTATCTTAACACAGAAGGTCGAAAGTCTATCAAAATGCATTTTCCTCGTTTCCAGCAATTTTCTTCTAAATACCCTAAGATTTGGCCAAAAAGGAAAAACAATGCAAAATATAAGGACTTAATAAGCCGGTGAAGACTTGAATGAAGGAATTTAGGATTAGAAGCCGATAGAATAAAGAAACAAATATTATATAATACTCACCTGTGTATCATTTAAAATTTCCAAATGTTCCCCTTTTCGAAAACTTAAATCTTCATCAGTGCGAGCATCATAGTCATATAAAGCAACAAATATCTTTGCATTTGCATTGGAAGTTTCACTTTCCGGTATCTGCGGAACAGGACGAATTTGGTCCTGAGGTTGTCCAATTGGCAATGTAATTTGAGGAACCCCAGTTACACCAACAGTTGCAGCATCATCAAGTGCAATACGTTGGTCGACATGCGCTTTTTCAATGTCCGATTTTTCTGTGCGTAAACAGTTTCCCATGATGTATAAGTAAAAAGGACGTCAACAAATACAACAAATTGGGTTGTAATAGGAATAAAACTATTAGCAGCAATTATAAAAAATATGTAAGTAGTTTTTGTGGATTAGAAATGCATTTTAAATACGAAATACATATGTAAATTATATTAACTAGCTGTTGCTTACAATAATTAAAAATTACTAGAAAACACAAATAAAAGCACTTAGAAGAATGTGTTCATTGTTGTTGTTTTTTTTTTTTACTTTCTTGGTATTTTTGATTGTGATGACTCTATTCCTGATGGTGATATTGATGCTTTTAACGTTAGATTTAATTTTAATTCACTAGGGTGTTGGCACTTCGTTGAATTTGTATGTGTGCAGCTGTTGTTGTATTTGACGTGGTTGTTGTTGAGATAAATCGGGCTGTTTAATAATAGGTTCCATTTAGTTCAGTTTATTTATAACTTTTGTTATTCGTTTGATTTATGAACAATTTACACTTGTTTTATTATTTTTTATTTAAAAGTTTTAACGTGCATTATTTTGATTTATCATTTTTAAGGCAATATGATATTTTTGTATTAATATTGTAGGTTGAGCTTTAATATTTGCTATCCGAATTCAAAAGCTGATAAATTTGAATGTTCGTCTGTATATAAATATAATTATTAATATTTTATTTTTTAGTATCAAAATTTTTAAAATATTCGTGTCCGTCATAAAAATTAAACTTTTTCGAATGTTTTTTTCTCACTTTACTTTCCAGTGCATCAAGTTGAGTAAAATCATATAAAACGTTTACCTACAGAAACCAATTAATTAAAAACTCTTGGTTTTGGGTTTTATGATTGATATCCTATCAACTTAACTTGAAAACTAAAATATATATTTATTACCTTGCAAAAGTATGTGGAAGTATGCCATACGAATGTAAACTGCATGTTTTCATACATTCCTTTAATAGACTGATACAATTAAAACTTAATTGAAATCGATACCAGAATTCACAATTTCATATAACAAAACTGAGTTAAAACAATTTTTGTTTTGGTTGTAGGCCACACAATGCATATGTAAGTATAATAACAACACCTAATCCAAAAGTATCAGAAGTATTTTCCCACTCCATATACTCATATTCGTATAGTTCCATTACGTATCTATTTTACGCTGGATTTACAAATGCAAGTAGTGGCATGCAATTGTTGTGTACGTATTGTCTACGAAAAATTCTTCGAAATAGTCGAATCGTAAACTCCAGAACATTTGTTTACTTTTTAAATTAAAAAAAATGTTACCAGGAAATGAGAAAGAACAATTTGGGAGGACAATGTCAAAGATTTAAATAATTTGTTGAATAATCTGCAGGCTCAATTTTTATTCCATTTTAACTTTTTGTTTTCTTTTTAAAATAGAGCTACCGAGTTCACCATATAGGCATATTTTTGGGGAAACGATTTACATTTATTATTAATAGTAATATTTTATTATTATTACTAATATTATTGCTCTTTAATTAACAAACTTGAATTTTTTTATGCGCAATTTAAGAAATAAATCATAGCAATGCATTTAAAAAGGTAGAACTTTAATTACAATTCAACCGCAATCCAGTAAATTTACATTTAATATTGAACAGGGTAACTTTGTCTATCGTTTTGACATTTAGTGGCATGCAAATGCCAAATTTTCAATCGCATGCAATTTTAGCTGCCACTGGAGCTGCCATTGCGAAAAATGTAAATGTATTGGTGAAAATGTGTGAGTGTATTGAGTTTTTCGAACTCCTAGTGGCATATGTAAACGCTAGGTTACTATACTGTTTTATTGGACACAATTATAGTACGGTTCAATATGTTCATGACTTTTTGAATGAAACACAGGTTTTTGGATAAAAAATAATTTGTTTTCAACGTGGTCTCTGTTGAGCCAACGTTTTTTGAGTCCCTTCCAAAAATAAAATTTGTCAAGAGTATCAAAATGGGTATTTTTTTGTGAGATAATTTCATCGTTAGAATCAAATCTCTTTTCGAAACAAGAAGTAGTCACTAGGGGCTAAATCCGGAGAATAAGGCGGATGAGGGAGCAATTCGTAGTCTAATTCATAGACTTTTTCCATGCAAACTGCATATGTGTGCACCCCTGCTTTGTCCTGGTGTAAAAGAACATTTTTTTTTGCCAAATGCGGTCATTTGTTTCAATTTCTCATTAAATCGACCCAATAAGTTAGCATGATATTCGCTATTGATTGTTTTAACCTTTTGAAGGTAGTCAATGTCCAAAGACTTTTGCGAAGTTGTCACACGATAGCGTTGGTGGTCCATTAAGAGCAAACGTAGCTCCCATCTTGCGGAAAGCTTTCTCATACCCAAGTGATCATTTAAAATTTAGACCACTGATCGTAGTGAGATACCTGTCTTCCACAATTTTGAACTCTTACAATCTCTTATCGGCCAACACCATATCCTAAATTTTTTAATTCATTCGGTTGTAGAGACTTCAACATAGAGACCAGAACGTTCTCCAATTTATGGGGCAGAGTTTCAATAGGATTTATCAAGCTTAGCCCAAGTTTGAGAGATAGTTTTTTTCTCCCAAAATTAATGCTTAATGAACACACTTTTTTACATTTTCTCCATAAATCACGTGGTCGTCTGCTATCAATGGTTGCCAAATGCAAACTAAATGGCGCATCTTGTTTAAATTTTGACATAGGTCAACTGACAGGTGCCTGTTAACTGGGGTAGTGTTGCCATTAAAAGGCGGAAAATTCAAAAACTCAGGGACTTGACCCGTTCGCGTATTTTGTTTTAATAAAATAACGATTAACAGGGATGAGTAAATAAATAATCATACCTATTCTGCAATTCGATTCGAATTAAAAATTTTCCCGTTTGGCAATTTTGATTGGAATTTTTACGATTGTGTGTATTCTGCATTATCTCTTTGTACTGAAATTTAAACAATTTATTTTTCGGAGCTATCACACATTTTCTTCAAATTAAAACAAAAAACTTTATCTTTGTGCTACAATGATATAAAAAATATTAAAATATCTATTCCGGCGCGGCAGAATTCTTCACTCTGGAATAGTTCTGGGTTTTTTTGGCTTTCCATACTTAACTGATGTGTTTGTTCAATTATTGTACCCAAAATATATTCTTATTTGTTTTAATATTAAATCACTCTTTTATTGTAGAAAATTTAACGGTTTATTAAAATGCTTAATTTTTGTGTTCAAATTTCATACGTTACACAGCGAAACAGCTGGTATTGAAAATACTCTTGGTCTTCTTCTTTTTCTTACATTCGTACATAACTGAATACGGAAACGTAATCGAAATGCAGAATAGGGGTGGATTACTTAAGTGTGATTTTAGTTTTTGCTAGTTTAGTTAACTTTATATTTTCACATCAAATATAGTTTGGAAGAAAACAAAAAGTACTGCTGTTGAAATAATTAGACCCACATAATGTAATGCTAAGTAACAAACTTAGCATGCAATATATTTAAATATATTATTGGTAGAACAAACATTGTGCTTTTTTCGAAAAAGAGAACTTATGCTAAAAATACCGATTCATTTTACTTTAATAAAATTTTTGTTACGCCTTTGAGCTCAATTTAATACGTTATTCATCTACTACTAAAATATTAAAATGTAGGACCGCTAAGTAACGAAAATTATGTGGGGAAAAATTTTGAAGCATTGAAATGCGAACATTTAGTAGTAAGACAGGCGCATTAACAAATATGTACATATTTTAAAAATTATTCTTAACCAAAGAACTGCAGTATGTATATAAAATTAACATGCAACCCATCGTTTTGGTTTTTGTTTATTGACATTTACAACAACAGACAAAAATATATAATTGGTACAGTCTACAAACAGACAACGTCCCTCTAATGAGCCTCCTGTCTACACTTACCTTCGGCTGTACGGATATTGTTTTAGCTGACGATTTTAATACCAATATTCTAGCTGATACATACTTGATGCTAGATATGAGTGCCATTGGTTTAGACTTGGTAAACTGTGCCTACATATTTTAACACTAATGCAAGCACGCTACTAGATCTATTCTTTATTCGCAATCGTTGTTGTTAAACGATAAGTTATAAACATCACTTTTCTCAAGGCATGACCTTGTTTTAATGTCATATTTTTTTTCTTTTACTGTATTTTATTTTATTGAATCTTTCTATTAAAAGAAATTCACAATAAGTATTCAAATCTTATTTCTAAATTATTATTTACTAGTTAGTACCAACGTAATAACTAATTTTTTGTATTCAAATCTTAAAAATCTATCTTCTATTGTGTAGAGAGAGAAAACCGCCTCGCCAGACTCAATGTGTCAGTGCTTTTTAGTCTCTAGTGGCCGTCAAATTGCAATAAATTGCGTGCTAGAGTGTTGGGATGTGCGACTAGTTTGTTTACGTATTTGGACGTGTACGCTTTATCTTCTTCGTGTATAGTGGGAACTTTGAGATCCCTATGTATGTTTTCATTTCTTATGTACCAGGGGGCGCATACGATATGACGTAAAATCCTAGACTGTCTTCTCTGTAACTTCTGGATGTTTGATGCACAGGCAGTACCCCACAGCTGTATACCATATGACCATATTGGCTTTATAACGGATTTGTATAAAAGGACTTTATATTCCAAAGCCAAAGTTGAGTTAGGACTTATTAGCCAATGCAGTTGATCTGTTCGAAGCTTTATGGACGTTATTTTTGCTCAATGTGACGGGTCCAAGTTAGGCGCCGATCTAGGTGGATACCTAAATATTTGACGTGCGTTTCCGCTGGAACCGTGGTATTAGTTATTGTGATTGGTGGACAATTTTGCATTCTAAGGGAAAACGTTACATGAGCACATTTTGATGGATTTACCTTTATTCTACACTGTTTTAGCCAGTCTTCTAGCTTATGAATATGGGACTGCAGCTTTTCAGATGCATCCTTTGGATCATTACTGACACTTATAATTGCAGTGTCGTCTGCAAAGGTTGATGTATATGTATGTGGGCTTGTCGGCATATCCGCTGTATAGATGATATATAACAGCGGCCCTAGCACACTACCTTGAGGTACTCCTGCACTGATTTTCCAACATCTTGAAAGCTGGTCCTTTGACCTTACTTTAAAAGTTCTATCGGACAAATAGCTTTTTATAAGCTTGTGGGTGTTTTCAGGTAGAACCCGAACTATTTTAGTAAGTAGCCCATCATGGCAGACTTTATCAAATGCTTGGGAAATGTCTATAAATAAAGCTGAACAGTATTGCTTTCTTTCAAAAGCCGATCTAATAATGGTAACGATTCTATGGACTTGTTCAATCGTACTATGCCTTGCTCGAAAACCAAACTGATGATCTGGGATAACGTTTTGTTCATTTAGAAAAGGAGTTACACTCGAGACGAATAATTTTTCAAATATCTTTGACAAAACTGACAGTAGGCTAATTGGCCTGCAGGATGTAATCTGGCTTGAGTCCTTTCCAGGTTTCGGGATCATAACAATTTCAGACATCTTCCAAGAGCATGGGAAGAAGCCGAGGCGCAACATGGCATTAAATATGTAAAGTAAAATTCTTACAGCTGCATTAGGTAAGTTTTTTATCATTGATCCTGTTATACGATCAGGTCCAGGTGATTTCTTCATATCCGTATTTTTAATTGTCGATTTTAAAGAAGACAACCGAAATTTCATAGGATCATTCACGATGTCACTAATAATTGGAATAGTGGAATTACTTATATCATGTAGTGCGAAAACCTTCTCTAAGTGCTTTGCGAACGCATTTGCCTTTTCACTTGAGTTTTTAGCCCAAGTACGGTCTTCAAGTCTTAGTGGGGTCATACGATTTAAAAAATTGTATCTATTAAACAAATAATTACGTTTAGAGACTAATAATTTAGATATATCCTCGCTAGTAATATTTTTATGCAATATGCATTGGAATAATGTTTTTCTTTCATGATAAATGAAGACAAAAAAAGCCTGGTTCTCAATAATGTGTATGCAGGCTGGAAGATTCAAAACTGCTTTAGAAGAAACGTTAACTTACAATTTAAAAACACCAAATGCAAATACAACGAAGGCAAATTTAACTTAGTTATGAGCTTTAAAAGGAAATAGAAAGAAATTTGAGATATGGTGATTTTGAATGCTGAATTTGCGATTATACCAATGCCGAACTCAAAGAAAATCGTTTACATTGACAGGCCTTACCTGTCAGAAAATATTCATCATACGTCACATTTCGAATTTATCAATATCAACTGATCTTGGTATATTTACTACAACATATAACGCACCTCTTTAAGTATTATTATAACTACATCTGTATTTCGTTCGATGTGACAGAATGTAAAAATAATTCACATACCAAAACCTGACAAAAGCTATAGATCCATTGCAATACTTCCATACTTGTCCAAGGTGTTTGCACATTTTATTCTTATACAGATGAGTGAACACTTGTTTCTGTTCAACTTTTCTACAACAGAAGCACAACTGCTAGTTTCGTATTTATGCAGAAGGAGGCAATTTAATCATGTGGATTCAGACACATATTCTGTGTATCTATAGGGATACCACAAGGCTCGATTCTTGGTCCGGTATATATATATATATATATATATATATATATATATATATATATATATATATATATATATATATATACCATATATATATGGTATATATATATTAATGCAATTTGTGGAAAAACTCAGGCTATGCTAAGAAATCTATTCGTTTCACCATTGAATGTTTGTTTGCTGCTAGCAAAAACATACCTCCTAACACATACTCTTACGTATGGATGTGAGCTGTTGGTTGGTCTTGACTCAAATAGCCAACAAAAACTTAGAGTAACCCTGAAAGATTCGTATAGTATCTCCACACAAGTTTATAAAATGTCATTACATATCTTGTTAAAGTGCCGTTCACGTATGGTTTTACACAATATAATTTACACAAAACAACCTGAATATACTTAAATAAACCAACTAAACACTATACGATGTAGTAAAGATATATCTGAAAGCCATTTCTTTATCACTCCATACACCTATGAAACCAACGTCCCTCAAACATTGAATTACAAAGCAGTTTAAAATATATGTATATGTACATAGGTATGTACGTTCATAGTTTATTTGTTAAGAGAAATCTCTACCTGCCTGCTGTACACTTTGTTAAATATAAGTTAAAGGGTGCTTTGAAATTGCTTGTCAAAATAATACATTATTTTCCTTTACCTTGTTAACCGAGCAAAGCAAACCGAGAATGTATAATAATAAACTTAAAGAAATTATTTAATAAATTGAATAACAAAACATATAACAGAATTAGCACAGTCGGTAGGATACCCAAGCATCCTTTAAATAAAAATATAAAAATATTATATTTACAAAGGATATTCGACATTTTAATGTTTCATGGGCAAGGACGGAAGTTTTGTGAGAATTAAAAATATAAATAATAAAATATACAACAAATTATGTGAAACAGAACATACAAGGAAGTTTTACTATCGATTACAAATAAGAAAACATATGAGTAAAAATTATAGTGCAAAAAACAATACAAATTTTTTTTAAATTTTTTAAGAAGAAAGAAACAAATTTTTTTTTTATTATTAAAAACAAGGAAACCTTAAACTATAACAAACAACCAAAAAGAAGACTTTGAGCATAAGAAGTTGAACGAGATTTTTAATTAAAAAATAAAAGTTATAGAAAAGTCCTTGTGAGTAATTCGTAAAACAGAAAACAATAAAAAGTTAACTATAAGGAATATAGATTTATCAAAACTGTTTATTATAGTATTTAAAAATAAATAAAGTGAGCAGTAACAGAAAATAAGCTAATAACATTTCCAAAAATAGTGGACAATATTGCAAATAAAAATGCTGACACAAGGAAATGCAGGGACAAGTCAAGAAAGGTTGTTGGAAAACTTGGCCAGCAGCATAGCCGAGTTCTGTTATGACCCCCAAAACGAGTTAACATTTGTTGTGTGGTACGCCCGGCACGAAGATGTATTTATCGTTGACGGGAAACAATTGGATGATGCAGCCCGAGCGCGATTGGTAATGAGGAAGTTGAATGCTGTAGCATATGGAAAATTCGCAACGTATATTTTGCCAAAGTTGCCGAGAGACGTCTCGTGGCTCTCGAGAATGGATTTTCAGTCTCAGGTATAAGTATTTGCAATTAGAGAAGGAAACCCAGGAAGACATGGTAACATATGCAGCACGAGTTAATGAATACTGCGAGAAATCCAACTTCAAGGATAACCATGCTACTACTGTATCGCAGGATATAATTCGTTTTATAGCTGAGTTCCTTGTGAACTTCAGCTCAACGGGGAAGTACAACAAATTCAAATATTTGTAGCAGAAATTGATTCTCTGAATGTTCTAGGTACAGATGCGCTTGACATTTTTGGTATATGGGATAAGACGTTGAGCAGTGTATGTTGTCAAATCGAGCGTTTGGTGCAAGGAAGAGGAGGTGCCATGGAAGAAATTAACCATCGTTATTCGGATGTTTTCAAAGCTATACCATCGAAGCGCAGCAAAGCTGTGGTTCAGCTACACTTGCAACCGAATGCGAAACCGGTTTTTCGTGTAAAACGACCGGTAGCGTACGCTGTACAAGCTTTAATAGAGGATGAATCGACACCAATCGATTTTTCCGATTGGGCAGCTCCCATAGTAGCTGTAAGGAAAGCGTCAGGGAAGGTTAGAATTTGCGGGGACTACTCATCTGGTCTAAACTCATCGTTGGAGCCACAGCAGTATCCACTTCATACGACGCAGGATATTTATGCTAAAATTGCTAATAGCCATTGTTTTACGCATATTGATTTATCGGATGCTTATTTGAGAACGGAGGTGACAAAAGAAGCAGCAAAGCTTCTTACAATAAACACCCATAAAAGGTTGTTTACGTTTAAACGATTAGCGCCAGGAGTTAAAAGCGCGCCAGGTGTATTTCAGCAAATAATGGACACTATGTTGGCAGACATCGACAATACTGCAGCATACATAGATGATATCATTATCGGAGGAGTAACAAGGGAAAAGCATTTAGAGGGTGTGTTCAAAGTTCTGGGAAGGCTTCGCAAATACAACTTCCGTATCAAGCGGGAAAAATGTATTTTTTTGCAAAGGAGGTTAAGTATTATGGGAATATCGTTTCGCAAGCCGGGTTACGGCCAGATCTGAATAAGATCAGCGCAATATTGAAAATGCCGAGCCCTAAAAACCGAGTATAAAAACAAATAAATAATTAAAAAAGGAGAAGCTGCAGGACAATATCCTAAAAGAATAGAAGCCGTATATAAAGCTAACAACAATAAAATTAAGGACATCGGCGGAAGAGAAGGATCATTATGAAATCTATAATGTCTTCATTAAAGAGGGAGCAGTCACAAGCTACAATAACTAATTATTTCATTTATTTTCTTAAAATTATTTAAATTTATTAAAATTGTATATTGTTATAATTTGTTTTTTTTATTTCTATATATTGTTAAAATAAAATAAAATTTTATATATGTAAAATATCAACAGTAAAAACAATAATAATATTTTGTGCCTTTTTTGATTTTAGTGTCGAGTTTTCTTTTTTTTTCAAATATTTATTTTGGAAAAAAATATTTCTTTCTAAAATGGCTGTTGTTCTTATAACTTTTAATCCTGCTGAGTTTCTTGGAAAATTACCTGAATTCTCAGGTGACAAGAACGATTTATATACATTTATTTCTCTAGTTGATAGAATAAATCCCCTTTTCACTCAGTATGATGCGCAAAGTAAGTTTAAGGGTAAGGCCAAAGAGGCCGTTGAAATTAACTTTCAGGCGCAAATGTGGCCCGGAATTAAGAAAATTGTATGCAATTATTTCGGAGAACATCAGAGTGTGGATTGAAGTCAGAAGCTATTTGTTTTCGTAATGCTACGGGCTAGGGTCCTCGTGACAGTCAAACAAAGTAAAGCATTGGATCTCTCTTTTCATGGTGCAGAAATTTCTTTCCGGGATAACACAATAAATTGTTTAAATTTAACTAGCATGCGAGTCTACGCATAAAATGTATGCTTTCAATGAATAACATGCACAAAAATATTCCCATTCAAAAATATCCCCTTATCGCGAATGACTTTTTCAAAATTGTTTTTCCCCATTTTGTTGTCAGTTTGTTCATTTTATTTCCTCTAGGGAGCTGCGTTCATCATGTAAGTATTAACTTATTCAAATTAGAATACTAAAGCATTTATTTAGCTATTTTAGGACTAGATCTGTAAATAAATTTCAAAATGAAATAATGCTTAATAAAATGCTAAACAACCGATCTATTGCCTACAATGCCAAAATGTCTCCGAGTGGAGAAAGGTAAATTTCCCAGCAAAAGCTGCGGCGAATTTGAAAAATCTACGGGAGACAGGTGGAGGGCCAAACCAGACAAAGTGCAACCGAGCAATGCATATATGAACTTGTTGCCATGAAGAAATCGGTGGAAGGTTTGGAAAATTCGCTAACGTTTGGTTTGCCAGAGCGTTTAGATGGCAATGAAAAACAAAAGCTGAATAAACCAAAAACATCATCCGAAATTTATGACGCAGCAGTTGAAGTTGGTACTGCGCCACGCCGCTGTTCGAAACAGGTAACACCGCCACCGAAAGACCACATAATAAATGAAGAATCCAGCGAGAAAATCAAATATTGCCTCAAACGAAAGAAAATGGAACCAGAGGAAAAACTAAGCACAGCTGAGCTCAATGCTAAAGAGTTGATTAAGCAAGAGAACTTAAGCTATAAACACATTCGAGACAGCAGACAGCCCGCTGCAATTTGTCAAAATTAAAACACAAGCATTCTTATGAGAATGATTATATTGACGACAGCATGCTGCTCGACAGCTCGGGTTTTAGTGCTGCTGCTGTCAAGATTAGATTTATTTCTATTTTTGTCGGCAGCACAAAGGTATAAGTAATGACAATACAACAAGGAGTGGCTTGTTAAAAGTGCTTTTTGTTTGTTAGCTAGTTTTAGATAAAGTGCAGAAAATATTTTGCGAAAGAAGATGTTTATTTGTGGGGTGTAACAGAGTAAAAAAAACATCGAGAGCAGGCACCCGTACGAGTTTTAGCAAACGTATTTTTCACACCCAATTTTTTAAGATACCAATAAACTATTCATTTTAATGTTGTTTATTTGTGTTTTAAACTTTACTCTTTTCATCCAACAATCTATATATAAATAGGCAAGTGAAATAAGTTAAGAACCATTTTAACTGTCTTAAACTCAACGTATTCGGTTGATGTTTTTTTATTTGAGAGATTGTCGATAGGAGCAGTGCAGAATGTATTTATTCCTCTACATTTTCGTGTCTGAGATAGATAAAATCAGTTAAGAAATTAGCCAATCATGAAGCCATAATCTCTGTTTCTCTCTAAATTTGCTAAATAATTATAACAAAAAAACTATTATTTATTTGGAAGGCTCTCATTAATAGATATAACTATTAAAGAAAGGATAAAGTACGATATTATATTTTAGTAGAACGAAGAAAAATATAACGTTTTATCTGAGTGGTTTTTTACTATTGCAGTAAAGGTTGAATTTCAACCACTAGGCGATCACTAGTCTCAATAATTTGAGCAATAAGTAAAAAATTATCAACACTTATAACTAAATTGCAGCAATTTTTAAAAACAATTTTCGGTCTACACTAGAAATGCCAATCCCGAAACGTGCTGAATCCCGAATCCCGGGACATTTATTTCCGCATCCCAAAGTAATATGTTTTTATAAAATCAGAACTTTAAGTATAATTCATTTTTAAATTAATCTTCTTAGCGAATTTTTAAACTTTCTTAAAATCCCGAGCTCCCGAAAAATTCCGCGTTCCCTAAAAACTTCCGGAATTTTTATTTACGAAAAGAGGCTTGGTCATTTTAGAAATTTCCTC
This sequence comes from Phania funesta, assembly GCA_963932375.1. Classification (NCBI taxonomy): domain Eukaryota; kingdom Metazoa; phylum Arthropoda; class Insecta; order Diptera; family Tachinidae; genus Phania; species Phania funesta. Next base: position 47,877,198 of record OZ010654.1, read on the forward strand.
CAATCTAAAATACTCTAGTGATTGGTTTTTATTTTTCTATGACGTACCGTAGAAAAAGCTTGTTTGAAAAGCGCTAAAAAATGTAAAGTGACACCACTAAAACACAACAGTCAGCTGTTTATATTTTTTGTTTTCATTTTAATTTTGGATTTGTAAATTTATATTTGGATTGTCGTAAGTATTTTATTTTTTTATTTACTATTTAAATATATTAAATATATTAGTTTTTTCTTTGCCTCATATACTGACGCGGTAATTTGAACTATTTTAGTGAGGCCTTCCATACAATTAATAATATTTTCCTGATACATCTTTTTTACTCAACCAATACTTTAGAATTTTATAAACAAATATTAAGAAAACAAAACCATATGTTTATTGCTGCTGCTGCTTTCAAAATAATTATTCGCTTACTGAAATAGTGTTCAGGCTGTTGACAGCTCGGGTTTTAGTGCTGTCGCGTGAAGTGCTGTCTCGAATGTGTTTATAGCTTTATGCTCCAAAATATCTGATTACATAAGAAACCACAATAAAGAAGTAGAAAATTCCTTGAAGAGAGTTTACCGCGCGCTAGAGAAAAGCAATGAACTAAAAGCCAAAATATTAAAAATATTGGAGCAACATAACGCAGTGATGGAGAAACTCCGCATGAAAGAGATAGAAACCAAAATAGATAAAAATAAACAATTAATAGAGATTGAAGAAATGATGCTGCAAATATTAGAGAATAAAAATTAAATCAATAGGTAAAGTTTCAAAATAGTTTGGTAGTTTTCAAATTTAACGTTAAATTTTTATGTTTATAGAATTATGGTAATTGTTTTAAGAATGAACTAAATTTTGTTTAACGATCTCAACGATGTACCTATTAATTGAACTGTATATATAATGCTCCGATTCTAAACATTTTATTTTAACTTAAAAAATGAACAAATTTTTCTTGTTCTTTTCATTCCCAATTTATATTTTCTTCTTCCTCATTTTACATTCATTACGAATTGATAGTGGGAATAAACGTTCCCATAAAATTTACGATTGCAATTTCCCCTTCATTGGGAATGAAATTTTAATTGGAACAAAAATTTCACATGTTTTTCACGATAGTGGTGATTATTGTAATAGCATCTGCTGAGCTCAAAATAGTGTCACGAAGTCTATTTACAAGCACAAGCGACAACTATAAATCTTACTGCCTCTAAAATTGCAGTCTCTTCTGTGTATTGCCCGCCTAGACATAAGATTCAACACGATCAATTTGCCAGGTTCTTTGCTACTTTAGGACAAACGTTTTTTGCAGCTGGAGACTACAATGCAAACCACACATATTAGGGATCCAGACTCTTTAGTACTAAAGGAAAGCATCTGTATAACACAGTTCAAGCTAATAAGCTTGATGTCGCCTCTGGAGGTAAACCCATCTATTGACCAACAGACTTTAACAAGCTGCCAGACCTTATAGATTTTGCTATTGTAAAAAAGATCGGACGTGAACAATTTTTGAGTCAGTTTATATTATGATCACTCACCCACAGTCATTACTTTACACGGCAGTTCTTCCACTGCACCTGAAACCATTAATTTTTATATAAAATTTATGTGAGCTCTCCTTACCTCAGAACATTCCTCTGACTAACCCGACTGATATTCAAAGAGCCGTGGATTATTTAACAACACCGTGACGGAAGCAGTTAACAAAAAATCGCACCACTCATTAGCTGATGTTTAGATTATTGTCACGGAGAAGAAAAGGCTTAGAAGGCAATGGCAAAACAGTCGCTCTCCAGATAGAAAGGTCCAACTGAACTTATGCTAGAGAATTTTACGCAATACAGTAAGACAGCAAAATAAATCCACTACCGAGATTTAATTAAAAAATTTGGATCCAAAAAAAAACGGATTACAGCCTAAGGAAAGCTGTAAGGCGCTTAAAATGACCAATTCCCAACGAATCTCCACTAAGACTTGAAAACCGTACCTGGGCCAAAAACTCGATTGATTAGGTAAATGCATTCGCAAATCACTTAGGAAAGGGTTTTTCACCTCATAGTATAAATCTTCACTATTCCAAATATTAATGACTCTGTAAAGGATCCTGTGAAATTTTGGCTATCCTCATTAAAATCGATCATAAAAAATATAGATGAGAAAACCACCCAGATCTGCTCGTATTACAAGACCAATGATAAGCAACTTACCTAATTCAGCTGTGAGAAATTTAATATTAATATTTAACGCCGTGTTGCGCGTTGGCTTCTTCCCAAACTCATGGAAGATGTATGAAATTGTTATGATCCCTAAACCAGGAAAGAACTCAAGCCAGATTACATCACGCAGGAACATTAGCATACTCTCAATTTTGTCAAAGCTATTTAAAAGTTATTAGTCTATGCTTTAACTCCTTATCTTAGTGAACAAAACATTATCCCCGACCATTAGTTTGGTTTTCGTGCGAGTCATGGTACTATTCACAAAGTTGATAGAATTGTCACCATCATTAGAACTGCATTTGAAAATAAGTGTTTAAGTACGCGGTTTAAATTACTTATTTTATGAATTTATAGTAAGTACATTTCTTTACAACATATCTAAGTGCCTTTAGTTGCAACCTTGTTGGAAACCCTTTGGTTCTTTTTATGCGTAAACCGTTAACGGTCCTTAAATATTGTTTCCCACCTTCCATTTTTATGTATTCGTTTACTTACTTGCCTATTGGATCCCTACACAAGCACTTCGTGCAACTCATATTATCTAGGTAATTAATAAATAAAAACAGAAAATATTTCTCTATACATTTTCAAACAAATATATAATTCTTGTGTTTTATTTCCATAAATACCATCGGATACACGCCGAAACAATAAGCAATACTGTTCAGCTTTGTTTATTGACATTTTCCAGGCGTTTGATAAAGTGTGGCGTGATGGGCTACTCACGAAAATAACACGAGTTCTTCCTTTAAACTCCCAGAAGCTTCTTAAGAGCTATTTGAAAATATACATATACATCAACGTTTGCAGACGATACTGCATTTATAAGTGTGAGTAATAATCCAAAGGTTGCATCTGAAAACCTGCAGGCCCACATTCACGAGCTAGAGGACTGGTTAAATAAGTGGAGGATTAAGCTACATCCTTCGAAATGTACTCACGGCAAAAATTGCGGCCATAAAACTAAGATCAATTCAACTACACTGGTTAACAGGTCCTTACTCACCCTTGGCTTTGGAATACAAAGAACTCTTATACAAAACCGTTATAAAACCAATACGGATATATCATTCAGCTATAGGGTACTGCTTATGCATCAAATATCCAGAAGCTACCAAGAAGACAGTCTAGGATTTTACGTCTTATCGTATGCGCTCCTTGGTATATAAGAAATGAAAATATCTATACAGTTCCCACTATCGAACAAGGAACACAAACATACTCATCTAATTACGTAAACGAACTAGTTGTTATCCCAACGCGCTAGCGCGTGATTTACTGCAATTCATAGGCACCAGAGAGAAAAAAAACAGACACATTCAGCCTGGTGAGATGGCACTCTCGAACACAATATTAGATAGTTATTAGAATTTGAATACAGTAATAATTAATATTTTAGATATAAGATTTGAATACTTATTGTAAATTTTCCTTTAAAAGAAAATTCAATAAATTAAAAATTAAAGTTAAAAAAAACGAACAACAAATTACATGTAATTGATATTTGGTTATTATCATAACATTCACCAATTAAAAATTACACACAATTGGTAAGAGGACCCTTAAATAATTACAAAATGTAATTGATACTGCACGAGTCTGTTAGGCTAGAAGGATCGGAGATATCAGAAGCCAAATACAAAATGTTACGTTAGATTTAAGATGATGACAAAATATACATATACATATATAAGTATGTGTGTACATATTTGTGTGTAGAGCACTATTAAGAAAGTTTATGAATATTAACATGAAAAAAATGTATGGTTTTCAAAATATAATATTAGGATTCTTTGCTTTTTATGTTTGTATATTTTTATTTAAATAAAAAATACGGTTAAACCTAAAGTATGTACTATATTTACATGCTGTCTTGACTAGCCTTGAGTCTTTTTCGCCAACGTAGATTGCTTTTCGTAGAGGAATTTGGCTCGTGCACAATGTCGCTGTTGATGGTCTGTTCGTGTTCAAACAACGTTGTCCGAACAGTTGTTCGCACAACGCCGTCCTTTCATCACACAAACAAAATATACGCAGGCAATATAAAAAAATATGTATGGATGCGTTCTTCTTGAAGTACCGGTGCATAAAATATGCTGAGAACACGAAAACAATATCGATGAGACACAAAAAAATATGATCAAACTGAAAAGGCCCATAACGTATTCTCCACATAGAAGACTTCAGACCTCCCTTATTCTGTCAACAATCTCTACATGCCCGAACAAATTTGTGGCTCGTCAAGACGTTAAACATGTGTTAACAATTGTACCAAAAAGTACCGAGTGCACCAGTGAGTACCATTCAACTTTCGGTTGTACTAAAATTGGTATACCAGAAATCCCACCACTGACGCTTATATTAAAAAAAACTAAGTAAATACAGGAAAGTAAAAGGAACAAATCATTTATAATCGAGTGCCAGTAATTTTTTACAACAAAAATTAATTCTTATATTTACTTCAAAATAAACATCTAGGCGTTAGAGAAACAAGACTTGATATGCTGTTTGTCTCAAAAGTTTTATTCACTGACATTATTAAATTTGACAATGCATCAATTGGCTACGCGGTTGATTTATAGGCGAATGTGTAAAAATATGCTTGCCAGAGAAGGGATTTACTCGTGAAGTTTTATATACATAAATGTTCCTAGCCAATTATACTTGTCTGCAAAGTAACTTTAATTTTTATTTTCTTCCCATTAAATTGTACCCATAAAACTATAATTTTTAAAAGAACGTTTTAAAGTGCGCGTTTCTTTTAAAAGCGCATTAGTTTATAATTCATTCAGACGAAATTGTGATTATTGTTTATCGCGTTTTGTTTTTACTTTTCTTGTTGTCGCTTTTATTGTGCCATTTAAATACGTTGCTCCACCTCATACTTTGTCTTACACAAATGAGAAAAATAAAACTTTGACAGGATTTCAGCTGCAAACTCACACTATTTTACTTTAACTTATTTCACAAACATGAAACACATCACCAAAAAGTTTTAATTATTCTTTACTTTTCGTTTAACTTTCAAAATTAATTTGTCATATCTGTGCAGAAATTTGTATAAGAAACGCGACGAGACACAACGGCACTAACAAAAAATTGACAAATGATTTTTTGTGTTAAGTGGTGAATAGTGTGCAGAGTATTACCAGATCATAAAACCTCAACCTGTTTACAATGTGAAGATTAAAATTAACACTGATTTGATACAAATTTATATAAATATCTTTTTGTTTTGAAGGTAATTTGCTAGTTTGAAAACTGTAATAAATAAGATAAAAACTTAAAATTTCAGCTTCAATCAAGTTTAGATATGTGTGTATTTTTAATTCGTCTATTTATGCACATGCAGATGTGCAATATCTGGAATATTTTATTTTGGAGTGTATGCCACCACAAAAACATAAATTTAAACGACTTTTATAATGACTATTATAAAACAAAACAAGTTCTTTTGATGAAATAATTTCGAAGTGTTTTTATGGTTGAATTTTTTAATTCAATTTGAAATTTAGATTGTTTTTTTTTTCTTACAATATGAAGCAAGGCGTATCTAACTAGGCGATCTTGCTACGACATTAAATACAACAATACAACAACAGCAGGCAGTTTTGTTTGTAAAACCCAATATTGCTGTCAAAAACATTGTAAAAGAAAATAAAATCAAAAGAAAAAAAGTTGAATAAATCTTGTTTGGTACAAATTACAAATTTATTTATAAATTGTATACAAATTAGAACACAAATTGATAATTTATTTTTTGTTCTTATTTCACTTTTTTATTTATTTATACACAAACTATAAAAACACTAAGGCACTTGTATCAATGAGACTTGAATGTAAATGAATTTTTTGATTATTCGTAAACAAAACAAAATAGTGTGACATTAAAATTGGGTAAACAAAGGAAAACAAAAATTTAAGCATAAAATTGTCACCTGTAGCAGTAAGGCCACCTGGTTAAATTTGCCTTGATATTAAGTAAACAAAATTTTGTATTCAGTAAAAATAGAATATTTGTAGCATGAAATCTGCCGCAAACTTTACGATGAAATGTTCTATATAATCATATGATGACTATATTGTGAAATTACTTTTAAAATGTTACAATATAAAAATTGAAATATTTTAAAGATGTGGTTTTATTTTTCTTCGAAAATAAAATAAACGCAATTTTTGGTAAATACACATTCCAAAGAAAAGTATAAAATTTTTTTAAATTATCATTCACTACTAACATGGCATCTTGACTAGCTTTATATCTGTTCAACCATCGTACATTTTGGCTAGTGAAATTCGTCACTATTGATCGTCGGTTCTTGTTCAACACGACTTGGACGAACAATTGTTCGCACCAATCTATTACACCAACTCAAAAACAATGCCATATTTGTGTCGAGAAGCAAAATGGCTGAACAGACTTAAAACACAAAGTAACAATTGCTGTGCTTAAAGGCAAGTTAAGGCGCCATGTCAAGACGTAGTGTACTGTATGAGACAGAGTTGCATTTGTAATCATACAAGCAACACAGTGTTGTACAGATACATTTCGACATGTTTTGGAATCGATGTGAAGAAAATAGTTTAATAATAGTTTAGTATATATATATATATATATATATATATATATATATATATATAAGTTAAATGGCAACCCAATCAATGTGAATGTTTCCATTTTATTATGTTCCCTTCTGGAATGTATATAAGTAGTTAGCATTGCTTTTTTAGTTTTCATTCTTTCCAAAACCTTTGAAATATAAATATTTGATTTAAAAGGAAAATAAAATATTTTCTTCAATATATAAAACAATAGGTTAAGGGCCCAGAAGGCGTAACCACAAAAGTAATTATATAATGAACTACGAATATGAATAGTATATTTCAAATTGAAAAGTTGGACGATTCCAACTATGAGAGGTGGTCGGTACAGATGAAAAGTGTGCTAATACATAGCGGTTTTTGGCACATGGTTTCCGGCAAGGTCAAGAAAGAATCAGCAACAAGCGACCAGGAGAGAGCTAAATGGGATTCTGATGATGAAAAGGCCCTGGCGTCATTTGTTCTAAGCGTGAAACCAACGCAGCTAGGTTATATCAAGAATGCCAAGACATCTGTGGAAGCTTGGCACAAACTACAAACGACGTATCAACCGAAAGGTCCTATACAAAAGGTGTCGCTATACAAGCGTTTGCTAAGTCTTCAAATGAAGGAGGACAACAATGTACTGATTCATCTGAAGAGATTTAGTGAGCTAACAGAAAAACTCGCTGAAACAGGGATAGAAGTTCAAGAGGAACTTTTAAGCATCATGCTATTGTGTAGTCTGTCTAAAGATTTTGACAATTTCGAGATAGCTATGGAAACGCAAGATGATCTACCAACTTTAAATTTTCTTAAACAAAAACTTCTCGAAGAAGCAGAGAGACGTAAAGAAAAAATGGTAGAAGAAAGAACAGGTAATCAACAGGCATTTACCGTTTGCACTGCACAAAAATCCAAGAAACATAAGTACAACAAGAAACCGTTTAAAGGGAAATGTTTTAACTGTAACGTAACGGGGCATTTTGCGAATCAATGTTTTTTTTTATATACTGTATTTTATTTTATTGAATCTTTCTATTAAAAGAAATTCACAATAAGTATTTAAATCTTATTTCTAAATTATTATTTACTAGTTAGTACCAACGTAATAACTAATTTTTTGTATTCAAATCTTAAAAATCTATCTTCTATTGTGTAGAGAGAGCCGCCTTGCCAGGCTCAATGTGTCAGTTCTTTTTAGTCTCTGGTGGCCGTCAAATTGCAATAAATTGCGTGCTAGAGTGTTAAGATGTGCGACTAGTTTGTTCACGTATTTGGACGTGTATGTTTTAACTTCTTCGTGGATAGTGGGAACTTTGAGATCCCTATGTATGTTTTCATTTCTTATGTACCAGGGGGCGCATACGATATGACGTAAAATCCTAGACTGTCTTCTCTGTAACTTCTGGATGTTTGATGCATAGGCAGTACCCCAGAGCTGAATACCATATGACCATATTGGCTTTATAACGGATTTGTATAATAGGACTTTATATTCCAAAGCCAAAGTTGAGTTAGGACTTATTAGCCAATGCAGTTTATTTGTGCGAAGCTTTATGGACGTTATTTTTGCCTCAATGTGACGGGTCCAAGTTAGGCGCCGATCTAGGTGGATACCTAAATATTTGACGTGCGTTTCCGCTGGAACCGTGGTATTAGTTATTGTGATTGGTGGACAATTTTGCCTTCTAAGGGAAAACGTTACATGAGCACATTTTGATGGATTTACCTTTATTCTCCACTGTTTTAGCCAGTCTTCTAACTTATGAATATGAGACTGCAGCTTTTCAGATGCATCCTTTGGATCATTACTGACACTTATAATTGCAGTGTCGTCTGCAAAGGTTGATGTATACGTATGTGGGCTTGTCGGCATATCCGCTGTATAGATGATATATAACAGCGGCCCTAGCACACTACCTTGAGGTACTCCTGCACTGATTTTCCCACATCTTAAAAGCTGGTCCTTTGACCTTACTTTAAAAGTTCTATCGGACAAATAACTTTTTATAAGCTTGTGGGTGTTTTCAGGAAGAACCTGAACTATTTTAGTAAGTAGCCCATCATGGCAGACTTTATCAAATGCTTGGGAAATGTCTATAAATAAAGCTGAACAGTATTGCTTTCTTTCAAAAGCCGATCTAATAATGGTAACGATTCTATGGACTTGTTCAATCGTACTATGCCTTGCTCGAAAACCAAACTGATGATCTGGGATAACGTTTTGTTCATTTAGAAAAGGAGTTACACTCGAGACGAATAATTTTTCAAATATCTTTGACACAACTGATAGTAGGCTAATTGGCCTGTACGATGTAATCTGGCTTGAGTCCTTTCCAGGTTTCGGGATCATAACAATTTCAGACATCTTCCAAGAGCATGGGAAGAAGCCGACGCGCAACATGGCATTAAATTCTTACAGCTGAATTAGGTAAGTTTCTTATCATTGATCCTGTTATACGATCAGGTCCAGGTGATTGAGGACAACCGAAATTTCATAGGATCATTCACGATGTCGCTAATAATTGGAATAGTGGAATTACTTATATCATGTGGTGCGAAAACCTTCTCTAAGTGCTTTGCGAACGCATTTGCCTTTTCACTTGAGTTTTTAGCCCAAGTACGGTCCTCATGTCTTAGTGGAGATTCGTAAGCGAATCAATGTGACAAAAAGAAAAAGCAGCGAGAACAAGCGTTGGCAATGTTAGCAGCGGTGGAGCCAAGAACAATGCGCAATGCTTGGTATGTAGACAGTGGCGCTACAGCCCATATGTGCAAGGATAGAAATATGTTTGTACGATTTGAAGAACACAACGAACAAATAGGATTATGTGTTATGTGCAAAATTCATGTTTTACCGTTTCCAAAAGAGACTCACCATAGATCAACCAATTTGTTGCAATTAGTTCACTCTGACGTATGTGGACCATTTAGAACTCAATCCATTGGAGGCGCGAAGTATTTTGTAACGTTCATTGACGAGAAGTCTCGACGTGTGTTTGTTTACTTTATGAGAGCAAAAAACGAGGTTTTCGAGAAATTCAAGCAATTTAAAATGCAGGCTGAGAAGGAAACGGGGTTTAAAATTACTGCACTACGTACAGATAATGGCAAAGAGTATGTGAATAAAGAGTTTGAAACGTCTTTACAGCAAGAAGGCATACAGCGACAGCTAACAGTACCGTACACACCACAACAGAATGGTGTAGCTGAACGCTGTAACAGAACACTCTTTGAAATGAGTCGTTCTATGTTATTTCACTCAGGCGTGCAACGAAATCTATGGGCAGAGGCTGTTAATACTGCGGCGTATATACATAACAGATGCCCGACTAGAACAAGAGATAATACAACTCCATTTGAAATATGGTACGGTATACAACATACTGTAAAACATCTCCGTACGTTTGGTTCAGTTGCGGTTGCCTTGGATAAGACCAAAAGATCAAAGTTCGAGCCGAAGGGTGACCAATATATAATGGTGGGTTATTCAAGAGTGGCGAAAGCGTACAGATTATTTGATAAGAGAACACAACGAATAACCGAACATAGAGATGTATTATTCGATGAAAAAGCTTTTGGTAACAATACTGATGACGATAAACAGCAGCAGTTACGTAAACCTGATGATTACTTAACATTGTTTATAGAAAATTCTGGAAACGCTAATGATGTCAGAAAGGACTGTGAGCTACAACAGAATGAACAGGTTGACCGTTGTATAGAAAGTCAAGATGAAGAATTTAATACAGCTGATGAAGACAGTCCACATGAATCTCAAGCAGAAAGGATTGAAATCGAACCGAAGTTAATTGGTAGAGGCCGGCCGAGAATTTTAGGAAATAATAAACCTGGTAGGCCTCGAAAACAATTCAACACGTTGGGTAGTATATTACAAATTCAAATACCTCAGACTGTGAAGGAAGCAATGTCGTGTGGCGAAAGAGATGCATGGTTAAATGCTATGAATGCGGAAATGTGTTCCCTTGAGAAAAATAAAACCTGGACACTGACAGATTTACCTGATGGCCACAGAGCAATAGCTAGTAAATGGGTGTTTGCTCTGAAAAGAGACAAGCAAGGTAATGTTGAACGATACAAGGCACGATTGGTAGCAAAGGGGTGCAGCCAGCGTTATGGGATTGACTACATAGAAACTTTTTCCCCAGTGGTAAAGTACTCAACTATACGCACTCTTTTGGCGTTGGCAGTTGAGTGGAAAATGTATCTTCACCAGATTGATGTCAGTACAGCTTATCTTAATAGTGAGTTACATGACGAAATTTACATACGACAGCCACAATGCTTCGAAAATAAGGAATGCCCTAATAAAGTTCTGCGCCTTAATAAGGCAATATATGGATTAAAACAGTCGGAAAGGGAATGGAACTTCAAGCTGTACATTGTGTTAAAAAGTTTTGATTTCCAACCAACTGAAGCTGATCCCTGCCTGTATAGGAAAGAAGTTGAAGGCAATATTGTGTTAGTAGCAGTCTATGTGGACGATATCATTATTGGCTGCAGAAATTCAGAAACTGTATTGCAGATCAAGAAGCAAATATGTACAGAATTTGACGTGTCCAACAAAGGAACTCTACACTACTTTTTAGGCATAGAGGTAGAGAGATATGGTGAAACATTAGCTATCAAATTTGGTCAAACACAATATATTAAAGATATGTTGAAGAAATTTGGTATGGAGGATTGCAGGCCTGTTTCGGGGCCTCTTGTCGCAGGTTATCAGTCGCAGTGTACGCATAATTGCAAAAAAGTAGATCAGAAACAATACCAGTCTATGATTGGTACATTGATGTATTTGGCCATAACAACGCGACCAGATACTTTGCACTCTGTGTCGAAATTAGCTCAACGAAATTCCGATCCGATTCATGACCACTTGCAAGCTGTGAAGCATTCATTAAGATACTTAGCGGGTACAGCAGAGTACAAAATTAGTTACACGGTGGCGGAAAATTCAATGTACGGCTACGTGGATGCTGATTGGGGTGGCGACGTCTCTGACCGCAAATCGTATACGGGTTTCTCTTTCTTTATTGGAAATTGCCTGGTGACCTGGGAATCGAGAAAACAGAAATCTATAGCGCTTAGTAGCATCGAGTCAAAATATATTGCTGCATCCGAAGCAGCAAAAGAGGCTGTATATTTGCGAAGACTTTTAATGGAGTTGGGGTATTCTAAAGGTGAGCCAGCAGTTCTACATATTGACAACCAGGGAGCTCAAAGAATAGCGACCAACCCAGTGTACCACAGACGGAGCAAACATTTCGATATAAAATACCATCATATAAGAGAGGTGGTTCGAGCAAAAGAAATCGTTTTGAAGTATTGTCCTACAAATGCTATGGTAGCGGATATATTAACCAAGAACTTATCTAGGATAAAGCATAATAATTGTGTAGAACTAATGAACATTTCATAAATATGTTGTAAGGATACATCCACATTGTGGGGGCGTGTTGAAGTTAAATGGCAACCCAATCAATGTGAATGTTTCCATTTTATTATGTTTCCTTCTGGAATGTATATAAGTAGTTAGCTTTGCTTTTTTAGTTTTCATTCTTTCCAAAACCTATGAAATATAAAGACGTTCATATTTGATTTAAAAGGAAAATAAAATATTTTCTTCAATATATAAAACAATAATATATATATATATATATATATATATACAGAAAACATTTAAAACTCCAAAAATATAAAAATAATTCACACATTAACAAAGCTGACGTTGCGTCTACAATTACAACACATTCCAACAGCAACGTAGCTTTGTTCCCATTGATATTGCTGACTATGCGTCTGGCCAATACACAAGCCAACATTAAGCTGACGATTGCGTCTACAATTACAAAGTTGTTCCCATCGATATTGCTGACCGGCGAATACACAAACAACATGAAGAGGTGGCGTGATCGGCTGACTGTTAGGGTAATTTAAGTTAATATTAAAATTAAAAGATTACTTGTATTTTTACCATAAACCAATAAAGAACGTTGTGTTGTTCTAACGGACACACAACAAATTAATTTTTTTTAAAAATTCTAATCTAAAGAATTTAATTGGCGCCCGAGCAGGGACCCTTCGGAAAAGGTCCTCCGATATAAAAAAGTAGAAATCAAGTCAAGCCTTGACGTGGTTCCGTAGTAGTCCTTAAAAAAGAAAAGGACAAACCGGTTTTGCGTACGCAAACGCCCGTTAAGCCCGATAACTCGGAATCCTAAACTAAGTGAACTTAATAAAAAAAAAAAATAAGGTAAAATCGTGAACGTGAAAAAAAAACCAAAATTTCATATATAAAGGAAAGATACGTGTAAAAATAATAAATAAAGAATATAGTAATAAAAAAAGTTAAATTAAACATAAAAAACAAAATTTTCACAGAAATTTTTTTAAAAAAATAAATTAAAACGAAAGAACAAAATAGTGTAAACACTTCAAAGGAACATTGAAGCAAATTAAAATCATTAATAAAAAATTTTTATTAAACACAAAAAAAAAAATTTTTTTTTATAAATTAAGACGAAAGAAAAAATAGTGTAAACCCTTCAAAGGAACATTGAAGCAAATTAAAATCATTAATAAAAATTTTTATTAAACAAAAAAAAAAAATTTTTTTTATAAATTAAGACGAAAGAAAAAAATAGTGTAAACCCTTCAAAGGAACATTGAGGCAAACTAAAATCAGTAAGAAGAATTTCAAAATTTTGAACATTTACGTGTGAAAGAAACCAAAGTAAAGTGAAAATTTCTAAAGGAGCAGTGAAACAAGACAATTCCAACATCACCTCCCAACATCAACATTCAATTCAACATATGTATGCAACACTCAACACAACATCTGTATCAACACCAGCTGTCAAAACCCACAAGGATGCTGACAACATTTTTAGCGTAAGAATCCTTATTTTTACTTTAAATTATAATATTTTTTCTAAACTCGAAATTTTCTTTTTTGTCTTATTAATCATAAGAAATTGCCTGAAATTTTATCGGTTTTTCTTGAGTTTTCATTTTTCAAAAGCTTGGTTATTGTTAGATTGACTATTCAATCATAAGTTCTCTGGTATTCAAAATTTTGTAAAACAACCCTTAAGAGCGAGATCCGTCCCTATCAGTTACCATGCCAGATGAGACCATAGAACAGTTAACCGAAAGGTTGGGCAGAAGTCCCACAGTGACACAACCGGGTGGTGGAACAGCCGCTACAGGGGGCTTGACCACGATTCAGAGGGAGCAAATCGCTTCAATGATAAAAGAGGCCCTTAGGCCACCCACCGATCTTTTATCGGAAGAGGGGGCGGACCACCCTATAGTTTTGAATACAACTAGATTAGAGGAACTGGATAAGGTTCCTGATATAGTAAAATCTCTAAGAGAATTCTCCGGCAAACAAGGGGAATTCAATTCTTGGAGGAAATCCGTTGATAGAGTCTTAGGACTATACGAATCTGTGAAGGGGACTGGGCGATACTATGCAATCTTGCATACTATTCGCACAAAAGTTACTGGGGAAGCAGACGCAGCCTTAGAGTCATACAGGACTCCTCTAGATTGGCCCAGAATTAAGAAGTGCCTCATGATGCACTACTCTGACCAACGTGACATAGGCACGTTGGAGTATCAGATGACTAGTCTGTGTCAGAGAAATAGAACAATAACGGAGTTCTACCAAACCGTGTACCAACACCTGTCGCTGATCCTTGATAAGGTTTCTTGTTTAGATTTGGGGGAAAGCAGCCTCCACACAATGACGAATACTTACCGTGAGAAGGCATTAGATACCTTCATTAGAGGTCTCAACGGAGATCTCCCGAGATTATTAAGTATCCGTGAACCGAACTCCTTGCCCCAGGCATTACACATTTGTCTTAAGCTAGACAATATGACATTCAGAGCGAATTATGCTAATGGCCGAATACCCAGGGCAAATGGGTATAGGGATGGAATTGGCACAACAAGGTCACCTCTGGGGAATGGGAAATTTTATCCTGAACTTGCTCATGCCGGTGGAGTGATGTCTAACAGACCACCACTACCGCCTCGTTATAATAATAACCCAAATTTCAAACCGAATTATCATTACCTACTGTCTATCAAAATTCGGGACCGAGACCCCAGTTTGAGCAGGGTAGGCCTCCGAATCAACAAACTCAGACACAATACTGGAACCGAACCCCTAATATTCAAGGACAAACTAGAGTAGAGCCAATGGATATAGACCAATCGATTCAAACACGACAAGTCAATTATACCAATAGACCGCAGGATAACATGCCTTTTAAAAGACAAACAACGGCATCTTTCCAAGGTCCAGTTAACAAGTTGCAGAGGAACTTTCATATAAATACTAACTATATGCCAGAGGAACTATTTGATTACGGATATCCACCAGAGGGAAGCGAGGTAGATCAGCGGCCGGAAAACGAAGAACCTGATGATGTTCAGGAATACTTCCAACATATTCCCAAAGAAGTAGCTGCACTCGAAAATGAAGAGAACCCACTTGAGGAGATTCAATATGAAGCCAATTTTTTAGATTAAATTGTTCCTCGTTACCATACTTTAAACTAAAAACGAGGAACGGACAAATATTAAGATTCCTTTTGGATACAGGCAGCAATAAGAATTATATAAAATCTAATTTAACTACGAATCACATACCTAACATAAAAAAATTCAGCGCGAAATCAGTCGCAGGGAACCTGGAAATAACTCATCACACTTTTTTAAATATGTTTGGTATCAATCACATCCCCATCAAATTTTTCATTCTACCGGAGCTTAAGTCCTTCGATGGAATACTGGGTCACGATAGTCTTAAGGAATTATCGGCTGTCATCTATACCTCGGAGAATTACTTTACAATCAAGGGAGGAAGAAAGATTCTTTTATACCAATGTGTTTCTCAGGATGTTAACAACATCGAGATCAGGACGGACCATCTGTCGGGGAATCATAGGAAAGGTTTGGAGAAGATTGTAGACCATCATAAGAGTTTATTTGCAGATCCAGATGAAAGACTTACTTACACAACGAAAGTAATAGGGGACATTCGTACTTCAACTAATACCCCAACCTATTCTAGGAATTACCCTTACCCTATGGCATTGAAAGGAGTAGTTGAGGAGGAAATCGGCAAATTGCTAAAGGATGGAATTATAAGGCCATCACGTTCTCCGTATAACTCGCCAATTTTGGTAGTACCCAAAAAACAGGATGCATCAGGAAACGAAAAGTATAGGGTTGTTGTAGATTTCAGGAAACTTAACACTATAACGATTCCAGATAAGTACCCTATACCTGATATAAATGACGTGCTTTCGCATCTAGGGGGAAACAAATACTTCACGGTTATTGACCTAAAGAGTGGGTTCCATCAAATACCCCTGAGAAAGGAAGATGTTGAGAAAACAGCTTTCTCAGTTAATAATGGGAAGTACGAATTTTTGCGATTACCTTTTGGGTTAAAAAATGCCCCTTCTATATTCCAACGCGCACTTGATGATATTCTTAGAGAACACATCGGGAAGATGTGTTATGTCTATATTGATGACATTATAATTTTCAGTAAAGATGAGGAATCTCATTTTAGATATCTGGATGCCATTTTTAGAACATTAAATAATGCGAACATGAAGGTGCAATTAGATAAGTGCGAATTTTTCAAGGAGGAGGTTGAATTTCTCGGATTTATTGTTTCTCGTGACGGAATTAAAGCGAACCCGAAAAAAGTGGATGCAATTGTAGAATTCCCTTATCCAAAGAACTTAAGGAACTCCGATCCTTTCTTGGCCTTTCAGGATACTATAGGAGGTTTATTAAAGGTTATGCGGATATCGCCAAACCATTGACCAAACTCTTACGGGGAGATGGGGGCATGATATCTAAAACAGAATCGAGTAGGAGAATGATAATACTCGACGAAGAAGCCAAGCAATCTTTTGATGAGCTGAAAAACGCTTTGGTATCACAGGAAGTAATACTGTCTTATCCCGATTTTGAGATAGAATTCCAGTTAACCACTGACGCATCTAATGTTGCGTTAGGAGCTGTATTGAGCCAAGATGACAGGCCCATATCTTTTATCTCAAGAACGCTTACCGGAACAGAAGAAAATTATGCAGTAAATGAAAAAGAGATGCTTGCAATAATTTGGGCGTTAAATTCGTTGAGAAACTATCTCTACGGTTCTAAAAAGGTAACTATTTATACTGACCATCAACCACTTACTTATGGCCTTAGCAGCCGTAATAACAACACGAAGATGAAAAGATGGAAGTGCATACTTGAGGAGTATAATTACGAATTGAAGTATAAACCCGGTAAGACGAACGTAGTGGCCGACGCTTTGTCTAGGAATCAGTCAGAATTAAATGTTCTTCAGGACAATTTGGATTCATCGACCATGACTCAACACAGTGCAGAAAGTTCTTCGCAGGGCTTAATACACAGTGTGGAGACCCCTATAAATGTATTTAAAAATCAATTATTTATTAGTATCGATAATATGCCTTCATATCAATTCAAGATTATTTTCCCAGGATTTCACAGACATTTAATTGTGGAAACCAGTTACGACGAACAAAAACTTATAGATATTCCCAAAAGGTATCTTAATCCATCTGTGATAAATGGAATTAAAGCTCCCGAGCCTATAATGGGAAAGATTCAAACAGTATACCAAGGTAATTTTTCAAATTGTAAATGCAGATTTACACAAATAGTGGTTGAGGACATAACATCGGAAAGCGACCAGGAAAACATAATAATCGAGGAACACAATAGAGCTCATAATGAGAAAGAAAACAAATTGCAGATTCTAGAAAAGTATTACTTCCCAGGAATGAATGGAAAAGTTAGGAGAATCATAAAATTATGCTCCACATGTAAGAAAAACAAGTATGAACGACACCCAAATGCTCCGGTACTTAAAGAGACTCCAATTCCAACATATCCAGGCCACACCATTCATATCGACATATTTTCCACAGACAAGAAATTAATATTAACGTCAATTGATAAATTCTCTAAATATGTACAAGTCAGGAAACTACAGAGCAGATCTATCGAAAATATTAGGAGGCCTCTAAGAGAACTCCTGTTTTTTTATGGAGTGCCAAAGAACGTCGTCATGGAAAATGAACCTTCATTAAACTCTGCATCGATCATGTTTATGATGAAGGACGACTTAAAAATTAATGTTTTTACTACACCTTCTTATAGGAGCGAATCAAACGGGCAGATAGAACGATTTCACTCCACACTAGCGGAATTAATGAGGTGTCTAAAGGAAGATGGAACATCGAGGGATTTTGACGAATTGCTGGAAAGATCGGTAAATGAATATAATCACACAATTCATTCTACTACTAGGAAAAGGCCTGTAGATCTTTATTTTGGACGCACGGTCGAGTTTTCCCCACAGGATTATGAGAAAACAAGACTGTCAAACATCGAAAGACTGAAACGAAAACAGGAACAGGATCTTGCTTACCATAACAGGAAAAAATTACCTACTAAGAATTATGTGCCTGGTCAACTGGTATATGTGAGGAACAACAAAAGATTGGGCACGAAATTGAGTAATCGCTTTAAGGGCGAAATAGTGAAGGAAAACAGGGATACAACAATTGTCACGAATAGTGGCCGTGTGATCCATAAGAGTCACATTAGGAATTAGAAATTCTCCTCTTTTTCTTCGGACTACTGTACCCCTGGGAACGAATTGAGCTTAAACACTACTAATTTTTTTTCAGGATACTTCTAACCTTCAGGTCTGTTATGGGTGAGTTTCAGATAATGGATTATTCCAATTCGAGATTGGTCGTTGTAAACACCGGCCCGGCGAAAATTCAAACAGGTGTCTTTAGATTGATTCACACGATTGACTTGGGACAATATGAGAAATTGGTGCAGAAACTTGAGGATGGAATTCACATGTATAATGACACTGGCAACTCGATTCTACCCTACCTATCGTACACCATATCCCAAATGAAATCCAGTCTAACCAGACTTCAATCCAGGACAAGGCGATCACTTGACTTTATTGGAAGTGCGTGGAAGTGGTTGGCCGGTAATCCAGATCATTCTGATTTTGAAATTATAGAGAACAAAATTAATAATGTTTTGCAAAATAATAATAACCAAGTTATAATTAATCAAATGGCACTGGATAAAGTGAACAAATTATCAATCATGACGAATAATATTTCAAAATTGTTAGAGAGTAAAATTCAAGAAAAGCCTTTAACAGATTTTAAATATAAGTTAGAGATTGTTAAGGAAGAACTATCTAACATTGAGTACGCAATTCATTGGGCGAAATCAAATATTGTAAATTCTTTTATTTTTTCAAATTCTGAAATTGAAATTCTAAGAAATATTTTTAATAATGATAATATTCCATTTGGGAACATAGATGAATTAACAATTCCAAAATTTTTCCAAAATTAAAGTAGCTTCAAATGATAGAGAAATAATTTATATTGTAAATATCCCAACAACGAATAAACAGAATTGCGAAAACCTTTTAATTAGACCTGTAAAAAGTAAGAACGTAGTGATTAAGACAAATTTTAAAAATATCTTAAAATGTTATGGTAAAATATATGGAATTAAAAATGAATGTAAAAATTACAATTAGCTAAGTATTTGCGAAAAAGAAAATACCATAGATCTAAGTGAATCTGAGTGCATCCCTAATTTGCTGAAGAGTAAGCCATCACGGTGCGTAACAACTAACGACGAACATGTGCCTCTTGTCGAAAAAATTGACGAAAGTATGATACTACTGAACCAGTTCGCAGGAAATATATCAATCGATAATTCAACAACTGTGCTAAACGGAACCTTTTTGATTCATCATCTAAATTCTACAATACGGATAGGTAACCAAACATATTCAACAACCCAGGTTACCTTTACTAGGCCATTACCTGCATTGTTCCAGCCGGTTAATGTGAATTTTCAAGAACAAGTTATAACCTTGGAAAGGATGGAAGCTTTAAATGTTAACAATTCCCACTTTATACAACAGCTACAAATTGAAAACAAAGTTAATTTGTCCATTAATATTGCGCTAATATCAGCCGTGTTAATACTGATCATTATTATCTCGATCATAAGGCGAAATCGTAATAATGCAATCAAGGAACATAAAGTTTCTGAAACCGACAAGAAAACACAAACTCCTCAAGAAGAGGTAAAGACAACAGAGGACATTAATGTCTGCCTGAACCAGATAGAACATTTATCATCGCCAACAGGAGGTTTAGGAAAAAGCAAAATTCACAACTTACCATTTTTTTGAAAAATTATCATACGAGGACGTATGATCTTAGAAGGGGAGGAGTTAACACAGAAAACATTTAAAACTCCAAAAATATAAAAATAATTCACACAATAACAAAGCTGACGTTGCGTCTACAATTACAACACATTCCAACAGCAACGTAGCTTTGTTCCCATTGATATTGCTGACTATGCGTCTGGCCAATACACAAGCCAACATTAAGATGACGATTGCGTCTACAATTACAAAGTTGTTCCCATCGATATTGCTGACCGGCGAATACACAAACAACATGAAGAGGTGGCGTGATTGGCTGACTGTTAGGGTAATTTAAGTTAAAATTAAAATTAAAAGATTACTTGTATTTTTACCATAAACCAATAAAGAACGTTGTGTTGTTCTAACGGACACACAACAAATTAATTTTTTTTAAAAATTATAATCTAAAGAATTTAATTTATACATATATATAGCTATATATATAAATAAGTTAAGATCTTTACTGATAGAATATCTAAAAAAAAGATGAGTTTTTTCTTTTTTGAAATTAGAATTATAACTAACTTAAAAATAATTGTTTAAAAATTTATATCTTTTAATTGACCCAAATAACCATGTTATTGCAAAACAGTGTAACGAACTAACAATTTGTAATAATGGTTACGTTAACAATATTTTCTTATTTATTTTTATGTTTATATTGTTTACATTATTTTAATTCGAATTATTCTTTAGAAATTTTAAAACTTGGTTTATTAAACTTAAAATTTTATGATGATGTTGACAATATTTTATTTGATTTTATTTTGATATTCTTTTTGACTTGTAATTGCTACACATACTTTAGTTGCTGCCATAAGGTCATTGACTTTAACAATTTATTAATAGCAGTGTTAACTCTTCCCCCACAAAGTAAACAGAGGCGTCACTACATTAGTGATCACTTTCTCTATTTGTCTCTTTCTTAAATGATTGACCGCTCCTATTCTCTTTTGTTACATTTTTCTTCTTTATTTGAAATAATTTTTCTGGCCATTAATAAAAAACGTATGCACAAAGCTAAAAATTTTGAAATGTTATATTTGGCTCTTTCTTTAGCGACTGCCCGCGGCAAAAAAACTGTTTCTAGCAATTTTCTAACGTCAAAGTTTACACCTCTGGCTACTGTGTATCTTCCCCTCTTAAAAATGTTTGTCCTCAAACATGAGAAATGGATAATCTTGGGGTTTTTGGTCGACTTGTTATCAAAACAGAATATAAACGGAATACCCAACAATGACGTTTAAAAAAGGCTGTTCTCATGTGTTATTACCCCGTTTATTTAGATGAATAAGAAAATGACACTATATGTTCGCAACAATGAGTTAGAAGAATAAGCTATACTAAAATGTTGTGAACATATGATAGAAATTTAATAAACAAAAATTGTGTGTTAAAATTGATAAAAAGTTTTCAATATTAGAAAAAAGTATTAAATAAACCACAAGAACATAAAATTTTTGTTGTTTAATTATATTACTTTCGTTCCAGAAATAGTATGTAATATCTGAAAAAAAGGAAAATCCATTTTGCGTTTTTTTATACCTGTTTTTTGCTTTTTCCCCTGAAGGCTTAGTTGGTGTACATTTGGGCATCTGTAAATAAAACTGTCGACAAAATGATGTGATTTGTGATTCTTTCCAGGAATATAGGTAAGAACTATTGTATATATGAGTGGTAAAAAACGGGTTTAAACCATATTTTTAGTCAGTGATGTTTGTAGGAGGCCAACTAATCCAAAAATCACTGTACGTGTAGAAAGTGGTTAGAAAGGCTCTATTCTTCATGGGATAAAATGTAAGAGTAACAAATGCAGTGAAAATACAAAAAAGCTTTGTCTTTTTACAAGTGCAAAATATTTTTATACAAAAAAGACAAAGCTTACAAGTGCAAAATATTTTTCGGCTAAAATCCTCTGGACGGATTACCATTTCCATATACATACATATTTCCTCTTCAGAGGCATTTTTGGTTTCTAAGTAAACTTAACAAGGAATGTCGGAAATTCGTTTCAAATATCTATATCTAATCACCATGTTGCAGAATTGGTAAGTATCATCTGCAAAAAAGAAAAGTTCATATTCAGTTGATGTTATACTTTTTTTTTTTGTTTTTTTAGGCTGAAGGTGTAGTTGGCAAACATAGGAAATGTAAACAAAACTGGTGACAAAGACTGGTTTTCCGAGACATGATTTTTGCCGTAACTCTTTCTAGGTGGAACAACTGTAAGTATAAAAACTAATGTAAGAATAAAAAATCCTATTTCCAAATACAAAATGTTGGTTTTTTATTCTTTTCAGTAAAACATGCTTTAATCACAGCTGCATGTGTAGAGACATGCAAAATAAGCCATGAAATAAAAATTCGATGTGGCTAGAGGCCAGACCAAGTGGAAAAAAAATCAACTTTCAGCCTCTCATTTGCTGTAGTATTTAATAAATATAAAATATCCTTTTAGAATTTTTAAATTATTGCTCTAGTCTACACAGTGGTTATTTATTTTTCCATTACCTAGTTTTAATGAATAATTATATAATTGTTTGTAGAAAACTGCAATTTAATAATTAAAAATTTTGTACATGTCCTTCAACAAATTTAAAAAGTTGTTAATTTGTACAATTGTAATACTTTATTTTTTACAATAATTAATAATTTGCCAACAATTTTATATAAATTTTGACTCAATCTTTTTTAAAAATCAATAACAAAATTCTTTTAGCATGTAAGAATTGTTGTATTTGTTACCTATCTAAAAATAAAAATATATGTAAATGGGATTATAAAAACGTATTGTTCACTTGGTTAAAAAAAATTCAATTTCAGTGGTTGAGAGCTTATCTAAATAGATCCTGGGTTTTCCTGCTGTAAGCTTAATTTTTGGAATGGCCCTTAAAGGGACCGTTTTAAACTGCTTTTTCTCTTTTTATTTTTTGGTGGCCCCGAGAAGGGCCGATTTGAACTGCATTTTCTTCTTTTTATTTTTAGTGGTGGCACTATAAACGAGTCTTACATTGACATTTTGTCACATAACCAATTGGAATTTTAACCTGATATATGCTTAGCAAGATTTGGTGAATTAGACAAAAACCTATTTTTTCTAATGCACAAGATCTTACTACTTAATATTTAAATACATATAATTGGAAAGAACTTACCTGGTCCGATCTCTCGGGAACTTGTGGGCAACCCATTACACATCGACGGCTCCTGAAAAATAACAACATTAGGTTAAAATCTTTTATTTTAGCCAATGTGTAAAATTTATGCATACTTACATTGTTTTTAATTTCTACTACTTCCTTTATGGCTTCTTATGTATATATGTATGTATATTTTCCTTTTTGTTGTGTCGATAAGAGTTTGTTAATTAGTTTTTTATTTCAAATTTAAAATTTTTTACTCTTTTTTTTTACAAATTCACAGAACACAATATAATATTCTTCGTTTTTAAAATTTTCCACAAAATATCTATTTGACGTTTAACACCATCATATGAAAGTGATAGTCATATAAATAACAACTATATTTGCTATCCGTCTTATATATTGGTGTTAAATTGGCAGCACTATTTTGCGAGTTGTCGGGTCTAATTAGTAGTCTATGATCAAAATAAAGGATTCGTTAAGATTTTTATTAGTTGAAATATTTTCTACAGTATCATCTTGATTTAGTGTGATTTTAATATCTGAAATACATAATTTTACTGTTTGGAGTATTTTGAAAAATAATCTTTTCTTTTGCATATAAATTTGAATCAAGATAAAGTTAATACTACATTTACACCTACGCAAAATCTGGTACTTATGAGATTTTGAGCGAAATCTAGTTCATTTCTACCAGACTACCAATACAAAACAAAATCTACTTACGAACTAGATTTTGGCAAAATCTCTCAAAATCTTGCAATACTAAATGATGCAACTATATATTTTTTGCAAACGTACTGAAATATACAGCGCTGAACAAGAAAATGTTGACATTTGCAACAAACCAAAAAAAAGCGCGGTAGAAACAAAATATTTGAGGCAACATTAAAAAATAACAAAAGTTTAAAATAAGTGTTTTCAATATGGATAAAACAATAATAAATAAAGCGTAAGTAATATTACATATGTAATTATGTGTATAAAAACAATTGTAGCACGAATTTAATTAAGTTTAGAGCCAATTTTTTATGCTTTCTTCAGTCAAAAAGCATTGGTGTAAACGGCGGAGATTTTCTTCGAGATTTGAGCTGAAATCTACTAGATTGTAAATGTAGTATAAGATGAATATAATAATGAACACTTCAAACAAATACTCACTGACAACTGCTTCAGTTTCTAGGCATTCAATTTTATTAGTGTTATTTATGTGAAGTTGATTTAGTTTTTCCAGTGAGAGAATTTTTATGTATTCGCCTTCTAAAGGGGTTTGCTGCATAATTTGTGCTGAAATACGTAATGTTGGAGCTTCTAGATTTTTTGTAAACTTTATTATTGATGTTTACAGACTCATTGCGAAAAGTTATTAAATATGTACCGTTCACTGATTGGTTATTTACCAATCCGTGGAAATCATTTAGTAGAATTACGCCTGATTTTAATTCTTCTACCTCTGGGGTATGACGCGGCTGAGAGCCATTCAAAAGGAATGGAATACAGGTAGAGTTAACAATATTTATTAAATTATTTCTTTTACAAATTGTAATAGTGTTAATAATACAATTTTCCTTAATAGCTAAAATATTTTCTTCATTTTTAAGAATTTTATTAAAATTTATGTCAATGATTTTATTATTTTTCTTAATAGGTTTTAGTAATATTTTATTATAAATTTCTTCTGATGTAAGTGGAATTTGAATAATATATAATAAAGTAGAGTTTTTATATAACACCTTTACGTTAGCAAATTCGAGTGCTTCTTCAATTGTTTCAAAAGGAAATCTTTCTTTAATGTTTTAGTAACAATTTTAATTTCTTCTTTGTTTAATAAGATAGAGTTTATAACATAGTTTTTTGCCTAGTTTGCATGCTTATTATTGCCACATTACTGCCCGAGTCGTGGCTTCTTATTATTTTATTTATTGTATTTGTAAATTCTGTTAGTTTGTTGATTCTTTTAGTTAACCCTTCATTTATTATCACTTGCTTATTGTTGTTGGAATTTAATTCATTATTGTTATTTTTTAGAAGTTCGAAATCATCGTGGTCTGGAGAACCAGAAAATATTAATTGATCTTTTTATTCTTGAATCTTCTGTCACGTGTAGCGATTCTAACATTTCCGTGGTTTGTATTAGTTCGTGTTTTAATGAATGTATAAACATATTTTCCAAAGTTAAGTTATTATTCACAAATACTTCAATATTTTTTATAAAATTTTCGTATTCTTCTACCTTAATTATGTGAATGATTTTGAACGTTTCGTCCTGAACTTTTGCTATTCCCTTCGTCAGTGTCACGAGGTGAGATAGTGTATAATTAAGAATTCGGAGTTCGGCATTGGATGGGGATAGGATAGTTGTGAGGAGGAGGAGGGAGCTGAAAAAAAATTAAGATAGTTTAACTTCTAATATTGTTCTTGTGAATAATTCTATTAGATTCAGTAGTCACGCATGTTCCTTTATCTTCTTTAACAATTTTCTTCTTATATCTTGGAGTTAATTTGGTTCCTAGTCTTGTGTTTATTTTGGTGTTTATTGTGGTAATCTAAATCAATTGCTTTTGTTTTAGTTTCCCTATGTTTATTAATCTGTCGTTTTCAAGTTGGAAGGGATTTGTATTGACTCTTCTACCGAAAAATACCTCAATTATTTTTTCCTAGTTGTGCTATTATATTTGTATGCCGAAATTTCTAGTAGTTCTTTAAAGGTATTATGAATATTTTCTACTTTTATGCATCGCATAATATCAGAGAGTGTTGAATGAAATCTCTCTATTTGCCCATTGACTTTACTTGAATAAGGTGGAACCGTAAATATTTCTATATTTAGTTGATTTTTTATCATGAAAGTCATTGTGGAGGAGTTAAAAGATTTTTCGTTGTCCATAACTATCGTCTTGGGTACTCCGAATGCAAATATTATTTCACGAAGTGGTTGTCTGATCTCTTCTGTGGGTTGGGATTTAATTGATTTTGCTGTCGTGGGCACCCAGTAACAGTAACACAGTAAAGACAAGAAGTTGACAGTTCAAGATGAATGTTATTAAGCAAGGAAGAGGTAGAAAAGGAAAATGAAAATTTTGAAGGTCAAGTGGCTGAATACGCGGAACAACGGGGAAAAACGGCCATGACATGACGCCACGAGGTGTCGTGGGAAAAGAAAATTAGAATGGTCGGACTCTGATCGTGTCGGCGTGAAGACAGCAGGTGGCGGCTGTAAACCAAAGAAGTAAATTCTGTGGTTGCAGTGAAAAGTTGAAGTTTTTTTTGGTTAAGTTTGATGGTGTTTGGATATAATTACTGTTGGGAAAAATATAAAAAAAAATAAAAATTTGTACTTTGGAAAAGAAACATTAACGCACAAAGTGCAGTGTATAAAATAAAGGCTATAGAAAAAATATTATGAACAACGTATAAAACTTAACCAATTTGATAAAATTAGAAGCCATTTTGTCTTCGAATTATGAAAAAAAATCTACGTATAAAAAAAAAAAACAAACAAAAAGGATCTGTTTTAAAACAAAATCAAAAAGCCGCTATGAAAGCACATTTCTAATTCTCGTCTCTAAATGGTTAAATTTTATGGCATTAATTTTCAATCTGCCACAACGGAAAGCCACCTCATAAAATGTAAAAGTTGGTGTAGTAAAATCCACCATTTTGTTGTGCACCGATTGAAGTCCATTAAGAATAACGGTCACCAACATCAACCTACTTCATCAAATTGCACCACAACCAATAACGCTTTCAACACAACAAGAACAGCAAACAACAACAGCCACAGAATCATTGTTGAAGCCCAGCCAGCAGCCACCACGGCCTCACAATTCCACAGCTGCAACACCACCTTTTACAACAACTGGGGCCAAAATCCGCTACCCCAGGGCCAGCATCAACATCAGCAGCCACATCTCCAACTGAAACAACAACAACCATAATACTGTCGCCTCTATTCCCCTGTGTGCACAGCTCGAACCAGGAAGCAGTCGGCGCGAACCATTGAGGGCAGCTTCACCCGGAGTGACACCCCGAAAAGCCGGAAGGACTCAGATAAGTAGTGATATGTAAAAGAGTAGTTTTTTTTCCCTATATGAAAGATAGATCAGAAAGGTTTACGTCAAAAATTATACCTATTCGAAAATTTGAGGGCAAGACATATTCATACATTTATAGAAATGGATACGCATACATAGTACTTTCAATTAGCTACCGCTATCAGAAGAACGTTTTTTTCCAAAGTTAGTATAATGATATATTGAATCTAATATAATAAGTTTTATATATTCGAATCAATACCAATACCCACACAAGCTGTTTCAATATTCGGGATATTCCGGTAGTTAAACGTGTTTCAGAATTTTTCATTGTTCAGTATTTTGTTTGTTCAGTATTTTTGAAATAATAACTCTGCAAAGTCAAATAAAGTGGGAATGTTTAGGATCTATAATCATATCTTTCCTACCTCGAGTCCTTATATCTATAAATGTATTTTAATATATCTAAGCACTGTACTGGATTTATAACTCAGATAATTCTTACCTTAAATTATATTTACGTCAAATTATACTTATCTTAAATTATAGTTAACTAAAATTATAGTAACCTTGAATTATACTTACCTCAAATTATACTTACCCGATACCCAAACATAGACCTGTTGAAATAAGTATATACATATATGCGTAGATATTACAGATACGCTTATTGTATCTATCATTTGTCGTATCAATTCACACAGCTGTAAAGAGTTAAATGAAAAGAGTGGTGGTATAGTGTTTCCTACTATCGTTCGTACCTAATTTCCCGTTGAAGTCAGTGTTGACCCACAGTCCCTATCTAATCGAGCTCGATCAGTTAGGCCCCGTTCGTATGTCCCTACCTTTCGCGGCGGTGAACTCTTGGAATCCGATTAAAGGATCATCCGTCACTATTTTCATTTGTTCAGTTGTTACTTTGCATTTTCATTGTTCAATTAATAGTAAGATATTCAATGTAGTAATCCGTATACATAGGTTTTAGCCGATAATTTCGTTTTAAGATGGTTGAATAAAATGAATTGTAATAATTTAAATGTATAAATTTACGAGTTTTAGCTTTGATATGAGCGGGTAAACTCGCCGAAGTGCCATAGGGAGGTGGTGAAAGCAACGTGTAAGTATATAGGGATAACCCCACTAAATTCCGGTAAGTGGGCTATCAAGGTGAACTTCCTAGGAGGTTCGTGTGGGAGGGCAACCGGGGTTGACAGTCCATCAGTCAACCTATGGCTCCAAAAGTCAGTGGAAGAAGGCACGTGGTAACGGAGGCAGTAAGGTGGCGTTCATTATAAAAGTTTTGTTTTTGACAGTATAGGTAAACAGTTCTTTTCGGGCTCCACAACTTCATTTATTTTATTTTCTTTTAAGCGAAAGGCTGGCATGAATTATTTTTTTTGTAGGGCAAACAGAACCGATTGGTTGGCAAGAACCACGCCTAAGACGGCGAGCTAGAGCCGGAGCAACCGCGAGCATGTCAGCACCGCCAACAGTCGGGTCACAGTGTCGTTCTTCATTTACTTTTTCCTTGGCTCAACAGCTAGGAACAAATAATACTACAAAAAAATGGCGCCCAACGTGGGTCCCGAAAAGAAACTGTTTCCTAGAAATATTGAATAGTGAAGTGATTTCAGTAGAACTGTAGTCTATACCTGACGTAAGTCCCGTTCGAGTCAATAAAAAGTCCTCAACGCGTAGCGACGACAGTCTGTAGATAATGGTTGCTGGAAGAATACAGTCAGTGTAAAGTAGTCTCAATAGTCTGTTTTTAGCTCCCATTAGTTTGTATGTCCCGACAGGAGGCGAATTTCTTCCTCTCGCGTTGCGACAAACTGGGGGTAGCTGAAGATCAATGAACTGGGTCAATAATGAGGAAGACTGAGTCAGGATAAGACGCGATGTACGTTCTTATTCTTTATGCTGCGTCTAGCCGTTATTCACCAAGTTCGGTTCATCCCTTTTTAGTGTAAATACCATAGTTAATTCTAGTTACCTTTTGGAACTAGCAAGTCCTTCTTATAAGCCTCAGTATACCTGCGGAAACCAGATTTTGGCAAATAATGAGATACTTCCACAGAGTGTAGATTTCTGTTAATCTTTAGGAGCCTCGGATACGCGTTTGTTTCACAACCTGAAAATCCCTTGGAGCTAGTGGTCAGTATTCGAAATAGCGAGATTTGTTTTTATTTAATTGTTTTTAGGTTTTGCTTAAGTGTAAAACATTTTATTGTGGCCAGAGCCGCATATAGTCTGTTTACAAAATAATTATTATTTTTTTTTGGGTTTTTTTTTCTTTTGACGTATAAGGCGGCGTTAAGAAATAAATTTCGCTTTATACGTTGATCATTCTTTATTATTATTTGTTTTCTTATTTTTTCCCTGCTGTATAGGGGTTTAAATACTTTGAAATGTACGGTGGTATACACGTGGCATTTACATATAGTGATAACTGGATTAATTCTGTTTGCGACATACAGATATACATATATATTATATACTTTTATATAGGCATATACTTTTTACAAGCATTTACTCGGTGGTATTCCTGTAGGTGGGTAATCGTGAAACATCAAGAAACTGACTTATACAGGCAGGTAGGAAAATATTGCGTTTGCGGTTATACCAGCGTAAAGGGTAGTGTTCCTAATAAGCCCTGCTTTTACCGCTTTATTTTGGTTTTAAGCAATACGAACTGTAGGGGTAGTTTTTATTGCGGAAGTAAGCATCACTCGTATTTTTATAATAGCAGTCCCAGGCTAGAATTTCTATTGGGCATATAATTTTAAATTGCGAAGTTGTTTTGCTAAGTCTTTGCTGCTCCGGAGGGCGAAGTAGTTAAGTCGTTAGGTAATAGGGAATGGTTCTCACGCGTTCGGTAAGGAGCCAGCTAATGTCGGAAGGAGTCGACGTTGACACGGTGGTCGGAATGGAGACTGGGCCACTTAGTTGCGGGGAGACACCAGTTGCTGCGGCTGTCCCGATAACCTCGTCGGCCAACATACAGGCGATCGTCACCACAGCAGAGGCAACGATAACGCCGGCCGTTCAACAGTTTATGGCAATGGCGCAGGATCGGACCAGTCTGCCAAATGAGTCCAGTATATCGCACGGCACTAATAGCTCGCCGGAGTTTAGCAGCATAACGGCCAGGAATGTGCGGCAAGAGTTTCGCCCGATCATGCCCGTAGCTGCAGCTGCTCAGCCCGACGACAATGTAGGTATGAGCGCGACGATCGTTAATCTACTACGCGACGAGCTCTCGCGGCAGAGGCAAGAGCTACAAGGCACCATACAAGAAGAAGTTGCAAGAGCCCTAAACCAGCGCGTAAGCCAAACCACGAATATTCAGACCAGGAGTGCTACAACAGCAGGTAGGCCTAATGAAAGGCCGTGTTCACAGCCATCGTTGACGTTCGTTACTCAGCCCACAGAGCCTGGGGTACCTCAGAGCCTATTAGCGACCGGTAATCCGCAACCAAGGCAACCAGACTTACCCATACCAAATCTACCGCCATCAGCGATATATCAGCCATTATACCGTTATCCAGCGCGTGGGCCACCGCCACAAACGAATTACCCACAAGCGTTTACAGCGCCGTCCTCGTTTGCTCCTTATGTGCAGTCACCAAATATGCCAGGGGAGTACTCCAATCCGTTTCACCGTAAAGTGGATCTGTCCCGGTGGGGGATCAAGTTCGACGGTACGTACTACTAAATCAATGAGTGCTGAAGATTTCATTTTTAGAGTTGACGTTCTGCGCCAGGACTATAATTGTTCCTTTAACGACGTTCGTCGTAGTTTTCATTCATTGCTCGAGGGGCCGGCACTGGATTGGTACTGGAACGTCAGGAAGTTGACGTCGTTAGAGACATGGGAGGACCTGGAAAGAGCCTTCTTGACACAATACAAGCGATATGAGAATGAATTCCAGTTGCAGAAGAAAATCATGGACCGCCGCCAAATGCCACAGGAGTCTTTTGAAGATTTTTACAATGCCGTGATGAGGCTAAGGAACCAGCAACGATCGCCGTATGTAGAGAAAGATTTTGTCGAGATCATGAAGGCCAACTTAAAGCCCTCATTGTCGCAGTTGCTATTCTCAGTAAGAATAGATGGATTGAATGGTTTTTGCCAAGAGGTCAAACGAGCCGAAAATTTACTGGCCAACCAAAGACAGCCGTATTTGCATCGACCAGTAACAGCACCGCGCGTGCACGAAGTCAGCTACGGGGAAGAAGGAACTCTAGCGCCCAATATGGAGGTAGATGCCATAGTCGGTACACGTGCTGGAACTGTAAGCAAGTGGGCCACAGTTTTGTGGATTGTCCGTCGGGGACACGTCGAATTATTTGTTATAAGTGTGGCCGGGATAACGTGGTTACACCCAAATGTCCTAAGTGTCAGGGAAACTCGCCAGCGAACAAGCCTCCAACGGGGGAGACTCGTTCAACGCAAACTTAAACCCGGTGTCCGAATCATGTAGAATAGCTAAACCTGAAAAACCAGTACGAATTTTAATTAATAATGAAAGGACAAATGTTAAAGAAGAAAGACCGAGGATACACGATATTAAGCCCCTACACCAACGCGTAGCATAATATACGGCTAAAGTAAGAATTTTTGGGTCCGTGTCAAAACGTATTAGAAAGGCCAGGGAGAGGTATAATATAAGGAAAAGAATTAGGCGAGAAATCATGGCCTCTTCCATGTATGAGGGAGACGATTCACGACTCTATGTAAAGATTGCTATAAATGTCGAATCTATAGAAGGTCTACTAGATAGTGGCGCTACCGTGACCTGTTTAGGTAAAAACTGTATGGAGTTTGTTAAGAAGGCAGGACTACAAATTTTGCCCTTTTGCTCGATGATTAAGACGGCCGACGGCAGTCCGCATAGAATTGTAGGGCGCTTAACAGCAAGAATCACTTTTAACCAAATATCGAACCTTTTATCTAGTTCCTTCCTTAAGTAGGCAATTATTTTTGGGAGTAGATTTCATGCGTAAATTCAGCCTGTTTGATGCTTTCTGTGGTCTAACGACGAATGAGGTAGGTTTGGGTCCGGAGGTCGAAAAGGCACATGATCCTGTCAAAATGCATGAATTGTCATTAGACGAACAGAAGGGGTTAGACAGGGTCGTGGCGAAGTTCCCGTGCTACACTAGGAAAGGCTTAGGGCGTACTAGCCTGGAAGTCCATTCCATCGACACCGGTCAGGCAACGCCGGTGAAAGGTAAGCATTACCCTGTCTCGCCAGCTGTGCAGAAGTTGATGTACGCAGAGCTGGACAGGATGCTTGACCTTGGGGTCATTGAGCCCAGCGAAAGTCCGTGGAGTCACCCGGTTACTCTTGTCCGCAAGGGAGAGAAGAACCGGCTCTGCTTGGATGCTAAATGCCCTCACGGTCAAAGACGCCTATCCTCTGCCGCACATCGAAGGTCTGCTCAGCCGGTTAGGAGACACATATTTTATATCAAGCGTCGATTTGAAGGATGCCTTCTGGCAGATACCATTAGATGCATCCAGTAGAGAAAAAACTGCATTCACGGTGCCAGGGCGGCCACTATACCATTATACGGTAATGCCCTTTGGGTTGTGTAATGCGGCCCAAAGGTTATGCCGTTTAACGGATAAAGTGATCCCAGCGGCGCTTCGTGATAGAGTTTTTGTTTATCTGGATGATCTTTTGATTGTATCTCCAGACTTTAAAACTCACTTGGTGTTGCTTGAACGGACGGCGGAGTGTTTGGAACAGGCTGGGTTGACAATAAACGTAGCGAAGTCAAAATTTTGCTTTAAAGAGCTGCGGTATCTAGGATATGTGGTAGGTGGAGGCAAATTAAAGCCGGACCCGGAAAAGGTTAGCACAATTTTAGAATACAAGTACCCAAGGACAGCTAGACAAGTTAGAAGCTTTATGGGAGCCACCGGGTGGTATAGACGCTTCATTCCAGACTACGCGACCATCACGGCACCTATTTTCAATACTCTGAAGAAGGGCAAATCATTTAGTTTCCCGGAAGAAGCTCAAAAGGCTTTTGATCGCTTAAAAACGGCTCTTACCACCAGCCCGGTGCTTACTCACCCCGATTTTTCTAAGCACTTCTATGTGCAATGCGATGCTTCTGACGTAGGCGTGGGTGCCGTGTTTTGTCAGAAAGATAGTACCGATAGCGAGCATCCCATTGCGTTTTTCTCCCACAAGTTGACCCCGGCACAAAGGAATTATTCAGGCACAGAGCGAGAGTGTCTAGCGGTAGTTTTGGCCATAAAAAGGTTTAGGCCTTATATCGAGCTAATGCCATCCTCGGTGATTACTGACCACAGTAGTCTTAAATGGCTGATGACTCATTAGGACCTAAGTGGCCGTCTCGCGCGATGGAGCTTGCAACTACAATCTTTTGATTTTAACATAGAACATCGGCCAGGGGCGAAAAACGTGGTACCGGATACGCTATCGCGCTATAATATGGAAGAAATCACCGCAAATATAACTGAGCTAATTAATTTCGATTCAGCGGCGTGTAGATCTAATAGTTACCTGGAGTTAATTGCCCAAGTGAGGGAAAATGCGGATCACCTCCCGGATCTAGTGTACAAGCGGATGCAGCCGTATGACGGGATCCAAATCAATGAAGACTGCGCTTGGAAACTTTGGGTTCCAGCTGAGTTAACAAGAGAGATTATCGAGAAGTGTCACAATCCACCACAGGCGGCTCATGGGGGCATTGGTAAAACTCTCTATAGGGTAAAGGAGTATTTTTATTGGCCGAATCAGAACGCACAAGTTCGAGCTTTTGTACAAAATTGTCAAGTTTGCAAGGAATCAAAACCTGCAAACATTACGTTAAGGCCACCCATGGGGGCAGCAGCTGAAACAGTACGTCCGTTTCAAAGAATTTTTGTAGACTTTATGGGCCCATACCCACGTTCGAAAAGCGGCAACTGCTACATATTTATAGTACTTGACCAATTAACAAAGTTTGTCCTACTCAAGGCTATGGCGAAAGCGAGCGCGAAAAATGTTGTAAGATTTTTAATAACAGAAGTTTTTCACAAGTTCGGTACACCGGAGACCATTGTGTCCGATAATGGGAAACAGTTTGTCAGTAAAGAATTTCAAGACTTAGTGGCCAATTTTGGGGTGAGACATTTGAAAACAGCACTAAACTCACCGCAAGCCAACGCCTCGGAACGGGTGAATCAATCAATACTAGCGGCCATACGATCATACCTAAAGGAAGATCATACGGACTGGGACAAGTACTTGTCAGAAATCGAATTTTCGTTACGGTCGTCGGTACAGACCACGATCGGAGTAACTCCCTATTTCGCGCTCTTCGGGGTGAATATGATTGGGCATGGGAGCGTGTATAAACTGGCGAGAAAGCTAAAAGGCCTCGACGATCCCGAGCTAAATGTTATGCCAAAAGCGGTTAAATTAGATTTAGTAAGACAGAATTCGAGAGAGCCTGCACAAAGCTCATATAAGTAATCAAAAATCCTACAACACCCGGTGTCGGCACGTAAAGTTTGTACCCGGTCAAGAGATATATCGGCGCAATTTTCAACAGAGTGACTTCAAGAACCTTTTCAACGCTAAGTTCGCTCGAAAGTTTCAAAAGTGTCGAGTAGTGCGGCCGATAGGCAATAGTCTGTATGAGTTAGAGGACTTGTAGGGAAGACCGTTGGGGGTATTTCACGCCAAGGATTTGAAACAGTAGCTTTAATATCGTTGGTGTTCTTAGTCCCAATAGTTAAGCCATCTGTTCGGGGTAGGACGCCTGTTCGGTACTAACACCCAGAGTTGTAAACACACCACCGTTGTAGCGTTTTATTGCCTAGACTGCAGGAGGAAGGGAAATCCAGCGACACAGAGCAAGGCGTGAAAACATTAGAGCCGGTAACGGACGAGACGTACTTCCCCCCCATCCTGGAGCGACGGACGCTCCCCCGGAATGGTACGGTTTGTCGTGGGCACGCTGTTACAGTAACACAGTAAAGACAAGAAGTTGACAGTTCAAGATGAATGTTATTAAGCAAGGAAGAGGTAGAAAAGGAATATGAAAATTTTGAAGGTCAAGTGGCTGAATACGCGGAATAACGGGGAAAAACGGCCATGACATGACGCCACGAGGTGTCGTGGGAAAAGAAAATTAGAATGGTCGGACTCTGATCGTGTCGGTGTGAAGACAACAGGTGGCGGCTGCAAACCAAAGAAGTAAATTCTGTGGTTGCAGTGAAAAGTTGAAGTTTTTTTTTTTGGTTAAGTTTGATGGTGTTTGGATATAATTACTGTTGGGAAAAATATAAAAAAAATAAAAATTTGTACTTTGGAAAAGAAACATTAACGCACAAAGTGCAGTGTATAAAATAAAGGCTATAGAAAAAATATTATGAACAACGTATAAAACTTAACCAATTTGATAAAATTAGAAGCCATTTTGTCTTCGAATTATGAAAAAAAATCTACGTATAAAAAAAAAAACAAACAAAAAGGATCTGTTTTAAAACAAAAGCAAAAAGCCGGTAGAAAGCACATTTCTAATTCTCGTCTCTAAATGGTTAAATTTTATGGCATTAATTTTCAATCTGCCACAACGGAAAGCCACCTCATAAAATGTAAAAGTTGGTGTAGTAAAATCCACCATTTTGTTGTGCACCGATTGAAGTCCATTAAGAATAACGGTCACCAACATCAACCTACTTCATCAAATTGCACCACAACCAATAACGATTTCAACACAACAAGAACAGCAAACAACAACAGCCACAGAATCATTGTTGAAGCCCAGCCAGCAGCCACCACGGCCTCACAATTCCACAGCTGCAACACCACCTTTTACAACAACTGGGGCCAAAATCCGCTACCCCAGGGCCAGCATCAACATCAGCAGCCACATCTCCAACTGAAACAACAACAACCATAATACTGTCGCCTCTATTCCCCTGTGTGCACAGCTCGAACCAGGAAGCAGTCGGCGCGAACCATTGAGGGCAGCTTCACCCGGAGTGACACCCCGAAAAGCCGGAAGGACTCAGATAAGTAGTGATTTGTAAAAGAGTAGTTTTTTTTTGCCCTATATGAAAGATAGATCAGAAAGGTTCACGTCAAAAATTATACCTATTCGAAAATTTGAGGGCAAGACATATTCATACATTTATAGAAATGGATACGCATACATAGTACTTTCAATTAGCTACCGCTATCAGAAGAACGTTTTTTTCCAAAGTTAGTATAATGATATTATCTATATTGAATCTAATATAAGTTTTATATATTCGAATCAATACCAATACCCACACAAGCTGTTTCAATATTCGGGATATTCCGGTAGTTAAACGTGTTTCAGAATTTTTCATTGTTCAGTATTTTGTTTGTTCAGTATTTTTGAAATAATAACTCTGCAAAGTCAAATAAAGTGGGAATGTTTAGGATCTATAATCATATCTTTCCTACCTCGAGTCCTTATATCTATAAATGTATTTTAATATATCTAAGCATTGTACCGGATTTATAACTCAGATAATACTTACCTTAAATTATATTTACGTCAAATTATACTTACCCGATACCCAAACATAGACCTGTTGAAATAAGTATATACATATATGCGTAGATATTACAGATACGCTTATTGTATCTATCATTTGTCGTATCAATTCACACAGCTGTAAAGAGTTAAATGAAAAGAGTGGTGGTATAGTGTTTCCTACTATCGTTCGTACCTAATTTCCCGTTGAAGTCAGTGTTGACCCACAGTCCCTATCTAATCGAGCTCGATCAGTTAGGCCCCGTTCGTATGTCCCTACCTTTCGCGGCGGTGAACTCTTGGAATCCGATTAAAGGATCATCCGTCACTATTTTCATTTGTTCAGTTGTTACTTTGCATTTTCATTGTTCAATTAATAGTAAGATATTCAATGTAGTAATCCGTATACATAGGTTTTAGCCGATAATTTCGTTTTAAGATGGTTGAATAAAATGAATTGTAATAATTTAAATGTATAAATTTACGAGTTTTAGCTTCGATATAAGCGGGTAAACTCCCCGAAGTGCCATAGGGAGGTGGTGAAAGCAACGTGTAAGTATATAGGGATAACCCCATAAAATTCCGGTAAGTGGGCTATCAAGGTGAACTTCCTAGGAGGTTCGTGAGGGATGGCAACCGGGGTTGACAGTCCATCAGTCAACCTATGGCTCCAAAAGTAAGTGGAAGAAGGCACGTGGTAACGGAGGCAGTAAGGTGGCGTTCATTATAAAAGTTTTGTTTTTGACAGTATAGGTAAACAGTTCTTTTCGGGCTCCACAACTTCATTTATTTTATTTTCTTTTAAGCGAAAGGCTGGCATGAATTATTTTTTTTTTGTAGGGCAAACAGAACCGATTGGTTGGCAAGAACCACGCCTAAGACGGCGAGCTAGAGCCGGAGCAACCGCGAGCATGTCAGCACCGCCAACAGTCGGGTCACAGTGTCGTTCTTCATTTGCTTTTTCCTTGGCTCAACAGCTAGGACCAAATACTACATTGCTTGTGCATACTTAGAGAATTTATCAATCGCTGTTAGTACTAAATTACCTTCTGTTTTATAGATATCTATATGAATAATTTCTCCTCTCTATTTTGGAATAGGTGTTTCCTTTGACATAGATTATATATGATAGACATCCATCATATTTATTTTCTTTACATACGACACATTGCTTAATTATTTTCTTTATTTTATTCGACGTAGCTGGATAATATTATTCAAGAATTTGTTGTCTATTTTCCTTCCTGTTACGGTGTGCTCTGTTGTGTGTGTTTATAATTATTTTATTTTGCTCTTCCTCATATCTAATGTCTTTTACCTGGTGTCTAGTGAAACGAATACGGTATTTATTAAAATGTTGTGGGTAGAATTCTTGTATTTTTCCCATGGTTTGTTCAGAAGTTTTGAATGCATTGAGGGATATAGGAATTTTTTTTAAATGTTTATAAGTTTGCTTTGAGTGAACTCTGGTTCATATATGTGGTGTCTGTGATAATGAGGAAAGATGATTTCAAATCACGTGGGATGTGTATACAGAATTATTTGATTCTTAAAACAATTAATTGGTGTATCGACAGATAATATGAGATTTTGTCCGGAGCTATTGAAAGATAATTTATCTGAGTTACAGCTGGAATTCTCGATAAAGCGTCTGCTACTACATTCATTCTTCCTGGTTTGTATAGAAGTTCATAGTTACATTCCTCAGGGATGGCCTTCCAGCGTTTCATTTTATTGTTATTGTTTTTGCTGCTGAGTGCATTGGTGAGGGGTTGGTGGTCAGTAAATATGTTGACTTTTGCAGAGCCGTATAGATAGTTCCGAAGTGTGTTTAGAGACCATATTATTGCGAGCATCTATTTTTCATTTGCTGCGAAGTGCTCTTCTGTTTTAGTTAGAGTTTGAGATATGAATGCGATTGGTTTGTTGTTTTGGGACAAAACTGCACCTAAGGCGAAATCTGAATAATATGGATAAGCAAGTACAATATCTTGTGAGACTAAGGTATTCTTCAATTTTTCAAAAGCTTCAACAGCATCATAATTAAGAGTTATTAGTTTCGAAGCTGATTTGTTTTTAGAAATTCGGCCTTCTTCCCCTCTTAAGAACTTTGTTAGTCTTTTACAAATCTACGGTAATAACCAGATAGTCCAAGAAAAGATCGCAGTTCTTTAATGGTTTTTGGTAATGGAAAGTCGAGAATAGCTTGAATTTTTTTCTTATTAGTTTTTACGCCGTCTGCCGAGATTGCGAATCCTAGAAATTCTACTTCATTTTTCATAAAGCTGCATTTATCTAGCTGCACTTTTAGATTCGTTAATTGTAGTGTAGCAAAGATTTCGCGAATATGCTCATAATGTCCCTACTCGGGCGCCAGTTAAGATCTTTACTGAAGAAAGATCTAAAAAAAGAAGAGGTTTTTTCTTTTCTGGTCGAAAGACCGCACTTTTATTGAAATTAGAATTATAACTAACTTAAAAATAAAATTGTTTAACAATTTATATCTTTTAATTGACCCCAATAATATGTTATTGCAAAACAGTTTAATGAACTAACAATTTGTAATAATAGTTACGTTAACAATATTTTCATGTTTATATTGTTTACATTCTTTTAATTCGAATTATTCTTTAGAAATTTTAAAACTTGGTTTATTGAACTTAAAATTTTATGATGATGTTCACAATATTTTATTTCATTTTATTTTGATATTCCTTTTGACTCGTAATTGCAAGACATACTTTAGTTGCTGACATAAGGTCATTGACTTTAGCTTGATGCAATTTAACTTATATAAATATATATACATATACATATACATATACATATACATATACATATACATATACATATACATATACATATACATATACATATACATATACATATACATATACATATACATATACATATACATATACATATACATATACATATACATATACATATACTTATACATATACATATACATATACATATACATATACATATACATATACATATACATATACATATACATATATATATATATATATATATATATATATATATATATATATATATATATATATATATATATATATATATATTATAAAACTATTCAGCCCAATTATGAATAACAATTCCCTGGGAATTTTTCCCTATTAAATGAACTTCGAAAACGGGAAACTCTTCCCTGGGAAAAAAGTAGGTATTACGAATGTCAATTAAAGGGAGAATGTGATGACAAATATTGGGAATAATTCCGCCAAAAAATTGCAAGGGAGTTGTGCTTAAAAATGTAAGTATTTTAATTTATATTAAAAAATAAATATCTTAGTAGCTTTTAACACATAACTATAAATGCATTCATTATTTTTAGGTCCAAAACAACTAATAAAAAGCAATTAGAGGGTCTCTTGAACCAAATGCAAGCCCACCCAGGTATTGCTCGTGGAATGTTCAAGGGAAGTAAGGACGAATTAAACCGGTTTTGGCGCAATTTGATGACGGAGTTGAATTCAGCAGGACCACCAACAAAAAGTGTTTCGGAGTGGAAGAAGGTGTGATTAATAACAATTGGCCTTAATGGTATAGAAGAGTTTTAAAAGTTCAAACGTTTTTCAGGTATGGTATGAT
This sequence comes from Phania funesta, assembly GCA_963932375.1. Classification (NCBI taxonomy): domain Eukaryota; kingdom Metazoa; phylum Arthropoda; class Insecta; order Diptera; family Tachinidae; genus Phania; species Phania funesta. Next base: position 47,917,672 of record OZ010654.1, read on the forward strand.
CAAAAAAAGTATGTTCGACAGAAGGCCGCCCAAAACCTCATATATAGCAAAGGAACTGGAGGAGGGCCGAATATGGAGCAGACGTTTTCGGCAAACGAAGAAGCCATTTATAATTTGATTGGGATGAAAGAGAGTCCGTTGAAGGTATAGCCACTACGTTTGGAATAGCCTGTTATTCTTCAAACATAAATAAGCGTATAGAAGAAAATATTGGAGCAGAATTGCCACCGGAGTTTTTAGCGGACGACGATCTCAATCTTAATGAAAGCTGTAAAGACTTTTCACCTCAGCCACCAGCCAAAAAAATGAAAAAGGCTCCAATAGAAGTGACCGCCCATGCTTCCGCTACCGATGTCCTTGCGGAGGAAATATGTATTCAAAACAAAATGTTGGAAACGATGAACGAGCAGCTTCAAGCCACAAAAAAAATTTATCGTTCCATAGACCGGCTTTGTGACTTGAAGAAAGACGAATTAAAGGAGCAAAAGCGGCATAACTTTGAAATGGAAAAGTTAAGGCTTAGGAAAGTAGAGGATAAGATCGCAAAAAACCGAAGACTTTTGAAACTCGAAAATTTAAAATATATGTAAATATTAGGCAAATAACATAAAATGTGATAAAGTGGACTGAATGTGACTGAAAGTGCAGTGAATCGAATTAGTTTTGTTTTTATACCTATAGAATAAAGTTATTTTTGTTTTTTAGTTTTTAAGTGTTCTTTGAAAAAAGTTTTATTTATTTTGTTTTACTATTATTTCTTATTCTTTTTAATAAAATTTTTGTTATTCAATAATATAAAATATTTTTATTTTGTTTCTTCCTTTTTTGTTTTAATAAAACTTATACAAGAAAATAATACATATGTAAATAATTTGCAACCATATAACATTAATCTAGTCTCAATTGGAAAACACAAAAGAATATAAGGGATTTGACATAAATTTTAATTTTTCAATTTATAAAAAGAAATAAAAAAACATGTAGAACAAAAATTGTCAGAAATATTTTTTTTCGGTTTTGGTTTTGGGAAGGTTCTGCATTATATTGTAGTCAGCTTATAGTTAGGTCATAAAAGCTAGCTTGAAGTATGTTATTTTTCTAGTCGACTACCAAATTCCTTGTAAGGATTTCTTTACATACATACATATGTATGCGTAGTAGGATTATTATGCTAGATTGTTTCCAATATTATTCCTAATATTTTGGGCTGCAGACAAAACTGCTGTGATGCTAAGGACAACACATCCCTCTCTCGTATAGTAAGCGAAGCTAAATATATAGTGATCTTTTTTTCTATGAGTCTCTTTCTCTGTTAGATTTTTCTTATTTATTTTTATAAAAAACGTATGCACAAAGGTAAAAATAAGGGTTGAAAAATTTAGATTTATTTTAAATAAACTTAGAGTATAACTTTTGCTGTAAATATTAAGAGATAAGTTTATCTTTAATTATTTAATTTTTCTGGGTTTTTGCTTTTGTTGTTATTATTTTTCGCATTATTTTTAAATGTAATATTTGTCTCTTTCTTTAGGGACTGCCCGCGGCAAAAAAAACTGATTCTGGCAATTTTCTAACGTCAAAGTTTACACCTCTGGTTGTTCTGAGCCATTTAATTTACTATTGTATTTCATTTCATTCGTTCCGAATCCAAAGCACAGTTATAATCTGTGTCCAAAGTATGTTACCAGCCATGTCAAAATACACCAGGAAAAATTAAAAGGCAGTTTTAGAATTTCTAGCAATATACATATACGAAATATTTTCATTTCTTTTCAATAATTTAAAAATTTTTAATTAAAATAAAATACAACGAAACAATGAAAATCAAACATGTGTATTGAAATCAATGATCGGATTTTTGCACATTTAGATTTATTGATTGTGTTCAATAGAAACTGTATATATAGGCATATGAGCAATTTTCAACTCAAGAGGGTATACCCTATAAACGGCTAATTTTTAGAAAGTGACCACCGTTCAGCTCGATTTCTATGGCAATTGTGTATTGAAATCAATTATTAACTTTTTAATAACATTTGAATTTTATTACATTTACTGATTTTTAATTCTTAAGTTGGTTGCTTGGCACAGTAAAAAGTTGGATAATTTTCCATTTTGGTGGTAGGAAACGATTTGGATTGCCCTTTTTAGTATTATCATACTATTTTCGAAAGTACGGTTTTTTCCGACTGTGTAAAGAATAATGTTATCCCGGCATGATTTCTTGACATGCGTTGTTTTGGAGCAAAACAAGTCGTTTGATGTGTGATCGATGTGAATGCATTAAACTCTGAAGAAAACTTCACACTCTAACAGCTGTTTTGGTTTACATTTTGAATTCAATGGTGGTGAATTAATGGCAACAGTGTTACCTTATCTGAATATGGGATCAAAATTTATGAATTGTGGCAAGAAATTACTGACACAGGGTTGGAAAACCGGCACTATTGTACTTGTTTGAGTTATTAAGTTACAATTTTAAAAATTTTTGTTTTCGTCGTTGGATTTTATTAACACGTTATCTTTTTGTAAGAATTAAAGTTTGTTAATGAATACTCCCTATACTAAAGTGTATTTGAATAATAACTATATGCCAATCAATTAGTATTGTTTTAGGCGTTCCATTGCCGTGATCGAATTTTTGGGACATCGTTTCGCTTTGGTTTTATAAGGAAAATAGTATTTTGGGGATTGAGACCATTTTTTGGGAAAAATGAAAGTTTGTTAGTGAATACTCCTTATAATAATGTCTTTTTGAATAAAAGCTCTATGTTATTCAATTAGTATTAGTTTTAGATTTCCGTTACTGTGTTCAAATTTGTTGGCAATTGTTTCGTTTATGTTTTATAGGAAAAATAGTAATTTGGGGATTTTTACCTTATTTTGGGAAAAATGAAAGTTTGTTAGTGAATACTCCTTTTTTAATAAAATCTCTATGCCATTAAATTAGCATTGGTTTAAGCTTTCCATTGCTGTCTTCAAATTTTTGGGACATCGTTTCGTTTAGGATTTATAGGAAAAAGAGTATTTTGCGGATTTTGACCTTATTTTGGGAAAAATGAAAGTTTGTTAATGAATACCCCCTGTTAATACATACCTTTATTAGTTTATTTATTTTAAGTTTATTGAACCTCTAGTTTATTTATTTTAAGTTTATTGAACGTTTGCATATATTTTGCCTACCTTTTATTCGTTGCCCACCTTTTATTTATAATTGAAACTTGATATTTAATATTTTTTGTTCTTTAATTAATTTCGCTTATTCACGTATTTTCCTTGACATTAAACTTAAATTTTATTTGGGTCATGATAAATTGCAAACCTAGTAGAAATATGGTTCTACATATTATTAGCAAATTAAGCATAACCCTTATTGTAAGATTAGTATATAAGCTGGATATAATTACCAATAAAATTACTCTTATTCTAAAAGCCAAACCAAGTCTTTTAAGTAAGAAAGGGCAACACAGTTTAAGTGCTGTTGTTGTAAAATAAGGTTTACGTTCAATATTGTTTATGTGCATTATTAAAGCCTTTTTGAATACAAACTTTATGCCATTCAATTAGCATTGGTTTTATCCTCTAAGTTTATTTAAAATAAATCGAAACTTTTCAACCCTTATTTTTACTTTTGATATTTTTTGAAAATTTATGAATTTTTTAAAATTTTGTTTCAATGAAAATTATACTTAAATTACTGAAATTTTTTAAAAATATTTTTTTTCAATTTTTTTAAGAGTAGCTTTTTTAACTCTTCTTGGAGCGAAAAGTTTTAGGATATATTCAAATCCGTAGGGGACCTAATAAAGTTGGATTTTTAGGAATTTTTCAACATTTTTGTGATGCAATTAAATTATTTACTAAGGAACAAAATTATCCAATATTATCTAATTATAAATGTTATTATTTTTCTCCAATTTTTTTCATTATTTATGTCTTTATTAATTTAATATTTATTAAATTATTTTCTTTTAATTTAGGAATTTTATTTTTTATTTGTTGTATAAGTTTAGGGGTTTATAGAGTAATAATTGCAGGTTGATCTTCTAATTCAAATTAGGCTTTATTAGGAGGTTTACGAGCTGTTGCTCAAACTATTTCTTATGAGGTTAGATTAGCTTTAATTATATTAAGTTTTATTTTTTTAATTAGTAGTTATAATTTATTAATATTTTATAAATATCAAATATTTATTTTTTTAATATTTCCGATAAGTTTAGTATGATTTAGAATTTCCTTAGCTGAGACTAATCGAACTCCTTTTGATTTTGCAGAAGAATTAGTTTCTGGATTTAATATTGAATATAGAAGAGGAGGATTTGCTTTAATTTTTTTAGCTGAATATTCAAGAATTTTATTTATAAGTATATTATTTTGTATGATATTTTTAGGTGGTAATATTTTTTCTTTTTTATTTTATATTAAATTGATGATTATATATTTTTTTATTAATGGCCACAAAAATTCAAATAAAGAAGAAAAATTTAACAAAAGAGAATAGGAGCGGTCAATCATTTAAGAAAGAGACAGATAGAGAAAGAGATCTCTATATTCTCGTGACGCCTCTGTTTACTTTGTGATATTGACCTCCGTGAAGATAATTTAATTAATCTGTTACACTCATCCTGAAGAGCAAAATATCAATTCTCTCATTTACAGATCCGTGCAGCCATAAGTGGCGTGTATTCCTGTTTGTATAACTAAATTTTAATGCTACCAATTGTAAATGCATTAAATACTAGTGTTAGTGAGTTGGTCTTCTTGTTTTGTATATGGGAGAGAACTTTAACTTTTACATACTATTAAAAACCCTAAACATGTTTACTTATTGTATATATTGGGGTATTAGCTCTAATTTGGTATATTTTTATATAGAATCTGAGCAACGGTTCATACAATCACTCTAGCACTCGATTTACTGGAATTTCATGGTCGCCAGAGAATAAAAAAACAGGCACGTTGAACCTTTCGTGACGGCTCCTTACCCAATAGTAGAATTTTCTTAAGATTTGAACATAAGAAATTCGTTATTATATTGGTAATAATAAATTTTTTTTAGTATAAAGATTCAATAAAATAAAAGAAGAATAATAGTAGAATAATGGCCGAATAGTTGCTCGCACAACGTTGTTCTACCATCACACAAGCAAATTTATGATTATTTTATATAATAGCTAAATGCTATATGTTCATATTTACATAGCAAGGGTTGCCTTAGGACTTATTAACCAGTGTAGTGGATTTGTTCTAAATTTTATGATCGTTATCTTGCATCAATGTGACACGACGTCCACCTAGGTGGATACCCAATATTTGACGTGGGTTTCTTCTGGTACAGTGGTATTTGTTTTGTTTGTTGACAATGTTGAGGGAATTATGTTACATGAGCACATTAACCCTAATTCTCAATTTTTTAATTAGTCGTCTATCTCATTTATGCGTGGCTGATGTTCTTCATATGCAACATTCGAACTATTATTAACAATTGTAAATGCAGTGTGTTGAATTATACTTATTTTTGTTATTATTTTTATTATTTTAATGAATTATAATGAAGCTAGAACAGGGTCAGCCATATCTGTATATGTAGTACTATGTGAAAATTTTGGGTATTAGAATGTCATTGATTAGAAAACGAAACATCTGAACACACATCACGAAAAATGCCCTGAATGGATTTTGATAAAATTAAGGCGCGGAAGTCATTTAGCACACTAGGATTTTACGTACTGAATTATATAATTACGACTACCTACCTTTTTTCATTTTTTAGTAAATAAAAAATATATTATTTCGTTTAAAAACTCCACTCTTAGTAGAGCTGCAAAACAATCGATAATATCGATAGTTTTTTTGACTGACTATCGATTGGTAGTCTTTGACTATTGATACTATCGACAAATTGTAACAGAAAATACGAAGTTGATTAGATGTACTTAACGTCACATTTGTAACAACTTATTCCTCGCAGGTTTTTAGCCGTCTCTGCACTTTTGTAGTTATGTACTGATGTACAATTAAAAATAAAGTTAATCGTACTTGCTTTATTTATGTAAGCTAAAAGAAAATCAAACAAATAAAGGGTGCTTCCTTATTTAGCTGATTTATTCTGTTAATAATATTTAGTTAAAACTAGGGCTGCATAAGTCCGGCGGCAACGGCTAAATGTCGACTGCCAACAATAGTCTTCGTATTCTTTACAAACAACAAGTGACATTGCAAACACAAAGTAGTAAACAGAGGTGAAACGACTATATAGTGATCTTTTTCTCTATCCGTCTCGTTCCCTCAGAATCTTAGTCGGTTTTTGTTTTTATTTAGATTTTCTTGCCGTGTTTATTATTGGCTCTATTAAAACAAATTTTTTTGGTAAGTATAAGGGTGGGTTATGCACTTCAACACATTTTAATTTTGTTTAATATAATTTTTTTTATTAAAACAAATAATGAAACTTATTAACAATATTTTTATTTTACTTTTTAAAATTTGCACTTATTCACATTACATTTTTGTTTTGTTTATTTTCCTCTATTTCGTCACAAAATGCTATATATGTGTGTTTCTACCAGAACCCAGAGTAAAAAAACTGCGTTTTTTATATTTTTTATGTGTCAAAGTTTTCACCTCTAGTTATCCTGTGTTGCAAATTTAAAGTAAACATAAATAGCAAAGAAAAATTAATTGTTTTAAATATATTTATAAATAATAAATATGTTGGAGAATATAAATATGTATATATAATTAGAAGTTCACGAGTTATGGAGAGATATCCACAAAAAATAAATGGTATGTAATATTCATATACGTATGTATGTACATACATACATACTTATGTTTCATATGAAAAGTTCTTATTTCTCAATTCTCTATTTCCCTGAATATTTTTTCCGATTGGAGAAGTTTCGCTAAACTAGAGTTGTTCCAACTTATATTTAGAAAATGACAAACAAATTATTGAAGAAGACAGTGACGACGAAGATGCCGTGCCCAAAAAATCACGTAAGACCTCTTCAGATGTCTGGAACTATTTTGAAATGTCAAAGATGAAGAACTATGCTAAATACAGTTTATGTTAAAAAATTACAGCAGACTGTTGGACATCGCGAGCAAATGAGGGTTACCTTACCGTTACTTGTCATTTTATAGCAAAAGAATTTGTTTTACGCACAGCTGTTCTATCTACGAAAAAACTTTTAACCGCTACAAACCACACTGCAGAAAATATCACAAAATCAATATATGCAGTTTTAGATGAGTGGGGTCTGATGGCGAAAGTTACGTCAATTGTCACTGATAATGACAAGGCTGAACAAGGCAGGGCAGAGCCATATAGTTTAATGTTTACTGCAATAAGTACCCACGCGGTGGAACAGCGCCCCAAATATGATTGACATGATATTGCTCACAAATGCCTTTATTTCAAACGTAATGTTAGCAACGCCAAAAGCTCCACCTTTAACAGCTAATGACGTACCTATACTTAATGATTTGAAAGTTTTATTAACACCAATTGACGCAGCAACGACCCACAATTCATCCAGCACGTCTGTTACAATATCTTTAATTATTCCTTTAACGTGTGGTCTTTTTCAAGCTCTCGATGAAGTTAAGTAAAGCTTGAAGACGTTAGAAGGTCAACGACCTTGTGTTTTCCTTATAGAGAAAGTTAAAAAAAGGCTTTTCCTATATGAAGAAAGGACAGTAACAAGGTTGGGAACATTGTTAGACCCCGTATGAAGAAAGAATGCTTTTTTTTTTATCAACAAACAATGCTAATAGTTAAAAAATGAATTAAGTTTCATAAGTACATGCAATAGTACGCCTGCACAAAATATAGAACCGTCAACTTGTGAGCCTGTTATGAATCCTACCAAACCGTCCCTTTTAAAATTTGTTGGGAACAAAATTGCGAGAAAAGTGGGAACGCATCAGGTGGACGCCATTATATCGCTTAGGCAATATTTGAAGAATGAAAATTCATGGATAGCGATCCACTGCAATATTGGAAGGTACCTAGTATATTTAAGTTATTTAGCAATATATATTTTTAATTTTACAGCATATTGGAATAGATGTGTCACTAGTAAAATCCTATGCCTTAAAGTATTTTTGCATACCGGCAACTACGGAATCTGAAAGAATGTTCAGCAAATCTACATCCATAATTTCAGAGCGCAGAAGTTGTTTAAAACAAAAAACTGTTGATAAGTTGTTATTTATTAACAAAAATTATTGGGTAACTTAATAATTGTAATAGCTACTTCATAATTTTATTTACCTTTGGAATAACTAAGCTTTATTTGTTTATGTTTCGTTATGATCTGATTTAGAATTATAAGAGATCATAAGAGTTTTGAATTTTATGTTGTAGCATTGTTTTACGTTATACTTTTGTTTGTTTATTTTTAAAAAACTATATCAAATTAGCTTTATTTCAATAATTGAAAAAGCTACCTTATAATCATACATATGTACCTTTTAAATAACCAAGCTTTGTTTATCTTTTGCTACGATCTCTTTAGAATTATAAGAGTTTTGATTTTTATATTTTATCCTTTATGCATGTTAAACATGTTATACATTCAATCATTTATTTTTAAAAAATTATGTCAAATTAGCTTTACTTGATTCCTATGTTAAAATCTTGCATGGATATAGTATCTGCATACATGTTCATATAATTTATTTATTATATGTAGTTTATTTAAACTTTTTTAGTTATTTTTAATTTAATTATTTCAAGGTCTTTTTCATTATTTTTATTATCGATATTTCCCTACATCTTTTTTAGCATCATCAGTAAAAATTAACAATAACAAAAAATTACAATTAAAATGTAATATTTTTTTCAAAAACAAAATTTGTTTTTGAAGTGTTAGTTTGCAAAAAAGTTTTGTTACATTTTAATTGTAATTCTTTGTTGCAGTTGAAATTTTTCAAAAATTTGTTGGTACTGCTCATTTTTTCAAAACTAACAAACAATTAAAATGTAATAAAAATTTTTTTAATATATTACATTTTAATTAATTTTAAAGTAAAGTGGTAAAATGTAAATGCTACTCAAAGGAGTAAAAAACATCGATAATAAATATAATAAAAATATTTATTAAAAAATTTTTTTTTTAAATTAAAAAAAAAATATTAAAACTTTTATGTTTTGTTATTTTTTATACATATACATATATATGTATATACATGAATATATAGTATTTGCTTTTTTTTCAAACACAATTTATCACTTATGCTGAAATACAATTTTTGTTATAGAAATCTATTATTTAAAAAATAAATATTTAAATATTAAAAATTTAAATCAGTTTTTTTTGTTTTTGATGTTTAGTTCTTTTATATATATTTATATATATGTATACATATGTATATGTATATGAATAAAAAGTACATATTTGTTTATTTATAAAACAATATTTATTATTTATGCTGAAATACAATTGGTGTTATAGAAATCTATAATTGTCTTTTATTCAAATAGTATCCTTAAACATTACAAAAATAACTGCTAAGGTGTTATTAAAATACTTTAATTACTTCGTTGGTAGAATTAGCACTTCAAAAATCCTATAGCGTCGATAGAATGGGCCGAATATCGATTGTTTTGCAGCTCTAACTCTTAGTTGTTTAACGAAATAGCTGTAAACCAATGTAGAGGTTTTTGCATCACAAATCCTTATTAAAAGTGCTACACGTGTATAAGCAAATACAGCAGATCAATTCTTACTAAAACTGGTTGACAGAAAAGTGGCCCCAAGTCGCATAAATAAAATGGTACAACACAGTGAAAAGTTTAGGAGTCATTATATAGTCTGGTCGTTGATTAAAAACTCTTAGCGCATATTAAATATTATAAAAAAGTATGAATGCATAAATAAAAGCGTGGAAATAAACACAAAATCCTTACAACCACCCCCGACCTACTAGCTTTACCTGCTACCTGTTCACATATTACAGATGCTTACGTGATAAAAGAGATTCACCAGCTACTAGCTCATGCCAAATACGACAATAACGAGTTGGTGCAAGCTTTTCAGAACGAAAAATTACACTAAAGACGGCACATAGCCGAAATCGGGTTGTCTCCAAACCAAAGCTGACAAGCGATGACGGAAATCCGTTCCAAAATTAAAACTATTAAATCAAGAATCAAAACAAAATCGGGAAGTTAATTACAGAGAAAAGTCATTAAAACACTTGTAAAAGGATTCGACCAAAGTGTTAATGAAATGACAATTGCCGCGTTCAATATTACAGTCAATGCGAATTAAAACAGATAAACTCACCATCACAACCGAAGATCTTTTAAACTAATTGAGTGACAAATTCCATATCAAAATTTGTTTCGCCATTTCCGCCACTTTTTTATATGGAGTTTGATATCCGCAACCAAGTCGGAAATGCTTTGAATTCGCCCGTTAGTATACCTATTATCAATTTTCTTTGATTACAATACGTATAAATAAATTCACACTTATCGTGTTTGGCGTTTTCCTTGCAAAAACTCAGCGTTTTTTTTAAATTATATCGTGTTTAGCAAGAAACGACATATATGTATATGACACTGTCACCCTTATCGTTGTTGGCGTAGGCGTTTTTAGACGATTGTCGTTTTTGAAGGCGTATTTAAAAATCAATGGCATCCTAAACATTTTACGCCTCCGCCTGTTTTGTAAAAGATTCATATTGTAATAAATTACCATTTTTATTTGTTTTTGAATCAACCTGTTGTGAGAACTGTCAAAAATTGCAATTGTTCAAAATAAATATCAAAAAGTAAAACTAAATATTTAGTTTTATTATGTTGAGTATTTGTTTTTATTCATCTGAAGAAGATGATGAGGAGTTTAACATTGCTGACCGAGTTTAAAAAAAACAATTAAGACAGCAGTGTAATATATTTTCCCTGCCTAACAAAAAGTAAGTATCCATATATATTTTGTTTGGTGAAAACTTAAATTAACTTTATAAACATATGTATATTAGATATATGTTATTTTAGGTTAAACAAAGAAGAATTCAAGTATGTATGTGCTAGAAGTAATTTCTCCAAAATTAAAAAAATTCAAAAAAAGAATTTCGGTGTATCGAAACTGGTCAAACTAACTGCAACACTGCGAATTCTTGCTGAGGGTAGTTACCAAAAAGGAGCAGGAAATGACATAAATGTTAATCTTTCCCAGTTCTCCGCAAGCGATGCATTTCACTAATGTATTGAAGCGATGTATAGTATACTATGCCCTAGTTGGATTTCATTTGTAACGGATGAACATGAAAAAAATTAAATCAAAAAACATTTCTTTAAAAAAACAAGATTTCCTGGTGTAATAGGCTGTATAGACGGTACTCACGTTGTAATTATACCAACATCAGCTGATGAGCGTTTCAAATACTTAAACAGAAGGGGCTTTTATAGTCTTAACGTAATGGTGGTATGTACATACATACATATATATGTATAATACATATTAGGTAAAAAGCTGAAGTTTGGTTATAATGTACAATGGTATTATTACCTGTAGACTTTTTATAAACGAACTTATTGGTCTTTTTATTTTTTAATCCAATATTTTTTAAATAATAAAATATATCCCTGAAAAGTACATCCAAAGGGTGTAGAAATATTGGATTAACAAATAAAATGACCAATAAAATTAACTTATAATGCTATTTAACTTTGAAAGGTGTGTGATCACAAACTGCGAATACGATATATTCAATCCCATTCACCGGGATCTTGACACGATTCAGTGATCTGGAATGCAAGCGACTTAAAACACTACCTCAAAGAAACACATCAGAACGGAGAAAGAAATACATGGTTGCTGGGTGCGTATTTTAAGCTTTCATTGAGTACATATTATTTTATTTAATTTGTAGGCGATGCTGGTTATCCCTTTGAACCATATTTGATAACTCTTTTCCGGTCAACCATGGATAGTTCTTCTGAAAGTACATTTAACAATATACACTCAAAAACACGAAAAGTTGTGGAAAGCACCTTGGGGTCTTAAAAAATGGATTTCGCTGTTTACTGGGAGCAAGACAACTGCATTACTCTCCTGAATTTGCAGGAAAAATTACTTCTGTTTGTGCTGCTTTGCACAATATATGCATAAATTTCAATATTGATTGGCTTGATGAACACGTTGATGAAGGTATACAGGAACAATAAATCACAAAATATTAATAAAAACTTTATAAGTCATTTTTTAATAAGTCAATTTCCATTTGCTTTTTTTTAATTTCAAGTTCGGCTGTTTTTATTTTTAAAAGTTCCTTTCGATGTCTTTCTTTTCTCTCCAACTCATCTTTAGAAAGTTTTAACTTTTCTTCTTTAATTTTCTAAATTTGTCTTGTATATCTTTCTATTTCTGACAATTTATTTTTTAAAACCAGACATAAGTCTGTTTGGAGTTCCACTTGTTCTTCTAATAATTTTAATTTATCATTTTCTTTATTTCTGCGAGTTCTTTTAAAAATAGAGGGCCTGTTCGTAAATGCAGCACTGCGCTGCATATTATGCGCAGTATGTTCAAAAATGCAAACAGTGGCAACACTGCGACACGGTCGAAAATGCAACACAGCAGTTTATTAGGCGCAAACGACTGCAAATACTAATAAAAAATGGCTGATGCAACGGAAATTAAGTACTTAAATGTATTCATTTTTCATATTTTTTTAACTTTTATGTGGAAATGGTAAAAAAAATATGTCTTCTGGATATTCTTTTATAACTCTCCAATAATCTAAAACATTTGAAATGCGCCTTTTAGTTTTATAAATAAAATTTTTTAATAACAACTTCCTTTGTTTACTCTTAAAAATTTTTCTTTTGTAAATACTACATAATCGCACATCACTTGATTTATCATCTAACTCATAAATTAAATTTGTTAATAATTTTTCCATTCTTAACTTATGTCGTTCGTAAATGCAAACAAACAAATGTGCAAATAAAAACATCATGCACAGCTGATTAGCAAAATCATCGCATAATAATCATGCAGCGCATAGCTGCATTTACGAACAGGCCCAGAAGTTTTCGCGTTTTCGTCAATAGTAGTTTGAGAAGTACAAGGTTCCTCGTTTCCTTGAGTTACGTTTGTATCTATGTTTTTAATAATAGTATTTATTTTTTTTTGGTCTTTGAGCAGGTGTACTTTATTCATTTTCAACAGTCAAGTTTATGTCACGAATTTGACTATCAGTAGAGCTATGCTGTGGGGAAGCACATCTCGCTCGTTTACCTTGCAGCCACACGATCAAGTTTTGCTTTCAAGTTTTTCACACATACTGTTTGTCAAACATTTTTGAAACTGACAGCTGTGACGTAGGCTGCACGCAACTTGAAAGCAATTTTATTTTCAAGATGGCATTGTCAAGAAAACAACTTAAAATGCTTGCTTCACTGAAAGTGTTGAAAGAAATTAATAATTTGGTCGAAGCCGAAAAAAAACGGAAGATAGTGAGGCGGTATTGGGTGAAGCCTTTATTAGTTTCAAGGTAAGTTAATTTTGGGAAAGTGTAAATATGTACATACACAATACTTTTTATTTAAGGGTGGATCACGATTTAGAGGCTCACGTACTAAAGGGTCTGATGTGGGAAGACGACGATGGCGACTTCAGAAACTTTACGCGTATAGATTTAAATAAGTTTGAAAAGCTATTAAATATGGTAAAGCAAATGTTGAAAGAAGATTTAATAAAATTTATTATAAAGTTTTGTTTACAACTAGATGTACAAGCGCTTAAAGAAGAGTGACACGGTAATGCGGACATCTATATCACCACGCCTGAAATTATGTGTGACACTCAGGTATATAGCCACTGGAGACTCCTACAAATCGTTGGTGTTTTTGTCTAGGGTTTCCAGAAATACAATAGGTATCTTTGTGCCTGAAGTCCTGGAGGCTATATACGAAAGCCTGCAAGATAGCTATTTCAAAGTAAGTTACATATATAATATATGTGTGAATGTAGATTTTATAATTCGTTTTATTTATTTTTTTTAATAAATAAATTATTTGTTTTAATTAAAAATTTTCCATTTATTTGGTTTTTTCATAACAATTTTATTTAAAACAATTCATTTGTACAACAGTTTTTTAAAAACTATGAAAAAAGAAAAGGAACAAAAAATTAGATCTTTGAATTTTTAAAAGAACACAACATAAAAAGCTTTCATTCCCTGAAATAAAAAATTCAATGACTAGTTTTTAAGCTTATGAAATAACAGAAAATTGTTTAATCTAAAGTCAAAAATGTTTGCACTCTTCTTCGAAGATATCAGCATCCGACATCGCGAAAAACAAAACATCAGCCGACTTCACTGTGTTTGAGCTTTGTGATAAAGGCGTTGACGCCCTTGGTGAGCAATTTAATTCTACTGGAACGATTTAGTTTGCTTTCGTGGCAAGATTATTTTTTAATATATCCATTTTTCTTTTTGAAATCATTGATTGTATGTCGGCCATTAGCTGATACGCATCCACTTCCGAAAATTCATTTAACTGACTACCAACACTTTCCCCAAAACCGTAAAATACACCTACATCTTTATTTATTGAGATTAATTTTTCTAATGCATCATCAAGTTTTGACTTTGTCTCTGGTGAATGCTTTCGCTACTTTGAAGATGACGGATTCGATTCTAAAAATGAAAAATCGTTCGTCTCAGACTCCAAGAAAGTTTCAGCCAATGTACCAATATTCTCCTAAAATAAAAAAATATACATATTATATTTCAAACTTTATTATTATATTTCCAATTTCATATTATTTCTTAACAGATGCCAAATACTGAACAAGAATGGCAGCAAATATCAGGTGATTTTAAAAAATTTTGGCAATTCCCACATCATTAGGTGCACTGGATGGAAAGCATATCCGAATTAAAGCTCCGGCACATTCAGGCTCACAGTTTTACAATTTTAAGGGCTACTTTAACGTAGTGTTATTTGCTTCTGTTGATGCACATAGCCGCTTCACGTATATAAACGTGGGTCGCAATGGCAAGTCATCTGACAACACTATCTACAGTGATAGTAATTTATACCAGGCATTGCAGAACGGAACTTTAAATATTCCACAACCAGCACAACTAGTGTCTTGTGAAGGAAATAAAATTCCTTATTTTTTTGTTGGCGACGATGCCTTTGCGCTTGATAGAAATCTTATGAAGCCCTACAGCAGAAGAACGAAATTAAGCGTGCCACAGGAGATTTTCAACTATAGATTTTGTCGGGCACGAATGGTTGTGGAATGTGCTTTCGGTCGGCTATCAAATAGATTCCGCATACTCCACAGACCAATCGAAGTTAGACCAAAAACAGTGGACGCCATCGTGAAGGCCTGCTGTGTCCTTCACAATTATTTGACAAAGCCTAGAACGGCAACAACAGTTACAGAACCCGCAGAGCAATTAGTTGTGGAAGCGTTTTCAGCAATTGGAAATCAGACCCACAAAACGTATAAGTATGCGTGCAGAACTAGGGATGAACTGTCACGATACTTAACTACACATGGCAATGTAGATTTTCAGTGGCAAAAAATTAATATTAAATAAAGACATTTGCATCAATTAAGAAATAAAATGTTTTTTATTCTGTTTATCCACTTACTTGCTTAGAATTATCAACAGTTTTCCGACGAAATAGAGATACGTCAAGAAAACTCATCTCATTATACCAAAACACACTTGGTATATATATTGTAGAGTCTGCGTTACATGCAGCTGTTTTACTATTTTCCACCTTAGATTTTTCAGCACTGTGTGCTGTTCTGAGGGACTTTTTTTTTACATCCTCCACAGGCATATTTGCTTCAGCTGCAATGGAATCATAAGCCTTCAATTTTAAATCATTTCGCCTGTATGATGAAAGATTCATGTTCCACAGGACTTCATGGCTTTTGTACAGCTCTATGAACCGCAACACATCATTAAATTTGCTATTTTTATTTGTAAACATGATTGATTCACTTTATTTCTTATTTATAAAACTTTAATTAAATGTTTAAAATTACACAAAATAAAAATTTTTCGCGGCAACGACTACTTAGTAATAAAAACTAAAAATGGTACAACAACTGATTTCTTGAAAGCAAATTGAAACACTCAACTTAAAAGAGAAATTGAAAGTAAGTTCGTTTCAAGTTTTAAAAGTATGAGTGTATTGATAAAAAAGTGTGATTGTATTTAAACTTGAAAGGCAAAACTTGATCGTGTAATCCTCAAGTTAAGACCGAAAGGTTCTTTGTGGGCTACCAAAGCGTGCATTTCCAATAAATTAACTGCAGCCTCTTCCACTGGCGTCAAAATGAACTGTTTAAAAGATCCTCCACCTGTAGCGTGGCCAATTTTTTATTTTAATTTAAATTTATAGTCGCCCCATACCAACCTTCTCCTGAACGAAATGGTGGGCCAATGCTGTTAAGATCATCTGCAATATGATTCCACTCTTCTTTAATGTTTATTTTACTTAAACCTCTATTATAGCCTTTTGCCAAATAAGTATTTTTTTCCATTAAATCAACTAATTTTGCAAATTGTGCTGGAGTAGTGATTTTAATCCTGAAATGTGTCAAAGTAAATAGCAAAAATATTTTAAAATAAATTATAATTAAAACTTTTTTAACTTGTTTCCCTCCATTTTAATAAAATTTTGTATATATAGATATGCTGTCGTGATTAAAAAACTTAACGACATTTTTTTTTCAACATTTGACAGTCAAATACGCCAACCACGATAATGCTTGATTGATAATGTAAAGATTGGCAAACAGTGTCGTATTTACTGGCGTTTTTGCCAACCAAGATACCGATTTTTAAAAACGCCACAAAAACGTCCAAAGTCGCCAACCGCGATAAGGGTGAATGCCTGATGTGTCAGCTTAAAGAGCGACAATACAATTGCAGCGCCTAAAAAATTATAATGGCGTCTAATATTCATAATAACGGTTGCACCGGTATTCCATACCATGAAAGGGAAATAAAAGGAGAATAAATACTCTAGCTGTGAAGGCAAAATTACAATAATAAAGAAAACTTCACCTCGAATGTCGTTATTATAATGAAAAAAAATTTTTTGTAAAAAAAGAATATGACGTATAATCTGTATTCACAATCCTTGGGTTGGTTTATATAAAATTTCAGCTTGATAAGCAGCCTATACGGAGTGATGGTATGTAGGGACTAAACTTTCTACCGGCTTGTATCTTAAATTTTAACTAGCCGCTTGTGTTCATCTATTAATATATTTAGAATATATAATTTTAAGTCTATTTCCAGCTCCATTACTTACTAGCAAAATATATTGATATTTACCAACCATTCCTCACGATTGGTCTAATCTCTCTTATTTCTACTTCTATAATTTGATATTTATCCTTAGAGGTCAAGGTCAGATTTATAAAATATTCTACAAAAGGCAGAATTTCTTTAGTTTTTAATAATTGGATCGTTGAAATCAAGTATTTTTTTTATTTGGTAACGTACATATCTTTTTAGTTTTTATATGGAAATTGTTTAAGAAAAAGGGATATATGGCAGCCAATCGTCAAAATACAACAGAATCTGTATAAAAAATGTTCATTAGACTGTCGCTTCTGTTAACATTACCTTTGGTATTATTAATCACATTAGTAATTGTTTTGTGTTTATAGTTAATTAAGGATCTGCACGCTTCTAGAGTAGTTTAAACCCATATACACCACCAGATGGCGCAAAATTTCCTTTTTTGGTGTTTGTGCGCGATACCATAAGACCTATATCACCGATTTCGACTAAAATGTATATGTATCTACTGTTCGTGAGAAGTGTTTCTATGTGGATTGGGGATTGACCGACAGATGGCGCAATTTTTCTATTGTTCGACCGCAATAACTTAAGAACTACCGCACCAGGTTTGCCATAAATTTATATGTAAGTTCTATCTATGGCCCATGAGGAGTTCTTCTAAAGAGCTTTGGTGTAGTTTTGGTTTTGTTCGATAGGTGCCGTGATTCTGTGTAGTTTGGATTTTGCCCGATAAAAATTAGCGCGATAACCCTAGGCTATGTTCCGCTGAAAGCGGTGGGTGCTTAATCGGTATGTAACGGCGTTAATTTGCGTAATGCCGTCTCATACATAACCTCTTTTCATGAAAAGTGCGTGAGAGTCAAATGAAAAAATAAATTATTTAATTAAAGTTTAATTTATTTAAATTAAATGTTACATACATTTTAATAAATAAACCCAAGGTGTTAGTAAAAGCAAATTAATTTTAAAATTGAACGCTTTTGAAGAAAGTAAACAAGCAACAGGTAAGACAGCAAAGGACAGCCTCTTTACCCCAACAATAACAAAAAAAAATAACTTAAATCTTAAAAAACGTATATTGCAGTACAAAATGTCACGACTACCGTCAAATATTGGTCGCCGTACACGGCACACAAATCATATGCGTATGCTGCAGACACAAGAGGAGCGCGCAGAAGAGAACGAACAAGTCAGGAATCGAATGTCACTTTTACGTCAAAATTCTTCACTAGAAAATACGCAACGACGAACAACGTGCTGCGAGAATAGCCTCCAGTCCAGCAATACACAATACCAATCGCATTGTTTTTATGCGTCTTGCATTTAATTACGATCCAACAATTGATTATAATGTACATCCCAATATTAATATTGGAAGCATGGATCAATTATGTGTCCATTGCAAAGCATTTAAATATAAAAAGGAAACACCAGGCTTATATTGCGCAAATGGCAAAGTAAAAATGCCAGAACTAAGCAAACCACCGGAGCCATTACTTTCATTGGTGTCTGGAACAACACCACAATCAAAACATTTCCTAACCCATATACGAGGTTATAATAATTGCTTTCAAATGACGTCATTTGGTGCTGACAATATAGTTACTGGAAGTTTCATGCCAATATTTGAAGTACAAGGACAAATATATCAAAAAGCAGGATCCTTATTGCCTATTCTTGATGAAGAATACAAATTTTTGCAGATATATTTCCTTGCCAATTCTGAACCAGAAGTTACCACCAGATGTGAAATTGCAACGGGACTACGCCGCAACATTGTGGAATCATTACAAAATTTATTCCATCACCATAACGAATTGGTGATATTATTTAAAGTTGCAATAGACCGAATGCCATACGATAATCCCCGTTGTTTATGATATTCCGAAACTGGTATTATTTATGTCATAAAGTTTGGAAGCAGTGATTGAACAAATAAAATGACCAATAAAATTAACTTATAATGCTATTTAACTTTGAAAGGTGTGTGATCACAAACTGCGAATACGATATATTCAATCCCATTCACCGGGATCTTGACACGATTCAGTGATCTGGAATGCAACCGACTTAAAACACTACCTCAAAGAAACACATCAGAACGGAGAAAGAAATACATGGTTGCTGGGTGCGTATTTTAAGCTTTCATTGAGTACATATTATTTTATTTAATTTGTAGGCGATGCTGGTTATCCCTTTGAACCATATTTGATAACTCTTTTCCGGTCAACCATGGATAGTTCTTCTGAAAGTACATTTAACAATATACACTCAAAAACACGAAAAGTTGTGGAAAGCACCTTGGGGTCTTAAAAAATGGATTTCGCTGTTTACTGGGAGCAAGACAACTGCATTACTCTCCTGAATTTGCAGGAAAAATTACTTCTGTTTGTGCTGCTTTGCACAATATATGCATAAATTTCAATATTGATTGGCTTGATGAACACGTTGATGAAGGTATACAGGAACAATAAATCACAAAATATTAATAAAAACTTTATAAGTCATTTTTTAATAAGTCAATTTCCATTTGCTTTTTTTTAATTTCAAGTTCGGCTGTTTTTATTTTTAAAAGTTCCTTTCGATGTCTTTCTTTTCTCTCCAACTCATCTTTAGAAAGTTTTAACTTTTCTTCTTTAATTTTCTAAATTTGTCTTGTATATCTTTCTATTTCTGACAATTTATTTTTTAAAACCAGACATAAGTCTGTTTGGAGTTCCACTTGTTCTTCTAATAATTTTAATTTATCATTTTCTTTATTTCTGCGAGTTCTTTTAAAAATAGAGGGCCTGTTCGTAAATGCAGCACTGCGCTGCATATTATGCGCAGTATGTTCAAAAATGCAAACAGTGGCAACACTGCGACACGGTCGAAAATGCAACACAGCAGTTTATTAGGCGCAAACGACTGCAAATACTAATAAAAAATGGCTGATGCAACGGAAATTAAGTACTTAAATGTATTCATTTTTCATATTTTTTTAACTTTTATGTGGAAATGGTAAAAAAAATATGTCTTCTGGATATTCTTTTATAACTCTCCAATAATCTAAAACATTTGAAATGCGCCTTTTAGTTTTATAAATAAAATTTTTTAATAACAACTTCCTTTGTTTACTCTTAAAAATTTTTCTTTTGTAAATACTACATAATCGCACATCACTTGATTTATCATCTAACTCACAAATTAAATTTGTTAATAATTTTTCCATTCTTAACTTATGTCGTTCGTAAATGCAAACAAACAAATGTGCAAATAAAAACATCATGCACAGCTGATTAGCAAAATCATCGCATAATAATCATGCAGCGCATAGCTGCATTTACGAACAGGCCCAGAAGTTTTCGCGTTTTCGTCAATAGTAGTTTGAGAAGTACAAGGTTCCTCGTTTCCTTGAGTTACGTTTGTATCTATGTTTTTAATAATAGTATTTATTTTTTTTTGGTCTTTGAGCAGGTGTACTTTATTCATTTTCAACAGTCAAGTTTATGTCACGAATTTGACTATCAGTAGAGCTATGCTGTGGGGAAGCACATCTCGCTCGTTTACCTTGCAGCCACACGATCAAGTTTTGCTTTCAAGTTTTTCACACATACTGTTTGTCAAACATTTTTGAAACTGACAGCTGTGACGTAGGCTGCACGCAACTTGAAAGCAATTTTATTTTCAAGATGGCATTGTCAAGAAAACAACTTAAAATGCTTGCTTCACTGAAAGTGTTGAAAGAAATTAATAATTTGGTCGAAGCCGAAAAAAAACGGAAGATAGTGAGGCGGTATTGGGTGAAGCCTTTATTAGTTTCAAGGTAAGTTAATTTTGGGAAAGTGTAAATATGTACATACACAATACTTTTTATTTAAGGGTGGATCACGATTTAGAGGCTCACGTACTAAAGGGTCTGATGTGGGAAGACGACGATGGCGACTTCAGAAACTTTACGCGTATAGATTTAAATAAGTTTGAAAAGCTATTAAATATGGTAAAGCAAATGTTGAAAGAAGATTTAATAAAATTTATTATAAAGTTTTGTTTACAACTAGATGTACAAGCGCTTAAAGAAGAGTGACACGGTAATGCGGACATCTATATCACCACGCCTGAAATTATGTGTGACACTCAGGTATATAGCCACTGGAGACTCCTACAAATCGTTGGTGTTTTTGTCTAGGGTTTCCAGAAATACAATAGGTATCTTTGTGCCTGAAGTCCTGGAGGCTATATACGAAAGCCTGCAAGATAGCTATTTCAAAGTAAGTTACATATATAATATATGTATGAATGTAGATTTTATAATTCGTTTTATTTATTTTTTTTAATAAATAAATTATTTGTTTTAATTAAAAATTTTCCATTTATTTGGTTTTTTCATAACAATTTTATTTAAAACAATTCATTTGTACAACAGTTTTTTAAAAACTATGAAAAAAGAAAAGGAACAAAAAATTAGATCTTTGAATTTTTAAAAGAACACAACATAAAAAGCTTTCATTCCCTGAAATAAAAAATTCAATGACTAGTTTTTAAGCTTATGAAATAACAGAAAATTGTTTAATCTAAAGTCAAAAATGTTTGCACTCTTCTTCGAAGATATCAGCATCCGACATCGCGAAAAACAAAACATCAGCCGACTTCACTGTGTTTGAGCTTTGTGATAAAGGCGTTGACGCCCTTGGTGAGCAATTTAATTCTACTGGAACGATTTAGTTTGCTTTCGTGGCAAGATTATTTTTTAATATATCCATTTTTCTTTTTGAAATCATTGATTGTATGTCGGCCATTAGCTGATACGCATCCACTTCCGAAAATTCATTTAACTGACTACCAACACTTTCCCCAAAACCGTAAAATACACCTACATCTTTATTTATTGAGATTAATTTTTCTAATGCATCATCAAGTTTTGACTTTGTCTCTGGTGAATGCTTTCGCTACTTTGAAGATGACGGATTCGATTCTAAAAATGAAAAATCGTTCGTCTCAGACTCCAAGAAAGTTTCAGCCAATGTACCAATATTCTCCTAAAATAAAAAAATATACATATTATATTTCAAACTTTATTATTATATTTCCAATTTCATATTATTTCTTAACAGATGCCAAATACTGAACAAGAATGGCAGCAAATATCAGGTGATTTTAAAAAATTTTGGCAATTCCCACATACATTAGGTGCACTGGATGGAAAGCATATCCGAATTAAAGCTCCGGCACATTCAGGCTCACAGTTTTACAATTTTAAGGGCTACTTTAACGTAGTGTTATTTGCTTCTGTTGATGCACATAGCCGCTTCACGTATATAAACGTGGGTCGCAATGGCAAGTCATCTGACAACACTATCTACAGTGATAGTAATTTATACCAGGCATTGCAGAACGGAACTTTAAATATTCCACAACCAGCACAACTAGTGTCTTGTGAAGGAAATAAAATTCCTTATTTTTTTGTTGGCGACGATGCCTTTGCGCTTGATAGAAATCTTATGAAGCCCTACAGCAGAAGAACGAAATTAAGCGTGCCACAGGAGATTTTCAACTATAGATTTTGTCGGGCACGAATGGTTGTGGAATGTGCTTTCGGTCGGCTATCAAATAGATTCCGCATACTCCACAGACCAATCGAAGTTAGACCAAAAACAGTGGACGCCATCGTGAAGGCCTGCTGTGTCCTTCACAATTATTTGACAAAGCCTAGAACGGCAACAACAGTTACAGAACCCGCAGAGCAATTAGTTGTGGAAGCGTTTTCAGCAATTGGAAATCAGACCCACAAAACGTATAAGTATGCGTGCAGAACTAGGGATGAACTGTCACGATACTTAACTACACATGGCAATGTAGATTTTCAGTGGCAAAAAATTAATATTAAATAAAGACATTTGCATCAATTAAGAAATAAAATGTTTTTTATTCTGTTTATCCACTTACTTGCTTAGAATTATCAACAGTTTTCCGACGAAATAGAGATACGTCAAGAAAACTCATCTCATTATACCAAAACACACTTGGTATATATATTGTAGAGTCTGCGTTACATGCAGCTGTTTTACTATTTTCCACCTTAGATTTTTCAGCACTGTGTGCTGTTCTGAGGGACTTTTTTTTTACATCCTCCACAGGCATATTTGCTTCAGCTGCAATGGAATCATAAGCCTTCAATTTTAAATCATTTCGCCTGTATGATGAAAGATTCATGTTCCACAGGACTTCATGGCTTTTGTACAGCTCTATGAACCGCAACACATCATTAAATTTGCTATTTTTATTTGTAAACATGATTGATTCACTTTATTTCTTATTTATAAAACTTTAATTAAATGTTTAAAATTACACAAAATAAAAATTTTTCGCGGCAACGACTACTTAGTAATAAAAACTAAAAATGGTACAACAACTGATTTCTTGAAAGCAAATTGAAACACTCAACTTAAAAGAGAAATTGAAAGTAAGTTCGTTTCAAGTTTTAAAAGTATGAGTGTATTGATAAAAAAGTGTGATTGTATTTAAACTTGAAAGGCAAAACTTGATCGTGTAATCCTCAAGTTAAGACCGAAAGGTTCTTTGTGGGCTACCAAAGCGTGCATTTCCAATAAATTAACTGCAGCCTCTTCCACTGGCGTCAAAATGAACTGTTTAAAAGATCCTCCACCTGTAGCGTGGCCAATTTTTTATTTTAATTTAAATTTATAGTCGCCCCATACCAACCTTCTCCTGAACGAAATGGTGGGCCAATGCTGTTAAGATCATCTGCAATATGATTCCACTCTTCTTTAATGTTTATTTTACTTAAACCTCTATTATAGCCTTTTGCCAAATAAGTATTTTTTTCCATTAAATCAACTAATTTTGCAAATTGTGCTGGAGTAGTGATTTTAATCCTGAAATGTGTCAAAGTAAATAGCAAAAATATTTTAAAATAAATTATAATTAAAACTTTTTTAACTTGTTTCCCTCCATTTTAATAAAATTTTGTATATATAGATATGCTGTCGTGATTAAAAAACTTAACGACATTTTTTTTTCAACATTTGACAGTCAAATACGCCAACCACGATAATGCTTGATTGATAATGTAAAGATTGGCAAACAGTGTCGTATTTACTGGCGTTTTTGCCAACCAAGATACCGATTTTTAAAAACGCCACAAAAACGTCCAAAGTCGCCAACCGCGATAAGGGTGAATGCCTGATGTGTCAGCTTAAAGAGCGACAATACAATTGCAGCGCCTAAAAAATTATAATGGCGTCTAATATTCATAATAACGGTTGCACCGGTATTCCATACCATGAAAGGGAAATAAAAGGAGAATAAATACTCTAGCTGTGAAGGCAAAATTACAATAATAAAGAAAACTTCACCTCGAATGTCGTTATTATAATGAAAAAAAATTTTTTGTAAAAAAAGAAAATGACGTATAATCTGTATTCACAATCCTTGGGTTGGTTTATATAAAATTTCAGCTTGATAAGCAGCCTATACGGAGTGATGGTATGTAGGGACTAAACTTTCTACCGGCTTGTATCTTAAATTTTAACTAGCCGCTTGTGTTCATCTATTAATATATTTAGAATATATAATTTTAAGTCTATTTCCAGCTCCATTACTTACTAGCAAAATATATTGATATTTACCAACCATTCCTCACGATTGGTCTAATCTCTCTTATTTCTACTTCTATAATTTGATATTTATCCTTAGAGGTCAAGGTCAGATTTATAAAATATTCTACAAAAGGCAGAATTTCTTTAGTTTTTAATAATTGGATCGTTGAAATCAAGTATTTTTTTTATTTGGTAACGTACATATCTTTTTAGTTTTTATATGGAAATTGTTTAAGAAAAAGGGATATATGGCAGCCAATCGTCAAAATACAACAGAATCTGTATAAAAAATGTTCATTAGACTGTCGCTTCTGTTAACATTACCTTTGGTATTATTAATCACATTAGTAATTGTTTTGTGTTTATAGTTAATTAAGGATCTGCACGCTTCTAGAGTAGTTTAAACCCATATACACCACCAGATGGCGCAAAATTTCCTTTTTTGGTGTTTGTGCGCGATACCATAAGACCTATATCACCGATTTCGACTAAAATGTATATGTATCTACTGTTCGTGAGAAGTGTTTCTATGTGGATTGGGGATTGACCGACAGATGGCGCAATTTTTCTATTGTTCGACCGCAATAACTTAAGAACTACCGCACCAGGTTTGCCATAAATTTATATGTAAGTTCTATCTATGGCCCATGAGGAGTTCTTCTAAAGAGCTTTGGTGTAGTTTTGGTTTTGTTCGATAGGTGCCGTGATTCTGTGTAGTTTGGATTTTGCCCGATAAAAATTAGCGCGATAACCCTAGGCTATGTTCCGCTGAAAGCGGTGGGTGCTTAATCGGTATGTAACGGCGTTAATTTGCGTAATGCCGTCTCATACATAACCTCTTTTCATGAAAAGTGCGTGAGAGTCAAATGAAAAAATAAATTATTTAATTAAAGTTTAATTTATTTAAATTAAATGTTACATACATTTTAATAAATAAACCCAAGGTGTTAGTAAAAGCAAATTAATTTTAAAATTGAACGCTTTTGAAGAAAGTAAACAAGCAACAGGTAAGACAGCAAAGGACAGCCTCTTTACCCCAACAATAACAAAAAAAAATAACTTAAATCTTAAAAAACGTATATTGCAGTACAAAATGTCACGACTACCGTCAAATATTGGTCGCCGTACACGGCACACAAATCATATGCGTATGCTGCAGACACAAGAGGAGCGCGCAGAAGAGAACGAACAAGTCAGGAATCGAATGTCACTTTTACGTCAAAATTCTTCACTAGAAAATACGCAACGACGAACAACGTGCTGCGAGAATAGCCTCCAGTCCAGCAATACACAATACCAATCGCATTGTTTTTATGCGTCTTGCATTTAATTACGATCCAACAATTGATTATAATGTACATCCCAATATTAATATTGGAAGCATGGATCAATTATGTGTCCATTGCAAAGCATTTAAATATAAAAAGGAAACACCAGGCTTATATTGCGCAAATGGCAAAGTAAAAATGCCAGAACTAAGCAAACCACCGGAGCCATTACTTTCATTGGTGTCTGGAACAACACCACAATCAAAACATTTCCTAACCCATATACGAGGTTATAATAATTGCTTTCAAATGACGTCATTTGGTGCTGACAATATAGTTACTGGAAGTTTCATGCCAATATTTGAAGTACAAGGACAAATATATCAAAAAGCAGGATCCTTATTGCCTATTCTTGATGAAGAATACAAATTTTTGCAGATATATTTCCTTGCCAATTCTGAACCAGAAGTTACCACCAGATGTGAAATTGCAACGGGACTACGCCGCAACATTGTGGAATCATTACAAAATTTATTCCATCACCATAACGAATTGGTGATATTATTTAAAGTTGCAATAGACCGAATGCCATACGATAATCCCCGTTGTTTATGATATTCCGAAACTGGTATTATTTATGTCATAAAGTTTGGAAGCAGTGATTGATGCCCGTGGTAAACATACAAAATACTAGAATATAACGTATTTATATATCCATCACTATATTATGTGTTTTTTTTTAAAGAATTGTTTGACACTTTTGAAAAGTAGTCTGTTTTATTTTTTCCTAATTTGTGCATTTGTTTAGTATACATTTAAAATTTATCTTTAGTATTATATCTTTATATGTAATGAACAATGTGAATTAAAACAAAAAATTTTAAAAATTGTTAAGTTGGCCCTTTTATTTGGTTACTAACTAAAATACATATTTCGATTTTTTAGTTTTGAAAAGAATTGTTAGACAAACTGTATTAACAAATTTCTAAGGACACTGCTTGTTTTGTAAAAATTTCTTTTGCTTTGTTTACCAATGTTCGTGATTTAGTTTTTCTCTTCAGCAGTAAGCTGGTTTGTTTTTTCGAAGATATTTGTGAGGTTGCCAAAGTGACAGAGTCGTAAAACGTCATGTAAGATATGTATATGGAATTTATACTATCCTGTTTTTTATTTAATACAAATTTTATTTGTTGTTGTTAAAAAATTTAATAATAGTAAATA
Organism: Phania funesta; assembly: GCA_963932375.1. Taxonomy (NCBI): domain Eukaryota; kingdom Metazoa; phylum Arthropoda; class Insecta; order Diptera; family Tachinidae; genus Phania; species Phania funesta. The sequence goes on from OZ010654.1 coordinate 47,945,069, forward strand.
ACTAAGTAATTTTTGTGTAAATTTAGAAATGAGAAGTGCAAAATCTAAGCAAATTTCCTCAGCTATGGATTTCCCATCTGGTTTTTTTTCTCGCCGATAGTCATTAATGAAGTGGAAATCTTTGAACGAAAAGTTTTAAGAAAGTGCATCGGGAAATACAATCAAAATCCATCTAAGCGGTTTTCTAATGAATTTGTCTACGAAAAGTCTAAAATAAAACCGTTTAGTAGATACGTTTTTACGCTGCAGAAAAAATTTGTAGAAAGTCTTGCTGATACTGACAACATCTTGATAAATGACATCTTTAATTCCGAAGTAAATATAACATGGGGTGGATCTACCTATCTTTCGCCAGTGGGTATCCTGAGCGAGAACCTTGACAACGATCCGCACCTTTATTCCCCACCAGCTTTTTATAAAAAATCAACCCCAGGTACCCATAGGGGTTAACCACTTTACCTTGTACATAGTATTTTGTTATCAATTGCTGTGATATTTTTATTGTATTTTTACTTGATATATTTTGATTATTTATCTACCTAATTTTCGTGACTGTGATATTATTAATCTACAGCATTCTTTTATAATTAAAACTTCTTTTTCATTTAACAGTAAAGCTGTGTTCGTTTTACATATATATACTCTTAAATCCTAATTGTATATTTGTGATTATTCATATGCCTATTTTTTAACGTTCAAACGGTAGTTTACAAACACCATAATCTTGTTTGCTGTTATAAACAGTTATTTTTTTTTTTTTTGTTATTTAGTTTTAAGTATTTTGTGTTATTGAGCAGACCTCACGCTGCTAGCAATAGTAAAAGCCATTGAGCAAGTCTTTGTCTCACTCTTTCATAAAAATACTATGTTATTTATGCAAACTTTTCACTTTAAATATGTAGTGTGTTCCCAAATTCACTAAAACTATAATAAGACAATTATAATTCTAATATGAACAATTCGTTATAGTAAGATTGCACAATCAAATTGAAATCGGAAAAAAAGTCTCAATAAAACTAATCTAATCTAATGTAAGCAAATTTCATCGATGAAAACAGTGACAACTTCGTTATTTTTGCATTAATTTTTTTTTTATACCAACATTTGTTTTCATTTGTATTTATGCTTTGTGAACTTTGTTTTGATAGGTCCCGTAAATGACATTTTTTTAGACGCTCATTTTTTAAATGTTGTGTTTTTAAAGCAATTACTGTCAATAAACTAGCTCCCGGCATTTTCATTACCTCAATTTTTACTTTTTATGTTAATTAAGAATATAAAAAAATAAACAAACAAAACACAAATCTAAATAGTCAGCTGTTTTCTCGTGTTTTCCAAAAAATAAAACCACACCGAAAACCGTAAAATCGCGTGATTTGCAGAACAGCATTAAATCGTCGGCATGTTTTCAAAATCGTTCGTGATTTGAAATCACGTGGTTTTCAAAACATTTCGAGTTTTAACAAATGACCAACAATTTATTTTAATTTAGTCAGATAACCGCATACATGCATATATAAAGAATAAATTCATTTAAAGTTAAAAATTAAAGTACAACAACTATAGTGATAGCCACATAAAAGCTATATAAAAAATCATGTTAAGACTTGTCGCTAAACACGTTAGGTATCAGTCCCTGTAACGAATAAAATTAAAAGATTATCCAAATTTATTCTTGTACTAATTACGGTTTTTATTATCTAAGAAAACAATGTTTACCCCTGTGTCATACTCGGACGATTTTTAGTTTTAAAATCACTCCTGCTATTGTTCATTTCTTCTTTAGGTTTACTGTCACTGGTACTACTATGGCTGCTGCTGTTATTTATGCTGACATTTTGATTATCTGCATTAATTTGGATGTTAAGGGTATGATCTTCTACTTCAGCACGTTTTTCTTGTTGTCGCACCAAATCATAGTAAAGTCCACGTTTAGCCATAAGTTCATCATGCTTTCCAGACTAGAATTATGAACGGTATATTAATTCCCTATTTATCACTCTTGCTACGCAAAAATACCTCTACTATATTTCCTTGGTCTAAAACAACTATTATGTCAGCATTACGTATCGTAGATAGCCGATGGGCAATAACTAAAGTTGTACGATTTAATACGGCAGTATCCAAAGCTTTCTGTACTTCAGACTCACTTGTAGCATCTAAAGCACTTGTTGCTTCATCAAGTATTAAAATTTTGGGATTTTTCAATAGTGCACGAGCTATTGCTATGCGCTGACGCTGACCGCCACTCAGCTGAGTGCCACGTTCACCCACATTGGTCTGGTAACCGTCCGGAAGAGCCGAAACAAAATCATGCGATTGGGAGAGTTTAGCTGCAGCATACACATCCTCATCCTTCGAGTCAGGTTTACAATACCGTATATTTTCAAATATAGTTGTGGCAAACAATACTGGCTGCTGTTCTATAAACCCTAAAACATTGCCCCTTAACCAATGAGGAGAGATGTCTTCCAATTTGTGTCCATCAATTTTAATGCAACCTGAAGACGGTTCATAGAAACGTTCTACTAATAAAGCTATTGTTGATTTGCCACAGCCGCTGGCTCCAACCAAAGCTACTGTTTCGCCGGGTTTTAGTGCAAGATTAAAGTTTTTAAGAACTATCTATAATTAATATAATTAAACAGAAGCCAGTTTAGTTTCCCTAAAATTTATTTTATACGTAATTTACGTGGTCAGGCCGAGTTGGATATGCAAAAGACACGTTTTCAAAACGTATTTCGCCTTTTAAACGCTCCGCCGGGATTTTATATCCTCGTAGGAGTTCGATTCGTGGTTGCAATTGCAAATACTAATATAAAGATAAACCCATTACCACAAGTTATCATTATAACAATAAAATTCAAGTTGTACCTCAAAAACTCGTGAACCAGCAGTCATGCCACGTATTATTGTCCCTAACAACACAGATCCTTGAGACAATGAGCGTTGTACCCCTTGAGCTGCAACTAAAAACGCCATAAGCGATCCCGGCGATAAGCTTTCCGTCGACATCAGGTGTCCACCCATGAAAAGTGTTGATAAAACTAAACCATTTAGGAAGAAGTTTGTTAAACCTTGGAAAATTGCTATACCGTAACCCAGTTCTTCCGCTAATCGAGCAGCCTCATTAGTTTCTTGCTCAAATAATTTTAGTTCCTGATATTCACTAGCACTTGAACGTACTGTGCGTAGATTCGACAAAGCCTCTTCACACACAGATGTTGCACGTTCTGATTGGACTTGAGAATTTTTACTTAAATGGCGTAATTTTTTGCCCAAATATGTCATCAATATAACAATACATGGCACCGAAGCCAACGCTATGGCTGCCATATGAGGCGAAATTATAAATAGCGATATGCCTCCACCAATTAATTGCGCGAAACTCCGTAAGCCTTGTGATACAAACTGTTTGAAGCACGATTTGAAATCTTGAATGTCGGCGGTCAAACGATTCACTAGTTCTCCTGTGCGATTTTTATCGAAGAACTCAATGTCTTGGATGATGATTTGATGGAATAAATCCTGACGCAGTTTAGCAGCCATTTGTTCTCCGATACGACTCAGGAGGTAGATGTAGAGAAATGTGAACCCCGACTGCATCACATACAGACTAAGCAGATTTGACGCTGGCTTACTCACATCTTTGAAGAAGGAATTACTCAGGGGATCCTTGACGTAAGTGTTGGCATAGTGTGCTAATATATTTATTAAGTCTCCTAATAAACTTGGAATTCGTATATTGATATAGGCCACAATAAGTGCTGCCTGAAGTTTAAAACAAGAGTAAAACATAGGTAATATTTATTTATTGAAATTAATTAATATTATTGCGGTTAATACGATAACAAATTGCTTAAGAATACAGGCCTGTTCAAAAATGGAACGCTAAGCTGCATCTGATGCACAGTCCATTCGAAAACACATAAGATAGCGACAATACATAAGTTAAATGTTCTAAAAAACATTACTAATGCAGACGATGCGTAAATATATGTATGTCTAACACAATCACAAAAGCGACTGATGCGATGAACTACATATTCATTTAGTGTGGAAGCGATTGAAATATCTTTGAGCAATATAACACAGGAGCAGTCAAATAAAAGAGAATGTAAGTATTTACATATATACTGAAGGAGACTACTTAGTAACGAAACAAAAGAATAATGTGAATGAAAATTTTCAGATTTTAAATACGCATATTGAAAATATCATTAAAAATACGCCATCAAAAAAAAACTAAAATATATATAAAAATATTAAAATACCAAATAGCTAAAAAAGAGAATACGAACAATTTTAAAAAAGTTTTTTTTTATTTATAAGACTAAAACTGAATACGGGAAAAATAAATTTATTAACAATGCGAAAAATGAGGAAGTTTTATATGTATACTAGCCAAGCCCAGCGCTTAACTTTTTTATGGGCATGGCCCTGCCCACTTTTCTAATCACGAAATTATATAGTCATGACAGCTCAATATGTGTGCAAAGTTTCAGAAAAGTCGATTTAGTACAAGTAGCTAAAAATGATAACTTATTTTTAATGGACGTGGCACTGCCCACTTTTCTAATTACGAAATTGTATAATCATGAGAGTTCAATATGTGTGCAAAGTTTCAGAAAAATCGGTCAAGTGAAAGTAGCTGAAAAATTATTATATTTGTAGGGGCGTATTTCATTTTTATGTATATGTAGATGGGCGTAGCTTCGCCAACTTTAAAAAAAATTACCACCCATAAACACTCCCTGGAATGTGTACAACAACTTGCCAAAGTTTGAGTCCGATCGACTACGGTTTCGGAGTCTATAGCTAACACACACAGCTAGACAGAGTTTCACTTTTATATACATATATAGAAGATATTATGCATGGTTGTATAAAACAAAGACGGTGCTACTGCTGCATATTTAAAACTTATTAGAAATAAGAGTACATTCAAATCTAGAACAACGCTGCTTTTTTAATTTTCTTATTGATACGGAAATATATGTATGTATATATGTCATTCAATTTAAAATGTGTGAGGACAATTCCATGTCGAAACATCAAAAGAAGTTTTTTGATTTGTTCGAAAAACAAGCTGAGCTGGGTATCAATTTGGAAGATGATTATCATGCTTTCCAGCTTGCCCAAAACTTATGAGAATTTCATAATTGCTATCAAGTCTCGAGACAGTTTGCTTAACACAAGAAGAAAAAAGGCGAAGATCTGAAAGCGATAAAGGAGAGTCCAATGCAGCAGAGACCGTGTCAACGAACTATTGTTGCTGCCTAGGATTTATCTAAGGCATTCAAGACGGTCGATCACTCGCACGCAAATTACATCAACCAAAAAGTGGAAGCGAAAGTAATAATGCATCAGACGAATACAATAGTGCGGGAAGCGAGGCTGATGATGACAATATAGCCGAAGAAGTGACAAAAGTGTACTGGATATCCCCAATTAAGGTACGACCACTTAAAAGAAAAAAAATTTGAAGAAACCAGAACATGTTTTGACTGTTAAATATGCATTGCATAACGCAGATTCTGACAATTGGAGACATACTATGCAATCCGAGTAGTCTCTTGTAAATTTGTCTAAAGAACGCAGACCTATAAATTCAAAATTGGTGTTTAACGTCAAGCGTGACAAGGATGATGTTGCTGTACATTATAAGGCGCGCCTCGTAATAAAAGGATGCAATCAAAGGTATAGTGTGGACTTCCAAAAAATATTTACCAATTTGTGCGATATTCATCAATTCGTTCGATTTTGTTTGTGCCTGCAGGACACGATTTGTTCATGCACACTATGGATTTGGCAAAGGCGTTCCTAAATGGAAATCTGGATGAAGAAATATTTATGGTGCAACCTGAAAAATTTGTCGTCAAGAATAATGGATATAAAGTATGCAAATTATACAAAGCACTATATGGACTAAAGCAATCTAAAGCAAGTGGAACGAGTATTGATTTTGCACTTAATAACCTTAATTATGTAAAGTGCAACGGGTTTACGTTCGAAATGTCCCCGACGATGTCGTTATAGTAGCAGTCTACGCCCACGCTATATTACTGGTTTGTTCATGTATCGATCTGCATATAAAAACAAGCCATGAGATTAGTCAGCAATTCGGCGCAGTAGACAAGGGTCCCATTGGCCAGTTACAGGGTATGAAGAATTCTTGAAATAAAGCGGGCATCCAAGCAGAAGCAACTAATCCGTGCAATACTTGAGGACTTTGGTATGCTTCCGGTACTACAGAATTAGATCCTGACATGAAATTGGAGAAAAGCGAAGGTGACCCCGATTGTGTATTGGTGGACCAGAAGTACCAGTCTGTCATTGGGTCTTTGACGTACTTGTGCATTTGCACACGTCCAGACATGCATTCCTTATATGGCATAAGTGGCACAATGAAATCAGCATGCCAATGTTGAACACATGAATGCTGTAAAGCATCTATTAAAGTACTTTAATACAACTTTTTTTACAGTGAAGAAAAATTAAAACATTTCGTTGACGCCGATTAGGGTGGAAATTGCATCCAACCGGAAATCCTACAGCGGTTTTACATTTATTATTGCCGGCGTTCCGATTTCATGGGAAAGCAAAAAACAAAGCACCATGCCCTCAGTAGCACCGGACAGACAACGTTGTGCATTCTGCAGACTACAAAGAGCTAGTATATCTTAAGGCCTTCATAGATGAACTGGGTTTTGGAGAGGTTGTTGGTTTCCTAACAGATCTTTATGGCTCCAACATTAGTGCACAAAAGTTAGCCAAAAAATTCCAATTTCCATAACCGCACTAAACACATTAAAGGCTACTACGTTAAAGTTGTATTGAAGGCGCTTATCAATTTGAAATACATATCAACTGATAGTGGTTGCAGATATTTTTACTAACATCTTAAGGCGTGTAAAGCATAATGAATTTACTTTGAGATTAGGATTTAGATGAAAATTTAAAATAGTGTTTTTGAGTAAATCCAAGTTTTATTTAAATTAATTTTCAATTAGTTAATTTTTACTAACTAGTTTGGAGGGAAGGATTGTAAATAAAATTCAACTTCACAGTGATTATTACTTTATATTATATTAGAAACACTGTCAAATTTAGAACACCGCTTTTTTATTTTTCTTTATGATACTGAAATATACATATGTATTTCATTCAATTTTATTAAACTCTGTAGAGCACCTAACCAGAATATTAATGTTATTTTATAATCTGTGTTTATCTCAACATGTGGTAGAAATCGAATGATTTTAAAAGAATTAAGAATTTCTGTCGAATTTAATATCGTTTTTGGAACCTATTTAAAATTATAATTAAAAATTCAGATTAAGAGGTACAAGACGGAATTAAAGCAAAAAAATTTCAATCTTTAGGCATGAGTTCGTTTTTTCTTTCTATTCAGAAAGAGAATTATTTATTTATTCATGCCTAAAGATTGAAATTACTTAACAATTAATTAATAATATTTGTAGTTCGGAATAAACAATAAAAACTTAAAGCAAAAAAAGTTATGCGAAACTAATGAAAATTATTAAGAAAACGATTCTTCGTTTTTAAAACCGATTTCTATCACAATCATTTATATATTTGAATTTATTTATGTATGTATGTACTTATATCTGTTTTTCCATTTTAAAATTGCCATATTCCGTGTTTGGTGCAAATGATCTTAAAAAAGGGAAAATGCAAAATATCGTTGCTTTTTAATGAAATCTAACAAGAAAATCCACAAAATTTCTGTCAAATTTCATAAAAAAGCAATATTTATTGTTTACTAAAAAAAAGCTATATTTTGCATTTGCACTTTTAAAAGACCATACACTGAATACGGCTAAGGTTGTTTCATTTTTGCTTTCATCTAAATCCAAAAATAACCCAATAGTGACGTTCACTGTTTGTGCTTTCTATGAAATCGAAAGCAAAAGGTCTTAAATTTTATTTAAAAAAAAATTCTACATTTTACATTTGCACTTTCGCCTGACTACACTGAATATCGCTAATATAATTTTTTGCATGTCTTTACGTCCAAAACTGTAAACAAATGGGCATTATTTGACCACATACCAAAGCATATTATCGTGCACTAACCTAATCAAGTTCATATGTGCATCAGATGCAGCCAGTAATGAGTTTGCGAACAGGCCCTACATTATATCTTACCGCTACAGAACCCAAAAATCCCCACAAATGGGGGCGCAGATAAGACCAAAAACGTTTCCAATCAAATTTTCCTTCTTGTTGCAATGTTTTTTGAATGACTCCTGCTAGCCTCGTACCATCACATTTCACATTGGTTCGACTATTATGCAAAAGAATGCGAGATGTCAAACCTAGTGTAATTCCGCCAGCTCCAAAGAGTACTGTTTTGATATTTGCTGTATTTTCAACTGACTTTGGATGACCGATTTTCGACCCAACATTTCGTAAAGTGCTGTTAAAATTTTTTATTGCCTTTCTTTTCAGAGTTGTGTTGATATGTAAATGTGAAATATGTTGTACCAAGTGGCGACTAAAAGAAACAAAAATAAAGTCAATGTTTTCCAAATGGTTATGACATAACAATTATGTCAATATAATGTAATCTATACTTGCCTGTTACTGTCAACAATCAAGCGCAACATTTTCTAAACGCAAACACTGCGTTCATGAACACTTACCTAGAAATATGAATAGCTATATTGTTTTTTTTAAAGGCCCATTTAGCCGAACGTAAATGTAGAAACGTAAATGTAACTGAATCAGCTGATAATTTTTGCTATACGAGTAGCTATGAAAATGCTTATCTGACTGTAGTAAAATGTAACCGTAACGTCTCAACCTGTAGAAAATAGAATGTCATTACGAGCTTACGTGACAGATGCAGCCAGTGATGGTATATATTATTGCGAATGAGAAGACGGCACAAAAACCCTTTTGCAGTACTATTTGTTTTTTGAGATTTTAATATTTCAAATGATAAATTTATGTACACGCCTGATATATTTCAATCAATTTGCAGTGTTTTCGTTTCTGCGTAAATAATATATGGTATGTTAGGGATAATACATGCAAATTTAAAATATTTTTGCATATTATTTTTACATTATATACGTATATATGTATATAATGTAAAAATAATATGTATGTAATTTAACTGTATCAAAATTTTTTTTTTTTATTAAAAAAGGAAAATTTAATTTTTGGTACTATTTAATTAAGTTGCATACTTGTGGCGAATATACTAAACATGCTGTACTCTCATCATTGTTTCGAACAGCTGTATTGCTTTTTGTTTGTTATTTGTTAAAAAATGGATAAGGATTTTTTTTACGCCCCTGTACATTTTACAAATATGCAAAAAGTTCAAGGTAATGAACAAATCTTCTTTATCCATTTGATTTTATATTTTTAATAAAAAGACCCGGAATTAAAACACACAGTTTCTCTTTTATTTAATGTGAAAATATTTTTGCTTTTTTTGTCTCAAAAACACCTAATACTACATTTACACCTACGCAAAATCTGGTACTTATGAGATTTTGAGCGAAATCTAGTTCATTTCTACCAGATTACCCATCCAACACAAAATCTACTTACGAGCTAGATTTTGGCAAAATCTCTCAAAATCTTGCAATAGTAAATGATGCAACTATGTATATTTGGCTATTGTACTGAAATATACAGCGCTGAACAAGAAAATTTGTAACAAAAAAAAAAGCGCGGTAGAAACAAAATATTTGCAGCAACATTAAAAAACAATAAAAGTTTAAAATAAGTGTTTTCAATATGCATAAAACAATAATGAATAAATTGTAAGTAATATTACATATGTAATTATGTGTATAAAAACAATTGTAGCACGATTTTAATTAAGTTTAGAGCCAATTTTTTATTCTTTCTTCAGTCAGCTGTTTTTGTTATGAAAATGAAATCCAATAATACGTGAAAAAGCATTGGTGTAAACGGCAGAGATTTTCTTCGAGATTTGAGCTGAAATCTACTAGATTTTGCGTAGATGTAAATGTAGTATAACGGATTTAGGCATTCTATAAGCGCTCAAACATTTACGTTGCATTTACATTTACGTTACATCTACGATTTCAACGGTAGGCTAAATAGGCCTTTATCTGACTGTAGTAAAATGTAACCGTAACGTCTCAAACAAGGCATATTTAACCAGGTGGCATTACTACTGTAGGTGACAATTTTTTGCTTAAAATTTCGTTTTCCTTTGTTTACCCAATTTTAATGTGAAACTATTTTGTTTTGTTTACGAATAATCAAAAAATTCATTTACATTCAAGTCTCATTGATACAAGTGCCTTAGTATTTTTATAGTTTGTGTATAAAGAAATTAAAAAGTGAAGTAAAAGCAAAAAATAAATGATCAATTTGTGTTGTAATTTGTACAAAATTTATAAATAAATTTGTAATTTGTACCAAACAAAATTTATTCAACTTTTTCTTTTAATTTTCTTTCTTGTACAAATGTTTTTGACAGCAATATTGGGTTTTACACAAACAAAACTGCCTGCTGTTGTTGTATTTGTTGTCGAAGCAAGGTCACCTAGTTAGATACGCCTTGGTCTCAAAATGTAGAAAATTTTACGGACAGATGCCGCCAGTGATGGTATATATTATTGTGAATGAGAAGACGGTACAAAAACCCTTTTGCAGTACTATCTGTTTTTTGATATTTTAAAATTTCAAATGATGAATTTATGTACACGCATGATATATTTTAATAATAATTTAAAATATTTTTGCAATAACAATAGGACGAAGATTTTATACGCTCGATTTCCAAAAGTATTTGGTACGCATAAATTTCTTTAAAAAAATGAATTTTGAAAATCGGTTTTATATGCAAATTAAATGCTGCTAAAAACATAAAGAGAAGTTCCATATTAAATTTAGGCCTGTGAAATAAAATGAAAATAATATACGAGTACATATGTAATTAAAAGATATATAAATATTTTTAAGTGCAATAAATATGTATGTATATAATGTAAACATAATATGTATGTAACTTAACTCTATAAAGATTTTTTTATTAAAAAAGTTAAATTCAATTTTGCTACTATTTAAATAAGTTTCGTACTTTTGACGAATATACTAAACATGCTGTACTCTCATCATTGTTTCGAACATCTGTATTGCTTTTTATTTGTTATTTGTTAAAAAATGTATGACGAGAAATTAATTTTGCTGGTGCAAGGGCAAGAATGCCTTTACAATAAACAAATTTTCTTCATCCATTTGATTTTATATTTTTAATAAAAACATCCGGAATAAAAAGTAAAACACAGTTTTCTCTTTTATTTAATCTGCAAATATTTTTGATATATTTGTTGGTGTCAAAAACACCTGACACGAATTTAGGCATTCTTTAAGCACACCAACATTTAGGTTTACGATAAAATTTCCTTCAGGATACATTTACGTTTTCTACCGTCGACTAAATGGGCCTTTAATTAATGTTATCTACACAAATGTATTTTATTAATAAGGGACTTCCCGGCAAAGAGTATACCTTTCCAGGATAGAATAGAATTTATATTCTGTGCTTCCCGGCGCAAGTAAAAAATGTTCATAGAGATAAAAACAGTACCAAAATGTAGATGCGTCAACTCAGATGATCTTTTTTTTAAAGTATTCGTCAAAGTACGTTAACATACACTAGCTTGAAGAAATCCTACAATCACAGAATAATTAGTTGTCTATGCCTGCAACAATGCCAACACTACTTCTTGACTAGCCATAAATATGTTCGCACATTGAGTCTCCAAAATGTCGAGAGAAAATGTGTTTCATATTATCTGCTTGAAGAATACGTGTAGATGTTTCTGTTCAGTTTGATCATAATTTTTTGTCTCGCATCGAGTTTGTAGGGATGCTTTTATCCAAGGCATATATGTATAATAAAATATGCCTTGCTTTTATCATAGCTTATGACGGGTGTTCACAAGCGAGCGCACACACACATACATACTTTTTATTTCCTCTGTGTTTTTGTTTGTGTAATGGCATGGCAGAGTTGTGCGAACTATTGCTCTGACAACTCTGGTTGAACATGAAGAGACCATGAACAGCGGCGGCCTTGACAAGCCATTTATCTGTGCACCATATTTTCAGCGTAGTGAGTTTGAAAAATTTTAAACATTATCACGTACAAGTAATATTAGCGAGCAAAATGTAATGCCGTATTCATATTTATTCAGCCAATTGGTACTATGATTAAAATCATGCAAGTTTGATTTCATTTAAAATAAGCAAACTATATTACCTTGCTGTACAGAATAATTTTCTTCACGAAATCTAAATCACGGCTTTAAGATTGCAATACACATTAACTGAACATAGCAATGAAAAGCTGTTGGGATTTCGTAATAAAACAACTTGATCTCGGAACAATATGTAAATGAAAAAGGAACAAGTTTATTCAATAAAAAGGAAGGAAGGAAGTAAAAAAAGAATACATGTGATTTGCACACAAAAGGCAGTAAGTAGCAAAAAGAGTTGCATGAAACTGCATTACATAAAGTACTATAATGATGCCAGATTTTCAATTACCTACACCTCCACTAAAAGCTGGCTAGAAATTTGAAAGGCCTAGCATCTTGGCACATTTCAGGTGTTTTTCTTTGACTACTGGCTTTGTTAGGAAATCAGCAGCGATATCGATTTACTCCTTAAACTCCAATACAAGTCGTCCATCATTAACTTTGTCCCGCAGAAAATGGTGACGAACATCTATATGCTTAGATCGTCCATGGTACGCATCATTTTTGGCTAAATTTAAAGCGCTTTTGTTGTCGCAGAAAAGAGTTATCTTAGTTTTTGAATCATTCCAAATGTCATTATGCAGTTGACGTAACCATTCTGCTTCTTGGGCAGCTGAAGACATAGCCATATATTCGGCTTCGGTGGTAGAGAGGGCCACAGTTGATTGTCGTTTACTGCACCAACTAATTGCGCCGTTTTGCAAAAACACGTAACCTGAGCAGGATCGTCTGTCTGTTGTATCACTAGCGTAGTCTGCATCACAAAAACTATAAATTTTAAAATCTTCACGGTTTGAATATGTTATTCCCACATTGATGGTGCCTTTAAGATAAGGAAAAACTCGTTTTACTGCGTTCCAATGTGAATTGTCAAAACTGCTGTTGAATTTGCTGAAGTAATTTACAGCATACGCGATATCCGGACGGGTTCCTTGCACCAAAAATAACAAACTGCCTATAGCCTCTTGATACGGTATGTTCTCAAAACTCTTTAGATTTCTTGAAGATGAAGGATTTGTTAGCTTTACATTGGTATCAATTGGATTGCAATCAAACATGTTGAATTTTTTTAAGATTTCCGCTGTGTACGAAGATTGATCAATATGTATTTCGGCTTTCTCTCTATTTCTGGTAATACGAATACCCACGCAACTTCTGGCCTCTCCCAAATCTTTCATTAAGAATAGCTCTTTTAAACTGGTTTTTACCGTAGACTTCAGCGCATTGTTGTTTGAGAAAATCAGCAGATCGTCGACATACACTGCTATAAAAAACATTTTTGTATCATGAACATGAAAATAAATACATGGGTCTAGCTTTGATCGTTGTAAGCCTGTCTCATTTAAGGCGTGGTCCAATTTTCGATTCCATTCACGACTTGCCTGCTTTAACGTAAATGGCTTTATTTAGTTTACAGACTTTACCTTTTATATTTAAGCGGGCGCATTCTTGAGGTTGCATGTAAATATCCTCAGACAAATCACCTTGTAAAAAAGCAGTTACAGCATCCATTTGTTCAATGTCGAGATCGAAATGGCCTGCAACAGACAATAAATACCTTATCGAGGTGTACCGAACGACCGGAGAGTAAGTTTCTTGGTAATCAATTCCTTGTTTTTGAGAACATCCCTTTATTACCAGTCGTGCCTTGTGCCTTTCTATTTCACCATTTTCATTGTGCTTTATTTTAAACACCCATTTGCATTTCAAAGGCCTTTTTCCTATAGACAAATCTACCAGGGTCCAAGTTTGATTATCCATTAAAGATTTTATTTCACTTTGCATGGCTTGCCTCCATTGCGCGGCATATTTTCCATGCAGGGCATCTTCAACTGTTACTGAATCATCGTATACATTTGCCTCCACTGAATATGTGTAATAATCGGGCATGTGAACAGGTCTTCGGGCACGTTCGGAACGACGGATATCATTTTCAGGTAATGTGATATCATTTTCGCTTTCAATTGTTTCATCTGGATCTGGTACATAATCGGATGATTGATTTTCAACTGTTGTAGAGACATTACTACTGTTATTAAAAGAAAATTCACCAAAATCGTTGCTTTCGTCATCATTATTCGCCTCAACTATATCATCATCGGTTGATTACAAAAAATTTAGCAACTGATCTTTACGGAGATTTTTTATTTTGTGTGGAAAATCATTTTCGAAAAATTTTACGTCACGATGGATGACCAACCGTCATCCATTTGGATTCAACAGCCTATAACCCTTCGTGTCTTCACAATAGCCGCCAAATATTAAGTCTTGCGACTTCGGATCCCATTTTTTACGTTTTTCATCAGGTATGTATGCGATAGCACGTGAGTCAAAAACACGTAAATGACTTAGTCAGGTTTGACTCCCGACCAAACTTCTTGAGGAACGCTTTCAGTCAGAGCAGAACAAACGGAACGGTTAATGAAAAATACTGAATTCGTCACAGCTTCCGCCCAAAATTTCTTTGGCAAACCTGAATTTAAAATCATACAGCGAGAACGTTCAACTATTGCACGATTCATTCGCTCGGCAACGCCGTTTTGCTGTGGGCTGTACGGCATAGTAGTCTGATGTTTTATTCCACTGGCCTCTAATATATTCAGAAGCCTGTTGTTGCAATACTCAGTCCCATTATCAGTACGAAGGCATTTAATTTTCCGTCCAGTTTCATTCTCTACTCTGGCTTTAAATTTTTGAAAACATGATGGTACGTCCGTGTTTGTCGGCAATATATAAATAAAAACTTTGCGCGAAAAATCATCTATAAATGAGATGAAATACTTAGCTTTGCCTATTGAGGCCTCCTCCATAGAGCCACAAAGATCCGAGTGAAATAGTTGGAGCAATTCTGTACTGCGTGCTTCGGAAGGATAAAATGGCTTTTTGGCCATTTTTCCTTTGATGCATGCTACGCAATTTTCGGCGTTCCCTTTTTGTTGGAATTGCATCCCTGTTACAACATGCTTAGTTTTTTTTCTAAATCAGAAAGATTGAGATGGCCCATACGCGCATGCCACAATTGGATGTCACTTTGTGCGGCCACCATACACATCTGCCTTGCGTTGTTCAGTTTAAACATATTGTCTTCAAGGTAAGCTGTTGCAATAACCAGCCCATCCTTTTTTATGGTGCATTTGTCATTGAGAAATTGAATAACAAGATTTTTCTTCATTATTTGACTGACTGATAACAAATTTACAGTTAAGTCCGGAATGTATAAAACTTCGTGTATTTTTACTCGCACCATATCTCCCTTTTCATTTTTCACAAACACTGTGATGTTGCCAACACCTTCAACTTTGAGCTATTGTTTGTTTGCAACAAATATCTCTTTGATGTGGGATTCTTCTATTTCGTTGAACCAGTCCTGGCGCATGGATATGTGCAAGCTGGCACCAGAGTCAATGAACCAGTCTGTTCTATTTATGGCACCAGCTGCAAAAACCGTACAAAAACCAACTTCTTTGTTTTGTCTTTTATTTTGGTTTGAGCGACAATCGGCTGCCTTGTGACCATATTTGTTACAGTTGAAACAACGAAAACCTTTCTTAGCTTCTGGTTTTTTTTTTTTTTTTAATTTAGTGAACAAGGCACCACTTGTTGCCGGCTTCTTGATATCTTGCAATAATTTTGTTTTAATGGAATCACAAGTAATTTTGATTCAATGCCCATTATCATGGGCGCATATCCCTCTGGAAGGCCAGCCAATAACAGCGTCCCAATCCACTCGTCATTTACTGGCATATCACAATTTTACTTACATAGTCTTCGATGGAGTCAGAAGTAGAAAAACTTGTAGTAATTAATTGTCGCAATAAACCAACCCTCCTTGTAAGGCCGGAGTCCTGAAAAGCCGCTTTTAATTTATCCCACACTTCCTTGGAAGTATTGGCCTCTTCGATGTGCACATAGTTTATTTTGTCCACAAGCAAAATAATTTTCGTTTTTGCCTTGGTGTCGATTTTCGTATCCATCCCTGTCGTTGGATATTTACCTTCCACGGTTTCCCACAGCTCTTCGTGTTGCAGCAAGTTTTTAACCGCAAACGACCAAGTTGCGTAGTTTTCGCGTCCGATTAATTTTTCAATGTGATCTTCATTTGTGGAATTTCGTGAAATTTTCTTAGTATTATGCTCTCTATAAAATCTGAAATCCTTCTTCCTTTTTTCCTGAGCCTCCTCTGATATATCTCCTAGTGGCACCAAATGATATTTAATGATATGTTCTCCATGATAAAGGATTTTGTGAACTGTTGCAGACATATTTCTCCATGGGTAGTTGGTTGTATATATTTTTGCAGTTTCCTTAGCATAATCTCCAAATTGTCTAGAGTCAATTTCTTCCAGGATTATTTTAAATCTGTAAAATAAGGTTTAAATCCACTCCTGTTATTTCAGATGCTGTTTCTGGATCTGAAAAGAATCTTCGTGTGGTATTGCCATCATTTGTATTACCTGACCCTTGTTTTGATTGATCTATAATCAATCCTATTTTGCGATATTCATCTTGAACATGTTTCTTTTTTGAACTTCTTAACTCTTTGTTGGTTTCATTGTTTCTTATGGATCCTGAAGACCCGAGATTCAAATCATAACTGATTTTTAGTATATGTTCTATGAGTCATATTCTTGCATGTAGTGGTGATAATCCAAATTCATATGCATCGGGATTATCTAATGATTTTGTCGGAACTTGGTTTAATTGGGTTGATGCTGCTTGGCATATAATGCAGTTGGATGCAGCCTTCGGGTTAGTCAAAACCTGACCTACTTTTCCCTCTATCATTGTAAGGACTAATTGGTAGCTTACTTCAATTTGCTGCCCATCTAACTGTAATTGTAATGGCTGTAGTGTTGCAATTTGGGCCTTGATATCACTAATTTCTTTGTTAATGGCATCACGAATTTCTTTTTTAAATTCAAATTAGATTGGCCTGCAGTATTTCGTAGAAGATTGTGTCTCATTTTTCCAAATATCCATTGTTTGCGTACTACTAGTCGAAGGCTCTGAATCTTCCAAAATCTGTTTCAATCGCAATGGTACAAATGATACCATGAACATATCTGAGTCCGAACTATTTTCACATGCAACTTATTTGTATTTTTTTTTTGTCCCAAAGAACCATCACATCCCCATTTGCAAAAAAGAATTAGCTTTGTGTTTCCATATTTCTTTAATGCATTCCCTGGTATTGATTGTAGCAAGCGTTGGGCTGTGTGATCAAGTAGAGATTGTAGTTGTACCTCTGCCGAAATTGGTGTGATTGTAATAGTGTCCTTTGATGGCAAACAGTCCACTTTAGCAGCGGTTATGTGATGATATGCTGGATAGATATTTGAGCCCTTTTCAATCGCACCCAATCTGAGCTGAATATATTGCTGTTTTGTTAATTTCAAATCCAGAAATGAGATTCATGAGATTGCAGTAAATCGCGGGCTAGCGTATTGGGATGAACCACTAGTTTCTTTATGTAATTGGACGAGTATGTTTTTGTTTCTTCTTGGATAGTGAGAACTTTTAGATCTCTATGGATATTTTCATTTCGTATATACGAAGGGGCGCATACTATAAAACGTAAAATCCTAGACTGTCTTCTTGGTAGCTTCTGGATATTTGATGCATAAGCAGTACCCTATAGCTGAATGCCATATGTCCATATTGGTTTTATAACGGTTTTGTATAAGAGCACTTTGTATTCCAAAGCCAAGGTTGAGTGAGGACCTGTCAACCAGTGTAGTTGAATTGTTCTTAGTTTTATGGCCGCAATTTTTGCCTCAATACGGCGGGCCCAAGTTAGGCGTCTATCTAGGTGGATACCTAAATATTTATCGTGTGTTTTCGGTGGAACAGTAGTATTTGTTATCGTTATTAGGGGACAATTTTGCCTGCTGAGGGAAAACGTTACGTGAGCACATTTAAAAGGATTTAGCTTAATCTTCCACTTATTTAACCAGTCCTCTAGCTCGTGAATGTGGGCCTGCAGGTTTTCAAATCCAACCTTTGGATTATTACTGACACTTATAAATGCAGCATCGTCTGCAAATGTTAATGTATATGTATATGGGCTTGTTGGCATATCCGCTGCATAGATGATGTATAATAGTGACCCTAGTATGCTACCTTTGGATTTTCCTGCAGAGATTCTAACATTTTTAGAAAACTGATCTCTTGACCTTACCTTAAACGTTCTATTAGTCAAATAGCTCTTAAGAAGCTTGTGGGAGTTTAAAGGAAGAACTCGAGTTATTTTCGTCAGCAGCCCATCATGCCACACTTTATCAAACGCCTGGGAAATGTCAATAAATAAAGATAAACAGTATTGCTTATTTTCAAATGCAGTTCCAATGATGGTGACAATTCTATGAAATTGCTGAATAGTACCATGAAGGGCTCGAAAACCAAACGGATGGTCGGGGATAATGTTTTGTTCATTAAGATAAGGAATTAAAGCATAGACGATTAATTTTTCAAATAACTTTGACAAAATTGAGAGTAGGCTAATAGGTTTGTATGATGTAATCTGGCTGGAGTGCTTTCCTGGCTTGGGGATCATAACAATTTCAGACATCTTCCAAGAGCTTGGCAAGAAGCCATCTCGCAACATGGCATTAAATATAAATAGTAGTTATCCATCCTGTAATACGATCAGGACCTTTATGTCTAGAGAGCGACTGTTTTGCCATTGCCTTCTAAGACTTCTCTTCACACTGACAATAGTCTTGTAACTGTTGGGTTTTCTGGCGTTGCACATCTGGCTTCTTCCGTCACGGTGTTTGTAAAATAATCCACAGCTTCTTGAATATCAGTCGGGTTAGTCAGAGGAATGTTCTGAGATAAGTGAGAGCTGACATACATTTTATATTTTAACCAATGCGTATTTTTATTTGGGTAAAAATTGCCGTGTAAACTATTGAGTATGTGTGAGTGGTCAGAAGATAAATCGAATGAAGAACTGACTAAAAGTTGTTCACGTCTGATGTTTTTTACAATAGCAAAATCGATAAGGTCTGGCATCTTGTTAAAGTCTGTTGGCCAAAAGGTGGGTGTACCTCCAGAGACGATATCGAGCTTATTAGCTCGAACTGTGTTATACAGCTGCCTTCCTCTAGGGCTAATGAGTCTAGAGCCCCAATAGGTGTGCAAAGTAGCAAAGAACCTGGCAAATTGAACGTGTTGAATCTTATTTTTAGGCGGGAAATACACAGGAGAGACAGCAATTTTAAAGTCAGTAAGATTTATAGTGGCCGCTTGTAAAAAGTCTTCTCTAAATTTTGGCATTGGAAAATGATTTATGTTTTTGCGCACTATAACGGCAGTGCCGCCACATGTTCTTCTGCTCGGGTGTTTAGTGTCGTATACAAAAAATTAATTAACTCTAAAGCAGTTTTTTAGAGTAAAGTGCGTTTCAGAAACTAAAAGTATATCTAGTTCCTGTATTACAACGAAATGTTCAACTTCAGTTAGCATATCAGAAGCATATTTTCAACTAGCTCCTTTTTTACTTAGCAAAATTTGCAGCAGCATGTATTGGGTTCGCATCATTTCCTGAAACATACCCTGCATAGTTGTCATACAATTGTTTATTGTTTGCATAAGATTACCAATTAAGCTCGCATTATTCGTAATAGGTACGTATCTCTGCACCTTCTTTTAAGACGTGGGCATATACATATTTTTGGGAGTTAGAACTTCTCGCTTTACGATTACCATTAGATAATTGTGCAGCATATTTCAGTGCTTGAGCATACGAAATGTTAGGTTTGGTATGCTTGGTGGCTGCATACTAGTAACAGAACCCGCATGAAGGGTGAGAAATTTGGAAGCTTTCTATTGTTCAAAGACGGGTTTTCGTAGTATTTTTCTTTTTTTTATGTTGAAGACTTCACAGCCTCTATAATTCGCAATATGAGCGAAAATGTAGCAACTGCGGTACATTTTTAACTTTGGAGTCTGTTTTTGAAAAAGTGCATTCCAAAGTTCGGTGGGCATCACCGCAACCAGCGCATACTGATGGTAACTTGCAGTAAGTTTTAGTATGGCCAAAATCCTGGCAGTTGGTGTATTGACGGGGACCATTGCGTTTCAATGGCTCTTCTACAGGTGTTCTTCTGTTGAGAAGGTAGCACAAGTTGTAAACGGGTGGACGGAGTTTTTGGATTTTATTTATTTACACTTCATCTACAGAATTATATTCTCACAGATTACAAAAATAATTAATTGTAATATTTATATAGCAAAAACTTGAACATATTAAAAGTAACATTAAAATTTAAGAGAGGAGTGAAACTATTACATATGTATATGTAAGCATCTTGCAATTGGTTCATTCTTTGTACAGTTAGTTCTAAGAAAGCTCTCTTCAAACATACGATTATATGTAAGATCTCTAGGAAGACAATATATGTATGAGTTGCTGCGTTAAATACAATCTCAACACGATGCATTGTTTGGGGAACTTTATCCTTGTTTAGCGTATTGTGCACTGACCTTACGCCACACCCTTCTGCTTCTACAGCACTTTTTATTTCCTTAGTAGGAACAGCACTGTCAATGCCCTTTATAACAACTATCAAGCTTTTGGAACTTTTTAGCTGATAGGTACAATAACTCCTTTGTTCCGCATCAAGTCTACTTGCAATGAGCCGATAACTTTTCTCCGTGTGGGTTTCGATCTTGGTTTCTTGTATATGTCCTCTTCGTATAGAAGCAACACAAAAGTTTTCCTTTCCTACCAGTTGGGACAACATGTTTGCAATCGCATTTGATGTTTGCTGGGATATGTTGGGGGTTTTGTTCCCTAACAGCGGTTTCGGCAACTTCATCGTACGGGGTAGCAAGTACGGAGAATGCGTTTTCATTTACCGATGTTCTAGCTACTTTAGCTTTTTTGTAGTGTTGCGCGGTACGTTATTGCCTTCCTTTTGGTAATGGTTATATAACGATCCGTACCTGTTTTCACTTTTTTACGGGATTTTTTATATTACCTGTTTCGTTGGTTTGTTGTACTATTTTTGATATGCTACCTGAAGTGTTATTTGGATGAATTGTAATTTCTTCTGGTGTTGTTACTTGCGCAGATAAGTTTATATTTCCGGATAAAGAGCGCGTTCGGTCAATTGGCCTGGCGGTTAAAAATGCACTGTCATCTTTTTTTTTATTGTTTATATTATTCATGGCATTATTAGCATTTGTGTAAGTAAAAGAGTAATAAGCATTGTTGTTATTACCTTTTGTATTTTTTCATTAATATTTGGTGCGCTCATACACTTACTAACAATTGTTTAAAGCAGTTTAACCATGCACTGTTTATTAATGTTTTTTTTTCACACAATATATTATGTTGTTTTTTTTGTTATTTATTTACTTGTTTTCACTAACTGTTCGCTGTGTTTCTGTACTTGTTAAATTGATTTTTTTTGTAAATGTTAATTATGCGCTTAATATGAAGTACGTCTGTACTCAAACACTAAAATTTTGGGAGTTTTTATTCATTTTTGATATTAATTATTTTTATGATTTTTAAATATTTTGGTGAATTTATTAATATTTTGGAGATTTTTTTGAATTCATGCATTTTTGATTTTTATTTTTATATGTTTAATAAACATCAATTTTGGTAAAGTGTTAACTTTTTTTTACTAAAATATAACTTTTATGGAAATTCTTCGGCTTTTTGGCGAATATACAAAATTGTGGTAATATTTGAATTTTTGTGGTGAATATTTCAAATTTTGTGAAATTTGTCTTTTTTTTCGTAAAGTTTCGATTTTCATTGAATTTGGATATTTTCAACAAATTTTTTTATTCGAGTTTTTTGATTTTGTGGCTAATTTTCGAATTTGTGGTAAATTTAAAGTTTTTAAAAAAAAATTTATAATATTTTCGAGTTTGGTTCCGAAATTTCGGTTTTTCAAGGAATTCGGGTTTCGTTGTTAGATTTTGAAATTTTGTGGTTTTGTTAAAAAATTTCAATTCGGCCCAACATTTAGGTCTGTAGGTTATCTGGGGGCCTTGGGATGATAAAAATTTTTAAAATTATGAACGTTTTTGACCATATCTCTTGAACTTATGGTCCCATATGGCTAATTCCAAATAGCAAAAATTCGGCAAGCTCACTAAAAAAGTGGTCCAAGTGTCAACATCCTAGGTTGTCTATTGTCGTCTGAAAGTTGATTTCAATATCGGACAGACGGACATCGCTATGGGTGGGATGTATAGCCGATGTTCGGCAAACGCGTATAGATTTTAAGGGAGACTTGTCCGCGGCCCATGCTAGCCAAAA
Organism: Phania funesta; assembly: GCA_963932375.1. NCBI lineage: Eukaryota > Metazoa > Arthropoda > Insecta > Diptera > Tachinidae > Phania > Phania funesta. Next base: position 47,967,629 of record OZ010654.1, read on the forward strand.
CAATAATGGCTAAGAAGAAAGATAGCAGGCTTTGCTGAAATTAGATATCAGCTGAGAGCCCAGTGATGTCTTATTAGGCTCAGTGGAATAGCTTGAATCTGATGAATGACATTTAGTTTCATAACGATCATAGTGGCGGCCATATTGGAGTTGTGAAAACTCTGGAAAAGTTATAACAACGTTTTTAGTGGATTGGCAGCTAACAAGCCATTGCCAAGCGTATTGTATACAATACATTGCCGGTGCCAATCAGTAACATCATTTTTTTTTTGTTTTTCTAAATCATATTATTATCTACAATAATAATAATATGATTATATATAATACAATGGTAATATGTTACTCTTGGATTATGACTACCTCAACCATTTTTTCATTGCGTGTTCCGCAGCAAACACTCTGCACCATTTTTAGTCCACGCCTCTGGAGCACAATTTTACTAAAAATTTATACCATTTCAGAAACTGAAAAATTTTTGAAAGATCCGTATTGCTCTATATGATTAATACAATTTATATAATTGGTCTGTCAGCGTGCCATAGCTATTTACTCTGTAACAGATTTTGATAGAAGAATAAGTCTTTGCAAGCTTCAGAAAGATATATTAATTAGTATTTTATATTATATTTTCTTTCCTTTTTTTATTCTGTTCTTAATTTTTGACTTGTGAATTTTCTGATTTTAATCTGAAATAAGTGTTATTTTCCTATCAACTTAGACTCTATGTTTGGAGAATCGAGGCGTAATCTTATTCCTTCTATTTTCCTTTCGATATATTATATCGTTTGGCTGTAAGCTTACAGGTTGTTTCCTATTCATATTTAATTTTTCCATTCTATTTTTGACGTTAGATTGCAGTTCGCCTTTGATTTTCGGGTAGATTATTTGTTGGTATTCATTCAATTTACGAAGATATTCATGTTCCCCATTAAATTTTATTGTTTCATTAAATATGTGTGGTCTGCCAAAGAATAATTCATACGGTGTTAATTTTGTTGCTGAGTGCACTGAGTTATTGTTTGTTTTCTTTCCTTTTGGTCAATATTATTCGATATAACTCCGTAAAAGTTGAGTGCAATCTTTCGACAGGTGCGTTACTAGAAGATTGCTGAAATGAAATAATATGTATAGCAATATCGAATTGTTTACAGGAGTCCTTAAATATAAGGGCCGTAAATTCTTTTCTCTGATCGCATACGATTTTTTTCGGGATGCCATAGGCACTAATGAAGGTCTTCAGAGCTTTAACTATATTCAAACTAGTTTTAGCAGCAATTATGAATCCTGTTGCGAATTTGGAAAATTTATCAATAATAGTTAATATCTGCTGATTATTGATATGATAGATGTCTATGTGAAGAATATCTAATGGTTTGTCTGGTGTTTCTGGGGTCTGGAAAACTAATTTCTGTGGGTGTCTATTATATTTTAGTGTTTGGCACGTATCACAATCATTAATTATTTGGCCTATCTTATGCCTCATCTGCGGGAAAAAATATTCTTTTTTTAAGTGTAAATACGTTTCCTCAATTCCACGATGGTTGCTATTTTGATGATATTTCCTTATAATCTCATCTTGTTCATAATTATCGGTAATATCCCTTCTTCTGAGAGTACAACGGTATTGCTTAATATCAGCGAAATATGCGGAGTAAATTTTCTGTATTATACGAAAAACATCATCGTTTGTATAAATTGCGACGAGTCTATTTGGTTTAATAAATTTGGTAAAGATTTTTATTATTGAGTCTTCGTCAAAGGCCGGTGATCTGACTACCGGTTTTAATTTATTTTTGAAAGGCACTTCAACCGTAACTTTTGATTCCGTATGTACTTCAAGTATTAATTGAATGCTAAATTCATTTAGAGGTTTCTCTGAAATTGAAATACCATCGTCTAAATTCTGTTCTGCAGAGTGCACTGTATTTCCGCTAGTTCCGAGAGTAGAAAAAGCCTCATGATTGTTTACGTCCGGTCTTATTCTATTGAGTGCATCAGCATCTGTACCCCTTTTTTATAAACTATCTCATAGTCGAATTCCTCTAATTTCAACCGCCAACGTACTAGTTTTGAATTGGGTTCTTTTAGCCCCATTATCCATGTTAACGGTCTATGGTCTGTGACTATCTTGAATTTGTGACCGAAAATAGCTAACAGCTCTTTTTCGATTGTGGAATAGTTAGCTTCTGTGCCGCTTAATGTTCTGCTAGCATAACAGATAGGTTTATCGCTCCCTATTTGTCCCTGAGACAATATAGCCCCTAGTGCATAGTTGCTAGCATCTGTGGTTAAAATGAAATTTCTAGAAAAATCTGGGTATTGTAATATAGGATCATTACAAAGTAGATTTTTACATATTTCAACAGTTTTCCTGTAATCTTCAGTTAGTTTTATCCCATTCCCTTTCTTCAGACAATCTGTCAGTGGCTTTGTTATTTTTGCAAAATTAGGGATAAATTTCCTGTAATAACCGAATAAACCCAAAAAGGATTTGAGTTGTTTCGGGGTTCTCGGTGTCGGAAATTCTTTTACAGCACTTGTTTTCCCGGGGTTTGGCTTAATACCTTTAGTAGAAACTATGTGTCCTAAGAATTCTATTTCTTTTCGTAAAAATTCTGACTTATCCAATTGAATTTTAAAGTTCGAGTTTTCCAATCTTTGAAAGACCAATTCTAAATTGTTAATATGTTCTTGTAAAGAAGTCGCGAAGATAATGATGTCATCTAAGTAAACTAGACATATTTTTCCCACTAATTCCCTAAGAACATTATCCATGACCCTTTGGAATGTAGATGGTGCATTTTTTAGCCCGAATGGCATTCTAATAAATTCGTAATGCCCCCCTTCAACTAAAAATGCAGTTTTCGGAATGTCTTTTGGTTCCATTTCGATTTGGTGGAAACCACTGGCCAGATCAACAGTGGAAAAGTACATACATCTACCTAATTTATCTAGAAGTTCGTTGATATTCGGGATAGGGTATTTATCCGTAATAGTCTTCTCGTTCACTTTTCTATAGTCAATTACTAGTCTCCATTTCTGTTTTCCGCTAGCATCTTTCTTCTTCGGTACTATCCAGACGGGTGAACTCCAAGGTGAGTAGCTTGGCCTAATTATGTTCTGTTTTAGCAACTTAGCAATTTGTTCCAGTACCTCCGCCTTGTGAATGTACGGGTATCTATAGGATTTTGTATATATCGGTACATCATTTGTTGTTGGTATACTGTGTCTGATTTTATTCGAAAATGTCAGTTCTTGACCCTCTTTGTAAAAAACATCCGAATATTTCCTCCATGATTTTAACAGAAGTCTTCTTTCTTCTTGGTTGAGGTGACTAATACGTAATAGGTCCTTTATGTCAATATCTTCGCTGTTATCAAATGTTTTAAATTCTACAGCATTAACCTCAAAAAATTGTTAATTACAATACTCTTGTCTTTTTAAAGGTTGATCAAAATATACAGTTTCTGAGGAATTACTTAAGTTTGTTACCTCTACCTAGCTAAACCAGCTTTTTGCTGTATAGATACCAGCTGAGATGACTAGGTTCTCATTAATAAAGGTTTCCGTAATAAAGATATCCCCTGATTTGACATCGACGGGTAACCTAATCAACATTCTTGTATTTGGTTCAATTGCGATTTTGCCAGAACAAACATTTGGCTTATGGTATAGTGAAATTGATGAATATTTGGTTTCTAATACCTTTTTCTGTAAATCGATCTTAGCACCCATATTAGATAAATAGTCAATTCCTAAAAGGCCATCGAAGTAATTGTGAAATTTGAATAATAATAGTGAAAGTGAAAGTAGTGATTAAATTCCTTAAATATTGGCAGTATTACTAATTTATCTATTATATGCTTCTCTAAAACGGTTTTTATAATTGTCGGTTTACATTTTATATGTTGTACTTGGTCTACATGTTCTGGAGTAATAAATGAAGCCCCAGTATCTATTAGAAATTTGAGAAGTTTATTATTAGAAAAATTGATTTTTATGTAAACTAATTCGGATCCATGTTTATTCATATCTAAGTATCCCGTGGGTTTTGTGAGGCAGATTCCCGAAAATTTACTTCCTCTTCCACGTTAGTCAATTCGTATTCTTCCCTTATATCATGCATATTATTAATTTCCATATTTGGTTGTCTTCTAATTTGTGAGCTCGGGCTCTGTTTGATGCTTGGGAAAGAATTCCTGTTCCTTAGGTGAGTAAACCCACTTGATATGTCCATTGGTTCTGGTTGTGGAAGCCGTGGTATATTATTACCTATGAACGTTTGTTTTTGATGATTGAAATTATTACTGTGTCTGTTAGTAAAAGACGGTTTCTTTGTTGCTGATTGTACATGTTATTATTTGGGTTCGTGTTACGAATACCCATTCTTTGTGTGACCGTGGGTACCAAAGTATTACTGTTCCCATATTGATGGCTACCGTAACTTGGTCTATTGTAATAACGATCCCTTAGATATGGGTAATTATTTTGCCTATATTGGTTGTTATATCTATTAGAAAAGTTGCGAGACGGCCCTTGTTGATAGTAGATATTTTGCTCCTTGATGCAAATATCCAAGGCTTCAGCCAACGAGTTTGGTCTCATAACTCTTATTGTTGCCCCTAATGGATCCTTTAATCCTATAACAAAAGAGTTCAGACACATTTCACCATAAAGTGACTTCTTAGCACTTATTACGTTTTTGTCTGATTCGTGTAACAATATATTGTTACAAAGAGCCGATTGGAGTTCTACAACTTCGCTATAAAATTTTTCGAATGGTTTGCCATATTGTTTTAAGTTGTGCAGGTCTTTTATCAGAAAAGTTTCTGAACGCTTATTAGAATAATGCGTTATCAAATTTCCCTTAATGTCGTCCCAATTCAACGGTGTGCCATACATGTTAAGCACTTCGTTTGCCTGACCTTCAATTTTGTTGCATATAGCCCTTAATAGAATTTGCCCATATGGGGTTTTATCTGTTCCCCTAATAAACAAAAGAATTTCCTCTACATTATTTAGGAATTCATATAGAAGTCTGGTATTACCATCGAATGTCGGTAACTGTTTGATGGCATCCGGTATTCTTAATGATTGGAAAACGTCCATCTGTATTGCCGCCAAACCTGAAGAAACAGGTGGGACAGTTCCAGACGTTGATCACGAAATTCGTTATTCTTTACAATTAATTCCTTTGTTTCAGGAATTGAAGTTAAACTTTTGCTTTTAAACAATTTAGGTAGGTTATAAGATGAAAACCTCTTTTTTGGCAATAATTATATCTCAGTTTCGAGTCTAATCTCCATTAGAGAAAAAAAATTCTACTCACTTTATGTATATAAAATTGATAAAGATATTGTCTGTAGTTTTAGTTATTGTTGTTGTCGAGATTGTGTAGTTATTACTGTGGGTGTAGTTGTTGCTGATGGTTTGATTGGTGACCGTAGGTAACTCGCGCTAGAGGAATGGGATGGACCACTGGTTTGTTTACGTAGTTGGACGAGTATGTTTTTGCTTCTTCCTGGATAGTGGGAACATCAAAAATTTAAAGGGGGCGCATAAGATAAGTCGTAAAATCCTAGACTGTGTTCTTTGGATGTTTGATGCACAAGCAGTACCTCACAGCTGAATGCTATGTAACCATAGGGAGCACTGCATACACTGCATAAATTTCCCATTTTTTGAGAAAAATTATCCTTTGACCTTACATCAAACGTTTTGTTAAACAGCTCATCAGAAGATTGTGGGAGTTTTTAGCTAGAACACGAGTTATTTTCGCAAGTAGTCCAACATACCAGACTTTACCGAATGCCTGAGTAATGTCAATAAACAAAGCTGAACAATATTGCTTATTTTCAAATGTAGTACCTAGTCCTGCCATAAATATTGTTACAAGAAAATATTTACAGAATTCAAAAGAATTCTTCTTCGCAAATTATTGCAATTTCGCGGGCACCAGATACTAAAAAAGACTCAAACATTGAGCCTGGCGAGACGTCATATTCAACCCAATAATAGATCGTATATTAACATTTGAATACAATAGATTAGTTATTACATTAAAAAATAATAGTTTACAGATAAGATTTTAATACTTAATTGGAATTTTTTTTAGAAAGATTCAACAAAATTAAATTAAAGCTTTTAAAAAGGCGTAAAAGTATCGCTGGTATACCACACGAAGACATGGTTTCGAATAGTTTTTTTATTATCGTAGTATCAAATGCAGTTCTATAATCGTTAAAAGGTGTAATGTACTGATTTCCTTGGGTCTTTGCAGCATTTGTCGCAGACTGAACATTTGGTCGATTGTTGATTTATTTAGCCTGAAAACACACTGATAAGGTTGGTTGGCGAGTTTGGGTATCAATCTTTCACAAAGTATACTTGAAAGTATCTTATATGCGATGGATAGGAAACTTATTTCGCAGTAGTTGGCGCAAACGGGGTTGTCTGCTTTTTTATGGATTAGGTTTACTACGCTGTGGTTCCACTGATTAGGCATGCGTTCTTCCTTCCAGATTGCATGCCTTTTATCAGCTTGTACAGCTCTGCCGTTATTTCATCGGCCCCTGCAAATTTGTTATTCTTTAGCTGGGATATATGTAGCTTGCGGGTGTAAAGGCAACCCCTATCATATATGATTGATGTGGGGCTGCCTATTTCAGCTGAATACACATTCAGCTGCCAGTAGATTGGAAAAAATGTGGCTTCCAAATCCTCAGTACACTCGCCGCATCGGTCACATGAAGCTCTGCCAGTGGGAGCGATTCAAACCGCAAAAGCAATAGGCATAAAAGTAGCACGTACTAAGAAAAGGTGGAAGCAATTTTAATGATAAAAGCATTTCTGAAAGACTAAAAATGGGTGAAACTAGATTAAAAGTAGTCAGGTCTAATGCTAACGTTGTGAATAAAATTTAAGTAGGAAACGAACCCATTAATTTAAAAATCACAGAATTTTTTTTTATTATTAATTATTACTTGGATATGTTTAATTATGTCATACGTTTATACTCAATGCATAATAAAAAATTAAAAAAAAATACGTTAGTAGAGCCAACAATCTGGATTTTTAGTAAAACTTGATTAATAAAGGAAGATTTTGAACGGATTTACAAGCGGTTCACCATGGGCGAAACTATAAGAAATTATTTCCAAATTTTGTTCAACTGTTTGAAAATTTAAGAGTTTCATTGAATATACTCGTACATTATAATCAACTCAAAAAATCGCCACTGAGGCATTTTACCTAGATTTAAAATTGTCACATTAGTCGCCAGAAAAGAAGTTGAGTAGAACCAGCAAATTCCATACAAGAAACAATGACTTATTAAATATTTATGCCAATAGAAAACAAAATGACAATGTCTCCAACGGTAGTGGAATATCCAAATAGAGTTGCAAATCTTATTACACGGCGGAAAAACTGGTAACTTACGTTCCATTTTCGACACACTATCTTTAGTTGAAACAATAAAAGGTACTTACAAATCTACAGCAGTATCCTTTGTAAAAATAAAACTTAAAGGAAATACCGTCAAAGGTAAAATATCAATTGAAGTATTATCTGCAAAAGTTGGAAATATAAGACAGAAGAAAAATATCAAATTCATACTGTAATGAAATAGAAAATCTTTCCAAGGCTTGTCACGCGAATTAGCAAGTAAATATTCTGCGCAAGTTGAAATACGAATTGGAAAATAGAAACGAAAATAAGCAATACAGTACAGCTTTATTGCTCGACTTTTCCTAAGTGTTCGATCAAATTCGATCAAAGTTAATACTTACTTCAACATAATTTTATTTTTTTTATTATATAATTATCATTATTAAAAAATATTAGTTAAATTCCGTTTTAAAGTTCAATAACCATTATTGTTGACTACTTATTATTTCTGTTTTAAGTTCAATTATCTAAACATTTTATTTTACGACCTAATTTTGTATTAAGTTCATTAACCATTGTTGTTGACAAAGCAGAAATTATTGTTGTTAACTTTAAGTTTGCTATAAAAAAAGAGTAACTACGCAACTTTGGTTTATTCTACCTACTAAGCAATTTAAACCAATTTATTGTAAAACAATTTAGTATATAAGAATGAAAAATAAAGAAAATATCAATCAATCGTTTTAAAGCATTTAAGGTGTTTTATTTGATTCAATTAGAGTTTGTCAGGTTCAAGTGCTTGTAAGAACAAATGAGGCAAATATAGCTTCAGTTCAGATTAATGTGTTTGTATTGAAGTAATCTATCGCCTTTACGTACATTTTGGTGACCCCGAGTTTTCAGATATGTTTTGAGTTTCCCCCCACCAGTGGTAAGGGACTTTAAAAAGATCCTGAAACACGCAACCATTCATAAAGGCAATAGGACATCAACTAGTCCAAGAGTCAATTCACCGAAAAACATTTTGGTGATTTTAATAGTTTACAGAGTTTCCCCCCACCAGTGGTAAGGAGCTTTGAAAATTAAGAAAACATACGCAACAATTTACAAGGACACCCAGTCCATATACAATAATTTACCAGGACACCTAGTCCTTACACAACAACAAGTAGTACAATTTGCCAAAGGCTTTAAGCCTATAAACCACAACACTTTTAGTCAAATCCTCTCACATCTCTTCAACACTTGTTTCGCGGGACGCCTAGTATTGGGAAACCTGGTCTATTTTTTTCAATCACTTACTTAAAAGAAGGCAATCCAACATGGCAAATTTAGAGAATATTATGGCTGAGCAGCAAGTGAAAGTAACTGAGATAGAAATAATTATCACTAACATCAAAAAGTCCCTACATGATCGGCGAACGCTAGACGAAGAACTAAATGCATTATGGCAGTAAAAACGAAGAACTAAACGAAGAACTAAATGCATTATGGCAGGCCTTTGAAAAAACAAAAAAACGCGATTAGAAGAGATAACATGCTGTCAGCCAGCGATCCATATGTTGTACAAAACCTGTACATATCCGTAGATTAACAAGTTCAGCGTCAAGCCAATACCAGCAATCAGAATAGGCACATTAGAACTTCCGTCAACTAATCCATATGATCATGAAGTATTGTCGCCTCAAGGTAAAGGACTAGCTAGGATACTAAAAGCGCGAATGACGGCCTTAACACGCTTAATAAAAGGGCTACCGTTGGAAGAAGAGGGTCACCCACCACAATTTTATCAGAGGAAGAGTGAAATCATAAAAAAATTGTGGGATCAAATTCAAGAATTTTATGATGAATTGTGGTATGAAGTGGATGATCCTACAATACTGGAACTTGATCTGAATGAGTATCATAAGCTGGATGAATCTGTCCAACATTATTTGATAGAATTGGCGGTGCTATCAGATCAACATAAACGGCAGCATATAGATGGTGGAGTACAGTTAGGTAGCAACCCAGGAGTACATAGCCCATTACCTCTACCAAAGGTTACAAGTCCACAATTTAATGGAGACTGTTTAAAGTGGTATCAATTTTTTTAACTGTTTACGGAAATGGTCGATAAGCAACCTCTACCAAACGTACAAAAAATTTGGTACCTCAAATCAAACGTCTCAGGAGAAGCCGCAAAACTTATTTGCCATCGAACGCTATCCGAAGTGAACTGTAAGAAAGCATGGGCACTACTTCAGGAGCGGTATGATAACAAAAGAGTCATAGTAGCGACTTTAGTAGACAAGATTCTTAACCAACCAACAGGAACCATGTCTTCTAGCGCTTCAATTAAGACTCTTCGTGACACTACCAAGGAATGTTTGCTGGCGTAAAATAACTTGGGATGCCATAATCATACAAGTAATGATAAAAAAAACTCGATCGTATATTCGATGTATACAATCACTAACTAATCCAAGAGATGTGCCGACAGTGAAATAGTTATTCTCCTTTCTTGAGATTCAATTTCAATCAATGGAGTCACTTGGTTACAAGGAGAAATTAACTACCCATCAAAAGGAAAAGATGACAGTGTCATCTGTGGCATCTATGGATAATAATAATAATTGCAAACTGTGTACCACAGGAAATCATCCTATCTTTCACTGTAAGAAATTCTTGAACATGACGGAATCAGACAGATTAAGGTGGGCACAGAAGCAAAGATTTTGTGTTAACTGTCGTAAAGAGGATCACATAACAAAAGTTTGTACCTCCAGTGGATGCAGAAAATGCAACAAGAAGCATAATCCGTTATTACATTTACCATAGAACCAGAAGATATCAGTTCCGCATACTCAACCCACAAACAAAAGAGGAGATACGATTACAGTCTCATCTAAATCTTTGCAGCCAACAATAGGGCATTCGAATTATGTCATGTTAGCCACCGCAAAGGTAATTATCATGCCCACAAATTGTATCACACACGAATTTCGAGCAATACTAGATTCAGGTTCACAAGTAAACATTGTGACTGAACGACTTATCAAGAAGCTATCACTTTCTCCAACGGAAGTGTCTTTATGCATTGACGGTGAGGGAAGCATTAAAAAACGAGCACAGCACCGCGTGAATGTTGAAATGTTCTCTACTTTTTAACAAACTTAGAAGCGATTGTCCTACCAACTATCATTCCGGCACAACCAAATCAAAACTTTGAGGTTTCAACTTGGAACATTCCAAGTCACATCTACTTAGCAGACCCCAGATTCTATCAGCGGGAAAAAATCAATGTTTTACTCGGCGCAGAATTCTATTTTAGTCTTATTCAGCCTGGGGCAACAAAACTGACTAATGGCGGTCCAACGCTACAAAACACGTTACTTGGCTGGATCGTGGGCGGCCCTGTGCAGTATTTGGTGAGGAGTCTTCACTAGAACAAGCAACTCGATGAAGTAGAGCCAAACGAAAGGACCATGTCCCCAGCAGATGCTCAATGTGAGGCTCATTTTATTCACCATACTCAAACTAACACAGATGGTCGTTTTATCGTAAGCCTTCCATTTCAGGAAAACCCAACATCATTGGGTGATTGGTATGCTATGGCATACAACAGATTTGTTAGTTTGGAGTGACGACTCCAAAAGAATATGAGCAGCTTGGGCGCATGCAAAGGGTAAACCTAGATGACGTACTACATCCAAGATATTTTATTCCACACTACTGTGTATTAAAATTTGATAGCACCACAACAAAGCTTCGGGTAGTGTTTGACGCATCACCAAAAACATCAACTGGATACTCATTAAATGACTTAATGTATACTGGCCCGATGGTGCAAAGTGAACTATTTTCCATTTTAATTCGTTTTCGATTGCCAAGGTTCGTTTTTACAACCGATATTGAAAAAATGTATAGGCAAATACTAATCAACCCAAACGACCATCAATATCAACTTATTATGTGGAGGGAAGCTCCATCATCACCACTTGCCTATTACAAACTCAACACAGTAACATATGGGACACGTGCATCACCTTACCTGGCCACAAGATGTCTGCAAAAAATAGCTAATGAGAATTCTATCAAGTTTTCGTATGGTTCTCAGTTGCTGAAAGACAACTTCTATGTAGACGACGGCCTTGGGGGTTCAGACAGAATCAACGTAGCAGTCGAGACGCAAAAAGAACTCATCAATATGTTGAAATAATATGGATTCAGTTTGAAAAAATGGTGCGCAAACCAACCGGTGACCAAGAGGTTAACTTAGATTTCGATAATAAAAGTAGTAATTCAATAAGAAACTTAGGATTATATTAGTTACCTAAAAGCGATCACTTTTGCGTTAAAGTCAAATTAAGACAACATCAGCAAATCCCAAAACGAACAGTAACTTCTGAGCTCGCAAAACTATTTGATCCTCTCGGTCTGTTAGCTCCTGTGATTGTTGAGCCAAAAATATTTATTCAACACCTTTGGCATCATGAATGAACCATTAACTAATGATCTATGCGCATCTTGGACACATTTGGAAACGATCTAGAAAATCTTAATAATTTTACGATAGCACGACACATTTTCTATGGCGGAAATCCAGTAAAAACACAACTACACGTATTCGCAGACGCATCTGAGAAGGCCTTTGGCACAGTTGCATATACTCGCGCAATTCTTAAGAATGGGCAGGTAATCGTGCGAATCCTCTGTGGAAAATCAAGAGTTGCACCATTAAAGCAGCAGACATTACCTCGACTAGAGTTATGTGCAGCAGTTCTAGCAGCGCAGCTTGCTCACAGACTAAAGATTGACATGAAGTTTCAAAACCAAGCTACATTTCTATGGACTGATGCAGAAATAATATTATCGTGGATATACGCACAATCATCTTCATACAAAACCTTTGTCGCCAACAGAGTATCAACAATTCAGTCACTAACTCTAGACGAACAATGGCGCCATGTACGATCAATATACAATCCTGCCGATGTACTATCCAGAGGACTTCGTGCCGTAGATCAGCCAGCATGTAGCTAATAGCTATATGGACCAGTTTTCCTTCATGGAAGAGAGAAGTCATGGTCATCGAAATACGTATGTGTCAATGACATTGAGAAAAAAAGGTGGTTCCTGTTACAGCAACTATTGTATCAAACGACGCACAGTGGCACATATTTTGAGAAGGCGGCCAAAAATAATTTTTTTTGTGGCTACCGATCTTAGTGTTTTCTTATTCATTTGAAAGTAAATACTAGTAAACCTCGAGAGGCAAAAATTCCAATTCTGTTCCAACTATAACACACTGAACAGGGTGATCCAAAATAGAGTTTCTGAATATTTTGTTAAATGAAATTTTTTTTAGTAAATTCTAATTTTCAAATTACTATAACTTTTTTGTTTTAAAAGATATCAAATCAAAATAAATTGTTTTTTATTATGCAGTTTGTTAGTTATCAGTGCTAGGAGTCGTTACGTTTTTTAGAAGTTTTTAAATATTTTGTTTTAAAAAGGTTAAAATTCTTCAAAAATCTCGTGCTTAATAGGGCATAACTCCCTCCCCTCAAACCACGTCAAAGAGATATTTCTCTGTGTTATATCCCAAAACCTCCCCTACACACCTCTACCCCATTATATGTGCGCCAGGTTGCGCCCGTGTGCACCAGACCAATTTTTCTGACCAAAGGTCAGGTGTTTTGAAGAAAAATTATCAATACATACGAAATTTAAAAAAAAAACATTTTTTCTACAGAGTTATTTTAACTTTTTAACACAAAGATAAAGCCAAATTTTTTTCAAATCTCCTTGAAAGATGGCGTTTTTAACTTTTGCGATAGAATCTAGTAATATACAAATGCACTATATTGTACCTATCACTTTTTCAAAATCTAAATATTCAATGAAATTTTGGTTACACATTAGAGTTGGTAATGGCATATATATCATAAAACAATAAAATCATAAAGACTTATGAATCCAGAATAATGAAATAGCTAAAAAGGAAGTCTTAAATAAAACACGTGAATGCACATGTTTATTATGGCATTCTTTCAAATGTAAGTTTTATTACCACATAGGTAAGGAAATGTAAGCTAATTCCTTGCTTAATTGAATAACACAATTTTGTACACACAAGATGTGCGCACACACTGCAGGGGATGATCTGTACCTGATTATTCTTAGTACCTGTTTATTTTTGCCACAAAGGTTATAATGTGTAACTGCATGTGGGTAAAATTGTTATATAAATATTAAAAAAAAATCGTGCCCGTATTGGTATTAAAGTGTTCGCAAAACGAGATACGCATACTTATTGCACAAATATATACGAACACAAAAATTAGGACAGAAAATTTCTATTTAACCAAGAAACTCATCGAAATAAATTTCAAAATGTGTCTAACAATGATTGATGGAAAAGTTGCGCAAGTTTTAACGGAAACAAAGTCGTCGTCAAGCTGCATTATATGCCAAAAGACATCAAACCAATTAAATCAACCTCCAGCACAAGACGATAGCTTTAAGGAAGCTTACGAATTTGGATTGTCGCCTCTTCATACTAGGATTCTTTTTATGGAACATATTCTTAAATTGGGTTATGATTTGGAATTTGGTTCTTCAGGCGAAACAATAAGAAACAGTAAAGAAAATGCAGAAAAACGAAAGAAAAAAAAAAGAACAAATTCAAGAAAGATATCTTCAGCTAGGCCTTAGAATCGACCAACCTAAACAAGGAGAAGGAAATTCGGATGATGAAAATACTGCAAGAAGATTTTTTCCTATCCAGAAGGTGTAGATTACGATTCAAAATCATACTACAAGTCTTAGCATGCAGCAGAAAGACAAATACAAAAAATTTGAGGATTACTCTAATAAAAGAGCTGCACTTTACAATCAAAAATACTCTTGGAGATATATGTCTTCAACGGTTCATAAAGTTTTGTATCATGGGGAACAAAGCATTCAACATAATAAGCTACCAATAGGAGATCTGTCTGAAGAAGAGCAAGAAAAAAGGAACAAAGACTACAGATTCTTTCGCGAACATAGCACAAGAAATATGTCTACATATCGTACTAATGAAGACCTCATCACCATTTTGTTCTGTACTTCAGATCCATATACATATGTCCAACATTCGACAAAAATGGAAAACAACTTCAGTCGACTTAGAAGAGGAGACTAAACAACTATTAGAAGATGAAAGTCAATGCTATTTAGAAGAAATTTTTACTAAAATTGCTTAATGTATAGTGGCTCTTTGATTTGAAAGTATACGTATGTATGTAAATTAATCAATATTTATTTTATAAATTGTTATAGAAATATTTAAAAATAAAATAAAACTCTAACTAAAATAGGATTTTTTCACTAAAACTTTTCGTTATTAAGAAATTCAAAAAATTTTAAATTTTTTATTTCAAAAAGCTGTTTAAAATACCAACCTTTTGCTCTTGTTGCTTTTAAGCTTAAAAATATTACGGATATTAAAATCCTACCTACCAAACAGAAAAAAACGCATATCAAAATTCCAATCCAATCAAAAGTTGCGGATTTTTGACCGCCTTCTTGCCAAATGTGCCACTGTGCAACCGAAATTGTTTTACAACTTTACAGAAGGTTTTGGGTTACGTACTCAGATTCATAAATAATTCAAAAACGCAAAATGAATTTCGACGAAAACACATTGCGCTGAGCCCTAAAGAACTGGATGATTCGTGGTTTATAATTATTCGAGCAGTTCAGATCTCCGACTTCAAGAAGGAGATATCTGAATTAAAGAGAGAAAACCAAGTATACAAATCCAGCATAATTAGCAGCTTATCTCTAATCCTAGATGAACGCAACATTTTACGGGTCGGAGGAAGATTGAAAGCTTCTAATCTATCATATGATGCGAAACATCCCATACTTCTACTCTATAAAGACTCGATTTCAAAACTTATACTCACAATGCTGCATGAAAAGAACTATCATTGTGGCCCACAATTATTATTAGCTATGTCCAGACAACAATATTGGATCATCAAGGGTAAATCAATGGCAAGAAATATAGTCGAAAATTGTGTACGATGTACAAGAGCAAAATCTAGATTATTTTCTCAAATAATGGGGGATCTACCACCAAGCAGGGTCACCCCATCACGCCCATTTATTAAATCTGGTGTTGATTACTGCGGACCGTTTTGGGTTCACTACAAGATAAGGAGTAAAAAACCTTATAAGGTTTACATAGATGTTTTTGTTTGTTTCTCAACAAAGGCTGTACACATGGAAGCTGTTACTGAATTGACAACAGATTCATTCATTGGGGCCCTCAAAAGATTCATATCACGCCGAGGGCGACGTCAGATCATATATTCAGACAATGCCACAAACTTCCTTTTTACACGGAATCAACTAGAAGAACTAAATCCAGCGATATTCGACAGTAAGTCACAAGAAATAATCTTACAGTCATGCAGTAAAGAAGGCATTGAATTCAAATTTATTCTACCTCGAGCCCCTCACTTATGGGAGGCAGCAGTAAAATCAGCTAAGCAACTTTTACTACGAAGTGTTTCAACAGCGTCACTAACGCACGAAGAGCTTGAAACAGTAATCATCGAAATAGAAGGCATATTAAACTCCCGTCCGCTAACTTCGATGTCACCTAATCCAAATGATCTAACTACACTGACTCCAGGACACTTCTTAATTGGAGAACCACTCACAGCCCAAGTGGACAATAGAGCAGTGCAACCAAATAATCCTCTCGCCACGAGATGGAAACTCGTCTCCCAACTTAAACATGAGTTCTGGAGACGCTGGTCAACCGAGTATCTACACCAATTGCAGGAAAGACAGAAGTGATAATCACTCATTCGGTCAACGGCCCATGGCATTCATATCTAACAAGTGCCTGCCCGTGATCTTAAGCTTTATGCTAGCCAGTGCTGGACATTCACACACAATGTGCGCTACCGTCTCAACCTCTTCCCAGCATAGTCTGCAAGTATCATCTTCTACGACTTTCATCTTAGCCAGATGATACTTGAAGTTTCCATGTCCTGTCACTAACGCAGTGATCCAGCTTAAAGTAGCCCTATTATACCCGAGCACCTTGCTGGCCTTCCTGCCGAAGGGCTCTTTGAGCACAATTCTAGCCTGTCAACATGTGGTATTCTCCCTCCACCTATTCAGGTGTAATGAGTTTACCCATTGAAGAACTTTAGCTCGCACTAGGCCATTCCCTAGGGCAACCCTGGGTTCTGGTCCACAGAAATCCACGTCAGATCCCCTTTTTGCTAGTTCGTCTGCTGCTTCATTCCCAGCTGTGCCTATGTGTCCCTTAACCCACATCAACGTCACCTGATTCAACGAGGCACATCTGTTCAGTTTCAGAACACATTTCAGCACCAGTTTGGAATATACGTTCACTTGCCTCATGCGTTTTATAACTGACTGATTGTCAAGTGTAATGAGAACCCTTTTCCCATGCACGCGGCTTTCAAGCAAATGATCCAACGCATGCAGCAACCCAAGCAGTTCTGGCTGGTAAATTGATACGTACCTCCCCAGACACAGACTACAGGACAAGTTCAGCTCAACTGAGAATACACCTGCTCCTGCCCTGCCACTTATAAGGGAATCATCAGTAAAAATGCTGATGTCGTTCTCCATACACTCATTGTGTATAATGACAAGGAATGACGGAAATTCGTTCCAAAAATCTATAAAAAAAAGTTTCTGTAAAGTAATTTACTAAAAAGTGCACCATAGATAGGAGCAAACTCATAAAGAGTTAAACAAAAAGAACTAGGCACCAAACTAGCATACTTTAATCTGCACATATACCAAACTTTAGATCCTTTCGTGGAACTTACAACAAAACTTTAAAAAGAAGTAACTTTCCTACAAATACAAATTCTAATAATATCAATAATAAGGACTTTACTAATAACAACAGAAGGAATAACTTTACTATAAATAAATCAGCACGTGACTACAGAAACTACGACCAAGCAACGAATTCAAATAACTGTTTTGGAAAATTCGGATCTGAGCTTTAGCTTTTAGTTTTTCAAAAACATTCAAATCAGTAACACTAAAACCGCAATAATACTCCAAGTAGATGCAGAAGCAGACGTTATCATTAATAAAATTAGAACATTTTGCAATAAAACACACACTAATAAAATAGCCACACTAAGGCAAGGTAAAATTGAATCAATAGCTAGTAAGTTCGAACATTTTCTAATATCACATAACTTTCACGTATTGCAAAATGATTTTCAAATTCCATGTGAAGGAATAATTGTTATGGATTTCATAAAAAATATATCATTAGGTCTGTTCCAGTTGCATAACAAAATAGTCCGGACTAATGAGAGTAAAAAGAAAATTACTCTCAGAATGTGCCAAGGTTGTACGAAATTGCTGGAACGCAAAAAACCACAATTGAACATCTTTAAATACTAATGGTGCCTACTTTCTCAAATAAATTTTATTTTTGTAATTTTATACGCTTAAAATGCATAATATTTTAAAAGCAAAACATTTGCATCATTGGCAGCAGCTGTTCATAACTTCTTAACTGATCGATAAAATCATTTTTTTATTAAATAAAGTGATAAATATGCACAAATATAGATATGTACATATGTACTTACAACTTCAAATTTATAGGAAAAATTTTCCGTTTTGCTTTTTAATAAATTTAAAGTAAAAACTTTCTTCCTTTATTTAAGATTTTTTTGATTTTTAAATATAAAGAAAAAACAGCGGATAATTTAATTCTAGTCCGAACTTACCCAAAGGAAAAGTTCGTACGACTTTGTACAGGAAATGAAAAATGTTACTCTCTCATTTTCTCTCAAAATTGCACAAAAATTGTTATCTGGAACGCGTTTGGACTAATTCGGATTGTTTTGTTATGCACCTGGAACAGACCTATTGTATATTAAATTTCAATAAAGGTTATAATTACTTTATTCTACGCCTGTTTAACCTATCAAAACTTATAGAAATGCCAATTACTAATAATCCTGATAATATTACTTTACCCTCAAGATCAGAAGCTATAAGTCAAGAAAATGTATTAATCTTATTTATTCCAAATCAAGAAATTTAACCAGGTTTATTTATACCAAACACATTAGTAAAAAGTAACCACAACAACAAATCATAATAAAATAATAATGTAAAACAATTTTGAATATGACATAATTAAAGCGAAATGAACTAAACAACCACATAGAAAATCGGAAATATTTTCCACATCAATTTAACAAAAAAATCAACCAGTTGAAAATATTCTTCTGGAACGCTAACACATGAAATAGACTGATTTAGAGTCAATGGATTTTGCAAATACTATACGAAACATCCGAATGGAAGGGCATGTGGCGGTCCCGCAGTCATAGTGCGCAAAAACGTAAGGCACTTTCCAATGCCAGAATTTAGGTATGATTTTATGCAAGATATATCTTAATGATTTCAAAATTAAAGTCTCATTATTCATCTTCCGACCATTCACCTACAATCAGTTGATCAGTGACCGTGTTTGAGTACAGACCTACGTCATATTTAACGCATAACAAATATATATTTTTTAAGAATTCAATTGAAAAGTGAACAGTTAGTAATAAGAAAGAAATAAATAACAAAAAATAAAAACAATATAATATACTGTATGTAAAAAAAACAACAACAAATAGTGCATGGTTAAACCGGTTTGAACAATTGATAGTGAGTGTATGGGCGCACCAAATATTAATGAAAAAAATATAAAAGGTAATAACAAGAATGCTTATTACTCTTTTGCTTACATAAATGCTAATAATGCAATGAACTATATAAATAATAAAAAAAGATGACAGTGCTTTTTTAATCGCCAGGCCAATTGACCGAACGCGTTCTTTATCCGGAAATATAAAATTAACTTTGCAAGCAATAACACCAGAAGGAATTACAATTCAACCAAAAAACAATTCAGGTACCATATCAAAAATAGTACAACAAACCAACGAAACAGGTAATTTAAAAAACCCCGTTGCAAACAGGTATGGATCGTTATATAACCATAACCAAAAGGAAGGCCAGTTCTAAGTCTTCGCAGCAAGAGCGCACTGCTAAACAATATAAAAGCTCCCCAAGTACTGTAATGCCGGTAAGCGAAAACAGATTCTCTGTACTTGCTACAGCGAATGATGAAGCTGAACCCGCTGTCAGGGAACAAAAACCTCCCCCGATTTACTTGTGCGAACAAACATCTAAGGAAATTGTTAACATGTTGTCTCAGCTTGTAGGTAAGGAAAGCTTTTATGTAGCTTCTATACGAAGAGGTAAAATTCCAGAAACAGAGATCCAAGCTCACACTGAGTAGAATTATCGCCTAATCGCAAGTCGCCTCGATGCAGATAATAAGAGCTATTGTACGTATCAACCCAAACGTGCTAAAGGTTTGATTGTCATTGTAAAGGGCATTGACAGTTCTGTTCCCACTAAGGAAATAAAAAGTGCCATAGAGGTGAAAGGTTATATCGGAATGTCAGTGCACAACATTCTAAATAAGAATAAAGTTCCCCAACCTATGCATCGTGTTGAAATCGTATTTAACGCATCTCAGCTTAAATTAAAAAACTCAGTTCATCCTATATACAATTTGCGTTACCTTTTAAACAGAAGAATAACGGTGGAAGAGCCTCTAAAACGTAATGGTCCCTGTCAGTGTACTAACTGCCAGGAATTTGGACACACGAAAACCTACTGCAAGCTACCATCCGTATGCGTTGTTTGCGGTGATGCGCACCGGACTTTGGATGCACTTCTTCCAAAACAGACCCCAAGGTCAAAAAATGGAGCAACTGTGGTGAAAACCACACAGCAAATTACAGGGGCTGCAAAGTCTTTCAACATGTTAAAAATAATGCGAAAGTCGTACGTAAACCTGAATATGAGCAATATAGGTCTTCCCAATTTCCTCGGCTTCATGCTGGTTCTATTGCTAGCACACAAGCTATACAGCCACACACTAAACTAAACTATTCGTATGCACAAACATTGACAAATGATTTACCTAATGCGAATGCCAAAAGTTCTAATGCGCATAAACATTCATATGCCAACGTCCTTAAAGAGGGTGCACAGACACCCCTCACTACCAATTTGAGCGCAATCGATAATTTAATACAAACAATGAATAATTTCATGATAACTATGCAGGGTATGTTTCAGGAAATGATGCGAATCCAAAACATGCTTCTGCAAGTTCTTCTTAGCAAAAAATGAACCAGTTAAAAATATGCTTCTGGAACGCTAACATAAATATGAAGTAGAACACTTCCTGCAAGCACATGATATAGACATACTGTTAGTTTCTGAAACTCACTTCACTATAAAAAACTGCTTTAGAATTGATGGGGTTTTTATATATGACACCAAACACCCAAACGAAAGGGCATGTGGTGGGACTGCTATTAAAGTCCGAAAAAACGTAAGGCATTTTCCATTGCCGGAATTCAGGGAAGACTTTTTGCAAGCCACGACTATAAATCTTACTGATTTAAAATTCTGGTCTCGTCAGTGTATTGCCCGCCTAGACATAAAATTGAACACCTGGCATTTGCCAGGTTCTTTGCTACGCTAGGACAAAACTTTATTGCCGCTGGTGATTACAATGCAAAGCACACATATTGGGGATCCAGACTCCTTAGTCCTAGAGGTAGGCAGTTATATTATACAGTTCAAGCAAACAAGCTGGACGTCGTATCTGCCGGTAAACCCACCTATTGGCCCACAGACTTCAATAAGTTGCCAAACCTTATTGATTTTGCTATAGTAGAAAACATCAAACGCGACCAACTGTTAGTTAGTTCATTCTATGACATATCTTCTTATCATTCACCTACAATTGTTGTTTTACACGACAGTTTTCTCACTGCACCTAAAACCCTTAGGTTCTACCCGAACAGAAACACGAATTGGTTAAAATATAAAATGTATGTGAGCTCTCACTTACCTTTGAACATCCCACTGAGAAATCCAGCTGATATTCAAGCAGCTGCAGATCATTTTTTAATATCGTACCAGGCAACAGCAGATATTCAGATGCTCGTCATTGAGAAAAGAAGACTAAGAAGACAATTTTTTTTATACTGTATTTTATTGAATCTTTCTATTAAAAGAAATTCACAATAAGTATTCAAATCTTATTTCTAAATTATTATTTACTAGCTATTACCAATGTAGTAACTAATTTTTTGTATTCAAATCTTAAAAATCTATCGTCTATTGTGTAAAGAGAGCCGCCTCGCCAGGCTCAATGTGTCAGTTCTTTGTAGTCTCTGGTGGTTGTCAAATTGCAATAAATTGCGTGATAGAGTGTTGGGATGTGCGACTAGTTTGTTCACGTATTTCGACGTGTACGTTTTAACTTCTTCGTGGATAGTGGGAACTTTAAGATCCCTATGTATATTTTCATTTCTTATGTACCAGGGGGCACATACGATATGACGTAAAACCCTAGACTGTCTTCTATGTAACTTCTGGATGTTTGATGCACAGGCAGTACCCCACAGCTGAATACCATATGACCATATTGGCTTTATAACGGATTTGTATAATAGGACTTTATACTCCAAAGCCAAAGTTGAGTTAGGACTTATTAGCCAATGCAGTTGATTTGTTCGAAGCTTTATGGACGTTATTTGTGCCTAAATGTGGCGGGACCAAGTTAGGCGCCGATCTAGGTGGATACCTAAATATTTGACGTGCGTTTCCGCTGGAACCGTGGTATTAGTTATTGTGATTGGTGGACAATTTTGCCTTCTAAGGGAAAACGTTACATGAGCACATTTTGATGGATTACCTTTATTCTCCACTGTTTTAGCCAGTCTTCTAGCTTATGAATATGGGACTGCAGCTTTTCAGATGCATCCTTTGGATCATTACTGACACTTATAATTGCAGTGTCGTCTGCAAAGGTTGATGTAGATGTATGTGGGCTTGTCGGCATATCCGTGTATAGACGATATATAATAGCGGCCCTAGCACACTACCTTGAGGTACTCCTGCACTGATTTTCCAATTTCTTGAAAGCTGATGCTATGACCTTACTTTAAAAGTTCTATCTGACAAATAGCTTTTTATAAGCTTGTGGGTGTTTTCAGGAAGAACCCGAGCTATTTTAGTAAGTAGCCCATCATGGCAGACTTTATCTAATGCTTGGGAAATGTCTATAAATAGTTCTGAACAGTATTGCTTTCTTTCAAAAGCCGATCTAGTAACTGTAACCATTCTATGGACTTGTTCAATCGTACTATGCCTTGCTCGAAAACCAAACTGATGATCTGGGATAACGTTTTGTTCATTTAGAATGTAATCTGGCTTGAGTCCTTTCCTGGTTTCGGGATCATAACAATTTCAGACATCTTCTAAGAGCATGGGAAGAAGCCGACGTGCAACATAGCATTAAATATGTATAGCAAAATAATCCGTGTTTTTCATTGGATCCAAGTTTTTTTTTAAGTTGTCGATAGCGAATTCGTGTTCACATTGAGGCAAAAATAACGTCCATAAAGCTTCGAACAAATCAACTACATTGGCTAATAAGTCCTAACTCAACTTTGGCTTTGGAGTATAAAGTCCTGTTATACATATCCGTTATAAAGCCAATATGGTATATGGTATTCAGCTGTGGGGTACTGCCTGTGCATCAAACATCCAGAAGTTACATAGAAGACAGTCTAGGGTTTTACGTCATATCGTATGTGCCCCCTGGTACATAAGAAATGAAAATATACATAGGGATCTCAAAGTTCCCACTATGCACGAAGAAGTTAAAACGTACACGTCCAAATACGTAAACAAACTAGTCCTACATCCGAACTATCTTGCACGCAATTTATTGCAATTTGACGGCCACCAGATACTAAAATTAACTGACACATTGAGCCAAGCGAGGCGGATCTGACTATACAATAGAAGATAGATTATTAAGATTTGAATACAAAAATTAGTTACTACATTGGTAATAACTAGTATATAATAATTTAGAAGTAAGATTTGAACACTTATTGTGAATTTCTTTAGTAGAAAGATTCAATAAAATGAAATATAAGTATACAAAAAAATAAAATTCAGAACGATTCAACTACACTGGTTAATTTGATTTGTTACGAGTAAAGCTATATATACTATATACTATATCAAGTTACAGGGAATGTTTTCCGAGGAGGCGCCAATAAGGTGTGATGTACCGGGCACTAATTACGCTCGCTATGCAACTGAAACTTCATAAATGAAACTTGCATAGTGTGCATTGAGACTGTTATAAAATTATTCAATTAATTAAACAGTTAATTTAACAACAGAAAAATATTTTTTTAGAGTAGTGTGTTTGTCTGTTTTTTTTAATTTATATATGAAATAAAAATTTTTGAGAAATATATTTCGCTGTTCTATTTTTATACAATAAAATAAATAATAGTCCGGTGTACTTACTTTATTGACTAACCGTAGAGCACCTTGTAGAGATGTAGAGATGACAATAGCTATGCGAATTCTTGGCAGATGTTAAGAAGTGTGAAAAGGCTATTAAGATTTACACTGAAAACACCATATTAAATTAAATCTAACGGCGAACAAGTAAGTGTCAATTCAACCGGGTAGCCGAACTAATAAAGATTTAAATGTTGTACAAAGTAAGCGCAAAAAAATTAAAAACAACAATTAGCACAACTTAGTTTTGTATGAGAAATGCAAAGTATTGTGTGTGCACATCATTAAAATAATTTCTGTGTTTTCACAGTTTCCTACATAAATTTTCCCCCAAAAAATAAACATTGCCACTTTAAAATAGGTTTTTTGTAGGTGTACTATACTATACCTACAGTATACCTATTTTAAAGTAATTCCATAATAATCATTTTTGAATACAGTTTTATTGAATTCGACGTAATGATTATTTATATAATTGTTTAATAGTATGTCAAGACATGCACATTAGTTTGGAATTACCATCATAAAATGAAAGAAATAGATAGATTGGTAACATTAATATTTGTAATTCCTTTTATATAATCGTGGTAATGTTGTAAGTGGGTTGGTCCATTGATATTGTATTATACATTTAATGTGTTCACTTTACGGAAATTCCGCTCACTAGACACACTTCACTAGGGTTGCATGGGCAATTAATCATTTTAAGTACTAATTGAGTTCTTCTATGGTAAATTGACCTCAGTTATGGTATTAACTGCGAAAACTTCGTAATATTCTGTGTCTGAACATACTTTTAAATTTCTATGAATTATATCGTTATTTAATGGATTATTAAAATACAATAGTAGAATCCTTTGCCTATCATTGAATATATTTAAATTTTTGATCTTAAATTCGTTAAGAAAAAATTTCGAAATTCATTCACAATAACCGACTTATAAATATGGAGACCGATTTCTTAGGAATTAATTTCATATAAATGATTACTTTAAAATACTTATAAATAAATACATAACATAAATTGTTAATTTAAAATGAAAAAAGTTCGCCTTAAGTAGTTAACAAATTTAAGAAGTGAGTAATTGTTCAACTCAGGTTCAACAACTTATTTTTCAAATGTACTTCGTATTTATTTACTTTATTACACCAAAACTAACTACTGTGTTATACTGTACCTCTTGCGACACTTCCAACTAAACTATAGCCAAAAACCTTCCAAATTTTAAATATATATAAAACAACTGAGCTTTGATTTAAATTTTCACTTAAATTAGACGACCTTTGTCTCAGATTTGAAGTGTTTCGAAAGATAAATTTAAATTTCATGTTTTTTCCGTTGCCACTACTCCTTTAGGAAGCATCGGTTTTGTATTACAATCAATAATTTTAGTTTTATTAACTATATTTAATATAACCGGATTTTTAGGGCAGCAAAGTACATAAAAATAAAATACATGCATATACACAAGAAATCTTTGAGCTTAAATTTGATAAAAGTAATAAGATTAGATAGAAAGAAAAAGGTAGCGAAATAAATTAATTCGAATAGTTTTTATTTATATTCATCATTTTCCAAAACTTCTCAGAACAAGAATTTACCTCTTTTACAATACGACTGTTTTGAACCAACTAATTTAATCAATAATAATTCTTTTAAATTTGAACATTCTGTAGTGTAATTGATTCACTATTAGTTTTCATTTATAATTCTATCGATAAAAAATTTTAGCGTCAAAATTAACAACGTTGCTCTTTTAAACGAAATTCGTTATCGTTAAGTCAGCTGTTATGTTTGACTAAACGATTCTCGAGAAAACTAAACTAAGTTTTCTACAACCTCTTAGAGGCAGTGTTAGGTGTTTTATAAATCGTTTATAACCAAATAAAAAATATTTTAAGAACAAGGCAGTAAGTGTTTATTACATGTAGTAGAAGTCTTACATACATATTTTTTATGTACATATGTGTAGCTAAACAATTTTAACTATAAAATGCTTAGGCTAGCACAAACTTATTTCTTATTTTTTTCAGTTCTTCTTTGTGTTTGTCGCTTATTTGACAGAGATGCCCCTTGATATAAATTAACAATGTCTATTATCGTTTACGAGTGAATCGCACGACTGTTATTAGATCTACGGAATCGCAATGAAGAAATTCCTCGCCTTTTAATTTTGAACTGTTTACTGCTGTAAAATTCTTGAAAATTGGCTCAAAATATTAACAAATCATAGTTTCACTTTTTAACTTCAATATTTAGACATAATTAAATATTAACATTTGAGAAATTCTAAAAAGTTTCTGTGATCTGATTAAAAAGTCGAGCACCAGCGAACACTTAATTATCTTTATTACCAAGGAACTAACTAGTCTTGTTGTACAGTATTCTGACATTATTCCATACAACTTGAAGTTTTTGCGACTTCACTATTTCGAAGGATGTTAAGACCTTTGCTAAAGATATAATCGATGTACGAATTGTTTTTGCTGTTGAAATTTCCTAAAGTTGTATGTACTCGTATAAATAAAGTTTGCGTAAAATAATGTCAAATCACAAAAATATTTGATGAATTCACTATTGATACACATACATACATACATATATAAGTGTAATTATGCCTAAAACTATGCTGACATACATTGTAGGTGTAAATGGTTTTATTTGAATACTTCTCCGGTTCGTTGTATCTCGTATGGTGACGTAAGTACATACTATATATATATATATTGAAGTAATTGTTTCTTGGTTTCTACACCGCGACTTCGCTATTGTGTATCAGTGGTTTTGTGCAAACCATTATTATGCACTACCAATATAAGAAGTTATAATAAAAAAACTTCGTACGCATACAAATTTGAATGACAAATTCGAATAAAAATAAAAACATATTTAATTTACATGTGCACAGTTTTTATCTATGTGTGGCTGTGAGTTTGCATATATTCACTCGTAAGTATTTTTACCGAATACGAATCATGCAATACGTCAATCTTGAATCAACAAATGTCAGTCTCGCGTGCACTTGGAGTACTAATTGCAAAATCTACCAGAAAGACTACTAAGTTAGAAGAATTCCGGGAAAAGCGATTATTCTTTCTCGCCTGCAATCAGGCATTTTAACACTTCTGCATGACTCACGATTAAGGTAAAGCATTAGAAAAATTATAATCATAATAAATAGTAAGAGTTATGCAATTTAATACTAATAATAACAATAAAACGCTATTTTGTAAAAAGTACTTGTAGATAATTATCGAATACCCAAATCAACATTTTAAATAAATAAATTTTAATATACTTGCACTATATAATGATCTAAAAATGTATATAGTTTGTATTTTGCACTCAAAAATATTAGCATTTTGTATCAGATTGATTTAAAAATAATATTATAAGAACGGAAGCAATTTAACTATTTCTTTATCTGTGTTTTTCAACAAAAAATTTATGTTTGGCTTATAATTATTTTTATTGCGATTAAATATGCTCATGGCAACAATCTAGGATTAAAGCGTCCCATGAATAATATCATGCCTGTGGGGTTGTGACGGACAAAGTAAAGGAATGGCTTATCAAACCTTAACCTGGGCGTATCGGGCACTCGAGCTTGTCTTGGTCGAAGAGGTAAGGGAAGTTCAAGGTATTTAGGGTCCAGCAAATCATCGTAAAAACCACGGCCTAATACGGAGTCCTGGACTAGTGAGCCAAAGTCGATTATGTCCTCGGAAGAGTCTTGTTCATCATCGTCGCGACCACCAACATCCTTATTGCGTTTGCGCAATGGGGGTGCTGGATACATTTCAACGTGATGATGATCGGCGATCTTTTCTTCACCACATGTGCTGAATGTATTTATTTGTATCATGTCGGAGATATAGATATCGCGATTTGGGGATCCGGTTAAGCCACCTAAATCTGCGTAGTCGGATTTGAACAGACCTCTTAGTCCCATTTTCTGAAGACCTAGTGTTGCATTTACAAACGATCTATGTGAAAATCTGGGTATTTGGACTTCCATACCGGGACGCTCCATGAGCGAGGTTAGTAATATAGTCCAAGCATTCTTAGAAATCGCTGTTTCCATTAACTCCTTTTCGAGGCGGTCTAACTTATCAGATGGTGATACAGAACTAAGATGGCCGGGCATAACGTATATCGTACTTGTAGTGACCTGTATATCACCAAATGCTACAACGGTAGCATCTAAATTTGGTTCATAGCCAGCAGAAAAACCACCCTTAAAGAGTACAGCAGGAATAGGGACAAGGCGTCGTTGTCTTATTGTTGGATGTACTTGGAAGAATATTTCACCACCACGATCTTGTGTGGAGCCATACGAACAATCGGTTTGGAAGAGGTTTGCAGAGATCGTGGCAAGTGGACCATTTACCCATACGCTGTTAGTGCGCAAATATTCCAATACTTTTCCCGTTGTGTGACGCTTCACCAGAAGATTTGTTCGTCTACGTATGATATCGTTGACTACGTGAAAGTTAACCTCTTCAACATGACCGGCATACAGTTGTTGAGTTTTTTCTTTAAAGAATTGCAAAATTTTTCCATTAGCTCGATCACTATAAATTTGACGTACAAATGCCGTTGTCGCAATATGGCTGTCAATGGATTTCTCTACTGAATCAGTTATGTTTTTAAATACTAGATGTGGATTAAATGTCACCATATCATCCAGTTTAAGTACATCATTCATTTCGCCTGAAGTGCTACCACGAGCACCTAAGAATACCATTGAAAGCATCGAAGTTAATGCGAAAGGAGATATAACTAGACTTCGAGCCGAGCTAATTTTTTCAGATGTAATTAATTTCCAATAGCTGAAGGCCAATTCGTTGCAGAGCTTGGTAAAAGCTAATATATCTTCATCCAAATTTGTTAAAGATGCTTCTAAGCCTTTCGAGTTAGTAGGAGATGGCTCTAAATAGACTGGTGATCTGGTAGCTTGTGTAGGGGAAATCATCAAATTGCTTAGTTGCGGTGGTCTTTGCATTGGACGTTGTTGAGGAATTGGTATAATATAACTTGCAACTTTTGGTGGCATAATTTCCTTTTCGTGAGTATTCGATGACTGTGATGGTGTTTTTTTGTACAGTGGTTCTGCCGGATCTGGGTACATGATATACGCTTGTTGTTTGTTGAAGTAGGAAACTGGTTTAAGAGTGTTCAAGCGGTGTGTTGTGATAACTCTAGGTTTCGCTGTAGTTGTTGATTTAGTCGTTGAAGTGGCACTGGTAGTTGTGGTGGAAACAAAGTTCGATAAATTGGATTCATGATATGTAAATTGGTCCTCTTCATCCTCCTCATCGGATTCTTCGTATGGTTGGGTATAATTTTTCACAAATATACTAGGTTGCTTTCTAATTGGAATGTTACCTACTATTATAGGGTAAATTGGTTTAGGTGCTTTCTGCTCGACACTATGTTCTCGATGCATTAATTTGTTATCTATAATAATTTTCGTTTCATTTTCTAAGGACAGTTCTGGTGTGAGAGTTGTAGTTTCTCCCAATTTTATGTAGTGATCCTCATCAATAGATTCTTCCGTTTCATTCTCTTCAGAGATCATACCATTTAACTCAGCTGATGCTTCTTCGCTCATGTGAGAGACGGTAGTAGTGGTTTTTTCATTTTCGTTTGTTTTCATTGTAACGCCTTCTTCAGCACCGAACCTTGTTGATGTTAATTGAGTAGTTGTTTCGTCTTTTTGATTTAAATTTTCGGTAGTAACACCGTGTGATTCTCCTTCTATAGCCCTAAGTACATTACCCTCGATGGCTTCTGATTCGGTAAGCAGTGAATCCATGCTCATGAGCGTTGTCAATTCAATAGACTCGGTTTGTTGTTCTATATGGTTAAAATTTGTTAAGCCCTCTGTCGTTTCAATTTTAAATAAGTTTAATTTTTCCTCACTTGTTTCGCTTGAAGTTTCAGTTGTCATTTGAGCCTCTTCATTGAAATAGTCTTTTAAAGTGGTAATTTCCGTTTGTGAGCCGTTTTTCGAATTATCGATAACACTTTCCTTTTCTATTTTATATTCTTCTAAATTAATCGTTTCTTCACCGGATACGGAGGTGACTTCTTTAAATAAACCATTCCTAAAGGTTGTAGTATCTATGGAACTATCAGCTTCAAACAGAGCTTCTCTTTCGTCTTCAAATGTTTGCCGTTGTGTATATATATCGGAATATGTTGCCATTTTTTCACTCGATTCGGTAGAATATTGCGAAGTAATACTATTTCCATCAAAAGCAATAGTGGACCTGTTGTTATCACTGCCATTTTCATTCTTTTTCTTTACTTTATCAATAGAACTTTTGCTAACATATTCATCACTACCTTCAATTAGAGGCTTACTGATTTCAGTAACTGTACGCTCCTGTTCGTCTTGTGTCATAGTTTCCGTTAGACTGTCTGCAAAGGAGCCAGGACTAGTTGTGGTCATTAAATTGTCCAAGTTACTTGCGTGCGGGGGTGTGCCTATTTCTTCTTCATTATGTTTTGTGTGTATTTTAATTGTTGTTGTTTCCGTTTCTGTATCAAATTCTTGATAGTTAGTTTCTACTAGTGTAGTTACAGGTATTTCACTTGTATTGAAGTATGTGGTATTCTCATGTAAGTTTTCACTTTGTTGATTAATCATTTGTGTGCTCTGAAGACGGTCATAAATTGGTTTATAGCTTTGATTATAATTAGGGTGATACTTAGTTTTGGGAGACATGGAAATTAAATTTTGTGTGTCATCTTTAGTCGGGCTCATAAGGAAAGATAAGTCAAGTTTAGCCTGATTTGAATAACGATTGTCATCCGAATTTATTTGTGTTGTATTTGATATTTGTTTAATAACGGCGGACATAAGAAGCGCAATTTCATCTCCTGTGTCGTTGCTGTAGTCGGTAAGCACAGTGTAGATACCATCTACTAATGTCGATGCTACAGTAGCTGCTTGGGTTTGAAAATAAGACATGGCTATTTGTTCAGATGGCTTAATAACTTCTATGTTTAGTTGAGACTTAAGATCCGCTGCTAATACAGGGTGCTTGGCATAATTATTTACCATAGATTCTTTTTCGTACGGCAAGAACATTGGAAGTGGAGTTTCAGTTTTCAAATGCCCCATATTGTAGTCTTTTGTGAATTGATTTTCATCAGTAGCAGTTTCATCAAGGTTTGCTAATGTTGATTGTTCGATGTGTGATGTTGAGTCATATGTAGGTGTTTCAGATTCTTGAGTGTCTGGGTCTTTGGCTATGGAATATTCTGTGGTTTGTTCCATTTTCTTTTCGGATAAAACATGTGTAGTTTCTGGAAGGTCTGTGAATATAGTAAATTCCTTTGTAGTATTAATAAATGAGGAAAAACTATTAAGATTTGCTGTGTCAATATTTTTATTTGTTTCTTTCTCAGTTAGAATAACTGTTGTAACTTCTTCTGATGTCGTAGTTTTCAGGTTATATTGTGGTTGGGATGTGGTTATTGTATTCAATGTCTTGCCTTCATCATTAATAGGGAGTTTATCGGAATTGGACATATCCTCTGTCGATGATGTAGCAAACAAACTTTCTCCGTACTGATCGTATGTAGGTTTTGATGTTGAAGAAGGTCGCAGTTTTGTATAATTTTGTTTAAAGTGGTCTTCATTTTCTAGGCTGTAGTTTTTAACATTGTGCAAGTTCAGTTTCTCCGATATCTTTGATATGTTTTCTGTTGTTCTGTCAGTAATTTTTTCGAGCTGTTGCAGCGTTTGCACTATTTGATCAAACGATTGCAAAGCGTGCGTGTCGTGTTCATAAGGCTTATTTTCATGCTGAATAATTGTAGTTGATGCTAAAGGTTGCTTAATGTATTGGCTAAAACCGGAGTGTTCTGATTCACCAACTGATATGGCGTAAGATGGTACTGGATACCCGGATGTCCCAGATGAAGAAGGAATATTAACCGAAGTAGCTGATTCAGGTTTATTTGTTGTAAATCTTATAGTAAAGTAAGCTTCTTCGTTACTATTTACTATTTGTTGATCTCCGGGAAACTCTTGCACAATTAAAGACTCGTTTATTAAGTTATCAGTTGTTGCTGCTGAAAAAGATGAAAAAATGCTCGTGGACGATGGTGGTGTTGCTGCTGTGGTATGTATTAAGGTAGTGGTAGTATCTATAGGTTTGGTGGGTTTAGTATTCATTTTATGATTTGACAAATGTTGGAAGTTGTTGTGCGAGAACTCCTGATGTGGATATATTGAGTATTGCTGTATAGGTTTTTGTTTCTGCGGTTTCGTTGAAGGTTTTCGGTTTTCTGCAGTAAAATGTGGGTTTTGTGTTGATTCACCTGATTTAGTGGTGGTTGAGAGCACTGGATGGCGGGTTGGCCTTTTCCTCGTTTTGTTCGGAGCTTTTGTACTTACAGCGGCATTTGAAGTTAGTATCGTTGGATTTGATATAGTTAATGTATTCGATGGTAAAGTTTTGGAGGCCCATGTTGTAGTAGGGTTTAATGGAATTGTATTTGCGGTTGTAATTGTCGAGGTAGGTGTTGATGTGGTGGTGGTCGTAGTTGCTGTTGGTTTTCTTTTGATTTTTTGCTTACTAGCCTGAGGCTGTTTTGAGTTTGTTTGACTTCCATTTGGTTTCTTAACACGATGTGGTGGCTTATGGTGTACATATACAGGTTTCTCAGGTAAGTTTCCATTTAAGACTATGCTATCATTAGCGCTGATAGTCACCGGTTTCTTACCAACCTCCTGATTGCTTATAAGTGCGAGGCGAGTGGAGGTTTCTATTTCAGAATGCTTATGGTAAATAGGCTGCATATGCAGTTGAGATATGCCATCGTAGTTTTGCATTGTGGCCGCTAAACTTTGATATTGTTGCATGCCTGTATATACTGATTCTTGAGAATCTAGTTCTTCTTGTATAACTTGAGGTGTCATTTCAGTAGTTGTGGCAATAGGTTTTCGGTTTTGTCCAGGCTTTCTTTTGCTAGGTTTAGGCTTTTTTGTCGTTTTTATAGGCGATTCCATCGTTGAAGCTTCGATGATTTCAGTATCTGGCGTCATAAATATTTGCTGAGGTATCTGATGAGGGAATATATCAACTTTGCCAGTGTTACCAAATATTGCTGGAAGAATCATAGACCACGACGATGAAACATCAGGCGTATCGAGAACAGGTGTGCCGTCCGTGCTAGTATTTTTATTATTTAACTCGACTTCTTTGTTGAGAACACTTTGTACACTATTGACAATATCTTGTACATTTTTCTCTGGATCGCGATCTTCAATTGGGCCATTATGTATAATTGTAGGTCCCTCACCATCTCCATTTGCAACAATACTTTGAATTTCTTCCATCGTCATAAGACGTTTAACCAATTCACCATGCTCATCAAATGTGTAAAATTCATATCGATCTGGATTTAAGAGATCAATAGGACTGGCGACTTGCAGTGATGGTTGAGGTTTTGGTACTTTTTGACCCAATGCATCGGTGAATTCTGGTTCATCTCCATTTAAAATAACAGATACAGACGTTACAACACTGAAAAAAAATAGTATATATATTTATATATGGCAGTATTTATTTTATTAAAGGAAAACAAGAAATATATTTTTATGCAGTTAAACTTGTGTTTCATTTAACTCAATTATTTATATGTACGTACAAAATCGAATGATATGTAGAATGCATAAATTTTATTTGAATACATACATATGAAGACACTTACGTACGAAGCCATTCGCGATGGCGTGTGTGTGACTTTTTCGAACAAAGCGGTATTTAAATCGTGCAGGAAAATATGAGCGACATGAACACTGTAGTCGACTATAAATACTTCGGTGACATTTAACCTTATCTTTAAATTTATCATTGTGCTATCAATTCTGCAGTGCGATTCACTATCATTTTTTAACGACAATCGCATCGATAAAAAATTTTAACAACAAAATTAACGATGTTGCTATTCAGTAACTTTTCTTAAACAACAACAACCTAAAATTCATCGCATATTTTAAGGGCACTTTTAATTTGTTTAAAAATCATTTATACACAATATTTTTAATAAATAAGGCACTAGGTACATACATAATATGTTTATACTTCATGTATAAAAGCCTCATATGTTTTTTTACTAAGCTTTTGCAAAAACAGCTAAACGCACAAACAATATTTTCCAAAAAGTGTTTGTTTTTTCCCATTCTTCTTTGTGCTTTTCGTTGATTATATATATTTTTGACAGTGATGCCACCTGATATCAATTTGAATAAACAAAAAATTAACGATGCCTACTGTCGTTTACGAGTAGTTAGTGAATCACACTATCGTTAATGCAAACAACAAAAATTGTCGACAAATTTTGCGACTGTTGAATCGTTAAAAGTTAGTGAATCGCACTACTGATATCCAGTTGAACCAATTGATTTTTATAATATATAAAATTTCAATATTTCTCCGTATTAACTGTTCGAACAATAAACTTACACGAGAGAAAACAATAGTAAGCATTCAGGTAATATCCAAAAGCCTACGAAGCGCTGAAATAAGCCCTGAAAAGCATTTGCTCCAAAGTGGGATATCGCGAACAAATATCATGTAATACAAAAGCAGGTTCATATGCAATGCCAACCAGATATTTCTTTACAAAGCTACTACTCATGGCGAAGGCATAGTTTTTGCTGGCGTGTTGCAAAACATGAAATAGTTATTCTTCTTAAAAATATTTTTTATCGTGTTTTCTTAAGTTATTAAAGTCCTGCTTTTTTGTATTTGTTCTCAACATAGAAACTAAAAAACTAAAAAAATTTTCATGTTTCCAGAAGCACGACAAGGTCTGCATGCAGTTGTCAATACGGCTTTACTCAAACCATTTTAAAATTTTTGGCTACAATATATTGAAACACGACAAATTACATTATTTTTTTATAATATTAGTCTTCAACAGTATTTTATAGACGACAAATTATAAATATTCCTGAAGACGTCATCAATGAAAGTGTCATCTAAGGTTATCTGGAGCACATTTCTCATAAGTCAAGTTACAAATTTAGAAGTAAAATACGTTTAAAAACACCAATGCTTGTAGAATTGTTGCTTTTGTCAGTTCTTTTTAGACTCTGGTGTTTTCAAATTGAAATAAAT
Source organism: Phania funesta (assembly GCA_963932375.1). Taxonomy (NCBI): domain Eukaryota; kingdom Metazoa; phylum Arthropoda; class Insecta; order Diptera; family Tachinidae; genus Phania; species Phania funesta. The sequence continues at coordinate 48,002,630 of OZ010654.1, forward strand.
TGCATATAAGAGTGTTGGCATGGCCACTAGTTTGGTTACGTATTTGGACGAGTAAGCTTTTGCTTCTTCCTGGATAGTGGGTACTTCTAGATACCTATGGATGTTTTCATCTAGTAAGATCCTAGACTGTCTTCTTTGTAGCTGCTGAATGTTTGATGCGCAAGCAGTACCCCATAGCTGAATGCCATATGACCATATTGGCTTTACAACGGTTTTGTATAAGTGGACTTCGTATTCCAAAGCCAAGGTAGGGTTTGACCAGTGTAGTTGAATTGTTTGAAGCTTTATGGCTTTTCACGCCTTAATGTTTATTCTTACCGCATTGGGACGGAATCAAGTTAGGCATCGATCTAGATGGATACCTAAATATTTAACGTAAGTTTCCTCTGCAACCGTGGTACTTTTTGTTGTAATTGTTGGGAATTTTGCCTTCTGACGACAAACGTTACGTGAGCACATTTTGATGGGTTTATATATTAGTGGCCCAAGTATACAACTTTGAGGGACCCCTGCAGAAAATGAATCCTTTAACCTTACGTTAAACGTTCTACTTGTTACTCTTCAGAAATTTGTGGAAGATTCCAAGTAGAACTCGAGTTATTTTCGTACGTAGCAGCCCATCATGCCAGACTTTGTTGATTGGTTTTTCCGACAGGGTGCTCTGATATATATGTTTGGAACGATTATTCGTCATCCCTTGTCAATTTTGGTTTGGAGTCAAACCGGTTTCGGCTAGTTGCCATCTTCAGTGTCATAAAAATGACACTGAAGATGTTATTTATCGTTCCAAACATATATATGCCATACTTTATCAAACGCCTGGAAAATATCAATAAACAAAGCTCAATATTGCTTATTTTCAAATCCAGGTATCATAACGGTGACAGTTCCGTGGACTTGCTCAATTGTTCTATGGCTTGCACGGAAACGAAAGTGATAATCCGGGATGATGTTTTGAGAATTAAGATACGGCTTTAAGCATGAAACGAATAATTTTTTAAAAAATTTTGATAAAATTGACAGCAGGCTAATGGGCCTCTATGACGTAATCTGACATAAGTCCTTGCCTGGTTTCAGACATCTGCCAAGAGCATGGGTAAAATTTTCACAGCATAATTAGGTAAATACCTTATTATTGATTCGATAATATGAACAGAGCAGGGCGATTTTCTCATATGTAGAGTTTTAATTGTCGATTTTAATAATGGTAGCCGAAATTTCATAGGATCAATCACAGTGTCACCGGTATTTGGAATAGCGAAACTACTTATAGTATGTCATTTACCTTTTCAGTTGAGCTCTAAGCCCATGTGCGGTTTTCAAGTCTTTATGGCGATTAGAACATTTTAAGCGACTTACTGCGTGTTTTCTTGGATCTAAATATTTTATATATATCTCTATAGCGGAGTCCTGTTTCTCTCTTCGTTAATTACGTGAAGTTATTTTTTTAAGTTTTAATTTTTATTTTATCGATTCTTTTCTTTTTAAGAAAAATTCAAATTATATATCTATAATATTACTGATTAATTATTACCAATGTAATAACTACGAGTAATTTACTGTATTCAGATTCTAATAAACTATCTACTATTCGGTTTGGGAGTGCCGTCTCGCCAGGCTCAATGTGCCTGCTTTTCAGTCTCTAGTACTAATAAAATTGCAGTAAATCGCGCGCTAGGGTGTTAGGACGAACAACTAGTTTGTTTACGTAATTGCACAAGTATGTTTGACATAAGTTTAATTGGGTGTTGATATCATGAGAACGATTTATATTGGCATTGTCTTCTGAGCCTTCTCTTTTCACTAACGAGAGCCTGAATATTAGTCGGACGTTCGTAAAGTAATCCACAGCTGCTGGAATATTAGCCAGATTTCTTAATGGGATGTTCGGAGGTAAGTGAGAAATTACATACATTTTAAATTGCAACAAATTCGTGTTTTTCTTTGGATATAAGGGTTTCATGTGCGATGTCAATACTCTTCTGTATAATAACGATTGTAGGTGTATAGGTAATATGACGAACTGACTACTAATTGATCACGTCTATTATTTTTTAACATGGCAAAATCAAATAGATCTGGCAGCTTATTAAAGTCTGTTGACCAAGAGGTGGGTTTGCCTTCAGATACGGCGCTTTGCTTATTTGCTTAAATTGTATTATACAGCTGCCTACCTCTTGGGCTAAGAAGTCTGGAGCCCCAAAAAGTGTGCTTTGCATTGTAGTCACCAGCTGCAACGGACAGTACACTGATACGACTGTAATCTTAAAACCAGTAAGATTTCTAGACGTTTCTTGCATAAAATCATCGCTGAGTTCCGGCATTGGAAAGAGCTTTACGTTTTAGCGCACTACCCTTTTAATCGGATGTTTAGTATCGTATGTGAAAAATCAATTGACTCTAAAGCAGTTTTTTATAGTAAAGTGTGGTTTAGAAACCACGAGTATGTGTATTTATTATTCATATTTATGTTGGGAGAGCCCGTTTGCGTTCCAGAGGCATATTTTCAACTGGTTCATTTTTTGCTTAGCAAGACTTGCAGATGCATGTTTTGTGTACGCATCATTTCTTCAAACATACCCTGCATTGTTGTCATAAAGTTGTCCATTGTTTGTATTAAGTTATCGATTGAATACGAATTGTTTGTAAACGGTATCTGTGGACCCTCTTTTAAGATGTGGGCATAAGAGTGTTGGCGCGCGAACTGACTTTTCACCTCACGATTAGAATTAGGTAATTGTGCATCATTTCTTTGTGCTTGGACATATGTGTAGTTTGGCTTAGTGTGTGGTATGTTACTAGGTTGTATACTAGCTATAGATTCAGCACGAGGCCTAGCAAACTTGGAAGCCGTATATCCGTTATATTTGAGTTTGTGTGTGTACGATTTGTGAGTTATTTTCTACATGTGGAAAGAGTTTACCATATTTTTTACCATGGGATTCGTTCTGGAAATGCATTGGTTGATGGACTTTATGTAGAATATCATGTACGGATCTGTCTCCATATTATTCTGTTTCTATTGCACTTTTTATTTCCTCAGTGGGAACAGAACTGCCAATGTGTTTTATGGCAATTGTTAAAATCTTAACACTTTTTAGTTGCAATTGTTTTATTATGTTCTGTAATAAGTTGTAATATAGACTTTATATTCCAATAAACAAATAAAAAGCAAAACCGAATGTTCATAGAATTATTCATTTGATTTTTTTGCCCAAGTGCGATTTTGAACTCCTAATGGGAACTCGTAAGGGATCCGATATTGTTGAAAAGTCTTGGAATTAGCCTCTCTCTTGATTATGGCAATATATCTATCCATACCTGATTACACTTTTTGTATTGCATATTTGAACAAAAAGGTTGTTAAAAAAGTAATAACCATAAACCAACAAAGACTGAACATGCACATTGCATTTGTTGAGGAAGTACACATGGTCATAAACAAGCCTCAATCTCGAGAACAGAAGCGAGAAAGTGCACGTTGCTTCATATACAAGTGCAAATTCGGCTGGAATGTAGCTTTTGGGAAAACACGTTTCTTTTTTTGAGGCTGACATTTGTCGCCATTTCTCCGACTCAGTAAATTTAGGTTTTTCTTTATAATTTGGTATAAAATCAAAACTTGAGTTATTCCATAAATCCAGAATTGTTGAAACTTGAATAATTCTTCCATGCCCAGTAGACCACACCATTCCAAAAACGTGCTTCTGGAGCGTATTTCAGTGTTGCTGAGACTTGCATCATTCTTCCTTGTCTACTCGACCACCTTACTCCGAAATATTGCTTCTCCGGTTTTAACTTCTCGATCCCGGAACTATTCCAAATATCAGTGACACTGTCATTAGTCGTATGAAAGTTGGGCTTTCGTTATTAAAGTTGACAATTAAAAACATAGATATGCAAAATTAACACGGACCTGATCGTATTACAGGATCAATGCAATAATAGATCGTATAGATAGATAGTTTACGATAGATTAGTTACTACATTGGTAATAATTCATACGTGATATTTTAGAGATAAGGTTTTAATACTTATTGTAGTTTCTTTTAGAAAGATTCATTAATATAACATGCCCTTCAAAATCTCGGATGAATGTGATGCTTAACAGACTGAGTTATCAGAGGTGTTAAAAGCGTCAAACTGGTTGGGATGAATACTGAATACTATATTCGGATCTTCACTAACAGCGGAGTCTAAATAATGTCGGCTGGCTAAACATTAAAACATTTTTTAAAACATTGGTACGCAGACGTGGTGATACCAGTAATTGCTTGGTCGATAAGCTCGCAAATAGGGGGACACTGTATTCATCTAAGAAGGAAGTCTTTGCTGAGGTTAGTTTAATAATCAAAGCTTCGAATATAAAGAGAATATACTCCTGCATCAGGAGCAGTAACTGGTTCGGCAATAACTCCACATCGGCGCTGTTATAATCACTATACACGAAGAATGTGTTGGAAGCGGCTTGTCAACCTAACATTTCGTTACAGTATATCCTACGGATTTAGAACCATCCGTAAGTACAAATTTAAAATTTTTTATTTGATTTTCCGATAGGGAATCAAAACTAGTACGAATTTTCGTTATGCGTTTTGCAACTCTGGTTTGGAGACAAACCAGTATATTGCTTTAATTTCACTATATGATATACCAAAGCAAGAACAACTGTGAAAGTTAGAATTAAAATTGCTACTTTTATAAAGTAAATATTTATAAAATAAGGTCATCCTAAATGTCTGATAATGAATGCGTCCTTTTAAAAATCTAGTTTGATCGGAGGCATACTTTTTGCAAAATCGTTTGAAATTGAAAACAAGTAAGAGTGCCATATTCGGCTGTGGTACATCTTATATACCTTTCACAAAAGTATGAACTACTGAAAACGTAACACAGATGTTTCCCGGTGCAAAGGATTGCTTGAGATATTTCAGTTTGGCCTCCGGTTTCAGTCTTATTATTTTACATTTAAACTTTCCTTTCATCTTAATGTAAGCTGTTTTGATCGGTGTGTTTTTCTTTTCTCTGAATGCTTATAAATTTTTGATAAATTCTATATTTTTTTCTAAATCGTAGATAGCGGAATTAAAATTTGGTAAAGTTTGTTTTCAGTTACTTGTTTGTGAAAATTATTTTGAAATTTGAAAATTTGGTGAATTTCGGTTTTTGTGGTATTTTTGGAATTATTTTATAAATTTTATTTTGCTAAATTTTAAGTTATTCGTAATTTTTTGGTGAGATTTCGGTTTTCTTTAAACTTTGTTTTATTGAAAATTTCGTTATTTTAGTAAATTAAAATGTTTGGGTACAGTTTGGATTTGTGGTAAATTTTTGAATTTTAGTAAATTTCGAAATTATCTTCATCTTTAATCTTCAGATTAATTTTTTTTAATTTTTTGGTTAATTTTTATTTTTGAAACTTAATTTTTTTTGTTTGATGTATTTATTTGACGTAGATGTTGTTAAAATTTAGTAAAATAATAATTTTTAGAAATTTTGGGCGTTTTGATGAGTGAAATTAAAATTATTATGGAGACATTTTAATATTTGGGTAATTTGCTTTTCCGTAGTTTGGTAAAATTTAGATGTTTTATTAAATATTGATTTTTTAGCAATTAAATTTATTGTATTCCAATTGTAAAAAATTCTGGTGAATACTCAAAATTTGGTGAATTTTTGCTTGGTCTTATTTTTTGGCAAAATTTCGGTTTTACATTGAATTTAGATCTTTTGGAAATTATATTTTTTTTTATTCCAGCTTTACGATTTTTTGCTGAATTTGCGAATTTGTGGTGAATATTTGTTAAAAAATTTAGAATTCATAGAAATTTTTTATGTAGCTTCGTATTTTTAAAATTTCCTTTTTTCGGGAGAGTATGATATTTTTGTAATTGAAATTTTTTTGGTTTTGTGGAGAATTGTCGCATTTGGGTGAACTCCCAAATTATATTAAAATTTATTTTTTTTAATTTTTCAGATTAGTGAAAATTAAGAAAAAATTTTAATTTTTAAATATTTTGCTGATTTTTTTTTTGTTGAAAATTCAACACTTGTGGTGAACTTTTGGTTTTTGTTTTTATATGTTTGCTAAACATCAATTTGGTTAAAGCTTCGTTCGTCATAAAATATAAATTTGTTGCGTTTTTTCGGTTTCCGGCGAAATTACAGATTTGGGATGAAATTTAGATTTTTTTGTGAATATTTATAATTTGGTGAAGTGCAGTTTTTTGCTTTTTTCCCTAAAATTCTTCAGTCTTCATTGAATTTTGATTTGTTTTGTTTGACAAACAACATTTTTTATTCCAGTCTCTTGAATTTGTAGTGCATTTAAAATTTTGGCAAAATTTCGACATTTTGTGTGAAATTTTCGATTTTGGAGTAAGATTAAAAAAAAAATAATAATTCTGACCAACATTTAGGTCCGTAGGTTTGACTATCTGGCGCATACACTCCTTTCGTATGTCCGGAACCATTCCGTATGGTAAACAATAACAATATAAATATATAATTATGAAACGAGGTCTACTCATATAATGTGGGGCCAAATATGGCAGTCTAAACACCCACTGACCGCGAAAGTATTATGGTAAAGGCTATTCTAAATTTCTGCAGAAATTATGTTAATCTCTACACTAAACTCTTAACAGGACACAGCAGACCTAAGCAGTATTTACCTTGTCTGAGTTTTCGTCTGATTTCAATAGCTAACTCTTATTGTACATTAGATGAAAATAGAATAGGTTCTATTTTAAGCTAGGCTAAGTGAAGAAATTAAAAAAAAGTTAGATGCGAATGCAGATAGTGTAAAAACAGCTTTAGCTATCATTAGAATTGTTGATATGGTTCTAGTTTATGAGATATACCGTTACACGCATTTTTTAAATATCAACAAGTATACGTCTATTTGCTTCGTAGTATAAAATACGAAAAAGGAAATTTTCGACCGTAAAATAAATATTATTAATTAAATAATTTTTCATTTAATTTTCATATTTAGTTCAGTAATTTTAAATCTAAGAGGCGAAATTACCAATATTACAGGAATAATTAATTGTCAGGCTTAAGTTCATTTTTTATTTTTTTTATTTGATATAATAACTTTGAAATACAGTAAAAGTTAAAATTTTTATTAGACAACGAGCAGAATGGAATGCTTTTGCCAATACGTACGTTATCAACATTCTTTGTGTCTTTATAATAAGTTTATGTCCACTGTAAATATTATCCGCACAAAAACATAAATGTGAAAATAAGTTCCTATCCGAAAATTTCGGCCATAAATATTGTATGTATAAAATCTCTTTTGACTTAAAGCTTACAGATTGTTAGACTATATCAAATTTCAGCTCTCTACCTACAGTGGAAATTCTCCATACAAATAAGAGGGAACCCTAGTCCCCTAGATGAATAGTGGCCATTTTTCTCATTACTTATTCTCCAAGGCCTACTTGCATACTAAATTTTAGCTCTCTAGCTATAGTGGAAGTGTCCAATACAAATAAGTGAGACCAGATAAAAAGAATTCCCTAAGTCATACCCATATACCAAATTCGTGCTTTCTAGCTATACCGGAATTGTCCCATACAAATAAGGGGGAACACTAGTACCAAAATATCCACTTTTTACACCTTCATATCTCGGGAAGCTTTTATGATAAAACTTTCATACTTGGAATTAAGTTATGAGGGGAAAAAATATGGTTTATGTAATATACACACTGTGTGCATTAGGCCTGAACTTAGTCTGGCACATTAGCATGCGCCCTAGTCTATTTAACGCAATAATCAAGAAAAATAGAATGTGAATAAATTTATTAATATCATGATTCACGCATTTAACGTTTTGGTATTGTATGTATTTTCACATAAGTAAATATTTTTAAAATAAAAAACGAATTAAGCCTGACAATTAATTATCTAAAAATATTAATCTTAAGAAAGCAGAAAAAATCAATAAACTGAGGGAAATCAATGCAAGGGAAGCATTTTCATTTGGATTGGAAACTTTAAATTCTAAAACCGAGTACGTACACACACGTCATTGTATCAAATAGATATAAGAACAATCCACATTTTCTGAGACTATAAATCACTTACCTTGAACCAATTATTTTCTTCGACAACTCCTCATCGTTTTCGGTTTTTACGTTAAAATAGTTGGTTGTGTTGCTGGTGTATGATGGCTCGGTAGATACTCGTGTTGTTGACGTCGCAGCCAACTTAGCTGCATTGACAACCGTGTTCGCTTCTGAGTCAATGGGCGTAGGTACCTCGGCCTTATAGATATAGGCTGTATTCGAAAATGGGATTATTGATGCTGCGGATATAGCATCTGAGGTTGAGGTTGACGTTGAAATTGCTTTTGATGTTGAAAAATATGTTAAATTTAGGTGTTTATCTAAATTTTCATTTAGTTGTTGCTTTTGTTCTTTTAGGTTTATTTGTTGTCTGTCTTTATCTATTTGCTCATAATGGGTGTTGACAACGTAGCCACCAACATTATCACCCTCTTCGCTATCGACATTGACCGCATGTGCTGCATTGGAGTAACTAGCTGGATGGGAGTAGGAAACATTAAAAAAGAACACAACTAAAAGTCCAATTGCCGCTAATGCCAGGACAAAATCATTCGAACGCATTATGACTGCTGCTATTATTATTATTTGTCAAAGCTTGATATTGTTCTCTTTTGTAAAAGTCCATAGACTAAACTCTTAAGTTATTGGTTCCCTCTTAAGCTTTTTTTTACGTTCTTCGTTGTCTTCTCTAAATTTATATCTTTCTAAAATTCTTATTGTTTTTATGCTTTGACCTTTTTGTTATATAACGTAGTATTTCTCCGATTAAATGTAGTTTAATTGTTTCTTCTTGCTCCACTTCTAAAAGGCTTCGTTTTAAAAGATTTATTTTTTTCAATTTATTCTGGATTCCGTCGGAATGTTTAACCACTTTCTTTCAACGCAGTTGCGACTGAAGGGGTCCTTTTTTAAATCTAAACAAAGCAACAAGAAGAAAACAAAACAATAATTAATAGGAGACACATATTTTTTCTAGATCCGCACAAAATAATTTAAACAGCAAATATAATTTGGTTGTCAAAATTGTTGCAAGCATATACAATATTTTACAACAATAGCAAGTCTGTATATATTGAAAGTCTGAAGGATAAAGTAGTTGTTGCGACTAGGAATGCTATCGATTTTAAAAAGTTCTCTGATTCAGGATACTCCCAACCCGATGCATGGAATTTAGGAACCCAATATTTTTCGTTTTTAATATAATTTTTTGTAAACTTTTGTGTTGCATACTCATTACCCACACACATGAATTTTACCAAAGAAATAACTATTGCTATTATCAATCGAATTCTTTAAACTGGAATCTTTTAATACTTGATTATGTTTATGAATAATTGTTTATAACTACATGTAATTATTGAATTAAATTAAAAGGATTATTTTACAAACTGGCGATGTCGCTGACAATGAATATTTAATCCAATGCCCATCTAAATTCATGGTAAATAGACAAGTAACATTAGTTTTAAATTCAATATTTGAAAAACGCAAACTTAAAAAAAAACATTAATAGTTTTTTAAAACCGGCGCAGTCGGTAGGATAGATAAAAAATATATATCTTTCCATAAAATCCTACTAAAACAATTTCACATAGATTTTACAACAAGTAAATTGGCGATAACCACGGATCCGGAATTATAACAAAGCTTCATGGAAAGGAGTTAAAAAATTGATTTTTAAATAAGAAAGCAGTGAAAAAATTTTCGTAAAGCAATTTTATTTAGTGTTAAAAATAATGAACGATAATAATATAAACAAAAACAAGGTGTAGATGTTAAAATGGAAACAACGTTTTGGGGGTTACAAGGTTTTTCAAACATTTTGGTGCAAATACAACGTAATCAATGTTAACAATTTTGAAATATCTTGAAGTAATATGCGTATTTTTTTGCTATTTTGTTTCTCAGTGTAAAAAAAAAATCGTAAAATGCTCAGTAAGGCTTGCCATTTCACCATAAATATACGAATAAACGAACTACGCTTGCATATCATGAACTTTGTAAGAAAAATTCTTGTGTTTAATAAATGTGTTTTTTACCGAAAAATTGTCTTCAGCGATGAAGCCCATTTTAGGGGAAGAGCAGTCGAAGGCAGTTCAACAGTTGCCAATCGCAACATTACAATCACAACAAGGTACCGTACGATGGTTACAGCCTTTTTTTTGCCAAAACGGAAGAATTGAACTTCGTTGACATGTTGTTTACACAAGACGGTGCCGTAAGCCAAACGACACGCTACACCATGAACCTCTTAAAGGCCATTTTTTTCTTAACTTTAATTTTATTATAATAAATATTTCTACTAAGAGAAATTTAATATAAGTACTCAAATCTTATTTATTAGTTACTACCAATGTAATAACTAATCTATTGTATTTACATCTTAATAAACTATTGGGTAGAGGGAGCCGTCCCGCCAGGCTCATAATTTTTGTCTTTTAGTCTCTGGAGTGTTGGGATGGACAACAAGTTTGTTTACATATTTGGACGTCATTGTTCTTTCAATATTTAGCGTATATTTCATCTGGAACAATGGTAGTTGTTATTGGTGGTCAGATTTGCCTTCTGAGGGAAAACGTTACGTGAGCATACTTCGATGAATTTACCTTTATCATTCACTTCTCTAGCTCATGAATATGGGATTATAGTTTCTAAGATCAGATCATTAGTAACTTATTAGTAACTTCTAAATACAATGTCGTTTATACACGTTGACGTGTATATATATGGGCTTGTTTTTATATTCGCTGTATAGATCATACCAGTATATAATATCGGCACCAGTGTACTAGCTGCAGAAATTTTACTATGTTCAGAAACCTAATCCATTGATCTTACCTTAAACATTCTATATGTCAAATAGCTCTCAAGAAGCTTATGAGAGTTTTCAGGATAAATTTGAGTTATTTTCGTGAGTTTTCCATTATGCCAGACTTTATCAACCGCCTAGGAAATGTATGTAAATAGAGGTAATCTAATAATGGTAACAATTCTGTGAAATGGCGACGAGGCCTCGCGCAAGAACTAACTGATGGTCCGGCATAATATTTTGTTCGTTAAAATAAGGAGATAAATTTGAGACGAATATCTTTCAAATAATTTTGACAAAATTTAATGCAGACTAATGGGCCTTTATGACGCAATATGGCTTTAGTACTTTCCTGTCTTAGGGATCATAACAATTTCTTCCAAGACAAAGTGCAGAAGCCAACGCGCAAAATGGCATTAAATATAAACAATAACGTTCTGACAGCTGAATTAGGTAAGTTTTTTATCATTGAACCTGTAATACGATCTGGTCCGTGTGATTTTCTCATAACTATATTTTCAATTATCGATTTTAATGAAAATAGGTGAAATTTCATAGGATCATTTACAGTGTCACGTATAATTGGAATGAATTTAGTCCTGTGGTATGAAAACATTCTCTATTGATTAGCAAATGCATTTACCTTTTCAGAGTTTTCGGCAGAGGTGCGATTTTCGAGTCTTAGTAGGATATAGGAAATTTTAAGCGCCTTAAAATCTTCTTCTACTTCACTGTATGACGTAAAGTTCTCTGGCATAAGTTCAGTTGGTTATTAATATCTGAAGAACGACTATTCTGCCGTTGCCTTTGAAGCCTTCTCGCTTTCCTGACTGTATATCAGTTAATCTGACTATCTGTATATTCGCTGATGACTGGTATGAAATTCTTTTAACTGTTGTTTTATCTGGTCTTGTTGGTAGTGCAACTATGGCAGGTACAGTCACAGCATTAGTAAAGTGGTCCAGCGTCTTGAATATCAGCCGGGTTTCATGTTTTTATTTCGGCAAGATATAAGGGCTTTCGGTGCAACGGAAACTTCGTTGTATAAAATAACGACTGTAGGTTAATGGTCGGAAGATAAATCGTAGGATGAACTAACTAATAATAGTTTACGTCTGATGTTTCTTACAATGGAAAAATCGATAAAGTCGAGAAGCTGGTTAAAGTCTGTTCGTCTGTAGGTGGCGTTACCTCCAGATACAACGAGCTTATAAGCTTGAACTGTGTTACACAGCTGCCTTTTTCTAGGGCTAATAAGTCTAGAGCTCTAATGGGTATGTTTTGCATTGTAATCGTCAGCTGCAAAATTATTCGTGTGCAATCAGATTCGTGACACAGATGAGACTGCAATTTTGAAATCAGTGAGATTTATAGACGTAGCTTATAAAAAGTGTTTGCGGAATTCTAGCGTTTGAGCGTGCCTTACGTTTTTGCACACTATAACGGCGACTAAAAGTATTCCATTTCCTGTGCTAGTGGGACATGTTCAACTTAGTATTTATGTTCAGTGAGATCGTTCGCGTTCCAAAAGCATACTCGTTAATATTTTGCTAAGCAAAATTTGCAAAAGCATTTTTTGGGTTCAATTCATTTCTTCAAAAATTATCTGCATGGTTGTCGTAAAAGTGTTTATCAGGCTATAGAATTAGCTCGAATTGCTCGTAGATGGTATACATCACCCTATTTTAAGACAGAGTCGAGTTTGGTGAGCAATAAATTTCGCGTTTTGGAAAAGCCAATTGTCCTCAAAGCTCATGGGAAGTGACCCCACTACACAACTTTTTGTGGGGATACCTGAAGTCTCTCGTGTACAAAGAACAAGCCAGCCACAATACAGCTGCCATTGGAGAGATACCAGTCGGAATACTAGAAAAAGTATGGCAAGATTGGAGCTCGCGGTTGAACCAACTACGGCGTAGCCGTGGGCAACATTTACTTGAAATAATCTTTAAAAAGTTTTTTTTTATTTACTTTTTCAAATTTTTTTCTTTTCGAAGTTTTCATAACGCAAACGGTTGAAAAGTCAGCCTTTCCAAAGGCATTTTAAACTATGTGAGATTAAGAGCTTAAATGTGTTTTAAATATGCAATAAATTTGGGCAAGCAACTAGGTGAACAGGAATATCTGACGACAACCGGAAAGAATCAACAGAAATCGAGCGGCAACTACAAAAGGAACAATAGCAACAACTGCTTCAGCATTGACAGCAGGACAAATTACAACAGCAACCGGTTCAACAATAACAATTACTAATTGTAAGAAATATCAATTCCTTGAAGTACCTAAGCTTAGTGGTAGTAGGAAGGAGGAATTGTACCCCTGCCTGAAAAGGATTAATAATATAAAACTGTCGATGGGGAATATCATCCAATGTGAGGGAATGTTTCTATTCATTATAAAGAGCAAAATAATGGGCAGGGCTAGGTTAATATTAGAAATTCATCCTCATTTATTGAAATGGGCAGGCAGAATGAATTTATTAAGTTAAATTTCGCCAGATTCGCTTCAGCCGAACTCCTATATTAGGAGCTGATTGTGCGCTCAATACTAAGGCGATGCCGTCCAGTTCAATAGCTTTATACAGGCACAGTTATCTTCACTAAATCAAAGCCATTGGATGCAGACCGTACGAAATCAGCAATTGCAATAGTACACCATTGCGACTTTATAAACAAAGTATCTCTTAACCTAACGACAGTTCTTTGCGCCCTAAAGCCAAGCACTCTAGAACAGCTCTTCATGAGCCTTCTTCATTCTTCATTGCCTGACATCAAAATTAATAAACGAAAAAAAAGGTTAAGTATTCTTAATAATCGTGATCATAAAAGTCGAGGAAATTTACAAAATATCACTTCTAAATATGCAAATAAAAATACTTAAGCGCTAATTTTATAAAATACAATGACAAGCCAGAACACATTTTAAAAATTTTTAATTTTTTTTGTTTTTTTTTCATATTTTGTGGCGTTGATTAGTTTTTCTGGCACAAAATTATACATACATATGTAAAATAAAAACAAATTTTTGAAATTTTGGAATTTTGTTTTCCATATAAAATCTGGCGTTGCGCTGCGTTTTATAAAATTAGGGAAAATAAGGCAGGAAATAATGAAGCTTGACCAAATCCTAATAATTCTCATTTTAATACAAATCCTTAAGTACCCCATTACAATAGAACCTTTAAAACCTTGACAGGAAAATACAAAACGAATTGGATCCAATGAACGAAAGCATATAAACTACATAGGCAGAATCATTATTTACACTATGAAAAACCTTCATCATTCCCGAATTTTCAATATACATACGTCCTCTCAAATGTACTATTCAAATGGGGAAACAAAAGAACAAGAATCGTGATCGGTACGGGTATCACTGAGAGCCCCGTCAGAAAAGAACGCTGCCCTAAAAATATAAATAATAAATTAAAAAGCCCGGCGAATATAAGTACAGCTTTGGGATATCTAGTTTGCAGGTACGTCTTAAAAAAGACGAAATACTTAAAGTTCACAAGTTTCATCCAGTATTTAATTGAATATTCCGATCGGGGTTGTTACGAGATAATAATGCCATGTTAGCCTATAAAAGGAAATTTATAATTATAAGTGAGCAAGAACTACCTTTATACTTTAAAGGGCAGAAAGAAAACGAACACTAAACAAAACTGGAAACAGAGAAAATTAAGAAATTGCCTGATTTAAATCCTTTAGATCAATTAGTAATAACGGATCAATTTGGATAAAAAAAGATTTTCAGTGGCTTTCTATAAAAAGGGAGACACCTCGATGTTTACAAATGAAGTGAAACGCAAAATTACAACAAATTTTAATAGGCCAATCTACACAAGATCAGGGAGGAAGCCAAAAACTAGATGGATGAAATGCTGAGCAAAGGTATTATTGTTCCGAGCAACTTACCCTGTAATTATCCTATTTAGGTTGTGCTAAAGAAAGCGGATAAGGTGGGAAATCCGGAATGGCGCCGAGTTATCGACTATGGAAAACTAAAAATAAATATCCTATGGCAGTTATTGTAGATATATTGGATACACTAGGGAGATCTAATTATTTCTACCAGCTATTGCCATTACGAATTCAGGAGTATACCACTCTGCCAAAGAATGCACAGAATCATTCCAAAAGGTGTTGAATAGTGTGTTGAGAAAATATTTAATAATATATGCGTCATTAATTTGGACGACATATTAATTTTTGAAACTTCACTTCAAGAACACTTGGATAATTTAATCAAAATTTTAGAAGCAATTAAGGAGGCTAATTTGAAAGTATCCCTAAATAAAAGTAACTTATTGAAAGCGGAAACTACTGCTCTCGGGCATATAGTAACAACGGAGGGCATAAAGTCGGATTCCAAAAAAATTTAATTCGTCAGAATATTTTTGAACGTACTACAAGCATTCTAGTAGTTAAGTGGATATTACAGAAAGTTCATCCCAGACTATGCGAAAACTGCCAAACCTTTGACATAAAGATTAAAAAAGGATTCTAGGATGAATGTAATTGCTATAAAGAATATTTCGAAAAGATGCGTAAAATATTGGCATCGAATATGGCATTAAGATATCTATCCAGACTTCAAAAAAGAGTTTATACTTCCTACTCATGCAAGCAATTTTGCACTCGGCGCTGTACTATAAAGAAGGAGCTTTATTTGGATGGTAGACAATATCAGTTGGAAACTGACCATATGTCATTAATATGGTTATCTTCTCTTAAAGAACTCAATATGAAATTAATACATTGGAAGATTAAGCTTAGTGAATATACTCGTATGTTTGCCAATCGGTACGTACAAGATAACGAAAATAAGGTGGCAGAGAGAAGAATTTGGCGTAAGTCAGAAAATGTATAAAAAATTTGTTTTAAATCAGAACTGGATGCACAAATATTGTGCATAAGAAGGTAGTTTTGGCGAATACATACGAAAGAATTAAATTGAAAATGGTAAACAGATAAATTCTTCGGTCAGAAGCTGAGAAAATAGAAAACAAAAGAAGGAAGGACAGCAGGCCTCTATGACGTTTTCAGACTAAAGTTCTCACGGGTTTAGGGATCATATCGATTTTAGATATTTTCCAAGAGCATGAGAAGATTACACTTCCTAATATTGCATTAAATACGAATAGTAAGATTCTGATCGTGGTTTAGTACAGACGTACATAATATTTCGCACTTAAATAATATTAAAAAAATACAATTGAGCAAGTGAAGAGACAAGTGAATAGTTAGAAAAAAAAGAATATACAACAACAACATAACATATACGAGTATATTGTGTGTTGTAAATAAAAACAAAAAGTACATGGTTAAAAAATTCTAGTGATATTCAGTATATGAGTGTGCCAAACATTAATGAAAAAAATATAAAAGGTAATAACAACAATGCTTATTACTCTTTTAGCTATTCAAATGCTAATAATGCAATGAACAATACAAATAAAAAAAAATATGACAGTCTTTTTTAAGCGCGAGGCCAATTGACCGAACGCGTTCTTTATGCGGAAATAAAAACTTATCTTCGCAAGTAGCAACACCAGAAAATACTACAATTTAACAAAAAACCATTACAGGTCAAAAATAGTACAGAAAACCAACGAAACAGGTACTATAAAAAATCCTGTACAAAAAGTGCAAACAGGTATGGATCGTTATATAACCATAACCAAAAGGAAGGCCAGTCCTAAGTCTTCGCAGCAAAAGCGTACTGCTAAGCAATACAAAAGCTCCCAAATAGATGTATTGCCGGTAAGCGAAAACAGATTTATGAAGCTAAACCCGCTGTCAGGGAACAAAAACCTCCCCCGATTTACTTGCGCGAGCTATATCTAATGAAATTGTTAACATGTCTCAGCTTGTATGTAAGGAAAGCTTTTATGTATCTTCTATACGAAGAGGTCAAATTCAAGCAACAAATATTCAAGCACATACGGAAAAGAATTATCGGCTAATCGTAAGCCGACTTGAATCAGAATAACTGTAAAGGAGCCGTTAAAACGTAATGGTCCTCGACAGTGCACTAATTGTCAAGAATTCGAGCACACAAAAACTTACTGTAAGCTACCATCTGTTTGGATTGTTTGCGGCGACGCACACCCAACTTCTTCCAAAACTGATCCCAAGTTTAAAAAATGCAGGAGCTGCGATGAAAACTATACTGCAAACTATAGGGGCTGTAAAGTCTTCCAATACGTAAAAAATAATTCAAAGATAGTGTTTAAGACTTAACATGAACAATATAAGGGTTTCCAATTTCCTAGGCTTCGTGCGGAATCCAGAGCTAGTACACAACCTAGTAACATACGACACACTATACCAAATTACACGTATGTCCAAGCACTGAAAAATGATGCACAATTACCTAACGCTAATAATGAGGTGAAAAGTCAGTTCGCGCGATACCGTTTATAAACAATTCGTATTCAATCGATAACTTAATACAAACAATGGACAACTTTATGACAAGAATGCAAGGTATGTTTGAAGAAATGATGCGTACACAAAACATGCCTCTGCAAGTCTTGCTAAGCAAAAATTGAACCAGTTGAAAATATGCTTTTGGAACGCAAACGGGCTCTCCCAACATAAATATGAAGTTGAACATTTTCTGCAAACACAGGGAATAGACATACTCTTGGGCTCTGAAACACATTTCACTTTAAAAAAAACTGCTTTAGAGTTAATGGATTTTTCACATACAATACTAAGCATCCGAGTGAAAAGGCATTTGGTGGCACCGCCATCATAGTGCGCAAAGAAGTAAGGCACTTTGCAATGCCAGAATTCAGTATAGATTTTATGCAAGCTACGTCTATAAATCTCACTGATTTAAAAATTGCAGTCTCATCTGTGCACTGTCCGCCCAGGCACAAATTCGAACACCATCAGTTTTTCACGTTCTTTGCTACAATAGGAACAAAAGTTTATTGCAGCTGGCGACTATAATGCAAAGGACACCTTTTGGTGCTCCCGAATTTTTAGCCCAAGATGCACATAGCTGTACAATACAGTTCAATCAAATAAACTAGACGTCGTATCTGGGGTAAACCAACCTATTGTAGTAGTCAGTTCGTCTTATGATCTATCTTCAAACCATTCGCCTACAATCGTTATTTTACAGGAGAGTATTGACACTGCACATGAAACCCATATTTCCTATCCAAATAAAAACACTAATTGGTTGAAATATAAAATGTATGTAAGCTCTCATTTAACTACAAACATCCCATTAAGAAATCCGAAAAATACGGAAAAAACAGAGTCACCAAGTAAAAAATGTCTACATCATAAAAATTATAAATTTTACCAAAAATCTAAATTAATTTGAAAACAATAAAAAACTAAATATCACGATCAAGGCATATTTAACCAGGTGGCATTACTACTGCAGGTGACAATTTTTTGCTTAAATTTTCGTTTTCCTTTGGTTACCCAATTTTAATGTCAAACTATTTTGTATTTTTTACGAATAATCAAAAAATTCATTGACATTCAAGTCTCATTGATACAAGTGCCTTAGTGCTTTTATAGTTTGTGTATAAATAAATTAAAAAGTGAAGTAAAAACAAAAAATAAATTATCAATTTGTGTTCTAATTTGTATAAAATTTATAAATAAATTTGTAATTTGTACCAAACAAAATTTATTCAATTTTTTTCTTTTAATTTTCTTTCTTTTTACAAATGTTTTTGACAGCAATATTGGGTTTTACACAAACAAAACTGCGTGCTGTTGTTGTATTGTTGTATTTGTGGTCGTATCAAGGTCACCTAGTTAGATATGCCTTGATCACGATGATTGGGAAATGTACTAAAATTAAAAAAAATTCACCACAAATCAAAACTATAGTCCAAAATTTTAAATTACAAAATTAACAACATTTTCAACATGTTAAAAAGAAATTTACAAAAAAATATACCATAAATGTAAAAACTCGAATAAAGTAATTTAATTTCTTAATTTAACATAACCAAACTATGGCCTAACATGCTTGTATTACCAAAATAACAAAATTTTCCAAAAAAGTAAAGTTTAAAGAAATCAAATTAACTCCAAAAAATTTTATGTTGACCAAAATTTTAAAATTTCACCACGAAATTAAAAAACGAAATTAAGGCAAATTAGTCCAAAAATACCACAAAATTCATAATATTGGAAAATATCAAAACTAAATTTAAAGTTCACCAATGTTTTTCAGTTTCACCAAATATTTTCAAAAAGAAAGTATTTTATGAAAAACGTAACAATTTAATCAAAATCGATCTTACACAAGGTCCAAAAAACTTACTTTTCCAACCCCTTTTATAAAAATTCAATTTTTTGTGGAGAGCGTCTCTAAGCGCATTTCGCTGATTACTTAGGCCAGCTCATCAGGTAACCCTTACACCCAACTCTTTAGAAAAACTTAAACGTTTTATGCTCAAAATTCCTTAGAGCAAATCCAAAGAAAATGCAAGCAAAAACATTGAAGTATGTTTATCGCGTGCGCGTGTTTTTGAGCGGTTTAAGCGTTTTCAAGATGGCCGAGAAGACGTTCAAGATGATTCACGCCCGGGTCGCCCTTCCACGTCGAAAACGGATGACAATATCGAAAAAATCGGTAATCTGATTCGATCTGACCGTCGGTTAAGTATTCGTGCGATTGCTGAAACTGTACGAATTGATAAAGAATCCGTACGGCAAATATTACCTAACAATTTTAGCATGCAAAAAGTGTGTGCCAAAATGGTGCCTAAAATTCTCACATTTGAACAACTGTTAAGAAGTTTCTAGCCAAATTCAGCATCCCACTGTTAGACCATCCGCCTTATTCGCCGGATCTTGCGCCGTGCGACTTCTATCTGTTTCCTAAGGTGAAATCTGCATTAAAAGGAACAAGATTTGAGTCTGTAGAAGCTGTAAAAGAGAAAGCCGCACGCGTCCTGAAGGAGCTGACAGAAAAAGACTTCCAGCACTGTTTCGAACAATGGAAGATTCGCATGGAGCGTTGTAGGGATAGAGGAGGGGTGTATTGAAGGTGATAATAAGTAAAAATGTATGAAATAAAAATAAAATGTTTTACAGCGTCAGTCTCGTTATTTAATAGCCACACCTCGTATACCAAGAAACATAAAATTACACAAAACAAATACTTCAAATTCGTATGCAATGCGGATTCGATATTCCCTTACAAATCTACAGATGGCGAATCAGCAGCTTTTTCTGCTTTCGCTTTAAAGAACCATTACTATTTGTTCAAAGAAGTCGTTTTGGCTCTGGCACTGCCATATTTTCAAAAAGATTTTATTTTGCAGGAACGTTGCAACAACGAATAATATTTAAGGGTTACTTTAGTCAGTGCAGGAGTACCTCAAGGTAGTATGCTAGGGCCGCTATTATATATCATCTATACAGCGGATATTTCGACAAGCCCACATACATATACATCAACGTTTGCAGACGACACTGCAATTATAAGTGTCAGTAATGATCCAAAGGATGCATCTGAAAAACTGCAGTCCCATATTCATAAGCTAGAAGACTGGCTAAAACAGTGGAGAATAAAGGTAAATCCATCAAAATGTGCTCATGTAACGTTTTTCCTTAGAAGGCAAAATTGTCCACCAATCACAATAACTAATACCACGGTTCCAGCGGAAACGCACGTTAAATATTTAGGTATTCACCTAGATCGGCGCCTAACTTGGTCCCGTCACATTGAGGCAAAAATAACGTCCATAAAGATTCGAACAAATCAACTGGATTGGCTAATAAGTCCTAACTCAACTTTGGCTCGGGAATATAAAGTCCTTTTATACAAATCTGTTATAAAGCCAATATGGTCATATGATATTTAGCTGTGGAATATTGCCTGTTCATCAAACATCCAGAAGTTACAGAGAAGACAGTCTAGGATTTTACGTCTTATCGTAGGCGCCCCTTAATACATAAGAAATGAAAACATACATAGGGATCTCAAAGTTTCCACTATCCACGAAGAAGTTAAAACGTACACGTCCAAATACGTGAACAAACTAGTCGCACATCCCAACACTCTAGCACGCAATTTATTGCAATTTGACGGGCAAAGAACTGACACATTGAGCCTGGCGAGGCGGCTCTCTCTACACAATAGAAGATAGATTTTTAAGATTTTAATACAAAAAAGTAGTTATTACATTGGAAATAACTGATAAATTTTAATTTAGAAATAAGATTTGAATACTTATTGTGAATTTCTTTTAGTAGAAAGATTCAATAAAATGAAATATAAGTATATATATAAAAAAAAAACTTTACTCGTTACTTTAGCTAACAAGAATTTTAAAAGCGAATTGGAGAAAATTTATAAGGTTTGTGCAAATGGATTTTCAACGGGTTTTTTGCTTACAAAGGTACCTAAACGGAACCAAAGTGCTGTGCAGAGTTTGTGGCTGCAAAAAAATTATTGAATTGAAAACGACAAAGATAACTGTGCAAAACATGATATTAAAATTGAACAGATATATGTATCTAACATATAATTATGTATGTACATACTATTAAAACGTACCGTGAATGGTAAAACGCTCTAAAAAAATTTAAAAATAGACAAAAAGAGCACAAAAAATACCTATATATAAAAGTTTCAGCAAAGACTTTATAAATAATAAAGTAGAAACATATAACGTGAAATTTACAACAGAATAAGCGAAAGGAAATAGACTAATAGTTATATGTATATCCTATTATTACATGCATACATTATAAGTAGTATGAATGTCCTTATTATTTGTTAAGATCACTGGCTTGTTTTTGTTTTACATTATTTTGCAATAATACTGGATCGATACACACAACAATGTTTACTTTCTTACTTTACAGGACATGATCCGTTTTTTATAAATAATTAGCTTCACTATTTCAAATATCAGTGACACTGTCATTAATACTATGAAATTTCGGCTATCTTTATTAATGTACACGATTAAAAATATAGATATGAAAAAATCATCAATATTCGTATTTAATGTAATGTTACGTGATGACTTCTTTCCATGCTCTCAAAAGATGTCTGAAGTCGTTATTATCCATAAACCAGAAAAAGACTTAAGTATGATTACGTCGTACAGCCCTATTAGGCTGCTGTCAATTTTACCAAAAGCATTTAAAAAGCTATTCGTTTCGTACTTAGAACCTTTTCTTACTAAGCAACACTTTATCCCAGACCATCAGTTTGGTTTTCTAGCAATGAATAATTTTACCGTTATTAGATCAGCATATAAAATAGACAATATTTTTCAGCTTTATTTATGGAAATATCCTAGTTCGATAAAGTCTGGTATGATGGGATACTCACGCAAATAACTCGAGTTCTTCCTGAAAACGTCCACAAGCTTTTTAAGAGTTATTTGACAAATAGAACGTTTAAGGTAATGTCAAAGGACAATTTCCTATAAATGGAAAATCTATGGAGGAGTCCTCCAAGGTAGTATTCTAGGACCGCCCAAATACATGTACGTCAAAGTTTGCAGATGAAACTGAATTTATAAGCGTTAACGAAGACCAGAAAATTTCATCCAAGCAACTTCAGTCTCGTACTGGCTAAAAAAAAGCGGAGAATAAACGTAAATTCATCAAAATATGGTTACGCAAGTTATTTTCAACAATAACAAATACCGCGGTTTCAGCGGAAACGCACGTTAAATATTTGGGCATCCACTTATATCCAAGTTTGTTTTGCTTTTGAAATTGTTTCTGTTTGATTTTTTGTTTTGTGGAAGAAATATTCTTTAAGTATAAATTGTGATAGTTATATCAAAGTATATCTAGTTATATCAAAGTAAAGTATCGACGCCTTACTTGGTCCCGCCACATTGAAGCAAAAATAACAGCCATAAAACGTAGAATAAATCAGTTACATATTATAAAGCCAATATGGTCATATGGCATTCAGCTGTGGGATACTGCTTGCGCATCAAACATCCAGAAGTTACAGAGAAGACAGTCTAGGCTTTTACGTCATATCGTCTGCGCCCCCTGGTACATAAGAAATGAAAATATACATAGGGATCTCAAAGTTCCCACTATCCACGAAGAAGTTAAAACATACACGTCCAAATACGTGAACAAACTAGCCGCACATCCCAACACTCTGGCACACAATTTATTGCAATTTGATGGCCACCAGAGACTAAAAACAACTGACACATAGAGCCTGGCGAGGCGGCTCTCTCTACACAATAGAAGATAGATTTTTAAGATTTGAACACAAAAAATTAGTTATTACATTGGCAATAACTAGTAAATAATAATTTAGAAATTAGATTTGAATACTTATTGTGAATTTCTTTTAATAGAAAGATTCAATAAAATAAAATAAAGTATAAAAAAAATGTGTTTTTGTTATAAAAGTTTGAATACAAAATATTAGTTATTACGTTGGTGCTAATTACTACACATTAAAAACTTTTGGTTTAATTTTAGCATTATCCGGTGTTTATATAACAATTCCAAAAAGAATTAAAACTATTCCATTATAGTATACCTACAAATTTATCATGGTGTTAAAAAAATTCCCTCAAGTATTTAAGTTTTCAATATATGGTTTTAAATTTAAACTATTTCGGAATTAATTTCAAATTTAATTCCAAAGAAGTTTAAAAACAAGGATGCTAAGTATTAAAATTAAACCAAAACTTGTTACTGTGTATATACTATTTTAGAGATACGACTTGAATACTTATTGTGAATTTTTTGTGGAAAAATTCAATAATATATAAACAAACACAAAAAAAATTATATTGAGAACTTGTGGCGCGATACGGTTGATTTTAAATCCAAACACACTGATTAAACTGTCCGAGTTTCCAGATCCAAGGTTGTCTAGTTCCGTTAGAAAGTTGAATTCAACATCCAAAATATATTTACTTTATTGTGTCCGAAGTGAATATTGTAGAAATTACAAACGGAATGACTAAAATATATCTATTATACGGATTTCTAAAATAAAGTTATTTGTTGGTCTCCTGAAATGGTACAGCATATGAAAAATTCATATTTAAAATTTTTATCAATCAAACCTTATTTAAAAAAAATTACAAAATAGAAAAGAAATTATATATATATATATATATATATATATATATATATATATACATATCCACCAATATTGTTAATATTTTAAATAGAACATACTTTATTTATGCCTGGTTCATAGAAAATATTTTTGTTTTAAAAACGATTTATTAACTAAAGTAAATTCAAGTAAAATAAGAAAGTTATATAGTGTCGAAGCAATATGTAATTAGAGTTTAAAAAAATACATATGGAAATTTAATAGTCGTATGGCTCTAATTATTTTTTAGAACGCTGAGAATTTTCATTTTATTAGGGGGAATTCGACTGGTTTGCCATCGACAGCACGCTGCCGCAGATATTTTCTTTTCAGCACAGGCACAAAAACGGCCGCTTATCGGTTATCAATGTATTTTGTTCAGTGACCGTTATGATTATATTTTTTTTTACAAGCAGCGAAATATAGTTATAACTTTTGAATTTTTATATTTTTGAACAAATAATTATTTTTTCTTGCGATAAATAATTATTATAGCTTGATTTATCCTTTTTTTATAGAAATAAATTTAAATCTCTGATTGTTATTTTTATATTTCAGAAGTAACAATTGTTTCCTAATTTTTATTAATGCGCAAAATTTAAATTTAGAAGCATTAGTTTATCAGGAAATAATACCTGTTCTTCCCAAAATATATAAATCAAAAAATAATAATTATTTCTGAAAAAATAATAAATTAGAAATTCCAACAGTCGAAAAAAACAATTATTACTGCAAACAAAATTTAAAATCAAGAAATTATTATTTTTATCATAAAAATAAAGATCGGATAATAATAACTATTCTGCAAAATATCATACAACAGAAATCATTTTTGCAAAAAATTAAAATATTTCTAACAAAAAAGGTAAAAATCAGGAAAAAATTAAATCAAAAATTTAAAATTTATAATTTTCCACATATCTAGGTTAATACGATGAAAGTGGAGTGTTTGACATGGTTCCACGATAATTTTACTATTATTTACGGCCACTGACTTTGTTCACGCTAGTACTGAAAATTGGAGTCAATTTTTTCCCACCTCATTTTGCTACCCTTTAAAAAAATCGATAAAAAAGTTGAGAAGCTAAAAGTTCTCAAGGGCCATTTTCTCTGCATCCTGCTCGAAGTAAACAAACACAGTTTCATTTTATTTTAAGTTGTATAGTGATGGTAATAAGAATATTTTGATGTCAAAAATTATTTCATTATTTCATATTTTATTATAAAACGCAATTTAATTGTTAAAGTGGAGTAAACTTTTTTTATTGTGCGAGTTTTTTGCTTAAATTTTACTGTTTTTGTGCTTTGGATTCCCCATTTGGTCTGCGGAATTTTATTTTCAGTTTTCCTAAAAAGGCGCGTAAAGATTTCCTGATGAGGTGTTCCAAGCAACCAGCGAAATGCGTATAGAGACTAGCTTAACCCGTTCATCAAATAAATCGAATTGCGATAAACTATGCTAGAAATAATTTTTGAAATAGGAAGAATCAAGGCTTTTTATTAATATATATTTATTAGCTTGTCCAAACATTGGCAACACTAGCAATTGTTTTTTTATACCTAAAAAAAATCATAATTGCCTTGTTTTATTTTAGAATTAGCAAGCAACCACACGTAGTAAGACAGGCAAGAAAAATTAAATAGCAATTTGTTTGTTGAGGGGATGTTTGTTAAAAATTGAATGTTTTTGACTTGAGTTTTATTGGATTCCTAATTTGGTCAATGGAATTTCCATCATAAGACGAGTATCATTTGGTGTGTCATAAACAATAAATAAAAATTTGCTTGTTGTTTTTGTAATTGTTGTAAATATTGTAAATATTTTTTCAATTAAATGAACAAGTTCGTGACTGACATAATACCCAGACCGTTCAATTCACCGATCAACGTAGTAGCGCTTTTCGACTCTGATTTGTCGTATCCCTCTACTGCAAGATAGACAAATACTTACGGCCTTATTCCTAAAAGGTTAAAACATTTACATAAACCATTATTGAGAAAAATTCAATTAAATTGTAGTCGAAAAAGAATATTTTATTTGATGGCAAACTTTTTTATATTTATATATTGTTTTAATAGTAGGGGTCCGAAAGGATACAGGGAAATGCCTTACGTTTTTACTGTACAAGATAATAAATAATACAATGTTTTTTTTGTCATATTTCACACATATTAATTAATTGTCCTTAATGAGAAACGTTGTGCTTTGAACATTTACACTTGTGATATTAATTGAGTTATTTTTCTTCTTGGTCGTTCTATTTAAATTTACGTTGTAAACAGTTTAATGATTTACATCAGCATAGAGAGAAATGTATGAAATTTTAAGAAATTATCAAAGTACAAAGGTATGTAAATAGCAATATCATAAGGCACCCCCTTTTAACTATTATTAATCATCAACATCGGTATCATTTTCATCGAAGCCATCATTTCTAATCATCGCCATCATTATCGCTATCATCACATTCATCACATATAATTAAATCAATAGCCTGCTCTTTTTCATACGCAACTTTCGCATACTTCAAATAACAGGATCAGAGCTTAACAAAAAAAGTTAAAAATATTTTGATCGCATATTTTGGCAGCAATTTCAAGAATGAAATTTCCCATATTTTTTAAACCCTTATTTCTTGTGCTACTTCCGGTTTACCAATATCTAACATGTCTAGCTGTTTTGTGTGCAAATTTTCTCGTTGTTGGTTTCAAGCCTACTGGACTATTCTTTAAATTGTTTTTGAATTCTTAGTTTGGTTTTAGAAAGCATTATTTTTTCAGACTCAGCTCTAGAAAATAAAACAATATTTAAAATAGGACGACACTAAAACACATACGACAATGATAACAACAACAATAACGCGTGATAATAATAATAATTCGTAAATAACTTTGGAGGTGAAACGCTGCGATCATTTATTTAACCTTTAAGATAACATACACATCTAAGCTTAAGTGAGCCCAACAAATAACTTTATGTCCACTTAAACAGACAAAATTAATTTTGCATTTCCAATATAAACGTAAAAAACAAGAGTATTCCACAAATAATTTGTATAACAAATTGAAACCAAATAATTGCATAACTACCTGAACTTAATGGTCTTATTGAACGATTTATAAGTTTTTCAAAAATACTTTATGGAAATATGATTTAATTACACAGTAATTTCTGTTTTTACCTTTCTAGTTTTCAGTTTTCTCTTACAACTTTTTATTTCAACGCGTTACTACAAAAACGCCGATGTAGTATTTCATGCACTTTGAGCGAGTGCATTTAGTTTTGATTAATCCCTGGTATGAAACAGTATTTTGGCTTGTTTTTCGTACCATCCTCAGTTTTGAACTTTGTACTTGTTTTGTGTGCGGTCACTGAGCTCTTGTCTATAATTTTCGCAATTGCTTGTACAGGTTTCTTTTCTTTGTGGCATTTTACAATAAGTTCTTTCAGGTCTTTCGAAAGTGCCTTAACTTGTGGGGCCATTATACTGACAATTCTTTTTTTAGGCTTTTGTAATTTGATTTTTAATGTTTTTGTTTATAGCACTTTAAATCATTTCCATTTAAAAGTACAAACCTAACACCATTAACACATTCAAACTCATATACATATACATATGCATATGGCTATGTAGGAGTATATAAAAATATAAAATTAATAAACAAGCAGTGTGACCAGATGTGTATATAATACTAAGCTAAATCCCATTGCAAATAGAGCTAAAAAAATAAATTTAAAGCTAGAAAATAAAGCAAGTATTTTTTAATGTTTTTAATAAAATCTTTCTATTACTTAAATATCTTTGATAGTTTAAATAACACAGGAGGTGTATATATAATATATAAAAATATGTATATTTGGATTACTAAATTTATACAAAGTATTATTTTAATGTTACCTTTGCACGAAAAAATTAAAACTTACTTCGCTTAATGATTGATAATCAAACCTTTGTTTTGCTTAACGTCGCTGAGCCAAACATGGACGTAATTCGTTTCCTGATTTCCATTTTCTATTTGTGTTTGTGTTTTTTTTTTAATATTTTATTATAATTCCATTATTAGTTTTTTGCAGTTATACATTCATACTGTGTGAGTTTAAATAAACTTACGGTAAAAATTAGAGAAGACAAACATTTGTATGCTTCGGAGGTAGATACAAATTTATTTATCGATGATTGGAACCGGAAGTAAGAAGTATATTTGGTTGCTTTACTTCTTGATTTGATATTCCGACAGGGTGTTTTGTCAAGTTTGGATTGGAGACAAACCGGTTTCGGCTATGTGGCATCTTTACAATACAATATTTTTACTACGAAACGTTGAAGTGTATTGAAAACATTGACAACTAGACAAATTCTAGAAGGTTATTGAAATTTTAGAAGAAGAAATTTCCATTTTTATTAGTTAAAATAAAAATGCGGTGTCAATAAGGAATAAGTGCTTTAATCAACTTAAGCTGCAAGCGAGTTAATAGTGCCATTTTGATTTTCCAATTCAAAAATATCTTATTAATTTGGAACAATCTAATCAACCTAACTTTCGTTAGAAATAAGAACTTGAAAGAAAATTTTTTCCAAACGTATACAATTGCCTGTTTTAAAAAGCGAACGTGTGTTTAACAATCAACTGAAACAACAAAATATAAAACAATTTTATAAAAGAGTTAGGGCTTGAAAATTAAATAATCAGGTATGTCACAGAAAACAAATTTGTGGGAAAGTGAAAACGTTTTTAGCTTCTCCAGAAAAAGCAAAACGATTTGTTTTTTGCGTATATTTTCACCTCAAATAATTGAAGTGTATTTAAGAATTTAAGAGTTATTGCGCCAAAATAGTGCTCAAAACAGATTTTAAATAGTAAATAATTTTGTTATTATTTAAATTGAAACATATGTAAAAGAACGTTTGTAATACATTTTTTGTATTTTTTTCAAATGTATTTAATCAAGAGGAAAAAAGTGTGAAACGAACGAACAAAAAAAGCATTGCCACGTAGATTTTTTATTACTTCAAAATACTTTACTTTCGTTTATTTGTATTCCTTTTATTTTATTTTATATCCATTAGCAACCAGCTGTTCAGTAGTGCTACCGTATTTAATACCAAAAAATCAATGTTTTCATTTTTTTCGGATTCCTAAAAACGGTTGAAAGCTGGAGAACCAAAATAAAAACGTTACAAATTGAATAATGTGGAAATATTCACTTTCGTACAAATCCTGTGACATACCTGAATAAAAATTATAATTAAAGGATAAAAGAGCTGTAATAAAGTAGTTATTTATATTTTTTTTGAATATACTACATGTTTACATGTGAACTCTTATTGCGCTTTAACAACGAAAAATTTATCCATTTGCTTTGTTTTGTCTTCTTATTTTGTTCTGTGCACATGTAAGTAACAAAAACTGATATTGCTTCGTCCGCTTCATTACTCGTGCTTACTTATTTAAATTTAAGCACATTGCGATTTGTTGCATGTGTAAGGGGGAATGGTATACGAGTAAATCACTGGTGTATACCCAGATTTAAATGAAAAGTTATATGGCATATTCCAGCTAGCATTTTTTGAATTTTTTAATCGAATTCGGGTCTTTTTCGACTCTACTGCGTGATTAAAAAGCAGGAATGTGCGCGCATTTTCTGAACATAAAAGATGCTTTCGTCGGGAGAAAAACGTGACTACGCGCGACTCTTTTTGACAAGTCAATTATGAGTCTTTTTTTTATTAGTTTAGAGTCATTTTCGACTCCTATTCTAGTAGTATTAAAAGTCTTGTTTGTATCGTTTTCCTGTCATTTAATAGTCTCATATCACATCATTTGCGACTCTCGAGACGTCTTTTAGTCATGTTTATAACCGCTTAAAAGTCTTTTTTGAGTAATTTATCAGTCAGTTTAGGAGTCTTTTTATTGTCATTTATCGCTCATATATCTATTCATTTAGGATTTTTTTTTGTGTCATTTATGACTGTAATTTGAGGCGTTTCACAGTCGTATTCCTAATCGTATTTGACTCTTCAAGTATTTGTCAGTTGACTTTCTGGGCCCTACGTTCACACTGACGCTATTTCAAAAATCATGTCCATATAAGCGTAGAGTAACAAAAACAAAAATAATAATTTTCGTGTGATGTATGTAGGTACATAACACATCAAAGTTTATTTAAAAGAAAAGAAAATATTTATTTTTTATTAAAAATAGTTTTTAAAGTCATATTTCAGATAAAAAAATAACTAAAGAGATTATGGAAATAAATTATTTTCACACCAAGAGATCCATGGCCTTATTCACAACAAATATTTAATTTTTATAAAGGTCTTCATTACAACTAATGATTTGTACTTTAAAATTAAAAAGTAATTACTTTCATAAAAATTATATAAAAAAATTGTTGGTACATTTAGCTCTTTACTAATTATAGTTTCACAACTATCGATATTCTCAACTCGATGTAACTTTTTTAAATGAAAAAAAATTTTAATTTTTAACATTTACTCAAGAATACGCAGATTGTACTGTTATAATTAAGAGAAAAAAAAACATAACAAGCAGTGTTTAATCATCTATCTGCGCAAAGTATGATCATGAAATACATAATTGTAATCACTTTTCAAACAACTGCATGATCTGTTTTTAACTAAGCATTTTTCAGTCTTCCAGATGAGCAAAATGTGATAGTAAATAACGGAAATAATAGTCACATTTTAAACATCTGGTAGATTAATTTGCGATTGCTATACAATTTGTTGTTGTGTTTTAAATCAAACTCATTTAACTCATTAGCTCGAATCACTTTCGAGCCCTTTTTTAATCGTGTAAGTGATTAATCAATTTTTGATCACCAAAAGTACTCAAAGAAGACTCAGTAAGCTGATTTAAAAAAAAAAAAAGATCTTCCAAGTCAAATGACTACATGTTAAAAATTTTATCAAATCGGTATCATTTGTATAAATATCTTTATTTTTTTATACCATCCTTCTTTATTTAAAAACTTCGGAAACAAATATTTAGTCTTTTCAAACAAGATTGTGTTATAAAGAAGTAAAACTGTTTCTAATTTTGATTTTCATTAGATTCACTAACTGCTACTTCTGTATTACTAAAAGATAAAACTCAATACTTCATCCCAGAGGAAGACAAATACCTAAAAGGGGCTTCTTTCATTCACTGCATTTTTTATACTCTGTTGAGTTACATCAATCAAAAATTCTGTAGTGGACTTTAATTCTGGCCACTCGCGGGAATTTAATTTTTGCCACAGTAATTCTAAAGGTATATTGCCAACTACATCTTTTTCTTTAGATTTTCATTTGTTAAAAAATTATTTGCTTATAGTTGATACACATATTTAATTCTTTAAATAACATTATATTATTAATATTATTATAAATTAAATAAAAAATATATATAAATCTGACCTGCTACTGATTGTAAATTTATACGAATTCCACTCAACTACTTGGGTTTTATGAAATATTTCTACATGTTACCTTTTTTAAATTTAAATTCACTTTGTCAGTCATTAGTTTTGACTAAAATAAAAAGAAAACACTATTAATTTAATTTATACATAACTTTGTAGTTTCTTTAAAAACTAGTTTAGTTTAAATACAGCAGTTCACTTCAGTATACTCTTGCGACTTGAACTCGCCAAAACTCTTGCGAATGCGAGTTACAGAAAACCTCACATGCGAGTTGAAATCACAATCGCAAATTGCGAGTGTCGGAACATGGCCGATATTTTGCAAGCATTGCTCTTTTGAGTGTAGCCACAACCTTTTCTCGATTTCTTGTTTCTCGTTATATCAGTTCGCGTCCCTTCCGTCTCAAAATTATATTTTAAAAATACATAACACTAAAGAGTAACTTCTGAAGCACAAATTTTTTAGAATATGTACAATTTACATTTTTAAACTTTCTTTCGATAATAAATGGATGTATTTAATTTGTGTGTGTGTATAATAAAAGAGCTAACAATTCTGAATGTATTTAACAAAAATAACGGCAACTGCTATATGAAATATTTCCAGCTAAATCAAATTCAATTTAAGTTTTTCTCTTTTCCGACAAAGTAAAAAAAAAAGTCTGCATATAAAACCCAGTAAAGATTTGTTGCAAAAAAAGAGCATTAAAAAGCGCTTAAAAATATATTCTGTAAATCATACAAGCATTTACATTTGTTAAAAAACCGTAGGAGAAGAAATTTTTACGAGATAACTTCAATTATGGCCAGCAAACCAAAAAATAAGTACGAGTATCTTTTTACAGATAGTATACAAATAAGTACACATGGATAAGTATATAATAGTAACAATATTTACGTGTTCGTATTAAAACCAAACTAAAGCCAACAAGTGGTGCCAACCCCACTAAACAAGGAAAATGGAAATTTAAGTGGCGAAATACTATATATCAAAAATAAGATTAAAAAAAATAATGTTTAAATAAATAATATGCAGAACAGCCAGACAAAGATTTTGTTAGAAAATACGTGTTGTGTATGATGTTTTTAGAACATAATATTTGTAAGAAATTTGCAGGAAAAACCAAGATATCGAAAAAAAATCCAAAACATTACGGACACTAATGTATGATGCAGGTAAGGCTTTTACTGACAAGAATCATTGAAACAGCTATTTTGTGGTTTTGCTTATAAAGGGCTATTTTTTAGTGAAAACAATATTTATTTGTGGCGATAAATGAATACCTGCCATTAATGAAAATGGTGGTCGCGGCTAAGCCGTAGGTGGCATACTTTTTGTTTTAGCATTTCGGTCAGTATCTTTCCAATAGCAGCTGTAATGTTGTCCTCCAAGGCTGCAGTTCTGGCTGTCTTGTCCCTGTACACGACAGAATACATGTATCCCCACTAGAGTAGTGGGGCCAAATCACATTACCCTGGCGTATAATTTACTGCTCTAAAACGTAAGATTATTTGCTCATCTCTCAAAAGGAGCATGGTATCGCGTGCCGTGTGGCTTATGGCACTGCCTTGTTGAAACCACACATCAACCAAGTCCAATTTTTTCATTTTGGCAAAAAGAAGGCTGACTTTATAAGTGATATATTTTCTCTGTCTTTAATTTAATATACAATGATTTTGGAAAACTGCTGGATTTCAATCTAATGCGACTTAAAGAATAAATGTTAGAAAAAATATCAAAAGTCTGGATACATATCGAATATTCTGTAAGTCACGCAGAATATTATATGCGTAGCTACTTTTTGTATAATAATTATTTAAATGTATCAAATGTATCCACTGTGTTCGTGATCCTTCGTCTTTTGATATTTTCGTCAGCTTCAAAAGGGAATCTGTTGGTTTTGAAATATGGTAGTAAAGAATCTGGTGATAATAAGGTTATCTATGAAATGTTTGTTGATTTTTGTTAGCACTCTAACACCCATTATGGTGACATGAATGGTTATCCATATTCGGTTGCTTATAATCACAATATATAATACTAATTGTTATAATGATACGGTTTACATGAACATGTCGAGAACCTAGGAGCCATGTGGCAACTCCAAATATAATGTAAACGCCGTTACCAAGCTAGCAAGTTGGCTAAAAATGGGATGGTATTGTACATATGAACAACTTGGTGCTCGTTTTGATCTCAGTACTTGTTACGACTAAAATTTTTGGATAAGAACTTGGCCTTATTTTCACATTTATCTTTTTGTGCGGATAACTATAACAAATACCACTTTTCCAAGGGAAGACCACATCAAATATTTGTGCATCCACCCAGATCCGATGAACTGAGTTTTTTTTACCTGAGTTGCATAAATACAATCTCAACACCATGCGTGATTTGCGATATTGTTCACAGACCTTACGACATAAACTTCTATGGAATTTTTCCTTACCTACGAATTGGGACAGCATATCTGCAATGGCATTTGATGTTTATTCGCGGATGTAAATTGGTGGGGTCTTTCGTTCCATACACCGGGTTCAATATCTTCATCATCCGTGGTAGGAAGTTTGGAGAATCTACTTTCACTTATTCATATTGCAGCTACTTGAGAACTTTCATATTACGTTCTTGTTGCTAGGACTGAGGAGTGGCCCTCCTCTTGATTATGATTATGTATCTATTCATATCTGTTGGCAATCTTTTTGTATGGGTAACGTATCTGTTTCTGTGTTTAGTTGTAGTATTTTTGGTATAGTACTTGTAATATTAAATTATATTTGATGAATTCGTTACTTCTATTTGCGGACAATAAGCGTTTTCGCTCACTTGACTTGATAGTTAAAAAATTACTATTATCATTTTTATTATATTTTGTTCCTGAATGTTCGGTACCTTCATTCACTGCTTGACAGTGGATTTATTTAAAACGGTTTAAATTACTATGCACTAATTGTTATTTCGTAAAACATACATATCTTATGTGTTTAATTTATATCTTTGTTTTATATTTTCTAGCTGTTCTGTGTCTTTTCAATTTATTCATTTATTGATGAGAAAAGAAAGTCGCCTATTACAAATTTTAATTACGCGCGAAATACCATGTACGCCTGTGCTTAATCACGCTATAATCTATACTAAACAAACTTATAATCTAGCTTATTATTTCAAATCATAATTCTGGGTAAATTTTTTTATTCATATTTCAGAATATTATAATTTTTTTTTTTGGCAATTTTTGATTTTTTAAATTTTTTATAAATTTTCGATTTATTCTGAAATATAATTTTTATATGAATTTAGGTTTAGTTTCGAATTAGGTTATAATATCGAAAATTCTACTTTTTAGTCAAATATTGGTCCAATTTGTGGTAAAACTTAATAATTTGATACATGTTTTTCTTTGATTTTCGTTTATCTTAAATTTTTAAATTATTAGTATATTTTCGAATACGAGGAAATTTCGAATCATGATTTGTTGGTAAATTGTCGATTTTATCGTCTTTTGATATATTTTTCGATGAAATCTAGATTTTGGGTAAGATTTCCGTGTTTTTGGAGCAATTTTGACATTTAGCTTAATTTTAAGTACTGATAAAATTGCTTGTTTTGATTATTATTAAATTATCTTAAGATTTTTAAAATTTTGTGGTAAAATATTAAGTTTTTGATAATTTTTTTGGTTAGATTTCTAAATTTTAATTTTACTTTGGTTATACGAGGTGTGGCTATTAAATAACGAGACTGACGCTGTAAAACATTTTATTTTTATTTCATACATTTTTACTTATTATCACCTTCAATATACTCGTATGTATATTTGTTAAAAACTGTTTATGAATAGAGTTTCATATCAACCTATTAATAGCCTTAAAGTAGTTGTTTGTCTGTTAGGTATTTTAAGAAACTTTACTTACAATAATAATTTTTACTTATTTATTTCATATACAAAAAAAAAATATATCCATTGTTTTTTATGTTGCGCTAAGAAGCCCTACAGTTTGCTTGGTATGGTCAGGACGTACATTTTACTACCAACATTCTCTTTTTGTATTCCCTTATAGACCCATGCATGGGTTTTTAGTTTAAGCATTTTGTTTCCCTTTTGTATTCTTTTTTTTTTTGGAAATAAATATATCGTCAAATATCTATTTCATACACTACATTTACCGTATAAATAACACATTTGTATGTTTTTGATTATAACATACATATTTGTTTAAGAAGAAAAAGTCAAAAATAATATGACAAAAGCAATTATGTGAAAAGAAGAGACAATATTTATTTTATAGACTTAGAAATGCACAGTGGGTGGCAACGCGCTTGGAATTTAGTACCGGGTTTCAGATATTTATTATAAATATCGCATTTAAGTGGACACACGATACCAGTGTTATTGCTGTTAATTTTTCCTGGGTTATTATGTAAGTTTGAGGTGTTCTATTGAACTTAATTTTCCAGGAAACTTTTATTAAGTTCAATGTTATTGGCGTTAACTGTAAATATATAGTACATATGTATTTATTTACAACAATGTGCATTTCAGCTTAAACAATCGAAAAACTTTTGTATAAAATGTTTAATTGCGATTAAAAATACGAACAACAGTTGAAAAAAATTAAGACCAGAAAAAATATATATAAGTACATACATACTACATATATGTATTTGTATAACTGCAAGTATAAAAACGTGTGTGTACTACATTCACGTTCATGTATTTATAGCATGCAAAATCGCTTGTTGAAATATTAAAATAAGTACATTATATGTTGTACATATTTCCCTTCAAATAAGAAAGTCCGTTAAATAAATACAAAACTAAAATTGGGCCACCTTTTTGGAAAAGACTGAAATTCTACCCAACCAACAAAACTCTTTAAATTTTTTATTAATTACAATTTCATTTTATGTCATGGTCTGTATTAACCAAACTGCATTATTAGTGATGAAAGAAGTGGCCTTTCTGTGGTATTTAAAATAATGTATTATATTAGTTGTAGGAAAGTTGGTGTAAGTTTCTATCACTATTTCCAATAAAACCAGTTGCTAAAAATTCAAGATTATGCAAATCAGATTTCTGAGAGAACTTCTCAATAAGGTAAACTGTTTGAAGGTTGTATAGCATTCAACTTGTTGAAATCTCCTCTTCACCCTCAAAAAATAATAAGCAAAACCCATCTTCTTGCTGATCAAACGAGACAACCATCGAAACATAATCCGGAAAATGCTACTTTATCTCTTTCTGATTTCCCAAAGTTTTGAAAAAAATTATATATGATTTAAAACAGCAAAAAATCAAATGTAATTAATTAAAAAGCTATAGCGCAACTTCGAGTTATTCTAAAACTTTTTGAAAAATGTATAACTGATTTTCTTTTTCTTCTTTTTAGATACCTTTTTTAATATGGCTTATATATTCTTGAATTGAGCCCAATCCAAAGCCCGGCTAAGACTTCATTTCTGGTCTCCCTTTAAAAGGGGAATGCCCAAATTCAAATTTAACTGTTACTGCAACTAAAATCTTGTTTTATTTAGAGGTGAAGTTTTAGAGCTTTGTGATTTGGTTGACGTTTTTGAGTTAACAATGCTAAAAAAGGGTTGACGCTTCGGGATGTTGACGGAATCAAGGATTTCCGTTATCCCGAGTGTACTGTATATACATTTTGTTAAATGCCATTTTTATTTCATCATCTATGTAGTACAGTCTTTTGTTAAACAATAAATAAATTGTGAAATTCTTTATCTATAATAATTTAGCCTGTTTTATGGAATATTGTATTTTTTAGCCTCTTTTTCAACATTAGTTAGCATTTTTTTTCCAGGACCAGGTAGCACTGGCTGCCATAAAACTTGTTTTGCACAACTAAAGTTCCAAGACAAAGAACACTTATTTCGAGCCAAAAGAGCGATGCTGGAAAACTTTAACGCTCTTCTAACTCTACTTAAAGAGTGACTGCAACGGTTTTTTTAGAAATTAATTAGTAGATACGTTTAGGTATAAGTTTCTTGTAAGTGCTATGGAAAAAACTTTCGTGAAAGAAAGATTAATATTAAAAATGCATTTAGTATTACCAGGAACCTATCTGAATTTTGCAGTCCACGATTCTTCGATTTATAACATGAGTGGGTGTATAAGCCGTAAGGAAAATTATTGTTACGAAGTAAAAATGGTTGACGTGTGAAACGACCTATTGTACAAATACGCAATGTTATAAACATAAAGGAAAAAAAATGCCTAGCGGAAATTCCCCGAGCCGCGATACAAAGTAGAAGCAAAAACAACTTCTACACAAAGAAAAAGTAAACAAAAGATACACACGCACACGAACATATATATAAGACTACTAAGCCAGCAAATGAAACAAATGTTGCGGTATTTCACGTTCGGGATATTTCAAGAACCGGCCGTGATCTGTATATAACGGCGCCGTCCACCGCAGAAAGTATAGTTGACTGAGATTTCATAAGATGCCGAAAACCGCTGAAACCAAACATTAAGCCTTGATAATTGCTATCAACTCAGTAAAGATGTAGACTCTACCAGCCGATAGCCGACAAGTCGCCAAAGAATGCACAGGGATAGAAAAATAGTAGAAACCCGTATTTCTGATTCCCTCTCCCCTCCTACAAAATTATAATAAATACATAACAGAATAAACAGGCAACAAACAGTCTTCCAGTGTAGTGTGTGACCGGAATAAACGTGAACAATTTGGCAGATGATCAACTGCTTTCTTCTGCCGCTCAATGTAACTGAAGTTTCAAAAATATTTTGGCTTCACATTTACAAATATTAAAGTTGTATTAAGTAACTTATTTAAAAATTTACCTTTTTTAAGGTTTCTTCCTACTGAAGTTATATTTAAGTCTGAAAGTATTTCCTTATATGAAGACGAATAAAGAACAAATTTGCGGTTTTATAAAAATTATTGAAAGTTCTTAAAATTTATTTTTTTGTTTCCTTACCGTACTACTTAAAAATCCTCTACTACTACTGCTACGAGTACAACTATTTATAATAAAAATAATAAACAGGGTTCGATCTACTTCACCGAGCGGCAGTACGACTTTTTCGGCTGAAAGTCACGCGACTCATTGACAATAATATATAACTTGTATTTCCTGGCAATTAAAATCAGCTCACCTCATTTAAAAAATAAATTTTTGTAAACGCTACTAAGAAGATCAGTACAGGAGAGCTCAGAGTTAAAAACAAGTCTTCTATCACTAATTACAACAATACATTCTTAGTGTATACTTCAGTCGAAAATTACCGGACAAAGATCAATAAAAAGACGAAGGTCATTCCTACTTAAATCCCTTTAAGGTAAAGTTTTTGGTTCATAAATTTGACATACATATGTACATACATATACGGTAGTAGCTGAAAAAAGTTGTGTGACTATTCTAGTCTGCCTAGCTGATTGTTGAACGAGATTTCCTTAATAGTTTCTTATAGAATGTTTAATTGGAATTACTTTTATTTTATGACATTAAGATCTTTTGTTAAAAATAAAAATTTTTTTCCATCTATGACATTTAAATCTTATTATTATTAAACCACGGTTGTTTGGTTCCAAATCGGTAACCCTTTGACGCCGCTGACATTTTTATTGATCAGGGGTTATTGGTATTCGGTATTTTGTAAGAAAAAGTGACATTGTTATTTGTCGTGTCGGCACTGCTTTTATTGCCCCGTATTTTTTGAACGAGTGTGTTTGACAAAAAAATTTCAAATTATAAAAAAATTAAGGTAAGTTCCACCGCAACCGCGAACTTTAGAGGAACTTTAAAAAATCATTCCTTGGAACCTTTTTCCAAAGAATTTACAAGAGCAGTGGGATACCCTTCGCCTTCCAAAACGAACTCCAGATGGGTGGCCACAAGTTAAAGTCATTTCAAATTCTCATCTGGTAAGAAACCTGGCAATAAAAACTTAGCGTTGCCGCCTACATTACATTATGAAGTCATTTTCAAAACTTTTGAAGAAATAAAACACAATTCTTCCAAACAATTAGTGCGTTATTTACTTCCGCTTCATCCGGATATTTGAAATACATACTCGTATATCAGACTTCTGTCTGGTTAATCATCTTTGTACAAGTTTTTTTCTTCCTCACTAGAATCCGTATTTGACATTAAAAATATTTTAATTTTTTTGTGCTTAATTTTAGTTCATCGAATCTTTCTACTAAAAGAAATTTACAATAAGTATTCAAATCTTATTTCTAAATAATTATTTACTAGTTATTGACAATGTAATAACTAATTTTTCGTATTCAAATTGGGCTTAACGTGTCATATCCTTTTAGTCTCTGCTGCCCATCGCGTACAAGAGTGTTAATATCAACGTCTAGTTTGTTTACGTATTTGAGGAACTTTAAGACACCTATGGATGTTTTTATTTCATATGTGTATACCTGGGCGCGCATACGATAAGACGTTAAAAATAGACTGTATTCTTTGTAACTTCACATCTGAATACCATATGATCATATTGGCTTTATAACGGATTTGTATAAAATGACTTTATATTCCAAAGCCAAAGTTGAGTTAGGACTTATTAGCCAATGTAGTTGATTTGTTTGAAGTTTTATGGACGTTATTTGTGCCTAAATGTGGCGGGACCAAGTTAGACGTCGATCTAGGTGGATACCTAAATATTTAACGTGCGTTTCCGCTGGAACAGTGGTATGTATTTATTATTGTTATTTGGTGGACAATTTTGCCTTTTAAGGGAAAACGTTACATGAGCACATTTCGATGGATTTACCTTTATTCTCCACTGGTTTAGCCAGTCTTCTAGCTCATTAATATGGAACTGAAGTTGTGCAGATGCACTTATAATTGCAGAGTCGTCAGCAAATTTCGAAGTATATGTATGTGGGCTTGTCGGCATATCCGCTGTATAGATGATATATAATAGCGGCCCTAGCACACTACCTTGAGGTACTCCTGCACTGATTTTCCCATTTCTTGAAAGCTGATCCTTTGACCTTACTTTAAAAGTTCTATCTGATAAATAGCTTTTTAGAAGCTTGTGTGTGTTATCAGGAAGAACCCGAGCTATTTTAGTGAGTTGCCCATCAGCGCAGACTTTATCGAATGCTTGGCAAATGTCTATAAATAAAGCTTTACAGTATTGGTTTCTTTCAAAAGCCGATCTAATAATAATAACGATTCTATGGACTTGCTCGAAAACCAAACTGATGATCTGGGATAAAGGTTTGTTCAGTTAGAAAAGGAGTTACACTCGAGATGAATAATTTTTCAAATATCTTTGACAAAACTGACAGTAGGTAAATGGGCCTGTAGGATCTAATTTGGTTTCGGGATCATAACACTTTCAGACACCTTTCAAGAGCATGGGAAGAAGCCGACGCGTCAACATGGCGTCAAATAAAGTAAAATTCTCACAGCTGAATTAGGTAAGATTTTTAGCATAGATCCTGTAATACGATCAGGTCTGGGTGAATTCCTCATATCCGTATTTTTAATTGCCGATTTTAAAGGGGATAACCGAAATTTCCTAGGATTGTTCACGGTGTCACTAATAATTGGAATAGTGGAACTATTTATTTCATTTGGTGCGAAAACCTTCTCTAAGTGATTCGCGAACGCATTTGCGTACGGCCACGCACGGTCTTCAAGTCTTAATGGGGATTTGTAAGCAATAGGACATTGTAAGAATTTTACAGTGTTTTTCAGTGGATCCAAGTTTTTAAAAAGGTGTCGATAACGAATTCATGTTTCTGTCTCAATTTACTGAGTAAGGTTTTTTGGCACAAATTCATTTGAATTTTTATGTGTGGAGTACGACAAATTTTAATAAATTTATTTTTTTATTTTCAATTAAATAAAACAAACCAGCTGACTCAAATATTACATAACCAATGTGTATTTTATATTACCCAAAATATCTATAAGTCAGCAAACTCGTCATAAGACCATAGGGAATATCGAATTATAATAGCATTGATGACGACGCCGGTACAAAGTGATGTCGGCTAAAAAGTGACAACGAAGTTGCCTTGGCGTGATTATAAACATGATGTCGCACTTTTTGCATCAGTACCATTCTCTGAGACATGATACGAAGCAGTATTTTCCTTATACAATTGTACAAGTTGGAGTTTGTGTAAGTCAAGTCACCTCATTGTATTCGTTTAGACGAAAAATAATTGCTAGACTAACGTTTTTATTCCAAAAATTTTGTGGTATGTACAGTAGACTTATGGAAAAAGGCTTTATCGTCCCAAATATACACGAAACCACAATCTTATTACTAGAGCTGGCGAGCGGTACTTAAAATTATTTAAAGAGAAGGAAGAAAAATCTACTCACAGCCACCTAATCTCGATTTTAGGTAATTACATCCTGTGTTTCGAGGCCACAAGATTTTTTGTTCGAAAAAGGCCTCCTTTTTACTACAAAGTAAATTTTCCTGTTTCTAAACTATTTAAAAGTAATTTTCATATGACCATATTGTTTCTGTTTAGAAAAAGA
This sequence comes from Phania funesta, assembly GCA_963932375.1. Classification (NCBI taxonomy): domain Eukaryota; kingdom Metazoa; phylum Arthropoda; class Insecta; order Diptera; family Tachinidae; genus Phania; species Phania funesta. Next base: position 48,044,541 of record OZ010654.1, read on the forward strand.
TTAGATTTGAACACGAACCAGCTTTGTGTTTGAGTAGTGTAGCATGCATTTAAAATTCGGCTTCTACCTCGTTGGGCAAGGGGCCTATTTGGACGCTAAACTCACTTTTAAGTAGCTTGGCTAACTATGCAGAAGAGAACGTCTTTGTCAAAAAGACTTGCCTTGATGTTCATGTTCTCCTCACCCAACCAAACACTTTAAAATCTTAGTATTTGCTCAGAAATCAAAACAATATTTATCTTATCGATTCATTATAAATACATGCTCACTACACCGTGGTATAGTACAGACGTACAACATACTTCACAAAGAAACAAACTAAACAAAAACAAAATAGATGAATTTATAGTGTGTGTTGTTGTAAACAATAACATTTAACGTATGGTAAATTGATTTCACAGTTAGAATATTCCATTGATAGTCAGTGAATGAGCGCCCCAAATATTAATGAAAAAAATACAAAAGACCATAAAAAAATTTCAAAAATGCAACGAACAATTTGAATACAAAAAAAAGATTATAGTGCTTTTTTAAACGCCAGGGAAATTGACCGAACGCGCTCATTATCTGCAAACATAAATATATATCACAGCTAACAAGATCAGTATCAAATGAAATTGAAGCAAAAAACATTAGAGGTACTATACCAAAAATGGTACAACGAAACAGGTAGGTACTGTTACCGTACAGAAAAAATTATAAATAGGTATGACCACGTTCCAAAAGGAAAGCCAGTCCTAAGAGACGAAGATCCGACTTGACGCAGAATACAAGAGCTAATATATCTATCAACTGAAAAGTGCAAAACGTTTGATAATAGTACGGCGCGCCGCGGCGTTGAACGTTCTGTACCTACTGAGGACACTAATAGTGCAATAGAGGCGGATGAGTATATCGTAAGGTAAGTCCACAATATTCTAAATAAGAATAAAGTTCCCCATTAATGCATCGAATTGAGATTGTATTCAATGCATCTCAGACAAAATCAGAGAAATTAATTCATCCTATTTACAACTTACAATTCTTCTAGAATAGAAGATTAACTGTAGAAGAGTCATTAAAACGCAATGGTCCCCATTAGTGCACTACCTGCCAGGCATTCGGGAATACTAAAACTTGGTGCAAGTTACCGTCCGTATATTCGTTGTTTGCGGCGGTGTTCACCTAACTTTAGAAACTGACCCCAAGTTAAAAAAAAAAACTGACAAATAAATTATCACGTCTAATATTTTTCCAATGGCAAAATCAATGAGATCTAACAGCTTATTAAAAACTGTTGGCCAATAGGTGGGCTCACCTTCAGATACGACGTCTAGCTGATTTGCTTTAACTATATTGTATAGCTGTCTCCCTCTTGGGCAAAGAAGTCTGGAGCCCCAAAACGTATGTTTTGCATTGTATTCGCCAGCGGCAATGAAATTTTTTCCTAGTTTGGAAAAAAAAATGGGGAGAATTGATGGTGTTCGACAGTACACTGATGAGACTGTAATTTTGAAAACAGTGAGATTTATGGCCGTAGCTTGCATAACATTTTCGTTGAATTCTGGAATTAAAAAGTGCCGTACGTTTTTGCGTACTATGACGGCAGTGTCGAAAAGTAATCCTTGAACTTTCACTATAACAATTTTGTGAATTTACAAAAAAGCTGAAATCTGCAATTTTTGGAATTGCATATGGTAACCAGAATTCAATAACAGAAAAAGTTAGAGTGTTGTAAAACTTCATTCTCAACCAAGGAGAAAGGACTATAGTATCAGGAATTCAAGAATTGAGAAATAACTCATTCACGTATTTCATTTGCCTTAAATGTTGGTAGAAGTAGAAAATGTTTAGACACACAATTTGTAGATAAGACACGAATAATGTTGATAACGTGTGTAGCGGCATAGAAAATGCATTCCATTCAGCTAGATGTCTAATAAAATTAAACCTTTTACTGTTTTCAAGGTTGTCCCTATTAAATAAATAATTCTCTTTCTGAATAGGAAGAAAAACGAACTAATACCTAAAAATTAAAATTACTTAATAATTAATTAAAAAATTTCAATTTTTTGGTGAAATTTCAAATATGAAATCTATTCGATTTTTTCTAATGAAAGAAATATACAATAAGTACTCGACCTTATTCTTAAATTATTACCGATTGAATAATTCATATTGCACTCAAATTGTTTAAACTTACCAAAAAGTTAAAAATTCGTAGAAAATCAATATGACGTGAAAAACTCCGAAATTTTAACAAAATAATTACTAACCATAAAAAAAACTTCCCACACGTTGGAACAATTTTTAAACTTATAAATTTTACTAAATATTTAAATTATGTAATTAAAAAAAATCCAAAATTCACCGCAAAACCAAATTAAAGTTTAAAAATTATAAATTACAAAAACAACACAGTATTTCAAAACATTGAAAATAAATAAACCGAGCCTGTACATGAAATTGCAAAACTTTTACAAAATTTCAAATTCACGACATATTCGAAAATTCACCATGAAATTTAAAAACTGGGATAAAAAAAATTAATTGCTAAAAACCAAAATACAATTGAAAAAAAAACGAAATTATACAAATAAAATTAAATTTCACCTAATTGTACAATTTCACTGCAAAAATTTAAATCAATATTTAACGAAATTTTAACAAAATTTATGTTTCACATATATCAAATTTCAAATTTCACCACACTTGGGGAATATTAAAAAATTACACAAGAAAATTTAATAACTCACCAAACATCTAAATTATGTAGTCTATAAAAATCGAAATTTAACATAATCTAGAAATTTACAAAAGTTTTAAAATTCCTCAGCAAACTATAGTTCAAAAATATTAAATTCTCAAAATAATAAAATTTTGCACAAAAGCGGAAAATTTAAATTAAATATAATTATTCCATAAATACCACAAAAACAAACAGAATTCACCAAATTTTAAGATTTAAATGTTTAATTTCACAAAAATTTACAGTTTCGTCAAAAATTTAATATTTTATGAAAACCGTTGCAATTTTAGCAAAATCTATGTTAGACAAGGTCGAAAAACCAAATTTTCACAAACAAGTCACCAAAACGAAATTACACAATATTTTGTAATTTAACGAAAAATTTTAGCGAAAGGCTGAAATCGCACAAGAAACGTTACATTTTATTATATGTTCGAAATTTTACTAAAATTCCAATTTCGCTATAAAATCAATAATTTATCCAAAATTGGTATAAATTCAAAGAAGAGAGGGAAAAGGAAAACAAATTAAAACCAAGAAACGGTAATACTAGGGTAATCACAACGATAGGCCGTCAGCTGGCAGGAACAAGGATGTGGCTTGCCGTAACTGAGTGCACTGTCAGAAGTTCTGACTTATGCCTCCACGTGGTGGAGGTTCCTATCTCTGCAATGAGTCTTGGTAAATAAGTCGAGCGAAGAGAACTTAACACTCTCGTATATAAAATCCCTAATCTACGGTGAAACAGCATACGCCAGGGTCGCGTGGCCAAGAGTACGCGAACTCTGGATACCAGTCAATCTTCAGTTTTAATAGAGATTTACACGTGTGTATGGAGTTTTGTACGGGTGGACATATTTTTCTTCATTAAAGGGATGAATCAATCAGGAAGCCTCGCAAGAGGCGGAGAAGTTAATCTATGCAGAAACTACGGTTGGACAATGAAGCCTGGAAGTGGAGAGGTTAATTCTCGCAAGGGGTAGACGGGACAGCTTCTAAAGATACCCCTGTGGAAAAGAATAAGATGGTAGCACACATTGTGTGTGAATGTCTAGCACTGGCTAGTATAAAACTTGAGAACACGAGCAAGCACTTGTTAAATGTAAATACCTTGGTGGGTCTAGCAATTACAAGAGACTGCGTGATGAGTAAGAAGGTTGACAGTCAACAGTCTGAAATCACTATAGTCGATAGTAAAGGCTAATGGTAGCACGTGACTTGATTGAGGGTGAGGTAATCGTAAATTACAAATCGGTTGTCTGAAATCAATTCGTGGAACAGAGATCTATAAAGTTAGCATATTGCTTCGATAACCCCCCTACTACAGTACTAATCAGCAAGGGTGACCAACTAGTTGAAAAAACAAACTACAGGAAAATTATAAAAGACCCTGCTGATAAATACCAATCCAGCATTAAAAAAGCTACAAAGAAAGCGACCGAAATAGTAAAACCAAACATGACACATGCTTTACAACCAACACCACATAAATGATTAAAAATCTTAACGCTGTAGAGATCACAGAAAACATGAAACGAATATCATTCGATACTAAAGATCTATATCCCTCGATACCCACAGCATACAAAACAGTACTGGGAACACGAAAGAAAAAGAGTCCGCTTCATAACTTACAAACACCTTAAAAATTACAGTTCAACAAAACTACTTCAACAACGCCATCTATTCACAAAAAAACGGAATTGGAATGGGAAATCCAACTTTAGCATTACATATGAAAGTATTTATGCAAGGCCTATAAAGACAATATATGGAAGGAATGACTGGCTTTGGAGTAACGTTCTTTGCAAGACACGTGCCATAATGGACATATGAAGGACGCATCACAAACAAACAAAATCCAATTCAGACGTTATATTCGAACCTCTAAAACAAATCTACAAAATACACAACAAAAATAACGGGCAAGATACACAAAATACCGAAACTGTATAAAGAAAATACCGATATAATAAACAAATTTATAATCCAATAACCACTGAGTTCTTCCAACTCACAATGCTCAACTCTGCCGGAAAAAAGCCGCAGTTCGTTTTTGCAAAGTCGTAACGATATAGATTTTATCAATATAAACAGTTGCACAATGGGCGTGGCAGATTTCTGCTTGGATCAAGGAAAACATGATATATATTTTTTTATGTTTTATAATGTTAACAATTATTTATTTATATATCTAAACTTTTGAATCTCTATTTTAAATTGTAATGTACATTAAAAGAATTATAGGTAGTAAAAAATGATGAAAGAATAAGAAACCATGAACACAATTGTATATATAATTTTGCTTTGTCCAATGAATTCGGCCGAAAAGCGTACACGTTAATAGCAAGCCCACATCCCCTAGTGTTTAAAATAGCTGCAACCCTCTTTATTACATTTTTATTTTGAAGCTAGAGTTCGTTGTTGGAAGAATCTTTTAACGATATTTCCGTCATTTGTTGCCCCACATCCTGGTTTGCGAATATCAACTAGCAAAACCATCATCTTTCTCGAGTCTACCATTTCCTAAAATCAAGTTTGTAAGCAATATGAAGGATATATTCAAAGCACCTTATCCAAGCATGCAACGTCGACAGACGATACGCATAAAGGCTTTCATTAGGTTGTAATTTTTCAGCTGCACTTAGGACGTTCATTATAATTGGCGCAGCTTCACAAATACCACAATGTTAAATAGAAGAATCTGTGATCGTTGAGAATATCTTCCCATCTATCATTATCAAATACAGAATTATGAATGACATTAATTACTCTACCTTCGCCACAGACTTGTGATGGCAATATCGCAGCCAATTGAGCTTTTATTGCATCTATATCTTTTGTAGCTAGCGGCTTGCTTTCTTTTTCAAATATAATGTTGATAAGCCTACAAAATCTTGAAGATGATGATAGTGGATTGTGCAAAACTAGTTTGTTTTCTTCTCTTTGCTGTAGAGGAACCCAACAAATTGTAAACAAATGTTCATCCGTGTCATCGGCGTCGTTCTCATTAAACGCTTGCTTATATCGCTAAATCACATGATTTACATTCAGACCTAATGCACACAGTGTTTATATTACACAAAACCATTCGCACTGTTTTTACCTCCCTAATAACAATGCTTCCTGTAATAATGAAACTTGAAACCTTATAGGCCAAGTGTTACCATAAAATTTCTAATATGGGAAATGATTAAAGGCAAAATGTTACTCAGTACTTTTAAAGGCCGAAATGTTTGGATAGGAACTTGGCCTTATTTTCATATTTATGTTTTTGTTCGGATTTTCTTTACAACTTACCTTCATAAAATCGGAGTGTTTTTATGCATATTCCTGAAATGAAATAAACAATAAATTAATTAAATTAAGTTTTGAATTGATAGTTTGTATGGAGAGCGCAGTAAAACTATAGTCCAATTTAATGTCCGAGGTTGATAAAATCTTTACAAATAATTGAACAATCCTTTTAACAAAGATACAAACAGAACAAAACATTTACAAGTTACTTAATTATCGGAATTATTATGTACTTAAATAAATACATACATACATACATACAGCCATAGCCACATAAATTTACAAATAACACTTTATGAATTAATTTGCCACAAAAATACTTCTTTATTGCATTCTTTAAAGTGTACAGATTAAGTTAATCAAAAAGTTTTATTAATAAATGTCATGGGTATTGATTCAAATTCCGAAAGAAAGATACCTCACCTTTCAAAATTATTTGCACACTTTTGCCTTTAAAACTATTTACACATCACAAAAACTAGTATAAAACTGCAAAACTAGGAATTACCCTCAACGTCTATGACAGCTTGTAATGAAACTGGAATAGATGCATTCAAATTACGTACAAACCCGATTTCCAGGGCGGTCCAATATTTCTTATTTCATAAATTCATTCTTTTTGAAGGTGCTCTGCCTTTTTATAAATGCCCATAATATTAAGATCGGGAGTCTTGGGTAGCCATGTAACAAGCGCTTGCGCACCTCTATTTAAAAGCGTTGTTGATAACCATGCTTTGTAGCGGAGGCCATTATCCTGCTCCAATTTTTGTTAGCAAATAGTCTCTGAGCTGAAGTACAAGTATGGTCATTTAAAATTGCAAATGGTTTATTGGAAGATCTCCAAATCCATTGTATAAGAGATTGGACTGTTTTATGCCTTCATCCTTTGGACTGATGCATATAAGTTTTTCGAAATGACATTCAAATTACTACTCCATCCATAATATATTGTGCCAAAACTCCACTGACTTTTGGATATAATACATAGCAAGCCGTAGCCTTTTTGTTTTATTCTTTCATATATGTATGTACAGTATCAGAAAAACATTTGCAACTAAAACACAAAATTTACAAATTGACACAAAAAAAACCCAAAAGTTCTTTACCTTTTTCAAATTTAAGTTTTATTTTTATTATAATTATTTTTTTTTTTTTGATATTCCGAATTTTATATAGCTTATAATAAACATAGTTACTAATTCAGCACGACAAAACAATTGCAACTCAAAATTAATTCATATTAATCTATTTTTTTCTTTAATATTTTGAAACGAAACGCTTATTTTCAATAACGGATCTGCATCATCGAGGTATGGACTCTATTAAGTGATCAATTGCAGCTTGTGGTATGCCGTTCTATGCGTTTTGGACCTGGTCGAAAAATTCATCGGCATTTTTGATCTTGGTGCGATCAATTCTTTGTTTCACAATGGACCATAGGTTTTCGATCGGGTTAAGATCTGGTGATTGAGCTGGCCATTGCACAACATTAATATTTGTTTGGGTAAACCAAGTTTTTACTGCCTTTGATGTGTTTTGGGTCGTTGTCTTGCTGAAACGTGCAACCTAATGGCATTTCCCACTCAGCGTATGGAAACATAACGTCCTCAAGATTATTTGTATAAACCCATTTATCCATTATACCGTGAATACAATGAAGTTGGCCTAATCCTCTGCCAGAAAAACACCCCCAGGCCATTATATGGCCACCTCCATGCTTGACCGTCTTTACACCAAATTCTTTTTGAACTCGTTTTCCTCTAGGTCTTCTCACATGTGTTATTCCATCACTGGCAATAATATTGAACTTCGATTCGCCGATGAAAAGAACGTTTTTCCATTGGTCAACCATCCAAATAACATGTTCTTTAGCGAATTGCAGCCGTTTTAATTGATTACGTTTAGATATAAGAGGTTTTTTCGCTGGTCGGTAAGCTGACAAACCAGCATCAACGAGACGTCTGGAAATAGTTCTTGCGCTTACAGGTATTCTTAATTCTTTCGCCAATGTTGGAGCCGATTTAAAAGGACACATTTTAACCTCTCTGATAATTAACGAGTCTGTTCTTTTGTCAGTTTCTCGCGGCCGGCCACCTTTGTTGATCACATTCGAAGACTTGTTTATTTAAAACGTGACAAAATTTGGGAAATTGATAACTTATGCACTTTATATTTGATAGATAGTTCTTTTTGATCAATTCCTTGATTGAAATCGTCCACAATACGTTTTCGTAAATTTGTACCAAACTTATCAGGTGCCATTTTTATCGATATTTCGAAATATTACTTTAACACGTGTTTCACTTAAAAAATGTTTGCAACTAATTAATAATGGTATTTTATTTTATTCCAATAAACTACGATTGAGATGAAAACAAAAGCAAACAACGGTTTTTATATATTAACAACAATAACTTTTTGAGTTGCAATTGTTTTGTCAGACCAAAATATGAACTACTCTAACATAATGCACTGTAAAACTACAAATTCCCAATCACTAAATCAAAATAATATCCGAAGTTATATTAGAGATGGTAACAATCACAAACTTACAAAAATTAGTTTCGAGTTCAACAACATACGAAATTTATTTACAAAATGATGCATTATAGATTTCAGTTGCAAATGTTTTGTCCGATACTGTATATATCGATTATTTTTCTCACGAAGTAAGTCTTTATATCATATGTATTTAATATTCGCCGAATTGTGGACTTTGCACCGACATTAAATAGAATTGCGATTGGATTTTCCGCGAATCCTTTAACAATGAACGATCTTCTCTTTTGTTTGCTATATATTTTCGACCAGTTCTGGTCCTATTTTGCATATTTCCGTACATGTCTTTCTTTCTGCCACGTCACATGTGGCATACCGTAATGCAATTGCCATCATTTTCGATGACATTTCTGCGTTTGGCTCGTAGACTGTTCTATTCAAATAGCGCCAAAGAAAAATAGGAGGTATTTATTCTCACGATCTCGGAGGCCAATTAATCAGGTATATGATGAAAAACGATCGTTTTGAAAACGCAAATCAATTCTGAAAACGATATAGATGTGATGAATTTTGATTGGTTTCATATTCCAATTTTTGTTCAAATCCATTTTATTTTTTTTAATGCAACAATACCCAAGAAATACAACTCTGCATTTGTTTACGACAGATTGAAAATTACATAAAAATTTACATTTTTTAATTATTTTTAAATGAAAGTGTTTAAAATAAAAACAAAAAAGTTAAAATGGCGTTTGTTGTAGCAGCAACTTTAGTTGTAATGGATGAAGAACACAGAATTGAAAACATACAAAGAAAACAACTGCGAGATAAATCGAACCCTTTGGACCTTCCTGAAGATATGTAAGTAAAGTTTTTGTTATTTTAAATACATATTTTCATATATTATTTTTATACAGATTTATTCAATGCTACCGACTAAATAAAGAAGGCTTTATAATGATTTTGAATTTAATTGGGCAGAACCATATGAAGACATCAATACCACTTACACAGCAATTGGCGGCTGTTTTAAGATTTTTTGCAGAAGGCTTCTTCCAGAGATCTGTTCCGCATATTTCAATACATCAACCAACAGTCTCAAAACTACTGACAACACTCCTACCTTGCTTAGAAAGAAAACTTTGTAAAAAAAATGATTAACATAAAATCAATAGATGAAGATTTGAAAACATCAAAAAAGTTTTTTTATGAAAAGCATGGTATACGAGGTATTGTTGGATGCATAGACGGAACACATATTTCAATTAAAAGGCCAACCAATGAGGAATACCTTTACTTTAAAAGAAAGGGTTATTACAGCATAAATGCCATGATTATAAGTATTTGGTTTTATTAAGTGTATACCTTTTCGATTAAAATATTTATATTTAGATATGTGATTATAATACAAATATTAAGAGTGTTAATGCCACAAGGCCTGGATCAACGATTCATTTGTATGGAATATGAGCAAAGCTCGAAACTACTATGAATCCAGATATGAAAATGGTGAAATTGGATCGTGGTTATTAGCTGATTCCGGATATGCCCTCGAAGCATTTGTTATGACGCCTTACAGGTCTCCAAATACAATTAACCAGCAAACTTTTAATAGAAAACATGCCTCAGCAAGAAATATTGTGGAAAGGACCACTGGAATATTAAAGAGTAGTTTTAGATGCTTGTCTCGCACTCTTTGGTATTCACCATCAAAGGTTGTTGAAATTATTAATATCTGTTGTGCCTTGCATAATCTGTGTATCTTCTTAAAACTTGATAATGTTGCTGAAATTGTGCAAGAAATAGATGATGATAACACCGCAGCACATGAGGAGAATAATGAACTGGGCGATGAAGCTATTCAAGGAAATATGGTTGTAGTAAGAAATAATATTTAGAACAGTTTATCTTTATAATAAAAATATAAAACACTATTTTAAACACAAAACAATTCACTTTTATTAATGGTATAATAGTAACAAAAAAATTAATTCATTTATAATAATCTAAAAAAAGGTAAAATAAAATAAATCTACATTTTATATTTGTATAATCATTTCTAAAACGTATCTTTTAATTGGTCTAGTTCTAATTGCTTTTGTCTAATTTCAATGTCTATTTTTTGGAGTTTGTTTTTTTCTATTGCTGCGTTTTCCATTTATTTGTGGTGACGCTTAAACTCGCTGATGAGGTTCGTGGATAAACTTTCTACTGATTTGTAGACACGTCTAACGTTGCTTCCTATTACATTTATATTTTCATTAGTTTTCTCTAAAATTACGGAAAACTTTTTTAATGATTCCGAGAATTCTTCCCCTCTCTTCGTATCATTTTTAATATACTGCTTTAATTGGTCTTTTATGTTATCTGACGTATTTTTAAACTTCGGTTTATACCTTTTAGACGTACCAGGATTTCTATCTATACCTTCGAATTCTTCTCTGTTTCTTTTTCCACAGGTGTCCGTCTTGCTCAAGTTTGTATTTTTATCATCTTCAAAGGAGGATGAAGAATTTTCTTCGCTGTCAATGCAGATTTTGCATTTGGAATTCCTTCAACAAATGCGTACAAACCACATATTTGGCTCACTGTTTCCTCCTTTTTTGAGATATAAATTTTATTATACGGACCACCATGCGTCTTCTTGTCTTGAATATTTGTGCATTCCCCTTAAATACGTATAAAAATTTATAATTTATTAATCGTTTTAAACCCTGCACCGTTATCATTCGTTCTAGGGTGAAACAAAAAAAAATTACTTACATTTTATAAGTATAAAAAAAGAAAACAGACTATCGCTACAATCTTGATTTAAAAACAATTTCAAACTGATTTTATTGTTTTTTATCACATATCAAAACTATTGCGTTTTACTTGAAACAAAATGGAATTTGAAATCAATAAGACAAAACAATGTTGCCACATGCATCATGCCTTTTATTGATTTTAAATCGTTTTTAGGTCTTTATCGTTTTTCGTCACATACCTAGCGTTTACACATGCCACTAGGAGTTCGAAAAACTCAATACACTCACACATTTTCACTAATACATTTACATTTTTCGCAATGGCAGCTCCAGTGGCAGCTAAAATTGCATGCGAGTGGAAATTTGGCATTTGCATGCCACTAAATGTCAAAACGGTAGACAATATTACCCTGTTTAATAATAAATGTAAATTTACTGGATCGCGGTTAAATTATAATTAAAGTTCTACCTTTTTAAATGCATTGCTATGATTTATTTCTTAAATTGCGCATAAAATAATACAAGTTTCTTAATTAAAGAGCAATAATATTAGTAATTATAATAAAATATTACTATTAATAATAAATGTAAATCGTTTCCCCAAAAATATGCCTATATGATAAGCTCGGTAACTCTATTTTAAAAAGAAAACAAAAAGTTAAAATGGAAGCAAAATTGAGCCAACAGAATATTTTAAAATTATTAAAAGTGTGCTTCGATGTCTAAATCGCACCTTTTAATCAATAGGGGTTTTACCCAACATCTCCTCTTAACAACATTTTTCTTTAATTTTTCTTTATCATTTTCTGATCAAATTTTTTTTAATTTTAAAAGTAATAAAATTTTTTCAAGTTTACGCTTCGACGACATTTTAAAAGTGAACTTACACTTGCATGTGTAAACACAAAAACGAATGGCATGAGATTCGACTATTTCGAAGAATTTTTCGTTGATAATACGTATACAACAATTGCATGCCACTACTTGCATTTGTAAACGCAGGGATACCTGCATATCGTACAACGATGCAGCCAAACAAAAATTTCCTCGAAAAACCGGCTTCTTTTACATACATTCATTCGACAAATAGACGATGATATTTGTCGGCCCTATTTTCACGAACTCTGTTAATATTGTCGTCCGACGAAACTGGACGAGCATACTTAGGCGTGTTCATATCTAATTTCTCGGAACTTCTGGACGAAATTCCAAATTATGTACTCAGAAGTTTAATTATGTACACAAATATTATCACGTTAACCACGATGTACATTTTTAATCGAAGGCCAATTTTCATAATACGTCTGGATAATTTGGACATGTTTTTCCATTGTGTATTGCTCCTTGACTACATTTATAAAGGTACCAAGAACAGTTATTTAATTTTGATAGTGATGCATAATTTAATGTTTGGAAAATATTTTCCACCATTACATTTTTTGGAGAATTATAATTGAAATGGAGGAATTGTAGAAGTTTGTTGGTGCGAAATTAAGTTTCTATTCATCATCCCTCAGACATTGTAGTTGTGTTTGATGGTGAGAATAGTGGAGATGCTTGCGAAGAATGCAAAGAAGCACGAAATTTTAATTGAATTAATTAAAATTAATTATTCCTACTAAAATACGTAATTATTTGGCTTATTCATAATTAAGAAGGTAAAACTAAAATAAAAAAAGGATATCAAGTCAAGTTTTCTTAACGGTTTCCTGAATGCTAAGGCTACATTAAATTACAAAATTAAGCCTCCAAAGCAGTTACAAGTGCGTGTATGCAGACACAGATTCAAACAGATACACATAAATATGGGGCGAACACATGCATGATGCTTTTACAAACTTTAAAATGTTGTTGGTAATGAACATATGTATATACATACATACATACTTCCTTTTAGAAAGAAAAATAATGCTTTTCGCTGACATTTTAAAGCAGAACTCGATTCCGACCAGCAAATGTTAAATGGGAAATGCGGCTGTGGCAGCAGCAAACGGAAAAATAATTTACCGTTAAACGGAGCAGACAATGCAACATCAGACAACAATCATTAAACAACACAGTTCAGCAGAATCATCTCTGCAAAAATATTCTCATTCATTTATTTCATCGCCCAATGACTTAATGGTTGTTTATTGTTGTTATTGAATGCCTTCTGGTATCAAAACTCATGAAAAACGATTTAAGAAATAATCGCTATTAACTATTGTGGTTGCCATAGTCACCAGCGTAGCTTACTTCTCATGACGTACTTGCTTCTGTTGTTGTTGTGCATCTCTACCATTGTTGTTCACAATAATTAAGGCTAGGAATTTACCAAATTAAAGACAAAATCAAAGTAAGTCCTTCAGGGATATTGCGTGAATTAAAAAATGCATCATCGTGGTAATTGAAACAAACTTCTGCAGTTCAACTGAGTTCAACTTAAAGACAACGAAATACCAAAATCTGTGTACTCCTATTCCATGGCATAGAAATAATCTTAAACACTTTAAATAATTAATCGCACGAAAGGAAAAACTGTGATTACTAAAAGAACGTCCTCTTCCTGGCACCGGAGAATACGTTAGGTGGCTATAAACTTATTGCTGGATTTGTATATTTTTAATTAAATGAATAAGTTTCTTCATGTGGTATATCAAACTAACTTTCTGGTTTTTACGTAAAATGTAATTGCGTTCTTTTGACAGTGCATGTTAATCTTGTTATTAAGACAACATGCTATGTGAAATTGCTCTTACGGTCATGTGCTTCCTATGTGGCTAATTCCTATACATGACAATATTGTTGAAGAAATTAAAACCAGAAGCCTTAATGATACCTTGTGTTAGAAACTCTTTGATTACTGATACATCAAACAATCATCACTCTGACAAACTGGACCCAGATTACGAAATCGGTCGATCAAAACTCCAGTAGAATTTAAATGTAAATTTCGATCAATACCTAATGCCGTAATTTGGTTCCCGTGTGCAAACAATTTTGCTTTCCTTCTTTAAACATGGGGTATTCCAATCAAAATGCACGATGGGAATTGTAAATAAAACAAAAAGTTTTCAGAGAATTATCTTAATATTTTTGATTATGATATATTGATTTATTATGTGTGAAACAAAATATCGGCCGACGACCACGCACAGGTCTTTTCACATTTACTACAGACCCGGTTTGCTAAAATTTGCATACAATTATCCCGATTGTGGACACTTTTCGTCGATTATGCTGACGGGAAAATATTACGAAGTGCACGTACATTTTGATTTGAACGCCTATTTTCGTAAAACGCTTCAACAGTTTGAACGCGCTGACCAATTATTAAGGTGTGACACAATTAACATCGTGCATTATCGTTGGACCACCTAGAAAAATATTATTACTACGAAGGTTATAACGTGCGTAATAAAATTCTGTTTTTTCCATCACTTAAAAATTTCCCTTAATGGAGCGTGATTAATATACCCGCTTAGTAAAGCGTTCACACTAGTAAGTACATTTTACTCTAATTCGAATAAAATCTTTTAAGTTAACCCAACTGTATACATATATATGCTCGAATGTTTCAGAGTTATTTAGAAGTTGGTGGCGATACAATGAAAAATGGTCAGAAGGAACGCGGGAAACTTCAACTGACGGACAAAATAAGTAAACATTTTAAATCTTAATTCCGCTGTCAACACAAAATAACAGCTAACCTAGATTTGGTATACGAGTATATAAGTTTTAGCAGCTTTATAAACAGTATTTAGGGAGGTAAATCGGGAGGAAAATATAAAAAGGATAAATTGCTAAACTATACTTTTCATTTAAGGATGTAAGAAATTCATTTATACTTATTTTCCAAATTTTTGTTGGTGCCTACAATATCTGAAATTTTATAAGTACAATTGAAGAGAACTCATTGTACTTTTCTCCAGTTGTCACATGCTCCGAATTACTGTGCGTCGCTCCAAAGGGAAAATAATATCTTTAATTTGTTTTCACAACAATAGCTTTCTTTCAATTTTTACTTTTTATTCATGTGAAACTGTTCAAGAGTCATATGCCACCAAATGAATATGTAACTTTTTTCACTTTATATGAACTACGTCAAATTTAAAGTTGTGTTCTTTTGAAATATTTCTAATTTTTAAATTTATATTTTTTTGTCATATATGAATGTATTGCTTACACGTCATTATTGGCTGTAAAGTTTAATGTTATTTAATTTTTTCATTCCATGGTCCAACAACAACAACAAAAGTAAAAAACAATAACGTTAAAACGAAAAAAGTTTACATTTAAGCAAACTGCCACAATTGTGTATTTTTAGGTCTGTTCAGTAGCTTTACTAGTAGAAACTAGCAACGAGAGAGTAAGGCAGAAAATTGCAAAAGTACTCTCCCAAATGTAAAAAAGGAAATGAAGGCTTTTCTAGTAAAAATTAGCAAGTAAATTGCGGTCGCGATGGGACTGATATATTGTACTGACTGGCCATTAAATAGTACTAAAGCAACCATAATAACATAACATACCACTATATGACGACAATGTTGCTTTTAAAGAAATTTATTTAAAATCATAAAACCGAAATAATTATTAAAAAACTAAGATAAAAAAAATATTGCTTTAAATTATATATAATTTTTCGATATAATGCATTTAATATACACATGAATGTATGTAAATTTTTTTTTTCAAGTGGTAATATGCCTTCTAACTTTAACGTAAATGCCAAAATATTTATGTATGTATATCAGAAATAATCTTTAACGAATATACATATACATAAGTATGTATGTATATTATTATTTAAAATTATTTAAAAAAAATTTTACTTTTTCATTATTGTTGAATTGTACCGCCAAAAGTACAATTATACTGAATGTGTCATCCCTGGTTTGTTTACTTTTGTTTAATTTAATTCAGTGGTCTTCACAAAGAGAAACACACCTAAAATGAGAGTATTACACTGAAAGAAGCAATACTCTCATTTAAGTAAAATTTAAAAAAAAGGTTTGTTTCTTATTGTTGCAGGAGATAACGGCATTTCATTTATAATACTCGCCATGTCTTGTCCTGCTTCCCCAAATAAATGCATTATTGACAAACATAAGTCTTTGAAAAATATTCCATCTTCAAAGGGCTTACCTTTCTTTGCTAAAGCTAAAGTAATAATATATGAAGCCTTAATTTGACTATCAGTAGTGCAATTGATACAACCATTCGCATATCTACTTTGAACATAAAGATTTTTGCGCCGAAAATCTTCTTTTTGTTTTTTTATTAATTAATTTCTTTCATTTCCAGAAACAGAATGCAATTCAGGATGCTTTCTATCATAATGTCGCTTGAGATGAGATGCAAACATATTCTTTATTACCAGATTCCATACAAGGCACTCTGCTTCCTTGAATATGTTCAAAGAAAACCAAAACAGATTTTCCCACTCAACATCCCACATTTTTATTAAATATTTTGTTCTAAAATGCTGTAAAGAAGTAGATATATAATTATACGAAACATAAACATGCATAAATTTATATAGCTTGTTCTCAGTGTATCAAAAAATATTTTAGTTCTCTTTAAAAGAGTTAAAACACAAAAACATCCGATACACTCGCGCTGTGTAAAGCTTACAAGCTAATGAATGATTTTTTGTTTGACAAACATAATTATTGTTGCAATTATGGTTGCCGTTAAACACAATAAAAACAAAGTGTATGTATTTTTTATGAAAGATTTTATAACGTCGCTAATTTATTACAATTACTTACGTTTTTGACAGGAAAATAAACAAAAATAGCTTTTCAGGAATTATAAAAGCAAAATCACTTTTCTTGCTAGTAGTAATTTTACTATCAATACCTTGCAAGTAATTTTTGTTCTCTCCATTTTTATTCTCTTGTTTTACTCTCTCGTTACTAGTTTTTCAAGTTAATGAACACTTTCCCAGTAACAATTAGTACCAGCGTTGCCACTGTTGGTCTTTTCCGACCAAAATGGTCGGACAGTAATGGTTTTGGTCGGATGGTCGGCTAAACCTGATTTTGGTCGGTTTGAGAAAATCTACCATATTAATTTTAAGACATTTGACGCTATTAAATTTTTCAGTTTTTGGCAACACTATTTTCTTTTAAACAACGTAAAACAACCAAATCAAATGTCAAATGTGTGTAAAAAGCTATAAAAAAATACGATGAGCCAATTTGCAAGGAGGTATTACTTATACAAAAAACGCATAACAGCAACAAGAACAACAGGAATTTTTTGTTGTTTTCTTGCATTGGCTGTGTATTTCATTTTGGTTATTTTTTTCTAACCAATTACTTAACACACATTCAGAATAAAAAAATATTTTATTATATAGTTGTTGAATTAAAAGTAATTGTATTAAGAACTTTAATTCACCTCGAATTAAAAAAACAAAAACGCATAGTTTTCCCGTTTATGAATGCGGAGATAATTTTGAATCATATTTAATAAAGATGATTGACGGTGTTCTTTCTCGTCTAACGAAAAGTTGAATATATATATAGTGAAAATAGAAGAATTTACAAGGAAATGAACTTTAAGCGATGAACCGATGTAAATTATTCGAGCTATTCATTAATCGAAATTAGGTGCTTTTACTTACTCTTCTATTATTCGAGCAACAATTAATCGATTGGGCACTCTAGTTATGAGTTAGTGTCATTATTTATTCTGCAATTCAATTTGAATAAAGTTCCACAAATAACTTAATTATAATTGCACTTTTTAACTCTGAATTTCTTTTTGTCGTTTTTTTTTTGTTATTATTAAACACTTTATTGAATAAAAATCAAATTTTATTTAAAAAATACAAACATAGTATGAATATAATTGTTTTTTAATATTAAAAAAATAATGGTCGGTTTGAAAGGATTTTGGTCGGTTTTATAGGCAAATTTGGTCGGATAGAAAATTTTTGAGTGGCAACGCTGATTAGTACTATCTTTCAGTTACTGAACAGAGCTTTTATGTTTTATATTTTTGTTTTATTTGCAATTGGTTTGGAATTACTTGAACAAAAGCCTGTAAAATATAATAGAGTCTGAACGCAGCCACACATGCTGATACAAACGATACACATACAAAGAGCCAAATGGACAATAATTTCCCCATATATTTCAAGATTTTATTTTTGTATTAAAATTAAAATTAAGCAACAGTACCGTATAAAAAGCGACCATAGTGACAATTTCAAGATATTATTTTAGAAGCTAATTTAAAGCTTATAGAAAAAACCTTAGGTTATAGAAAAATTTTTCAGCTACAGGAAACCATTGTAGAGTGTGGTTGTGGCATGGTTACGACAATCATATTATATTCTGTACAACAGTATACTGTTGTGACAAATACATATATACTGGTTATTGGAAAAAATTTTAAACATTACTTTAACTATAGAAACATTCTGTAACAACTTTAACCATAAAATGTTTTTAATATACATGTTATATAAGGTAGTTTTGGAATTTAGTCAATGTACAAGGTCGCTGTGGTTTACTCTGGAAAATTAATAAATTTATTTTTATTAATTAATATTATTTAAATAATTTAATAGATTAGTAAATTTTTTGTTTGATCTAAGTTTGTCGAACTGCAATTATTATTAATATTAAGAAATTTAATATTAGGAAATAAAATACTTTTGGAGCAAATTAAAGTGTTTTTAGCTGTGTTAATTAATAATCCTGTCAAAAGCTGTTGGCTTCTGCTACCAATCGATTACCTCGCTTTATTATAATAATTATAATTATAATTACAAAATATTATAATTATCAAAGTATATAAATACGAAAGTTTCGAATCATGCACTTTTTCTATTGTAACTAAATTTAATCTTTTTATATAAAATAATTCCAAATAAATCGTCAACATATTTTGTTATTATACGAAGGTTTTCACGTAATTTCCCAATCTGAAAATATCTATTGTCCTCTATATAAAATTTAACCATACTTAAAAATAAACCATTTTCCATTTTCGTGTGCTCCTTAGGTATACTCGGAAATTAAGACACTACGTCAAAATTATCTATTCTCTGATATTGTGTTCTATTTCAGAATTCTAGAGAGTCCGTCACGTTATGCTTAAGAAGTTCAGTAATATCTTTAAGTACGACAGTAACGTATTTACATAATTCATAAGAAGACGAAATAAAAAAAGAACAAATTGGTCTTAGGATGAAAACTTCCTTATGAATTTTTGGAAGCCCATTTATATGCAATAGCAGTTCCCGTTTTCACTTGTTTATCTCAATCCCCTTAATAACTATCAACTTAAAAAGCTTCTCAACTATTTCATTATTCATTTTCTGTAACTTAGTTTTCGGATCCCTTGTCACAAAGTTATATTTGGCAATATCCCCTACAATAGCATTAATTCTTGCTTTATAATCCACACGTTTCGAGCCCACCGTAGTGTTCTCTTTATCGGCTTTTAAAATAAGTATATCCCTTACTCAACATAAACCTATCTTTTAATTTCATTTTATTTGACTGTCCACTATTACAGATACTTTTGTTCTAGCTATCACCTGTTCCTTTTTTTTCTTAATAGTCTGAATAAAATACTTCCAATCAGCTATCACCTTTAAAATTCGAAAATTAGCATTCACTCTATCTTCATAAATCGAAAATTCTCGCATTTTCCTTTCCGTGAAATGTAGAGTTACACTCATATCAACCGCTATCATTTCATTTTGAAAACACTCAGTATTTGGTGGATTTCCTTAATTGTCAAACAAAAAATGTTGTTGTGTAAATCTTGAGTGTTTATGTATATTGACGGTTTGCTGAATGTTGACCAAACTCCTCATGTTATAGATGCTATCTGGTGGAATTCTTTATAAATTTCGGAATAACACCAGATTCTCAAAACCTCATTAGAAAAGTTATTGTAGACTTCTCTCTTGTAATTTTGACTCTTATGACGTTGAACCTATTTAGACATGCTACCACTTCACTACTCTTTTTAAACTTGTTATACCCCATTCTTTTTGCTCGTGCTCTTCTTATTTTAATTAAATTATGGATTTCCTTGACCCTTTTTACTTCTATTTATTAAATTTTTCAAGCAGATACAGATAATGTTGAGTCGATATATGTACATCGAGGCACTTAGCTCATAAAATAAGTATTTTGTTGGTGTTTTGATTTATGTATGTTGTTATTTAAATAAGTTTTGTACACATGACTTGACCTTACTAGTTTTATAAATAAATATAAGCTGGACTTTGTTCTATTAAATGAGACAAAGCTCAACTACAGACATAGTACATATAAGTTTCAAGGATTATATTTGTTAAAATACTGTGTGAAATATAATAGGAATGCTAGCAAAAGAATTAAATCTTTCAAATGTTTGGATGATCAAGATACCTTTGTCGTCGATTAGATTCTTGTGTGTCGTATCAGCTTATTACCCGTCTGGTAATGGCAGTGACTAATTTTAAGGCGGAGCTGCAACAACTGTTTGAAACTTTAAATTTCAAAATCCTTATTCATTTGTTTATATTAGAAGATTATCTTGACTGCAAACATAGTGATTGGGTAACACTTCTAACAGCACTAAGGGTTATATGCCTAGGAATGGAATGGCTATTAAGCAATGAGATTAAATTTAGAAGTAGTCTGTACGTCTGTTAACACCGTCCTAGTCTAGTTGTGCTTCTTATTTAGACGTAAGTTTAGCTAACTATAGTCTAAAAATTTCTTGAAGACAATTGACACTAACCCCCGTATACAATATCGAACAAGATGTATCGAATTTTGTATTTTGGCTTTCAGATTTTGATAGGTTTTAAATAAAAATGTTTTTATTATGGTTTTAAATAAAAATGTTTACGTGTTAACAAATTTTTCCAATTAAAGTCAAAATATTGTGAACGAACTTATTTAAAGTACGAAAAGCATACTTAGGACCAGCCAGTTTAAGTTCAGATATTTCTTCCCAAGAACGAATTGAGTTTTATTTTTGTGAAAAAATCTGTGATTGAATTTACTTTTTGTACTTTATGCACAAAAAATGAATATCAACGTTTGCATACTTAAAATTTTACTTTAAAAGTCATTGATTTCTGTTGGTTTCTTTTAAGTTTTCTCTTGAGAATTTATTTTATACTTAATTTTAATTTTATTGAATCATTCTACTAAAAGATATTTACAATAAGTATTCAGATCTTATTTCTAAATTATTATTTATCAGTTATTTCCAATGTAATAACTACTTTTTTGTATTAAAATCTTAAAAATCTATCTTCTATTGTGTAGAGAGAGCCGCCTCGCCTGGCTCAATGTGTCGTTTTAGTCTCTGGTGGCCGTCAAATTGCAATTTACGAATATTTTCTTTACGTATTTCGACGTGTATTTACCTTCTTCCTGGATGGTGGAAAATTTTATATATTTTCATTCCTTATATACCAGGAGGCGCATACGATAAGGCGTAAGATCCTATACTGTTTTTTACGTAATTCTGGATGTTTGATGCAAAGGCAGTGCCCCACAGCTGAATGCCATATGACCACATTGGCTTTATAAATGGTTTGTATAAAATGACTTTATATTCCAAAGACAGGGTTGCGTTAGGACTTATTAGCCAATGTAGTTGATTTGTTCGACGGCACCATGTTAAAAGTCGATCTATATGGATACCTAAATATTCAACGTGCGTTTCCGATGGAACCGTGGTATTTGTTATTGTTATTGATGGACAATTTTGCTTTCTTATGGAAAACGTTACATGAGCACATTTCGATGGATTAACCTTTATTCTCCACTGGTTTAGCCAGTCTTCTAGCTCATGAATATGGGACTGAAGTTGTGCAGATGCACTTATAATTGAGTCGTCAGCAAATTTTGAAGTATATGTATGTGTGCTTGACGGCATAACCGCTGTATAGATGATATATAATAGCGGTCCTAGCATACTACCTTGAGGTACTCCTGCACCGATTTTCCCATTTCTTGAAAGCTGATCCTTTGACCTTACTTTAAAAGTTCTATCTGACAAATAGCTTTTTAGAAGTTGTGGGTGTTTTCAGGCAGAACCCGAGCTTTTTTAGTAAGTAGCCCATCATGGCAGAGTTTATCAAATTGTCGTGCCCACTTCCAAGATAAATGAGGTAGTGAAGCAGTTCCATAACGGTCCTAGCGGCGGCCACCTGGGCATTAAAAAAAATTTGGAAAAGATAAAACAGCGCTTTTACTTGGTGGGATGTCAGCATTCTGTAGCCGATTGGATAGCTAATTGAGAACAATGTATTGCGGCCTAGGGTCCAACAAGAAAAAGTGGCGGCAAGCTTCAGCAATACAACGTAGGTGCCCCTTTCGAGCGAATACGGTGTTCCGATAGAATTGCATTCTGACTAGGGACGAAATTTTGAATCCGTCATATTTAAAGAAATGTGCGACTTATATGGCATCAAAGAGACGAGAGCGCTACATCCACAGTCTGATGACATGGTAAAAAGGTTTAACCGTACGATGGAAGCATATCTCAGAAAAGTGGTCAGTACGCACCAAAAGGATTGGGATGAGCATATACCTAAGCTGTTACTGGCTTACCGGTCAGCTGTTCACGATTCCATCTCACGTAGTCGAGCGAGAATCCTGTTTGGAACGGAACTGAAACTGCCAGCGGACTTAGAGTTTGGTGTTAAACCTAAACCGGCGTGCAAAGACGATGGAAACACTCTTAAGGCACAAGAAGACCTTTACGTGCTTCATGAATTTGTCCGTAATCGCATTAAAATGTCCAGTGATAAGATGAAAGCCATGTATGATCGAACAGCAAACACGGAGGGATTTGCCGAAGGACAAGTTAAAGCCCAAGACAAGAATAAAGCATATTTCGATCAGAAAAGGCGACCTCAATCAAATTTTGAAATCGGTGCAGAAGTTCTGGTAATGACTCACGTTTTAAGTAATGTGAAGAAACACATCACATCTGAATTTGTGCCTAAACGTGACGGTCCCTACATCATATCTCGGAAGATTGGGTCATCATCGTATGAATTGTCATCGCCACGAAATTTAGCCATCCCCGTTGGTACTTATCATGCCCTGGAATTAACGCTATATAGAGGATCTAACAATACGATACCTCCATCATCAGTTCAAAACCTTAGGAGGTGCGGTCGGCCAATAAAAGCTTAAGAACATAATACATATAAGAAGTTGACGCACAGCTCGGGTCCAGCTCCTGTACGTCAAAGGGGGAGATTGTAGCGGATCACTTTTATTTATTTTAGTTGTCAGTAGTTTTGTTATATTCGTACGTCGCTGACATATGTGACTATTACTCATAAATACATCACTGTAATGAATAAAGGCTTTTTCGTTGGATTGTGAGTTTGATTACACACACTAACACGATCAGTTGCTCGCTAAAAGCTCCTCTCTAATGGGTGTATAAGCGTTGTATTCAACGCAGACAAATTTTTAGGTATCCACCTAGATCGGCGCCTAACTTGGACCCGTCACATTGAGGCAAAAATAACGTCCATAAAGCTTCGAACAAATCAACTGCATTGGCTAAGAAGTCCTAACTCAACTTTGGCTTTGGAATATAAAGTCCTATTATACAAATCCGTTATAAAGCCAATATGGTCATATGATATTCAGCTGTGGGGTACTGCCTGTGCATCAAACATCCAGAAGTTACAGAGAAGACAGTCTAGGATTTTACGTCATATCGTATGCGCCCCCTGGTACATAAGAAATGAAAACATACATAGGGATCTCAAAGTTCCCACTATCCACGAAGAAGTTAAAACATACACGTCCAAATACGTGAACAAACTAGTCGCACATCCCAACACTCTAGCACGCAATTTATTGCAATTTGATGGCCACCAGAGACTAAAAAGAACTGACACATTGAGCCTGGTGAGGCGGCTCTCTCTACACAATAGAAGATAGATTTTTAAGATTTGAATACAAAAAATTAGTTATTACGTTGGTACTAACTAGTAAATAATAATTTAGAAATAAGATTTGAATACTTATTGTGAATTTCTTTTAATAGAAAGATTCAATAAAATAAAATGCAGTAAAAAAAAAAAAAAACGCAGACAGCTCATTCCGAATTTTCAGGCTGGTTTGTGTAGTAAAAAAACTGATCATACTTAATATACGGGCTTCGTGACAGCGATAGCTGCCGTTGCTCTAACTGTGATTGGTTGATGAATTCAAAGTTGTTGTTAGTCGCGATTACTTTGAAATTCTCGATAATTCATTCCGTATTTGCAGACTTTACAGATTCTTCCAAATAACTTGTTACCAAATTTTAAGTAAACATATCAATTTGTTACAGATTGTTTTTTTTGTTGTGTTTAGCCTTTTGGCAAAATTACAAAATGGCGGTAAAATTTAAATGTTTGTGGGAAATATTCAAAGTGGAGTATATTTTGTTTTTCCGTAATCATTTTAGTTTTTATTGAATTTTTTGAGAAGAAACAATTTGTGTTGAATTTAAAAATTTGGCATAATTTAGAATTTTTTGAAATTTTGTCGTTCAGCATCGTTTTTTTTTTAATTTCGATTTTTGGGGAATTATGATATTTTGCAATTTAGAACTTTTGAACTATATATTGGTTTTGTAGTGAATTCTCTAATTATAGCAATATGTTTTTGTTAAAATTCAACTTTAACTAAAACGCAATGATTATTTTTACAAGTATTTATTTGTATTATTTATTGTGCTGTTCAAATGTTTAAATCGAACTGATTACCAAAAAACAAGAAAAATAAAGAAATGTCTAGATCATATGTACGAAAGTAGGTACGTACGTAAGTATGTTAGTATGGAAATAAAGAAATACCAATATTAAGTAAAGAAAAACGGGATTAATAAAGAGAATGATGAATACAATTGATGTGACACTTAACATGCCGGCCTCCTTAATATACGGTAATGTATATTCAATCTTCAATGGGCAGTGGGTAAAGCTTGTTTATGGCACGTTTATAGACACCATGTTGAGTTTTTATTTCGGCTACCCGATGAATACCATCGTGACCAGGTATAGTTGAAATGACCCTAGCTAGAAGCCATCTGTAAGGTGGTAAGTTTTCATCTTGTACTACTACTAAGGTATTTGGCTTTAAAGGTGCGTTGTCTGAGGTCCATTTGTAACGCTACTGGAACAAGTGTAAATATTCCTTGGACCATCTATTCCAAAAGATCTGTTGTAGCTGCTGTAACCGTCGAAAACGTTCCAGTCGATTAACATTGATTGTTGTTCCATCAGGTTCGGGAAATGAAGTCAGGGGTTGACCAATTAAGAAATGACCTGGTGTAAGCGCTTCAAGATCGTTGGGATCAGACGAAATCGGTGTAAGTGGTCTGGAATTGAGAATTGCCTCTATTTGTGCCGTAACTGTCGACATCTCTTCAAACGTTAATGTTGCGTTAGCTACTACTCGGATTAAGTGATGTTTAGTCTGCTTCACTGCAGCCTCCCATAAACCGCCAAAATGCGGTGATCTTGGTGGAGTGGTGTGCCAGTTTATACGATCCTCTTGGCACAGTTTGAGAATTTCGTGATTGTGACTTTCGCTTTCGAACAATTTTCTATGTTCGGCTAGTTCGTTTTTTGCACCAAGAAAATTTGTACCATTATCAGACCAAATTATTTTGCACAGTCCCCTGCGGGCGATAAAACGACGTAAGGCAGCAATAAAGGCAGGCGTAGACAAGTCGCTAACTGTTTCAATATGCACTGCCTTTATTGTAAAGCATACAAAAATGCAGGTGTATGCTTTAACTGGTGCACGGCCCCGAATGCTGGGCCGCAGAAATCAATTCCAGTGGTCAGAAAAGCGCGTCCTGGTGTCACTCTTTCTTTCGGCAGACTACCCATCATAGGATCATTTTTTGTTGGCTTGGTACGAAAGCATCTTATACATCGATGAACAGCATTACGACAAATGTGTAAGCCATCAGGCGGCCAATATGTTTGTCTGATGATTGCAAGAAGGGTGCGTGCTCCAGCGTGCATGTGCTTAAAGTGGAAAAATGTGACTAGAATCTTCGTTAATTCACATTTTTTAGGCAATATGATAGGATGCTTAGAGTCATAGTTTATGTTGCTGTATTGCAGGCGTCCGCCAACACGAATAACCTTTTCGCCGTCTAAGAAAGGTGACAAGGTTTTAATGGAGCTGGACATTTTGACGCGACCGGTTTTAAGAAGAGATTTATAGTCGGCATAAAGATGACATCGCTGACAATTAATTATCGACTTGATACGCACTGCAATGAGCTCTGAGACCGTGAGAGGTCCTGATTGTCGCTTTTTCTTTTGAAGTCCAATGTTGTGATAAAAACGAATACAGTACGCGAAGATGCGTTCTAGTTTATTCAAAGAGCTATGAAATGAGACAAATGAAATTAAATCAGTATATATAGATTTAGAGGCAAGCAACACGAGCTTGTTAGGTCTTCTTTCAGGTATTTCACCCTCATTAAGTTGTTGAAAGTTTGATAAGAGCGAATTTTGTGATGGCGTTTGTAAAAATTCTGGTCCCGTCATCCACAGTAGTGATGTCAGAAATTCATTAGGCATGAGCCCTCGAGAAATTAAGTCTGCTGGATTTTCCTTAGTATTGACATAGTTCCATTCATCGACGCGAGTGAGTTCTTGTATTTTTGCTATTCTGTTGGCAACAAAAGTTGTCCAGGTGTAAGATGGCTTCGAAATCCAAGCTAAAACGATTTTAGAGTCAGTGTAAAAAAACCTGTCAGTTACTGTTACTGGCAGTGTGTTAAGTAGCCTTTCTACTAATTCCACCATGAGTACTGCTGCTAACAGCTCGAGCTTAGGGATGGACAGTGAGGTCGTGGGCGCAACACGTGACTTTGCGGTTTGTTACAGAGTCTTCGTCGTCTAGACATCTTAGATAGCAGCAAGCTCCATAGGCGTATTCGCTACTATCTGAAAAGGAATGAATTTGAATAGACTTACATGGCTACTTGGATAATAAATGGCGGGGAATCCGGTATTCGTTCAGGGCTTCCAACTGCAGAATGTAGTTTTTCCAACGTCTCTCATATTCACCTTCTAGGGGTTCGTCCCAAGATATTTTAAGTTTCCATAGTTGTTGCATGAATATTTTACCGAGGACCACTACTGGGCCAATTAAGCCAAGAGGATCAAATATTTTTCCACGATTTGAGAGCACTGAGCGTTTCGTAATGGCTTCTGAAGCTTCGAATGCGAAGTTATAAACGAAAGTGTCTTCGTTGGGTTACCAAATAAGTCCAAGAGTTTTTACAACTTCGTTTTGGCCTATTTGCAGGTATGGTTCCTTGTCTTCATCAGGAATTTGTTCTAATAGTATGGAATCGTTTAAGCAGTATTTTCTTAAATCAAAGTTAGCTGTACCGAGCATTTTGCGAATATCTGTTAACAGTTTTAGGGCTGTCTTTAACGAGTTTGAGCCAGTCATAATGTCGTCGACATAAGTTTCCTTCAAAATAGTCGCTGAAGCTTGAGGATATATGTAATTGCAATCATCTGCAAGTTTGTTAAGGCAGCGTGTTGCCAGATATGGAGCAGCTGATGTGCCATATGTGACGGTATTTAACTGGTATATTCCTAGTACATCTAAGGGGTTATACCGCCATAATATCATCTGATATTTCCTATCTTGAGAGTCAACTTTGACTTGCCTATACATTTTACAAATGTCTGCAGTAAATACGTAATTATATGATCTAAAACGAGTTATGACAGTAAACAGGTCAGATTGAACTGTTGGCCCCACCATTAGGGTATCATTAAGTGACAAGTTTGTGGAGGTTTTCGCAGAGGCGTCAAATACCACACGTAACTTAGTGGTTGAGCTGGTTGCCTTGAGAACGCAGTGATGTGATAAGAAATAGTTACTTCCGGGGATGTCTTCATTGAAGTCACCTATTCGAGTCATATGGTGCAAGATCTCATATTCCTTCATGAAATCGCAATATTGTCGTTTGAGCTCACCATTTTTTGACAATTTTTTCTCCAAGTTATAAAATCGCCGCTTTGCTAGGCCTATAGAATTCCCTAATGCAGTTGGAGGTGTTTTAAATGGAAGCCTTACAACAAAGCGCCCATCTGCCGATCTTTTTACAGTAGAATCGAAATGAAGCGCACATAATTTTTCTTCGACAGTTAAAGATTTTGAGTGACTCGTGTGGGCTTCAATTTCCCAAAACTGGCGCATAATTACTTCTAGAGTAGCTGCGGAATTTTTAGTAGATTCTTTACAATGGAAACTTACTACTTTGGGGGACATTATTTTTCCTGTGACAATCCAGCCGAGCTCAGTATTTTGAAGAACTGGAAGTCCGTCTCCAAGTCGAATTGAATCATTGATAAAAATGTCCATTAGTATTTCAGCTCCAATAAGCATCTCAACCTTCTGAGATTTCTGAAACGACGGATCAGCCAGCGGTAAATTTGATGGCAAATTCCAGTTAGAGATATCGAAAACAGGCTGACGCTCACATATGCGTGGGAGTATATAAAATTTAAGTTCCGTTGCGAACGTTGTAAAATTAGATTTGATAGTTGTCGCAATGACATGTCGAACTCTCGCGTTTGTATCACCAATCCCAGTAATTTCTGTCAGGTTAAACTGACGCTTTATTCCCAATTGATTTGCTAAACGCTCACTAATAAAATTGTGACCCATAGTCTAATAGAGACCTGCAAAGACAAGTAGAACCCCATTTATTTTTTACCTGTATCAGCGCAGTGGCCAGAAGAATTGTTGTATTTGTGCCAGAGGATGGACTTAAAGCTTTTACGGTAGAATGTGTGGCGTTCACCGCTGTTTGGTCAGACGTAACTTCGCCAAGGTGCTTTTGATTATGGTCACCAGGTGCTGGTGTGACCCTGTTAAGGTTGACAATTGGTTGTCAGGCTTGTGGTTGGTTACTGGTCAGTGATGATTGGGTTTTGTTGATATAAAACTTGTTGTAGTGCAGTAATGTATGATGAAGGCCTTTACATTCTTTACATTTTTCTGCCTCACAGCTTTGATGTGTGTGACCTGATTTAAGACCATTCTGGCACAAATTTCTTTCATGAATTGCATCAAAACGTACATTTTTTTTGATGATTAGTGGTTTCAGCTACTGTCAGCGACGTTCGTACTGGCTTAAAGGCAACTTGTTTGGTTATATTCGACGATACATTAGATTGCTGTCGGTTTACTCGCCTATCTTCTAGGTGATTACATCTTTTTTCTAAAAATTTTGTAAATTCGTCTAAGGTTGGAACTCGATCAGTAGCTGCTTCGTCATTCTACTTCTCTAATGTGCTGCTGTCAAGTTTGGATAAAATGATTTCTACGACTATGTCATCCCACTGAGCAATAGGCCTACCAAGAGATTTCAACGCTCGTAGATGGACGCTGACAGTATCGACTAAATCTCTTAAAGCAGACGCGGACACCTTTACGATGGGTGGCAAATTGAGCAAGTGTTTAACATGTTCGCGTATAATAATTGGTTTCTTTTGATATCTATCAGTCAAAAGTTTAAGAGCCACTTCATAATTTTCTGCTGTAACCTCTACAGATTCAATTCTGCGTAGGGCGTTGTCCTTCAAAGATGATCTCAAATAGTGGAAACGTGTGACGTCAGCAAGAGCAGAATTTCTATGCACCAGTGCTGTGAATGTGTCATAATACGTGATCCATTGTGTATAATCACCCGAAAAAACAGGTAAAGATATTTTTGGCAGCTTAAGTGACGAATTACGTTTAAAATCTCGTTGGCCCTTTCGTGTTTGAGCCGGTCAATTGATGCTGATAAAGCAGGATTAAGAGTAAAGTGTAATTCTTCAAAGGCTGCACGGATGGTTGATGTCTCTTCAGGTAACTCGTATTCTTCAATTGATGATTGTACACCATCAAAATCGAGCTTATATTTTTCTAATGCTTGCAACCTTAATTCCATTTCGTGGGCAGAGGCAGTGCTCAATTTATTATTCACAAATTCGTGAATTCGCTGCTGTTGAGCAATTATAGTAGAACGTTTAGTTTTTAATTTTGCTATTTTTACTTCAGTCATTTTCTACCGTATTAAATGCACTTTGTTTTAATTTAATACGTTGTATTTTTGTTTGTGCAGTTTAATGCAACAAAAAATGTTATACACACAAAGCTTTCACTTATATTTTACCGTTTAATACAAAAAAACTTTTTTCCTTTTGTCACACAAGTGATCTGCTTGATGTTCTACTGAATAATAATACTGGTTAGATTTTTTATGTTACTTTAAGCAACGTTGGTAAGCAATGAAATTACAAAAGCTAAAGTACCGCTATGGGTTTATGTTTGTTAGTGTGTTTTTCTTTGGAACGTAGACAAAAAGAACAGACTTTTTTTAAATTGTCTTGGGAATGTAATTTGTTGTTGTCCTTTTTTTTCAAAAATAATCAATATGAACAATTAAATTTAAGTCTGAAGCTACGTGTCCTGTCACGGTCGCCAATGTTAAAATTCAACTTTAACTAAAACGCAATAATTATTTTTACAAGTATTTATTTGTATTATTTATTGTGCTGTTCAAAGCAAATGTTTAAATCGAACTGATTACCAAAAAACAAGAAAAAGAAAGAAATGTCTAGATCATATGTACGAAAGTAGGTACGTACGTAAGTATGTTGGTATGGAAATAAAGAAATACCATAATACCTAATTTACATTGTTGAAATATTAAGTAGAGAAAAACGGGATTAATAAAGAGAATGATGAATACAATTGATGTGACACTTAACAGTTTTTGTTTCTTCCCAGTTTAATTGAGACTTAAGAATCTTTTTTTGACCTTTTTAATTAAATTTATTAAATTAAACCCGTTTTGTATTTTTCGCTATCAAAGTCTTCAGTCTTTATCAAGCGTTCTGAAATTCGTGGTACATACGTTAAAGTTTTGTATACCTTTGGCTCCAATACATTACCTATTCTAGGATCCCATTGTACTGATTAATTAATTTATAAAAAAGCTGATTTGGAAAACTGTTTTCGTCTATAACATTCCTAATCATTCTTTATATATTCTATGAAATTTCCTGAGTGAGCACTCTAACTATGTGAATAATAACTGATTTACTGTGTTTTTAATAATAATTAAGAATCCTGCCCGAACCTCATCAAAGTATCTAAATCAGAAAGTTTCGAATCCTGCTCATTTTCAAATATTTTTTCATATACATAATTTTAATTTGTTGGCTTTTGTTTATTACAAAAAATACTTTATTTCCTGATGATGCTACGCAATGGAGTTGTGAAATATCGAATAAAAGACTTCTATATAAAAAGGATCTTCAAGCATAATTTAATTAATTAAATTTATTATTGTATAATTTTTTGGGGAATTTTTTGAGTTTTTTTTATTTTTCAAATTAATTGAGATTTTTAGTAAATTTTTAACTTTTATGATTTTTAAATATTTTTAAAATTTTGTTGTTTAATCGATTTTGTTAAAATTTCCACGTTTTTAATATTAATTTTTGTGATTTTACGCTTTCGGAAAAATTCCAAGTGTCTTATTTTTGGAATTTTTTTTGTGAAATTTCGGTGTTTGAAGGTTTTGTTGTTAGTTTTTAAGATTTAGAGGTTTTTGTAAAAAATTTTCAATCCGATACAAGACTTAGGTACGTAGGTTATATGGACATATATGACTGATTTCGAATTCGCCGAGCTCACTAATGAAGAGGTCCAAGTTTCAAGATCCTAGGTTGCCTAGCGGCGTCAGAAAGTTATATACCTTGTTGAATCTAAAATTAATACTGTAGAAATTACAAACGGAATGACAAACCTATGTATAATACCCTTTTCATTTTTGTAGAGGGTATAAAAAGCTAAAATATTTAACATTGAGAGTATAAATAATTTATTTGAATGGTATATGGTGCATGGTAGCCGTATTTTGTTAGTTTTATTTTTTTTTTTTTATTCTTGAAGTGTGTAATAAACCTCAATAAAATGGAGTTGCTTTATTTCAATTAAGATCCCCTGGTTAATATTTGTTATATATAGGGTTTTTACTTTTTGTCGACTTTGAAAGCGGTGTAAGTCCTTTTGAAGCCATTAAAAGTATAAATTTTTGTTAATCACATTTGAAAATAGATTACATTAAAAATTTAATATCCAAAATATACAAGACTAGTTTAATAACATATGTTTAAATTTTTGAAATTATTGAAATACAAAACCTATATATATCTATATTAAATCAAATACACTTACACCACTTTCCGAGAAAACGGCTTATTTATTAACATTTAAAACTTGTTTTGTTAGGAGGACAAAAATACAAACTTATTTTTATTTTCTCATATTTAAAGCTGTAATAATGAGTCTTCAAATATGGTATGGGTCACTTTGAAAGCAACATGTCTCAAAAATTTAGGGAATACAAGTGGGGAAGATGTGCTCTCCATACTAAGTGTTATTTAATTACATAGAACTGGTGAACTATAATAACTGTTAAAGAATAGTGCGTTGGCACGAAAAACACGGACAGAATAAAGGTGACGAAAGTGGTTCCCATGTACAGAGTATTTATGAAATATCTTATAACAGAAATATGCTTTTATAGTTAAATTACTTTTACAGGCTTCATGAAATTTTTTTTTATTAAAAAGTAAATAAAAGCTTCGTTTTTAAATTGAAATTACTGTATCCTCTTTTGTCTGTTTTTTAAGCGAACTAGGTTTTTCTGGCTTGTTTCTCCAGGTTTTGGCAGCACTGATTTTAACTCTCTAGTCTATTGAGAGTTGATGATCTTGTTATTAAAGCTTTTTTCTGTTTATACTCTTTTATTATACTTTGATTATTTCACTTTCTCCATAAAATGAAATAAAACAGAACGAAAATGTGTTAAAATTATGCGAAGTAACGACAGTAAAGCAAACATAACAAGAATACAATACTGGTGATTATTTTGAGGTCAAAGAAAAATTAATGGAACGGAATATAAATATCTCTTCAATTATTTCTAACCATGGGAAACGTGTCACTTCGCTTGACACACTTTTAAATATCAATTCCGTACCACAAATACATTAATAAGGATATCACAGCCACTCACAAAAGTTAGTATAAACTATTTATCATTATGCTTTAGCGCTTATGAAGAATGTAACCTGTTTCATTTTTGTTTTATTGCTATCATGACTGATACGTACATATGTATGTTTCATGTAATGTAAAGCAGCTTTCATATTGAAGTAGTCGCCAATCTTAATTTCTAAAGTACATTCTTAAGTATTGGTACCATCATCAACAACCATTATTGATAACTTGCAATAATTAACAACCTGTG
Organism: Phania funesta; assembly: GCA_963932375.1. Taxonomy (NCBI): domain Eukaryota; kingdom Metazoa; phylum Arthropoda; class Insecta; order Diptera; family Tachinidae; genus Phania; species Phania funesta. The sequence goes on from OZ010654.1 coordinate 48,078,138, forward strand.
CGACGCGTCGGTGTGGAACGTTATCGTTGGCTTGAATTCTAAAAGGAAAAAAATATATGTGGGTCCCTCTACTAAACTGTTTTATGAATTAATTTATTTACTTGAATTCAAAAAAAAGTTCAAAAAGGGATACAAACCATTTAAACGTTGAAGTCGAGCAACACGGTTTGTACAGTGTAATAAGTAACCACGCGTGTGAAAGGACACAATAAGTTTTAGCCAGCATATGTCGTGATTAAAGTGCCCGGTAGTGCGCCAAGCCAAGTTCAGGCCTAATGCACACAGTGTGTGCCTACATATGTAAATGACATATCTAATATACATATATAGCTTAGTTTGTTAGTTTTCAATAATATGCTGACGATTTACAAATATACATATATATCAGACGTATCTGTTTTGACGATTATATGTGCTATAAGGTCATTGTCTGCCTTAAAACTTTTTGTATCTGGGCTAAAGAAACCATCCTTTTGCTGAATCCCCACGAACTGTTTTTTTTCGACAATTAGATTAGCTGACCCGCAGCTTCTTTATGCTGAGGAACGTAAAGTATCTCGATTTTCACATCAACTCACCGTTATCATTCAGTGATCACATTAACAATACGATACGCACTGTGTATCAGACATTATGGAATTTACGAATAACCTGAAATTACACACTGATTCAATTAAAGAGATGTTTAGTTTTATATCTTGTTCTACCTCTTATTGCCGCGTCTGCGGAAATGAAGAATGTTTCAAAATATTTCTGACAAACATAACTCGGAATTTATTCTTGAAGTAGATAAGTTCTGATGAATCCCAATATTGACTAAAATATTAAAGTTTTCGTATAAGTTTAATTGAAAATGTTTACACAAAACATATTTACTTTTTTGTTTTTGCAAAATTTTACTGTAACGAAAGGATACTGAGAAAAGTTTGTGCTTTGATTGAAAAGAAAACTCGTGTACAAATTATAAGTACGAACTTAGAGGATGTGCTTAATTTTGTTAGATTTTTGCCACTAATAATATTACGAAAGTAACATAAAAATAATAAAAATAATAACAAAAACAAAACTTGTTACCTGTATCCTGTTCTCAATTTTGCAATTAATTTCTCTTCCTGTGTACGATAACACCTTATATTTTCATGGTGTTTTTCATTTTAAGAAGAAACCCGAAAGAAATAAACTTAATGATATAACAAAAGGAAGGAAGGATTAAAAATAATTTAGTTTTATTTAATTTGAAAACAACATTGATATGAATTATAACAGCAAATCCAGAAACTGTGTTTCCTAGATAATTAAAATTATGTATGAACTCGCACATACAATATCTTTATGTTGTTGGTTTGGTGAGAACTTTTGTAACAGTGTATTATACGAGTGATTATTTATAACATTAAGTATTTTGTTTGACTTATTTATCCCATTAATTATTATTATTTTCATTGGTGTTGGACTTAGAGTGCTTTTTACTCCTGCTTTACATTCTTGCTTTAAGTTTAAAATACTTTCCATCTTCTTTCAGAACATATTTTTTTTCTTTTAGTTTTAATTAACAAAAACTTTTGCTTAAATGTACATAACTCCTTCTGCCAGTCTGTTATTCAGCGTTATTTTTACCGTCATGGATGGTAATTTCATAAATTTTAATTTCCTACTTTAAAGATTTATTTTGTTTAAATTTTTTATTGCAATGTGGACTTGTCTTTAAATTATGAAACTATTAGTGTTTTGATAGCAAAGGATTGATTTAATATTTCAATTCTTAAATATTTCGGTGTTTGATAACAGATTTTTCAATGTTAAAAAATTCTTCCGGTACGTCTACGTCTATCAAATGATACATACTCGTATGTGAGTGTCTGCAAAAACTTGTTTTTACGTTGCACACTAAGCCATCCAAGGACCACTTTCCTTACCAAACAAAGTATTGAATAGCTGAAAGTTATTAGCAAAACGCAATCATTTTTGTGTCATGCTAAACGACAACACCCATTACATTACTTACATTAGGTTGGCACAAAATTAAAAAAAAAACACTTTATACCCCTGGGCAGCCAATAGCTTTTTTTTGTAAGTGATAGTAGTACAGTTTAAAAATTTCAATGCCCTACATGGGACAGAAGGCAGTGCTCAACGCTTATAAATTGTTGATTTTTAACACATTCGTCACATACATATGTATGTGTATGTGACATTGGAGTTCAAAGTTTTTTGCAGCTGGTGATTACAATGGTAAGCACACGTGTTGGGGTTTTAGACTTATTAGCAATAGAGGGAGGCAGATTATGATTAGATTTACGTGAGCACCTGCCAACGTTGGCTCAATCTCACGGTAGTCCAACCACGGGTGTGACATTAAGCGGACAGACCAGCGCCCCTATGCGACCGCATAGACACCACCGGAATAGCACCTATGCCATCCCATAGGTTGCAAATTAGGACAGGGGTTTGCCAGGCGAATTAAATTAAATTAAATTAAAACGACACAGGCTATGATTGGCTTTAGGTAGAAAAGCACAAAACAGCAAGGCTTGTCAATGTTTGCATTGCATGTTTATTATAAGAGAGTTTTTTGGATTTTATTCTTCTATGTTAAAAAATAAAATAAATTATTTTTAGCTAATTTATCAATTATTACCAATGCAATACCTAATTTACTGTATTCAATTATTAGTAAACTATATAATATTGGCTGTCTCGACAGCCTCAATGTGTCTGTGTTTTTCCTTCTCTGGTTCCAATGTCGGGATGGACAATCAGTTTGTATATGTATTTGGAGGAGTATGTTTTTGTTTCTTCCTTGATAGTGGGAACTTAAAGATTTCTATGTATATTTTCGCAGTCGATAAATGGGAAAATCTAGACTGCCTTCTTTGTAGCTTTTGGATGTTTGATGCACAAGCAGTACGCTACAGCTGAATGGCATATTGGTTTTATAATAGATTTGTATAAAAGCACTTGAAATTTCCAAATATCACTTCTATTACACTTTTATGACCCAATAATTATGTATGCCAGTATGGCGTTAAAACGATCCGATATATTAGCTAAGTGGCTCGGTTTCTACCGAGTTGTAAGGTTTTCTGGTAAGAAAGCGACAATATATTCGATGATTTTTAACATAACATTGTGAAAGTCCTTGAAATGAAATAATTTGGAAATTAACCGCTCAGCTGATTGTGTAGAACCTCGCCAGTCTTATAAATACTGCTCAAAGTAAAAGGAAAATGTGAGCGTAAAGTACTGTCGCCACTTCAAAAAACTGTAAAGAACGGATAAGTATACGCATTTGGCAATGCTGCTCCAAAGAGAAAATTGTTTGCATGATCATATATGTCTGCAGAATTATAATATATTTAAATAAAACATTGACTCAATTCACAAGCTCGAATTAACGTCGTATGTGTCGTCAAATAGTCTAATTATACGCTATTGTATTTTTGTTGTTGGTAATTTTCATACAAAAGTGTGTTCTCATTATACAATACAATTGAATTTTATGTGTTTGGAAAATGTTGTATTTATGCCAGAACTGGGAATGTTTCAGTTGTTTGGTGAATTTGTGAAAGTATTTATAGTATGTGGTAACTATCATCAATAAAGGTAAATGAACATATTAAATTAATTTCAATTTAATTCCTAAACGATTTTTATTAAAATTGCTTATCGTAAAAATTTTGCTCTACTTTCATGCTATCAGATGATGTGAATGCCACCTTTTATTGAAGAAGAACAAATAAACATAGCAAGTGAAGTGAAAACTTATAATTAAACCTTTTATAAAAACAAGGTAAACACTTCTGCGGTTTGACGGAAGATAAACGAGACTTATTCTGAAGTTTTCTGCAATTTCATCTTCTTGATCACCTAAAAAGTAGCGTCAATTGAAAAACAAACAAAATTAATATACACTTACTTGAATCTACCATCAACATATCACAACTATATTGTTAGCATAAGGCGTTAATTAATCTTCTTTTTTACTTTCACTTTTCATTTTTTTTAATAATTTTCTCAAATTTAAATTACTATGCACATTCAATTGATATTCTTAATTTTTGACATTTTGAAAATACTATAAAATAACGACACAACAAATTTTCTATTCACAAGCACATAATCAAATGTCGTCCTTTTTTAACGATAAGCTTCTGAATTGAACAATTGTTTGATAATAAATTTTGAAGACTCGTATAAGTTTACGCTGGCATTATAATTTTCTGAGTGATACCAATCTTTTTTGCTACTTTACTTTGAAAAATATCGCTGCTGTAAACAAAAGTGTGGAAGAAGATCCAAAATTGACACCCAGCCAACGATGCTCGAATTGGCTAAAAATTTGGTGTCCCGAATGCGCTTCGTTAAGAACAACCGCGGTGGCCATATGTACGAAATCATTTTTAATGTTGTATCGGGCTTAAAACTCACCCTATATTTTATGTACTTTTTATATTTTCTTATGTTAACCAGAAACAATTTATAGATTGCAAATATTTTTATCAGAACTATTTTTCCTGTTCGGTGTTCAAGTGTGCTATGTCGCACTCGCGCATTGATCCTTGGTTATACTTCGACGAACTGTACCATGTTACGGGGGTTTTGCTTCTATTGACCACGCCCTTTTTTAACTGTTGTGGGTCAATTAAACTTCGCAACAGAGTGCAGATTCTTTGCAAAGAATTCGAAGTACCAAAGTTTGTTGACGGTAGTTCTACTAAAATACAGCTATCAGTGCCGACTGTTTTACCTTGTCTTTATTCCACTGTCGAGTATTTTTATCTGTTTAATTTATACAACTAAATGTGTCATTTTATCAATAAAATGCAATTTGGTGTTCGTTTCTTGAAAGTTGATTTTATTTTTAATGCTTGTTTCTAAAGAAATCATGGCAGCAGGTGTTTCATTCTGTGACCTGCATAGATTGGTGAAGTAGATACCGCTCTAAAAACAGATGACCTTTTTTTATATCAACTCTATAACTATAATTGTGTGTGTTTTAATTCTCGTCTTTTTCAAAAGCAACATGCAATTGTTTTTAAACAGGCTAAAACGTAACAATATGTAGCAAGTAACCTTTTATATTATTTTTATAGCTTGTAAGTTTTAGATCTAAGGCAATGCATTTTATTTAATATTATGTGTTGTTGTACTAATTTTAATAACAAACAAATTAAAAATATAAAAATACTCGTACATGTTTGTGTTCCAACAGCTGATGATACAAGAAGATTTTATAACAACAAACCCCTTAACCAAATGCACCAAAAACTTAGTACTCTCATGCATTGTATGGTGTGAACAATTTATTTCAATGCAATAAAGAAAAACTTGACGTAGGTGCAACACAGAGAATTTCGTAATTTCTTTTCTTAAATTTTTATTGTTTTGTATGGAAACCAACAGTAGTGCAACATACCATCGAGTTCAATTTGTGCAACATCTTGTAGTGTATGCGGGTGTTAAGTGCTTGTATGTTACGTAGATTAATGTCTTGTTAGTTAATATTGTAATATAGTTTAGTATCTGTGTGCAACCTCATGCTTAGCGGTATTAACAAAGAATTCGTTACTATATTAAATATTTATAAGGAACAAGTTTTACACATCTAAGAATTTTTTTTATTTCAAATACCTTCCTTTATTTAGCAAGACTTTTATGCATTCTTTACGTTTATGTGGTTACTATATGAATGTGTGATAAATGAAAATGTACGATCTCTTTATTATTTGTTGCCTCCTTCAGTTAATTTTTTATTTTTTTATTTTTTGAAATTCTTTCCCAACTTTTATACTTTAATAAACATAAAAAATAGTGGTACTCGTATAATATCTATCGCATTCTTTTGTGTAACCATCTCAAATCCGCTCTTTATCTTTTTGATTTAATAAAATAAACATTTACTGACATACTTTTTTAAGAAAGCACACAATCCGAAAATATACAAATAATGAAAAACATACATACATATTTGTAAATATGTTGAAAAAAGAAATAACATCATTGGAATGAATATATTCCCACCAGTGTGTTTTTCATTTTGTTTTGTTGCATTGGAAAACATTGTTTAATATGAAGCACAAACGAACTTGCCCACAAATGCTATTTCACGCAAGCAGATACATACACCCCACAAACATTTTCTATTGCGGATGTGTGAGAATCATAACAGTACGCTCGGATTATGCCTTCTTTTTATACCATAATGTAGCTTCGCGACTGGTAAAATTATTTTCGTGATATACTTGTGGAAAGCCAAATAAACAGAGATAGTTTTTAAAGATTTGTTGCAAAAAATAAGGAAATCTAATCAGAGTCATCATTTTTATAATCTTCCCTATCGTTACTAACTTCAATTCAGGAACTAGATAACATACTTTCTATCAGGGATGATTTCTGCTGCTACTTAAAATTGGGTCTGAAGATAATATTCGCGTATTTAGTACATCCCTATTACATTGCGCCGTCAAATTTATTGGAAAAATTCCCCCTTAAATGCTTCTTGCGAAATTGAGCACCCTCTTTCGAAGGCATTAAATTTTGGCATCTATTGCATAACCACTCGAAATTCGGATTGGGAAAAACCTTCATGAACTTATTATCATCGTTAGTGTTCCCGAAGCCAATTTTCGATATATTCATTTTAACGCTAATTCCATAGATATTTGGAACGAATTTCCGTTATCCCTTGTCAAGTTTGGTTCGGTGACAACCCGGTTTCGGCTATGTCATCTTCAGTGCTATATTTCTGAGTCTGACACCAAACCAACTTGACAAAGGATAAATTCGTTTCAAACATATATAACAAATAACCCTGTCGGAAAATCAAAAACAACCAATTAAATCTTGAACTATATTTCGGGAATTTTTAAGCAATGCTGAAAAAAACTAAAATTTTTACACATTCGCTTGCAGTCCTACATCGCAGAATACACTAATGTAGCAGCACGTTTCCACCGGCCATAGACTCTATGTGACGAATACGTGTTGATGTTCATGTTCTGATTGGTCATAATTGTGAGTCTAGCAAAGTGTTTAGATTGTTAGTATTCTCGGTTGTGAGCATTGTCGTAATGAACAACAATTTATTGTAACCCAAATTTGAAAGAAATGTTACCAAATAAGGATTAAAGTAACCAAACTAAAAGTTTTTTTTACTAAAATATAGTTATGCTCACATTTGTTATTTAAAATTTGCGAATATGTAAATGCTTTGCCGTTTCCTTTGCCCGTTCATGCAATTTGACGCATATTTACGGCGAAAGACAAGAATTCTTACCGTCGATGCATTAATGCCAAAATACAGAGTTATTTATTCCGAACAATGTGTAAAAATTGTTCTTCCAAATTAGGCTATGTTCACGCCGCGTCGCCCACAAATCCAATCCAATAATGCTTTAATATTTTCTTCTTCTTAAACAAAATCAATTTTATGCATGTTGCATATTACAACGTTTCTCCGTTTTGTGTATAACATAAATTTTAATTTACTTGATTCTATTATGTTTATTTGTTATTTGCAAATTTAATTCTAAAAGTAAATAATGAAAGTATGCAAATAATTTGTTAATAAGAAAAATTTGTGTTATCGCATGTCAGAACAGAAACTATTAAAACATTCCTAATTTTAGTTTTATAAAGAAGTAAACAAAAATTATTTGACATGACGTTTTATTGTTTTTCATATAGCAAATGAACAGAGCTTAATTATCCTCTACGTCACAGCGATAGTAATATATTTTGCTTCTGAACTAGACCTTCTAACTTCCTACTATAAATAAGATATAGCTAACAGTTTAATGAGCGGAAGATAAGTGATGACGAAATGATACTAATTTTTCCTACTACATGAACATTCTTCCAACTATCACTTAGAAGAGACTAAGACGCGATGTCTATGGGTAACAATCTTCCAAGCTTGCGGAGGGTATTTTCATAAGCCAATAAAAAATAAGTTAAAGCCTTTTTCCATTATTGGGTCAATGTGTAAATTGAATTTTCTTAAGTAAACAATATTATGGCAGGATTGGGATGATGCTGGTGTGCACATGTTGTTATTGTTGTTGCTGTGCTCTGTTGTTGTCGTGTTGTAAGTTGCACTTGCACGATAGCCAAACCAAACAAACCAACAAACAACAACCAATCGCAAACATAAAATAGAATACAGAACGTGCGAATTTACCATCAACGTACGGCATCGGACTTGTAGACACATATATGCGAATCTTACAAGACTTTAATCATATTGTAACTGACTGCGATACGATTTTTGTTGTATATACTTGTTTTAAAATTTCTCGAAACAGATTTTTAAATGGTATATAAATTGAGTGCAACTCAGTACTCTAAAACAGAAAAAGTACCACTGCCTGGTGCACAGTATTAAATTATTTCAAAGATGGCTAGATTTGCGTAAACTATGAACGCCAATAAAAGAAAAATTCGGATTTTAAATATACATATTAGTTCAAAAGGAATATTAAATCTAAACGCATATCTAAAAATAATTGTTAAGGCGAAATGCGGCACTTAAAGCTGTGCTTAAATTTCTAATCCAATTTCACACCATTAGACTTAAACGACATGCCAAGATTTAAATAAAATGAGGAAATATTATAGTGTGGAACAATATGTTGAAATCTAACAACAACAAAAAACGGGTGGAAATATGAAAATCGTATGGCTCTTGCCGTTTTTTAATGGTTTATTTATAATTTCGTCTTTTCATTTTATCAGGGTTGCATTTCTTCAGAAGTGTAATAGTGTAGATTAACAATGCAATGAGAACATTTTAGTTTTGATTTTTTTGACAGTCAGAAGGATTATCAATAGATTTTTCTCTGCAAAAATCTAACGAAAATTTAAACACTTGTATAATAGTATGAAAGGGGCTTAAGAAATATTAAAATTCAGTCAGATTGTAGTTCCGTAGTATTTATAATAACCGACTTTCCAACAAAATCCTGGAAATCAGAAACTTGACTTCAGAGTTGTGTCGATTTTTTATATGTATTATAAAAGAGAAATGAAGGTTATTTAAAATATATTAAAATTGATTTAAGCGATACTTTTCAATACTATGGAATAAAATTGAAAGAGGTTTTATCTTTGATTCTAATTTTAACCTGTACAATTTGTAAACCTATATACGAATACAAGAACAGACAACCGTCTCGATGTTAAAAAAAAAAGAACTCAAAGGTACCATTTCAGTCATTTCGTGCCATTTTGCATAAAGAAGTGATCTTCTATAAAACAGTGGCTTCGAAGTGCAAACATAATTTTAACATGAACATACCACTTACTGGTACATCTAAAATAATCTTAAAAGCACGATGCTAAAAAACTGATAAATTCAAAAGAAAAAAAGAGTTGAATGTAAGAAATATTCTATTGACTTTTAATGTAAGCATAAAATGTGTTGATATATTGTTAAGATTAAGCCATGAAACAGGAAAAAAAAGCGGAAAACGCAACCAAGAAGAATAAAAACAAGATTTTGTGAAAAATATCTAATACTTAGTTATGTACATAATGAAAACTGGCTACTTTCTAAAATATGTACGTATGCGAAGAAGGCAGAAAATTTACTAACAAAGGCAGTACAACAACAACACTAAAATGGCATCCACCATTGTGTTACTTTGCTTTAAAAAATTGTGGGAAATTTCTGAAAAGAATATTAGCAAAATATTAACAAACAAACAAAAAATTATTTGTTTCCCAAACTAAAGCACATTCAATACAATGTATCAAAGCGTTTATTAATGGAGTAATAGCTTTTTAATACTTGAATATCTTGCGTGTGTATAGCGTGTACGACTAACGCCCGGTACTTTGTTGCCGATACTACTAAGCTATTTCCCGACATATCGACCTCCAATAACAGTTAGAAACTACAAACTGCTAAAAAAACCCGACAATTAAATCCGCTAACTTGTTGAATGGAACATTTTATTGAGATTTGAACATTTTGTTCTATGTAAGCAACTTTTATGGTATGTTGTTGAATTCCCATTTTTGAAAAGAGGTGTCAACTGATCAACTGACAATATTGGATGGGGTTGGTCGAAATGCAGCGATTCTGCAATTTTGTACACGTTGACTGGAATAGAGCTTTTTTTGTTGGGATAGCCCACCTTTCGACGTTTGATGTTTTTTTGCGGGTTGTCCGATTTACTTATCCAGTCTCTGAACTATGGGTTTGCTTTCCATTCTAAATTTGTAACCTTATGCCGGCGTATCCATTTTCTTCCAAAAATGTGTAATTTAAGTTTTTATTTTTATTGTTTTTTAGTTTAACACTGCCACTTTAAATTTTATTCAAATTATAAAAGGATTCTTTATAATCGTATGCATGGTATGCAAGGCAAATTGATAACTAGTAGAATCATGGGCGAATACAAAGTATTTTCTTCCGGCTTTTTTGCGGATGGTAATCTCCATATATAAGAATTATAGCGGAGATGGCGAAACATTTTTGTATATGGAATTTAACATCCAATTAGATAAAAAAAATTAATCAGCTGGGCTGGTGAGTTTAACTGTTTAGTCTACCCTGCACACATATGTATATTTCATTATACACCTTGCTAATCAAAAACAAAAAGTGCCGTTAGTTTTTTTTCTAGATACGTGTATATCATAAGTTATCGACGATACTAAGTAAAGAGGTAAAACCACTAATTGTACCTGTGATAAACACAAAGAAAAAAATTGGCGACGTTACGTATAAGTAAGATTTTAAATAAATTGTGAAGAGCGCTAGACCCTGTGAACAACAGCAATTTTAATATTTTTTAATTTGCTTTTGGCGTGCTGTTAAAAAATGTAAATAGTAACCGCCATGCATGTTTTTATTTTACTTACCTTACATTTTGGGTTTTTTGATTTCACTGTTTTTAATTTACGTATGCTAATATATCGATGTATCGGAAAACTTGAAAGATCGCCGGTATATCGCTATCGGATGCATTGCTAATACAAACATCCTGAAAAATATTTTCTATAAATTGTAACATTTGTCCTATGAGGATTTCATACTTTTGCTGATGACACTGTCAATCTCACGTATTATGGGTTTATATTAGACGTTTCGTGAGGTAGAATAAACGAACTCAAAACTAAGCACGAAATGTTGAACTCAAGCGTTACTTTAAATATCGTAACTTCCCATAATCTGAACATGTTACATACGAGGGCAATAAATCAGCTAGTCGTAAAATCATTATGTACAGGTGTTTTCAAACCAGTTTGAAGATACAAAACTCAGTTATGGTGAACAGAAGGAGTATCGTCAGTAGGAGTATCGTCAGTTGAATTGTGCTGCCAATATTGTTTTCACTAAAAAAAATTACCAAAACTTGTTATGCAATATTTAACTGTGAAAAGCTGTTTTATGCATAATAAGCAAAACTTAATCCGGGATTTTTTTAAAACAAATTTATTCAAATTGGTTGCTTCTAAAAATAACGTTTTCAAAAAGAAAAAAATATATATATATAAAATGAACAGATTCTGAAATTCTTATAATATTGGATTATTTAGCAGACAATTGAAAATTTATGGATAGTAAAAATGTGATGTATTTTTCGATATCACAAGTAATAACTATCAGCATTTTTTAGCAACCAGCAGCCCAAATATACTATAAAAAGTTTCTAGAGGAGTACAAAATTAATGCAACTTAGATATTAGTAAAGAGGAAAGTGCGATACTCCAGAACCTGTGTAGGAAAAGCAGATGTATAGCGTAAAGTCCCTGGCGCTGCTAAGAATGTCATCAAACCAAAGTTTTAATTTTGGTGCAAATAATTGAAACTGCAATCCCTAAATCTCGTGAAAGTTCGTCTTCTACTAAACCTTCGACTTCGCCAACCAGATATTGCTTTGAAGAAATAATGTGCGATGTTTAGACATTTTTCCACATATAAAAAGATACACTTACGAGTGTCGTATTCAATTTAATTTAAAATAATGATGCATCAAATAAATAATCAATCAAAATAGATTCAAGACTTTGATTTGTCATTTTTAAGAATAAAAAACAAATTTTGCCCGTGTTTTTTTTGTATCGCGTGTTTTCAATCAAATTTACATGCGTTGCCATCTAACTTTAACATAATTTGACGTTTGTTACATTTCTTGTTGCTAAAAAGTATGTTCACATGAACTAGTGCCTAATTTTGCTTCTTTGTAATTTCGCAAGACTAAAATTGCTGATGTGAATAGCCTTATTAATTATTTTACATTATTCCTTGTAAAAGTGATAAAATCGTAAATTGTTTTTGAAATTTTCTGACATACACGTACTCATGTACATACATACATACATACATACATACATACATACAAGCACTTGTGTACCCAGTTGGCCAGGTAGTCATAGACGACATTTTTCCGATGAGGCCTGAAGACAATAGCTCGTAATCTATAAAGTACTGTTGAAGATAATTATGATAACGATATATTGTCGACAACAATTTGGAAATGTCTTGAATAAAGCCGTATTAAGGACAAAGTGATGGACAACTGCATGCAGATTGTCGTGTTTCCAGATGCATTGACGACAACATGAGTGATAATTGTAATTATTTGGCAGTGCTTCTAGAAACATACAAAATTGTAATGTGTCTTGCACTCGTCGTATTTTGTGCTGGTATGTGTGCATGCCAGAGCCTTTTAGTGACGAAGAATCAATTGAAGAATTAAAAAAAAATTCAAGTAAATGTTAAAGAAAATTCATTTTGTTATTAGCTTTCATAACAAATATTTTAATGAAAAAGTGTCTCACGCAAGGAGACGTTTAAAGTACTGAACATATAAAAAGCATAAACTCGTGCTACGAGTACGTACCTTCAGTTTAACTGCAGCAAAATTAAAATGTTTGCCGATGTTAATTTAAAATGCAATAGACACTTGAGAACTATTACCTTAGAATTAATAAAACGCGAATAGTTACAACAAATTGTAATAGGTTCATTATAATTATCAAGTATTGGGTAGTGGAGACAAATGAAAAGAGTAAATACGAAGAATCTATGTAGCAAGGGGTAAGCTGGATTCTTAAGCGATCCGTATAATGCATATTTTGAACTTATTGGGTCACTATACTAAAACAACTACGATATGCAAATAAAAGTTATTCGGGGTGTCCTAAAGTTGCCTTCTGTATTGCAGACTAAATTACATATATCAGAACAAGTGTAGGTTTACAAAAACTAAAAGAACAAGTGCTGATCTAAAAAGCTTAACTTACAAATAAGCAAGTGTTGCCACAAAAACAACAATTGCAACACAAACTATACAATAAATACAAAAAGAACTGAATACGTAACATAAGAAAGAAAAAGTAACAAGTCGAACAAGTACAAGAAGAAAACAAGTTCAAAACTACAATAAAAATCAACAACAAGAAATATTTTACGGCAAAAAGCGACAATGAAGAAAAAAGTTTTAATATCACTTGGCCTGTAGGTTGTTTGTTGGATCTTTGGTTTTCAAGTTAGTTTACGTATGTATAATATTTAGGAACTATGATAAGTACCCTGTAGCTAAAATGATAACTACATCTTCTGCAAAAGTCGTATACACTGGCGCTAGTCGAAAATATACACAAATTAGCGGAATGCAGATTAATCGACCGCACTGATTTGTAAGAAACTTCTTTTAATCAGAACAAAAAATTTAATCGGGTTTATTATAGAAACAGCATCCATAACGTAGCATCCTTCACTAAGTGCGTTTTTGCAAGTATTTTTACTTAATCTTATCGTGTGACAGGGAAATGACACTTAATTATTACAACTAATGCGTAATTGTATATTAACGAACTACTTGGGTTCTTATGGCAACTTTATGTTAAAATATGAAATATGAAAAACGGGCAGACAAGTAGCAGTCCTGCAACCTATGGAAGTTAAAATTTCGAACAATGAACTAAAAAGTTACGTTTTCGTAATTTTTATCCACTTTTTACAATGTCTAATAAGCCATTAACTTGAAACCCTACGTCGAATTTTAAGTCTTCATTCTTCATTTACAAAACGTCGAAAAATTAATATGGCGGTCAATAATAAGAGCGCCGTCTTCTTTTAGTTAATACATCAAGTTTTATTCTTTACAAAAATAAAACACAATAATTTTGAATTTTCGCTCCGCTTTGCATTGTTTACTTATTATTTTACAACAACAACAAAATAACTGTGCATTTACTGTTATATTTAATTAAGAAACTTAAACAAAACGATTACGATTTTTGATATTCCGACAGACCGAAAAATGGCACTGAAAATGCCGAAACCGATTTGCCTTCAAACCAAACTTATTATAATCTATAAAAAAAAATCTGATTAGTCGTGTTAGGAGTCTTGTTAAGATTTACTTTTCGGGGTTTACTATCAGATTTGGCCGTTCGATCTGCAAAAAATTTTATGTGTGCCCAAACAGCCATAGTATGGAACACTCACAGAAAGTGAAAGTGTGTGACAGAAGTTTTGGTAAATTTTACGTTCTGATTAATATTATTATATAAAATTTTCTACGGGATTGGATATGCATTTTGTTTTCCCAGTTTGTGTGCGATAGTGTGGCATCGAAAAATTAATCTGTTTAAAAATTTTAAATGGGCGATTTTATGTAGATAGTAAATTACTGCCTGGATTGATTATTAAATTTTAAAAAGCACAGACCAACTTTGAAGAATTTTGTCGAATCATTCATTATCAAATGATAAAACTAATTATGTCACCGTAAATAATCTAGAATTGATTATCTGGTATGTATTAAATAAATGTCGCGATTTCTTTCGAGTGATATAGCTATAATATAGTTGTTCAACAAGCGATAAATAATTCGACTAACAGCGATTTAATTGCGTTACGTTTTAGTTGCTATTACGAAACTTGCACAACAATAATTCGTCACGCAAAACGAAACGGGCACATTAATGCTCGCCAGTAAGGAACTAAAATAATGCGGTCAATATGTATTGATTAAGTGACTTGTTTTCTTTCGATTGGTTAGCGTTTTCTGATAAGAGTTATATCATATGGGATCATTTTTAACAAAATAGTGTAACAATATCTATAGACAATATTGGCAGGGTGCCAGCCTGAAGCAATATTCAAATAGTATAATCACATACAAACTACTTATTTTAGCTGCAGGGAACCCAATCACATCCCCATATGAAATGTTTTGCACATCGTGATACTAATGAGCATAAGCCCTTTATAATATTTTTTTTTTTGTATACTGTATTTTATTTTATTGAATCTTTCTATTAAAAGAAATTCACAATAAGTATTCCAATCTTATTTCTAAATTATTATTTACTAGTTAGTACCAACGTAATAACTAATTTTTTGTATTCAAATCTTAAAAATCGATCTTCTATTGTGTAGAGAGAGCCGCCTCACCAGGCTCAATGTGTCAGTTCCTTTTAGTCTCTGGTGGCCATCAAATTGCAATAAATTGCGTGCTAGAGTGTTGGGATGTGCGACTAGTTTGTTCACGTATTTGGACGTGTATGTTTTAACTTCTTCGTGGATAGTGGGAACTTTGAGATCCCTATGTATGTTTTCATTTCTTATGTACCGGGGGCGCATACGATGTGACGTAAGACTGTCTTCTCTGTAACTTCTGGATGTTTGATGCACAGGCGGTACCCCACAGCTGAATATCATATGACCATATTGGCTTTATAACGGATTTGTATAAAAGGACTTTATATTCCAAAGCCAAAGTTGAGTTAGGATTTATTAGCAGTTGATTTGTTCGAAGCTTTATGGACGTTATCTTTGCCTCAATGTGACAGGACCCAGTTAGACGCCGATCTAGGTGGATACCTAAATATTTGACGTGTGTTTCCGCTGGAACCGTGGTATTAGTTATTGTGATTGGTGGACAATTTTGCCTTCTAAGGGAAAGCGTTACATGAGCACATTTTGATGGATTTACCTTTATTCTCCACTGTTTTAGCCAGTCTTCTAGCTTATGAATATGGGACTGCAGCTTTTCAGATGCATCCTTTGGATCATTACTGACACTTATAATTGCAAAGGTTGATGTATATGTATGTGGGCTTGTCGGCATATCCGCTGTATAGATGATATATAATAACGGCCCTAGCACACTACCTTGAGGTACTCCTGCACTGATTTTCCCACATCTTGAAAGCTGGTCCTTTGACCTTACTTTAAAAGTTCTATCGGACAAATAACTTTTTATAAACTTATGGGTATTTTCAGGAAGAACCCGAGCCATTTTAGTAAGTAGCCCATCATGGCAGACTTTATCAAATGCTTGGGAAATGTCTATAAATAGTTCTGAACAGTATTGCTTTCTTTCAAAAGCCGATCTAATAACTGTAACGATTCTATGGACTTGTTCAATCGTACTATGCCTTGCTCGAAAACCAAACTGATGATCTGGGATAACGTTTTGTTCATTTAGGAAAGGAGTTACACTCGAGACGAATAATTTTGCATATTTTTGACAAAACTGACAGTAGGCTAATTGGCCTGTAAGATGTAATCTGGCTTGAGTCCTTTCCATGTTTCGGGATCATGACAATTTCAGACATCTTCCAAGAGCATGGGAAGAAGCCGACGCGCAACATGGCATTAAATATGTAACGTAAAATTCTTACAGCTGAATCAGGTAAGTTTCTTATCATTGATCCTGTTATACGATCAGGTCCAGGTGATTTCTTCATATCCGTATTTTTAATTGTCGATTTTAAAGAAGACAACCGAAATTTCATAGGATCATTCACGGTGTCACTAATAATTGGAATAGTGGAATTACTTATATCATGTGGTGCAAAAACCTTCTATAAGTGATTTGCGAACGCATTTGCCTTTTCACTTGAGTTTTTAGCCCAAGTACGGTCTTCAAGTCTTAGTGGGGATTCGTAAGCAATAGGACATTGTAAGTGCTTTACAGCTTTCCACAGACTATAATCCGTGTTTTTCATTGGATCCAAGTTTTTTAAAAAGTTGTCGATAGCGAATTCGTGTTTCTGTCTCAATTTACTGCGTAAGTTTTTTTGGCATAAGTTCATTTGCATTTTTATGTGTGGACTATTTTGCCATTGTCTTCTTAGTCTTCTTTTCTCAATGACGAGCATCTGAATATCTGCTGTTGCCTGGTGCGATATTATTTTATCTGATGGCTTTGTTGGCGTTGCAGCTATCGCTCCGGCAGTCACGACATCTGTAAAATGATCTACAGCTGCTTGAATATCAGCTGGATTTCTCAGTGGGATGTTGAAAGGTAAGTGAGAGCTCACATACATTTTATATTTTAACCAATTCGTGTTTCTGTTCGGGTAGAAACTAAGGGTTTGAGGTGCAGTGACAAAACTGTCGTGTAAAATAACAATTGTAGGTGAATGATCAGAAGATAGGTCATAGGATGAACTAACTAACAGTTGGTCGCGTTTGATGTTTTTTACTATAGCAAAATCTATAAGGTCTGGCAACTTATTAAAATCTGTGGGCCAATAGGTGGGGTTACCGGCAGATACGACGTCCAGCTTGTTTGCTTGAACTGTATAATACAACTGCCTACCTCTAGGACTAAGGAGTCTGGATCCCCAATATGTGTGCTTTGCATTGTAATCACCAGCGGCAATAAATTTTTGTGCTAGCGTAGCAAAGAACCTGGCAAATTTATGGTGTTCGATTTTATGACTAGGCGGGCAATACACTGACTAGACTACAATTTTAAAATCAGTAAGATTTATAGTCGTGGCTTGCAAAAAGTCTTCGTTGAATTCAGGGTGTTTTGTTTCATATATAAAAAACCCATCAATTCTAAAGCAGTTTTTTATAGTGAAGTGTGTTTCAGAGACTAATAGTATGTCTATATCATGTGCTAGCAGGAAGTGTTCAACTTCATATTTATGTTGGGATAGCCCGTTAGCGTTCCAGAAGCATATTTTTAACTGGTTCATTTTTTGCTCAGCAGAACTTGCAGAAGCATGTTTTGGGTTCGCATCATTTCCTGAAACATACCCTGCATAGTTGTCATTATACATTGTTTGTATTAAATTATCGATTGAGCTCGAATTGGTAGTGAGGGGTGTCTGAGCACCCTCTTTTAAGATGTGGGCATATGCATGTTTATGCGCATTAGAACTTTTGGCATTCGCATTAGGTAAATCATTTCTCAATGTTTGGGCATATGAAAAGTTTGGTTTAGTGTGTGGCTGTGTAGCTTGTGTACTAGCAACAGAACCAGCATGAAGCCGAGGAAATTGGGAAGCTTTATATTGCTCATAATCAGGTTTCCGTACGACCTTCGAATTATTTTTTACATGTTGAAAGGCTTTGCAGCCCCTGTAATTTGCTGTGTGGTTTTCACCACAGTTGCTGCATTTTTTTACTTTGGGGTCTGTTTTGGAAGATGTGCATTCCAAAGTCCGGTGCGCATCACCGCAAACAACGCATACGGATGGTAGCTTGCAGTAGGTTTTCGTGTGTCCGAATTCCTGACAATGAGTACACTGACGGGGACCGCTACGTTTTAGAGGCTCTTCCACCGTTTTTCTTCAGTTCAAAAGGTAGCGCAAATTATATATTGGATGAACCGAGCTTTTTTATTTAAGTTGCGATGCGTTAAATACGATTTCAACACGATGCATGGGTTGGGGAACTGTGTTCTTATTTAGAATATTGTGCACTGACCTTACGACATAGCCTTCCACCTCTATGGCACTTTTTATTTCATCACTGGGAACAGAACTGTCAATGCCCTTTACAATGACAATCAAACCTTTAGCACTTTTGAGTTGATACGTATAATAGCTCTTATTATCTGCATCGAGGCGATTTGCGATTAGGCGGTAATTCTTCTCAGTGTGCGCTTGGATCTTTGTTTCTTGAATTTGACCTCTTCGTATAGAAGCTACATAAAAGCTTTCCTTACCTACAAGCTGAGACAACATGTTAACAATTTCGTTAGATGTTTGTTAGCGCAAGTAAATCGGGGGAGGTTTTTGTTCCCTGACAGCGGGTTCATCTTCATCATCCGCTGTAGCAAGTACAGAGAATCTGTTTTCGCTTACCGGCATTACAGTACTTTGGGAGCTTTTATATTGTTTAGCAATGCGCTCTTGCTGCGAAGACTTAGGACTGGCCTTCCTTTTGGTTATGGTTATATAACGATCCATACCTGTTTGCACTTTTTTACGGGATTTTTTATATTACCTGTTTCGTTGGTTTGTTGTACTATTTTTGATATGCTACCTGAATTGTTTTTTGTTTGAATTGTAATTTCTTCTGGTGTTGTTATTTCCAAAGATAAGTTTATATTTCCGGATAAAGAACGCGTTCGGTCAATTGGCCTGGCGCTTAAAAAAGCACTGTCATCTTTTTTTTTATTATTTGTATTGTTCATTGCATTATTAGCATTTGTGTAAGAAAAAGAGTAATAACCATTGTTGTTATTACCTTTTATATTTTTTTCATTAATATTTGGTGCGCTCATACACTCACTATCAATTGTTCAAACCGGTTTAACCATGCACTATTCGTTATTGTTTTTTTTTTACACACAATATATTATATTGTTTTTATTTTTTGTTCTTTATTTCTTTGTTATTACTAACTGTTCACTGTTCAATTGAATACTTTAAAAAATATATATATATATATATATATTTGGTATGCGTTCGATATGACGTACGTCTGTACTCAAACACGGTCACTGTTGAACTATGCTATAATATGTACATATACTTTGTAGCTATCTATTTGTTAACGCACATACAGGCATTATAACTTAGTTTTGTTTAGAAGGCTTTAGATTTTTCTTGAATATACTTGATTTTGACGTACATTTACGTGTATAATGAGAATACAATAAAAACGATGCTGTAGATATTTTCTAATAGACTCTAATGGTAATTAAAATCACCACAAACGAAATTATAAATCTACATGCATGTGTCTATATTTGGACATTTTATGTTTGTTTTAGTAACGAATTTTCGTCATTCCTTGATTTGGAGACAAACCTGTTTCAGCTATATGACATCTTCAGTATCGTTTTTCGTTCTGAACGATTTGTCGCCAAACAAAACTTGACAAGGCATGACGAAAATTTGTTCCAAGAATCTATAAAAAATCATCCTGTCGGAATATCAAATCCAGAATGTCTGTTTTTATGGCACTTTTCTAGTGCAAAAACATATGGAAAAATATATATTTAATCCATTTCCTCAAAGTATCTCACACATTAAAGTTTTACCTTAACAACATTGTCAATAACTTGAGAATTCAGATGATTTATTGCATGTGTATGTTTATTAGACACTCTGGGTATCAAATTGCAATAACTAATTAAATTAGAAGGAAAGAATTTAGCTTGAATTTGAAATTCAATATTATTAAAGATATAAAGTAATTACCACACTGATTTAGAAAAATTTTACTTCAAAAACCAGTCAAAACAATAGCGCTGCATAAACCGATAAGTTTCAAAGAGAGAAAACAAACCCTACGTGTTAGTAGAGTCTCTTATAATATTCATTTCTGATCTTAGTCGAACACATAAATAACTTCTTGGTAAATATCAGGATTTAAAACTGCTGCTTTGTTAATCAACATTTTCTGAAAAAAGTGCAAATTTATCAATCCTCATAATATAATTTCCATTAATTCTGCTGCTACAAATTCTTGTACTGTATTCACAAATTACTTTAAAACTTGCATTGTTGGTCTACAATTTCTGTCAGCACACATCATAAGTTTTCACCCTTTTTGTTTTACAACATTCAAAATATTTTTGTGGTGCTCTAGCTAGATTTTTTAAATTAATGTCGTTTGATTTTATTTCTCTTTTGCTTAGTTCTGCTCCGAACAGCAGTAAACTAATTTTCGTTTCTTTAACCGCTAGTGTGTGTGTATATGTGTAACATATAAAGAAAGGCTACAATTAAAAAATCATTAAATAATCAAAGCGGCCAGGCTTTCGAAAAGAAACTATGCCTAGAGATGAGGCAAATTGGTGTTGGAAACAGTTTTTCTATTTCAACTATTTTATAGGTCTGCAAAAACACGTTTTCCACATTAAAAAGCCTTAAATATTTTTTACGCTTTGTTTTAAATTCAAACTTCTGCAATTAGCAGAGTTACCATTGTGTACCTAATGATACAATTTACAACCACGACTTTCTCAATTTTTTGTGACTATTTTCATTTTCAGCCCAACAATACATATAATTCCAAACTTACATATTGTATAATAAAAATTTGTAATACATTTTGAAAATATGCTTTCTTGTTGGTCACATTTCGTGAAAAAATTTTAAATAACTTCGCGAGAAGATAGGGATTTTCAATTTTTAAACCAGTGTACGACTGATACGTTTCTTAAAAGTTCGAATTATAGACAAATAACATTGCTCATTGCAATTAATTATAATCGGTTTCAAAATGACGTTCCGATTAGCACATTGAACATTTTTAACGTGGGCCAAAACTGGATAAGAACACAATAATCCGTGGTCGGTAAGGATACATTCCTAGAATGTTCAAAGATTTATTAGATTGCTTTCGTGTGTGTAGAATTTTTTTGATGTAAAAAATACCACAAATTACGGCATTATAAATAAAATTCGCCTCTAAATTTTAAATATGTCCTCAAACTTTATGAACAATAATAAAAAGCTTTACACATTAAAAAATAAAAAAAAATTAAATTAACAAATGTATTTTTTTTTTTATACTGTATTTTATTTTATTGAATCTTTCTATTAAAAGAAATTCACAATAAGTATTCAAATCTTATTTCTAAATTATTATTAACTAGTTAGTACCAACGTAATAACAAATTTTTTGTATTCAAATCATAAAAATCTATCTTCTATTGCGTAGAGAGAGCCGCCTCGTCAGGCTCAATGTGTCAGTTCTTTTTAGCCTCTGGTGGCCATCAAATTGCAATAAATTGCGTGCTAGAGTGTTGGGATGTGCGACTAGTTTGTTCACGTATTTAGACGTGTATGTTTTAACTTCTTCGTGGATAGTGGGAACTTTGAGATCCCTATGTATGTTTTCATTTCTTATGTACCCGGGGGCGCATACGATATGACGTAAAATCCTAGACTGTCTTCTCTGTAACTTCTGGATGTTTGATGCACAGGCAGTACCCCACAGCTGAATACCATATGACCATATTGGGTTTATAACGGATTTGTATAAGAGGACTTTATATTCCAAAGCCAAAGTTGAGCTAGGACTTATTAGCCAATGCAGTTGATTTGTTCGAAGCTTTATGGACGTTATTTTTGCCTCAATGTGACGGGACCAAGTTAGGCGCCGATCTAGGTGGATACCTAAATATTTGACGTGCGTTTCCGCTGGAACCGTGGTATTAGTTATTGTAATTGGTGGACAATTTTTCCTTCTAAGGGAAAACGTTACATGCGCACATTTTGATGGAATTACATTTATTCTCCACTGTTTTAGTCAGTCTTCTAGCTTATGAATATGGGACTGCAGCTTTTCAGATGCATCCTTTGGATCATTACTGACACTTATAATTGCAGTGTCGTCTGCAAAGGTTGATGTATATGTATGTGGGCTTGTCGGCATATCCGCTGTATAGATGATATATAATAGCGGCCCTAGCACTGATTTTCCCACATCTTGAAAGCTGGTCCTTTGACCTTACTTTAAAAGTTCTATCGGACAAATAGCTTTTTATAAGCTTGTGGGTGTTTTCAGGTAGAACCCGAACTATTTTAGTAAGTAGCCCATCATGGCAGACTTTATCAAATGCTTGGGAAATGTCTATAAATAAAGCTGAACAGTATTGCTTTCTTTCAAAAGCCGATCTAATAATGGTAACGATTCTATGGACTTGTTCAATCGTACTATGCCTTGCTCGAAAATATAACGTTTTGTTCATTTAGAAAAGGAGTTACACTCGAGACGAATAATTTTTCAAATATCTTTGACAAAACTGACAGTAGGCTAATTGGTCTGTAGGATGTAATCTGGCTTGAGTCCTTTCCAGGTTTCGGGATCATAACAATTTCAGATATCTTCCAAGAGCATGGGAAGAAGCCGACGCGCAACAAGGCATTAAATATGTAAAGTAAAATTCTTACAGCTGAATTAGGTAAGTTTTTTATCATTGATCCTGTTATACGATCAGGTCCAGGTGATTTCTTCATATCCATATTTTTAATTGTCGATTTTAAAGAAGACAACCGAAATTTCATAGAATCATTCACGATGTCGCTAATAATTGGAATAGCGGAATTTCTTATATCATGTGGTGCGAAAACCTTCTCTAAGTGCTTTGCGAACGCATTTGCCTTTTCACTTGAGTTTTTAGCCCAAGTACGGTATTCAAGTCTTAGTGGGGATTCGTAAGCAATAGGACATTGTAAGTGCTTTACAGCCTTCCACAGACTATAATCCGTGTTTTTCATTGGATCCAAGTTTTTTAAAAAGTTGTCGAAAAAGCATGTTGGTGTTTCTGTGTTTGGCATAAGTTCATTTGCATTTTTATGTGTGGAGAACGACATTTTTCCATTGTCTTCTTAATCTTCTTTTCTCAATGACGAGCATCTGAATATCTGCTGTTGCCTGGTACGTTATTATTTTAGCTGATGGCTTTGTTGGCGTTGCAGCTTTGGCTGCGGCAGTCACGACGTCTGTAAAATGGTCTACAGCTGCTTCAATATCAGCTGGATTTCTCAGTGGGATGTTCAAAGGTAAGTGAGAGCTCACATACATTTTATATTTTAACCAATTCGTGTTTCTGTTCGGGTAGAAACTAAGGGTTTTAGGTGCAGTGACAAAACTGTCGTGTAAAATAACAATTGTAGGTGAATGATCAGAAGATAGGTCATAGGATGAATTAACGAAGAGTTGATGGCGTTTGATGTTTTTTACTATAGCAAAATCAATAAGGTCTGGCAACTTATTAAAGTCGTGGGCCAATAGGTGGGTTTACCGGCAGATACGACGTCAAGCTTGTTTGTTTCAACTGTATAATACAACTGCAACCTCTAGGAAAAAGGAGTCTGGATCCCCAATATGTGTGCTTTGCATTGTAATCGCCAGCGGCAATAAATTTTTGCCCTAGCGTAGCAAAGAACCTGGCAAATTCATGGTGTTCCATTATATGCCTAGGCGGCCAATACACTGAGGAGACTACAATTTTAAAATCTGTAAGATTTATAGTCGTGGCTTGCAAAAAGTCCTCCCTGAATTCAGGCAATGAAAAATGCCTTACGTTTTTTCGGACTATAATGGCAGTCCCACCACATGCCCTTTCGCTTGGGTGTTTGGTGTCATATATAAAATACCCATGAATTCTAAAGCAGTTTTTTATAGTGAAGTGTGTTTCAGAGACTAATAGTATGTCTATATCATGTGCTAGCAGGAAGTGTTCTACTTCATATTTATGTTGGGAGAGCCCGTTAGCGTTCCAGAAGCATATTTTTAACGGGTTAATTTTTTGCCAAGCAAAACTTGCAGAAGCATGTTTTGGGTTCGCATCATTTCCTGAAACATACCTTACATACATTCCACCGGTATTCTTCTGTTTAAAAGGTAGCGCAAATTATATATAGGATGAACCGAGTTTTTTGATTTAAGCTGCGATGCATTAAACACGATTTCAACACGATGCATAGGTTGGGGAACTTTATTCTTATTTAGAATATTGTGCACTGACCTTACGACATAGCCTTCCACCTCTATGGCACTTTTTATTTCATCAGTGGGAACAGAACTGTCAATGTCCTTTACGATGACAATCAAACCTTTAGCACTTTCTAGTTGATACGTATAATAGCTCTTATTATCTGCATCGAGACGACTTGCGATTAGGCGATAATTCTTCTCAGTGTGGGATTGGATCTTCGTTTCTTGTATCTGTCCTCTTCGTACAGAAGCCACATAGAAATTTTCTTTGCCTACGAGTTGGGACAGCATATTTACAATGGCATTTGATGTTTGTTCGCGCAAGTAGATTGGTGGGGGTTTTTGTTCCCTTACATTGGGTTCGGCATTTTCAATATCCGGGGTAGCAAGGACAGAAAATCTATTTTCACTTACCGATGTTGCAGCTACTTGATGAGAACCTTTATATTGCTTGGCGGTTCGCTCTTGTTGTAAAGACTTAGGACTTGCCTTCCTCTTGGTTATGGTTATGTACCGATCCATACCAGTTTGCACGCGTTTAGATTCAGTACCTGGTTCTTTTTCTTGTGATATTTTTTGTGTATTATTTGTTTCTTTCGTTTTATTTGTTGAATTCGTTGTTTCTGTAGCAGATATATTTATATTTGCTGATAACGAACGCGGTCGGTCAATTGGCCTGGCGGTTAAAAAAGCATTGTCATCTTTTTTTTGTTATTTATATTGTTTATTGCATTATTAGCATTTGTGTAAGAAAAAGAGTAATAAGCATTCTTGTTATTACCCTTTATATTTTTTCGTTAATGTTTGGTGCGCTCATGCACTCACTATTAATTGTTTAAACAGGTTTAACCATGCACTTTGTTATTGTCTTTTTTGTCACACACTATATTATAATGCTTTTTATTTTTTGTTATTTATTTTGTTGTTGTTGTTACTAACTGTTAACTGTGTCTCTGCACTTGTTCAATTTTTAAAATAAAAAAAGTCACCTTAAATGAATATAAATTATGCGCTTAAAGTGAAGTACGTCTTTACTCAAACGAAGTAGAACGTATATTGCACGTATATTTAAATGTATTTAACTAAATACTTTTATGCTAGAAATATTGCATTTAAAAAGAGAGACCCACCAAAAATATCGGGAGTTGTTTAAAAATCATCTAGCTTTTTCATGACACTAGCTAAACATACTATTTGATTATTGATCATAATATTCATGTTGCAATGATTGGTGATTCACCACACCTTATATGGAACTATTTGGGTTCAGTTTCATCAACGATTATAACTTCCTGTATTCCATGTCTATGTATGCTACAATCATATCAACATGTTTAAATTATTAAATTGCAAATAGCTCATACAAACATGACTAAAATGTAAAATTAGAAAGAACAAATTGCATTTGACTAAATAGTCATCATAAAACAACCATCTTTAAAATTTACAACCTTCCAACTTAAGTAAACGGGAAACATTTGTCGAATATGAAATATTTCGCCAGTTGCCCGATAACTAGTTAAAGTACTATTTCTATAGAACATTACAAACCAAAACTTGGCTTTAAAATTTTCTTATGTATATACAAGTTTTTTTTAATTTAAGGTAACTGCGATTACAAAAACGACACTTTATACCTCTACTTATAAAAATTGACGGTGGTTTAATTTATTTCGTTCCTTATTAACTGCATAAATTCGCAGCTGTTTAGGATAGGTCAACCACAAAACGTACAAATTGGTATATGTTTGTATCTACGTTTAGTTTTATGTATGTTTTTAACAACTTTTTAAACTCTATTAATTGTTTCATTCCATAAGCAGCTTTTCAAGATTAAATAACAATATTAAGAGTGTATTTTTTGATTTAAAATGAACCGTTGGTCCTAATCTATATGCCTAAATATTTTCAAAAGGTACGGAAGTATTATTTTTCAGTTATAAGTTATTGAATTTGTTTTATGAAATCATCATTGCGTACTTATGGAAAAATTTGGTGCCGTTTTTATAAGTTCACAAAAATTATATTATTTGGTTTTTAACAAAGGACTAAATTAACTATTTATATTTTAAGAAGATTCTTCCTAGCAGGGTTGTCAGTTTGGCGTTTGTGTCTAGCCTCGTTTTGTATATTTAAGCTTCGTGGATTGCTTTAGTCTCTTTAAGTGTAAAAATAACAACAAAATGGTTGCAATATGTTTAAGATAAAATATTTTTGACTGAGCTTGTTGGAATACAAAATTTCTGACAAATGTGCATACAAATCAACACCCAACTGACCACTGATACACCCGCCAGTTTTACTTAATTTTGTTAATTATGATGGGTACTCCCATATTACTCTTGAACTAAATACAGGAAAGTTGTTATTCTCACTTGTTCTTCTTAGGTTTATGCTTCAGACAGCTCTACAAGTAACGTCGAATAATATTGATAATTATTATTTGAAGTAAGGTTTTTACTATCACTTCAGACCTGAAATGCAGTCAGATCAGATCTTTAAATATTTTGCAACAAACTCGGTCTTAAAATAATGTTAAAAATAAAAAGGTTAACGCTTAAATTTTAAAACTGTTTTTTAATATTTCGTAGCGTTTTTATTTCTAATAATATTCCCCTTTTGTTTTTCGACAAATATACTGAAAATATAACTTAAGTGCCTAAAATTAATGCAATAAAGAAAATTTTAAATTATTCAGGAATTCCATCAAAGCTGTAGCATTTTTTTAAAATCAAATAAAATACAGGCTAATATGCAATTTCGTATATGAAATGCGATTTTTGCAAATTTTTGGGGATTTCATATTGGTTATCTAACGCGTTTAAATAGCCCTGACTGTCAATATATTAAAAGTCTAGTGATTTAAAGTTGGCCATTTGCCAACCTCAACTTAAAATTTGAAAATAGTTTCTGAAACTCATTGTTTCATTTCTGTAAAAGAGTACATTTCTTTTTTCTATAGTTTAAATAGAAGTGAAATTTAATAATTAGAAAATCCAACAAGTTAGTAAAAGTAATTTAAAGCTCCGACAATTTATTAAACAAATACATACCGTCAGCTAAAACGCAAACGGCCCTAACTAACAGAAAATCCAATATCAGTTTTTTTGTTGATTCTGATGCATTGCATCAAAATACACAACCACAAAAAAATGTAGAGTTGTCTGACCAAAATTTGCGATTTTATTAACGAAAAACAAACGGCCCTATCTACAAAAGCGTTTATTTGATAAACGCAAGAATACTTAAGTGATCGTTTGTATGAGCAACATTGAAAAATGAAAAAAAAACTGATAGATTTCACCGTTAAAGAAATTGTTTGTTAAAGAAAAATTAAATTAGCTACAGCTTCAGGCATTTTATCTCAAAAGTGATTTCGTAAGAAATAAAAGAAAATAAAAAGAGTATAAATAAAAAGCGTGATGTCAATGATGGATATAGCAGCAGACACTTTTAAAAACGCTAAAGAAGATTGGAGACATTGCAGTCAGCAAAACCGGATGAAGAGAAAGGAATATCAAGGTTTTTCTAAAGGAAATGTAAAAATTTTGCGTAAGTCTAGAGAAATGAAGGATGCATATAAGTCAAGGTTTTGCCGAAAAAGTTCGATTTGAAATTGTTCTTATTTTTCGGAAGTTATTCGTAAAGAGAATTTTGATTCATTTTGAAAAATGTCATGGGACAAGAAAAAGATTTATGTCCAAAGCCTCGTTGAGTGCTCGGATAGAAAACGTATTACTGTTGACAATTCCAAACGATCAAATACAAAACATTACTTTTTAAAGCATGGCACAAATCGTTTCCAAGTATGTAGACAAATATTTTTGTCTACGTTTGGCTTATTAGAAAAAATGATACGACCATGGCTATCAGGATTGTGTTTATTACTTTGCATTGACATGCAAGCAGTTAAGCTTTTACCTCAGTCCAAAGCTAGTTCGTCTTATTACAAAATGAAGATCCAGCTTCATAATTTCACAATTTATAATGTAGTAAGTCATGAGTCCGATAATTATGTTTGGGATGAAACTGAGGGAAGTCTGGTTTCATCCACGTTTACCACCATTATTATTAGGCATTTAAAAAATTCTCTTGAAGGGTTTCCTGAAATTAACCACATCATTATTTACTCCGATGGTTGTTTTTACCAAAACAGAAATGTCATCCTCTCAAATGCTTTGCTTTCTTTATGTGTTGAAAAAGACATTACCATAGAACACAAATACTTGGTGGTAGGTCATACGCAAATGGAATGCGACTCCACACATTTTCTTACTGAAAGAAAGATCAAAAATAAAGAAACAAACATGCCATTGGAAATCGTTAACTTGATTGCTCGTAAAGAGCCTTTCCCTCTATGAGTTCACCACTTGAATCACGATTACTTCCTTGATTATTAATCTGTCCCTAAGCGGTATACATCTATAAGACCAGGTATAATATGAACTGTATATCTTCAATTCTTGAAACTTTTTAAATGAATTCTTTTTTTTTTTGTTTAATTTTAATTAATTATTTTGACTTACTTTTTGTGATGCAATATTAAAATAAATTATATAATAAAAATGTTTATAATTAAAATAAATGATAAAAATATTTTGCATTAGTGTAGATAGGGCCTTTGGCTTCACAAAATTAAGGTACAAAAGGACATAACTAACATAGCCATTCAAATATCACAAAATTTGATTTTGTTTTGCCAGAAATCTATTTGTCACATCTTTTTTAATAATACTGGTGAAAATCATGCTGATTGAAACTATACTTTTGGTTTAAAACAGTATTTTGCTTCTCCTGCAAAATTTCAAACATGTTAGATAGGTCCGTTTGCGTTTTAGCTGACAATACATACATATGGTAAGATTGGGAAAGATGTCAAAACAGGAGATCCTGAATGTTAAAAAAATTTAAGGATAAATTTAAGTAATTTGAAACCCATGTGTAGCTTTTCATTTCTTTCAGAAGTTTCATGTTATGACCCCTGAATTGAGATTTTTAAAAATTCTTCACGAAAGTCAAAAAGGTGAGTCAAAATGCTGAATTTGTCGAATTGCAGTTTCGAATAGAGAGGGAAGGAAATCCGAACTGATATAAATTATGCCTTATATGCGTTCACGTTTCTTCCTTCTTGTGTATGTGTATAATGAAATGAAAAAGCTAAAAGTAAATTTATTTAAAAAAAATTTAAAAAAATGCCAACTGCTAAATGAAAAATTTGCAGCTAAACCAAAGCTACGCTGCAAAAATTCGAAAATGGCCACAGCATGAAACTGCTAATTGGTAAATTAAGTTTCCTTCGTACTTTGAGAATCATACTTACTTGAATTGAACAGTAACTTTTGATTTTTAAAGCTGTAGAAAATATAAATTCTTTATATCTTTTCAGTCTAGTTAACATATTCTAACTGATAAGTTAGCTTCTTTTCCTCTAGGTCTTGACAACACTGCTCCCAATTCAACAACAAACAATTTCACTGGATGATTTCAAACACTTCAACCCTCTTGCTCCTTTAAATCACATACAGTCTGTTTAATTAACAATAATATAATCTCTTTTTTATTGTGCTAAATAACAAAATTATTGCAGCATTTCGAAGTGGTATTAATTAACCACACTCATAAAAATGTTACAAACATATTTAGTTGTAGTTTCATTAGCAACAATAAAGTCACAAGCCTTTTTTTATTTACTTTGTGTCCCAGATTTATTTTATTTTATGAAAACTTAAACGTGTAAATGTGGATTTCAAATTTGTCAAACCACGATTTGTTCAATTACGAACTAATTCATTAGATCTAAAACTCACACCAATAGGAAACGAAAGAATACGTGGAATGAATTTTAGGAAAATGCTTATTTGTAATCACGAAAGCCATATTCTGTTCTCATCAACAATATATTGTTAATTGATTTCTACCCACAAAAATTGTAACCTGGTTTAGTTAAACCATATAATTCTTACTAAGGCTCTAATAAGCAAACAAGTCCAGCAATAAAAGGATCTTAATAGACATAATATGTAAAATCCTTTGGGAGTTTAGTAACATTATGAGGGTGCTGTGGCAGTTGCCTGTTTCGTACCTCTGCAGTTGTCAATGAGTAACATCAATTGTCTGCTGAAACATACGGAAATTTCCACTTTAAAACGTAAATATTAAATTGAAAAAGTTTAATAGAAAAGTAAATATTATAGTTAATTCCTCATTCAAACTTTGTATTCGGAAAGGAAGCAGATCCTTTTTAATAAATGAATGAATTTATTTTGAAAATAATCTGTAAAACAATTATTTAATATTGCCTTTTTAACTCTGAGATTATTTGGTAAAAAGTGAGTTGTTTTATTTATAATAAATATTTTTAATCATTCTTTTTTCTTTGATTAGAAAGTAATAATATTAAATTATTTACATGCATGCCCATTTAATATAGCAAATAAATACATACATATTAGCTTGGTTGATGTGTCTATCTATTTTATATCCCGTGGTATTCCCTCTGCTTTGTTCAGAATTTATAACTTATTCGAATTGTGATAAATGGCGGTGTGAGTGTAATTGTAGTTATTCACTATTTATTTATTAGGCACTATTTATTAGTGTAATTTTATTTATCAACGAATTCATGCATTAAATATGACGTTTTGGAGATTTTTAATATTATTATTTCTATTACTGCAAAATATTTATTTGTATTTCGTTTCTAGATTTAAGTTTTAGTTCCATTTAAATTCAACTGACACTGAACACATTTATAAAAAAACAAAATCCTTTCGTACCATTGGATAAATTGATTCTAATAATTAAAGCCAAAGTTTAAATATTTTATCAACATAATACAAAAATTGCGGTGATACGAACTAAACGCTTTCAGAGTATGTAACGTACTGATTCGCCAAGTTTGTGGTTTGAAAGAATTTTAGCCATTCTTCACAGTCTACATGAGACCAAAAATACCAGAAAAGTCTTTACAATAGCTACTGTAACTGTCTCTGCATGTTATGTGTATAGTTCTTTTGATGTTGTTGCTTGTCACCGTTGTTCTTTAAAGCTCAACTATCTCGGCCTCTATTGTAATAAAAAGCAAAACTACAACAACTAAGAACAGAAACAGAGAGATCAATAGTCGGTAGGTCTGTCAGTGAACAGCATAGTGGTATAGACTTTAAGCAGACAAAAAAACAAGAAGTACCAAGCAAAGAGCAGCTTTAAATGGCTTAAACACACTTACAGAAACACATCTTGCAGTTGTTGTTTGTGACCAAGATCAACAAATAAGAAACTAAACCAAAAACAAGAAAATAGTATGTATAAATAAATATGTGAAGGTATGTAGATACTAACAAACAACAAAAACAAACAGAAGACTAACGTACAAATGCTTGAATGAAAGTTGGGCAGCTTAGCAGACCTGACGCCAGTTTTTGCGCTCATTCATTTAGAGACTCAGACCAAATCTGAGAGTCAAAAAATAAATGAGGACAAGTAGTTGGGGCAATAATGGGAGCGAGAGAAAGAGATGGTTTTAAACACGGTCTATTGATTTAGTTAAATCAAGAAGAGCGGCTTTTTTGGAAATAAGTACATAATTAAACATTTCTTTAATATTGACTCATGCGTTATGGTTTGTAAAGAAGTTAAAGAATTTTAAATTGGTTGTAACAGGTTTGATGTGAGTTTGACATGTAAATTACATTCACAAATAAATTAATATTAGTTTCCCATAATCCTTTCTTATATCCGAAAGTTAAAATAAATTTTCCGAAGCTAGCAATTTTCCTAGAAATGGGATGGTATTGTACATATGAAGAACGTGGTCCTCATTTTGATCTCAGTACTTTTTATGGCCGAAATTTTTGAATATGAACTTGCTCTTATTTTCACATTTATGTTTTTGAGCGGATAATTATTACAAATGTAATATTAACATAGGAAAAGAAAATTAATATACTATACCACATTTCGTCCGAGCATTAATCTAACAGTGGGGGAGTTACAATAATTGGAATTTGAACTGTGCTTGTCCACAACAATGTGCCAATATATTGTATTTGGTGGGTAGCGTGATTTCGCGAACGCGTTTGTGGATAATAATAGGGCTAGCAAATCCCGACCAAAATATAGGAGAATTGAAAATTTTGTGACGCAGGGAAACTACTTAGCATCAGATAGTGATAACTTTAAGAAGGTTTACAAAACTCAAGTGAAGAGAAGACAGAAATACCAAAACTAAATATTACAAAATATTTTTCGTTTCATCTTTGATAAAAGGGAACTGAAGACACCTTCGTATTTTCTTTTTTTTTGTTTTCTTTCCCAGAATGGCACCACGTTGTGTACTGCTGGCAATGCTTTTGGGGCTGGTGCTTGAACGAGCCATGACTGTTTTGTGCATATTGCAGGTGACTCCAATTAGCGAACAGTCGGGCTTTGTAAGGATACACCTATTTGAGACGCAGGTTGTTAACTTAACAAACACTTTGATACATGTAATTAACCCATACGAGATAAATACAATTGTTGAGGGGATAGAGAATAATATAAAAAATATAGATTTATATAATAGGGATATTATAGAAACGGAAATTAAAATTATTAAGGCTAAAGTAAAGGCTATCACCCCGCCAATTAATTATAGGAATAAGAGAAGATTACTAAACGTAGTAGTTTCAATCTACAAATGGGGTTTCGGACTGATGGACGAAAATGACAGGCAGGAAATTTTAGAACACCTTAGAGTAACTGATGAAAACAATCATAATGCTATACAGACTCTTAATCAACAGATTACGATAAATAGACACCTTAACGACAGTATCAATATTCTTAAAGATGCTGTCGAGAGTGATAGAATCAAAATCGAAGAAGCTTTCCGGGAAATTACTAATCGTAATAGGGAAATCGTCAGGCATTTGTTATATAGTGACCAAATGCTTAAATACCTGGAGGGTAAGTTGGACATAATTTTGGATAGTATAGCTTCAGCTCGGAATGGTATAGCACACCCAAGCATCCTAACCTCCGAAGAAATTGAACAATTCCATATCAATTTTATAAAGCTGAAATTAATTAGAGTAGGGGTTATGTTGGATGCATCCAATTCGATCATAATTGCAATAAAGATTCCTAAGAGTTACATAAATGCCGAAGTCCAACTACTGAGTCCAATGCAAACAACTGTAGATTTGAATTTAATGACAAACTTCATATAGAATACATAGATGACGAGACTATATTGGTTAAAAACGCTGGTTCTGAAGAATTAAAGCAAAACTGTGATGGTAGAAATATTACCCTTAACGGTAACTATTTGCTGTCAGTTTCAAATTGCGAAATAATAATCGGAAGCAATGTTTACTTTAATAAAAAGACGGAAATTAGAGATACATTTTTCTACCCAGGGGAAAAAAGTAGTTTAACTGTTAACGAAACTATCGATTTTGAGAAAATGTCAATGCCACATTTTGAGAATATAAAAGAAATTAGATAGTTGAAGTATCATAGGAATGTGTCATACGGAATCAGCTTAGGAATGTTTCTTTTCATGGTCGCGCTGACCGTTACTTTGTGCCTTAAATGTAAATATACCAAGGGCAGGCAGGACGTAAAAGTTGAGCTTGAGATATCTTCTACAGCCGACGTTGCTAAAGAAAAGAATAGGGCTGTAGTGCAGGGTCCACTAACACTTGCATAAGTAAAATATATGAACAATAAAAAATAAAAAAAATCTAATATATAATGTATTTAAAATGTATAAGTTAGCAATGTAAGGAAATTTATAAAAAAAAAAAAAAATATATTGTATACTTATTAAACGTATCTTTCTATATTATAAGGAAATCCAGGAGTATTTCCTACATGGGGTGGAGGAGTCACATCCGAGACACCCCAACTAATAATACGGCTGGTAAGAGTGTAGGGAGCACACATTAAGTTTTAGATTACACTTTATGTTTTGTCGTTCCCACATTCCTCCAGACAGCAACGTAAAGATTTTAATGCTTACGTTGCTTAGCTATTTTTAGTAATTATTTAAAATTATAAAACAGCAACATAAGCATAAAATGCTTACAGCGCGACACGAAATACGATGGGCCTTCGGTGGCCAATGACACATTTGCTGGTACTCTAATCAGCTGCGAGTTGCAAGTTCACATAAGCCGATTCTCTCTTCGGGGCGAATAAAATTCTGGCCCGATGGTACGAGAGTCCTTCTTATTCTGGCATCTCTTGTCAGGGCGAATAATATTCTGGCCTGAGTCGTCAATACCAGAAGCTCTGTGCCTCTCACTCAGATGGACTCTCTTCGTCTGGCTACTGCTCTAGGTGATGGGACAAGGATTGACTCTATAGTCGGGGCGAATTAAATTCTGGCCTGACACGAAAACACCAGTAGTTTCGCTACCAGTGGGTGGTAAGTTGAGTAAAACTCTAAAATAATTAAGCTACAAGTAGTTGAGTCGAATAAAATTCTGGCTCAACTATTTGCTGTCTGCCAAAGACTTAAATAATAAAGTTGAATAAGATTCTAAAATTATTAAGTAGGTTTTAGCACCTTGCTAGCCACAGGCTGACTCCTTCTCTACTGTCTACGCATTAGATAAGATAAAGTTTTTATTGAGACTTTTTTTCCCCGATTACAATTTGATTGTACAATCTTACTATAACGAATTGTTCATATTAGAATTATAATTGTCTTATTCTAGTTTCAGTGAATTTGGGAACACACTACATGTATAAAGTGAAAACTTTGCATAAATAACTTAGTATTGTTATGAAAGAGGGAGACAAAG
Source organism: Phania funesta (assembly GCA_963932375.1). NCBI lineage: Eukaryota > Metazoa > Arthropoda > Insecta > Diptera > Tachinidae > Phania > Phania funesta. The sequence goes on from OZ010654.1 coordinate 48,113,592, forward strand.
ACTTGCTCAATGTCTTTTACTATTGCTAGCAGCGTGAGGTCTGCTCAATAAAACAAAATACTTAAAAATAAATAACAAAAAAAAAAAACAGCTGTTTATAACAGCAAACAAGATTGTGTTTATAAACTAACGTTTGAACGTTAAAAAATAGGAATATGAATAATCACAAATATACAATTAGGATTTAAGAGTACATATATGTAAAACGAACACAGCTTTACTGTTAAATGAAAACTTCTTTTTCATTATAAAAGAATGCCGTAAATTAATAATATCACAGTCACGAAAACTAGGTAGATAAATAATTAAAATATATCAAGTAAAAATAAAAAAAAAATTCACAGCAATTGATAACAAAATACTATGTACAAGGTAAAGTGGTTAACCCCTATGGGTACCTGGGGTTGATTTTTTATAAAAAGCTGGCGGGGAATAAAGGTGTGGATCGTTGTCAAGGTTCTCGCTCAGGATACCCACTGGCGAAAGATAGGTAGATCCACCCCATGTTATGTTATATTTACTTCGGAATTAAAGATGTCATATATCAAGATGTTGTCATGATCAGCAAGACTTTCTACAAATTTTTTCTGCAGCGTAAAAACGTATCTACTAAACGGTTTTATTTTCGACTTTTCGTAGACAAATTCATTAGAAAACCGCTTAGATGGATTTTGATAGTATTTCCCGATGCACTTTCTTAAAACTTTTCGCTCAAATATTTCCACTTCATTAATGACTATCGGCGAGATAGAAAACCAGATGGGAAATCCATAGCTGAGTACAGGACGTATTACTGTTTTATATAGAAGCAGGTTTGTGTCCTGAGGAAAATATTTATTGCTCATAAGACTGCTGAATGGCGCTGATATACGTTTTGCTTTTTGCAGCGCTAGTCGTCCATGTTTATTGAATTTCATTAATTTATCCAAATTTATTCCAAGGTACTTTATACTATTTTTAAAAGGAACTTCAGTACCATCTAAGCTTAATTTGAGGCACTTGCTTTGTGGAACGACATATCTTGCACAATTCCCGGATGAGTTTCTTATGCATATGGCTTCCGATTTAGCGGCATTGATGTTTAAACCCCACTTCTTATAATATGAGCGTATGATACCCAGATGAAAAACAGCATTACTTAAAGCAGAGGTTGGAGACAGGTTGTGTGAGTATATTAGACAATCGTCAGCGTAGAGAATAGCTGTTGAATTTCCCGATATATGGGGAAAGTCGTGAAGAAAAAGGTTAAATTAAAAAGGCGCAAGTACGCTACCTTGAGGCACACCACTTTTTACAAATCCAAATTCTGATAAAGCTTCATTGATTTGCACTTGGAATTTGCGATCATGCAGGTAACTTTGAAATATTTTTACTATGTATGGATCTACGCCCAAATCTGCTAGTTTATAGAGGATGCCCTTATGGCAGGCTGAGTCAAATGCCCTTTGAATGTCCAGAGAGATTGCTACAGTGATGACTTTGTCACGTAGGTTGTGAGTTACATCATTGTGGAACTTCAGAAGTGCATGGTGAGTTGAATGTTCTTTTTTAAATCCAAATTGAAAGATAGGCAAAGGATCAAATATAAATTCTTTTTCCAATTTTTCCTTGAGAACATGTTCAAAGACTTTTCCAATATTCGATAACAAAGATATTGGCCTAAAGTCTTCCGGTGTTGTGCTATTATATTTCTTTTTAATTGGAATAATTTTAGCTGACTTCCAGGAACTTGGAAAGTATCTATTGTTGATAGAGTTATTAAATATTATAGTTAATAATTTAATAACTGAATCTGGGAACTTTTTCAATATGTAGTTTGATATACCATCCATACCACTTGATTGTTTTGAATTGACATTTTGGATTATTTGTTTTATTATGGATGCTTCTGTAAAATGATATTTATCCGGGTTGTCTAAGGCATTGAAGGTATTATCAAATGTGTAGATATGGTTGGTTGTTGATTCAACATACGATGATGCACGATTGGAAAGATCTTTCACTGGATGTTCAGGGATGTTTTCATGAAAAATAGAGCAATAATAATCACGAAAAATCGTTGCTATTTCTGGGCTGCTGGATAATGAAGTATTGTTATAGGTTATTTGATGGCAAAATGGAGACTTTTTCTTTCTTATAATTTAGTAAATTTCTTTAAAGGCTGTTGGACCAGGTTTTATGTTTTTAAGTTTGTTACTGAATCTTTTGGATACTTCTAGGTTTACCAATTCTTTTATTATATTTTTAATAGTTGAATTTGCTTAGAAATAATCAAGTACTCACGACTTTGTCTGTTGCCAGAACGATAAAATATTTTTTTTAAATCCCTTTGCCATTGACGCTTAATTTTGAAAATTTTTTTAATATTTTCTGGTAAAGGAAATTTATGATCTTTTATATCAATTTTTTCAGAGTGGATGTCATGAATTGAGTCGAAGGTAATTTTAAAGTCAATAATACACTTATCAATTTCATTATTAGAAAGATTTTTATTTGCAGGTGGTGTTATATGCAAACAGGCGTCATCCATATCTTTTTTAAAGTTGGCCCAGTTGGTATTTTTATATGACGTGATTGTATTTGGACTTCTGAGGATTAAATTTGCTGAATCAAGATTAACTGTTAACTTTAATGGAAAGTGGTCTGAAAACATCGGAAGACTTGAAATGTTACAATTTTCAAATTGGGTGCTTAGAAGGAAGTGATCCAAGAATGAGGCACCATTTGGATATGAGGGTAAAATATCTGATCTGATCTTCGTTTGACCTCTAGTGTGTTATACAAGAGCCAGTTCTGGAGGGATTTTCCGTTTAGATTATCACCCCAAAAGGTGTTTTTTGCGTTCAAGTCTCCACCAATGATGAATCCATCAAAGTTAGTGGTCTGCCGTAGAATGCTGTTAAGATTGTCCTGCATGTCTCTAGAATTGAAATTGCTGGGAATATACAAGGAGCCTATTAAATACTTTTTAATGATATTCTTGATTTTAGATTCTATTTGTATCAGAACATGATTAAATCGTATATTATTTACAAGAATTCGTTTATATTGGATTGTATTTTTGATTAATATGGCGACTCCAATTGATGAGTAATCGTAGATAAAGTTATATCCTGGAATTTTAATTTTTTGATTTTTTCTAAGGTGACATTCCTGTATGAAGGCAATATCAATTTTGTTAAAATGCAAAGTATTTGCCAGGTCTATTTGGCGAGAAAAATCTATAAGAGATCGGACATTGAATGTGAGGAAATTTGTGTAACTATGGCCCATAGGTGCTTTTAACTTTTTGTAAAATACGCAAAAATTCTTCCTTGGCTTCATTTTTGGGCATATTATGAAATTCATTAAGATAAATATTTATCTCTTCTTCAAGAGATAATTCCTCGGATTCCAGAAAAAGGTTTGATAATTTCAAAAATTTATTTGTAAAATCAGGCTTAGTTGGTTGGGCATTTTGTGAATTGAATAATTTTGCAAAGGATTTGCCAGGTGAAATAAATGATGTTACTATAGTATGCTTTACGTTATTCCTTGCAGCTTCTTTTGTTTCTTGCATCTTGCGAATTCGCTCCTTACGTTTCTCAGTGTATTTCTTAAATACGGGACAACCTTTCCAATTCACGGTGTGTCCTCTCTCATCACAGTTAACGCAGTAGGTATCGGTGGCGTCAGTTTTTTCCCTTTTGCATTCGCTGGAGAATGCTTTTCATCACATTTAACACATTTGTATTGAGATCCACAGTTTTTCGATACATGTCCCCAACGTTGGCACCTGTAACATTGGACCTCAGTGGAATTTCTCTTGGGTTTTTCCCAAGTAACAGTTTGATTCAGTATGCATTTTACTGACGCAACATCATTAATTGCTTTGTCAGGTTGTAAAGTCACCAATAGGAGACCTGTGTAAAATTTCATTTTCAGTGAGCGTGGTGTTGTAAATTTTACAACTTTTGTTACCACATCCGGAATGCTATTATCCAAAGCCATTCTTACTTTTTCTGGTTCTATGTCATTGTAAAGACCTCTTAGTACAAATGAAACTTGTTTTAGTTCTTTTGGAGTAAATGAATATGCCTGAACAGATTGTTCACGTAGAGTCTGTAGCATTGCTGAATGTGCTATTGGATCTGCAAAATAAAGCTTACTTTTAGTTTTATTCACTTATTAAAGGAAAATTGGTGGGCAGTATGATTTAGCATTCCCTTGTGAAAATTGACTACTGGGGATGTTGTCAGAATTTGTTTTTGGTGGGCGGTTGGTAGGTGGAACATTCTCAATTTCAACATCTGCAAACAGAGCAAATCTGTTTTGATTGTTGGGATCATAGCTCAACTTAGTTAAGTCAACATTCGTTGGCGGAAAATTATCCTCTAGCCGTAGTCGTTTTGGTGTGTTGTTTCCGCCATTTACAATACCGGGCGGTCGTTGTTGTAATATTGGTGGTGTATCCTCGTCCATCACGAAGATTTAACTAGGATACCACAAAGCAAACAATTGCAGTTGAGATAACCTTAGAAATAGTTTTTAAAATTATAATAAAATTAAATTTTAAGAATAAAAAGGAAAACAATTTAGCGCAGAAAAGAAAAACACGTTCGAACAGTTTCAGTGTTGCCAGCTTCTCTGTCTACGCATTATTATTATGCTTGTTTGGCTGAGTCTCACGTATACGCACACCATTATACGATCTATACCAGCTGATCATTTGTCAGTCATGATAGAGTTGCATTAAAACAATGCTACCATTATGTGACGGTGTTATCTAAATATTTCCGTTAATCTTAAAATTAAGTTATAATTAATAAAAACTGCGAGCTTAGTTTGAGAAGCAAAAGACATAATTACATGTGACCCAAAAACGAGTGGAAGGACTTTTGGTCGTCACAATTTATTGATTGTTGCAAACAGTGTTTCTTTCGACAAAAATGAAGAGCTTTCGTTTTTCTGAATGAAATTTTCACCCCACATGCATCGCACCAAATTTCCAAGTCAGTTATAAGATTATTCAGTACTTGTCGTTTTTTCTGGTTTATTACTATGCAAAGGTCATCAGCATACATGCAATGATTAAACGTTGAACATTTAGGAATAAAGTAGTTTATTTTTTTCATACGCAATTAGGAATAAAACTACAGAAATTGGTGAACCCTGTGGGATGCCATTGTTGAGAGCGTATATGATTGAAAAGAAGTTAATTATTTTTACTCTAAACTTAACGCCACTCTTTTAAAAGTGATATGATTGCATGAATGTCAATTCTATCGAATGCCTTTTCAAAATCAATTGTGATGTGATTATCGGAAGAAATGGATTTCGAAATTTGTTGATCCAGGCTTAGTAAAACATCACTAGTACCTTTGTTGGGCTTGAAGACCACCTGATTTGGGTGAATGAATTTTTTTTTTGTAGGAACCATCCCAGCCTTTTGGGGATTATTTTCTGTAATAACTTACTTAAGAACGGAAGCAAGGAAATCGGTGTATAACAATTAAGTTATTGATTTCTTTACTTGGTTTTGGTGTTTCCAGTTCAACAGTGACCGTGTTTGAGTACAGACGTACGTCATATCGAACGCATAACAAATATATATATATATATGTATATTTTTTTTAAAGTATTCAATTGAACAGTGAACAGTTAGTAATAACAAAGAAATAAAGAACAAAAAATAACAACAATATAATATATTGTGTGTAAAAGAAAAAACAATAACAAATAGTGCATGGTTAAACCGGTTTGAACAATTGATAGTGAGTGTATGAGCGCACCAAATATTAATGAAAAAAATATAAAAGGTAATAACAAGAATGCTTATTACTCTTTTTCTTACACAAATGCTAATAATGCAATGAACAATACAAATAATAAAAAAAAGATGACAGTGCTTTTTTAAGCGCCAGGCCAATTGACCGAACGCGTTCTTTATCCGGAAATATAAACTTATCTGCGCAAGTAACAACACCAGAAGAAATTACAATTCATCCAAATAACACTTCAGGTAGCATATCAAAAATAGTACAACAAACCAACGAAACAGGTAATATAAAAAATCCCGTAAAAAAGTGCAAACAGGTATGGATCGCTATATAACCATAACCAACAGGAAGGCCAGTCCTAAGTCTTCGCAGCAAGAGCGCATTGCTAAACAATACAAAAGCTCCCAAAGTGCTGTAATGCCGGTAAGCGAAAACAGATTCTCTGTACTTGCTACAGCGGATGATGAAGATGAACCCGCTGTCAGGGAACAAAAACCTCCCCCGATTTATTTGCGCGAACAAACATCTAACGAAATTGTTAACATGTTGTCTCAGCTTGTAGGTAAGGAAAGCTTTTATGTAGCTTCTATACGAAGAGGTCAAATTCAAGAAACAAAGATCCAAACGCACACTGAGAAGAATTACCGCCTAATCGCAAATCGCCTCGATGGAGATAATAGGAGCTATTATACGTATCAACTCAAAAGTGCTAAAGGTTTGATTGTCATTGTAAAGGGCATTGACAGTTCTGTTCTCACTGATGAAATAAAAAGTGCCATAGAGGTGGAAGGCTATGTCGTAAGGTCAGTGCACAATATTCTAAATAAGAACAAAGTTCACCAATCTATGCATCGTTTTGAAATCGTATTTAACGCATCGCAACTTAAATCAAAAAACTCGGTTCATCCAATATATAATTTGCGCTACCTTTTGAACAGAAGAATAACGGTGGAAGAGCCTCTAAAACGTAGCGGTCCCCGTCAGTGTACTAATTGTCAGGAATTCGGACACACGAAAACCTACTGCAAGCTACCATCCGTATGCGTTGTTTGCGGTGATGCGCACCGGACTTTGGAATGCACTTCTTCCAAAACAGACCCCAAGGTAAAAAAATGCAGCAACTGTAGTGAAAACCACACAGCAAATTACAGGGGCTGCAAAGTCTTTCAACATGTAAAAAATAATTCGAAGGTCGTACGCAAACCTGATTATGAGCAATATAGGTCATCCCAATTTCCTCGGCTTCATGCTGGTTCTGTTGCTAGTACACAAGCTACACAGCCACACACTAAGCCAAACTTTTCATATGCCCAAACATTGAGAAATGTTTTACCTAATGCGAATGTCAAAAGTTCTAATGCGCATAAACATTCATATGCCCACGTCTTAAAAGAGGGTGCTCAGACACCCCTCACTACCAATTCGAGCTCAATCGATAATTCAATACAAACAATGAATAATTTCATGACAACTATGCAGGGTATGTTTCAGGTAATGATGCGAACCCAAAACATGCTTCTGCAAGTTCTGCTGAGCAAAAAATGAACCAGTTAAAAATATGCTTCTGGAACGCTAACGGGCTATCCCAACATAAATATGAAGTAGAACACTTCCTGCTAGCACATGATATAGACATACTATTAGTCTCTGAAACACACTTCACTATAAAAAACTGCTTTAGAATTGATGGGTTTTTTATATATGACACAAAACACCCAAGCGAAAGGGCATGTGGTGGGACTGCCATTATAGTCCGAAAAAACATAAAGCATTTTCCATTGCCTGAATTCAACGAAGACTCTTTGCAAGCCACGACTATAAATCTTACTGATTTTAAAATTGTAGTCTCGTCAGTGTATTGCCCGCCTAGGCATAAAATCGAACACCATAAATTTGCCAGGTTCTTTGCTACGCTAGGACAAAAATTTATTGCCGCTGGTGATTACAATGCAAAGCACACATATTGGGGATCCAGACTCCTTAGTCCTAGAGGTATTCAGTTGTATTATACAGTTCAAGCAAACAAGCTTGACGTCGTATCTGCCGGTAAACCCACCTATTGGCCCACAGACTTTAATAAGTTGCCTGACCTTATTGATTTTGCTATAGTAAAAAACATCAAACGCGATCAACTCTTAGTTAATTCATCCTATGACCTATCTTCTGATCATTCACCTAAAATTGTTATTTTACAAGACAGTTTTGTCACTGCACCTAAAACCCTTAGTTTCTACCCGAACAGAAATACGAATTGGTTAAAATATAAAATGTATGTGAGCTCTCACTTACCATTGAACATCCCACTGAGAAATCCAGCTGATATTCAAGCAGCTGTAGACCATTTTACAGACGTCGTGACTGCCGCAGCCATAGCTGCAACGCCAACAAAGCCATCAGCTAAAATAATAACGTACCAGGCAACAGCAGATATTCAGATGCTCGTCATTGAGAAAAGAAGACTACGAAGACAATGGCAAAATAGACGTTCACCACACATAAAAATGCAAATGAACTTATGCCAAAAAAACTTACGGAGTAAATTGAGACAGAAACACGAATTCGCTATCGACAACTTTTTAAAAAACTTGGATCCAATGAAAAACACGGATTATAGTCTGTGGAAAGCTGTAAAGCACTTACAATGTCCTATTGCTTACGAATCCCCACTAAGACTTGAAGACCGTACATGGGCTAAAAACTCAAGTGAAAAGACAAATGCGTTCGCAAAGCACTTAGAGAAGGTTTTCGCACCACATGATATAAGTAATTCCACTATTCCAATTATTAGCGACATCGTGAATGATCCTATGAAATTTCGGTTGTCTTCTTTAAAATCGACAATTAAAAATACGGATATGAAGAAATCACCTGGACCTGATCGTATAACAGGATCAATGATAAGAAACTTACCTGATTCAGCTGTAAGAATTTTACGTTACATATTTAATGCCATGTTGCGCGTCGGCTTCTTCCCATGCTCTTGGAAGATGTCTGAAATTGTCATGATCCCGAAACATAGAAAGGACTCAAGCCAGATTACATCTTACAGGCCAATTAGCCTACTGTCAGTTTTGTCAAAAATATGCAAAATTATTCGTCTCGAGTGTAACTCCTTTCCTAAATGAACAAAACGTTATCCCAGATCATCAGTTTGGTTTTCGAGCAAGGCATAGTACGATTGAACAAGTCCATAGAATCGTTACCATTATTAGATCGGCTTTTGAAAGAAAGCAATACTGTTCAGCTTTATTTATAGACATTTCCCAAGCATTTGATAAAGTCTGCCATGATGGGCCACTTACTAAAATAGTTCGGGTTCTACCTGAAAACACCCACAAGCTTATAAAAAGCTATTTGTCCGATAAAACTTTTAAAGTAAGGACAAAGGACCAGCTTTCAAGATGTGGGAAATTCAGTGCAGGAGTACCTCAAGGTAGTGTGCTAGGGCCGCTATTATATATCATCTATACAGCGGATATGCCGACAAGCCCACATACATATACATCAACCTTTGCAGACGACACTGCAATTATAAGTGTCAGTAATGATCCAAAGGATGCATCTGAAAAGCTGCAGTCCCATATTCATAAGCTAGAAGACTGGCTAAAACAGTGGAGAATAAATGTAAATCCATCAAAATGTGCTCATGTAACGTTTTCCCTTAGAAGGCAAAATTGTCCACCAATTACAATAACTAATACCACGGTTCCAGCGGAAACGCACGTAAAATATTTGGGTATCCACCTAGATCGGCGCCTAACTTGGTCCCGTCACATTGAGGCAAAAATAACGTCCATAAAGCTTCGAACAAATCAACTGCATTGGCTAATAAGTCCTAACTCAACTTTGGCTTTGGAATATAAAGTCCTTTTATACAAATCCGTTATAAACCCAATATGGTCATATGGTATTCAGCTGTGGGGTACTGCCTGTGCATCAAACATCCAGAAGTTACAGAGAAGACAGTCTAGGATTTTACGTCACATCGTATGCGCCCCCGGTACATAAGAAATGAAAACATACATAGGGATCTCAAAGTTCCCACTATCCACGAAGAAGTTAAAACATACACCTCCAAATACGTGAACAAACTAGTAGCACATCCCAACACTCTAGCACGCAATTTATTGCAATTTGATGGCCACCAGAGACTAAAAAGAACTGACACATTGAGCCTGGTAAGGCGGCTCTCTCTACACAATAGCAGATTTTTAAGATTTGAATACAAAAAATTAGTTATTACAATGGTAATAACTAGTAAATAACAATTTAGAAATAAGATCTGAATACTTATTGTGAATTTCTTTTAATAGAAAGATTCAATAAAATAAAATACAGTATAAAAAAAAAATAAAAAATTTAGCTGTTTTGCTAGGGTTAAAAGAAGTCAAAGCTTATTGTTGTCTAGACTAAGTTTAGACGTTCGGATAAAGTCTGAATTGGTATTTGTTTGTTCGTTTATAATGCGTCCGTCAAATGTCTTTTGTTTGTGTGTTTCCATATTTTCTCGAATGTTTAATCGTCGTTCTTTGCTCTGTGGATGTTGTGCTGTACCGTTTTTTCAATGTGCGCTGCACAAATTTTGTTGGTGAACATATGATTGGGGAAGTTAGATTCAGATATCGAGATAGGATTACGTACATATCTTCTTGGTATAGTACCTTATATCTTTTTAAACTTTAATTTTATTTTATTAAATTTTTCTAAGAGCAAATTACAATAAGTATTAAAATCTTATCTCTAAAAAATTATTTATTAATAATTACCAATGTTATAGCTAATCTATTGTATACAAATCTTAATATACTATCTATTATTGGGTTGGGTGAGCCGTCGCGCTACGCAGAATGTGTCAGTCTTTTTTAGTTTCTGGTGCCCGCGAAATTGTAATAATTTGCGTACAAGAGTGTTAGAGTGAACCTTTAGATTGTTTACGTATTGTGACGTGTATGTTTATGTTTCTTCCTGGACAATAGGAACATCTAGATCTCTGTGTATATTTTCATTTCTTATATTCTGAATGTTTGCTGCGCAAGCGGTTCCCCACAGCTGAATGCCATATGAATATGGCTTTACAAATATTTTGTGTAAGAGAACTTTGTATTCCAAAGCCATACTTGAGTGAGGACCTATTAACCAGTGTAGTTGAGTTGTTCGCAGTTTTAAGGCAGTTATTTTTGCCTCAATATGACGGGGCCATGTTGGACGCCAATCAAAGTGGATACCCAAATATATCTCGTGGGTTTTCTTTGGAACAGTGGCAATTGTTATTATTGTAGGTGAACAATTTTTCTTTCTGAGGAAAGAAGTTATATCATCATATTTCGATTGATTTACTTGTATTCTCCACGTTCGGATGCAACTTTCGGGTGTTTGTTAACACTTATAAATGTAGTGTCATCTGCGAACGTTGAGGTATGCGTATTTGGGCTTGTTGGCATATCCGCTGTATAAGTTCTGTATAATAGCGACTCTAGTACATTATCTTAATGTGCTCCTGCAGAGATTTTCCCTTTTTTCGCAGAGTCGAGTTTTGACCTTACTTTAAATATTCTACATTAAATATTAGCTAATCAACGCAGACTTTATCAAACGCCTGAGAAATGTCAGTAAATAAAGGGGGAAAATAGATTTTATTTTCAAATAATAACGGTGACAAACAAATCTGTGGACTTGCTCAACGGTGACAATTCTGTGGACTTGTTCAATTGTACTAAGATCGGCTCGAAAACCAAACTGATGGTCCGGGATGACGTTTTATGTTAGGTTTTAAAGATGAAACGAATAATTTTTCAAACAACTTTAATAACAGTAGGCTAAAGGGCGTGTATTACGTAATCTGTGTAAGGTCCTTACCAGGTTCAGGGATCATAACAATTTCACACATCTTCCAAGAGCATGGGAAGACGCCAATTCGTAACATGGCATTAAACACGAATAATAAGATTCTCAAAGCATAGTTAGGTAAATTTCTTATCATTTATTTTGCAATTGTGGACTTTAATAAAAAACATAGCCGGAATTTCATAGGATTAATTACAGTGTCACTGATATTTGGAATAGTGAAACTATTTATATCATGTGATGTGAAAATCTTACCCAAGTGATTTTCGAAGGCATTTGCCTTTTCTATCGAGTTTGTAGCTCAATTGCGGTTATCAAGTCTTAGTGGAGACTTGTAGGCAATAGGATATTTTAAGAGCCTTACGGCTTTCCACAGACTACAGTCCGTATTTTTTGTGGAATCAAAACTTTTTAAATATATTTCTATAGCGGAGTTGTGTTTCTGTCTTAGTTTTATGCGTAAAGTTCATTGACATATTTTCATTCGGGTCTTGATGTGAGGAACGACTATGTTGCCATTGCCTTCTGAGAGTTCTATTTTCACTGACAAGAGTTTGTGTATCAGGCGATGATCTCATATGGTCGCAAAATCTTGGTTTTTAGTTTGCGTCTTTCATGTCATATGCAGCTATATTGTGATGTGGACGTTAGTTTGTGTACCCCTTGTTTATCTAGATGGTCGTCTTTTTTTTGTTGGTCTGCAATATTCCTCCTAGGCTGTTTACCTTTTTTAATGCAACATTGATGTTGTATTTCTTGGGAAAGTTGGTTATTTTGTGTTTATTTTCCGGTGAAAGATAAAGTTGTCCATCGTTTTCGTTGTTCTGTTCTCTGATCCTTTGAAATTATTTTTTGACTTTTTCTTAAATGTATTAAAACTTTCATTTATTTGATGTATCCTGCGAGAACTAAAAGTTGTTACTTTCTTTCGAGTAGTTGGTAACGGAAACTTTTAGTTGTTGTTTTACTATTTAATCGCCTCAGAATATGATTTATATCGTTGAGAAAGTCAATAACGTTATCTGAAAAGTTACAGCTCGCAACTCGTAGAAGAGTTGGTTGCTATTTTGCCTCTCACAGAATTTATTGCGTTAAATGCCTTTAAGTCTGCTCATGATTGAACTTGGGTATTTATTGTCTCTATAATCTCTATATCCTTTTCAATTATACTGCTCTTAATTATATCAGAAAATAAAAGTTGTGATAATTCGATGTAGAAAGCAAGAATACGATGTACCCTATCCATAACTTTCGCAAATCATGAATGTTTCTATTAAACGCGGGAACATTGTTTAAATATATTTAATTTAAAGAAGAATCGAAATATGTTTTTATTTTTGTTTTTTTTGAAGAAAAAAATAATTTATTTTTATATATAAAATAAATAAATTTATAAAATATTTCAAATCACGGAAAATGCAAATTGACACGGATGAAAAATTGTTGGCACTCACAAAACGTATTCTATGGTTTTGTGTCAATATAAATTATATAAATTTAATGTATCTGATGATTCCAATAACAAACTAATTATAGATTGCTCCAAATGAGTGTTGGCCTATTTGTTAGCCCAGTCTTGGGAAAAGGATAGATAACAGTTGTTGAAAATGATGCAGGAAAATCAAGTGAAAACTGTTAGAGAATGTAGAGTAAGATCAGTTTAAAATTATGGTGGTTTCTTTTATAAAAGAAAAATGGCTCCTATAATTTGATAACACTATTAAGAGTGTACATTTGTAGAAAGGGTTGAATTTTCATCAAAATCATACGGTAAAACTTCTTAACAATTCATGTATAGGTAAATATTTGTTTTCTTTAAGTAGAACAATTATATTTTCTATTTATTGCAAAATAAAAAAGTGCATTTTTTTTTTGGAAAAGAACACAAAAACGTACAAAGTGTACGTTAAAGAAAGTGCCATAAAATTAACCAAGCAAATTATTTGATAAATAGTACAAATATCTACTATTTTTTTAGTTGTAATAAATTATTAGAAAAATGTTTAAAAGGAAATGTAACAAAGCCATATATTTTGCCATTTCTTCAAATTTAAAATATTGTTTATCGTAAAAAAAAAAAATTATATATAATTATAAATAATCCGCACAAAAACATAAATGTAAAAATAAGGCCAGGTTCCTATCCAAAAATGTTATCCGTTAAAAGAGCCGAGATCAAAATGAAGAACAAGGTCGTAACATTTTTCTCAAACTCATACTAGAAAGTAAAAAAATTTGTTTGCCAAGCTAGCAAGTTGCATAGAATTGCATTGATATTGTACATATAATAAGTTCTTTAAAAAATATGTGTAACATAGATTCGCACTTACGTACATCGTAACTAATATTGATAAATATTTAATTTTTAGTGCCTAATAAAAACGTCGCTTTTAGTTTTTAAACTATATATTTTCATTTTTTACTTTTTAGTCTTAAAATAACTTTTTTTTTTACTTAAAAAAGCGCCCTTTCATAATGAAAATAAAACGATTTGCCAACGCTAAAATCTGCTATCCGTAGAATGTTTTGCCACTGTTTCTTTTTTTATTAAAAATATAAAGTTTTGTATATTGAGATATTTATTTACTTAAGTTTACTTACAGACATTTATATAAAAGAGCAATAGCAATTATTTCATTCAGAAATAATTGCTATTGCTTATTGCCTTATATCAAGGCGCTTAACATCTGCCATATATCTGTTTTTTACAACTCTTTTGATCTAAGTCATTAACATGAATAAAGCTACTTCCCGAAATGATAGTGGATAACCGAAAAAAATACTATCACATTTTTATAAACGATCATGCAATATATCACCAAAATATTTGCAGTATTACCGTAACATTTCCGTTACTTAATAAACATACATTATCAGGTGGACTGACTGACTGCTTAAATATTCAAAAAAGAAAACAATTGCTTAGATTCAACAGTGGTCTTATGTGGTCTACGATGTATATTCATGGGATTGGCATGGCATTAAGGTTTTCTTCAGTACTAAAATATTGAAATTTATCTAAGATATCGTTGGAGCTCTTCATAATTGTTGCATCACTTTTTACGGCTGAACAGTTTTAGATCATATATGAAGAGTTGTAAAGCGCTCGGACCTAAATATAATGTGCATTTTATGTATAACTTTTTGAATGAGAGTTTCAGTGTTTCGCAAACGTTTTTCTCTAGAGACCATTAACTAATTTGCTGTTCACGACAAAAAATCTTTTGGTTTTACGTTTTTTTATCCATCGAATTGCCACAACTTAATCATCATAAGTTGAACTTATATCTTTAACTTAATAAATTCCTTTGGTTCTTATAAATTGGAATATAGAATTTTCTGTAACCCAAAGTCGACATATGGCTACAAGCTATTACATTCTTTATTTAAAAATGTTTTGTTGAAGTGTTTGTTAGGAAGAAATTAAATTTAAAAATTTGGATGACGAAGCCATAAATAATGATAAGTTCAAAAAGATGTTGGTAAGTATTTTTATTTAAAACTTCACAGTTCACCTGATACTTCCCGAATTGTATTCTACAGAAAAATTTTTTGGGATATAAAAGGCCTAATATTTGCCAGAGGCCGAAGGCTATGTTTTGTTAGCTCTAATAAACAAAGTGCTTACGTCGGAAGCAAACCGTATATGGAGGAAGATCGTGGCAATACAATTTATTATTGTTTATTATTTTATAATTTAAATGACTTTTTATAGCTTATATAAACAAAGTTATAATTAACGAAATTTAATGTATATTTATTTATTGTGACAACACTGTAATTTTGAAGTCTAAAGAACTAAGTAAAGCCTATAGTATCAAAATATAACATTGGTAAAATTTTAAGTTTTCAGAACGTTCAGCCAAAGCTCGAAATTTTAATCGGCTAAACGTAAGCACATTAATAGAAGATGCTTTGCCACCATTTATTTGTCTGATGCTTTGCTACCATTTGAACAACCAAAAGAAATGCTTTGCCTGTGTAATTTATACTTTGTACCTATTCAAATTTGATTCTTCTACATTTGTATGTATGATCAGAGCTTAGGAGTTCTATTCGCGAAGTGTTTAAGTTCGAATTAGTTAGCATGAGATCGGTAAGAGATGATTGCGTGTTGGTGGTTCTTTGCCCTAAGCGAGTAATGTTGCAAAGAGAATATATATTTAATAATTGAAATTCACCTGATTGTATAAATTCCTTTCATCTGTGTTATTATTAACACATTTCCAACTGGCCTGGTAAGCGTTGAAGTCTCCAAGAATAAACAAATCGATTCGGCTTTGAATAAATTAATATTATATGTAAATCTATTAGTATATTATGGATAGTATGCTGATGTAATTACTAGGGAATCATTTTCAATATTAATGATAATGGTGTTGCACTTTAAACATTTGTAAATTGGTTTTCTGTTATTGTTTTAAAAAAGTTTTATTCATACAAAGAACATAGATATTTTTGTATACTAAACAATTGTAATGACGCGTTTTGCGCTTGTGTCTGGTGTATGCTTAGCGAACCCCACGGTCGCTTAAAAAAACATCACAGTTTTCATCCTTGGTACATAGTACAAAAGCGGAGTACTACCCACAACCCCTGTTAGCCTCACTTCGTTGGTACCGGTTATGTGCATTCTAATTGCCACAGTTGTTCCGCCAATTGTCGTAAGATTCGGATCACCAGTAGCAAGTATAATCTATGCAAAGTACACCATAGGCCCTTTTACGAAGTAGTATTCCTTACAAAAGCTGAGTATAAGCCATGGGGTTGTGGGGCGGGCTGGATTTAGCTGTTTTTGGCTCGATCAGTTTTTAGCCCCAAATGTCCAGTTTTTCACGACTTTGGATTTGGTTTTCCTAATAACCCACAACCCAATTAATTTTTAGGCCATCAGCTGGCACCTCCTTGTGGTAACGGCTGGTAGCAGGCTTCCAGTTAAGTTAGGCCTCTGCTAGGAGTATGGCCTCATAAGATATTGTTGAATAACGCGAAGAACAAGTAACTGTCAAACAATTAGTTATATTATTGAGTTATACAGTTGTCTTTTCTTTTACAGCAATAACCAGTATGTATGTGTTATTCAAAACTAACAGTTTGAACGAGAGTTACTTGAAATTCTACATTTTTAATTACAACATATTTAAATGGATAAAAACTCGTTTTCCAAATCGACTAAAATTCATCACATCCTTTCAAAAAGATTGTTTTAAAATCGATCGTTTCCTATCACATACCTGATAATCACAATTTAATTTAAGCTAAACATTTCTACGTTGCAACTGAAGTCTGCTTCTTTTAACAAAAATAATTTAGTCTTAGTGTTACATTTTTTAAGGTCACTATTTATATTTAGTAAGGGTGCTAACTTTCAATTCAGCACTAAACATCAACAAAATTAGTGCAATAATATAAAACTACTATTACTAAGAGCCTATTTCACCAACTCTATTTAACTATCACTTCGCACTTAAAAGTAGTTTTTTATTATCACCAATATATACTCATTGAATATTTAAATATATTTTAAATGGTCGACATTCTCTGTTTAAATATTGATTTTTCAACTCTGTAAAAACAGCTGTGTCTAGTATAATAAAATATTAAACTTCCCGCTCTGTAAAAAAAGTTTAACAAAATTTTAATAATGTTTTGTTAACAATTTTAAGAAATAAAATGGAAAGTGAAGACAGTGATTGCGACTATGAATCATGAGAGATCGACGTAATTTTTTCACCTTTTACGATGAAGAGGATTTCAGATGCAGATTCCGCATATCCAAGGAAGTAGCATGGACAATTTTGGAACTAATGCGTGATAAAATAAAACATAACAGCAACAGGTATGCACATCAAAATTTTTAATTGCTTGCAAATGAGTTCATTTCATTATTATAATTGCATATGCATATTTTTATGTTGTAGAAATCGTCCAATCTCCCCAGAAGAAATGTTTTTATTGACATTGCGTTTTTATACAACTGGATGTATGCAAAGAACGAGTGGTGATTTATGTGGCGTTTCAAATTGTTCTGCGTCAAGAGCTGTAAGAAGGGTTTCTCACAACATTGCTCTGCTTAGACAAAAGTTTATTAGCATTCCTCCAAATCCAGAAAAACGACATGAAATTCAAGCAAATTTCGTTAAAATTGCCAAATTCCCACGTGTAATAGCTGCCATTGATTGCACACATATAAAAATAAAATCACCAGGCTAGTATAAATATTGCAATGCGAATATACTTTTATATTAAAAGGAAATTTTTAGGTGGCGAAGATGCAGAACTTTATAGAAACAGAGAAGGATTTTTTTCCTTTAATGTTCAAACATTATGCAGTAGTGAATTAAATGTAGTGGACATTGTTGCTCGTTGGCCAGGCTCTACACAGCAGATTTGAATCAAACGAATTTGGAAGCGCAGTTATTTTAGCCGATGGCGGATATCCCTGTACCAAGCACATGATCACACCTCTTTCAAAAATAAACACGCAATCTGAGGCGCTTTATAATGAGTCTTTTATAAGAACACGGAATTGTGCGCGAACGAACATATGGTGTTTGGAAAAATCGCTTTCCTGTTCTATCTCTTGGAATTCGTATGAATGTGAAAGCTGTAGAAGCAGTAATTATATCAACAGCTATTTTACATAACGTTTGTAACTTATTTAATGATAAAAACGTGCCCCCATTATCCGAAAGAATTGAGAATGAAATTCGTGATGCACTGAATGTTCCCGGCTCACAACATGCTCAAAACAAAAACACTTATCTGCAAGATATTATAAATAATCATTTTCAAAACTTGTAAATTTATGTTACCAACATATTTATTTAATAGTTACTAATAAACTAAAAAAATAATAATTTTCATTTCTAATAAACTAAAAAAAAGGAACTTCATGTTAATTTACATCTATTGCTCGAGGTCTGTTATTTTATAAAATAAATTTCAAATACGATTTATAGAATTTTTCTTAAATTGTATGAATTCTGTTTCATGTTTCTCAGCTAATAAGCGCATTTGAAGCTCATGAAGCTCTTTCATTTGCGCAACACGAAGTTCGTGCTCACTTTGTATTATCTCGATTTCTTTCTTTAGCTTCACTTCCGTCCACTTAGCCTTTACATCGGCCAGTTTCTTCCAGCTGCATTGCTTATAATTTTGTGACTTTGGTAAACTCAGTTTCTCGTTTTTTTTACTTTTTAGCATACCTGGAGTATAGCTTTCCCAACAGGTTGAGTCGTTTATGGTAGATTACGGTTCTATAAGAAATTATTATGTATATTTCTTAGAAGAATAGTTTATCAAAGCTTATTTAAAATACATACCTTCAACAGAAACATCTTCAATAAATTCTGGTTCCATAGCCACAGAATCACTGTCGTATTGTGATACAATTCCATCGATCTGTTTGGGTGGAATATTTTTTAAAATATTATCATAGGCATTATATTCCTGTTTTTGTGGTGGTCCTCCACCTGTTTCATAGAGTGCACGCTTTTCGGCCGATGAACGTTTTTTCAAGCTGCTTTTTAAATTTAAATATTTTGTCTTCAGGACTTTTAAGGTTCGGCTAGGGCCTGTAGTCGTTGAATTAAACTGTATTTCCACTTCTTTCCAAGCTCTATCTTTTTCTACGCTAGTTACATTATTTGTTTTCTTGTTTTCTATTACGGAAGCCCGAGCCTCTAAAATATTTAATAATAATTCTATTTCTTCCGCAGAAAAAAATTTTTTTTTGCGCTTCCATTTTAATTTGTTTGTTATTCAATAAACAGCTGTGTATTCCAGCTGCCATATTTAATAACAAAACGCTACCAGACTTAGTTATGTTTTATTAATTAAGTTGGTGAAAATAAAAATTTTCTAAATAGACTTTAAATAATGATTGTTAATTAACTTAAAATTTGTTTAAATAAATTTGGTGAAAGAGATCCTAAGTATTAGTGGAAACTGCAATCTTAGTGCACAACCCCCATCTATGGTTTCCGTTTTATAAAAAAACACTAAAACAGCAATGTGATTTGCATTGTTCTATAAATTAGTTTGCACAAATTTAAGAAACTCTCAACAATAAATGCATCATCAAGATCCGAAACATATTTGAAATAATATTTTTAAATTTTTTACTTATGTTTTGAAAGTTTTAATATTATAGAGTTTTGTATTCATGCCGTACAATTTGTGTGGTTAGTTCTTCTTTACAAAAGAACTAACACAAATCCAAGGCAAATGAGGCCTTTACCCGTGCATATAGACCTCTGGGTGGGTGGACATCTTTTTCTCCATTATGCGTGGGAATCGTTTGTATTTTAATATAAATAAACATGAGAATCCGACAGGGATGGACAATAATACCTAATATGAGATGGAAAAGTTAATCTCGGTAGGAGCGCAATTTTGTGCCTGTGGAAAAATTCTGAAGAGATGGACAAGATTAACTCGCAAAGGTTGGACGGGCCAGTCTCTAATGATATTCTTGAGGCTATGTTTCCGTAGCTCATGACTAAAAGTGAGAAGCAAACGCAGAATATCAACCCGCGAAAAGACAAAAAAGCTATTAAGAATATGATAAATCGGATTGATAGTCTTTTAACTTCCCGTAACGAAACAGCTGATCCGAACGAAAGCAATGCAAATGCTTACCAAAATTAAATGAAACATTGACGGCACATTCCAATCTGTATAAAATATAATTTCATAAAATTCTTACGTATCATTTGTAAACCAGTAATGTAAATGGCACTGTGGCAGTACTACACTTTTTGGTACTTACATATAAATTGATATGAAAATCTTTTAAATTTTTATATCATTTCACAATAAATAAAATGAAATTAAACTTTTCAAAACGTAAGTTGTTAATGATAGTAATTAGCATAAATAGCATAACATTTTGTGAAGTATGTGTGTACTCGTATGCAAGTATATATTTACAGGTTCTTCGTATCAGCGCTAGGCATGTTCTAAAAATCGCGAAACGTTTTAAAATCACGCAGGCGAAATTGTGCTGTTGTAAAAATTTCGACAAAACAGCTGATTTTTAATGTTGTGTTTTGTTTATTTGGTTACATTCTTAATCCATATATTAAGTGAGCCAGTTTATTGGCAGTAATTGTTTTAAGAAAACAACATTTAAAATCTGGCGTCGAATGAAATTTCGCAAATCATAAAAAGATGAAAACAAATGTTAGTATAAAACAATAGGGGAACTCACTCTTAGTTGCAAACAACCCTTGCAAACCTTGCAAATATAGCAAGTCTTGTAAATAATATGCTACATTTTGCAACACCATAACAACAAAATATATGGAACGAAGATTTGCTACACTTGAGCAAATATGCTAGGGCAAAAATCGTTGCAGATTGGTAACTTGCAATGCTAAAGAAGCTGTGTATTTTATTTTTAATATCAAAGCATCTAGACACCTGCGCTAACAAAGTGTCGCGGCGGTAGAACCGTCTCAACCACTGCCTGTGAAGACTTATAATTGAAGTTAAGATTGTTAAAAAAAATTGTTCCTAAAATAGTAAGAATTTAAATATCAAACAAAACTTTATTAATTGATATGAGTTTATAGAAAGTTTATGCACACACCAAATACTTTCTTTGCGTAAACATTATAGAGTCGATTTAGGAACCAAATTCGAAAAGCCACGGTGGTATGGCACAACTTAAAGTATATCTTCAAAAAGATCACCCAATATTATATCCACCAATTCATCTCTATATGCATTTATGCATAAAAAATATAAGTTCTTAGTGCATGAATATATTTATATTCAACATACCTTCGTGCTCTGAAATCTGAAAAATGAAAGAGTGCTTTCCGCTAATATGAGTACACTAGTTATGAAGTTGCCATTGTTTTCTTTAATGAAATTTGCTTGCATTTTGCACTTACTTATTTCTAGATTAGCACATTTATTACTTTTGTTAACAACAATATATTGAATTTCTTATATAAAGAATAGTATAAATTAGATATATAGAACGAAATATGACACTGAAGATGACACATAGCAGAAACCAGTTTGTCTCTAAACCGAACTTGACAAGGAATGACGAAAATATCATAAAAATGCGATATAAATCTTACATGGCTTTGTAAGAATGTGTCACTATGGCAACCTTAGTAATATCTTCGATAAAATAAATCAACTGGCTGCTAAAGAGAAAAATCAAATCACGAGCATTTCTACACAAAACAAAACCTTGCAAATGTACCAAGGCTAGCAAATAAGCTACATTTTGCAAAACCATAACAACAATATATATGAAACTAAAATTTGCTACACTTGCACAAATATGCTATGGCAAAAACCATTGCGTATTGGTAATTTGCAATGCTAACAAAATCAGTTTGTACTATATCTCGGCTGTACATAGATATGTATGTATATAGACCAATATTGCAAATTTTGCCCTTAATAACCTAATTTTGTTATCATAGCAACATTTTGGTACCAAAATTTTTTTATTAAAATTATAGCTGTTCTTAACCTTTTTTTTAAATTTAATTTATTAAAATTGTCCAAGCTTGAAGGTCTTTTTAAAAAATTATATTTTTATTTTTCGATATTTCCTGATGATGCTACACAATGGAGTAGCAAAATATAATTTTTTGAAAAGACCTTCAAGCTTGGACAATTTTAATAAATCAAAATTGTTTTAGTTCCCATAATTGTTAAAAAATCGGAAACTATAACCCGACTATATATACCCCGATATAGCAAATTTCCAATTTATTTGGCCAATATCCATTTTTATGACAAAAGTAGGTTTCGTTCGCATGTATATTTCTATTGTGTTATAATGATATTTATTTTATTTTTGTTTCAAAATTATTAACGATGCCGCAAAGATTTTTAACTTCGTTAACATTTTTGTCCTATAATGTTTGTGTACTATCAATTTTTTTTAACCGGTCTTCATATCTTTGTTCAATAGCTTCTAATAATTGTTTAATTTCATTTTGCCTTAGTGACACTTGAAATTCATTTTTATATTCCGCCAAATTTGTTTTGTTTTTGTTGACACTATCTTGAATATCCTTTAAAACCAAATCTACATAATGAATATATTGGACACAGTTATCACACATAAATCTCACAAATGATCCAGTTTCCAACATTTTTAAGGAACATTGGTCATGGCCTGAACATTTATCTGCACAAGGATAAACCTTGCCATATACTCCTGCACACAATATGACTGTTTCGCCACGGATTGCTCTTCTACACTTATGGCATTCAGCCATTGTATTCTACAAGTTTTAATTGTTTTTATTTTTTTTATAGAAAATTTGTGTTTCTGCTTTAATCTTTTATTTGTTTAAAAAGGTATTTTACTTATCTAAAGGTGTTATAGTCTTTTTCCTATTTTTAAAACGTTTTATTTGACCTACGCGACAACTCCGTCATAAAATTTCTGATTGCGTTGTGTACTTGGGATATCGGAGACTCTGTACAGATCGTGTGGCAAAACTTCTGTTATTACGTACGGACCCTGGCATTGTGACTCTTTTGATCATAACGTCTCCAGGAAGACATATCGCACAGACATTCTTTTGTTTCGATTGTTGTTCGGCAATGTTTTTAATGCGTGTTTACGTTCATCTTCAATGCTATCTATTGTACTATTTTGTCGTACTGCATCTTACAAACTCTACCTGAAGCATTCATTGGGGAGTCATTTAACAGTAACTTGAACAGAGTAGTTGTAATCGCACAATGGTAGGTGATGTTTAAAATGTACGAAGTTGTCCCATTCTTTGTTGAGCGGTCGTTTGCTCATGGTGGCTATCATTAGTGTTATGCTTCTATTTAATCTATTAATTTGGCGATTTGCTCTTGGGGTGGCTTTCGCATTTTTAATGTGATGATGTAATGATGGACCCCTTTCAGACCAGCAAAGTTTTCTTAGCAAAGTCTTGAGTTTGTTGAGGAGAGAGGAAAAGAGAGCGGGGGTTGGTACAAAACTTGTTGTACTCGCAAATTCCTTTTGTGTTTTTAGTTCGTAAACCGATTGGATTAGGGATCATAACGATTTCAGACATCTTCCATGGAAACATTGCACGAATAGTGAATTGTAACAGCACAATTACCTAAATTTCTTATCATTGATCCTGTAATACTGGTTTTAATAATGATAGCGTCGCTGATTTTGGAATGGTGAAACTATTAATATAATGTGGTGTGAAAACTTTTTCCAAGTGATTTGCGAAGGCATTTCCTTTTTTAGCTGGGAATTCGTAGGCTGTTGCCTTCCTAAAACTGCCATAGGCGGTGTCCATCACCGGTTGTAGACATGGCAACGCTTGTGGCTTTACGCAGAAATCCATAAGATAGCTAAAAATGTGAGATCATTACTAATCACATAACCTGAGCAGATATGAATATGACGGTTTGCTTTTTTAATAGACTAAATTTTATCTTTGCCAATATCGTATGAGCCATTTGAACTCCGATATTTAGGGGGATCCTTCCAATAGGCCAATTTGAATATTTTAGTTTTCAAGGATAAGTAAAGTATTCGTAGTACTATCAAGCAAGGGAGATATATTCGATTGTGCCGTATGTTATATACCCCATAAAATGTACTACAGATTGTTCCAGGGGCAAAGGTTGGTTGCGATCTTTAATTTTGGCCGCCGGTTTTAATCGTCTTATATTACATTTAATCTCCCCTTTCGTTTTAATATAAGCATTTTCTATCTGTTAATAGATAAGATGTATTCCCAATTTTTTGTTGAGTTGTATATAATAGCGGGATTAGATTTTTAATAAAATTTCTAATATTTAATAAAATTTCAAGTTTTCGTTATTTGCTTGTGAAAATTAGGTTTTTTTTGTAAGACCTACCAGGTCTTTTAGAACTTGTGTGACATTGTTTTTTGTTGAAATTGCGGCGTTTGTATAAAATATTGATTTTTGCCAAATTTCGGTGAAATTAAAAATTAAGTTTTAAAATTTTTAAATTTGGTGAATTTTGTTTTTTTTTGTGGTATTTTACCAATTATTTTATGATAAGCTTTCAAAATCTTGGCAAATTTGAAATGTTGCTAAATTTTTGAATTTTTTGTTTAAGTTTTTTTTTTCTTTTTGGTGAATTTTTAATTTATTTGTGAGTTCCCGATTTGTGATAAAATTTGTTGCGGCGGACACGCGGAGAGCCAAGACAACTTTTTTCGCCCGACAGTAGCGGGGGTGCGCATAACTCGTACACCTAAAAGTTATGGCGGGATAGGTTTAATGATGCGGAAGTATTACCTCCAACCCAAATCCCAACTTTAGGATGTCTTTATGGTCTACCTTGCTTTTGCCACTGGCCTCTCGCAGTGGAACCATGACACGGCCTTTAATATAAGTAGCAGCTGAGCAATACCGCAATTTAAACATGCTCATTTTCCTTTAGCTAGAATCAAAAATATATATTAATAAACTGAATAAATAAACGAGGAACGATACTTACTCAATACCCATTTATCTGGAAATAACATTGTAGATAATTTAAAAGGAAAGAAATAACAATTTAACCGACCGCATACATACCTCATGTTATTTTTGTCCTATTTGTTTTGTCATTGAATCTTGTTCTTGTTCAATCGGTTTATTTACAAAGGTTTTTTTTTGTTGCAATAGTGTATGTTAAATCAATGAAATTGACGAGGGTTGTAGTAAAATTGGCAACGCAAACATTAATTTTCAAATAAAATTTTTAGCTAGTTTTTCAATGAAAAAAGCCAGCATCTAAATTTATAGTTGCCTGGTATGAAGCCGTTGAGCAAGTATAAGGGCCTGTAAAGAAGGAACGCTGAAAGGGTTAGTGGCCTAACCCGCACTATATATAGGAGCAAATAAAAGAAAAAAGATGGAGGAGAGCGCGAACAACTTCTTAAGTAAATAATTTTTTTTGGCATATGTTTTATGAATATATTATTATGAATATATTTTTTGTTGTGCTGGAATATTAGTACATTCTAGAATTAGTAACGGCACCAATTCAGCAATTAAGCAATAATAATGGAATGATATGAAAAGGAGTTTGGGTAAGATAGTCAGGGAGAGTATTGTGAAAGTGAACAGTCGAGTCAGTCTTGTGAAACGTTACTGGATCGTGAGTCTTGTGAAAATGAACAGAAGTCAGTCTTGTGAATGTGAAGCGTCAATTTTGTTAAAGCAGAGCGTTAGTCTGGTTAAATTAATTCAAGAGTTGGCAAAAGAGTGTGAATAAGTGTGGATTATAATGTAAATTAGAAAAAAAAATCCTTTAAAGTGTATCCTAAGCAACAAGGAAACTATAAAATTAAAAAAAAAACTAATTGCCCAAAGGCCAAAAAAAAAGAAAATATATAAAAAAAAACAGTTTTACCTCATAATTTGATTGGTGGAAATTTTTAAAAATTATTTATTCTTACTAAAGTTGTTGGAGAAAGAAAATTAAAAAGAGACCAAACAATACATATAATATACATAAGCATTTAAAAGACCAGAGTAATTGAAAGATATGTATCGTTTATTTATTTACTTGTATATATTACTTTATCTGTAATTGTACAAAACCTTTGCGTGTGTTAATAATAATAATAAAAAAAAACATTTAATCTTTAGGGAAGCTTAAAATTTATAAAAAGATAGATAATATTTAGTTTCTGTAGAGTAAGTAATATTGGAGTTTTTAATTTTCTACATATATCGAGCGATAATCTAGAGAAGTACGTCTGTCCAGAGAGAAAACAAAGAAAAGGGAAATTGTTAGATAGTTCTTTTCGTTTCACTAGTGTAAAGTATACAGGATTTTTTTGTTTTTGATAAAGAGGCTGCGTAATCCGACCTTAGGGAGCTCCTTCAGTTAGGAATGTCAGTCAGGAAAGTAAAGGATATTTCAACTTCATAATAGAGAAAACGAACGGAGAACACAATAAACGTTGATAAAACAATTTTAATACCCTACTAGGACAGATTTGCTTGATAGATGAAATATAAGATGTATTGTTAAATAAAAAGAAGATTTTAAAAAAAAAACAGAAAAAGAGTTAACACAAGTTCTGTAAAACAAAATTTATGTTGTTGGTTTAGATCAATATGCATAGAGAATAAGTAAAATTGTTAGTATTAAGTAACGTTTGTAAATAAAATTAGAACAGGTATTATAAAAAATGAGTGATTAAAAATTTTAAATTTTGAGGAAAATGATCCAGAGGTAAGGGTGTGCGAATAGATACTCGGTTTGGAGGGGTCATTAATAATATTCAACTGGAATTAGAAAATGACCATGGTTGGGATTTTGGGCGACTGGAAGAGTCATCTAGCTTCCCTGACGGCGAGGTGTATATTTTCGTTAGTAGTGATAATAGGTTCGTTGTAAATAAAATTATAATTACTGCTTGTCCGTAGGGCTTAAGTGAGGGTTGAGAGCACACGTCCCGAAAAGTCTCTAAAGAACGAGCTAACCGTGAACAATCATTTAAGTGCCATCGCGACACGTAACAAATTATATTTTATTTGGATAATTGTGTATCATATATTCTATATCGGCGTGTTTACAACATGTGATTTTTTTGTTGTAAAATTTCGGATTTTATTATAAATTGATTTTTTTTGCAAGTTTTTCGATTTAATCGCAAATTATGGTGCATTCAAAATTTTACCAAAGTTTAGAATTTTTCTCATATTTTGGTGCAAATTCCGTTTATAAAAAGTCTATTGTTTAGGAATTTTTGTTATTCAGCTTATTTAAAATTTTCGACTTATAATTTGGGTGTATGGTGAATTCGCAAATTATGGTAAAATAATTTAAAAATTCAGATTAATTAAGATATTTATGAAAAATTTAATTTTGTTTAGGATTTTAAACTTTTTAGTTCGACGTTTCCGTAAATATGTTTTCTTTTTAATTTTCTGATCTTTGGTAAAATTACAAAATGTTGGTTAAACTAAAATTTTTGCGGTGTAATTCCGAAATTTGTAAAATTTAGGCTTTTGTGGTACTTTTTGGTAAAATAAGGGATTTTTATTGAATATTGTTTTTTGACAATTACAAATTTTTTTAATTTAAGTTAATAAAAAACCGAAAATTTTGCATTTTTGGCAATTTTTTGCAGTTTCAGTTCCTTAAGATTTAAATTTGTTGGAAAATTATGTTATGTTTGTAATTTAAAATTTTTTATGTATGATTTGGTTTTCTTTCCAGATGAATATGGATTTTCGTAAAATTTATCATTTTTACGACTAATGCATTTTCTGGGCAATTTTTTGATAAATTCCCCATTTGCGGTGAAATTTATTTTTTGTTTGTTTACCACCGATTTGATACAAATTTTTTCGTTGTTCATAAAATAAAGATTTTTTGTGAATTTTTGATTTATGTGGACTCTCTTTTAAGATGTGGGCGTAAGAGTGTTTTTGCGCGAACTGACTTTTCGCATCACGAATAGCATTAACTAATTGTGTGGTACGTTATTAGGTTGTGTACTAGCTATGGATTAAGCACGAAGCCTAGGATATTGGGAAACCTTATATTGTTCCTTTTCCGGTTTACGTAATAGCTTCGAAATATTTTTTACGTATTGGAGGATTTTACAGCCAATATAGTTTCCAGGGTGGTTTCCACCGAAGTTGCTAGATTTTTTAATGAATCGGTTTTGGAAGATTTGCATCCCGAAGTTGGGTGGGCTCTGACGGGGATAATTACATTTTAATGACTCTTCTGTTGAGAAAGAATTGTAAGTTGAAATTTGGGTGGAAGGAGTTTTTAGATTTTATCTGAGTTGCATCAAATACAATCTCTACTCGATGCATAGGTTGGGGAACTTATTCTGGTTTAGGAGATTGTGCATTGACCTTACGACCTTCCGCTCCTATGTCAATGCCCTTTACAACATTACCCAAACCTTTAGCACTTATTAATTGAAACGTTGGCTTACGATGAGCCGATAATTTTTTTAATGTTGCGAAGACTTAGGACTGGCCTACCTTTTGGTTATGGTTACATATCTGCTTGCGCTTTTAACACGGGATGTTTTATATCACCTGTTTCGTTGATTAGTTGTACTATTTTTGGTATAATATTTTTTGTTGAAATTGATGAGGATATGTTTATATTTGCATATAATGAGAGCGTTCGCCTGGCAATTAAAAAGCACTGTTGTCTTGTTTTTTTATCATTTGTGTTGTTGATTACATTATTAGCATCATGAACCTTTTGTTATTATTTTCAACACACAATATATATGTTATGTTGTTGTTGTATATTCCTTATTTCCTTGTTCAACTTGTTCAATTGTATTTTTTAATATTATTTATGCGCGAAATACTATGTACGTCTGTAGGTATAACATCCATTGAAGTTTCGAACAAATCAACTACATTGTTTAATACGGCCTAACTCAACCTTGGCTTTGGAATACGAAGTCCTTTTAACAAATCCGTTATAAAGCCAAAGTAATCATATGCCATTCACCTGCGACGGTTACTGCTTGTGCATCAAACGTACAGACTTTACAAAGAAGACAGTGTAGGATTTTACGTTTATCGTACGCGCCCCCTGGTATATAAGTAATCAAAACATCCATAGTGATCTAAAACTTTCCACCATACAGAATGAAGTTAAAACATACGCGGCACCAGAGACTAAAAAGAACTGACACGTTGATCCTGGCGACGCGGCCTTCTACACATTAGCAGATAGTTTACTAAGATTTGAATACAAAAATTAGTAGAAAGGTTCTTTTAGTAGAAAGGTTGAATCAATTATAATTAACAAGAAAAAGAATTTTATTCGAACCCATGCTATTACAAATAATGCAATTCATTTTTACTTTAAAAAAATTACCTAGAAATAATTTTCTAAATCGAAAGAATAAGATCCCAAAAATTCTTCTTATAATAAATATCCAAAAGCTTGTGCAAACATTGGCAACAGGTCCTGGGAGAATAAGAAACCAACAAAATCTAAAAACGGCCATTTTTTATTTGTATGAGACGATTCCAATATAGCTAGAGGGCTGAAGTTTGATACATAGGTAGGGCCTTGGGGCACTCAGTACGACAAGCAAGCAGAATTATTTACCTATCTCTTATACTAATGCATAGCCCAATTCAAAACTTTTGCAGCATAATCAGAACAAATAAATGGTGTCGAAGTAAGAAAAACTTTATTTTGGAATAACCTCTTCCAATTTTGGAAACGAAAAAATTTTTTTAAAGAACAAAGAATTTTTTCAACTTGATTTGATAAAAAAATAATTTAAAAAAGTTTAAATTTAAAAAGGCAACTATAACTCGACAAGCAAACATCATACAAAGAAATAATTTCTACACACATTTCTATCTACATTTATGCCAAATATCAAGGAGTTACGAGGGGAACATTTTTTTTTGGGTTGTATGCTTCACGTAAGGGAAATGCCTCCGCCCGCCCAAGAAACTACGCAACGAAAAATCGTTTTTGTAATCTTTTTTCAGTTTATTTCATATTCATATTTTTTTTATGCTCGCGATGTTCTTTGCATGTGTACAAGTTAACACAACACCACATTTCCAAGAGGGTGTTTAAAATATTTAAAATACTAAAAGCCAACGGCCTCATTGCGCTTTGTCAGCTATATTTTCTGAATTGCGAAAGAATGAAATAAATAAACATTTATTATGGATAAGCAATAAGCAGACGCAGAGTCAGCATAAATTGGATATGAGGTTGCTTACTATATTTTTGTAATTTAGTTTTAAGTCAGTTGTTTTTAAGTATTAAAAAGAATGAGTTAACTAGTAAAAGAATAAAGTTGATTTTATAATTTTATTTTTTAATAAAAACCTAACAAAAACTAAGACCCTGTTTTTGTTAACTGGCGCCCAACGAGAGTTAAAAACCCAGCAACTGAATATAAAGGAATCAACTATCAACTTAATAGCTAAACTGCAACCAACAGAGGAATCAACTATTGAAGAAAACTTACCAATAAATTAAAATTTATTTTGTTTCAATGTAAGTAGAGTGCTCATTTTTGTTTTTGACATAAATAAAGAAAATTAATAATATCTGTGTAAAGATAGGGTTTTTGAACTGTGAGAAAATAAACAAATAATTTAGTGCAAACGAGAATTGTTTCTTGTTTATTAATTATTGGCCAACGTTATTTGTTTTGTATTTGTGTAATATTTGTTAATTAGCTGGTGAGGCCTAACATTTGTATATGTCTATAATTTTTAAATAATTAAAATTTTTTTTAACGAGTTGTTGGCTCCTTCAGAAGGAGTTTATTTTATAAGCAAACTTTTTGTGAAAGTTTTGTTAGTTTTATGAACAGTGAAATTAGCGCACTGTTGGAAAAATTCGAAAAATTAGTGGTTTCAAGCGAAATGTCTATAACACCCGAGCAACTGAAGGCTATTGTGGAAAGTGCCGTTTCCAGTGCTCTTGTGGTGCAGGAAAGGCAGTTTGAAAAAAAGTTAGGTGAACTACAACAGACAATAAATAATCTGAACATTAGTGCTCCAGAAATTGAGACTTACGAAGAGGCTCAAATTAGGGACAACGTAGTGTGCAAAGAGACCCTAGACATTGCCAAATCTTTGCCAGATTTTGAAGGAAAGCATGAAACTTATGTTTCATGGCGAAAGGCGGCACACACCGCTTATAAAGTTTATGAAAAATTTGATGGGAGTTCCACCCATTTTCAGGCTTTGGGAATCATTAGAAATAAAGTTAGGGGTACGGCCGACATGATTTTGGCTTCTTTCGACACCCCTCTGAATTTTAAGGCCATTATTAATAGACTCGATTTCACCTATGCGGACAAGAGACCCATTTATTTAGTAGAACAAGAGATGTCTACCCTTCGACAGGGAAATCTAAGTCTTTTAGAGTATTATGATGAAGTGGAGCGGAAACTCACACTTCTAACAAATAAAACAATAATGAGTTATGATAGTGATCTGGCTGCATCATTAAATGAAAAATATCGAATGGATGCATTACGCGTGTTCATTTCAGGGGCAAAAAAATCTTTAAGCGACATTCTTTTTTCGGCAAAGCCAAAGGATCTTCCATCAGCGCTGGCATTGGCCCAAGAGGTTGAATCAAACCATGTGCGCTATAATTTTGCTAGCAATTATGCTAAAAGTATGGAGGAAAAAACACAACAGAAATTTTTTTCTAAAAACGCTAGGTTTGCTAATAATAATAACACACAAAGGAAAAATCCTTATTATGACAGACGACAGGATAGCTCAAAAGAACGAAAGCAGGAGGTGGAACCGATGGATATCGATCCATCATCAAGGTTCAAACAGCCGCAAAAAATTAACAATCAATGGCGAGCCCAACCGAACATAAACGTGAGCCCGGCAATAAAAAGACCAAATAGTGGTGCCACCAGGTTCACAGGCTTGAAGCAGCAGCGGGTCAATCATATGGCGCATGAAAAAAATGGTCATGTAGATAATAATTATCAGTATGAGGCTGATACAGAAGTGTCTAATATAGAAAATGAAATTTCAGAATATGACCAAATTAATTTTTTAGTCACGACTCCCTGCTCCCGTACATAGAAAGGATTATAGCAGGGAGGAAAATTAAATTATTGATAGATACAGGCGCGTCAAAAAACTATATAAGACCATTACCAGAATTAAAACATGTGAGGAATGTTGATGAGACATTTATGGTGAAGTCACTTCATGGCTTTAATTCCATAAAACATAAATGCACTATTAATCTTTTCAATATAAATACTACCTTTTTCATTCTTCCAAACCTGACGTCGTTTGACGGAATTATAGGACTTGATTTATTAAAAATCGCAGACTCTAAGCTCGATTTGAAAAATAAAAAGCTGATATACAAGACTGGATCAGAACCAATTCAGTTTTTTAAATGTAGGAATGTAAATTTTACAAGTGTGGAAAAAATTGAGGTACCTCAGGAGGTAACCGAGAGATTTCGAAATATGATAGAAAAAAGAAAGGGTGTCTTCGCTGAACCTGATGAAGCATTACCCTTTAACACAAATATCATTGCGACTATTCGCACTGAGGATGAGAATCCAATATATTCAAAGTTATACCCATATCCAATGGGTGTAGCAGATTTCGTAAATACAGAAGTTCGTAACCTTTTAAAGGATGGCATCATCCGCCCATCCAGATCACCCTACAATAACCCTGTCTGGGTGGTAGATAAAAAAGGGACTGATGAATATGGAAACATTAAAAAACGACTTGTTATGGATTTCAGAAAACTAAATTCGAAAACTGTGTCTGATAGGTATCCCATTCCAAATGTAAGTGTTATATTATCAAATTTGGGTACGGCTAGATATTTTACTACTCTAGACCTTAAATCGGGATTTCATCAAATATTATTGGCAGAAAAGGACCGTGAAAAAACAGCCTTTTCAGTAGGAAACGGGAAATATGAATTTTGCAGATTACCGTTTGGGCTTAAAAATGCACCGAGCATTTTTCAGAGAGCCATTGACGATGTTCTTAGGGAACAAATAGGAAAGTCGTGCCACGTTTACGTTGACGACGTTATAATTTTTTCAAAAGATATGGAAACCCATGTCGACCACATCGCTTGGGTCTTGGATAAACTCTGTGATGCCAATATGAGAGTTTCTCGCGAAAAATCAAACTTCTTCAAAGAAAAGGTTGAGTTTTTAGGATTTGTAGTATCGCGAGGTGGCATAACAACGAGCCCTAGTAAGATAGATGCAATAAGAAACTATAAACAACCCTGTACAGTTTTTGAGTTAAGATCCTTCTTGGGACTGGCAAGCTATTATAGATGCTTCATTAAGAACTTTGCATCGATTGCAAGGCCTTTGACCGATATACTGAAAGGTGAAAATGGCAAGGTTAGCGCCAGTCAGTCTAAAAAAATAGTTGTGAATTTTGACGAAAAGCAACTTCAGGCTTTTAATAAACTTAAAGAGGTCTTAGCATCCGAAGATGTTATTTTACTTTACCCCGATTACGGAAAATCGTTTGACCTAACGACTGATGCTTCGGCCTATGGACTTGGTGCGGTTTTGTCTCAAAATGGCAAACCAATAACCATGATTTCAAGAACTCTGAAGGATAGGGAATTAAATTTTGCCACCAATGAACGGGAGTTACTGGCAATTGTATGGGCTTTGAAAAGCCTTAGGAATTATTTATATGGCGTTGGGAATCTGAATATCTTTACAGACCACCAACCGCTTACATTTGCGGTTTCGGATCGTAACCCTAATTCGAAAATAAAAAGGTGGAAAGCATTTATCGATGAGCACAACGCTCAAATTTATTATAAACCGGGAAAGGAAAATCACGTCGCCGATGCTTTATCGCGACAAAACCTGCTTACTTTACAGGGTGTTCATACCCTACAAAATAACACTTTTGGTAAGAGTTCAAGCTCTGATATTGCAACAATACATAGCGAAGTCTCTTTATCTTATACTATTGAATCAACTGATAAACCGATTAATTGTTTTAGAAATCAGATAGTGATTGAAGAGGGTACAGAGCTGCCAACAAGAACATTTGTTTTGTTTGGAACAAAAACGAGACACATAATAAACTTTACAGATAGGGCACTTTTAATGGATAAAATTTTTGATGCTGTAAAAGAAGATGTAGTGAATGCAATTCATTGCGAACTACCAATTTTGGCTTTAATACAACACAGACTAATTGAAACATTTCCCTCAACAACATTTCGTTATGCAAAAAATTTAGTTGTGGATATCACAAATAAAGATGAGCAAAGGGAAATTGTTGTAACTGAACATAATAGAGCTCATAGAGCAGCTCAAGAAAATTCCAAACAAATTTTGGAAGACTATTTTTTCCCAAAAATGACACAGATAGCAAAGGAGGTGGTCATAAATTGTAAAGTTTGCAAAAAAGCTAAATACGATCGCCATCCGCAAAAACAAGTGATTGGTGCAACACCAATTCCATCATATGTAGGGGAAATTTTACATATTGATATATTCTCAACAGATAAAAAATATTTTTTAACTTGTGCAGACAAACTCTCCAAGTTTGCAATTGTTCAACCTATAGATTCGAGAACTATAATAGATGTAGAATCACCGATTCTACAGCTGATGAATTTTTTCCCTCGTACGAAAATAATATTTTGTGACAATGAACCGTCATTTAATTCTGAAACAATAAAATCAATGCTGAGTAATAATTTTGGTGTGGAAATTGTCAATGCACCACCGCTTCATAGTACTTCGAATGGACAGGTCGAGAGATTACATAGTACTATTTTAGAAATTGCTAGATGCCTTAAGCTAGAAAAATCCATTAGTAATACAGTACAATTAATATTACTAGCAACTATAGAATATAATAAAACAATTCATACGGTCACAAACAAAAGGCCTATTGATGTAATTCATTCTAATTCATTGGAGCTTGAAATTGATGTGAGAAACAAGGTACAGAAAGCCCAAGAGTCTCAAATGAGACGATTAAATGAAACACGACAGAATCGAACATTTGAAGTAGGTGAAAAAGTTCTTGTTAAAACAAATAGAAGATTAGGCAATAAGCTTACACCATTATATATTGAGGAAACTGTAGAAGCCGATTTGGGGACAACCGTTCTCATTAAAGGGAGGGTGGTCCATAAGGACAATTTAAGATAGTTTAGTTTTATTCATTTTTATTTTTATATAATCCTAGGACTCTTATGGTGCTACTTTTTATTGCGCAAGCAACTGCAAAATTAACTGATTATTCTGGTTCAGACTACATACCTGTTTCGGACGGCTCCGCAATGATTTGGCAAGGTTTTGATTATTTACGGCACACAACAAATCTTACAATGTATGCTGAGATGGTTGAGAATACAGAAAAATTAAAGAACCATTTTCCTCAGTCGCATATGAAAAAGATACTGGATGCAGACATAGGGCACATAAACACATTACTAGCCACAATAAATGTCCATCACAGGAACGCAAGAAGTATAAACATCTTGGGTACTGCTCTAAAGATAGTCGCCGGGACACCAGACCATGATGATTTTGAAAATTTAGAATTTAAACAGAGGGAGCTCATCGACGCAGAAAATAGGCAGATTTTAATAAACACAAAGCTACAGCAAAAAATAAATAACTTAACAGACATTGTAAATATTATTATTAACAAAGCAAAAGATAAGGTAATTGATACAGAGCACTTATACGAGACTCTGCTTGCAAGAAATAGAATTTTGATCTCAGAACTAGAAAGCCTTATGCTTTCGATTACTCTCACAAAAGTTGGTATTGTTAATCCACAGATTTTGGACTCTAATGATTTAAATATTATGATTAATGAGCACTCTACAAATATAACTATAACAGATTTAATGGAAGTTGCTAATATAAGAGTCTTATTAGATAATAAGTTTTTACATTTTTTAATTAAGTATCCTAAACCAGATATAGTTTGTAAAAAAGTAACCTTGTATCCGGTTCAACACAACAATACAATTCTCCATTTCGATGACGCAAACAGTGTGGCGGACTGTGGAAATCGAATTCTAGCAATCGGAAATTGCAGTGCTACGCTGACAACATCATTCTGTAGAAGACTGAATTATTCAACATGCGCTCAACAACTTCATTCTGGCGGTCACGCATATTGTACCACTCGGCCATCTCATCTAGAACCCATTACAGTTATTGACGAGGGCGTAATCATCATCAATGATCAAACTGTCACAATTGAAACAAATGATGGTGTAGAGAAGACTGTCACTGGTACATTTTTACTCACCTTTAGTGACGAAACAAGAATTAATGGGACCCTATATAGAAATCAAAGGAATATTGTAAAGAAATTACCAGGATCACCAACATCCGCTCTTTTGAACATTACGGACCATCAGGAAATATTAAGCTTACCGTATCTTCAAAGATTAAACGCAGAAAACTTGCGGCATATAGAAAATATAAAAATGAAGGTGATAACTGTCCCTTTGATGTCTACCACTTTCGTTTTCATTGTTCTAATTATCAGTTTTGCCTGCTTTAAGGCCCATCAAAAAATAAAGAAAAGCCGTCGTCAGCATGTCATTCAAACTGCTATTGAAGATCTGAAGAAGTCCGGGGACGCCCTTCACTTAAGTGAGGGAGGAGTTAACACAACACCACATTTCCAAGAGGGTGTTTAAAATATTTAAAATACTAAAAGCCAACGGCCTCATTGCGCTTTGTCAGCTATATTTTCTGAATTGCGAAAGAATGAAATAAATAAACATTTATTATGGATAAGCAATAAGCAGACGCAGAGTCAGCATAAATTGGATATGAGGTTGCTTACTATATTTTTGTAATTTAGTTTTAAGTCAGTTGTTTTTAAGTATTAAAAAGAATGAGTTAACTAGTAAAAGAATAAAGTTGATTTTATAATTTTATTTTTTAATAAAAACCTAACAAAAACTAAGACCCTGTTTTTGTTAACTTACATACATATCTATGTATGTACATACATATGTATGTACTATGTATGCTCCAGTATGAGTTTGTCCTTTTCATGTTATTTTCGTGTATTTTTGTCCTGTTTACAGCTTGTATGCATTTAAAAGTGGTTTATGGTACTTCAAATGTACGAACCTTTAACAACACCACATTATCAAATATTGCTGCTTTTAGCAGCTGATGTCCGTCAAAACAGTTCAAATATACCACAATGTTGCGGTTCGCGTGGTTTGAAAGCTAAAAAAAACTGTTGGGTTTGTTAAAATTTTTTATAAAAACTTCAAATATATATGGTCACCCAATTTTCAAGTGTCTTTTTTATCCGCTCCACCGGCAGTTTCTGATCGATTGGGTAGAAAAACTTAACATGTGTGTAAAAATTGAGTCAATAGGGTGCAAACAGGCCAGTTCCTTTCCACTTTTGACCTAACTAAGTACACTACAAATCTTTTGGGCAATAAAACTCATAACCATTTTTGTTCGGAACAAATAGATTAACATTTATCAACGGCCCTCGTTAAAAGTTAGACAGCAAAATATATAATCTTTAACCAATATTTTATAAACAAAAATATCTATGTAGTTATATACACAAGCTAAATTTGGAAGATATCTCCATCATTCTTACAGAAGGATCAAAATATGACGCATCGGCTCATTAAGTTCTTAAAAGTGTAATTTTTAAGCAGTTTATACCTTATTGACATTTTTGAACAAAACAATGATTATATGTAGGCCATCCTTTGTTCTTCGTAAGCTTATAACTTGTAGACTTCTTTTATACATCCAAATACGTTACTTCTTATACCGCCTTGCGGTTTTAATCGTTTTTTGTAAAAAAGCAAATAAAATACACCAAAATCATTACGTGTAGCGTAAAACAAGTGCGCAGTAAGTAGTACGTGCGTTCGTAGAGTAACTTTAACAGCAGTTTTGACTGAATATTTTCTCATTTCAATTTTTGGCTCACATTTCTCGTGTACATAAATTAGTCGCGTAGCCAAATGCATTTCGGGTTTAATTGTTTCTACAAGTTTGTACTTGTATTTCTGAGCTACGTGCGATATATTGTTGAAATGTAAATGTTATGCGTGGTGCGAGTTGTGTGACATGGTTTGAAATGTGTAGTGCATATGCGTGTTTTACACACTCCACAGTGGCTTAGTAACTTGTTGTGATGAAAACATCTCAGATAATTGTGCACTTTTAAAGGGTGTCATAATTTCAAATACATGTAAATGTAGGTACATCTAACGTTTTATCGAATTGGTTTGAAATTGCATGGCCTGCTAATGGGAAGGTGCGCAGATGTACACTCACAGTTGATCAACTGTGATATATATGTATCTATATATATGTTTGATATTTAAATCTGAATGCTAAAAGCTTTATTTTGGTTTATCTCTTTTAGTTTAACATATCATTTAGTTAATCCAGTTCAGCCGTAATATGTTAATTTGTTAACTATCAACTCTATTCATAATAAATGATTTTTGATTTGAAATTCTTAATCATTAAACAAATCTTTTATTCAGCCTCAAGTTCAAATTGTTACGAAGTAATAATCAAAGATGTGTGAAACGACTTATTGTACAAATACGCAATACTATAAACATAAAGCAAAAACAAATTGCGTATCAGAAATTCCCCCAACCGCGATTCGACGTCGAAATTAAAACAACTTCTACAGCAATAAAAAGTAAACAAAAGATACACACACAAACACATACAAGACTACTAAGCCAGCAAATGAAATAAATGATGCGCAATTTAGCGTATGTTCGGGACAATTCAAGATCTGTATATAAAAGCGCAGTTCACCGCAGAAGAGGTAGTTGACTTTGAGATTTCATAGAGTGAATATTTGTGTGTACAAAAGAGTAAGTGTACAGTGTAAAATAGTGCTGAAGAGTTGTAATAGAGTCTTAAATGCCGAATAAAGTTGTGAACTGATAAAATCATAAAGAACTGTCTATTTTAATATTTGCAATTAAACAATCCCTCAAAATAACGTTTATTGTGGTATTAAACGTAACAATATTATATTCTTGCAACTAGGGGATCCCGACGTGCTTCGCTACGCGTAAATATTAACATTGAATCAAATTCATTGTTTTTTATTTATTTTTTATTTGGAAATAATGAAAAAAAGTAAATCAATTCAATACAATAGTGTATACAATATTGCAGTATATAAGTAAGTTTAAAATTTGTAAATAAAATAGTCCTATTATAACATCAAACTACTATTGATTTACTTACTATTTCGCTCGCGATCTTTAGGTCTTGTCGAATACATATTTGTTGTTGTTTTGTTTATATGAACAAAATCACATGTTGACATGAAAATTCATAACTCAGAACGCGTCGACCGATTTCGTGCAAACCATCTACACGACCATAGAAACAAACCCTACAAATTTCATCAAATTCGGTTAGACCGTTCGTGGGTTATAAAGTCACAACGTACTTGCAACAATTTTTTATATATATAGATTAGGAAAGAAAATGTTTATTTTCATTTATACAATAATTTTCTTAATGTTCCAAATTTTTCCAAATTTAATTTTTCAATATGCTAAACGAATTGAATTGAACTTGAACCTGAATAAATTATTCACCTAATTATTCTCAGTAAATATTTAGATTACTCCTGTGTTACGTCTGTACATTGCAACAATAAATATTAATAAATATATAAACAAAAATTTTCTAAATTTGTGTAAAAACATTTAAAATCCGAAAGAATGAGAGAAGATGGTAACAAAATTTCGAGGTTTTTTTCTGTCAAAAACACTTAGGTATGTATATAAATACAAAAATCTTTTCTATTTCCAGATAAAATTTTAACTTACATGACTTATGATATGCAGCAGTAACAACATTTCTTCTAACAATCGTTATAAAAATGTAAAAAATAATAAAAGGCTATATAATATAATAACTAATGTTTACTTTTTTTCTTAAAAAATTATTAGACTTCAAGTGCTTTTACTGCTCAATACGTTTGCATTTACAGTCTAACTACGATACCATCCCACTCGAGAAATCGTAAATCCACTTTTAAATATGTACCTGAATTCTACCAACTTTAGTTTAAATTTAAAGTTATTAAACCACTGTGCCTTCGTACTTCTGACAAATGTCTTTGAAATTACGTTTGTAAGAGCGTATGTTTTAGAAAGTTGGCGATGCATCTTAAAATCACTTTCATTTGAAAGGTTTCCAAGTCACAAAGAATGATCACGATATTAATGTTAATATTCATTTTGTTTATTTACTTAGCATTATATTTATAAAGATAAAATTTTAACATTTTACTCTGATTTTATATGCGTTTGTTATTTTTTTATTTTAAGAACGAGTGAAAGTGCGTTAAATGTAGTTTATTAAGTCAAAATTGCTTTTATATTGGCATAAGAATCCCTTTTTATTACTTTTTTAGAAAATTTAACCAAACGATGGTAAAAGAAACTTTTCTAGTTTTATATTTTACAGACGTATCATAGAAAATATTTTTGACTTTGAAAAGGTACGAATTTCGACACAAAGTTTTTACTCATAAACCTTTTATACATCAAAGCTATTTTTAAAAAAATTGTCTTCCAGTAAAAAATTATTAATAACTTGACATTATTAATAAACACTGTTTCAAATTACCACTGCGTACCGGTTAAACTACTTGGCACTATCTATGTAATGACTGCTTTAGTACCTAGTCCGGTGTGGACTGTTGAAATTGCGACCATTATATTGGGTTATTAGGAAAGATGTCTGCAAGTAGTCTTTCCTAGGAGTCAGCATAAATAGGTCGGCGGATAGAAGTTAACATTCGCTTATAAATATCCCTAATCCAGGGATGCATGACAAAGAGGGTGCTTGGTCTCAAGTATGCAAACTTTGTATACCAGTTGATCTCCAGTTTTAACACAGATTTAGCCGTATATGTAGTTCTGGTGGACATATTTTTCTTCATAACTCGAGTGAATTAACCAAGGGAGGAGTCCGGAAGAGATGGACAAGAATGCCTCACGTGGGGTGGACGGACGGGTCAATCTCTAAATATACTCCTCAGGCGTTTGGCCATGGGATTTAGATAGGGATGGACTCCGGTGTAATGGTCAATGGAGTAATTTGGAAGAGAATGGAAAAGAAAACCTAGAAAGGGTGGACGGGTCTGTCTTTAAATATACTCTTGTCTTTAAATATACTGTTTGAGACTGCAACGCACATTGTGAGTTAATGACCAAGCACAGAAGGCCTACAGTTACTAGTCGACGGTCTGAAATGACTACAGTCCAGAGTAAACGCTAATGCACGAGACTCAATGAAAGCGAGATAGTCATAAATTACAAATCAGTTGCCTGAAATCAATTCGTGGAGAGAAGTGGGTCTAAGTGGGACCCAAAAAGCAAACGATATGAATCGATATACCGTCTATATTGTATATAACAAATTCTACCTTGTGAACGCACAGTACGTACTGTATCGCTTGTATTTTCGTATAGCATTAGGTCAAAAAATAAATAGGAAGAATTTAAGCTTGTATACCCTTTATCAAAAATAAAAAGGAGATATAAGTTTGTCATTCCGTTTGTTATTTCTACGATTCCATTTCTGACCCCATAAATTACCTTGGATCTCTATAAGTCAGTGAGTTTTATAACGATGTCTGTCTGGCCCGTGTTGAAAAAATTTTTGAAAGCACCATAACAAGTATGGACTTTGTTTTGGCCCTATCCGTTATACACTTTTGGCAGCATTTATCAGTATAAAATCAGCAAAATGGGTCCACAAAATCCTGAGATGTGCGCAAACAACTTTTTTCCCAAACGACGTAGACAACTGGTAGATTTAAATGGTAGACTGAATTGAGAATTCACTACAAAAACTTAAAAAAAGTCTACATTCCTGCAAAAAACCAAAATATTACCGAAAAATTCAAAATTTACAAAAAATTTAGCAAAAATTTTAGGTAAAAAAAAGGGTTTAAGTACCAAAAGTATCCAAACTTAAAAAATCCGAAATTTCACCTAAAAATACCCCAAAGAGGAAATTCCGTAATTTCACCACAAAAGCTGAAGTTTCGCCAACGTTTTTAAATTGGACCAAAACCACTAAATTTAACCAAAAACAACCTTCTATGTAAAACGTGAAAGTTTTACCAAAGCTCTAAAAATTCGCATTTTATAGCAAATCGAAAAATCGCAAAAAATTTAAAATAATCTACAATTTGCTAAATTTTTGCAAATTTTTTAAAAAACTGCAAACTTTTGGTGAAATTAAAAATTTAGTTTTTAAAATTTAAATTTAGATTTGTTTTTCGAACTCTTGAAACTTTCCCTTTTTGGAAAATATTTTTTTGGCAGTTAAAATCTTCTAGAATATTGTTTGGTTTGGTGTAAAATTTTAAAATTTTGGAAAATTCTTAAATTGTGTTGAAACTTCGATGCTTTTTTTTGATTAATTTAGATTTTTGGTAAAATATTTAGTTTTATGATTTTTTTAGTTTTTTGTTGAACTTTTAAATACCAAAAGCTTTGTGTAACATATATCCTATTTTGACGTTTTCATAAAATATTGTTTTATATTTTTGGCTTTTGAGTGATATTTCTAAATTCTTGTGAAATTAAAGTTTTGGTGGTGAAATGCCAAAATTTGGTGAACTTTAATTTTGTAGTATTTTCTATTAAAATTTTTTATTAAATATTGATTTATTAGCAATTAAGTTCGTTTTACTCCAGTTTTGTGATTTTATGGTGATTTTTAATTTGTTTAATATCTTCATGTTTTATTGAATCTTTCTATTTAAAGAAATTTACAATATGTATTCAAATCTTATCTCTAAATTATTGTTTATTAGGTATAACCAATGTAATAACTAGTTTATTGTATTCAAACCTTAATAATAAAGGACTATATATTATTGCGAGAGCCGTCTCGCCAAACTCAAGGTGTCAGCTCTCTTCAGTTTCTGATGCCCATGAAATTGTAGTAAATCGCGCGCTAGAGTGTTAGGATGGACCCACTATTTGCTTACGAACTTGGATGAGTATGTTTTTGCCACTTCCTGGACAGTATGAACTTCTAGATATATTTTCATTTCTTATGTAACAAGGGGTGCTTACGATAAGTCGTTAAATTCTAGACTGTCTTCTTTGTAACTTCTGAATATTTGATGCGCAAGCAGTACCCCACAGTTGAATGCCATATGTCCATATTATTTTCATTATGGATTTGTATAAAAACACTTTGTGATTCAAAGTCAGGGTTGAGTTACAACTTATTAGTCAATGTAGTTGATTTGTTCGAAGCTTTATGGCTTGTTTTTGCCTCAATGTGATGGGACCACGTTAGACGTCGATCTAGGTGGATACCCAAATATCTAACGTGCGTTTCCGCTGGAACCGTGGTATATTGTTATTGGTGGGTAGTTTCGCCTTCTGAGGGACAAGT
This sequence comes from Phania funesta, assembly GCA_963932375.1. Classification (NCBI taxonomy): domain Eukaryota; kingdom Metazoa; phylum Arthropoda; class Insecta; order Diptera; family Tachinidae; genus Phania; species Phania funesta. The sequence goes on from OZ010654.1 coordinate 48,157,117, forward strand.
TTACGTGTACACATTTCGATTAGTTTACTTGTATTCTCCACTTTTTCAACCAATCCTCTAGCTCATGAATATGCGACTGAAGTTGTTGAGATGCAACTTTTGGATCATTCTTAACACTTATTAATGCAGTTTCATCTGCAAACGTTGACGTATTTGTGCTTGTTGGCATATCCGCTGTATAGATGAGATATAATAGCGGCCCTAGTATACTATCTTGACGGACCACTGCAGAGATTTCCCCTTTTCTAGAAAATTGATCCTTTGACCTTACCTTGAACGTTTCGTTTGTTAAATAGATCTTAAGATCACGTAGAATTCGAGTTATTTTTGTAAGTAGCCCATCATGCCACATTCTATCAAACGCCTGGGAAATATCAATTAATAAAGCGGAACAATATTGCTTATTTTTAAATCCAGATGTAATAACGGTGACGATTCTGTGAACTTGCTCAATTGTACTACGATTTGCTCGAAAACCAAACTGATGGTCCGGGATGATGTTCTGATAAGTAAATTTTCTTTTAATTTTTAATTCGGAACAACATTTATGTTAAGTTCTCTGGTGGTAAGAATGCAGAATATGGAAACTTTATGGGTTTGTGTATAACCGTTTTCCTGTAAGAGTAAAAATAAATCAGAATTTTTTGCTCATATTGTAGGAATTTGTGGACCGATACGGCTGGTTTACAATAGAAAATTCGCCACACGCGCTGTGTAGTGCCTTCAGATTTCAACATTGAACTGGCAGACGTAATTAATTGAACTTCCCTAACTATAAGGATTAAAAAAATATATATACTCTGATGTGTCGGAAATGATCACTGTAGAAATTACAAAGTGAATGACAAACCCTTTTCCTTTTTTGAATGTTTTCCTTTTTTGAATGTTTAAAAGCGAACTAGCGCAAGAACCCTCAAAATATATTTTACTAAAAATTTATGTTTCACCAAAAGCTTCAAATTTGACCAAAAAATCGAAATTTTTGACAACAGTGCAAATTTTATAAAAACTTTTTATTTTATCGCAAACATACCAAAAAATCAAAATTCCACCCTAAGTTTCATCAATAAATCTAAAATTCACCAAACAATAGAAAAACTACAAACACATTTTAAAGTTATTAAAAAGCTAAAAATTTCACCAAGATAAAAAAAATCTTGATTATATTCTGAAATATCAAGAGAATTTAAAAATTGTTTAAGAAATTTAAGGGTAAAATTTGGTCAACATTTAACTCCCGCAATAAAAACGGTCACTTTATTAGTTTCTTAGAAAACCGGCCACACGCTTTTTTGCAAGAAAGTTTTTTTTTTGTTCTACAACCGGTGCAGTTTCACAATCTATAGCGTGTATTGCCTTTTTGTAGGTTCTATGAAATTATTATTCCCAAATTTTGTTGACCAATTTGGATGTAGCCAGTTTTCTGGAGAACTGTTCACACGATTTTTTCACGGAAGGTTTTTTATTCTATACTAGATATTACACTTCCATAAGGGCTATTGGTTTTAATTTAGTTAACTGTTTTAAAAAGTTATATGTACATTTTTATAGTTTTGAACATTTAAAAAAATACATCGAATTGTCAATGGCCTTCAAATTCGCCATACGATGACGATACTACGAGTATTTTTGGTATGGTGCTTTTGTAAAAGAAAAAACATTAAAATCATACCTATAAACATTCAATTTGTTATTTACTTACGTGAACTTTGCATACATTCTTACATATTTTCTTAAATACATATGTATGTACGTACAGGTGATATGCATATAGTGCAGGTACAGGTTTTTGTGATTTTAATTTTAGTCGCGTTAATAATAATTAACAAAATAAAAATAAATGGCCTTTTATTGTATACATGTATGTAAACAAGATCTTTGGAATTGCTGCAATAAGAGCTGAAGAAAAATTTTAATGTAGGAACTGTCCTTTAAATGTTACCACTAGGCATAGGAATCACATCCCATGTTTTTAAGTCAGTATCCTACGTATCAGCGTCCGAATCTACATCGCAGCTACCACAGTTTTTTTGGGCTTTGCACAGGTCTGGTTTTCCAATTGATCTTTACTGGAAATTATGAAAATTGTTGTTCCTAATCTTTGCACCTATTAAAATTAGGGAAACAATATTTAAACTTATAAAACTATTACGGTTTCCTTCTTAAATTGGCATTTTCAGCAAAAATGCACGTGTTGCTAGACTGTTACTGAACGAGGATAAAGATGTGCGCAAGTACTCACGTCAGTCCAGTTTAATAATTTATTTTTATATACTACTTACATGCAGCTAATTTTATTTATTTCAATTGTTACGGTTTGATGGACCCGACGATGTACTCGGCTAGCTCAATTTGATCTCGGGAAGTTCTCAACCCTATTGTCGGGTATGAAAAAGTAACACAAAAATTTTATTAATAAATCTCATCAACAACACACAAAAAAACAACACTCTACTATACATTTAACCACGAACAAATCTTAGAGACAGGTGTTGGTCTCTGTATTGCCCTCCCAACCATATCGCAAACGAAATCCTTTCATACTTTGTCAGCGACCCAGTATCCGCTAGACAGTTGGGTTCGTTGAGCTTTCATGATTTTCCCTTTTACTTCCTCCCTAATTCCTACCGGTGTACTGTGGACAACATCTATAGGTCTTCTGTTAGTCACTGAATGAATAGTTCTATTATATTTTGCAGTAGCCAACATTATAAGCTCGGTTGTATTCTCGATTTTCTTCTCGAGCTTGAGACACCTCGCAATCTCTGAGAGAGTGCTATGAAAGCGCTCGACCTGACCATTTGAAGTGCTATGGAGCGGAGGCGCGTTTGCGACGACGACGCCAAATTGATTTTCTAACATTGACGTGATAGTCGTGAGGAAATACTTTTTGTCCGTAGAAAAAATATCGATGTGAAGCATTTCCCCTGTGTAAGATGGTATTGGGGTCGCTCCTATCTCTTGTTTGCATGGATGTCTATCGTATTTGGCCTTGTTACAGGTCCTACAGTTTGTCACGATTTCGGCTGCTAACTTATCCATTTTTGGGAAATAATAGTCATCAAGAATCTGCTTTACATTTTCCTGCGCTGCCCTATGAGCACGGTTATGTTCGGTGTTAACTATCTCAATCTGTTCATTTTTATCAAAAATATCCAATACCATTTTCCTGCAGTGCCAAAATTTGGTTGCTGGAAAGCACCTGACTAACTCATTCTGAATACTAGATAGTGTTGGTAAATCACAGTAAATTGCATTCACCACTCCTTGATTAACCGCCAGTTTTACTTCATCGATGAGTATGTTCCTATCAGTAAAGTCAATCAGGTGACGAGTCTTTTCGGTGAAAAGTATGAAATTTCGCTTCTGAGCAAAGCGCGATTCTTCCAAGACTATCTGATTTCGGAAGCAATTGATTGGTTTATCTGTTGCTTCGATCGTGTAAGTAAACGACCTCTCGCTGTGTATCGTAGCAACATCGGACGGAACACTTTCTTCCAAAGCATGAATATTTTGACGGGACAAAGCGTCGGCAACATAATTTTCCTTGCCAGGTTTGTGAAAAATGTTAGCATTGTGCTCATCCACAAAAGCCTTCCAACGCTTTATCTTAGCATTCGGATTTCTATCCGAAACCGCAAACGCGAGTGGCTGGTGGTCCGTGTAAATATTCAAATTCCTTACACCATATAGGTAGTTTCTAAGCTTCTGTAGAGCCCATACTATAGCTAGGAACTCGCGTTCATTAGTTGCGTAATTCAATTTCCTGTCTTTCAAAATCCTGGATATCATGGTAATCGGTCTACCTCCTTGTGATAGAACTGCCCCCAAACCCAACGAGGAAGCATCCGTCGTTAGATCGAATGGCTTCTTAAAGTCCGGGTAGAGTAACATGACTTCCTCTGAGGATAAAATTTCCCTCAACTTGTCAAAAGCTTGAACTTGACTCTCATTGAGGTTTACCTTAATCTTTTTTGACTGGTGGGCGCTTACCTTGCCGTTTTCACCCTTCAGGATATCGGACAGCGGTTTTGGTATCAAAGCAAAATCCCTAATGAAGCATCTGTAATAGCTTGCGAGTCCCAAAAAAGATCTAACATTGAGCAGTGTTTTAGGTTGTTCATAGTTGCGAATTGCATTCACCTTATCGGGGCTTGTTGAAAAGCCGCTTCTGGACACCACAAAGCCAAGATATTCGACACTTTCTTTAAAAAAGCGAGAGACCCTCATATTTGCCTCATACAGTTTACCCAATACCCATGCTATGTGATTAACGTGATCGTCTTCGTTCTCCGAAAAAATAATCACGTCGTCAACGTAAACATAGTATGACTTCCCTATCTGCTCCCTCAATACATCATCAATGGCACGCTGAAAAATACTGGGAGTATTCTTCAAACCGAAAGGGAGCCTACAGAATTCATACTTCCCATTTCCGACCGAAAAGCCGTTTTCTCCCTATCCCTTTCTGCAAGCGTTATCTGATAAAAGCCTGATTTAAGATCAAGCGTTGTAAAAAATTTTGCTTTACCCAAGTTTGACAAAATCGATGTCACATCCTGGATGGGATATTTATCATCAATAGTTTTTTGATTTAGTTTCCTAAAATCAATAACGAGCCGTTTCAGAGCGTTTCCGCGATCATCTTTGCCCTTCTTATCGACGACCCAGATGGGATTATTATAAGGGGACCTAGAAGGTCTGATTATGCCATTTTCTGCCCCCAAACCCAACGAGGAAGCATCCGTCGTTAGATCGAATGGCTTCTTAAAGTCCGGGTAGAGTAACATGACTTCCTCTGAGGATAAAATTTCCCTCAACTTGTCAAAAGCTTGAACTTGACTCTCATTGAGGTTTACCTTAATCTTTTTTGACTGGTGGGCGCTTACCTTGCCGTTTTCACCCTTCAGGATATCGGACAGCGGTTTTGCTATCAAAGCAAAATCCCTAATGAAGCATCTGTAATAGCTTGCGAGTCCCAAAAAAGATCTAACATTGAGCAGTGTTTTAGGTTGTTCATAGTTGCGAATTGCATTCACCTTATCGGGGCTTGTTGAAAAGCCGCTTCTGGACACCACAAAGCCAAGATATTCGACACTTTCTTTAAAAAAGCGAGAGACCCTCATATTTGCCTCATACAGTTTACCCAATACCCATGCTATGTGATTAACGTGATCGTCTTCGTTCTCCGAAAAAATAATCACGTCGTCAACGTAAACATAGTATGACTTCCCTATCTGCTCCCTCAATACATCATCAATGGCACGCTGAAAAATACTGGGAGCATTCTTCAAACCGAAAGGGAGCCTACAGAATTCATACTTCCCATTTCCGACCGAAAAGCCGTTTTCTCCCTATCCCTTTCTGCAAGCGTTATCTGATAAAAGCCTGATTTAAGATCAAGCGTTGTAAAAAATTTTGCTTTACCCAAGTTTGACAAAATCGATGTCACATCCTGGATGGGATATTTATCATCAATAGTTTTTTGATTTAGTTTCCTAAAATCAATAACGAGCCGTTTCAGAGCGTTTCCGCGATCATCTTTGCCCTTCTTATCGACGACCCAGATGGGATTATTATAAGGGGACCTAGAAGGTCTGATTATGCCATTTTCCAGCAAATTACGTATATCAGAGTTAACAAAGTCAGCTACACCCATTGGGTAAGGGTAGAGTTTTGAATAAACCGGGTCGTTAGTCTCGGTTCGGATAGTGGCGACTATGTTAGTGTCGAAAGGTAGAGATTCGTTAGGGTTTGCAAAAACTCCTAATAAACCCCTCATCATGTCTCGAAATTTCGTAAGGACTGTGTGGGGTACTACTATATCCTCCACCTGTGTGAAATTCACATTTGCACACTTTAAAAATTTTATTTTCTCCGAACCGTTTTGAGTTTGGAGTACACTGTTTTTGAAATCTAGTTTTGCACTTAACTGCGTTAGCAGATCAAGGCCTAGTATGCCATCAAATGTTGACAGTGATGGCAATATAAAAAACGTACTATTCGTGTTGAATAAGTGAAGGTTACACTTTCTATCGATGGTGTTGAAGCCATGGATAGATTTTACTAAAAAAGGATTTTCTACTGAAATTATGTTTCTAAGTCCGCTAAGGGGTTTTATGTAATTTTTCGAAGCTCCCGTATCTATTAATAATCTAATGTTTCTCCCTGAAATTGTCCTTTCTATGAATGGTAGCAGGGAGTTTTGACAAAAAAATGTATTTCATCAAATCCCTCCTCAGCATCGATTTCTGATGCCACTAATTCTCCCTGGTGCTCATACTCGTCTTGTTCTTGTTCTGCCAAAGTAATATCTTGGGAAATATGGTTGATCCTCTGTTGTTTGGGTCCAGTAAATCTAGCGGAGCCATCGTTCTGACGCTTTATTGCCTGCCCCGAGGTTTGATGATTATAATAACGATCTTGCGTTTGATTTTCATAATACCGGCTCTGAGCTGGTCCGGTAGTAGCTGGTCTCGCCGACTGTATGGTACACATCGATTGGTCGGTGTCAACTGACGGAACTAATTCCTCATTTCGAGGGACCCTTGTCTCGAAAAATGGGGGTTCTTTATTGCGCGGGTTCCCGCAGTAGAGTTTCCATCTTGCTGCCTTGGTTCAAACCTACCCTTTTCTTTGTTCTCAAGACTCCTAGCATAGTTGGTTGCGAATAAATACCTTTCCCGATTAGATTCGACTTCCTGTGCCAACGCTAGGGCTGAGGGTAGATCGTTCGGATGAGCCGAAAAAAGCATGTCACTTAACCCTTTTTTTGTTCCGGATATGAACACGCGAAGAGTGTCCATTCTGTATTTTTCGTTAATAATTGCTGCAGTGGCTTTATCATATGTCATAATAGTTTTATTTGTCAGTAAAGTCAATTTTTTTTCAACTTCGTCGTAAAACTGCAAAAGGGTCATGTTTCCTTGACGGAGAATTGAAAGTTCCTGCTCAATCAAGTAAATCGGCCGCTTGTCCAAATACGTGAAGTCGAGCCGAGCAATGATTGCTTTGAAGTTTAAAACTGTGTTAAAGGAGGACAATACCATATCGGCCGGTCCTTTTATCTTGTTCCTAATTATGGCCACGGCCTGATAATGTTTAGAACTGCCTTCAAATTTTTCAAAAACTTTGTAGGCGGTTTGCGCCGCTTGGCGCCATGAAACGTACGTCTCTTGTTTACCCTCGAAGTCAGGCAGAGACTTTACTATATCGAGCGGTTCGCCACATTGTCGCCCTGGTACTATTTCTATGTCCCTGTAAGTTTCAACATCGGGGGTCTGAACAACACACTCATTAAATTTTTTATTAAGATCTTCAACCTTTTTTTCGAAAACCAGTTTCTGAGAATTTAGGGCGGTGTTTATAGCAACTTACACCATTGCCCTCAATTGTTCCGGTGTTACAGCCATTGCTTCGCTTTCCCACCAATTGGTTTCCCTTAAATATCTATTAGTCTCTCTCCTATCAACCTCTATTCTGTTGAGTCCCTCTACTACTTGTTGTAAACTAGCTTGGTCTTTATTATCACTCATAAAACTTTATTACCACTACATCAAACGAAACAAACCAAAACAAAGCGAAAAGGTAAACTAGTATAAAATGAAACGCAGGCACCTGATTAAATGCCCTTACAAAGATTTACATCAAGTTTGAACAAAAATATTTATTAATTTCCTTTTTTTTTTAAACACTCTACTTACAGTTGGAGTGTTGTTTCCTCGGTGTTGTCTCTTGGTATTGTTTCTCGATGTTGTTTGTCCCTGTCAACGCTGACCAGGCTGTTTCGAAGCGCTGGTGACTTTAGATCCTCTTTTTAAACTTTATTTGTTCGTGCTCAAATGCACTTGTTTAATTGTCTGATTGTTCACGCACTTTTTTGTTGTTGAAAAAGCACTTAAGCCGAAACAGATATTTATCTAAGATTTTCACTGTTTTGTTGTTTGTTTTTTATTGCTCTGGATTCTTATAACATTAACTTCAAGTTTTTTTATTATTTTTTTTTTGAATAGTTTGTTTTGAATTTACACTGTTTTTATTTATGCCCTTTTTACTTGTGGAAAACAAAAAGGTTTTGATTTTATGTTGAGAGCACTGTCCTGGCAAAAAACTTTTGTTGCCTTATTTGTATTCACAATATTTCCTCTTTTTTTAAAAAAAAAGAATGGTCTTTTAATTTTTATTTAAAAAAAAATTTTTTTCACCTGCTTCCTTTTTTTTTTAATTTTTGAAAAAGTTTTCTTTAAAAAAATTTATTATAAAAGCCGAGTTGGGCGCTAGTTATATTTTTATATGTGGGTTTTATATAATTTTTATTAACGACAAATTCAGTTATAAATTTGTCTTTTGATTCTGAGTGCTGGTTACAGACTGACTAAAACTAAGTAAAATACAATAATATAAAAAGAATAAAACTAAAGTCAGCTTACTGTTCCCATACTATTTACTTTGCTGATAATGCACCTCGTGTGGGGAATCAGGTTACATTAAAGGTGCTGGGAAATATTTGATAAACAAATGACTTTATTGCCAGACATACCGTCAGCAATTTATATGGAATGTGTTAACGAAAAAACATTAGGGTGACACTTCAGATGTGCCAACGTTAAGTTATATACTTATTATCCTCCTTTTCTGAATTCTTAATAAGCAAAGCTTGTTTCTTTCTGTTCTATCGCAGCTCAAACTATCATCAATTCCTTTCTTTCTGCTGGACTTCTCACGCTAATACACTATTTTTTTCCTACGCCTAAAAGAGCTCCCTGAAGCGCATTATCGCCTTCAGTTACGACTTATTTTTCTTCCGTTTCTACCGTACCTAATTTGAGCAGCAATTTATCCTAATTACTAATTCATTCAGGTATATAGTTATATACATATGTATGCCTAATTTTTTGTTGTTGTTTTTTTCTTTATGAACTAGATTAACAAACACAACAATAACACAATTCACACAATCTGTACACGACAGCACCGTACCTTAACACTAACTTATTTTGCTAACTTATTACTTGATACTGATGATTTTTTTATCTATTCAGCCGGTAATTATTTATTACTATTAGCACAAAATCGCGATATGCAATGGATTCGAAGTATTTTTTTCTTGCAATTAATTTGTTTCCTTTCGCTTGCCCTCGTTATCTATTATCCCTTTTAATCGGCAATCTCAGCGACTTAAAAATATACTGGTTTTTTTCTTCTTTTTGGCCGTTAAATCTTTTTCACTTGGCACATAGAGTAGATAGTTTTAAACGTAACTACAAACTATTACCTGTGTATTTTCTCCTGTGACGATTTACCAAACAAAAGGACTTTGCGCACTCTTCGTTTCTTCCTTAAATAGTCAGCTAAGGGGAAACAAAAAGGTTTTCTTTAGCACTATTTTTTTTTTATTTCTTCGTGTGGCACTTACGTTTTGTTTGCACAAGGATATTTTTTTTCCACAAACTTGCAGACCAATAATTCTAAATATTTTGAACTCACTATCATTCACTTTAGCACTTTCGACTGAATATTAAGTCTCTTCATTCTATTCGCTCTACTTAAATACTTCTGCCGGCTTATTTACTAACACCCCTTTCAGACCAGCAAAGTTTTCTTTGACAAAGTTTCTTGAATTCTCTTTTAAACTTTGTCTTGTGTTCAGACAGGATAATTTTACTTTGACAAAGTCTCTTTGTTTTGTTTGTATGTTTGTCAAATATAAAGAGCAATCCGATTTACGAACTAAAAACACAAAAAACACAATAGAATTTGCGAGTACAACAAGTTTTGTACCGACCCCCGCTTTCTTTTCCTCTCTCCTCCACAAACTCAAGACTTTGCTAAGAAAACTTTGCTGGTCTGAAAGGGGTCTAAGCATTTTTTGTCTATCCCGCTGAATACTGAGAATCTATGTAATGTTTTTCCCGCCGCTACAATTACATTTTGTTCTCCAACCTTCCCTAAACATACAATTTTTCCGCTGCTCTAATTAAAGGCTAAAGTTTAATTTACTGTAAATATTCACTTGACGCGTTCCCGCCGTTCTGGTTAAAGATTAAAGGTCGTTTTCTAATAGACTTTTTTTATGCAAAAATAATTATTTCGACTAATAAATGCTTGTCTATATATTATTTTTAGATAGCATTAAAAAGTTATTGTTTATTATTTCTATTTCTCCTTTTAGACAACATCTGCCTTTCTTTCATAAATTATTTAAAAATTAATTTCAAATCATAATCCACAGTTACGTGTGAATGAAAAGCAACTCTGCATATGGAAATTCGTTCCAAAATTCTACATCAAAACACCCTGTCGGAATATCAAATCAAGAATCAACTCTGCATACTTTGTTTTACTATAGTACTTTATTTAGTACTATCACTATACGTACGTGTTTTTGACTACTGGTAAATTCCGAATTTGGGCATGGCTACCCTGTAAACTCGACATAGACTCTACAACAAATGAACTAAAACGGTTAAAATAATGTTTGCTGGTTCAATTCTGATCGGTTAGATCAACTGTAATTGTAAATTTTTAATAACTATTAAAATTTGTGTAAGATTTATAACCAAAAATTTAGGTCACAAAATATTGCAAATTATTTTAGTTTAAACCAGCTCGAACTGCGTAAAAATTGCATGTCTCTACCTCTTTGCGAAGTTATTTTTAATTAAACGAAACTCGTTCCACAAGAAAGCAAGTGATTAAAAACTGGTTAAGAACAAAGCTGAAATACATGATTTAAAAATAGTGGCATTCTAAAAATTAAGAAACGAAATGTATTAAATACTCTTTTCAAAAATAAAATATGTAATCATGTAAATGTTTAGAGGGAATTGTATTAGCGGTATTTACTTTTGAGAGTATACATACTTATGTACGAGTACGTACGAATTTGACTCTAGGTAAGCATATTGCGAATGTTAAATTTATGTTAAATATGCACTCGATTAAAAGAACTTTCACATTATGAACGTCAAAAAAATACGCCAACATAAATAAAGTAAATAAAACACAGTGGCAGGCAATAACGTGACACGCATGTTAATCTAGTAGTTTTGAAAGTAAAATCTATTTAAAAAAAAATTGTTTTTAAATAAAAATACCATAGATTCGTATGTAGGTATGTATATACTTATGTGCCTCATGTGGCAATTAGTTTTTTTTTGTGTCAATGCATGCAGTCTTTACTTAATTTTACTTAACATACACTAAGTTTTTGCAGATTAAGAATCAGTGTTGCTATTTTAGCATTTCCACTGCTAGATGTATCATTAGTTTTTGTCAACTCTTGTGTGACAGTCGCTTTGCAAATAACTTCGAAATAAACCTAACAAATTGTTACAATATTTGTTTATTAATTTAATTAATAAAAAAATAAAGTAGGTTTTTATTCCTTCCGTTAAGAAAGAAATATTTTATATGATAACTTTGCATATAAAAAAATTTACCATTTTTATTTGAACACTGCCGAATGAGGATTCTTTATGATTACGAGTATCTACTAAGTTAGTGTCTACTGTACACATCATCTATATAACCCAATAAACAAGCCAAATATAATTACAGAACTTTCTCTATTTGTATGGTTTCGCCTTTTTCTTAGTAATACTAATTGGCCAAATTTACGTCAAACAATAAATTATTAAAAAATATTTTATCAATTAGTTTTTATAATTTCCTTGTGTTCCTAATTGAATTTCTTTATTTTTTAATTAATTTTTAAATAAGTACGCTTATATAAAAATATATAAAAAATTTATCATAACACGAATCTTAAGTGTGGTTTTAGTTTTCTTTTTTTTATAAAATTATTTTAATAATTTTAAATAATTCCCTCTTAACATTATTTTGTGCTGTAAAAGAGTCAGAGGTTTCAGCAATAAGGCTATCAATTATCTTATTCACAAAACATTGTAGCTGTGGTAAATATTACAGTTTCGTTCTTTGGAACCATATTGCATTCATTCATATGAATTTTTTACAGCCTTCATCTAAATACCTAAAGAGCCAAAGCTTCCGCAGGTGTGTAAGGAGCAGAGGTTTTTGGCTCAGCATTTTTGAAGGTATTGTAGATTCTGACCTCAACTTTGAACCAACCTGTGAAATAATCCATCTTCGTTCGGGGTTTTATCAACGATGGAGGAAAATTTTTGGATCAGGGAAATTTATATCTCCATATTTCGCTCATCAAATAATGTCGTTATCCTGTGACTCGTTTTACTTATCCAGCACTATACTAACAACATTTCTTACTTTTTTTTGGAATTTGTTTGCTCTTCGCTGTATTTTGAGGGAAAAATAACATTAGAAAATATATGATTTTTTGTTTGTACGGAAAATCTGAAGAGTAGCAAAATCCTACAACAAATTTTTCAGCTCGACCAATGCAGACAAAGATAACACTGGGTACTTATACATCCAACTTTTGTTCCACAGTAATTGGGTTACACATGCTAAAACACTCTATTACAAAGGGTATTTTTACCATGATTAAGAACAATGTACAAACAAATTTTTTATTAGTTAATTCATACTTAATAATCTCAATTAAGCCACTTATCTAAAATTATTTGTGTAAACACACTTCTGCTGTAAAAATGCTCGAAAACAATTAATGCACCTGCTGAAACATATGATAAATTTGAAAGCTCACATGTGGGCGAATGTTGGAAACAAAACTTTTGCTTAAAGGTCAGTTTAACGTAAGAAAACTGTGACACACTTTGTAATAATCAAATTACTGCTTTACAATTGATGCCAAACAAACGTACAAGAAACCAATTGTTAAAGAAGTCAAGAGAATTCATGGCTGTTCGTCTGGGATTTGAGTTAAATAAAAACAATAAAAAAGCCGCGTTTTAGGTACATTTTGGACATATGAGAGGTACAGAAGCAAGCACCAACTACCAGGATTTCGTTGTTTGCGGCGCTGTGCACCGGACTTTGGAATGCACTTCTTCCAAAATAGACTCCAAGGTCAAAAAATGCAGTAATGCAAAAGTCATACGTAAGCCTGAATTTGAGCAGTATGGGGATTCCAAATTTCCTCGGCTTCATGCTGGTTACATTGCTAGTACACAAGCTACACATCCACACACTAAACCAAACTATTCATATGCTCAAACGCGAACTGGAACGCGAACGCTCTACCAACATAAATATGAAAAATAACATTTCCTGCTAACACAATATATAGACATACTATTAGTCTCTGAAACACACTTCGCTGTGAATATGTGGATAGCTTTAGAATATGTGGATTGTAGTCCGGAAAAACGTTATGCAATTTCCTGCCTGAATTTAGGAAAGACTTTTGCAAACTGCCGTCTCGCCAAGTTCTTTGCTACACATATTGGGGTTCCAGACTCCTTAGTCCAGAAGGTAGGCAGTTGTATTATACAGTTCTAGCAAACAAGCTGGACGTTGTAGATGGCGGTAAACCCACCTATTGGCCCACAGACTTTAATAAGTTGCCAGACCTTATTGGTTTTGCTATAGTAAAAAACATCATACTCGATCAACTATTAGTAAGTTCATCGTATGATCTATCTTCTGATCATTCACCTACAATTGTTATTTTACATAACAGTTTTGTCACTGTTCCTGAAACCCTTAACTTCTACTCAAATAGAAACACGAATTGGTTAAAATATAAAATTTATGTGAGCTCTCTCTTATCTTTGAACATCCCACTGAGAAATCTAGATGATATTCAAGCAGCTGAAGATCATTTTACAGACGTCGTGACTGCCGCAGCTATAGCTGCAATGCCAAAACCCTTACGCAATAAATTCAGACAGAAATTTAAATTCGCTATCGACAGCTTTCTAAAAAATTTGGTTCCAACAAAATATACGGATTATTGCCGGAGAAAAGCTGTAAGGCTCTTACAATTACATATTGCCACTTGGGAAGAAAAGGTTTTTACACCACATGACATAAATAGTTCCACTTTTCCAATTATCAGTGACATCGTAAATGATACTAGGAAATTTCTGTTATCTTTTTTGAAATCGACAATTCAAAATGATATCACCCACACCTGATCGTGTTACAGGATCAATGATAAAAACCATACCTAACTTAATGCCATTTTGCACGTCGGCTTTTTCCCATGATCTTGGAGTATGTCTGAAATTGTTATGATCGCGAAACCAGGAAAGGACTCAAATCAGATAACATCCTATATGCTTATTATACTACTTTCAGTTTTGCCAAATATATTTATAAAATAATTCATCTCGAGTGTAACTTATTAACTTTATAAACAAAACATTTAATACACATCATCAGATTCGTTACCATTATTAGATCGGCTTTTGAAAGAAAGCAATACTGTTCAGCATTATTTATAGACATTTACCAAATATTAGATAAAGCCTGCCATGATGGGCTACTCACTAGAATAGCTCGGGTTCTTCCTGTAAACACCCACAAGCTTCTAAAAAGCTATTTGTCAGATAGAACGTTCAAAGTAAGATCAGAGGGAAATGGAAAAATCTGTGCAGGTGTACCTCAAGGTGGTGAACGTGGGCCGTTATTATATATCATCTATACGTCGGATATGCCGACAAGCTCGCATACATATACGTCAACGTTTGCAGACGACCCTGCAATTATATATGTTAATAAAGATAAGACGGTAGTATCTGCACAACTTCAATCCTATATTCATGAGCTAGAAGACTGGCTAAAACAATGGAGAATAAAGGCAAATCCACCAAAATGTCCTCATGTAACGTTTTCTCTTAGAAGGCAAAATTGTTCACCAATTAAAATAAAAAATACCTCTTTTCCAGCGGAAACATATATTAAGTATTTAGGTATCCGCCTAGATAGACGCACGTTGAGTTGAAATTCCCAATAATGGCTCTTAATTAAAAATCGAAAACTTATATTTTTAAAAACTAATCTATTTCAGGTTATAGTAAACAAAATTGGGGATCACTAATTATCTTTTTCATTTTTCTATGTTATCCACTTTTCGAGTTGTGCGTTGTCAAAGTTGAAGTCTTTTTATGTTTTTGAAAACAGTGATAAAAACTGAAAAAAAAATTTTTTTTAATTAAATTTTTGTATTTTCCTAGCATAAAAGTAATATTTTTTCAAGTTCAGGTATTTGGACACTCAAATATGTATCTCAGTTAAATATTTTTGTTGTAGAAATATTTTTAATATTTTTTCGAAAACTGGTGTAAAAAACAACCATTTTTCACTTTCAAGTAGAAATTCAAATCCGGTTTGGGCAAGCTTGGGTAAAAAAAGATTAGTATGGCCTATTTCCGGGAAAATTTTGTATGGGGGCTATACGAAATCATTTACCGATTTCGTTGAATTTTTGTATGTTAAATTACTAACCTAAAAAAATCAAATTGCCCAAAATTGATTCATTTATCTTTTAAAGTGGAGCTTCTAAAGCAATTTAAATTTCATACGAGCTGACAAACGAACGGCGTTTTTAAACGGCGTTTAAAAAAAATTTTTTTTTTTCAAAAATGATTTTTTTAAGTAGTTATACTATATGCTATCTATAACGCCTGAATTAAGACCCGTTTTTAGCAATTTTAACCCAATGTTCGACGCCTAACTTGGTACGGTCACATTGGGGCAAAAATAACGTCAATAAAGCTTCAACAAATCAACTACATTGGCTAGTAAGTCCAACCTTGGCTTTGGAATATAACGTGTTTTATACAAATGCGTTATTAAGCGAATAGGGTCAGATGGCGCTCAGCTGTGGGGTACTGCTTGTGCATCAAATATCCAGAAGTTACTTGGAAGACAGTCTGGGATTTTACGTCTTATCGTATGCGCCCCCTAGTATATAAGAAATGAAAACATCCATAAAAGTAGCCACTATACAGGAAGAAGCTAAAACAACAATGCCCGAATACGTAAAGAAACTAGTCGTACATATCAACACTCATGTACGCAATTTATTGCAATTTGGCGAGCACCAAAGACTAAAAAGAACCGACATATTGAGCCTGGCTAGGAGGCTCTCTCTACACAATAGTCGATAGTTTATTAAGGTTTGAATACAAAAAATTCGTTACTACATTGGCAATAACTAGTAAATAATAATTTAGAAATAAGATTTGAATACTAGAAAGATTCAATTTAAATACTAGAAAAATTCAACCAATTAAAATTGAAGTTTAAAAAAATATATTGAAAATCGACCTTCCCTAAAATGGGAAATATTGATTTAAATAACTTTAGAGGGTTCCAACTTACACCCTCCAGCACAAAAACCTGACGTACACCGAAGACAGACTTCAAATTCAGCGACACGGCAGTAGTGTAGTGTTATTAAACCACACAACATTTGTTCTAATCTACTCAAAATTATTCTTAGCGAGTTATTAATTTACATTTTTTACGCTGTTACTTCTTCCACTAAGGTGATTGTTGATATACCATTAAATTTGCCATATATTATTAAATTTGCGAAATTCTTCATCATATGTATTTTTCTATGATTTGATTGGTTATCAGCTGGCAAGCATTTTCATATCTCTCGCTAAACAAGTCGACCGGAGAGAAGTTAACACTCCCATATAAAATAACTAATACATGGTGGAAAAGCGTACGCCATGGATTCGCGGCGAAAAGGGTGTTTAAGCTCTAGTATGGATCTCCGGATTCCAGTCAAATTTCAATTTTAATACAGACTTACTCGTGCATATGAAGCTCTGTGTGGTTGCCATCTTTTTCTCCACACCGATTGGGACTGGCCAAGGGAGGAATCCGGTAAAGATGGACAATAATGCCTCATAATGGCTGGACGGGTCAATCTTTAAGATTACTCCTAAGCCATTTAACCGTGAGATTCCAATAGCTATGGAAAATGAAACCTCGCAAGAGGTGGAGAAGTTCTGTAGAAACTTCGGTGTGTATTGCCCAATAGAGGATTTCTGAAGAGGTGGACAAGAAAAGCTCGCAGTGGGTTGACGGTATGTATATACTAATATGTATAAGATAAGATTTGTACAAATAAATTTCTTCAATACTACGGCCTGCTTTTAATTCGAGCATCACTTATCAAGTAAATCGATAAGTACTTATTCAATCTGATTTTATTTTCACTTTTTAAATTGCGACGAGAGAGTTCTTTGAACTGAAATTTAAGTCAGCTTCCACCGAAATTGTAAACTTGGTAGTAATATAATACATTAAAAGAAGCATACACATGAATGTATGTAGACTAAGGCAGCTGTTTAACGAACTGATCTATCTACCAAACAAGCGACACTAACGTACCAGATGTAGCAGAACTGATGAACAATTAAAAAGGTACCAAGAAGCTAAAACGATTAATTCTGTTACTCTGACTGACATTTTTTAAACCTTATTTTATTTAAAATTGAACAATTATTACCTAACATAAACTTTAACTAATATTGAACTACTGCTACCTAAATTAATTCTTACTGCCATATTCATAAAAACAAATTATTTTACGTTCAGAGTACACAATATCTTTTGAATATTTAGTAAGAAATCGTATTCATAAACACTTTTTAATAAATATATATATTATTGATTTTTTGTACTGGCAACATCACTAGGTTTTATTGTTTTAAAATATATCTAGAGAGCTTATTGTTCGCCGTGGCTACGAGTTACATAATCCATTTGACCAGTCCAATTTTTGACTACTTTTCCCAATAGATCTGGGCGAATGGCGTCTTGAATATTAGCTTCCGTTGATTCCAAAGTTGCTGGTTTGTCAGCATAAATCAATGACTTAAGATAGCCCCATAAAAATCAATCTAGAGGTGTTAACTCGCACGAAGGAGAGGGCCAGTGAACAGGACCACTTCTGGAAATAAAGTTGTCACCGAATTGATTTTGCAATAAATCGATTCTTAAGCGCGCTGTGTTCTGGTTAAATGGTTACGTCAATATTTGTTATTGATGTAACCAAAATTCGTTTCAACAATTGGTCAAACAATTTCTTTTGGACGATTAAAAATTTTTAAAAATTTTGGCAATAGTTCAATGTGAAGAAAAGTCTAAATTTTAAAAAATGTAAAATCACCCAACGTTGATAAATGATGGCTCAATAATTTGTGGGCATCTGTTACTCTTGCACTTTTGTGCTGTTTCTACTTGGTCAATTACTAATACAATGGTGATAAAATGATTTCTGTACATTCAAATCTACAACTTTTTAAGGCCCAACAGCAGTAAATCGACAACATCAATAATAATTATAATCTCAAAACCCACGTTTTGCATTGTCATACGTACTTACTTCACTACCTAAATTCGTTCCTTTTCCACTCCTTCAATATTGCAAATATTTTTCGGCGGAAGTCTTTCATTTATAGTTGTATTTTAAAGGCAATATTTTTTATAGTTTAAGTACTATTAAGTAGCAGTTGATGTATCTTTTTGCTTCAATCATATACTTACGTATATGTACTCGTATATAATACAGAAAAACTCCAATAGTTTCTACTTTGTTAATTTCCACTATAAAAGGTTAACAGCAGTTAAGACGTATCAATTTTTAAAATGTTATTACTTTACTATTAGAGTGAAAACTTAGTCACAATTTGCAAGAATCATCACTATCTGTGAAGTACAAGCTCCAAGTTTCTTAATTTGACAAATCAATACTCGTATTTCGTATACTGCAGCTTGTTGCTCTTTTTATTATTACCAACTCAGGTATTGTAGAACTGAGGTGATTATTGCTTAACATGCTCACACCGATGTGAAAATGCCAATTTGAAAAATTAGCGGTAAACCAGCTAATATACGACACACAGTTTAAACAAACGGGGATAATCTTCTTATTTGTTTACTGTACGTAATAGGCGACATTTGCACCTTATAATGTGGGGCATTTGTTAGAGCTTCATGCTGTTAATGTGCAAATACAATGACTACTTCGAATTCTATTTGAAAGTTAGGTGCTTTACTTTGAACAACTGTGTACGTTCATTTTGATCGATTTGGAAAAATATAGATCAATTTAAATAAATTTAAGGAAAATCAAAACATATTCTCTGAAGTCATACTCCATATTCTACAAATAAAATTCATTTAATATTGTCATAGCTTTTGATAAGCTTTCAAAAATAGCACTACTGCATAACTGGCGTATGGACTACAACAGTTTCTGCTGAATTATGACATTTTTCTTAGAAGATCAGGAGGGAACTGAGTCTATTTTGTGAAAATAAAAATGAATTTTTATTATGAAGCTAATGTTATATTCCACAAGAGAAAATCTTATTGACGTCTCCGAGTTTTGACGGTGCTTTTCAATTCACAATTTACTTATGCATTAAATGTCCAAAGTGGCGCAGTACTGTCCCAGAACTTTAAACGGACTAGGAGATATTGGCAGTCAAATAGTGTGCCGACAAGTTGAAATTTTCTGTGGACTATAAGTCCCATACGTGCGCTTTGAATAAAAAAAGAGCAAAACCAAATGAAATATATGCAAGCAATTGTTTGAAGCATAACTGCAGACTGCATTTAGGAATCAACTTATTTCAGTTAAATCGATATAGTTTTTAACAAACAATTAATAAAGCCTGTTATGGGTCCGATATGGATGGAAAAATTTCCCAATCTAAAACCATAAAAAACACTTTCCCATACCAAGTTTTTAGATAAATAAAAGATTTGTTTGTTCTTAAAACAAAATGTTGAAAAATGCGATGGTATAATGCTCATCGTTCTTAAAATTTCCCATTATAATATAAATTCAAATAGATATTGTGCACTGCATAAAAACAAGTGTGTTTTTTATCTAACGACAAGTGAAATTAAAAAAAAATATCGAAAAAACGTCAGTAAAGTTAAAAGTTGTATGTGACGCGGAGTTATTTGAATTATCAAGTGAAGTAAGTAAACAAATTAAATTTAGTGTTAAAATTTTAAAATTTTCTATTAGTCTGAATGTTAACAATTCTGTAATAATACATTGTTTGCGATTAACACATCAGAAAAAATAGTGATGTTATCTTCATCAGCTGTATGGGGGAACGCGTTGTTTCGATTTGGATTTAATTACGTATGTCAAACATGCCTAAGAGAATCAATGCATTTTAGCAATTCCATCATTTACCTACACATGTAGGCCTGTAAACCTAACCTGCACATAGTAGTTTGGAGTTAATCGAAATGGCGCCCTGAAATAAATTATTTATTATTAATTGGAAAAAAATTATTATTTCTTGGCGTGAATCTTCATTAATTATGAAAGTTGTTACAAATAAAGACTATAACAATTACTTCAATACTTAGAATGCATCAAAAAGTCAAAAGTAGTTAATAGAATTACGCAGTTAATGAAGTAACAACTCTCACTTTATAAAGTTCCAACCAGGAAAAAAGTAAAAGCGTGGACAAATTCAACAAAAAAGGATCAGAATATTTTATAATAATATGATCACAAGTGCCTAACATATGTTTGATCAATGACATATCGACTGAAGATAAAATGTGTACAGTTTTGTGGCATAATTATATGTAACTAAGGCATCTGTAAGGTGAGATCAGGTAGCTGATAAAGCTAGTTGGTCTGATGTTTTTGTAAAGATTGATAGACCTTATGCTTATCTATACAAAAACACCACACACACATTGTTGCAAAATGCTCTGAAGGAAAAAATGACCCTGAAGATGGCGCATAGCCGAAACTTGACAAGGACTGACGTAAATTTGTTCCAAAGATCTACATTATAGCTGTCGTCACAGAGCAAC
This sequence comes from Phania funesta, assembly GCA_963932375.1. Taxonomy (NCBI): domain Eukaryota; kingdom Metazoa; phylum Arthropoda; class Insecta; order Diptera; family Tachinidae; genus Phania; species Phania funesta. Next base: position 48,177,838 of record OZ010654.1, read on the forward strand.
CAGAGGTGTAAACGTTGACGTAAGAAAATTGATAGAATCAGCTTTTTTGCCTCGGGCAGTCCCTAAAGAAATAGACAAATATAATATTTAAAAATAATGCGAATAATAATCAAAACAAAAGTAAAAAAGCAGAAAAATTAAATAATGAAAATTAAACTTATCTTTTAATATTTACACTTAGTTCATAGAATAAGATAATTATTATAAGTATGTTTTTAGGGTTTTTTGAATTATGTTATATTATTTAAATAAGTTTAGTACACATGTAAATATAATTGTAACATTATTTTAACAACATTTTTAATGTTGAGTTTCGTTAACTGTATTTACATTTTTTTAAATTATTTTTAAACCTCAGGTTATTTTTGTTTTATGTTAACTTTGCAACATTTTTGAATTTTTGTGACAATAATTTTTTCATAAACATAATTTGTTTGTTATTTTTATTTCCTAATGATGCTACACAATGGAATAGTGGAATATAGACAAATAAAAATATAATTTTTTAACAAAAGACCTTCAAGCTTGAAGAATTTTAATAAATTAAATTAAAAAGGGTCAAGTAAATCTATAATTTTAATTTACAGCATAAGTTATCCCCTTAGTTTATTTAAAATTAATCAACTTTTCAACCCTTATTTTTACCTTTGTCCATACGTTTTTTATTAATGGTCAGAAAAGTTGTTCAAAATTAGGAAGAAAAATGTAACAAAAGAGAATGGGTTGCTATTCCGTAACTTTTTTAAACAACATTCGTAATCGTTTGGTCAGCTGTTGTTGTTAGCTTAACGATTGTAGACAAAAATAAACGACGTATATTTTTGTGTTGTTTATTTATTCGACAAACTAAAATTCATGGCATCCTTTAGGGGCACTTTTAATTTGTTTAAAAATCATTTATACCCAATATTTTTAATAAACAAGGCACTAGGTACATACATAGCATGTTTATACTTCATGTAGAAAAAGCCTCATATGTTTTTTTACTAAGCTTTTGCAAAAACAGCTAAACGCACAAACAATTTTTCCCAAAAAGTCTTTGTTTTTTTCCATTCTTCTTTGTGCTTTTCGTTTATTTGATATTTTTTTGATAGTGATGCTACTTGATGTCAATTTGAATAAACAAAAAATTAACGATGTATGCTGTCGTTAACGAGTAGTTAGGGAATCACAAAATCGTTAATGCAAACAACAAAAATTGTCGACAAATTTTGCGACTGTCGAATCGTTAAAAGTTAGTGAAACGCACTACAGGACACCCTTACCCCCGAACCTTTTACAAAAACTTAAACGTCATATGCCCACCAAAATAACTAAATGAAAAATCCAACAAAAATCAAGACAGAAACATTAAAGTTTTAACAAAAAGCCCCACAAGAAAAAGTATTTATTTTATTTTTCTTACTTGCTTTACTACGTTTTGTTGCCTGTTTGCCAATCCTTAATGTACCTGTAAGCCGTTAAAACAATAAAAACAACACAGGGTATGATTTGCTCTAGACAGAGAAGCAAAATTTAAATTTTATTTAATTAGAAAATGACACATAAAATTCATTATTTTTTAAGACTACGTGTTTCATGAAGAAATATCAAAATAACAAGTTAAAAATTAAGTTCATCTATATACGACACACATCGTTAAAGTGAAAAATAACCCTTTTTTTGTAAAACAATAAATTAATAATATTTCTTGATTATTTGTATATATGTATACTGCCATCTTTGTTGGTGATAACATCGAAATTGCGGTTTAAAAGGGAGTACTACCATCTTTTTATTTAATCGAAAGAATGTATGCCAAGCTTCTTTAATGGCTTCAATTAATTCAAGTTTGCTTTCATATTGCTTCCCGGACTCATAAGCGTTGCGCGCTAACCATTCCCAAACATATTCTCTTACGGCGCACTAAGTTTAAAAGTTTTACCTTAATAGCTTCATGAGACATGAAGGTGCAAAAAGTAGATATTTTAATACCTATTCACAACGAAAGACTGACTCACTCACCAATATTATGGGGGATTTCCACTATAGCTAGAGAACTGAAGTTTGGAATACAGGTAGGTTTTAGTGAACAAGCAATTAGAAGAATCTGAAAACAGGCATCTGGAACAGGGTATAGTCCCCCTGGACTCTGCCCCTTTATTATTATGAGAAAATCACTAGAGGCAAAGCATTGAAATTTGCTATAACCCAACCGTCTGTCTGTATGCTTTCAATTAAAAGAAGTTTTATACCTACATACTCGTACATAAAAATACATACCATTACAAGAAAAATATCTTGGAAAAAAATTAACCAGATCCGCACAAAAACGTAAATGTAGAAATAAGGTCAAGTTGCTCTCCAAAAATGTCGGTCATTAAAATTACTGAAATCAAAATCAGGACCAAGTTCTTGATGTACATATACAATACCATCTATGCAAGTACAATACAGGGCCGTATGATTTCTGGGACGAAAACGACTTTTTAAGTAATAAAAGTTATTTTACTTTTTTCCAACATTTTTATTTAAAAACTTACCTTTTAGCTTTTGGTATCGTTCGAGAAGTCAACGGGTTATTAATGTAAATTAAGCCAATGTCATAATAATGGTGTCGTATAAGTATAAGTAAATGTGATGCATCGCTTATGTAAATACTTTATCCTATGCATAGGATGGGCTTAGAAACCATTGATTTTCTGTAAAAATTATAAAAAGTGGAGTTGTGTTTTTGTTTAACTTTTGTGTTAAAGCTCCACATATAACGAATCTTACTACCTTAGTTGACTACCGAAGATTCTTAATGACATCAACCTAAATATTAGCAAATCCCACCGCTCTTAATATAAAATATGAAAGTGAAAATAATGGCTATTCCTTTTATTAACCCTTTTAAAAAAGTGTAGTTGTGTTGGATGTGGAGCTAGATGGTGTCAAAATTAGTGTATTAATAGAAGTTTGGTGGTGTTTAATATTATACTTAACTTACCTGCATAGTTCTATGTCATGATCTATAGGCACTAAAAGAAAAGTTCTCCACTTTGCATTCGGCAAATTTCGTCTTGAAACAGTTAATTGGTCGTTATACAGTCGAAATTGTAGAAGAGTCTAAAATAATTAGTTTCTCCGTCAGTAATTTACCCACGGCATAAATAACCGAATTTACATCGGCAGTTTGAACTCTTAACAGACATCGGTTTCGGTTGCGTAATTTTCGGGTCTACTGAAACAAGCACTTAGTTTTTTATGACTTGAATCATTTTTGTTCAAAAGCAAAAAACACTTGTTGAAATAACCGTTCGTTTAGAACCTTCAGTTTCATGTACTCGCCATTTTGTGCGAACATGAATGTTCTGACAGTGTCGTTTAAGGTTTGAATCTATTATTGCATCAAAGCCAACTTGTTGTGAGCGAAACGAGTGTTTTATTCAGTTGTAAAAAAATTTTCTACTCGATTTTAGCTACGTACACAATTTATTTCCGAGGAAATTGTTTTTATATTTTTCTGCATGGCGCTTTTTTTACTTTTAAGTGGCTCGATTGTTTTTGGTAAAACTCCAATCAGATCATGTACAATAAAGCCGTTGTGCAAAAAAAGAAGTTTTTGGTAACGAGACTTTTTGTTTCAATACAAATCTGTTCAAGTCTAATGTTGAAAATGATTTACACATGTTGTTGCATTTTTTGTGTATAAAAAGCAACAAGTATTAAATTGATGTAATACTTGTTCGTGTTGTTCTTAAAATTCAACTACTGTGAACAAGACGGCTCGATCATACAAGTTGCATATCTCTGACTCTTAACTCTTTGTTTTCAGATTCTACGGCGCAAATTTTATTTAAGTAAGTGGCAAGTATTTTTGATCTTAAATACACTAAAACAATATACTTGTCAGTTTATAAATGAATTATGCTTGGGGACGTTGGTAATCATTTGTATTTTCTTTTTTATGGTAGGACCCGCACTCAGGGGATTCATGCAATGCATTGTGATAGAACTAGAAAAAGAGGTTATGGGAAGGAGGACACAGGGAGTAGTGTTTATTAACATTTGACTTGAACTTTTCCACAGAGAAAGTGAGAGAAAAGACCTCTGCTGGAAGCTTATTCCACATACGAATGGTCCGGCTAAAGAATTCTGTCTGTAGTGCGTTGTGCGATCCACTGGCCATTCGACCACAAATGGATGTGCTCTTGATGAAGTACGTGTGGTTCGTATAAACGAGCGGGTTTCGGGAATAATATCCCTAATTTCATCAGAGCACAATCCATAGTAGTAGCGATAGAACAGCGAAACACACCCCACATTGCGACGATGCTCGAGAGAGTCAATAGGGTTGGATACCCTACTGTCACCGATTAGCACCTTCGCGCTCTCCTGTACGCGGTCGAGTAACTCCAAAATAGACTTTGAAGCACCGGCCCATACATGAGAGTTGTATTCCATTTTCGGTCCGATATAAGTGGTATAGATAGTTAGGAGATCGGATGGGGTGAAGTAATTCTTACACCTTTTGAGGAAGCCTAGGCACTTGAATGCTTCTTTCGACACTTGAAAGATGTGTTGGGTCCATCGGACATCACATTGAATCTTCATGCCAAGAACATCAAGAGCTTCTGATTCCTCAATATCTATACCACCCATAACTACAGATGGAGCAGCAAAGTCCGTCGTGCGTTAGCATACAACACTGGGTCTTATTGGGATTAAAATCGACCCTATTCGCACGACTCCATTCTATGATCGTCACAAGATCACTATTTAATTAATTATTCATGCGGTACCTCATGGCCCTAATCTCTAAGAGGCTTGGTCTGTTGATGAATGAGTAAGAATGGCATATGCTGCTGTCATCTGCAAAAGAATAAATAGGGTTGGAAGTTTGACGAAGAAGGTCATCTAGGAAGATAAGAAATAGAGTAGGAGAAAGAACGGAGCCTTGTGGTACCCCTGAATTGATCTTGAACTCGTCTGATGGGATCCCATCTACAACAACTCGTATAGTGCGATCTCTGAGAAAGCTCGATATAAAACGAGAGAAGTGATTACCGACACCAAAAGCAACAAGTTTCGACAAGAGCGCACCATGCCACATCCTGCCACACACCTTACTTCCGCCAAAATGATGTATGGACCTACACCATCTCTCCGAGAGGAAGGCCAGTATGTCTCTCGTAGAGCGCCCTCTACGAAATCCATACTGACGGTCGTGAAGTAAGTTGTTGGACTCCAGGTAATTAACAAGATGGAAATTCACCATACTTTCCATAACCTTGGAAAGCGCCAAACAAATTGCTATTGGACGGTACTTTTCAGGGTTATTGGCCTCTCCTTTTGTTGGGATTGGCGTTACATTGGCAACCTTCCAACACATTGGGAATTCGCCAGCATGATACGGGCAGTGGTTGATTGCTTTCCGGCAAGAGAGAATTTCTTGCAAACAATTCGGCCAAAATGTTAGCTTTATCAACCGGGTCAGTGAATACTTGGTCGTCCTTTAAAAGAGTCGGAATTGAGGAACTAGCATTACCCTTTACTCTTTTAACGAATGACCAAAAGCTCTTACTACCCCGTGGAGCACTAAGAACTTTAGCACGAAGACGCTGCTCGTATAAAGCTTTTTCGCGCCTTAGCACTTTGGCACACGAAGATCTTGCCCTTTTGCGTAGCGAGTCAGTATCGGCATTTTTGTTATTCAGCCATGTACTGAATGCTTCCTCTCTGGATCTGACTGCAATTTTGCACGTCTGATTAAACCAAGATTTTATTCTAGATTTTATCGAAGTTTGTTTAGATGGAATGAAGGATTTCATGCCAAACAAAATTATATTCTCTGGACAATTGTCCATGAAACAAAGTTTCCAATTAAAATGCCTGAAGAAGTCGTTGAGATCAGCCCAACGAGCCTTTTCGTAGATACATTTTTTACGTTTCTAGGTCGTTCGTGAAAGGTGAAGGAGTTCCGAGAACGAAAAGGAGGCGGAAATGGTACACTTATCCGAGTTACCGAGAAGTGCATTGACGCTTACTTCATACTTTTCAGGGTGTGAAGTAAGAAAAATATCAAGAGTGTTGTGCTGGTGTTCTTCAACACACGAAATGTGCGTTGGTTCATTCACTAGTTGCGCAAGATGATTGTGCGCGGCGAATAATTCTACATATTTGCCTTCCGTAGTTGTATTGCCCGAATGGCGAAGCCATGACGAGTTGTAAACATTGAAATCACCTGCAACAACAATTACACTGTTCGGACAACTCTCAAGGATCTTCGAAATTCGGAAAGGGTATCGAAGCCTGATAAGGAAATATCCCTTCCCGCGTTTGGGTTTCTGTAAAGAAACGTATGTTGCAGAAGTCAATTCTAAATCGACTCACCATAACAATACTGAAGAAAAGAACAAATCAACTATTCTGTTTCTATTTTGCGGTACAAGCGCCGATGTAATCAATTGTTGTTGTAGTGACCGCTTAGTGATCAGTGCTATACCTTCATCACCAAACAGTCAAACAACAATTATCCCAGGGGCGCCAGTATACCCCACAAAATTTATCGGACACAAGAACTGGGGAAACGACACAACGACATTGACAAGGGTGCCATAAAATCCCTGATCTGGCCACTTCGCATGAAAATGACACACGTTACCATCCCTGCTGCTATTTTATTAACACTATTAACATTGCATTTTTGTTTTGTATATTGTATGTATGTTGTATTTTTTTCTTGTCTTGATATTGATGTAAGTATGTTTTGTTGTTGTTTTTGTAAGAAAAAAACCGCTGATTTTTAGTGTTTGTTTGTTGATATTTTTATTTTGTTTGTTGTTGTTTTTTTTTTGAACAAGCTTTGTGTTGGAATTCTGGTTTTGTTTTATTTTATTATTTGTGAATTTTTATTGTTTTAAATTATTTTAATTTTTTTTAGTGAACAATTGTACAATATTTATTTAGTTATTTTATTAAAACACTGTACGCGGACTGAAACCAAAAGACGACAATAATATAACATAGGGACCGTATCACAAAACGTGTGTGCACGCGACGATAGACAGACAGTTTTGCTTTTGTACAAATGGAGTTTCAAAAGCTCTACCTATTAACAACAGACTTAAAAACTAATGATTTAGTTTTAATGCACAATGAGTAATGAAGGCTTAATATTAACAGAAATTAAGAGATGTTTACTATGGCTAGGGTTTCAAACATTGATTTTATTTTGTGTGGTCCTAGCTACTGGTGGAATAAGGATGTAAACGCAGAAGCGGTTACATACATGGCGTAACGAATGTGATGAACGGTTTCATGTTTTGTGTAAACGTTAGGTACATAATGACCCAACTAGAGCGACAAGCTACGAAAGCAATTTGCTCTTCAGAATCCTCACATTTGCAACCATCGGGGGGCTATGGATTGAACACATGCTTTGATTTTGGACACGATAAATCGTGTCGACTCTTGATGATAAAAATCAAATGCTTAGTAGAAAACTTTATGAAAGATTTATTAATATTGATACTACCTCGTCCTATATTAGTAAAAAAAAATATTCCATTTAAAATAAACGTCTGTATGTGATTTTCGGTACCAACTGCAGTGTTGGCAAATAACGCCCGGATCTAATAATGGTAACGATTCTATGAACTTGTTCAATCGTACTATGGCTTGCTCGAAAACCAAACTGATGATCTGGGATAACGTTTTGTTCATTTAGAAAAGGAGTTACACTCGAGACGAATTATTTTTCAAATATCGTTGATAGAACTGAGAGTTGGCTAATGGGCATGTAGGATGTAATCTGACAACTTCCAGGAGCGTTGGAAGAAGCCTTATTCACAGCTGAATAAGGTAAGGTTTTAAAGAAGATAGCCGAAATTTTCTAGATCATTCTCGGTGTTACTAATAATTGGAAACTATTTATATAACATGGCGCGAAAACCTTCTCTACGTGATTTGCGAACGCATTTGCCTTTCACTTGAGTTTTAACCCAAGTACGGTAATACTTCAAGTCTTATTGGGGATTCGTAAGCAATACGACATTGTAAGTGCTTTACAGCTTTCCACAGGTTATAATCCGTGTTTTTCATTGGATTCAAATTTTTGAAAATGCTGCGATAACGAATTCGTGTTTTTGTCTCAATTTATTGCGTAAGTTTTTTTGGCATAAGCTCATTTGCATTTTTATGTGTGGAGAACGACTATTTTGCTATTGCCTTCTAGGGCTTCTCTTCTCAATGACGAGCATCTATATATCTGCTGTTATCTGGTATGATTTTATTTTAGCTGATGGCTTTGTCGACGTTGCAGCTATGGCTGCGGCAGTCACGACATCAGTAAAATGATCTACAGATGCTTGAATATCAGCTGGATTTCTTATTGGGATGTTCAAAGATAAGTGAGAGCTCATATAAATTTTATATTTCAACCAATTCGTGTTTCTATTTGACAAAACTGTCGTGTAAAATAACAATTGTAGGTAAATGATAAGAAGATAGGTCTTAAGATGAACTTACTAACAATAGATCGCGTTTGATGTTTTTTTACTATAGCAAAATCAATAAGGTCTGGCAACTTATTAATGTCTGTGGGCCAATAGGCGTGTTTACCGGCACATACGACGCCCATCTTGTTCGCTTGAACTGTATAATACAACAGCCTATATCTAGAACTAAGGAGTCTGGAACCCCAATATGTGTGCTTTGCATTGTAATCGCCAGCAGCAATAAACTTTTGCCCTAGTGTAGCAAAGAAACTGGAAAATTGATGGTGTTCGATTTTATGCCTAGGCGTACAATACACTGACGAGACTGCAATTTTAAAATCAATTAGATTAATAATCGTGGCTTGCGAAAAGTCTTTCCTGAATTCGGGCAATAGAAAATGTCTCAAGTTTTCTCGGACTATAATGGCAGTCCCATCACATGCCGTTTTGCTAGGGCTAAATTACCGATCATAGTAACATAGACTTTTACTCGTTGTAAAGAAACACACCGAAGCATATGGTGGAAATTGAACACATAATCCCTAGACTGATAGAGTAGCACAATACTAACTAGATCACCCTCACAAGTGAGAAGGTTGTGCTGTACTAGGTTGTACAAAATATGTGAAGTAATAAGAATGTGTGCAGATATTTTTTTTCTTTTTAACAAAATTTGCTATACTATATACATATATGTATACATATATTTAGGTTTCAAAGGTTTCAGTGAAGCTGCACCAAAATATATTAGGCAACCAATTCTATAGATTATTTTCTAAAGAGTTTAGTTTTGGGATCCCATTTTACAAGTTTGTTATCGCTTTCTGTGATATAAATATTTCCGTTTTCCTATTCTAATTGGTTAAAACTTTATTTAGTTCGTTTTCTTTATCCTTTCTATTCAGAAAGAGAATTTATTTGATATGACAACTTTGACTTTTATTTATTTTTCATATGTACCTACATACATATAAATTAATGTGTTTATTCCTGTTTTGGTTGGAATGGAAATACCTTTAATTTTGATTTTATAAATTCATTTGAAATTTTATTATTAAATTTCAATTTATAGACAATAATTTCAACAACAGTTTTTAAAACTTCGCTTTCCTATCCGATGAGGATTGCTTATCAAACCTGTGTCACAAATTGAGAGCAAATCGTTTACAGAGATAAACCAAATACTTTAAACTGCCTTAACTTATATACTTACATACATACATTTATTTAGATATCACTTTTATTCATTTGGAATTTTTGTTTTTGTAAAATATTTTTATTTTATTTTACCCACTCTCCCACGGAAGATGGCTCTCATTAGGTCACAGATGGCCGAGAGTCCCTGCGGGATGCCATGGGGACGCCGCGTCACTGCGACTAACGCTGAGCGAGCTCCGACGCTGGTTGACTGAGGCAGCGCACCGCGGGATACCACGGGAACACCGGGATACCACCGGATTCCCTTCTTTCCAAAGTCTCACTAAAGTCCAGATAATTATATTATTACAAGCGGGATACCACCAATAATAATAGTTTTACCTCGACAACTTCTGTCTCAAGACTAACTGAAATTTGATCACAGCCACTCCTTTTATAATTATTTTCTATTTGCAGATCTTGGTTGTACCATTTCATACTTACACATAATGGTTGTATAAATAAGTGACGGTCATGAAATTTTAGTTCTTAAAAATTTCCGTTAATTCTAAATATTTTAATTCCTTAAATAACTGTAGTGCACACCTTAAGGAAGATGCCAAAAATTTACTTTTTCGCTAAACTAACTTATAACTACAACAATTAAAACTAAGGTCTCAAAAGTATATAATCATAATTGAATTCACTGTTAGGCTAACAATAAAAAAAGGAATACAAAATTATATTTTAATTAACTAAACTTGACTTATCCTTTCAGTAATTACATAAAAATAATTCCATTTTATATTCAATACAAATTATGACACCAATTTGTCGTTACAGTAGTTATAATCATCTGATCGAGATATTTATAATTGACTTTGAAAATGAAACGCAAAAGAGGCAATACTGATAGAAAAATGTAGAAAAATATCTACAACTTAAAAATGTAAACAAACAAAAATCAAAAGATAAATACATACCTTTGTTAAAAACAACATTCAGAAACTTCTGACGGATGGTGTTTGATTTTTAAAATTTGCCAAACACTCAAAAATTAACTTGAACAAAAAAAGGACATCCGTATTTTTAAAGGACCTATTCAGTGAAATTATTTCTCATTTCAATCGGAATTTAATATCTTACGATTATAACTGCAATATTTTTGATGGGTAAAATAAACAGAAGAAAAATTATTTAATCTGCTCGAAAATAAGGCAAACTTCGAAAATCAATAAAACTATACTATTGTATATGTTTAAACAATTTTTTTTAATAAAACTGTAATTATTTATTAAAAGCGTGTTTGAATATTGATAGATATATTATCTTAAAATTTATTACGTTTATGATATTTAAATTTTTTGCTCATTTTTTTTTATTAATTTTAAAATTTTTATCGTGAAATTTAAATATTTGGTGAATTGTTTTTTCCGTATTTTTGGTATATTTTCGGGTTTTTAATTTTTTGTCATTAAATTTTCCAGTTTTGTCTATTTTATAATGCATTTTCGAATTCGTGCAGATTTTAAAATTTTGGCGAAATTAGAATTTTTTGTGAAATTTCGGTTTACAAAAAGAATTTGGTTTGGTGAGTTTTTGAAATTTTGTAATTTATTTAATCAAATTTTCAATTTGGTCTAGCATTTAGGTCCTATAATTATCTGGAGGCGTGGGGATTATCATTTCTTTAGGAGGGCCTTAAAGCAAATTTGACTTGGATTCAAAACATTCGAATTTTGTGGGCTTTTTTAAGATAAGACTTATATTGCTAATTTTGAAATTCGCCGAACGCACTCATGACATGGGGCAACTTTCAAGATCATAGGTTGTCTAGTGCCATCAGAAAGTTGATTTCTACACCGGCACGCCGGTCGAAGTTCGCTCTTCCATTCGCGTGTGTTCATCTTCCACAGTTTGCTTCGCAAAAACAACACCTCGCCTCCACTGACTCCTGGGAAAGTTTTTGGTGCATAAGATCGTATCGTTGACTTCCATCAGTTTATGCAGTGCGAACCACTTTATTCGTTTTGTCAATGTTGATAAATACTTGCGGGACAATTGTCAGTTGTTGACTTATTCTATACTATTTGGCAGTACGTATTGGCTTGGCATCATCTGACGTTTATATTGAATTGGTAGTGCCAAAAAAAACGGTTAGTGGTCAAGGGGTCCGGATGTTTAGGCTTGGCTGATGAGTGAGGGTACGATTATATAGCACATTTTCGGCTTCAATTAGCAAGCTTCATAACCTCTTAACTTGAGAAGCAGCTTCATTCAAGTGTTAATGCGAGTACTTTCTTCGTTGACAGATTCCCAACTGTATCCGCTACTTAGGTTGGGATAGAGAGTTTAACTCCCAAGTTATAGAATTATCAAGTCACTCATCTTTTATTTATTTTTCACATCTTATATCTTTTTAGTTATTATATTAATTCAATAAAATAATATTTGAGTTTGAATTTAGACACTACGAGTCTTTAATTTCGAACAAATTGGGAAAGTAAAACGAACGAACCCAAATACGTAATAGGTTTTTTTTTTGGTTTATAAACATTTTTTTATTAAGAATATCAATTGTTAATTTATGAATGCAGTAAACATTAATGATTAAAATATAAAAGGTAACAACAACAATTCTTATTACTCTTTTAGCTGTACAGATGCTAATAATACAAGGAACAAATAAAATAAAAGAAAGATGACTGTGCTTTTTTAGCTAACAACTCCAATATAATAATCATATCTTCAACGCCTGAATCAAATAAAAATAAGCAAATCAACGAGACAGGTGCTATACCAAACTCAGTGCAACAACCCAGCGAAAAAGGTAAAACAACAAATCCCGTGCAACAAATGGCAACAGATATGGGTCGATATATAACCATAACCAAAAGGAAGGCTAGTCCTAAGTCTTCGCACGGCGAAGCGATATAAAAGTTCCGAATTAACTGCAAAACCGGTAAGTGAAAATAAATTCTCCTTACTTGCTACCCCTAATGATGAAGATGCTCAACCAGCTGTCAGGGGTTTTACTTGCGTGAGCAAACGTCCGATGCCATTGTAAACATGCTGTCCCGACTCGTAGGAAAGGAAAATTTCTCCATTCGACGGGGGGCAAATCCAAGAAACAAAGATCACGGCACAAACGGAAAAAAATTATCGTAAGCAGACTTAAATCAGAAAATAAAAATTATTATCCGTATCAATTAAAAAGTGCTAAAGGTTTTAGTATTGTTGTAAAGGGCAAAGACATTTCCGTTCCCACTGAGTAAATAAAAAGTGCCATAGAAGCGGAAGGATACGTCGTAAGGTCAGTGCACAATCTTCTAAACAAAAATAAAGTTCCCCAACTTATGCATCGAGCTTACAACTCACGATACCTACTTAAAAGAATACTAACGGTAGAATAGCCATTAAAACGTAATGGTCCCCTCCAGTGCACGAATTGCCAAAACTTACTGCAAACTACCATCCGTATGCGTTGTTTGCAGGACGCCCACCGAACTTCGAAGAGCACTTTTTCGAAAACTGATCCCAAGCTAAAAAAAAAGAAGCAACTGATGCGAAAATCACACTGCTCACATACGGCTTCCCAATTTCCTAGGCTTCGTGCTGAATAAATAGCTAGTACACAACCTAGTAACGTACCACACACTAAACCTAATTATTCGTATTCCCAATGCTAACCGTGATGCGAAAAGTCAGTTCGCACAAAAACTCTCTTACGTCCAAACCTTCGATTTCAATCCAAAACTTAATTCAAGCAATGAACAACTTTATGACAACAATGCAGGGTATGGTTCAAGAAATGATGCGCACTTAAAATATGCTGCTGTAAGTTTTGCTTAGTAAAAAATTTACCAGATGAAAATATGCTTCTGGAATGCAAACGAATCCCAACATAAATATACAGTTGAACATTTTCTGCTAACACATGAAATAGACATACTTTTAGTCTCTGAAGCACATTCTACTATAAAAAAAACTTTTTTAATCAATGGATTTTTACATACGACACTAAACATCCCAATGGAAGGGTATGTGGTGGCACCGCCGTCATAGTGCGCAAAAACGTAAGGCACTTTCCAATTCCGCCCAGGCACGATATCGAACACCATCAATTCGCCACTCTTTTAGACACACTACGACAGAAGTTTATTGCAGTCGGCGATTACAATTCAAAGCACACCTTTTGCCATTGTAAATATGCTTTCCGAATTCGAAGGTAAAGAAAATTTCTATGTCGCTTCTATACGACGAACACAAATTCACGAAACAAAGATCCAAGCTCACGCGGAAAATAATTATTACCTTATCGCAAGTAGACTCGGTGCAGGAAATAAGAGCTACTATACGCATCAACTAAAAAGTTCTAAAGGTTTGATAATCATCGTAAAGGGCATTGACAGTTCTGTTGCCACTGAGGAAATAAAAACTGCCATAGAAGCGGAAATTAATGATGTAAGGTTGGTGCACATGGTTCTAAATAGTAATAAATTTCCCAAACCTGGGCATCGTGTTGCAATCGTATTTAATTCATCTCAACTAAAATAAATCAACTCGGTTCATTATTTATACAACTTGCGCTACCTTTTGCACAGGAGAATAACTGTAAAAGAGCTACTAAAACGTAATGGTTTCCGTCAATATATTAACTGCCACGAATTTTGGCACCAGAAAACTTACTGCAAGTTACCGTTGTTTGCGGCGATGTGCACCGAACTTTGAAATGCACTTCTTCCAAAATAGACTCCAAGGTCAATAAATGCAGCAACTTTGTTGTAAACCACACAAAAAACGTGCGTAAAACTGAATATGAGCAATATAGGTCTTCCCAATTTCCTCGGCTTCATGTAGTTTTTATTGTTAGTGCACAAGCTACACAGCCATGCACTAAGCAAACTATTCGCATGGCCAAATATTGAGAAATGATTTATCTAATGTGAATGCCAAAAATACTAACGCGCATAAACATTCATATGCCTACGTCCTATAAGAAATTGCACATACACCATTCATGAACAATTTCATAACAATTATGAATGGTACTTTTAGGACATGACGCGGACCCAAAACATGCTGCCGCTTAGCAAAAAATTTAACCAGATGAAAATATGCTTCTGGAACGCTAACGGGCTCTCCCAATATAAATCTGAAGTAGAACATTTTTTGCTAAGTGAGGACATACTTTTAGTTGATTCGAACGTAGAATTTTGAAACGGATTTCCGTCATCCCTTGTCAAGTTTGGTGACAAACCGGGTTCGGCTATGTGCCATCTTCAGTGTCATTTTTCGAACGATTTTCCTCTTATATTTCTTATTAACAGTTTGAGCGATAATTATTTGTGTGTGTTTCTCATTTTGTATTCTTTGCTATCAGTATCCACTGCTAGTAGGCGAGTGGTAAAAGCTGAGCGGAAACGCGTCGTTACAAGAAAATGCGACAAATGAAAGACCTTGGCGATTAATTGACGGACTTATAGAACTCTTCAAGTCTATTCCAAACGACAGTGTTTATAGGTTAGCGGATGTTTTCTATTTTCAATACATTACACAAAGACTTCAGTTGTTGACAAGATCGGCTCTCGTTCTTGGCAGTACCATTGCATAGTTATCAAATGCAGCCTTGATCATTTCCAATTCCACGTCAATACTGGCACCTTTCTCATTCGGATGATCGCTTTGTTCTTTCAGTTTGTATACATCAGCTACATATAGCGCGCAGCCAATAGTCAAGTTTCTGATAGGTACATTTCAGCTGGTATAACTGCATAGTAATTGTCCTCAGACAAGTTGAGTGGTGTTTTAAGGAAGTGACTTAAGTATGACACATCATTCCGCAAGGAAGAGAACAATTCAGCTGGTGACGGCTGCATTAAGTACTTAAACGCAGACAGCAAAGCTAGGAAAGAAGAATAAACTACATGAAAGCCTCAGAGTTGCAGGGTCGAAAAGTGTCACTACATCATCTGTACAATTTTGAACCTTTAAACCTTATTCAATTTGAATTTGTCTCTGTGAAAAAGGCTCCTAAATACTACAATGAACCAACTCACTCAACAGAGATTTCAACTTTTTCTGTAAAGTAATGGCATCTGAAAGACTTTCGAAATTTGCTACTCTGGTCTAAGTTTGTTTTTTCATAACAGGTACTTGAGCGGGTTACTCAATTTAATTACACTCTGGATTGGACGATCATATCTGTACTTTTTACTAAAATAATAACGATATTTATTCTTTTTTAATGCTTCTTTTCTGCTGCATCTCAGTGTGTGGCACATAATATGTTGCTTCAGCCTTTTGGTTTACCTCAGAGGAGATGCAGAACATGTAGCCTTTTGCTGCACCGCGGGGTGCGACGCAGAATTTGTTTCCACAGCCTTTTGGTGTACCTCGGGGTGTGATGCAGAATATTTAGCAGCATCTTCACGTACCTATTTTGATCTGTTATTACCTAAGTTCTTAGGTCTGCGTACCTTTTTTTTACCTTGTGACGATGAAAGTCGGTGCCTCGTTTTCATTACACAGAATTAACAACAAATTATAATATGTTTATATTATTTCTTTTATTATTATTACTTTGTTGTTATTACCATTGAAAGTATTTGCAAGAATGTGAATTTTTTTTTTGTATAATAACTCGTTAATTAGACATTACTATTAACGTGAATTTAGTATTATATATGGTAACATAAGTTACAAAAGTGAGATTAAGACTCACATGAATATTTTGAATTAATTCTCTATACAAATTTCATTGCATAAAATTAGCCTTAAGATATGCTTTGCAAATGTAATGAATATTTAAATATTTGAAATTAACGGCCGTAGTTAATACTGGCAGCACCTAGAAATAATTTTAGGAAGTAATTATTAACACAAACACATCTTTTATACAACCATGATAAACATGTACAAAAAGATGCAACTAATTTTTGTAGCCACAAAAGGGGTATAAAAGAACGTGTTATGATAGATTTTAGTGAGTCTGCGCTCGGCTGCGATCGAGCTAAGAGCTTACTATCGGTGGCGTCTACCCTTTAGAAAGTTATTACCAAGATATAGAAGATAAGAAATTTGGAAGATAAGAAATTCGGTGGCGTCTACCCTTTTTTCTTATTGTTCAAATTCTCTATTACATATAAAGGTAAGGTACCCGAGGTGTTGCCCAGGTGCCATACCTACATCTGTGTCACGTAAGAGCCCATCTCGTCTAACTACGTTGAGGTATTGTGTCCGGGACGACCTAGACTCAATACATCAGCCGTCGTTAAAGAGAGCTTTAGCTAACGTTAAGAGAGGTGTAGGGTCCCCGTGGTGTTGCCCAGGGACTATCCACCTATCTTAACCAACCGCTATATGGCGGTAGTGCGTCAGTACACCGGTCGGCAGAAAAGTTCTCTGACATCGCTGTAAGGTGTGGTAGTGTGCAGGTGGCGTCCACCGGTTCACCCCCCCAATACTGTCAGCGCTGAGTGAGATCTTGCTTCCGTGGTGTCGCCTAGAAGCAATATACTCACTTTTAGTGAGCGTATTTCTGCCAACGGTTTCTAAACTGTACCGTGGCGTACCAGCGGCTCAGTTAAGCTCTCTGTCATCTAGTGGCGAGCAAATAAGGCTCCGTGAAGTTAGTGGTTGTTGGCTAAGAGAGTGGCTGTGTTGTACCTAGCATAGTATAGGACTATAAGAGGCGTTCAATAAAGAGCATTTAAGTAACGAAGAGCGTGTTTCCTTCATCAAGGGCGGATATATTTCATGACAAGTACCCACCTAGACTGATTTATTATTTTTCCTATTCTCTTTAACTGCCTTTGCCTTCCCTATTTGTAGGTCCAACTCCTTTTTTGTCTGCCCTCTTACTAAGTAATGAGCTCTATGGTACACATTTACATTCGGGTCAATGTGCAAATGTATGATATTAGATATTTGTAAGTCAAAGCATTGTAGTGGAACTAAGTCTCAGCAGCCCAGAGTAAATCAAAATGTCCTTCATCTTCTGACCTGAGAACTCGGTAACAATAATTGGCCATTCTTTTTGTCCTATATTGCACTGCTTATATCGATATCAACCTGCTTATATCCATTAAAACCTTATAGTTAGGTACTGAATCTTGTAAAGGAAAAGTGATTAACCTTTGGGTTGAAATTTGCAGTAACTGATTTTAAAATTCCTAACCAATCCTATATTAATTGCTAATTTTGTAACAGTAGCATATAATTCAGCAAAACAAATAAGGGTGCATATCTGTATAGCCCCTCTATAAATAAAGGCCACTTACAGGAGACTAAGAAGACTGAAGTTATTAAGTAAATTAAGACCTATATCTATACCAAATCAAGCTTTTTCTTGTTGCAAACGCTTTTTATCACGTATTGATTTTTTATGCCGAATTTTATCCCGATGGTTTCTTAAACTATACTACGTATGTTAAATTTTGACATGTAAAATGAATTCGTGGCATGTGCTTTTTATGCGGTATAACGATTACTTAATTCACCTGTCAGTTGAAAAGCTCTTTTTTGAAAGGAACATCATGCAATTAAAACAACATCAATACATTTTGCGTCAAAAATTGTTATGAAGATAAGGTGGTGGCCAAAAATTTGTAAACTCCCTCGTTAAACTACGTCAGCGACTAGGGTGGTGTGTAATAAAATATACGGGTATGGACAAACATTTCTTCCAATACCTGTTTTCGTATCAATCCACTTCTAATATACCTTAAAAGCAATGAAACAAAATGTTGAAATTTAATCTATTTTGTTAAATTTATTTAATATATTTATTTATTTTTCAAAATGTAGTTTTGTTTTAAATTTAATAAATTTGTGAAATCAAAATTTATTTAACATTATTTTTCATACTCGTATTTTAACTTTAGTTCTTGCTTTGTTTTTGTTAATTAATTTTTCTTTGTTTTTACTGGTTTAAATTATTTATAGCTACGTATCAATATTTATCGATATCAGCAAAGGTTCAGTTTACCGTCATATTTCAATATACATATGTATGTATAGATTATACAATCTACATACATTCTACGCTTAATATATTTCTAGGTTAAATATTTACAATAAATAATTACAGATGAAACTAAAAAATGAAATCAATTAGGAGGCTTCGCAGTTTTATTTTGGTACTCGTACTTTCTCGTTGGCATATTGTTAGTGTTATTTTAATGCATGTTAACATAGACATTACTGTCATACGAGAAATTCGGAGTATTTTAACGTATTTGCTGTTATAATCACATACTAATGCCAAAATAAAGTTTTATTTATTAGTTTTAGTTACATATTTAATAATGCTGCTAATTGTACATTAACCAAAAGTACAAAACTATGTTTAATGGAGGACTTTAATAGAGTAATTGTGTATAAGTGTGTAAGAATATAATATAAAGTTGAGTCTCGCTGTTTTCAAAATTTAGTTAACAAAACCAAAACGTTAGTTTGTTCATTAGAACATGAGAGTGATACGCTCTTCGCAGACCCTCAGAACATTTCCACAACTTTTAGAGATATCGAGATGCCGGTAGATATCTAACCTCTGTTGGCTCAACTTTTCTCACAGCAGTTGTTTTGAACACATGGAGAGGTCTAACCTCCGCACCAATTCGTTGTCTTACAGCCACAAAGTAAACAGAGGAGACACTAGAATATAGTGATCTCTTTCTCAATCTGTGTTATTCTTAAATGATTCACCACTCCTATTCTCTTTTGTTACATTTTTCTTCTTTATTTGAAATAATTTTTCTGATCATTAATAAGAAATGTATGCACAAAGGTAAAAATAAGGCTTGAAAAACTTATGAACTTATTCTGTAAATATTAAAAGATACGTTCAATTAAGACGCAAATTCAATCTTAATTAGTTTAGAACTATAATAAAACAAAAGCAATATATAAATACACTATGTTGGGGCAAAAACGAGCCTCGTGTCTTTTGTCGTCACAAGCTGGAGGATGGCATTTGTGTTAAAATTGGTTAAATAAAGGGTTTAAAAAATATTTTCATTATAAAATAATATAGTATTTAAGCAGAAAATATAGTACTAAAAGCAAAAGATAAAGTAGTGGCTCGATCACTTGTATAGAGATTATAATGATTTATTTTAAAATTTATAACAATTATTTTTTGCATGAAAGGGTCTTCAATAAAGTTTGTATATTTAATAGTTTCTACCATTTATTAGATTTCGTACAATCTAATGCACTTTAAAAATGACTTAATTTGTGGCTTTCTGATCCGATCAGTTATTTCCTTTGCAGTCTAATCAAGATAATGAGCATGCCTGTTTTTATTTAACGAAAATCATATTGGAATTGTCATAAGTAAAATTTACGATACACATGTATATAAACAATAACACGTTTTTTCTTTACATACAATAAGTTTAGATTTTAACCTAGATTTACAATAAAATTACCAATGGACGAAAACTTAACAAATAATCTATACAAAATATATTTTCAATAGAAAATTTTACATAATAGAAATTTTAATTTATTAATTGTTCTTTTTTTTCTTCTTATAATTTGCATTATTTGTTGTTCTTTCTTTTTGTATAAAATGCCATTTAGTAAATGCAACGCATGCATACAAACTCACCTTCAACCAGCAATGCATTCAGTTCGACCCATCCTCGAAAATTAACTTAACATATAACCAGAGATGGAAATAGGAATTAAACATTGAACAGGCAGGACCTGAATGGGCTAATATAATTACACTTATTTGAGAGTGTGAGGGAGTGAGCGCGAGCTCATTTGAAAGGTGTCATCTATATACATACACATGCATGTGTTGTATTATATATAAATTTTTTTATTTAATTATTAATTTAGTGACACTTCTTATTTCTTTTAATAAATTTATAGTATGAACAACTCACTAAATTTGTTATTATTATTAACAAATAATTACTGTACACAATTAGAATTGTGAAGTATGGTACATTTATATTAATAAAAAATGAATCATGCATTTGATTTTGGTGGATTATTTGTTTGTGTGTGTTTATATTGAAAATGCCAATTTGAAAAATTAGCGGTAAACCAGCTAATATACGACACACAGTTTAAACAAACGGGGATAATCTTCTTATTTGTTTACTGTACGTAATAGGCGACATTTGCACCTTATAATGTGGGGCATTTGTTAGAGCTTCATGCTGTTAATGTGCAAATACAATGACTACTTCGAATTCTATTTGAAAGTTAGGTGCTTTACTTTGAACAACTGTGTACGTTCATTTTGATCGATTTGGAAAAATATAGATCAATTTAAATAAATTTAAGGAAAATCAAAACATATTCTCTGAAGTCATACTCCATATTCTACAAATAAAATTCATTTAATATTGTCATAGCTTTTGATAAGCTTTCAAAAATAGCACTACTGCATAACTGGCGTATGGACTACAACAGTTTCTGCTGAATTATGACATTTTTCTTAGAAGATCAGGAGGGAACTGAGTCTATTTTGTGAAAATAAAAATGAATTTTTATTATGAAGCTAATGTTATATTCCACAAGAGAAAATCTTATT
The DNA here is from genome assembly GCA_963932375.1 of Phania funesta. Classification (NCBI taxonomy): domain Eukaryota; kingdom Metazoa; phylum Arthropoda; class Insecta; order Diptera; family Tachinidae; genus Phania; species Phania funesta. The sequence continues at coordinate 48,198,991 of OZ010654.1, forward strand.
GACGTCTCCGAGTTTTGACGGTGCTTTTCAATTCACAATTTACTTATGCATTAAATGTCCAAAGTGGCGCAGTACTGTCCCAGAACTTTAAACGGACTAGGAGATATTGGCAGTCAAATAGTGTGCCGACAAGTTGAAATTTTCTGTGGACTATAAGTCCCATACGTGCGCTTTGAATAAAAAAAGAGCAAAACCAAATGAAATATATGCAAGCAATTGTTTGAAGCATAACTGCAGACTGCATTTAGGAATCAACTTATTTCAGTTAAATCGATATAGTTTTTAACAAACAATTAATAAAGCCTGTTATGGGTCCGATATGGATGGAAAAATTTCCCAATCTAAAACCATAAAAAACACTTTCCCATACCAAGTTTTTAGATAAATAAAAGATTTGTTTGTTCTTAAAACAAAATGTTGAAAAATGCGATGGTATAATGCTCATCGTTCTTAAAATTTCCCATTATAATATAAATTCAAATAGATATTGTGCACTGCATAAAAACAAGTGTGTTTTTTATCTAACGACAAGTGAAATTAAAAAAAAATATCGAAAAAACGTCAGTAAAGTTAAAAGTTGTATGTGACGCGGAGTTATTTGAATTATCAAGTGAAGTAAGTAAACAAATTAAATTTAGTGTTAAAATTTTAAAATTTTCTATTAGTCTGAATGTTAACAATTCTGTAATAATACATTGTTTGCGATTAACACATCAGAAAAAATAGTGATGTTATCTTCATCAGCTGTATGGGGGAACGCGTTGTTTCGATTTGGATTTAATTACGTATGTCAAACATGCCTAAGAGAATCAATGCATTTTAGCAATTCCATCATTTACCTACACATGTAGGCCTGTAAACCTAACCTGCACATAGTAGTTTGGAGTTAATCGAAATGGCGCCCTGAAATAAATTATTTATTATTAATTGGAAAAAAATTATTATTTCTTGGCGTGAATCTTCATTAATTATGAAAGTTGTTACAAATAAAGACTATAACAATTACTTCAATACTTAGAATGCATCAAAAAGTCAAAAGTAGTTAATAGAATTACGCAGTTAATGAAGTAACAACTCTCACTTTATAAAGTTCCAACCAGGAAAAAAGTAAAAGCGTGGACAAATTCAACAAAAAAGGATCAGAATATTTTATAATAATATGATCACAAGTGCCTAACATATGTTTGATCAATGACATATCGACTGAAGATAAAATGTGTACAGTTTTGTGGCATAATTATATGTAACTAAGGCATCTGTAAGGTGAGATCAGGTAGCTGATAAAGCTAGTTGGTCGGATGTTTTTGTAAAGATTGATAGACCTTATGCTTATCTATACAAAAACACCACACACACATTGTTGCAAAATGCTCTGAAGGAAAAAATGACCCTGAAGATGGCGCATAGCCGAAACTTGACAAGGACTGACGTAAATTTGTTCCAAAGATCTACATTATACCTGTCGTCACAGAGCAACCAGAGGTGTAAACGTTGACGTAAGAAAATTGATAGAATCAGCTTTTTTGCCTCGGGCAGTCCCTAAAGAAATAGACAAATATAATATTTAAAAATAATGCGAATAATAATCAAAACAAAAGTAAAAAAGCAGAAAAATTAAATAATGAAAATTAAACTTATCTTTTAATATTTACACTTAGTTCATAGAATAAGATAATTATTATAAGTATGTTTTTAGGGTTTTTTGAATTATGTTATATTATTTAAATAAGTTTAGTACACATGTAAATATAATTGTAACATTATTTTAACAACATTTTTAATGTTGAGTTTCGTTAACTGTATTTACATTTTTTTAAATTATTTTTAAACCTCAGGTTATTTTTGTTTTATGTTAACTTTGCAACATTTTTGAATTTTTGTGACAATAATTTTTTCATAAACATAATTTGTTTGTTATTTTTATTTCCTGATGATGCTACACAATGGAATAGTGGAATATAGACAAATAAAAATATAATTTTTTAACAAAAGACCTTCAAGCTTGAAGAATTTTAATAAATTAAATTAAAAAGGGTCAAGTAAATCTATAATTTTAATTTACAGCATAAGTTATCCCCTTAGTTTATTTAAAATTAATCAACTTTTCAACCCTTATTTTTACCTTTGTCCATACGTTTTTTATTAATGGTCAGAAAAGTTGTTCAAAATTAGGAAGAAAAATGTAACAAAAGAGAATGGGTTGCTATTCCGTAACTTTTTTAAACAACATTCGTAATCGTTTGGTCAGCTGTTGTTGTTAGCTTAACGATTGTAGACAAAAATAAACGACGTATATTTTTGTGTTGTTTATTTATTCGACAAACTAAAATTCATGGCATCCTTTAGGGGCACTTTTAATTTGTTTAAAAATCATTTATACCCAATATTTTTAATAAACAAGGCACTAGGTACATACATAGCATGTTTATACTTCATGTAGAAAAAGCCTCATATGTTTTTTTACTAAGCTTTTGCAAAAACAGCTAAACGCACAAACAATTTTTCCCAAAAAGTCTTTGTTTTTTTTCCATTCTTCTTTGTGCTTTTCGTTTATTTGATATTTTTTTGATAGTGATGCTACTTGATGTCAATTTGAATAAACAAAAAATTAACGATGTATGCTGTCGTTAACGAGTAGTTAGGGAATCACAAAATCGTTAATGCAAACAACAAAAATTGTCGACAAATTTTGCGACTGTCGAATCGTTAAAAGTTAGTGAAACGCACTACAGGACACCCTTACCCCCGAACCTTTTACAAAAACTTAAACGTCATATGCCCACCAAAATAACTAAATGAAAAATCCAACAAAAATCAAGACAGAAACATTAAAGTTTTAACAAAAAGCCCCACAAGAAAAAGTATTTATTTTATTTTTCTTACTTGCTTTACTACGTTTTGTTGCCTGTTTGCCAATCCTTAATGTACCTGTAAGCCGTTAAAACAATAAAAACAACACAGGGTATGATTTGCTCTAGACAGAGAAGCAAAATTTAAATTTTATTTAATTAGAAAATGACACATAAAATTCATTATTTTTTAAGACTACGTGTTTCATGAAGAAATATCAAAATAACAAGTTAAAAATTAAGTTCATCTATATACGACACACATCGTTAAAGTGAAAAATAACCCTTTTTTTGTAAAACAATAAATTAATAATATTTCTTGATTATTTGTATATATGTATACTGCCATCTTTGTTGGTGATAACATCGAAATTGCGGTTTAAAAGGGAGTACTACCATCTTTTTATTTAATCGAAAGAATGTATGCCAAGCTTCTTTAATGGCTTCAATTAATTCAAGTTTGCTTTCATATTGCTTCCCGGACTCATAAGCGTTGCGCGCTAACCATTCCCAAACATATTCTCTTACGGCGCACTAAGTTTAAAAGTTTTACCTTAATAGCTTCATGAGACATGAAGGTGCAAAAAGTAGATATTTTAATACCTATTCACAACGAAAGACTGACTCACTCACCAATATTATGGGGGATTTCCACTATAGCTAGAGAACTGAAGTTTGGAATACAGGTAGGTTTTAGTGAACAAGCAATTAGAAGAATCTGAAAACAGGCATCTGGAACAGGGTATAGTCCCCCTGGACTCTGCCCCTTTATTATTATGAGAAAATCACTAGAGGCAAAGCATTGAAATTTGCTATAACCCAACCGTCTGTCTGTATGCTTTCAATTAAAAGAAGTTTTATACCTACATACTCGTACATAAAAATACATACCATTACAAGAAAAATATCTTGGAAAAAAATTAACCAGATCCGCACAAAAACGTAAATGTAGAAATAAGGTCAAGTTGCTCTCCAAAAATGTCGGTCATTAAAATTACTGAAATCAAAATCAGGACCAAGTTCATGATGTACATAAAAACTTACCTTTTAGCTTTTGGTATCGTTCGAGAAGTCAACGGGTTATTAATGTAAATTAAGCCAATGTCATAATAATGGTGTCGTATAAGTATAAGTAAATGTGATGCATCGCTTATGTAAATACTTTATCCTATGCATAGGATGGGCTTAGAAACCATTGATTTTCTGTAAAAATTATAAAAAGTGGAGTTGTGTTTTTGTTTAACTTTTGTGTTAAAGCTCCACATATAACGAATCTTACTACCTTAGTTGACTACCGAAGATTCTTAATGACATCAACCTAAATATTAGCAAATCCCACCGCTCTTAATATAAAATATGAAAGTCAAAATAATGGCTATTCCTTTTATTAACCCTTTTAAAAAAGTGTAGTTGTGTTGGATGTGGAGCTAGATGGTGTCAAAATTAGTGTATTAATAGAAGTTTGGTGGTGTTTAATATTATACTTAACTTACCTGCATAGTTCTATGTCATGATCTATAGGCACTAAAAGAAAAGTTCTCCACTTTGCATTCGGCAAATTTCGTCTTGAAACAGTTAATTGGTCGTTATACAGTCGAAATTGTAGAAGAGTCTAAAATAATTAGTTTCTCCGTCAGTAATTTACCCACGGCATAAATAACCGAATTTACATCGGCAGTTTGAACTCTTAACAGACATCGGTTTCGGTTGCGTAATTTTCGGGTCTACTGAAACAAGCACTTAGTTTTTTATGACTTGAATCATTTTTGTTCAAAAGCAAAAAACACTTGTTGAAATAACCGTTCGTTTAGAACCTTCAGTTTCATGTACTCGCCATTTTGTGCGAACATGAATGTTCTGACAGTGTCGTTTAAGGTTTGAATCTATTATTGCATCAAAGCCAACTTGTTGTGAGCGAAACGAGTGTTTTATTCAGTTGTAAAAAAATTTTCTACTCGATTTTAGCTACGTACACAATTTATTTCCGAGGAAATTGTTTTTATATTTTTCTGCATGGCGCTTTTTTTACTTTTAAGTGGCTCGATTGTTTTTGGTAAAACTCCAATCAGATCATGTACAATAAAGCCGTTGTGCAAAAAAAGAAGTTTTTGGTAACGAGACTTTTTGTTTCAATACAAATCTGTTCAAGTCTAATGTTGAAAATGATTTACACATGTTGTTGCATTTTTTGTGTATAAAAAGCAACAAGTATTAAATTGATGTAATACTTGTTCGTGTTGTTCTTAAAATTCAACTACTGTGAACAAGACGGCTCGATCATACAAGTTGCATATCTCTGACTCTTAACTCTTTGTTTTCAGATTCTACGGCGCAAATTTTATTTAAGTAAGTGGCAAGTATTTTTGATCTTAAATACACTAAAACAATATACTTGTCAGTTTATAAATGAATTATGCTTGGGGACGTTGGTAATCATTTGTATTTTCTTTTTTATGGTAGGACCCGCACTCAGGGGATTCATGCAATGCATTGTGATAGAACTAGAAAAAGAGGTTATGGGAAGGAGGACACAGGGAGTAGTGTTTATTAACATTTGACTTGAACTTTTCCACAGAGAAAGTGAGAGAAAAGACCTCTGCTGGAAGCTTATTCCACATACGAATGGTCCGGCTAAAGAATTCTGTCTGTAGTGCGTTGTGCGATCCACTGGCCATTCGACCACAAATGGATGTGCTCTTGATGAAGTACGTGTGGTTCGTATAAACGAGCGGGTTTCGGGAATAATATCCCTAATTTCATCAGAGCACAATCCATAGTAGTAGCGATAGAACAGCGAAACACACCCCACATTGCGACGATGCTCGAGAGAGTCAATAGGGTTGGATACCCTACTGTCACCGATTAGCACCTTCGCGCTCTCCTGTACGCGGTCGAGTAACTCCAAAATAGACTTTGAAGCACCGGCCCATACATGAGAGTTGTATTCCATTTTCGGTCCGATATAAGTGGTATAGATAGTTAGGAGATCGGATGGGGTGAAGTAATTCTTACACCGTTTGAGGAAGCCTAGGCACTTGAATGCTTCTTTCGACACTTGAAAGATGTGTTGGGTCCATCGGACATCACATTGAATCTTCATGCCAAGAACATCAAGAGCTTCTGATTCCTCAATATCTATACCACCCATAACTACAGATGGAGCAGCAAAGTCCGTCGTGCGTTAGCATACAACACTGGGTCTTATTGGGATTAAAATCGACCCTATTCGCACGACTCCATTCTATGATCGTCACAAGATCACTATTTAATTAATTATTCATGCGGTACCTCATGGCCCCAATCTCTAAGAGGCTTGGTCTGTTGATGAATGAGTAAGAATGGCATATGCTGCTGTCATCTGCAAAAGAATAAATAGGGTTGGAAGTTTGACGAAGAAGGTCATCTAGGAAGATAAGAAATAGAGTAGGAGAAAGAACGGAGCCTTGTGGTACCCCTGAATTGATCTTGAACTCGTCTGATGGGATCCCATCTACAACAACTCGTATAGTGCGATCTCTGAGAAAGCTCGATATAAAACGAGAGAAGTGATTACCGACACCAAAAGCAACAAGTTTCGACAAGAGCGCACCATGCCACATCCTGCCACACACCTTACTTCCGCCAAAATGATGTATGGACCTACACCATCTCTCCGAGAGGAAGGCCAGTATGTCTCTCGGTCTCTCGTAGAGCGCCCTCTACGAAATCCATACTGACGGTCGTGAAGTAAGTTGTTGGACTCCAGGTAATTAACAAGATGGAAATTCACCATACTTTCCATAACCTTGGAAAGCGCCAAACAAATTGCTATTGGACGGTACTTTTCAGGGTTATTGGCCTCTCCTTTTGTTGGGATTGGCGTTACATTGGCAACCTTCCAACACATTGGGAATTCGCCAGCATGATACGGGCAGTGGTTGATTGCTTTCCGGCAAGAGAGAATTTCTTGCAAACAATTCGGCCAAAATGTTAGCTTTATCAACCGGGTCAGTGAATACTTGGTCGTCCTTTAAAAGAGTCGGAATTGAGGAACTAGCATTACCCTTTACTCTTTTAACGAATGACCAAAAGCTCTTACTACCCCGTGGAGCACTAAGAACTTTAGCACGAAGACGCTGCTCGTATAAAGCTTTTTCGCGCCTTAGCACTTTGGCACACGAAGATCTTGCCCTTTTGCGTAGCGAGTCAGTATCGGCATTTTTGTTATTCAGCCATGTACTGAATGCTTCCTCTCTGGATCTGACTGCAATTTTGCACGTCTGATTAAACCAAGATTTTATTCTAGATTTTATCGAAGTTTGTTTAGATGGAATGAAGGATTTCATGCCAAACAAAATTATATTCTCTGGACAATTGTCCATGAAACAAAGTTTCCAATTAAAATGCCTGAAGAAGTCGTTGAGATCAGCCCAACGAGCCTTTTCGTAGATACATTTTTTACGTTTCTAGGTCGTTCGTGAAAGGTGAAGGAGTTCCGAGAACGAAAAGGAGGCGGAAATGGTACACTTATCCGAGTTACCGAGAAGTGCATTGACGCTTACTTCATACTTTTCAGGGTGTGAAGTAAGAAAAATATCAAGAGTGTTGTGCTGGTGTTCTTCAACACACGAAATGTGCGTTGGTTCATTCACTAGTTGCGCAAGATGATTGTGCGCGGCGAATAATTCTACATATTTGCCTTCCGTAGTTGTATTGCCCGAATGGCGAAGCCATGACGAGTTGTAAACATTGAAATCACCTGCAACAACAATTACACTGTTCGGACAACTCTCAAGGATCTTCGAAATTCGGAAAGGGTATCGAAGCCTGATAAGGAAATATCCCTTCCCGCGTTTGGGTTTCTGTAAAGAAACGTATGTTGCAGAAGTCAATTCTAAATCGACTCACCATAACAATACTGAAGAAAAGAACAAATCAACTATTCTGTTTCTATTTTGCGGTACAAGCGCCGATGTAATCAATTGTTGTTGTAGTGACCGCTTAGTGATCAGTGCTATACCTTCATCACCAAACAGTCAAACAACAATTATCCCAGGGGCGCCAGTATACCCCACAAAATTTATCGGACACAAGAACTGGGGAAACGACACAACGACATTGACAAGGGTGCCATAAAATCCCTGATCTGGCCACTTCGCATGAAAATGACACACGTTACCATCCCTGCTGCTATTTTATTAACACTATTAACATTGCATTTTTGTTTTGTATATTGTATGTATGTTGTATTTTTTTCTTGTCTTGATATTGATGTAAGTATGTTTTGTTGTTGTTTTTGTAAGAAAAAAACCGCTGATTTTTAGTGTTTGTTTGTTGATATTTTTATTTTGTTTGTTGTTGTTTTTTTTTTGAACAAGCTTTGTGTTGGAATTCTGGTTTTGTTTTATTTTATTATTTGTGAATTTTTATTGTTTTAAATTATTTTCATTTTTTTTAGTGAACAATTGTACAATATTTATTTAGTTATTTTATTAAAACACTGTACGCGGACTGAAACCAAAAGACGACAATAATATAACATAGGGACCGTATCACAAAACGTGTGTGCACGCGACGATAGACAGACAGTTTTGCTTTTGTACAAATGGAGTTTCAAAAGCTCTACCTATTAACAACAGACTTAAAAACTAATGATTTAGTTTTAATGCACAATGAGTAATGAAGGCTTAATATTAACAGAAATTAAGAGATGTTTACTATGGCTAGGGTTTCAAACATTGATTTTATTTTGTGTGGTCCTAGCTACTGGTGGAATAAGGATGTAAACGCAGAAGCGGTTACATACATGGCGTAACGAATGTGATGAACGGTTTCATGTTTTGTGTAAACGTTAGGTACATAATGACCCAACTAGAGCGACAAGCTACGAAAGCAATTTGCTCTTCAGAATCCTCACATTTGCAACCATCGGGGGGCTATGGATTGAACACATGCTTTGATTTTGGACACGATAAATCGTGTCGACTCTTGATGATAAAAATCAAATGCTTAGTAGAAAACTTTATGAAAGATTTATTAATATTGATACTACCTCGTCCTATATTAGTAAAAAAAAATATTCCATTTAAAATAAACGTCTGTATGTGATTTTCGGTACCAACTGCAGTGTTGGCAAATAACGCCCGGATCTAATAATGGTAACGATTCTATGAACTTGTTCAATCGTACTATGGCTTGCTCGAAAACCAAACTGATGATCTGGGATAACGTTTTGTTCATTTAGAAAAGGAGTTACACTCGAGACGAATTATTTTTCAAATATCGTTGATAGAACTGAGAGTTGGCTAATGGGCATGTAGGATGTAATCTGACAACTTCCAGGAGCGTTGGAAGAAGCCTTATTCACAGCTGAATAAGGTAAGGTTTTAAAGAAGATAGCCGAAATTTTCTAGATCATTCTCGGTGTTGCTAATAATTGGAAACTATTTATATAACATGGCGCGAAAACCTTCTCTACGTGATTTGCGAACGCATTTGCCTTTCACTTGAGTTTTAACCCAAGTACGGTAATACTTCAAGTCTTATTGGGGATTCGTAAGCAATACGACATTGTAAGTGCTTTACAGCTTTCCACAGGTTATAATCCGTGTTTTTCATTGGATTCAAATTTTTGAAAATGCTGCGATAACGAATTCGTGTTTTTGTCTCAATTTATTGCGTAAGTTTTTTTGGCATAAGCTCATTTGCATTTTTATGTGTGGAGAACGACTATTTTGCTATTGCCTTCTAGGGCTTCTCTTCTCAATGACGAGCATCTATATATCTGCTGTTATCTGGTATGATTTTATTTTAGCTGATGGCTTTGTCGACGTTGCAGCTATGGCTGCGGCAGTCACGACATCAGTAAAATGATCTACAGATGCTTGAATATCAGCTGGATTTCTTATTGGGATGTTCAAAGATAAGTGAGAGCTCATATAAATTTTATATTTCAACCAATTCGTGTTTCTATTTGACAAAACTGTCGTGTAAAATAACAATTGTAGGTAAATGATAAGAAGATAGGTCTTAAGATGAACTTACTAACAATAGATCGCGTTTGATGTTTTTTTACTATAGCAAAATCAATAAGGTCTGGCAACTTATTAATGTCTGTGGGCCAATAGGCGTGTTTACCGGCACATACGACGCCCAGCTTGTTCGCTTGAACTGTATAATACAACAGCCTATATCTAGAACTAAGGAGTCTGGAACCCCAATATGTGTGCTTTGCATTGTAATCGCCAGCAGCAATAAACTTTTGCCCTAGTGTAGCAAAGAAACTGGAAAATTGATGGTGTTCGATTTTATGCCTAGGCGTACAATACACTGACGAGACTGCAATTTTAAAATCAATTAGATTAATAATCGTGGCTTGCGAAAAGTCTTTCCTGAATTCGGGCAATAGAAAATGTCTCAAGTTTTCTCGGACTATAATGGCAGTCCCATCACATGCCGTTTTGCTAGGGCTAAATTACCGATCATAGTAACATAGACTTTTACTCGTTGTAAAGAAACATACCGAAGCATATGGTGGAAATTGAACACATAATCCCTAGACTGATAGAGTAGCACAATACTAACTAGATCACCCTCACAAGTGAGAAGGTTGTGCTGTACTAGGTTGTACAAAATATGTGAAGTAATAAGAATGTGTGCAGATATTTTTTTTCTTTTTAACAAAATTTGCTATACTATATACATATATGTATACATATATTTAGGTTTCAAAGGTTTCAGTGAAGCTGCACCAAAATATATTAGGCAACCAATTCTATAGATTATTTTCTAAAGAGTTTAGTTTTGGGATCCCATTTTACAAGTTTGTTATCGCTTTCTGTGATATAAATATTTCCGTTTTCCTATTCTAATTGGTTAAAACTTTATTTAGTTCGTTTTCTTTATCCTTTCTATTCAGAAAGAGAATTTATTTGATATGACAACTTTGACTTTTATTTATTTTTCATATGTACCTACATACATATAAATTAATGTGTTTATTCCTGTTTTGGTTGGAATGGAAATACCTTTAATTTTGATTTTATAAATTCATTTGAAATTTTATTATTAAATTTCAATTTATAGACAATAATTTCAACAACAGTTTTTAAAACTTCGCTTTCCTATCCGATGAGGATTGCTTATCAAACCTGTGTCACAAATTGAGAGCAAATCGTTTACAGAGATAAACCAAATACTTTAAACTGCCTTAACTTATATACTTACATACATACATTTATTTAGATATCACTTTTATTCATTTGGAATTTTTGTTTTTGTAAAATATTTTTATTTTATTTTACCCACTCTCCCACGGAAGATGGCTCTCATTAGGTCACAGATGGCCGAGAGTCCCTGCGGGATGCCATGGGGACGCCGCGTCACTGCGACTAACGCTGAGCGAGCTCCGACGCTGGTTGACTGAGGCAGCGCACCGCGGGATACCACGGGAACACCGGGATACCACCGGATTCCCTTCTTTCCAAAGTCTCACTAAAGTCCAGATAATTATATTATTACAAGCGGGATACCACCAATAATAATAGTTTTACCTCGACAACTGCTGTCTCAAGACTAACTGAAATTTGATCACAGCCACTCCTTTTATAATTATTTTCTATTTGCAGATCTTGGTTGTACCATTTCATACTTACACATAATGGTTGTATAAATAAGTGACGGTCATGAAATTTTAGTTCTTAAAAATTTCCGTTAATTCTAAATATTTTAATTCCTTAAATAACTGTAGTGCACACCTTAAGGAAGATGCCAAAAATTTACTTTTTCGCTAAACTAACTTATAACTACAACAATTAAAACTAAGGTCTCAAAAGTATATAATCATAATTGAATTCACTGTTAGGCTAACAATAAAAAAAGGAATACAAAATTATATTTTAATTAACTAAACTTGACTTATCCTTTCAGTAATTACATAAAAATAATTCCATTTTATATTCAATACAAATTATGACACCAATTTGTCGTTACAGTAGTTATAATCATCTGATCGAGATATTTATAATTGACTTTGAAAATGAAACGCAAAAGAGGCAATACTGATAGAAAAATGTAGAAAAATATCTACAACTTAAAAATGTAAACAAACAAAAATCAAAAGATAAATACATACCTTTGTTAAAAACAACATTCAGAAACTTCTGACGGATGGTGTTTGATTTTTAAAATTTGCCAAACACTCAAAAATTAACTTGAACAAAAAAAGGACATCCGTATTTTTAAAGGACCTATTCAGTGAAATTATTTCTCATTTCAATCGGAATTTAATATCTTACGATTATAACTGCAATATTTTTGATGGGTAAAATAAACAGAAGAAAAATTATTTAATCTGCTCGAAAATAAGGCAAACTTCGAAAATCAATAAAACTATACTATTGTATATGTTTAAACAATTTTTTTTAATAAAACTGTAATTATTTATTAAAAGCGTGTTTGAATATTGATAGATATATTATCTTAAAATTTATTACGTTTATGATATTTAAATTTTTTGCTCATTTTTTTTTATTAATTTTAAAATTTTTATCGTGAAATTTAAATATTTGGTGAATTGTTTTTTCCGTATTTTTGGTATATTTTCGGGTTTTTAATTTTTTGTCATTAAATTTTCCAGTTTTGTCTATTTTATAATGCATTTTCGAATTCGTGCAGATTTTAAAATTTTGGCGAAATTAGAATTTTTTGTGAAATTTCGGTTTACAAAAAGAATTTGGTTTGGTGAGTTTTTGAAATTTTGTAATTTATTTAATCAAATTTTCAATTTGGTCTAGCATTTAGGTCCTATAATTATCTGGAGGCGTGGGGATTATCATTTCTTTAGGAGGGCCTTAAAGCAAATTTGACTTGGATTCAAAACATTCGAATTTTGTGGGCTTTTTTAAGATAAGAAAATGGCTCATAACTTGTAGACTTATATTGCTAATTTTGAAATTCGCCGAACGCACTCATGACATGGGGCAACTTTCAAGATCATAGGTTGTCTAGTGCCATCAGAAAGTTGATTTCTACACCGGCACGCCGGTCGAAGTTCGCTCTTCCATTCGCGTGTGTTCATCTTCCACAGTTTGCTTCGCAAAAACAACACCTCGCCTCCACTGACTCCTGGGAAAGTTTTTGGTGCATAAGATCGTATCGTTGACTTCCATCAGTTTATGCAGTGCGAACCACTTTATTCGTTTTGTCAATGTTGATAAATACTTGCGGGACAATTGTCAGTTGTTGACTTATTCTATACTATTTGGCAGTACGTATTGGCTTGGCATCATCTGACGTTTATATTGAATTGGTAGTGCCAAAAAAAACGGTTAGTGGTCAAGGGGTCCGGATGTTTAGGCTTGGCTGATGAGTGAGGGTACGATTATATAGCACATTTTCGGCTACAATTAGCAAGCTTCATAACCTCTTAACTTGAGAAGCAGCTTCATTCAAGTGTTAATGCGAGTACTTTCTTCGTTGACAGATTCCCAACTGTATCCGCTACTTAGGTTGGGATAGAGAGTTTAACTCCCAAGTTATAGAATTATCAAGTCACTCATCTTTTATTTATTTTTCACATCTTATATCTTTTTAGTTATTATATTAATTCAATAAAATAATATTTGAGTTTGAATTTAGACACTACGAGTCTTTAATTTCGAACAAATTGGGAAAGTAAAACGAACGAACCCAAATACGTAATAGGTTTTTTTTTTGGTTTATAAACATTTTTTTATTAAGAATATCAATTGTTAATTTATGAATGCAGTAAACATTAATGATTAAAATATAAAAGGTAACAACAACAATGCTTATTACTCTTTTAGCTGTACAGATGCTAATAATACAAGGAACAAATAAAATAAAAGAAAGATGACTGTGCTTTTTTAGCTAACAACTCCAATATAATAATCATATCTTCAACGCCTGAATCAAATAAAAATAAGCAAATCAACGAGACAGGTGCTATACCAAACTCAGTGCAACAACCCAGCGAAAAAGGTAAAACAACAAATCCCGTGCAACAAATGGCAACAGATATGGGTCGATATATAACCATAACCAAAAGGAAGGCTAGTCCTAAGTCTTCGCACGGCGAAGCGATATAAAAGTTCCGAATTAACTGCAAAACCGGTAAGTGAAAATAAATTCTCCTTACTTGCTACCCCTAATGATGAAGATGCTCAACCAGCTGTCAGGGGTTTTACTTGCGTGAGCAAACGTCCGATGCCATTGTAAACATGCTGTCCCGACTCGTAGGAAAGGAAAATTTCTCCATTCGACGGGGGGCAAATCCAAGAAACAAAGATCACGGCACAAAAGGAAAAAAATTATCGTAAGCAGACTTAAATCAGAAAATAAAAATTATTATCCGTATCAATTAAAAAGTGCTAAAGGTTTTAGTATTGTTGTAAAGGGCAAAGACATTTCCGTTCCCACTGAGTAAATAAAAAGTGCCATAGAAGCGGAAGGATACGTCGTAAGGTCAGTGCACAATCTTCTAAACAAAAATAAAGTTCCCCAACTTATGCATCGAGCTTACAACTCACGATACCTACTTAAAAGAATACTAACGGTAGAATAGCCATTAAAACGTAATGGTCCCCTCCAGTGCACGAATTGCCAAAACTTACTGCAAACTACCATCCGTATGCGTTGTTTGCAGGACGCCCACCGAACTTCGAAGAGCACTTTTTCGAAAACTGATCCCAAGCTAAAAAAAAAGAAGCAACTGATGCGAAAATCACACTGCTCACATACGGCTTCCCAATTTCCTAGGCTTCGTGCTGAATAAATAGCTAGTACACAACCTAGTAACGTACCACACACTAAACCTAATTATTCGTATTCCCAATGCTAACCGTGATGCGAAAAGTCAGTTCGCACAAAAACTCTCTTACGTCCAAACCTTCGATTTCAATCCAAAACTTAATTCAAGCAATGAACAACTTTATGACAACAATGCAGGGTATGGTTCAAGAAATGATGCGCACTTAAAATATGCTGCTGTAAGTTTTGCTTAGTAAAAAATTTACCAGATGAAAATATGCTTCTGGAATGCAAACGAATCCCAACATAAATATACAGTTGAACATTTTCTGCTAACACATGAAATAGACATACTTTTAGTCTCTGAAGCACATTCTACTATAAAAAAAACTTTTTTAATCAATGGATTTTTACATACGACACTAAACATCCCAATGGAAGGGTATGTGGTGGCACCGCCGTCATAGTGCGCAAAAACGTAAGGCACTTTCCAATTCCGCCCAGGCACGATATCGAACACCATCAATTCGCCACTCTTTTAGACACACTACGACAGAAGTTTATTGCAGTCGGCGATTACAATTCAAAGCACACCTTTTGCCATTGTAAATATGCTTTCCGAATTCGAAGGTAAAGAAAATTTCTATGTCGCTTCTATACGACGAACACAAATTCACGAAACAAAGATCCAAGCTCACGCGGAAAATAATTATTACCTTATCGCAAGTAGACTCGGTGCAGGAAATAAGAGCTACTATACGCATCAACTAAAAAGTTCTAAAGGTTTGATAATCATCGTAAAGGGCATTGACAGTTCTGTTGCCACTGAGGAAATAAAAACTGCCATAGAAGCGGAAATTAATGATGTAAGGTTGGTGCACATGGTTCTAAATAGTAATAAATTTCCCAAACCTGGGCATCGTGTTGCAATCGTATTTAATTCATCTCAACTAAAATAAATCAACTCGGTTCATTATTTATACAACTTGCGCTACCTTTTGCACAGGAGAATAACTGTAAAAGAGCTACTAAAACGTAATGGTTTCCGTCAATATATTAACTGCCACGAATTTTGGCACCAGAAAACTTACTGCAAGTTACCGTTGTTTGCGGCGATGTGCACCGAACTTTGAAATGCACTTCTTCCAAAATAGACTCCAAGGTCAATAAATGCAGCAACTTTGTTGTAAACCACACAAAAAACGTGCGTAAAACTGAATATGAGCAATATAGGTCTTCCCAATTTCCTCGGCTTCATGTAGTTTTTATTGTTAGTGCACAAGCTACACAGCCATGCACTAAGCAAACTATTCGCATGGCCAAATATTGAGAAATGATTTATCTAATGTGAATGCCAAAAATACTAACGCGCATAAACATTCATATGCCTACGTCCTATAAGAAATTGCACATACACCATTCATGAACAATTTCATAACAATTATGAATGGTACTTTTAGGACATGACGCGGACCCAAAACATGCTGCCGCTTAGCAAAAAATTTAACCAGATGAAAATATGCTTCTGGAACGCTAACGGGCTCTCCCAATATAAATCTGAAGTAGAACATTTTTTGCTAAGTGAGGACATACTTTTAGTTGATTCGAACGTAGAATTTTGAAACGGATTTCCGTCATCCCTTGTCAAGTTTGGTGACAAACCGGGTTCGGCTATGTGCCATCTTCAGTGTCATTTTTCGAACGATTTTCCTCTTATATTTCTTATTAACAGTTTGAGCGATAATTATTTGTGTGTGTTTCTCATTTTGTATTCTTTGCTATCAGTATCCACTGCTAGTAGGCGAGTGGTAAAAGCTGAGCGGAAACGCGTCGTTACAAGAAAATGCGACAAATGAAAGACCTTGGCGATTAATTGACGGACTTATAGAACTCTTCAAGTCTATTCCAAACGACAGTGTTTATAGGTTAGCGGATGTTTTCTATTTTCAATACATTACACAAAGACTTCAGTTGTTGACAAGATCGGCTCTCGTTCTTGGCAGTACCATTGCATAGTTATCAAATGCAGCCTTGATCATTTCCAATTCCACGTCAATACTGGCACCTTTCTCATTCGGATGATCGCTTTGTTCTTTCAGTTTGTATACATCAGCTACATATAGCGCGCAGCCAATAGTCAAGTTTCTGATAGGTACATTTCAGCTGGTATAACTGCATAGTAATTGTCCTCAGACAAGTTGAGTGGTGTTTTAAGGAAGTGACTTAAGTATGACACATCATTCCGCAAGGAAGAGAACAATTCAGCTGGTGACGGCTGCATTAAGTACTTAAACGCAGACAGCAAAGCTAGGAAAGAAGAATAAACTACATGAAAGCCTCAGAGTTGCAGGGTCGAAAAGTGTCACTACATCATCTGTACAATTTTGAACCTTTAAACCTTATTCAATTTGAATTTGTCTCTGTGAAAAAGGCTCCTAAATACTACAATGAACCAACTCACTCAACAGAGATTTCAACTTTTTCTGTAAAGTAATGGCATCTGAAAGACTTTCGAAATTTGCTACTCTGGTCTAAGTTTGTTTTTTCATAACAGGTACTTGAGCGGGTTACTCAATTTAATTACACTCTGGATTGGACGATCATATCTGTACTTTTTACTAAAATAATAACGATATTTATTCTTTTTTAATGCTTCTTTTCTGCTGCATCTCAGTGTGTGGCACATAATATGTTGCTTCAGCCTTTTGGTTTACCTCAGAGGAGATGCAGAACATGTAGCCTTTTGCTGCACCGCGGGGTGCGACGCAGAATTTGTTTCCACAGCCTTTTGGTGTACCTCGGGGTGTGATGCAGAATATTTAGCAGCATCTTCACGTACATATTTTGATCTGTTATTACCTAAGTTCTTAGGTCTGCGTACCTTTTTTTTACCTTGTGACGATGAAAGTCGGTGCCTCGTTTTCATTACACAGAATTAACAACAAATTATAATATGTTTATATTATTTCTTTTATTATTATTACTTTGTTGTTATTACCATTGAAAGTATTTGCAAGAATGTGAATTTTTTTTTTGTATAATAACTCGTTAATTAGACATTACTATTAACGTGAATTTAGTATTATATATGGTAACATAAGTTACAAAAGTGAGATTAAGACTCACATGAATATTTTGAATTAATTCTCTATACAAATTTCATTGCATAAAATTAGCCTTAAGATATGCTTTGCAAATGTAATGAATATTTAAATATTTTAAATTAACGGCCGTAGTTAATACTGGCAGCACCTAGAAATAATTTTAGGAAGTAATTATTAACACAAACACATCTTTTATACAACCATGATAAACATGTACAAAAAGATGCAACTAATTTTTGTAGCCACAAAAGGGGTATAAAAGAACGTGTTATGATAGATTTTAGTGAGTCTGCGCTCGGCTGCGATCGAGCTAAGAGCTTACTATCGGTGGAGTCTACCCTTTAGAAAGTTATTACCAAGATATAGAAGATAAGAAATTTGGAAGATAAGAAATTCGGTGGCGTCTACCCTTTTTTCTTATTGTTCAAATTCTCTATTACATATAAAGGTAAGGTACCCGAGGTGTTGCCCAGGTGCCATACCTACATCTGTGTCACGTAAGAGCCCATCTCGTCTAACTACGTTGAGGTATTGTGTCCGGGACGACCTAGACTCAATACATCAGCCGTCGTTAAAGAGAGCTTTAGCTAACGTTAAGAGAGGTGTAGGGTCCCCGTGGTGTTGCCCAGGGACTATCCACCTATCTTAACCAACCGCTATATGGCGGTAGTGCGTCAGTACACCGGTCGGCAGAAAAGTTCTCTGACATCGCTGTAAGGTGTGGTAGTGTGCAGGTGGCGTCCACCGGTTCACCCCCCCAATACTGTCAGCGCTGAGTGAGATCTTGCTTCCGTGGTGTCGCCTAGAAGCAATATACTCACTTTTAGTGAGCGTATTTCTGCCAACGGTTTCTAAACTGTACCGTGGCGTACCAGCGGCTCAGTTAAGCTCTCTGTCATCTAGTGGCGAGCAAATAAGGCTCCGTGAAGTTAGTGGTTGTTGGCTAAGAGAGTGGCTGTGTTGTACCTAGCATAGTATAGGACTATAAGAGGCGTTCAATAAAGAGCATTTAAGTAACGAAGAGCGTGTTTCCTTCATCAAGGGCGGATATATTTCATGACAAGTACCCACCTAGACTGATTTATTATTTTTCCTATTCTCTTTAACTGCCTTTGCCTTCCCTATTTGTAGGTCCAACTCCTTTTTTGTCTGCCCTCTTACTAAGTAATGAGCTCTATGGTACACATTTACATTCGGGTCAATGTGCAAATGTATGATATTAGATATTTGTAAGTCAAAGCATTGTAGTGGAACTAAGTCTCAGCAGCCCAGAGTAAATCAAAATGTCCTTCATCTTCTGACCTGAGAACTCGGTAACAATAATTGGCCATTCTTTTTGTCCTATATTGCACTGCTTATATCGATATCAACCTGCTTATATCCATTAAAACCTTATAGTTAGGTACTGAATCTTGTAAAGGAAAAGTGATTAACCTTTGGGTTGAAATTTGCAGTAACTGATTTTAAAATTCCTAACCAATCCTATATTAATTGCTAAT
Organism: Phania funesta; assembly: GCA_963932375.1. Taxonomy (NCBI): domain Eukaryota; kingdom Metazoa; phylum Arthropoda; class Insecta; order Diptera; family Tachinidae; genus Phania; species Phania funesta. Next base: position 48,218,191 of record OZ010654.1, read on the forward strand.
TTTGTAACAGTAGCATATAATTCAGCAAAACAAATAAGGGTGCATATCTGTATAGCCCCTCTATAAATAAAGGCCACTTACAGGAGACTAAGAAGACTGAAGTTATTAAGTAAATTAAGACCTATATCTATACCAAATCAAGCTTTTTCTTGTTGCAAACGCTTTTTATCACGTATTGATTTTTTATGCCGAATTTTATCCCGATGGTTTCTTAAACTATACTACGTATGTTAAATTTTGACATGTAAAATGAATTCGTGGCATGTGCTTTTTATGCGGTATAACGATTACTTAATTCACCTGTCAGTTGAAAAGCTCTTTTTTGAAAGGAACATCATGCAATTAAAACAACATCAATACATTTTGCGTCAAAAATTGTTATGAAGATAAGGTGGTGGCCAAAAATTTGTAAACTCCCTCGTTAAACTACGTCAGCGACTAGGGTGGTGTGTAATAAAATATACGGGTATGGACAAACATTTCTTCCAATACCTGTTTTCGTATCAATCCACTTCTAATATACCTTAAAAGCAATGAAACAAAATGTTGAAATTTAATCTATTTTGTTAAATTTATTTAATATATTTATTTATTTTTCAAAATGTAGTTTTGTTTTAAATTTAATAAATTTGTGAAATCAAAATTTATTTAACATTATTTTTCATACTCGTATTTTAACTTTAGTTCTTGCTTTGTTTTTGTTAATTAACTTTTCTTTGTTTTTACTGGTTTAAATTATTTATAGCTACGTATCAATATTTATCGATATCAGCAAAGGTTCAGTTTACCGTCATATTTCAATATACATATGTATGTATAGATTATACAATCTACATACATTCTACGCTTAATATATTTCTAGGTTAAATATTTACAATAAATAATTACAGATGAAACTAAAAAATGAAATCAATTAGGAGGCTTCGCAGTTTTATTTTGGTACTCGTACTTTCTCGTTGGCATATTGTTAGTGTTATTTTAATGCATGTTAACATAGACATTACTGTCATACGAGAAATTCGGAGTATTTTAACGTATTTGCTGTTATAATCACATACTAATGCCAAAATAAAGTTTTATTTATTAGTTTTAGTTACATATTTAATAATGCTGCTAATTGTACATTAACCAAAAGTACAAAACTATGTTTAATGGAGGACTTTAATAGAGTAATTGTGTATAAGTGTGTAAGAATATAATATAAAGTTGAGTCTCGCTGTTTTCAAAATTTAGTTAACAAAACCAAAACGTTAGTTTGTTCATTAGAACATGAGAGTGATACGCTCTTCGCAGACCCTCAGAACATTTCCACAACTTTTAGAGATATCGAGATGCCGGTAGATATCTAACCTCTGTTGGCTCAACTTTTCTCACAGCAGTTGTTTTGAACACATGGAGAGGTCTAACCTCCGCACCAATTCGTTGTCTTACAGCCACAAAGTAAACAGAGGAGACACTAGAATATAGTGATCTCTTTCTCAATCTGTGTTATTCTTAAATGATTCACCACTCCTATTCTCTTTTGTTACATTTTTCTTCTTTATTTGAAATAATTTTTCTGATCATTAATAAGAAATGTATGCACAAAGGTAAAAATAAGGCTTGAAAAACTTATGAACTTATTCTGTAAATATTAAAAGATACGTTCAATTAAGACGCAAATTCAATCTTAATTAGTTTAGAACTATAATAAAACAAAAGCAATATATAAATACACTATGTTGGGGCAAAAACGAGCCTCGTGTCTTTTGTCGTCACAAGCTGGAGGATGGCATTTGTGTTAAAATTGGTTAAATAAAGGGTTTAAAAAATATTTTCATTATAAAATAATATAGTATTTAAGCAGAAAATATAGTACTAAAAGCAAAAGATAAAGTAGTGGCTCGATCACTTGTATAGAGATTATAATGATTTATTTTAAAATTTATAACAATTATTTTTTGCATGAAAGGGTCTTCAATAAAGTTTGTATATTTAATAGTTTCTACCATTTATTAGATTTCGTACAATCTAATGCACTTTAAAAATGACTTAATTTGTGGCTTTCTGATCCGATCAGTTATTTCCTTTGCAGTCTAATCAAGATAATGAGCATGCCTGTTTTTATTTAACGAAAATCATATTGGAATTGTCATAAGTAAAATTTACGATACACATGTATATAAACAATAACACGTTTTTTCTTTACATACAATAAGTTTAGATTTTAACCTAGATTTACAATAAAATTACCAATGGACGAAAACTTAACAAATAATCTATACAAAATATATTTTCAATAGAAAATTTTACATAATAGAAATTTTAATTTATTAATTGTTCTTTTTTTTCTTCTTATAATTTGCATTATTTGTTGTTCTTTCTTTTTGTATAAAATGCCATTTAGTAAATGCAACGCATGCATACAAACTCACCTTCAACCAGCAATGCATTCAGTTCGACCCATCCTCGAAAATTAACTTAACATATAACCAGAGATGGAAATAGGAATTAAACATTGAACAGGCAGGACCTGAATGGGCTAATATAATTACACTTATTTGAGAGTGTGAGGGAGTGAGCGCGAGCTCATTTGAAAGGTGTCATCTATATACATACACATGCATGTGTTGTATTATATATAAATTTTTTTATTTAATTATTAATTTAGTGACACTTCTTATTTCTTTTAATAAATTTATAGTATGAACAACTCACTAAATTTGTTATTATTATTAACAAATAATTACTGTACACAATTAGAATTGTGAAGTATGGTACATTTATATTAATAAAAAATGAATCATGCATTTGATTTTGGTGGATTATTTGTTTGTGTGTGTTTATAATTAATATTATTACTACTGAAATTCTTAACATGTTTGTAAATTTGTAAATGAAATAGGATTTAATTTAGATCTATAACACATTTATTTGTTTAATAAGTTCTTATTTGTAAGATAATGATGAAGAAGTCTTAAGTCAGAAATATGCGTCTAAAAATAAATTGGAAAAACAAAGATAAAATATTAAATTATTTCATAGTTTATAACAAAAAAAAAAATGCGTTTAAGATTTTAATTGAGCATTACACTGCCGGTCATTAGTGTAGCGGTAAGAGATTAGCATAATCATTTATTTTCTTAAGCTAGTGGATGGATAGTTGTTTTTTTGCATAAACCAAAAAAAACCAATATGAGAAAAATTGTGATGACGTACATACAGTGTGTTTGATGAAATATAAACACCATAAATAAATATTTTCAAAGTAAAAATAATATATAACTACACTAGCTGACCCGGTCCGTTGCTGGCCCTAAGCAAACATTAGTGTTGTATTACCACACGATTTAAATAGAGCTTTTAACGAAATTTACGCCTTTAAATAAAAATCCATGGAATACCTATCATAAAGTTTTTTTTACAGAGTAACTTACATATGGTGTAGATATGGGCTCAATAAAAAAAGCCCCCATGTATTTAAGGCAAAATGGAAATTATATTCATTTATTACTTTATTTTAAGGCCAGCGGATAGACAATGTTTTTTGTTTTTTTTATTTGGCGTAATTTTGAAAGTTGTTATACATTGCTTTTAAAAGAGTTTTCAAAAGAAATAATTGAAACATTTTATCTTTACAGATGTACATACATTTTTCTACCGAAATAAAAACACGAATTGGTTAATACTACATTTACACCTACGCAAAATCTGGTACTTATGAGATTTTGAGCGAAATCTAGTTCATTTCTACCAGATTACCCATACAAAACAAAATCTACTTACGAACTAGATTTTGGCAAAATCTCTCAAAATCTTGCTATACTAAATGATGCAACTATGTATTTTTTGCTAATGTACTGAAATTTACAGCGCTGAACAAGAAAATTTTGACTTTTGTAACAAAAAAAAAGCACGGTAGAAACAAATTATTTGCATCAACATTAAAAAATTATAAAAGTTTAAAATAAGTGCTCTCAATATGGATAAAACAATAATAAATAAAGTGTAAGTAATATTACATATGTAATTATGTGTATAAAAACAATTGTAGCACGAATTTAATTAAGTTTAGAGCCAATTTTTTATTCTTTCTTCAGTCAGCTGTTTTTATTATGAAAATGAAATCCAATAATACGTCAAAAAGCATTGGTGTAAACGGCAGAGATTTTCTTCGAGATTTGAGCTGAAATCTACTAGATTTTGCGTAGATGTAAATGTAGTATAACATTTTATAAAATGTATGTGAGCTCCAGTGTTGCCAGAAGTAGGGGAAAATCCCTACATGTAGGTATTTTTGATACTAAAATAGAAGCGTAGGGAAAATCGAATAGATTTTTTATATTCTCCAAAATGTAGGGATTTTTTCGTCATGTCGCATTATTTATGAAATACATATATGCAAACATAACGTTTTTTTTAGTAATATTTTTTTTCAAAACGGTTCAAAAATTTTCTTTTCGTTAAAATCGCTTAAAAATATATTTCCAGAGCTGTTTGTGGTTTAAATGTGGGCGACATTAATATGTACGTATGTATGTATATGCCAAAGCGAATTCATATACCAGGTGGTGTCAAGCCTGCAACAAAAAAATGTACCTAGTACTTTATTGCAATGAAAATTTACAAATCAAACTTCCTACAAATTTGTTTGCAATGAAATTTGGCAAAACAAATATCCCCAAAAAAGGAGCTGTTAACTTGGCACCACCTGGTACATGAATTCGCCTTGGTATATGCTTTTTCTAAGATATCATTCAATGTTGAAAGATTTAAGGCAGACTTAGTTTTTACTTTCCATTCTGTTACGAATCAGCTGTTCTGTTTTTGCTAAATGAAAATATGTATGCAGCGTTAGTTTTTCTGTATCTTGCCGTTCTGTTACGGACGAACCTGTTAAAAACAGAACGTTGCCAACGTTTTTAAGTGACAGCAAGAAACAGCTGACTTTTGCTTTACAAAAAAATTATTCAAATAAAAGAAAATTGTTGTTTAACCGTTTCAAGTTTTTCAAAGTAAAGTTTTGCCTGACAATAACGAAAAAAATAAATAAAATGGATGATGAAAAACTAATCACTTTAGTCGAAGAAAATGACATGCTCTACAATAAGTTTAATAAAAACTATAGAATGCCGGATAAGAAACGGTCGAAAGAATGGTCGAAAATAGCCAAGGAAATGGAAGTACCAGGTAAGTAATTACTCAATAAGATTTAAAATTATTATTTAACAGTATTAATTTTCTAGAAGAATTTTGTGTTAAGAGGTGGACATCATTGCGGGATAGGTATGCGAAGGAAAAGAAAAACGAAAAGCTTGCATCTGGTAGTGGAACAACTTTTAATCATCGTTGGCATTACATGAGTCAATTAGAATTCTTGGAACCGCATATTATTTCACGTCCGTAAGTACTTACTTACTTAAATATAAATAAGGGCAGCACCTGCGAAAACAAAAAGCAGTTGTCCGACCAAAAGCCGTATATATAAAAACTCTTTGTTAGTGAAACAGGTGGGTAAAATACTGAACAGGAGAAAAATTGTACGGAAAAAGGCCGGCTATAGAACAAACCTTTTTGTAGTGAAACAATATCATTAAATTATATTATAAAAGTGCTGCCTTAAATTATATTTGTTCCCATATTTATTTTGTTGAAATAATTTTTAAAGTAAAAATATTTTTAGAGTCTTTAAACACAACTTTCATAGAAGCTGAAATGCTAGAATCTCCATTTCTGGAAACTCAATCTCAAGACTCAATATTTACATCGCGAATCTCAACACCCGAACAGGTTATGGAAAAAGGTGTTTATTCATCAAAACCGCGGAAAAAAAAGAGCTGATGATGGCGATCACATTTTTCGGAAGCTGTAGAAACATTTAAAAAGTACTGCAATTCTAAAGAAGAAAAAAGAAGCAAAAGGAAAGCGATACCATTTATGCCTTCGGCAAAATGGTAATAACTACAATGAACTCTCTAAGCCAATCGAAACAAACTAGGGCAATCAAACTAATTACAGATGTCTTACTGAATTAAAACTAGAGCCAGAGTAAAAGTAAATTTAAAAATTGTTATAGTTTATTATTTGTAGTTGGTTTTCTTTAACATCGATTTTTTTTAAATTGATTCTTTAATTTTGAAAGTACCTATTGAATTAATTTGTTATTTTATTAAAAAGATATTAAAATGTTAAAATTCATTAATTTTAAATTAAAATAATAAATCTAATTTATAAAACAGTATTCTGATTTGGAATTGCTCCTTCAATGTAAAAATATTGAGCAAAACGATTTCGAAATTGAATAGCCTTATCTGACGATCTACGAATGTGAGATGTCACTGATCTCAGAGGTCGACCTCCATTATTTCTAACTTCTTCACGCCAATCACCTTCATTTACAGAGCCATTCAGTTCTTCACGATCTACAAAGTTGCCTGGGCAATACCAACGTTTTCGGTCATTCAGCATTATAAAATTGTGCAACGCAATACATGCCAAAACAATTCTTTCACAGTTGTCAGGTGAACATTCTAAAGTAGTTAAAAGTATCCTTTAACGAGCTACTAAAATGCCAAAAGTATTTTCTATAACCCTTCGCGCACGAGACAAACGGTAGTTAAAAATAGTTTTCTCTAGTTCCTGCATAGGGTCGCATTAAATTTGTTTTTAAGGGAAATGCTGCATCTCCAATAAAAAGTGAGTAAATGACATAGGAGACAATGATGATAAGGGTTTATTTGGTGGCACAGGGACTGTGTTATTTAAAACAGATTTCCCGAAAGGACATGTACGAAAAATACCTTTAAAGAGAAGAAATATCTCATAATTTTTAAACTAATAAAAAACTGTACGAAAATATTTTGTAAATAATATTTGTTTAATTTCCATTACTTTATTTAAAAATTACCTCCATCACTTTGACAACCATAGCTTCCTACGCTTGCAGTGATGAATGTATATTTGGCATCGCATACACCCATTAGAACCATGCTAAAAAAATTTTTATAATTGAAAAACATCGATCCTGAATTAAGAGGACATTTCAAAGCTATATGCTTTCCATCAATTGCTCCCACGCAATTTCGTATATTCCACACATTTTGGAAGTTTTTCTCAATATCAATATATTGAGCAGTAGTTGGTTCACTTACATAAATTGGAGACAGCAAATGCCACAATACATCACACGTATCTAATATAATATTCCGAACTGTGCTTTTTCCTAATTTATAGCTCCAAGCAATTGATTGAATGCAATTTCCATGTGCCAAGTACCTACATAAAGAAAAAAACATTAAATATTAAAAGAATTTAACATATGTATAAACTTACTGTTATTGAGAGTCTCTCCTCGGGTAATATACGTTGACCGGGCTTTCTCAGCGAGCTCCTTATTATTGACAACAAGATCTCATACACATTCTTCGTCATTCTCGTATGAAGAAAAAAATGCTCCTCATCGAGCTCCTTAATTTCGTTGAAAACTTTTTTATGGTAGCCCGATGATGACCAATCTCTGTTAATAGGTCGGGCGTACCATCTTCGAATACGATGCTTTTTTTTAATTTATTATTTTTGTACATTTTACACAAATTTAAAAAGCTTGTGACAATAAATGCATCGTCAATGTCCGAATTAAGTTCTGAGTCGGATGAATAATCGTAGTTATTATTCATTTTTCATTAACTTTCTAAATTGTTTTTTACTTTCTGCGGTAGTTTTGTTTAGTGTCAAAAACAGCTGATACGTTTGTACTGAAGAAGTAACTTCAAAAAATCAATATCAGAACAGAACGACACAGAACGGTAACAGAAAGTTAATACTAATGAGGCCTTTAGAATAAAGAAGAAGCAACAGTATTATTTGTTTACAAATGTGCTTTGTTTTTTAGGATGTCATCAGATTCTTCGGACAACGGAAGCAACCAAAGCAAATATAGGAAGCCAAAATTCCGGCCGGAGTGGTTGCAAATAACTGAATTTAATGGATGGTTAACGGAAGCAAAAGATGACCAATTTACATGTAAATGCAGGGCATGTGGCAAGATTTTAAACTGTGGGAAATCCGAACTAAGAAAGTACTCTTTAAAAAAATTGCACAAAAAAAGTTTCAGGTATTAATAATTTAAAGCCTTTGGGGTCTTTTTGTTGAAAAGCGAGTAAAATAGAAAAAGATCCTTTGTCAAATTTCGAAATGTTATGCGCATATTTTTTGCAGAGCACAATGTTGCGCTACATGTAGTAGATCACTTAGTTCCGCTTTTCAAAGAAATAGTCCCAGACTTCTCTATTATAAAAAACAGCAAATTGGGAAGAACTAAGTGCACTAAAATAATACAAAACGTGATATCAAAGGAAGAAAAATCTAAACTAATATTAAAACTACAAAAATATGAATTTTCTGTCCTCGTAGATGAGAGCACTGACATTTCGTCTTCCAAAACAGTGTGTGTTCGTGTTAAATTTGTTGATGAAGAAAAGGAGCTAACAGTTGTGCAACTGTTAGATTTGCTTCCTGTCGGAACAGATTGTACGGCGGATGCGCTCTATAAAATATTCAAAGAATGCATGTTAAAATATTCAATTCCATTTTCTAACATACGTGGTCTTTGCTGCGATGGAGCCAACGTCATGGCAGGAAAATTTAACTCCTTCTCATTGCGTCTGCTCAATGACAATAAAGAAGCTATTACTATAGAGTGTATATGCCATACTTCAGCGATTATTGCAAATAAAGCTTGCCTTGATTTACCAAAAGCACCGGAAAAATTGATAAGACAAATTGCGACTTATATTATGGGTAGCTCAAAGAGATGTGCCGAACTAGAAGATTTTCAACAAATTTTTAATAAAGAAAAACGTAAAATATTGAGGATTTCTGTTACTAGATGGCTTTCACGACAAAAATGCATTGAAAGAATATTATCTAATTGGAACGTTTTACAGGAATATTTTAAATATGTATGTGATTGCGATAAATTGAAATCTGCCGAACTGACTTGTGCTGAACTTAATAATGATTGCACAAAGGCTTCTTTATTATTCTTAAAATATGTTTTCAACTATTTTGACAACATAAGTGCTCTTTTTCACGCAAAAAAAATTATTAATTCATGTGCTTCATTCTGAATCAATTAAAAATTTTTAAAGCTCGCTCAAAATTGTATTAAAAAGTCGGAACTAAAAGCAAATTGTTCTGTTAGATCACAACATATTTTGTTGCCAATTAAGGAAATTTTTGTCGGCCACGGATGTGAGGAACTGTTAAAAAAGCTCCCTGAAGAGAAATACAATGAAATTAAATCTTATTGTCTAGAGTTTTACTTAACGGCACTACAGGAAATTCAAAATAGATTCCCACTAGATAATGATTCGATATTTAGAGAAATGGGATTCTTAAATCCAGAAAATGTTTTTGGAGAAAAAGAAGTGAGTTTAAATGTGAACTATTGTCTAAAAAATTTAACATAAGACTCAATGATCTCATGCATGAGTGGCGGACAATCGAATACAATTTTTCTGCAAGTGAAATTAATATGTTTTTAAAAATATATATGGATAAAAATAATAAAAATGAAAAACTTTAATGACGAAATTGTATTTCCAAATTTATTGAAACTGGTACGGATTTGGTTTGCTTTACCAATGCCGATGCAGAAAGGATTTTTTCAATAATAACAGATGTTCGTACCAAAAAGCGAAACAAATTGAGCCGCACAAGTTTAAGTTCAATTTGTATACTAAGATCATTTCTGCAAGACAGTGGAAAAGATTGCATAAATTTCGAATGTACTGATAGTCATTTTAGAAAATTAAATTCGAAAGAACTTTATTAATTTTAAAATATCCTGTTGTTTGTGTATCTGTATTAAATTTGTTATTAGTTGAAAAGAACTAGAAATAATAATTTTAAAATTACATTGTTTTTATACTTTAATTAAATGAAAGTTCTCATGTTTGAATCAGTTGAAGGGAATTACATGTGTATATTAATTTTAAAATAACCTGAATTGATTTATCCTTTAAAATTTTATTTGAAAAGAACTATTCATATTAATTTTTAAAAAACTTTGTTGTTTTAACTGAATTTAATTAAAAGTACATATGAATGTATTATTTTTTTTTAGTTTTTTACTTATTTTGTTACCAAAGCTTTAATAAACATATATATTTTTTTATAACTAATGGTTGTCTTCTATTTTAATGACAAAAATGCGTAGGGATTTTTGTAGGGGAAATTTTTTCAACGTGTAGGGAAAAATCGGATTTTTTTTAGCATGTGTAGGTATTTTTTCGAGAAATCTACTGGCAAAAGCAGATATACAGATGCTCCTCATTTATAAGAGGAAGCTTAGAACGCAATAGCAAAATTGTCGTTCTCCACACATGAATATGTAAACGAACTTATGCCAAAAAACCTTACGGAATAAAGTGAGAGAGAAACATGCCATCGCTGTCGACAGCTTTTTTAAAAACTTGGATAAAAGGAAAAACACGGATTATAACCTGTGGAAAGCATGTATCCCCACTAAAACTTGATGATCAGTTTGGTTTTCGAGCAATTCATAGTACTATTGAGCAAGTTCATAGAATCGTTGCCATTATTAGATCGGCTTTTGAAAGAAAGCAATACCGTTCAGATTTGTCTATAGAGCTTTCCGAAGCGTTTGATAAAGTCTTCAATGATGGGCTAGTTACTAAAATAGCTTGGATTCATCCTGAAAAATCACACAAACATTTACAGAGCCTTTTGCCAGATAAGACGTTTAAAGTAAGGTCAAAGGACCAGCTTTAAAAAACGGGATAATCTGTGCAGGAGTACCTCAAGGTAGTGTACTAGGGCCACTATTATATATCATATTTACAGCATATATCCTGTTTGGAGATATCTTTCTCCCATCGTACGCATCCCCAGGTGTGGGATAGGAGATGTACATGCTCAATCCCTCGATACAGCACAAAGTTTGAGATACATTTTCCTAATGGTGGCAACTATTAGGCGAAGCGGAGGGGCCTTTGGAATGGCCGTATCGTGAGGTTGTTCAAAACCCGCTAGTGCGAGCTATTATCGCAAGGGGTAACTGCAATGGAGCCATCTCCCAGGAAAAGTGAAGGATGATCCGGCAAAAGATGCTAGGTGTTTGCTGGAGGATCCTTAAAGAAAATCCAGGAGCACCCTCGCAAAACGAAGATACGGGGTGATTTAAGGGCCATGTTAAGTTGATGGCATTCACCAACGAGCGCTCAGTTAACCTGCTGAATTTGGCAATAGCCGCATTGGGAGAAGTGTGGGTGGGTGTGCGGCTTGATGTGATCCCAGTCTGTGAGATTTATCGCAGGCCTAGATCCGTCGTAACCCTTCCGATCGAGCCCCACGATCCCGAGGCCATTCTGGCATACATTCGAGCCGGCAACCCTGACCTCCACACCCACAACTGGAAAGTGGTCAAGGTTGGCACTGCCGACGGTTTGACTAGGATGGTTGTCATCGTACTAAACTAGAAATCCTTGGCGCTGAAACGGCAGAGGCAAACTCTTCTATGAGTTTGCCTGTGTCAAGCTGCGTGTTTACCGTGGCGGCGACAAAGATGACACCGAGGCTGCGAAGGTAGGATTGGTATTTTCGCTTGGGAGAGACCCGGCGAATGACCCGGCAAGCTCGGAGCCCTCAGGGGAGAGCCAATCAGAATCTGGTCTGGACGCTGACATCACAGTTATGTAAGATCCGGGCGATGGCGAAAAACCTCCAACACTCTAACGCAACATCAACTACTTTAACCCTTCTATATATATGTTTGGAACGATTTTCAATCATCCCTTGTCAATTTTGGTTTGAAGACAAACCGGTTTCGGCTAGTTGCCATCTTTAGTGCCATTTTTATCGTTCTGAAATGGAATAATCCCTGCTGACCTGCAAAACAATAACTCCATAGTTAAAGTACATATATAAAGCATGCCTTGAGTGGGCCTATGGTCCTGTTCATTGGTCTAAGTGCAATGTTATATTCATCCCTGAGTGAGGTAAGACATCGCATACTAAGGTTAAGCACTACAGACCAATAAGCCTGAGATCTTTTTTGTTAAAAACCCTGGAGAGAATAATCGACATTTAAATAAGGATGTCGATAGACTCTAACTTTCTATCTCCTTCTCAACATGCGTATACTAAAGGTAGTTCAGTTGAAAAGGCCCCGCACTCACTCGTGGGCTATTTGGAGAAGGCGCTCGAGCTTGAGAATTATGCTTTAGCAGCTTTCCTCGACATAGAAGGCGCCTTCAGTAATGTCGAACCATCTTCCATTGGTGATGATTTGGAAATGGTCGGCATCAATTAACGTACAAGAGACTTCAAATTAAGAAGCTACTCACACGTAGGACTTCACTGGTTAACAACTTTCGTTTTGGAATTAAAAGTCCTTTTATACAAAACCGTTATATAGCCAATATGGTTATATGGCATTCAGCCTTTCCAGAAGTTGGAAAGAAAATACTCTATGGTTTTACGACTTTTCGTATGAAACATGGAAATGAAAACATACATAGATATCTAAAAGTTCGCGCTATCCAGGAAGAAGCAATAATCCAATAATCCAAATACACAAACAAACTTGTCGTACATTCCAACACTCATTTACGCAATTCATTGCAGTTTGACGTTCACAAGACACTAAAGAGATCTGACACATTGAGCCTGGCGAGGCGGCTATTTCTACACAATAGAAGTTGGTTTAATAAGATTTGAATTCAAAAAATAGTTATTACATTGGTAATTACTAGTAAATAATAATTTGCAAATAAGATTTGAATACGTATTGTAAGTTTCTTTTAGTAGATTCAATAAATTAAAATAAAGTTTATGGCCCTAATATTTTCTGCTTTACTAATAAATTTGAATTTTTTGGTGCTTTACCAAAAATATACAAGCTAATATAATTTGTTAGCTTTAAAATTAATTGACATTTGCAAAAGTTACATGCAACAAGCGATTTTTTATACTCGAGGTGCTCAACAGCCAGTCATAGAAAACTCAGTTTTAATGCTCTAGAATTTCTAGGCTAATTTTGCGATAAATCAGAAAACTAACTACAAATTTGTTAATTCTAAATATTATCTCTTAACGCTATTTAATAAAATATAGTTACTGTACGTATTGTTACAAAGTAATAGTCAAAGATGTGCGAAACGACCTATTGTACAAATACGCAATAATATAAACATAAAGCATCAACCAATTGCGTAGCAGAAATTCCCCGAACCGCGATTCAAAATAGAAACAAAAACAACTTCTACAGCAAGAACAAGTAAAAAAAAGATACACACACACAAACATCGCAGAAGAGATAGTTGACTTAGAGATTTCATAGAGTGAATATCTGTGCGTACAAACCTGTGAAGTGTACAGTGTAAATTAGTACTGAACAGTTGTAAATAGAGTCTTAATAGCCGAATAAAGTTGTGTACTGATAAAATCATAAAGAAGTGTGTATTTTAATATTTGCAATTAAACGAACCCTACAACTTAACGTTTATTGTGGTAATAAACGTAACAATATAATAAATTCCTGTATCTCTCTGAATATTCTCAACTTACTGTTTTTTGGACAATTGTGTGTCTATAAAAAAAGCTCAAGAAACTTTACACATATATATATATATATATATATATATATATAAATTATAATATATAAATTTATTATGGTATTATATATAATTTCGCTATATCACGATCAGAATGATGCCGCTAGTTTTACACCTATTCTTATGACCAGCAGTGTTAAGAAGTTTTGGGTTAACCGTACAACTTACCGTATTACTAATGTATTCACTAATACACAAGGTGCCACCACATACATCAGAATAGCAGGAATACGGTCAGCAGAAGAAGTTTTTCTTCTTGATATTGCCGCCATATTGTCACCTTGAAAATAAGGAAAAAATTTAAAATAAAAATAAAATAAATCATTTTGCTTATATATGGGTTTATAACAAATTTTGTAAAAGTTTTTATTTTTGGAAAAGCTGAGCACAAATATTGTTAATCTAGTTCTAATATTCAAAATTTTACTTGAAAAGCTATTTGAAGAAGTATTCATACCAACAGGATAAATACTTGAAAAGCTATAGTTTAAATAGAATAATCTAAAATATTTTCGAAGATGAACTAATAAATTAATATGAATTACTCCCCAACCAATATGTATAAATTTTCATTTCATAATTTTCAGCGATCGAAGTAAAATAAATGTTATAGCTTATCTCCTGATTGGTTAACAGTATTATCAGGGTGAGAATAAAATGGTAAATCTCCGCTTGTCTTGCCTTCTGTGCCACTTTCAATAAATTGGCTTTGTGTTCCATCTTTACCGAGTGTGTGGTGTTTTTAGTATTTGTAGTATTTTTAATTTAGACAACACTGATGTTTATAACGCATACCAAAACACGTTTTGTACGGAGCTTTTGCATGCGCATTTTGCCACATTATTTTATATTGAACGGAAATACTTATATGATAAAATTTAACAAATAACAACTTTTAAACAAATTTGTATCAAAATGTTTTTAAAAATGCACTCAATAATTTTAGATATATATATTTTATGCTCATTGCGAAAGCAGTTTTGATTAGTTTCTAACAATTAACTTTTATGTGTGTTTAATTCAAAATAAACGGCTGAAGTTGTTATTTTTGTATAAACATTTTTAGAAAACACCCCGCGACGCATATTACAGGCCGAGACAAACAAAGACGACAAGCTAGTTAATACAGCAACAGAGGACAAATAGGAAGCAAAATAAAAACAAGATTTCGCGAGCATATAAGGGACTATAACATAAAGATACGTAATCCGAAATTAAAAGATTTTCGAATTTTACCACAAATCTTAATTTCTCCAAAAAGTCTAAATTTTACCACTACAAATTAAAACGTTTTAAAAAACCTTGACAATACCAAGAGATAATGAATAAAAACATTAATTCACAGCGCGTTGGCTGTTAAGCCGTCAATGGTTTTAGTCGGCCTGGCCCATATCACAGCCGCTACTAGCTACTTTTCAAACTATTATACATCACTGCGCCCTCCTGCATCGGTACACTTATAGTACTAAATCATGGGCGAAGTAAAGTAATTAATAATATGGCTATAATAGCTCAAAGTAATGCGTCTACATAATACCAGAGGCTAAATATAAACATAACGTTAAATTACAGAGTTGTTAATACAAGCTTTGCTATCCCCTCTACTTCTATCGAAACAAAGTAAAATAAAAGTATTCGAATTATTCTTGATCGAATGACAAATCTACTTAAAAGACCCGGTTTTTTGATTTTAGCCTTAACAATATTCCAATTAATATCTATTTATAACACAAAGTTACTTTTAATAATCATTGTAAAGGGCATTGACAGTTCTGATCCCACTGAGGATATCAAAAATGCTGTAGAGGTGGAAAGTTAATTTGTAAGGACAGTGCACAATATTCTAAATAAGAATAAAGTTCCCCAACTTAAATTTAATGGAGCTTAACAAAAATCAAGAAACTCGGTTCATCTTCTATACAACTTGAGCCAAAATAACATAACTGTACAAGAGCCAGATACTAAACCAAACTATTCGTATGCCCAAACATTCAGAAATGATTTACCGCATGGTGCACACCACTCACGAACAATTCGAGCTCAATCGAAAACCTAATACAAACAATGAAAAAGTTCATGTCAACTATGAACTTAAATTTTAAATAGAACACTTTCTGCTGAATATAGATATAATCTAAGTCTCTGACCCACTTCACTATGAAAAGCTGCTCTAGAATTGATGCGTTTTTTAGAGACCAAACAGCCACGCGAAAGGGCACGTGGTGACACTGCCATTACATTCCGAAAACAACGTAAGAGCATTTTCCAATGCCCGAATGTCTGAAGAATTGTTGCAAGCGATGATTTTAAATCTTATTGATTTTAAAATTGCAGTCTCATCAGTGTATTGCTACTCTAGGACAAAAGTCTATTGTCGCTGGCGTTTACAATGCAAAGCACACCTTATGGGGCTCCAGACTTCTTAGCCCAGGAGGGAGACAGCTGTACAATATATTTCAAGCAAACAAGCTAGACGTCGTATCTGGCGGTATGGTGCCAGAGCTTATTGATTTTGCCGCTTTAAAAACATCAAACGTGATCACCTCTTAGTTAGTTCATTCTATGACCTATCTGCTGATCATTCACCAATAATGGTATTTTACACGATAGTGTTGTTATTGTATCTGAAGTCTTTAATTTATACCCGAATAGAAATACGTATTGGTTAAAATATAAAAGGTATGTGAGCTCTCACTTATGTATGAACATCCCAATAAGAAATCCAGCTGATATTCAAGCAGCCATAGATGCAACGAAGACAAAGTCATCAGCTAAAATAAAATCGTACCAGACAACAGCGGATATACAGATGCTCGTCATTGTGAAAAGAATGCTTAGAAGGCAATGGCAAAACAGTCGTTCTTCACACATATAAATGTAAATAAACTTATGCCAAAAAACCTTACGCAATGAATTGAGATAAAAACACGAATTCACTATCGACAGCTTTTTAAAAAACTTGGATCCAATGAAAAACACGGATTATAGCCTGTGGAAAGCTGTAAAGCACTTACAATATCCTATTGCTTACGAAACCCCACTAAGCCTTGAAGACCATACTTGGGACAAAAACTCATAATAAATAGTTCCACTATTCGAATTATCAGTGACACCGTGAATGATTCTAGGACATTTCCGTAATCTTCTTCAAAATCGACGATAATCACACATGAGGAAATCACCTGGACCTGATTGTATTAAAGGGTTAATGATAGAAATCTTACCTATTCCACCTGTGAGAATTTTACTTTTCATATTTAATATCATTTTGCACGTCGGTTTCTTCCCATGCTCTTGAAACATGCCTAAAATTGTTATGATCACGCAACTAGAAAAGGTCAGATTACGTCCCTAGGCTCATTAGCTTACTCTTAGTTTTGCCAAACACGAAACATTATCCCAGATCATCAGTTTGGTTTTCGAGAAAGATGTACTACTATTGAGGAAGTTCATAAAATTATTAGGTCGGCTTTTGAAAGAAACCAACACTGTTCAGCTTTATTTCTAGACATTTCCCAAGCGTCTTATAAAGTTTGCCATTTTGGGCTAAAATAACACAGGTTATCTTAAAAACAATCACAGGCTTCTAAAGAGCTATTTGAGAGATAGAACGTTGAAAGTAAGGTCAAAGGATCAGCTTTCAAGATATGCGAAAACATGTGCAGCCTTACCTCATGGTAATGCACTAGGGCCGCTATATCATCTATATAGTGGATAGACCGACAAGCCCACATACATATACGTCAACCTTTGCAGACGACACTGCAATTAGAAGTATTAATAAAGATCCGACTATAGCATCTGCACAACTTTAGTCCCATATTCATGAGCTAGAAGACTGGCTAAAACAGTGGAGAATAAAGGTTCATCCATCGAAATGTGGTTATGTAACGTTTTCCCTTAGAAAGCAAAATTGTCCACCAATAACAATAATAAATACATACCACTGTTTCAGCGGAACCACACGTTAAGTATTTAGGTATCCACCTAGATCGCGCCTAAATTTGCCCCGCAACATTTAGGCAAAAATAATGGCCTTTAAGATTAGAACAAATCAACTAGACTCGTTAATAGGTCCTGATTTAACCTTGACTTTGGAATTCAAAGTCCTTTTACTAAAATCCGTTATAAAGCCAATATGGTATTTAGCTGTGGGGTACTGCTTGTGCAGCAAACATCAAGAAGTTACACAAAAAACAGTCTACGATTTTACATCTTATCGTATGCGCCAGGGGCATCCATAGCGATATAAACGTTTCCACTCTCCATGGAGAAGCGGAAGCATACACGTCCAAATATGTAAACAAGCTAGTCGTACCTCCCAACACTCTTGTACGCAATGTATTGCAATTTGACGGGCACCAGAGACTAAAAAGAACTGACACATTAAGTCTGGCGAGGCGGTTCTTTCTACCAAACAGTCGATTGTTTTTTAAGACTTGAGTACGAAAAATTAGTTAGTATATATTGGTAATAAATAATATTTTAGACAGATTTAATAAATTAAAAATAAAATAAAATAAAATAAAAGGAAATACAACTATTAAAGCTATATTTCCTTACAAAATTAATTCTTATAACTCCTTTAAGGCCAATGTTTTTTACGATATTATGTTATATGTAACTAAAGGTATATGAGGGCTTATTCCATTACATTTGATTATTGACCCACTCTTATGGGGTAACACTTTGATTGTGATTATCTTGTCACAGATATATGATATTATTTTCGTTACAAAACGTGTATAAATTAGGGAAGAGAACAATAAAAACATGCTACATACCTTTAGATACAAATACGTATATACTCGCTGGTTCGGTGTTACTCGCTGAACATGTGTAATTTCCTGAATCAGAAATTTGTGGTTCTCGTATGATTAAGCGACTTTGAGTTCGCGGACCTGGCGTTGTTTCTATAGAAATATCTCGTCTAGAATCGTAGTAATTTATTAAGCGATCATTTTTTTGCCAATACACATATTGAGGTGGTGTAGGACTCTGCAAGTATAAATGGTATTATTCCTTAAGCTGATTTATACATATTTGTATGCTTCCGAAAGCTGATATAATCATATCGTATTTTAATACATCGTTGGCAACAATTCAAACCATGCTTTTACGGGAAAAATTTAATTAAGTTATGCACTTGCTGAAAGTTCAAAACATTAGCTTCTAAAATACTCCAACTGGCGAAAAGGAAAGATTAAAATTTCACATCTGAGCAAAACTAACAATGGATTAATTAGGGATAATGAATACTATTCTACACCAATTGTATCAGCCGAAATTGTAAAGGCGGCTAGAGATTTATACAAAATATTAAACCCTAATGTTTTTACTAAACAAAATTCGTGTCAAATGATTTGATTATTGCCCTGTGAAACCCTGACTAAATATCCTTATATAGAGATTTGAAATTCACATTTTTTTCATCTTTTAAGCTTCTTAGATAATAATTATAAAAAACATATGTTTTTTTAAGATTTAATTTTATTTTATTGAACCTTTCTGAAGGAAGATTATAATAAGTATTACATTTGAATCTCTAAAATATTACTTATTAATTATTACCAATGTAGTTACTAATCTGTTGTATTAATATCCTATTAAACTATCTATTATTCGGTTGGGTGAACCGTCTTGCCAGGCTCAATGTACCAGTCGTTTTAAGTCTCTGGTGCCCGCGAAATTGTCACTATTTGCGTAAAAGGGTGGTAGAGTGGTTAGGGTGAACCTTTAGTTTGTTTACGTATCTTGACGTGTATGTTTTGGCTTCTTCCTGGATAGTGGGAACTTCTAGATCTCTATGGTCATTTTCATTTTTTATATACCAGGGGGCGCATACAATATGTCGTAAAATCCTAGACTGTCTTCTTTGTAACTGCTGAATGTTTGATGCGCAAGTAGCAGCCCACAGACGAATGTCATAAGACCAAATCGGTCTTATAACGGTTTTGCATAAAAGAACTTTGTATTCCAAAGGACCTATTACCAGTTTAGTTGATATGTTTGTTATGTTTGCCTCACTATGGCGGGACCAAATCAGACATCCATCTGTGTGGATACCCAAATATTTCACGTGGGTTTTCACATGAGCACATTTCGATGAATTTACCTCTAATATGCACTTTTTTAGCCAATCTTCTAATCCCTTAATATGAGACCGCAGTTGTTCGGATAAAAATTTCGGGCCTTGGTTAACACTTAAAATACACTGTCATCTGCAAACGTTGACGTATACGTATTGGGACTTTTTACCATATCCGCTGTATAAATTATATATAATACCTACCTTGAGGTGCTCCTGAAGCGATTTTCTTTTTATTAGAAAATTTATCTTTCGGCCGTACTTTAAATGTTTTGTCTGTGAAATATCTCTTCAGAAGCTGGTAAGAGTTTCCACGTAAAGCTCGAGTTATTTACGTAAGTTACTTATAATGCTAGACTTTATAAAATCCTGGGAAAGGTCAATAACCTAAGCTCAACAATTTTGCTTATTTTCAAATGTAGATCTAATAACGGTGACAATTCTGTGGAGATGCTCTATTGTACTATGGCTTTAAAGATGAAATAAATGGTTTTAATGTATCACGTAATCTTACTAAGATCCTTACGTGTATTATGGATCATAATTATTTTAGACATCTTCCAAGAGCACGAGAAGAAGCTAACTCGTAACATTTCATTAAATACAAATAGTAAAATTCTCACACCATAATTGATTCTGTAATGCGAGCAGGTCCGGGTGATTTTTTCATATCTACAGTTTTAATTGCCGACTTTAATGATGATAGCCGAAATTGTATAGTATAGTCCGTGTTTTTTAGTAAGATCCGAATTTGTTAAACACATCTTGATAGCTCTTATCCCTGACAAGAGTATAAATATTAGCCGACGATTTGTATAAATTTTTTTTTGCTGGTCGTTTGTTTGATGTTGAATTTCACGATGACCGTAAATTGACCCGCAGCTGCTTGAATATCATCTGGATTTCTCAATGGAATGTTCAACCAATTCGTGTCTTTATTTGGATAGGAAATAAGTATTGCATGTGCAGCGGCAATACTATCCCGTAAAACAGCGATTGCAGGTAAATAGTCGGAAGATAGATCATAGAACGCAATGACTATTAAATGAAATCTGTAAGCTTGTATACAATATTCGTTGAATTGGCCTGACGGTGGTGTCACCACATGCCTTTTCGCTCGGATCTTTTGTATCGTATGTGCAAAGTTCGTTGACTCTAAAGGAGTTTTTTCTAGTGAAATGTGTTTCAGAGACCAAGAGTATGTCTATTTCCTACGTTAGCAAAAAATGTTCAACTTCATATTTATTATGGCACAGCTCGTTAGCGTTCCAGAAATGGTTCATTCTTTGCTAAACAAAACTTGCAGAAGCTTGTTTCGGGTGCGCATGATTTCTTGAAACATACCCTGCATTGCTGTCACAAAGTAGTTCATTGTTTGTTTTAGGTTTTCGATTAAACTCTAATTGTTTGTAAACGATTTCCATTGCTCGTTTTCTTAGATGTGGGCGTAACAGTCCTTTTGGCTGAACTGACTTTCTCCATAACGATTAGCAGGCTACGTGTGCATCATTTTTCAGAGCTTGGGCATACGAATAATTTGCTGTTCAAGTCGGCTTACGATGAGTCCATAATTTTTTTCCGTATGTGCTTGGATCTTTGTTTCTTGGATTTGCCCCCCGTCGAATGGAAAATTTTCCTTTCCTACGAGTCGGGACAGCATTTTTTCAATGACATTGGACGTTTGCTCGCCCAAATAAATCGGTGGAGTGCTTTAAAACTACGTGAGATAAGGCCACGATGGCTTTATTGCTCAATTGAATGGGAGATAAAGCCATAATGACCTTATTTCCCAATCGTTGAGAGGTAAGGTCATATTTAAAATTTTGCGAAATGAGAGATAAAGCCATATTTTATCAGAATATTGTTATGCATGGTGTAAACATTCTGTAAAAGGGAAAATCCTTAGTTATCATTGAAACGATAAAAATTAAGAATTAATATTTTAAATTCATTTATTTTTTAACACTTTAACACAAATGTATAAAAAAAACAAAAAACCCAACAACAAAAAATATATTTTTTTATTTTTGTGACGCACGCAGGAAAACTTTATTCAGCGAAGCCACCTGCCGCGTCCTACTGGAGAAAACCCTTAAGCGCGGCCGCCGCACAGTGGCACATATTTTGAGAAGGCGGCCAAAAATCTTTTTTTTTTTGTGGTTACCGATCTTAGTGTTTTCTTATTCATTTGAAAGTAAATACTAGCAAAACTCGAGAGGCAAAAATTTAGAACACTGTTCCAACTATAACACACTGAACAGGGTGATCCAAAATAGAGTTTCTGAATATTTTGTTAAAATGACATTTTTTTTAGTAAATTCTAATTTTCAAATTACTATACCTTTTTTGTTTTAAAAGATATCAAATCCAATTAAATTGTTTTTTATTATGCAGTTTATTAGTTATCAGTGCTAGCAGTCGTTACGTTTTTTAGAAGTTTTTAAATATTTTGCTTTAAAAAAGGTTAAAATTCTTCAAAAATCTCGTGCTTAATAGGGCATAACTCCCTCCCGTCAAACCACGTCAAAAAGATATTTCTCTGTGTTATAACTCAAAACCTCCCCTACATACCTATACCCCATTATATGTGCGCCAGGTTGCGCCCGTGTGCACCAGAGGAATTTTTCTGACCAAAGGTCAGGTATTTTGTACAAAAATTATCAATACATACGAAATTTAAAAAAAAAACATTTTTTCTACAGAGTTATTTTAACTTTTTAACACAAATGTAAAGCCAAACTTTTTTCAAATCTCCTTGAAAGATGGCGTTTATAACTTTTGCGATAGAATCTAGTAATATACAAATGCACTATATTGTACCTATCACTTTTTCCAAATCTAAATATTCAATGAAATTTTGTTTACCCATTAGAGTTGGTAATGGCAAATATATCATAAAACAATAAGATCATAAAGAATTATGAATCCAGAATAATGAAATAGTTAAAAAGAAAGTCTTATATAAAATACGTGACTGCACATGTTTATTATGGCATTCTTTCAAATGTAAGTTTTATTACCACATAGGTAAGGAAATGTAAGCTAATTTCTTGCTTAATTGAATAACATAATTTTGTACACAAAAGATGTGCGCACACACTGCATGGGATGATCTGTACCTGATTATTCTTAGTACCTGTTTATTTTTGCCACAAAGATTATATTGTGTAACTGCATGTGGGTAAAATTATTATATAAATATTAAAAAAAATCGTGTCCGCATTAGTCTTAAAGTGTTCGCAAAACGAGATACGCATACTTTTTGCACAAAAATATACGAACACACAAATTAGGGCAGAAAATTTCTGTTTAACAAAAAAAGACATCGAAATGATTGATGAAAAAGTTGCGCAAGTTTTAACGGAAACAAAGTCGTCGTCAAGCTGCATTGTATGCCAAAAGACATCAAACCAATTAAATCAACCTCCAGCACAAGACGATAGCTTTAAGGAAGCTTACGAATTTGGATTGTCGCCTCTTCATACTAGGTTTCGTTTTATGGAGCATATTCTTAAATTGGGCTATGATTTGGAAGTTGGTTCTTCAGGCGAAACCATTAGAAACAGTCAAGAAAATTCAGAAAAACGAAAGAAAACAAGAACAAATTCAAGAAAGATATTCTCAGCTAGGCCTTATAATCGACGAACCTAAACAAGGAGAAGGAAATTCGAATGATGGAAATACTGCAAGAAGATTTTTTTCCGATCCAGAAACTTCAGCATCTATCACAGGTGTAGATTATGAGTTAATAAGATTCAAAATCATATTACAAGTCCTAGCATGCAGCAGAAATATAAATGCATAAAAATTTGGAGATTACGCCAATAAAACAGCTGCACTTTACAATGAAAAATACTCTTGGAGATATATGTCTTCAACGGTTCATAAAATTTTGTATCATAAGGAACAAATCATTCAACATAATATGCTACCAATAGGAGATCTGTCTGAAGAAGAGCAAGAAAAAAGGAACAAAGACCACAGATTCTTTCGCGAACATAGCACAAGAAATTTGTCCAAATGTTGTACTAATGAAGACTTTATTACCATTTTGTTGTGTACTTCAGATCCATATATGTCCAACATTCGACAAAAATGGTAAAACAACTCCAGTCGAATTAGAAGAGTAGGCTAAACAACTATTAGAAGATGAAAATCAATGCTATTTAGAAGCAATTTTTACTAAAATTGCTTAATGTATAGTGGCTTTTTGATTTGAAAGTATACGTATGTATGTAAATTAATCAATATTTGTTTTATAACTTGTTAGAGAAATATTTAAAAATAAAATAAAACTTTAACTAAAGTAGGATTTTTTCATTAAAACGTTCCGTTATTAAGAAAATTTTAACTTTTTAAAAATTTTAAATTTTTTATTTCAAAAGGCTGTTTAAAAAAACCAACCTTTGGCCCTTGTTGCTTTTAAGCTTAAAAATATTACGGAGGCCAAAATTTGGCGTTTCCTGACAAGATTTAGTTTACAAAACTATTAATAATTATAATTTGTAAGAATAAATATTAAAAAAATTTTTTTTTTAATGTTTCAACAATCCTCTTTTATACTCAAATTCAATTAATAATGGTAACGAATATTAAACCATTCGTAACTTCTTTTTTTTTCGGTCGACTTTTATGCTTTTTATCAAAAATTAAAGTTTAAAATCCTACCTACCAAACAAAAAAACTCATATCAAAATTCCAATCCAATCAAAAGTTACGGATTTTTGACCGCCTTCTCGCCAAATGTGCCACTGTGCGGCGAGTCGTAGCCCGTGCTATACGCCAGCATACCAGCGCAACCAAACGTCTCGTAACCTTTTTTTTTCTTCACTGCATAGTGAATTAATAGGTCCGTGATTACAAAGCAGCTGCTATATAATATCTTTTTAATTTTTTCTTTTAAAGAATTAATGTTGGTATTGAAGGTGAAATAAAATTCTAGCGCAGTTTTCCTTGTACACAAAAAAATTTGGTTTACTTAAACCGAGTTAATAACTATTAATTAATCCTTGTGTAAAAACCTTTTGTTTCCATCTTAATAGTAAGCGATTAAAACTCGTATATACACGGCCAACGCATGCGAGATAAATTTTAATAATTGAAAATTCGTTTAAACTTTTATTTTCTTGTTTTTCGCTTTTTTATGGTAAGAAATTTTTTCAAGTATCAATTGTATGTCAAGTACTGGATGAATACTGTAAAATATGTATATATACATCAGAAATTAATTAACAAAGGAAAATTTTATGCAAATTAACTACCCTTTTTTATTGAAAGCCACATATTTATTTTTCTTACATTTTCGACTGCACTTCCCTCTGCTAAATGAAAAGGTGTGAGTGTTTTACTTCTTGTAGTAAAATATTCATATATGTACAGCAAACAATTTAAGCAAAAACGATTTTTTTTCTTTATCATTGTGATGTTAACACAAGTACTCGTACGTACAAGTAATATCTTAGCAACTTCAACACGTATACGCGCTAGATACAAAAAGTCCGTTATGAGAAAATGTGTAATGGTACGAGTATGTTAAACCATAGGCAGCCAAAGCTTAAAACGCGGTTGTGTTGTTGACCCAGCTACCCAGCACACGCTTTCGAATTCAACAATTATTTTATAAATGGTTTGAATTGCATAAATAGGTTGTTTGAAGGAAGAATAGGAGAGCGGGAATTTTTAGAAGCAGACAATATAGAAAAATAAGTAACAGCAAGATTGATACACAATCGAAACTTTGAAGAGGAATTTATATTTATACTCTAATAATAGTTTGGTATTAATAGAATGTGTTTTAAACGTGATGTTCCCAAATGCATTGTTTATCATAAAATATTTTTCACACATCATCAACTTGAAATGAAAAATGGGTCTTTAAATTGGAATCAGGCTTTCTTCAATTAAAATTTTATTTAAATGTTAAAATAACAATTTTTTATTAAAATTTTAAAGGGGTCCTTTCAATTTTTATTTGTTTTCAACAATAAATTTTAAAAGTGCATATGGAACGTCTCAGCAGACTTCATTAAGTACTCTTGTTTATTACCGTAAGCCACATATGTTTTCATGTTTAACATACATATATAATTTTAACATTCCATATGACTTGTACAAGTAATGTAAACACAGCTTTATTGCACACATAAACTCACCCCCATTGAAACTTCTGGCATATACTAAGCCTGTGTCGTTGTCTACTCCTATATTGTTTCATTTCAGTTGTGACCGTGCTTGATGGGGAGGTGCCATGATGGGTTTATCTCACATTCAATAGGGAGATAAAGCCATTTTTTCATTTGATTGGGAGGTAAAGCCATCATGGCCTTAGCTCACATTAGCAATATTAGAAAATGGCTTTATCTCTCATTTCAGTTTTGAAGAACTTTTGCATTTTACATTGATTAATAGTTTTCTTATTTCCCATTTTACAAAATGTTTAAATTAGATGTAAACATTCCGTAAAAGGTAAAATAAATAGTTTTTTTATTTTTATAATTAAGGAGTAATAATAATAAAGCAAAATTTGCACACCTTTGTGTAAACAAAGCACTATAAATTATAGCAATTATATTATGAGGGGGTGTTTTAACACAAACGGCAATAAGGCAAAATTTGCTGTATTTCACTTTTAAATGAGAAATAAGACAAAAAATCGATTTTGCTTTATTTCCAAGCAGGATTGGTAATAAAGCAAATTTTGTTTTATTTCGCATTCATAATTTTTAATATTGTTTGACTATCTGCATACGAATTCTTTCTTTAAGAGTATGTTTCCTGTTCTATGTGCATTCATTGAAGGAAGAAAATCTAATAATATTAATAATAATAATAACATTCTGTAAAAAAATGTCTTCCCGGACACTAAAGTTAAGTATTGAAATCTGGCTTCGCATATTAAAGTTTTTCTACGTGGTGGCCGGCGCGCCAAATCAGTCTGGGTATTATCTGCAGCTACACAAAACTCATACCAGCAAAATCAATAGATTTGCCCGAAGCAAATCTGTCGCCTACCTGTCCGCACACCCGCACGAGAACTCCCTGGGCTGGTGTTTTTCCCAATTAATGTCCCTCCCACCAGAGGTCATATAATATCTCCATGGCATCTTGGATGCCCCTATCTTTACTCCTTATTTCTTTTCTTTCCCCTTCTTACCGCTCATTCATCTGCTCAACACTTCATGCTAAATAAAAAATTGTTTATTTTTTATTCAAAATATATCACAATATATAAATATTCG
This sequence comes from Phania funesta, assembly GCA_963932375.1. Taxonomy (NCBI): domain Eukaryota; kingdom Metazoa; phylum Arthropoda; class Insecta; order Diptera; family Tachinidae; genus Phania; species Phania funesta. The sequence goes on from OZ010654.1 coordinate 48,245,133, forward strand.
TTTTGTTTTAATTTCTAATCGAAAACTATATTCAAAATTTTAATTTTATGGTCAAAACATAATTCAAAACGACTTTTTTACAATTTTTAAATCTTTATATAATTCAATTTGGGAAAATTACAATCGCTTCAATTTGAATCCTCGGAACTTTAAATTTCTTGATGGTAGCTGCACTTCCGTTTGCTACGACAACTGTTCAACCTGGTGGAGGCTAAAGGAATGCCGACGATTTGTCTAGCGGGTAAGTCTACAAACTTCTTTTCTCGTCTATCTATATATATATTTAATTTTTTTTTTCGTTTTTAGAACAAAGATTCTCAAATTTCTCTACTCGCGAGACGATCACCTAGGTTTGTGCTTAACCCTAACTGCGCACTCTTGCTGCAACTAAACAAGAGGAATGACTTATTCCCGGTATGTTTTTTTTTCTCTAACACGAAATAGCAAAAAACTTAAATATATATACTATATACTTTATCGTTTGTAGGCCGTCCGTGGTAAGGACCGACTACAGCAGATACCTCGCACCGCCAGATGGTCGGTGCATGTAATGCCTGCTCTTCCCTCGTTGGTTGTGGCTGACGTGGCGAGTAGTGGGTAACGTGGTTGATTAATTTAAATTGTATTGAAATAGATTACTTTTAGTTTAGTTTTAGCCTTTCACTTAAGAATATTATCGTTCGGTTTAGCTTTAATTGTTCTAACTTCTTTTATTTAGCGTTAACTTTTATTTTATTTGTAGTTTTTAATCATTTACCGTAATTCGGTAGTCTAACTTTTTTGTTAACCCGATTTCATTTTTTTTTATTAGACAAAGGTTGTAAAATTTGCCTTTAAGTTAATTTCTGGTCTCTTTTTATTTTGCCGATTCATTTAATGCATTTATTTTTATTTTTGCACTACACTTGCTGTACCTTTGATTTTTTCTTGTTCCACTATCTTCCGCCACACCACAACTTTTCTTTTTTCTCTTGAAAGTTCCAACCAAAAAATACCATTCCTACCTATTTTACCGGTCACGAAACCTTCCTGACGCTTCGTTATGTCCACTTCCTCCATTTTTATTTTATTTTCAGCCATATAGAATTGATGTTTCTTTAAAAAGTTTTGTTGTGGTTTGCTTCTTCTCACTCAGTGTTGGCTGATATTCTCACTGTTTAACCGACGTACCAGGGTTGTATACACGACAATTAGTTGTAAAAAGTACAACTATATATATATATATATATATACATATATATATATATTTTAAGTTATATGATCTGTAAACAATTTATATATAACATATTTGTATCTAAAAAATCACTATAGTTGTACTTTTTACAACTAATTGTCGAGTATACAACAAAAATAAATAATTTCTAAATTGTATGAAAGCCTTAGTTTTGGTTTACTTGCTAAATGTAAATTAAATATATCGTCCATGTAAATGCATATTGTTATATATATATATATATATATATATATATATATATATATATATATATATATACATATATATATATACATATATATATATATATATATATATATATATATGTATACATATATATATATATACAGCCATAGTCAAATGTTATTACACATTACTAAATTTTTTTGTGTTTTGGTAAGACTGCTTCGATTGTTGTTGTTGTTTTCAATATAAAGCAAATTTGTTGTTGTTGGATTAAATGGAGTGTGTAGGAGTAACGAACAAAAATTCAAAGAAAATAACGGAATATTTCACAAAAACAACACATTTGTTTGATGCATATTGGCGTCAGAAGTTATTACACAATATAATATAACAATATATATAACTATGTACATACAAAGTGTTGTCTTTTAAAACTATATTTATGCATGTTTCGAAATTATAAGTCAGAAAAATAACACCAAATAATACCAAATATTACCTTTTCAATTATACAAACGAGATTAATGGTTGAACCCATGTCCACATGCAGTTCTCCAGAGCCCAATATAAATGCTTCAGGAATAACCACTTGAAGGTTTACAAAATGCGAAATAATTCCTGTTGGTGTAGAGATCTGAAAATATATGAACAATCAAATGATATGAATACATTATTTCGTTATTTCCCCTTTGTAAGTATTCATTAAAATGTAAATGGATAAAATGTAATTAAAATTAAGAGAAATAGTAAAATTAATACTCTAGAAAACTTTGCATTCGGCATTAGTTGGTATACTTATCAGGGAACTGTAATCCGTATAAAAATATAGATGTGCAAATAAGGCCAAGTTTATTTCCAACAATTTGCGCCGTTTACATTACTGAATCGAAAATGAGGACCAAGTTCTTGATATTTACAATCTAAATTTCATATTTAGGCAACATGCTAGCTTGGTGTTTTTTCCTAGTTTTCTTTCCCATATTACAAAGTTAAAAAAATATTGCCAAGCTAGCAAGTTGCCTAGAAAGGAGATCTACTATCTAACTATCCTTATCTCGATAACGAGAATTGTTACTGAATAAGTATTTCATACTTTCGTTGAATATACTGTATTCACCAGCTTTCGTCTATTAAATGATCTACTAATTCTACTTGTAAGTTGTATTTAACTTTAATAGAACCCAAAACTCCAGCAGATAATAATGACTGTGTTTAGCAAAAAGTATTGCAAGCTAAAATAAACAAAACACCGTTCACTATGCATGGGTAAGTTTTAAAATTGCACATATTTGAGATCTAAAATCCATAAGAAAACAATTATTTTTGCTTACAAAAATTATTAAAAAAATTTTATTTTCCTTCGTGGAACAGCATTTTCCAATGGCGTATGTGACAGAATCATACATCATCATACATTGGTTTTTAAAGCCAACTGCAAAACGTGCGCGCGTTTTTACGCTTTCCCTTTTATAAGGGAACTTACTCTTGGTTGCAAACAACCCTTGCAAATGTAGCAAGTCTAGCAAATATGATGCATTTTGCAAAACCATAACAACAAAATATATGAAACTAGATTTGCTACAATTGAGCAAATATGCTATGCCAAAAATCGTTGCATATTGGTGCTTTGCAATGCTAAAACAGCTGTTTATTTCATTTTATTTTTAATATCAAAGCAACTAGACACCTGCTCTTACAAAGTTTCACGGCGGTGGATCCGTTTCAACAACTGCCTGTAAAGACTTCAAATTGAAGCAAAGACTGTTGACAAGGGATGACGGAAATTCGTTCCAAAAATCTACATCAAAACACCCTGTCAGAATATCAAATCAAGAATCAATATTAAAGGCAGCGTTAGCGTTTATATACTGGCTGCGGCTTAGCTTATTGCATGTGGCAAAGTTACATTATGTAACTCTGTAACCAAATAAATAATAATTTGAAAAATGAGTGGTGAAGGAATTGTAAAGAAAATTAAATTAATAAAACATAAACCAAACAATAAGCGATGGACGGATGATGAAATTAAAAACAATATTGGATTATTTACTAGACAATCAAGAATTTGAGGTTTGTTGTTGTTTGTTTTTATTGTTCATTTTCTTTATTTTCTGAAAAATCAGCTGTTGTCATAAATTTGTCAAACGCTTAAATAAGACACTCGCGCTTTGTCGCGAAAAATCATACTAAATGTGCGAAAACTGTAGATATGCAACGAAGAGTGATTTCCGCTTATGACAACAAGCAGGGTGAATCGACTCTTTAACAATTTAAATATAGGCAAGCCATGGAAAACAGTATCAGAAGCAGAAACGGGGTAGTTCCCTATAGCTAATTCGTTTGTGGTTATTGTTTTCGGAGTATATGATAAATGCATTGTCAAACCTCAACACAAAGTTTTGCGTTTAGTTAGATATGCAAGTTAAGGCTTCAGGCCTTAGGAACTAGTAATTCAGTTGTTGAATTCACTCCACAACCAATTAACGATAATATTAGATGCGAAGAAACGTTAGACGTAATTAAATCATTACCTTCCTTCTATGGCAGGGAGGCGACTTACGTAAGTTGGCGCGATGCCGCTATTAATTCAATGAAACTATATACGAGAGGCAGCCGTCGTTATTACGCAGCCCTCTCAATTTTAAGAAATAAGATAACAGGTGACGCTAACAACGTCCAGACGAATCATGGCACAGTGTTCAACATCGATGCCATACTGAGTAGGCTAGATTTCGCCTACGCGGACAGATGCCCCCTGCATCTAATCGAGCAGGAATTGAGCGTAATGCGGCAGTGATCGCTCTGCCTAATAGATTATTACAACGAAGTCAATAAGAAATTGACTTCGTTAATTAATAAAACGGCCATGACCCAGGGTCGGACGAAAATCTTACATAGGAGCTAAATAACAAGAATCGCCAGTATGCTCTAAGAGTATTCATCACCGAAGTGAATGCTCATTTGGCGGATATTTTATTTTCATTATCACCCAACGATTTACCCAATGCTCTTGCCAAGGCGCAAGATTTAGAGTCGAACAATATAAGGGCAAACTTTGCCCGATAATTTAACAGAACAGGTCCCTTATTTAGTAATACTAACCACACTAACAGTTTTAGTCTCTATAATACTAATTATAATAACAGGTATCCCAACCATTTAGGAGTAGGGAATACCAACACAGGAATGGTAGGGAATCGTTATAATTGGCCCAAACCGGAACCTATGGAAATAGGAAGTTCGGCTAACGTGGTACATAGACCACAACCCTCATTTAGTCGTGGCAACAGTTAACCGCAAATGTCACAATTACAGAATAACAATCGATCCTTTTTCAAACCATATGGCTTCAACCAAGCCCTAAAACGGAGAAATAGTGGCATGGTTAATTTCCAGCCAAAGAATAAGACCCAACGCATCAACAATATAAGTGAAGATGCTTTTTTAGGAGAGAACCCGGACTCCCCTATATCATTAAGCAGGAAACAAGCAGGAGAAAGTATAAAATTTTATAGATAGCGGAGCACCTCGTTGCTGCTGCTCTCCAGACACATTTGATAATAAAAAACGTTTAGCAATAAAAAAAAAGAGTAAAAACGATCAACGGGTATACTATAATAGAAAACTATTATGAAGCTATTCTATTTGGATTTAGGCAAATATTCTATGAGATAAAAAACTTAAGAACAGATATCTTGATAGGCTATACATTTTTAAGAAAAGCTATCCTGATTTTAGATTTTAAAAAGGGAATAATAACATGTGGAGCAAAATATGAGAAGTTACACAATTTTGATAGACAAATGAACGTCACACATAACATAAGTGTAATAGACAAAATTTAACTTAGTGAAAATATTATAAATAAAATTTCACCAGCCACAGATCACAATGAAGATGAAAAACCAATTATACATTTGAAAACTAAGATTATTAATGAAATTCAAAAATGTCACTCTAATATTAACACTATACTTCCATTCAGAACTGATGTAAAAGCGGAAATCCGCACAACTCCAGTATGGAGTAATCAGTACCCGTACCCCTTATCAGCAAATAAATTTGTAAATAAGGAAATTGAAAGAGGCTGCTAGGCGACGGAATAATTCGGCCTAGTAGAAGTGCTTATTATTCACCTATATGGGTGGTACCTACAAAGGGGGCTAATATGGATGGAACCCCAAGATTGCGCTTAGTAATTGATTATAAAAAACTTAATGAGAACACAGTCCAAGAAAGGTTTTCCGATACCTGACTGTAGTATAATACTATAAAACCTACGGAAGGCAAGATTCTTCTCAACTATTGACCTTGAGTCAGGATTTCATCAGATATTGATGAAGGATTCCGATATTGAAAAAATTGTATTCGCTATTAACAACGGAAAATATGAATTCGTCCGAATGCCATTCGGTCTGAAGAATGCTCCTGGCATTTTCCAGAAACCTATGGACTACATACTAAGAGATTACATAGGAAAATTTTGTCATGCCAATATGGACGACATAATTGTATTCTCTAACTCTATCAATGATCATAGAATGTACTTTCAAACAATCATAAGAGTATTAAATGATGCTCATATAAAAATTTCTCTCGAAAAATCAAAATTTTATCAACGCGAAGTTGAATTTCTAGGTTATATAGTCAGTTATAATATAATTAAAACAGATCCAAAAAAATTAGAAACGATACAAGAATATCCTTTACCTATTACCTTGAGGCAGCTAATAAGCTTCCTGGGAATGACTGGGTACTATCGTAAGTTTATTAAAGACTACGCCCGAATAACGAAGCCTCTGACGAGTTATCTATCAGGCGAACATTTTAGAGTCTCTCATTTAAAAGGGTCAAGTCTTTAATGATCAATCAGTTAGAGATCGTTCAGCCTAATTATAATAAAAAATTCGTCTTGACTACAGATGTTTCCAGCGTAGCGATTGGCGGAGTATTGAGCCAAGACGGGAAACCAATTTCTTTTATATCAAAAACACTAAATTCCACGAAACGTAATTATGCCACCAACAAAAGAGAATTATATGCAATCGTGTAGGCCTTGAAGACCCTTAGAAATTATCTGTATGGTGCAAAAAATTTAGAAATCCATACTGACCATCAGCCGCTGACATTCTCAGTTTCAGTCAGAAATCGAAACTCGAAAATGAAGAGGTGACATGCCCTAATTGAGGAATTCGCCCCGAAGATTATTTACAAACCAGGTACAGCGAATGTAGTTCCTGATGCACTTTCCAGACAAATCTTCAATCAAATTTCAGATGATGTACCATCAATAGCACACAACATTCGGCAGAAAGTAGTGACAGTTTTGACACTCCGGAAACGAAAAAACCTTTGATCGAATTCAAACAACAAATTCTCTTATCAAAAAATAGGTTCACAATTCATGAATCTCTTACTACTTTTAACAGAACTTGCCATATAATAGAATTCGATACAAGAGAGAATCTCTTAACAAAGAAAGAATTTCTACAACCTAATTTAGTAACCGCCATACATTGTACACCTGAAGATTTATACGAATTCAAAGAAATAATTGCAAATCTGTTTACAAGCAAATTCGTTTTTACAAGAGTTTTTCCAATCGACATCACTAATTTAGATGACCAAAATAATATAGTGAAACAGACACGCGCTCATATAAATTTTAAAGAAAACTAGAAACAAATACTTAAACAATATTATTCGCCGAAAATGATAGGTTCATTTAAAGAGTATATAAGGCATTGCGACATATGTAACAAGGCTAAATATGACAGGAAGCCAACAAAACTTCCAATTGGCGAGGCCCAAATTCCATAAAGTGGGGGAGAATTTCTCCATATTGATATATTCTATGTACAAAACTTAAAGTTTATAACATGCGTTGACGCATATTCAAAATTTTTGGTAATCAAACCAATAGAAGACAAATTGAATCTTGGTGAAAAGGTCCTCGACATTTTACAAACATTCCCTGCAGCAAGAAATATAACATTAGATAACGAACCAGGGTTTACCACTCCGCACTTCAAATCTTTAATGCAATGGTTACAAATCCAATTGCAATATTGTGATCCGCGCCACAGCTCGACCAATGGTCAAGTTGAAAGATCACATTCTACTCTAATAGAAATCATGCTATGTATAAAGAATGAATTTCACATAATACACAGTTGAAATATTTTACAGAGCAATACGATTTTACGGTCCATTCCATAACGGATAAAAAAGCTTTTGAGGTATTCTATAATGAAATTCCACACGATGACTTACCAAATAAGTTACGTAATGCTCAAGCAAAAATGCTTGAAAGAAACAAACCAACTGAAATAAAACTATACCAACCTGGTCAGGAAATATTTGAAAAGTTGATAGGAAAAAGAGTCAAGTTAGACCGCAGATATAAAAAACAAAAAATAAAAGAAGCCCTTGGTAATAAAAAAGTAAGGGTATACAGTAGAAATAGGATAATACATAAGGAAAATATTAAATCATAAAATGCTAACAAATATATCCTAGAGCAATTTATTTTATTAACTAACAATATTAATACATTTTATATTAACAACTAATAATATTAATCCGAATTTTCTCGAATTACTAATATAATTCATACTAACAATTAACAACATTAATTTTAGCAAAATGTTACGGGGTCTGATTCTGATGGTGCTTCTCACTCATAAGGTGGCCACAGAGATACGAATCCTGGACTACTCTAATTATAATTTCATTTAAATTCATTTGGGCCTAACTAGTTTACAAAATGGGAATTTGAAATTAATTCATGTTCTCGAAATTAATAAATATGCTGAATCAGTTGACACTTTGGACTCTGAATTAATGAGGCTATCAAAAGACAATACCGCGTATCCTTTTATTATGGAGGAAATTAGACAACTTAAAACGCAATTCAGAAGAATGACACCCAGAAAAAAAGATCACTTGATATACTGGGAACTGCGTGAAAATGGTTGGGTGGATCTCCAGACCATGAAGATCATACAATAGTAGAAACCCATATAATTATAGATAGGGAAGTCATCAATATAATTAATGATATTATGAAGGTTACTAATCAAATTTTGAAATATACTAACGCTTCAGATGCAGTTCAGAAAACGCTGGAGGATAATCTCACAAACAAAATAAGAATGCTAAAAGAAGAAGTTACTAACATAGAATATGCCCTATAATGGGCTAAAGTAGGAGTTATAAAATCCTTTATTTTATCCGAAAAAGAGATCGATAAGACAAAAATGTCCAGACGAATCATGGCACAGTGTTCAACATCGATGCCATACTGAGTAGGCTAGATTTCGCCTACGCGGACAGATGCCCCCTGCATCTAATCGAGCAGGAATTGAGCGTAATGCGGCAGTGATCGCTCTGCCTAATAGATTATTACAACGAAGTCAATAAGAAATTGACTTCGTTAATTAATAAAACGGCCATGACCCAGGGTCGGACGAAAATCTTACATAGGAGCTAAATAACAAGAATCGCCAGTATGCTCTAAGAGTATTCATCACCGAAGTGAATGCTCATTTGGCGGATATTTTATTTTCATTATCACCCAACGATTTACCCAATGCTCTTGCCAAGGCGCAAGATTTAGAGTCGAACAATATAAGGGCAAACTTTGCCCGATAATTTAACAGAACAGGTCCCTTATTTAGTAATACTAACCACACTAACCGTTTTAGTCTCTATAATACTAATTATAATAACAGGTATCCCAACCATTTAGGAGTAGGGAATACCAACACAGGAATGGTAGGGAATCGTTATAATTGGCTCAAACCGGAACCTATGGAAATAGGAAGTTCGGCTAACGTGGTACATAGACCACAACCCTCATTTAGTCGTGGCAACAGTTAACCGCAAATGTCACAATTACAGAATAACAATCGATCCTTTTTCAAACCATATGGCTTCAACCAAGCCCTAAAACGGAGAAATAGTGGCATGGTTAATTTCCAGCCAAAGAATAAGACCCAACGCATCAACAATATAAGTGAAGATGCTTTTTTAGGAGAGAACCCGGACTCCCCTATATCATTAAGCAGGAAACAAGCAGGAGAAAGTATAAAATTTTATAGATAGCGGAGCACCTCGTTGCTGCTGCTCTCCAGACACATTTGATAATAAAAAACGTTTAGCAATAAAAAAAAAGAGTAAAAACGATCAACGGGTATACTATAATAGAAAACTATTATGAAGCTATTCTATTTGGATTTAGGCAAATATTCTATGAGATAAAAAACTTAAGAACAGATATCTTGATAGGCTATACATTTTTAAGAAAAGCTATCCTGATTTTAGATTTTAAAAAGGGAATAATAACATGTGGAGCAAAATATGAGAAGTTACACAATTTTGATAGACAAATGAACGTCACACATAACATAAGTGTAATAGACAAAATTTAACTTAGTGAAAATATTATAAATAAAATTTCACCAGCCACAGATCACAATGAAGATGAAAAACCAATTATACATTTGAAAACTAAGATTATTAATGAAATTCAAAAATGTCACTCTAATATTAACACTATACTTCCATTCAGAACTGATGTAAAAGCGGAAATCCGCACAACTCCAGTATGGAGTAATCAGTACCCGTACCCCTTATCAGCAAATAAATTTGTAAATAAGGAAATTGAAAGAGGCTGCTAGGCGACGGAATAATTCGGCCTAGTAGAAGTGCTTATTATTCACCTATATGGGTGGTACCTACAAAGGGGGCTAATATGGATGGAACCCCAAGATTGCGCTTAGTAATTGATTATAAAAAACTTAATGAGAACACAGTCGAAGAAAGGTTTTCCGATACCTGACTGTAGTATAATACTATAAAACCTACGGAAGGCAAGATTCTTCTCAACTATTGACCTTGAGTCAGGATTTCATCAGATATTGATGAAGGATTCCGATATTGAAAAAATTGTATTCGCTATTAACAACGGAAAATATGAATTCGTCCGAATGCCATTCGGTCTGAAGAATGCTCCTGGCATTTTCCAGAAACCTATGGACTACATACTAAGAGATTACATAGGAAAATTTTGTCATGCCAATATGGACGACATAATTGTATTCTCTAACTCTGTCAATGATCATAGAATGTACTTTCAAACAATCATAAGAGTATTAAATGATGCTCATATAAAAATTTCTCTCGAAAAATCAAAATTTTATCAACGCGAAGTTGAATTTCTAGGTTATATAGTCAGTTATAATATAATTAAAACAGATCCAAAAAAATTAGAAACGATACAAGAATATCCTTTACCTATTACCTTGAGGCAGCTAATAAGCTTCCTGGGAATGACTGGGTACTATCGTAAGTTTATTAAAGACTACGCCCGGATAACGAAGCCTCTGACGAGTTATCTATCAGGCGAACATTTTAGAGTCTCTCATTTAAAAGGGTCAAGTCTTTAATGATCAATCAGTTAGAGATCGTTCAGCCTAATTATAATAAAAAAGTAGTGACAGTTTTGACACTCCGGAAACGAAAAAACCTTTGATCGAATTCAAACAACAAATTCTCTTATCAAAAAATAGGTTCACAACTCATGAATCTCTTACTACTTTTAACAGAACTTGCCATATAATAGAATTCGATACAAGAGAGAATCTCTTAACAAAGAAAGAATTTCTACAACCTAATTTAGTAACCGCCATACATTGTACACCTGAAGATTTATACGAATTCAAAGAAATAATTGCAAATCTGTTTACAAGCAAATTCGTTTTTACAAGAGTTTTTCCAATCGACATCACTAATTTAGATGACCAAAATAATATAGTGAAACAGACACGCGCTCATATAAATTTTAAAGAAAACTAGAAACAAATACTTAAACAATATTATTCGCCGAAAATGATAGGTTCATTTAAAGAGTATATAAGGCATTGCGACATATGTAACAAGGCTAAATATGACAGGAAGCCAACAAAACTTCCAATTGGCGAGGCCCAAATTCCATAAAGAGGGGGAGAATTTCTCCATATTGATATATTCTATTTACAAAACTTAAAGTTTATAACATGCGTTGACGCATATTCAAAATTTTTGGTAATCAAACCAATAGAAGACAAATTGAATCTTGGTGAAAAGGTCCTCGACATTTTACAAACATTCCCTGCAGCAAGAAATATAACATTAGATAACGAACCAGGGTTTACCACTCCGCACTTCAAATCTTTAATGCAATGGTTACAAATCCAATTGCAATATTGTGATCCGCGCCACAGCTCGACCAATGGTCAAGTTGAAAGATCACATTCTACTCTAATAGAAATCATGCTATGTATAAAGAATGAATTTCACATAATTACACAGTTGAAATATTTTACAGAGCAATACGATTTTACGGTCCATTCCATAACGGATAAAAAAGCTTTTGAGGTATTCTATAATGAAATTCCACACGATGACTTACCAAATAAGTTACGTAATGCTCAAGCAAAAATGCTTGAAAGAAACAAACCAACTGAAATAAAACTATACCAACCTGATCAGGAAATATTTGAAAAGTTGATAGGAAAAAGAGTCAAGTTAGACCGCAGATATAAAAAACAAAAAATAAAAGAAGCCCTTGGTAATAAAAAAGTAAGGGTATACAGTAGAAATAGGATAATACATAAGGAAAATATTAAATCATAAAATGCTAACAAATATATCCTAGAGCAATTTATTTTATTAACTAACAATATTAATACATTTTATATTAACAACTAATAATATTAATCCGAATTTTCTCGAATTACTAATATAATTCATACTAACAATTAACAACATTAATTTTAGCAAAATGTTACGGGGTCTGATTCTGATGGTGCTTCTCACTCATAAGGTGGCCACAGAGATACGAATCCTGGACTACTCTAATTATAATTTCATTTAAATTCATTTGGGCCTAACTAGTTTACAAAATGGGAATTTGAAATTAATTCATGTTCTCGAAATTAATAAATATGCTGAATCAGTTGACACTTTGGACTCTGAATTAATGAGGCTATCAAAAGACAATACCGCGTATCCTTTTATTATGGAGGAAATTAGACAACTTAAAACGCAATTCAGAAGAATGACACCCAGAAAAAAAGATCACTTGATATACTGGGAACTGCGTGAAAATGGTTGGGTGGATCTCCAGACCATGAAGATCATACAATAGTAGAAACCCACATTCAAGGGTTATTAAACAATAACGTAAAACAGAGAATTATAAATAGGGAAGTCATCAATATAATTAATGATATTATGAAGGTTACTAATCAAATTTTGAAATATACTAACGCTTCAGATGCAGTTCAGAAACCCTGGAGGATAATCTCACAAACAAAATAAGAATGCTAAAAGAAGAAGTTACTAACATAGAATATGCCCTACAATGGGCTAAAGTAGGAGTTATAAAATCCTTTATTTTATCCGAAAAAGAGATCGATAAGACAAAAATGTTTTAGATTTAGAATTATTTCCTTATAATAATTTGGAGGAAGCCCTAAGCTTTGTGACAAGACTTTTTGTAAAAAATCAATAATTAAAGCAGTTAAAAATACCAATACTATTATAAAAATAAATGATGAAAATATAATACAATGTAAAAATAAAATTTATACACTTAAGGATAATTGTCTAGAGATATACAAATTATGTGTTCGCGATAAGAAGAATTTAGTAGATATTAGTGAAACAAAATGTATACCAAATCTTTAAAGCAGTCATAAGCATGAGTGTACAGTTATTAATAACACTATGCAACAACCAAAAAAACATTCGAGAACCACTATATTTTTTTGATGAGTTCTGGTTGCCTAACTACAAAAATCGCCTTTATTTCGAATTCTATGGATAGGTTTTTAAAAAAAAATTTTTTTTAAATATGAGATTTTTGAAAAGGCCGCTTCACATATCTTATCATAACTTTCAAACGCCTTGTTCAATTGTGCTATATGTCCACAAATTCCGAATTACAACAGCCACAATTTTTTACTATACCCATTAGCTTTGGAGTTATTTCGAATAAACTGAATTTTATTAATATTTTTTTTTAGAAAAATTTTTCATTTTCAAAAATTTATAAAAAATATAAAACCGCAAATATTTATCAGTTTTATTATTTTATGATGAAGCTACATATAATAAAAATAAAATAAGCTATCTAATATGAAAATCAATTGGTAAATACTTATTTTATTATCAAAAAACCAGAAGTACCCAGTTTTGCCCAAAAGTCGTTTTCTTGTATAATTGATACTAAATTCTTATGTATGCATGTACATATGTGTCTATGTATGGATGCGTGAATGTGTTTTTTACACTGATATTGTTTAGTGAGTACATACTATATCATAAAATAAGAAAACTGCTAAATATTAGCGTTTGGATATTTTTTTTTATTTTTTAAAATGAAAAATTTACCAATTTTTCGAAAAAAAATAACAAAATTTTTCAGTTCTTCCACAATAACTCCAAAACTGATGAGCATAGAAAAGAACAGTATTAGAATGACTTAAAGCCTACGTAATTTAATATTTTCGAATGTATAGCATAACGAAATATAACATTCCGTTTTAAAGTTATGAAAATATGTGTGAAGCAACCTCTAAGAAAAAAATTTAACAAATACACCTATCCATAGAATTTAAAATAAAGATGATTTTTGTAGTTAGGTAACCGTAGCATTTAAAAAAAAAATATAGTGGTTGTTCAAAGTCTGAAAAATGTTTTCAATTTGTTGCATAGTGGTATCGCCCGTCAGCTGGCAGGTACATAGCTACGGTTGTCGTAGAGTACTCTGTCAGCAGTTCAGACTTATACCTCCTCGTGGTGGCGGCTGGTAACAGGTTCCTAGGTAGATCACGTCTCTGCTAGGAGTCTGGCTAATTAAGTCGAGCGGAGAGAAGTTAAAACTCTCTTATAAAAAAATCCCTAATCCACGGTGGAACAGCATACGCCAGGGCAATATAAAAAATAATAAAAAACCCAAAACGGACCGACAGAATCTGCAAGGGATGAGACAGGAAGCTTAAAGAGAGGTGGACAGACTAATTCCTGCGGTTATAATAGGCCATAGGAGAAACCCGGAGATGGACAAGTGCGCCTCGCAAGGGGTGAACGAGTTAATCTGTAAAGGTACTCCTAAGGCGTTGTACCGTGAGATTCCTATAGGGACGGACAATGAAGCTTCAGAAGAGGCGGAGAGGTTAATCTCTGTGGGATCTCCGGTATTTGGCCAATGGAGGAATTCTAAGAGGATGGACAAGAACACCTCGCGAGGGGTGGACGAGTTAGTCGCCAAAGATCCTCCTGAGGCCATGGAGGCGAATGTGAAAGAACTGGACGCACATACCCAAGTTGGGTTAGGTAAGTCTGTTTCGGAAGAAGGAACCTCAAACCTTCCCTGCAACGCCGAGTCGGAGTCTTTGCAGCTCAAAACAAAAATTGAGAGGCGAAGGCAGAAGAGGAGACGTAAAAGGGAGAAAAAAGCTATTTTGAAGATGACAAATCGGACTGATAGCCTTTTAAGCGAGAAGACGACTCCAGAAGTTGAAAGACCTTTGAAGAGGTTTAAGGGTGACAACCCTAAAATTTCGGAAAAGGTCATTGGACAACCATCAAAAGTTGTCGAAATGAACGTGGCTAAAAAGGGCACTAACCAGAAGCAGAACAGTAGTGGTAGTACTAATGTTAGGCCGAAGGTTGGTGCAAAAGTGAGACCATCTTTTGCACAAGTTGCAAATAGAGATCTCACTTTAGGTGTGACTGATATATCTATGGAGGGTCCTCTGGAGAACACACATGTGAATGCCTTCAAGGCATCACTGCTGTGTGCTCTGGATAACCTTTGTGATGATGCTGGTGACATAGGTTTCGTAGGTAATGCTAAACTTGTTAATGGGTTTATTGTACTCACGTGCAAAAAAGGAAGGAGGATGCGGAGGCCATCAGGAAAGCAGGGGGGAAACTCAACTGCGGACTTGACCAGGCTGAAGTAAAATTTAAGAAGAATGACCAGTGAGCACGACGTCCTCCCTGGTGCGGGGGTAGGCAACTCTGAAAAGAGATGTCTTCAGGGAAGGTGGTGGGCTCATATCAGGAAAAAATAAGTATATGCCAGCTCAATCTTCATCACAACAAAGCAGCATCAGCAATGTTGGTGCGATGTTTTGAGGAGGATAAGCAGGATATAGCCTTGCTACAGGAGCCCTGGATTGTCCAAGGCAATATCAGGGGCCTCTCTCAACAGATCGCCAATCTGTACCACTCACAGACTGATGGTAAATTAAGGTCATGCATCCTGGTGCGACATGGCGTACGAACAGTACCTATGACACATCTCTGCTCGCCAGATCTTACGGTAGTAATGATTGGCGGTGGTTCGGGATCATTTCTTATTGTGTCGGCTTACCTTCCCTATGAGACGACAGGTCTCATAGGGAAGGTTTGAAAAGTAAAGTAGTTACAAAAAAAAAGAGAATTTGTTGTTTGTGTCTGCAATAATTTTTGCAGGCAAGCGCGAATAAAAAACAAATTCTTTTTTTTTGTAACTACTTTACTTGATGGACAATGATCGATGTTTGTGTCTGCAATAATATTTGCAGGCAAGCGCGAATAAAAAACAAATTCTTTTTTTTTTTTGTAACTCCTTTACTTGATGGACAATGATCGAATGAACGAAAAAATATTCTTAAAACAATAGCAAAGCAGAACTTTAAAGAAATTTGGCAATATGCTGGAATGCGTATATATAAATACACGTACATACATACATACATACCTAACTACAGTCGCTCTGAGATCAAAGTAAAAAACAACCACTATTGTACTGTCATTTAGAGAGCGCTGAGTTTAAGAGAATTATTATTAGTGACCGCAAACAAATGTATGTATGTTAAGATGTATGTATATATGTAACGTGTGTACAAACAGTTACAAAATAGAAAAAATATGTATGCAAAAAATGTATTACTTTAAGAAACATATAGAGGTGGAGAACCTGGTGAGTTACTGCAGGCAAAGAGGTATGGCGCTGATCATGGGCTGTGATGCCAACTCGCATAATACGGTTTGGGGCAGCACAGATGATAACTGCAGAGGACAACAGTTGTTGGAATTTGTAGAAATACACGATTTGCTGGTACTTAACAGAGGGGTAGAACCCGCCTTCGTGGATTCACGAAGGGCAGAGGTGATCGATATCACTCTGTGCTCAGTCAATATGCTAGACAGGGTTAAGGACTGGAAGGTCGTGGAGAGATTAACCATGTCTGACCACAGGGCAATCCAGTTCGATATACTGTATGGCAGGAGACGGAGGAAAGTCCGCAAACGTATAAGAATACCGAAGAATACTGATCATACCAGTTATGAAGAGTATCTTCATACACGTACATATAGGCGGTGCTCCAGCTCCAGCTTTCGAGAATACTAGTCCCTTGACAGTAGTGGATGAAAAAGATTCGACACCTTGGTAGAACGGAGAAATTGAATCCATGAAAAAGGAAACAAGAAAGGCCTTTAACCGATACATGAGGGAGAGAGACTCGATTTCATGGGATGCGTATAAGGAGAAGAAGTGAGAGCTAAAGAGAACAATACGTCTTCTACGACTGAGACAGTGGAGGAGACATTGCAATCGCTTAAGGAGGTTCATTATCCTGGAAGCTTTAGTTCGAACCTGTCTAGCGACGGGATATATTCCGGTGGCTTGGAGGGAACCTAAAGTTGTTTTTCTTCCCAAACCGGGTAAGAGGGACTATACTGACGCTAAGTCCTTCAGACCGGTCAGCCTAAATTCCTTTCTATTGAAGACACCGTTCTGCACGAACTAGTCAGAGTAGCGGAAAGAGAAATTTTCAATGGCGGAGCTGCTCTGTCCGTTTTTATGGACATTGAGGGCGCCTTTAACAAGATCTCTTTTGGGAAGGTGAGAAATACTCTTACTGAACGTAGGGTTGACCGCATTATTATAAAATGGATAAACGCTATGCTTCGGACTAGGGCTATAAATCTCAGAGATGGGAGAACCAAGATTCGACGTAGGGTAGTTAGGGGGTGCCCACAGGGAGGTGTATTGTCACCTCTTTTGTGGAACATCACCGTAGATGGCCTTCTTTGGAGATTGGACTCAATAGGTGTCCATACGATTGCGTATGCAGACGATCTGGCACTAATGGTTGGTGGTAAGTTCATCGGGGCCATTCAAGTTTGCATAAGACAGGCTCTCGTGGTTACTGAGACATGGTGCAGTGACCAGGGTCTAACCATAAATGCCAGTAAATCCGACGCTATGCTTTTCACTAGTAAGAGGAAGGGTGTAGAGGTTGAAGCCTTAAAACTTTTCGGATCGGAAGTAAATGTGTCCAGGAAGGTGAATTATCTGGGCGTTACCCTGGATAAGGAACTTACCTGGAATGAACACATCGAAACAAAGGTCCGGAAAGCAAAAAGGTTTATGCATCAATGTAAACGAGTGTGTGGCCGTAGATGGGGAATCTCGCCATAGGCTGCATTCTGGATTTACATAATGATGGTGGACCCATTATAACTTACGCATCCGTGGTGGCCGAAGGCCTCTCATGGCACAATTAAGCGTAAGTTGAATGGGATTCAGAGGGTTGCCTGCAAGGGTATAAGTGGTGCAATGCGCACGGCGGCAACACAGGCAATCGAGGCAATGTTGGGATTGCTGCCATTAGACTTATTCATTAGGTCAACGGCCGCATTGTCAGCATTTCGAATGATGAGCGATGCGGTTTGGCATAGCTTTGGGCCGAACATCAGGCATAAGAGTATCCTGGACCTCGTTGGGAAAGAGGTTAGGGTTGCTCAGATGCCGATGGAACACATGAGTAGAAGGAAGGTAGTCGAGAGGCTGCATCGGACTCTCATTGCGGAAGGCATTATACACAATTAGTGTGTAGAGAACGACATCAGCATTTTTACTGATGGTTCTCTTGTGAGTGGCAGGGCAGGAGCAGGTGTATTCTCAGTTGAGCTGAACTTGTCCTGTAGTCTGTCTCTGGGGAGGTACGTACCAGTTTACCAGGCAGAACTGCTTGGGTTGGATCACTTGCTTGAAAGCCGAGTGCATGGGAAACGGGTTCTCATTGCACGTGACTATCAGTCAGTTATAAACGCATGAGGCATGTGAACGTATATTCCAAACTGATGCCGGAATGTGTTCTGAAACTGAACAGATGTGCCTCGTTGAATGAGGTGACGTTGATGTGGGTTAAGGGACACATAGGCACAGCTGGGAAGACGAACTAGCAAAAAGGGGATCTGATGTGGATTTCTGTGGACCAGAACCCAGGGGAATGGCCTAGTGCGAGCTAAAGTTCTTCAATGGGTAAACTCATTACACCTGAATAGGTGGAGGGCGAATACCACATGTAGACAGGCTAGAATGGTGCTCAAAGAGCCCCTCGGTATAATAGTGCTACTTTAAGCTGGATCACTGCGTCATTGGAAACTTCAAGTACCATCTGGCTAAGATGAAAGTAGTAGAAGATGATACTCGCAGACTATGCTTGAAAGAGGCTGAGACGGTAGCGCACATTGTGTGTGAATGTCCAGCACTGGCTAGCATAAGGCTTAATACCACCGGCAGACACTTGTTAGATGTGAATGCCATAGGGGAACTAAGCCTTAGACAAATGCTAGCAATTACAAAAGATCCCGTGATGAGGAAGAGTGTGGACAGTTACCAGTCGACAGCCTGAAATCACTTTAGTCAAGAGTAAAGGCTAGGGTTAGCACGAGACCCAATTGAAAGTAAGGTGGTTGTGATTACGGATCGGTTTCCTGAAATCAATTTGAGGAGCGAAATGGGGGTCGAAAAGGGACCCAGAAAGTAAGTGGTCTGCTTCGATATCCCCCCATACATTAATAATAATAATAGTGGTATCAATTACACAAGAAAACGATGTTTGGACCAAATTGGGTACTTTTGGTATTTCGGAAATAAAATAAGTATTTATCCACTGATTTTCACAAGTGGTGGCTCATTTTACTTTTCTTATATGTAGCTTCATCATAAAATAATAAAACTGGGAAATATTTTCAGTTTTATATTTTTTATAAATTTTTGAAAATGCAAAATTTCAAAATTTTTCGATAAAAAATATTAAAAAATTCATTTTATTCGAAATAACTCCAAATCTAATGGGTATAGTAAAAAATTGTATTAGAATGACTTATGGCTGTTGTAATTTGGAATTTGTGGACATATAGCACAACGAATTGAACAAGTTATGATTAGATATGTGAAACGGCCTTTTCAAAAATCTCATATTTAAATAAAAATTTTGAAATAAAGGTGATTTTTGTAGTAAGGCAACCACAATATATAACAAAAAATATAGTGGCTGCTCATTGGCAGAAATTTTTTTTCAATTTGTTGCATAGTGTAATCAACACATTGCTTCCGTCGAAGAATTGTACGAAGGAACAATACTACTAAATAAATTCACACGAAGCTTTTCGCTCTGTCTGGAACATACTTAATTCAGTTCCATAATGAAAGCTTAGCAATAAACAATAGAACCTACATTTTTAAAGAAACTTCATTTTCAAAACCCCTGCCCGCTATTTTGCAGCCTTTTTCTAATAATCAGCCAGATGAAGAAATATTGGCCTTGGAATTAATTAAGGAACTGAACGTTAACAATATTGAAGAACCAAGGTCAAGCAATATTGAAGGCAGAATTACAACTTCCATAAATCTTTTCTAATCCCACTTTACTGAATTTATCAATTGGGGACAATTGATTTAAGGAAGGGGGGGATTAAGAAATCAGCTTTTGCTGACTTTCATATTGGCACCTGTTGTTTTGCAAACTTAAATTCTTTACCTTTGAACATAAACTAAAAATATTTTCCCACATTTTATGCTGACACTATGTCTACGAAATAAGGGAAAACATTAATTAAGATTTTAATATAAGAATGCTTCTTGCTGATTGGAGAGTTAGTTTTAAGATTACATTGAAGGAGAGAAGTAAGAATAAATAAAAATACTTTTTTTAAAAAAAACTTGAACTCAAACTTTTAATTTGCATATAGCATTTTATCCATCGCTTTTACGCATCCTTTAGTAACGATATAGTCAGGGATATATTGTGGCTTATCAGGAACCACAGCATTTGTGAAAAGAATACTGGGAGATGTATATATTTGGAATGAATTAAATTTTTTTAACATTAATTCTGATTTTATTGAATCTTTTCTTCTAATGGAAAATTTACAATATCTATTCAAATCTTATATCTAAAATAATACTTATTAATTATTAAAAATGCAATAACTAAATTACTGTATTAAAATTCTAATAAACTGTCTACTTTTGGGTTTCGGAGTCCCGTCTCGCCAGGCTCAATGTGTCTGTTTTTTTTTAGTCACTGGTGCCCTTGAAATTGCAGTAAATCGTGCGCGAGGGTGTTGGGATGAACCACTAGTTCTTTTACTGCACGAGTATATTTTTTTTTTGCACGAGTATGTTTTTGTTTCTTCTTGGATAGTGGAAACTTCTAGATCTCTATGGAGTTTTATGGCGTCAATATTTGCCTCAATATGGCGGGAGCAATTTAGGCGTCTGTCTAGGTGGATACCTAAATATTTAACGCATGTTTCCTCAGGAACAGTGGTATTTGTTATGGTTATTGGCGGAAAATGTTGCCTCCTGAGGGCAAATGTTACGTGAACACCTTTCGAAGGATTGCTCTTGATCCTTCAATTATTTAAGTAGTCCTCGAGCTCATGTGAGACTGCACTTTTTCAGATGCAAACTTTGAATAATTATTAACACTTATAAATGCAGTATCGTTTGCGAACGTTAATATATATGTACATATGTATAATAATTGCCCTAGCTTACTACCTTTAAGCATTCCTGTAGAGATTCTGCCATTTTTGGAAAACGAATCTTTTGACCTTATTTTAAACGTTCTATCAGCTCTTAAGAAGCTTGTGGGAGTTTCAGGTAGAACTCGAGTTGTTTTCTTAAGTAGCCACACTTTATCAAACGCCTGGGAAATGCCAAAAAATAAAGCTGAACGGTGTTGCTTATTTTCAAATGGAATTCTAATAACGGTGATAATTCTTGTGAACTTTGTCAATAGTACTATGCCTCACGAAAACCAAACCGATGGTCGGTTATAATGTTTTGTTCATTAAGATAAGAAGATAAACCAGAGACAAATAATTTTTCAGAAAACTTTGACAGTATTGGGAGGAGACAAATGGGCCTGTATGATGTAATCTGGGTTGAGTCGTTTCCTTGTTAAGAGATCATAACAATTCCAGACATCTACTAAGCGCATGGGAAAATTCCAAATGAGTAAGACTCAACATGGCATTAAAAACAAATATTAAAGTTGTTACAGCTGAATTATGTAAGTTACTTATCATCATGATCAGGTCCGGGTGTTTTCTCATATCAATATTTTTAATCAAGATACCCGAAACTTAATAGGATCAATAAGAGTGCCACTAATATACGGAATAGTGAACCTATTTATATCCTGTGGTGTAAAAATGTTTTCTATGTGATTTACGAATGCATTAACCACCTTATCAATAGAGTTTTTGGCCCAGGTGCGGTTGTCAAGTCTTTGTGGAGATTCAAAAGAATTGGACATTTTATGCGCCTTGCAACTCTCCAGAGGCTATAATCCGTCTTATTATTTGGATCCAAATTTTTTACATAACTCTCGGTAATTGATTCATGTTTCTACCTGAGTTTGTTGCGTAAGATTCTCTGGCATAAGTTCATTTGTTAAGATGGATAATACATAACAGAAACCTCTTTGCCACCAACCCAAACTTGTCAAGGGATGACGGAAATTTGTTCCAAATGTCTATATCAAATCAGCCTGTCGGAGTATAAAATCAAAAATCAGTACTGGAATAAATATAACAACTGTCCTCATTTTAGCGCACTTGGCCCTCCGACCCTTCTAAAATTCCGGACATAATTGATTTCTTTGTTTATGCTGGAATACCTGCAAGTCAATTTAGTATCTTAGATAATTACGATCTTAGCTCAGACCACTCACCAGTATTATTAACGTATAATTCATCTCCACAACTTAATAGTATAACTCAAAAGTTGGTAACAAATAGAACTGATACAGAATCTTTTTCTTATTGGATTGATCGAAATTTAAATTTAAGCCTGCATATAAAAAATGATTTTGAGCTAGATAATGCAGTTGAATACTTTACAAAATTAATCCATGAAGCTGCTTTCTTGTCGAATCCATCAAGCACTTTACCTGTTATTCAAAATAGAATTCAAATCTCTTCACAGATTCGTGAACTTATTCGAGTTAAAAGAAGGCTCAGAAAAGCTTGGCAGATTAGTAGAAATCCCTTGGACAAAAGACGCCTAAACCAAGCAACAAAAAATCTTAAACGTCATTTAGATAGCTTAAAAAACAAATCTATTGGTGAATTTTTCGACAACATTAATATGGCATCAAGTAACAACAATCACAATTTATGGAAAGCTACAAGGTACTTAAAACGACCAGCAAAAAGAAATCCTCCTTTTAAAGATAATAATGGTACGTGGTGTAAGTCAGACGCAAAAAAGGCACAGGCATTTGCGCAATACCTTTATGATATTTTTAAAACTCATCAAATCGGCAATCCTACAGAATATGAAGAAATATTAGAATTCTTAGATGCACCTTTTCAAATGTGTTTACCAATAAAGCATATTTCTCCTTCTGAAGTCAAGTTTCAAATTAAAAACCTAAATTCAAAAAAGTCTCCTGGATATGATAATATTGATGCCAGAGTTGTTAAGAATCTACCAAAAAAGGCCATTATATTTTTGACATTAATTTTTAATTCTATTCTGCGCTGAAGTCACTTTCCATCTCAGTGGAAATGTGATGAGATTATAATGCTTAAGAAGCCAAGCAAACCGGAAAATGAAATAATTTCGTACAGACCGATTAGTCTATTAAGTATTTTTTCAAAAATTTTTGAAAGAATTTTCTTGAGCCGCTTATCACCAATTCTTGAAGATTTGCATATTGTTCCCGATCATCAATTTGGATTTAGACAAAATCATGGGACTCCTGAACAGTGCCATAGAGTAATCAACGTCATTCGTAAATCATTTGAGGAAAAGAAATACTGCTCTGGAGTATTCTTAGGCATTCAACAGGCATTCGACAGAGTCTGGCATAATGGTATTTTATTTAAATTAAAAAAGTTTCTTCCAGCTACATATTTTTCTATCATAAAATCTTATATACAAAACAGAACCTTTTATGTAAAAATCGCAGATGAGAGATTGGATATTTTTGGTATTAGAGCAGGGGTCCCTCAGGGCAGCGTCCTAAGTCCGGTGTTATATACGATTTTCACAGCCGACCTGCCAATTTTAGAAAATG
This sequence comes from Phania funesta, assembly GCA_963932375.1. Classification (NCBI taxonomy): domain Eukaryota; kingdom Metazoa; phylum Arthropoda; class Insecta; order Diptera; family Tachinidae; genus Phania; species Phania funesta. The sequence goes on from OZ010654.1 coordinate 48,268,959, forward strand.
TTAATGTTTGCAGATATGGAGATGACACAGCAATTTTAGCAGCAGATAACTCCGCTTTAATTGCATCTAATATTGTACAGAATGAGTTAAATCTAATTGAATTGTGGCTAAAGAAATGGAAAATAAAAGTAAATGCAGAAAAATCTGTACATGTCACTTTTACACTTAGAAAGGGAGATTGTCCTAATCTTTTTATTAATAATGTTCACATTCCTAAAAATGACTATGTTAAATATCTTGGCTTGTACATGGATCGTCGACTTACATGGAAACAACATATAAAAAATAAGCGTCAGCATTTAAATTTAACAAATAAAAAACTCTACTGGTTAATTGGTCATAAATCTCAACTTAATATTGAAAACAAATTAAAACTTTATAAAGCTATTTTAAAACCTGTGTGGACCTACGGAATTCAGTTATGGGGAACTGCAAGTCATTCAAATATTGAAATAATACAAAGATACCAGTCCAAGACGCTAAGACTCATAGTTCAATCACCTTGGTATATTACTAACGAAGCAATTTACAATGACCTCAAGATTAAAACGGTAAAAGATACAATTAATTCCTTTAGTGAAAAATATTTATTAAGACTTAGTAATCATGTAAACCCCTTGGCAATTACTCTGCTAGATGAAACTGATGAAATAAATAGACTTAAGAGATATCATATCTTAGATCTTCCATTCCGGAACTAACAAAGAAAAAAAAATAATGTTAATACATATAATACATATTGTTCTACTTCGTTTGAGTAAAGACGTACTTCACTTTAAGCGCATAATTTATATTCATTTAAGGTGACTTTTTTTATTTTAAAAATTGAACAAGTGCAGAGACACAGTTAACAGTTAGTAACAACAACAAAATAAATAACAAAAAATAAAAAGCATTATAATATAGTGTGTGATAAAAAAATACAATAACAAAGTGCATGGTTAAACCTGTTTAAACAATTAATAGTGAGTGCATGAGCGCACCAAACATTAACGAAAAAAATACAAAAGGTAATAACACCAACGCTTATTACTCTTTTTCTTACACAAATGCTAATAATGCAATGAACAATACAAATAATAAAAAAAATGGACAGTGGTTTTTTAACCGCCAGGCCAATTAATCGAACGCGTTCATTATCAGCAAATATAAATATATCTGCTACAGAAACAACGAATTCAACAAATAAAACTAAAGAAACAAATAATACACAAAAAATCGCACAAGAAAAAGAACCAGGTACTGAATCTAAACGCGTGCAAACTGGTATGGATCGGTACATAACCATAACGAAGAGGAAGGCGAGTCCTAAGTCTTCACAACCAGAGTGAACCGCCAAGCAATATAAAGGTTCTCATCAAGTAGCTGCAACATCGGTAAGTGAAAATAGATTTTCTGTCCTTGCTACCCCGGATATTGAAAATGCCGAACCCAATGTAAGGGAACAAAAACCCCCACCAATCTACTTGCGCGAACAAACATCAAATGCCATTGTAAATATGCTGTCCCAACTCGTAGGCAAAGAAAATTTCTATGTGGCTTCTGTACGAAGAGGACAGATACAAGAAACGAAGATCCAATCCCACACTGAGAAGAATTATCGCCTAATCGCAAGTCGTCTCGATGCAGATAATAAGAGCTATTACACGTATCATCTCAAAAGTAATAAAGGTTTGATTGTCATCGTAAAGGACATTGACAGTTCTGTTCCCACTGAGGAAATAAAAAGTGCAAGAGAGGTGGAAGGTTATGCCGTAAGGTCAGTGCACAATATAATAAATAAGAATAAAGTTCCCCAACCTATGCATCGGGTTGAAATCGTGTTTAATGCATCGCAACTTGAATAAAAAAACTCGGTTCATCCAATATATAATTTGCGCTACATTTTGAACAGAAGAATAACGGTGAAAGAGCCTCTAAAACGTAGCGGTCCCCGTCAGTGTACTAATTGCCAGGAATTCGGACACACGAAAACCTACTGCAAGCTACCATCCGTATGCGTTGTCTGCGGTGATGCGCACCGGACTTTGGAATGCACTTCCTCCAAAACAGACCCCAAGGTTAAAAAATGCAGCAACTGTGGTGAAAACCATACAGCAAATTACAGGGGCTGCAAAGTATTTCAATATGTAAAAGATAATGCGAAAGTCACGCAAACCTGATTATGAGCAATATAAAGCTTCGCAATTTCCTCGGCTGCATGCTGGTTCTGTTGCTAGTACACAAGCTACACAGCCACACACTAAGCCAAACATTTCATATGCCCAAACATTGAGAAATGATTTACCTAATGTGAATGCCAAAAGTTCTAATGCGAATAAACATTCATATGCCCACGTCTTAAAAGAGGGTGCTCAGACACCCCTCACCAACAATTCGAGCTCGATCGAGAACTTAATACAGACAATGAATAATTTCATGACAACTATGCAGGGTATGTTTCAGGAAATGATGCGAACCCAAAACATGCATCTGCAAGTTTTGCTTGGCAAAAAATGAACCAGTTAAAAATATGCTTCTGGAACGCTAACGGGCTCTCCCAACATAAATATGAAGTAGAACACTTCCTGCTAGCACATGATATAGACATACTATTAGTCTCTGAAACACACTTCACTATAAAAAACTGCTTTAGAATTGATGGGTATTTTATATATGACACCAAACACCCAAGCGAAAGGGCATGTGGTGGGACTGCCATTTTAGTTCGAAAAAACGTAAGGCATTTTCCATTGCCTGAATTCAACGAAGACTTTTCGCAAGCCACGACCATAAATCTTACTGATTTTAAAATTGTAGTCTCATCAGTGTATTGCCCGCCTAGGCATAAAATCGAACACCATGAATTTGCCAGGTTCTTTGCTACGCTAGGGCAAAAATTTATTGCCGCTGGCGATTACAATGCAAAGCACACATATTGGGGATCCAATATCCTCTTAAAAGAGGGTGCTCAGACACCCCTCACCAACAATTCGAGCTCGATCGAGAACTTAATACAGACAATGAATAATTTCATGACAACTATGCAGGGTATGTTTCAGGAAATGATGCGAACCCAAAACATGCATCTGCAAGTTTTGCTTGGCAAAAAATGAACCAGTTAAAAATATGCTTCTGGAACGCTAACGGGCTCTCCCAACATAAATATGAAGTAGAACACTTCCTGCTAGCACATGATATAGACATACTATTAGTCTCTGAAACACACTTCACTATAAAAAACTGCTTTAGAATTGATGGGTATTTTATATATGACACCAAACACCCAAGCGAAAGGGCATGTGGTGGGACTGCCATTTTAGTTCGAAAAAACGTAAGGCATTTCCCATTGCCTGAATTCAACGAAGACTTTTTGCAAGCCACGACCATAAATCTTACTGATTTTAAAATTGTAGTCTCATCAGTGTATTGCCCGCCTAGGCATAAAATCGAACACCATGAATTTGCCAGGTTCTTTGCTACGCTAGGGCAAAAATTTATTGCCGCTGGCGATTACAATGCAAAGCACACATATTGGGGATCCAGACTCCTTAGTCCTAGAGGTAGGCAGTTGTATTATACAGTTGAAACAAACAAGCTTGACGTCGTATCTGCCGGTAAACCCACCTATTGGCCCACAGACTTTAATAAGTTGCCAGACCTTATTGATTTTTTAGTAAAAAACATCAAACGCGGTCAACTCTTAGTTAATTCATCCTATGACCTATCTTCTGATCATTCACCTACAATTGTTATTTTATACGACAGTTTTGTCACTGCACCTAAAACCCTTAGTTTCTACCCGAACAGAAACACGAATTGGTTAAAATATAAAATGTATGTGAGCTCGCACTTACCTTTGAACATCCCACTGAGAAATCCAGGTGATATTTAGGCAGCTATAGACCATTTTACAGACGTCGTGACTGCCGCAGCCATAGCTGCAACGCCAACAAAGCTATCAGCTAAAATAATAACGTACCAGGCAACAGCAGATATTCAGATGCTCGTCATTGAGAAAAGAAGACTAAGAAGACAATGGCAAAACATTCGTTCTCCACACATAAAAATGCAAATGAACTTATGCCAAAAAAACTTACAGAGTAAATTGAGACAGAAACACCAACTCGCTATCGACAACTTTTTAAAAAACTTGGATCCAAAGAAAAACACGGATTATAGTCTGTGGAAAGCTGTAAAGCACTTACAATGTCCTATTGCTTACGAATCCCCACTAAGTCTTGAAGACCGTACTTGGGCTAAAAACTCAAGTGAAAAGGCAAATGCGTTCGCAAAGCACTTAGAGAAGGTTTTCGCACCACATCATATACACAGTCTTACAAAAGTTTACATACGACCAAAAAAATTCCAATTTTAAAATGAGAAATACATATAAATTTTTTTTCTTCTTTTTAAAGTATTAAATATTAAAAAATAAACTTAAAAATAGTTTAAATTCGTAAATTTATATCCAACAACACAAAATATTTCACTTTTTCATTTTAGGTACTTTTACATAAGTTTACATACGCTAAGTAAATTACATACTGAAAATTAAATTTAATATTTGGTATGGCCTCCTTTGGCCTTTATTACATCTGCCAGACGAGAAGGCATGGATAAAGCTAATTTTTTTGTAATTTCAGGTGTAATTTTGCTCCACTCCTCCATTAATGCTTCCTTCAGACCAGCAATTGATGTTATTTTGCGTTTTCTTAAATTTCGTTTCAAAACATCCCATAAATGTTCAATAACATTTAGATCACGAGATTGTGGGGGATGCTCCAGCTTATGTTTGACATTATAAAGTAGCCATTCCTTTACCATTTTCGAGGAATGTTTCGGATCGTTGTCCTGAAGTAATATGGCACCTTCTCCCAAATCTAACATTTCCACACTAGGAAGGTAACTATCCTTTAAAATGCCAATATACATAGCCTTATCCATAATACCATCGATAATCTTTAATTTGCCAACACCATTTGCGGCCATACATCCCCAGACCATGACAGAACCGCCTCCGTGTTTTACCGTTGGATTTATGTTCTGGGGTTCTAAGGCTGCATTAGGTTTTCGCCAAACTTTGGCACGACCATCACCCCCAAAGACCATGAATTTACATTCATCGGTGAATATCACTCTTTCCCAAAACGTCGGGTCACTTACGTGGATGTTCTGATACTTTTGGGCGTATTCCAAACGCTTTTGTATATTTACAGGTCTGAGAAGTGGTTTTCTTCTGGCCACTCTGCTGTTGTAACCATTCTTTTTGATTGTTCTGCGGATAGTCTGATCAGAAACGTTTACTCCTAGATCTGCTTTTATTTTACGATTAATTTCGACCGCACTTTGTTTGGGGTTTTCTTTTACTAACCGAACAACTGCTCTATCCGTTCGTTCGTCTAAAATTCGGGGGCGGCCGGCACGTGGCTTACTTTCATAATTTCCACTTTCCTTAAAGTTTTTTATTATTGTTTGCACTGTCGGCTTTTTTAAATTTAAAATTCTTCCAATTTCCCATAGAGAATTTCCTTCATTCCTCAGTTTAATTACAGTTTTTCGAATTGGTTCGGAAATCTCCTTTCCTTTGCCCATTTTACTTAGAGAAACGCAGTAAATGATTAATGAATTTCAATTGCGATCACTTTTTATGAAATTAAAAGCTTTACTGATGATTTGAAGCAAATATCAAGAAAATGTGCAGCGGTACTCATAACGGTACATTGAGTTTTTTTCAGAGTATGTATACTTATGTAAATATGATGGTTTAAGCATTTTAAGGTTTTTCTTGTTATTTTAGGAAGAACAACTAAATGTTTTTTTCAGAGCATTTATAATATTTTTGTTTGAAGTAATAAAAACCAATAAAATATGAAAAATGTTATTATGTTTAGTAAAAAAATAAACTTTTTATGTCGTATGTAAACTTTTGTAAGACTGTGTAAGTAATTCCACTATTCCAATTATTAGCGACATCGTGAATGATCCTATGAAATTTCGGTTGTCTTCCTTAAAAGCGACAATTAAAAATACGGATATGAAGAAATCACCTGGACCTGATCGTATAACAGAATCAATGATAAAAAACTTACCTAATTCAGCTGTAAGAATTTTACTTTACATATTTAATGCCATGTTGCGCGTCGGCTTCTTCCCATGCTCTTGGAAGATGTCTGAAATTGTTATGATCCCGAAACCTGGAAAGGACTCAAGCCAGATTACATCGTACAGGCCAATTAGCCTACTGTCAGTTGTGTCAAAGATATTTGAAAAATTATTCGTCTCGAGTGTAACTCCTTTTCTAAATAAACAAAACGTTATCCCAGATCATCAGTTTGGTTTTCGAGCAAGGCATAGTACGATTGAACAAGTCCATAGAATCGTTACCATTACTAGATCGGCTTTTGAAAGAAAGCAATACTGTTCAGCTTTATTTATAGACATTTCCCAAGCATTTGATAAAGTCTGCCATGATGGGCTACTTACTAAAATAGTTCGGATTCTACCTGAAAACACCCACAAGCTTATAAAAAGCTATTTGTCCGATAGAACTTTTAAAGTAAGGTCAAAGGACCAGCTTTCAAGATGTGGGAAAATCAGTGCAGGAGTACCTCAAGGTAGTGTGCTAGGGCCGCTGTTATATATCATCTATACAGCGGATATGCCGACAAGCCCACATACGTATACATCAACCTTTGCAGACGACACTGCAATTATAAGTGTCAGTAATGATCCAAAGGATGCATCTGAAAAGCTGCAGTCTCATATTCATAAGTTAGAAGACTGGCTAAAACAGTGGAGAATAAAGGTAAATCCATCAAAATGTGCTCATGTAACGTTTTCCCTTAGAAGGCAAAATTGTCCACCAATCACAATAACTAATACCACGGTTCCAGCGGAAACGCACGTCAAATATTTAGGTATCCACCTAGATCGGCGCCTAACTTGGACCCGTCACATTGAGGCAAAAATAACGTCCATAAAGCTTCGAACAAATCAACTGCATTGGCTAATAAGTCCTAACTCAACTTTGGCTTTGGAATATAAAGTCCTATTATACAAATCCGTTATAAAGCCAATATGGTCATATGGTATTCAGCTGTGGGGTACTGCCTGTGCATCAAACATCCAGAAGTTACAGAGAAGACAGTCTAGGATTTTACATCATATCGTATGCGCCCCCTGGTACATAAGAAATGAAAACATACATAGGGATCTCAAAGTTTCCACTATCCACGAAGAAGTTAAAACATACACGTCCAAATACGTGAACAAACTAATCGCACATCCCAACACTCTAGCATGCAATTTATAGCAATTTCATAGTCACCAGAGACTAAAAAGAACTGACACATTGAGCCTGGCAAGGCGGCTCTCTCTACACAATAGAAGATAGATTTTTAAGATTTGAATACAAAGAATTAGTTATTACGTTGGTACTAACTAGTAAATAATAATTTAGAAATAAGATTTGAATACTTATTGTGAATTTCTTTTAAGAGAAAGATTCAAAAAAAAATACATATTTATTTATTAATTTTTTTTTATTTTTTTTTTTATTAACTTTTAGTTGTTCTTTTTAGTTTAATTGTTGTTAACACTTAATATTATACGATATATATACTATTTTGTTATAAATTAATCATTTGAAAGTAATATTCATACAAATATATTTATTTTTGTTAATTTTGTTAACCATAAGATTTTTTTTTATAGTTGTACTTGTATGTAAAAGTTCAACTTCAATTGTCATATTTATGTTTCAACAAATTTGCTTATTATCAGTATATACTGATAGATTGCAATTTAAATAAAAATATAAAAAAAAAATTTTAGCGCACACTAGTTTCAATATTCAAAACTAAGTGTTGTAATTAATTTTTTTTTATGGTGATTGGTACCAAAATTGCTTAAAATCGATTCTTAGGAAATTACAGAAAAGTTCGGTCTGGGCTCCAGCTACTTTTTTAAGATCTTAAACAATTGAATGATTGGTGTTTTTTCCGGATGCATAACAATTTTTATTAATATTTTAATCGATACTTTTATTAATCAAAAATCAGTTTTGTCAGATGCGCGCAGCCAAAACATTTGTAAGTTGGCTAACATGTTCGCAGTAAATACGCATTTTTAAAATATTGAAAACAACATTTGTAATGAACAAGGTAGTAGGTACGAGTATATACTACTTGTCGAAAAAGCCTCATATGTTTTTACTTACCTTTTGCAAAAATGTTTAGCTATTAGCAAAACAAAATTCATTCTTCTTTGTGCTTTTCGTTTATTTTATCTGATTTCTGATAGAAATATGAATTTGAATAAACAGAGCAGTTAGTGAATCACACAATCGTTTTTGCGAACAATAAAAATTCTCAACAAATTTTGCGACTGTCGAACCGTTCAACGTTAGGAAATCGCAATACTAAATATTTTTTAACAAAAACTTCCGATTTTTCAAAACTTAACACTTGATAACTTATTTGAATAAAAATTTTGTTATGGTATTATTTCATACTCTACCGTTCGTTTATAGGTCTTAGTTTTTTCTATTTTTGTTTTGATATTTACTGCAGAAAATACATAATAATGTAATATGCATTTCTATACCCCCTGACCAAAATGAACAGGGTATATATAGGTTTTTCATTCCGCTTGTTTTTTCTACAATATTAGTTGCCGACCTCACAAATTCAAAAACACACCACCACAATGAAAAGCTGGATTAGAACAAAATTTTTTTTAAAAAAATCAAAAGCGAACACCCGAAACGTCACTAAAAAAAACAAAATTCACCAAATTAATATATACACCACAAAAAATTCAAATTTCACCACAATTTTGGAAGTTTGCGGAAAAACTAAAAAATCAATTTTTAATGAAAAAGTCGAAATTTTACATAATCGATGTTTAACAAACATGTTAAAAAAACAAAAATTCACTATTCCGAAAAAAGTTAAAATATTAAGAGCAAAATTAAAAATTTACCAAAATATTTAAAAGTTATGAAAATTATTATAATTCAAATTTTGTGTGTTATTCTTCGGGCTATAGGGCAAATATTTTTTTTAAATAAAACACTTTCTTGTTTTATTAAATAATATTTATTTAATCATTTTTTGATAATTCCAAAATTTACCACAAATCTATACTGAAAAATTTTAAATTACAAAGATAACAAAAAATTACAAAATTGCTAAAATTTACAAAAAATTCAAATATATGCCATAAATCGAAAAACGGAAAAAATGTATGGATTTATTTTTTAATATTTAATAAAAAACTAAACTTTTTAACAAAATACTACAATAGCTAAAATAACCAATGTTTGGAATTTCACAACAAAAACTTTAATTTAACCAAATTTTGCAAATTCACCAAAAACCCAAAAATTAAAAATAAAACATGAATATAAAAATTTCAAAATACAATATATTTCACACTCTAATTTCTCTACAGTTAGGAAATTACTAAAAAAAATTTAAATTCACCAAAAATTTTAAGATTTTCCATAAACTTTTGCATAAAGCAAAATTTAAAACAATAATACTTATAATTTTAAATTTGGATACAATTTTATTTTCACCAACAGTTTGAAATTTTACCACCATATCGAAAAACTAAAACAACACAAAATAATTCTAAAAATACCACAAAAAAAACAAACTTTACCAAGTTTGAAACAACGAAAAAATGTTGCCATAGACTGAAATTAATCCGAAAACTGTAAATATTATCAAATATTAAAAATTTTACTATAAACTCAATTTCGCTATTATCTACAGTTCATCAAAAAAATTTAAAATTGATCAAAACTTGACAAGCATTCACAAAAAATAACAACATTAAGAAGAAAGCAGAGTTTAAATGTAAAATAATTGGACTAAAACCAGAGGCCGAAATTAAATATCTCCAACAATCCTTTCACCGGAAGTTATCTGTGATACAATTTTAGTCGTTCTTACTGTTGGGCCGAATATACCATTCTAACTTATTTAAACCCCGATTTCATCTTGAGTTTAACTTGACTATGCTTTAATTAAATAAATTTTTATATATTTTAAAATAATTGAACTAAAATTTTTTATTTAATTTTAAATGATTTTACCTCTAAAAATTCTATAAACTCTGATTGAATGCAATATTTTCAAGCAATTTAATATTCGACCTGATGGAGCAATTTAAATAAATTAATAAATTCTAATATTAAAACTGGAACTTAATACCCTTCTGCTTCTATACTGAAATACCTACAGCAAGGTGCACAAATTAGTACATGTTTGTGGTAACAAAATGCATCAGCACCAAGAAAAAAACCAAAATAACTCTTATGTACTTAATTTTGCACCTCTGCATTTTATGAAGATGTTGAAGAAAAGAAATGAAAAAGTGCCGTTATTTTTCAATCTTTTCGCTTTTTATTAGTTTTTTTTTTTATAAGAAGACATAAGCTCGACATTATTTAAATCGCGTGTGGTAAGAACATTGTGCAAATTTTTCAACAAAAATCAAATAAATACCTAACAATAGTAAATAATGAAGAAACTTTCGAAATCCACCGAGGACACCATCCGGGCCATGACTGAAAGAGGCTGTTCTACCCGGGAAATAGCAAAAGAACTTAAAGTGAGTCAGTCAGTGGTCATTAGGGTATAAAAACGGTGATCCGTTTTTCCCAAGCCTCAAATTAGAGGTCGTAAAAAACTTCTAACTAATGTTGACGCACGTCTAATGATAAGAGAAATAAAAAGATTGTCCGAAAAAAATTTAAAGGCACGATTAAAATTTACCAAACAGCACAAAACTTGGACAGTGGACGACTGGAAACGTGTGATCTGGTCAGACGAATCCAAATTCAACCGCTAAACAATATTAGGTAGGCGCCATGTGAAGCATACTGTGAAGCACGGTGGAGGAAACGTCATGGTATGGAGTTGTTTTACGTGATGGGACCTTGGACCACCGCAAAAAATTGATAATATAGTGAATAAAGAAGACTATTTGAGGATTTGGCAGACTCATCTTCCCGATTTTGTAGATAAGAGTAATTTTTCAGAAAGATGGTGATCCAAAACACACGTCCAAAATCCTGAAAGAATGAACAAAATTTTCAATTAATGCAGTGGCCAGCACAAAGTCACGACCTCAATCCGATTGAGAATTTGTGGTCAATCGTGAAGAGACGGTTGGGACAGTGCCAAGCAGCCCCCACCAATTTGGACGAGCTTTGGCAGTGGATCCAAAATGAACGGAAGAATATTCCAAAAGAAATTGTACAGAAATTGGTGGAGACTATGCCAAATCGCGTAAATCATGTTTTACAAAATAAAGGAATTTAGACTAAGTATTAAAAATATTCGTATTCCGAAAGATTTTTCAACGGTGCAAAATTGAGTACATTGGAGTTGTTTTCGTTTTCTTTATTTTTTTCTTAGAAATTGATGCTTTAAGTTTTGAATTTTACACTGTTTTGGTAAGTACCTAATACTAAATAAACTACAACAATTTTTGAATTTGCTTTATTACTTTGAATTCTATGACATAAAAAGTGCTCAAATTATGTACAAAGGCCAAAATGAAAGCAAACTCATCCGTTATTAAAAGCACAAGTACGTCTTAAGTTTGTACTTATTTAACTGTTTTTGTAATATACTCTTCCATAACGAACATATTAGGGCGGCGCTTAATATCTAAACTTACTTTGCAAAGTGTGTTCAAATAAAATTATGATATGTGATTATTTTTTTTTTAAAAACGTTGGCGTCTGCAACTATCTTTTTGAATGTTATTACATTTTTAATGAACACCAAACTAAAAATTTTTACCGAATGGAATTATTTGAGATTCATATTTCCTAATTGGAATTTCTTCATGAATGTTTGTAGGTAATATTTGTGAGGGATACTTATATATATATATATATATATACCAGAAGACATATGTATAAGTTAACACAAAATACATTTAAACTAACTATTCTGCTGACCAGTAAACAACTCATAAAAAATCCATAAAAAGTTCTCTAGCTGACGTTGCGTCTTTTGCAAATCCAACAACGCAGCTTATTTCACAAATATGCACATGCCAATGGTCGACACCCGACACCTATATGAATTACTGCAACGTAGTTATTTCCCATCAACAATACTGGACAACATTGCACGCGCAGACAAATACCGACAAACACCTGAATGGCGTAATAAACAATTCTTTATTATAAAGAATACTTAAAACTTCTTTGCTTGTAATTTTTGTGATACGAATAAAGAAGGTTGTTGTGTCGCTAATCGCGCACAACAATTAAATTTTTGTTAACTAAATTCCCCGCAGAAATTTAATTGGCGCCCGAGCAGGGACCCGCGGATAAAAGGTCCTCCGGTATACGCGAAAATTAAAGTCAAGCCTTCCCAAGTGCCCTAGTAGTCACCTAGGACAAAAGGGAGTGTACGTAAAGTCACAGCTCAAAGCCCGTATGACGCGGTATAAGTAGATGTTAAGTGAAGCTAAAAATTAAGTGAGAAAAAAACACAAAGTAAACATTGAAACTTAAAAAGAACTCCTTAAAATTAATTTAAAAAAATAAAACTAAAAATTAAGAAAGAAACACCAACTGAACGATTAAATTTAAAAAGAACTCCATAAAATTAATTAAAAAAATAAAACTAAAAATTAAGAAAGAAACACAAAGTGAACGTTTAAATTTAAAAAGAACTCCTTAAAATTAATTAAAAAAATAAAACTAAAAATTAAGAAAAAGAACACAAGGTGAGCATTTACATCGAAGTTAATTAAAAGATGTAGAATTTTGGAACGAATTTCCGTCATCCCTTGTCAAGTTTGGTTTGGAGACAAACCGGTTTCCGCTATGTGCCATCTTCAGTGTCATTTTTCGTTGATGAAATTAAGAAGGCTCAGATTATTCAGGTAATCAGCGAGGCTTTAAATACATCAACCTATAGGGACGGTTACGACCGAATTAGGGGAATTAGACAAAGTCCCAGATATAATAAAATCACTAAGGGAATTTTCCGGGAAACCAGGCGATTTCAACTCTTGGCGAAAATCCGTCGACAGAGTGCTGGACCTCTACACCACCTTTAGGGGAACGGGACGGTATTATGCGATCTTACATACGATAAGAACGAAGATTACCGGCGATGCAGACACTGCGTTGGAATCCTATAGAACGCCCTTAGATTGGGCTCGAATAAAAAAATGCCTGATGATGCACTACTCTGATAAGAGAGACATAGGCACCTTAGAATATCGATTGACAGTCCTGTGTCAAGGCAACAGGACAATTACCGAATTTTACCAAGCTGTGTATCAGCACCTCTCTCTGATACTTGATAAGGTATCCTGTTTAGATTTGGACGAAGGAAACCCTCGTGCAATGACAAATACTTACAGGGATAAAGCCCTGGATACGTTTATCAGAGGTCTGAACGGGGATCTTCCACGGTTGCTAAGCGTGAACCAGCTTCTCTACCCGAAGCATTGCACATATGTTTGAAACTAGATAACATGACCTTCCGTATGAACTATGCGCACAGACAAATATCTATGGCGAACATCCAAAAGGATAGGATTGGGACAGCAAATCCATTTCCAGGAAATAGACAGAAATTCTTTCGCTTACGTTGGCGGTATGGCATATAACAGACCACCATTGCGACCTCGTAATGCTCCTATACCAAATTATGGCCATAACTCAAATTTTCGTCCAACCGTTTATCAACACTTTGCCCCAAGACCACAATTTAACCAGGGAAACCAAAATGGCTTTCCGAACCAGGCCAATGGGCCACAATATTCAAATCGCCAGAAACCAACGCCTAATGCAGAACCAATTGAAATAGATAAGTCCATTCAATCTAGACAAATTAACTATATGAACAGATCACCAATTAACCAGGGGGGTTACTCTCTATTGCGATGCGAAAGCAAATGCGATGCGAAAGGTAAATGCGTTAAGAGTATAATTTTCTGTAACTCTTTCGCAAACACTTTTGCGATTTTTGTTTTAATGTATGCAACACTGACTAACATTGATATTAGAAACTGTCAAAATAAGAAACATAAATTACTTTTAAAAACAAACTTAAAGCTTTTCTGAGTTATTTTATAAATATTATTATTATAATATTATTTTAAAAATATTATTTTATAAAAATTATTATTAATTGTTAAGTAATTTCAATCTTTAGGCATGAGTTCGTTTTTTCTTTCTATTCAGAAAGAGAATTATTTATTTAATATGGACAACCTTTTTTGAAAACAGTAAAAGTTTTAATTCTATTAGACATCTAGCTGAATGGAATGCATTTTCTATGCCGCTACGCACGTTATCAACATTCTTCGTGTCTTATCTACAAATTGTGTTTTTTTTTTTTTTTACTGTATTTTATTTTATTGAATCTTTCTATTAAAAGAAATTCACAATAAGTATTCAAATCTTATTTCTAAATTATTATTTACTAGTTAGTACCAACGTAATAACTAATTTTTTGTATTCAAATCTTAAAAATCTATCTTCTATTGTGTAGAGAGAGCCGCCTCACCAGGCTCAATGTGTCAGTTCTTTTTAGTCTCTGGTGGCCATCAAATTGCAATAAATTGCGTGCTAGAGTGTTGGGATGTGCCACTAGTTTGTTCACGTATTTGGAGGTGTATCTTTTAACTTCTTCGTAGATAGTGGGAACTTTGAGATCCCTATGTATGTTTTCATTTCTTATGTACCAGGGGGCGCATACGATATGATGTAAAATCCTAGACTGTCTTCTCTGTAACTTCTGGATGTTTGATGCACAGGCAGTACCCCACAGCTGGATACCATATGACCATATTGGCTTTATAACGGATTTGTATAAAAGGACTTTATATTCCAAAGCCAAAGTTGAGTTAGGACTTATTAGCCAATGCAGTTGATTTGTTCGAAGCTTTATGGACGTTATTTTTGCCTCAATATGTCGGGACCAAGTTAGGCGCCGATCTAGGTGGATACCTAAATATTTAACGTGCGTTTCCGCTGGAACCGTGGTATTAGTTATTGTGATTGGTGGACAATTTTGCCTTCTAATGGAAAACGTTACATGAGCACATTTTGATGGATTTACCTTTATTCTCCACTGTTTTAGCCAGTCTTCTAGCTTATGAATGTGGGACTGCAGCTTTTCAGATGCATCCTTTGGATCATTACTGACACTTATAATTGCAGTGTCGTCTGCAAAGGTTGATGTATATGTATGTGGGCTTGTCGGCATATCCGCTGTATAGATGATATATAATAGCGGCCCTAGCACACTACCTTGAGGTACTCCTGCACTGATTTTCCCACATCTTGAAAGCTGGTCCTTTGACCTTACTTTAAAAGTTCTACCGGACAAATAGCTTTTTATAAGCTTGTGGGTGTTTTCAGGTAGAACCCGAACTATTTTAGTAAGTAGCCTATCATGGCAGACTTTATCAAATGCTTGGGAAATGTCTATAAATAAAGCTGAACAGTATTGCTTTCTTTCAAAAGCCGATCTAATAATGGTAACGATTCTATGGACTTGTTCAATCGTACTATGCCTTGCTCGAAAACCAAACTGATGATCTGGGATAACGTTGTGTTCATTTAGAAAAGGAGTTACACTCGAGACGAATAATTTTTCAAATATCTTTGACAAAACTGACAGTAGGCTAATTGGCCTGTAGGATGTAATCTGGCTTGAGTCCTTTCCAGGTTTCGGGATCATAACAATTTCAGACTTCTTCCAAGAGCATGGGAAGAAGCCGACGCGCAACATAGCATTAAATATGTAAAGTAAAATTCTTACAGCTGAATTTGGTAAGTTTTTTATCATTGATCCTGTTATACGATCAGGCCCAGGTGATTTCTTCATATCCGTATTTTTAATTGTCGATTTTAAAGAAGACAACCGAAATTTCATAGGATCATTCACGATATCGCTAATATTTGGAATAGTGGAATTACTTATATCATGTGGTGCGAAAACCTTCTCTAAGTGCTTTGCGAACGCATTTGCCTTTTCACTTGAGTTTTTAGCACAAGTACGGTCTTCAAGTCTTAGTGGGGATTCGTAAGCAATAGGACATTGTAAGTGCTTTACAGCTTTCCACAGACTATAATCCGTGTTTTTCATTGGATCCAAGTTTTTTAAAAAGTTGTCAATAGCGAATTGGTGTTTCTGTCTCAATTTACTGCGTAAGTTTTTTTGGCATAAGTTCATTTGCATTTTTATGTGTGGAGAACGGCTATTTTGCCATTGTCTTCTTAGTCTTCTTTTCTCAATGACGAGCATCTGAATATCTGCTGTTGCCTGGTACGTTATTAATTTAGCTGATGGCTTTGTTGGCGTTGCAGCTATGGCTGCGGCAGTCACGACGTCTGTAAAATGGTCTACAGCTGCTTGAATATCAGCTGGATTTCTCAGTGGGATGTTCAAAGGTAAGTGAGAGCTCACATACATTTTATATTTTAACCAATTCGTGTTTCTGTTCGGGTAGAAACTAAGGGTTTTAGGTGCAGTGGCAAAACTGTCGTGTAAAATAACAATTGTAGGTGAATGATCAGAAGATAGGTCATAGGATGATTTAACTAAGAGTTGATCGCGTTTGATGTTTTTTACTATAGCAAAATCAATAAGGTCTGGCAACTTATTAAAGTCTGTGGGCCAATAGGTGAGTGTACCGGCAGATACGACGTCAAGCTTGTTTGTTTCAACTGTATAATACAACTGCCTACCTCTAGGACTAAGGAGTCTGGATCCCCAATATGTGTGCTTTGCATTGTAATCGCCAGCGGCAATAAATTTTTGCCCTAGCGTAGCAAAGAACCTGGCAAATTCATGGTGTTCGATTTTATGCCTAGGCGGGCAATACACTGATGAGACTACAATTTTAAAATCTGTAAGATTTATGGCCGTGGCTTGCAAAAAGTCCTCTCTGAATTCAGGCAACGGAAAATGCCTTACGTTTTTTCGGACTATAATGGCAGTCCCACCACATGCCCTTTCGCTTGGGTGTTTGGTGTCATATATAAAATACCCATCAATTCTAAAGCAGTTTTTTATAGTGAAGTGTGTTTCAGAGACTAATAGTATGTCTATATCATGTGCTAGCAGGAAGTGTTCTACTTCATATTTATGTTGGGAGAGCCCGTTAGCGTTCCAGAAGCATATTTTTAACTGGTTCATTTTTTGCCAAGCAAAACTTGCAGAAGCATGTTTTGGGTTCGCATCATTTCCTGAAACATACCCTGCATAGTTGTCATGAAATTATTCATTGTCTGTATTAAGTTCTCGATCGAGCTCGAATTGTTGGTGAGCGGTGTCTGAGCACCCTCTTTTAAGACGTGGGCATATGAATGTTTATGCGCATTAGAACTTTTGGCATTCGCATTAGGTAAATCATTTCTCAATGTTTGGGCATATGAAAAGTTTGGCTTAGTGTGTGGCTGTGTAGCTTGTGTACTAGCAATAGAACCAGCATGAAGCCGAGGAAATTGGGAAGCTTTATATTGCTCATATTCCGGTTTACGTACGACTTTCGCATTATCTTTTACATATTGAAATACTTTGCAGCCCCTGTAATTTGCTGTATGGTTTTCACCACAGTTGCTGCATTTTTTGACCTTGGGGTCTGTTTTGGAAGAAGCGCATTCCAAAGTCCGGTGCGCATCACCGCAAACAACACATACAGATGGTAGCTTGCAGTAGGTTTTCGTGTGTCCGAATTCCTGGCAGTTGGTACACTGACGGGGACCGTTACGTTTTAGAGGCTCTTCCACCGTTATTCTTCTGTTCAAAAGGTAGCGCAAATTATATATTGGATGAACCGAGTTTTTTGATTTAAGCTGCGATGCATTAAACACGATTTCAACACGATGCATAGGTTGGGGAACTTTATTCTTATTTAAAATATTGTGCACTGACCTTACGACATAACCTTCTACCTCTATGGCACTTTTTATCTCCTCAGTGGGAACAGAACTGTCAATGCCCTTTATAATGACATTCAAACCTTTAGCACTTTTTAGTTGATACGTATAATAGCTCTTATTATCTGCATCGAGACGACTTGCGATTAGGCGATAATTCTTCTCAGTGTGGGCTTGGATCTTCGTTTCTTGTATCTGTCCTCTTCGTACAGAAGCCACATAGAAATTTTCTTTGCCTACGAGTTGGGACAGCATATTTACAATGGCATTTGATGTTTGTTCGCGCAAGTAGATTGGTGGGGGTTTTTGTTCCCTTACAGTGGGTTCGGCATTTTCATTATCCGGGGTAGCAAGGACAGAAAATCTATTTTCACTTACCGCTGTTGCAGCTACTTGATGAGAACCTTTATATTGCTTGGCGGTTCGCTCTTGTGAAGACTTAGGACTCGCCTTCCTCTTCGTTATGGTTATGTACCGATCCATACCAGTTTGCACGCGTTTAGATGCAGTACTTGGTTCTATTTCTTGTGCTATTTTTTGTGTATTATTTGTTTCTTTAGTTTTATTTGTTGAATTCTTTGTTTCTGTAGCAGATATATTTATATTTGCTGATAAAGAACGCGTTCGGTCAATTGGCCTGGCGGTTAAAAAAGCACTGTCATCTTTTTTTTTATTATTTATATTGTTTATTGCATTATTAGCATTTGTGTAAGAAAAAGAGTAATAAGCATTGTTGTTATTACCTTTTATATTTTTTTCGTTAATGTTTGGTGCGCTCATGCACTCACTATCAATTGTTTAAACAGGTTTAACCATGCACTTTGTTATTGTCTTTTTTATCACACACAATATTATATTGCTTTTTATTTTTTGTTATTTTGTTGTTGTTACTAACTGTTAACTGTGTCTCTGCACTTGTTTAATTTTAAAAATAAAAAAAAAGTCACCTTAAATGAATTTAAATTATGCGCTTAAAGTGAAGTACGTCTTTACTCAGACAAAGTTTACACTGATTGAATAGAAAGAAAAAACGAACTCATGCCTAAAGATTGAAATTACTTAACAATTAATAATATTTGTAGTTCGGAAAAACAATAAAAACTTACTAATTGCTGGGCACGGCGAGAAATTTATATACATAATGATATATAAATGTTTCCTTCATCATAATTAATTGGATACTAAAATAGATCCAGGATGAAACTGGAAAAAATACATACAATGCTTTCATTGCCAACCAATGGTTGGCTAAAAGCAAAATTGCATATGGTAACCTAGATTTCAATAACAGAAAAGTTAGAGTGTTGTAAAACTTCATTCTCAACCAAGGAAAAGACTATAATATGGAAAATTCAAAATTGAGAAATTGCTCGTACTCGTATTCCATTTGTCTTAAATGTTGATATAAATAGAAGTTCTTTAGACACACAATTTGTAGATAAGACACGAAGAATGTTGATAACGTGCGTAGCGGCATAGAAAATGCATTCCATTCAGCTAGATGTCTAATAGAATTAAAACTTTTACTGTTTTCAAAAAAGGTTGTCCATATTAAATAAATAATTCTCTTTCTGAATAGAAAGAAAAAACGAACTCATGCCTAAAGATTGAAATTACTTAACAATTAATAATATTTGTAGTTCGGAAAAACAATAAAAACTTAAAAATTATTATTTTATACAAATTTTATAAATATTATTAGTGCAAAATAAAACTGTGATGGATTCCGTAGCAATATGGATGACAGACGAAAACGAACATGTTGCACAAATTACAAGAAGAATCTTAAGAAGTAGGTACGATATACTCTCATTAAGTGACCGCATGTAAGAATCAAATAATTTGTTGTGCTTGTACCAAAGCAAGACGTCGTTGGTAGGCCGCTTACAGCTTCTTCCATATGAAGAAGATTAGTAATTTCTTCCTCAATGGAAGAAAGTGGGTAAAATTGTGATGGACTACCACCCGTAACACTAATGCTCAATTTATTTTTACGCATCTTTAGCTTGGTGTGGTTCTATAAATCGGACCAAACCTATGTACATAAATATGTGTGCACATACATAAGTATGTATACATTATTAGCTTAATATTGAGCATATATATGTAAGTAAACCATTTCCCTTACCTTTTGCCAACCTGCTATATCCCTTACAGGCGGTGCATTAGCGTTGAGGTTATCGGACAATTTCACAAGTTATTTGTGGTTTGTTTTGCATTTGTTGCCTGCAAATGCCCCTTCGCGAAATCACTATGTTGCACCATGAATTCAACTAGAATTTCAAATTGCCGCTGCTTTGTCAAC
Organism: Phania funesta; assembly: GCA_963932375.1. Classification (NCBI taxonomy): domain Eukaryota; kingdom Metazoa; phylum Arthropoda; class Insecta; order Diptera; family Tachinidae; genus Phania; species Phania funesta. The sequence goes on from OZ010654.1 coordinate 48,289,184, forward strand.
AGTTTCTTTACTTTCTTCCTAAAAATAACAAATTAAATATAAAAAGTAAAAAATTTTAAGTATTTACTTACATGTTTTTCTTCCTTTGCGTTTGCTCTTTGGTTATCGCAAGTATTTGTGTGTATAAAATATTTTTGACATGCGCTAACGTATTACAGAGTGCGGTGCTACCAGACTTGCGAAAGAGAAAAATAATACATGCGAAAGCCAAACGTATAATCGCATTAAAGAGTATCAATTGTTCATTTTTGCTCAGATTTTCATACGCATCGTAATACAGAGTAACCCCCAGGTTTCTAAGAGACCTGCTGGGGGCTCATTTCAAGGGCCACTCAACAAATTCCAGAGGAACTTCCATGTGGTAACCGACAATGAATGAACCATTGAATCAGGTTCCACAATATTATGGAAATACCCCGAAGAGGGGGCAGTCGGGGGAATGACTGAAATAGATGATTATTACAGGGAATTCGCTAACAGTGGACTCGAAATGTTCGAGTATTCATCTGAGAACCCCGAAAATGAGGGCAGCGATCCCATAAAAACTGATTACCCACGGGAAGATTTACTAAACGATCTTAATTTTTTTTGTTAAATAGTTCCTCGCTCCCATACTTTCAAGTTAAAACGAGGAACGGACAACCTCTCAAATTCCTGTTAGACACAGGTAGTAATAAGAATTATATAAAACCTAGTTTAGTTATATCATAGACCTAATCGGGAAAAATTTAACGCAGAGTCCATAGCAGGGGATGTGGAAATAATACATCATGCCCTTGTAAATATGTTTGGCATCAACGATGTCCCCATTAAGTTTTTATTTTACCGGGACTAAGAACCTTTGATGGAATATTGGGCAATGATAGTTTGAAGTAATTATCGGCCGTGATCTATACTTCGGAAAATTATTTTACGGTTAAAGGGAAAATAAAAATTCCAATTTTCCAATATATTTCCCAAGACGTCAATAACATAGAAACTAGAATAGAGCACCTTCCAGAGAATTAGAAGATTTCTCTAAGAAACATTGTGGGTCATCATAAGAGCTTGTTCGCAGAACCGGATGAAAAACTTACTTATACAGCGCGAGTGGTTGGCGATATACGCACATCCACGGACATTCCAACCTATACCAGGAATTACCCATATCCCATGGCCATGAGGGGAGTGGTTGAAGAGGAAATTAATAAACTGCTAAGGGATGGGATAATAAGACCATCACGTTCACCCTACAATTCACCTATATGGATTGTACCGAAGAAGCAGGATACTTCAGGCAAACAGAAATATAGACTAGTCATAGATTTCAGGAAACTAAATTCTATTACAATACCAGATAGGTATCCCATCCCCGAGATAAATGAAGTTCTCTCACATTTGGGAGGTAATAAATACTTTACCGTAATAGACCTAAAGAGTGGATTCCACCAAATACCTCTTAGGGAAGAAGATGTAGAGAAAACGGGTTTTTCGGTCAATAACGGTAAATATGAATTTACAAGACTTCCATATGGATTAAAGAACGCCCCATATTCCAACGGACATTGGATGAGATTCTCAGGGAACACATTGGCAGGTCGTGTTACGTTTATATTGATGACAGTATAATATTCAGTAAAAACGAAGGGGATCATTTTAAACACTTGGGTGACATTTTCGAAACACTCAATGCCGCCAATATGAAGGTCCAGCTGGACAAATGCGAATTCTTTAAGGAGGAAGTAGAATTCTTGGGATTCATAGTCTCCCATAGCGGAGTAAAAGCTATTCTAAAAAAGGTTGAGGCTATAGTGAAATTTCCTTATCCCACTACACTTAAAGAACTCCGCTCTTTTCTCGGCCTCTCATGATATTACAGGAGGTTTATAAAGGGATACGCGGACTTAGCGAAGCCTCTAACGAAATTATTGCGAGAAGATGCGGGCACAATTTCCAAATCCGAATCAAATCGCAGGAAAATCGAAATGGATCAAGAAGCTAAAAGCGCCGTTGATTCATTGAAAAATGCCTTAGTATCGAGGGAGATAATTCTCGCATATCCGGATTTCAAAAGGGAATTTCATTTGACAACCGATGCCTCTAGTGTAGCATTAGGAGCCGTCTTAAGTCAAGACGACCGTCCAATAGCATTCATATCTAGGACCTTGTCAGGGGCAGAGGAAAACTGTGTGGCCAATGAGAAGGAAATGCTAGCCATAATATGGGGATTAGGAAATCTTCGAAACTATCTGTATGGGTCAGCTAAATTCATCATCTTTACAGACCATCAACCACTGACATATGCACTCAGCACTAGGAACAACAATAATAAGAGGAAGAGATGGAAAGCTATCCTAGAGGAGTACAACTATGAGATGAAATATAAACCTGGCAGAAGCAACGTAGTAGCAGACGCTCTCTCTAGGCTTCCAACGACAGGCTCAAATTCTATATTGGGTACAGTGCACAGCAGTGATAGCTCTGCACAGGAGCTTATTCCTAGCATAGAAACCCCAATAAATGTGTTCAAGAATCAGATTTTTCTTACCATATTCGAATCTTCCACTTACCAATTTAAAATTGTATTCCCAGGGCTTCATCGACATCTTGTAGGGGAACCTGAATATGACGAACAGAAACTTATAGGAATTCTGAAAAGGTATTTGAATCCGTCGGTCATAATATAAAAGCCCCTGAACCAATAATGGGGAAAATTCAGACAATGTATCCGGACCACTTTTCAAATTACAAATGCTGATTTACCCAGCTGGTGGTCGATGACATAACGTCGGAAAATTACCAGGAGAACATAATTATAGAAACCCATAATAGAGCCCATCGCAATGAAAAGGAAAATAGATTACAAATTATGGAAAAGTTTTATTTCCCAGGGATGGCGAATAATATTAAAAGGATCATTAAATTGTGCTCTACCTGTAGGGAGAATAAATATGAAAGACACCCGAATACGCCCGAACTAAAAGAAACACCTATACCGACTCATCCTGGTCACACAGTCCACCTTGAAATTTTTTCCACGGATAAAAAATTGGTACTGACATCAATTGACAAATTTTCGAAATACGCCCAGACAAGACTATTGAAGGGAAGATCTATAGAGGACGTTCGGAAACCTCTTAGGGAGATCCTATTTTTTTACGGGGTACCGAAAAATGTTGCCATGGACAATGAACCTTCTTCGAATTCAGCTTCAATTCTATTCATGATGAAGGACGATTTGGGAATAAACATTTTTAACACCCCATCTTATAGGAGCGAGGCAAATGGGCAAATCGAACGTTTCCACTCCACTCTTGCGGAGATAATGAGATGCCTAAAGAGTGATGGCACATCTAAGGACTTCGAAGAACTGTTGGAAAGATCTGTCAACGAATATAACCATACCATTCATTCCACAGTAAAGAGGATGTATATTTCGGTCGAACGGTTGACTTTTCACCCCAGGATTTAGAGACAACCAGACTATCCAATATTGACCAACTGAAGCGCAAACAGGAAAATGACTTGGAATTTCACAATAAGGATAAGAAACCAATTAAAGAATACTTTGCCGGTCAATTAGTTTACGTTAAGACAAATAAAAGACTGGGGACGAAATTTGCTAAACGATTTAAGGAAGAAGTAGTGAAAGAGAACCGTAATACAACTATAGTTACGGAAAGTGGCCGTGTTATCCACAAGAGCCACATTAGGAATTGATACTCTTTTTGTTTTACACCCTATATTATTTTTTTTTAACAGATTACTAATTGGTAACGCCATTGCGGACTTTAATATTCTCGACTACTCTAATGCCAGATTAATAACCATTCAGAAAGGAATGGCAAGGAAACAGAATGGTACTTTTAAAGTCGTGCATTCTATTGACCTGGAACAATACCGAACCCTATCACGAGACATTGAATCCATCCTGGATACTAATATTACATATAGTCATCCGCTCCGTCCGTTTTTAAAACAAGTTTTTGACATTAATGGACTTCTCAAACGGTTAAGTCCGCCCATGAGGAAAAGATCTATCGATTTTATCGGTAGCGCATGGAAATGGGTTGCCGGGACCCCGGACAGTCATGACCTTGAAATCTTGAACCAGAAAATTGGGAATGTGTTGGAGAACAACAACAGACAAATGATTATAAACGAACTGACAACTAGCAGAATACAAGATATTTCGAATATTACAAACGAAATACTGAAGGCAAGGCTGAACTGGCAAATACATTAGAACACAAATTAATATTAATTGAAAAAGAATTACAAAATATTGAATACGCCATCCAATGGGCTAAAGTAAACATTTTTAACTCATTTATTTTGTCAAAAACCGGAATTGAAAATTTAAATTATGTCTTAGAAAATTATAACATTCCCACTTTTAACGTAGATGAATTATTATCTTTTGGAAATGTGAAAATTGTAACGAATAACAAAGAAATTTTATATATTTTAAGTATTCCCATTGCCCAAAATAAAATTTGTAAAATATTTTTAGCAAACCCAGTAAAAAATGGAAACATTATCGATAAAATTGAATATGACAGAATTTTAGATTGTAATAATGAATTATTTGCCATTAAAGGACGCTGCAAAAGCTACAACGAATTAACTATATGTAATAGAGATAAACTCGTAGAATTAAAAGACCATTTTTGTATAACTAGTTTATTTAGAAACAAAATAGTAAATTGTACACAGGTTAACAACGAGCACATATCCGCAATAGAAGAAATCGGAAGCGACCTACTGCTGCTGAATCAATATATTGGGAAAATTAAGGTAAACAAAGAAGAGATCACGTTGAATGGAAATATTTTAACAGTCAACATTGACGGACAAGAATATTATTCGAAAGAAATAAGCGGCAAAAGCATGGAATAGCAAAACTGAAGAAATTCTCTCATTACAGGGACTCCAAAAGCTTAATGGGGGAAACATCAAGAGATTGGAAGTATTGGAAACCAGGAATAATTTTCTACTAATATCAAGCATAATTTTCGTTTTACCCGTCTGTGCTGCTATTGTTTGGATCATTAAGAGAAAAGAAATAGGAAAAGGAAACGAAACAATAGAAATGGAAATAGTCCAAGCAGAACATCCACCTGTAACAAAAGCCACAGGAGGAAACACTAGAAGGAAGAACACTACCATTTACGACATCCACACATTTTAAGCAATCGGGACGATTGCATTTAAGGAGGGAGGAGTTAACACAAAATACAACTAACTATTCTGCTGACCAGTAAACAACCAATAAAAAATCCATAAAAAGTTCTCTAGCTGACGTTGCGTCTTTTGCAAATCCAACAACGCAGCTTATTTCACAATAATACCATTGCACATGCCAATGGACGACACCCAACACCTATATGAATTAGTGCAACGTAGTTATTTCCCACCAACAATACTGGACAACATTACACGCGCAGACAAATACCTGAATGGCGTAATAAAAAATTCTTTATTATAAATTAGGGTAGTTTTAAGTATTCTTTGCTTGTAATTTTTGTGATACGAATAAAGACGGTTGTTGTGTCGCTAATCGCGCACAACAATTAAATTTTTTTAGACTAAATTCCCCGCTGGAATATAATTTATATACATATTCTAAAAGTTATAATAATAATTTTTTTTCCTAACTGTACGTATTGATATGAGATCTTAAATAATAACATCATGTATAAATCAAAAATTAAAGTAACCAGAGTCCTTCTTCCTCTTATTTACTTTCTACCTATATGGCGCACCATTGTGAACTTATCTTTTTAGAAATTTTGTAATATTTTTCCATTTCTTCAATGTCCTCCTTATCGCAATTCCTTTTGCTTCCTTGGCAGCCTTAAACTTTTGATTTATTTTTCTATTCATTTTTAGCAATAATTTACACCCGCTATGGCAAAACTTATATCAAATTTTCTTATGTGCTTGCTTGTAAATTGTATTTTTAGCGCTTAATTCTCTGAAAATGTAAAGAGAATTCCCTACTCTCCACTGCAAAGAGACCTTATGAACATAAAAATTAAAATACGAGTATTTACACGAAATATATATATTCTATATATTCTGGCTGCGTGCAGGGACTGCAAATAATAACTATTTATCAAATTTTAAACAAAAAATAATAATGAAACAGAAACGACACAAGATTACCTAGTACGCCAAATTAATCCTTATTCTATGGACTACCTCTGGCTGCATGAATTTTTACTTTTTTGAGTTTTATTCAAGAAATGAACTAAAATTTGTTTTCAATGCTGCTCGGTGTTCCCAATCGCTAATATGTTATTTTAAAATGGAAATTTCCAAATGCTTTAGCTGTTCTTGGTTCAGGTTTTCTTTAAATAAAACTTTATTTCAATAATAAAATGACAATTTTTTATTAGGACATGAAAGCTTTTTTTCAACGTTCCTTAATTTTTCTCAATAAATTTCAAAACGCATATGTAGTATATGCAAAATATGTGGAATGCAGACGAGCTAATTTTGTACATTTGAGGTTGTCTTACTTTAGCTAAATGCACCTTTTACTAACAAGAACTTAAAGAGAAGTCTTACAAATTTGAAATTTAATTTTACTCATTCCTAACATCAGTCTATATTCTTCAGTATCTTAATTGCTTTATAAAGGACCAAGATTCGTATTATTATTTGTGCTGGGCTTATGACTGAAATTTTATTGCGCTCAATTGCAAATATGACTGGAAATTTTGGGCAAGAAAGTTACCACCATATACCTCAAACTCGAAACTTCAACAAAAAATCAAAAATACTGCAAATTTCAATTTTGTCTTAAAATACAAATTGTCGATCGAAATGTAATTTCCAAAGCAATATTTAATCTTTTTAAAAAAATTAAGATCGCAAGAAATTGTAATTTTAGCCCAAATTCACGACAAAAATTAAATTTACCATATATAAAAAAGAAACCGCAAAGAAGTTCAATTTTTTTTAAAAAAATATCCTTTACTACGAAATTGAAATTTTGCAAAGTAGTCAATATTTTAGCGAGACCTAGCGATAGAAATGTCGTTTTGAAAATAATAGCAGAATTACTCATTACAAAAATTACAAGTTTGGAATTACACATTAAAATTAATGACAAGTAAAAATGTTCAACGACAAATTACATATAAAATCTAACTGCAATTCGAAAATTAATGCCATCATACTGTAATTAAGAAAAGAAAAAGAACTAATGATTACTTTTTTTTATTCATTTACAAAACTTATTAATTTAGCGGAAAATTTGCATTTACTATTATTATTATTATTATCATTATTATTGTTATTATTATTATTATAAAGGCTCTTAATTTTATGTGCTATTTTGCCGTAGCAGATAAGAAAATTTGGCAAAACACTTACATATATATATGGCAGAGTCGAATAACTGACATTCTGAGCACCTCTATTAAAAATCGAGTCTTATAAATGAATTAAAACTCCATAAGTAAGAATTGCAATGCAAAAAAAATATTAAAAACATGTAACATTAAAGTGTTTATTGCGAGTATTCAACAAGAACAAACATTTTTTTTTAATTATAAATTGTGTTTTAATTTCAATAATTATATCTGTATATTAAACCACTTACTAAAAATTTGATTGTGAAGAGAGCAAAAAATTTAAAAAAATTTTAATTCTTGACTTGTCTATTTGCATGGAGTTTGTTGTGGTAATTTCCTATATCTGACTTTTGGGTTTTACACGAGAAGAAAACTAAATAATAGTGCGCAAAGATCTAAGAATTTTACACATAAAAATTCAAACCAGATGAAGACCGGTAGCAAGAGAAACGTAAAGGAAACATTCATTACTAATTTTAGAATTTGAATCTGTATTTAAATCTCACCCAGATACCTGACCTTCAACCGGTTGGAATCAGCCCAGCTGTCTGGATCTTCAGGACACATAATCGGATTCTTGAACCATGACGGGGGCTTCCACCACTCATAGAGTCAGGCTATGCATTACGTAGATATATACATATACATATATATATATATATATATATATATATACATATATATATATATATATTTTTTATATATATATATATTTATATTTAATTCAATTAAAGTGACAGCCATGTCCACGATGTCAACCGTTAACGTTCGTTTGAAGTCAAATGAAAAACAAACCGATGCGTTCCTCTAATAGCCCTCTTTATGAATTTATTCACTTACTTACGGACTAAACAAATAAATATATTCATAAAATTCGACATCGTAGGTCAGGCAGAAAATAAATTACTTTTAAGAAATCTTATAACTTTCATATCTTCGGTCATTGGTCTGAGTTAAAACACTGTAACTTTTTGTTGCATTGGTATAGTATTATTTTTCTCAATTAAAACAAATGAACAACTGCGAATTCTTAAACTACCAATATTTAAATTTTAAATTTTTTAAGACTCGTATATTTTTCTCCAACATACACAGACATATTTACCGGATTATTTTATATTTTTGTAAAGGCTATACATACATGATGTGTCAGTGTCGAATATAAGTATGTATTTATGTATAAGATGGTTATATTGTTAGATATGTAACATATGTTTATGTTTTTATACCCATCACAAAAATCAAACAGGCTTGTTATTCCGTTTGTAATTTCTAAAATAATTATTTCGGACCCAACCAAGTATATAAATATTCTGGATACTTATAGATCAAATAACGATAACCGCTTGTCCGTATGTTCGATATTAAAATCAGTATTCTGGCGGCACTAGACAACCTAGGATCTTGAAACTTAGACCACTAAATCAGTGAGTTTGAAATCAGCCATATAGGGCCATGATTTGTATGGTCTTTTTGGTATTTTCACTCTTGTGGGGAAAGGCTTATACGCAATTATATTTTAAGTCCTTATCAAATATGCCATAAAATCCCTCTACAGAAATTATTATTCCGAGCCCCCAGATAACCTCTTTTTTGAGGCGAATTAAAAATTGTTTAATAAAACTTCAACATTTCAAAAACCAACACAGAACACCAAATTTCTACAAAAAACCAAATTTCACAAAAAAAAAAAAATTAACCAATTCAAAATTGTAAATTCGAAAAAATCGAAAAACTGGAATTAAAAGATCAAAATTCAATTAAAAACAAGTGAACCAAATTTTAATATTCATTATACAAATTTAAATTTCATCACAATTTAGTAATTTCACAAATCCGAAAAATCAATCGAAAACATCGAAATTTTAACAATTTCGATGTTTAAAAATTCACCTCAATAGTTTTCAGTATTGTGAGTTGTGTGTGAGAGCAATAACAAATAGTGCATGGTTATTTAAGCCGGTCAAAAAATTCTATTGATAGTCAGTGCATGAGTGTACCAAACATTCACGAAAAAATTATAAAAGGCAATAACAGCAATACAGATGCTAATATTGCAATAAATAATATAAATGTAAAATGTTTTAATTTTATAGTCGAAATAAAGAAATATTGTTTTATTCTTTAATTATTTATTACAGTTGAGTTATGAAATATTCAAGTTTCTTAAATATCTTTAATTTCAATTTAAGCATAAATTTTATATAATTTCTTAATTTTAATTTAAACGAAAAAAATCTTTTATTTTAAATTTAAATTCATTAACTCTAAAGTTTAGTTTCGATTTTGACAAATATTTTATTTCACGTTCAATTCACTAATTTTAACAAATATTATATTTTAGATTTTAATTTATTGATGCTAATATAACTCATTTATTTATAACTTAAATTAAAGTAATTTTAGCTCCAACTTTCTTCTTTATTCTTTATAAAAACAACAACTGTTCTAATTTTAATTTAGCGCGATTTTAATACTTAAAAAAACACTATCAACTTTTCTTTCACTTCTTTACAACCGTTCATACGGACTTCAACTTAACAACTGTCTACTTCTTTTCTTCATTCTTCCTGCTCTTGTCGACATATCAGTGTTGCCATGTTACATAAATGATAACAAAAAGATGACTGCTTTTTGTAACCGTCAGGCCAATTGAAACGTGCTATCGCAGGTAAAAACAATGCCAGGCATATCTCTTCCAAGGTAGGGGAGAGGCGCAGGAAGTGATAAATAGTTTGTTTTTCATTTTGACAAATTCTACAGAAGTCATTTGCAGGCAGTCTCGTCACAGGTTAACTTAGTAATACCTAGTGGCCCCAGCGATATGCTACGAATTAATTTAAAAAGTTCTAAAGCGGATGTTTAAGTCATAAGGTCAGATTACAACTTACGATACCTACTCAATAGAAGAATTACGGTAGCCTTAAAACCAAACTGTAGTCTAAAAATATTTGAATTTATCACAACAACATAATTTTCCGAAAAAAGCTAACTTTTAAAGAAAATCGAAAGACTGGAACAGAACAAAATATTTCTAAAAAGACAACAAAAACCAAAGTTTTAAAATTTCGAAATTAATTTTAAATTTCGCCAAAATACCAACCATTTAAAAAAATCTATATTTTACGAAAAATGTCGCAATTTTAAACAAAACCGATATTACACAGGTCCCAAAAGATCGTACAAAAACCTAGTTTTTACAACAAGTTATTAAATTTAACGAAAAAATTTACCCAAAATCTGAACAGATTGCGCCGAGAACTCTAATTTCTATCAAATATTAAAAAGTTTACTATAAATTAAGAAAGAAAAACACACCGATCGGAAAATGCTTATATTAAGGCGAAATAAGAGTTTAAATGTAAAATAATACGGATATAATTCCAGGCCAAAATTAAATACATTTTTAGCAATTCATATTTTTGTGAAGAGTATATAAGTTTCGACACAATTTTAATATTTTTTTTCAATTCCTTCCCAATAGTAAAACACTGTGAAAATTTTAATACATATGAAGTGCGACTTCTTCTATAGTATGTTTTACAGATAATTCTAGCTACATTGTAAATAATAACAAAGTAATTTTCCTAAAGATAAAAGGTAAAAACAGCTCTTTTAAGGGAATAAATGAAAAACTTCAGGAATGAAATAAACACAATAACCTGCATTTTCACTCACCTGACACTCATACATGCCGTGATCACGTCGTTGCACAAATTTGATCTGCAATGTCCACATATTTGAGCCAGGGGTATGCAATATGGCAAAACGTTCATCATTTGTATAAAGTTGAGCACCTGATGACAGTATGTGCCAATCTCGACGACGTATCCAAGAAATTTGATTCTGTATAGTTGGGTAATTGCATGCCACCATATCAATATATGAAATGAAATGTAAAGAATAAAACAAAATTAATAAGTTGCTGCAGCGAAATGTTTGTAAAAACCTTTTTTCAATTTGTCAGCCAACAAAAAAGTCTTAACCATAATAATATCAAAACTACATACTCGAAAGGATATATTTAAAATATTTAGTGCAGAAATCGAAAGACATCACACAACACGAAAGTTAGGCTCCGTAAGAAATAAATAAGTATGTCAAAAAATTAAAAATGGACATTTTGCAACGTAAATTTTGAAATTTTTTTAATCTTAGCAGTCTTTGTAGAGAACACAAATCGCCTTATTTTACGTATAAACGTTAACGTTTACCTCGTTTAAAGTTATAAATTACGTATCTCAAAGCGGCAATTAAAATATCAGCAGACATTCTCAGATCACTCAAAAATTGCATTCGTCATTCATTGCAAAAACTTTGTAAGAATAATACAAATGATCCATTCTATTGTTTTGTAAAATCACTTTACATGAAGAAGCACAATAATTTGCGAATTGTCAGTACTCGGAGGGATACGTCACACAACATATAAAGTCAAACAAATCTGTAGTCATTTGTCAGACTACAGTTTGCAAGCCGATCATAATTACCATTTCTCTGTTACAAGTTAACATTCATTTACAATAATAAATACCACTTTTTCATTGACGACAAACTAAATTAAAGAAAAAAAGTATATAATAAAGTAAATGGATTGTATTAAAGAAACTGGGCAGCTTGCCATTCCCATGGAATTCCCGTGGCTATCATCGATGCTAAATAGATAACCTTGATATGGTGAAGACTATTTGACGTTTATGGAAATAAATCAAATCGAAATGCATGATGCTTATTTGAAAAAAAAAATTAATTATGAATTTTGAGATTCCAAACTATGTTAGAATTCGATTGGTTCCCAGTTGTGATGTCCTAATAACCTTAGTAATAAAGGTCTTTGCATATCACAAGCATATAGTATACAAAATATAGAAGATATGTTGATATGTTCACTGGATTATATTAGTTCAACTGTGCAAAGCAGTTCTGGAGAATTTAATCTGAATTTGGTGACAGACAATAAATCAATATTGGGATTAGTACGAGTATTAGCTTTTTGTCCACCCTTTAAAGCAATAATGGCACCAGGGAATGAATATCAAGATATTAAAATAAAACTGAATTCTATTTTAAAATTACTTTTTCCACATTGAAAGTGTGATTTCAAACATTCAAAGAGACAATTTGTTGTGTATGTATAAAATGCATTTTATTAAATTGTATAAAGTAGAAAATTTAAGCCGTCGTTGTAATCTTATATCATTTTATTATAACGTACTGGGAATACTACAGTATTTCGCAAAGTAACAAAAATAGTACAATAATTCACTGGTACATCACTGCACGAATTTTTATATTTACATTGATTTCTTATGCATTTTTTGGCAAAAATTATTGATGAATGAAAACAATGGCTTTCAAATATAACAATGTAAAACATAGAATGTTGTTAGTTTTTGGAAGAATATTTTGCTTCTAAAATATTTTTTTTATTTTCATAAAAACATATACTTATGTGGGTTTATTGTAGTTGTCTACCTACTCTAAAAATATTCGTTTTATGTGCTCATATGAAAACATTTAGTTAGTTTTTTTTTTTTTTTTTTTTGGAAAAGTAAGTAGTTTTGCATTTTAGTTCTTATTACTGCATTTCTGAGTTGTAAAACTTAGTAAATCTGCACTATCTATACTAATATTATAAAGAGATAATGTTTGTAAGAGTCACTCAACTCTCCAGTACTAATTTACACTGTAAACTTAACAATCTTAACTCTAGATAACTCTACTCTTTGCGGGGGACGGCGCCTTTATATGCAGATCACGGCCGGATCTTGAAATGTCCCGAAATATGTGATATTGCACATCATTTATTTCATTTGCCGGCTTAGTACTGTTGTATATCATTATATGTATTAGTTGTTTCTGTTTATACTTTAAATCGTAGGTTGGTGTTTTAGTAGGTATTATTTTTAATGAAACATTTTCGATTAAATAAAATGCTTAGAAAAGTGTCTAGGTAAGCCCTCGACTAACAGCTAGCTAGTAAAAATATAAAATAAATATTTACTTTATATCTATTGGCATTTACTAAAAATGCTAATCGGTATTGATTCCTAAAATTCCATGGATTCGAGATTTTTGTAACACCGGTGCCGAAAACTTGGGGTTTTCGGGGTTTTGATAATTTTTACCATTCTAGTTTATTTCCGAAATTTTGGGGTTTTTTGCACTTTCTACAGGGTGTGTTTTAAAATCATCAAATTTCAAAAACGGAAGACAGTGAAAATAACTTTATATAAATTTAAACTTGCTGAGCATATTTAATTATCTTCTTTAACTATTTTTAAAATTGCTGGTAAATATTTGTATATGTATAAATTTTATTGATTAAATTAAACACATGTTATTTTTCGTTAACGGATATTATATTAAACACACATGTTCTTTATTCAAACTCCGGAAGACAAAAGCTTAAAAACTAATGTAACAATTTAGTTTTATGGGAGTTTAATGATCGTTCTTTTTTATAATTGTAAACGACGATCATCGAGAACTAATTTGTTGTTCTCTTTCAATTTACATTTTTTCTCTTAAATAAAATGAGCAATTAATAATAACAAAAAGTCATTGTTTCTTTCATGAAAAATGAGCCATGAAATATACATAAGTACTCGTATAGTTCAATAATTGTTTATCATCATAAACAATTATTGAAGGATTCAAATTACAAGAATTCGAGTCACTGGGTGCGGTAAGTATTTTTAAGGTACAATTGGATATTTTTTGTATATAACGGACATGTTGCCATTGGGTAAAACTCCCCCGGACGAAGAGCGGTTTCCAGTTTCAGAAGGAAATTTGGGAAACGAAAGAATTGTTTTATTTATAGTGTTTTTAAGTCTAAACTTAACGATCAGACACCCAATGAATAAAAGTTACAATATAAATATATACATCAGTTACTTTCTGGCTACTTTTTAATTCTTCTATATATTTTATATTTCTAATATGATAGTAAGTTAAAATTCTCAATGATAATTCTTCTTCCAAATTAATCTGTATTTTTTTAGAGAAAATATGTAGGTATTATTCCATTATTTCCATAAATCTTCTAATTATACCATCTATCAAAGAACATAATTTCACATGATTCAATTTTTATCAGGTGAGGTCATTACCTGATAAAAATTGAATCATGTAAATCATTACAAGTTTGGTTAACGGTTAAATTATTCATGTAAATGACAAATATTAAATCAGAACTTAATGCTATAATAGCTGTAATCTGATTTTTTTCATAACTACAAAATATTTTCTTATTATTTAATAAGTTTTCAATGCAATTATCCTTTACTTTAGTTAAATTTTTCTTAAAATTAGTTTCATAGTATATTTCTTTATCTTTTGGAATATATGTATATAATTTTGTGTCATAAAGTCCTTGGGTTAATTGGGGAATTTGGATTATAAATAAAATATTTTTCTTACTATTTGCCACTGTCATTTTAAAATTTTGCAGTTTTTCGAAAGTGATATTAAATTTAGTTAATTCTTCGTCCGTCAATATGTTCTGGCTCAAAAGTCCCAACCATGAAGTCAGCAGTATTCCTTCAACCTTATCGATGTCATCATTTGAAAAGTCAACTGCGTTTTCTCTATTTCCCGGTTTTCCTTTTTCGTTTCATTACTGAGTGTAATGTGTTCTAAGTAAGCTTTCTTTGCTTCTTTTTCATAAATTTTTGAAAGTTTTGTCAACTGTTCATCAAAGTTTTTTTTTAAGGTGCATATATTTAATTTTATTGAATCTTTCTATTAAAAGAAATTCACAATAAGTATTCAAATCTTATTTCCAAATTATTATTTACTAGTTATTACCAATGTAATAACTAATTTTTTGTATTCAAATCTTAAAAATCTATCTTCTGTTGTGTAGAGAGAGCCGCCTCACCAGGCTCAATGTGTCAGTGCTTTTTAGTCTCTGGTGGCTGTCAAATTGCAATAAATTCCGTGTAGAATGTTGGGATGTGCTACTAGTTTGTTTACGTATTTGAACGTGTACGTTTTAACTTCTTCGTGGATAGTGGAAACTTTGAGATCCCTATGTATATTTTCATTTCTTATGTGCCAGGGGGCGCATACGATAAGACGTAAAATCCTATACTGTCTTCTCTGTAACTTGATCCACAGGCAGTACCCCACAGCTGAATGCCATATGACCATATTGGCTTTATAACGGATTTGTATAAAAGGACTTTATATTCCAAAGCCAAATTGGAGTTAGGACTTATTAGCCAATGCAGTTGATTTGTTCGAAGCTTTATGGACGTTATTTTTGCCTCAATGTGACGGGACCAAGTTAGGCGCCGATCTAGGTGGCTACCTAAATATTTAACGTGCGTTTCCGCTGGAACCATGATATTAGTTATTGTGATTGGTGAACAATTTTGCCTTCTAAGGGAAAACGTCACATGAGCACATTTTGATGGATTTACCTTTATTCTCCACTGTTTTAGCCAGTCTTCTAGCTTATGAATATGGGACTGCAGTTTTTCAGATGCATCCTTTGGATCATTACTGACACTTATAATTGCAGTGTCGTCTGCAAAGGTTGATGTATATGTATGTGGGCTTTTCGCCATATCCGCTGTATAAATGATATATAATAGCGGCCCTAGTACACTACCTTGAGGTACTCCTGCACTGATTTTCCTATTTCTTGAAAGCTGATCCTTTGACCTTACTTTAAAACTTCTACATGACAAATAGCTTTTTATAAGCTTGTGGGTGTTTTCAGGAAGAACCCGAGCTATTTTAGTAAGTAGCCCACCATGCCAGACTTTATCAAAAGCCGATCATGCGTTATTTCCTGGTGCTAATATATTGGACGTCGCCCATGGCCGCAATTATGCTCCACAATCTCATCATGCCAATATATCAACACAATAATTCAACAACAATTCAACATGATATACTCAACTCACCGGAACTATATTTTTTGAGTATTATTTTTTTATTGCACAAACTCTTACTATTTGCTTATATTTTTTATATTTATGTTTCAATTATACTTTTACTATTAACTCAATTATGTATGTACAACTCCTTTTTAAGCTGGAAGATAAATAATTCTCATATAATTATTTTCTCATTTTTTGCGTGCGTTGCCAATTCCACAACAATATATGTTCGACTTAAGTAGTCGTGGTTCCAATGACTGTGTGTATAGTATGCTCAGGGTTCTTTCCAGACAAAAAACTGGTCTTAAAATCGTTCACTTAAATGCGGAAAGTTTGTGTAATAAAATGGATGAATTTCGGTACCTATTTCCCCAAACAGATATAGATATTATATGTGTTTCGGAAACTTGGTTTCCTTTCGATGTAAATGATTCTGTGTTTAATTTAACAGGCTTTAAACTTTTCCGCGCAGATAGAAGGATTCTAATTGATGATGTTGAAACAAGGGCTAGAGGTGGTGGAGTCGCTGTGTATATTCGGGATGGTATATCGTGTAGGGAGAAGTTGAGGACGATAATTGGTAGCGATATAGAATATTTATTTCTTGAGATATCTAGTATGGATAGGAAGAAAATGCTTCTAGGTTGTGTATATAGGGCAAGTAGTGACATGGATGTTGATCCCTTCATTGCTATCCTTGTGGATTTATCTGTCCAATACGAGGATATAGTAATAGCAGGTGACTTTAATAATAACCTGTTAAACGCTAATCCATTAATTGAACCCATGCGTACTATTGACCTTTATCCAGTAAACACTTATTATCCAACACACTTTCACACTACTTTGAATAGCCTAATTGACTTGATATTTGTCAACCACAAGTCTAGAGTACTCATGTATGACCAACTTTCAGCCTCAGCTTTCTCAAGGCATAATATTCTATTCTTAACCTATGACATGTCCTTGAATAAGAATGATACAATTATTTCTTATCGTGATTATAATAATATAATCATTACGTCGACAATATCTCTTGGGATCAAATTTACACTTTTGTGAGTGCTGATGATCAATTGTCGTTTATTAATGGAAATATTAAATACTTGTTTGACTTATGTGTCCCAATAAAGACCAAGCGAATATGAGCCTGCCAACAACCTTGGTTTGGTCCTGAAATAAAATTGTTTATCGAGAAGCGTGATGCTGCTTATGCTAGATGGAAAAGGTTTAAAACTAACGATCTTGAAATTAGCTATAAATCTGCGCCAAACGATGTCACGAAACGAATCAAACTTGCAAAGTCCTCGTTTTATCGAAGCAAATTTTCGTCCGCTATTGATAGGAAATCTAAATGGAAAGAGATACGTAAAATTGGAGTAGGTCAGAAACTCTCTTTATTATGTAACCCTGACATTGATGTGAATATTTTGAACAATAAGTTTGTAATTTTTGATGCTCCTTCATCTTCAGATAAAGTATATGATGACCTATGGTACGTTTCAATGGAAAATCCTTGTAGTTTTCGTTGTGTGGATCAGCTGGAAGTTTTCAACGCTTTTTCGGCAATCAAGTGGAATGCAGTTGGATGATATAAGTCCTATTTTTCTGAAGGTCCTAACTGCAAGACTGCTGCCCTACCTTACACATCTATTTAATACGATTCTCACAAAATCAAGTTTTCCGGAAGAGTGGAATGAATATCGGCCAATTGCCAATCTCTCCTTTTTATCCAAGGTGGTTGAAAATCTGATGAGTGATAAGTGAATATTTGATATCTGGAAATTTTTTATCTGATAAGCAATCGGGCTTTATGAAGGGCAGAAGTTGCATTACGGCATTGGTCGACGTAGTCGAAGATCTAAGATCGAAACTCGATGGAAATATGGTAGCTTTTTTGGTACTTCTTGATCACAGTAAAGCGTTCGATACTGTTGACCATTCGGTTCTGTGGAAAAAACTTCAGAAACTATTCTATTTTTCTAGCTCAGCATGCAGTCTTCTACATTCATATTTGAGCAATAGATCCCAGACAGTCTATCTTAACGGTAACAGATCAGAGCCAATTAACGTTAGTAGGGGAGTTCCACAAGGCTCTATTCTTGGGCCTCTTCTTTTCTGTCTTTACATCAATGATTTGCCTGATATTTCAATTAACAGTAAAATCCATATGTATGCTGACGACGTGCAACTTTATCTTAGCACTAATCTCGATGATATTAATTTTTGTGTAGAAATAATCAATGATGATTTGAACGAGATAAGTAAGTGGGCAAGTTCTAATGGGTTGTGCATTAATCCACTGAAATCTAAGTGCATCATAGTCCAAGAACAATTTTTCTAACATTCTTATAAAAATAGATGATAAGGATATTGCTCTTGTGGATTTTGCATCGAACCTGGGAGTCACTTTCAATAATAGACTTACTTGGTCGAACCACATTAGTATTGTAGTGGGCAGAGTACATAGCATGCTTCGTAGCCTTTGGGCTGTCAAAGATTCAACGCCATTTTCTATACGTATGCTGTTAGCGAAGACATACCTTGTTCCAGCTCTTCTATACGGATGTGAAATCTTTGCAAACTGTGGTAGTAATGACTTAGGTTAACTTAGAGTTGCATATAATAATGTTGCAAGATATTTCGTTATATTCTAACCAGATTTTTCACATGAAATTCGATGACCTTTTGAAATTTAAATGCCTTGCCTTAATGCATAAGATAATCACAACTGAACAACCACCATATTTATATGGCAGGATCCAGTTTGCCAGATCTAACCGTGGAAGGATAATTCAACAAAAATACAAGAGCCTTTTGTCACAACGTCAATTTATAATATACACCACAAGTCTATGCAACTCTTTACCGCATTTTGAATATAATAATAACTTAGGCAACGCAAACTTATTTAAAAGAGAGTTAGCTAAAATATATGCTTGAAAATTTTTGTGTAATAATTATATGTGTTTTGTATTATTTTAATTATACACTTTTATCATATTACTCTGTTTTATGTGTACTATGTTCTCCTTTTTGTCTTTTTTTAACAACTAATTTGCTTTACTCACTAGCACTCTAACTTATAAGATTATTATCTTGTTATGCTAGTTCTACAATTTAATAAATAAATAAATAAAAAAAAAATAAAATAATGGTAACGATTCTATGGACTTGTTCAATCGTACTATGCCTTGCTCGAAAACCAAACTGATGATCTGGGATAACGTTTTGTTCATTTAGAAAAGGAGTTACACTCGAGACAAATAATTTTTCAAATATCTTTGATAAAACTGAGAGTTGGGTAATAGGCCTGTAGGATGTAATCTGGCTTGAGTCCTTTCCAGGTTTCGGGATCATAACAATTTCAGATATCTTCCAAGAGCATGGGAAGAAGCCGACGCGCAACAAGGCATTAAATATGTAAAGTAAAATTCTTACAGCTGAATTAGGTAAGTTTTTTATCATTGATCCTGTTATACGATCAGGTCCAGGTGATTTCTTCATATCCATATTTTTAATTGTCGATTTTAAAGACAACCAAAATTTCTTAGGATCATTCACGGTGTCACTAATAATTGGAGTAGTGGAATTACTTATATCATGTGGTGCGAAAACCTTCTCTAAGTGATTTGCGAACGCATTCACTTGAGTTTTTAGCCCATGTACGGTCTTCAAGTCTTAGTGTGGATTCGTAAGCATTAGGATATTGTAAGTGCTTTACAGCTTTCCACAGACTATAATCCGTGTTTTTCATTGGATCCAAGTTTTTTAAAAAGTTGTCGATAGTGAATTCGTGCTTCTTTCTCAATTTACTGTGTAAGTTTTTTTTGTCATAAATTCATTTGTATATTTATGTGTGGAGAACGACTATTTTGCCATTGTCTACTTAGTCTTCTTTTCTCACTGACGAGCATCTGAATATCTGCTGTTGCCTGGTACGATATTATATTAGCTGATGGCTTTGTTGGCGTTGCAGCTATGGCTGCGGCAGTCACGACGTCTGTACAATGATCTACAGCTGCTTGAATATCAGCTGGATTTCTCAGTGGGATGTTCAAAGGTAAGTGAGAGCTCACATACATTTTATATTTTAACCAGTTCGTGTTTCTGTTCGGGTAGAAACTAAGGGTTTTAGGTGCAGTGACAAAACTGTCGTGTAAATTAACAATTGTAGGTGAATTATTAGAAGATAGGTCATAGGATGAACTAGCTAACAGTTGGTCACGTAAGATTTATAGTCGTGGCTTGCAAAAAGTCTTCCCTGAATTCAGCCAATGGAAAATGCCTTACGTTTTTTCGGACTATAATGGCAGTCCCACCACATGCCCTTTCGCTTGGGTGTTTGGTGTCATATATAAAATACCCATCAATTCTAAAGCAGTTTTTTATAGTGAAGTGTGTTTCAGAGACTAATAGTATGTCTATATCATGTGCTAGCAGGAAGTGTTCTACTTCATATTTATGTTGGGAGAGCCCGTTAGCATTCCAGAAGCATAATTTTAACTGCTTCATTTTTTGCTAAGCAGAACTTGCAGAAGCATGTTTTGGGTTCGCATCATTTCCTGAAACATACCCTGCATAGCTGCCATATAATTATTCATTGTTTGTATTAAATTATCGATTGAGCTCGAATTGGTAGTGAGGGGTGTCTGTGCACCCTCTTTAAGGACGTGGGCATATGAATGTTTATGCGCATTAGAACTTTTGGCATTCGCATTAGGTAAATCATTTCTCAATGTTTGTGCATACGAATAGTTTGGTTTAGTGCGTGGCTGTGTAGCTTGTGTACTAGCAATAGAACCAGCATGAAACCGAGGAAATTGGAAAGCTCTATATTGCTCATATTCAGGTTTACGTACAACTTTCGCATTATTTTTTACATGTTGAAAGACTTTGCAGACCTATTTCATTGGTTTGTTGTACTATTTTTGATATAGTACCTGAATTGTTTTTTTGTTGAATTGTAATTTCTTCTGGTGTTATTACTTGCGAAGATAAGTTTATATTTCCGGATAAAGAACGCGTTCGGCCAATTGGCCTGGCGTTTAAAAAAGCACTGTCATTTTTTTTATTATTTGTATTGTTCATTGCATTATTAGCATTTGTATTAGTAAAAGAGTAATAAGCATTGTTGTTATTACCTTTTATATTTTTTCATTAATATTTGGTGCGCTCATACACTCACTATCAATTGTTCAAACCGGTTTAACCATGCACTATTTGTTGTTGTTTTTTTTTACACACAGTATATTATATTGTTTTTATTGGTTTTTTTATTTCTTTGTTATTAGTAACTGTTCACTATTCAATTGAATTTAAAAAAATATATATATTTGTTATGCGTTAAATATGACGTACGTCTGTACTCAAACACGGTCACTGATCACTCAACTCACAGTTCATCAAAGTGTTGATTGATCTTAATCTGACTGTTAAGTTGTTCAATTTCGTTGTGTGTGTTAGTTTCATAGATGTTTAGTCTGGTGTCAATTTTCTTTCGGTCTTCATCATCCATCGTCCCGTGAAAGTATTTCAGTGCAGTGTCCATAATGTTGATCAGTCCTTTTTTCTGCCTATGTGATAGAAGTGTTTTTAAGGATATTCTTAAGTGTTGTATCTCATGATTTAAATAGTAATATTCGTATTTAGTAACGTTGAAAATATGTATTATGTTAAAGTGGCCCTCAATTAAATGTTTCCTACCCAGATTCACCACGGTGAATCCATTTCCCGTCATTGGATCCATAAAATCAATTTTCTGAGCATGCGTCTCTGAAACTGCAAATGTTGACAGTAGGGTCAACCAGAACATCCAATGAGCTGAAAGTATTTCTAGCACGGATTAATTGATCTTTGTAAATTATTTGATATTGGTTTTCGTCAAGTCTTTTTAGAGTAACGTTTTCATGTCTTGCGTCAGTTTTGTGGGCTCTGAAATCTTTTCTAAACCTTTCGTTTTTTCTTTTCGCTGCTTCAACATTTCCGATATTTTTCTCTGGATCAGATTGAAAATGTATTTGTGTAGGCTTTCTTCTAGTTGATAAATGTGTGGTGTTATTATAAACAAAGTTAGCTTGTATAGTTAAATCTATAGTATAAGCGATATCCCTTTGTTCATTTCTTGTTTTCAATTATCTAATATATTCATTTAAACTGCTCTGAAATTTTTCTACGTCAGAGTTCCCGGTACGTCAATTTTTTTTGTTTTTCTAAAAAGTCTTTGAAAAGTGCTGACGTAAATGCTGGTTCATTATCCATTAATAATTTTTTTTTGTGTTCTCATCAAGTTAAACATTATTGTAAAATGCTTAATAAGATTTAAGGGAGTCCTGTCCTCAATTGTCTGAATCAAGGCGTATTTCTAAAATGTATCAATCATCGTTATATAGGGGGTCCTTGGATTCATGTACCAAATATCTGCGTGGTAAAGTTCATGTGGAGCACCAGGGGTTTCCGTCTTCTCAAATGGAAGCGTAAGAGGATTTCTTTCAATAATGTAATTACAGATTTCACAATTGTTTATTACTTTATCTGCTTTGCAACATTTTCCAATAAGGTATATGTTTTGTAAATTCTGAATCTTTTGATATTTTTCATTTTAATTAACTCATTCTGAATCATGCAATATAATTCTTCAATGTGACAACAGATTACTAAATTTTCCAATTCTTCTACTATCCTCAGTATTCTTTCTAAGACCGCAGCATAATCATTTGTTCCAACTCCGAATTTGTAAAATTTTTTATCAAACTGTTCCTTCTCCTCATATGCATCATTTTGTTTTCTTTCAATTAATATTTACTTGTTCGCAAATTGTAAGGGAATTTCTGTAATTCGGATGTGATCAGCGCCATCATCCTGTGCGCTATGCACAGTTCGCACTGGTAAACCTATTCTCTGCCTACGTTTTCTTTTCCTAACCCGAGGCTGTTTTTTGCGTTTGTCTGTCTACAACCCCAAACTTTAATTTCTCATTCCTATGTTTCCGCAAAAAATGTGCTTTTAGGCCACTTTTGCTTTCAAAAAAAGCGCTGCATAGGTTGCATTGGAAAAGTTTTGTTCCATGCTTCTGGTTCATATGCAGATTTAAGATTTCCTTTCTTTTATAATTCTTTTTGCAAATTTCACATTCAAATAGATTTATCTCCGCTTTTTCTGCTTCTTCTGCAGTTATTCTTGATAGTGCATCCGCCACCCTATTTTCTTTTCCCTTCACATGATGGATATCGAACTCATATTCGTTAAGTCTAATTTTCCATCTTATCATTTTTCAATTTGGCTCCTTGAGGGAGGCCAACCATATTAACGGTCTATGATTGGCATTCAGGCGAAACTTTCTACCATATAAGTAGTGTCTGAACTGTCCACAGTAATTACTTTCGTGCCTGTTTAGAGTTCTTGAAGCAAAGGCCCAGGGGCCATCTTCCTGGGAGAACACCGCACCTTGAGCAAACTTGCTTGCACCTGTGGTAAGCATAAACTTTTTTAAAATTTGGGTACCTCAAAACCGTATCTGAAACCAATATTTCCCTCAATTTGTCAAAAGACTCTTTATAGTCGGCGTCATTTACGTTGATCTTACCATTCTTTTCGAGTATTCAAGTAAGGGGTTTGGCTATCCTGGCATAGTCTGGGATAAACTTCTTATAATATCCGCTCAATTCCAAGAACGCCTGAAGTTTTTGGTATCGGAAAATTTCTAATACAATCTGTAGTGTTTTTTGAGCACGCATTCAAGGTTTTTACGAAACTTATCTTTATTATCAATTTTTCTTAATGCTAATATTTACAGTGCTGTAATTAAAAGTAAGGTCATTCAATGTTGCAATTAAAAGGATTAAATTATGTTAGGATTCTAATATTAGGGTTAGTTAATATATGAATTCAAGTATTATTGAAATATATTACACAATCTTCCTTTTTCGGATCCGGCTTTATGCCTTCTGTTTTTACCACATGTCCAAGGAAACTAGTCTCTTTTTCAAGAAGTCACTTTTATTCAGGGACACCTTTAAATTCGCTTTTCTTAACTTTTCGAATATTTTGGTCAAATTATCCAAATGCTCTTGGAGTGAGCTTCCAAAAATCAATATATCGTCCATATATATGACGCATATTTTGTTGATATACTTTCTTAGTACATTATTTAACATCCTTTGAAACGTAGCTGGTGCATTCTTCAGGCCAAATGGTATACGTTTGAACTCGTAGTGGCCATCGCTTTTCGAGAAACCAGTTTTCTCTTGGTCGTCTTCGTCGACCTCTTTTTGATAGAACCCTTTCGTTAGGTCCAATGAAGAGAAATAATTAGCTCGTGTTACTCGGAGCTGCTCTACCACTCCTAACTCATCCAGATGGTGCAACTCCGGCAATGCCTCTATTTCTTTTTCTTTAAATTCTTGTATTACTTTCTTTTCGAATTCACTTTCATCTTGACTTTCAACAGTGGTAATTTATGTTGGTTTATAGTAATAAATTTATTTATAATTAATAACAGCATTATTTTCCCTTAACAATCCTGAACCAAATATTCCATTGAACGTATCATGGAATTTTAATATTTTGAAGGTTATATCCTTCGTTAATTTCACCAGTAAGTTATTTTTAGAAAAATGCGCTTCCTTATGTATGACGACATAACCATCCGCAGTATTTATTTTAATTTGATATTTTAGAACTTTTTTAAAATTTTTAGGACAATGATCCTCTTCAATTATATTTTCCGACGACCCTGTACATATCTACTAAGATTCGAGTGACGTCTGCTCCTTTTCGGAACAAAATATAGGGTAACCCCTGCTTTCTGGAGGGGCTCCCGTTTTGGAGGCCGAAAATCTAAAATTTGTTTCATCGGTTATAAATAGTGACTCTTGTCTTGTCTGGTTACTAATATCCATCGGTTCTAGTCTGGAATTATTATGGGGATATGAATTTCTATTAGGATAAGGATTGGGAGTAAATTTTGAGGAAAAACTATTATTAAAATTATTAGGTTTCCTTTTATGTATATTTTAATTTTTGAAATTTTCAATTAATTCATTACCATTATTGTATTTCTTACTATGAACATTAACATTATTATTATGGTACTCCGTTTGATCATTTGTAATTAATTTTGCTTCTCCAAGTGCATGGAGAGCTAATTCTAAAGAATTGGGTTTTAGGGCACAACGAATTGTTCTAAAATTAATTGGTAACTTATTCATAAAAACTTTTAAAGCCACCCGATTATAATGAAGAATTTCATATGGATTACCATCTAGCTTATGTCTCTGGTTTAACAAAGACAACTTTGCTTGAATGAAATTATAGAACTTGTAGATGTCACCTCTATATTGGGCGCCTCTCAATTCTTCATAAAGGAGTTCAGCAGAAGCCAATCCTCCGAAATTTAGTTCTAACAAATCGTTAATAACGGCCCATTTCGTTAAATGTGGGTGTATCTCTAAAACTACTCGAGCCTTACCCTTTATTTTCCCTTTTATTATAGACAAAAACATCCTTTCAGATGTTGGGTTGTATTGTTCCATCGATAATATGACGTTGTCGATGCTTTCCAAAAAAGGGTATAGATCCTTCTTTCAAACATCAAAATTTGGAACCAGGCTAAGAAATTTCAAGGGGTCAATATCGCTTTCGATCATCTCTTGGAGAAGTGGTTGTTTTGTTTGTTGTAATTGATGTTGCTGCAGCAATTGTTGCTGTTGTTCATGTATTTGTTGATCCATTTTTGTCAACTCTCTTCGGTTATCACCAAACAATTTATTTCCTATCTCCGTCCTGTATTTCTTGAAATCCACTTTGCTTATTTAAAACTTCGTCTTGCTTTATATTTTTATTGTATTTAAATTATAATCCTTTAGTAGATACATATTAAATTAAGCACATGTTGTTTTTCGTTAACGGATATTATATAAAATAAACATGTTCTTTATTAAAACTCCGGAAGACAAAAGCTTAAAAACTAAAGTAACAATTTAGTTTTATGGGAGTTTAATGATCGTTCTTTTTTATAATTGTAAACGACGATCATCGAGAACTAATTTGTTGTTCTCTTTCAATTTACATTTTTTCTCTTAAATAAAATGAGCAATTAATAATAACAAAAAGTCATTGTTTCTTTCATGAAAAATGAGCCATGAAATATACATAAGTACTCGTATAGTTCAATAATTGTTTATCATCATAAACAATTATTGAAGGATTCAAATTACAAGAATTCGAGTCACTGGGTGCGGTAAGTATTTTTAAGGTACAATTGGATATTTTTTGTATATAAGGGACATGTTGCCGTTGGGTAAAACTTATATATGTATATGAGATAGAATATTTGTTTACGTGTGTATATAAATCTTTTGGACGTCGTTAGAGTACTGGACTCCTCCTAGGTAGCTGGACAGATGTTGATTGGTTGCCTGGATGGTTACAATTTTTATTTGACTAGAAACATGTGTATTTAAAATGTAACCAATCGTTTGCAAATTTAACAAATAATCTTATTTTCGGTAGTGTCCTTCTTATATAACTTTCACTTAATTATGAACTATTAAAAATCTTGAAAGACTAAAAATCTTATTCGGTATTAACGAATGTTAACAACCTTGGATTTTGTTAAAATTGTTAACTTTCTCCATGAATTTTATCTGTTGCTGGAAATCAATACGCGCAAAGAATAGGGTTGAAAAGGGACCCATAAAGTCAGCGGTCTATTTCAATATCCCCCCTACAAATTGCGCTATTTATAAACTTGATAAAGGGTACTAGCTCTTATACTTGAAGTAAAGATAATGCAGTGGTTTCAATATGTCACAATAAATTGTTACATATATTACAATATAGTTTCACTATGACACTGCAAAGGAATACATTTTTTTATTAATATTAGTATTTAGCAAGCATTAAAATAAAATACATAATAATTTATTAATGAAATCCAATTATTTCGTCTCACATTTTTAACTAGGAGTATTAGCAAAAAAGCATTTTAGCATTTAGCCATCGTTTCACTAAATAAATTCTGTCGAATTTCAGTGTGTTTTTTTTAGCTGACCGAAAACTTTAGACATGTGAAAAGCGTACGTGTTGAAATAGAAAACTAGTAAAGTTTCAAAGAAAGAGTACAGAACATTTTTGTAAAGATTTTTCCTCCCATAAGCATATGAAGCAAAATTTTAGTTCATAAAATATATAGTAATTTCTAACACATTCATTTCGTCCATGGTTGAAGTTAAGTTTTAAAGGCTCCAGGGAACTTGCATTCTCAGATCAATCTATTACATAGTTTTATCATAATTTTTCTATTTGAAACCAGCAACATAGGTCGACAAATTTCTGATAAGTGGGAAAAACATTTTTTTCTACATTGTTCTGGTATTTTCGCTCTGACGGAGAAACCTTTACTCACGAGCCCATGAAATATTCTGAAATCGTATCGAAGTGCGTATTAAGTCCTTTATAGAAATTATATGCAGAGCTAAATGGGCAACAACATTTAAAATTCACTAAAAACAAATTAGATTTGCATATTTTAGTTATATTTGAAGTTATAATAACCAAATGTATGACTTTGTTGGAAATAAAAATAAGGTTATTGAAAAGAACATAACATATTGTTCCCATAACCTGCTTTTGACGCAGAAATGACGGCGTTGTCTGTGTTTCAAAAAGGCCAATTTAAGTGGGATTCTAATGGACAATAAATACGTTAAAACCTCATAAATAATTTAAATTATGATTGTTAACTCGTTTTAGATTCAAATTAATTATTAAATGTTTTTTATTTAAAGGTAGCAAAAACGGTCATCGTCTCTAAACATTTTAGGAAAAAAAATTGTTAATTTCAGGAAAGGATTTTATGATGTTTCTAATAAATTACGTACAGCAAAAAGTAATTACTTTTTTCTGGTTTAACTTATTTGGTGGAAAAAAGTAGCACAGGTCTGTAAAAAAATACATTGTCATAGAAGTGAATTCAATTAATTAAAATTATCGTTACATAGCAACGTGGATAAGTTAACTAAGATTCACACAACAAATATAATAAAAATGATGATAAATTTACGTTGTAAAAGAAAAATAAAGGGCAAAATGCTCACTGTACCAATAATACGGACGAAAATTCGAAAGAAACCAAGTAATCGTTGAACAATTTAAAAAATATTTCCAGATGGGCCATTTTTTAACTGTCATCAATAGGGACTTTTTCTAAAACGGGTGGAGAGAAAACAATTTCATCGCGGTTGTTAAAACAAAGTTAGTAAACAGTCAATAGGCTTAATTTTATAAAAAGTATATAAGATAAAACAAAACAATATAATATAAAGAACAGCTATATATGCAAAAGGAATTTCCAGCATCTTCAATTGTAGGGGACAAAGTTATGGCAAAGTTACTTGACACTTGTATTGGGAAATTAAATACTAAACCTAAAATAATAACGAAGTATGTGATGATTTGATTAAAATTACAAACGAAAATAAATATGATTCCAAACTGCCTTATTTAGATACATTCGATATGTTAGCAATAAGAAAGGTATCAAAATTATAAATTATTTTTCTAAGCACATGAAAAGAATCATTATTAATAAAGCTAAAAATTTGGAAAAATAGTTTTAACAATAAGGAAAGAATTAGAAATTTTATAATGGATAACAGTTTTCTGAAACAACTTTCTTATAGATTATTTAATTATTTTAAAAATATAAGAAATCAGAATACAAGACGCGTAATAGAGCCCAATATTCATTAATCGGTAACTTAAGTACTAGAAATATCAGACTGGAAAAATCAAAACTCTTTAATAAAGATTAATACAGAATTGCTCACAAATCTTAGAATACATTAAATAGATTGTTTATCATATCTAACGAAATAATAAAAAATGTTGATATGTTAAATATAACTTGTAAAACACCTTGTTACGGAAATGATTAGGAGAGTTGTATTAAAGTATAAGTTGGTACAACGAAAAATATGCCAAAGACTAGAGTAGCCAGACATAAGTCGCACCAAAGCTGCAGAAATTGAAATACGACAGCTCTAGCTTCCCATTGCTCTAAATTAAGTTACTATCTTAACTCTGAAAATGCATCAGTTTTAAACATTGAGAAGAATTGTAAGCGTTTTTATAACGCCAAGAATTAATTACAAGGCAGATAAATATATATAATATATGTCGCCAAACCACATAAGTCCATACACGGGAGCAACCAAAGCAAATATAGGAAGCAAAAGTTCCGGCCGGAAATAACTGAATTTAAAGGATGGTTAACGGAAGTAAAAGATGATTAATTCAAATGTAAATGCAGGGCATGTGGCAAGATTTTAAACTGTGGGAATTCCGAACTAAGAAAGCACTCTTTAAAAAATTTCACAAAAAAAGTTTCAGGTATTAATAATTTAAAGCCTTTGGGGTCTTTTTGTTGAAAAGCGAGTAAAATAGAAAAAGATCCTGTGTCAAATTTCAAAATGTTATGCGCCTATTTTTTGCAGAGCACAATGTTGCGCTACATGTAGTAGATCACTTAGTTCCGCTTTTAAAAGAAATAGTCCCAGACTTCTCTATTATAAAAAACAGCAAATTGGGAAGAACTAAGTGCACTAAAATAATACAAAACGTGATATCAAAGGAAGAAAAATCTAAACTAATATTAAAACTACAAAAATATGAATTTTCTGTCCTCGTAGATGAGAGCACTGACATTTCGTCTTCCAAAACAGTGTGTGTTCGTGTTAAATTTGTTGATGAAGAAAAGGAGCTAACAGTTGTGCAACTGTTAGATTTGCTTCCTGTCGGAACAGATTGTACGGCGGATGCGCTCTATAAAATATTCAAAGAATGCATGTTAAAATATTCAATTCCATTTTCTAACATACGTAGTCTTTGCTGCGATGGAGCCAACGTCATGGCAGGAAAATTTAACTCCTTCTCATTGCGTCTGCTCAATGACAATAAAGAAGCTATTACTATAGAGTGTATATGTCATACTTCAGCGATCATTGCAAATAAAGCTTGCCCTAATTTACCAAAAGCACCGGAAGAATTGATAAGACAAATTGCGACTTATATTATGGGTAGCTCAAAGAGATGTGCCGAACTAGAAGATTTTCAACAACTTTTTAATGAAGAAAAACGTAAAATATTGAGGATTTCTGTTACTAAATGGCTTTCACGACAAAAATGCATTGAAAGAATATTATCTAATTGGAACGTTTTACAGGAATATTTTAAATATGTATGTGATCGCGATAAACTGAAACCTGCCGAACTGACTTGTGCTGAACTTAATAATGATTGCACAAAGGCTTCTTTATTATTCTTAAAATATGTTTTCAACTATTTTGAGCACATAAGTGCTCTTTTTCAGGCAAAACAATTATTAATTCATGTGCTTCATTCTGAATCAATTAAAAATGTTTAAAGCTCGCTCAAAATTGTATTAAAAAGTCGGAACTAAAAGCAAATTGTTCTGTTAGATCACAACATATTTTGTTGCCAATTAAGGAAATTTTTGTCGGCCACGGATGTGAGGAACTGTTAAAAAAGCTCCCTGAAGAGAAATACAATGAAATTAAATCTTATTGTCTAGAGTTTTACTTAATGGCACTACAGGAAATTCAAAATAGATTCCCACTAGATAATGATTCGATATTTAGAGAAATGGGATTCTTAAATCCAGAAAATGTTTTTGGAGAAAAAGAAGATGAGTTTAAATGTGAACTATTGTCTAAAAAATTTAACATAAGACTCAATGATCTCATGCATGAGTGGCGGACAATCGAATACAATTTTTCTGCAAGTGAAATTAATATGTGTTTAAAAATATATATGGATAAAAATAATAAAAATGAAAAACTTTAATGACGAAATTGTATTTCCAAATTTATTGAAACTGGTACGGATTTGGTTTGCTTTACCCCATGCTAATGCCGATGCAGAAAGGATTTTTTCAATAATAACAGATGTTCGTACCAAAAAGCGAAACAAATTGAGCCGCACAAGTTTAAGTTCAATTTGTATACTAAGATCATTTCTGCAAGACAGTGGAAAAGATTGCATAAATTTCGAATGTACTGATAGTCATTTTAGAAAATTAAATTCGAAAGAACTTTATTAATTTTAAAATATCCTGTTGTTTGTGTATCTGTATTAAATTTGTTATTAGTTGAAAAGAACTAGAAATAATAATTTTAAAATTACATTGTTTTTATACTTTAATTAAATGAAAGTTCTCATGTTTGAATCAGTTGAAGGGAATTACATGTGTATATTAATTTTAAAATAACCTGAATTGATTTATCCTTTAAAATTTTATTTGAAAAGAACTATTCATATTAATTTTTAAAAAACTTTGTTATTTTAACTGAATTTAATTAAAAGTACATATGAATGTATTATTTTTTTTTAGTTTTTTACTTATTTTGTTACCAAAGCTTTAATAAACATATATATTTTTTTATAACTAATGGTTGTCTTCTATTTTAATGACAAAAATGCGTAGGGATTTTTGTAGGGGAAATTTTTTCAACGTGTAGGGAAAAATCAGATTTTTTTAGCATGTGTAGGTATTTTTTCGAGAAATCTACTGGCAACACTTCTCGCATGCAGTTTTAGCTGCCACTGGAGCTGCCATTGCGTTTTTCGAACTTGTAGTGGCATGTGTAAATGCTAGGTTAGGTAGCTAAAAAAATGTGTCGGTGAAAAAAATGACAGCTAATATTCAACTGTTGAGTTGAGCGCAACTGCTCAACTATTTGTTTCTAAAGCAAGCAACGGTTGCACAAGAGTTACGTCTAACGAACGCGCCCAATGTTACTATATATTTTTTGTGAAAAATTTTATTTTGCATGTTATAACATGCTCTTGCAAGATTGGAACCACCAATTATTTTGTAATATTTGACCAATGAGTTTGAGAGTCTGTAATAAATATAATTACCGATCAAAAATATTTATGATTTTCGACCAATTTGTTAAATTTTCTTTTGTTTAGTGGAACACTTGTTTAAAACTAAGATATGAAGGAAAAATCAAGCGAAATCAGTAGTTTAAAATTTTGTACGAATGATTTCCTTTTCCCTACTCCAATCCCAGCAAAAAATAATCGAGAATTTTGATGCAGTGTACACTTTTTCTTACACACAAACTCACTTCATAGGAAACACTTATATTTTGCTTGAATATATGCACATCTGTATGGCAGAAAATGTTAACTTTTGTATATTTGTACGTATTATTTTGAGCAATGCAGAAAAAAGAATAAATATTTTTACACACTCGCTTATATGTAGTTATGCACCCCAGAATGAACTACTGTAAAAAATGAACTCAAAATTACACATTTTACCACAAGTTATGAACACAACATGACAAAACGATAATAATAAGCATTTTAGCTGTGTTTACATTACGCGTACAATTACATAACACATGTAAAAATTTTAATACTTATACATATGGAATTTCATGCGTATGTCAAAACTAGTATTTTACATACGGTTTATAATTTGTATGTTACGTATTTTGGACAGAACTTGTTGTTGTTGAAAACAAAAATAAAAGTCCAACTGATTTTCCAGATGTTTTCGTGCGTAAAATATTAAAACTACTATACAATTCGTGTTTAAATTTTTTTATTTTAAATGAGAAATAGAATACAAAACAGTTACAGTCGTTTTATGTAGCATAATTATAATTATTGCCAACAAAAAACAGCCAGTGATGTCAACCACACAGTAATTCTGTGGAAAATCACGGACATTTACGACAGTAGAGAAAATAATATATATTAAATTAAAAAGAAATTATTCAAGAAAATTTATGAATGAAATTAAATAAAATTATTAATTTATGCCGTACACATCGCACACTAAATTATAAAAGGAAACTTTTTATGTTACTTGCCTTGATTACATCGTCAACTAAAGAACATTTTGTGTTGTTGAAATTATGAATGTGTTTGAAACCTGAAATACCGTTATATATTCATAAAATTCTGATAATTTCTTTTATACAAATTTTTTTTATATCATTTGTATCTTTTCTCTTTAAGTTAAAATAATTTAATGTTGCTCAAGAAATGACATCCAAAATAAATCGAAATTCAGCAAACTTGTTTTTTAATAATTAATAAAACTGACGGTGATCTTATCCCGCGAACTATATTGGCAATAATTAAATGAATAAGTCTGTTAGTTTCTCACTCTTTTATTTTAAGTTCAGTTTTCTGTTCCAATATGTAGAGTTGATAATATCTCTAGAAAAATTTACCAGTCAATACGTAATGTCCAACGCACACTGAAAACTAACCTCTTGAACAGCTGTTTTTTGCTTTCATGTTGCTGTATCGGGTTTTCAGAATGAAATTGTTTTTTGTTTGTTTTGTTAATTATTATTACAACACAGAAAATTTCAATTCTCTCAATAGATTTCTTTGCGTCCAACGGGCATTCTTAATATAAAAATTTTCATTCATTCTCATACTCTATTTGGCTTTAGTGTTGGGTTAAATAGATGATATTTACAGTTAAACACCAAATTAATAGAAAAGACACGAAGAACGTAGATAACGTGTGTAGCGGCATAGAAAATGTATTCCATTCATCTAGTTGTCTAATAAAATTTTAACTTTTACTGTATTCAAAGAGTTATCATATCAAATGAATTTTCCTTCTGAATAGAAAGAATTAAGAAAACGAACTTATGCCAAAATATTAAATTACTTAATTTATTATTAACTATTTATTTATATATAATAATATTTTTTCGCTTATAAGATATAGATATATATATACGGTTTACATATGTAATGTTGACAAGCCATATGAGTCGTACATGTAATGTAAACACAACTTTAGTAAGTCTCCACAGGTTATGAAGAGCTGAAATAAACACCTAAAAAGAAAGTGGTACATCACGAACAAATGTCATATTATACGTAAACAGGTTTTTGTGCAATGCCAATCCGATCGATAATCCCTTACAAAGCCACTGATAGCGGCGCAGTAGTTTTTGCTGGGATATCATAAATTTCAGCTTAATTTTATAAGCATTTATTTATGCGATAATATCTAAAAAATATGAATCATTATCGGGTACTAGAACTTAAATAAGCAAACTAATAGATAAATGATATTTGGCAATTAGTAAAATAATGGTGAAGAGAATAATTAAAAAAGTAATAAGAAGTAAATGAACACATTTACAAACATAAGAAACAAACCCAATTTACACCCACTCTATCCACGCCGGAAACTTTGCACACTAGGAACGCTGTTCCACCCAACTGGACGGTCGTATTATGCGCCATCATCTGAAACAAACCAAGAAAAAACCATACAAAAAGTAAAAGGAGTCTGCTACTTATTATGCTAATATTTATTACTATTCATATTTAGTTTGCAAAAATTAAAACGTGTTGGAAAAAATTGTGTGGCATGCTTTAATGTTTTAAATCGATAATTGGATGCACCGAAATACTGAAGCTTTAGGGACCTATTTATGTATGTAACACAAGCAAGCGACTTGTCTAGAGAATATGTAGGCAATACGAGTAGACAAGAAAATATGAGTGTTTTTCATAAAAATTTTGAGGTCGAGTCGCTCGCTTGTGTTACATAAATAGACTATATATATCCAAAATTAATTTTCTTTTGGAAAGATTCAATAAAATAAAAAATATATCCTAAATTATGTGTCCAAATTTAAATGAATAATGGCAACCAAGAATAATCGTTAATTGAGTTTAAATTAAAAAAGAACAAAGTAATGTAAATTTGTGTTTGTGAGTTTTAACGGTCATCTCGGTATTGTAGTCAGATTGAAATCAGAATTCTCGCTTAATCGTAGATTGTAGATTACC
Organism: Phania funesta; assembly: GCA_963932375.1. Classification (NCBI taxonomy): domain Eukaryota; kingdom Metazoa; phylum Arthropoda; class Insecta; order Diptera; family Tachinidae; genus Phania; species Phania funesta. The sequence continues at coordinate 48,324,285 of OZ010654.1, forward strand.
AAATGAGTTTCTACTTTCACTAGGTCCTAAAGGGGACGAACTTTAACAGCCCATAAAATAAAACGTATAAAACGCCAATACACGTGTGTTTTTGTGTTGTACAGTGATAGCTAATCCCACTTATTTTTAATTTTGTTTTTAAAATTATTCGAGTTTAATACTTACTTCGCTGTCCTCGAACATTGGACTATCACTTGGATCAAGATTGTTGCTATCCAATTTTGAATCGGGATTTATACCTCCTCGCATCCATAGTTTTTTCCAGTCGCTGTCGGTAAGTATTGATTTTTGGTCTGCAATGATTAAAATTGAGACAATTCACTATTTCAACAATTTTGTTTTGTTATTGTAATTGATCCCTTAGATATGCTGGGGTTGTGCAAAGGCGCTTTAAAAATAATGATAAGCAACGTTAACGACTATAAAAGCAAAAACAAAAAAACAGAGTGTAAATCTAAAATTGAATGCAATCATGTATAGTTCAATTCATCTATCGCTGTATTTATCCTGCCTTTGTGGATTACTCTTAAGATTCTATTAAACCTTTTCGTTGTTTCCAGTGACAATCAATGAAAAGCACGTTTAAGTGCTTGAATAAAACAGATAGACATTTAATTTTTGTCGACAGGCACGTCAACTTTAAATCATTGAGTTTCTAGGTTATGTGATGAAATTATTAAGTTGATACAGTCAAAAGTTCAATTGTACGATTAAACAATTTTAAATTTAATATCAGCATAAATTGCATGATAAAAAAATATTAATTAAGCTAATAATACATTAATAAATAATACATTAGTAAAATGTACTGGATTTTGAATTTCACATTAATTTTTAATTTTATGTTTATTTTTCCTTAACCGGTACAACAGCGAACAACTCTGTTCTTGCAATAAACAACAAATATATGACAGGTTGGAAACTACCTTGTACATGCATTGGAATTATGTCTGCGTAAGTTATATACATACCCATACACAGAATTATCCTGCGTAAATGACCCCTAGCCATGACCTAAAAAATATTTTGTTATATTCCGATATCAGGAAACTGTGCTCAACGTGTTCTCCAAGCAATGGGTTGAGTGCAAATACTTGTTTGGTCGTACTTTTCTTAATAAAAGTTAACGTTTTGTTTACATTACCCTACAGCAACAAAAGCTTTTAAATAAGTCATTGGAAGATGACTTTAAAAGAACTTTTAAAATTTGATAGAAATTGATGAAAAAAAAAATAATTGCAAACTCACCCAGCTATAAAAGCACACATTCTTAGTAGGGCAATATCTAAAACAAAATTTCCTCTCTCTAAATATCAAGAGAAATATTAAGCATATATTGTGAATCTATTTGATCATGGAACGAATAATCGTTAGAAATTTGCGGCATACAAATTAAGCTTTTAATGTATGCAGACATGGATTATAAGCAATTAAGTGATCTATGACAACATGCTTCAACTAAATGACTTCCATATAAACAGCACTGCTCTAAAACTTAACTATTGGGATAATCAAACTTTTGAAAGAAACACGACTCTATTAAAAAAAAAGCAAGAACCCAGAAAGACTTGCAGTAAGTATTCGCTAACTTATTTTATTACTGAATAATTAACCTTTTTATAAATCGATTTTAAAAAATACACATACATTTTTACACTTTTGTTACGCCAAAAATAATGTGAAGAGAACATATCCTGCATTTGATATAATATAGAGGTAGAAATACTGTGCCTTTTGGTTAGCATTTCAAGTGCTTCAAAAATTGCATGACAAACTTCCAGGATAAACTTCAAGGTTGTGTTTGGAACAAAACGAATAAAAACTGCATGTATGGGTGGTTTGTTCAACCAATTCAATGAAGTTACGCCCAGTCATTCGCACATAACTTATATATGTTTTAAGTTTCTTTTTTTTTAATAAAAAAAATCTGGCTGATATTCAAGCAGCTGTGGATCACTTTACGGATGACATGATGGCCGCATTCAAAAATGCAACACCAAAAGACGATCACTTAAAAGAAATTGATACCAATAATCGGCTGGATCGGCCCTTCTCCTTACTTCAAGATTCAAATGAACTTATGTCAAGGAACTATACTTAATAAACTGAGACAGAAACAAGACTCCGCTATAGAGATGTATTTAAAAAATTTGGATCCTACATAAAACACGGACACGGAAAGCTGTAAAGCACTTAAAATATCTTATTGCCTACGAATCCCTACTAAGACCAGAAAAAAGGTTTTTACACTATATAGAGTAAGATGTTTTACTATTCCAAATATCGGTGACACTGTGATTGATCCTATGAAGTTTGCGTTTGATTAAGTCTGGTTTGTTGGGCTACTTACGAAAATAAGTCGAGTTCTAACTGCTAACGCCCACAAGCTTCTGAAGATCTATCAAAACATAAATTTTCTAACAAATGGAAAATTTCTGCAGGAGGCCCACAAGGCAGTATACTAAGTCCCCTATTATATATCATCTATACAGCGGAGATACCAATAACCCCAAATAGATATACGTAAAGGTTTATAGATGACTCTGTATTTATAAGTATCAACCAAGACCCAAAAGTTGCATCCCAACAACTTCAGTCTCATATAAAAGGGCTAAAAGATTGACTAAAACAGTGAAGAATACAGGTATATCCATCGATCGATGCGCATGTAACGTTTTCACTCAAAAGGAGAAATGTAACAATAACAAATATCACTGTTCCAGCAGAAATTCACTTGAAATATTTGGGTATCACACGCAGAACGACGCCTAAATTGGTCTCACCATATTGAGGAAAACATAACGGCCATAACACTGCGAACAAATCAATTATTCTGGTTAGTAAGTTCTCAATCAACGTTGGCTTTAGAATGCAAAGCCCTTTTATACAAATCTGTTATAAACCCCATGTGGTCATATGTCATTCAGCTGTTAGGTGATGCTTGTGCATCAACCAATTGAAAGTTGCAAAGAGTACAAACTAGGATTTTACAACATATTGTCTGCGCCAAATTATCCAGGAAGAATGAAAAACAGAAGTGTCAAAATATATTAACAAACTATTGGTCCACCCCAACACTCTTGTACGCAATTTATTGCAATTTCGCGGGCACCAGAGACTAAAAAAGGCGGACTCATTGGGCCTGGCGAGACGGTTCTCCCAATTTAATCATGGATAGTATATTAAGATTTAAATAAAATAAACACAATATTACAATATTTAATAAAAAAGAATTTTGATTTAAGTTTCAATACTTGTTGTAAATTTAGCTTAGAAAGATTTTATAAAATAAGTAATAATATACGATGATAATGGGGCCGATCAAAGGAAGATCGTGCAATGGTTTTAATTTAGTACCATAAAAAGCGGTAATATATAGGGTTATTGGCATCGATATGCAAAGAGATCTTGGCTCTAGGATCGTAAACTAACAAATTTTGTCGGAAAGGATGCGCTTTTAATTTACTAAGCTAAGATTTGCAAGTTTTCAAATTCCATATCATGATAACAATAAAAAAAAATTAAATTCACTTTTGCTGTTTCTTATTTTCTTCGTTATTTAAATTTTATATATCCGTATATACATACAAATAATAAATACGGTTGAAATATTGAATTTTCATTTTTATTGAATTGCATTTCTTCTCATTACATAACTACTTATACATACATAATTATGTATGTTTGCTTCGCAGACACAGAGAATCTCGAGAACGACTGCTTCTAACAATTATTAATCCTTGTCCAACATACTCGTAAGTAGTTATCAAAACGCATTTGTGAATTCTTTTTAGAATTTAAAATAATCCTCATAGTAATATATCATTTCTAAAGAAAATTGTGCCAAATGAAATTGAGTATCAAAAATATCCGAGGAATTGTTTCATATTTTCGGGAAATACAGTTAACTTGTCTGTAGCTGCGCATTGTACCGTGAGTCCAATTTTCAATATTGCTGGGACTTCTTACGGATAGAGACCATTATTGCATATTGCATACATGCTTCTTGGGGAGCATGTATTATTTGTTAATAATATTTTGAAGATTTCATGCCATTACAGCATGCTCTGACTACCAATGTAAGCAGCCGTAGCACCGGACTTTGTACGTCGTGAGCATTTAATTTTTTTGACAATGGCTTCAATAAAAGCTACCTATAAATAGAACTAATGATCATCCCTCTCTGTCACAGAGTTAAATTCGAATCAAAAGTAGTTTCAATTCCGTAAGTTGCTTCTTCAGAAAACGAAAAATTAAAAATGTTTTCGAAATTAAACCATTTTTAATGTCATATGGTGACATAATGATGTGATTTACATGCGTAGCATTTCCTAATGAAATATGGGAATTAATGAAATAGATCGGAATCTAAAGAAGCAAAAATAAATTCGATCTGAATGCAACTGGCTTCAAACTATTCCGATACGAATGTGTGACAGGCCTGTATATTCTTTACAACTTTATTTTTATAGTTAAAGTTCATTATTTTCTAATAGTACTAGTATTTTCATACTTTGCATTGCATATACATACATGCATACATAATTCTCAGTTAGTGTTCAAAACTTAACTTTTTTAATGTTCTATAAAAATTATGGTATTAATAAAATAAAAAAATCTTTCTTAATTGAAAAAATAATAAACAACCCTACGCCTGAATAAATTATTTATAATAATTATTAATAATTTAAAATTATTTATGGAATACAAGTTACGTAGGCTCTACAATTTTCATTCCCACTCCCCCTGCAGAGCTAGGTGAATATGTTGCTTGGTTTGATTCTCATGAAGGCAGGTTAATCTCAATAACATTTTCCTTTTGTTTTTTGTATTAAATAATGCTATAAAAATATGATTTGATTGAAGTTTATGAGCTCAGTTCAGTGCATTTGTAAAGCACTGTTTGTTTATAAATAAAAGAAAAGAAAATAAATCTCATACTTAATAAAACAAATGTTAACTTTTATAGTTTATACTCTTATTCGCATAAGTAGGCCAATAAAAACATAATAAGGGCGGGAGTTGGTAACCGGTACTAATTTTGTACAGATGTTTTATAGTGGAGTTTATTCTTGATTTCTTGAAGCTTTGCGAAGTCAACGCAATTTACCAATAATATTGCGTTAGTAATGATTTTCTAATAAATACGAAACATATAACAACGACAATTGCCGCCGAATTGTAAACTTATGGAAAGTATGATAAACTGGTGGCTCTTGATGTGGAGAAGATCTGATTCTATTGTAATAAGATCCACATTTTTAAACACTTTTATTATAATTTTTTTTTATTTTTATTTGTGCATGTATATGTATACACACATATACACTTTTGCAGCATTGAAAATACCACATAGCCTCAATAAGTTCCATTGTACACTGAGGTAATACCTAATTTGTAATAAATTCTTATAAATAAAATGAACAAATTTAAATTATTCCATTTTAATATAAATGTATTACATATATATAGTGCAAGCAGTAAACTACAGAATTTTTCAACAATATTATTCGAAAATACTCCAATATAACAACTGTTAAGGTTTCAATTAAAAAAAAGTAAGGTATAATATTAACTCCTATTGTAGGAAATACTAGTAATTCAATAAAATACTCAGAACTAGACAACGCTATTTTTCGTTTTGTCAACTTACTTGTTCAATTGTCAATAATTCACTTTGTTCATTATTTCATTGTAAGCTGAGTCGTAAGTAGAATTAATGTAGTTTTAGTGAGAAAGTTTGAGAGTATTGAGTTTTTTGCACTTGCAACATGGCAAAGGCGGGTAAGAAGCTTCTGTAAAACTACGTATTGAACCATTAAATAAGTACAGATGCCAGCTTTAGCAGAAAGTTATATTACAATTGAACTTCTTTTTTAATGCAGACTCTCAACTTAGACGAAAGCTCACGAATCCATTAATAAAAGAAATTCAAGTTAAGTGATTCATTTATTTTACTTGTTGGCTTGGTTTTTTATTTTTTTATTTCTTATTTATCGAATGCTGATTTTTAAGGAAAGACGACGATGCCACGCTTCTAAATTGGCGTGCTTCGCTAGTAATTGCTTAAACTATACACACCTAATGAAGGGCGACTTAATTTAGCCTTCTATATTAAATTATTAAGAAAAAAAATTGTTTTTACCATAAAAGCGTTAGTTTTATTAATAGAAATTTAATTTTTAATTTACTGCAATTGTGAGTAATCAAAATTTTCTACGATGCACATTTTGTCTTTTACCACATATAGGGAATTGACCAAAATTTAGAAGTCGTTAAACAATTTGACGACACATCTAAATAAATCTGATAAATAAAAAAAACACAATTTGAGTATTCGCCAAAAATTAAAAATCTCAAAAAATATATATTGTTACAAAAGTATTAGTCAAAGGTGTGTGAAACGACCTATTGTACAAATGTACAAATACGCAATATCACAAACACAAAGCAAAAACAAATTGCGCAGCAGAAATTCCATAAACCGCGGCTCAGCAAAAACAATTTCTACAGCAAGCAAAAAGTAAGCAAAAGATACATACACACACAAACACATATACAAGACTACTAAGCCAGCAACTGAAATAACAAATGCGCAATTTCGCGTATGTTCGGGACATTTCAAGAAGCGGCTGTGATCTGTATATAAAGGCGCCGTCCACCGCAGAAGAGTTAGTTGACTTTGAGATTACAAAGAGTGAATATCTGTGCGTACAAAAGTGTTAAGTGTACAGTGTAAATAAGTACTTAGTATAGTTGTAAATAGAGTCTTGATTGCCGAATAAAGTTGTGTACTGATAAAATCATAAAGAAGTGTGTAATTTAATTTTCACAATTAAACGAACCCTTCATAATCACGTTTATTGTGGTAATAAACGTAACAATATATATACTTATGTATACATATGTACGAGTATATAAAAGCCATAAAAATATTAATTTTACCAACAACCGAAATTAAATTGAAAAATCCTTAAAAACAGAAATTTCAGCAATTTTTTACGTAAAATCAATTACTTATAATTAAACAAACACGCAAGTATATATTTTTTAATTAGTTTGACTTATCTCATTAGATTGGAGTTAGCAAGAAATGTATAGAGTATATATACATATGTAGGATTATCATTCTGTTCCGATGTTGAAATCAACTTTCTAAAGGCACTTTCTAAAGGTTCTTGAAACTTAGAACTTTCGCAGAATTTTCGCGATTTGAAATCACCAATATCGAAGAACGATAACTCACAAAATATACGCGTTATAAATCCTTATCCAATCTGCTACAGAAATCATCAACAAAGTTTTGATCGAGTAAAAAATATTTTTGTTTTTTTTTATTGTAAAGAAAAAATTAAAAAAAAACATTGCTTTAAACACCGAAACTTTAAGAATAACATTGCGAACTATTTCAAGTTTCACCAAAATATTGCAAAAATTTCAAGATTTTATGAAAAACTTTGATATTTTAACAATATTTACACAAATATGTAAAAATTGGTCATTTTTATATTTTTTGTGAATTTCCCAGTTGATTTTCTTTTTTACTTAAAAATATAGAATTTTGTGATATTAAAACTTTGGTAAAATTTTGAATTTCTGTTGTGAAATTTTAAAAACTTTGGTTCTTTTTTTGATTTAAAATTTTATCTCCAGTTTTTAGATTTGATGGTGAATTTTTTCATTTGTCGTGTATTTAAAATATTTAAATAATAGTTTGGTTTTGTAGTGAGTTTTCGATTGAATTTCCAGGTAAATTGAGATTTTTTTTGGTGAATTTTTTTAATTATTTGTTTTAATTATTAACTAGTTCTTGCCAATGTAAAAACTAATTTCTTGTATCCAAATCTATTGGGTAGAGAGCCGCCTCGTTGGGCTTAGTCTCTGGTGCCAGTCAAATTCCAATAAAACGCGAACAAGAGCGTCAGAATCTACGTCTAGGTTGTTTACGTATTTGAGGAAGTTTAAGACACCTATGGATGTTTTTATTTCATATATATCAGGGCGCTCATACGATAAGACGTAAAATCCCAGACACTTTGTATTTCAAAGTAAAGGTTGAATTAGGTCCTATTAACCAGTGTAGGTGATTTGTTCTAAATTTTGTGGCAGTTGCTTTTGCGTCAATATGGCGGGAGCAAGTTTGACATATATCTAGGTCGATAACCAAACTCTTAACGTGTGTTTCCGCTGGAGCAGTGCTATTTGTTATTATTAAGGGTGGAAAATGTCGCCTTCTTAGGGAAAACGTTACATGAGCACATTTCGATGGATAAACCTTAATTCTCCACTGTTTTAGCCAGTCATGGGACCGAAGTTGTGCAGATGCTACCGTCGGATCTACCGTCACTTATAATTACAGTCTGCAAACGTTGCCTTATACTCGTATGTATGTGGAATTGTTAGCATATTCGCTGTATAGACGATATATAATAGCGGCCTTAGTACATTACCTTGAGGTATACCTGCACAGATTGTTCCATTTTTTAAAGCTGATCTCTCGACGTTCTATATGTCAAATATCTCTTTAGAAGCTTGTGGGCGTGTTCAGGAAGAACCTGAGCTATTTTAGTTAGTATCGCATTATCGCAGCCTTAGTCAAAGGCATGGGAAATGGCTGTAAATAAAGCTGAACAGTATTGCTTTCTTTCAATAGCCGATCTAATAACAGAAACGATTCTATGTTAATTCTTGATTTGATATTCCGACAGGGTGTTTTGTTGTAGAATTTTGGAACGAATTTCCGTCATCCCTTGTCAAGTTTGGTTTTTCGAAAAATGACACTGAAATGGCACATAGCCGAAACCGGTTTGTTTCCAAACCAAACTTGATAAGGGATGGCGGAGATTCGTTCCAAGATTCTATGTTACTATGCCTTGCTCGAAGACCAAAATGATGATCTAGGATAACGTTTTGTTCATTTAGAAAAGGAGTTACACTCGAGACAAATAATTTTCAAATATCTTTGATAAAACTGAGAGTTGGCTAATGGGCCTGTAGGATGTAATCTGACTTTAGTCCTTTCTTGGTTTCAGGATCATAACAATTTCAGACATCTGCCAAGAGCGTGGGAAGAAGCCTACGCGCAACATGGCATTCAATATGTAAAGTAAAATTCTCACAGCTGAATAAGGTAAGTTTTTAATCATTGATCCTGTAATACGATCATGTCCGGCTGATATCTTCATAACCGTATTTTTAATTGTCGATTTTAAAGAAGATAACCGAAATTTTCTAGGATCATTCACGGTGTCACTTATAATTGGAATAGTGGAACTATTTATATCATGTGGTGCGAAATCCTTCTCTAAGTGATTTGCGAACGCACTTGCCTTTTCACTTGAGTTTTTAGCCCATGTACGGTCTTCAAATCTTAGTGGGGATTCGTAGGCAATAGGACATTGTAAGTGCTTTATAGCTTCTCATAGGCTATAATCCGTGTTTTCGTTGGATCCCAGTTTTATAAAAAGCTGTCGAGAATGAATTCATGTTGATCACGTTTGATGTTTTTTACAACAGCAAAGTCAATAAGTGTTGGCAACTTATTAAAGTCTATGAGCCAATAGGTGGGTTTTCCGCCATATATGACGTCTTCATTAGTTGCTTGAACTGTATAATACAACTGTCTACTCCTACGACTAAGAAGTCTGGAACCTCAGTATCTGTGCTTAGCATTGTAATCGATCCAATACGAGACTGCAATATTAAAATCAGTAAGTTTTATATTCGAGGTTTGCAAAAAGTCTTCCCTGAAATTGTTTGTGATTTTTCTGCACTTTAGTGGTAAGATTTGAATTTGGATTATTTATTGGTAATTAAAATTATTATTTGGTAATTAAAAATTACCAAGAATAATTATTTATTGGTAATTAAAATATTGGCAGAATTTCGAATTTTTCGCGAATAATTTGGAGGAATTCGGTTTTCTTTTTTTTTAAGAGATGTTGGATTCGGTCCAATATTTAGATCCACAAGTTATGTGGTAGCCTTGAGTTGATCATTTCTGTAGCGGGATTGTATAGCAAATTTTACAGGGATTTTACGGGCTTGTATATTTATATATTAGCGCTCCCGCAAGAGTGAAAATACCCAAAAAAAAAAGACAGAAAAATGTTTTTTTGCCAAATCTAGGGAACTTGAGGAGCGTCAAATGAGCTAATTAAATCTTTCTAGTTTTTAGGTGGTCTAGTACTGTCAGAAAGTTGGTTTCAACATCGGACAGACGGACATCGTTAATTGATATATAAGGATCGAGAATATATATACTTTTTTGATCCGGAAATGAATATTGTAGAAATTACAAATCGAATGACAAACCTTCATATACCCTTTTCATTCTTTTGAAGGGTATCAAAATCAGAAATTTACCAAAAATTTTAAAATTTAAAAAAGCTACCAGCAAAATTAAGTGACCACTATCCAAAAGGCCGCAATTTAACAAAAAAGAAAATAGTAGCAGTAAAGAGTTCCTGATGAACTGGCTAAAGGAACCAGCTTAGAGATTAGCTTATTCCCTAGCAACATTTTTATAATTTATTGTTAATTTACTGTTCGGGAAAATTAGCGCGTTTAAATCGCATTGAGTAGATTGCGTCTCGATGGAAGAATCTATACTGATATATTATTAAATTCTTAAATTATATTTATAATTTTCCTGTAGCATCCAGATTTTCAACAGAGTCCACATATGTATGTAGTTAAGGTAATGCCGTCTTATCATATTTCCTGTTTTTATGTTAAGCCATTTTTCGACGATACCCTCTGTCTCGCCATATGTCTTTCTGAAATCTATTGTTGAAATAAAGATATAAAATATTCCAAATGCTCATAGTTAAAAAAAAATGTACGACCGCGTAATTGCAAAATTATGCTTCAACAAAGTATGTAGTGTTTATAAAACTACGTTCACTAAAAATGTCTGCACAACTGCTAAATACACAAGTCCAAATAACCGCAAGTTGTGGCAGCAAAAGCAACCGTCGTGTTATGAAGCATTTCAGTTTTTAAAACTACCGATACAAGGAAAAAATTTTAATTTGAAATGGAACAACCAGCTATAAAAAATAAAATGAAGAAGTAGAACTAAATAGTTTTCTAGTGCTGTGTTTGAATTTTTTGGTTTATACCTGCTGCTGTAGTTGCAGTTTTATTTTTACAACTAAAAAAATATTCAGCTAGCCGTAGAATAACATATAGGTAGTCGAAAAATAACCGAGGTAGTATAATAACATGAAGTAGCAGTAAGCAAATAAAGCAGTGTTGCCGTGCTTCTTATTTTTATCCAAAATAGTTATATCATTAAAACTTTACTACTATCGGAAAGACAGTTTACTGAAGATAACATATATATCAACAGCAAAAAATAACGTTTGCTTTAACAGCATCTTGAAATTAGCTTTTCATAAAAAGCCAATAAGAACAATCAGTATTAGGTTTATTGATAATATTTTACACATTTCAACATAGGGTGCTACTTCTCTTGTTGAAAATAATTTCAAATACACGGGTTTTATGGAATCATAAGGTGACTTCAAAAAATAGAAACCGTAGTTCCTACAAATTCTCGCATATACAGAAATGTAATTTTATTATTTAATTTATGTTCAATTTAAATTTGTTTAAAATATATGGAGGGTTTATATTCAAAAAGTGCTATCTGCAAATTCAAAATTTTACAGTGCTATCTGCAAATTCAAAATTTTACTATAAGAGTAGTAACTAAATTTTGTTTTACAATATCATTTAAACGGGAGGTTAAATTCTATATAAATTAAAGTTTTTATTAATTTCTTATATTTGCGCTTTAATAGTAGATAGCACATTTTGCAAGTTAAAATTTATTTAAAATATTAAAATATTAAAGCAAGCAAATAGCATTATTTGAACTAAAAATAAAAATCAGATGTAATGAAAACTAATTGAGGATTTTTTTTAAATATAATGAAATTTTTTTAAAATAATAAGCTTTTTGAACAAACCAAAGATTATTATAATTATATGAAGAGAATTCAAGGTATTAGATAAACTCCATAAAAAATCATGATATTCTTGGGGAATAACAGTCTTTAGCGCCTGCAAATGCTTCCACTTACTTTGTTGAATTGGACGGGGACCAGATTGTAAGGGTTTTGGCTCTATATGACCGCCGTATACTTTAATTCTAGTCGGGAGGCTACTATACTCGCCATTAATTGCATATGGTAACCTAGAATTCAATAACAGAAAAAGTTAGAGTGTTGTAAAACTGTAAAACTTCATTCTCAACCAAGGAAAAAGACTTTAATTTGAAAAAAAATTCAAAAATTGAGAAATAACTCATTCTCGTATTCCATTTATCTTAAATGTTGGTATAAGCATGGTACTCTGTACCATGATTTCGTGCAAAGTGCTGTCAAAAGCCCATATAAAAACCTTCGTGCGAAATAAAAAAGAAATAATGTTGCTGAAGTAGTACTCTGTTCAATTTTTTAAAATACACGAAATGTTTCTGTCAGCATGATTTTCCAACTAAAAAATGTTTCTGGTAACATTTTTTTTTCAACTGCGAAACAATATGAGCAACACTTTTTTCGCACGGAATTTTAAACAACAGATGATCAGTTAAGCATTTGTAGTTTTAATTATAAATTTGTTGTGCCAAAAAAAGTATAAAAATGGAGAAAAGCGTAAATTTATTAAAAAGCGAAAAAGAAAATTTAGTGACGTAGAAAAGCGTATCCTTATTTCTGCGGTAAAAAACAGAAAACATATTTGGGATAAGACCGATAAGCTACATTGTAACCGCAATGCCATGAAACATACCGTGTGTCTACCAAAAGTTGTACGGTAGCGACAGCAATTTGTATTAATTCTTGCGCAGCAGCTAATAATATTGTTTAGTTTTGCATTTGTTTATTTTTTTCATTACTTTTTCTCCCGATTCTTTCGAATAATATTTTTGTGAACTCATCAAATACATCTGTACATAAATATGTAGGTACATACATATAAACATGTTTTTGTTTTCATAATTGAATGTTGCATTCTTAAAGGCCATAAAAACGACAATTTTCTTCGAAGCCGCAGTATTGTCACCACTAGCGTATTGTCAAATTTTTCAAGCGAAATAATAAATGTTGATCTACACTTTTCTCAAATTCGAACAGAGTACTAGCAAAGAATATGGAATATTCCATATTCTTTGGTACTAGGCTATAAGCAGAATATGGTAAGACACACAATTTGTAGATAAGACACGAAGAATGTTGCTAACGTGTGTAGCGGCATAGAAAATGCATTCCATTCAGCTAGATGTCTAATAAAATTAAAACTTTAACTGTTTTCAAGGTTGTCCATATTAAAGAAATAATTTTCATTCTGAATAGAAAGAAAAACGAACTCATGCCTAAAAATTAAAATTAATTAATAATAATATTTGTAGTTCGAAAAAAAAAACAATAAAACTTATTTTATAACAATTTTCATTATTTCCACAAATATTTTTAAAGTAGATTGCACTATTTCTTTATTAACAAGAAAACGCGTTGCAACGTGTGTAGATAGCACAAACACTATTTATAAAAAAAATTGTTTTAGAAATATATATATATAGATATATATATATATATATATATATATATAGATATATATATATATAGATATATATATATATAGATATATATATTTTAAAATTATATGACATGTGAGAGTTAAGTCAGGGAACACGTTTCTAGTAAAAACCATTTTCGTCAAAAGTGCAGATAGCACTTGATTTTCATTATGAACTCTTTTACAGTAAGGGTTTCTAACATCAATTGTAATTTGATAATTTATATAAATTTGCAGCATCAATCAAAAAATATTTGGAAAGTATCATGGGATCATTAATAACATAAATTAATAATAAATTTAATATCTGCAAGCAACATAATAATTTCGAATAATAGTTACACCGCGGCGTTAGACTGTGCTCACAGGGTGTTGATCTATGGCATTGTTTTTTTTAGTACTATTAACATTTAGAAGAATGGTTCCAGTGCCAGGTTTTCAAATTAAAAACTTTGTTTTCATACAACTATTAAAAAAGAAAAAAATTTACGATTATTAATTAAGTTTATTTGAGCATATTTTATTTAATGTTTTTAATTTAAGAAAATGGATGCATGTATATAAGGAAACTGAGTGGTTTGCGTTTTATGTTTGTGTTTTTATTTGTTTGAGTGGAATGTAAAGGCTTGGCCATATCAAGTTATTTGCATTTTACAAATATGAACGGATGAGCAAAGGGCGAGTATGGTTTTATGCGTGTGTATTTTTACAATACAGTGCAGTAAAAAAAGAATCAACTACGTCTGAGTTTGTAGTTGGAGAAACGAAGCCTGTTGTTTTGAGTCCATTTTACTATATCTCATATTTTGATTTTGGTTGCGAGTTCTACTTATGATTTCACGTAATGTTGGTGATGAATACAAATATTACGTGGATTTAAAATCAGAATTCAAGTTTAGAGCGATATTTTATTTAAAAACCCCGTTACGATTTGTTCAGCGTTTATATAACAAGTATTAAGTTTTCTTATGTAATATAAAGTTGCAAGGTTTTAGCAAATAATTTCCAAAAAAAATTTTTTAATTTTTTCTACCGTACAATTTTGGTCAACCGAAAATTTATAGTGGCCCATCCATTCTGACTAATTCATAATAATTATAACGGCCCATTGAATGCTCAAATTGAAAAATTTATTTTCAACACTTTGATTTTATATTAAGACATCCGTTACCTTTTGTTTCTTTTAAAAAACGAAATGGGATAAATTTAGAAATGAGATAAGTCTGGGACTTTCAACTCCCTCACCTGTTGCTTTTAAAAACTTGTATAATGCTAAAATAGATAAGTTCCAATCCTAAATATGTTTCGTTATTGAAACATATTCAGTTGCTATCTATAATAAGTAAGCGGCAAATGAAAATCAAGCAAGCTCATTTGTTCAGCAAAAATCTGCAAAATATTCACTCAGGTCAAAATGCGTACAAAAATGTGTATAAAATTATTGTTTTCAAAAGAAATAGTTCTTGTAATAATTTTTCAGACCTTAATACTCATAATTGCAAGAGGTTAGTACGTCTGGATGAATTATTAGGACATGCTAGGAAAATTATTAATAAGGGATCTTGCAGGTTTGATAATGTTTCAAATTTTATCATTCGAAAACTTCATGCTAAAGGGTTTAGAAATCTTACGATAATTTTTAATTACAGGCAATATACTTAAGAAACGCATCAGTCAAATGTGGGGGATTTGTGGTTTCGGAGAGTAAATGATTGAAGCTTTGCCTAAACAATGTTGACTTTCCTTTCAATAATGATATTAAATATCATAGAATGCCCGAAAATTTTTTGAAAAATAATTTGCAATAGAAATTTACCAGTTAAAACTAAACTGTGGCCTTAAAACTCGAGTTTAAGTCCAATTATATTATATGGTTTTCCTATATGTCCAACTGTTACAAAGCAATGGAAATATTCGAGAGGAACATTTTACGAAACTTCGTTCCATTAAAATGTATTTATATTTGATATGTATTTGTATTCTTTCCGACCTTATATTTTTAATTACTTTCTATGCAGGCTCTAGGTAATTACTTTCTATGCTGGATCTAGAGCCTGCATAGAAAGTAATTATATTTGATATGTTTATACGAAATTTAAAAACGTTTCATTTGGTTAAATATCTATTACTTATCCCCCATTGAATGAAACTGCACTATCTTTTGATTTGCCAACTCGTTTGAAACATAAATTTGTCTCAACAAGTGTACAAGGCACACAAAGAGGTTAGTTCTGAACATTTTTAATCGTTTTGTTCTATTTTTAATTATTTCGTTTGTCGTTGGTTTTCCTTTTCAATTAGTTGAAAGTTAGGAGTCTCCTTCAAAAGCTATATTAAGGCCCGGAAGCAAGGGCCTTATTTTCTTTGTTATTTAAGGCTAATTAATTCTTTATAAAGAAAAATCCGTATTATTAATGGACTGGAGCTAGATATATTACAACCCGAATTCCACCCGCCTTTAATTCGCAATGATGGTGGCGATTCAATGGCTCCCAAGGTTGTATATTGCCTAGCCTGTTGCAAGAAGTTTATTTTGTGCTGAGCCTAATAAGAATCTACAAATAAAACCCAATCAACAAACTTGTTTTTATGTTAGTTGATTGGAGTAAGGACAGAATATATTACAAATGTTATATACATATATGTATGTTGCCATTTCTGCATGCTTTTGTTACTTTCTAAAAAATAAGCAACGGTTACAAAAAAAACAGCACCTTCCTTTCTGACTATGTTGCACAAAGAACTGGGGAATATAAAACAATTTTTGCACTCAAAATATAGCAAATATATCTTCCTTTCATATGCAAAATCATGAGTAAGGTACAACGAATTCCGACATTCTTAATAAAGGAGTTTTAGGAATTCCTCAAATTTTCTTGGTTTTTTTTTGGAATAAAACATTCCCTAACGTATTAAAATAAAAACAAAAAAATAACTAAAAAACTACATTATTTAATCGACAACGCATTAGCAATAAATAACTAGACATTTGGCGATAGAATATCGCGTAGGTTGTTTTCGGCGCTGAAGCAACGAAACTTCATATTTTTGCAAGTGAATTCACTGTTCTCAGAGTTGTTCTCTTGTTAAAACATATTAAATCGGACATCGTAGAGCATTTATTAATATAACTTCGCTATTCGAAATTTCAAGAATATGAATTTATTTGTTGAAAAAATTAATAAAAATAATAAGTTATCTTTGTTACTCAAGAAAATAATAATTGACTTTGTGAAAAATAAGGAATTTTTGTTTAACGTTCGACACCCAAAACTCCGTGACACTGCGGAAAGAATCGCTTGTGGGTAAAATTGGTCGTTGAATTGCACACAGAAGGTTTTAAATGTATATTTATTTCATTTTATTTGACTAAAATAATGAAAGGTGCCTTCAATAAAAACAGCAACAACACATCTTCGTATTGCTGCTGTATCAGGTTATAAGCGGCGGTTTTCTTTTTTTCAATGACACTGTAATTTTCCATATTTTTTTAGTATTTAATTTGATGCACAATATTCTAACAGAAAAGGTATCGGGCAATAATTCCGTTGCAGTTTCTGATTTTTGCCGCAAAGCTCCCAACTAAAACGAAATCAATTCAAAAACGAGACAGTAACGAACAGCAACGTTTTCGAGTTCCAGTTTTCGTTGCCAATTACAGTGTAAGTGGAAAACCAGCTTAAATAGTTCATATTTATTCCATGATACTCTGCTGATATTACCATTTATATCATTACTACACAGTAAAACTTTTTGGTTTTACCTTTTTTAACTTAGAGCTCAATGGTTTTTATTTAAGACTATTCTGGAATCAAATCTTCAAAGCTTCTGTAGGTTTTTACTTGAAGAAATATATTTAACACCATAAAAATGTAATAAGTATACTAAACTGGAGTCATTTCAATTCATTCTAGGATTTGTTATATATACGTACCAGATCGGACTTAGAATTAAACTAAAACTTTTTACTGTGTAGTTGACTAGTATTCTATTGTTATGCTTTCTTTATTTAATGTTCTTCGTTTCTCTAAAATACATATTGTTGAAAATATCGTAAATAGCAAAAATTATTGATATACACACTAACCTTTTACTGGGGTGGCAAATTATGAGATTTCTTATACATATTTTGTTTTAATCTGTCTGCCTTCTAGTAATCTGACCGTAAGTTTAACAAATGTTCATAATTCTCATACTAACGCGTGTCTGAAACCCATTCAACTGTAATAAGGATATTATCAGTCGGATTTCAATTTTCGTCTACTTGTTGGTGCGTTGTATTGTTGTTCGTTTTGTAGTATTCATAGGTTCAAATATCAGTCATAAGTATTAATTTTTCTAAACGCAAGTTACTATACATAAGTATGTATTCTCATGCGAACTAATATTCTTTGGTAAGGAAAGTATGTGATATGTATTTATTCTTCTTGATAAATGCAAGAAATAGCGCGACATTTATGAAAGATTGAAAAAGCTGCTGCAAATGATAATAAGGAGCATTTATGAAAATTAAAAATGTTAGTTATAAAATTTATGCGGATACTCGTTCCTAACGATGATTATAATTAGTTGAGTTATCCCTGGTCTAAAGAAATTTGGGAAAAACCTAGTAATGTGTGCTTTTGTTTTATAAAGCTAAGGAAGAAGATTTTAGGAAAAAAAAAACAAAACAACCCAATCGATGTCTAAAGAGTCGCTTAAGACGAACAGGTAAAACGATTAAAATATATACAGGAAATATTGATTACTATCCTTGCGTAAATTCGAGCTAAGTCTTGCTAGCGCCCCAATGCCTTTGTTTTTTAACCGAAATAAATACATCATCCATGAATGGCTTTATATCGTCATCGAAACAAGTTTCATAATGAACCTAGATCTGATATTTCAATTATGGTAGTTGGGAAATATCCTGATGAACAGATTTAAAATATTGCAAACTTTTTCAATAGTTAAATTAATAGCGGAAATCACTCCTCGTTGCATATCTGAAATTTTTGCACACTTCGTATGATTTTCTGCCACAAAGCGGGAGTGTCTTTTTAAAGCATTTAGCAAATTTATTACAACAGCTGATTTTTCAGAGAATAAAAGAAATGAACAATAACAATAAACAACAAACCTCAAATTCTTGATTGGCTAGGAAATAATTCAATATATTTTTTTTAATTTCATCATCCGTCTATCGCTTATTGTTTGGTTTTGGTTTTATTATTTTAATTTTCTTTTCAATTCCTTTACCACACATTTTTCAATTTATTATTTATTTGTGATCAGAGTTGCATAAAATAACTTTCCCGTATGCAATAATCTAAACCGCAGCCAGTATATAAACGCTACCGCTGCCTTTAATGGTGTGCATACCCTTTTTAAAAACTGTTATTAATTAATTATTTTAATTCTTCCTATTTTAGCAAACAATTTTTAACCGTATTTGCTTCAATTTGAAGTCTTTACAGGAGACGGATCTACCGCCGTGAAACTTTGTAAGAGCAGGTCTAGTTGCTTTGATATTACAAATAAAATGAATTACACATTGCAAATCACTAATATGCAAAGATTTTTGCCATAGCATATTTGCTCAATTGTAGCAAATCTTAGTTTCATGTATTTTGTTGTTATGGTTTTGCAAAATGCATCATATTTGCTAGACTTGCTACATTTGCAAGGGTTATTTGACACCAAGAGTGAGCTCCGCTTATGTATTAGTCTATTCAGGCATAAGAAAACATTAAAAGATTATATCATTCCATTGGAAATGCATTGCAGAAATATTGCCCAATATCAGCTTTATCGATAATAGATACAATTATAGGAAAAATTGTTTACAAGAAATTAATGAGACTTCCAGAAGTAGAAAAGCTTTTATCTATAATTAATATTGGTTATTTTTATTAACTCTATTTTTGATTGCTTAGGCAAAGTATAATCTGGTGTCGGAGGAGTGTTTAGCAATGCTTTTGATTTAGTAGAACATACTATTTTCATAGAAAAATTGGCATTTTGTCGCTTAGGTGGACGAGAGATTGTTTATTTTATAAAGAAAATAAACGCAAAGAGTAGTTCATTGGAATATGTCAACAACGGGGTACGTCAAGGCCGTATGTGTCTTAGAGCCTTTGTTGTTTAAAGTTTATATAAAAGATATCAATAATGAGTTTTAAAAGCATAAAGTATTATTGTAAGCAGATGATCTGTGCGATTTTACGTAGCTTTAAGTAGTTTAAGTAGCTTTTCCGCGTTATCATCCTTTGAGCAGGTTTACTTTATCACCTGCAATATATTGAAAACAAAGATATTTACTTGTGGTTATAAGATTTTAACTTAGATTGGCGGTGGTTGTTTTTAAAACAATATTAGCTTTACAAAATTTATTTTGAGTTATTTAAGACTAGTAAGTAGGTAAAAGCGTTCATCTATGCTCAACAGCTTGGGAGAGGATTAATTATTAATGCAGTGGTTTATCGAATATTTCTCCAAGAAGTCTCCATCACGCCAGAACAATTCCGAGCCATTTGCCCTACACAAACTGTTTTCTATGCAGGCAGCATATTAACAGTGATCCGCGGAATTTCAGAACTGTCAATTCACAGTTGTTGTGTTGAAAATTAATTGCTGTTTGCTTTCTAGTTCTAAAGGGTTCATAACTGCCTGTTTGTATGGTAGACGTCAAATGGCCAGTTACTTACTAATCCCTACTGGGTTCACTTCTGTCACATACAATGTTGTTGTTTGAATTCTATTATCTTTTATTTAATATTCTCGAAATTTAAAATAATTAAATAATTTTAAATAACAAAATTTAAAAATTATTAGATAACCTTTTTTTACATACTTTCTTATAGCTACATAATCATTAAATTGAACCCCTATAGAATTTCAGTGATTATATAGCTACATGGCTAATTCATTATTTAATAGCCAACTTCTTCTGAACGAATAATCGTACTTTGATTTAAATTAATATAACATATTTTGCTCAATTTTACGTTTTCGGAATGGTGTTTTTAATGATTACGAGCGGCCTAACTGAGACATATTTCACACAATATAGTGACGCGTTGGAGGGTAGAAACTTCACATTAACCTCTTGGACTAAGCGGCTTCATAAGATTCTATTTATTTAATTTTCATAGTCGCTGGTGCCTAAATTTTTCTTTAAACCAGCCAGTTATTTCTGAGCACAGCCGGTATGTTTAAAGTGCACCGGGTGCGGTTTATTATAGAAAATGGTCGATTTAAACGCATCTTTGATAGTACGATCGTAGATGGTCAAGCTGCTTATGAGTGGCAACGAAATGCCCTACTTGATTTACTCACCCCAATAACGACGGAACATGACCCTTGTGTCACTGTTGTTCTCAAATGATGAATGGTAGGTTGGTCTATGGACCAGCACACCACAGGGAAAATTTGATCTTTAACTGTACTGCTCGTATGCGAAATAAACTCTCTGCAAAAATCCACCGTACCACTTTTAACGTAGAAACATTCAATTGGATACAAACAAGTCTTCTCCCATAGGATGTTTTCCTAGTTCTAACAGAATATAAATATTGCATATGTGGGAGTCATCCTATAATCAATAAGAATCAACTGGCCACTGGAAAACTATTTTAATCTTATTTAATAAAGTTCTTCCTAGTTTTTTAGGAAATTCGTATATAGATAAATTAAGGATCTATGTATTTATAAATCATATGATTATTCATAAAGTTTAGTTTAACAAGTAAGAGATCTGTTACATTTAGACTCCCCTTTCATTTTCGATTGGTTAGTATTTAAGATCTGTTTCTATTTCAGTTCTTTAATTTGAAATATTGTTTCCTGATGCTAAACAAAGGCGTAGCGAAGTATCGACTTTTGTTGGTAAATTTAACTAAAGACCTTAGTGTGAAATAAATAAATTAAATAGTTTTATATTTTCTCTGAATTCAAATGAATTTATGATATTTTTTTTTTAATATTTGGGCTTTTTTGTAAAACCTCAAAATTCGTTAAAATTCTAGAATTTGTATTTTTTGCTTTTTGGTAAAGGTTTCAAATTATGGGCGAATATTAGATTTATGATAATTTTAAATTTTTCTTAATTTTTATGTCCATAATTTTGATCTATTTTGAATTATTTAATATAGTTTCAATTTTTGTGTGAAATTTTGTGGAAATTTGTCGTTAAATTTTCTATATATGGTCAAAGTTTGCTTTAGTTATTATGCCCATCACAAAAATTAAAATGGTACATATAGGTATGTCATTCCATTTTATAATTTTTACAATATTCATTTCCGACTCAACAAAATATATATGTTCTGAAAGTTTAATTAACGATATCTGTCTGTCTTTCTGTCCGATGTTGAATTTAACTTTTGGTATTTGAAATTAGCCATATATGTCAAGTTCCTCAGATAAGGGCAAACAACTTTTTTCTGCAGTTTTTTTTAGTATTTTCACACTTGCGAGAAATCTCTTATACACAAGCCCATAAAATTTATAAATTCCGAATACTTAAAAATATATAAAATCAAAAAATTCACCACAAATACTGAATTTCAAAAAAAAATATTTCAAAATTATTAAAATTATAAATGTTATTATAATAGTTAACAAATAATGTAAATATTGAAAAAAAAAATATTTTTACCATAATTTAGGAATTCACCACAATACCAAACTATAGTTCAAAAACTTAAATATCATCAGATTTTACCAAAAAGCCCAAAATTTATAAAAATTTTATTTTAAAAAATCTTAACAAAATCTATGCTAAACAAATATATCAACCAAAAAATACTAAATTTCCTATAAACGGGGAATTCAATTAAAAATTAAAAAAAAAATACGCCAGAAATCCAAACTATAATCCAAAAATGTTTAACTACATTAATAACAAAAATAAAAAAAAATAATTATCAAAAAATGAAACCTAATTGTACCAAAAAACGGTATTGCCAACATTTAAAATTCACCAAAAATTAGAAAATATACCATTAATTGAAAAACGGGAATACAAAAATTGAATTGCTACAAAATTAATATTTATTATAAAAACCAACATTTTACCAAAAAAAATCCCCAAAAACCAAAATTTTCAAGTTTCGGAATTTTTTCACCAAAAACTCAAACTTAACCAAAATTTGCAAATTCACAAAAAAGCCGAAAATTAAAAAAAAAAATATGAAAACTTTAAAATAGAACTAACACAATTATTTGCAAAATTTCTAATTTCACCACAATTCGGCAAAATTATAGAAAAATAAAAAATGTCCCCAAAAATCTTTAATATAATCTAAATTTCAACATAATTTGGGAATTCACAAAATTTTAAAAATTATCACAAAACCAAACTTAAGTCTAAAAATTTTTAAATTACCAATAAAAACAACATTTCAAAAGAAGTAAAGTTTAAAGAAAACCGGAATTACACAAAAAAAATACGAATAATTTTAAATTTTGCAAAATTTTATATTTACCAAGATTTCGAAAATTCAACACAAATTCGAAAAACTGGAATAAAACTAAATAATTTCAAAAATACCATAAAAACCAAAATCATAAAATTTTAATTTCACAAAAATTTTGCGAAAAATCAATATTTTACAAAAAAGTCGAACTTGTAACAAAAAATTCAATTTTCACAAACAAGTAGCGAAATTTAACGAAAAAATTTACCCAACGGCTGAGGAAATTGTACTGAAAACTATTAATTTTATAAAATATTAAAAATTTCGAGAATATAAAAACACACCGATCTCAAATGCTTACATATATTAAGTTAAGATGTAGAATAATACAACTAAAGGCCAAACTTGAATATCTCAAACAATCCTTTTCACCGGGAAGATCTGTAGTAAATTTTATTATTTCATACTTTTGTGAAGGGTATATAACATTCGGCACAGCCGAATATACCCCTTACTTGCTTTTTATGTAATCTAAGTCTTAAAATAAATTTTACTCTTTTTACTCTGTTGGTTAATTCCCGATTTTTGGGGGAAATTAGGGGTTATTATGGGTTTTCGCATAATTTCGGATTTGTTGACGAGATAAGCGAGGCAAGTAACATAAATACATGCATATCCCCAATATTGTTTGAGTATCGGTATTGTACCGGCACATCGTTAGTTTTTACTAATTTTATAAATTTTTTAGTACCATATTTAGAGATTCTGTTGAATTTTTAAATTGCGGTGAAATATTCTTCTTTAGGCGTGCTAATGGAATAGTGAAAGCTTCGAGCTCCTAGCTTATCGAGGGCAGTCAGAAAGTTGATTTCAAGATCTGCCAAACGGACATAATTAAATTAAATTCCTTACCTATAAGGATCCACAATATTAATATTTTTGGAACGAATTTCCGTCATCCCTTGTCAAGTTTGGTTCTGAGAACGAAAAATGACACTGAAGATGGCACATAGCCGAAACCGGTTTGTCTCCAAACCAAACTTGAGAAGGGATGACCGAAATTCGTTGCAAAAATATACATCAAAACACCCTACCCTGTAGGAGTATTAAATCAATAATCGATCCAGAATATACATGTATACTTATTAAGGCTCACCGTAGTGCACCAAGTTCAGGCCTAATGCACACAGTGTGTATATTACACGAAACCATAGAGAGCTGAAATTTGGTATACATGTAGACATGGGATAATAAGAACCAAAAAAATCGGAAACGACCACTTTTTATCTGGGGGGACTTGGATTCCCCCTATTTGTATTATAGCTAGAGAGCTGAAATTTGGTATTCAGGTAGGCCTTGGATAATAAGTAATGGAAGTAGGGGCTGTATAATTTGTTGGAAGAGTGTAAATATGGAGACATTTGTAAAGGTTTGAGTTACAATTAAAGATAGTATTTATTTGATATGTAATTTTAAGTTTAATTTATGTTAAACGAGTATCTATAATTGTTTATTTTTTATTTTTTCAGTTAAGACAAGAATTTGGATCAAAATATATGAAAAGTAAGAGAAACAATATCAAACTGTTTCTTTCTTAATTGAAAGAATAAATATCGAACTTGAATCTGAATAAATTATTCACTTAATTAATTACTTATGTATTTTAAAAATAATAGAATACAAACTATTTTAACAATAAATTTAAAAAATGCTTTGTAATTGTAAAATTGTATTGTTACAACAAAATTTGCAAAGTTATTAAAATACTTAAACTTTAACCAAATTTGCTTTATTTCAATTTTCGCATGATGCAATTTTTTTTTAATTAATGAATCAAAACTAATTACTCATTCGAAAAAAATACTTGCATACATAATAATATTTACATATGGATGTATATCTATTTTAATGAACATTTTATTAGCCACCATAATATACGAGTACAGATGCTGACTGAAGGTCAAATGTGATATACAAAAAAAAAAAAGAATTATGAAAAGAATTTATGTATATTATAAAAAAGAATAATATTGCAGGGGTCCCTTCCAGTAAACATTGCAAATACTTAACATACATAATTCCAAATTAGCGGTGTACCTGCCAATAATTCCTTGTTACAGGTTCCATAACACTGATTTTATTTTCAAACTCATTTCTCTAAATCAAGTCATAGTTGTATCAAGATTTAATAATAGTTTGGTACCTCTGCAGGACTGTTAACTTGAACAAATGACATGGATAATAAATTATTCACGAATATACGTATGAATGTATGTTTCCATGAAAACTGCACATAGAGAAGTACATGTTTTATATATACAAATTTACATATGTATGTATGCACTAGTTGGCCTTTTGTTCTTAAAGTAAATATACATACACAACGACGTAAATGCTTTTAAGTTTCTTTACCCCTCAACAAAAGGGGAGAATCTAGGTAAAACTAAAAGGAAAGTTTGTGTATGATATTTTGAATAGTTTATACTTTGTTGACCCTGTAGTTTAAATGAATGAAGGAAATGAACTGAATACAAATAAATATGAAAAAATAAAATATTAAATATTTTATATGGTAACGTTTGTGCTGCACGTTCTGTGTACATACGTACTCGTACAAACATGCGTATTATTGGTAAGTACTTTACATAAAAAAATTTTAAGTACGTATTTTTTGACCAGTTAACAAGACAGTGCCAAAGGGGTGAATGTTATATAAAGTATATAGTACAGTACAACTACCGACCGGATTCGCTCACGCCCCAAAAAATCCTACAGGTCAATTTGGCCAACTTCATTATTTAGAACTACAAAATATAACCAAAAATTATTTTGCCAAAACAGATAAAACATGGAGATAAATTAGTCTAGAGACTATAGTTAGAGTAGTATTATCTGGCAAAAGCGTTTGAAATAAATAAAATAAAATCCCTAAAATTATTTTTATTAAATTATGGTTAAATTATTAATATAAAGATTAAGTTGTTATGGCAACTTTACAGAATTGATTACAATAAGTTTGATTATAAAAACTTTTTACTGTGGCAATACCAAAATTCTATCCAAAAGTTTCGACGGTAAAAAGTATGCACAATACGATCGCATTTCTAGGCAACTTGCTAGTTTGGTAACATTTTCCCATAATCCTTTCACATATTAGAAAGTTAATAGAAACGTTTCCTCGCTAGCAAGTTGCCTAGAATTGGGATAGTATTGTATATATGAAAAACTTGGTGCTCATTTTAATCTCAATACATTTTACTTCCGAAATTTTTGTATTGGAACATGGCCTTATTTTCACATTTTGTACACATCCGATTCCTTTTTTCCAAATTATTTTTGAGTGTTAATGCCTGTATAAAACGTCTTATAACTTAAAGCTTGCAAGCGGTTTGGATATAAAATTTCAGCTCTCTACCTATGGTGGAAGTGCCCCATAAAAATAGGAGGGAACCTTAGCTGGTGTCCCAAGGCCTGTATACCAAATTTTAGCTCTCCAATCAGTAAGACAATGAATATGTACTAAAACTTTCAACTTGGCCTACGAGGTTACTTTTACGTAGAGTCCTAATGTTTCAAGTTTCATTATTTTATGATTAAAGGAAGCAAAGCCATGAGGAGGCTAAGAACTACGTGAATGGTTTCGTGTAATATACACACTGTGTACATTAGGCTTGTATTTGACCTGGCGCACTACTGTGCGCCTTAATTTATTTGTGATTAATACAAGTTCCACAAAGAGTTGATAATTAAGCACACACAGTTGCAATTTTATAGAACTTTCATTTTCAGATGAGTAAATCTGCTATTGTTTATGAACACAGTTTATGCCTTGTATATAAGTTTCAGATTTTTATTGCAACACTAAACCGTTTATAATATTTGTTTTTTGTATTTAACTATAAGAGTGTTCAAACAGTTCTTTCGCCAAGCCATGCTTGGCCAGAGATGACGGAAATTCTTTCCAGATATCTACATTCAACTTCTACAATATGATGGATATATGAAATATTTTATGGCTTATTATTGACAAATTAAACGAATATATTGAAAAATATATACTTTACTTATATATATTAAATAAATTATTCAAGCTTGAAGGAAGGTCTTTTTAATTTAAAAACTCTCT
Source organism: Phania funesta (assembly GCA_963932375.1). NCBI lineage: Eukaryota > Metazoa > Arthropoda > Insecta > Diptera > Tachinidae > Phania > Phania funesta. The sequence goes on from OZ010654.1 coordinate 48,351,393, forward strand.
TATTCCATATTTCGCTACCCCGTTGTGTAGCATCATCAGTAAACAAAATATTTTTTATATTAATCAAAACCAACACCCCAAAACTTTGTATATGAAAAAAGATTGGCCACAAAATTTTTCCGAGATGTTTCAAAATTTTACAAAAAACAAATAACAGAGCAATAAAAATAATTTTACATTTTTACAAAAATCATTCGGAAATGTTTGAATATTTAAAAACAGCAACAAAATTGTTAACAATAAAACTGAAGTAATTTTACATTTGTATTTACATGTTTACAAAAACTTATTAAAATAACTTAACATAAATCGAAAAACAAAAAAATACTTAAGTATATCAACTATCTGATTTTATGAAATAAATGCCTATGTAGGTTGTTGTAGCCTTCGTTACCAACCCATCAAATGAATAATTCTTATTTCAATGATGACTTAATTTCTAAATTTTAATCAATTAATTTTTAGAGTATATATCAAACCCTATAACTATATCGCTGTGCAATATTATCTGTGTCTGCTTTAAAATCAATTCTTTGTGTAACAGGTGCGTTAACATTTTGCAAAATTTTAATATTTTGAAAATAACAAAAAATTAATTGTTTTAAAAGCATCTGATCGTTATTTTATTCTGGTATGCAATATATATTTCTGACTTAATGCATGCTATTTCTTTGCCTCATTATTATCAACATTCTTATGAAGCATTAAATTACCTTCTGCGCGAAGAGGTAGCGTTATTTATTCTTGACACCGTTAACGTAGCTTTTTATGTTTATGCTGATATACAGAACCTAATTTCATAGTATATATTATACAAACATATGGAGGTTTTAATTCTGCAGGTCTTGTATTCAGATGTTAGCAAGCAACTAAACGCGATAGATAATAAAACAGTTTATGCTCATGATAATAAAGTTAAAATATGTTTTATATTCAACTAACTTAAATAGTTTTTGTAAAATTATTTAACTTTTCTAAGAAGAACTTCATTTTAATTTATTTTTTTAATATTTTTCAATATTTACCACAGTATCGGGGATTTAAAACTAAAGTATACCAATTAAATATTTTTAATTTCATATTTAAAGCGGAAAAAATAACACCAGGTGTTGGCTTAGAGCATCTGAAAGTTCGTGCCTATGCGAGCCATAGACGTTTCCACTATATCTACAACTCAGTTGGTAATCAAGTTGGGGGGTTAGCTTACAAACAATACAACTTTGTTGTACAACTTTATTTTTCCAGCAAGTCTTGAAGATTAAAGATTGCAAATAAAATACCGGTAATAGTCAAAGGTGTGTGAAACGACCTATTGTGCAAATACGCAATATTATAAACATAAAGCCAAAACAAATTGCGTAGCAGGAATTCAACGTAGAAACAAAAACAACTTCTACAGCAAGAAAAAGTAAACATAAGATACCCAAACACATATACAAGGCTACTAAGCCAGCAAATGAAATAAATGATGCTCAATTTCGCATATGTTCGGCACATTTCAAGAAGCGGCCGTGATCTGTATATAAAGGCGCCGTCCACCGCAGAAGAGTTAGTTGACTTTGAGACTTCATAGAGTCAATATCTGTGTGTACAAAAGAGTGTTAAGTGTACAGTGTAAATTAGTACTGAGCAGTTGTAAATATAGCCTTAATTGCCGAATAAAGTTGTGTACTGATAAAATCATAAAGAAGTGTGTATTTTAATATTTGCAATTAAACGAACCCTACAAAATAACGTTTATTGTAGTAGTAAACGTAACAATATGTTTATTGCTATGTGGCAGTGACTGAAAGTTCAGTGCTATTGTACTTTATGCAATATTTTTGATTTGCGGGTTACCATAGTATACTGCGCAAACTATTTTTAATAGTACGATTTAAATTTTGTACACTTTATAACTATATGAGTTCATCAGTGACCGTGTTTGAGTACATACGTACGTCATATCAAACGCATAACAAATATATTTTTAAGAATTCAATTGAACAGTAAACAGTTAGTAATAACAAAGAAAGAAATAACAAAAAATAACAACAATAAAATATATTGTGTGTAAAAAAACAATAACAAATAGCGCATGGTGAAACCGGTTTGAACAATTGATAGTGAGTGTATGAGCGCACCAAATATTTATGAAAAAAATATAAAAGGTAATAACAACAATGCTTATTACTATTTTTCTTACACAAATGCTAATAATGCAATGAACAATACAAATAATAAAAAAAAAGATGACAGTCCTTTTTTAAGCGCCAGGTCAATTGACCGAACGCGTTCTTTATCCGGAAATATAAACTTATCTTCGCAAATAACAACACCAGAAGAAATTAAAATTCAACCAAAAAACAATTCAGGTACCATATCAAAAATAGTACAACAAACCAACGAAATAGGTAATTTAAAAAACCTCGTAAAAAAGTGCAAAAAGGTATGGATCGTTATATAACCATAACCAAAAGGAAGGCCAGTCTTAAGTCTTCGCAACAAGAGCGCGCTACTAAACAATACAAAAGCTCACAAAGTGCTGTAATGCCGGTAAGCGGAAACAGATTCTCTGTACTTGCTACAGCGAATGATGAAGCTGAACCCGCTGTCAGGGAGCAAAACCCTCCCCCGATTTACTTGCGCGAGCAAACATCTAACGAAATTGTTAACATGTTGTCTCAGCTTGTAGGTAAGGAAAGCTTTTATGTAGCTTCTATACGAATAGGTCAAATTCAAGAAACAAAGATCCAGGCCCATACTGAGAAGAATTATCGCCTAATCGCAACTCTCCTCGATGCAGATAATACGAGCTATTATACGTATCAACTCAAAAGCGCTAAAGGTTTGATTTTCATCGTAAAGGGCACTGACAGTTGTGTTCCCACTGAGGAAATAAAAAGTGCAATAGAGGTGAAAGGTTATGTCGTAAGGCCAGTGCACATATATGCATATGCATCGTGTTGATATCGTATTTAACGCATCTCAGCTTAAATCAAAAAACTCGGTTCATCCCATTTAGATTTGCGCCACCTTTTGAACAGAAGAATAACGGTGGAACGTAATGGTCCCCGTCAGTGTACTAGACTTTGGAATGCACTTCTTCATTGAGAAATGATTTACCTAATGCGAATGCCAATACTTCTACTGCGCATAAGCATTCATATGCCCACGTCCTTAAAGACACCCCTCACTACCAATTCGAGCTCAATCGATAATTTAATACAAACAATGAATAATTTTATGACAACTATGCAGGGTATGTTTCAGGAAATGATGCGAACTAAAAACATGCCGCTGCAAATTCTGCTTAGCAAAAAATTAACCAGTTAAAAATATGCTTCTGGAATGCTAACAGGCTCTCCCAACATAAATATGAAGTAGAACACTTCCTGCTAGCACATTATATAGACATACTGTTAGTTTCTGAAACTCACTTCACTATAAAAAACTGCTTTAGAATTGATGGATTTTTTATATATGATACCAAACACCCAAGCAAAAGGGCATGTGGTGGGACTGCCATTATAGTCCGAAAAAACGTAATGCATTTTCCCTTGCCTGAATTCAGGGAAGACTTTTTGCAAGCCACGACTATAAATCTTATTGATTTTAAAATTGTAGTCTCGTCAGTGTATTGCTCTCCTAGGCATAAAATCGAACACCATGAATTTTCCAGGTTCTTTGCTACGCTAGGTCAAAATTTATTGACGCTGGTGATTACAATGCAAAGCACACATATTGGGGATCCAGACTCCTTAGGCCTAGAGGTAGGCAGTTGTATTTTACAGTTCACGAAAACAAGCTGGACGTGGTATCTGCCGGTAAACCCACCTATTGGCAAACAGACTTTAATAAGTTGCCACACCTTATTGATTTTGCGATAGTGAAAAACATCAAACTCTTAGTTCATTCACCTACAATTATTATTTTACACGAAAGTTTTGTCACTGCACCTAAAACAACCCTTAGTTTAATATAAAATATATGTGAGCTCTCATTTATCTTTGAACATCCCACTGATATTCAAGCAGCTGTAGATCATTTTACAGACGTCGTGACTACCGCAGCCACAGCTGCAACGCCAACAAAGCCATCTGCTAAAATAATGTCGTACCAGGCAACGGCAGATATTTAGATGCTCGTCGTTGAGAAAAGAAGACTAAGAAGACAATGGCAAAATAGTCGTTCTCCACACATAAAAATGCAAATGAACTTATCCAAAAAAAAAATTACGCAGTAAATTGAGACAGAAACACGAATTCGCTTTCGACAACTTTTTAAAAACTTGGATCCAATGAAAAACACGGATTATAGTCTGTGGAAAGCTGTAAAGCACTTACAATGTCCTATTGCTTACGAATCCCTACTAAGACTTAAAGACGGTACTTGGGCTAAAAACTCAAGTGAAAAGGCAAATGCGTTTGCAAAGCACTTAGAGAAGGGTTTCGCACCACATGATATAAGTAATTCCACTATTCCAATTATTAGTGAATGACCCTAGGAAATTTCGGTTGGCTTCTTTAAAATCGAAAATTAAAAATACGGATATGAAGAAATCACCTGGACACTGCAATTATAAGTGTCTGCAGTCTGTATAAACTGCAGTCCCATATTTACAAGCTAGAAGACTGGCTAAAACAGTGGAGAATAAAGATAAATCGATCAAAATGTGCTCATGTAACGTTTTCCCTTAGAAGGCAAAATAGTCCACCAATCACAATAACTAATACCACGGTTCCAGCGGAAACTCACGTTAAATATTTATGTGTCCACCCAGATCGGCGTCTAACTTTGTTCCGTCACATTGAGGGAAAAAATAACGTCCATAAAGCTTCGAACAAATCAACTACATTGGCTAATAAGTCCTAACTCAACTTTGGCTTGGGAATATAAAGTCCTTTTATACAAATCCGTTATAAAGCCAATATGGTCATATGGTATTCAGCTGTGGGGTACTACCTGTGCATCAAACATCCAGAAGTTACAAAGAAGACAGTCTAGGATTTTACATCTTATCGTATGCGTCCCTGAAGAAATTAAAACATACATAGGGTTCTCAAAGTTTCCAATATCCACGAAGAAGTTAAAAGGCACACGTCCAAATACGTAAACAAACTAGTAGCACATCCCAACACTCTAGCACGGAATTTATTGCAATTTGATGGCCACCAGAGACTAAAAAGAACTGACACATTGAGCCTGGTGAGGCGGCTCTCTCTACACAATAGAAGATAGATTTTTAAGATTTGAATACAAAAAATTAGTTATTACATTGGTAATAACTGGTAAATAATAATTTTGAAATAAAATTTGAATACTTATTGTGAATTTCTTTTAGTAGAAAGATTCAATAAGTAAAAAAAAACTTTATAACTAAAGGGGAATGACTTATATGAGAAAAAAAACCAAAAATATGGCCTGCTTTAGCTCATTTTGGAAGCTGAATTTAAATATGCACTTCGCTTTTAACTTGCACGACAAATATGTATCATTATATCTCGAGAATTATAAGTCACACGCGGTTGGGGAAAAATTACAAAAAAAAAATCTAAACTAAAATTACTTTTGCGTTATACAAAAATGGTTGTAAAATCGAAAACGTTGTGGGAAAACAGCATTCAAAAATTGACTTTTTTAGAAATCCATGAAGTATATGAAATTACAAGAATTCGATCCATACTAGCATAAGTTTCAAAGAAAGCAAAAATACATTGTATTAAAATCGACGCACAAAATTTTCTTCTATTCCTAATGAAGTGACGGTTCTTCGTGGCAAAAACAAGTAAAATATTTTATAAAGTGACCGTATTTTATAGTCAACGCATCGGGTTTAATTAAAAACTAGTTAAATTGATATCGAATAATTTGTGTGCTATTATAATTTTACTACATTTTGATAGAAAAACTTTTGTAGATACATACATACACGCATAAAAAATGATGTCAAATATATATATATATATATATATACATATATATATGTATGCATTGAGTATAGTTTCAGGACAGAAAAAATATTGTATTTTTCCAATGGAATACAGTATATTACACCTATTCCTACCGATATGGCCCATTTACTTTTATAATATCAGCACATTTCGGTAGAAACAGTAGTTTTAATAGACTGCTTTTTCTTTCAGGACAAATGTATACGGTGCCTATAATACAAAGACATGTCCCCAATATATGCTCTGTCTATGTCAAAAATATTATTGCCACATTTTCATTCGTTTTACCGGCGTCGTGTAATTTTCTACCATCAACTTGGAACTTTCCAAAAACATGATATAGTGATGCCAGCACAAATAAATTTTGTTTAAGCGCTTATTTAACAAAAAATTACGATTAAAATCACTTAATAGAAAATAATAGCTAGAAAATGTACATACTGAATATACGAGTGTACAACGGAATATATATTTCATGCGAGTTGTCAAACACAATATGTAAAAGATTGATAATGATTCTTTTTAATTATTCTTTATATGGAATTTGACAACTGAACTAAATAATGAGCGTAGTTCTATTGTGTACCTGTTCAAGCGTCTTGGAATTTGTGTGTTTTATATAAATGTTTCCTATATTTACTATGTTTAATCTGTAAAACAATATTTGATTAACTTTTGGCTGTTTTACGTATTTAATTCATATTATTAAATATGTATTTCATCTTTACTGTTTCTCTAATATCGAATTTATGACAAATTTTTAATTATTTTATGTAAAAAAATGTTGATTACATTTTATGAAGATAAATTTTTTAACTTTGGATTTTTAGTTCAATGTGATCTTATTGTAAATATACGTATTAAATGTGTTGTTTCGATATTTCGATGTATTTTAATTTTTTTGATATCTTTTCATATTGATAACGTTTGAGCTATAAAAAATACATCTCTTCATTCTAAATAAACTTTCGATCAATATAACAAATTATTTCAGTCACAATAGAAGTTGTAAATACAATGAAGAGGTGGATTAACTCTTTTTTTTTAATATTGCATTTACAAATAATATAGCAATATACTTTATGAAACTAAAACATGTAGTGTAAAAATTAGCATAAAACTTTTTTTCTTTGGTGGATAACAAATTTTGACAAACAAATCTTAAGTTATCCGTTAATCGATATGATGGCACAAGTTATTCTGATTTCTGATATACGTTCATTCAAGAACTATAACCTTACATATTGGTAAAAGTTGCTAACTTTAGGTAAAAGCTTAAGGTTATAAATATAAATTATATATTACACGAAGTATTACCTTTCTAGCAATTTACTGAAATACATGCAATACGTTATCATGACATACAAATTTGTGGAAAAAAATAGTTGGCAACGTTAAGTAAAAACTATTTAGTGTTATTATAAAAATCTTGAGAAACAATATCATGGCTTATGCTGTGAAGGCAAAAGTATATATAAAACTTAGTATTAGTTATTTTCTGATATACTGATTACGAAATTGGAAAATTGACATTAAAGCAAAAATTTGGTCAAAAACTTTTTTGGTTGTAATCTAAATTCATCATATCGCGATACAATAGCTTACGCTACTCAATAGAAGCAAAAATCTAAATGATATCTTAAATACTTATTTTTAAATTATAAATTTCTATCTTACAGCAAAATAGTACACCAAAATAAGTTATATCGCGACTAGTATTATTTATTCAACGATTATTATAATATAAAACCTTTAAGAACGCAAAAAAGTCGTGCAATTTATACCATATATAAGTTATATACATAGCGACTTACGACTTAGTTATTGTACAACAACAATATGAAGTAATAGTTTTATATATTTCCCTGAATGCTAGCAATCCGAAATTATAACAAAATTATTTTAAGGAAAAAATCACTAAAGTTATTTACATAAGTTTTTACGTGCTTATTTCTTAATCCTTCGATATACGGTGTAATGGCTTTTGCCGCTCAATAGGGAACAAAAATATGAATCAGACTAGTATTAGTTATTCTCTTAAGCACTTACATTACAAAATTATAACGTAAAAGGTGTGGAGTTAAAAAAAACGACAAAATTTGGTAAATTCTAGATATGGCTTACGTCAATAAATAGAGGATTCATTATTTTCGTAACTGCAAGCATTAAGTATTTATATGTTTGAACCGGTTGAAAGAGTAATAACAATTTAAGGTAAAAATGGTTTTTGGATATATATATATAGTAATCTTCCGGTATGCAAACTTACATTCGGAAGGTCGACGTAAAACCTTTAAAAAATTGAATAAAACGGGGCAATGAAGGGAAATGTTTTTGGCAATAAATCATAAAGTATTCGTTGATCCATATGGTGGCTTATATCTAAATGCCAGATTTTTCGCTATACTTTCATTAAGGAATTATGCCTTTACAAATTAAACGTGAGCTAGAGGAAGGGCTTAAGGTATTTTTTTTTTTTTTTTTTTGGTTTTTGCTAGTAGGACTAAACATAAAACTTTTAGTAAAAATTGCTTTATATAAAAATGCAAGCTGACAAACATTTCCTGGGAGTTATTTCCCTTGAATTCTTTTGGAACGATATATAACTAAAAACTTGTTTTCTAATTGTTTAAATACCTCTAGCTTTAGCTGAAGTTTCTACTTGTGATTAAAATTCAAAGTTAAACACCATTTCATTAGTACTTTGTTGAATATTTAGTATGTTTTCAATACTTAAAATTGTTTGGTATATATTAGTAAAATGTGAACGAGGATTTTTAAACTTCGAATAGTAAAGAAGATTTTTAAACTTCGAATAGTAAAACCCATTCAATAAAAAAAACTATATCAAACAAAATATTTTTTTACAACATAGTAACATAAATGTTTAATACTTGGGTGAATGACACAAAAGATTCCACACTACCGAATTAACGTTCTTTCTCGTTCGGATATATTTTAAAAGAGCTTCTATAATAATTAGAATATTCAGAACAGTCAGTATCGAAAAGAGAAACTATATTATTACTTTGTGTTCGTTTTAAAAGCGTTGCAAATATTTTTAATTAATTATATTTTAACGTTATATTTTTGCCACTGAATTTAAGTATACCTTTTAGCTCTTAGTCACGTGATATCTGAAGTTGAATATCACGGTAAAAATTTTTTATTTTTCATTTGTTAGATTAATGGAGATTTTTGATAAAATTTTTAATTTTTAAATATTTTGGTGAATATTTTAATATTTCTGGAAATTCTCCACTTGTGGTGAATTTTTTATGTATTGTTAAAATGTTGACGTTTTTCACGAAACATTGATTTTTTATATTTTTTGGATTTTCAGTAAAATTACAAGGTTGTGGTGAAATTAAAATTTTTGCGGTAAATTTTCAAAACTTGAAAAATTTTTTTTTTAAATTTCGGTTTTTGGAGGAATTTGGGCTTTCGTAGTTTTTTAAGGTTTTTTAAAAAAAATTTTTAAATCGGTACAACATTTAGATTCGTAAGTTATCTGGCACCTCGGGCTGATAATTTGTATACAGGGACTTTCAGAATATGTTAATTTTATGGGCTTATGTATAAACGTTTTCCCGCAAAAGTGAAAATACCAAAAACGCCAGAAAAAGGGTATTTTAATCTTATCTCGGGAATTTTTGGACCGATATTGCTGATTTCAAATAGCGAATATTCGCCGAACGCACTGATTAAGCAGCCGAAGTTTCAAGATATTTAGTTGACTAGTGCCGTCAACATCGCACAGACGGTTAGAAGGACATCGTTAATTGAACTCCCCACTTATAGGGATCCAGAATATATACACTTTGCTGGGTCGGAAATGAATATTGTAGAAATTACAAACGGAATGACAAACCTAAATATATATATACCGCCTTTTCATTTTTGTAAACTAGAAAGTATAACAACAATACTTTAACGTGTTTTTTCGTGTTAAATTGATAACAGTTTATACACCCCAATAGTGGACAAAAATACATACTTATGTGCATCAAGGCTAGCATAACGTGCCCTATGAAATGCTTGAGCTCTGAAACATTGGTGAATTAAAAAATTGCTAATTATTTGCTCAGAAATTAAAATTTTAAAACTTTGAAGCATAAAAAATCGCAAAAAAGCGTTGAGTGTTGGATTTTGATTTGGAAATCTAGTTCAAAAAGAAATAATTTTGTCTGAAATCAACAGTGTAATTTTAATAAGCTGGCAACCTATATAATTAGATGAGCCACAAATTGTTGTTTTATTTACAAATTCGTAAACATATTAAATTTGGCAACAAAGCAACATTTCTGTAGATACACCAGCGATGCCAGAAAAATTTTCTAGACGAATCCTAAATTGACAAAACCAAAATAATAAAACGTTCTACAACACAAAGTTAAACTGCTAAATACAAACTTTATATAAACTACGTATAAAACACTTTATACATGTGTAGATACTTGTCTAAATATAATCACACATTTTCTTATAACAGATTATAAAATTAAATCAAGAAGAAAATTATTTTCAAATTCCATATTCAACTTAATAAAAAATTCCATTTTTTTAGAAATTTTTTATTTGTTGCGTAGACAGACGACAGCGTTAACTTGAATTAAAAGCTCACGAATAGGATTTAAAATTTTATTCTGATAGACGGGGGTATTTGCATTTCGCGATTTTTATGTTTTTATTTTTCCACAGTCCATGGTTCAAATCCCAGCCAAGGCAAACAAATTTTGTTGTTGTTTTTTTGTATATTAAGATATTTTTGATTTATTTTCTTTTTTTTTCTAAAACTAATTATCTCGTCGTCTGCATACGCTATATGATATACATTTATAATCATCCATATATTCATTTGGATTTTTAGCAGCACACTTTTACAAATTTTAATACCTATTTCTCTAATTTATTTAATTGAGGGTAGCAATTCAGGTTTAATACCATTTCGAATTTGGCTTTGTTATTAAAGCCATTAAACTAGAGAAGGATAAAATTAGTAATGACGTTACAAATGTCGATAAATATATTAATAAATTTTCGAGAAATTTTGAATACAGAGGATGTATTTAATTTTTCATCCCAATATGGTTTAACAATATCCGACCATTGATCCTGAATAATATTTATAACCAGAGAAATTATTACTAAACTCTTCTACAATATCTTTTAATCGGATATAAAATATTGCATAAAAAATGTTAATACATTTACGAATGCGAAAAAATGGGTAGTTACATTTTTGCGTGTCGCGGCTAAAGAGAGGGCCAAAATATATTCCAAAGTACGAGTATGTATCATTTATTTTCCTAGATAATAAGATTCAATAGTATAATCTAAAAACTTTAAAGAATTGACGAATTCGCGTAAATTAGGTATGAATTTTTTTTCTGAATCGTAAATTATTCATGCCGTGCCATAACTGCTTAGACCCCTTTCAGACCAGCAAAATTTTCTTTGCAAAGTCTTGAGTTTGTGGAGGAGAGAGGAAAAGAGAGCGGGGGTTGGTACAAAACTAGTTCGTAAACCGAATTAATATAGCTGCTCTTTATATTTGACAAACATACAAACAAACGAAACAGACTTTGTCAAAGTAAAATTATCCTGTCTGAACACAAGACAAAGTTTTAAAGAGAATTCAAGAAACTTTGTCAAAGAAAACTTTGTTGGTCTGAAAGGGGACTTACTCTAGTCAACAAAGAATAAAATTACCTATAATAACAAGTTTCGATGATTTTCTTACATGCTAGCAAGCAGAACATGTAACCCAAATACTTCAGAACTTGAAGAAATTGCTAAGGCTATAAGAAAAATTGTTTCATGTTTTATTCTAAATTCTTTGATTAGTGAATAAATTATGTGTCAGCACTGGTATTAGTTATGCTTTGTAATAATTGAATTAAGATTATAACATAAAATTTTTATGGAATAACAAAATCGCAAGAACTAAAAAATCTTTAAAAAAAAGTAAATGTGTTTTTGGCTTTATTTTCTAAATGACTAATTTTTTTTTCTGGCAACGAAACAAGATTAATAATAAATAATTTTGGTGTGAAGTCAGCCTAAAATAATTAGTAAGCTAGCAACACCTCCAATATGATAAGCACGAAACATTTGTTTGCTTTATACATATACATATTAAATTTGGCAATAAAGTATTAGTGATGTCAACTTGTATATATGTATGCACAAAAATAAACACAGGCTAAAAGTGCAAAAAATCATTAGAAAATATGCATAAATTATTATTAATATTTTAGTTAATATATCATTGACACCTACTAAAAATGAAATGCAACAAATTGCAAAAGGTCATTTTGTATAAGGCAATATGAGAATTATAATCCATATTAAAAATTATTTATATCGACCTAACAGGTTGTTACAAAAATAATTAGGTGAAGTAAAAAAAATTATAATTCAAAACTAAATGTCTGATTTTTCGATATCTTTTCATCCAGATATTATATCTTAACAAAGACATTATTCAACACGCGATGTTGAATAATGTCTTGACAATATCGCACAAATTAAGTAAGCATTTTTTTATCAATCTCAAATTATTTAAGTCGCTATTAAACAGCTTGCCACTCAGTGGAGGGAAAAACATATAATCTATAACATGTACAAGAACAAGTTTTGGAGATTTATCTAAATTATAGTAATCAGACTTTATAACGTCAACATTTCGATGTGTACCCTGTTTTGGCACTTCTTTACTTATATAGGCTGCTAAATTGATATTTACTTTGACTAACAGAAAACACGTTTTGTTCAATTTAAAATATATACATAATTGCTGCTTCTCGTGTTTCGTCATAAGTATATGTATTAAAACAGAAATTATAACTTAGCATAAACTTGATTCTAATTTTTGATAAAATTCAAAGCTTTTATATTCTTAAATCTGCATGCAAATCCACGAAACATGTGCAATACTTGATCTGAATTTAAATCATTTGAAAACTTTTCTTTCATGTTAACCCTAACGAAGGACATGTTACTTTCTGTATTTGTTTTACTCATACAAAACAGTACGAAACATGTAATTTAGTATTTAAAATAAAAAAACTAAGCGAATTTTTTATTTTTTAGCTTTTAAATTACAATTTGTGAACGTTAACTATTACGAAAATGGGAAAAACTAGTTCTGATATGTACTTTTGTTCTCTTTAAATGGCGTAAGCCATTATATCGCGTAATAAATACTTTAGGATTTCTAATCAAAAACTTTTTGCATCATATGTGCGATTTATCCAATTTTACAATGTTTTTTTTTTATTGGATTCACATTTGTAATGTAAAGTGTTTCACATAATAACTGATACTAATCCTGATATACATTTTTGTCCCTTATTAATCGGCATAAACCATAATATTTATCGCTTATCAAAGACTTTATAATTTACAACGAAAAAGATTTACTTACATACATTTTCGCGTTATAATTATTGATTGTATAGGTGTTGCGGTAAATGACTAGATATTGCTAGTTCCGATATGTACTTTTGTTATCTATGGCAGCAGCCGTTAAAGCGCAACATAAATAATTTTTAATTTACAACGCAACTTTTGCGATTATGTCGTTTCTTTAAAGTTTTTAACTACTAACTAATACAAGTGCTGACATTATATTTTTGGCCTCTATTGAGCGGCGTAAGGCATTATATCGCTTACCGAAAACTTTAGAATAAAACTTTGCGGCGTTATAACTTGCGAATGCAAGAAATAACGAATTTTATAAATCTACTTATAGATGACATTTTTGCCTTCTATTGATCAGCATAAGCCGTTACATTGTGCATTGAACAAGTTAGAATCAAAAAAGTATAACTTTTCTCCATATACATACATATATCCTCTTAATTTTTTATATGTATCAATGCGAAACATAATTTAGTAGTAGTCAACTAAAACTTCAATGAGAATTAATTTATACTTCAAATGATTTTTATTTTAGCCGGTCCATACATAAATGTTGACATCACTAACTCCTTGTTGCCAAATTTAACATATGTTAACATACATATATTAAGATAAGAAAAAGCAAACATAAATTTGGCGCTTATTTTTTTAAATAGGTTGCCAGCTTTTTTATGCTTTCTTCCATTCGACAAAGTTTTTACGTTATAATTTAAGCGATTTTCTAATCATTTTTAAAATTTTGTTACTTTACCAAATGTAACAATCGCTACTAAAATAATTTATTGCAAAAAAGAAATTCACCAAAAATTCCGAAAATCGCAAAACTCGTAAATTTTATTACGGATTTTTAAATTTTTCGAAATTGTTACTTGTAATAAACGGACGGTAATCAGATTTTTCTCTGTTACAATCATTCACCAATCTATTTTACTGCTGTAAATTATATAAAAATCAATTTCTACAATTCACCGATTGTTTTTATAAAATTAAAAACATCATTACGTGAAAGCAACTGTAGAAGGAAGATTTGATTTGATTCAATTTCAACAAATGGATCGAAAAATAATTCACTCTTGGAATTTTCGAAGTTGAATAAGAATGTAAAAGCACTTTAGTGCACTTTGATTTAGTTTAATAATTATCAAATAATTAAAATTATACCGTGTCTATATATATAGATTTACATTTTTGTTTTATTTTCCTTATTTATTATAAATAAAGCGTAAATGCATATACTTTTAAGTACAAAAGGGAAAAAGCTGAGTTTTAGCGTTTTATACGTAAAAATTGTAACATCTGGTTACCTTGTGGCTATCACTTTTAAAATGGTGCAAATTATAAATATAAATACCAAAGGCGACAATGTAATTTATTTTTAACGCCGTATTGGTTAGCTCGGCGGCATAAAAGTAAGTGAAATATAGATAAAGTACGGCAACATCATACACTAAAATTTTATTTTAAAGTAAAAAATTTGTACATTTAGGAATAGTCTATAGATAAAGGGATTTGTATAAATTAATTAATCAATACGGAAGAATTAAATTCAATAGAAATCCAAAAATCGAAAAAAATGACCCTAAACTCACATGTCCTCTAAATATTCGCAAAATCTATGAAAAGATCGGGGACTGTCCTGAAAGTATGCAAATGTCGTTGAAATATGCGGTAGCATGAAAAACTGTACTAAAACTATACTCAATGCATACATATTTATATATATATATATATATTTATATATATATATATATATATATATATATATATATATATGTTGACGGCTCTTGGCATCCACTGAGATTGTAAACACAGAGTTAATGTTGTAGAAAAGATAACTTTATTTACAGACTTTATTTAAATTTTTGGTTAATTTTAACTCTAATGTTAAAATTCCTTTTAGTGCGGGTACCAAGAACAGTTTAATCACCTGAGAATATCTTCGTAAACTCTCCTGAAAATGGCCGCTGTTGGGCTATTTATGAGATCTAAAAAACCCGCCTCTTTCGGAATTAACAATTGAGTGTATAATAACTTATTCATTCTACCAATACATATGTATGTATATATGAATAAACAGAGTGACGTATCGAGAGATGTATTTAGTTCTTTTTACGGCGTGAAGCCGTAAACCATTATAACCCATTAGTGGCGGTAACATATATATATATATATATATATATATATATATAATAGATATATATATATATATATATATATATATATATATATATATATATATATACCATTTACGTCACAAGTTCTGTATCAGGTGCGTTTTACCTAATGATTCCTCAGCCTTCTGATCTACATTCTACAACTTTTCTTGATTTTTTACCGTCGTTTAGTTTTCTTTACTTTCCTTTCTGTTTCATAAATGGGTTAAAGTGGTGGACACACGTGGGATTGTGTTACAGGGGCCTGTTAACCTTAGCTAACACACTCACATTTAAATCATTAAAATAAAGTGTTTGTATTATGCAGTTAGGTTTAATGAAATTCATACGTACTCGTATATGGGATTTCGCAAAAATAAGTAATTTAGCTTTTTTCTGAGCGATTTAGCTTTTTCTGAAATTTTTTAAAAGAAAATCTGGCTTCTTTTTTCTCCAAATTCTATCAACACTGTCAACACTGTGAATGATGAGGACGCCCTAGTTTTAAATATTCTACCGTGACACGAAAAATATGTTAAGCCGCTGTAACCGCACAAGCAAGTGGGCTTGAAACCTGAGACCATGTAGTTTCTTAGGGTTCATATTTAAATGTGAGTATGATTTTTCAACTTTACATATTACCTAACGTAGTGTGTCCTATCAAACCACTGTTTCGCTACTGTCCCTCCCAATAATTAATTCAGGCAGCTTAATAAGTATCGATGCAAATAACCGGGTTGTAATTCATTTAATTCAACTACACTTTAACCTTTATAAGGTGGGCAAGTATATGCAAGGAATATTTAGGAGCAGTTTCACCCATAAGTAACCCAAGGAAATAACAACAGATATGAAATGTGAGAAAATTTCTCAAAATCCAATTGCCTTAATAATGATGATTATTACAATGAACTTTAACTAAGAAAACAAACGCACATATAATGTTTAGGCACCTACTTATTTACCATTTTCTGTATTCTGTACCAATTATCATATTACTTAAACTTGTGTTTTTTAATGTTGAGAATAAACAAACTTTCGAACGAACGATAAAAAGAAAAATATAGTATATACATGTTTCTAAGGATGTGTGATTATTTGTAGTAATATTTTGGTTCTTCATAAGCAAATAAATTGAATATTATTTACACCAGGGGCTATCGAATGGTGGTCCGTACCAAAATTTTTCAAAGTGCCCAAAGAAATTCAAAAAATCATGCATTACAATAGTTAGATATAAATTTTTATTTATATTGTGGCATATCGTAAGAGAATATAAATTATCTTTTTCTAAATTATAATTGTCAAATATTTGTTACCGTTAAGGATATCGTGTACTATACGATATAATACAACGTTGTAACTGATGTAAGCAACAGTTTTATATTGTGTGTTTAAATCATCATGTGTATTAGTGCTAGAATAAAAAATGAATTATATTGGGCGATAGTATACAGATTTAATGTAAAATAAAGATGGAGTTTTCAGTTAATAAACGTTGTTTCAAGAATTAACACGTCTTCCAATTACGCTACAATTGGTGACCCCGACGAAAGAACAGCGCCATGAACGAAGGAAAGCCAAGCGAAAACAGAACGGAGGGCCAGGCAACAACATCTAGACAGTCAGAAACAGTATCTAACCTACCTACAGTTAGCCATGAGAGTAGTACAATCGTTAACAGGGTCTCCGTCAAAGTTCCACCTTTCTGGCCGGAGCAGCCGGAAATATGGTTTGCTCAAGTGGAAGCGCAGTTTAACATCTCGGGTGTAAACAACGATATGTCTAGATATAACACGGTAGTGGCTGCAATCGAAAGCAATGTGTTGGCACAGATATCCGACGCAATTTTAAATCCTCCCGAACGAGACAAGTACCTTAACCTTAAATCTTGTATAATAGAAAGGTATTGTGACAGCGAACAAAAAAAAATTCAAAAGCTTATTTCCGAGATTGATTTGGGCGACAAACGTCCCACGCAATTATTGAATGAATTGAGTGGCCTAGCAAAAGGTAAAATAAATAATGATTTTTTAAAGTCACTATGGCTGCAGAGACTACCTGCACAAACAAGAGCCATATTACAGGCATCAAATGCAGACTTGCCGGAGCTGGCGAAACTGGCTGACAAAATAATGGAAGTTTCAGATTATCAACATGTGGCCGCAGTATCCACGCCACAAACTCTACAAAGTGATACCAATCTTCGTATACTACGTATTGAACAGCAAATAAATCAATGAGTAAATGAGCGTGGAAGACGAATTCGTGGACGAAGCAGTCATCGTACATCAAAAAGTAGGGAGCGTCGAGCAAAAACACCCATTTCTTCAAGTGGTCACTGTTGGTATCATGAAAGGTTTGGCAGTGAGGCCCGAAAATGTCGGGCTCCTTGCAACTATGCAAAAAACTAAGGAAGTCTCTAGAACCTGCGGGCAGTTCTAGCGATAATTCTTTTTAAATTGCTCGCCTTGTTCTTTGTGATAAAAGCACAAGTATAAAATTTCTAATAGACACTGGTGCCGACGTGTCTGTAATTCCGCCCAGCGCCGCCGACAAACGTAAAATGCCTTCGACAACAACTTTTTTCGCTGCTAATGGTTCGCCTATAAAAACGTTTGGACAACGCCGTCTTAATTTATCACTGGGGTTACGCCGCAGTTTAAGTTGGAATTTTTACATCGCAGACGTTAATTCAGCAATAATAAGCGCTGATTTTTTGACTTTCTTGTTGATATAAAAAGAGGTAAACTTATTGACAGAAAAACAATGATAGAAACAAAAGCAAACGTTGTACAAAATTTACAAATTAAAATATTAACGTTTAAAAAAGATCTAAAATTTTCGCATATACTAAAGGAGTATAATGATTTAGCTATCCTTAATTCTAATAAAATGCCGATAACAACTAAGACCACACATCACATTGTAACAACCGGCCTACCAGTTTTTACGCGCCCGAGACGACTTGCAGGCGAAAGATTAGAGGCAGCAAAACGAGAATTTAAATTTCTCATGGAAAAAGGCATTTGTCGGCCGTCAAAAAGTCAGTGGGCAAGTCCACTGCATTTAGTGAAGAAAGCAAACAATGAGTGGAGACCATGCGGCGACTATCGGTCACTAAACGCAATTACGGTGCCCGATAGGTACCCCATTCCCTATCTTCACGATATAACGAACGTTTTACATGGTAAGAGAATATTCTCAGCAATTGATTTGCAACGCGCCTACCATCAAATACCGATCGAGCCCAAAGACATACCAAAGACAGCCATTTCAACACCGTTTGGTTTGTACGAGTTTGTTTATATGACGTTTGGGTTGCGAAATGCCGCCCAAACTTTTCAGCGATACCTGAACGATTTGCTCAGGGGCTAAGATGGCACGTTTTCCTACTGTTTATTGAATGGACTCTTTTGTCCTTCAATGAATTTGTATTGGGTTTTTATCGAGGCAGTATCACCAAGATAAAGTTTGGATCAACTCAAGCACTTGAACTTGGTTGCAGCGGAGAAAAAGTGGAAAGAAATTGAAACACTAACGAGTTGTGAATTTCTGACGACTTTTTCTCCGCTGCAACCAAGTTCAAGTGCTTGAGTTGATCCAAACTTTATCTTGGTGATACTGCCTCGATAAAAACCCAATACAAATTCATTGAAGGACAAAAGAGTCCATTCAATAAACATTTGGTGACCCCGACGTGATCTCTCTTCAGTGGAGATTTTCAACACAAATTTACCCCGCGATTCAACAGCCTTCAAAACATTGTTGCCTACAAACATTGGTGACCAGAATATCCTCAGTTCTAGAAAACCATTTCTGTAAACATTTTGGTCATACCATATGCAACCATTATCCAATTAGACACGCTTGTACTGTACCAGGTCGGGTTTTAGTCTTTTGGATTCTCAACAGATCAACAAATATTCCCAACTTCATCGAGTTCCAGGGATCTTAAGCTGTAAGCAGTAGCGCAAGGCTACCCGCAGTTATCACACAATTTAAGCTGTAAGCAGTAGCGCAAGGCTACCCGCAGTTATCACACAATTCAATCTGTGACCAGTAGCACAACATCTACAAATACGGCAAATTGAGATCCGGGCAAAATCCTAATTTAACACCAATTGCTCATCCCGTACAACGATTCGATTTCAAAATTAATATTCGAAACGGATCATCAGTGCATTGTGCTAGCTTCAGAAGATGGCAGAAGAAAAAATCAGTATGGACGTATTGGCTCAATCCCAACACGAAACGGGTGATATAATACAGGGAATCATAAAAAATTATAAGAAGGACTCCCAGGTCAGGAAGACCCTAGAGTACTATAAGGAACGCCTTAGGAGGTTGAATAGCGCATGGGCGGATTTCGAGATAACTGACAACAAAATATGTTGTCTTGAAAATCCACCATTAAACCACGATTATTTTGTCAGTAATTACTACACTGACATAGCGGCGCTCGTGGAAAAATACAGGCAGGAATTTGAGTCGGCAATGATGCAAACACCGGTTAACCAGCCAAAAGGTCCAACCAATCCAGAAGCAGAGTATCAACATCAAGAACTGGCCGCCGCTAAGTCAACTATAACAACGGCAAGGACACAAGCTCATCATCAGCCTCCACAAATTCAACAGCAGGGTATGGCTTTCCCAACACCTACTCCATCCGCAAGAGCGTCGCAATTTACCTTATCCATTAGAAGACAAAACGTAATGATATCATCTCTAAAACGGGTAATCACAACGGACCCAACAGCAACAAACATGAAATTGAAAGAGAAGCTATGGGAACAGATCCAGGAGCTAGATTTATCAATTTGGGAAAACTGTGTCAACCCACTCGAAGAAGGATGTGACATGGACTCGTACACGGATCTAGAAAAAATGGTGATACAAAACTTCAAACACACAACAGTACCTACAGCACAATACAGGGCAGAGTGTGCACAAACGAACGCGTTGCCACTTCCCAAAATTACAATTCCGAAATTTGAAGGGGATTATTTGAAATGGCCTGCGTTCGCTGATCTTTTTTCACAGCTGGTAGTCAACCAAAACATTCCCGCTGTGCAGAAAATATGGTATCTCAAGGCGAACGTAACCGGTGAAGCTGAAAAACTCATCAGCCATCTTTCCGCTACCACTGATAATTATGAGACAGCCTGGAAGGCCTTACAGGACCGGTACAACAATAAGCGTGTACTAGTATCAACACTAATGCAGAAACTAATCGATCAGCCGTCATCTGGGACGTCAGCAGCCTCCATAAAACAGCTACATGATGTCACTCAAGAGTGTCTGCATGCCCTCAACAATATAGGGGTGGACACTTCTTCATGGAGTCCAATGATGCTTCATCTTCTCATAAAAAAGTTAGAACGGGGTCTTCACTCGCAATATGAGAGAACAATAGAAAATCCAAAGGAATTGCAGCATGTGAGCCAATTCCTAGAATTTCTAGAGACCCGGTTTCAATCAATGGAAGCCATGGGGCAGAAGGAAAAAGGGTCAGCCAAGTCATGCGCTTCAGTAGCCTCAACACACCAAGGCAATGTGGCATGCATGCTATGCAACGATGGCACTCACAAACTATTTCAGTGCCAGACCTTTTTGAAATTAAAACCCTCGGAGCGACTTAACTACACAACACACTGTTGCATTTGGACAACAAGCAAGAGTCCTCAAACAAAAAGGACAATCAAAAGGTATCATCAGCCGCATCAACTAAAACAGCGGGGGGCGCAGGGCCTTTATCTTCAACGTCATCATCTCAGGCGACCATCGACATAGAAGCTACCTCATTAGCAGCATCTAATAATCAACAAGCAAGTTCGTACGTGATACTCAGCACAGCAGTTGTGAAAATACAAGCAAATGGAACAGAAGTGGAATGCCGTGCTTTACTCGACTCCGGATCACAAGTCAATTTCATCACGGAACGTCTAGTAAAATGTCTCTGCATTTCCAGACAGATTGCGAAGATAAGCATCAATGGAATCGGTTCAACAAATACAAGACAAGGCACCGATGTAGGGCTCAAATCCCGAATTAACAAGTATTCGACGCGACTTGAGGCCTTTGTTCTGCCGCGTATATTGGCACCACAACCATCACAGTTCATCAATACTGACAAATGGCCACTACCCAAAAATGTGGCACTCGCTGATCCAGCTTTCAACCGCCCCGATAGAATCGACATCCTGCTGGGCGCAGAACACTATCACGACTTGCTAGCGATCGGACAAATAAAATTGGCCAATCAGCTTCCAACACTGCAGAACACTGTATTCGGATGGATAGTTTCTGGAAAGATACAGGAGGAACAACCCAACAATCTGACGTGCGGAATATGCACCACTGATGAGTCACTTGATGCTTCCATCGCCCGACTTTGGGAACTAGAAGAGATCAAAACATTCAGTAAACCAATGTCCATCGAAGATAAACAATGCGAAAAGCACTTCGAACAACACACCATAAAGGATAATCAAAATCGATTTGTGGTGCGGATTCCTTTTCATCAAGGTCCTGAGGCTTTAGGTGACTCACACGGAATCGCAATCGCAATCAATCGCTTCTTTTCTCTGGAACGGCGATTGCAGAAAACCCCGGAATTAAAAGCTCAATATGCTAATTTCATCGAAGAATACGAAAAGCTGGGACACATGACAAAGATACCAGCAGAAGCGATTCGCTCTCCAAACTATTTCATTCCACATCACTGCGTGCAACGACTGGAAAGCTCAACCACAAAGCTTCGGGTCGTATTTGATGCTTCAGCAAAACTTCATCGGGACACTCACTGAATGACCTAATGTACACAGGTCCAACTATTCAAAGTGACTTGTTCTCCATACTTCTACGGTTCAGGTTGCCCAAATATGTATTCACAATTGACTTCGAGAAGATGTACCGACAAATAATCGTCTCGCCCAAGGATCGTCACCTTCAATTAATAATTTGGCGAAAGGAACCCTCACAACCCATAACTTACTATCAACTAAACACAGTTACGTACGGCACCAGAGCGACACCATACTTAGCAACAAAATGCCTGCAGCAGGTGGCCAAGGCAAACACGACACGGTACCCGCTCGCGTCGCAGTTTCTCCAAGAGAACTTCTACGTAGATGATGGCCTGGGTGGATCCGATAGCCTAGTGACAGCGTTAACACTACAACAGCAACTCATACAAATCATGAAGGAGAATGGCTTTAACCTACGCAAATGGTGTGCCAATAACCCACAATTGTTGCAGTACATTTCGAAAGGAGATCAGGAAGTCAATTTAGATTTTGAAAGCTCAAAGGTGGATTCGATCAAGACATTAGGCCTCACATGGCTCCCAAAGGATGACACCTTCTGCGTAAAGGTCAACATTGACTCGGTTCGGAGAATCACTAAACGCTCGGTCACATCCGATCTAGCAAGGCTTTTTGATCCGTTGGGGTTATTAGCACCAGTCATAATAACAGCAAAAATATTTATACAAGAGTTATGGGAATTAAAGTTTGACTGGGATCAGTCGCTGCCAGAATCGTTACACACTAAATGGGCTACATTCAGAAACGACCTGAACGCGTTAAAAACTCTTCGGGTATCGCGACACATTGGTAAGGGAAAGGTCTTCACCGATGCATCAGAAAAGGCATACGGCGCAGTGGCATACATCCAATCCACATTCAAAGATGGAACCACCATGACTCGAATTCTTTGCGCAAAATCTCGGGTCGCCCCTCTTAAGCGACAAACTATACCAAGGTTGGAACTCTGCGCGGCAGTACTTGGAGCTCAGCTTGCATCAAGAATCAAAACTGATCTTCAATTATCATGTCCTGTCTGGTTCTGGACCGACTCGGAAATCTGGATTAATTCATCATCTGCCGCCTTTCATACATTTGTGGCAAACAGACTGGCAATCATTCAAGAGTCAACCCAAGCAGATCAATGGCGTCATGTTGGCTCAAAAGGTAATCCAGCCGATGTTTTATCTCGCGGGATTTCACCAGCCGTTCTAAAAGATTGTGCACTTTGGTTCTGTGGCCCTCTGTTTTTACACGGAAACGAGTCGATGTGGCCACCCACATATAATTCACAACTGGCAATCCCAACGGAACTAGAAAGAAAACGTAAGGCGCCTGAGGCTCTTGTCACTTCAGTAGCTTCATCTGACTTTATGTATCTAATAAGACACAACAACTCATTTGCCCGTCTACAACGCATTATCGCTTACATGCTGCGTTTCAATAATCGATGCAGGCGCAAGGACATCAAGCAACAGACTCAGCAGGCACTTACCACAATCGAACTAGACACTGCCCTGATGTACATAGTCAGGGGGATGCAATATTCGGACTTCAAGGAAGAAATTGACCAGCTAAAAAAATATCAAGAATTGCGCGGAACAAGCAATTTACGCAACTTATCACCATTCCTGGACAACTTCGGCTAACTACGCGTTGGAGGTCGTCTTGAAGAATCATCGTTGCCATTCGACTCAAAACATCAATTATTAATTACCTACAATGATCCAATTTCAAAACTCATCTTTGAAATGGCCCATCAGGAGAATAAGCATTGTGGAGCGCAAACTCTGCTGGGAATCGTACGACAGCGATTCTGGCCACTGAAAGGAAAAATCATGGCTCGAAATACTGTTCACCGTTGCATAAGATGTAGCAGAGCTAAGCCAGAACTGCTCAACCAAGTCATGGGAAACCTGCCTTCAACACCTGTAACACCAGCCCGACCGTTCATGAATACCGGAGTTGACTACTGTGGCCCTCTAACAGTCCACTACAAGCTGCGGGGAAAAAGGCCACATAAGGCCTACATTGCAGTCTTTTGCTGCTTCGCGACAAAGGCTGTGCACCTAGAATTAGTGAGCGACCTCACAACTGAGGCCTTCATAGGTGCTCTCAAAAGATTCATTGGACGACGAGGCCACTGCCAAAAAATATATTGTGATAACGCAACAAATTTTGTTGGAGCGAAAAATAAGTTACCAGAGCTGTCAGAAGTCATACACACCCCGGCTGCGCAAGAAGCCATTACAAACGCCTGCAACAACAAGGGTATCCAGTTCAATTTCATCCCGCCAAGAGCACCACACTTTGGTGGCCTCTGGGAAGCGGCTGTCAAATCAGCCAAGCATCTTCTGGTAAGAAGCGCAGCAAATGCTTCCCTAACTTATGAGGAACTTGAAACATTAATCGTAGAAATCGAGGCAATACTGAATTCAAGGCGAATCTCTCCAATGTCAAACGATCCAAATGACATAGGCGCGCTGACCCCGGGACATGTTCTGATCGGTGAACCACTCACGGCCCAAGTTGACGCACAAGCAAGGCCAGCGGCATCGAGCCTGGCCAATAGATGGAAACTGGTCTCCCAACTTAAGCATCATTTCTGGAGCAGATGGTCCCGAGACTATCTAAATGAATTACAGTATCGCAACAAATGGCAAGAGCAGTCGAAAAATCTTGAACCAGGATCTATTGTCATCATCAAAGAAGATAGTGCTCCAGTAATGCAGTGGCCACTAGGGCGTGTCATAAAGACATACAGAGGAAAAGACAACACAGTTAGAGTTGCAGATGTAAAAACAGCCTCCGGTGTGCTCAAACGAGCCATCCACTATCTGGCACCACTGCCGAGACTCAAGCAAGACACCACAAGCGAGGAACAACTAACCACGTCGCAGCCAGTTGACACAGATGAGGAAGAGGAACAAGCTTCGTTAACTTCACGAGACGAGAGTCCAAGCAGGAAAAAACGAAAGACAGTCACCTCCGGTGTAATGATGACCATGTTCGTTGCATTACTAGCTCTTCCACTGATCTGCAACGCGAATAAAATAGAAATAACTAAGTTTCAACCAAACATTGGCATACATTTTGAAGGCATCGGCACGACACGAATTTCACTGGCGAGAAATGCAGACCTTCACAAATGGCATGGCATACCTACAGCATCTATGTACCCTCGTATCTCAAAAAACAACATATATAAACGTTCTCCAAAGTCTCAAATCTGGCTTCTGAGATCTTAAAGATGGAAACACTTAACTCAAGAACAAAAGAAATAAACGTGGCGCAGTAAATATCGTGGGAAATGTTGCCAACTCATTGTTTGGGGTACTGGATTCAACCTATGCTGAACAAATGTCGAACACCATCGAACAGATCAAGGAAGATGAAACTTATCTAATGCAACTGTTAAAAAACCAGACCTCATTAATAGACTCAACCCTCAACATCTTTAAGCAAGATGAAACTCAGATCCAGAGCAAATTCGACAACCTCGACGAGCAAGTAAACAGAATTGACTCCAGGATACGCGACAACGAACAACAAAAACATGAACTTCAGTTAATACAAAGTTTTGTTCTACTAGCTACACAATTGTCATTGATGTCAGCAAGACTACACCGAACTCAAACAGCAATAATTATGGCATTGTCTGACTCTCAACATGGCAAGATCAGCCCATTACTGCTGTCACCATCACAACTTCAAGCCGAACTAATACAAGTGAGAAATAACTTACCCTCAGCACTACAACTACCAGTCAATCAGGACAATCTGCTTCTGCTCTATAAAATCATGAACGTGAAGGGAGGAATCGCAAACAATCACATAATTTTCCATATAACAATTCCTCTATGTGACCCAGAGACGTTGAAACTTTTTAAACTGCAACCGATACCAGCTCTTCTCCACAACACAATGACAGCTATCCAGCCATGCAGTCAAATCATCGCCATAAACGCTCACCAAGATGAATATTATACGTTGACTGAACAGCAATGGGCATCTTGCACACCATTAACAGAAGATGAAGTCTTGTGCTCAAGCATGCAGTCTAAATTCAATTCAGATGCAGCCAAATGCCTATGTGAAATTTCGTTGCTGAACAATGTCACTAGTACCAACTGCAACGTAACTCCGTTTGTAGAAACCACATCACTCATTCAATTGAACCACAACAATCAATGGATGTACACCATGCCGCACTCAACCCCTATAACCACCGTGTGCAGCGAAGAACACATTCGACTCAGTCTACAGGGCACTGGACTAATAAAAATAAGCCCAGACTGCACACTTAAATACAAGGCTATGTTCATTCAGGGACATGAAATCTATTCAACATCCCTATACACATCATATACTGCCAAAATGAGTGAAATTAATTACCCACCCTAAGAAGAAGTCAGCAGTATTCACCTCAAAAGGTACATAGACCATATAAAAAATATATCGGATATCCAACAAGAATTACACCAACAGGTACTCACTAATATACCCCAAAAACTAACTCACATAAAAAGACACCATGCAGCAGTAGCTTACGCCGCCCTTCTTCTTACAATCGGAGTCATCATTGCGACAATCTACCAGAAGCTACAAGGTCGAAGAAGAAAAATAGGTCAACAAACCAGCCAGCATGCAGCGTCATCAGAATTTACAGTAACAGTAGCTTGAACAACAAAGAAATAAAATTAAAAACAAAAAAAAAAATATTATTATTTTTTTTTTTTTGATACTTATCTAGTGACTAGGTCAGGAACATTCAAACCATTGAAAATATCAAATATCAATACAATGTCGAGCATAGCTCAACGACGGGGAGCATGTTCATACATTCACATCGCTTGGTTTTGTTTTCTTTATCTTCTTTATATTTTTGTTTACGCTGACTCAAAAATTTAATTATTTGCCCCAATAATAAACACACACACACACACTTGCATAAAAACTTTATGTAAACAAATAAAATTGTCGCAATAGTCCAATGAACCACACTGGTCAATGCACCAATAATAAATTGTAAACTTAGCAATGAATTAAATTTTTGAGTCAGCGTAAACAAAAATATAAAGAAGATAAAGAAAACAAAACCAAGCGATGTGAATGTATGAACACCTACATTGACGATATTCTTGTGGCTTCGACCGATGAAGAGCAACATGAAAAAGATTTGAGAGCCGTATTCGATAGATTGCGCAAAGGCAATTTGTCTATCAATGTCGATAAATGCAAACTTGGACAGACTGAGCTGGAGTTTTTAGGACACACCATTTCGAGTGACGGATTGCTACCACTCAAAAGCAAAGTCGAGGCTACGTATAGCCTATTTTACTAAACCAGCTATAGCAAAAGACCTAAAAAAATTTTTAGGCATGTTAAATTTTTACCGCCCATTTCTCAGGAATGCTACTAAGCATCAAAGTGTTCTTCAAAAACTAATAGTCGGAAACAAAAAGAACGATAAAACCCAAATAGTGTGGTCAGATGAGTCTTCAAACGCTTTTGAAGCCTGCAAAGACGAGCTAGCTAATGCTACTTGTTTGTGTTACATGTCCCCACACGGTGAACTGACATTAACTGTAGACGCATCAGATTCGGCGGTGGGCGCGGTGCTGCACCAAATCGTCGACGGTGAAGCCCAACCACTCGGTTTTTATTCCAAACAACTAACAAACGCGCAACGTATGTATAGTGCGTAAGACCGGGAATTAACGGCTGTGTACCAAGGAGTGCAACATTTCAAGTACGCTTTGGAAGGGCGTAAATTTGCAATTTACACGGACCATAAACCTTTAATATTTTCATTCCAACAAAAAAGTGAGAAAGCTCCTCCTAGAAGGGTAAGGGAGTTGGATTTCATAAGCCAATTCTCTACCAACATTCGTCACATCAAAGGCTCTGAAAATACAACAGCTGATTTGCTTTCGCGTAATAATTATATTGCAAAAGATGTTCTTGATTTCGACGCAATAGCAAGTGAACAAGAGAAAGACGATGAGCTAAAGTCTTTACTTGAATCAGGTAAGAATTCATCCCTCAAGCTGTCGCGTTTTCCCATTCCAGGTTCATCTAAAGTTTTGTACTGCAATGTACACGAATCAAGTATACGTCCATATGTGCCCGTTAAACTTCGAGAAGTCGTTATGCGGAAATTACACAACTTGGCACATCCTGGCATAAGAGCTACGAGAAAGCTGATAATGACTCGGTATGTATGGCCGGGCTTGGCTAAAGATATAGGAAATTTCGTGCGAGGTTGTGTACCATGCCAAAAAGTTAAAGTCGGTAGGTACACGTATGCCCCTTTAGGCACATATGCAAAAATCGACCACCATTTTCAACATATAAATATCGACCTTGTCGGCCCACTGCCAACGTCATCTGCTAACCGGTATTGCCTCACCTGTATAGATCGTTTTTCGAGATGGCCAACAGCGATCCCTATACCAGACATTTCAGCTCACACAGTAGCGACAGCTTTCCTAACTGGGTGGA
The DNA here is from genome assembly GCA_963932375.1 of Phania funesta. Taxonomy (NCBI): domain Eukaryota; kingdom Metazoa; phylum Arthropoda; class Insecta; order Diptera; family Tachinidae; genus Phania; species Phania funesta. The sequence goes on from OZ010654.1 coordinate 48,380,214, forward strand.
TATCGTCCTATGGCGTCCCAGAGAAAATTACGACGGACTTAGGGAGGCAATTTGAATCGAATCTTTTCCAGGAACTAGCAAGAACTCTGGGTATACAGCATTTGCGAACCACGGCATATCATCCCCAAGCGAATGGTATGGTCGAGAGGTGGCACCGTACATTAAAAAACGCAATTAAGTGTTATGCCACAAAGAATTGGTGTTCAGTACTTCCATTTGTACTTCTGGGTCTTCGAACCACTATTAAGCCAGACATCGGTGCCAGTCCAGCAGAGCTTATGTATGGAACACATTTACGTTTACCAGGCGAGTTCTGGGTCAAAAGTAACAGTAAAGACAGTCAGGTTGAATTCATACAAAAACTCCGTAAAGTAATGAGTGACCTAAGAACACCTGTCCCATCAACACATATAAACAAAAAGGCCTACATTGATCGGGAATTGAATACAAGTAACTTCGTGTTTGTTAGAGTAGATCGGGTACGAAAACCGTTAGAGCCAGCATATGACGGGCCGTTTGAAATCGTTAAGCGCTATAAAAAGTATTTTGTAATTAAGAGAGGACTAGTGAAAGACAAAGTTTCTATCGACCGCATGAAACCCGCAAGAGTATTCCACAATGAACTCGAAAGATCAACTATTGAACAAGCAGTGCAGTCAATGCCCAACAACGCTCAAAAAGATGAAAAAGTTAGCCGATACGGAAGACGAGTTAAATTTCCGAGCTTTTATGAGTAAATAAAATACTAGCCGGGGGGTATTGTGGCATATCGTAAGAGAATATAAATTATCTTTTTCTAAATTATAATTTTCAAATATTTGTTACCGTTAAGGATATCGTGTACTATACGATATAATACAACGTTGTAACTGATGTAAGCAACAGTGTTTATATTGTGTGTTTAAATCATCATGTGTATTAGTGCTAGAATAAAAAATGAATTATATTGGGCGATAGTATACAGATTTAATGTAAAATAAAGATGGAGTTTTCAGTTAATAAACGTTGTTTCAAGAATTAACACGTCTTTCATATTACGCTACAATATGTACATAAATGAACGTTAAAGATATTGATCCATTATTTGTTGTAATATAACAATTTGCTTATTAGGTAATAAGACATTTTTGTTCGTAACATGCTGTACGATGGCTTAGAATTTACGTTCTTGACATGTTTATAATTAGGATGCTTATAAAAAACTATATATTTTTAGCCCTTACTTATTTAAAACCCTTACATTAATTAGTGTCCAGTATATCAAAAAACTATTGAAAATAGTGTCCTTTATTTGTTTTTTTAATGTTTTTTAAACGCGAAACGAAACGCACCTGATACAGAACTTGTGACGTAAATGGTTCAGGTTCGAGTTCTAATACTTTGCATGAAATGGACCTGTCTCCTTAACATGGCGTTGTCACAGGAGGGTGAGATGGATACTGAATAGACATACAGATTCTTGTCCAGTTTCGGTTGCTATAGCACTGCATACATCAAAAAAATTAGTTATCTAAGTTCTACTACCAAAATGATATGTACTGTTTTCACCGGTCACGGAACGTTACTTTTTACACTAGAGCCATTTTCGCAATTGTCGCGACTAGTGCGCCTGTACCAATATCATGATTTTCACGTAGGGTAATAACTATGATAAACTAAATTAATATGAATTTTCGCAATTAAATTTTGTTCTTGAAATAATAAGTAATGAAATTTTTTTACCCACAAAACTTTTGCATTTATGTTAGCCAAATTTAAGTGGCAAATTTCAAAGCAGAGAAAACATAATCAAGCAAAATAAATTATAGTTATTAGCTTAAAATGAAAAATGGCAGGGTTAATTGTTATCACAAAAAGTTTGGGAAGAGCTAAGGTAGGCAAAGGTTTACCTAAAATTTTTTAATTTAATATTTTACAGGATTTATTTTAACTTCTCAGACGCATACTACGCGACGGCCAACATTTATTCCTGGTGACAACTTTTGACCACTTTATGGATTTTTATCGGTTCCCTTGAGCATTGGCATACAGTTAATAAAAAATTAATTCCATCGTTGCAAATTTCCTATCGTAAACACGCTATTTCATGTCATTTTGTTGTATTAAATGTTCTACATTGAACCAAATCTTGTAGGTAATATTGAATAAAAAATTTCGTAATTATTGACGAAAAAAATAGTTATTTTAGCAGAAATTTTATTCAAAGTAACAAAAAAATATTTAAAACAACTTTCTTGTCTTCAGTTTGAAGAAAAAATTTAGTAAAATTAAAATTTATATTTTATGGGTAGATTTGAATAAAATTTAAGTACATATGCCAAAATTTTATTCAAATTTACTTATATTTATTTAAAACAGGTGTAATTTATCGTAAATTATGTTATTAAAAACAACACAAAAATTTTGTCAAAACAACGTAGAATTCCGCTGTTAATTTAAATAATATTTCTTTAACTTGACTAGGTGTTTATTTCAAATTACACAAAGTTTAATGAGAAAAAAGTAAGGTGCAAAAATGCGACAGACATTTATCCATCCACATGTACTTAAGTATATGTGCGTATTATATGCATATATGTACCTATACTTGTTGTTGATTTGAAAAAAAATCTTCAATATCAAAGAATTTTTTATTTACTTTGAATAATATTCTTCAATATGAATAAATTTTCTTTAATTTAATAAAGTAGCGCAAAATTGAAGAAATATCGTAAACATTTACAAACTTATTTTAGCAAAACCAAATAAAATTCATCATAATGACTATCTAGATGTTGTTTTGAAGAAAAGCTTCAGTATGAAGAAATAAGCGAAACATTAACCGTTATTTGTTTATAGACGATCTTGGGTTCATAATATTATTTGCACTGCTGAGTTAAAAACGTGTTTTTACTGAAGAGAAACGGTGTGTTTCAATTATAAATAAAATACAACATACAATTTACTTTTTGTAAATTAAATTTGTGTTCGTTTATACAAAAAACAATTTTCGTCGACAGTCAGGCGGCGCTTCTGTCACTCAAATCGTACAAAACTACGTCTCTGTTAGTCAGTCAATGTAAGAGAGAGTTGTCAAGGCTCCCTAGATTTTTTTTCAAATCAACAACAAGTATAGGTACATATATGCATATAATACGCACATATACTTAAGTACATGTGGATGGATAAATGTCTGTCGCATTTTTGCACCTTACTTTTTTCTCATTAAACTTTGTGTAATTTGAAATAAACACCTAGTCAAGTTAAAGAAATATTATTCAAATTAACAGCGGAATTCTACGTTGTTTTGACAAAATTTTTGTGTTGTTTTTAATAACATAATTTACGATAAATTACACATGTTTTAAATAAATATAAGTAAATTTGAATAAAATTTAGGCATATGTACTTAAATTTTATTCAAATCTACCCATAAAATATAAATTTTAATTTTACTAAATTTTTTCTTCAAACTGAAGACAAGAAAGTTGTTTTAAATATTTTTTTGTTACTTTGAATAAAATTTCTGCTAAAATAACTATTTTTTTCGTCAATAATTACGAAATTTTTTATTCAATATTACCTACAAGATTTGGTTCAATGTAGAACATTTAATACAACAAGATGACATGAAATAGCGTGTTTACGATAGGAAATTTGCAACGATGGAATTAATTTTTTATTAACTGTATGCCAATGCTCAAGGGAACCGATAAAAATCCATAAAGTGGTCAAAAGTTGTCACCAGGAATAAATGTTGGCCGTCGCGTAGTATGCGTCTGAGAAGTTAAAATAAATCCTGTAAAATATTAAATTAAAAAATTTTAGGTAAACCTTTGCCTACCTTAGCTCTTCCCAAACTTTTTGTGATAACAATTAACCCTGCCATTTTTCATTTTAAGCTAATAACTATAATTTATTTTGCTTGATTATGTTTTCTCTGCTTTGAAATTTGCCACTTAAATTTGGCTAACATAAATGCAAAAGTTTTGTGGGTAAAAAAATTTCATTACTTATTATTTCAAGAACAAAATTTAATTGCGAAAATTCATATTAATTTAGTTTATCATAGTTATTACCCTACGTGAAAATCATGATATTGGTACAGGCGCACTAGTCGCGACAATTGCGAAAATGGCTCTAGTGTAAAAAGTAACGTTCCGTGACCGGTGAAAACAGTACATATCATTTTGGTAGTAGAACTTAGATAACTAATTTTTTTGATGTATGCAGTGCTATAGCAACCGAAACTGGACAAGAATCTGTATGTCTATTCAGTATCCATCTCACCCTCCTGTGACAACGCCATGTTAAGGAGACAGGTCCATTTCATGCAAAGTATTAGAACTCGAACCTGAACCATTTACGTCACAAGTTCTGTATCAGGTGCGTTTCGTTTCGCGTTTAAAAAACATTAAAAAAACAAATAAAGGACACTATTTTCAATAGTTTTTTGATATACTGGACACTAATTAATGTAAGGGTTTTAAATAAGTAAGGGCTAAAAATATATAGTTTTTTATAAGCATCCTAATTATAAACATGTCAAGAACGTAAATTCTAAGCCATCGTACAGCATGTTACGAACAAAAATGTCTTATTACCTAATAAGCAAATTGTTATATTACAACAAATAATGGATCAATATCTTTAACGTTCATTTATGTACATATTGTAGCGTAATATGAAAGACGTGTTAATTCTTGAAACAACGTTTATTAACTGAAAACTCCATCTTTATTTTACATTAAATCTGTATACTATCGCCCAATATAATTCATTTTTTATTCTAGCACTAATACACATGATGATTTAAACACACAATATAAACACTGTTGCTTACATCAGTTACAACGTTGTATTATATCGTATAGTACACGATATCCTTAACGGTAACAAATATTTGAAAATTATAATTTAGAAAAAGATAATTTATATTCTCTTACGATATGCCACAATACCCCCCGGCTAGTATTTTATTTACTCATAAAAGCTCGGAAATTTAACTCGTCTTCCGTATCGGCTAACTTTTTCATCTTTTTGAGCGTTGTTGGGCATTGACTGCACTGCTTGTTCAATAGTTGATCTTTCGAGTTCATTGTGGAATACTCTTGCGGGTTTCATGCGGTCGATAGAAACTTTGTCTTTCACTAGTCCTCTCTTAATTACAAAATACTTTTTATAGCGCTTTACGATTTCAAACGGCCCGTCATATGCTGGCTCTAACGGTTTTCGTACCCGATCTACTCTAACAAACACGAAGTTACTTGTATTCAATTCCCGATCAATGTAGGCCTTTTTGTTTGTATGTGTTGATGGGACAGGTGTTCTTAGGTCACTCATTACTTTACGGAGTTTTTGTATGAATTCAACCTGACTGTCTTTACTGTTACTTTTGACCCAGAACTCGCCTGGTAAACGTAAATGTGTTCCATACATAAGCTCTGCTGGACTGGCACCGATGTCTGGCTTAATAGTGGTTCGAAGACCCAGAAGTACAAATGGAAGTACTGAACACCAATTCTTTGTGGCATAACACTTAATTGCGTTTTTTAATGTACGGTGCCACCTCTCGACCATACCATTCGCTTGGGGATGATATGCCGTGGTTCGCAAATGCTGTATACCCAGAGTTCTTGCTAGTTCCTGGAAAAGATTCGATTCAAATTGCCTCCCTAAGTCCGTCGTAATTTTCTCTGGGACGCCATAGGACGATATCCACCCAGTTAGGAAAGCTGTCGCTACTGTGTGAGCTGAAATGTCTGGTATAGGGATCGCTGTTGGCCATCTCGAAAAACGATCTATACAGGTGAGGCAATACCGGTTAGCAGATGACGTTGGCAGTGGGCCGACAAGGTCGATATTTATATGTTGAAAATGGTGGTCGATTTTTGCATATGTGCCTAAAGGGGCATACGTGTACCTACCGACTTTAACTTTTTGGCATGGTACACAACCTCGCACGAAATTTCCTATATCTTTAGCCAAGCCCGGCCATACATACCGAGTCATTATCAGCTTTCTCGTAGCTCTTATGCCAGGATGTGCCAAGTTGTGTAATTTCCGCATAACGACTTCTCGAAGTTTAACGGGCACATATGGACGTATACTTGATTCGTGTACATTGCAGTACAAAACTTTAGATGAACCTGGAATGGGAAAACGCGACAGCTTGAGGGATGAATTCTTACCTGATTCAAGTAAAGACTTTAGCTCATCGTCTTTCTCTTGTTCACTTGCTATTGCGTCGAAATCAAGAACATCTTTTGCAATATAATTATTACGCGAAAGCAAATCAGCTGTTGTATTTTCAGAGCCTTTGATGTGACGAATGTCGGTAGAGAATTGGCTTATGAAATCCAACTGCCTTACCCTTCTAGGAGGAGCTTTCTCACTTTTTTGTTGGAATGAAAATATTAAAGGTTTATGGTCCGTGTAAATTGCAAATTTACGCCCTTCCAAAGCGTACTTGAAATGTTGCACTCCTTGGTACACAGCCGTTAATTCCCGGTCTTACGCACTATACATACGTTGCGCGTTTGTTAGTTGTTTGGAATAAAAACCGAGTGGTTGGGCTTCACCGTCGACGATTTGGTGCAGCACCGCGCCCACCGCCGAATCTGATGCGTCTACAGTTAATGTCAGTTCACCGTGTGGGGACATGTAACACAAACAAGTAGCATTAGCTAGCTCGTCTTTGCAGGCTTCAAAAGCGTTTGAAGACTCATCTGACCACACTATTTGGGTTTTATCGTTCTTTTTGTTTCCGACTATTAGTTTTTGAAGAACACTTTGATGCTTAGTAGCATTCCTGAGAAATGGGCGGTAAAAATTTAACATGCCTAAAAATTTTTTTAGGTCTTTTGCTATAGCTGGTTTAGTAAAATAGGCTATACGTAGCCTCGACTTTGCTTTTGAGTGGTAGCAATCCGTCACTCGAAATGGTGTTTCCTAAAAACTCCAGCTCAGTCTGTCCAAGTTTGCATTTATCGACATTGATAGACAAATTGCCTTTGCGCAATCTATCGAATACGGCTCTCAAATCTTTTTCATGTTGCTCTTCATCGGTCGAAGCCACAAGAATATCGTCAATGTAGGTGTTCATACATTCACATCGCTTGGTTTTGTTTTCTTTATCTTCTTTATATTTTTGTTTACGCTGACTCAAAAATTTAATTCATTGCTAAGTTTACAATTTATTATTGGTGCATTGACCAGTGTTGGGTTCATAATATTATTTGCACTGCTGAGTTAAAAACGTGTTTTTACTGAAGAGAAACGGTGTGTTTCAATTATAAATAAAATACAACATACAATTTACTTTTTGTAAATTAAATTTGTGTTCGTTTATACAAAAAACAATTTTCGTCGACAGTCAGGCGGCGCTTCTGTCACTCAAATCGTACAAAACTACGTCTCTGTTAGTCAGTCAATGTAAGAGAGAGTTGTCAAGGCTAGGGAGCCTGGCGAATGTTATCTTGGTTTGGGTCCCTGCGCATAGGGACCAAAGTGGTAATGAACAAGCAGACAAACTAGCCAAAGGAGGAACCTAAATACTCCCAATGTGGAATCAGTCGCAATCGCCTTGGGGAATATTAAGAGCGACATCTTCAGTCACTTTCTTAAGGAGGCTGATAATAGGTGGCGGAGACTAAGCACATGTAGGGTCTCTAAATTGATGTGGCCATCTTTTGATTTTAGGCGCACTATGCAACTGATAGGTCATGATCGGAGGATCTTATCGAGGTTGCTGGCAATATTAACAGGTCACTGGGTGTTAGGAGAACATGCCAGGCGACTTGGACTCTCCAATAATGACCACTGTCGCAGTTGTAAGGACATAGAGAAAGAGGAGACGGTTTTTCACCTTCTCTGCGAATGCCCAGCCCTGGCTGTCAGGAGAAACAAATTTCTTGGAGACTACATACTGGAGGATCTCAGTGAGTTATCTAGATGCCGTTTCAACGATATTTTAAGATATCTCACGGCTACGGGATGGATCTAGCTCCCTAGTCTTAGTGCGAGTATAGGCTCTAGGACGCTATTTACCTGGCGAGTGGTATGGTCTTGTCAAAACGGGGTCATTCAGACCTTACTTGACAGCTTGCGTGCAGCAGGCTACCATGTAAACCACCCAACCAATACAAAAAACAAAATTTATAACATAATACATATTGATTGTAATATTATAAATGCCAAAGGTGGAAAAAATCTATGATTTAAAACTAAACGAAGGCATGCGCGTACTTGTCGTTGATCTTGTAGCAAATTACATGTTACAAAATGATATACGTATGACTGTGAAGTTAGACGAAAGCATAGCAGAAGATATAGTCAATGTATTTTGGACCGAATCTATGGTAAAATAACATACATATTTTTGTTGTATCCAAATAAATAATTATGTAATTGCTTATAGGATTATTATAACTTAAGACAGCTTGAAAAGAAGCCTCGTGGTAAAATTTACGACAAATATTTTAACTTAGTTCGTAAACTTAAACAGAATGGATTGCTGCAAAAAAGACCTTATTTAAGCAGATCTCATCAAATAACAACAAACGAGTTGTTAGCCTAGGTAAAAGTCGTAAAAACTCGTCGCTTTTGTTAAAATTATTTTTTATGCGATATATATTTAGAACATCCAGAAGAAGGCGGTGAAGATAGCGTAAAATCAATAGCGAACGGAAATTATTCATGGGCGGAGCTGGAACAACATTGGCACGCTACTAAAAACTATAGGCTTAATGAATTTTCCGAAGCGAAATACACCTCCGATATAACGAATAAATGGTTTCATTACAAGCAACCATTGGCCTTTAAAATGGTACGATATAAAATTTATGTTTTTTTAATAAACTTTGTATTAACATATTAAAATCTCATAGCTCGATGTAGACTGCAGTCATCTGTACCCAAATGCTACCTATTTTCGGGAGCCTTTGAATCATTTTAAGCTTAAATTATAGCAGTATTTGAAGAACGCATTAAGGACCAACAAAGTAAAATGTTGATTCAAAGTTTGAAAACAATGAAAAATATAACAGAAAGTATGTTTACCTTATCATTAAACCAACAAGTATATAATTAACAAACTTTACTTTCTAATATTTAATTTAATTTTATTTTCACTGATGGTTGATGCTTAACTATCTTCAATCTGATGCACAGTATATTACTACCGTCAACGAAAATATTTAATAATATAAACGGGAAGAAAATTTGTACGAAATTCTCTATTCGCGACTCCCAAAAGAGCTTTATTATAAACGAAGCCACAGTTGCGAAATGTGAAGAAGAACTGTTGTTGAGACAAAAAGCATGAAGTAAAATTCAACCAACTATATTAATTTCTGGTTCAATTTTACAGCCAGAAAATATAGTTTATTTCGATGGAATTAAATGTAAAATGCATTCTGCAGTAAATGCAATCGATAAGTGTTTCAAGATTTTTTTCTTCTTTAATTTACAGTATCCCAAGGAGTCAGTATTAGTTTGGTATTTTATTTAAAAATTTTTCTACAACATTTCAATTTGTTGACTTGAAGAATCAATATAACTTGTGCAAGATTTAAAAATAATTTTTAAATTAATGGGGAATACCATAAATTGAATTGTTGATTTCAATTTTAGAATAGTTTTTAATTATTACTTATATGAGATTGCTTATTAACATGCACTTATGTTAACCAGGATATAAAGCTCAATTTATAATTATTACCTTAATTAGTCAACTGATAAGATTTGTATGATTCTATTTAATTTAATTTACAATAAATATGTGAAATCTGTTATTCCCTTATATTTTTTTCCAAGCAATTTTTTATGTGAAATTTTGGCTACAATGTATATACATATATAAGGCCCGCCAAATAAATTTCACCAATGGCTTCACGAATATTGTCCTTTAAAGCGTCAATTGTCACTGGCTTGTCGGCGTAACACTTATCTTAGACGGCACCCCACAAATAATAGTCGAACGGTGTAAAATCGCAGCTCCGAGGTGCCCAAACGACATCAGCTCTGTGGCTGATAATGCGATCTTCAAAAACAGGGCGCAAAACATCGAGTGTAGCTTCGGCTGTGTGGCACGTAGCGCCGTCCTGTTGTAACCAAATGTTGTGAACAAAAATTCGTTCAACATGGCCCGATACCGATCGACATTGACTGTAACGGCCACTCCTTGCTCATTTTCGAAGAAAAATTATGCCTCTGGACCAAAATCCGCACCAAACAGTGACTCGTTTTGGGTGCGCCGGGTTTTCAATGTATGCGTGCGGGTTTTCTGTGCCCCAAATGCGACAATTTTGCTTGTTTACATACCCGCCAAGATCAAAATGAGCTTCATCCGATAAGATGATTTTTTTTGGCAAGATCGGCATCTTCTGTAAGTCGATCGCAGGCCCACTTAGCGAAGCAAAAACGCATTGGATGGTCAGTTGGCTTCAACTCCTGAACCAATTGGACTTTGTATGGCGTCATACCAAGGTCTTTATGCAAAATTCATGTCAATGATGTCCCCGAAATGTTCAATTGTTGAGAACGACGGTGAAATGATGTTTAAGGCGCTTCACGCACACTTTCTGCCACAGCAGCAATATTCTTGGGTGTTTGCACTGTTTTTGGCTTTTCACGCTTTGGATTTTTCACTTTTTTCACAAGATAACGAACATACGGAGCTGACGGTGCTTATCTTCTTCCAAAGTCTGTACGCAATTTTCGCACACATTCTGCAACATTACCATGATTTTCAAAGTAATGTCGCAATATTTCCCAGCGTTGTTCAAACGTATAGACAACCATATTCGTTCAGCGGAAGGATAAAACTAATTATCTGTCAAATCAGACATGAGCTAAGTGTTACCATTCACGAAATAAGCACTAGGTGAAAAAAAAACGTTAGGTGGCGGACCCTGTATATATAAATAAAAATGTATGTACCTATATAAAGAATAAAGCGTACAAAATTGCATTAAATAATACATGTGATACTTTCTATTTTTTCCTACAGGGGCTAAAAAGCTAATGCAAAATTAAGGAAATTTCCTTCAATTGAATAAAATTAATTATTCAAATACAATATTCATTATTCCTTATGAATATCTCTATTTGTCATTTTGACTAAAATTTTTATTTCATTTCACTAAAATTCTTCATCATAACACCAAGAAAAATAACTAAATCAACGATTTTTCATCAAATTGATTATTTTACTAAAACATAAAAAAGTGGTAATTATTAGTCAAAATTACTAAATACTAATTACTTTTCTTCAAAACAGCACCCTACTTTTTACTATTTACCTACTTTTTTTGGTTCAGTGTAGGTAGCTTTCGAATTGTGAGACAAGACAACATACATATCTAATTTATATAAAAGATATGTGGGTTGAAGTTTTATAATTCAAAATAAGAAACCCTTATTATTAAGATGTTCAGCTAAAATATGTAATTTGCAGATAAAAATAAAAGTAAATTAGAATATAAAAATTATTTATAAAAACGATAACAATTGTTTCTCACAAATAAATTAAATGTGTAAATATTTCTTTCATATGAAAAGATTTAAAGAGTTGTTTACACTGCTACACAGAACGGAAATCAACACTGATGAGCAACCGTATAAAAATATGGTTGTGTTCCACTCTTTATTTATATGAAAACATGTTTAATTTTTTTTTATTATTTTCACTGAACGCGAATCGAAAAACAATGTAAATCATTCTCTTGCTGATTATCGTAGAGTTCAGACGTGTTTTTGAATTATCAGCTGTGAATTTTCCAATTATTTTTTTTTATACTTATATTTCATTTTATTGAATATTTCTACTAGAAGAAATTCACAATAAGTGTTCAAATCTTACTTCTAAATTATTATTTACTAGTTATTACCAATGTAGTAACTAATTTTTTGTATTCAAATCTTAAAAATCTATCTTCTATTGTGTAGAGAGAGCCGCCTCGCCAGGCTCAATGTGTCAGTTCTTTTTAGTCTCTGGTGGCCGTCAAATTGCAATAAATTCCGTGCTAGAGTGTTGGGATGTGCTACTAGTTTGTTTACGTATTTGGACGTGTGCGTTTTAACTTCTTCGTGGATAGTGGGACCTTTAAGATCCCTATGTATATTTTCATTTCTTATGTACCAGGGGGCGCATACGATAAGACGTAAAATCCTAGACTGTCTTCTCTGTAACTTTTGGATGTTTGATGCACAAGCAGTACCCCACAGCTGAATACCATATGACCATATTGGCTTTATAATGGATTTGTTTAAAAGGACTTTATATTCCAAAGCCAAAGTTGAATTAGGACTTATTAGCCAATGTAGTTGATTTGTTCGAAGCTTTATGGACGTTATTTTTACCTCAATGTGACGGGACCAAGTTAGGCGCCGATCTAGGTGGATACCTAAATATTTAACGTGCGTTTCCGCTGGAACCGTGGTAGTTATAGTAATTGGTGGACAATTTTGACTTCTACGGGAAAACGTTACATGAGCACATATTGATCGATTTACCTTTATTCTCCACTGTTTTAGCCAGTCTTCTAGCTTGTAAATATGGGACTGCAGTTTTTCAGATGCATCCTTTGGATCATTACTGACGCTTATAATTGCAGTGTCGTCTGCAAAGGTTGATGTATATATATGTGGGCTTGTCGGCATATCCGCTGTATAGATGATATATAATAGCGGCCCTAGCACACTACCTTGAGGTACTCCTGCACTGATTTTCCCATTTCTTGAAAGCTGATCCTTTGACCGTACTTTAAAACTTCTATATGTCAAATAGCTTTTTATAAGCTTGTGGGTGTTTTCAGGAAGAACCCGAGCTATTTTAGTAATTAGCCCATCATGGCAGACTTTATCAAATGCTTGGGAAATGTCTATAAATAAAGCTGAACAGTATTGCTTTCTTTTAAAAGACGATTTAATAATGGTAACGATTCGACTTGTTCTATCGTACTATGCCTTGCTCGAAAACCAAACTGATGATCTGGGATAACGTTTTTTTTTCATTTAGAAACGGAGTTACACTCGAGACGAATAATTTTTCAAATATCTTTGACAAAACTGACTATAGACTAATAGGCATGTAGTATGTAATCTGGCTTGAGTCCTTTCCTAGTTTCGGGATCATAACAGTTTCAGACATCTTCCAAGAGCATGGGAAGAAGCCGACGCGCAACATGGCATTAAATATGTAAAGTAAAATTCTTACAGCTGAATCAGGTAAGTTTCTTATCATTGATCCTGTTATACGATCAGGTCCAGGTGATTTCTTCATATCCATATTTTTAATTGTGGATTTTTAAGACAACCGAAATTTCTTAGGATCATTCACGGTATCACTAATAATTGGAGTAGTGGAATTACTTATATCATGTGGTGCGAAAACCTTCTCTAAGTGCTTTGCAAACGCATTTGCCTTTTCAATTGAGTTTTTAGCCCAACTACGGTCTTCAAGTCTTAGTGGGGATTCGTAAGCAATAGGACATTGTAAGTGCTTTACAGCTTTCCACAGACTATAATCCGTGTTTTTCATTGGATCCAAGTTTTTTAAAAAGTTGTCAATAGCGAATTCGCGTTTCTGTCTCGATTTACTGCGTAAGTTTTTTTTTGCATAAATTCATTTGCATTTTTATGTGTGGAGAACGACTATTTTGCCATTGTCTTCTTAGTATTCTTTTCTCAACGACGAGCATCTGAATATCTGCCGTTGCCTGGTACGATATTATTGTAGCTGATGGCTTTCTTGGCGTTGCAGCTATGGCTGCGGCAGTCACGACGTCTGTAAAATGATCTGCAGCTGCTTGAATATCAGCTGGATTTCTCAGTGGGATGTTCAAAGATAAGTGAGAGCTCACATACATTTTATATTTTAACCAATTCGTGTTTCTGTTCGTGTAGAAACTAAGGATTTTAGGTGTAGTGACAAAACTGTCGTGTAAAAGAACAATTGTAGGTGAATGATCAGAAGATAGGTCATAGCATGAACTAACTAACAGTTGGTCACGTTTTATGTTTTTTACTATAGCAAAATCAATAAGGTCTGGCAACTTATTAAAGTCCGTGTGCCAATAGGTGGGTTTACCGGCTTGTTCGCTTGAACTGTGTAATACAACTGCCTACCTCTAGGGCTAATAAGTCTGGATCCCCAATATGTGTGCTTTGCATTGTAATCGCCAGCGGCAATAAATTTTTGTCCTAGCGTAGTAAAGAACCTGGCAAATTCGTGGTGTTCGATTTTATGCCTAGGAGAGCAATACACTGAGTAGACTACAATTTTAAAATCAATAAGATTTATAGTCGTGGCTTGCAAAAAGTCTTCCCTGAATTCAGGCAATGGAAAATGCCTAACGTTTTTTCGAACTATAATGGCAGTCCCACCACATGCCCTTTTGCTAGGATGTTTGGGGTTATATATAAAAAACCCATCAATTCTAAAGCAGTTTTTTATAGTGAAGTGAGTTTCAGAAACTAACAGTATGTCTATATCATGTGCTAGCAGGAAGTGTTCTACTTCATATTTATGTTGGGAGAGCCTGTTAGCATTCCAGAAGCATATTTTTAACTCGTTAATTTTTTGCTAAGCCGAACTTGCAGAAGCATGTTTTGAGTTCGCATCATTTCCTGAAACATACCCTGCATAGTTGTCATGAAATTATTCATTGTTTGTATTAAATTACCGATTGAGCTCGATTTGGTAGTGAGGGGTGTCTGTGCACCCTCTTTAAGGACGTGGGCATATGAATGTTTAAGTGCAGTTGAACTATTGGCATTCATTAGGTAAATCATTTCTCAATGTTTGTGGATACGAATAGTTTGGTTTAGTGTGTGGTTGTGTAGCTTGATTACAAGCAATAGAATCAGCATGAAGCCGAGGAAATTGAGAAGACCTATATTGCTCATATTTAGGTTTGCGTACGACTTTAGCATTATTTTTTACATGTTGAAAGGCTTTGCATCCCCTGTAATTTGCTGTGTGGTTTTCACCACAGTTGCTGCATTTTTTACTTTGGGGTCTGTTTTGGAAGAAGTGCATTCCAAAGTCCGGTGCGCATCACCGTAAACAACGCATACGGATGGTAGCTTGCAGTAGGTTTTCGTGTGTCCGAATTCCTGGCAGTTAGTACACTGACGGTGACCATTACGTTTTAGAGGCTCTTCCACCGTTATTCTTATGTTCAAAAGGTAGCGCAAATCTATATGGGATGAACCGAGTTTTTTGATTTAAGCTGAGATGCGTTAAATACGATTTCAACACGATGCATATGCATATATGCAATATTCTTATTTAGAATGTTGTGCAGTGACCTTGCGATTTAACCTTCCACCTCTATGGCACTTTTTATTTTCTCAGTGGGAACAGAACTGTCAATGCCCTTTATGATAACAATCAAACCTCTAGCACTTTTGAGTTGATACGTATAATAGCTCTTCTTATCTGCATCGAGACGACTTGCGATAATTCTTCTCAGTGTGAGTTTGGATCTTTGTTTCTTGAATTTGACCTCTTCGTATAGAAGCTACATAAAAGCGTTCCTTACCAACAAGCTGAGACAACATGTTAACAATTTCGTTAGATGTTTGCTCGCGCAAGTAAATCGGGGGAGGTTTTTGTTCCCTGACAGCGGGTTCATCTTCATCATCCGCTGTAGCAAGTACAGAGAATCTGTTTTCGCTTACCGGCATTACAGTACTTGGGGAGCTTTTATATTGTTTAGCAGTGCGCTCTTGCTGCGAATACTTAGGACTGGCCTTCCTTTTGTCATTTTTTTTATTATTTGTATTGCTCATTGCATTATTAGCATTTGTATAAGTAAAAGAGTAATAAGCATTGTTGTTATTACCTTTTATATTTTTTCATTAATATTTGGTGCGCTCATGCACTCACTATCAATTGTTGTTGTTTTTTTACACACAGTATATTATATTGTTTTTATTTTTTGTTATTTCTTTGTTATTAGTAACTGTTCACTGTTGAATTGAATTTAAAAAAAATATATATTTGTTATGCGTTAAATATAACGTACGTCTGTACTCAAACTCAACTCAATTATTGTTAAAAAACAAATACATATTATATTACATTTTGCTCTAAAATAGCTACAAAACGTAAAAAATTTTGGGGAAGCAATACCAAATTCAATAAAACCGAAATATAATAATAGATTTCAATTATTATCTGACATAGAAGGGATGAGAATTTAAGTACGAAGAGCGGAAAGAGGAGGTTTTAAATGCTCATTCAATTATTGTGGATTGCAATCACAACCTCAATAATGTAAAGCAACTTTTTGGTAAAACCTCTAAATAAATGGTGTCTGCCGGGAAGGTATACTACTTTGTTTATAATGGATCGTAAGTTGATAAATCTTTTATTTAATGTCGGCAATTATGTATGGAATACAATATCAGATAAATGTCCGCCTTTGTTACCCTCACAAATTTGAACATATTTGTCATTACATCCTCACACATTTCACGAATTTAATAACCAGATTCGATTTTAATTAAAAAATAAAAAAACCGTTTATACTTTTTTGTCTGTTATGACAAAGTTATCTTTATTTATGAAACACTTTAATGGGGAAACTAAGACTGACTAATTTACAAACATTCTTTCTTTTATATTGTTATTATTTTTCTTATCTATTGTATTAGCATAATTTTGATTGGTTAAACTTATTAAAGTTATTCCATTTAATAAATTGCAAAATTGCAATTTATTGATTTGTAATTTTTTGTTTAATTTATTTGTCGAAAACAATTCTTTGTAAATTTAATGGTGTGACCGTATTTGATCAAGCCAATTCTTACGAAAAATGTCTGGAATTAAATAAACTCTTATTGGAGCGGAAGTGCATTATTGTTAAATTTGCTGATACAATAGATTTACATATAATTTATTAAACAAATTATTATTTTATTTTTGGCTGTTGCAATTCTTGGAATTGCGACCGAAAAATAGGTTTGGTTTATAAATTTCTTTTACATTACTTATTTATATTTTGTATTTTATTTAAGAAATCATCTATAGTTTCATTTCGTATATATGTGTGTATAGAGGGATTTGTATATGTAACTTCTCCCTCCTTTAGATTATAATTCTCCTGAATTCTTTTATTTAATATTATTTTAATATTTTTATGTTTTATTACAATTATTAAAATTAAAATAAGTATTACAAATATAATGACAATATTACATCCGTATGTTAACTTAGTGTGGTATTTTAATACTTTAATATTCTTTACATTATTCTTATGTTCAATTTCTATATCTTGAAATGATAGTTTGTTTGTAAAATTTCTGATTGTGTTAATGTTTTCTATAATTTGTGTTTCTTTTATGTTTTCAACAATATTTGAAAAGTAATAGTCTTTAATTTTTATTGAACAATTATTAAAATTTATTAAGTATTATTTCCATTTAGAGTAATATTTTCCAAATTACAGTTTTGTATGATACTTATGTTTATTGCATTTTTTATTATAACTGTGTCTATATCTAATTGAATTATTTCTAAGTCTCTGTTTTTTACTAGTTGACAATCATTTTTTATTATACAATGGTTACTTAATTTTAAATCTTTCAAATGTCGGTTTTCTTCAAATATGTAACTTTTATTTTCATGTTCCAAAATTTGTTCCATCTTATAGTCTAGTTCTTGGTTGTGATCATTGGGTAGTGGTACAATAAATCTTAATCTAGCTGTAATAAATGTTTTAGGTATTTTTATAGCGAAAATTAGACATGAATTATTATAGAATGCTGTTCCCATTTGAATATATTTTAATTTATTATAATCAATTTTATATTTGTTAATTTCCTTATAAGTTAGAATACTTGGATGAGCAATTCCCTGCTTTGCAGATATCACGTTATCCTGTAGGTGCTCTATTTTACTTTTAATTAATTTTATATTTGTTAATTGTTCCAAATACCTTGATCTATCGTATTCTTCCTCTAGTCTTTTGTTTATGGAATTCAATTCTTCCTCTATTAATTTCCTATCATTTTTAACAATAATTTTCAGATGGTTTAAAGTAATATTGAAATAATCATTAATTATTATTTATTGATTGTTATTTTCCTTAATTTCATTAATATCGAATAAATGTTTTTGAATATTTTGCCTGTCTTCATCATCCATTGTTCCAAATAAAAATTTTGATACACTGCCTATTCGATTAATTAGTCCGCGTCTTTGTCTATTTTGCTGCATTAAAATAACATTTTCTGTCATTTGGTCTAGGATGTATTCTATGTCGCGAAAATTTACTATGTGTAATATTGTGTCCGAGTCTTTGACTATTTCCTGATTCTTCATAAAAATTTCAATGTATCCGTTTTCCTCTGTTAGCATTTTAGTTGTCATTAGGCCCGTGATCAGTGGAAACCATGTTAGTATTGTCAATATTGTCAACATCTGAAAATTTTAATGGTCGTTTAATGTTACATGAGTGAATATTTTCCAGTTTTAATTTTCTATATTTTGGTTGTTCTTTATGTCTAACAGCTTTGTAATTTTTTACAAAACCTTCCTGTCTTATTTCCCTGTACTCTTCCCTTTTTAAATTAAGTTTGTCAATATTCTTTCTTTTACCTTCTTCTAGATTATTTTTAATTTTTTCTAAGTCTATCCGCCCATCTTGTACGTCGTTTGGCGAACTTTTTATACTTGAATGATACCTATCGTTATAGTTTCTAATGCTTCGTTGAATTATTTGTTGTATGGATAACCCTTTGTTAACTTGATACAGGACTCTGAATTTTTCTGCAATAGTGTTGTGTAGTCTTTCTATATCTGCATTACCTGTATGACTATTGGGTTTGGTTATGTGTAATTCGATGCCTTGCTCTGTTAAAAATTCTTTTATCCTAAGTGTATTTAACTCATTATCTGCTATTATTTTAGTTGGTTTTCCATATTTAGAGATGTGCTCTTCTAGTTTTTCTATCAAGGTTAGTTGATTTCTGTCAGGCAACGAATATGCTGTTGCAAATTTAGAAAACTTATCTATGGTTGTTAAGAAATAAAACCTTTTTATTATGTATGTGTCAATGTGTATAATTTGGTTTTTATTTGAAGGCGTTTCTGTGTTATGAAATTTATTTTTAATAGGTTTTCTGTCATACTTTACCTGTTGACAGATTTCGCACTGATTAATTATTATCTGAATCAGTTCCATGAGCTTTGGAAAATATATCTTATATTTAATTTTGTTATATGTTTCAAGTATGCCGGAGTGCAGACTTTCTCTTACGTGATAGAGTGAAATTTGTCTAACTGCCTCCACTTCAGTCTCTATATCCTGTGCTCGCATTGTGCATTTAATAAAATTAATTTGTTCATCATTTGAAAATAATTCTACTAGTTTTTCCTGAACTATATTATAACTGTGATCTGATAACTCTGAATATATTCCTATTTTTCCTTTGGTAATATATCTCCCATTTGACCGAAGTCACCTTCCGCAATAAAAATTATTCTCTTCCCATGTAGTTCTTTAAATTCTTCTATTTTATTGTTCGTTAGTATTATTTGTGTTTTATATTTATTCACAATTTCTTCCTTTATAAAGAAATGGTCGCCTAAATTTTCATCTGCCGAATGTATTGTTGCCATTGTCAAGTTGTCCTCTATATTATTTAAATAATTCAAAATGTCAGTATTCTTATCATTTTTTTTCTTTGGAACCGGTGTCCTGATTACTTTCTATTCTACTCAAGAAGTCAGCCACTTTATTTTCTTTGCCTTTCAAATATTCAATATCGAATTGATATTCTCCTAGTTTTAACAGCCATCTTTGATGTCGTGATGACATATCTTTACCTTTATATTTTGAATGTAAGAATTTGATGGGTTGGTGGTCAGTTAAAATTTTAAAATGTCTACCGTAAACATATGGTCTAAGATAGTTGACACTCCATACTATTGCCAGCAATTCTTTATCCGTCGCAGAGTAATTTTTTTCATGGTTATTTAAGGTTCTGGAAACGAAACAAACTGGGTGTCCTCCCTGTGAAAGAACGGCTCCAATTGCGTAATTTGACGCATCTGTGGTTAGTGTAAACTGCTTTTCAAAATTTGGATATCTTAATATAGGATGGGAACTTATTAATAATTTTAGTTTTTCAAAAGCTTCAATGTATGTGGGGTCTTTTGTATTGATTTTAGCGCCTTTCTTCAAATATTTTGTCATTGGTTGTGCCACCTTGGCATAGTCTTTCACAAACTTCCTATAGTAGCCTGTTAGACCCAAAAAACTTTTTATTTGCTTTGATGTCTTTGGTATTTCTAATTCTTGAATAACCTTTATTTTATTTGGGCTTGGCTTCAACCCTTCCTTAGTTAGAATGTGTCCTAAAAACTCTGTTTCTTTTTTTATAAAGTTACACTTATCTATTTGTATTTTTAAATTTGCTGCCTCTAGTACCTTGAAAATGTCCGTTATTGCCTTTACATGTTCTTTCAGGGACGTACTGAATATTAATATGTCGTCTAGATATACTACACAGGTCTTGTTAATAAATTCTCTTAGTGTTTCGTTCATAAGTCTTTGGAATGTCGCTGGGGCATTTTTTAACCCAAATGGCATTCTTATGAATTCATACAGTCCATGTGGTGTAACAAAAGCCGTCTTCTCCCTATCTTTTTCTCTTATCAAAATTTGGTGGTATCCCTTAGCTAAATCTATTGTTGTAAAATATTGTGCCCGTCCGAGTTTGTCCAGGATTGAGTCTATATTTGGTAATGGAAATTTGTCATCAATTGTTATTTCATTCAATTTCCTATAGTCTACCACTAGCCTATATTTTTTTCACCAGAATTGTCAATCTTTTTTGGTACTATTATTAAGGGACTTGCGTAACGTGAACAGCTTTTTCTGATTATACCCTGTTCCTCCATTTCTTTAACTTGTCGCCTAACTTCCGTCTCATGCTGGGGAGGGTATCTGTATAATTTAGAGTTTATCTGTTCGTCAGTCGTTGTCCTGATTTCGTGGTGTATGTTCATTGTACTGGTCAACTTGTCGCCTTCCTTGAAGAAAAGTTTATTAAATCTGTTTAGAATTTTTCTAACTTCTGTGTATTCTTCTGTGTTCAAATGATCTAACTTTAGTATATCTAAACCAAAATTTGTAGCTTCAAGAGCGTAAATTTGGCCAAAATTGTGAGGATTATTAAGAAATTTACTTTCTTTTTGGTTTAGAATTATTTTTCTGTCTTCTACATTTATATGTGCATTAAGAAATGTTAAAATGTCAATACCTATTATAAATTCATATTTTCTTCCCGTTAATGGTGCTGCTTTCCATCTTACTCTAGCGTTATTTGGCAGATTAAATTCTTCTGGTGCTATTGTACATATTTCATAATTTATTATATCTTTATTAGTGATTGTGCTAAATAATATCGGTTTTTTTAATTTTTCCTTTGGAAAATCTTTTATTTCACTATTAATTAGACTAAAACTAGCTCCTGTATCTATTAGTGCACTATAAATTTTATTATTAATATTCAATTTTATTTTGGGTAGCCATTCCGAGGACCCTTCATAAAAAAAAAACGCAATTATTTACTTCTTCTCTCATATTATTATTCGCGGGAATTCCCTCCTGGCTTTGCCTACCCGAGATTAAGCGATTTTGGCCAATCTACGGATTAGGGTGTCCTGCCAATTGAGGTCTATTCATACTTAAATCAATATTATCGATTTCCATGGGTTCAACCGGACCTTGCCTATACTGGTTCTGGCGATATTGGCCTGAATCTCGTCTAGGGTTTCCTGTCTGTGGTCTATGGAAATTTCCTGAATTTGTAAATCTATTAAAATTATTTGGACCTTTAAAGCGTCCTGAATTAAAAGACTGATAATTATTGTTGCATCTGTTTCTATCGTTATTATTATTGTTATTATAGTTAGTATTGAAATTGGCTTGTACTTGTACTTTGTTCAGATTTCTATTATAATTCATGTTTACATTGTTGAATTTATTATTAGTTTTAAATTTTCTGTATTCAGGTCGAATACAAGTGTCCTCAAATCTTCTTTTTAGTGTTAACTAATAAGCTATCTATATTTGTTAAATTAATATAATGGTCATCTTTATAGTAAATTATTAATTCATCTGATTTATATTTAATGTTTTGGATTTCGATAATTAACTCACTTACATTATTTACTTTTAAATTTGCGATCATCTTGTACAGCTGGTGTGGCTCCACGCTGGGACGATATCTTAGCTTTAGGGTTTCTTTTATCAGCTCCCAGTTGTCTGGCGTTGGGATGTTTATTACCACATCTTTGGCTTGTCCTTGTATTATTTTATAAAATATTGTTCTAACTGCTTCCTTTCGTATATTTTCATCTGGTATGGTTGACAATAAATATTCCGTACTACTAAAAAAACTGTTGATGGTTACCTCTCCTGTTCCGGTGAATGTGGATAAGTGATTCACTGTTTTTAAAATATTTTCCCTGTAGCTGTTATCTTGGTTTGGTACTGCATGTTGCGCTTGTTGTTGTTGCTGCAAATTCAATTGTTGCAGTTCCAGATACGCCATCCTTAGCCTCTCTAACTGTTGGTCTTTTCTAACCAATTCCTCCGCTAGGCTGATCTGATTTTGAGCCTGTTCCTCCATTAGTCTGTGTTGGTCGAAGATTTTTTGTCTTTTAGAAAGATTCAAACAAAGATTGTGGTGTCCAATTGGCATTAATGTTCACTACACAATTTTACAGCGGTGTTCAATTTTATTTTATTTGTTCATTGCGCTACTTTTAATTTCTATAGTGGTGTTCAAAAAATATATTTTTTTTTTCATTGCACTTTATATTTTATAGTGGCGTTCAATGTTTTTAAATTGTTCACTGCACTATTTTTATTTTCTTTTGGTTTGTTTCACTGGATCCTTTATAACGAGAAAGGATCCTACCGACTGCGCCAATTTAATAACCGGATTCGATTTTAATTAAAAAATAAAAAACTGTTTATACTTTTTTGTCTGTTACGACAAAGTTATCTTTATTTATGAAACACTTTAATGGGGAAACTAAGACTGACTAATTTACAAACATTCTTTCTTTTATATTGTTATTATTTTTCTTATCTATTGTATTAGCATAATTTTGATTGGTTAAACTTATTAAAGTTATTCCATTTAATAAATTGCAAAATTGCAATTTATTGATTTGTAATTTTTTGATTAATTTATTTGTCGAAAACAATTTTTGTAAATTTAATGGTGTGACCGTATTTGATCAAGCCAATTCTTACGAAAAATGTCTGGAATTAAATAAACTCTTATTGGAGCGGAAGTGCATTATTGTTAAATTTGCTGATACAATAGATTTACATATAATTTATTAAACAAATTATTATTTTATTTTTGGCTGTTGCAATTCTTGGAATTGCGACCGAAAAATAGGTTTGGTTTATAAATTTCTTTTACATTACTTATTTATATTTTGTATTTTATTTAAGAAATCATCTATAGTTTCATTTCGTATATATGTGTGTATAGAGGGATTTGTATATGTAACTCACGCGGTATTTCATTAATTTCATGACGAATATTTTATTTGAGTTGCTCCAACGTTTCTGGTTTGTTTGCATAAACCTTGCTTTTCAGATATCCCCAAAAGAAGAAGTCCGGAGCAGTCAAATCAGGCGATCGTGGAGGCCAATAAACATCACCATTCCTTGAAATAACTTGTTCTTGAAAGAGGTCTCGCAGTAATTCCATTGTAATCCTGGCTGTATGCCATGTGGCACCGTCTTGTTGAAACCATATGTTAGTCAGGCTCAAAGCATGCAGTTGTGGCGTTAAAAAGTTTTCAATCATATCACGATATCGCTACCCATTTACAGTTACCGTTACGCCCTTTTCAGTTCCAAAGAAGTAAGGTACCATAATTCCTCCTGACCAAATTGCAGGCTGTCACTTTTAATTGATGCAGAGGTGACGGATGAATAACTTGAGGGTTTTCCATTGCCCAGAACCGACTATTCTATTTATTCAGATATCCATTCAAATGAAAATGTGCCTCGTCACTCATTATGATTTTTTCATGAAAATCGGGGTTATCATGGGCGAGCTGTAGCATCCTATTGGCACATGTACGGCGGCGTAAATCGCCTTCTGGAAGAAGCTCTTGTGTCAACTGAATCGTAAATAGAAACAAATACAAAACGTTGTGCAAAATTGTGGCTAAAGTTGTTCTTTGAAGAGCAAGCTCCTGAGCACGGTGTAGAATTGAAGTTGATGGATTGTTTTGAACACTGTCTTGAACAGAAGTAATGTAATGTAATGATAATAGAGAATGTATCTATAATAGTAAAAATATGCAACAAGCTTTAGCGATGATTTAGATAAAATAACTGAACCTAATAATGAATTTTTTTTGGTGATTTTAAAGCTCATCATGTATGTTGGAATCGCTTGCAAAACTATTCAACAGGAAATATTCTTTATAATCACCAGCTTAACTCTCAGATATATTCCTCACAAACACAAGTTTTCATTTCTCTCAAATAAAATCTTTTCCACATTTGCTTAAATCCGATCATATATATATTTATCCGGAAATATAAACCTATCTTCGCAAGTAACAACACCAGAAAATACTACAGTTCAACAAAAAAAAAAAAAAAAAACACTACAGGTACTGTATACAAAAATGGTGCAGGAAACCAACGAAACAGGAGTATTATAAAAAATCTTGTACAAAAAGTGCAGGTATGGATCGTTATATAACCACATCCAAGAGGAAGGCCAGTCCTAAGTATTCGCAGCAAGAACGCACTGCTAAACAATACAAAAGCTCCCAAATAGCAGTAATGCCGGTAAGCGAAAACAGATTCTCTGTACTTGCTACAGCGAATGATGAAGCTGAACCCGCTGTCAGGGAATAAAAACATCGCCCGATTTACTTGCGCGATCAAACATCTCAGCTTGTAGGTGAAGAAAGCTTTTATGTAGCTTCTATACTAAGAGGCCAAATTCAAAAAACAAAGATTCAAGCACATACGGAAAAGAATTATCGGCTAATCGTAAGCCGACTTGAATCAGAAAATAAAACCTACTACACCTGCCAATTAAAAAGTGTTAAAGGTTTGAATATTGTTATAAAAGAAATTGACAGTTCTGTTTCCACTGAGGAAATAAAACGTGCAATAAAAGCGGAAGGTTACGCCGCACAGTGGCACATTTGGCGAGAAAGCGGTCAAAAATCCGTAACTTTTGATTGGATTCGAATTTTGGTATGCGTATCTTTCTGTTTGGTAGGTGGGATTTTTAACTTGTGATTTTTAATAAAAAGCATAAAAGTCGACCGACAAAAAAAAAGTTACGAATGGTTTAATATTCGTTACCATTATTAATTGAATTTGAGTATAAAAGAGGAGTGTTGAAACATTTAAACAAAATTTTTTTTTCATATGTCCTATTCTTATTGTTACAAATTATAATTATTAATAGTTTTGTAAACTAAATCTTGTCAGGAAACGCCAAATTTTGGCCCACGTAATATTTTTAAGCTTAAAAGCAACATGGGCCAAAGGTTGGTTTTTTCTAAACAGCCTTTTGAAATAAATAAATTTTTAAAAAGTTAAAATTTTCTTAATAAAGAAAAGTTTTAATGAAAAAATTCTATTTTAGTTAAAGTTTTATTTTATTTTTAAATATTTCTATAACAATTTATAAAATAAATATTGATTAATTTACATACATACGTATACTTTCAAATCAATTTAGTAAAAATTTCTTCTAAATATCATTGATTCTCATCTTCTAATAGTTGTTTAGCCTCCTCTTCTAATTCCATTTTTTTCGAATGTTGGACATATATGGATCTGAAGTACATAACAAAATGGTGATAAGGTCTTCATTAGTACGACATCTAGACATATTTCTTGTGTTATGTTCGCGAAAGAATCTGTGGCCTTTGTTCCTTTTTTCTTGCTCTTCTTCAGACAGATCTCCTATTGGTAGCATATTATGTTGAATGATTTGTTCCCCATGATACAAAATTTTATGAACCGTTGAAGACATATATCTCCAAGAGTATTTTTCATTGTAAAGTGCAGCTGTTTTATTGGCGTAATCTCCAAATTTTTATGCATTTATCTTTCTGCTGCATGCTAGGACTTGTAATATGATTTTGAATCGTCTTGTTAACTCATAATCTACACCTGTGATAGATGCTGCAGTTTCTGGATCGGAAAAAAATCTTCTTGCAGTATTTCCATCATTCGAATTTCCTTCTCCTTGTTTAGGTTGGTCGATTCTAAGGCCTAAATGAAGATATCTTTCTTGAATTTGTTCTTTTTTTTCTTTCGTTTTTCTGCATTTTCTTAAATGTTTCTTATGGTTTCGCCTGAAGAACCAAATTTCAAATCATAACCCAATTTAAGAATATGCTCCATAAAACGAATCCTACTATGAAGAGGCGACAATCCAAATTCGTAAGCTTCCTTAAAGCTATCGTCTTGTGCTGGAGGTTGATTTAATTGGTTTGATGTCTTTTGGCATACAATGCAGCTTGACGACGACTTTGTTTCCGTTAAAACTTGCGCAACTTTTCCATCAATCATTGTTAGACACATTTTAAAATTTACTTCGATGTCTTTTTTTGTTAAATAGAAATTTTCTGCCCCAATTTGTGTGTTCGTATATTTTTGTGCAATTAGTATGCGTATCTCGTTTTGCGAATACTTTAAGACTAATACGGACACGATTTTTTTTTAATATTTATATAATAATTTTACACACATGTAGTTACACATTATAACCTTTATTGCAAAAAAAAACAGGTACTAAGAATAATCAGGTACAGATCATCCCATGCAGTGTGTGCGCACATCTTTTGTGTACAAAATTGTGTTATTCAATTAATTCGTATATTACTAGATTCCATCGCAAAAGTTATAAACGCCATCTTTCAAGGAGATTTGAAAAAAATTTGGCTTTACCTTTGTGTTAAAAAGTTAAAATAATTCAAAAATAACTCTGTAAAAAAAAAATTTTCTTGAAAAATTTCGTATGTACTGATAATTTTTGTACAAAATACCTGACCTTTGATCAGAAAAATTCCTCTGGTACACACGGGCGCAATCTGGCGCACATATAATGGGGTATAGGTGTGTAGGTTTGACGGGAGGGAGTTATGCCCTATTAAGCATGAGATTTTTGAAGAATTTTCACCTTTTTTTAAACAAAATATTTAAAAAGTTCTACAAAACGTAACGACTGTATTTTGCTAGCACTGGTAACTAACGAACTGCGTAATTAAAAACAATTTATTTTGATTTAATATCTTTTAAAACAAAAAAGTTATAGTGATTTGAAAATTAGAATTTACTAAAAAAAAAATTTCATTTTAACAAAATATTCAGAAAGTCTTTTTTGGATCACCCTGTTCAGTGTGTTATAGTTGGAACAGAGTTCTAAATTTGTGCCTCTCGAGGTTTACTAGTATTTACTTTCAAATGAATAAGAAAACACTAAGATCGGTAACCACAAAAAAAATGATTTTTGGCCGCCTTCTCAAAATATGTGCCACTGTGCGCCGTTAGGGCAGTGCACAATCATCCTATCTACAACTTGCGTTACCTCTTGAATAGAAGAATAATTGTAGAGGAGCCGTTAAAACGTAATGGTCCTCGTCAGTGCACTAATTGTCAAGAATTCGGGCACACAAAAACTTACTGCAAGTTACCATCCTTTTTGTGTTTTGCGGCGACGCACACCCAACTTCGGAATGCAAATCTTCCAAAATAGACTCCACGATTAAAAAAATGCATCTATAAGCTATAGGGGCTGTAAAGTCTTCCAATACGTTCTTTGCTACACTAGGACAAAAGTTTATTGCTGCTGGCGATTACAATGCAAAGCACACCTTTTGGGGCTCCCAACTTCTTAGCCCAAGAGGCACACAGCTGTACAATACAGTTCAAGCAAATAAGCTAGACATAGTATCTGGGGGAAAACCTACCTATTGGGCAACAGACTTTAATAAGCTGCCAGATTTAATTGGTTTTGCCATCGTAAAAAGTATTAGACGTAATCAATTAGTAGTCAGTTCTTATGATCTATCTTCAGACCATTCACCTACAATCATGAAACCCTTATTTCCTATCCAAATTGTTTGAAATATAAAATGTATGTAAGTTCTCACTTACCTACAAACATCCCATTAAGAAATCCGGCTGGTATTCAAGCAGCCGTGGATTACTTTACGAGCATCCTAACGGCCGCATTAAGAAACGCAACACTAAATAAACGATCAATTAAGAGAAATATATACCAATCATCGGCTGACATACAGACTCTCGTCAGCGAAAAGAGAAGGCTCAGAAGACAATGGCATGGTAACATAGTCGTTCTCTTGACATCAAGACCCAATTGAAAGAACTTTACGAAATAAACTAAGACAGAAACAAAAATCCGCTGTAGAGATATATTTAAAAAACGTGGATCCAAGAAAACCACTGACTATAGCCTGTGGAAAGCTGTAAGGCACTTAAAATGTCCTATTGCCTACGAATCTCTATTAAGACTTGAAAACCGAACATGGGCTAAGAGCTCAGCTGAAAAGGTAAATGCCTTCGCAAATCATTTAGAAAACGTTTCCACAACACATGACATAAATAGTTTCACTATTCTAAATATCGATGACATTGTGATTGCTCCAATGAAATTTCGGATATCGTTATTGAAATCGACAATTAAAACTTTAGATATGAGAAAATCGTCGAGCCCTGTAGTGCGATTTACAAACTTTTAACGATTCGACAGTCGCAAAATTTTTCGAAAATTTTTGTTGTTTGCATTAATTGTGTGATTCACTAACTACTCGTAAACGACAGTAGACATCGTTAATTTTTTGTTTATTCAAATTGATATCAAATGGCATCACTGTCAAAAAAATCTCAAATAAACGAAAAGCACAAAGAAGAATGGAAAAAAACAAAGACTTTTTGGAAAAAATTGTTTGTGCGTTGAGCTATATTTGCAAAAGCTTAGTAAAAACATTTGTTACTTTTTCTACATATAGTATAAACATGCTATGTATGTACCTAGTGCCTTGTTTATTAAAAATATTGGGTATAAATGATTTTTAAACAAATTAAAGTGCCCCTAAAAGATGCCATGAGTTTTAGTTCGTCGAATAAATAAACAACACAAAATTGTATGTACGTCGCTTATTTTTGTCTACAATCGTTAAGCTAACAACAACAGCTGACCAAACGGTTACGAATGTTGTTTAAAAAAAGTTACTGAATAGCAACATCGTGCATTTTGTTGTTAAAATTTTTTATCGATGCAATTGTCATTAAAAAAGAATAGTGAATCGCACTACTGATTATGCTCTAAGAACTTTACTCTTCGTATTTAATGCAATATTGCGAATTGGCTTCTTCTCATGCTCTTGAAAGATGTCTGAAATTATAATTATCCTTAAACCAGGCAACGACTTAAGTCAGATTACGTCGTACAGGCCCATTAGCCTGCTTATCAATTTTGTCAAACTTGTTTGACAAATTATTTGTTTCGTGTTTAAAGCCATATCTTACTTATCAAAACCTCATCCCGGACCATCAGTTTGGTTTTCGAGCAAATCATAGTACAATTGAGCAAGTCCACAGAATCGTCACCGTTATTAGATCTGCATGTGGAAATAAGCAATATTGTTCCACTTTGTTTATTGATATTTTCCAGACGTTTGATAAAGTGTGGCATGATGGGCTACTTGCGAAAATAACTCGAATTCTACATGAAAACTCGCACAAACTTCTGAAGAGCTATTTAACAGACAGAACGTTTAAGGTAAGGTCAAAGGATACATTTTCTAGAAAAGGGAAAATCTCTGCTGGGGTCCCTCAAGGCAGTACACTAGGGCCACTATTATATCGAATCTATATAGCGGATATACCAACAAGCGCAAATACATATACGTCAACATTTGCAGATGACACTGCATTTATAAGTGTTAATAGTGATCCGAAAGTTACATCTTAACACCTTCAGTCGTACATTCATGAGCCAGAGGACTGGCTGAATAAGTGGAAAATAAAAAATAACCCATCGAAATGTGTACACGTAACCTTTTCCCTCAGAAGTCGAAAACCCATGACAATAACAAACACCACGGTTCCAGAGGAAATGCACGTTAGATATTTGGGTATCCACCTGACAAAAATAACGGCCATAAAGCTTCGAACAAATCACCTACATTGGCTAATAAATTCTAAGTCAACCCTGGCTTTGGATTATATAGTGCTTTTATACAAATCCATAATAAAACCAATATGGACATATGGCATTCAGCTGTGAGGTACAGTCTAGAATTTAACGATTTATCGTAAGCGCCCGCTGTTACTTAAGAAATGAAAATATACACAGAGATCTGGAAGTTCCCACTGTCCAGGAAGTAGGAAAAACACTCGTCCAAGTACGTGAGCAAATTAGTGGTCCATCCTAACACTCTAGCGCGCGATTTAATGCAATGTCATGGGCACCAGAGACTGAGAAAACTGACACATTGAGCTCGACGAGACGGCTCTCGCAATAGTAGATAGTCTTTTATTATTAAGGTTTGAATACAATAAACTAGTTACTACATTGGTTATACCTAATAAACAATAATTTAGAGGTAAGATTTGAATACATATTGTAAATTTCTTTAAATAGAAAGATTCAATAAAACATGAAGAAAGTTAAAAAAAATATTTGCTTAAATCCGATCATGCTCCAATAATATGTGAAATATATGGCACAAAAATAAAACACATGTAAAGTTTCCATTATACAGACGAGCAAATTGGAATATTATTAGAAATTGGATGGATGAAAAAATCGAAAGCAGGAACTTGTTAAGTGCAGTTTTGACTGAAACAAATATTGAAACAGTATTGCAAAAAGTCACTGATTCTCATGGCGAAAGCTAGGTTTGACAAAAGAAACTCTCCTGGAGTACGTTGTATTTAATAGGATAGCGAAATAAATACCGTCGGGAACTGCAAATATGTTCTATTATTTCTGAAAGAAATCAAATTAGATGTATGTATATTAAAACAGCTGACTTTGTTTATTGATAATCATATTACAGCTGATAGGAAAGAACAGCTGGTCAAATTTTTTGAGAAAGTTGTAAACAGGGAAAAAGAAATTTTGAAAGATAACTAAAGCAATAAGTGGTAAACAATCAATGTGCGAAAATTTGACAATAGATGGCGCTAAAGTTTATAACAGCAATGAAAAAGCAAATATTATTGCGGATGTTTTTGAAAATGTACACTCGACCACAGTTAACCTAACGTCTTCTGTTGAAGCATATGCAGTGGTTAGACAGACAAATAGTTCAGCATAGCGCTGAACGTGATAAAACATCTTATGAAGAAGTTAATTTTTATATAAAATCATTGAAAAATTCAAAAGCTCCTGGGAGAGATGGCATAAATACCATAATACTAAAACATATACCTGATTGTTTTATTGCCTTAATTGTAAAAATATTTAATTGGTGCACAACAAATGGATATCCTCCAAAATTTTTTAAGTCCGCAAAGGTAATTCCCATTTTAAGACCAGGTAAAGGTGCCAATCACCCAGAAAGCTATCGTCTTATAAGTATGCTTAGTGTATTGGATAAAGTTTTTGAGAAAATAATTCTTAAAAGACTTAATGATTACACCGAAGAGAACGATATAGCACAGAAAGAACAATTTGGCTTTAGACAAAATCATACAACAATATACCAAGTTAGAAGAATTGTAAATTTATTACAAAATAAACGAAAAAAGCAGAGCACCGGCGGTATTTTTAGATATCGAAAAAGCGTTTGATTCTATTTGGCACAACGGCTTGATTTATAAACTCGAAAAGTTTGGTTACCCTATTTATCTACAAAAGTTAATAAGAAACTTATTGAACGATAGATTATTTGTGGTAAGCATTGATAATGTATTACCTAATGACCGTGAAATACTAGCCGGTGTACCACAAGGCTCTGTTTTATGTCCAGCTCAGTGATGTCAGATGTAGGGAATTTTCCCTTTTTGTAGGGATATTTTAAAAATTTAAAAACGTAGGGAAAAAGGGAGGGATTTTTTATTTTAAGCGATATGTGGGAATTTTTAAAATTTACTTTTTAATACATTAATAAAAAATAAATTAAAAATATTCAGCATTCCCAAATATTTTCAAAAAGAAAAACCCTACAAGCATATTTTTACAATCTGGTAGTCATCAAAAATACTGAAAGTATGGCAATATCGTCCTGATAAACAGAAAAGAGAGCATTACTTTATTTCTTGCTTCTATGGTTAAATTTGTGTTTTTAAGTGCACTTTTTGTAAATATATACTTATTTGTATTTATTTTAATTTTAAATTTTATAAATACTGGAGACTTGTGCATTATAACACGTTTCTAGAGAGTTCATCGTTTTATGATATAATAAATACAAAAATACTAATGAAATAAATCAGTACACATATATTCATACATACATAGATCAATGTAAGTAAGCAAAAATTAACATTTTATGGAAATTTTCTATAGCAAGATTTTATTTGCAGAATAATGTCATCTGATTCTTCTCCTGAGGAAACAGATACTGCTTGTAAAAGCAAATATCGGAAGAAGAGATTTTGCCCGAGTTGGCTAAAGGACGCCAACTTTAAGGGTTGGCTGGAACCTATTAAAAATGATGAATTTAAATGCAAGTTCAAAGCCTGTGGCAAAGTTCTTAATTGTGGAAAATTAGAACATGCTGCTACGAAGACGCATAAAAAGCAAGTTTTGGCTAGAAATACTACAAAGAAAGTAGACTTGTTTTTTAACATAGAAGTCACCAACAAAAACATTGATGTTTCCAATTTTGAAATACGGATGTGTTTATTTTTTGCTGAACATAATGTAGCGATTCAAATAGTAGAGCACTTAATACCACTTTTAAAGGACATTGTTCCATATTCTGAAATAATAAAAAACTGCCAGTTAGGTAGAACAAAATGCACACAGATTATTCAAAACGTTTTGGCCTATGAAGAAAGGGAAAAGCTGATACAAAACCCTAAAAATAATATGTTTTCTGTACTGGTTGATGACAGCACAGATATTTCTTCACAAAAAACAATGTGCATTCTTGTGAGATATTTTGACCTGTATCAAAAAAGAACTGTAGTCCAGCTTTTGGATTTAATTCAATTGGGGTCAAATTGTACCGCCGAATCACTTTTTAACAGCTTTAAAATATGCATTTTAGGATATGAAATTCCTTTTAAAAATATTATTGGTCTCTGCTGCGATGGTGCCAGTGTAATGGTGGGCCAGTACAACTCTTTCGCATCAAGACTTTTAGAAGACAATCCGGATGTAATTACAATTAAGTGTATAAGCCACTCAGCAGCCATAATTGCAAATAAAGCATGTTTAATGTTGCCAATAGCACCCGAAGATTTGATTTGATAAGGCAAATCGGAACCTATATTTCGGGAAGTTCTAGAAGATGTTGCCAATTAGAAGAATTTCAGGAAATTCTGAGAGCTGAAAAAAGAAAAATACTACGGACATCGGCTACCAGATGGCTTTCACATCAAAAGTGTGTGGAAAGGATTTTCGAAAACTGGAATGTTTTGTTGGAATATTTTAAATACGCATCTACCCAAGACAAATTAAAATCAGCCGATTTAATATTAACTGAATTATCAAACCAGTGTAACAAGGCCTATTTACTTTTTTTAAAATATGTTTTAAACTATTTTAATTCGATAAACGCACTTTTTCAATCAACAAAAACCATTAGCTCATGTACTCCACTCTGAGTCATTAAAACTTTTTTTAAGCTTGGTCAAAATTTCTCTAAAAAATCTAAATTGAGATTTGATTGCGTTGTACGATCGCCACATGTTTCTTTGAAAATTGAGGAAGTTTACGTTGGGAGTGAGTGCGAAGAATTATTAAAAAGTTTCCCACAGCAAAGTCCCTATCAAATAAATTTTACATAACTGCCTTGGAGGAAACTCAAAGAAGATTACCATTAAAAAGTGATACAATTTTTAAAGAAATGGAATTTTTGAGCCCAGAAGTAGCCACTGGTGGTATCAATAAACATGTTTTTCAATTTAAATTAGTGTGCCAAAAATTTTATATCGATATAAACAGTCTTACACAAGAGTGGTTGACAATAGAATACAATTTCTCCGTGCATGAAAAGCAGCGCTTATCTAAACTAGACGTGAAGAAATTTTGGTCTTATGTATGCAAATCAAAAAACTTTAATGATAATTTGGTATTTCCAAACTTCGATAAATTGGTAAATATTTTATTGGCTTTACCACATGCCAATGCGGATGCCGAGAGAGTATTTTCTGTGGTTACAGATGTCAGTACAAAGAAAAGGAACAAATTAAGCCACGATATTTTAAAACTCAATTTGTATAATTATATCCCATTTACAGTCTAATACAATGAACTGCGTTAGCTTTAAGTGCACAGATAGTCATTTTAAAAGAATAATCTCTAAAGAACTCTATAATTAACTATTTTTAAAAAATAACTTTTCACTTTATGCTTTTTTTTTTGTGATATATATAATAAAAATATATATAATAAAATTATATATATATATAGTATTGTACCTGAATTAATTAATGTACAAACCATTGTTAATGTAAATAAAATTTTCATTTGCTAAAAAAATAGTGCTTTCTTTATTAACCCCATTAAATTTATAGCGAAGGGGAAAACAAATTTAAAGTAGGGAAAAAAATTTGGACATGGGGGAAAAAGGTATTTTTTTTCAGACACGTAGGGATTTTTAAAATTATGGTCTGACATCACTGCTCCAGCCTCATATTCAATTTATATATCGGATTTTAAATTACGAAATAGTTACACCTCTACTCTATATGCGGATGAGACTGCTCTATTAACATAAGTAAAGGTTTCGAATGCTATAATTAAAAGTATGGGAAAAAGTTTGATTCTTGCAAAAAAATATTTTGATAAATGAAAAATCAGGATTAATGAAGCGAAAACTCAAGCAATCATTTTTCCTTTTATAAGTCTCAAAAGCGTATACCCAGTATAAATCTAACAATTCAAGGAACGATAGTACCACTTCAGGACTCAATCAAGTACTTGGGAGTTATATTAGATAAAAAATTTACTTTTAATCAACACATCCAGCAAAAACAATAATATGTGGAACAGCACTTTTTCCTTTGTTGAATCGAAAATCACGTTTAAACTATAAAAACAAAATACTTCTTTACAGAATGTGTATAAGGCCGATAATGACCTAAGGATGCCAAGTATTGGCAACAAAATGCGCTAAGTCCCACCTCAAAAAGCTACAAATAATACAAAATAAAAACTTAAAAATTATATACAATTTAAACAAACGATACCCTACAATCCAGCTACGCAGGAAATATCAAGACTATATGTTTATAACAGTTACTAGTAAAATTACACATAGATTTGAAGATCGAAATAGAAACTCTACAACTTCAGAAACGAAGTTGATAAAATACCTAATGGTAGAATCTCTTTTAACTTTACTTTAAGGTTTTTTCATGGGTTTGATCTAGCAATATATAACATTAATATTCTTGTTGCTTTTGCTAACCATCAGGCATGGGACATCTGTTACCCAAATAATAGAAGTTATAGGGCATTTCATGCAAGTATTTATGTTGTAAACTAAGGTCTTCGAATTTTACTTTAGGAGAGATGTCGCCTTTTTTCACGATTTTCACTTTGGAAAGTCGACGGTAACTATCGACACTATTTTGGCACACGTGGTACATACACATGGCAGACAAAACATATATAAAGCCATAGGCAATAAAGCCATATGGCCTTATTTCTCAATGGAATGGGAAATTAAACCATATGGCTTTATTGCCAACACCCAAGTGAAATATCACCATAATCATTTAGCAACAAAAGTGGAAATAACGCCATAACAGTGTAATTGTTGCGGTTACTAATTGCCAAAAGAATGAGTTGTCATTATCAAGTGTTGAAAAAATATGGTAGAGGTGGCGGAAAGGCGGGCCCGCGCGCATCCGGCTGGCCCGCGGCAGGTGCGCTCTACATTGCATTTTAACCGCAGTTCTTCAATATATTGAAAGCGATTTAGATGCGGTTAAGTCAAGTGATTTTTTAAAATCCATTCTCGGATGAACACCTTTATACGCAAAGAAAAACAGTTATCTTGAAAAGCGAAACAAATTTATACAGAAGCGGTATCAACTACTGAGGGAGAAGAAAATAAGACAGTTCTCTAAAATGAAGAACTGTATAATTGAGGATAATTTCATTAATACGATTGACAGCAATGACGACGAATCACATGCAAATAGTAGTGGAGAGGACAGTACTGACACAAAAGTAGAAAAACAACATTACCTTTCGTGTATTATTCGTTGTGAAAGAGAAAGGCAAATACTGTTTGATCCTGAAAACATTTCAAACTTTGTCAACCATGTTAGACCCCTTTCAGACCAGCAAAGTTTTCTTAGCAAAGTCTTGAGTTTGTGGAGGAGTGAGGAAAGGAGAGCGGGGGTTGGTACAAAACTTGTACTCGCACATTCCATTTGTGTTTTTAGTTCGTAAACCGAATTAATATGGCTGCTCTTTATATTTGACAAACATACAAACAAAAGAAACAGACTTTGTCAAAGTAAAATTACCCTGTCTGAACACAAGACAAAGTTTAAAAGAGAATTCAAGAAACTTTGTCAAAGAAAACTTTGCTGGTCTGAAAGGGGTCTTACCAACAACTAAAAGAAAGTGCTGAGAAAAAAGGAGCACAAACATTGTGTCCAATTTCTCGTGCCATTATCAAGAATGACACATTTATGTATATATTGTTAATTATTTAAAATTTCTAAATATTCCATTTGTGAACTAAACTTTATTTTTTTGTTAATGTTTTTGTAAATAAAAAAAGTCAAATAAATTTGAATTATATAAAAAAAATTAAATGTGCAATAACACCATAATGGCTTTATTTCATTCCTTACATGGAAAGAAAGCCACATGGCCTTATTTCTCATTCCATTGAGAAATAAGGTCATATGGCTTTATTACCTATGGCTTTATAACCCTTCGCCCATTTAAATATATGTATGTACCTTGGCGTTTTTTGAATCAAATTACAAAGCTTAACAATCTGGTCTTATGGACTTTATAAGTTATATTATTTAACTACTCATAAAAAGAGAAAGCAAACGTTTTTTTATTTTTATCAAAATTTTATAACTTTTCGGTGGGTGTGAAAAAAGAGATTTCCTTAAAGCCTTGCTGAGTGAATAGACTACTATTTTGGCTCATACTTTTTTAACGTTTATGGTGCCTTTAATTTGCTAAATTTTAACGACCTCTCGTGACGGTTTTAATTAATTATTTAGGTACAAATTGAACGGTATTGCTTTTTTAAAAACAAAGCACTGAGTGCCGGATTGACTTGATCACGTAACGTTTCCTTTATTAAGAATGCTCAACGACGTACATATGTTTTCTATTTGCATTACTGTCTATTCTGTTAATGCTTTATGGCTGGTATAAGGTTTCCCTGATGGTCTTCACAGGACTAAGTGCTTTAAATTATGCCGTTTACTATATCGAAGTGCTTGTATTATTTATTACATTAATAAAGTTTTGAAAATTGTTTGTTTCGTTTAAAGTTTTCTCTTGCTGATGCAAGGGGTGAACTAGTGAGTAATTTTTTTTTTAAATATCTTACCTGGTTCCAGTGTTGTCGCCAACAAAATTGATGGCAGGCAAAGTAGAATTATACGAATTTCTAGCACGTACATCGGAATTAGTATTGGGAACATTTGTAGTAAGTCCACCAATTGTACTTCCTGCTACAAAACCAATGTTGTTGTTATAGTTTGGTAGTAGGTGTTGGAGGTGGCGATGCCGCTCGTTGTCACACACTTAACATTCGTCGCAATGTCGTGCGTGAAGAAGCGTTTGTGTTTGTTTTATGTTCGTTGCTGGCGTTCTAACTGCCTTTGTTTTTGTTACGTTGTGATTGCGATTATTGTTTATTTGAACGCAAAAAGGCAATATGGCCGAAAGGAAAAACTACAAATGTATATGAAACACAGATGTGACAATAATGTTTTACGTCTTATACTTTCTGTTTTTTTTTTTTTTAATATTGCTTGCACAGCTGATTAATGAAGATGTCAACCTTAAGTATTGTTTTTACTCAGATGTTGCTGCCGCTGTTAGTTCTCAATGTGAATGTGAAAAAATATGTTGTTTAGCAATGAAAATAAAATTAATTTTATTATGTTGCTGGGTTTTTATAACTTGTTTTTCTTTTCTGTGGGATGTTTTTTAAATGAATCTTATTGTTATTGGTCCATTTAATGTTTTTCTATTATGGAACTATGGTCGTGTGCCATAATCCTAATACACTGCATAATTTTTCATCGTTTTTGCTTGTGATCTTAGAGCTTTTTGTTTTGTTTCTTTGCTTTTTAGGGATTACGTTACTGTTGCTACTTTGTTTTACTTTTTTTATACGAAAGTTTTGATAGCCATTGTTGCACCAACTGATGAATAAATGGAATTTGGTAGTGAATTGCATGTATAATGGAATGCATTTTTTATTTAACTTATTGAGCTGAAATTCCGATTTCCATACATGATGGTTCCCTTTTTCTTCTTAAAAACTTAATGTTGTTTTTCGGCAAGTTTTCAATGTTGATTTGCAAATTTGGGAGCAAGAGCTACAATATATTTTATTATATGTATCTGCATTTTTTAGAGATTATTTTGAATTTTATTATTTGCTTGCGTTTTGGTTTCCTTCATCTATTCAAGAGAGCAGCAGTTGTTCATTCTTTAGTTTATTTCCTTCCGTTGCATTTGTAAAGTTTCGCTTAATTTTTTCTTTCTTTTTAATTATAACTGCAAATGGAAAAAATAAAAAAATATATTTAGTTTATATTTCTTTCAATGTGACGCTTTAATAAAGTTAAATCGTTTCATTTGCAATTTTAATTTTGTTCCGCAATAAAAGAATTTGTAGAAAAATAGAAAATTTGATTTCCGCTTTATTATACCAAACGTATTATTTCTATTTCTCAACAATATTTTTGAGAAACTAAGGACATACGAAGGCGGGTCAATAAGTCTTTGACATTTTTAATTTCCCGCCTCTTTGGTGAAATGCAACACAGGCATCTGTCTTTAGATTCGTGTCAAAATTTGAACAAGCTGCGTTATTTAGTTTGTGTTTGAGTGAATTTCGTGTACCTATTAAGCATTATTTTTTACGGATTCTGAAATTGCTTAACTTATACGCTTTTTACTTGAGACAGAAATGTTTGAAAAGGTATGTCCAGATTTGAGTTCTTTTCTTTATTTACTCAATAGTTTTCAAGGCTAAAAAATGTGCGAGCATTTGATATTTGATTCCTTACATATTATTCTCGTATAACAAATTACATTCTTATTTTGAAATTAGTTTTGTTTTAGTTTAAAACACTCCTGTGATGCCCAAGTTACATTTTATAATTATTAACACCGACTTCTCCCAAAAGAATAAGGATATTAATGGATTTTTTCTTCTCAAAAATTCTATAAGTCACATTAATTTTTACTTATTCTTTTTCCAGCGATAGATTTTGCTTTAAACAGGAAACGATTTTTGAAATTTTTGTGATAATTCTGGTTAATTAGTAGGGGAGTGTATTCGTCACATACATGGAATTTATATAAAAATAGAGCGTTATAATTTATTTAACCTTTTTTGCCCTACGCACTTTATGCTAAAATATATAAGAATTTTTTTATGTGACTTTCAAAGTGTTTGAAGTTAATAAAAAGTGTTTGAAGGTTTTAGCAGATAGTTTTATTAAGTTAGAAGATGTGACGATACTTTCTTATGATTGGGGAATACTCTCCGTGTCCAGTGGTCCGGTCTCAATACTATTTATTGATGGACCCTCGAGGAAAAAAAGAAAACACTGTCGTCACGTAATAAAGCGTACTTTATTTGCCACTAATTACTTACAGCACGTGCGGTAGCAGTAGCCGTAGGTAGACGAGCAGCGATCCTACTTGATCACTTTGTCGTTAATACTCCTCTGCCGACCCTGGATATGGCTCTTACTAGGTTGCAGGTGGCAAAGAGTCCCTGCGGGATGCCACGGGGACGCTGCGTAACTGTGAATGTCGCTGACCGATGCCGACGATGGTAGACTCAGGCAGCACTCTGCGGAATGCCAGGGAACGCTGCCCTCAATCGACAGTCGTGAGAGGGGTTGGTCGCAAACGAATTGAGACAACGCACTGTGGAATGAGGGCGAGAGATGAGTATCCAGCTAGGATAATTAATGTAGGGGACCTGCGGAATGCTATGGAAACACTACAAGAAGTAGGGAGTTTTGAAAAACAAGAGAAAACAGCCGGATGCCTTCTTCCCAAAGTCTCGCTAAAGTCCAGGTATTTGTATTATTACAAGCGAGATGCCACCAGTAAGAATGCTTTTACCTCGACTGCTGTCGCAAGACTGACTAAAGGACTATTTATCCAACCGTTGAATTCGTAAATGTAACGTAAATGTAAATGCAACGTAAATGTAAATGTTTGAGCGCTTATAGAATGCCTAAATCCGTGTCAAGTGTTTTTGACACAAACAAAAAAATCAAAAATATTTGCAGATTAAATAAAAGAAAAAACTGTCTGTTTTACTTTTTATTCCGGGTGTTTTTAATAAAAATATAAAATCAAATGGATAAAGAAGATTTGTTTATTACCTTGAACTTTTTGCGTATTTGTAAAATGTACAGGGGCATAAAGAAAAACGTCATCCATTTTTTAACAAATAAAAAGCAATACAGCTGTTCGAAACAATCATGAGAGTACAGCATGTTTAGTATATTCGCCAAAAGTACGCAACTTATTTAAATAGTACCAAAAATTAAATTTACCTTTTTTAATAAAAAAAATATTGATAGAGTTAAATTACATACATATTATTATTACATTATATACATATTTATTGCTCTTAAAAATATTTATATATCTTTTAATTACATATGTACTCGTATATTATTTTCATTATATTTCACAGGCCTAAATTTAATCTTGAACTTCTCTTTATGTTTTGAGCAGCATTTAATTGGCATTTTAAACCGATTTTGAAAATTAATTTTTTTAAAGAAATTTATGCGTATCAAATACTTTTGGAAATCGAGCGGATAAAATCTTCGCCCTATTGTTATTGCAAAAATATTTTAAATTTGCATGTATTATCCTAAACTTA
This sequence comes from Phania funesta, assembly GCA_963932375.1. Taxonomy (NCBI): domain Eukaryota; kingdom Metazoa; phylum Arthropoda; class Insecta; order Diptera; family Tachinidae; genus Phania; species Phania funesta. The sequence goes on from OZ010654.1 coordinate 48,421,507, forward strand.
CCATATATTATTTACGCAGAAATTGCAAATTTATTAAAATATATCATAAATTCATAATTTGAAATTTTAAAATATCAAAAAACAAATAGTACTGCAAAAGGGTTTTTGTGCCGTCTTCTCATTCACAACAATATATACCATCACTGGCTGCATCTGTCACGTAAGATCGTAATGAAATTCTACAGGTTGAGACGTTACGGTTACATTTTACTACAGTCAGATAAGCATTTTCATAGCTACTCGTATAGCAAAAGTTATCAGCTGATTCAGTTACATTTACGTTTCTACATTTACGTTCGGCTAAATGGGCCTTAAAATTTGATCACAGCCACTCCTTTTATACCCATTTTCTATCCGCATATCTTGCTTGTACCATTTCGTACTTGCACATAATGGTTGTATAAATCAGGTCATCAAATTTTAGATCTTGAAATTTTCCGTTAATTTCAAATCTTAATTCTTTAAATAATTGTGCTGCATATCTTAAGGATGATGCCAAAAATTAATTTTCACTAAACTAAAGGAACTATCATCTATTCAGGCTTATGACTACAATAATTAAAACTAAAATTTCAAAAGTATAAATCAATTCACTGTTATGCTTACAATAAAAAAACGAATACAATTTTTTTTTATTTTAATTAACTAAAATTAATGTATCCTTTCAGTAGGTCAATATTATTAAAAATAATCAAATTTTATTTTAGGCCTTGATTAGGACACCATTGCTCACTGCTGGACTTGATGTAGGCAAAAACGAGGCCTCTCGCCGACTTTTGTCGTTACAAAGATATTTAGATATTTTGCACAAATATAACTATGATTCTATTATATTATTATTATATATGGTAATATTTTGAGGTAAGATCTTTTCGTTAGCTTATTGGTACGTAAAGTTTATGCATTTAAGGTTGCCTTCACTTTAGCTAAAGTAACCGTTTACTAACAAGCTCTTTAAGAGTAACGATGTAATAATGGCCATTGGTTTAGTATTTTGTTTCGAATTTTTCTCCTTTAATTTTATATCAAGTATGTATATCCGTGTGACTATTAGGAAAGGTACACAATTTTTTATTAATTCAGGAAATCTGACGTTATGTCACGCAGTTGTTGAAAAGTATTTACTTTTATTTAATTTTTTTATTACAGTTGAATAGATACTTCGTACTTCGTTAATATGCTCAACTCAATGAATCGTAACAAAAAGTTAGTGCCTTGCAAAATCGCTTTAATTCGTAAAAACTGCATACATTTTAGTCCATTGCAAGTCGTACTAGCTGGCTGATAACCACTTATCATTCTTAATATATAAACCACTAAGTATCTACGTTATGAGCAATGTCTTGGTAGGTAGCTTCTGCTGCATTTACTGTTACCTTTTTCTAATGGATTTTATTTGTTTTTTAAAACCAGTTTGTTAGTTACTTTACTGGCAAAAATATGTTAAAAACCCCCTTAATTCAAATTTTTTTCATTTTAATCTCGTAAAATTAAAACCTCGATATATCGAAAACTCCTGTAATTCAAAAAATATGGCGATTAGGAATTAACAGGATTCTAGTATCCTTAATTTCATTAAAACCTAAATAAAATTCGGCTTCGTTAGAGCTATTACAAAGGACACTTATATAATATTTGATGTGATTTGGCTTATATATTTTCTATATAAGATTGAGCGTAGTAAAACAAAAGTACCAGCCTTATCAAATCAACCAAGAAATTCCAGTTTTTTCTAGTTTGCTGTTGCTTTATCAAATTAGTTACTTTTATTGAAAATCGTTGACAAAATATGACCAAAGTTTCTCTTATCAATACAATTTTATTAAATATAATATTAAGAATTAATAACGTTTGACGATGCTTTAGATTAGGAGAAGGCTCACGGAATTTGATTCACTTTATTGTTGTTCCTATATATCTTCGGTGATGATTAGCAGATAATGCATACAAGGAATAGTTGAAGAGTTGCATTTTTTAAGCAATTAGAAACTTAAATGAAATAAAACAAATAAGAGAGCTATATTCGGCTATGCCGAATTCTATGTACCCTTCAGCAAAATATGAACTACTAAAAATATACTACAGATATTTCCTGGAACAAGGAATTCTTTAAGATATTAATTTGGCCTCCGGTTTTAGTCGTATTATTTTACATTTAAACTCTCCTTTCGTCTTAATGTAAGCATTTTCGATCGGCTTGTTTTTATTTTTTCTGAATACTTCTCAATTTCTTATTAATACTAGTTTTATTGGTAAATTCTAGATAATAGCGGAATGGAGTTTTAGTAAAATTTTTAATATTTGATAAAACATAGTGTTCGGCGCAATTTCAGCATTTGGGTAAAATTTTTCCTTTGAAACATGTGTAAAAAAATATTGATTCTTTAGACATTTTTGGTAAAAATATGGTTTTGAAGTTTAAAAATTTATTGAATGCTGATTTTTGACGTATTTTTGCAATTATTTTGTTTTATTTCTGGTTTACAATTTCGCGGTGAACTTTTTGGCAAATTTGAAAATACTCGCAAATTTCTGGTTCAATTTCGAGTTTTTCCGTAAATTTTGATTTTTGGGAAAATTTTTTAATTTAAATTCCTTGGATTACAGTTTGGATTTGTGGTGAATATTTAACTTTTGTGAATTTCCAAATGATGAAATTTATTATTATTTTTTAAGTTTTATTCTTTATTCGACCTTCTTATTGTTAGATATTCCGATGTATCATTAATCAGGCTCTAGGTCTAGATAGATTTGAAAAACATATGTAAATAAAACTCGTATTTACCAGATTATTTATTCATGTCTTTCTTTATTCTTTCGATATTTCGGATACCATTGGTATCCTTCTTCAGGAACTATAATTTTAAAAATCAAAACAAAAAAATTTTTTTTAATAACACAATTACACATATGTACATACATATTTATATATTATACTAAATCAAAAGCTTACAATTTTTTATAATATATTTTTCTGTTTTACAATTATAATTGGTTTTTCTTACATTAGAATTAAATAATCTCCGTACGTCTGTTTAATACCACTTCCATTGGGGGTGGATAGCTCACTAATATGTTTGTTAACATTTTTTTTACTATGTGTCTATAGGTATTGGCGCAGTTTTCTGTGTCCGCTTTGTAATTTATTCTTATATCCGCGGGAGTGTTTATTACATGTAGCATCTCAATCATATATCTCTTTCTTTTATTATTTTCTTGTTGTAATATTTTTGTATTGCCTAAGTCTGGTGAATGTCCAGTTGCTGCATTTTTATTTTTATTGTCCGATTTATGTGCAGCTAATCTAGTCCTTAACATTGATCCTGTTGTTCCAACATATGCCTTTTTGCATACATTGGTTCCGTCACCATTGCACGGTGTTTTATAAATTACATTTGCTTTGTCCAGTTTATCCATTCTCGTCTTTGTGTTTGAGTATAGCACGTTGAGGGAGTAGTTTGTCCATAATGCAATCCCAATATTTTGCTTATCAAATAAGTCGGAATGTAAAATTCTCTCCGAAAAACCCGGGACGTGTGTCAAAGATTTGAAAATTCTCGTGTCTGTTTTTTCTTTCGGATTCTTAAAAACGGTTGAAAGCTGGAGAACCAAAATAAAAACGTTACGAATTCAATAATGTGGAAATATTCACTTTCGTACAAATCCTGTGACATACCTGAATGAATGCAATTTACCGGTGAGTCTCTATACGCATTCGCTGATTGCTTAGACCAGCTCCACAGCAGGGTAACCAGAGGTGAAAACTTTGACACATAAAAAATAAAAAACTCAGTTTTTTTACTCTGGGTTCTGTTAGAAAGAGACAAATATAGCATTTTGTGACGAAATAGAGGAAAATAAACAAAACAAAAATCTAATGTGAATAAGTGCAAATTTTAAAAAGTAAAATAAAAATATTGTTAATAAGTTTCATTATTTGTTTTAATAATAAAATAATATTAAACAAAATTAAAATGTGTTTAAGTGCGTAACCCACCCTTATACTTACAAAAAAAAAGAAAAATAAACACGGCAAGAAAATGAAAATAAAAACCAACGAAGGTTCTGAGGGAACCTGTTTACTACTTTGTATCCACAGGAAACCTCTACCAAACTGTTTAGAAAATGGTTAATGCTCCAAATTCTTTAGACTCAATGAGAATTTACATTTTTTAATTCGGTCCAACATTTAGGTTCGTAAATTATCTTTGTGCCTTAGGATGGGTACTTAATAGCAAATTTGATAAGGATTCAGAATATGCAAATTTTATGTACCTATGGGCGGAAAAATGGTTCTTCTCGCGAATTTGTGGACCGACATTTCAAATAGCGACAATTCGCCACACGCACTGATCAAATGGTCCACGTTTCAAGATCATAAGTTGTCTGCTGCCGTCAGAAAATTTAAACATCAGACAGACAGACTGGCAACGTTAATTGAACTTGTCTACCTTTATGGATCTAGAATATTCAATCGATCGGAAATAAATATTGTGGCAATTACAAACAGAATGACAAACCTGTATATAGCCATTTAATTTTTGTGAAGGGTATAAAACCAAACAAACAAAAATTCACTGGAACAACCAAGTCCGATTAAATTCCAAAAAGCACATACATGTTGATTGAATTCCAATTGCTCACACTTTGAACGTAAAGAATTTATAATTGTTATGTTTTATTTTTGTACCTCTGTACTTAATTTAATTCTTTAATAAGAACTATTTTATGCCAATGAAAAGTTGAAAATATTTAAATTAAATTATCTGACTCTGTGGCGTCGTTTCCTAGTCATTTTGTGAATATTCAAATTAATTTATTAAAGTACGTGTTAAACACATATATTTTTTTAGTATAGTGTCATACATAGTCCGTAGTTGATATAAAGTTTACTTTGTTCAAGTAAAAGATTAAATAGCCAAGAGGATTTTTCCTTAGTTTCACTTGCTAAGCTGTGCAAATTGTTTGTCTTGTGATTTTCTGATTGTTTTTTATGCATTTTCATTTCATAATATTGGCTTTTTGCCGACTTAATTAATTTTTAATTACTCCACACTTTAGCGTTTTTTAACTTTTCTCTTCTAGTTCAATTGTTCGTAGTTTTTGTTCTAATTAGTGTTCATTTTTGCTTCTATAGTTGTTTTTAATTTAAGAGGATGATGAAAGAGAATAAAGCATTTAAGTAATAAGGAAAATCTTGAATGAAAATTAAAGAAAGTTTAAGGATATATAATTTGGGCTCCGATTTTACTAGTTTTATTTTATAAATTTAACGTTTCTCTCATTTCACTTCAAGTATTTTGAGCCGATTAATACATGTCTATGTTATATGTTACCTTTTCTTCGTGTTTAATATTTTTACGAATTTTCGGTAATTTCTAGTGGAATTTTGTTTTTGTTAACTTTCGATTTGGTGTGAAATTGGAATTCATTGGCAAATTTTTAAAAAAATATCGAATTTAAGTATAAATGATATTTGTTTACGAAATTTGGAAATATTTTTTTGTTGGAATTTTTATGTGAATATTTGGTTTTCGGTAAAATTTATATTCTGATGATTTTTGGACAACGAATTTTGCGTTTAGGGATTTCTGCAATTTGTATTGAATCGCAGATTTTTGGTAAAATTTCAAGCGCATAGAAATTAGTCGCTTTAATTTTGGTTTTTGATATTTTTGGTGAAACTTCAAGTTGTCACGAATTTCTATTTTTTGTTGAAACTTATCTACTTGGTTACAGTTTTCTGGAGATTTATAGATTTCCTTTTTGTAAACTTTTAAATCTTTTGTTACTAAAATCTGATACTTGGTAAATTTTAGATTTTTTACTGATTTTTCTGTTTTTGATTGCAATAACTATAATTATGATGTTTTGATTTCACTTTAAATTTTCTAATGCTACAAGTATTACTTTCTGTTTTAATTGTTCAAATATATTGACAGAAAAACATGTATATTTGGACGCCTTGCCGGAGATCAAACTAGTTTTTAACTAGTATTTTGGTAGAATAAAAATCACCAGCGCTAGCTTTGAACTGCAAACTTTCCTATACCATCTTAGTGTTCAAATTAGCATTGAGTGTGCATGTAAAATTACTATATTGGGTGCTTTAGAACCAGCTTATTACCAATTATTTTATATATAAAACTTTTTCACAAATATCCCAATCGTTGTTCTGTTACACAAAAATCAATCAATCAATCTGAAGTTGTGCCTTTGCACTACTTCAAGACCCTAAACGCTTAAGGCCCAATTATAATATGCTTAAGGTAGCTTCAGCTAATGTCAAAAATTGAACGAAAAGCCTGTCAAATGCTTAGGCAATTTATTGAAAACTTTTAGGTGGCTACAATGTACTTACATGAACCTGGAACTATAATGACACAGTTGCACATTTGTTTTGTTCGTACTTTTGCAAAAACATATTTTATTTCAGAATAAATAAAATTCGTTAACAAAAAGGTGTTGAATAAATATATTTTATATATTTCATACCATTCATATTCAAATTAGTAATTATTTTTATTAGTTTTAAGAAATTTTCGAACAAAAAAATACAACATTTTTGGTGCTTGTGTAATTTTGGCCAAAAGTACTAAAAACTGCAGCGGTGTGCATCACTCAACTTATAAACAATAAAAATTTAATTTTGTCGCAAATTGTATTTAAAGAAGAAGTGTGTAAAAATGGATAAAAAATTAAAATGTTTAAAGGCCCTTAATTTATTCAAATCTGCATTGGAAGGGTTCTGCACATTAAGGACAATAAGTGAAGTGAAAAAGAAAAGAATACGCTCCTGTTCAGTCAGAGAAATAAACCGAGATAGGAGGAAGAATGGTTTTTTTGTACTGACCTTTTTGAGAATGAAGGAAATAGATCACCAAAAATTTTTCATTTGCACGCGAATGACGCCACAAGTATATGAATTCTTGCTTAACCTGGTGAAGCCGTTCCTTCAGAAGAGTTCCTTGAGAGAACCTGTGCGGCCAGAATGTCGATTGGCGGTGACATTGCTGTAAGTTTATTTACTTAACCTTAATAAATATTTTTAATCTTATTTCGTCACGCTTCCAAAAAGATATTTATCACAGGGAACTTCATTTCAATCACTGGCATGGTCATTTAAATTAGGAAAAGAATTTGTTCGGCGAATTGTTCTAGAAACGACTGAGGTGATCTGGAGTCAGTTAGGCAATGTTTATGTGTCCCCACCTAACGAAGAAGATTACAAACAAATTGCTACAGATTTTTGGGAGATGTGGAATATGCCCAACTCTATTGGATCTGTTGATGGCAAACATATTGCAATTAAATGTCCTCCTAATAGCGGTAGTCAATTTTTCAGTTACAAAAATTTTTTTTCAATTGTTTTGTTAGCAGCATGTGATGCACGGTACCGGTTTACCTATATAGATATTGGAGCCTATGGAAGTCAGAGTGATGGCGGTGAGTAGTTATTTGTAAAAGCTATTTATGACTTAAAATAATCGTTTTACTTTATTTTACATAGGGATTTTTCAATTAAGTCGATTCGGAAAAATGTTGCTTAATGGCAAACTTCTAGTCCCTCCACCAACAAATTTGCCAAACACTAATTTAAGAACTCCGCACTTCTTTGTTGGTGATGCCCCTCCCTTAGGAATAAATTGAATGCGCCTTTACACTGGCGAGATGTTACCCAACGATAAAGAAGTCTCCAATAAAAGGTTATCAAGAGCTCGCCGTACAATTGAAAACGCTTTTGGAATTTTGGTATCTCGTACTATTAACAACATTGAATTTGTCTCCGGAAAACGCAGAAAAAATTGTATTGGCGTGCGTTACTTTGCATAATTTTATAATGCTAAATGATGTTGGTAAGTCGTATGTTCCAAACAATTTTGTTGATTGGGAGAATTCAAATGGAGATCTTCAAAACGGGTCGTGGCGCAGTGATATTGGAAGTAATATCGCATCAATTTCACGATCATCTAATTTACACCGTTACAGAGGCAGGAATTCTACTGAAATACGAAACATTTTGTGCACTTATCTTAATTCTACTTAAAACAACTTTTAAATTTTTCATTTTTAAGTATTTTCCTTTTTTATTTCAATAATTTATTTGTCCTCATTCTTTCTGTTTTAAATTCCTATTCTCTTACTTTGTTTATCACTTTTAGATTTAAGCCTTTTGTAAGTGTAAATGAAAAGAATAAAATTTTATTGAAATTCATTTATTTTCCTTGCTTTTATTTTATAAAAACAGCGATATTAAAAAGTAATTAAATATAGCATTAAAATTTAATAAACATACATTTTGGCTTTGAATTTTAAAAAATCGGTAAATTAATGTTAAAAACGAATAACTTAAAAATAAAGCAGGATAACTACTATAAACTGTGTGCATTTCTATTACTCCTGCGTAATTTGTACAGCTCCTGCAACATGTTTACTTGGAAGTCGTCTTTTACCGCTACTGGCAGGTCTTTTATCAAACTAACAACTGTTTTCATGAAGGTCTCGTCCGTTGGTTCATCGGTCGTTGATGCCAAGCTCCTCTCAATACTCTCGATAGTATCACCAAATTTTTGGTAAATGCTATCAAGATTTATTTTTGCCTTTTTCGGAGGGACTGGAGTTGCTGATGGGGAATATTCCCGCAAACTCCACTGAACATTGTTTGGTCCATGACTGAGTCCAGTTCTTCAACTTTATCACGAGTACTACAAAATAAAGGTTTACATTTTAAAAAGGGAACAAGTATTCAATGTAAATGCTTATACCGGCGGGGTGCAAGGGAGCAGTTTCATAAACATCATAGAGTGCAGTAGTTCCCATTCTTCGATATAGCCCATTCCACTGCCTGATGGAGCTTCCATCCTCTTCAACTCCTTGCAGAACCATTCCCGGAGTAGCTTCCATCTGTGTTTGCAGTCTGCGACTTTATATAATTTACAACAGTATGAAAATGGAAAATGCAAACAAAAATCTTTAAAGTATTACTTACCACTTTTATTGCATTTTTGTGCTACTTCTTTCCATGCTCGTTCGTTTGAATTACGATTGTAATAAAATGCGTCTCTTTTTTGGTATAAACAATTTTTTTTTCTACATTTTCTATTAAATTTAGAAAAAAAAATTTTTTCTTTCGTCCTCAATTGCAGTTTGTTTATTAATGTATGTATCTATAACACAATCAACAGTTTTCGTACGGAATGTGCGATCAGTTTCGTACTTTGCTTAAGCAAATGACAGTTGACGAAACTGAACGAAAAGTGTTGTTAAGTACATTATAGTTTGCCACATATGATTTATATGTAATTGCACAGTTGGTTAAGCCAGCTTATGCATATTATAGTTGAGCCTTTAGTCTTTCGCATGGTTAATGCTGCACTGCGTATATATAGGTGATTTATTAATAAATATTTTTATTTTCATTAATTTATACTCAATTGCGGTCATAGATCAGCTCTCCGTTAAGCGCATTTTTGTAGCAATAATCACTTGCAGTGTTTTGTTAAGAAGAAAAACTATTCACCAACATGTTTACATACATTTTAACATAAAGGGGATCGTTGTGTCTCAAACATATTTAATAGATTTAAAATACAGTTATAATTTCAAAAAAATATTTAAACATGTATGTCCCAGTGAAATTGACTTTATGATAATTGTTTGTGGTTGCTATATCCCAGCAAGCGCTTAGTTGCTAAAATATATGTTTCATATTAAACAAACTTTGATTACTTTCTATTTGCTTTCCAACGCATCAACACGAATTGCATTGCTTTCTTGGGAATAAACTGTATTATAGTTGAAATAACACATCATTCAACTTAGAGTATCGTTTTAATTAGACCAGAAAGTACGGTGGGTATTTGCTGGGTAAAAGCAAGTGTTTAAATAAATTTACTTAAGTGTGCTAATATATTTATGAAATTAAACTAAAACGCAATATTTTCAGTTTAATTCACAACTAATTTGTAACAAAAAACGTTGTATTTTGTCATAAATAGTCGAAATTATTTTTAGTACCATTTATATTTTGATCTTTTTAACAGTTTAAATAATTTTAAACACTAATAATAATTTCATAATTATTTTTCGCCAAAATCTTCTTGAAACTCTGGCGTAGATGTACGTAGGTGGCACCAGGGCAGAAGATTAAACAAATGTATCCTGTATTCTCGTAAGCGAAGGAGATTGATTTCTGATTTTGAAAAATGGTAGAAAAAATGGGTAATCTTGAGATTTATACTAGAGTTTATCAGTTACAGCCTCTAGAACATTTATCATATAAACATACATAAACATACATGCAATACAACAATTTGTTGTACACGCTGAGCTTGCATTTTGGTAATAAACTTAAAATTATTTGTTGGGGTAGTTTACCTTTACTTTTGGTTACAAGTAAACAAACTTTATTAAGTTCATTTACTTTAACTTTATTATTGAATTCTAAGAATTGTTTTGCAACAAAACATTTTTATTAGTAAGCAAAACCAATATTTTTTTCATTAAGAAAATAAATTGTAAAACTACTATTTAAGAAAGTGGAAAAAGAAAAATAAAAACAGTCTTAATTAGGAAAACTAAAAACAAAGTTTTTTTTAATATCAAATTTTTCAGATAGTTAAGTTTTATCCCGATATACTAGTTGCACTGTCACTCCCATTTGTATCCAATGTTACATGATTGACTTATTATCCGATGTTTTTCCATTCATCATGCAAGACACATTAATTGATACAGGCTTTATTTACATTAGCTTGAAAAGAATCAGATTCTGTCAACAGCAGAAGTCAAATCCTATATATTATACGTTTTTGTTTGTTTCTTATTGACAAATTCATCAGTAACGGAAGCCAAACACATTTGAAATTGCTAAGATAAACTGTTGTTATGAAGACGGAAAAACGCACACAAAACGACCCATTTTTTATTAGATCGTCCCAGTTAAGTGGAGGTATATAATTTTGAATAAAGATGCTATATGCTTACGACTGTACGATACTTTCAAATTTAGAAAGAGAGCATTTTACAATATATCGATATATTTTCCCTTGCGAATAAACTGTGAATATAACCAACAGTTATGCATCGACTTTAATGAAGTTTGACTTGTTTAGTTAGAGGCTTATAAATATTGTTACGTTTATTACCACAACAGACGTTAATTTGTAGGATTCGTTTAATTGCAAGAATTAAAGTACACAGTCCATAATGATACACAATTATTATTCAGTACTAATTTACTTAACGCTCGCGGTTCGGGGAATTTTCGCTAGGTAATTGTTTTTGCTTTGTTTATAACATTGCGTATTTGTACAATAGGTTGTTTTACACCAATTTCTTGAAGACAATTATTTTTTTATTATTTAATTAAACATCTTCGATTATTACTTCATAACAATGTATATGCTTACAGAAAGAAAGTGAGATGAGTGGAAAAAGAAAGGAATTGTAGAAATTTTTTTTGTTATTTGTTATGATTTTTTTTCGCAAAAGATCCACGATATCTCTGAAACAACCGAACAAGCTTGGCACGGTTTGAAGGTAGTATTGTTGACGAAATTCGAATTTTTTATTTAACTGAATAAGACAAACACCTGTCCAGTTATGTTAATATTGCTTGTAGAAACCAAGAGAAAAATCAAATAACATGAACAATAATATATATTTATATATATATATATATATATATTGATCAGTGACTGTGTTTGAGTACAGACGTACGTCATTTTTAACGCATAACAAATATATATTTTTTTAAGAATTCAATTGAACAGTGAACAGTTAGTAATAACAAAAAATAAAAACAATATAATATATAGTGCATGGTTAAACCGGTTTGAACAATTGATAGTGAGTGCATGAGCGCACCAAATATTAATGAAAAAAATATAAAAGGTAATAACAACAATGCTTATTACTGTTTTACTTATACAAATGCTAATAATTCAATGACAATACAAATAATAAAAAAAATGACAGTGCTTTTTTAAACGCCAGGCCAATTGACCGAACGCGTTCTTTATCCGGAAATATAAACTTATCTTCGCAAGTAATAACACCAGAAGAAATTACAATTCAACAAAAAAACAATTCAGGTACTATATCAAAAATAGTACAACAAACCAATGAAACAGGTAATTTAAAAAGCCCCGTAAAAAAGTGCAAAGAGGTATGGATCGTTATATAACCATAACCAAAAGCAAGGCCAGTCCTAAGTCTTCGCAGCAAGAGCGCACTGCTAAACAATATAAAAGCTCCCCAAACACTGTAATGCCGGTAAGCGAAAACAGATTCTCTGTACTTGCAACAGCGGATGATGAAGCTGAACCCGCTGTCAAGGAGCAAAAACCTCCGCCGATTTACTTGCGCGAGCAAACATCTAACGAAATTGTTAACATGTTGTCTCAGCTTGTAGGTAAGGAAAGCTTTTATGTAGCTTCTATTCGAATAGGTCAAATTCAAGAAACAAAGATCCAAGCTCACACTGAGAAGAATTATCGTCTAATCGCAAGTCGCCTCGATGCAGATAATAAGAGCTATTATACGTATCAACTCAAAAGTGCTAAAGGTTTGATTGTCATCGTAAAGGACATTGACAGTCCTGTTCCACTGAGGAAATAAAAAGTGCAAGAGAGGTGGAAGGTTATGCCGTAAGGTCAGTACACAATATTCTAAATAAGAATAAAGTTCCCCAACCTATGCATCGTGTTGAAATCGTATTTACCGCATCTCAGCTTAAATAAAAAAACTCGGTTCATCCTATATATAATTTGCGCTACCTTTTAAACAGAAGAATAACGGTGGAAGAGCCTCTAAAACGTAACGGTCCCCGTCAGTGTACACATTGCCAGGAATTCGGACACACGAAAACCTACTTCAAGCTACTATTTGTATGAGTTGTTTCCGGTGATGCGCACCGGACCTTGGAATGCACTTCTTCTAAACAGACACCAAGGTCAAAAAATGCAGCAACTGTGGTGAAAACCATACAGCAAATTACAGGGGCTGCAAAGTATTTCAATATGTAAAAAATAAAGCGAAAGTTGTACGCAAACCTGAATATGAGCAATATAAAGCTTCCCAATTTCCTCGGCTCATGATGGTTCTATTGCTAGTACACAAGCTACACAGCCACACACTAAGCCAAACTTTTCATATGATTTACCTAATGCGAACGCCAAAAGTTCTAATGTGCATAAACATTCATATGCCCACGTCTTCAAATAGGGTGCTCAGACACCCCTCACCAACAATTCGAGCTCGATCGAGAACTTAATACAGACAATGAATAATTTCATGACAACTATGCAGGGTATGTTTCAGGAAATGATGCGAACCCAAAACATGCTTCTGCAAGTTTTGCTTGGCAAAAAATGAACCAGTTAAAAATATGCTTCTGGAACGCTAACGGGCTCTCTCAACATAAATATGAAGTAGAACACTTCCTGCTAGCACATGATATAGACATACTGTTAGTTTCTGAAACTCACTTCACTATAAAAAACTGCTTTAGAATTGATGGGTTTTTTATATATGACACCAAACACCCAAGCGAACGGGCATGTGGTGGGACTGCCATTATAGTCCGAAAAAACGTAAGGCATTTTCCATTGCCTGAATTCAGGGAAGACTTTTTGCAAGCCACGATTATTAATCTTACTGATTTTAAAATTGTAGTCTCGTCAGTGTATTGCCCTCCTAGGCATAAAATCGAACACCATGAATTTGCCAGGTTCTTTGCTACGCTAGGTCAAAAATTTATTGCCGCTGGTGATTACAATGCAAAGCACACATATTGAGGATCCAGACTCCTTAGGCCTAGAGGTAGGCAGATGTATTTTACAGTTCACGAAAACAAGCTGGACGTCGTATCTGCCGGTAAACCAACCTATTGGCCAACAGACTTTAATAAATTGTCAGACCTTATTGATTTTGCGATAGTAAAAAACATCAAACGCGATCAACTCTTAGTTCATTCACCTACAATTGTTATTTTACACGAAAGTTTTGTCACTGCACCTAAAACCCTTAGTTTAATATAAAATGTATATATGAGCTCTCATTTATCTTTGAACATCCCACTGATATTCATGCAGCTGTAGATCATTTTACAGACGTCGTGACTGTCGCAGCCATAGCTGCAACGCCAACAAAGCCATCAGCTAAAATAATATCGTACCAGGCAACAGCAGATATTCAGATGCTCGCCATTGAGAAAAGAAGACTAAGAAGATAATGGCAAAATAGTCGTTCTCCACACATAAAAATGCAAATGAACTTATGCCAAAAAAAAAACTTACGCAGTAAATTGAGACACAAACACCAATTCGCTAGCGACAACTTTTTAAAAACCTTGGATCCAAGGAAAAACACGGATTATAGTATGTGGAAAGCTGTAAAGCACTTGCAATGTCTTATTGCTTACGAATCCCCACTAAGACTTGAAGACCGTACTTGGGCTAAAAACTCAATGGAAAAGGCAAATGCGTTTGCAAAGCACTTAGAGAAGGTTTTCGCACCACATGATATAAGTAATTCCACTACTCCAATTATTAGTGACACCGTGAATGATCCTAAGAAATTTCGGTTGTCTTCCTTAAAATCGAAAATTAAAAATACGAATATGAAGAAATCACCTGGACACTGCAATGATAAGTATCAGTAATGATCCAAAGGATGCATCTGAAAAGCTGCAGTCCCATATTCATAAGCTGGAAGACTGGCTAAAACAGTGGAGAATAAAGGTAAATCCATCAAAATGTGCTGGTGTAACGTTTTCCCTTAGAAGGCAAAATTGTCCACCAATCACAATAACTAATACCACGGTTCCAGCGGAAACGCACGTTAAATATTTAGGTATCTACCTAGATCGGCGCCTAACCTGGTCCCGTTATATTGAGGCAAAAATAACGTCCATAAAGCTTCGAACAAATCAACTGCATTGGCTAATAAGTCCTAACTCAACTTTGGCTTTGGAATATAAAGTCCTTTTATACAAATCCGTTATAGAGCCAATATGGTCATATAGCATTCAGCTGTGGGGTACTGCCTGTGCATCAAACATCCAGAAGTTACAGAGAAGACAGTCTAGGATTTTACGTCATATCGTATGCGCCCCCTGGTACATAAGAAATGAAAACATACATAGGGATCTCAAAGTTCCCACTATCCACGAAGAAGTTAAAACATACACGTCCAAATACGTGAACAAACTAGTCGCACATCCCAACACTCTAGCACGCAATTTATTGCAATTTCATGGCCACCAGAGACTAAAAAGAACTGACACATTGAGCCTGGCTCTCTCTACACAATAGAAGATTGATTTTTAAGATTTGAATACAAAAAATTAGTTATTACATTGGTAATAACTAGTAAATAGTAATTTAGAAATAAGATTTGAATACGTATTGTGAATTTCTTTTAATAGAAAGATTCAATAAAATAAAATACAGTATAAAAAAAATATATCGTATATGCATGTTTTTTTCATTTCTTGGTGAAAATCCGTTTTTGGGGGAAATTCAATTTTGGATTTAACGACTAGTTTGATAAATTTTCGACGTTTTTAAAAGTTATTGATTTCTCCGACTTTTGGTTAATTTAAAAAAATGTTGGTTACATTTGTGCTGAAATTTCGAAATTTGGTGAATTATGATTTTTTGGTAATATTTCGGTTTTTTATTTAATTTATGGTAAATTTAAAATTTTTAGCAATTTTTTGGTTTTTGGAGAAATTCAATGTTCTTTGGTAGTTTTTCAAATTTTGAGGATTCTTTAATTAAATTTATTAAAATTTTTAATGCGGTCCAATATTTAGATCCGTACTTTATCAGGAGATTGCAGAATATGCTAATTGTATGGGCTTGTGTATAAGGCGAAAGAGCGAAAATACTCAAAAAACCATATTAGCCCATATCTCGGAAGCTTGTGGACCGATATGACTGAGTTTAGAAAGCGATAATTTAACGAATGCGCTAGTCAAGATCCACGATCCTAGTTTGTCCAGTGCCGCAAGAAACTTGGTTTCAACATCGGACAGACGAACATCGTTAATTAAACTTCTGTACCTATTAGGATCCACAATATATATATATATATATATATATATATATATATATATATATATATATATATATGTATTTTGTATGGTCGGAAATGAATATTGTAGAAATAACAAATGGAGCCTTTCATTTTTGCGAGAATTCAGTTATGATATCATCATGTAACATAAATACTCTTAAATGTTCTATGAGGAAAAATTTCAATAGACAAATACATGACTATACGGTATAACTCTTTATTGTTGTTATATTGAATAGAATATATAGTTTTATTAAGTAATTTATAACGCTCTTCTGTATTTCTGGTGTTAAAATTTTATAGTTTTTTGTCGTGAAATTTTATTGAAGAATAAGTAGCACATCAAATTAAAAAGGGCTCTTCACAACAGTCATATTTTTTGTGGTATTGTTATAATGACATTTTCTGCATTCGTAAAATCTATATTTGTTTCAATACATGCGGTTTGTGTTTCTTCAATAAGAAAGGAAACATGTGTTTTTCTATTTTTACATCTTTCGTTAAACAACTCCTTAGTTTTTATATTTTTATCAATATTATTTACTCGTATGTAGTTAAGGATAATCATATTAAATTAATTGCGAAATTTCTCTTAAAAAAATTTATTCAATAATTTAGATTAATAGCAGTTTAGCTCTCAAAGTAGTAAGAAGTCTAACGTAAAGAGCTCGTACTATTGGAAGAGAAAGAGTTTTTCGTTTGCTATTTATTACTCGAAAGTGTTGCCAATTTCTTCTCAATGTTCAGTAACTGTTAACCGGATATGTGTTACTCTTTCTATATAATAATTATTTGTTATTCACATTACGATCTGCTGTTTTTATATCAATTTGCAATCTCTTTTATATTCTATCTTTGTAAATTTTATACCAAAATAAAACATGCTTCTTTCTCTAAGGTATTATATTATAACAAAGTGTTAAACAGGTGCGTATTTGTGGTGGAGGAAACCTGACGAATTGCCAAGATTAAATATCCTAATGTAAGGAACACATTTAAAAGCACTTCCCCGTACTTCACTGATATATGAAAACTTCTTCTCAAATTGCTCCTTTCCGAACCGGCTTTGGATTTGTAATCTGATTCACTTACCATACTGCACTGCAGTAAGACTTACTTAGAAGCGCATATCTATGAACATACTTTTCAAAGTGTCACATTAATTAGTGCTTCCAAAATATAACAATATTTTACTGAATACCTCCTCTTTTATACAAATATAAAATATGAAACATTTTTGCATTACAGTTAGGGTTTTTTGCGACATCTCTCACATATGTATATATACATATACATACGAGTACGTGCATATGTATTCTTATTTCCATTTCTATTTCTTTCTGTTGTTTCTTTTTCGAAATCTACATACTTTCATATGTATTTCTCTACATGAATTTCCCAGTTAGTATTGTGTCAAGATAATAATAATGGTGAAATGTACGTGTCTGCATATTAGAATTGTTTTGCATGGAAATTCATTTACATTTCTTCTTGTACCTCAATTTTCATATAAAAATCCATTCGCCACACTTTGTAGATGGTCATGCATGCTAACGGTTTCGTGTTAACTGAGTAAGTACGCTGTAACATGTGATGCAAATGGGGCAGGTAGGCGGAATCTGTTAGTTCATATATAATTTTAAGAATGGATTTTTGTTTGGTTCTATTTTTGTGTTTTATAGTTGTGTTGCTGTAGTTTTGGTTTATTAAGAAAAAAGTTTTATCAATTTAAATGAATTGCACCCAAGTGGGTGATAAATTAAATTTATTTTGTATTATTTGTAAATATTATTTCTTTTCTGTGGTTAGTCCCTGTGTACGTAATTTTTTAGTTTTAAATTATGAAATTTAACATGGAATTTAAATACATATTAAGATGAGAAATATAAGAACATCAAAATTTAAAATAAGTATGCGTGGAATTTATTAAATATTTAATTATTAGCTAAAAATTTTTTTATCATAAATATTATATTTGTCATAACTAATCGTCTGCGCTCCATGGCACATACCATATGAAAAGTTTATTTTAAAAATGTCGTCGAAGCGATGAGTTGGTTTGATGAGTAAATTTTATTGGTTATTTTATTACCTATTCAATTACCGTTATAATCCTTATTGTTCAACGTTAATTACCAATTACAGGACGGCACAGAATACACGATAGGCCTTCTTCTCTCTCGATTGAGGCAAATAAAATTTTGACTCAACCGTTGGCCGTCAGAGAGCTTGTTTACGCACGGCGCGCAATTAAGGACGAATAAAATTATGGCTCTAGCCCTGGCTTCTCTTGTCATGGTATTCTGGCCTGGCTCGACTACAGCGGAAGCTCTATACCTCTCACTCAGATGGGACTTTCTTCGTCTGTCTGCTGCTCTAGGTGAAGGGAAAAAATGGATTCTTTTGTCGAGGCGAATAAAGTTCTGGCCCGACGCAAAGAGATGTCTCCTCTGCATACTCAACTCCGACCGCATTCGGTTGGGGCGAATAAAATACTAGCTCGACCGTTTACCGTATGAGGAGTGTCTATCTACTACTTGTCTACACCAAGGCGAATAAGATCCTGGCCCAAGTGATATTACGTCACCTTACTCACTGGCTTCTCTTGTCAGGGCGAATAAAATTCTGGCGTGACCCGAAAACATTGGTAGCTTAGCTACCAGTTGGTGGAGCGAGAGACTAGCTCAATTAAGTTGAGTAAAACACTAAAATAATTAAACTACAAGTAGATGAATAGACTTCGAATAAAAGCCGAATAAAATTCGGGCCCAACTTTTTGCTGTCTGCTAAAGACTAAAATAACAAAGTTGAATTTATGAAGCAGGTCTTACTGCATTGCTAGCCTCAGGCTGACTGACTTCTCTACTGTGTACGCATTGCTATTATACTTGCTTGGTTGAGTCTCACGTATACACATCATCATACGATCCGTGCCAACTGATCATTTCGCAGCGTTACGTAAATATTTCCGTTAATTTTAAACCTAAGTTATTATTAATACAAATTACGAATTTAATTAGATAAACAAAAGACTTATAATTACATGTGACCAAAAAACGAGTGGACTTTTGGTCGTCACAGTATTGTTGTAAAGAGCATTGAAAGTTTCGTTCCCCCTGAGGAAATACAAAGTGCCATAGAAGCGGATGCACAATCTCATAAACAACTTTGGAATACACGTTTTCCAAAACTCAGTCCAGGATTAAAAAATGCAGCAACCGCGGTGAAAACTATAGTGCTAACTACAGGGGCTGTAAAGTGTTCTAATACGTAAAAAATAATTCCAAGGTAGTACGTAAACCTGAAAACGAGCAAAATAAGGCTTCCCGATTTGCAAGGCTTCGAGCTGCATCCATAGCTAGTACTCTAAACGAAACTACGCGTATGCCCAAGCGGCGAAAAACGACACACAATTACTTAATGCTAACTGCTAAAACTGCTTTAGAGCCAATGGATTTTCACATACGATACTAAACATCCGAGGCAACCGATTTGTAATTACGATTACCTTATTTTCAATTGAGTCTCGTGCTTGCTCCCGTCTTTACTCTTGACTACAGTGATATCAGACTGTCGACTGGCAACTGTCAACACTCTCCCTCATCACTGAGTGTCTTGTAATTGCTAGCATTTTTCTAAGGCTTAGCTCCTCCATGGCATTCACATTTAACAAGTGTCTGCCCGTGGTCCTAAACCTTATGCTAGCCAGTACTGAACACTCAAACACAATGTGCGCTACCGCCTCAGCCTCTTCCAGGAGCACGATTTTCACCCTGGCCAGATGTTACTTCAAGTTTCTATGACCTGTCAATAACGTAGTGATCCAGCTGAAGCAGTAATCTATCTGAGCACTTTGCTGACCTTTCTAGCTATCTACATGTCTTACGCTCCCTCCACCTTTTCAGGTGTAATAAGTTTACCCACTAAAGAACTTTAGCTCGCACTATGCCATTCCCCAGTGCAACCCTGGGTTCTGGTCCAAGGAAATCCACATCAAATCCCCCTTTTTGCTAGCCAGTCTGATGCTTAATTCCCAGCCGTGCCTATCTGTCCCCTAACCCAGATCAACGTTACCCCATTCAACGAGGCACATCTGTTTAGTTTCAGAACACATTCCAGCATTAGTTTGTAATACACGTTTACTTGCCTCATGAGTATTATAACCCACTGATTGTCAAGTGCAATAATAACCCTTCTTCCGTTCACGCGACTTTCAACCAGGTTATCCTTCGCATGGCCTTGTAAACTGACAAGTATTTCTCTAGACGCAGACTATAGGACAAGTTCAGCTCAGCTGAGAATAGACCTTCTGCCCTGCTATTAATAAGAGAACTATCAGTAAAAATTCGGATGTCGTTCTCCATACACTCATTGCGCATAACGCCTTCCACAATGAGTGTCCGATGCAGCTTTCGACTACTTTTCTTCTACTCATTGTCTGTGTTGGCGCCGAGCTCATTGCACCACTAATACCCATAGAGGCAATCCTTTGAACCACATCCAACTTACACTTAATTGTGCTGTGGGAGGCCTTCGGCTACCAAACCACGGGTGCATAAGTCAGATTGGGTCGCACCATCATTGTGTAAATCCAGAACGACCACACACTCGTCAACATTGACGCAAGATCATTTTTCCTTTTCGTATCTTCGTTTCGATGTATTAATTCCAGGTAAGTCTCTTATCTAGGGTAACGCCCAAATAATTCACGTTGCAGAACACATTAATTTCCGATCCGAAAAGCATTAAAGATGCAATTTCTATACCCTTTCTCTTATGAGTGAAAAGCATAGTGTTGAATTTACTGGCAATTATAGTTAGATCTCGCTCATTGCACCATGTCTCTGTTACCATGAGAGCCTGTCTCATGCATCTTTGAATAGCCCCGATGAGCTTACCACTAGAACGTCTGCATACGCAATCGTATGGACAACTATTGAAGTCCATCCACGGTGATGTTCCACAGAAAAGGCGTCAACAATCCTCCTTGCGGACTCTCCCTAACTACCATACCTCGAATTTTAGCTCTCCAATTTCTGAGACCTATAGCCTTATTCCGAAGCGCTGATTCATCTTATAATAATAGTCAACCCTCCGCTCAGTACGAGCATTTCGTAGTTTCATGAAAAAGATCTTGTAGAAGGCGTCTTCAATGTTCATAAAGACGGACAAAGCAGATTCACCATTGAAAAGTTTTCTTTCCGCGAGTCTGACAGGCTCGTGCAGATTGAGTCATAGGTAATTCCCCCACGCCATGACGCACCAGGATGCATGACCGTAATTTACCATCAGTCTGAGAATGGCACAGATTGTCGGTATGTTGGGACAGGTCCCAAATATTGCCTTGAACAATGCAGGGCTCCTGTAACAAGGCTATATCCAGCTTATCGTCCTCAGAACATCGCTAATGCTGCTTCGATGTGATGAAGATTCAGCTAGCATATATTAGGTTTTTCTTAGGATGAGCCTCTTAGTATTTTGCCTACCCCCGCACTAGGGTCGACGTCATGCTCTCTAGTCATTCCTCTTGAATTTTACTTTGGACTGTTCAAGTTTGCATTTAAGTATCCCCCTGATTTTCCACCTTCGGACACAAATCGTAAGCACTACGCCCTCATTTACTGCATTAGCAAATTTTTCTGCGCGAGTAACTCGACATTTAGAAGTATCCTTGCAGCCTTCTCTCCTGTCTTTACTCTCGGTAGAACCTTGAGATATAACGATCATCCTGACTTCGTTTCGTTGCGCCTGCAGGGTATCGACTATTAGTGTAGCCCCATTCCAAAGATTTGTAAGGGATTTCGCTACTTCGATCACCCAGCTCTTTGTCGATTGATTTTTGCAAGTGAGTACAATAAACCCATCGACAAATTGAGCGTTTCCTACGAAACCCATATCACCAGCATCATCACAAAAGTTATCAATGGCACAAAGTAGCGATACATGTATGTTCACCAGAGGACCATCCATAGATACTTAAAGGTCTTACTTTTGCACCGGATTTCGGCTTTAAATTAGTACTGCTACTACTGTTCTGCTTCTAGTATAGCCACATTAATTTTGGCATCTTTATAGGAGTATCGGACGTCCTCCTTAACGGTGACGTTTTTTATTTTAAAAATTGAACAAGTGCAGAGACACAGTTAACAGTTAGTAACAACAACAAAATAAATAACAAAAAATAACAATAATATAATATATTGTGTGCAAAAAAAACAATAACAAATAGTGCATGGTTAAACATGTTTAAACAATTGATAGTGCGTGCATGAGCGCACCAAACATTAACGAAAAAAATATAAAAGGTAATAACAACAATACTTAGTACTCTTTTTCTTACACAAATGCTAATAATGCAATAAACACTATAAATAGTAAAAAAAAAGATGACAGTGCTTTTTTAACCGCCAGGCCAATTGACCGATCGCGTTCATTATCAGCAAATATAAATATATCAGCCACAGAAACAATGAACTCAACAAATAAAACTCAAGAAACAAACAATACACAAAAAATAGCACAATAAAAAGAACTAAGTACTGTATCTAACCGCGTGCAAACTGGTATGGATCATTACATAATCATAACAAAGAGGAAGGCGAGTCCTCAGTCTTCACAACAAGAGCGAACCGCCAAGCAATATAAAGGTAAGTGAAAATAGATTTTCTGTACTTGCTACCCTGGATTAAAATGCCAAACCCACTGTAAGAGAACAAAAACACCCACCAATCTACTTGCGCGAACAAACATCAAAAGCCATTGTAAATATGCTGTCCCAACTCGTATGTAAAGAAAATTTCAATGTGGCTTCTGTATGAAGAGAACATATACAAGAAACGAAGATACAAGCCCACACTGAGAAGAATTATCGCCTAATCGCAAGTCGTCTCGATGCAGATAATAAGAGCTATTATACGTATCAACTAAAAAGTGCTAAAGGTTTGAATGCCATTATTGAGTGCATGGACAGTTCTGTTTCCACTGAGGAGATAAAAAGTGACATAGAGGTGGAAGGGTATGTCGTAAGGTCAGTGCACAATATTCTAAATAAGAATAAAGTTCCCCAACCTATGAATCGTGTTAAAATCGTGTTTAACGCATCGCAGCTTAAATCAAAAAACTCGGTTCATCCTATATATAATTTGCGCTACCTTTTAAGCAGAAGAATAACGGTGGAAGAGCCTCTAAAACGTAACGATCCATGTCAGTGTACCCACTGCCAGGAATTCGGACACACTGCTAGCTACCATCTGCATGTGTTGTTTGCGGTGATGCGCACCGGACTTTGGAATGCACTTCTTCCAAAACAGGCCTCAAAGTCAAAAAATGCAGCAACTGTGGTGAAAACCACACAGCAAATTACAGGGGCTGCAAAGTCTTTCAACATGTAAAAAATAATGCGAAAGCCGTACATAAACCTGAATACGAGCAATATAGAGCTTCCCAATTTCCTCGGCTTCATGCTGGTTCTATTGCTAGTACACAGCCACACACTAAGCCAAACTTTTCATATGCTCACACATTGGGAAATGATTTACCTAATGCGAATGCCAAAAGTTCTAATGCGTATAAACATTCAAATGCCCATTTCTTAAAAGAGGGTGCTCAAACACCCCTCACTAACAATTCGAGCTCGATCGAGAACTTAACGCAGACAATGAATATTTTCATGACAACTATGCAGGGTATGTTTGAGGAAATGATGCGCAACCAAAAGATTTTGCCCGCCTAGGCATAAAATCGAACACCATAAATTTGCCAGGTTCTTTGCTACGCTAGGACAAAAATTTATTGCCGCTGGGGATTACAATGCAAAGCACACATATTTGGGATCCAGAGTCCTTAGTCCTAGAGGTAGGCAGTTGTATTTGACAGTTCAAGCAAACGACGTCGTAACTGCCGGTAAATCCACCTATTGGCCCACAGACTTTAATAAGTTGACAGACCTTATTGATTTTGCGATAGTAAAAAACATCAAACGCGATCAACTCTTAGTTTATCATATGACCTATCTTCTGATCATTCACCTACAATTGTTATTTTACACGAAAGTTTTGTCACTGCACTTAAAACCCTTAGTTACTAGCCGAACAGAAACTCGAATTGGTTAAAATATAAAATGTATGTGAACTCTCACTTGTTTTTGAACATGCCACTGAGAACTCCAGCTGATATTCAAGGTCCCATTGCTTACGAATCCCCACTAAGAAATCCTAGGAAATTTCGGTTGTCTTCTTTAAAATCGACAATTAAAAATACGCATATGAAGAAATCACCTGGACCTGATCGTATAACAGGATCGATGATAAAAAACTTACCTAATTCAGCTGTAAGAATTTTACTTTACATATTTAATGCCATGTTGCGCGTCGGCTTCTTCCCATGCTCTTGGAAGACGTCTGAAATTGTTATGATCCCGAAACCAGGAAAGGACTCAAGCCAGATTATATCCTACAGGCCTATTAGCCTACTGTCAGTTTTGTCAAAGATATTTGAAAAATTATTCGTCTCGAGTGTAACTCCTTTTCTAAGTGAACAAAACGTTATCCCAGATCATCAGTTTGGTTTTCGAGCAAGGCATAGTACGATTGAACAAGTCCATAGAATCGTTACCATTATTAGATCGGCTTTTGAAAGAAAGCAATACTGTTCAGCTTTATTTATAGATATTTCCCAAGCATTTGATAAAGTCTGCCATGATGGGCTACTTACTAAAACAGCTCGGGTTCTACCTGAAAACACCCACAAGCTTATAAAAAGCTATTTGTCAGATAGAACTTTTAAAGTAAGGTCAAAGGACCAGCTTTCAAGAAATGGGAAAATCAGTGCAGGAGTACCTCAAGGTAGTGACTAGGGCCGCTATTATATATCATCTATACAGCGGATATGCCGACAAGCCCACATACATATACATCAACCTTTGCAGACGACACTGCAATTATAAGTGTCAGTAGTGATCCAAAGGATGCATCTGAAAAACTGCAGTCCCATATTCATAAGCTAGAAGACTGGCTAAAACAGTGGAGAATAAAGGTAAATCCATCAAAATGTGCTCATGTAACGTTTTCCCTTAGAAGGCAAAATTGTCCACCAATCACAATAACTAATACCACCTTTTGTTTTCGGACCATTTCCGACACTTTGGCAATGGCACCCTTAAACCTCTTCACAGGTCTTTTAACTTCTGGAGTCGTCTCCATATTTAAAGGGCTATCAGTTCCATTCGCCATCTTCTCAATAGCCTCTTTCTCCCTTTGACGTCTCTTCTTCTGCCTTTGCTTCTTAATTTTTGTCTTAAGCTGCAGAGACTCCGACTGAACATTGCTGGGATGGTTTATGGTGCCTGCTTACGAAACCTAACCCAACGTGGGTAAATGTGCCCAAATCGTCCACCCCTCGCGAGGTGTTCATGTCCATCCCCTAAAAAGTCCTGCATTGGCCAAATACCGGAATTCTAATAGAGATTTAACTCCGCACCTATATCCAGACTTCGTTGTCCATCCCTATCGGAATCTCACTGTCCAACGCCATAAGAGTACCTTTACAGTTTGACTCGTCCACCCTTTGCAAGACACACTTGTCCATCTCTTTTGGGTTCCTCCTATGGCTAATTAACACCGGAGTTCCTTCAAGGATTAATATATCCGCCTCTTTCGAGGCTCCAGGTTCATCCCTTCCGGATCCTACGTCTATAAATCTTACCGATTCCAAATTGCAGTCTCATCTGTGTTCTCTCCGCCTAGGCACAAAATCGAACACAATCAGCTTGCCTCGTTCTTTGCTACATTAGGACAGAAGCTCATTGATGCTGTCGACTACAATGCAGAGCAAACTTTTTAGGGTTTTATCCCAGGAGGGAGACAGCTTTACAATACAATTCCAGCAAATAAGCAAAACATCGTATCTGGATGTAAGCTTACCTATTAGCCAACTGTATTTAATAAGCTGCCAGTGCTAATTATTTTTGCCATTTAAAAAAATATTAGACGTGATCAATTGTTAGTTAGTTCGTATTATGACTTATCTTCCGACCATCCACCTGCCAACGCTTTATTTGCAGGAGATTGCTATTACTTCATAAAAACCCCTTATTTCCTATCCAAATAAATATACGAATTGGTTGATATATAAAATGTATGTAAGCTCTAACTAACCTCCGAACATCCCACTAACAAATCTAGCTAATATTCAAGCGGCTGTGGGTGACTTTTCAAAATTCCTGATGGCCGCAGTCTGAAATGCTACACGAAACAAGCCTTTAAAAGAAATAATCGGCTGCTATAAATACTTTTTCAGTGAAAAGGGAAGGCTCAGAACGAAATGACAAAAAACTTTACTTGTTAAACTGAGGCAGAAACACGATTCCGCTATAGAGATATATTTAAAAAACTTGTATGTCAACATTTGCAGATGACACTGCATTTATAAGTGTTAATAATGATCCGAATGTTGAATCTCGATAACTTCAGTCAAACATTCATGAGCTAGAGGATCGGTTGAAAAAGTGGAAAATAAAGGTAAACCCTTCGAAATGTGCTCACGAATCGAACGTTAAATATTTGGGTATACACCGAGATCGACGCCTAACCTGGTCCCGTCACATGCAAGCAAAAATAACAGCCATTAAGCTTCGAACAAATCAAGCACACTGGCTAATAAATCCTAACTCAACCTTGTCTTGGGAAGACAAAGTCCTCTTATACAAATCCGTTATAAAGCGAAAATGGCCATATGTCATTCAGCTGTGGGGTACTGCTGCGTAGCGAACATCGCGAAACTAAAAAAAGACAGTCTAGGATATAACGACTTACAATATGCGCCTCTTGGTTATAAGAAATTAAAATATAAACAGAGATCTAGAAGTTCTTACTATCCAGAAAGTACAAAAACATACTCGCCTAAATACGAAGGGAAACTAGCGGTCCATCCCACCAGAGGCACTAGAGGCTCAAAAAACTGATAAATTGAGCTTGGCGAGACGGCTCTCCGTACGCAATAGTAGGTTGCCTTCTATTATTAAGATTTGAATACAATTAACTAGTTATTGCATTGGCCACAATCCTGTAAATTTATACAAGTCCCTTGTGGGCAACAGTGTTTACCAATTTGCCATCTTACTTTCAGAATGTGAGTTAGAAACCTGAATGTATTACAAAAAATTCGAATGTGTTAGTGAAGAAGGGTGAGTGTATTGCGACTTTCAAACGTTGGCTTTCATGTGTTAATACTAAGTGAAGTAATAATAAAACAAATAATGGCACAAAGACCGTTGAGGAAGTGTGCAGGGCATTGAAAATTCATTGCACTCTGCTGGTTAGTAATACACATTGTACATATATGTATTCTATACACATAGTCATAAGCATTAAACATTTACAATTAAAATTATTCACATAAAGTATTAACTTCAAATTTATTTACACCTCGTTTTTTAAAAATAGTATTGTCTAAAATATCGAAATCTTTGCAGCTGTAATCAATTACTTATTGCATTAATTTTAATAAAGTTTTAACTTTAATGACATTTTGTGAATTATTATTTCTTTCTTAATATTAACTTTAAAATAATTTTCTCTTCTGCATAGAAAGGTGTATAAATGTTTCCCAAAAACTGCAATTAAATTAGTTGGGTAAGTGAACTTAAAACAAGGTAAAATACTAAAACAAAGAAAAATATTCATCCCGAGTCAGCATAAACTATTTTATTCATGAAACAAAAAAGCTCATTAAAAACAACGGAAACAGAATTACAAACCCTCGGAGGTTTAAAAAGCAAGAAACTGGACAACTAGCAACCTCATCAAGAAATAAAAACTCAAGTACGCAACATTATAATTAATTCAGTGCGACAGCAAAAGACATTTAACTGGCTAGAAAATAAGTTTAGATGATCGATTTTAATTTTCTCTAAGTCCCTTAAAAATATAAATTTGTTATTTGCGCGACGTTATATTAATGCAAGAGAAGTACAATAAGAAAAACTTAAATTGGAAGCAAGTATCCTTGCAATGGTTGAGTAGTATGAAAAATATTATACAACTACTGCAAGGAATATATTATACGTTGTACCATGCACAATTTATGTACGTGTGGACATTTGCTAACACGACAGTAACAGTTAAAAGAGTTTATTCATTTTTATTCATTCTTGAAATATTCAGAAAGTCACATGTTAGATTTTGGTAACGTTTATATGGATTGATAAACCAATACTTTAAGATATTGGTAATACTCCATTTCATTGTTAATAAAATATAATTTAAAATCTAAATTAAAATTATAAATTGATTTTAAGGTCTCGTTAAAAAGGACAATAGAGACAGCGCGATGGTTTTCCGAATCAATTCGTTATTACATTGGTAATAGTTAATAAATGCTATATTTTTGAATTTGGATCAATTTTAATGCAATGTTCTAGTACTTATGCTATATACTTGTGATTAGAGTCAGGGAAGGCTAAAATGACTAAAATACAAAATAAAATTGAATTTGCTATATACTTTTAAATACAGCCTTATTAAATTATTCGTACTAATGGATCTTAAATTCGTTTAAGTTTTGTATACGATTTGAAACACGCTGTGTCAATGTGTTTGTTTTCCAATGTTTTTTTTTTCTCTCATATTATTTTGTTCAGCTGTTCTTGCAGATTTGAAAAATAAATTTTTAGTTGAATGTTATAATTCATAGTAAACTCTGCCAACGTTAACATGTGTGCGTGTGTTTGAGTGACTGCAGAATAGGGTTTGGCAAAGTTAGAAAAATTATAGTTTACAGACGGTTTTATACTCTAGAGTTGTTTATGAACCAACTACTCGTAATAGTGGAAACAAAGCACAAAGGTCATTAAACCATGTGCGAATATTCAACTCAATGTCGGTTTGTATGCTCTGAACAAATTAAAATAGGAAAAACTTAAACATGACAAACTCTGACGATTATGAAGAAAAAATTACAAAATTAGTGAATAAAATATAAAGTTAACAAAGAAAACAAATGATTTTTAAAAAAGAAGGGATATACGAGTATTAATATCAATTTAAATGTAGTTGGGGGTTCAGCAAAACTGTAAAAGCGAGTATATATTCTTTATAGTAGCAACGCAATCTTACTTTTGTTTACAAGAGTTTTGTATTGTTATTTTTATTACATATTTATTGTCCTGAATTATAAGAATAATAATGGCGGGAGTGAATCTCATGTAAATAAATTTGCTGTATGGAAAGTTTACGTACCCTAGAGGAAACGGATCTAGCGTAGAACTTGCATCGTGTTTGGTGTTTTGAGTATAGGGACCGCTTCGAGTTCTAACACATTACATGAAAGGAACCTGTAACTTTAACGTGGTGTGATAGATCACTGAATAGACGTAAAGAATCTTATCCAGTTTTGGTTACAACACCACTGGTCTCAGTTATAGTTTGTGTACTAAATATGTATGTGTTCATACATATATACATATATATTAATAGCTACATAAGTACTTATGTACATCCAAACATTTTAATGATCTAAGTTATACTAGTTAAGTGATACATATGTGCTGTTTTTATAGGTTAAAGGCCGTTACTTTTACGGCGGGCATGTTAAAAACAAATTATTTCTTATAGAATCTGCAAATTTACTGCCTTTTATTCAATAGTACACTTTATCTTATTTGCTTCTCTATTTGGGCTCGGTGTAAGCAAAAGTTTCAAAGTTTTGTGATTTCTATATAATAAATTAATTTTGCACTTAAAAGTACAACCAACTTTCTAGCAAATATTTAAGTTGTAAATGCCGAAATTATGTTGTTCTTTGAGCAGAAACAATGATGATAAAAACGAATAAAATGACAATCAATTATGTTGGCCATTAATTCCGCAGTGCCAGAAATATTTGTATCTATTGCATCTGTATAAAGATTCCAATTCCATTGTCATAAAAAAAGAACCAACGATGAAGACAAACCCTTACAGCAGCTTTGATAAGAAAATGAAATATTTTCCACCCACAAATAAGCAAGAGGCCAAAAATAAAACAAAAATAGTCCGTCCAGTGGTGTATTATTAAGAGATTTTTATCGAAAACGATTTCACCATTATTGAGTTGTGCCACTTTTATTTAAGCATCTGAAATTGTGTTATGTACGATTGTGTGTTCCCGCTTGTGTATTTTATCGGTTAATACCAAATGTGCTTTGTCTTTTTTGTGTGTGTTGGTTTCTTTGTTTGTCTGTCCTTTGTTTCATCGTTGTTTCTTCTGAACGACTATTTATTGTCATCAAAAACAGAAAATCCTTTATACACATATGTATATATGTATGTACATACATATTTACTCTCATATTTATGTGAAAATAAATATTGGATATTGTTTCGGGTGCATTCGTTGAAAGAATTGAAGAACAAGCAATAGCCACTCAGAGGGCAAAATCAATTTTCAATTCCAATGTCCTGCGGTTGACAACATTTCCGCTGGCACAATATCGAGTGCACACATTTTTCGATATCAAAACGTACGTAAACTGTTCACTTTATTATTTTTGTTTTTCATTTTGCATATATTAAATACATATGTAGCAGACTGTCAGAAAGAATCCTGTAAATGTCAAAACGTGTAAGCATTTAAAAGGATCAGTTAAATGTTTTCTTTATGTTATGTTTATTTCGGAAATCATTCTACCCTGCACAATTGTATACTGCTAAGCGAGAATATAGAGTATGATGTCATACGTAGAGATAACTTTCTATAATAATTAAAAGGTTTGGTATTCCTTATCGTTAACTTTGGCAAGCATACAATGTGCGATCATGGGTGAATTTTCGTTTCATTCCTTTTCTTTTTTTTAGTTCCTTTATTTTGTTGCACTATTGCATATTGTTCGTTAGCTACTGTTATATAAAGCAAAAAAAAAAACAAAGTTAAAAAAAAATGTCACACATACATACATATGTAGCTATGTGTGCGAAAATGGCTAAGTAAATGTTTGCAAAACTTTAAAAGAGGCAAACAAAAGAATTGGTTACCAATGTACTGTACGAGTATAGGCTTGAATGAACAAAAACAATTTTGATGGCCTGCTTTCATAATAGTTAGATGCCGCTCTGCTCTGATGCCACTAGCAAAGTCTTGAATGGTGCTGGCTGTTTTTTTTGTGTTCCTTCTTTTACATCGTGTTATGTATCTAGTTATCTAGATACATAACATGTATCATGCAAATAAGTATGGATGTAATATTTGAAAATAAAATGCGTTTATTTCATTGTTTTGAATGTGAGAGAGTAACTTTATATACATTTGTAAATTTAGTATCGATTTGTAAATCGTCATACGAATATATTTCTATACAAAGCGCTAAGGATTTTCATATTATATAGTTTAAATAATATATTTTTTTTGCATATACTTGTACATATGTATTTACATATATTTCATGATGATTTGTATAGCTAATTTCTATTTATAATTTCAGGTCCGCTGTTTCCGGTCAGAGATTTCTTTACGCTGTCTTTGAATAAAAACGTAATAGTATTGAACGTTACTTTTAAATACTTGCGGAGACGAAGTTAGTGTTGTGCTTGTATGCGCACAATTTAAAAATCATATGGCAAACAATCAGTGTCCATTACATCTTTATCTTTTTTGAGTTGCGTTTGAGCATTACTTTTTCACCCTTAAATGTGCAAATACTCTATGAATTTATACTCTACATTTAGTTAATACAGAAAAGACATAGAACTTCAAGTAAACTCAAATTGCCAATAGGTTTGGTTTTATGCAGACAAATGCATAGTCTGCAATTAATATCTGGATACATAAAAACATGTAGCTTTGTTTGGAATGCATCCAAATCGACAATATTAAGTAGATATAAAAAAAATAAAAACTAATTTTAAATAAAAACTGCATGCAATTTAACCCGAATTTGTATCTTATAATCAAAATAATATTAGAATTGTGCTATATATTAATGAAGATATTTGGCGCTAACCATGCAATCATTGTCATTGATTATTAGACGTTAGTGGTCAGATTAAATCACAAAGTTCCACGCTATGGCATTCTTGAACATGACGGGACAAAGGAATTTTCTACTTATGTAGAAAATTTTATACACTCTCTCCGAAAACATTTAAAATTAACGTTTCTCCTCCGATTTGAATTTTAATACTTTCTCCTTGAATTCAGTCTGCATTCGCACCAGGACGTAAACTCGGAAGCAAATATTTGAATGCTTCAGCTGGTACTACAGGCTTTGGCAAACTTAGTCATTGATCGATGTTTATTTGAGCAACGTGCAAAAGTGATCCAAACGTTTTATGAATATGGTCATCCTGCAAGAAGTGCATTTCGCCGTTTGGTGCAGACATTCGAAGAAACTATGTTGAAGATGTGACAACAGCAATACGTCTTCATACAGGTAATAGAAAAAAGGTTGGACCAAGCCGCGATAACCTTAGTTCGTCGTCGTAACGGCAATTAAATATATGATATAGCTCCGTTCAGCGATTTTAACAAAAGACTTATTTGTACATGCCTGCAATACTCCATTGGCACGGGAATTGAACACTAGAGACAATTTTCGGCGCCTCAAAGTGACGCCTCTTCTTAAAACCCGTGGCAAAAAAAACATCGTATAAAGAACTACTTACTGATTACAATTCAAAAACGTTTTCCTTAATTGCAAAAAAATTATAGTTTGTGGAGCTGCTCAAAGTCGAAAATTTTTTTAGAAAGCAAATAAAAAGGGTGATTTTGAAAAAATAAATGCACTTTAGAATTAAAATGTCAGAAACAATGCCGTTTTATTACTACTTTTTTGGTATTTTTATTTAAGGTATGTTTATTTTTTATTAAAAGAAGCAGTTAGACACCCTATATTTAGGTCATTTGTACAAATAAAATAGAGCATATCTAAAAATGGTCAAAAATGGTCTCGCCCATATTTTCTGAGCATATTTGCTAAGAATAAGAAGAATTTTTTTCTCATTTTTAAAGTATGTAACAAAGATGTATGGAAAATGTGAAAAGAAATAAAAAAGGGTTTCCAAATTTTTTTTCACTTCTTAAATGTAATAACAGATACCTCGTCAACTTTAAAGTGTGCAATTTGCAAAAAGTCACAGAAAGACTTTCAAAATTTTTATGACTCAAGTGATGAGCAAAATTATGAATATGGAATTTCTCCATTACATGCCAGAATTAGGTGAAGGTGAATGATTTTATATGAACGCAATACAAAAAAAAAACTATCTACTCGAAAAAAAATTATTCAAAATTAATTTCTTAAGAAGTTTGGGCTGAAAGTAGACTGCCCAAAGCAGGGGTAAAATGGGGAAAATGATGAGGTAACAGCCTGAATTACTTGGGTCGACAATAATATTATAAAAAGGTTGGCAGTTATCCTAAATATTATAAACTCTAGAAAAATGGTAAATGGCCCAAAGTTTGATGATTATGCATCAAAAACATCCCAACATTTAGCTCAAATGTACCCTGAGAAGAAACTTACTCCTACGGTACATAAGATTTTGGCTTATGGTAAAAGTTTAATTGAATATCAATACTTACCGATTGGAGAGTTGTCAAAAGTAGCCCAGGAATGCATAAACAAAGACTAGAAACAATTTAGATACACGTATACTTGCAAAATTTCACGGATTAGACAGGAAGCGGACCTTTTCAATATGTTGGCGGCCTCTTCAGACCCACTAATTTCATCACGGAGACATGTAAGATCTCGAAAGGATTTGGAAGAACATAATTATAACTCCGATATGTTAAGTCTATTAGATAACGCCCCCAATGTGAATGACTATTTCAAAGAGAACTAACTAATGAAAACTAATTATTCTTGCTAAATAAAATATATACTAAATAACATGTGAATCCAAGCTAGCAGAATATATAAAACAAACTGTTAAAGAAGCAGCTCTTAACTGAAATAGAAAACAGGTTTTGTATGTTGAGAAAAGAATTAAATGATGTTAAAGAGAGAGTTACAAAATTAGAAACAGTGGCGAGTGAATTTATAGGGCTCAAAAATGAGATTGAGAAATTAAAAATACAATCGATGAAGCATTCAAATTCAATTGTTGCAAATGATTTACGTATTGACAGAGTCCCCTACCAACCTAAGAACATTTGTAAAAGTTTAAAAATCCCTACACCGAAATTACAGTTCAAATTAAAAACAATAAAAATACTGGTGTCTCTCCTGATGGTGTCATTATTGCAAGGCTGATGACTCCATATGACAAAAATTGCGTACTAAGAGCTCTAAGGGTGTACAAAAAAATGCACAGAAATCTCACGTTGTGTCTGTTTGGGATCCAGTCGGATGATAGAAATCAATACATTTATATATATGAGAATCTTACAAACGAGAACTATAAAATTCTTAAGGACGCAGTTGCATTAAAGAGAAAAGGACTTCTACAATCTGCATATACATATCGGGGACTTATCTATGTGAAACGTTTAGGCACTGATAGTCCTTCATGCGTTGTAAGCTTAAGCCAACTAGACTTTTTTCGTGAAGACCACTACGTTAATAACAACGGTAACAGCAATAACAATGTCATAACTTTTAGTAATGTTATTCATTAATTTAATTTATGGTTATTTGTTAGGTTTCAATAACATTATTTATTTTTATAATATTACAATTATTTTATTTTTGCTACACCCAAATATGTCATTCTTATTGTACTCATTTGCTAATAGTTTTACATATTTTGGCATTGCTTTTACTGCTGGATGTTATTTGACTTCTTATAACAACTTAATATACCATTTATATGAACAGCAGATCCATTTTTAGAGAAAATTCCAACGACGTGATCAATAGAATGGTGAAAATTCATTCTAGGCGTAAAAAAGGACTACGAATATGCCACCTAAATGCACAAAGCCTGAAACATAAAATTGATGAATTTAGATGGATATTTGAAACCTCAAATATTGATATTATTTGTGTTTCGGAGACCTGGTTAGATAAGACTGTACCTAATGGACTTATATTATTATCAGGGTGCAAAATATTTAGATCTGATAGGTTAGTTGGAATGGGAGGTGGTGTTGCCATATTTGTTAAAAATTATGTAACATGTAAGTTTTGTACCAGGACTGATGAAAATGACAGAATTGAGCACATTTCCGTGGAATTATCGTCTTTCGGAAAAAAAAGTTGATTGGTTGCGCGTACAGACCAAACAAATCAAATGACT
The DNA here is from genome assembly GCA_963932375.1 of Phania funesta. Lineage (NCBI taxonomy): Eukaryota > Metazoa > Arthropoda > Insecta > Diptera > Tachinidae > Phania > Phania funesta. The sequence continues at coordinate 48,456,801 of OZ010654.1, forward strand.
GTACCAACTTTGTGATTAAAACTGAATCGCTGATTATGAAATACAACGATGTGATTCTAATAGGTGATTTTAATTCAAATATTCTTTGCAGTTCTTCCTTAAAGAATGCTATGGAATCAATTGGTCTTATACTAACAAATACAATTTTTCCCACAAATTTTACAACAAATAGTACCCTCCTTGATCTTGTTTTCGTTGGTGAAAAATCGAAAGTATTGGTGTATGATAAAATTTCTGCTTCGTGTTTCTCTAAGCATGATTTAATTTTCGTAACGTATGATTTTCAACACGGAAAAGAAAATAAAACTTATTCTTTTCGTGATTTCAATAATGTCGACTTCAATGTTTTGAATCACAGTGTTTTACAAACCAACTGGAACTGTATATACAACATGGTTTCTGTTGATGACCAGCTATCCTTCCTCGAGAACAATATCTTACTGCTTTATGACAATGCAGTACCCATAAAAACTAAACGATATACTGGAACAACAAAACAGTGGTTTAATGGCAATATACAGGAATCAATACGATGGAGAAATTTATCATACGCACGATGGAAACGTTTTAGAACAATTGAGTTATTAAATGAATTTCGTTCCGCCAGGAGGGACACAAATAGGCTCATAAGAAAGGCTAAAGCGGACTATTATACGTTCAGATTTGTATCAGCTCTTGAATCACGGAGCACTTGGAGAACTATAAAGGGCATTGGAATTGGTAGTTCTGACAATAACCCAGACTGTGATATAGATGCTGAGGAAGTTAATCATATATTTGCAAATACTTCAATAGCAATCAATAATAGTCCAGAGTATAGAAGTTTTGACAGTAATGTAATCACCTATGAGCAGAGTCTTTTTAGTTTTTCGTGTGTAAATAAACTTGAGGTTTTATCAAGTTTTAATGGTATTAAATCGAATGCAACTGGAATTGACGGCCTTCCTCCGAAATTTATAAGAATAGTACTACCATTTCTATTACCTTATATAACACATTTATTTAACACCATAATCACTACTAGTTGTTTTCCTGTAAAATGGAAACATGCAAAAATAATTCCCGTCCCTAAATCGAATTCCAAATATCGTCCAATAGCTATATTAAGTTTTATCTCTAAAGCTTTTGAAAAAATTCTGCACCATCAGATTAGTAAATATGTACATAGAAATCAATTGTTATCTGAAAGGCAATCGGGTTTCAGGCCTAGCCATAGCTGTGTAACTACTCTTGTAGACGTATCAGAAGACATAAGGTGAAACTTGGACTATGGTTAGGTTAGTTTTCTAGTGCTACTGGATCATTCTAAGGCATTTGACTCTGTAGATCATGACATATTATGTACCAAACTTAGATCTTTCTTTAGGTTTTCATCGAAAGCTATTAAGCTTCTGTCATCGTATCTTAATGACCGCTTACAATCGGTCTATGCAAATAACACAATGTCAAACCCCTTAAGACTGACAAGAGGCGTACCGCAAGGATCGATCTTAGGACCACTCCTTTTTTCAATATATGTTAATGACTTGCCCCAACATCTACTTTACTGTAATGTTCATATGTATGCAGATGATGTGCAATTGTATATCTCTGGGCCAATACAATTCATAACTGATAACATTAACAAACTCAATAGGGATTTGGAAAGTATTCATCGCTGGGCATGTGTAAATCTACTATGTTTAAATACTGGAAAATCAAAATGTTTGGATATATGTAAGAAAACTTTGAATCCTGCAATTGGATAAAAGAGGATTGAAATTGTGGCTACGGCAAAAAACTTAGGAATTATATTTTATAGCAATTTAACATGGTCTAATCACATTAACGCACTGATTCCCAAGATATACCTTAAGTTAAGAACACTTTGCTCCGTACAGTATTTCACTCCGTTGAGGGTTAGAATGCAATTAGCAAAAGCTTATCTGGTTCCAAGTCTTATCTACGGCAGTGAATTATTTTCAAATTGTGATTATTCGTCAAGAGGAAGCTTCTAATATTATACAATAGTATCATAAGATACGTTTATAGTTTAAAGCAGCGTGATCATGTTTCCAGCTACACAAAATACTTGTATGGAGTAACATTTGAGAACCTCCTGAAAATAAGAGCACTAATGTTTTTATGGAAAATAGTTTACCTCCAAGAGCCAAATTATCTGTTTAAAAAAATTCGGTTTGCTAGATCATCGCGAGGCAAAAAAATCATAGTCCCAAAATTTAGATGCCTTGTCTCAGAGTGGCAATTTTTTATAAATGCTATTCGTCTTTGGAATGCTCTTCCACACATCCAGCAAGTAAATAGCAACGCACTGAGTTTTAAGAAGTTTTTGTTTAACCACTTTGCTTAAATACACATGTCGCTTTTAAAATACTAATAGAATTGTTTAAATTGTTTAATATTTATCAAAAGGAAAAAAGTAATTTACAATTTTTTTATTTTTCTTATTTTTATACATACTTACATATATGATGTTTTCTTTCTAATTCTTATACAATTATTTTTCTTATTCAATTAATATCCTTGTACTAGAATTATAAGACTTAGTCTTGTTGTGCAAGGAAACAAAACAAATCAAGTTAATAACATTATATCAATAGCATAAATATATTAATATTGAAAATAATTTTAAAATGTATTTCTGTAATAGAAATAACCAAATTTAATATTGGTTTAACATGTTATATTAGAGTGTTTTTTTCTAAACTTTCGGATTTGAACAATGTGTATTGCAAAGCGCACCGGGTTAAACTAGTTACTTAATATAAATTTACTGAGATTTAAATATTACATGTATATAAAAATATGTATTTGCGATACAAATAAAAAACTTATATTTAAATAAACATGTTAACAAACTTTATTCTAGTTTTTTGACCTTTATTATAATAATGTTAACATTTAACTGGAAAAATTATCCTATTTTATCCGCAATTTTTGGAGCACCTTGTACCTTTAGCAGTATTTTGTAAACATTATTTTGAAGCCTAAAGTGTTCTCTGTCAATATCTTTAAAATATCTTAATTATTTCAAAAGTTATGATTTTTGCAACGAAAAAAGTCAAAAGGCGTGACTGTGCGCCGCGGCGCGCCGTATAGTTCTCAAATGGATGTTTGAACAACAACCAGATGATTATTCACCTGGGACACTGAAAATTCACATGTCGTTCAAGAAAAAGCTATGTACAGTATTTCTTCGAAAATGAACGGTGAAAGGTCTTGAGATTTTACACTATTCTTCTTCTTTCTCTGGTGCGCAATATGCCAATAAGCCCGAGACGATTTCTAAGCTGAAGAATGAAATTATACGCTATACAAACGATAAACAGCCAAAATTAAGCAAAAAAGTCATGGAGAATTTTGATAAGCGTATGCTGTGTTGCCAGAGAAGTTGTGTTGTGCATATAACAGATGCATATTGTGTTATATTCATAAAACTTATACTCGTATATACTAAAAATCATATTAAATTAATAATATAGTTTTGACAAATTTCGGTGGTGTGTCTTTCTTATAAAAGAAAATCTGCGGTCTTACTGAATCACCCTATATTTGTGATGATAGCACTGCCAAGTACATTTCTGTACCTTATAAATCAAAAAATATTTTTTACTCACTTAAACTAACACGTCGCATATACTAACGCATATGTAGTTGGAAAGAGTTTCGAAGAAAATGTCAAATTATTTCCTAATTCATAACTTGTAGTGATACATTCCTTTAAGTGCTGGTTGCGTAAATAGCTGGTCTAGAACAAAAACAACACACAACTTTCGTCTATATGCTACACACATGTTGAGAAGTAAATATGTATTTATATTATATAAACGCAAAACTTGAATGTACGTACATACATACATACATCCATGTGTAAGTACAGATGTAAAAATGACAAGAAATAAAATTAACTTGATCTGAAAGCACAAGACTCTGATAGTATTTTGCCAAAATCTGAAATTATGGGGGCTTTGTATGCAATTGCCCACCAAATTGTTGGATGCTTTTTTATATGAAAACACTATTTAATATACAAATGTACATTTTACATACCTCTATCTTATGCCTGTGTCAGCATATTTTGCATTTATAGTGGAAATAACTGTTGGTAAAAGTTGTTAAAGGTTTTAAAAATTTGAAAACAATTATTATTTTAGTAAAGTTTTTCTAGTAAACGCAAATTTGTGTTCTTAATAAAATCTAAAAATGCAGAAAGATTACCTAAGTTAATAGATTTTATTTAGGCAGGCTTAAGTTTCCAGCAAAAATTACCGCTTCAAAATCAGTAGCTTTGTAAGGGTATATCGAGTTGGCAGTTCACACGAACCTTCTTACGTATGACATGATATTTGTTCCTACTGTACAGCATTTATATAAAGTGCAGATACAATTTTACAAAGGTAAGCACAATCGATAAGAAAACCAATATAAAAATATTAGTATTATATAACTAATACATTTTCCTGACACCCACATTATTATTAACGGAACGGAAAGTAAAGGCTAACACTGCCTTTAATCGTAGTTTATTTGCATTGCGAATATAAATAAGTTCTCCAGAATTTATCCTATATCCTTCATATTGAACCATATTTTCCCAAAGAGAATATCCTCCGATATTATCTGGTATCTAAAATAGTAGTGCCGTCTAGTATACGAATGTAAGGTCTACCGAAGTTATCTTATATGCATTCGTAATTGTTCCCAATACAAGGTCCCACGAATGTATCTTGAATATGCCGTAACCTAGTAGACGAATCTATATGCATAGTGATAGTTTTGTTAATAAAAGCCAGTGTTCATACAGTACCATCCACATATTGAAAGGAGACATTTAATGAAACGTAGGAAAACACTGAACACTGACATGCACTGAATGTTTACTTGCGTTTTGTTGTGTTTTGTTCGTAAAATTTATAATTTTGTGTCCATTGCTTTACAGTAGCGTGTTATTAAGACAAAATATGTGCTTCTTATGAAGCACGTTTGGTACCAAAAAAATTATGTACGGCTTACAAAATCTGCATTATTTTTTGCTGAGTACCTTTATTATTTCTTTAATTCATTTGACAATTTTTATAAAGTAGGAGTCAAATTTACTTATCTACGATTTTTAGTTATCTACGCTATACATCGAACTAAATATATTGTTACAAAGTAATAGTCAGAGATGTGCGAATGACCTATCGTACAAATTCGCAATATTATAAACATAAAGCAAAAACAAATTGCGTATCAGAAATTCCCCGAACGGCGATTCAACGTAGAAAAAAAACAACTGCTACAGCAAGAAAAAGTAAACAAAAGATACACACAGAAACACATATACAAGACTACTAAGCCAGCAACTGAAATAAATGATGCGCAATTTCGCGTATGTTCGGGACATTTCAAGAAGCGGCCGTGAACTGTGTATAAAGGCGCCGTCCACCGCAGAAGATATAGTTGACTTTGAGATTTCGTAGAGTGAATATCTTCGCGTACAAAAGTGTTAAGTGTACAGTGTGAATTAATACTGAAGAGTTGTAAATAGAGTCTTAATTGCCGAATAAAGGAGTGTGTATTTTAATATTTGCAATTAAACGAACCCTATAACTTAACGTTTATTGTGGTAATAAACGTAACAATATTTCGAAAAATATGCTCTAATTACAAAATTGTTTACAGAACGCACGAGATGTAGTTATATACACTTGTGTTCAGCCGAATTATTTTCCTATAAAAATATCTACAAGGACATATGATATTATTTATTATTAGAACTTAGAATTGCTTGTGTGTGGTTGTGCTCATTTTCTTGGGTAGCTGTTTTAGCGCAGCTTTTGTTTAACGAAATCCACCTGTGTCGAGATAAGTGGTTTTACCTACACACAGTTTTGATGTCCGTAGCACTTGATTTTTTATATTCACTAGAATCTCATTTTTAAAGTATTTTTTACAAAAAGTTCATACAAAGTTTGTATATTAAAAAACAGTCTTAAATACTTCATACCCAGGAAGCAGACTTAAACAAAATCTTATTTTTATTTCAGCAAATTCGCTGTTAATCACGAAATCTAAAATTAACCATGTTAGCTTTTTGTTTCTTACTGCTAAGCGGAATACTCTTAAATTTCATTAAAATATACGTTTTGTTTGATTATTTGATCTGCCTTGATAAATTATCAAATAGTGCATTTATTAGAAACAGAATTATCAGGACTGTATATTAAATCAAGTGTTAGATTAAGAACAATGAACTGCGGAATACCACCTGTGCTGTTCCCTACAGAGTTGGTTCTATATATAATATTTTAGCCAGAATTTAGCTGTGCGTACTTATTGTTTTCATTTCAAATATTTATTTACTGTAAATTCGTTATGACCCACTATACATCTTATCTTATAGAACCAAACATGACATATATACAGATATGTATACGTAGTTTGCATGTGTGTTTACGTATGCGTAGAGTAAACGGCGCTGCCTTCATTATTGAATCCGTTGTAGCAAATAACTTTAATAATAAATACCTGCCGGGCACAATAATCTGTTAAGTAAACCAAATACACAGTTAAATAAATAAAATGTATTTAACAATGAAGGCATTTATTCTAAACAAACATCAGTATATATACGAAGCACACTGTATACACTCACAGGGACCTCCATATTTTGCAGGCATTCCATTTGGTTATAAAACTGAAGTACAAGTATAACATGAATATTTTACAAACGCCAATACATATATAGGGTCCGTCAAATAACTTTTTTATTGAAATTGCTATAAAAAACTACTGAATATTTTCTCAAATTTATTTTTTTATTTGAAAGTACAATCCTTCCGGTTAATAATGGAAAATAATTTCATTCAAATGGCTGCCTCGGCTAAATCGGCATCTTCTGTAAGTCGATCGCAGGCCCACTTAGCGAAGCGAAAACGCATTGGATGGTCAGTTGGCTTCAACTCCTGAACCAATTGGTCTTAAAATGGTGTCATACCAAGGTCTTTATGCAAAATTAATCTCAATGATGTCTCCGAAATGTTCAATTGTTGAGAACGACGGTGAATTGATGTTGGAGGCGCTTCATGCACACTTTCTGCCACAGCAACAATATTCTCGGGTGTAAGCACTGTTTTTGGCTTTTCACGCTCTGGTTTATCGATGATGATGCCAGTTTCTTTCACTTTTTTCACAAGATAACGAACATACGGAGCTGACGGTGCTTCTCTTCTTCCAAAGTCTGTACGCAATTTTCGCACACATTCTGCAAAATTACCATGATTTTCAAAGTAATGTCGCAATATTTCCCAGCGTTGTTCAAGCGTATACACAACCATATTCGTTCAGCGGAAGGATAAAACTAATTACACTATGCAACAAATTGAAAAAAAATTTCTGCCAACGAACAGCCACTATATTTTTTTATATATTGTAGTTGCCTAACTACAAAAATCACCTTTATTTCGAATTCTATGGATAGGTTTTTTTTAAATGTGAGATTTTTGAAAAGGCTGTTTCAAATATCTTATCATAACTTTCAAACGCCTTGTTCAATTTCGTTGTGCTATATGTCCACAAATTCTAAATTACAACAGCCATAAGTCATTCTAATACCATGTTTTATACCCATTTGTTTTGGAGTTATTTTGGGCAAAACTAGGTACTTCCGGTTTTTTGGTAATAAGTATTTACCAATTGATTTTCATTTTATTTTTACTATATGTAGCTTCATCATAAAATAATAAAACTGATAAATATTTGCGGTTTTATATTTTTTATACATTTTTGAAAATGAAATTTTTCGAAAAAAAAACTCCAAGTTTATTCGAAATAACTTTAAAACTAATGGGTGTAGTAAAAAATGGTATTAGAATGACTTATGTTGTAATTTGGAATTTATGGACATATAGCAAAACGAAATTGAACAAGGCGTTTGAAAGTTATGACAAGATATGTGAAGCGACGTTTTCAAAAATCTCATATTTAAAAAAAAAACCTATCCATAGAATTCGAAATAAAAGCGATTTTTGTAGTTAAGCAACCATAACTTGTCAAAAAAATATAGTGGTTCTACAGTGTTTTTTTTGGTTTTTGCATAGTGTTATCTGTCAAATCAGACATGAGCGAAGTGTTACCATTCACGAAACAAGCACCAGTTGAAAAAAAACGTTAGATGGCGGACCCTGTATTTAGATTCATAAAAAAATTCTGAATAATACTATGATGAAATAATTTAAATTGTACCTTTTTTTAATTTTGCCGCACTAATCCAAGAAACTATTTTTTCGTTAAGTATTGAATTTGTATATTTAAAATTTTTTTAAAGAAGTTTTTTACCATGCCTAATTTTATATGTAGTGGATTCAGTCGAATTTTCGTTATTGACGCCAAGGCGTTGGCGATTACACTTTTATCCAAATTATGCCAAACGAATTCGGTGTATAATTTTTCACGCTTTCTGCTGTTCCACTCACGAATAAAAAATTATACTTTATGAAACCTAGCTGAATTCCTACCAATAGACATATCTCTTTGAAATCAGCCGACATGTACCAACTGTTTTCGGAATATTTAAATTTATCAAACATAGTTTTCAGTGTTTCATAAGTATCTTTCATTTTTGCGAAATACGCTATGGGAATTATTGTCAAAGTTTTTCTTATATCAATTAATGCAATTTTAAAGCTAACTTTAGACGAATCCATGAACATTCCCCATTCACAAATTTCATAAGTAATATTATTAGAAAATACCAGCCCAAATATGAAAATTCACGGGGAATTTTTCCCCTCCTAACCAACTGTTCCCGTGGAATAAATTCCCTTATTCTAATCTCACAGGGACATTTTGACATTTTATTTTAAGATATTTAAAATTCATTTAGAACAAGTTATTTTGGACTATAACTCAAATAAATTCCATACATATTGTAAAATTCATTTATTTTTTTAAAGAAAAAAAAAAAATAAGCCAATTGAAGGAATATAATAAATAAACTAATATGATACATACATACATATATGAATAAACTATTTTAGTTATTTGTGGTGAGATCATTGATTTGAAATTGCAATCGATTTTTTACCAATTAGTATTCACCTTCCTTCATTCTCATTTCTTCCATAAAAGTGTTGTGCTGCTTCATCTTCTCAATTTGTTCTCTTTTCATTTTCTCCATTGCTGGAAAATGTTTTTTTTGCAATTCATATATGCTGTCAAGGGATTTGTAAATTTTTTTAATGCTCTGCATTTGATCCTTTGCTTCTACTACTGCCTCTTTAACAGTTTCCACCAACTCCCTTTGCACAGCAAGTTCGGCTAAGAGCATACTAGACACACTTTTTGAAGAATCTTCCTTGGATTTGGGTGTTTCGCGTAGCCTGGGCTCTGTTGAAGCAATAAGTTTTTCGTTCATTGAGTTGTCTTGCATTGAAACATCTGAAACATCCGTCTCAGATATTTCTTTTATGGTGCTGGTAACTCTAGACCGAAACTGCTTTCATCTACACCTTTAACAGAAATTTTCATTCCGATCAAATCATAGATGCTTTGCTCTGTTGGTGAAAACTTATGTTCCCTGTTTGGTCCACCACCTGCACCTTTCTTATATTGCAAATTTTGTGCTGCCTTTTGCCGCACATGTTTTTTTGGTCAGTCCACACCTGCAATTTAAATAACTTTATCAAGCATTAATTTTTTAGATGATGCAAATTTACCTTTTCCATTCGGTACTAGTTTTATTTGGAGGACCTAGTGAATTTAATTCCGTTCGGCTCTTCGCCAGAACCGTTCAAGATCCAGCTTATCTGCTTTAAAAAACCCGCGAGCTATTTCAGGACTTTGCTCTATTAGGGAGAGCAATTGTTGGATTTGAAGTTTATTTGCACTTTTTGATCTAAAAAAACTCTTTAAAATCATTGTTTTAAATTCTTTTAATTTGAAACTTACATTTTTACTTATCTCCCTTTAAAATATACGAGGAAAAACCTCGAAAAAACTGTTAACTGTTTTTCCCCTTTTTTGTATTCATAATACCTACTTTTTTCCCGGGGAAGAGTTTCCCATTTTTGAATTTTGCTTAGAATAAGAGTAAAGGGAAAAAATTCCCTGGGAGATTTTATTTAGAATAAGGGGACAGGGAATGGGGAAAAACTCCCAGGGAATTGTTGTTAAGAATGCCCGCGTTCCAACGCGAGTTGAAGCAGCGCGCACACTTTAATGCATCAAAATCTGACATTTTTGCTTTTGTTTTCTTTGAGGTCAGTACTTTAAGAAAATGTAGAAATGTCTAGTTGGGAAACGATAAATCCTTGCAACCTTATTGCTTCTGATAGCTCGTAGATAGAATGATTGGAAGAAATGTTTGGTTGTGACTGAAAAGCCCCAAATAAAAACTAAATATAAGGGGAAGAGTTTAGTTGCAATGCTCGTAGTATTTTGCTAGACCACAAAATCAGACGGTTTATATGAAACCTATAGCCATCCTCCAAAAACTGACGGATTTTTGCGCAGAACCCTTTGCATATTGACGATTTATTGCCATCGCTACTTGCCTTTAAACAAATTCAATCAGTATACGAGTATATGCGAATATACTCGTATATTAAATTTTTAACCTGGCAAGTGAAATATGTGCCTACCTGATTTGAACCTGCAGTAAAATTCCTCCATTTTAATATTTAATAATATTATAATGGACGAATTTATATAATATATAGTTTATACGCCACATGCAAATTGTTACAAAAACGGTCGTTATTATATTGTTAATATGTACAAAAACGTTTATAAAGTATAATAATGTTTTCTTGCGTTTAAAACCCTCATTGCTCTTGTATAAAAGTTTGCTTATTTTTTCAACAAAGTTTGCTTGTATAGAAAGCAATCTTAAGCTCCATTTTTGATTAAGAAAATATTAAGTTGATAGTTATGTGACGACTTTTTTTTCCCAATTTCGATAACTTTTCGAAAAAAAGAACACCGCTGGCTTCATTGAAAACCTTTTGCAGGAGCGACCATTATGATTACCTATAAAAATCGAAAAAAATATTTAAAATTCCCAAGGCTTTGTTTGGAAACCTATTAACTTTGGTTCGTGTTTCGATATTTGGCAAGTATTTTTTATAACATTCATTTTGCTGGCGAAAGCTGTCTATGATTTTAACCCTGATCCTGCATCAAGTTTTATATTGAAGGTCAGCAATAAGTTACTATTTGCGTTTCGAAAAATGAATTGAATTAAAAAAAAAGTAAATTCCACAATACTGTGTTCTCTGGACGTGGCAACGTAATGCCAATATCATAAACTACCAATCGCATTTCTTCAAAGCCCAGTTTCGATATCAGTTATTTCGCGTCATATGTTTATACTCGTTCACTTCAAAAGTCAAAATACCCATTCTCTATAATTGTAACTTTGGTTACAAATTGTTATCACTTTACTTTTGCGGGAAAAACTACTAAACCGTTGTTATTACAAAATATTTTGGTAAAATTAATATTTTTCAAATGAAATGATGGTTTTTGCAAATCTTCTGCAGGTGTATGCCACTAATAATATTGACTAATTTCGGATGTGAGGCCGGAAGAAAACCAAATTTACTATAAAGGTACCCCCTAATCACCAATGTAAGTTTTTTTTAATAAATGAGGGAAACCAAAATATGTGCGAATATTATTGTTACCTTTTCTAAATAAAATTATAAAAACACATGCATAGAGAGTAAACGTACGGATGTAACTTGATTATAGTGTTTTTGTTGACCGGAAATGGATAATATGCACATGTACTTAGGGAAGGGGAATAGGAATATATGAGATGTTTTCTATACAACAATTTCATGTATGATGTACATATCAATGTAAATTTGTTGCTTTTATTCTATCTTCAATCAATTCATATTTATAGGGGTAGTAATTTACTAATATAAGACAGTCATATTTGTTCATACGAGTACCATTATGGTGAGAATTTTTATCGATGGTGGTTTTTGTCATGCATCAGTTGTAGGTTTACATCAATATAAGTATCAGCTCAAGTGCGATTAAATTTTATGATTTTTCAATTATTATGAGAAGGCTGCAGAGCAAAAGGACATGAAATACAACGAGACCCACAAATGGGTACTCACAACAAATTGTATTCAACGACACTTTCAGCTGAAGAGCCTTTATTTGTGATGAACGTTTCATCCATTTAATAACCATCTCAACAAAGAATAACGATAGACTGTAAACAGTTTTTTTTATTATGTATCACAAAAATTTCACTGTTTTTTTTTTTCCAAACACATTGTCCCATATGAATATCACAATAAAAGTACTTTGTACGAGTGTATGCATTTAAAAAAATACAAATACGATGTTTGCAGTTCCAATCATAACTCTCTCGTATAATTGAATCGGGTGTTAAAATACACCTTTTTTTTGTGAACACCCGGTAGGTTTTGTATTGCTCGTATTTGCATTAAACAATAAACGAGAGGAAGCACATACAAAATCAATTAATTTGTATATTTAAAAAAGAATTATATGAGACTGGTTGCACGAAAATGAACACAGCGTTTCAAAAATGCATCACACGAAATTGTAAAGTTGTACCACGGTTTCTAAAGGAAATTACCACAACATGTTTATACTACTTTAAAGAATTACAATAGTGTAATCGATACAACCAACACAAGAAGTCTGTAAATTGGTAAAATTATAATTCAAAGAAATAAATGTTTGGACTTTATGATCGTATAATAACCAGTGTTTTGCACATACGTATATTTTTAATATTTGTTTAATTCACACTCTCTTTTACTGTTGTATTACTGTATTAGTTTACAATAGGGTAAACTTTTGTAGGTAACATACATAAAGAAATGGGATATAATTTCAGAGTTTCATTTGAAGTGTTCTTGATATGTTGCACCTATTCACGTTTATTTTAAACCCAATATGTCCATTTCTTGACTACAGGAAAAATAAAAATATAACAAATGCTACAGTCAGAATTAATATCTGTAAAAGTCTCGAATTAAAAAAATAAAAAATCATGCAGCTAATTTGGTAAGAATAGAAACCATTTAAAACCATTTTTTTTCTATTAATTTAAAAATTTTGTTTTTTAAGGATTTACATTATTTGTTTTCCTTAACTTTATAACGTAATAAGACTTTTCATCGCTTGATCTCCACTTTGAATAGCAGTAATATTAAAATGGTTAAAAATTAGTTTGCAAAATCGGCCGACAGAGATATATAATATACTCGTATAAATACTTAGCTTAGCAAAACGGCTCTCCCTATGCAATAGTAGATAGCCTCTTATTATTAAGATTTGAATATAATAAACTAGGAAAAGTTTCACTAGTTACATGATATTAGGTGTTTTCACCAATCACAGAACGCTACTTTTTGTGCTAGTGCCATTCACAACACAAGGGCTAGTCACGACACAAGTGTATCTGGACCAATTACACAAGTTTCCCGCAGAGGTATTCCAATCAAAAAGAAATGTCATTGGACTTATCTTTTGTTTATGAATCAATAAAACACCATATTGCTGAAGTAATTGTAAGCCGCGCAGACCTCATCCAGTACAGTATTACTTTTTTTAAACTTTTATTCAATTTTTTTAATAGAAAATTACATTAAGTATTAAATTCGGCTTTCTCAAATATTAGTTATTAATTATTACCAATGTAATAACTAACCTATTGTATATGATTTACCTGTATTCTTCACGTTATCAGCCAATATTCTACCTCATTAACATAAGACTGAAGTTGTTCGGATACCACTTTCGGGTGTGTGTTTACACTTATAAATGCAGTATACGTATTTGGTCTTGTTGTCAAATCCGCTGTATAAATGATCTATAATAGCGGTCCTGGTATAGTATGAGTACCATGAGGTACTCCTGCAGATATTTCCCCATTTTTTAAATAGATCTTTTGATCTTACTTTAAATGTTCTATCCGTCAAATAGCTCTTCAGAAGCTAGTGATAGTTGCCATGTAGTTATCGAGTTCTTTTCGTATGTAGCCCATCATGCCGGATTTTATCAAACGCCCGAGAAATGTCAATAAATAAAGCTGAACAACATTGCTTGTTATCAAATGCAGATCTAATAACGGTGATAGTTCTGTGGACTTGCTCAAAACCAAACTGCGGGTCCGGGATGATGTTTTGTTCATTAAGGTAAGGTTTTAAAGATGAAACGAACAATTTTTTAAACAACTTTCATTAAATTTACATCAGGCTAACGGGCCTGTATGACGTAATCTCAGTAAGGTCTTTACTTGGGTTAGGACTCATAACGATTTCAGACATATTCCAAGAGCATGTGAAGAAGCCAAGTCGTAACATGGCATTAAATACGAATAGTGAAAATCTCACAACATAATTAGGTAAATTTCTTATAATTGATCCTGTAATACGATCAGGTCCGGGAGATTTTTTCATATCTATATATTTATAATTGTGGACTTTAATGAAGACAGCCGAAATTTCTATGGATTAAGAGCAGTGTTACTGATATTTGGAGTAGTGAAGCTAATTATGTCATGTCGTGAAAAAACCTTTTCTAAGTGATTTGCGAAGGCATTTACCTTTTCTCTTGAGTTTTTAGCCCATATGTGATAGGGATTCGTAGGACATAGGACATTTTAAGTGCCGTATGGCTTTTCACAGGCTATAGTCCGTGTTGTTTGTGGGATCCAAGTTTTTTAAATATATCTCTATAGCGGGGTCGTGTTTCTGTCTCTGTTTCATGCGTAAAGTTCTTTGACACATGTTTATTTGGGTCTTAATATCAGAAGAACTACTATGTTGTCATTGCCTTCTGAGTCATCTCTTTTCACTGACGAGAGTTTGTATATCAGACGATGATTGGTATGCATTTCTTTTCACAGATCGTTTGCTTGGTATTGCATTTCTGCCGCCACAACGTCCGTAAATTGATTCACAGCTGCTTAATATCAGCCGGATTTTTCAGTGGGATGTTCGGAGGTAAGTGAGAGCTTACACACATTTTATATTTCAACCAATTAGTGTTTTTATTTGGATAGGAAATAAGGATTTCATTTGCAGTGAGAATACTGTCATATAAAATAACAATTGTAGGTGAATGGTCGGAGGATAGATCATAGGACGAACTGATACTAAATTATCACGTCTACTGTTTTTTACAATGGCAACATCAATGAGATCTGGCCGCTTATTAAAGTCTGTTGGCCAATAGGTGGGTTTACCCCCAGATACGACGTCTAGCTTATTTGCTTGAACTGTATTGTAAAGTATTCCATTGTATGTACTCAATTGTTTTGCAGATATCAGGGTTTTCGAATGCAGTCTTTAACTCTCTGTGTGCTCATTGAATACGAGTTCCCCTTTAAACTTTTATAGTTAAACACCTTTGGTGTATCCCTCAATAATGAATTGGGTCCAAACTGCTACTGGATGCAACGTGCATTCCTCCGTTGTAATAGCATATTAACGTATCTGCGAACAATTTAAATCTAGAGGAAACTTTATGAAGGATTTAATATTCTGCTTTATATACTCCAGCTGAATTATTATAGGTATCTCTTTTTATCATTATTATTTTACGTAGTATTTTATTTTTATAATAAAGAATTTTTCATATCAATATAAGTGTTATATATAAGGTTATCCTCCGGCTGCCTCCTTTCTGCACGCTCTTTGTGTACATGTGTTTGCTGTATTGTTCATGAAAGGCGGTGACGAGTCCCACTAGACCAATATACAATTTATTGTGATTGCTATTGTTGCCAGTATCTATTCTACATTTTATTCGTTAAACTTTCAATTACTTTAAGTATTTTTCTGTTTCTTTTGCACTTGTTAGATAAGTACAGTACATGTATTCATCATCACTTTACGAACATTGATATATTCATATATGCATGTTATAATACTTCGAGTGAATATGTATATAAAAGATTTATATAAACAGAGTTTTATAAGACACTATGCTTTATTTCTGCATCACTTTACACATCTTTTACTTTTTCTTGTTTTTTTTCTACATTTGAATTTAATGGAATGGAAACGGTGTACATTAATCTCACGAGATCTTTCACAACTAGAAATTTGTGTTTATTTTTCTTTTACGTTTAAAATCACATGCGATAAATGTGCGTTATTTTCAATAGATTTCCCTCTATACTCTTTTCAAATTCCATTCATTTAGTGTCATTTTATTTTATTTCTTTTAAGTATCTCTGCAGTTGAAAATTGTTACACTTCAATTATTATGTAGACTCATAGGAATGATTCACCTTTGTTATAATGTGAACTTTTCGAGGAAACGAGTGAAAATTATGAAATAAAAGTACCCGATAAAAATGAAATTGAAGTTATAATAACTGACGTGAATTTTAAATACTCGGAAGAAGATTTAGTTGCAAAAATTAAACGACAAAATGAGGCCTTTAAAGACAATAAATTTGAAGTGATTAAAATGTATGAATCAAAAAGAAGCAACAGAACTGTATTTAATGCAAAAGTAAAAGTTGATTCTGAAGTCCATTCTAAATTAGAGAATGCTGGAAAAATAAATATAGGATGGGAAATATGCAGAGTATTTAATGGTGTAGATGTATTGAGGTGCTACAAATGTCAAGGTTTTAACCATAAAGCAAGTGAATGTAAAAGTGATGAAATTTGTTTTAAATGTCATGGCAGACACAGAGCAACCGAGTGCAATAATGAAATAATAGAAAAATATATAAACTGCATAAGAATGAAAAACAAACTGAAGAAAAACAAAACAGCAAGCAGATCATGCCCCGAATATCAAAATAAATTGAATCTAAAGAAAAAAGAATGGGTTTTAACATTTAACAACCAAAGAAACTACGTGGAATCTATACAAATATACAAGGCCTAGTAAACAACATTGATCAAATACTAATTATAGCAGAATTAATGAATCCGGAATTCCTCATCCTGTTTGAAACGCATTTAAGTAATAATATAGAAAAGCAAGAATATATGTATAATAAATGGATATGACCACTATGGTGTATTATCAAACTCAAATAGAACAGGAGATGTAAATAGTTGAAAGAAAATCAGATTTCATATATTGGATATGCGCTTACCTAGCAAACATTAAAAAAACTGCGTTCATAATATTAGCTGTGTATAGATCACCAGGCAGTAGTGAAGCTGAGTTCTGTGAAGTTTTTGAGGAAATGGTTGAAAATCTATGTGAAATAAATAATGATATTATCATAGCTGGAGATTTTAATTTTGATTGGATGAAAGAAGGCACATATAAATATAGAATGCAGCAAATATTAAGTGATAATGGGTTGAAACAAATTGTCAACAAATATACAAGAATTACTTCTTGCACAAAGACTTTAATAGATTTTATAATAACAAACTGTTATAACTTATCTGCAAAAACTAGCGAGGAACACAAAATAGCAGATCACGAAACTATTGATGTAGAAATACTCGCCACAGCACAGCCGAAAATATCAAATAAAAGAGTAATAAATGTATTAAAATATAGAAAACACTTACTTAACAATGAATTAAGTTTTGTAGTAAATTACAATAATAATTTGGATAGAAACAGTAATGTTTTAAATTTAGATACGAACTTACAAAATGCTATTAATAAATACACAATACAAAAATTAATCGGACATATAAGTAATATTAATGAGTGGTTTAATAGTGAACTAAGATCAATCAAACGAGATAAAGTATTAAAATATAATAGAGCTAGAACTGAAAATACTATTATAGCATGGAGTGAGTACAAAATAGTTCGAAACTTTTATAAAACAAAAATTGAATATGAAAGAAATAAATATATTAGTAACAAAATCAAATACGCGAAGGACTAAAAAGTATGTGGAGGGAAATAAAAAACCTAATACTTATAAAAAACAAACCAATGATAACATCTGTGATATTTAACCAAGAAGAAACTAAGGATAATAATAAAATAGCTGACCTATTTAACAAATTTTTTGTAAATAGCATTAGGGTGATTAGAGACAACATAGAGCAAGTGCAATACTCCAACCAAATTCCGGTGATAAACTCTACATTTCACTTTCGTTCAATAAATGTACAAGAATTGAAAAAAGTTTGTTTAAATCTAAATGGCAAACCTGAATTTGATAAAATATCTTCAAAAGTTATATTAGATTTTTGGAATATAATACGTCGAAATCTGATAGAAATAATAAATAAATCATTGGAAACGGGAATCTTCCCCAAAAACTGGAAAATAACAATGATAATTCCAATTGAGAAAATACAAAAAACAATAAAATGTGAAGAATTTCGTCCGATAAATACCCTAAAAACATGTGAAAAGATATTGGGGCTTGTGGTAAAAAATCAACTAGAAACATATGTGGAGCAAAACGGTATCTTATATCAATTTCAATCAGGGTTCAGAAAAAAATTCTCATGCGAAACTGCAGTTAGCTATATTGTTAATAGATGGACAAAAAGAGAAAAAGACAACAAAATAATACCATTGTTTCTGGATTTCCAGAGAGCATTCGAAACCAACAATAAATTAGAGTTATGGCGTACCACAAGGCTCAATTTTAGGGGCACTTCTATTTATTTTATATATAAATGATTTACATAATGTATTAAAAAAATATGAAATAATACTTTATGCTGATGATACGTTAATTTATACGGAAGATAAAAGTGAAAAACAATCTGAGGACAATTTAACACGGGATATGGTTAAAGTCACTAAATGGTTAAATATGAATAAACTTAAATTAAACGAAAATAAAACGAAATTAATGCAAATAAACGTGGCAAATAAAATAGTCTTTAAAATTAATAATAATAATAATATAGAAACCGTTGATCAAATCAAATACCTCGTTTTCATACTAGATACAAACTTAAAATTTAAAGAACATATTGATGACCTATGTACATATGTAGGTAGAAAAATTGGCAGAAAAATCGGGTTTTTTTTAAAGAGTTAGAAATAAAATATCAACACTTACAGCAATAAATATATATAATGTTATGATCAAACCTCACTTCGAATTTGGTTGAACGATTATATACACATGTTGCACAGATAATCAAATATTATAGACTGCAAAAATTACAGAATAGACCAATGCGGACGATTTTGAAATGTAATCGTTACACCTCAATAAATTTAATGCTTGAAACCTTGAAATGGATGGGAATACGCGACCGGTTGAAAATGAATACACTAATATTTATACAGAATATGAAAAAAGGCAACGCACCGCGATCTCTAATTAATCAATTACAATATGTTCGAGAAATACAACCATACCAACTAAGAAATGCTGAAAATTTTAGACTGCAGAAGGCAACAAATCTTAGTATGCAGCGATCACTGTATTACAAGGGACTCCAGTTATATAATATGCTACCTAATTACGAAAAAAATGAAAATAATCCTAATATTTTTAGAAGAAGTATTGTTGAATTTTTTAAAAGCCAATTAATGTATATGAATTTATAGATGATATAGTTTATTTTATTTTATTCTCTATGTAATTAAATTGTAAATTATAAAAAGTTGTAAATTTATATAAAGTATATATTATACAACTGAAATAAATACTACTACTATAGTTCGTAATTTAGTGCCTCAATATAAGAGCTTATATGCTGATATAAAGGGGTTTTAAATACGGACGCGTATATTAAAGCATTTAGTGTTTTATTTTCCAATGAAAACATTTGCTTGGTAAAGTCTAACAAGATAAGCAACTTATGAAAATAACTCGAGTACTACCTGGAAACTCTCACATAATTCTGAGGAGCTATCTATCGAATAGAACATTCAAAGTAAGGCCAAAAGATATATTATCAAAAAAAAGGAAAATCTTTGCAGGAGTACCTCAAGGTGGTACACTAAGGCCGCTATTATACATTAGTTATACAGCGGATATAAAAACAAGCCCAAATACGTATAAGTCAACGTTTGCACTTGACACTGCATTTATAAGTGCTAACAAAGACTCGAAAGTTGCCGAACATTTTCAGTCCATATTAACGAGCTAGAACATTGGCTTAAAACGTGGATAATACAGGTAAAACCAGTAGAAACGCGCGTGAAATATTTGGGTATCCACCGTGATCGACGTCTAAGTTGGTGTCGTCATATTGAGAAAAAAATAGCCATAAAACTGCGAACAACTCAACTACACTGGTCAATAGTCCTCACTCAACCTTGCCCTTGGAATACAAAACCTTTATAAAGCCAATATGGTCATATAGCATTCAGATGTGGGGTACTGCTTACGCATCAAACACTCAGAAGTTACAAAGAAGACCGTCTAGGATTTTACGACTTATCGTATGCGCTTCCTGGTATGTAAGAAATGAAAGTATACACAGAGATCAAAAAGTTCCCACTATCCAAGAAGAAGTAAAAACATACCCGTCGAAATACGTAAACAAACTAGAGGTTCACCCTAACACTCTTGTATGCAAATTATTACTATTTCGCAGACACCAGAGACTAAAAAATTACTTTTTTTCTGTTAACATTGAGCTTGGCGAGATGGCTCACTCAACTCAATAATAGATAGTTTATTGAGATTTGAATACAAAAGGTTAGTTCATACATTGGTAATAATTAATAAATAATATTTAAGATATTAGATTTTATTACTTATCGTCGTTTTCTTTTAGCAAAAAATATAAAAATAAAATAAAATTAAAGCTTAAAAATATAAAAATAAATTGTTTGTGAAATAGGCATTTCGATTTCTCTGGCGAATAAATCTGCAATGCTATGAATTATACAGACTTTGAAATCACCGGTTGTTTCCTACTAATAACCATCACCTGCGTCTTACGGGAGTGCAACAAGAAAATATCTAAAGGTATCACATCGGTTGTTCAATAAAAGCTTAGCAAATCTATCCATTGACACATTGACATTTTAATGTAAATCGAATAGATAAATTTTAATGGCCATCTAAAGACTATGTAAACCTGTATAAACATTTTTGTAATTTCTCTTTCATTTGTACAGTCGTCAATATGGACGCATCTGACATAAATTGCATAGTACGCAATGCATCTATGAATGTCGGCTGGGGAGACAATGTCTACCTCTCCACCTAGATTGATGTATCTGATTGTTTGTATTTATTTCCGTAAATATTGCTATGTGTCCCACCGAGCGGTAATATGAAATCTGACCATTTGCACGGACCCATATTCAATTCAAGTCCCATCCTTCAGTTTAGTCTCAGGATAGCAGAAATAAAATCGAAACTAATACAAACAACGAGATACATCAATCTAGAAGGCGAGATGGTCATTGCCTCCCCAGCAATTTCAACACTTCACCATTATCCTCTTTTTCCAACATCTCAATAAAACTAAATAAAGCCCTTATATTTCCTTTTATATTGGGATAACTTAATCATTGGAAAAGTTATTACTATGGCTACACTATACAGTTTTAAGTAATTGAGACTTAAATTTAAAACTAGCTTATGCTGTTTTAACCAATTTTACAAAATTTAAGTCAGGTCGCAAAATAAAAAGAAGATTTCTTGAATATATAGGAGACTATAACAAGAAGATGCGTAATTCCGGCTCGACACCAGAATCTAACTTTGCTAGCCACATGATCAAAAACAAATGTAATCCAGCGCATATTAGAAAAACGGTACAACTACTACACACACAGCGGAAAGGACGACGACTAAGCATTCTAGATAACATGGAAATATTCAAACATAAGTCATTTGACGGACGCATCATAAACGAACAAACAAACTCCGATTCAGACGTTATATTCGAACCTCTAAAATTAATCTACAAAACACACAACAATAAAAACACATTACAAAAATCGAATAATCACTGACTTCTTTCAGCCCCAACAAAAAACACTATAAACAATTAAAAACAACGTTCACATGCCGTCCGCAACACCACTTCTGACTCAATAAAATAGTAATCACAATCATATACCAATCTGCTAAGGTCCCAGTTACAGGCGGCTACGGAAAAAAATGGTGCCTATAACATCTACCTTGCATGCGCAAACACAAATTCTGATGCAACACAAAGCAATATAACAGTCATCACTTACATCTACCAATCCGTACAAAACACCCGACTTACGAGCTTTACCTGCTACCTGTTCACACCTTACAGATGCCTACGAGTGCACATGACAAATAGATATCTGACAAGCAAACTTCAGAACCAAAAATGACACTGAACATGGCACATAGCCGAGACCGGTTTGCCTCCAAACCAAACTTGACATAGGGTGACGGAAATTCCTTCCAAAAATCTACATAAATTTGTAGCTTTTAAACGGTTGAGGAGCACTATGTTTCGCGAGGAAGTGATGTTTATTTTTACCTACTTTTTACCCGATATCCAGTTTTATTAAAAAAAACTTTATTCTACAAAATCAATTTAGTGCTACTTTGCAGGCGATCGAACCTAGTGTGCTGGGCAACATTTCGACTTTGTAGATCCAAATCATCAATTATGGCTAATTTGCCTTTTTTGTGGACTATTTTAAAATGCAAAAAAAAAACAAATAGAAAAGGCCACGAAATGTAAGCATAAATTTGGATGCTACAAGAAAAAAAAAACACTTAGCACCGAAAAGGCTTACTTGACAACCCTATTCCCACCAATGCTTTGTAGATGCTTATGGCCGCCAATGTCCTGGCAAGGTACTTAGATTTGTCAGCTGCGACGCACTACAATTCAAATGTACCATTACTGCAATTCTGTATCATTATTTTAAGTGTATTTTGAGTGACTTTCTTTGATTTTCCTTCATTGTTTATTATATTTTCATCATTATATTTCACTTAAACTCATGTTTGGATTTATTAAAATATTTTCTCTTATTGCAAAATTGCTTTTTTAAATCGAAAGTATAAATAAGAACACATTCTATAAGTCTTAATCTTTATTTCTTATATTTTGTTATTGTACTTCTTCTTTCTTACTACATATACATTATTGGGTAATTTTTTTTTTGCTATTTGATTTTTCAGTGTTAAAAAAGGATTCGTTACATGCGGCAATTCCGTTTGCCATTTCACAATAAATAGACTACAAAACGAACAATGCTTGCAAATCATTAAATTTCGTTATCAAAATTCATGCTGTGAGATAAATGTGTTTCGAAAATTTAGTCCATTTTATAATCGACATAATCGACGCACCGAACCGTTTGTTCAAGCTTTTGTAATTCCAGCCCTGTAAGACAACATTACAGCATTGGTGAGATACCGGCCGAAATGTCGGTGGCAAATTTACATGAAATAATCGTTTAAAAAGTAAATATCAGGCATTCATTTATTGCCACAAATAAATATTTCATTCACTTTTGAAAATTTTTGTTTTTTCAATTTTCAAACCCCAAACGGTGAAAAAATCACTCAATATATTGCCGATGGCATAGTTTAAATTTATAGATGGAATGACTTGAGTTCGCGTGACTTGCAGCATTTTATTAATTTAAGTCTTAAAATAAATTTGTAAGATATGTATGTATGTATATTCTTTTATTTTGTGATTGTAAAAAATAATTGTGTGACATTTGTAATTCAAGAGAAAAACGATTTCTTTTTATAGATTATGAAGTTCTAGGGAACATGATCAATTTATTTTGAATTATTACGTTTCGTTTTTGTTTAAATTAAATTTGATTGTTGCCAGGTCATAAAATGTAGTGCATATGTAAATATGTATATACGTATGTATGTGTATGTGATCTAAAATGAATATGCGAAAACAGGTTATGAAAATCGAATTTGTGCCACCCTTTATTCCAAACTACATATAAAAAATAAATTATGGAAGATATTTCGTTTAGATGCTTATTACCTCCGTTTTTATTTTTTTTTGCAAAAGAACTGATTAGTACTTCACAAAGAAATACATGCATGAACATGTCTTTTGCCTGCAAATATAAGATAAAAATCATTATAAGTAATATATTTTTTTGTGTTTGACGTAAGCTAAAATAAAATGAGTAATTATAATTCTTGATTTAATATTCCGAACGAAAAATGATGGCACATAGCCGAAATCGGTTTATATCCAAACCAAACTTAACAAGAGATGGCGGAAATTCCCTCCAAAAATCTAAATCAAAACAACCTGTCAGAATATCAATCAAATCGGAATATCGAATTCCCCCATTAAGACTAGAAGGTAAATACCGGTAAAACTGTGTTTGATCCAATGAAATTTCGGCTATCTTCATTCATTCAAATTCTACAATTAAAAATATAGATATGAAAAAATCACCCGGACCTGTTCGCATTACAGGGTCAGTGATAAGGCACTTATCTAATTTTGATGTGAGAATGTTAATATTCGTATTTAATGCGCCGTTACCAGTTGGCTTTTTCCCATGGTCTTGGAGGTTCTCTGACAAAGACTTAAGTCAGATTTCATCGCACGGGCCCATTAGCCTGCTGTCTATTTTAATAACATTTTTTGAAAAATTATTCGTTTTGTGTTTAAAGCCGTATCTTAATTCTCAGTATATCAAGTCGACTTACGATGCGCCGTTAATTTGTTTTCGTATGTGCTGAGATCTTTGTTTCCTGTATTTGAGCCCTCCGAATTAGGCGACGAAGAAATTTTCCTTTCCTACGAGTTGGGACAGCATGTTTACAATGATATTGGACGTTTGCTCACGCAAGTAAATAGCTGTAGATTTTTGTTCCCTGACGATGTGCGATCTTGTTGCGAAGACTTAGAACTGGCTTTTCTTTTGGTTGTATTTATATATCGATCCATACCTATTTGCTCTTTTTGTATGGGACTTGTTGTATTATCTGTTTCATTGGTTTGTTGCACTGTTTTCGGTGTTACACCTGTCTCGTTTTTTTGTTTAATTTTATTTGCTTCAAGCCTAGTTAATGCCTGTGAAGAATTGTTTATATTTGCTGATAATGAACGCGTTTGGTCAATTGGCCTAGCTGGTAAGAAAGCACTTTCATGTTTTTTTTTTATTATTTATGCTGTTCATCGCATTATTAGGTTTTGTATAACTAAAAGAATAATAAGCATTGTTGTTATTCTCTTTTATATTTTTATCATAAATGTTTGGTACACTCGTGCACTGACTATCAGTGGAATTTTGTAACCCGTTTAAATAACCATGTACTAATTGTTATTGTTTTCAACTCGCAATTATTGTTTATTTTTTTTTTTTATATAATTCTTTGGTGGTGCTTCTGACTGTGTCTTTGCACTTGTTCAATTGAATTTTTTAATAAACTAAAGTCACGTATTAGTTATGCGCTAAATATGACGTATGTCTGGCGAAAATTCTGTAACTTTTGAACCGATCAAAATATTGAAGTGTTTTTTTTTAACGGATAGATATTTAGTTCAGCTTGACTCAGTTTTAATTACATTTAAATTGATTCAGGACTTTTTAAGGACTTCTAGGTCAAAGTTGAACTTTTAATTTTTTTTAACTTTTAGAGTGAAATATGGGTTTATTTTTTTATTTACATATTAAAAAATTTAATATTTGGACCTTAATAATAATTATAATTATTTTTTGTGATAATGGAATATTTTTAATGTTACCCTCAAAAAAATGTTTACACTGGAAAAATTTTTACACTAAAAAAAATTGTAAAATTAACTGGATATTTTGCTGTTACTACAGAAAAATGTATTATTTTTTGCTGTCATTTTTGATAATTTTAAAAAACATAGTAAAAATAAAAACAGCAATAGATTTTAATATATTTGTAACTATGGTAGGTTCTATTTATTATTATTTTTTACTAATACTATGTTTTTCGTACTTAAATAACAATGAAAGGCAATTATAATTATTATTCATTTTTGATTTGATTTGATTGCAAATACAGTATTTTCCGCTTAATTGAGTTTGCCAAAATGCACTGTTTTTGATTCCATTAACCGAAAAATCATTTATCCGATACTCCTTTAATTGATTCACTGGCTCAATTAAATACTTCTGATAACTTATATTGTGAAATCAAATTTGGTAGAGCTATGTCTATAAAAGCATTTGACGCATTTATATCTGTGGATGCACCTTTTCCTTGCAATTGTCTGAGTGTTATTCCATCTCTTTTTTGCCAATGGTGAAGCCTGCTAGAACTAGGATTAAAGTCCGCCTTCATTTCTACTGCAAACTTTTTTGCTTTCTCACATATCATGCACCAGATCCTCGCATTTGTTGGAACCACATTTTCACACGCACAGGTTCTATTTCTCTTGGTTGACCCATTTAAATCTTTATTTTTCAAAATTCTATTTAATGTGACTTTGGAACACTTATATTTTGCACAAAGCTCTGCCTTGCTATTTCTTTGTATACCCTGATCACGTTCAGTTTTTGTTTTAAATTTAAACTTGTGTGTTTTCTTCCACTCATTTTTTTAACGCTATTCCAGGCTATTTACAATTTGTGGAGCTTATTTACATTCAATAAAAACATCTGATAAAAAGTGTTGTTTTTAAATACGTTTACATCGAATAATCAGATTTTTTTTTGAAATTTTGCAGTAACAATTAAACGGCGTTTTTGTATGTAAATTTTTAAAAGTAACTTAATTGTATGAATCAATTATGCAGGTAACTCAATTAAGCGTAACTCATTAAACCGGGTATTTCCTTGTATACTTTATATTGGAAAATTTCTTGTTTAACTTTTCAGCTCAATTAGGCGGGTAACTCAATTAAGCGGGGTGCAATTAAGCGAAAACTACTGTATTCTATATTTTGTTCTGTGCTATTTCTGTTCTTTAGTAGTTTTTTTGCTTCTTCATCTAAATCCCGATGTTCCACTTTCCATTGATTTCGAATATTGGAGATGAACGGATCTGACCTTGCCAATAATATATTTGTGGAATTTCGTGAAATTTTTCTAGTATTGTGCTCTCTGTAAAATCTGTAATCCTTGTACCTTTTTTCTTGACCCTCCTCTGATAGATCTCCAAGTGGCACCAAATGATATTTAATGATATCTTCTCCATGATAAAGGATTTTGTGAACTGTTGCAGACATATTTCTCGATGGGTAGTTGGTTGTATATATTTTTGCAGTTTCCTTAGTATAATCTCCAAATTGTCTAGAGTCAATTTCTTCATTGCAAGCAAGTACTTCTAGGATTATTTTAAATCTCCTGTTATTTCAGATGCTGTTTCTGGATCTGAAAAGAATCTTCGTGCGGTATTGCCATCATTTGTATTGGCTGATGTATAATAAATCCAATTTTGCGATATTCATCTTGAACATGTTTCTTTTTTGAACTTCTTAACTCTTTGTTGGTTTCGTTGTTTCTTATGGATCCTGAAGACCCGAAATCCAAATCATAACTTATTTTTAGTATATGTTCCATAAGTCGTATTCTTGCATGTAGTGGTGATAATCCAAATTCATATGCATCAGGATTATCTAATGATTTTGTCGGAACTTGGTTTAATTGAGTTGATGCTGATTGGCATATAATGCAGCTGCATGCAGCCTTCGTGTTAGTCAAAGCCTGAGCTACTTTTCCCTCTATCATTGTAAGGACTAATTTGTTAGCTTACTTCAATTTGCTGCCCATCTAACTGTAATTGTAATGGCTGTAGTGTTGCAATTTGGGCCTTGATATCACTAATTTCTTTGTTAATGGCATCACGAGTTTCTTTATTTTGTAGAAGATGGTGTCTCATTTTTCCAAATATCCATTGTTTGTGTTATACTAGTCGAAGGCTCTGAATCTTCCAAAATATGTTTCAATCGCAATGGTACAAATGATACCATGAACATATCTGAGTCCGAAATATTTTCACATACAACTTGTTTGTATTTTTTTTTTGCCCCGAAGAACCATCACATCCCCATTTGCAAAAAAGAATTAGCTTTGTGTTTCCAAATTTCTTTAACGCATTTCCTGGTATTGATTGTAGCAAGCGTTCGGCTGTGTGATAAAGTAGAGATTGTAGTTGTACCTCTACCGAAATTGGTGTGATTGTAATAGTGTCCTTTGATGGCAAACAGTCCATTTTAGCAGCGGTTATGTGATGATATGCTGGATAGATATTTGATCCCTTTTCAATCGTATGCAATCTGAGCTTAGTACATTTCTGTTTTGTTAATTTCAAATCCAGAAATAAGGCTAATGCCTACTCATTTGTGTACTGTTCTCACTGGACTAGCTTTAATAACATTTTCAATGATATCCACTTTTGTTAATTGGTTCTGTGATCGTAATTGATGTAGGAAAGATTCTTTTATATTTGTAAAACCAATTGCATCGTTAACATCTTTAAGTTTCCGCCTCTTAGATCTATCGCTGCAGTTGTCCAATGATTAGCGTGGTCTTCCAACCTCATCTTGCTTTGCTGTTTCTGCAGCGACAGTAAGTTGGCTTTCTAACCACTTTTTATATAAAACTTTTGTTTACTGTAGCTAACTTCTTTCACTTGCAAATATACGTCCGTACACGTAAAGGATTAACTTATTATTGAGTAATCCCTTATCGAATCCGTAGTGTTATACATTTTTAGATACATGTTATTCACACATTGATCTTCAATTTCATTGCAGGTGGTACTTAAATTGAACAAAACTGCACTTGTTATCCAGACCTTAATATCAGGTAAAACTAATTAGAATCTCGCCAATATGGGGTTGTTTTTTATCTTTAGTGGTTTAATGTCGCGATTATTATTATAAAATTGTTTATGACTTTGGTTGATCCTAACAGTTAATAACAGGTATATTAGAAAGTGATCATATGTTTACTGTAGAACCTATTGTGATATTTTTTTGACTTATTTTTTTGCTGATCAAAACAAAGCCATAAAACCCTTTCGCAGGTATTATATTTAATTATTTTAGTTTTACGTAGTCTAAAGTAAAAAACATAAACCTTTAGGCGAAAAAGTGAAAATTTAATATACCACTGTATACGAGCAATTAATTATAGGGCTGTTTAAATTACCGTAATTTGATTTTTTTTTTAAAGTAATTTCATTAAAATTAAAAAAGTGTTTTACGCGCGGGTCGTGGCAGATGCAAAAGTATATATAGGGTTAAAGAAGACACTTTCATCTTTCTTGGGGTGGTATACGTTTCTTGTTTCCTTTTGTTCCCTAGAAGCGCTATTCCACTAAAGTTTAAATTTCAGAAAAATATAGTAGTTTCATAAATATTTCATACCGCCCCTAATATTAAACGCTAGAGCGGTAACCACTTACAAAAAACTAAAGACTATAATCCTACCAACATTATAAAAAAGACCGCAGGCCATTATCGATGATAGGTTAATTATTTTTGAAAAAAAAACAAATAAAAAACACCTTTTTTGAAATTAAAAAACAGTTGATTAATTATCAATAGTTTAACCTAATTTTTGGCTACCTTAATATGGATATATTAGCTCCAAAAAGGCGTAAAAATGGTAAAAATCGGTGACAAACAAAATTCGCCTTTTGGCCTGGTTACAACAAATATCAAAAGATTTACTTATTTTTGTTTCGTTTAATAGCAATTGAAGGGTTTTGGTGTTATGTGTAAAAGAAAAAGTTTTTTCCCCTCCTTTGACGTAGAGTGGCCGAATTTCGACTAATGGCGATAACTACTTTAATTAATTAGTTTAGTTTAATTTTAAATATTATTTATATATATTTATTAAATGTTATAATATCATTACAAATTATATTCCATTATTCACCCATTGTAATGAAACAGGTCAGAATCTTTGGTGGGAAAGGCCCTGACAGATAGACTAGCACACTGTCAACAAGTCCACCGGGACATCCAGTTTTCAGTATTACATTTTAATTTCTATATGTAAAAGATAACAAATCGTATTTTTATATTTAAAATGATTTATTCAAGATCTTTACCCATTGCACCGTAAAGCTGCTCCAAGGATGCCATTGTTCCGATGAGCTTATGCAAAATCAATTAAACTGAGCAATTTAATAGATCCAATGAATTATTTCAGTACTGTGCCACCTGGGTATACAGTCCTAGTTCCTAACGAGAGAATCGTACACAATGATTGCCAAGGGATGCCGTCCTCAAAATGGTTAGAATATCCACATAACTATTTACAGGAACTACTTTAACAACGCCACCATCAATTACGTTAACAACAATCACAGCGTGAGCAACCACACTCATAATGAACACTTCATCAGCAAACGTAATAACAACGCCAACAACAGTCAATACAAAAACGTCAACAGCAATCAATAACAATTCCAATTACAAATTTGATAGCAACAAACATAAAATCGATTTAAACAAGAGCAAATAAGCCTCAATTATATGTATCAAATCAACAATGACCACAATATAGTTAACAATAAAGAAAAATGTGATCTAAATTTATTGTAGTTAACCATCAATCAACACAATACACCATATCAACACCAACCAACTGCCCCCAAACACTGTCAATAACAAAAATACTTTTTAATAAAACACGGGTTTTGGAAAATTCCTACATTGGCTTAAGCGAAAATAGAATATGTGAAATTTGGATATAATATACAAACGTTTTTACTCTCCATTTAAACAAAGGTAGCAGGATTCTAATTATATGAAGCCAAGATTTAAAAAATAGAATGAAAGTTGACTTAAAGGCAGGTTTGGAACTGCGTTTAGTGAGGGTGAATGTTCGACTATTTCTGCACATTCATATGCTAACATAAAATTAATAACAAAAAGTTTGAGTGTTGTAAACTTCTTTATCACTCAAGCAAAAGCAACATGAAATCATTATCCTAACTTTGAAAACACATCGGTTTTGAATACAGAAATTAGTTATAACCGTCGTTTTATATTAGAAATGTTACAAATTGTTAATACACCTAGTACACACAGAATTGGCAGTTGGCAGATATATAGACACTTAGTTCTTGGATAATATAATTAATATAAGTATGTTTCTAGGGTTTTTTGAATTATGTTATATTATTTAAATAAGTTTGGTACACATGTTAATATAATTGTAACATTATTTTAACAACATTTTTAATGTTAAGTTTCGTTAACTGTATTTACATTTATTTAAATTATTTTTAAACCTCAGGTTATTTTTGTTTTATGTTAACTTTGAAATATTTTTGATTTTTGTGACAATAATTTTTCATAAACATATTATTTGTTTGGTAAAATTTTTATTTCCTGATGATGCTACACAATGGAGTAGCGAAATAGCGAAAAATAAAAATATAATTTTTTAACAAAAGACCTTCAAGCTTGAAGAATTTTAATAAATTAAATTAAAAACGGTCAAGAAAATCTATAATGTTATTTAATCACTATTTTTAAAAAACTTTTTTTCGCACCTCCGTACAAAAATCACCAGTGTGCATTGCCTGAAGCCGATATTAATTATATTATAATTAAAGGGAATATATGTACTGTAACGATGCTTCTCAGCTGGCGTATATCTCGCCGCTCCAGGAGGTTCTGTCACAGAATATTTCTATTTCTGGACCTTTGATGAAGGAAACACGTTCTTCGTTACTTAAATGCTCTTTATTTAACGTCTCTTATAGTCCTATACTATGCTAGCTACAACACAGCCACTCTCTTGACGTAATTGGCCACCACTAACTTCACGGAGCCCTATTTGCTCTCCACTAGATGACAGAGAGCTTAAGTGAGCCGCTGGTACGCCACGGTACAGTTTCGAAACCGTTGAGAGAAACACGCTCTCTTACAGTGAGTATATTGCTTCTAGGTGACACCACAGATGCAATATCTCACTCAGTGCTGACAGTATTGGGGGGGTGAACCGGTGGACGCCACCTGCACACTACCACACCTTACAGCGATGTCAGAGAAACTTTTCTGCCGACCGGTGTACTGACGCACTACCGCGATGTAGCGGTTGCTTAAGATAGGTGGATAGTCCCTAGGCGACACCACGGGGACCCTACACCTTTCTTAACGTTAGCTAAAGCTCTCTTTAACGACGGCTGATGTATTGAGTCTAGGACGCCACGAACACAATACCTCAACGTAGTTAGACGAGATGGGCTCTTACGTGACACAGATGTAGGTATGGCACCTGGGCAACACCTCGGGTACCTTACCTTTATATGTAATAGAGAATTTGAACAATAAGAAAAAAGGGTAGACGCCACCGAATTTCTTATCTTCCAAATTTCTTATCTTCTATATCTTGGTAATAACTTTCTAAAGGCTAGACGCCACCGATAGTAAGCTCTTAGCTCGATCGCAGCCGAGCGCAGACTGACTAAAATCTATCACAACACGTTCTTTTATACCCCTTTTGTGGCTACAAAAATTAGTTGCATCTTTTAGTATTTGTTTAGCATGGTTGTATAAAAGACGTGTTTGTGTTAATAATTACTTCCTAAAATTATTCCTAGGTGGTGCCAGTATTAACTATGGCCGTTAACTTTAAATATTTAAATATTCAATAAATTTGTGAAGCATATCTTAAGGCTAACTTTATACTAGGAAATTTTATATCCAGAATTTCTTCAAAATATTCATGTGAGTCTTAATCTCACTTTTGTAACTTAGATTACTATATAAAATACTAAATCAACGTTAATAGTTATGTCTAATTAACGAGTTATCACACAAAAATTTATAATTCACATTCTTGCAAAGTAATAATAATAAAAGAAATAATAACATAAACATATTATAATTTGATGTTGATTCTATGTGGTGAAAACGAGCCACCGACTTGCATCGTCACAGTACATATGTATGTAAGTAACCTTTGGAAAAATATGCAATCGAAATTTTCCTGCTAATTGTGTTTTTGATACATCGCAAACACTTTTCTTTTCATATTTCAAAAATGTTTATCAGAAAGGCAACCTATTTGAAATGTATGTTAATTTGTTTCTAATAGGCTGCACCGAATAGGGTAAATATTAAATTAAGAAGAACATATCTCAACAAAGTGCTTTCAAATTGGTAAAGATGAATTAGAAAAATAATTGCTGGATTATTTTCTGAGCATATGTTACTGTCAGGAGTAGTGTTGCCGGTTTATTTTAGCCTCCCCACCAAATGGCTTGTCGAATGTCGCCAAAATATCGCAAACATATAAAAGTATACATTTTTAGTTATAAATCTTATTTTTATTTGATCATTACAAATATTGTAATATTCATATAGTTTTATCATAAAATATAAAAATTATAGTCCTTATAGCAATACAATAAAAGTTTTCAATAAAAGAATTTGGGTCAATTTACAAAAGAAATACAAAAAATAAATAATTCAATTTACACGATCTTAAAATAAACAGGTTAAATGAAATTTGTTAGTGAAGTAATTAAGGCTTGAATCTGAATATCAAAGTAATATATTAAAACGTTTTAAAACAGGCAAGTAACAGTAAGGCAATTGATTTAAATATACATATCAATTATTAAATCGAAACGTTCATACACAGTACTATGTACATTTCTCTTGCATTAAATTTGTTTAACATATCTTGGATTGAAATGAATATATTACAACATTCATACATGTGCATTCCATTGTAATCAACTTAAAACACATGTAATAAATCTGACAGATAGCTTTTTTTATCAAGATCCAAAGATACATATAAGGTAATGTCATATTAAGCGTTAAAGATGCGAAAATGAATCGCACATAATTTTTTAAGTTACTATAGAAAATATAGCTAGAGAAATCGCCAAGGGCTTCAAAAATGCCAAATCAATATAAAAGAAAACTGATCAGGAGTAATTTCGTTGGAGTTTAAAACAACGTAATGAATAGACTAAGGTGTCATAAATTCAAAGATTTCTGTTTAAAGTTGGTTCAATAAACTAACATTGTAAATGCTGCTGACAAATATAAGCCGACTCCAGCTCTTTAAATCGGCGGCGACGCCGAACCGCGAACATCATCAATAACTGATAAAAAATATAAAAAAATTAATAGACAAATTTAAAAAGAAAGTCACAAAAACGAAATTCTTCTAAAAATACTAGCATATATTGATTTAACTTTTTATTAAAAACAAAAACAATTAATTAGATAATACGAATAGTAGCAGAAAAAACCAAAACAATCATATTAAAAAAAGTAGACGATATTCTTAAAAAAAATTTAGATAACGAATACTATATGTCTGCTTTAATTGAACTCCGGAAGACAAAACCACCTCCTAAAGTAACAATTTAGGTTTTATATAAGTTTCAGATGATCGTTCTTTTTTATAATTGTAAACGACGATCATCGCGAACCAATTTCTTGTTCCCTTTTACTTTAAAATTTTTACTTTAAATAAAATGATTAAATTAATAGTAACAAATATAGCATTATTTGTTTTATGAAAAATGAGCTATGTATACTTCAGAAATAATCATTCAAATTACACGAATTCTAATCGCTGGATGTGGTAAGTATTTTAAAAATTCATATTACAGTTGAATATTTTTTATATGTATACAACGGACATATTGGCGATGGGTAAAACTTACATTTATCATATCGTCAACTAAAATGCTAACCCAAGTTAAATAAATTTTTTTATTTTATACCAGTAACACAACTATTTATACGAGTACATATAAAATTTATTTAAAAAAATATTTAAATATAAGGGTGCGTAAAATTTTGTTGTAAATAGGGATATACTCGTAGCAAGAACTTAATCAACAATAAATTGTAAGAAATTGAGGCATATCGTTCAAATTGGACAACATTGTTTTGTCATAAATGCTGCTGTCTAAAAAAGTACTCAAGATGAGATCTCAGTTAGGTTTCAAACAGTAGATAATAAAAGCACCTTCAAAGTGGCATTCCACATTTTTTTTTAAATAAAGGTTATCAGTAAAGCCAATATCTTTAAATAATGCAGTTTTGAGCACAGTGACTATTCTACCTTCTGAGTATGAAAGTTATGTGAGTGCATTTCGATGGATTAACCTTTATCTTCTACTTTTTTAACCAATCCTCTAGCTCCAGAATATTTGATTTTAGATGCTCGGAATCTTCGGGTCTTAAGCGAGGGATCTGTCGTGTAAACTATATATGTATATCTTTAAGACATTTTTAGTTTTGGGCTTTCTGGATTGGATCGAATGGAAATCTGTGACA
This sequence comes from Phania funesta, assembly GCA_963932375.1. Taxonomy (NCBI): domain Eukaryota; kingdom Metazoa; phylum Arthropoda; class Insecta; order Diptera; family Tachinidae; genus Phania; species Phania funesta. Next base: position 48,491,885 of record OZ010654.1, read on the forward strand.
GGGCTGACAATTACACATAGTGTTATTATATTGTTAATAACTAGTAAATAATAATTCAGAAATAAGATTTGAATACTTATTGTAAGTTTCTATAGTAGAAAGATTTGATAAATGAAAATTAAGTAAAAAAAAGTTTGAATTATTGTTCTATAGATTTCTAGGGTTTTAGTAAAATTTGGCGAACAATATATGTATATGCATCGTTAACGGCTTAGTCGTTAACCGCTATCAGTCATTTTCGTCTAACTATACATAAATATGTGTAAACGGAATATTTAATTAGAAGCTCTTATTATAGTTCTTACCTGTCATTATATATATAAGCGTTTTGAGAAATTAAGCTGCAATTACGCTTTAAATTTGCGGGGTTAATATTTGAATTCAATTATGTATAAGATTTTTAGCCTTAGCTTTTAGGGAAGAAAATTTTGTATGAAAAAACCGGGTATTTTCGTTTGGGAAAACGTTTTTTAGCCGGCAGAGGAATATTGCTTATTATTTCCGTGCCTGCACTGCTCTTTCTTTTCGAACTGTTTTTATAGTTTGAATTTTTCCCACGAAAAGTTATTATAGCACTATTTTCTGAAAGTACGATAAAGGTTTTGTTTTTCATACTATTGCATAAATTAAGATTCACTCATAAAAGCACGAGTATTATTCGTTAGCAATCATGTGTTACAGTTGTGCTATCATTTTTCTTAAAGAGTTACCGTTTACTTAAATATTTAGAATATGTTACCTAACTTCTTAGAAATATTTCGATTATATAAAAAATAAAGCCAAAGTGTTCTTTTGGACTGAACCGATATTTTGATTTAATATAAAAATAAATAAGATAGACCAGAACGCAAAAAATCACCTACATCTGCCCAGCGCAGGTTTTTCTTTCGAAATAAATCTTCGTTTCAGAATACACAAAGTGCGATTTATAAAGTGGCATAAAAATAATTAATGGATAATTGAAATACAGACAGCAGCAGGACCAACAAATAAAAGGAAATAAAACAATGACTAACAACGCTTATTAAAAGTACGTGAAATTTAACCACGGAAAAGAGTTTATGTTATAGTGCTTTAGCATTTCATGTAGGAGACGGAAAGGACTTAAAAAAATTTAACTTAATAACGAAGGTATTTTAATTTACACTTAAATATAACATAATAACAATAGTATTAACTGCAATAATACCGGCTTTATTTTGAAGATTATATAGTTAAATTTTATATCTTACAATAACTTTCCGTACAATTGGTATGGTGTTAGGAGGGTTAATCGCTCTTAAAAAGTGGAACAATATTCGTAATTAATTTAACCGTAGATTGAGCTTCAAAAAAAATTCATAATTCTTCCTTTGTATCATATTTGATACACACTGAACAACGAAAGAAAACAACTCTTAAAAAAGTACAAATGTTTGTTTTTTTTATTTGATTTTATTGAGACTTTGTTTAAATTATACAATATTCATTAAAATTTTAATTTATGGACTACTAATGCAATCTGCGCAAATACTTTTAGGGTGCTTCTCATTCCAGCATGGCTTTTTGCGCAAGCAGCAGGAATAAGACGTCCATTTATTTTTGTTTTCGGCCGAAGTGTAACACTTTTGGCATCTTGCACGTTTCTTTTTGTCAACGGTGTCAACTCCTCCTTTAATTGAGTTATAAGATGATATTATTTCGGGTAGTTTCTTTGGGCCGTTCAAAACTTTTTGATCATGGTGCATTGTGCTCATTGCAATTGTGCATTTGTCTTTGTGGCTGATATAACTAACAAGAGTTGTATTAGGGGTAAAAGCGAATGATGACTCATATCTTGGTACTTTTTTGCATACTAACAACTTTGGAGGAATTGATCTTTTATTTTTCCGCATTGTTCCAACCATTGTTAAATTTCGTTGCAAAAGTTTTTGACCAAGACTGTGCGAAGAAAAAAAGTTATCCATTGTAACGTTATGCCTCTTAAGTCCATCAACTAAGTCAAGGACGACCCGTTCACCCTGATTTCGCTCTGGAACGCCAGATACATCTTTGCCCAAATACGACTGTATTTTCCACACATAACATGAACGTGAATCAACAAGCAGCCAGAACTTTAGACCATACCGCTCTGGTTTTGATGGTATATACTGTCGAAACTTACAGCGCCCATGAAAACCTAAAAGTTGCTCATCTACAGTCACACAGTCATTTGGGTTATAAAACTGTGATAGACTTTCAGACCATTTGTCCCAAAGGTTCCTTATTGGCGCAAACTTATCCGAACTTTTCTGAGCACGCCTGGCTAAAACGTTATCAAACCGTATGATTTTGTGAATGTTCAAGAATTATCTTTCAGACATTATTGAACGAAATATGGGCCGTCCATAATATTCATCAAACATATGTAAGGTCTCATTTTTGGATCTATAATGCAAAAGATATATTTACATTTTCTTTTGAAAAGCTATTATTTTTATTTACTTACAAAAATTACACTTGTTCTATACAAAATTCACAAAACTTTAGTATGTATCAAATGTGATACAAAGACAATATTATGAACTTTTTCAATTTCTCATAGCCTACTTACATTTATTTTTTCAAACGATGTTTTAAATATGGGAAATAACAATATTTACAAATTGTGAAAACAGGTGTGCCATATAGTGTTGCCATTCAGACAAATTTTTGAAATAAAAACGAAATGTATCATTTTTGATACAAAGCTCGATTAACGGTTAATTAATACCTTTTGGCATTTTAGTCTTAATAATCCGATGGTTTGCATACACTATGTGTAATATTTCGCGGAAATGCGGGAGAAAATATACGATTTTAGGAGGTCCTGGGATGGTGTAGATTATGTAGAGGGTTTAAGAAATTTTAAACTTTAAATTTGTTTTATTTATAAATCTATAAACCTATATAAAATACGAAAACATTTTATAAAGGAATGAGATAAAAACTTAAAAAAACATAATTAAACATTTTTGTAATTAAGAAAGAATTATTTTTAAACGCTCCGTGCAGAAGATAAATCTACAATATTGTAAAATAGTAGGTTATTTTCAAAGGAATTTTAGCAAAAGTTTTAAAAATGAACAACAACAAAGTATTTCGTAATCTTTTTAGAAAAAAGCTTTTTAAAACAATTAATGCATTCAATAATTGTTTCATCTGATAACCGTGTTTATTCACACAAACATCGAGTTACTGAAAGAATCCTTTCGCCCTCGACAGAAATTCCCCTGCCAGTTAAGAGGGCATTATATAAATGATCAGTCTTCTTCCGCTGGGTTCAAACAATTTATTACAATCGAATTTCCCGGCAATTACCGGGACGGGAATCTTAGGATATAAACCCTATTTTTTAGTCTGTCGGGAACTTTTCATCGGGAACTTCACAGCGGGAAGTTAATTTAAACTTGAAAATTTTTGCTGAACAGATATAAATAGAATATAAACGTAGTAAAACTGACTTAAGCATATTGATGTTATTTAATTTTGAGTTTATTAAATTCTTTCCATTCCACACACAGATAATTTGAATTTTTGGTTTTGCAAATTCACGCAATCGAGGTTTGTATGAACTCCAGTTTAAAGCTTAAGGTACATACTATACGTTTAACTTTTTATCCGTTTAGCGCTATAAAGTTATACACCTTGCGTTAGACAACTCTTTCTTTTCACACTTTTTATGACACCGGACAACGAAATGAGTTTGTTTCAAGATTTTGTTGAACGGTTTGACTGTGTTCAATTAATTTTATGTGAAGTACATGTACTTATAACATGCATTAAGTAGTAAGTATGTCATATATATTTTAGCTTATAAGTAATTTAACTGCAATTATATATAGCCCACTTTGCTGGCGGTAAACTGGTTATGGCTCTTGTTTGCTCGCCTGTATAATTATTTGTTTGCGAATAAGTGTGCACATTGGCTGTTGGATTAAAAAAACTGCGGATTTTAATAGAATATGTGGATAAATATGCGTTATGAGTACAATTATACATAAGGATACATGGTGGCATGGAAAGCGTATTTATTTTGTTGCTTGTAATGAATTATTAATATTAATTATTAATTGTAGTCAACAGTCATGAATCAGATATAGAGTGATAGATAAAGCATTCAGCCGTATAATCATCCTTTGCGTGAATAGCGACACTGTGGACACACTGTGGCATTAAGTAGATATTTCATTTAGCAGTTGTTTACATGCTGAGGCATTGACGTTTACACTCGTCAAAGCATGAACTTGTGTACGCATGCATGCATACAATTGTATATAAATTGTGTTGAATGGATGAAAGTTGTTTAATAAATTTTGAACTACAGAAGCAGTTATAACCAATGGCATAAAATATAATCATATAATTACAACTGTCAGTAAATGTTACGTAAATAATATTTATCATGCCATCATGTGTGTTACTAACTAAATGAACACATTTGTATTTTAAAAATTGACGGTTTTTCAGGATTGCTAAAAAACAAACAAAAGCCTTTTTGCGTTATTGAAAGGATATGGGTACCCAATATTCGGTTAATATGTCGGATAGATAACTTTATTTTTAGCTTTTCATTTTTCGATTAAAACATTTTTTTCATTTGCATTCAACCATGTGTAATTGCGTTTTATTTAAATCTTCAATGTTTTCTTTTGTTGAAATTTTTGTTTTTAAAATTTTAACAGTAAAATTTAGTTCTTTGGTGAAGTGTTAGTAATTTGTTTGCGAATGGTTATTTTTCCCATTTTCGAGTGTTTGATATTATTTCGATTTGGTAGTATATTTTAATATTTTTTTTTTAATTTTCGAATATTTATAAGATTTTTGGAGAATTTAAAATTTTGCTAAAATTTTAATTCTTTTCGTTGATATTTCGCGATTTCATGCTCTTTTGTTCTTTGACAATAACTTCTTATACCTTTCATTAAAGGATATTATTATTGTAGGAATTATAACACAATAAAACATAATTTCCACAATAATCATAACCGAGCCCATAATTCTTATAAGTAGGGGAGTTAAACTAACGATGTCCGCTAGCCAGTCTATGAGCCATCCAGTTGAAATTAATTTTCTGAAGGCACTTGGATCTCGAAAGCAGCTGCACCGGTATACAAATTGCCGAAATATCATCCGAAAAGCTCATAAAATATATGTACATATGAATTCCTAAAAATATGTCGTCGTATATATACTATTTTGCTGGTACTCCGACGTATATTCGAATTAGGTAGGTAGTTAGGGGGTGCCCGCAGGAAATTTTTGTCACTTATTTCCAAACTGCACTCAACAGACGTCAATACGGTTCCTATGCAGACGATTTGTAAGTTAATACAGGAAATCGAGGCAATATTGGGATTGCTATCATTAGGTCAATGGCCGCAATGTCAGCTTTGCGTATGACATTGCTTTAATACTATATGAGCCAAACATTGTCTAATCTGAAACTTTTAAAAAAAGAGGTTATAGAGACTCTGATGCCGATGGCACTCATGATTGGAAGGAAAGTAGTCGAAAACCCGACACACATTGCGGAAGGCGTTAGACACAACGAGTGTATGGATAACGGCATCAGCATTTTTACTTATGGTTCTCTTATGAATGGAAGGGCAGGGCCTGATGTATTCTCAGCTGAGCTTGTTTCGTACTTTGAATAGCTTGGGTTGCTACATACGTTGGATCACCTGCTTGACAATAAGTCGGTTATAAAACGCTTAAGCAAGTAAACGTATATTCCAAACTAGTGCTGGAATGCGTCCTGAAACTAAACAGATGGCCCCGTTAAATGAGTTCACGTTGGTGTGGGTTAAGGGACACAAAGGTATAGCTGAGAATGAAGCTGCAGACAAACTAGCAAAAAGGGAATCTGATGTGGATTTCTGTGGAGCAAAACTCAGAATTGCACTGACGGTTGGCAAAGTGCAACCTGAAGTCCTACCACATTTAGGCAGGCTCGAATTGGTGTTCAAAGAGCCTCTAGGCAGGAAGGCCAGTAAATTGCTTAGATATAATAGGGCTACCTTATAGCGTAGACATACGACACTGTTAATTTGCCTTAAAAGCTCACTAGTGTGAATTAAAATTTTACTCTGACAAACGCCAGCTTTTGCATTTAGTAAACAGCTGTTTGTTTGTAAGCAATTTTTTGATTGTCAACTAAGTTTTTTGGCATTTACATCGAGATCATATTGATAGAAAGCAGAAAGTACTATTGTCAGTTATGCTGTTTGTGAAAAATCACTATTTATGTGAAAGAAAGCTGAAATTAATTTTGCTGAAATGGTAAAAATTGTACATTCACTACACCAATAAATCTAATCTGTTGCTACACGCTGGGATCGTAGTAGAACATTCTGAAATAAGCTAAAGGCAATTGTGAAGTTTTCATTATTACATTTTAGTGGAGGATATAATTCATATATGGAAATTTTAAAGCAATAGCACTTTTCAAGACCTTCGCGTGCTTACGATGGACGATAACAGATTTAAGGAAAAGTTTGACTCACCAGGAGGGCTGTCCAAAAAGTTTGTGAAAAAGTTGAATATATGGAGAGGTTGGAAACCAATATGTGGCCTTGTATTCTACTCGACAAGAAAGTGGCAATAGCATTGTTCGCATTGGCATCGGCAGTGGAATATAGGACTTTTGGTAGTTTATTTATAATAACAAAAAACGAATTATCCGTCAGATGACATAATTTGCTAACAAAAAAAACTATTAGCGAGGATTCCTGGATTATAAGGAAAGAAATAGACAACTCGATCAAATTCAAAACTATTTCGTTTACGTCTAGATTAAGAAGAACCAACAAGCTACCTGTGTGTTAGGGCTGATAAAATATGCTATTCAATAGAAGATTTAATTTCGGGATTTCCCCAAAAATTCACCACAAAATTTAATTCACCGAAAACCAATATAATTAACAACCCGAATTTTCGCACAAATGAAAAAATTCGCCCAAAAACTCCAAAGAATAATTTTACCGAATTCGTAGCATTAAAAACGAGGGTGGCACATAAAAGTTGTGTACCGGTTTTTTTTATTAAATTTAACTAGTTTTTTTTTTGGAAATATATTTACCTATGTGTCCCAAAAAAAAATCTAACGAACAGCTTCTTTATTTGTGGAGCACCAAAAATCGTGTTGTCCTGTGTTATTGGTGAATTTGGATTTAGGTTATTATGTTTTTGGATTTATAGGAAATTTCCCTCTTTTTGCGGTTTTTCGATGACGAATTTTTAGTAGAACTAGGTTTTTTTTTTGATAAAATATAAATGGTTTAGTGAAGCTGAGATAATTTCTAGGTGAAATTTCAACTTTATATAATGTTTCGAAGCATTTCAAAGAAATGCTCGTAAGTACCCCTTCCGCTTTCTTCACTTTAATTCAGTATATTATGAATTTCTATCGTAACATTAATAAATTTGAATATATGTAAACGATAAGTCGAATAACAAAATTCGTAAGTTTTACCTAATTTGTACCATACAACAATATCTCACAATAATTCTCGTACATGAATTAAAATCACATTTCAGCCCAATATATTTGCATTTAGACAAGATCAATAAAAATTTTCGCAGTAGTTTTCTTCTGTATCCAATGATACAGATGTTACAATAGCTGTACTACACTATGCGTTGGTTATTTTTTCATAAAGGGCTGATGTAAAATCGTGACAGATTTGTGAAGTTTTTTCTTCAACTATATGAATAGAGAACACGTTATTTTTCCATTTTCTCTTTTGCTTAAGACAACTTGACATTTGACACATCCGATAAATTTACCGAAGGATTAACTGTTGCCAAGAGTACATGACTGATTCGCGACCATTTTAGAATACAATGACTGCAATTATAAATTTTCTACTACATATGTACAGCGTCTATTTGCCAGAATCTCTGCGCTGGTAGTTGGACATGATTTTCCTGTTATGTATATGCATACAGTAAAAAATAAAAAAGAATTGAGTGGATGAACACTTGAAGAAAACGTTTTTATTTCAGGTAATGTAAAGTTTATACTATTCATACAAATGTTTTATTGAAGGCATTATAGACTTTTGTTTTTGACATGACTCAGAAAAGTGCAATGAAAAGATGTTCTGTAGATTTGCGTTGCCTTTCTTGGTTCTTTTAATTAAAAAACTTCGATTGAACAAAATCCATAACGTTCTACATTTGGCCTCTTTGTCAATAAATTGCTGGTGTTGTCACCTGAATTGAAAAGCTTTTAATAAAATATTGTCCTTCAGACACAACTACAAATACTACTACAACAGCAATAATCCTGCTCACACATTGACTATAACCACGAATTCAATACGGAATTAAAAGAAGAAAAAATACTTTATAAACATAACATTTTAACATGTGGGCACTTTATGACACTCTTCTTTAAAAATCGATTTATTTATTAAGCAGTCGTCCAACATTTCTTCAATTACCCAGTTAACCTTTAGTCATGCATACACGGTGACAAATACTATAAACTTATTTATTTTTTTATTTATTTTAAATGTTACAATACAATTACAAATTATATTGCAACTTAAATTACCGAGCATAGTAACAAAAACCTTCACTCGTTGTAGTGAAAACACCCAGAGTCTTAGGTGGGAATCGAACCCACAACCCCCAACTGATAGACTAGCACACTACCAACTAGTCTACCGGGGCACCTACTATAAATTCAATTTTTGCTGTGTCAGGTAAAAAGCTGCCGTTAACATGACAAGCTTTTGTAGCATAAATTAAAAAGTTTTGGTTTAATTTTAAACTTTAAAAGTGTACATACTAAATTGTTTAGGAATTAAATTTAAAATTAATTCCAAAGTAGTTTAAAATACTTTAGGGAATTATTTTAACACCATAAAAACTTGTGATTTTATAGAAAAGAAATAATACCAAAAAAAAACCTGTTAGTTTACATGTAGTATCGAAACAGGCATCATACATTGATTTGTCTTTATTACTTTAAACCTTATTTTAATGCCTAAAGAGAATTGAAATTCTCTTTACTTGAAATATTCTTTAAGTGGGGATTAGACGATGAGATTTTCCATCGGTCAAATAAGAGTAAAAATATGATGAAATTTCATCGGTATTTCAATAAATGAGAATAAAATCATACGACAGATTTTTTTTCGTTTACATGATTAGTAAAATACCAAAACATATGGTGCTTGCACACACACATATGTATATGTTGCTATTTGTTTACATAAAAATCAGGCATGCGAAATTTTACGCCAAACAATATTCTTTCGTACACATTGCGTTAAGCATTCGTATGCATTCAAGGATGGTTGTATAGTATACGTCGCCAGCGTTCGTATCAATCAGCAACATCGATTTTCTGATATTATACCTAGCTTCTATTTATACTATACTTATATATCAAGGCGCCCTCTTTAGTCGGTAATTGGCTGGTGTTGCTTTCCTTAAACAAATTATTTAATTTTATTTATTTATAATGTCCGGTGGTCCGGTCACATGACAAAAAGATTCTTGACAAACAATAAAACACCAACGAATTGATGCATGCTTCTCAGAACGAAAAAGGATACTGCAGATGGCATAAAGCCGAAACCGGTTTGTCTTCAAACCAAACTGGACAATAGATGACGGAAATTTGATTAAAAAATCTACATCAACTCACCATGTCGAAATATCAAATCAAGAATCAATAGATCATATATAATATGGCTTAAATTAATTTCTATTTAAATATTAAATCTTCATATTTTGGTTTTACTGTAACTCTAAAAAAGAATATACTTTTTTTATTTTTTTTTTATACTGTATTTTATTTTATTCAATCTTTCTATGAAAAGAAATTCACAATAAGTATTCAAATCTTATTATTTACTAGTTATTACCAATGTAGTAAATAATTTTTTGTATTAAAATCTTAAAAATCTATCTTCTATTCTGTAGAGAGAGCCGCCTCGCCAGGCTCAATGTGTCAGTTCTTTTTAGTCTCTGGTGGCCGTCAAATTGCAATAAATTCCGTGCTAGAGTGTTGGGATGTGCTACTAGTTTGTTTACGTATTTGGACGTGTGCCTTTTAACTTCTTCGTGGATAGTAGAAACTTTGAGAACCCTATGTATGTTTTCATTTCTTATGTACCAGGGGGCACATACGATATGACGTAAAATCCTAGACTGTCTTCTCTGTAACTTCTGGATGTTTGATGCACAGGTAGTACCCCACAGCTGAATACCATATGACCTTTATAACGGATTTGTATAAAAGGACTTTATACTCCAAAGCCAAAGTTGAGTTAGGACTTATTAGCCAATGCAGTTGATTTGTTCGAAGCTTTATGGACGTTATTTTTGCCTCAATGTGACGGGACCAAGTTAGGCGCCGATCTAGGTGAATACCTAAATATTTAACGTGCGTTTCCGCTGGAACCGAGGTATTAGTTATTGTGATTGGTGGACAATTTTGCCTTCTAAGGGAAAACGTTACATGAGCACATTTGATGGATTTACCTTTATTCTCCACTGTTTTAGCCAGTCTTCTAGCTTATGAATATGGGACTGCAGGTTTTCAGATGCATCCTTTGGATCATTACTTACACTTGTAATTGTAGTGTCGTTTGCAAAGGTTGATGTGAATGTATGTGGACTTGTCGGCATATCCGCTGTATAGATGATATATAATAGCGGCCCTAGCACACTACCTTGAGGTACTCCTGCACTGATTTTCCCACATCTTGAAAGCTGGTCCTTTGACCTTACTTTAAAAGTTCTACCGGACAAATAGCTTTTTATAAGCTTGTGGGTGTTTTCAGGTAGAACCCGAACTATTTTAGTAAGTAGCCCATCATGGCAGACTTTATCAAATGCTTGGCCTGTAGGATGTAATCTGGCTTGAGTACTTTCCTGGTTTCGGGATCATAACAATATCAGACATCTTCCAAGAGCATGGGAAGAAGCCGACGCGCAACATGGCATTAAATATGTAAAGTAAAATTCTTACAGCTGAATTAGGTAAGTTTTTTATCATTGATTCTGTTATACGATCAGGTTAGGTGATTTCTTCATATCCGTATTTTTAATTGTCGATTTTAAAGAAGACAGCCGAAATTTCATAGGATCATTCACGATGTCGCTAATAATTGGAATAGTGGAGTTACTTATATTATGTGGTGCGAACCTCTTCTCTAAGTGATTTGCGAACGCATTTGCCTTCTCACTTGAGTTTTTAGCCCAAGTACGGTCTTCAAGTCTTAGTGGGCATTCGTAAGCAAGAGAACATTGTAAGTGCTTTACAGCTTTCCACAGACTATAATCCGTGTTTTTCATTGGATCCAAGTTTTTAAAAAGTTGTCGATAGCGAATTCGTGTTTCTGTCTCAAGTTACTGCGTAATTTTTTTTTTTTTTTGGCATAAGTTCATTTGCATTTTTATTTTGCCATTGTTTTCTTGGTCTTCTTTCCTCAATGACGAGCATCTGAATATCTGCTGTTGCCTGGTACGTTATTATTTTAGCTGATGTCTTTGTTGGCGTTACAGCTATGGCTGCGGCAGTCACGACGTCTGGATTTCTCAGTAGGATGTTCAAAGGTAAGTGAGAGCTCACATACATTTTATATTTTAACCAATTCGTGTTTCTGTTCGTGTAGAAACTAAGGGTTTTAGGTGCAGTGACAAAACTGTCGTGTAATGAATGATCAGAAGATAGGTTATAGGATGAACTAACTAAGAGTTGATTGCGTTTGATGTTTTTTACTATAGCAAAATCAATAAGGTCTGGCAACTTATTAAAGTCTGTGGGCCAATAGGTGGGTTTACCGGCAGATACGACGTCAAGCTTGTTTGCTGCAACTGTATAATACAACTGCCTACCTCTAGGACTAAGGAGTCTGGATGTATGCTTTGCATTGTAATCGCCAGCGGCAATAAACTTTTGCCCTAGCGTAGCAAAGAACCTGGCAAATTCATGGTGTTCGATTTTATGCCTAGGCGGGCAATACACTGATGAGACTACAATTTTAAAATCTGTAAGATTTATGGTAGTGGCTTGCAAAAAGTCCTCCCTGAATTCAGGCAATGGAAAATGCCTTAATTTTTTTCGGACTATAATGGCAATCCCACCACATGCCCTTTCGCTTGGGTGTTTGGTGTCATATATAAAATATCTATCAATTCTAAAGCAGTTTTTTATAGTAAAGTGTGTTTCAGAGACTAATAGTATGTCTATATCATGTGCTAGCAGGAAGTGTTATACTTCATATTTATGTTGGTAGAGCCCGTAAGCGTTCCAGAAGCATATTTTTAACTGGTTCATTTTTTGCTAAGCAAAACTTGCAGAAGCATGTTTTGGGTTCGCATCATTTTCTGAAACATACCCTGCATATTTGTTATGAAATTATTCATTGTCTGTGTTAAGTTCTCGATCGAGCTCGAATTGTTGGTGAGGGGTGTCTGAGCACCCTCTTTTAAGACGTGGGCATATGAATGTTTATGCGCATTCGCATTAGGCATTCGCATTAGGTAAATCATTTCTCAATGTTTGGGCATGTAAAAAGTTTGGCTTAGTGTGTGGCTGTGTAGCTTGTGTACTAGCAATAGAACCAGCATTAAGCCGAGGAAATTGGGAAGCTCTATATTGCTCATATTCAGGTTAACGTACGACTTTCGCATTATTTTTTACATATTGAAATACTTTGCAGCCCCTATAATTTGCTGTATGGTTTTCACCACAGTTGCTGCATTTTTTGAGCTTGGGGTCTGTTTTGGAAGAGGTGCATTCCAAAGTCCGTTGCGCATCATCGCAAACAACGCATATAGATGGTAGCTTGTAGTAGGTTTTCATGTGTCCGAATTCCTGGCAGTTGGTACACTGACGGGGACCGTTACGTTTTAGAGGCTCTTCCACCGTGCCTCTCTTTAAAAGATAGCGCATATTATATATAGGATGAACCGGGTTTTCTGATTTAAGCTGTGGTGCGTTAAACATGATTTCAACACGATGCATAGGTTGGTGAACTTTATTCTTATTTAGAATATTGTGCACTGACCTTACGACATACCCTTCCACCTCTATGGCACTTTTTATCTCCTCAGTGGGAACAGCACTGTCAATGCCGGTTATAATGACATTCAAACCTTTAGCACTTTTTAGTTGATACGTATAATAGCTCTTATTATCTGCATCGAGACGACTTGCGATTAGGCGATAATTCTGCACAGTGTGGGCTTGGATCTTCGTTTCTTGTATCTGTCCTCTTCGTACAGAAGCAACATAGAATTTTTTTTTGCCTACGAGTTGGGACAGCATATTTACAATGGCATTTGATGTTTGCTCGCGCAAGTAGATTGGTGGGGGTTTTTGTTCCCTTACAGTGGGTTCGGCATTTTCATTACCCGGGGTAGCAAGTATAGAAAATCAATTTTCACTTACCGATGTTGCAGCTACTTGAGGAGATCCTTTCTATTGCTTGGCGGTTCGCTCTTGTTGTGAAGACTTAGGACTCGCCTTCCTCTTCGTTATGGTTATGTACCGATCCAAACCAGTTTGCACGCTATTTTTTGTGTATTGTTTGTTTCTTTAGTTTTATTTGTTAAATTCGTTGTTTCTGTCGCAGATATATTTATATTTGCTGATAATGAACGCATTCGGTCAATTGGCCTGGCGGTTAAAAAAGCACTGTCATCTTTTTTTATTACTTGTATTGTTCATTGCATTATTAGCATTTGTGTAAGAAAAAGAGTAATAAGCATTGTTGTTATTACCTTTTATATATTTTTCGTTAATGTTTGGTGCGCTCATGCACTCACTATTAATTGTTTAAAAAGGTTTAACCATGCACTTTGTTATTGTCTTTTTTGTCACACACTATATTATAATGCTTTTTATTTTTTGTTATTTATTTTGTTGTTATTACTAACTGTTAACTGTGTCTCTGCACTTGTTCAATTTTTAAAATAAAAAAAAGTCACTCCACGAAGTTTATACTTATTGAATTCTTAAAAAAAAAAAAAAATATTTGTAATGCGTTTGATATGACGTACGTCTGTATTCAAACACGGTCACTGATCAACGAATATACTTCTTGGTGTTAATTTTATGGTCTAAAAAATAAAATAAAAACCAACTCTCTCACTGTCTCTCGTCCATCTCTTAATATGAGTACTATAATGGAAGTACATTTAATTCTTTTTTGGATTTGTTATAAATACATACCAGATCGGTATCAAAATTTAACTGAATCTTTTTACTGAGTATATAAGTTTTGTTTCGTTTTATTTAAATAAAACCAAAAACACGTTGTAGTTTTTATTAATAAGTTTTTATTTTAATAAATTTTATTTTATTAATAACTTTATATTTTAATAATCCTTTTGGGAATTATGTTTATTATAATCAATTATTAATATTTATAATTTTTTTAGAAAAGGATAACATTATCCTTGTTAACTTGTTAACACTTTCACAAACACTTAAAACTCCTTATTTATATTGTCCGTTCGACTTCACTATTAATTTATTAATCAGCTTTAGTCTATAATTACACTTTTTATATTCATTAGAAGAACACTGGTTAAATGAAACATATGTATGTATGTACATATGTACTTATTAAACAAAATAAATAAATTGGGCATGAAGAATTGTAGTTGTCACATAGTAACAAATAAAAATTGCAACTGGGAATGAAGAAATACAATTACTTATTCTATGTACGAATCATGCGTACGTAAGAAAGTAAGAATGCAATTGATATACAAGTTAACGACACTGTCGACACTGCACCTGAAAGGAATTTAGCAGTGTCAGCGTAATTCATAATTTTATAATTTTATTCATTCCCACGACTTTGCACGCGCATTCGGCCTGTTTGCGAAATACCAAGGAATATCAGGTTGCATTAAAATCATAATTGCAAGCTAAGCGTCTGCATACTTGTGCATGTTGGTGCAGCGTGATCGTCGAATGCGATAAGCTAACAAAGTTGGATGGAAACAAGCAGTCTTGGCTACGGTGTTCTGGAGTTCGGGTTATTTAATTTAATTTAACATTTATTATAATTAACCAGTTGTGTTGTTAAAATTAAAATTATTATTACTGTGAAAAATTGTGTTTCATTTAAACAAGGCGCAGTTGTTAGCGCCTCAAATTAATTTTTTTCAGTGAAGCCCCTCGAAATCCTTTAACTTACATATGCAGCTTAGTAACAATAATAAGTTGTGTCTGGGAATGCAAAATCATGACTTACGCTTAGTCACAAAATAAACGTAAACAAGAATATAAGCAAACAAGATCGGGCATGCATAATTGTACATAAAAACGTAGACAAGATTGTGCATGTTCGATCGTTGTTGTTGTAACTTATAAAAGGCAAAAAACAAAAGCTTACAATAAGGAATGATTGGGCAAAGTAACAATTTAATAACAACTTAATTAATAAGTTACATTTGGGGTGTTCATATCTATTATTAAGTTATATGTACATACATATACATAACTCCCCCATCGTTTGATTGACGCTTCGAGGAAATTTGAAGTGAATGCGAGAATCGTAAAAAAATTTTAAAAATTATTATTTGAAATAAAATTTTATAATATAAATTCTGTATTAAATAATATTTTTTTGCAATTTTCTTAAACTAAAAAGTTATTTCTATACATAGAATAATATTTTAAATAAATTATCTTTCTTGATTATAAGCGTCGCGTTAATGAAACAAATGCAGGTTTTAATTTTAATATTTCTTTGCTACAATTTCTTTTGGCTATTTAAAGTAGCACAATGTTATCAAAAATTGGTGGTTGAAATTGATACTTTTATAAATTCCAAATTTATTGCTAAAGATATTTATTATTAAATAATAACATTTTGCTTAAATATAAAAGTGGATTACACAAAAGTTGTTAAAATTTTTAATCTTAAATTTTTTCAGATGAACAGTGCAAAGAAAATAATATAATAATAGGTATATATGAATATTAAATATCAGTCATAAATAAAGGGTATTTTGAATTAAATTTACATTTTCTAAAAAAAAACAATATTAAAAAAGAATTATTAAAGTTTCTTTTTCCTCTTAACATGTGATTTGTAATATTTATATGCAGTTTGGGTTACAACATGGTCACTATCTAATGGATCAACATAAATTTTTCTAAATCTTGCATGGTTTTTCCCACCTCTATCACTTTTAAGATAAACTTCACCGCTTTGAACTTCACAATCTTCACGGTTTCTATTCAATTTCGCTATTGAGGCTTCCTTAGATTCCGTTATTCTGTCCTTTATCTTTGGATAATCTTCTATCCTTACTACACCATTTATAAAGTCATTAGGCTTACATCCTGTGGTCGAATGGATCGTATTGTTGTAAAACATGGTGACCTTATACATTTTTTCCTCTATAGTATCGGTCTCTCTACCAGGGACGTGTCTTAGTAACCGAATATGCTCGTTCATAGTGTAGTGGAGCCGTTCCACGTCCGCGTTTGACATATGATTGTTGTTGGAAATAAAATGAATTTCATTAGTTCTCTGCCTTAAAAATTCCATTAGTGGCAGTGCCTTAAGACCCAACTCATTGTCAGTTACTATCTTCTCAATGTTACCCACAATACTGACATATTGGGTGAGGGCTTTTTTGAATTCTATCCAAGATCTATTATAGTGCCAGCCCTGCAAAATAAGGGAACACCCTAATAAAACATATGCTCTCGTTAAGTTTACTCCTATGTAAATATGTAAACACGCCTACATGTAAGATAAGATAATTAAATAAACTAAAGAGTTCACTCTCGATTTAATCATTAACTCGAAAGGTTGGTTGTGTTTTTATTAGTAAAGGATAACAAACAACATGGAGACGCAACATGAGGACGGTGACACTTTGCTTTTCAAAAAGTTGGGACTTTTAAATTAAAAATAATTTTTAATAACTCTCTTTGAAGGGATAAAAGTGGAAAAAAATTTTAAATAAATACAAAAAAAAAAATGTAAAGAAATAAGAAAAAAGATGAAAACTTGGAAAAGAAGGTAACTTAAAACTTATGTAACTATTGCAAAAAAAAAAAACGGAAAAAATGCTATACAAAATGCTCTGACCTTATATATATGAATACAACAAAATATGTATTGGTTGGTTATAAGAGGAAACATTAAAAAGTCTTATTTCATATGTATGTGGAATATAAAAGAAAAAAATCAAATCCAGTTAAAGCATGGTGAAACAAAAAAAGTACAGATTGTAACAAAAATATAGAAAAGAAATGGAAGAAAGAATTATATATTAAACACGCCATAAAACAGTTATAAAAAAAATTTAAGAAGTATTCCGTTAATCAATACAGTGATGAATAATAATGAAAAAAAAAACAACCAAACCGTTAATATGAAAAGAACAAGGAATTAACTGGAGGCATAGAAAAATATAAAAATGGAAAAAACAAAAGTTAAATTAGCATAAACTGAAAGTGTAACATTAAAATATACGCGAAAAAGAATAACAGAAAAATATACATAAATATATATAAAAAGATAATCAAATATGAAAATTTTTGAAAAAAAAGAAAAAAAAAAACAACAAGTAGGATTATGAAGGTGATTTGCAGGAGACGAAAACAGATAGATAACTTCAGATCAGCAGCTTGCAGACGATAGCTTAGTAGTGTAAATATGTATAGCTACAAGTTGATTATAACAAGTTTTTTACATTATATTCATATTAGATTATTATATACTTATACATGAAGTCATTATAAAACTATAATTTGGTCGATTTATATAGATTACTAATAATACCATTATACATTACAGAAAATTTTCGTTTACAATTGTCTATACATATATATATATAAATGATAATGAGTTGAAGAACTACACAAACATATATATATATATATATATATATATATATATAAATATATATTTTTTTGTTTTGTTTCTTTGACATTGAACGCGTTTCCATCTTAAGTACTTGACTGTTTGTGTAGTTATTCAACTTATTTATAGTAATTCTCGATAAAGCGTCAGCTCCCACATTTGATTTGCCTTTAATATACTCGACGGTGAAATTCTACTCTGAGAGTTCAAGCCTTATGTAGGTAAGTTTTGATGACAGATCTTTAATATTAAAAAGATAAACAAGTGGATGATGATCCGACCTAACTGTAAAAGCGGTACCATAAACATATGGGCGAAATTGTGTGATTGCGAAGTGAATTGCTAGCAGTTCCAGCTCAATCGTAGGCTTTTTTTGTTCTGACTGATTAAACGATTTTTTGATTGGCTCAATATAGCTCCACATCCAAGTTTAGAAGCGTCTACAGTTATAAGAAAAGGCTTTGAAAAGTCTGGATATTGTAAGATCCTAGGAGATAGTAACATCGATTTCAAATGATCAAAAGATTGTTGACAGTTTTCATCCCAATTAAAGTGTATTTTTTTCGTGTTAAACGGTTTAAAGGCAAAGTTAGATATAAAGCACCTATAATAGTTTGAAAATGCAACAAAGCGTCTCACTGCGTCTTTGTCTTCTGGAACAGGATAATTTTTTATGGCATTCACCTTTGTATCATCTGGCAAAAGACCATTTGCAGTACATTTGTGCCCTAAGAACGTTACTTCAGCACGAAAGAAATTGCATTTGTAGGGGTTTAACTTTAGACTATGTGCCCTTAAAATATCAAAAACGTCTTTTAAATTGTTTAAATTGTGCTGTTTACTACAACCGACTATGACAATGTCATCCACGTATAAGAAAGCTTTATTAGGAGAAAGTCCAGCAAATGCTATGTACACCATCCTAGAAAATGAATTAGGAACCACATTTAATCCAAAGGGTAAAACCTTCTATCTAAAAGATCCTTTGTCAGTACTGAAAGAGGTAACGTCGCGCGAGTCAGGATGCAATGGGATCTGGTGGAAACCTGAAAACAAATCTATAATAGAAAAATATTTCGTACGACCTAAGTTATCCAAAAGGTCGTCGATACGAGGAAATGGAAACTTGTCTGCAATAAGTTTTTTATTGACAGCACGATAGTCTACGCACATCCTATACAACTTTTGATCATCTGTACTCTTTTTGAGTACTCGAATTAGTGGACTATTATAATTTGAAAAGCTAGGTTCAATCAGATCATTGGCTAGTAAATTGATCACTTGTCTATTGGTTTCATCTTTTTGAGAATGAGCAAGCCTATAATTTTTTATATATACCGGGGAATGATCAACCGATCGCAATTTTTGTTCGTAGAAATTATTTATTTACATTTTGTCATCCTTCAAAGCAAAAACGTCTGCATACTTTTCACAAAGTTGCATCAGACTATCTTTTACATCATTTGGCATTTGATTTTGTAATATGTTCTTTAACTTAGTTACCCGTTCTGCTGTTGTTTCATTCTTATTTATTGAGTATAAGTAAAAATTTGATAACCGTTCTGCTTTGACTTTGTCATTTTGTACACATTTAAATTCATCAGTGGTGGTATTATTCTTACGACAGGATTATTCGAATCTATTATGCCTTTACCGATAAGTACACCATTGGAAATTTGTTGTGAATCAATAAACATTGGTTCTGAAATTCCGCATAAATTAAATATCCGATAAACTTCACTCCTTAGAGGGATAATGCACGTAAAATTATTAGTTCCTTGCAATATTGCCACTATTAATCTTTTATATCATTTTCTAGGATGGTGTCCATAGCATCTTTTTAATATTAAAGATCCGTCATCAAAACTTACCTACATAAGGCTTGACCTCTCAGAGTACAATTTCACCGTCGAGTATATTAAAGGCAAATCAAATGTGGGCGCTGACGCTTTATCGAGAATTACGATAAATGAGTTGAAGAACTACACAAACATTCAAGTACTTAAGATGGAAACGCGTTAAATGTCAAAGAAACAAAACAAAAATATCGAACGGAAAACGTCCCTTGAAAATGAAAAACTTCTCAATTTAAAAATATATGATAAATTTTCCCATAATAATAAGAAGATAGCAAAAATTAAAACCGCAATATTGTACAATGAAAGAAATATAAAAAAATTACGCGTGAACATATATCGAAAATTTAAAAAATTGTTGTCTGTAGATTTCGATTTCGTTAACGAAACAATTAGGTTCGACTATTTGCTTTCAAGGCTGCAAAAAGAGGCCAACGATCAAGGAATCTTAAGTGCAGAATGGCAAAAAAATGACATATTTTTCAAAATTTTTACAATACAAAAATTAAAAGATCACGGTAACAGAATACTAAAGACTTTTGAAAGACGGAACTTACCGCTATATTAAATGACGAAAACGAGAAGATTAAAATAATGCAGAAAAAGCTATACGCAAAAATTCAAACGAAATATTTTTGAAAAAAATTACTCGGGACATAGCAAAATTCGTGAGGAATTGCGCGAAATGTTGTTTAAACAAAGTAAAGCCTACTAACATCGAAAAACTCACCTTAAACCCAACCCCCAACAAAGCATTTGAAATTGTAGTTATTGACACTATAGGTCCATTACCTCAAACTGCCTTTGGGAATAAATACGTTTTGACAATAATTTGTGATTTATCCAAATATTTAGTGACTGCATCACTACCCGATAAATCAGCGCAAACTGTTGCTAAAGAAAACTTTATATTAGTCAATGGAAAGATGAACATTATAAAATCCGATTTAGGAACAGTTCAAAAATTAAATTTTTACTGAGATATGCAAATTTTTAGATATTGAAATAAAATGTTCCACAAGTTATCACCATGAGACACTTGGCACAGTCGAACGTAGCCATCGCGTTTTTAATGAATATGCTCGAGCTTATTTGACCGAAAATTTATCCGATTGGGATACCTACTTGAAATACTTCATGTTCTACCATAACACTACACCTAACACAGTATTCGACAATAAGTTTACACCTTTCGAACTAGTCTTTGGCAAAAAAGTAACAATGCCTAATGAAATAAATAACCACATAGACCCAATCTGCAAAATCGACAACTACAGCAATGAAATCAAGTATAGACTACAGAAAAGTAATTTGCTCGCTAAAAAATTGATTGAAAAGCACAAAGCTAGAAGTAAAAAACTCTATGACAGTTTTGCAAAACCAATAAATATAAAGATCAATGACAAAGTTGTATTAAAAAAAGAACCATACAATAAACTCAAAAGTATTTATGATGGTCCCTATATTGTCAAGAAAATTGATGACACTAATGTAACCATTTACAACGAATTAACAAAAAAAGAAAAAAAATTGTACATAAAAACAGAGTGAGAAAATATTAATAATATTTTACATAATTTTTCAGTTATTGCATAAATTCATCAAAATTATATTACATACAAGAAACATATATAAAATTTTCTAAATTTACAAAAGAAATCTAATATTTACAAAATTGAAAAATACATATAGCTACCTATCTGAAAATAAAAACAAAACTTTAACATAAGCAAAAAGGGGAAGGAATCCCAATTAAATTTAAATACACTTTGTTAACCAATCACATACATGTACTTTATATATATGTATATGAATACATGTGCGTTATTACTTACATTAATATTAAGGGAAAAAGGTCATGAAATAAACAAGACTGATCACCTTGTCTATTTCATAACTTTTTAATTAGAGGGAAAGAATAATAGTAAGATCCTGAATAGAATTTCAATATTTATGTTATATAGCTTAGCAAAATTAAGTTAAACTTTTTTTAAATAAAAGGGAGGTATAGTGCCAGCCCTGCAAAATAAGGGAACACCCTAACAAAACATATGCTCTCGTTAAGTTTATTCCTATGTAAATATGTAAACACGCCTACATGTAAGATAAGATAATTAAAGAAACTAATGAGTTCACTCTCGATTTAATCATTAACTCGAAAGGTCGGTTGTGTTTTTATTACTAAGGGATAACAAACAACATGGAGACGCAACACTATTTTGTATTCTTATTGCCTGAGCGAATTTGGTAAATTTATCAATAATAGTTAAAGACAATGTCTTCTGTAAGCTGTAAAAAACATCAATATGAACTATTTTTTTGTGGTCTATCAGGAGTTTCAGTTATCGTATAGTTTTGTTTAATAGGATTGCGATCGTATTTCTCTACGTTACAAATGTGGCAATTATTAATATATTGTTGAATTCTAACTTTCAATTTCGGATGATATATCCTTCCTTTTAACCGTTCAAAGTTCTCGTTTATACCTCTATGGTAATTTCTATAGTGCTCTATTTTAATATGTTCATAAGATCATTCTCATCCACGACATCTTCAAGCAAATTGCTGCATTTTACAATACTAAGGTGAGGGTTTGCAGAAAAATACTTTACAAACGTTCTATTAAAAATGGCAAACAGAGAGTTATAAGAAATATAAATAGCGTTAACTTTCGTAGGGTTAAAATGATTTCTTAATATTGCTATTATATCTGTTTTATTGAACCTACTTACTGAAATAACTTTTCTAGAGTTATTAAAAATTGAGTTACAGACCATTCATAGCGAATTATTGGTCGAATTTTCGATGATAAGTTGGTGTTTGTACGAATTCAGTGGAGAAGTATTTGTTGCTATTGCATTTGCTCGTGGTTGTTGAATTAAATTTACTTGGGGTCCTATACGAGACAATGCATCGGAATTTCCATTCTTTATTCCTCGTTTATATAAAATTTCATAATCGAATTCTTCTAGTGTCAACCTCCATCTAATTAATTTAGAATTTGGCTCCATAATAGACACAAGCCATTGCAATGGTTGATGGTCTGTTTTGATGACAAATTTTCTACCGAAAAGATATGGCCGAAAGTATGAAACGGCCCACACAACTGCTAGCAGTTCTTTCTCAACCGTACTATAATTAATTTCGTGTTGGTTTAGCGTTCTACTCGCAAAGCAAATAGGGTGATCGTCTTGCGATAAAACAGCACCAAGTGCGAAATTGCTTGCATCTGTATTTACAACAAATTTCTTATTAAAATCGGAATATAAAAGAATTTTTAATGTTTTAAAACTCTCAATATACTCTGGGTCATTTACATTAATTTTGGCATCTTTCTTAAGATATCTTGTCATGGGCCTGGCTATCTTAGCATAATCTTTCACAAATTTGCGGTAATATACGCTAAGTCCTAAAAATTGTTTTATCTGTTTAGGTGTTTTTGGTAGAGGATAATTAACTACACATTCAACCTTCTTAGGATTCGGTCTTATACCATCTCGTGTTACAAGATGGCCTAAAAATTCCGTCTCTCTCTTAAAAAATTCGCATTTGTCTATTTGAATTTTCAAATTTGCATCCCCAAGCCCATAAAGTACTTGTCGTAGTGCGTTAACGTGTTCCTGAAGAGATGTAGAATATATAATTATATCATCGAAATAGACAAAGCAAATCTTATTAACTAGATCACCCAGGATGCCATTCATGAGTCTTTTAAATGTGGCTGGTGGAGTTTTGAGACCGAATGGCATTCTGAGAAACTCATAATGACCTCCTTCAACTGAGAATGCTGTTTTGTGAACATATCTTTCATCGATTTCCACTTGATGGAAGCCTCTAGCTAGATCTAAGGTGGTAAAATACATACATCTCCCAAGTTTATCAAGAATCTCCTCTATATTAGGAATAGGGAAACGGTCTTCTATAGTATTGTCGTTAAGCCTCCTGTAATCTATTACTAGACGCCATTTCTTTTCGCCACTTGCGTCATCCCTCATCGGCACAATTCATATGGGAGCGGAGTATAGAGATTTGGAAGGCCTAATAATTCCAGATTCCAGCATTTCCTGAATTTGTCTCTTGACCTCATCCTTGTGGATATAAGGGTACCTATAGTGTTTCGAGAACACTGGTAATTCGTCTCTAGCAATAATTCGGTGTTTTATAGCGTTCGTAAATGCCAGATTAGAATTAGTTTCATAAAATAATTTGCTGAAGTTGTTTAAAATATTTTTTAAACTTTCTTCCTCCTCGGAGTTCAAATGGTCCGTTTTAATTCTACTCAATAAACTAACCTCCCTATTCTCATCTTGCAATAAATTATCATTAACTAAATGATAATTATCGGGAGTTACTGGCCACGAACTTCTTCCTATAATTGATGTAAGAAATTCAACATGTTGAAATCTTGGAAATAATAGAGGTACAATTCTATTATTTAATCGTAATTGGTTTCTATCATAATATATAACTGCATTGTACGTACGTAAAATATCATTCCCTATAATACAGTCGTAAACATCGTGGAATCTGCACTCTATCAAATACATCATTTCATTCGCATCTCCTAACTCTGTAAACATTGGTATTTGGTATATAGTGCTCGTCAATATTTCATTTTGTAAGGTCTTCAAGGTCATGGTTCCTGAACTAACTTTCCATTTAGGGTCACATAAACCAGGATTCACAATAGAATGAGTAGCTCCCGTGTCTATTTTAAATCGAAGTTTCTTTTTGAGTATTATATAAGGTAACTCTCCGGAGAGGCTAGAAAATGAAAATTTTGTGCAGCAGGATTTTGGGTTGCAATACATGGTTGGCTGGCATTTTGACAATTGTTGGAAAATTCTGTATTTTGAGGCATTGAAAGAGTGGTAGCCGTAGTATTAGGAGCTTTATTAAAACTTCCTGGTATTGTAGTAGGTTGCTTGTAACAACAATGATCTTTACAAAAAGAATTTGAAAAATTAGTACATGGAGTAGACTGTGGAAAATGATTCGAAGTTTCTAAATATCCACGGGTTCTGGAGCCTGCTATCTAGAAAAAGGGTTCTAATATTGATTAGGGTTCGTATAATTATTACCATTTTTCTGACCGTTGTTGTTATTATAAATTGAACTATTCTAGTTATTACTATAAATTATATTTATATTCCTTTGCTGGTATCTATAGTTACCGTTATGTCCATTAGAATCACTTGTATGGTTCCGTCGACCACTATATTGATTCTGGTTTCTATTAACATCATAACGTTGGTAACCGTGATTGTTTCTACTAGTCGTATATGATTGATCCCTATTTCTATTCCTATTATTACCCACTTTATTGGTATACCCTGACGTGAAAATAATATTCATGGCCTCTTCAAGAGTCCCTGGATTCCTACATGCCATTATAGTCTTAAGTGCCTCTGGTAGCTTTTTCTTAAAAATATTGGGACCAGTTTTCAAATTGTTGCTAGCGATTTGTTCACTAGTTAAATTTATTCCTAAATCAGAAACAGTTTTATTATTAAGACTCCGAAGCCCGTCTTTAATTTCATTATAAAAATCTACATCATTTGTCCTAAAAACTGTGGATCGTAGTTTATCATGCAACTGCTTCACGCTCTCGTATTTACCAAAATAATTTATTAAAACTGTTCTTACTTCAGACCACGTCTGACAATGGAAATTTATTTCGACAGCCTCTTTGCTCTTGCCTCTAAATTTACTCTTAATTAAATCGCTAAACAATAATTGGGAATGCTCGTCGTACTGACCAAGGAGAGGATTAATCCGTTCAACAAGTGAAATAAACGAGTACAAGTCCTTTTTGTCACCTGGGGCCAAATCACCGCATTCGATATCGACTACCGTTCGTATAGAATAAAATTTTCGATAGTATAATTGTTGTGGATCACGGCATTCGATCGTAATTTAAATGCCTACTACTATATTTTACATTCCTGTAAACATATTAGAAACGAAAAAGAAAACCAAAAATAAACAAATTTGTGAAAAAGTGTTAAATTAATCAAATAAATTAATATTAAAATGGATTTAAGTGTTTTTTTTGTGTTCCTCATCTTCGGAATCAGAGGATGAACCGAATATTACTGCAATAAGAAGAAACATTCGCCAACTTGAAACGTCCTTAATTAGAGGGTCCCACGCATTTAGTTTACTTGTCAATTCTCGCCATAAATTTTGAGACTTTTTTTGCTTGAGCACAGTTTTGAAGCTTATTTTTGGACAAGTCGGGATGTTCCAGCATAAATTGCGCCAATACCTCTTTTTGCTTCCCATTTACTTTACTTGAATTTGGTCTGGCTTTTTCCTTACTTATTTGTTTGACATTATTTTTTGCACTGGTTACTGAACAATATTTTCCTTGATAATCGATTTCCCTAAAAACAATTAAAATTATATTATATTGAAATTAAAAAATATCAAAAAAACACTCACATTTTTAATTGCTTTTGTTTCTTTGCTTTGTTTCGCACCACAAAATGACTGTTTGTTTATTTTCGATAGAAAATTACCAATCGAGTACAACTTCGAGTAAATACGTTTCGATAACTAGTACCGTGATCCACGTTAACCACATTTCGATGATAAAGTATTCGATATCAAATGCGGTGATTGGCCCCTAAAAATTCTTGAAGCCTTTCAATAAACTTACCCATGTTAAAAGATGTGTTTCTATTTGTTTACATTATAAAGTATTTTAAGATAAAGTATTTTATTTAATTACAACACAAAAATGGAAAGTAGAAAACATATTTTTGAAAAAAAATATCCAAAACAAAAATTAAATATAAATAAAACGTATAGTTTGAACTCCTTAGTAGGATAAATTAAAAATAATACATAGAAATACTGTTGTACTTATATCTTTATCTGGATTATATTATGGCACGGTCTGCATTTCCTCCAACGATGTCATTAATTCTATTATCGTCCTTTTATAGCTTTGTAGTCTCTGTTTTAGCTAAAATTAGCAATTGTCTTTAGTATTCACCTTCAATTAGTCTTTTTTTATATTTCATCACTTTATTTATAAAAATATGCAACCAGAGTTTTTTGTTTTTAAATCCTTGTTATGAGAACTTGGAAAAATATATTCTCTTACGAAGGTATGTTATCCTTGGTACAATAATGTTTTTTTTTTGTTAATATATTTTTTTCACAAGGATATATGCAAGTTTTAATAAAATTTTCACTTTTATATATATTGTTTTTGTAATATTATTATACTCTTTTTTATTATATAAACTTTGTCTGAGTAAAGACGTACTTCACTTTAAGCGCATAATTTAAATTCATTTAAGGTGACTTTTTTTTTATTTTAAAAATTAAACAAGTGCAGAGACACAGTTAACAGTTAGTAACAACAACAAAATAACAAAAAATAAAAAGCAATATAATATTGTGTGTGATAAAAAAGACAATAACAAAGTGCATGGTTAAACCTGTTTAAACAATTGATAGTGAGTGCATGAGCGCACCAAACATTAACGAAAAAAATACAAAAGGTAATAACAACAATGCTTATTACTCTTTTTCTTACACAAATGCTAATAATGCAATAAACAATATAAATAATAAAAAAAAAGATGACAGTGCTTTTTTAACCGCCAGGCCAATTGACCGAACGCGTTCTTTATCAGCAAATATAAATATATCTGCTACAGAAACAAAGAATTCAACAAATAAAACTAAAGAAACAAATAATACACAAAAAATAGCACAAGAAATAGAACCAAGTACTGCATCTAAACGCGTGCAAACTGGTATGGATCGGTACATAACCATAACGAAGAGGAAGGCGAGTCCTAAGTCTTCACAAGAGCGAACCGCCAAGCAATATAAAGGTTCTCATCAAGTAGCTGCAACAGCGGTAAGTGAAAATAGATTTTCTGTCCTTGCTACCCCGGATAATGAAAATGCCGAACCCACTGTAAGGGAACAAAAACCCCCACCAATCTACTTGCGCGAACAAACATCAAATGCCATTGTAAATATGCTGTCCCAACTCGTAGGCAAAGAAAATTTCTATGTGGCTTCTGTACGAAGAGGACAGATACAAGAAACGAAGATCCAAGCCCACACTGAGAAGAATTATCGCCTAATCGCAAGTCGTCTCGATGCAGATAATAAGAGCTATTATACGTATCAACTAAAAAGTGCTAAAGGTTTGAATGTCATTATAAAGGGCATTGACAGTTCTGTTCCCACTGAGGAGATAAAAAGTGCCATAGAGGTAGAAGGTTATGTCGTAAGGTCAGTGCACAATATTTTAAATAAGAATAAAGTTCCCCAACCTATGCATCGTGTTGAAATCGTGTTTAATGCATCGCAGCTTAAATCAAAAAACTCGGTTCATCCAATATATAATTTGCGCTACCTTTTGAACAGAAGAATAACGGTGGAAGAGCCTCTAAAACGTAACGGTCCCCGTCAGTGTACCAACTGCCAGGAATTCGGACACACGAAAACCTACTGCAAGCTACCATCTGTATGTGTTGTTTGCGGTGATGCGCACCGGACTTTGGAATGCGCTTCTTCCAAAACAGACCCCAAGGTCAAAAAATGCAGCAACTGTGGTGAAAACCATACAGCAAATTACAGGGGCTGCAAAGTATTTCAATATGTAAAAGATAATGCGAAAGTCGTACGTAAACCGGAATATGAGCAATATAAAGCTTCCCAATTTCCTCGGCTTCATGCTGGTTCTATTGCTAGTACACAAGCTACACAGCCACACACTAAGCCAAACTTTTCATATGCCCAAACATTGAGAAATGATTTACCTAATGCGAATGCCAAAAGTTCTAATGCGCATAAACATTCATATGCCCACGTCTTAAAAGAGGGTGCTCAGACACCCCTCACCAACAATTCGAGCTCGATCGAGAACTTAATACAGACAATGAATAATTTCATGACAACTATGCAGGGTATGTTTCAGGAAATGATGCGAACCCAAAACATGCTTCTGCAAGTTTTGCTTGGCAAAAAATGAACCAGTTAAAAATATGCTTCTGGAACGCTAACGGGCTCTCCCAACATAAATATGAAGTAGAACACTTCCTGCTAGCACATGATATAGACATACTATTAGTCTCTGAAACACACTTCACTATAAAAAACTGCTTTAGAATTGATGGGTATTTTATATATGACACCAAACACCCAAGCGAAAGGGCATGTGGTGGGACTGCCATTATAGTCCGAAAAAACGTAAGGCATTTTCCGTTGCCTGAATTCAGAGAGGACTTTTTGCAAGCCACGGCCATAAATCTTACAGATTTTAAAATTGTAGTCTCATCAGTGTATTGCCCGCCTAGGCATAAAATCGAACACCATGAATTTGCCAGGTTCTTTGCTACGCTAGGGCAAAAATTTATTGCCGCTGGCGATTACAATGCAAAGCACACATATTGGGGATCCAGACTCCTTAGTCCTAGAGGTAGGCAGTTGTATTATACAGTTGAAACAAACAAGCTTGACGTCGTATCTGCCGGTACACCCACCTATTGGCCCACAGACTTTAATAAGTTGCCAGACCTTATTGATTTTGCTATAGTAAAAAACATCAAACGCGATCAACTCTTAGTTAAATCATCCTATGACCTATCTTCTGATCATTCACCTACAATTGTTATTTTACACGACAGTTTTGTCACTGCACCTAAAACCCTTAGTTTCTACCCGAACAGAAACACGAATTGGTTAAAATATAAAATGTATGTGAGCTCTCACTTACCTTTGAACATCCCACTGAGAAATCCAGCTGATATTCAAGCAGCTGTAGACCATTTTACAGACGTCGTGACTGCCGCAGCCATAGCTGCAACGCCAACAAAGCCATCAGCTAAAATAATAACGTACCAGGCAACAGCAGATATTCAGATGCTCGTCATTGAGAAAAGAAGACTAAGAAGACAATGGCAAAATAGCCGTTCTCCACACATAAAAATGCAAATGAACTTATGCCAAAAAAACTTACGCAGTAAATTGAGACAGAAACACCAATTCGCTATTGACAACTTTTTAAAAAACTTGGATCCAATGAAAAACACGGATTATAGTCTGTGGAAAGCTGTAAAGCACTTACAATGTCCTATTGCTTACGAATCCCCACTAAGACTTGAAGACCGTACTTGGGCTAAAAACTCAAGTGAAAAGGCAAATGCGTTCGCAAAGCACTTAGAGAAGGTTTTCGCACCACATGATATAAGTAATTCCACTATTCCAAATATTAGCGATATCGTGAATGATCCTATGAAATTTCGGCTGTCTTCTTTAAAATCGACAATTAAAAATACGGATATGAAGAAATCACCTGGGCCTGATCGTATAACGGGATCAATGATAAAAAACTTACCAAATTCAGCTGTAAGAATTTTACTTTACATATTTAATGCTATGTTGCGCGTCGGCTTCTTCCCATGCTCTTGGAAGAAGTCTGAAATTGTTATGATCCCGAAACCTGGAAAGGACTCAAGCCAGATTACATCCTACAGGCCAATTAGCCTACTGTCAGTTTTGTCAAAGATATTTGAAAAATTATTCGTCTCGAGTGTAACTCCTTTTCTAAATGAACACAACGTTATCCCAGATCATCAGTTTGGTTTTCGAGCAAGGCATAGTACGATTGAACAAGTCCATAGAATCGTTACCATTATTAGATCGGCTTTTGAAAGAAAGCAATACTGTTCAGCTTTATTTATAGACATTTCCCAAGCATTTGATAAAGTCTGCCATGATGGGCTACTTACTAAAATAGTTCGGGTTCTACCTGAAAACACCCACAAGCTTATAAAAAGCTATTTGTCCGGTAGAACTTTTAAAGTAAGGTCAAAGGACCAGCTTTCAAGATGTGGGAAAATCAGTGCAGGAGTACCTCAAGGTAGTGTGCTAGGGCCGCTATTATATATCATCTATACAGCGGATATGCCGACAAGCCCACATACATATACATCAACCTTTGCAGACGACACTGCAATTATAAGTGTCAGTAATGATCCAAAGGATGCATCTGAAAAGCTGCAGTCCCACATTCATAAGCTAGAAGACTGGCTAAAACAGTGGAGAATAAAGGTAAATCCATCAAAATGTGCTCATGTAACGTTTTCCATTAGAAGGCAAAATTGTCCACCAATCACAATAACTAATACCACGGTTCCAGCGGAAACGCACGTTAAATATTTAGGTATCCACCTAGATCGGCGCCTAACTTGGTCCCGACATATTGAGGCAAAAATAACGTCCATAAAGCTTCGAACAAATCAACTGCATTGGCTAATAAGTCCTAACTCAACTTTGGCTTTGGAATATAAAGTCCTTTTATACAAATCCGTTATAAAGCCAATATGGTCATATGGTATCCAGCTGTGGGGTACTGCCTGTGCATCAAACATCCAGAAGTTACAGAGAAGACAGTCTAGGATTTTACGTCATATCGTATGCGCCCCCTGGTACATAAACTTTCAAACTGTGTCAACTTAAAAAATTAAAAAAATAAAACGCTTTAAAAACATTAAATATTCCTGTTTTGTAAATTTTCAATAAAAAAAAAAACATAGTAAAAGGAAGCCATATACGAACAATTCTCTGGTCAGTAAAAAGTAAAAATAAAGAGTTTAAAATGAGTACGGTTATTCTCTGTTATCAATGCAAAAAAGAAATTACATCAACAAATTATGTGAGATGTCACAATTGCAATCAGAACTACCACTTCAACCCCTGTTCCCCGCTATCGGAAGGCACTTATTTAAGCATGTACGGTGAGAGAAAAACTTCTTGGAAATGCCATCTATGTAAACCGAGAGTTCGTTCACCTAATACCCTTTGCCAACAGGTTGTTTCTGATGATAACAATACAAAAAAACAATCTCACATTGATGATAATGATGAAGGAGAAAACGATCAGGCTAAAAAGTTTAAGGAGTCACTGACCTCTTTAAATACACAATTATGCTCTGTACAAACGGATGTTACAGAGCTCAAATCAGATTTTAAAGAGGTTAAAACAACAATACAGCAACTAAACGCTAGTGTGCATACAACACACCTACAAATTCAAAATGCACTTGCTGCAATGACAACAACACTTAATGGACTTGTTAGTCAAGTAAGAGAGCTAAATGAAAAAGATAAAAAACGAGAACAGCAAATCAACACAATGGAAACACGAATTAATAAATTAGAACAACAAATGTTAAACAAAAATATAGAAATAAAAAATGTCACAAGCAATGAAATACCTGCACTTGATGTTGTCAAAGCAATTGCAAATTCTCTTAACGTAAATATTAACGAAGGAGATGTAATTAGCTCTTATCGGTTAAAAAAGAAACCTCAGAGAATTATTGTAAAATTTTCTTCATTACACAAAAAAAATGAGCTAATGAGCAAAATTAAAAGGCATAGGGTAGATTCCTCAATTATAAATAAAAACGAAGGCAACAATGAACCACAAGCCAGCTATATCTACCTTAATGACGAGCTAACATTTAATAACCGACGTTTGTTATGGCTAACGAAAACAAAAGCTAAGGAAGAAAATTGGAAATTTGTCTGGGTACGCCATGGAATGATCTTAGCACGTAAAAATGAAAATTCCCCACTAATTAACATCAAGGGCAATGCAGATATTGAAAACATCAGCTCATCGAATTAAAAATAAAAAACTCGTAAATATCAAACTATATTATTTCAAATATTAAAAGAAAAAACAACAAAAAAATTATTATAAATAACAATGATTGCAAACAATTCGCAAAAACTAAGTTCATTTAACGAAATTAATAAAAATGTTTTAAGTTATCCTATTTCACTTATTTTCATGAACATTCGCTCTTTAAGACAAAATTTTTCTGCTTTTCTTGCTACCATAAACCCAATTATAAATGAAATAAAATTTATAGTTCTGGTTGAAACAAACATTTCTGATAACGAGAACAGTTTATATAACATTCAAGGATTCAACTCTGTATTCCTAAACAGAGAAGGCAGAGGTGGTGGTATTGCAGTTTACATCAG
Organism: Phania funesta; assembly: GCA_963932375.1. NCBI lineage: Eukaryota > Metazoa > Arthropoda > Insecta > Diptera > Tachinidae > Phania > Phania funesta. Next base: position 48,524,631 of record OZ010654.1, read on the forward strand.
GGAAAATATTATGTTTACTAATGTAAATGTTAAAACTAACACGTTTGAAATGATACATCTGGACATTAATAACAATGACAAAATATTATCGCTTCTTTCGGTGTACCGCCCCCCACATGAACGATTACCATTGTTTGTAAATGAGATTGATACAATACTCAACAACATAAAAACAAAACAAGAAATTATTCTAGTTGGAGATGTAAATATCAATCTGTTAAAAAACAATTATACAACAACCACATATCTTAATATGATAACATGCAATGGAATGAAATGTTTAATAAATGAGAGCACACGAGAAGACATAACAAGAAATACAAAGTCTTGCATAGATCATTTATTTTTAAAAGCAAACAAACCAACAAGAAATGAATATGCAGCTATAATAACAACAACCATATCTGACCACTACGCGATTTTTTGCTCAGTTTATGAAGAAGAAAACAACCAGGGAGCAGAAAAATTTATTTGTAAGGGGCCATATTATAACAATTACAAAATAAACAAACAAATAGAGCAAATCAACTGGAATGCAATTTCAAATAAAACAACTAACACTAATATTTTATATAATAAAATTCACAACGTATTTAGTGAAATTTATGAAAATGCAAAAATAACAATGCAAACCTATAAAAAAAGGTCACCAAATCCATGGATAAATAATGAAATTGTGAAACTTTGTGAATGCAGGGATAAACTTTTCAAAAAGTGGCGAAATAATCGCAAAAATAGACAATATGAAACTGAATATAAATATTTTCGAAACTGTTTAAATAAAAAAATAGTCAATGCAAAAAATAGTTATTTTAAAAATAAATTTATTGAAAATAAATATGATATACGTGCAACATGGCAAATAATCAATGAAATAGTTGGTAGAAACACGAATACAGATATAGACAGTTTTATTAACAAACATTTCAAAAACGAAAATATTGAAATCACACTGAACAACTTTGCTCATAACTTCAATGAAAACATAAAAAAAATTATACATTCTTGTGATATAAAAACAATAAATAAACCGCCAAAAATATTATCAAATTCATTGTTCTTTGAATACACAAATGAAGAAGAAATTCTTCACATTATTAAAACATTGAAGGTACAAAAGGCTGCTGGTATTGATGGAATTAGAGCAAAAGATCTAAAAACAAATTCATCAATATTAGCTCCGATAATTACAAGAATAATAAATTTAAGCATACAAAATGCCATTGTCCCAGAAATTCTTAAAACCTCAATAATCAGACCAATATATAAAAATAGTAACAAAAATGATGTAAATAACTATAGACCTATATCTATACTACCTGTTGTAGACAAAATTCTTGAAGAGATTGTAGTCAGAAGGCTAACAAATTTTATGCAAAAATACAAACTGATAGATAAAAAAACAATTTGGGTTTCAAAAAGGCAAGAATATAAATAAACTTCTCGGGCATTTTTCCACCTATATAAATGAATGCCTTAGCAAAAATATGCATGTACTAGTACTGTTTATTGATTTTAGTAAGGCATTCGATACCCTCTCGCACAACAAAATTCTTCAAGCGCTTGAAAGAAATGGTATAAGAGGCAACACACTACAATGGTTTAAAAGTTACTTAGAGCACAGATCTTATCATGTAAAAATAAATAATAAATACAGTGACAAAGTATTTGTTGAATGGGGAGTACCACAAGGATCAAAACTTGGGCCAATATTGTACATAATCTACGCCAACGAAATGATAAGATGCTTTGAAGAAGGAACAACTTTCGCTTATGCTGACGACACTGCTATAGTGGTGGCTCATAAAAATATAACAACAGCAACAGAAAAGATGCAAAATCAACTCAATACGGCCACGAAATGGTGTCATGATAATGGTCTTATTATCAATTCAAACAAGACTAAAGTTATGCATATTAAGCCCCGACATTTAAGAGATACAAATGTAGAGTTGACATTTCATAACCATGACTGTCTCCACAGGAATATTAGAGGAATAAATAATCATGTCGATAATTGCTCAAAAGTTATTGAAAAAGTCAACACATACAAATATCTTGGGGTATATATTGATAGCAGTTTTAAGTGGAAAACACATATAGAAGAATTACAAAAAAAACTTAGACGATCTTCGTATATGCTTTATCATTTGAGCAACTGTTCTACATATGCAGTTTTGAGACAAGCATATTTCGCGTTGGCTGAATCTTATATTAGGCATGGAATCACCGCATGGGGATGTGCAAAATATAGCAGTACTCTTCAAAAAACGCAGAACCAAATTCTAAAAATCTTAAATAAAAAATATTACCCAAGCAACAACAAACCAAATAACAACATAAACATACGGAACTCAACAGGAAACAACAACTACACTAACAACACGATATACTATACTACTAGTAAAAACAACATTGCAGAAATTAATTTACTTCAAAACATAAATTACAACAACAATAATAATAACACAAACGTAAACTCAAATAAAAATATAACTAACGTAACAAACAACATATTATTTCAAAATAACTCAACAGTAATTAACTCCACGAATGATCTAAACACATTAAACACCGTCAACATGCAAAGTTATTTATATCGAATTAATGCGAATGAAAACGAAATTTCAAATCAACACCAACAAACAATTAAAACTAATATTAACAATATTGCAAAAAAACTACAAGTTTTAAACATCAAAAATATCTATCATACAACCTTAGCAAAGGAATTTTACAACGATAGCAAATATTTGAACCGAATTGACCACGTGCAGAACACCAGAAGACGTGCGGAAAGAAGATTCAAAGTTGCGAAGTTCGCTAATGAGTACGGAAAAAGTAGTCTATACGTAACGTTACCGACAATTTTCAACAAACTGCCAACCGAAATAATCAACATAACACATGAATTTAAAAGAAATGCACTTATAAAAAAACATTTAACCAACTTGCAATAATATATTGGTAAATACAAATTATATGAATTGTATTGATAAAATTATATTAAGTAATTTTACCTAGCTGCAGACAAGCTTATAAGCTTTGCGGGACATTAGGTATATTAATGAATTTGTATATTATAACTAAAAAGTTAATAAATAAAAAAGTTAAAAAAAAAAAAAAAAAAAAAAAAAAAAAAAAAATGAAAACATACATAGAGATCTCAAAGTTCCCACTATCTACGAAGAAGTTAAAAGATACACCTCCAAATACGTGAACAAACTAGTGGCACATCCCAACACTCTAGCACGCAATTTATTGCAATTTGATGGCCACCAGAGACTAAAAAGAACTGACACATTGAGCCTGGTGAGGCGGCTCTCTCTACACAATAGAAGATAGATTTTTAAGATTTGAATACAAAAAATTAGTTATTACGTTGGTACTAACTAGTAAATAATAATTTAGAAATAAGATTTGAATACTTATTGTGAATTTCTTTTAATAGAAAGATTCAATAAAATAAAATACAGTAAACTTATATTTTTTTTAGTAGTTTTTATTTATTTTTGGTTTTTAATTCCTATTTTGTTTACCCGTGAAGACAAAAATGTCAAATACTCTTTTTAGTATATAATTTTATCTTATTTAAAGTTAAAGGATACCCGGATATCCTACCGACTGCGCCAGTTTTGTTTCGTCTTATTTAAATACAACCAAAAACACGTTGTAGTTTTTATTAATAAGTTTTTATTTTAATAAATTTTATTTTATTAATAACTTTATATTTTAATAATCCTTTTGGGATTTATGTTTATTATAATCAATTATTAATATTTATAATTTTTGAAAAAAGGATAACATTATCCTGGTTTGAGTACAGACGTACGTCATATTTAACGCATAACAAATATATATTTTTTTTTAAGAATTCAATTGAACAGTAAACAGTTAGTAATAACAAAGAAATAACAAAAAATAAAGACAATATAATATACTGTGTGTAAAAAAAAACAACAACATATAGTGCATGGTTAAACCAGTTTGAACAATTGATGGTGAGTGTATGAGCGCACCAAATATTAATGAAAAAAATACAAAAGGTAATAACAACAATGCTTATTACTCTTTTTCTTACACAAATGCTAATAATGCAATCAACAATACAATTAATAAAAAAAAGATGACAGTGCTTTTTTAACCGCCAGGCCAATTGACCGAACGCCTTCTTTATCCGGAAATATAAACTTATCTTCGCAAGTAATAACACCAGAAGAAATTACAATTCAACCAAAAAACAATTCAGGTATCATATCCGTAAAAAAGTGCAAACAGGTATGGATGGTTATATAACCATAACCAAAAGGAAGGCCAGTCCTAAGTCTTCGCAGCAAGAGCGCGCTGCTAAACAATATAAAAGCTCCCCAAGTACTGTAATGCCGGTAAGCGAAAATGTATTCTCTGTACTTGCTACAGCGGGTGATGAAGCTGAACCCGCTGTCAAGGAGCAAAAACCTCCGCCGATTTATTTGCGCGAGCAAACATCTAACGAAATTGTTAACATGTTGTCTCAGCTTGTAGGTAAGGAAAGCTTTTATGGAGCTTCTATACGAAGAGGTCAAATTCAAGAAACAAAGATCCAAGCTCTTACTGAGAAGAATTATCGCCTAATCGCAAGCCGCCTCGATGCAGATAATAAGAGCTATTATACGTATCAACTCAAAAGTGCTAAAGGTTTGATTGTCATCGTAAAGGGCATTGACAGTTCTGTTCCCACTGAGGAAATAAAAAGTGCCATAGAGGTGGATGGTTATGCCGTAAGGTCAGTGCACAATATTCTAAATAAGAATAAAGTTCCCCAACCTATGCATCGTGTTGAAATCGTATTTAACGCATCTCAGCTTAAATCAAAAAACTCGGTTCATCCTATATATAATTTGCGCTACCTTTTAAACAGAAGAATAACGGTAGAAGAGCCTCTAAAACGTAATGGTCCCCGTCAGTGTACCAACTGCCAGGAATTCGGACACGCGAAAACCTACTGCAAGCTACCATCTGTATGCGTTGTTTGCGGTGATGCGCACCGGACTTTGGAATGCACTTCTTCCAAAACAAACCCCAAAGTCAAAAAATGCAGCAACTGTGGTGAAAACCATACAGCAAATTACAGGGGCTGCAAAGTATTTCAATATGTAAAAAATAATGCGAAAGTCGTACGTAAACCTGAATATGAGCAATATAAAGCTTCCCAATTTCCTCGGCTTCATGCTGTTTCTATTGCTAGTACACAAGCTACACAACCACACACTAAGCCAAACTTTTCATATGCCCAAACATTGAGAAATGATTTACTTAATGCGAATGCCAAAAGTTCTAATGCGCATAAACATTCATATGCCCACGCCTTAAAAGAGGGTGCTCAGATACCCCTCACCAACAATTCAAACTCGTTCGAGAACTTAATACAGACAATGAATAATTTCATGACAACTATGTAGGGTATGTTTCAGGAAATGATGCGAACCCAAAACATGCTTCTGCAAGTTTTGCTTAGCAAAAAATGAACCAGTTAAAAATATGCTTCTGGAACGCTAACGGGCTCTCCCAACATAAATATGAAGTAGAACACTTCCTGCTAGCACATGATAAGACATACTGTTAGTTTCTGAAACGCAGTTCACTATAAAAAACTGATTTAGAATTGATTTTTCTATATGACACCAAACACCCAAGCGAAAGGGCATGTGGTGGGACTGCAATTATAGTCCGAAAAAACGTAAGGCATTTTCCATTGCCTGAATTCAGGGAAGACTTTTTGCAAGCCACGACCATAAATCTTACAGATTTTAATATTGTAGTCTCATCAGTGTATTGCCCGCCTAGGCATAAAATTGAACACCATGAATTTGCCGGATACTTTGCTGCGCTAGGACAAAAATTTATTGCCGCTGGTGATGACAATGCAAAGCACACATATTGGGAATCCAGACTCCTTAGCCCTAGAGGTAGACAGTTGTATTATACAGTTCAAGCGAACAAGCTGGACGTTATATGTGCCGGTAAACCCACCTATTGGCCAACAGACTTTAATAAGTTGCCAGACCTTATTGATTTCGCTATAGTGAAAAACATCAAACGCGACCAACTGTTAGTTAGTTCATCTTATGACCTACTTATCTTCTGATCATTCACCTACAATTATTATTTTACACGACAGTTTTGTCACTGCACCTAAAACCCTTAGTTTCTACCTGAACAGAAACACGAATTGGTTAAAATGTAAAATGTATGTGAACTCTCACTTACCCTTGAACATCCCACTGAGAAATCCAGCTGATATTCAAGCAGCTGTAGATCATTTTACAGACGTCGTGACTGCCGCAGCCATAGCTGCAACGCCAACAAAGCTATCAGCTAAAATAATTTCGTACCAGGCAACAGCAGATATTCAGATGCTCGTCATTGAGATAGGAAGACAATGGCAAAATAGTCGTTCTCCACACATAAAAATGCAAATGAACTTATGCCAAAAAATTTACGCAGTATATTGAGACAGAAACACCAATTCGCTATTGACACCTTTTTAAAAAACTTGGATCCAATGAAAAACACCGATTATAGTCTGTGGAAAGCTGTAAAGCAATTACAATGTCCTATTGCTTACGAATCCCCACTAAGACCTGAAGACCGTACTTGGGCTAAAAACTCAAGTGAAAGGGCAAATGCGTTCGCAAAGCACTTAGAAAAGGTTTTCGCACCACATGATATAAGTAATTCCACTATTCCAATTATTAGCGACATCGTGAATGATCCAATGAAATTTCGGTTGTCTTCTTTAAAATCGACAATTAAAAATACGGATATGAAGAAATCACCTGGACCTGATCGTATAACGGGATCAATGATAAGAAACTTACCTAATTCAGCTGTAAGAATTTTACTTTACATATTTAATGCCATGTTGCGCGTCGGCTTCTTCCCATGCTCTTGGAAAATGTCTGAAATTATTATGATCCCGAAACCAGGAAAGGACTCAAGTCAGATTACATCCTACAGGCCTATTAGCCTACTGTCAGTTTTGTCAAAGATATTTGAAAAATTATTCGTCTCGAGTGTGCCTCCTTTTCTAAATGAACAAAAGGTTATCCCAGATCATCAGTTTGGTTTTCGAGCAAGGCAAAGTACGATTGAACAAGTCCATAGAATCGTTACCATTATTGGATCGGCTTTTGAAAGAAAGCAATACTGTTCAGCTCTATTTATAGACATTTACCAAGCATTTGATAAGGTCTGCCATGATGGGCTACTTACTAAAATAGCTCGGGTTCTTCCTGAAAACACCCACAAGCTTATAAAAAGCTATTTGTCTGATAGAACTTTTAAAGTAAGGTCAAAGGATCAGTTATCAAGAAATGGGAAAATCAGTGCAGGAGTACCTCAAGGCAGTGTGCTAGGGCCGCTATTATATATCATCTATACAGCGGATATGCCGACAAGCCCACATACATATACATCAACCTTTGTAGACGACACTGCAATTATAAGTGTCAGTAATGATCCAAAGGATGCATCTGAAAAACTGCAGTCCCATATTCATAAGTTAGAAGACTGGCTAAAACAGTGGAGAATAAAAGTAAATCCATCGAAATGTGCTCATGTAACGTTTTCCCTTAGAAGGCAAAATTGTCCACCAATCACAATAACTAATACCTCGGTTGCAGCGGAAACGCACGTTAAACATTTAGGTATCCACCTAGATCGGCGCCTAACTTGGTCCCGTCACATTGAGGCAAAAATAACGTCCATAAAGCTTCGAACAAATCAACTACATTGGCTAATAAGTCCTAATTCAACTTTGGCTTTGGAATATAAAGTCAAATAGACAAATCCGTTATAAAGCCAATATGGTCATATGGTATTCAGCTGTGGGGTACTGCCTGTTCATCAAACATCCAAAAGTTTCAGAGAAGACAGTCTAGGATTTTACGTCTTATCGTGTGCGCCCACTGGTATATAAGAAATGAAAATATACATAGGGATCTCAAAGTTCCCACTATCCACGAAGAAGTTAAAACGTACACGTCCAAATATGTGAACAAACTAGTCGCACATCCCAACACTCTAGCACGCAATTTATTGCAATTTTACGGCCACCAGAGACTAAAAGGAACAGGCACATTGACCCTGGCGAGGCAGCTCTCTCTACATAATAGAAGATATATTTTTAAGATTTTAATACAAAAAATTAGTTACTACATTGGTAATAACTAATAAATAATAATTTAGAAATAAGATTTGAACACTTATTGTGAATTTCTTTATTGGAAAGATTCAATAAAATGATATATAAATATATAAAAAAAAACTTTCACAAACACTTAAAACTCCTTTTTTATATTGTCCGCTCGACTTCACTATTAAATTCTTAATCAGCTTTATTCTATAATTACACGTTTTTATATTCATTAGAAGAACACTGGTTAAATGAAACATATGTATGTATGTACATATGTACTTATTAACAAAAACAAAATAAGTAAATTGGGCATGAAGAATTGTAGTTGTCACATAGTAACAAATAAAAATTGCAACTGGGAATGAAGAAATACAATTACTTATTCTATGTACGAATCATGCGTACGTAAGAAAGGAAGAATGCAATTGATATACATATGCAGCTTAGTAACAATAATAAGTTGCATCTGGGAATGCAAAATCATGACTTACGCTTAGTAACAAAATAAACGTAAACAAGAATATAAGCAAACAAGATCGGGCATGCATAATTGTACATAAAAACGTAGACAAAGGTTGTGAATGTCAGATCGTTGTTGTTGTAACTTATAAAAGACAATAATAAGTTACATTTGGGGTGTTCATATCTATTATTAAGTTACATGTACATACATATACATAACTTATATACTCGTTCATAATTTGATTTTGGAAATTAGTTTAAGAACCATTTACCAGTTTTCGATTTTAAGTTGTTGGTTATTAGCTTCAGGTATAGGCTTTAGGAACACTTGCACAAAAAATTATTGACGATCCTTTTTATATCTTTGTGACTCGCCGCTGTTATACAATACTTATTGGTATGGGCCGTTATTAAAAGGGATACATTCCGTAACGTTTTAAAAGTTTATTCGTTACATATGACTATCGTATCTATTGTACCACTCGACACAATTTAGGCTAAAATCGATCAAATCTATCGTTCTGCGAACAACTGTTTGGACAACTTTGTTTGAACTCAAACAGACCGTCAGCAGCGACGGCCTTCGCGAGCCAAATCACTGTGTGAGCAGCGATTTGTACCTTGGCAGAACAATTCTATTATCGCTCCCCAACCATGATTGAACCAACATGTTTCGCCATAAATAATTATAAGAGCGAACCATCTTGGTTCATTTTGAATCTTACTGCAAACAATGGAAAATTTACTATCATCTCCAATTTTGATAACAAATTATGGCCAGTTTATCCGAATAAGCTGAAAAAATAAAACATAAACAAAGAAAAAACTAAAAATTTATGTGTGCGAAAATATAAATAAAACCATTGAACAAATAAAAAGCGTATATTTACATACATGTATTTAAATAAAAATGAAAAAAAAGAAAGAGTAAAACATGTTTTATAGTGCGGAAGAATATCTTCAAAGTTAAGGTTTTTTAAATGTCAAAATGAAACTTGAATAATTGTTTGAACACTGATGTTCGCAATCGTGATTCAGATAGCGAACCAAGCAGTTCATATTACCGTATGAACAATCTACTCATACGTTACTAGTCAAGACGGCATGTTAAAACCAAATATTCTAATCTTTAGCGACTTTGCGAAGCCTATCTTAACCCTAACTTGGGCACTAATATTTTTATACGAATCCGGGCACTATTTACATATGTAAATAAATGTAAGTTGATGTGTTTTGCAGGGGTTTTTTGTATTTGTACGAAAAACTTGAGAGACAAACAACGCAAGGTAAGTAAAAATTTCGTCATTCCATTGTACGTGCAGAAATATCTTGAGAAACACATACAGAAACTTTATCTGGAAAGATGTAGTTGAAGAGGAGCTTAACAGATAAAGCTGCGCCGATTTCTGAAGTTTTTGAAATGCTAAATGCCAATTTGCGCCAAAACTATAGGCCACGTGCAAATATTACCGTAGATGAACAGCTGTTTCCTTTCAGAGGTCGAATAAAATTTACTCAGTACATTCCCTCTAAGCCTGCTAAATGCGGCATAAAGCTTTTGTGGGTATGCGATGCCGAACCATACTATCTCCTAGCAGGCCAAATATATACTGGAAAACCAGGCAGCAATCGGGAGAAAAATCAAGGAGAAAGAGTATTGAAAGATTTAGTCGAACAGTATAAAAATACTGGACGGAATGTCACATGCGACAATTTCTTCACATGTCTTTTACTGGCGGATACGCTAGCAAGTTGGAAGCTGTCCCTGGTTGGAACAATGAAAAAAATAAAACATGCATTCCCATCAAGTTTAAGCCATCCTCACAAACAGTGGAGCGTTCTAGCATATTTGGTTATGGAGCAAATAGAACCCTTTGCTCCTATGTCCCTAAAAAGAATAGAGCAGCCATCTTACTGTCAACTATGCCACATGACAACGGTATTTCAGATATAAAAGAAAAGCCACACATAATTTATTTTATAATCAGATAAAGGGAGGCTAGGTCAATATTCCACCAAACGCAAAACAAATCGCTGGCCTCTGTCCCTTTTTTACAATATGCTGGACGTATCAGCACTTGCAGCATATATAATTTATTCAGAAAATTCTCCACCATATTTTACATCAAGGAAAGGTAATTATTTTCATAATTAGAGCAAAAATTCCTCGAGTTGTGTCATACATTCCTACAAAGTATGCAATTGAATGCATATTGGGTACCCCTATCCATTCAGTCAATAGTGTCACGTTTAATGATTTTGTCGCAGATGAAGATGATCGTGGGCATTCAAAAGTGTATGTGTTACCAGGAACAGTGCAAAAGAAAACGCTCAACACAAAAGTGTGCGGCCAGTATAAAAAATCGATTTGTATCGAGCATAGCAAGGTACACGCCAAATGTAATCAATGCATAAAAAAATAATTTTTAGTTTTAACCTTTAATTATTACTTAAGGCTATTAAAAAAATTGTTTTATGTAAAAAATAAACATATTTACGTTTACAAAATGCTTAAAAATGATTTATTTACATATATGTAAATAGTGCCCTATTTTGAAGAAAAAAATGACAAAACCTCTGGAAATAACGGTAAATAAAATTTTTTACCCCAAATGTTCCCACAAACATAAAAAACATAAAAAATTAGTCACTGAGTCCAAACCATATACATATAGCACTTCAAATATAAAAGTTATAGGTATTTTAAAAATTCGATATTTACATATGTAAATAGTGCCCAAGTTAGGGTTAAGGATGATAATAGTAGTGTAAGTTATATTTTACAGAGTGATGGAACTAAGTAATATTTACAATAGTAGAATAACTCAGCCTAAAAAAAATACACTCTAATGTTTTCTATTGAATAATTTGTATGTTTTACCCAAAAATTACAATTTTGAATTCAGGCGTACAATAATTTGTAGTTGTAAACAAAGGTAATACTTTTGGTTATAGCAAAAAATTGTAGCTTTAAACAAAGTTAATAATTGGAATTCAGGCTTATATAAATTTTTGGACTAATAATAAACTGTAGTCTATAAAAAAAAGTGCACAATTCTTATATATTTCCGATTACCTTGGACTTACAGTGTAAAAAACTGAAAGTACTTTTCAAATTACCTTATGTAGATTCCAGTCCCTGTTGAAAAGACGATATTGTAAATCTGAAAAATTGTACTATTCCCTCAAATACTAAAGATATGGATATAAAAATAGTTTTTAAGACCCCAAAATTTATTAAATAATTTGCCTACCGATTCTTTAAATTCAAACCGGTTTAGAGACAGGAACGTTTAAGTTTCTCTAACGCAGTCGTGTACGAATATGAACTGTGTGTATTTAATAATTTTTTTTATATTTTTAATAAATAAAACTTATTATTTACAGGACCGAGATAATCTGGAAGGGATGAGTCAGGAAGCTTCGAGAGAGGTGGACAGATTAATCCCTGAAGGAACTCCGGTTGTAATAGGCCATAGGAGACACCAGGAGATGGACAATTGCGCCTCGCAAGGGGTGGACGAGTTAATCTGTAAAGGTACTCCTAAGGCGTTTTACCGTGAGTTTGCTGTAGGGACGGGCAAGGAAGCTTCGGAAGAGGCGGAGAAGTTAATCTCTGTGAAAACTCCGGTATTTGGCCAATGGAGGAATTCTAAGGGATGGACAAGCACACCTCGCGAGGGGTGGACGAGTTAGTCGCCAAGGATACTCCTGAGGCCATGGAGGTGAATGTGAAAGAACTGGACGCACCTACCCAAGTTGGGTTAAGTAAGTCTGCTTCGGAAGCAGGAACCAGAAAACAAACATTGAGAGGCGAAGGTAGAAGAGGAGACGTAAAAGGGGGAAAAAGGCAATTGAGAAGATGACAAATCGGATTGATAGCCTTTTAAACGACGAGACAACTCCAGAAGTTGAAAGACCTTTGAAGAAGGTGAAGAGTGAAAACCCTAAAGTTTCGGAAAAGGTCCGTAAACAGAAGGACAAGAATCCTCAAAAAAGCCCATTGGACAACCCTCAAAAGTTGTCGAAATGAATGTGGCTAAAAAGGGCACTAACCAGAAGCCGAACAGTAGTGGTAGTACTAATGTTAGGCCCAAGACTGGTGCAAAAGTGAGACCATCTTTTGCACAAGTTGCAAATAAAGATCTCACTTTAGGTGTCACTGACACATCTATGCAGGGTCCTCTGGAGAACACACATGTGAATGCCTTCAAGGCTGTGGATAACCTTTGTGATGATGCTGGTGACATAGGTTTCGTAGGTAATGCTAAACTTGTTGATGGGTTTATTGTACTCACGTGCAAAAACCAATCGACGAAGAGCTGGGTGATCGAACTAGCGAAATCCCTTACCAATGTTTGGGAAGGGGTTAAACTAAGAGTCGATACCCTGCAGGCGCAACGAAACGAGGTCAGGATGATCGTCGTTGCTCACGGTTCTACCGGGGGTAAAGACATTATTCTGAAAAGGCTGCAGAAACAAAATGGATGCGTGAAGGACACTTCTAAATGGAGGGTTACTCGCGCAGAAAAATTTGCTAATGCAGAAAATGAGGGCGTTGTGCTCACGATATGGTGTCCGAAGGAGGATGTGGAGACCATCAGGAAAGCAGGGGGAAACTCAACTGCAAATTTGACCCGGCTGAAGTAAAATTCAAGAGGAATGACCAGTGAGCACGACGTCCTCCCTGGTGCGGGGGTAGGCAACTCTGAAAGGAGAGGCCTATCGGGAAGGTCGTGGGCTCATACCAGGAAAAAATAAGTATATGCCAGCTCAATCACAGCAAACCAGCATCAGCAATGTTGGTGCGATGTTTTGAGGAGGATAAGCTTGATATAGCCTTGCTACAGGAGCCCTGGATTGTCCAAGGCAATATCAGGGGCCTGTCCCAACAGACCGCCAATCTGTAACACTCACAGACTGATGGTAAATTAAGGTCATGCATCCTGGTGCGACATGGCGAACGAACAGTACCTATGACACATCTCTGCTCGCCGAATCTTACGGTAGTAATGATTGGCAGTGGTACGGGATCATTTCTTATTGCGTCGGCTTACCTTCCCTATGAGACGACAGGTACACATCCGTCACTGGAGGTGGAGAACCTGGTGAGTTTCTGCAGGCAAAGAGGCATGGCGCTGATCATGGGCTGTGATGACAACTCGCATAATACGGTTTGGGGCAGCACAGATGATAACTACAGAGGACAACAATTGTTGGAATTTGTAGAAAGACACGATTTGCTGGTACTTAACAGAGTGGTAGAACCCACCTTCGTGAATTCACGAAGGGTAGAGGTGATCGATATCACTCTGTGCTCAGTCAATATGCTAGACAGGGTTAAGGATTGGAAGGTCGTGGACAGATTAACCATGTCTGACCACAGGGCAATCCAGTTCGATATACTGTATGGCAGTAGACGGAGGAAAGTCCGCAAACATATAAGAACACCGAAGAATACTGATCCTACCAGTTATGAAGAGTATCTGTCGGTACATATAGGAGGTGCTCCATATAGAGCACCTCGCAACACGGGCGAAATCGAGCGGACAGTGGAACAATTGAACTCCACGGTTCAGCTAGATTTCCAGCATGCTTGTCCCTTGAAAGTAGTGGATAAAAAAATCCGACACCTTGGTGGAACGGAGAAATTAAATCCATAAAAAAGGAAACAAGAAAGGCCTTTAACCGATACATGAGGGAGAGAGACTCGATGTCATGGGATGCGTATAAGGAGAAGAAGAGAGAGCTGAAGAGAACAATACTTCTTCGGAAACGAAGTACGTGGAGGGAATGCTGCTCTAATATGAGGAATACATCTGAAGTATGTAGAATACAGAAGATAATATTAAAGACCCTGTCTCTAGGATGGGACTAATTCGCAAGAGCGATGGTCACATGACAGAGACAGTGGAGGAGTCATTGCAATCGCTTATGGGGAGGTTCATTTTCCTGGAAGCTTTAGTTCGAGTGACTCATGGACTCCTTCCTGTAAATAGGGGGGCTAGTGAGAGAACACCAGCTGAGGCTGAAAGGATAATATCCCCGAATGGTGTCAGAAGTACAATACTATCTTTTGCACCATTCAAAGCAGCTGGAATGAATGGAATTTTCCTGCCTTATTACAGTGGGGAATAGATACCATGCTTGATAGGATTAGGGAAATATTCGTAGCGTGTCAAGCGACGGGATATATTCCGGTGGCTTGGAGGGAAACTAAAGTTGTTTTTCTTCCCAAACCGGGTAAGAGGGACTATACTGACGCTAAGTCCTTCAGACCGGTCAGCCTAACATCTTTTCTATTAAAGACAATGGAGAGGTGGCTGACTTTATGGAGAACCATACGCTGATAGATAGGCCCTTGAGCGGAAAGAGAAATTTTCAATGGCGGAGCTGCTCTCTCCGTTTTTATGGATATTGAGGGCGCCTTTGACAAGATCTCTTTTGGGAAGGTGAGAAATGCCCTTACTGAACGTAGGGTTGACCCCATTATTATAAAATGGATAAACGCTATGCTTCGGACTAGGGCTATAAATCTCGAACAAAGATTCGAGGTAGGGTAGTTAGGGGGTGCCCACAGGAAGGTGTATTGTCACCTCTTTTGTGGAACATCACCGTAGATGGCCTTCTTTGGAGATTGGACTCAATAGGCGTCCATACGATTGCGTATGCAGACGATCTGGCACTAATGGTTGGTGGTAAGTTCATCGGGGCCATTCAAGGTTGCATGAGACAGGCTCTCATAGTGACTGAGATATGGTGCAGTGACCAGGGTCTAACCATAAATGCAAGTAAATCCGACGCTATGCTTTTCACTCGTAAGAGGAAGGATGTAGAGGTTGAAGCCTTAATGCTTTTCGGATCGGAAGTAAATGTGTTCAGGAAGGTGAATTATCTGGGCGTTACCCTGGATAAGGAACTTACGTGGAATGAACACATCGAAACAAAGGTCCGTAAAGCAAAAAGGATTATGCATCAATGTAAACGAGTGTGTGGCCGTAGGTGGGGTATCTCGCCAAAGACTGCATTCTGGATTTACACAATGATGGTGCGACCCATTATAACTTACGCATCCGTGGTGTGGTGGCCGAAGGCGTATCAGGGCACAATTAAGCGTAAGTTGGATGGGATTCAGAGGGTTGTCTGCATGGGTATAAGTGGTGCAATGCACACGGCGCCAACACAGGCAATCGAGGCAATGTTGAGATTGCTGCCATTGGACTTATTCATTAGGTCAACGGCGTCATTTGTCAGCTTTGCGAATGACGAGCGATACGGTTTGGCATAGCTTTGGGCCGAACATCGGGCATAAGAGTATCCTGGACCTCGTTGGGAAAGAGGTTAGGGTTGCTCAGATGCCGTTGGAACGCATGAGTAGAAGAAATGTAGTCGAGAGGCAGCATCGGCCACTCATTGCGGAAGGCATTATAGATAATGAGTGTATGGAGAACGACATCAGCATTTTTACTGATGGTTCTCTTATGAGTGGCAGGGCAGGAGCAGGTGTATTCTCAGTTGAGCTGAACTTGTCCTGTAGTCTGCGTCTGGGGAGATACGTGTCAGTTTACCAGGCAGAACTGCTTGGGTTGCTGCATGCGTTGAATCACTTGCTTGAAAGCCGAGTGCATGGGGAAAGGGTTCTCATTGCACTTGACAATCAGTCAGTTACACAACACATGAGGCAAGTGAACGTGTATTCCAAACTGGTGCTGGAATGTGTTCTGAAACTAAACAGATGTGCCTCATTGAATGAGGTAACGTTGATGTGGGTTAAGGGAAACATAGGTACAGCTGGGAATGAAGCAGCAAACGAACTAGCAAACAGGGGATCTGATGTGGATTTCTGTGGACCAGAACCCAGGGTTGCCCTGGAGAATGGCCTGTTGCGAGCTAAAGTTCTTCAATGGGTAAACTCATTACACCTGAATAGGTGGAGGGAGAATACCTTATGTAGACAGGCTCGAATGGTGCTCAAAGAGCCCCTCGGTATGAAGGCCAGCAAGGTGCTCGGATATAATAGGCCTACTTTAAGCTGGATCACTGCGTTAGTGGCAGGACATGGAAACTTCAAGTACCATCTGGCTAAGACGAAAGTAGTAGAAGTTGATACTTGCAGACTATGCCTGGAAGAGGCTGAGACGATAGCGCACATTCTGTGTGAATGTTCAGCACTGGCTAGCATAAGGCTTAAGACCACGGGCAGACGCTTGTTAGATGTGAATGACATGGGGGAACTAAGCCTTCGACAAATGCTAGCAATTACAAAAGACTCCGTGATGAAGAAGAGTGTCGACAGTTACCAGTCGACAGTCAGAAATCACTTTAGTCAAGAGTAAAGGCTAGGGCTAGCACGAGACTCAATTGAAAGTAATGTGGTTGTGATTCCGGATCGGTTCCCTGAAATCAATTTGAGCAGCGAAATGGGGTGGTTCCTCATCACTGTCATTTCCGCTTGGTTGTTACCTTCAAAATGTTCAGTTTGTAGCATCTCCATCAGCCAGCTCTCTCTACATTCGCCAAGATGGTCTAGTACATTAACAATAAATATACAAAATGTATTGTTAGGGGATAGGATTGTCTCTATGCGCGTTTCGCTAGTTGCTTAAGACAGCTCATCACACTTGTAAGTTCGTAAACAGAAAGAGAATTATTTCTGAAATGTAGAATACGATTTTGAAGTTTAAGCAAAAACCTAACAACAATTTCGTGATTTTATTTTTTTACTTTTCAAATTTCGAACTACATCATGCACGCAAATCTCGATAAGTCTTCAGAAATTCATTGACTTCTTTAACGTAGTCATTACCGACTCGCTCTGTTTATCCCATTTGTTTAAAAATTGTCATCAATAGGCCAAATTCAAGAGGAGACACGGCAAATTAATGTGAACACAGTGTCAATTTGTTGGAGCTGAAAATCGCAAAGTTTGTTTGGTAGGTTTTCTAGGTTTCTACTTTTCGACTTTCAAACGGAAATTGTAACGAACACATTCAGATTCGTCACCAATAAAGGGTACGCGAGTTACATATGTACTTCCACAACAACCCCTCGTAGACATAAACACAATTGTCGCTAAGTACAAAACTCAAAACTGATTTTAATGACATTTTGCTTTCTTTGTTTTATTGAAATTTCAATTGCCCCAATTTGTTTTCTGAAACTTGATTCTTTCTTTTGATTACAACGAAAATTTACTTAACAACATTTTTTTATTCAACAGGAAATTTAATTTTTTGTTATTAAAAAAACTGATCAAGCAAAATCGATATGAAGAAATACTGAAATCGATTTTGCTTGCTCAAACATATTGTAGACTTAGAAATAAGTTTTTAGATTAAGAAATTATTGTATGAAAGAAAAAGAAATTTTTAATAAAAAAAGTTTTAGTGTGACAACTCTGAAGAGTGTAACATCAATACGAAACTTGCGCGGCGGATGCGTCAGATACGACCGTACTAGTTAACTGAAAGCGATCTTGTTTGTTGAAATTTAAATTTTGAACGTTACGCAAAGGTTGCGACATTTCGTTACTAAAGTAGTTTACTCATCCATAGTTAATTTAAAATAAACGAAGGCTACATTCTATTCTAAATTATGAATTAATAGGACTGTGAAAGTTAAGAGGCCTCCTGATACTTAAAGTTTTGACGTCATGCTTAAACGCTTTATATTTATCAAATAAATAGTAACAAATATAAAAATTATTTTTGGTAGCAGCCCGGTGTGCTGGGTTGTAAATATGTATCGTCCATAGCACAAGAATATATGTAATACTTAAACGTAGAGAAACTATTTGTTGGTGTGTTTTTGCGGTTCATGTTCTTTTGTCTCACATATTATTTTTTAACGCATGTAAAGTGCAATAGCATCCTTTGATTGATGTAAAGACAAAAAGGCAAAAATATCGATAAGAAACTGAAACGTGCTCAAGTGTATGTTTTTGAATCTTACGTAAAAAAAGTGTCACGTTTGTGTAAACAACATGCATGTCGTGTTCCATCAATAAGGTGTTGCAGCACGTAACTGTAGTTGAAAGGAACACACCATCGTGATCATGAAGCCTCATAAGTGCATACACACACATAAACTTCACATCAAGCAGGTTTGTTGCGTGCAAACATGTAAATGAAGTGATAGATTTTTTGTTTCTTAATGGGCGAATCATTGATGTTCGATTTTACGGCCAAAGTTAAAATTACATACATATTTACTCGAATTAAAAATAAATATTACAGCAGCAATTTTTAGTTGTAAATTGCAACGTGAGGTGCTTACTATGTACAGTTCTTAATGTATTTATTTTAATTTATGTACATATATAAATAATTAGGTTTGTACGTAGCTGCCACTGTGCGGCAATATAATTTTTTGTTTGCTTTGTTGGGTTATCTTAATATAAATGATGTTTAGAACTGAGCTGTGTAAAGCTGCTTTTTTATAGCTTTTTCATGTGACTTATGCTTACTCTGGTTAGTTAATCCTTAATATGTAGCTGCACGACCACTGGAACGTCGCGACGTACGTTCGATGAATAACCTCAAAAAACACTAATGAGAATCTCAGCTTTCACAGGAAGAATATGTCAAAATTAACGAATACATATATCACCAGGTTACGACGGCAAGTGCGACATTGTAAATTTAAACAATCAACTAATAGTATTTTGGCTCTTTACCAAATTATTACTAGACGACGTCACGCTAAAAAAGCACTTTAAACAAATCAAGATACAGAACTTTCCCAAACATAAACTACAGAAATAAAGTAAATGATACAATTGTGAGAGTGGTAAAAAGATGCATTAAAACAAATCCATGCAAAAACAAAAATGTGAAAATCATGCGTTAAACACATTGACCACAGCAGGCTAAACGGCTACACGACTAAAAATTCAGCTTTGCAATGCAGCTCTGCAAATGTTGTTCTGGTTTTTAGGGTTTGGGAGACGTCATAATAAAGTAATTACCTACTCCTAAAAGAAACACTTGCATACGACTTTTACCTGTCCATTTCTCATCCATGACATATTGCCACGTGACAATCAATAAAACACCTGCTACCGGTGATCCTGAAACCAATTAATTAATGTATAGTTTAAAAATAAGTAACATATAATTCAAATGTGATTATACTATTTTGGCTCTATCCTGGTTTGTTCCCCCTACCGCAACAGGGGTGGATTTGGGCGGATGATTAGAATATATTTATATTGTAAAAACTATAAGCTCTCAATATCAATTAACAGCATTATCCGGAAGGGCAACAAAGTGTTTTTCAAACATAGAATTGGGCTAGAAATTATAATAAAAAATCAGAAATCAGTTAACAGAAAACATAGCGCAATGTTATTAAAAATATCGGTACTTACATCCTTTATCCCCATTTATAATAATTTTATATTTAAAAGAAATCAGTGGTCATGAAAATGTTGAACTTTTTGTCAGATAACTCCACACTTAGAAATCGCGTGAGAAACGGACCGTTTTAACAATGATCAAATAGCTACTAAGCGCAACAGCTGCAATAAATGGGAATTCGGGATGAGGTGCCTATTAGGCTCTTATCATTCAACAATTCGAGCCACATATGATAATAAAGAATACAATAACAAAAAGTTAGAGTGGTGCAATCTTTATTTTAACCCAAGAAAAAGGAAAAATACATGAAATATGAGAAAGTATGTTGTAATTTGGAATTTGTGGACATATAGCACAACGAAATTTAACAAGGCGTTTGAAAGATATGATAAGATATGTGAAGCGGACTTTTCAAAAATCTCATACTTTAAAAAAAATTAAAAAAAAAAACTATCCATAGAATTAGAAATAAAGGCGATTTTTTGTAGTTAGGCAACCATAACTCATCAAAAAAATATAGTGGTTCTCCAATGTTTTTTTGGTTGTTGCATAGTGTGATTGGCTTAAATAGATGATATGTACAGTGGACACTACTTTAGTAGAAAGACATGAAGTATGCTGGTAACGCGAGTTACGTATATACTTCCACAGCCACCCCTCGTAGACATTAATTCAATAATAGCCAAATACAATTAACAAAGTATAGGCTAAGTCAATGACACTTTCTGATAAGCTTATTTTTTGTTTATTTCAATGACTTTCTGAAATCTGATTCCTTTTTCCGTTTTAATTGCTTTGCAGCAGAAAATATAAATAAATGAGTCATTTAATGTATTTATATTTTTTTTTAAGAAAAGAAAAGTTCAACGACAATTGTATCGAATCAACAAACATAAACAATAGTCGTTGAACAGAAAATATTACAAAAACAAAATCAATACTTCAATGGCCAAACAAAATTGATATTAAGAAATTTTATGATCGATTTTGTTTGCTCAACATATTGTTCATAGAAATAAGTTTAAGGCTAAGAGAAGAAATTGTATAAAAAAGATTTTTTTATACTTTATTTTATTTTATTGAATCTTTCTATTAAAAGAAATTCACAATAAGTATTCAAATCTTATTTCTAAATTATTATTTACTAGTTATTACCAATGTAGTAACTAATTTTTTGTATTCAAATCTTAAAAATTTATAAAAAAGAAATGTATTAATAAAATTCTGTTTGATTTGAGCACTCTAAAGAGGAAGATTTTTAAACTCATAATTCGCGCGTATTGAGAAAGATAATGCATTTCATTCCATAAAAGTTTTACTATATTAAAATTTCTCATATAAAAAAAAATGTTCATTCTTAACAGAAATATCAAAAAAAAAAACCAAAATAAGACTGAAAACTGATTATTTAAATGTTATCAATGAATTTGAACATTATTACGTTTTGCATTATTGAGTATTTAAAGTTTTTTTTTTTTTATTTTTCTTTTTGAAAAAACTTGCTTTTTAAATAAATTCGGTGTTTGAGAATTACTTTTGTGTGTATATACGTCAAATACTTTTAGGTCTACTAAATATATTATTATGGCGATTCTAAAATAGGGTTGACGATTTTCTATAAATTTAACCTGCCAACTACCTTAGCAGCTTTTAAAAACAAGTAGATTGAGATAGATGGTTTAGTAATAAGTACAATACTAAAT
This sequence comes from Phania funesta, assembly GCA_963932375.1. Taxonomy (NCBI): domain Eukaryota; kingdom Metazoa; phylum Arthropoda; class Insecta; order Diptera; family Tachinidae; genus Phania; species Phania funesta. The sequence goes on from OZ010654.1 coordinate 48,546,332, forward strand.
ATATGAACATGTTTTAAATTATTTCAATGTAAAAACTGCCAAAACCCATTCATTCGACATTTGGTCCGTTTATCGCTAATATATTTTTAAAGAATTATATTATTTGCTCTTCTTACTTATATGGCCTTTAACAGAAACATCTTTGCCGATACTTTGAGGCATTAAATTTAAAAAATGTGTAGTCATTGATTCATTTATAATTTAGATATTTCTATCAAGTATTTCTTCAGGTATGGGTATAAGTGTAATAAATTCCTAAAAATACTTATTTGTTCTTAAAATTTTTACTGCAATTTTTTGTTTTGGTAAAAAGTAATTGAGAGTAGAGTTGACTTTCAAAATAACATAAGAGTGGTAAGTTAACATTGTAAATTAGTACTGAAGAGTTGTAAATAAGGGTCGTAATTGCCGAATTAAGTTGTGTATTGATAAAATCGTTAAGGATTGTGTTTTTTAATTCGTAAAATTAAACGAACTCTACAAATGAACGTTTATAGTGGTAATAAACGTAACAATATGCTATTTTAGTGGCTTTGTTCACGGTTAACATAAACTGTTTCTGTATCAACGATTTAATTTTCAAACTTGGGGATAATGCGTGAAAAATATTTCGAACTTTGGGTACCTTAGTAAAGGAGAAAAGTGACGCTGAGACAGTGGCGCTCACATAAATATATGCACCTAAATCTAAATGAATATATATTATATTTCTGTATATCAGAACATTTCTTACTTCTATATGCTGCTTTAACGTCCAAATTTGGTGCAGAAATTTGTTGTGAAACAATGAATGGACCGCAAATATTGACGAACCAAATACGTTTGTCATTATGAATATTTTCTTTTTAATGATTTGTTATTTGATTCAATTACTTTTTACCAAAACAAAAAATTGCAGTAAAAATTTTAAGAACAAATAAGTATTTTTAGGAATTTATTACACTTATACCCATACCTGAAGAAATACTTGATAGAAATATCTAAATTATAAATAAATCAATGACTACACATTTTTTAAATTTAATGCCTCAAAGTATCGGCAAAGATGTTTCTGTTAAAGGCCATATAAGTAACTAAGAATGAATGGGTTTTGGCAGTTTTTACATTGAAATAATTTAAAACATGTTCATATATTTAGTATTGTACTTATTACTAAACCATCTATCTCAATCTACTCGTTTTTAAAAGCTGCTAAGGTAGTTGGCAGGTTAAATTTATAGAAAATCGTCAACCCTATTTTAGAATCGCCATAATAATATATTTAGTAGACCTAAAAGTATTTGACGTATATACTCACAAAAGTAATTGTCAAACACCGAATTTATTTAAAAAGCAAGTTTTTTCAAAAAGAAAAATAAAAAAAAAAAAACTTTAAATACTCAATAATGCAAAACGTAATAATGTTCAAATTCATTGATAACATTTAAATAATCAGTTTTCAGTCTTATTTTGGTTTTTTTTTTTTTGATATTTCTGTTAAGAATGAACATTTTTTTCATATGAGAAATTTTAATATAGTAAAACTTTTATGGAATGAAATGCATTATCTTTCTCAATACGCGCGAATTATGAGTTTAAAAATCTTCCTCTTTAGAGTGCTCAAATCAAACAGAATTTTATTAATACATTTCTTTTTTATAAATTTTTAAGATTTGAATACAAAAAATTAGTTACTACATTGGTAATAACTAGTAAATAATAATTTAGAAATAAGATTTGAATACTTATTGTGAATTTCTTTTAATAGAAAGATTCTATAAAATAAAATAAAGTATAAAAAAATTTTTTTTATACAATTTCTTCTCTTAGTCTTAAACTTATTTCTATGAACAATATGTTGAGCAATTTTTCGTTCTATATTAATTGTTTTTCTTTCTACATTAAATCGAGGTTCGGGGAATTTTCGCCAGGTTATTGGTTTTGCTTTATGTTTATAACTTTACGCAATTGTACAATAGCTCGTTTCACACCAATTGCTTGCTGATAATTATTTTTTTATGATTTAATTAAACATCTTCGACTATTGCTTCGTAACAATATTAATTTAAAATTATACTCAAATTAATTGTACTTCTACATTTTAAGCACTTTTGTATGTACAAATTTTAGAAACAAAATATCCAAACTTCTTTCTCCTCGCTGTCTAAATCAATCATTTTTAACAGATTTTCTGAGTTGAAACATTTTTATATTTCTGTAGAGCGATAAAAGTTGACGAAATAAATTGGGTAGTTATTTTTACTGCATCTTTTTTTATGTATTCTAAATTTATCAAAATTCTTGGCGGGAAAGGATATTACAATATCTGTTAAATGATTAACGAACGAAATTGATAATGTTATTTTAAATCTAGATCCTAAATTCTAGGATACCTTCAAAATAAATTAAAACCACATACAATTTTATTTGATATTTTATGTTAAGATAATATATCTGAATATGGTTTATGTTTGAAGCGCTATAACTTATGAATGATGATATACGAGTATACAGTATTGAGGAGATAAACGTTACCACCGCATGACTTTTTCAAATCTCTACTCGCAGTATATACTCCTGAAACTTAGACATTAATGCATTGAATACATTCGACACAGCAGACTACACGACTTCATGACTACAATTGCTGCTGACTGCAACTGTAGTCGTGTAGTTAGCTACTGAAATATTTTATAAACGACAGCTACATAGTAAGCAGCTGATAATGAAAGTTGACATTTAAATTATTAGTAAAATTCTTTTTTGTACTCGAGTTTTTTAAAATGAATGAAGAAAATTTATTGAATTTTATGACAGTCATTACTAAAATAGCTCATATAACAAACAAGGTATATAAAGCAAGGAAATTTACTGCCAAAAGAAACCGAAGGTGGTGGGTTCGCCCGGTGAATCTCTCACGAGAAGAGGAAGGTTTCTATAAAACTTGTGTGCAGCAATTAAAAAACAAGGATAAAGAACATTTCTTTAAGGCAACACGAATGAATGTTTCTAATTTCAATTTGTTGTTAAGCCTTCTAAAAGAAAAACTGGAGCGTTTTTCAAACAGAAAACCTATAGATACTCGCTTGGCAGTCACAATAGTATAAGTAAATTGAAAAATTGTTAGTATTTTTCTAAAGAATTGTGTAAATTTTAGATACTTGGCACATGGATGTAACTTCCAAATACTTTCCTGGTCTTTTAAGCTTGGTATTTCAACAGTACGCAAGATCATTTATGAGACATGCGATGCAATTTGGGATGAGCTTCATGAAGTTTATTTAGCACCTCCTAACATGTCTGAATTTGAAGCCATAGCGGACAAGTTTTACGTGAAAACAGGAATGCCAAATTGCTTAGGAGCCATTGATGGCAAACACATAAATAGAGTTTGTCCAAAAAATAGTGGATCATTGTATTACAATTATAAAAAAACATTCAGCATTGTATTAATGGCAGCTTGTGATGCGAACTATACTTTCACGTACATACATTGATGTCGGAGCTTTAGGTAGTCAGAGTGATGGTGGTGTACTTGCTCCAATCAGCTTTGGAAAAAAGTTGTTGTGTAATACCTTGGAAGTTCCTCGCAGTGCAAATTTGCCTGGAACTTCTATAAATTTCCCTTACTTTTCGTCGGAGATAATGCTTTCCCATTAAAAGGCAATGCGACCATTTCCGGGACATAGCTTACCACAAGATAAGGATAAGGCTCGAGTGCATATAGAAAATGCTTTTGGTATTTTGGCAAATAGGTGGAGGGTACTACATACGACAATTCATATGTCCCCGAAAAATGTAGATAAAATTGTCTTAGCAACAGTTGTACTTCATAATTACTTAATGCTGAAAAAAGATAGAAACTATTTCACTATTGAACTTGTTGACCACTCAGTTGACAACCAAGATATTCAAGGTCAGTGGAGAACAGAAGGACATTCTTTGCCATCATATCAACCTAGATCAGCCAACCGCTCATCCACAACTGCATTTGAAAAACGAAATATTTTAAAAGATTTTATTCAGAATCAGTCTGTGTAATTCACATAAGTTTTTATGAAGATATATTCTAAATTTAATAAAAAAAAAAACAAAAATATTCTCTAAATATTAAAAATGTATAATATTGTTCTACAATAAATAAAAAAAGGCAAGTTTAATCTACATTACCATACAAACTATTCTCTTTTTGTAATTAAAAAAGGAAAAAATTAAGACAAGGTTTGAAGTTAATTAAAAAAAGTTAAAAAGTTTTAAAATTATTAAAAATTACCAATAGCTTTAAATAGTAAATTATGCATTATATGCATCCCATTAAAACTCATCTTAAATTATTTAATAATACTTATGTATGTATTTTTCTATATAAAAAAACGTAAAATATAAGGCACTTCATTCAATTTCTTCGAACACAAAATTCGATACTTTTGCCTCTATTCTATTAATTATATGCGGTGGCATGTTGGTCTCGACGATTTTTTTTTTTGCCAAACTTGAAAAAAGTTTTGTTGTTGAGTCCTCTTCTTTCATTTTAGCAAATGTCTCGCAAGTCTCTGTTATGTTAGATGCTGCTAAATCCAAAAATTCTTGGAATTTTTCGCTATCATTCTTCTGAGATTTCAAGACAATTAGAAAAATTTGCATAAACAAAAATAAGTCTTCATAGATACCTTTTTTGTTCTCAAGCTTGTTGAGCATTGGCTTGCGGGAGAAAAGCAGGTATCAACAGAGTCGATTTCAATGATATCAAGAAGATTTTTTCCATATTCGTTGAATGTTAAACTTCCAATGGTACTTAAAAGTAAAACACTTTATTAGATTAATGATTTTTTAGAAATTCTATTATTACTTCCGGTCTGTAACTTTGAACGTTGTCTAAAAAGTTCATTTGGTCAAAATACCTCCATTTTCTTTTTGGAGTTTGAGCCTTGCTGCCAGAAGCGATTTGTTGTATTCTTTTGCACCTTTTATAGGAGTCCCGAAGGCCCTTCCAACGCTTTTTGCATTCTACTTCTATAAGTATAAACATATGTAAGTATAATTACAATTATCACTCATTATTATTTTCTTGCCATTTAATTTCACTTTTGATGCTACTTCTCTCCAGGCTTGTTCCTTTTTCTTCAGATTTTTGTAGTCTGCCTGGCCTAGGTCGTATAAAATTGCGTAGTTGCGGACCTCTTCTATCAAGATTTCATCTAGATCCATTTTTTTCTGAAATAAAACAAAAAAGTTGATAAAACCATTACAAAAATATATAACCATCAAGCACTTACCAACTTCAGTCTGAAATAAAACAAATGTGTTGCAAAAATCCTTTAAAATGTTTATAATTTAAAGCAGCTAAAATTTGTCAGCTTCATTCAGTCAAAACAACTAATATATAAACAGCTGTTGCAGCAATGCATTTATTATATATCAGTGGTGCCAAATACGCGCATTTAATTAAAAAAAAATGAACAATTTGTGATTACGCCGAACTTTAAGAAATAAACATATATCCCATTAGGAACCTGTGAGTGAAACGCAACAATTTTTATGCTAAAAAGTCGTTCTAGTTATAAAAAGGTTATTTACAGAAAACAACAAACCAGATATCGGTCTTGTTAGTTGTCGTTTTAAAGCGGATTAGTTCGATATCGTGAAATTGGAATGACATTTTTCTATTACAAAGTATTTATAAGCACTTATTTGTCATACGTAATTGGTTATATTGTCAACACTGTTTCTGATTTGTAGCCAACAAAAATAGAAAATAGTTTAAATTGGCGACAGCTACAACGGTGGTCGTGTAGTCGTGTAGCTGTGCTGTCTTCAAAATAATCGATTTCATATAAACGTGTGTATTCTATTTTTGACAGATTGTAGTCGGTAGCCTGCTGTGTCGAATGTATTCAATGCATAAGGCAAACAGTTTTTTTATGAACATCTATACTGTTATTATTTATAAAAATTTTACTATGTTCTTAAAATTCCAGTTTTATTATTATCTTCAAAAGGAAAACTACATACTATAAAGCAAAAAAAAATAAGAATCTCAGTATTATAACAACTGAAGCATTATTTCTGTGTTCCAAGCTTAATTTATGGGCATCGTGAACCCCTTTTAATATTTTGCGTTTCTTTATAGCAGCCCAACAATAAGTTTATAATTCATTAAAGAGACGCTAATCAGTTTTTATCTTTTAGGAATCAGCGGGACGTTAACGCTCGAAACCATGGGACAGTGTTAGACTTTTCGGTGCAATTTCAGCCTTTGGGTAAAATTTCAAAACTTGTTGAAATGAAATTGTGTATTTCCTTACATATTTTTTGTGAAAATATGGTTTCCTGGGAAAATGTCTTTTGAAAATTTTAATTATTTCGAGGTTTTCGTATTTTTTTCAATGATTTTTCAGGTTTTAATGATTTTTTCAGTGTTCCCATGAAAAATAGTCGCTTATTTGACCTTAGATACCGCAAAATAGAATATTTTAGCGATAACAAGAAATGATAAAATAGCGGCGAATTCAATTTGTATGTCTTTGCCAAATTTAGCACGTCTCGTTAAAAAATTGCATTTCTAACCAAAAATCGCTAAATCGACTTTTTTTTCCAGCGACAGGATGCAGAATACCAGGCGCTATTTGTTAATGCACACTCTGGCAACCTAAACCCAGAGAATTACAACCAATAAACACAAAGAATTCGAAAGCACTATGAACAAAAACGGTGGGACAAATTACTAAAAAGCTTATTAGGTAAAACAAAGATCCGGCGGATCCTGAGCAAGGTGCTCCTGGCAAAAACTTACTCGACTATGTTTTGTGTTCTACTGTGTCTACTTATTTTTTAATTCTTTAAGGAAGTCTCAAATCGCACGTACGAAGAACAAATTTTTGTTTTCTTACAACTAGGATTAGCGCAGGGAATGCCGCCGTTTTAAAAAAAAAGTATACAAAAATGTTTCTTATGAAAAACATTATACTATCGTTGTCCATTGTTTATTCCTTTGTTAGAAATACGGATGCTACATGTTTGTTTTCTCATTCCTTACGCTCCAACGTTGTTATCGAAGGAAGCTGCGTTTAATTTTATGTCGTTTGAAAAAGGTATTTAGGGGGTACCCGCAAGGAGGAGTGTTTTCGCCTTTTCTGTGGAAAATCACTGTGGATGGCCTTTTTTGGAAAATGACTCAATTCGATTGCGTATGCAGACGATCTGGCACTTAATGTTGGTGGTGAGATCATCGCAGCCATTCAAGGCTGCATGAGACAGACTCTCATGGGAACTGAAACTTGATGCAATGATGCTATGATGCTATGCTTTTCACTCGTAAGAGAAAGGGTATAGAGGATAAATCCTTAATGCTTTTCGGATCGGAAATCAATGTGTACAGGAAGGTGAATTATCTGGTCGTTACCATGGATAAGGAACATACCTGGAATTAACATATCGAAACGAAGGCAAGGGAAGCTAAGACGATCTTGCATTATAACTTATGCTTCCGTGGCTTGGTGGGCGAAGGCCTCTCAAAGTACAATTAAGCGTAAGTTGGATGGGGTTCAAAAGATTGCCTGTATAGTTATAAGTGGTACAATGCGCAAGGCGCCAACACAGGCAAACAAGGCAATGTTGGGATTGCCGAAAGTAGCCGAAGGACTGCACCGGACATTCATTTCGGTAGGTGTTCTACACGATGAGTGAATGAAGAACGACATCAGCATTTTAATCGACGACGAATCGACATTTCGGCGTCTTCTTCAATACTTCGCGCAACAGCAGCAACATTCTATTCGGTTCACACATTTTTTGTCTCGTTGATGGTTTTGAATCGAGAAGAGTACAAAAACGATCAACAAGTGTACGAATTGCTTGCTCACTAGGCCGATTATGTTGACAGATTAATTTTTTTTAAAGTAAATTTCAACAATTTGGATGCATTGTTCTGGCGTTAAACGAATCATGATGACTTGCCAAGCCTTACTGAAGCCTTACAACTGTCAAACCGTAGTTATCAATATCTTTAGTTCTCATGCAGAGTGACAGTTAAATCCAGAAAAGTGGATTGATCAAAATAAACACAAACATAAGCAATTAGAGATGTTTCTGTCGACGCTATGCGTTTCTGACATTAAAGCAGAAGTCTGGGTAAGTTTATGTTATGAGTTGATTTTCGAAAGAACATCATAATAAATTATCAAATCCAAATTAATCTAGAAAAAAATAGGGGTGCATACAAAATAAACGTATTAAATTTTCGATACCTTTTGATAGATTATTTCGACATTGCGAAGAAATAAGTTTTTATTCACATATTGCCACTTTAACCCAATTAAACTTGAATAACACCGGCACAATTTTTCGATGCTTGGGTTCTCAAAAAGTACTATTATCAATCAGTGGCAAATTGCTCCATCCGACCAAAACTTTATTTCAAACACATGTTTTACGACACAATGCTTCAGAATGCAGAACGCTTCATATCCTCGGGTTGTAGAAACTTGAAATCTACGGGATGTAATTGCGTATAATCTTTGACTTGCAATTTGTTATTCATAACAATTAAGCTTTTCAATTTTAATGAATATATTGTTGTTTACAACTATCTTTATCCTTTCAGTGCTCTGCACTTCTCGCATCTAATTTGTTTATATCATGTTTATATAATGGGCATGTATTTTTAACTGAAAGCAGAATAAGTAAACGTTTGTCAGATAAACGCTTATCCGTGACTAATAATGTGCAGTCCGAATTTTAGGGTAAAATGAAAAACTAACTTTTCAAGACATTTATTTGCTCAACTAAATCCTGCTTCTGATTTTAGTTTAGTGGCATTTGGACAAAGAGGCGAAAGAAAACATATGACCTAAAAACGTATATAAATACATATACATACATACATACATATCAAGTTTAAATACACCATAAACGAACAGATTACAAACGCGTAAAAATAAGAGATTATTGGAACCATAAAATAAATTTCAGGCTTGAATATAAGAGTTGAAAAATTAAAATCCATGCGATGATATGTCTGTGTGTACCGGTTATGATTTTGGATTCCAATTGCGTATATTTAAGTATATAATAAGCTTAACTGTCAGCTAATCTTTAGGTATTCTAAAATATGTATGTGAATATTTAAAAACTTTTGAGTGCCACATAAGAAACTTAGAGTTACAAAAATACGTAAAGATCCCCGAATATATACACTTCTGCGAAAAGTACGAACACTAAAAAAAAACAAAGTTTTAAAATATTTTCTACGTTTTTGGCTTCTCTTTACCAAACATAAAAGCACAAATAACCAACCATTTTTTAATTATTAATAATTTTAATTAATAAATCCAAAGGTCCTACCCATAAAACCTGCATAGGTGGAGGGAGGCTACCACATGTAGACAAGCTCGAATGGTGCTCTAACAGCCCCTCGGTAGGAAAGTTAGTAAGGTGCTTAGATATAATAGAAGTATATTAAGCTGTATTACTGCGTTATTGATAGGTCATCGAAACTTCAAGTATGATCCGGCCAAGGTGAAAATCGAAGGAGGTGATACTTGTAGAGTGTGCCTGGAAGAGGCGGAAACAGTAGCGCATATTGGTTTTGGATGCCCAGCACATGCATCTACACAAGACCACGGTCAGATTCCTATTATATGTGAAAGTTATGAGGATCTAAGCCTTAGACAAATGCTAGCAATTACAAGAGACTCAGTGATAAGGAAGAAGGTCGACAGTCTGAAATCACTACAGTCAAGAGTGAAGGCGAGTGTTAGCACGAGACTTACTGAAAGTAAACCAGTCGCAAGTTACAAATCGGTTGTCTGAAATCAATTTGAATATCGAAGGGGGTTTTCAAAGAAATCTGCATTTCCCGGAGTAATATATTACGTAGATGCATACGAGTATAAAGACTGTTACTCGTGATATGAAATAAAAAATCTTTATTAAAAGAGAAAATAATTATTGAGCATTATTGCAAATAAATTACGAATATTTTATTATCTATTTACTTTTCAGATATGTGATCAAAAAATAAAAATTAAATTTTTAGATGCTCGTTATGGAGGAGTCTCTCATGACTCCCTAGTATAGAGTGCAAATCAAGGACAACAAATTTTACGTCAACTTACTCTAGTAGCGAAAGAAAATTTTAATTATAAGGCAAAATAAAATTAATAGACACTACAACTACTTTTCAAACAAATTTCAAATGCTGGTTATCCTTTTGAGCTTATCGCTAGCTTCAGAGACAAGTGTTGGAGCTAATCTTAATAACAAAAGTTCGAATGCAAAAATGGTGTGGAAAGAAGTTTTGGGGTTCTTTAAAATCATTTTCACGGTCTACTTGGTTCCCGTCAGCTTCACTGTAACTATGCCAAAGCCCCAAAATTTCAAATGTATCGCACAAGCGATACTGCAAATAATACTATTACGACAATACAATATAATAAAAAAAAAATAGGAAGACCATTTTAATTTTGATAACTCTGAAAAATTTGATATGTATGAAGCTTCTGAAATAAAACAAACAAAAAAATTATAAATAAATAAAAGCAAGTTTTTTATTATTCAAATCCATACTTTTATTGATGAAATTTGTTTAAGTTTCATAAACGATATTAATGTTAAATAACACAACAACAAATAACTAGAAAGAAAACCTATCCGCATTAAGCATTTGAAATTGCTTTTTGTTTGTTAATGTTCATCTTAATTCGTTTTAAGTCTTACACATAACGCTTGCAATGAAAATTTTGTCAAAAAATTTTTCGATGAGTCTCCCTAAAGAATAACAAGTGCCTGTCACTGGTGTCGACATACATAATAGAGGTGAATACTAATATTAAATAACACGAATTCAAATAACCTTTAAGTTGTACAAATATTTTTTTAATATTTGTAGGTCTAGACTACTTGAAATGTTGAAGCAATTTTGTTTTTCAAGGAATTTACCTATCAAGCCAACAATTAGTGACATCGCACCAGTAACTCTGGCACTTTTAATATAAAGAAAGTTAAAAGGAGAGATTGTATCTCTACTTAGTTAAGATTCATTATGATCCCCATTATATATGAACCTTGAACCTTGATAATAATCTGCACTCTTGCGAGATAAACATCTTTTTGCTTTGCTAATTGCAAAAAAACCTTTAAAGTTTATAGTTTTGGTTTTTTTGCAGCCAATTTAAAATTAATTGTTTTCGGTGTAATACAACAAACTCTCCATGTCTTGTACGAGTATTTATATAAATGTATGTATGGATGTGTGTTTAACTACGATTTGTGTGTGGCTAGAATACGGCGTGTTTAAAATTTAACAGACGCCAAGAGTGTGGTCTATTTTCTGTTTTGACTTGGCATTGGTAATTAATTACAATGCTAATCAAATGCAGAAGCCACTTAGAAACGTAATCCTGTCTTAGTTGTACACAGCAACAAAAAAGTATTTAATGTGTTCAATTTAAAGCACAATTAAGTTTGAAACTTTCTACTGTGTGAGTCAGTCTAAAGTGTTAGAAAATAAATATTAAGGGGAAGTTTAAAAAAGGAAAGTAAATAGGCCGGAAACTGACAGTTGGCAAAAAGAAATGGAGCTGAAAACGTAAAATACAAAACAAAACCCAGTTCTCTCTGCAATTTACTTACTGACATGTGTCAGATGGAAATCAATAAAGGTCTACTCATCGAAACCGAACAAATGTTTATGCATTGCTACAGTTCGTTTTGTAAATAACTGCGAAGTGGGTTTAAAAGTATGCAAAAATGTCATAGTTTCAAAAGGAGTATAAAGCTGAAAGTCAAAACCGTAGATTCATTGAATTAAGTTTTTTATTGTGCATGCAAAAAAAGCTGTCATATACATACCTAGGAATACACCGAGAAAAATTTTTATATTTTCATGTTTTCACGTTAAAGTAATTTTCTACCAATGTTTAATAAGACCAATACTAACGTATGGTTGCCAAATATGGTTCAACATTTATTTACCCCTCCTATATGAAAAAACACGTATCAATGAAAGAAAATGGATATCTCCTTACAGGTCTCCTTATAGCGATTATAAACAACACATTTTAAATAACAAAATTTACGAGATTTCCTAAATAAGCATAATTTATAACTTTATATATAAACATATAAATCATTGCAAAATCCTGAAGGCTAGCCTTTACGCTCCTGGCTGTCCCATTGACCATAGCCTTGCCTTTCAAAACTTTTCATTACATGTAGAAAAATATGTATTAACTAATTTGTTAAAAAATAACAATGTTGGAAAACTCAGTGTAAATTTTATTCTTATAGCTTTTACTAAAAAATGTATATAAGCTGATGCTGCTTAAATCGACTTTTGTATTTCTTCACTACAAAGCAGTAGAAATTCAATTAAATTTCTGAACACGGAACATAATGAGCAAAGTCGTAGTCCTAAGCCAAAACTTCGCTATGGAGCGATGCCCATATAATGCCCAATAAAACCCGGGCGATTGTTAAAATGCACCAAGGTATAAACACATATATATAAGTAATATACTAGCAGATCCCGGCGTGCTTCGCTACGCATGAATATTAACATTGAATTAAATTCCTTGTTTTTTTTTTTTAATTTTTATTTGGAAATAATGAAAAAAAGTAAATCAATTCAATACAATATTGCAAATGCAAATGCACATGCATAAGCGTTGCTACCTGCCTTGTTAATCAGATAAGTATATTTTAGTTTTAATATATAAGTAAGTTTAAAATTTGTAAATAAAATAGTCCTGTTATAACATCAAACTACTATTGATTTACTTACTATTTCGCTCGCGATCGTTAGGTCTTGTCGAATACATATTTGTTGTTGTTTTTTTATATGAACAAAATCACATGCTGACATGAAGTCATAACTCACCGATTTCGTGCAAACTTTAGATAAACCATATAACGACCATAGGAACAAACCCTAAAAATTTCCCCGAATTCGGTTAGACCGTTCGTGAGTTATAAAGTCACAATGCACTTGCAACAATTTTTTATATATATAGATATGTACATAAGCGTATGTCATATCTCATGTGCATATGTGGGCGTTTCATTTACAGAAAAATTAATTAGTAGCACACGCACACACTTACAAACGAATTAAATATGTATATTAGTGTGACCGCAAGTTATATGGAAATTTTTTTTCGTCTTTTCTCTTGGCAAACCCCTTAGATTGATTCCAAATTATAAAAAAATTATATATAAAAAATTTTAGATCGTTTTCATAAATATTGGACGTGCCTTGAGCCCACAAAGTTTGCTAAAAATGCTATTTTTCTCACTATAGCTCGCTTTAATTGTTCATAACTTCAGTAATATTTATTTTAGAGAAAAACTTTATTCACAAATATTCTAGAGCTATATCTGATGAACAATGTTGCTCTATATTAGTTTTCTTTAGCATTAATATTTAATCCAGAAGAAAACAAATTAAAAAATAAGAGCGAAATTCTCTTTTCCTGGTGATTATTTCTTTTATTAAATAATGTGTAATTATAATAAAATCTCCTTCGTACTCATAGAAAATTGTTTTTGATAGTTTTTGACTACTTGCAATATATATTGTTTTTGTTTCTCGTCTTTTGTGAGCATTGGGTTGTAGTCTTGCATCAATTTCACCGCTCTGTTCTTTCCGTTTTAAATGATTTTGTTGACGTTCTTCCATTCTTTCTTCATTTACTGTTGTACCGGTCTACCTTTCTTTCTTTGATTCTCCACAAATAATTTATGCTCTGAAATTTTAATAAGGTCCAGTGCATTTGCACTTGCTATATCAAATAAGTCATCTAACTTCGACGTCCACGCCTCTTCTCTTTGTCTTTGCGTTTCCGATTTAATTTTAGAATTTTTCTTCACTTTCCTCATTGCATTATATAAATTTTTAAGCTTTGTTATACAGTGTTGCTTGGTTCTAGTGGGCATTCGAGCTTTATTCCAAAAAATATTCACTTCTTCGACTACTAATTTAGCACTCTCACGTAAATTTAATTTTACTGCTCATAAATTAAAAAATAATACCTTCATAACTTCTATGTTAAAAGGTAGTTTACACCCACTTAAGGACGGAGAAAAATAGCCTAACAAATAAATTTTTTCACACAAAATTCTTGATGACATGTCTAATTACTTTCAATGCACGACAAAACAAAAATAATATACTGCTCTGCTACTCAGTAAGAACTAACGGTCAACTGTTGCAAATAATTCGCAAGAAATCCACAACAATGCGAGTATTTACTCGAATAACAAGCCGGCGAATGAAGGTTGTTTTGTTAATTGTTACTCAAAATTATTATTATTCTATTTTGTTTTTGACTTTTTTTAATAATGATGATTGAAAAATAAAACAAAACGCAGATGAACAAAATCAATAAATACTAAGAATATATGATCGTATGCAAAGAATGCGAAGATATGTAAAAATGTCGCTCTTATTTTTTAATTTAGTTTTTTCTGGATTAAATATTAATGCTAAAGAAAACTAATATAGAGCAACATTGTTCATCAGATATAGCTCTAGAATATTTGTGAATAAAGTTTTTCTCTAAAATAAATATTACTGAAGTTATTAACAATTAAACGAGCTACAGTGAGAAAAATAGCATTTTTAGCAAACTTTGTGGGCTCCAATAATTATGCAAACGATCTAAAATTTTTTATATATAATTTTTTTCTAATTTGGAATCAATCTAAGGGGTTTGCCAAGTGAAAATACGAAAAAAAATTAACGGTCACACTAATGTACATATACATACGTATTCATAAAAAAGTACAACAGTCATATAAACCATTAATTCAAAAATGATTATTATGACAGAATTTTATGGTAGGTTTTAAAGTAAGTAGACACCTATAATAAACCTGCAATAAATTAACATGTGCGTTTTTTTCTATTTCATCCAGGCTATTTATTTCCCCAATTTCATCCGTTCTACTTTTCACATCGTCATGGTTTAAAGCCCTCCTTTTCATTAATTATCGTTATTTTTTATTGCTTTTCCACAGAACTAACCAAAGCAATCATTTTAGTTATGTACATACAACCAAAACAAGTAAAAAAGCACGTTATTCGAATACAAAATTTCATGCTTTACCAAAGATAGTTGTGCAAATTTTAAGTTTTTCATTTTATTTTTTTATCTACATTTTTATAAAAAAAAAAATAAAAGTTTATATATTTTAAAACAACAAAATCCAATTTATAATCCGTCTACTCGGATAAATTGAAAATTTTTTGTGCAACATTAGTTTAGTAATGTGATGGCGTTTATAAATACGCTTTCTTACTAAAGGTTTAATATTAGAACTATTGTATACTTTAAACCAGTTTATTTTTATTTTCCATTTCATGTACAACAAGAGCAGCTCTTATATTTGAAGTATAGGAATGCATTGTACATATAAGTAATATGGAGATATTAAAGCAAAACAAATAAGAAGTAAAATGTTTACGGCAAAGGAAAACGAAGCAAAATTATTAAATAAATTTTTTAAACAATTTTTTTTTTATACTGTATTTTATTTTATTGAATCTTTCTATTAAAAGAAATTCACAATAAGTATTCATATCTTATTAAAAATTATAGCTGTTCTTGAGCTTTTTTTAAATTTAATTTATTAAAATTCTCCAAGCTTGAAGGTCTTTTTTAAATATTATATTTTTATTTTTCGATATTTCGCTACTCCATTGTGTAGCATCATCAAGAAATAAAAATAACGAACCAATTACATATATATTAAAGAAAAAATTATTGTCACAAAAATTTTCCAAAGTTACCATAAGACAAAAATAACATGAGATTTTTAAAATATTTAAAAAAAATGTAAATACAGTTAACGAAACTTAACATTAAAAATGTTGTTAAAATGATGTTACAATTGTATTAACATGTGTACCAAACTTATTTAAATAATATAACATAATTCAAAAAACCCCTAAAAACATACTTATATTAACTATATTATTCCATGAACTAAGTGTCTATATATATTTGCAACATTATCTGTGTCTGCTTTAAAATTAATTCTTTGTGTACTAGGTGTATTAACAATTTGTAACATTTCTAATATAAAACGACGCTTATAAGTAATTTCTGTATTTAAAACCGATGCGTTTTCAAAGTTAGGATAATGATTTGATTATTAAGGGAATGTCTGCAATTAAGATTTGATTTATGTCCAGCTATCCTAGTCTTCAGTTCATTTTTTGTTGTCCCTACATAAACCTTATTACAAGTCTCCTGATCATTTCCCTTACAAGGAATTTTATAAACTATATTTGCCTTATCCAATTTATGAATCCTATCTTTGGTTTTACCAAACAATCTATTCAAAGTATTATAAACTTTGAAAGTCATTTTGTATTTCTCTTTATCAAAAAATTCAGTCTTCTTTAATCGCTCTGATATTCCTCGTATATATGTAAACGTCTTGTATATCTTTGGCTCCCATACGTTGCTTATATTACGTTCTCTCCTAACATTATACTGATTAATTAATTTATAAATCAGCTCATTTGGAAAACTATTCTCGTCTAATATATTCCTAATCTTTTCTTTATTTTTTCTATGAAATTCTCTACCACTTATAGTAAGCACTCTATTTATAAAATTCTTAGCTGTGTTTATAATAATAGCTTTATTGTGCTTTGAATAATAGTTAATAATTCTTCCCGAAGCTGTTGGCTTCTGGTACCAATCCATTATCAATTCATTACCTCGCGTTATTATCAAAGTATCTAAATAGGAAAGTTTTGAATCCTGCTCTTTTTCTATTAGATACCTACAAGCTGAGACAACATGTTAACAATTTCGTTAGATGTTTGCTCGCGCAAGTAAATCGGCGGAGGTTTTTGCTCCTTGACAGCGGGTTCACCTTCATCATCCGCTGCAGCAAGTACAGAGAATCTGTTTTCGCTTACCGGCATTACAGTACTTGGGGAGCTTTTATATTGTTTAGCAGTGCGCTCTTGCTGCGAAGACTTAGGACTGGCCTTCCTTTTGGTTATGGTTATATAATGATCCATACCTGTTTGCACTTTTTTACGGGGTTTTTTAAATTACCTGTTTCGTTGGATTGTTGTACTATTTTTGATATGGTACCTGAATTGTTTTTTGGTTGAATTGTAATTTCTTCTGGTGTTATTACTTGCGAAGTTAAGTTTATATTCCCGGATAAAGAACGCGTTCGGTCAATTGGTCTGGCGCTTAAAAACGCACTGTCATCTTTTTTTTTATTATTTGTATTGTTCATTGCATTATTAGCATTTGTGTAAGAAAAAGAGTAATAAGCATTTTTGTTATTACCTTTTATATTTTTTCATTAATATTTGGTGCGCTCATACACTCACTATCAATTGTTGAAACCGGTTGTTGTTTTTTTACACTGAGTATATTATATTGTTTTTATTTTTTGTTATTTCTTTGTTATTACTAACTGTTCACTATTCCATTGCTACGTCTGTACTCAAACACGGTCACTGTATCACTGTGAAATGTATATGCATGTATATGTACACAAGAATTAAATACACGTACATTTATTCTACAATAATACTTTTACAATGGCTGGCTGTTCGTGTTTGTACCTTTCTTGTATTTGAAAATCATTTGTCGATGGCAATTTGTTTGGTGTATATTGGACAAGGAATAATGATTGTTTGCAGCAGTCTTCCTGCGAAGCAATTCAATAAAAATGAAAATTTAATATGGGCGCCTATTTTCTTATAAATCAATGATATTCAACCGTTATTTGTGTTTAGTTATATAATAATAAATATCAATAAATATTTTTTCACGACTTTAACTTTTTTGTATGGCGCATTGCATACTTGAGAACTAAATCTTGTGTGAATGCACTGAACACATTATGCAACTCTGCACAATGCACATAAAAACATCGAAGAGATATAAGCGAAATTACTAATGTAATTGCATTTGAAATCGAAGTGAAAATTAAAATCACTGACATTGATTGATGGCTTCCGTTAATGTTTTACACGAAGAATAGAAACAAAGGAAAAATAAAAGCTTAGAATTGTATTTCAATCAGTGAAATACTATTTCATTAATCCTTTAAATTTGTGGCAAAATAGTAAGAATTTTAACTGCAGAATACGAATTTCGCCCCAGTCTCTGACTCAAACTGTATATATTGTAGTCAAAAGTTGGTAAATAATCAAGTTGGTAAATAATGTTTAGTGAGAACTTGAACTGACCGCGGTACACGGTACAACTGACCGAGTCGCTTAAAGTTAATAAGTCTAGGAAACCCCGTTTGCTTGCTAATTGGTCTTCTAAGAAGCTTGGCGTAGAACCTTGCGGAATAAAAGTTCTTGGAACTGCTTGCAAGATTTACAATTTTAAATAAAAATAATTACACGGCTTGAAAATACTTATAACACTTTCTGAAATACGTGTTTTGCGGACAGATCAATCGTGAATTTTGTTTCTAATTTCAAATTTTAATATTCAAAATTTGATTAGAGATTCCAATTTACATATATGTACATATGAATTCAAAAATTCCGAAGGTACCCAAACAAAATTCAGTTACATATTCGTTAATAATGTAGCGATTTTGCAGGAAATAAATCTAATTTTAAAGCAAGTCGGTATTCAGACAATGAAAGTCTTATTGATTGATTCTTACACTTTCTTTTTTGAACTTTCTTTGGCGTTTACGCAATCCAAGTCTTATTGTTGCAATATTTCTCTTTTATGTATGATGTGTTTATGAATGTTTGAAAACATTGGTTCATGAAAAAAAAAATATTTGTTCGTGAAGAAATAAATATCATATGTATATTTCATTTGTATTTTAAACTAGCTGGGGCCACCAAACGTTTTCTTTTTGCCTTCCTGATAAATATGATATTTGTTGAGTCAGGGTGTACTCAACCTTTGATTTAATGCGTTTATGTATGAAAAGGACAATGTTTTGCTTTGGGTTGTTATTATAAACTTCACTGTTTATTGAGTCTGGAAGACGTTTTGGTGATGCTTCTAA
Organism: Phania funesta; assembly: GCA_963932375.1. Classification (NCBI taxonomy): domain Eukaryota; kingdom Metazoa; phylum Arthropoda; class Insecta; order Diptera; family Tachinidae; genus Phania; species Phania funesta. The sequence continues at coordinate 48,565,328 of OZ010654.1, forward strand.
TTACATACTAAATTCTTCGTGGTTAATAAAGCTTCGAACTAACTGAGATAACAAGAGTTTGTAACAAGAGAGAGATATACAATTTTGACTTTGCATTACAATTGGGTTTATATTAACAGGGTGAAGTAATTTTTCAAATAAACACAGCATTATACGTATAGTACACTGCCGCATACATATCCCCGCCCCCCTGCGATATCACAAATAGAAGGGGCGGAATGCAAGAGTATTAGAAACTTAAATGCAGTCTCATTTTTTACATAACTAAATAATTTTTTATATAACTAAATACTAAAACCCTTCGCATCGAAGATCCGTGCGTAGAGACAATGTTTGTAGGTATATAATAATAAGATACATTTTCAGTATAAATTCATTTAGCTTTGATATCCTTTACGAGTGTTATAAAACATTTTAGTAATTTTCCACTAATACGTACAAATCTAATGATTATATAATGCAAGTGAATATAAGTATTTCAGCTCTTAGAATATAATAAATGACTTTATATACTATAAATTTTTTCAAGAGAGAAGATAATAGTGTTATATATATCATTTAACGTTCGAATGTTTTAAGAACATTTTAAACTACTTTCGAGAAGCATAAATATAACGATCAAAGTCCATCTTAAAAGCATATCTTGTACCATAGGCATGGGAACTGTTTCTTAGTGAGTGTTGGATTTGATGAGTTTGGGGTATATATCAGCAGCACGTATAAAGTCTAACGAGTTGTAGAACTTAGAATCAGCTAAACGTAAGTTTTTATACGGACAAGCACTTCGTTTATCAAAATCTTACTAGGTAGTTCATCATCGATTTGCGCCATAACTGTTAAGGTTGGGCCATCGCCAAAATGAGATTCGATGACAAATTTGCGAAAACGGTTTAAACCTGCACACGGTTCTAAAAGACCACAGATGTTACACCAATCTGTTTCCAATTTAATCTTTATAATGGCCTTAGGTATCAAAGTCATAGCACGTGCCAATGATACACTATGGCTTATGGTGGTATTCAGGCGTGAGTCTTACCGAACTCTTTCATGTTGATGGAGTAACGTGTGATGCCATCTCCCACATGGTTGGCACCGACAATGCTGCGACATTTGTATAATATAACGATGCTTTTTCACGGTTTGCATTTTTTTAGTTACGTTCTTAAAGGATTATCGCTGTTGTACAAGCGTCAATCCGGTTTACAAAGACGAGCTTTATAATTATAAGAGCGCTCTTCCTCTAGAGGTGACAGACTTCTGGAGTGGGTTGATGACATGGTGCTAAAAGTAATGTAGAAAACATAAGAATATGCAGTTGTTTAAGAAGTATGAGTTGAAGGGAGAAGAACTAGTTTCTTAATTGATCTTACAATAAGACCGAAAGACGTACGTGTAGAGACAACTCTGACATTATTGTCAACGCCGCGGTGTAATATTTCGATTCGTCCTACACGCCATTCATGCGTATGAAGGTTATTTTGCAGTATGACAACAAAATCACCAATTGTAAAATTTCGGTGGGGGTACTTCCATTTTATGCGCATATGCATTTCTTGAAAATATAACCTCTTCCGTCTACACGCAATATAGTGATGATGACCTGTATTTATTACCAGCATTTTATGTAACTTAGTAAATGGCTGATGATATTAGGATTTCGGGGCGCTAGCAAGGGGGTTCCAATAAGGAGTGCCAGATGAAAGTGCACACAAATCTTCGGGGTTTTCGTTCATAGGACGCAATGGTGGGGAGTTAAGACATCCTTCGATTCTTGCAGGCATAGTGGTAAACTCCTCATAGGTAAAGATTTGTGAATGGGTTCTTTCCTTGAGGTGGGTCTTAAGACTTTCGAACACAGCTTTCCAGAGGACACCCATGTGAGGCGCCAGCGGGAATAAAATGCCACTCGAGATTTTTCACTGCCGGTTGTGCTAGGAGGCCCTTTATTACAGAGTTGAGCAATTGCGCCTCGTCTCGTTTAGGTAGATTTCAGGCTCCTGCAAAGGTTGTACCAACGTCTAAAAAAATTACGAGTGAATGTACCATGTCGAGTGAAGAAACGCGCAAAGGGTGTCAAGAAAGCTTGGGTTGTTGTTGAGAAACACACTTTCTATTGAAGGAACCTGGGAAGTCAAGATCTATTTTTGTAAAGAGGTGCGATATGGTTGTCTTTTCGGGAGATGTAAAAGAAGAGCGTTCTCATCATGAAGTCAGTACTTGTGAAGAAGTTCGATATATAGACGTATGAATCGATCTTCATAGGGGAGTATTTTCAGAAATTTCTTATCATATGATAAAGTCAGCAATCTGGATAGCGTATCGTTAAGCTTTAAAAATTCATGCAAATCAATAAACGGATCATAGATCAGGATCTCACTTTTACGGGGCAAAGTTAATCCTCGTGATAATAGATTATATTCAGAGATGTATAAACTTTGGCGGAGAGCCGCCAGCCGATATTTAACAATTTGATTTCTAACTGTTGCAAATCTCTTTAGAGACAGTTATAAGTTCGCTTGATAAGCGTTATAAAAACGAAAGATATATGAAATGAAATGTACGGGTCTAGCCAATAGTTGAGCAAAGAGTGTTTTGATTGGTAGTTCTTCTTCAGCGAGTATGGACAGCCAATCAGCATGTGTGCGACAAAGTCATTCAGGACCATGCCACCCTAGTGGGTTAGAGATCAAATCTCGAGCAGTGAGTCATCATAAATCTGCGGGAGCAGATATGGTTCAATGGTGATTCCGCTCTTTTTAGAAAATAAATGAGATTCAAATGGCGATATACGTGGTCCAATACGACGGGAGCTTTTTAAGCCACGCAAGCGCGATCATTAAATCTGTCAAGAGATATGAATCACATATCGCATAACTTATTTGGGGGGGATATGATTAAACAATATTTGCCAATCATTCGTTGTCACATAGTTCTTTACTTGAGAGTGCCACGAATTTGACCGGGACCACCTTTGTTTTAGTGGATAGTAAATGGCCAGAAAATCAGTTCTTAGGTAAAGAGCTGCGCAATTGGCCTTTTCTGAGGCATTGCAAAAACCATGTAACGAATGCTATTTTCTAAGGATATCTTCGGTGATTATTATTATTATTTCATCCCAATCTGTTTTGTTAACCCATATTTGCTGCTTAATTATCTAAGGATCAAATAGGCTGCCGATTTCTGAAAGAACTTCTCGTTTGGTAATAGTTTGTGTACTTGGTTATTCGTACGGATTAAGATAGAAACAAATCTTGCCCAGCATTTCACCCTATAGCTTTAGGAAATCAAATATCAGGAAGTCGTTGGGGTTACGTCCTTCTTAAATGATATTTTCATTAGAAATCCACATGCGAAGGGAAAATCCGAGATCACATCTTCTCGATATCCACATTAAATTTGAAGCAACACAGTCGCCACCATATAATAAGAACCTTTACATCTTGTTGGAGGGCAGGTCCTGAGTATAATACGTCATTTATACTAGTACCTTATGAGCTTGTGCTTGTTGCAATGAATACAACGCGAAGTTTAGTAGTGGTCATTTCAGGCTTTTGAACTGAGTGATGGTGTAAGTAAAATGTGGTGGTGAAGTTTTCCTTGTTATTTGTTTGTGTAACTAATAAAAGCTGCAAAAGAATGAGAAGGTTGTCCATCCAAAAATAGTTCACTGCGCAACAATAGATTGATACGAATCATAACGCATTCCATTACGAATAATTTAAGGGAAGACGTACCGTCCTCCCCCTAATAACAGATCGACGTGAGAAGTTCAGTTTAAAGTTTAAGCGACCTGAATACCGAGGAATTACAATTAACTAAATATTCTCGCATGGTATGTTTTTTAACAACATACGCCTCGTTGGGCGTTTCAAATTGTTTGCTATGTGAGTATCGGATAATTTTGTGGATGTAGATAGAATTGTATGTATACAGCGCGAGCTGTATATCAGCTCTAATGCAGAAAAATTTTTACATGGGCCATGCCTAATACAACAAAATTGATTAAAGTGGACTGTAATTGCGTTAAAAATACTTGTTTATGTTAAGTTTTAGCTTGCCCTGGTGTCGTGGGGGTTGCTCCTAAAAATATTGCTGCAGATTGCATAATTAATGAACAAGAGTTGGTAGGACATCTTGTATGATGCGGATTAGTGGGAGGCTCTGGCCGATGGAATTGGCAGTTGTCTTTCCGTTTGCGTAATGAGCACATATGTTGGCTTTCGCAATGCTTGAAGGAATATGAGGGGCCAAATAATTAGAACAAAGTTTTTCTCGTATAACGATATTCATTTTAGAAATGGTAGACATTATGTTAACGGGTTTGAAGAAGATCATAGGGAGTACTGTTTAAAGGCGTTTAAAGTTATATTTGCTTGCTAGCAATGAACTTTTCGATGCTCACATAGATTCAGTAAAAGGCGATTCTAATGTCATTGACAGACTCGAGTGTTTAATAACGAGAACACAGAAAAGTTTCCATGTAGGTTGATCACAACTATCCCGAAGAGGTTGCTCCCAGCGGATGAGAGTTATGTCAGGAAGAGAAATGGAGCAGGCGAAGACTTAAATTACATCCCAGTTATCAGTTTTAATATCGAGAAGCGAAAGGTTAATACCACAGTCCTTAAAAGTTCTTTCAAATTATTTAATATTGGACCCCGACTTCTTAGTGATAAGGGATATATTGAAAAGTAATTAGCTGGGCATTGATGAGAACTTATTTATTTTCATACCTTTCAATGAGGTTTTGCAAGGGCATTTTGAAGCCACCATTATCTAAAGGACATGTTTTTCAAATAACGTTGGACTTTTCCTCTGTCTTTTTTACTATATGACAAAGGTTTTTAATACTTGTTAGCCGGGGGTTATTTCTATAGAGCACGGAAAATATATCGCGAAAAGTTGGCCAGGAGATATAATCTCCATAAAAAAACATTTGTGCCACATGAAGGAAGGCTGATTTTGGGAGTAAAAAAATGCGGAAGAGTTCGTAGTCTCTGACGACGGCGAATCTTTCTTTGGTAACGAATCTAAACCCTCTCTGGTTTTTATTAATGTTCGAAAATGAGAAGCATATGTTTTATAACACCTATCCTTTAGGGATTCTAACCTCACTTTTTCTTCCATTGACTCATGATCTATCAAAATTTAGTCATAAACTGATCCGAAGGCAGCCTAAAATAAAATGACCTTCATCCTTGTGGACTTTTAAGGTGTAGGGACTACGATTAGCTAGAGGAAGACCAGCATAGTAACATTCAAGCTCGACGACCTTATACGAGGCTATGATAAAATTATCGACTAAATACATTTTGTCTTAATAATTATAATCAATTAAGAAAAAGTTGGACTGACCGTTCTCTATGCGAAATAGTGAAAAGCGAATAGACTCCTTATAGGGGTTTCCTTTTTACTAAATTTTGTTCGGAGTACGTCGAGTGCGGTTAATACAGATTACGAAAGGCTTTATTGGGTACTGTGAAAATAACCAAATTCAATAGTACACACCAACGTGTAAAAGGGACCCGTTTCATTAAAAAGGTATTTATATGTACACATAAACGTGATTGAATCAAATATATATTAGCACAATGGGGTTCTTGGATCCAGTTCGATTGGATGTTGAGACGGGGCGTACTTAAACTTTGATTTAATGCGTTTACTGTATGAAAAGGACAATGTTTTGTGTTGGGTTGTTATTATAAACTTCACTGTTTATTGAGTCTGGAAGACGTTTATATTAACAGGAGTTGGATTTATATAACAGGGTGAAGTAATTTATTAAATACACAAGGCATGATTCATATGCAATCGTACACTGCTATATAAACAATATTGATTTACAATATTGCCTTAAATTCGTCGTTACTTCCCGGTGCAAATTCGAACTTAAAATTCGTTTCTTCAAAACAACTGCTCTGCAGTACAACCCCCTTTAAGCAAATTTAATTTTTCAAGACGGACTTTATGGAAAATCCTCAAGAAAGTGTCATATGAAATGAAATTTAAGTAATGTGTTTATCTGATACAAAATATTAATTATTGGCCCTAACTTTTTCATATTGTCTCTCTCTCTCTCTCTTTCCGATCTCAGTCGAATTTAGTTCTTTTCCAATTAAGTCTAGTGAAGGGCTTAACAAAAACTTAACACATATTTTTAAATGAAAACTTTTTAATTTTTTTTGGGCTTGAGATCGTTTTTATTCAAAATTAATTCACTTTGGCGTAAAGTACTGACTGAAACATCCCTGACTGATTAAAAACCATCATACCGATACAGCCACGATGTAACACGTCGCGACGTTAGTTTCAGTTTTTTAATTTCATGATAGTTGTAATCCACCACCCATATTTCTAAGTGTTGTAAACGAACACGCCAGGGTAATGCAGACAACGAGTCTTACTGACAATGTGGCAAGTAAGATCTGGCCTGATTCTTCTAAATAATTTGATGACTGCTGCTAATGTATCTGAGTTATTTTTTATATGCAAAATGTACATATAGAACCAATTGTAACATTATCTTGAAGACAAAATTTAGTTTAGTTTGTTTTTTGGGGATCTGTATATAATTATTAAACACAAGCAATTATTTGAAAAACAAAACCATGTGGATTTTTACCTAAAGTCCACAGATGTGGATCCTAAACTGTTCACAAATCTAAAACAGATACATTATACAGATACGTTTAATGATTTTGCTCGATTACATGAATTAAATATCTAATGAGTGAATTTTTGTTATTTGCAAACGTGATTTTCCCGATAAAAATCCAAAACTGCAGTAGGACATATTAATATTTAGAGAAGAGCAAAAATTAATTCGGTGCAAATTGAGTGCAACTAATTTTTAATATTTAATTGGATTAAGATATAATAATCAGGCTTACCTTGAGTTTCTAAGAAGTGAGTTCTGTAAAGAAATAGAAACAAGGAGAAGAATATTAATTTAAGTTTTAATATTTAAATTTCGGCTTTTATATTCTTCACCGAACTTATAAGTATTTGGTAGTTACAAGTTTGTCATTCGATCTGTAACTTCCAAAATATCAATTTCCAAATCATAAACTAGACAGACATACAATTTTCATCCCATTTTGAGAAAAACTATGACGACTGTAAGAAATTTATTGAGCTTAATAAGACCGTGTTTCTAGAGTTTCTCTGTTACAGAGATTTTTTAGTATATTTAACATTTGCGCTTAGTGCCCTAGTATATTTTACCTTAACTCGAGAACAGTATCCCCCCTTTTGATAAAACAAAAAGCACAAAAATATGTATAATAAAATTACATTGAAACTGTCTGTATGTTTATTTATAGTTTCTCAACGGTTTCGTATTTAAAAATTAGTATCGGAAATTAGTATTTGCATAAAAATTAAATTCATAAAAAATGTTTAATTATTGTTCTTTAAGATAGGTGTATTACGAACGAAATTAGCAGTATTTTTAAGTGCTTTAAACTGACTAGAAAGGTCGTAGTTTTGTCTTTCTGTGTTATTTATTGGTATGAAAGTTCAACTAACAGTAGTGATCTTCGATACGTATATCCGTAGTAGAATTCAACTTAAAAGTTGAATAGGAAACAGAAAAAAAAAAGTTTGTTTTTCGCAACGAATTTAAATTTTTTCAGAAACGCTAAGATTAATTTTATAAAACACAACGCAACGTCAGAATTTATACATATAAATTCTGGCGGTGCGGTGTATTTATAAAATTAGGGCGTAAATTTCAAAACAAATCAAAGCTTTATAAAAAATTTCGAAATTTACCGAGAAGAAATTAAAATTTCAATACAAATTCAAAATTCCTTGACAATTTAAAGAAATTGTGGAACATAAATTTTATTATAAATCAAAACTAAACCGAAAAATCATACAGATAGAAATTTTATTAAAAAATTCATAGAAATTCACTATCGAAAGTGAAAAAAAGAACATTAAAAAAAAAACATTTAAAAAAACTGACCCATAAACTGAATTTCAAGAAATTTAAACAAAAGTTTTAAATTACACGAAAAAGTCGAATCTTCACCGGGTAATCGAAATCTGTATGTGAAAACTAACTCAGTAGAAAGTCGCACAGATTGTTGTAAAAGAGCGTGGTGGCACAGAAACTGTGTTCCATTCTGGTAGTAATTTAACTTTTCTTGTATTCAGTCAAAACAATTACCTGAATTAAAAGTTAAATTTCGTAATAAAAAGAATGAAACGTATACAAAAATTAAAATTATGCATTTAATAGAAGAGATTACGTAAGACTGGAAGTAAAAAGCTGCATGAAATTTCTTTATATTTTCTTATAGATTTAACTTGCTAAACACAAAAAAAGTCCACAAGTTAATTTATTACTACATTAAAATTCTTTTCTTATTAAGTATAAACTTCGTTTGAGTAAAGACGTACCTCACTTTAAGCGCATAATTTATATTCATTTAAGGTGACTTTTTTTTATTTTAAAAATTGAACAAGTGCAGATACACAGTTAACAGTTAGTAAGAACAACAAAATAAATAACAAAAAATAAAAAGCAATATAATATAGTGTGTGATAAAAAAGGCAATAACAAAGTGCATGGTTAAAGCTGTTTAAACAATTGATAGTGAGTGCATGAGCGCACCAAACATTAACGAAAAAAATACAAAAGGTAATAACAACAATGCTTATTACTCTTTTTCTTACACAAATGCTAATAATGCAATCAACAATACAATTAATAAAAAAAAGATGACAGTGCTTTTTTAACCGCCAGGCCAATTGACCGAACGCCTTCTTTATCCGGAAATATAAACTTATCTTCGCAAGTAATAACACCAGAAGAAATTACAATTCAACCAAAAAACAATTCAGGTACCATATCAAAAATAGTACAACGAACCAACGAAACAGGTAATTTAAAAAACCCCGTAAAAAAGTGCAAACAGGTATGGATGGTTATATAACCATAACCAAAAGGAAGGCCAGTCCTAAGTCTTCGCAGCAAGAGCGCGCTGCTAAACAATATAAAAGCTCCCCAAGTACTGTAATGCCGGTAAGCGAAAATGTATTCTCTGTACTTGCTACAGCGGGTGATGAAGCTGAACCCGCTGTCAAGGAGCAAAAACCTCCGCCGATTTATTTGCGCGAGCAAACATCTAACGAAATTGTTAACATGTTGTCTCAGCTTGTAGGTAAGGAAAGCTTTTATGGAGCTTCTATACGAAGAGGTCAAATTCAAGAAACAAAGATCCAAGCTCTTACTGAGAAGAATTATCGCCTAATCGCAAGCCGCCTCGATGCAGATAATAAGAGCTATTATACGTATCAACTCAAAAGTGCTAAAGGTTTGATTGTCATCGTAAAGGGCATTGACAGTTCTGTTCCCACTGAGGAAATAAAAAGTGCCATAGAGGTGGATGGTTATGCCGTAAGGTCAGTGCACAATATTCTAAATAAGAATAAAGTTCCCCAACCTATGCATCGTGTGGAAATCGTATTTAACGCATCTCAGCTTAAATCAAAAAACTCGGTTCATCCTATATATAATTTGCGCTACCTTTTAAACAGAAGAATAACGGTAGAAGAGCCTCTAAAACTTAATGGTCCCCGTCAGTGTACCAACTGCCAGGAATTCGGACACGCGAAAACCTACTGCAAGCTACCATCTGTATGCGTTGTTTGCGGTGATGCGCACCGGACTTTGGAATGCACTTCTTCCAAAACAAACCCCAAAGTCAAAAAATGCAGCAACTGTGGTGAAAACCATACAGCAAATTACAGGGGCTGCAAAGTATTTCAATATGTAAAAAATAATGCGAAAGTCGTACGTAAACCTGAATATGAGCAATATAAAGCTTCCCAATTTCCTCGGCTTCAAGCTGTTTCTATTGCTAGTACACAAGCTACACAACCACACACTAAGCCAAACTTTTCATATGCCCAAACATTGAGAAATGATTTACTTAATGCGAATGCCAAAAGTTCTAATGCGCATAAACATTCATATGCCCACGCCTTAAAAGAGGGTGCTCAGACACCCCTCACCAACAATTCAAGCTCGTTCGAGAACTTAATACAGACAAAGAATAATTTCATGACAACTATGTAGGGTATGTTTCAGGAAATGATGCGAACCCAAAACATGCTTCTGCAAGTTTTGCTTAGCAAAAAATGAACCAGTTAAAAATATGCTTCTGGAACGCTAACGGGCTCTCCCAACATAAATATGAAGTAGAACACTTCCTGCTAGCACATGATAAGACATACTGTTAGTTTCTGAAACGCAGTTCACTATAAAAAACTGCTTTAGAATTGATTTTTCTATATGACACCAAACACCCAAGCGAAAGGGCATGTGGTGGGACTGCAATTATAGTCCGAAAAAACGTAAGGCATTTTCCATTGCCTGAATTCAGGGAAGACTTTTTGCAAGCCACGACCATAAATCTTACAGATTTTAATATTGTAGTCTCATCAGTGTATTGCCCGCCTAGGCATAAAATTGAACACCATGAATTTGCCGGATACTTTGCTGCGCTAGGACAAAAATTTATTGCCGCTGGTGATTACAATGCAAAGCACACATATTGGGAATCCAGACTCCTTAGCCCTAGAGGTAGACAGTTGTATTATACAGTTCAAGCGAACAAGCTGGACGTTATATGTGCCGGTAAACCCACCTATTGGCCCACAGACTTTAATAAGTTGCCAGACCTTATTGATTTCGCTATAGTGAAAAACATCAAACGCGACCAACTGTTAGTTAGTTCATCTTATGACCTATCTTCTGATCATTCACCTACAATTATTATTTTACACGACAGTTTTGTCACTGCACCTAAAACCCTTAGTTTCTACCTGAACAGAAACACGAATTGGTTAAAATGTAAAATGTATGTGAACTCTCACTTACCCTTGAACATCCCACTGAGAAATCCAGCTGATATTCAAGCAGCTGTAGATCATTTTACAGACGTCGTGACTGCCGCAGCCATAGCTGCAACGCCAACAAAGCTATCAGCTAAAATAATTTCGTACCAGGCAACAGCAGATATTCAGATGCTCGTCATTGAGATAGGAAGACAATGGCAAAATAGTCGTTCTCCACACATAAAAATGCAAATGAACTTATGCCAAAAAATTTACGCAGTATATTGAGACAGAAACACCAATTCGCTATTGACAACTTTTTAAAAAACTTGGATCCAATGAAAAACACCGATTATAGTCTGTGGAAAGCTGTAAAGCAATTACAATGTCCTATTGCTTACGAATCCCCACTAAGACCTGAAGACCGTACTTGGGCTAAAAACTCAAGTGAAAGGGCAAATGCGTTCGCAAAGCACTTAGAAAAGGTTTTCGCACCACATGATATAAGTAATTCCACTATTCCAATTATTAGGGACATCGTGAATGATCCAATGAAATTTCGGTTGTCTTCTTTAAAATCGACAATTAAAAATACGGATATGAAGAAATCACCTGGACCTGATCGTATAACGGGATCAATGATAAGAAACTTACCTAATTCAGCTGTAAGAATTTTACTTTACATATTTAATGCCATATTGCGCGTCGGCTTCTTCCCATGCTCTTGGAAAATGTCTGAAATTATTATGATCCCGAAACCAGGAAAGGACTCAAGTCAGATTACATCCTACAGGCCTATTAGCCTACTGTCAGTTTTGTCAAAGATATTTGAAAAATTATTCGTCTCGAGTGTGCCTCCTTTTCTAAATGAACAAAAGGTTATCCCAGATCATCAGTTTGGTTTTCGAGCAAGGCAAAGTACGATTGAACAAGTCCATAGAATCGTTACCATTATTGGATCGGCTTTTGAAAGAAAGCAATACTGTTCAGCTCTATTTATAGACATTTACCAAGCATTTGATAAGGTCTGCCATGATGGGCTACTTACTAAAATAGCTCGGGTTCTTCCTGAAAACACCCACAAGCTTATAAAAAGCTATTTGTCTGATAGAACTTTTAAAGTAAGGTCAAAGGATCAGTTATCAAGAAATGGGAAAATCAGTGCAGGAGTACCTCAAGGCAGTGTGCTAGGGCCGCTATTATATATCATCTATACAGCGGATATGCCGACAAGCCCACATACATATACATCAACCTTTGTAGACGACACTGCAATTATAAGTGTCAGTAATGATCCAAAGGATGCATCTGAAAAACTGCAGTCCCATATTCATAAGTTAGAAGACTGGCTAAAACAGTGGAGAGTAAAAGTAAATCCATCGAAATGTGCTCATGTAACGTTTTCCCTTAGAAGGCAAAATTGTCCACCAATCACAATAACTAATACCTCGGTTGCAGCGGAAACGCACGTTAAACATTTAGGTATCCACCTAGATCGGCGAATAACTTGGTCCCGTCACATTGAGGCAAAAATAACGTCCATAAAGCTTCGAACAAATCAACTACATTGGCTAATAAGTCCTAATTCAACTTTGGCTTTGGAATATAAAGTCAAATAGACAAATCGGTTATAAAGCCAATATGGTCATATGGTATTCAGCTGTGGGGTACTGCCTGTGCATCAAACACCCAGAAGTTACAGAGAAGACAGTCTAGGATTTTACGTCATATCGTATGTGCCTCCTGGTACATAAGAAATGAAAACATACATAAGGATCTCAAAGTTCCCACTATCCACGAAGAAGTTAAAACGTATACGTCCAAATACGTGAACAAACTAGTCGCACATCCCAACACTCTAGCATGCAATTTATTGAAGTTTGACGGCCACCAGAGGCTAAAAAGAACTGACACATTGACCCTGGCGAGGCGGGTCTCTCTACACAATAGAAGATAGATTTTTAAGATTTGAATACAAAAAATTAGTTATTACGTTGGTAATAACTAGTAAATAATAATTTAGAAATAAGATTTGAATACTTATTGTGAATTTCTTTTAATAGAAAGTAAAATAAAGTAAAAAAAAAATTTTTTGAGTAAAATTAGTTATTAATTTAACATTTTGTATTTTGTTTTTTTTACTTAAAAAAATTGACTTATAACTACGTTTTTTCATACGTAGTATATACAAATGAACTTCTCAATAAATGAAAAATATTATTATTATTATGGTTAAGAGAGCAGTGGATAAAGTAGCTTTAGCGTTAACAGGAAGCTCGCGTGATTGTATCGAAACGGGGTAATAGTAGATAATGACTAATATGATTGATAAGGTTGAAAAAGGAAGAAAATACGTGTATATTCACCCTTATCGTAGTTGGTGTTTTCAAGACGAAAGTTAGGCGTTTTTATGAAATGGTATCGTGGTTGGCAAAAACGCCAGTAAATGCAACACTTTTCTGAAATATATTACAAACAAGTCGATTAAACAGTACCGTGTTTGGCGTTTTTACCTGTCAAAAGTGGCGAAAATAGTCAGTAAGTAATTTTAAAAATTTTATTTACATATCTTGAATTTTTTGTTAATTTTGTCGTTTATAACATAGACTACTAACTAGACGCGACAACTCACAACAAAATTACCTCGATTATATAAGAGAGATAAAAAACCTTATCGTTTCTAATTAAGCTATCTCTTTCATATAATCGGGTTAATTTAAAATTTTGTACGTAAAAATGCATAACACCTGATTACACGCTTTTTCTAATGTCATTGTTGGGTATTCTGTTTATATTCTGTGGTTTATAATATACATGTTAGGAATGAAAACAAAAACATACTTAGCATGGGGTATCAAAAAAATAAATAAATAAATAAAATAAACGTGAAAGAAGAATGGAATGAAACTGCGGATGATTTAAATAGCATTGAGCCTCCATTTCGCAATGGTGAAGTTTGGATGAAAGTGTGGGGAAAAATGAAAATTTAATTAAAATAACAACTGCCGCACAACAAAGTAGAGTCATGCAACGGGTGAAGGCTCCTGTAAGCAGTTTATTTTTTCAACCATAAAAGAAGCTGTTGTCAATATCTTAGATACGCACTCTGTCTTAAGTCCAAGTAAAGCTACAAGGTGAATTATGTGCAGGAAAACTTGACTGGAATAGAGAGGTACACTAAAAAAATATTCAAAGTTAATGAAGAAAAGCTAAAACTATCTATACAAAGCCGAATTAAAAAGAAAATAATTTTAGAAATTAGAAACGCTGAAATTGTTATTAAACAAAATAATATCGAACTGCCCAAAAATAACTTATAAGACACATTACTTAAAATTTTTTTTTTTTTATTGTCATTGATAAAACTTATTTTGTTTTTTAACTGTTATGAATTTATGTATATTGTTTTACTTTAAATTTTTAGTAATAATAATGAAAAAAATTAATTGGTTAATTGTCGCATTAATGCAACTATAATGTATGATGCATTACAATTACTATCATCACCATATTCAGGTACATTTATTTCTTCTATATGTGAGTCAAGCCCGTAGATATTGTAGTAGATACATATTTTCCAGCAAACTCAGAAGTATAATGAAGCTGCGTTGCTCCCAATAAACAGCGAAATCTATTCTTCAAAACGCCAATGGTTCTTTCAACTACGTTCCTTGTTTTAGGATGAATTTCGTTGAATTTACACTCCTTGTGGTGCTCGGAAAGGTGTTATCCAACAGATACATTTGTATATAAGAAAATTAAAGTTATCAAAAAAATAACAAAGTTGATATGTACTCATATGTGTGTTTGCCTAACAGCCAGGTACTCCTTTCTCCGTTCTCATATATTTGTTTTAAATAGTGTTTTAAACCACTAACATAGATCTGAGAGTCGTGACAGGATCCAAGAGAATGAGATTGAATGTATCTTATATTCAAAATTAAAAAATGATTAAAACGTGTAAATTGTTCCGAGTTTTAATACATTGCATTTAAGCTATGGTAACTTTTTCTATTTTAACAGCAGGTGGTAAAGTCGCAATGTGCGTTCTGTCAATGCAGCCTATTACTCCGTGTAATCATGATTTTTATAAAAATCTTTTTCAATAGAATTTTTCTCTTCATCCTCCATTTCGAAAAAATCCTTCTCGAACATGGCTTCGACACATTCGTGAAACGCATCACTCACTGGGGGGACTGAAGAAATACAAAAATGTTATCTCCAGCACCTTTTTGGTAACTGCCTTCAGCAAGTATCTTCATTATTGCTCTTAGTTTCAAAAATGTTGATACACCAGTTTTACTTTAAGTTTTTTTTTATTTGTGTGATATTTTATTTAATACATAACTAAAAACCATTCTTTTTTAATCTAAAATAAGTAATGAATCTGTGAAAAAATATTAATGAACTAAATTTTTTTAAAAGAATTTACTTTCTGTTTAATAGGGAAAACATGTTGGTTTGCACCCTTAATTGTTTAAAAAAAATAAATCCTTTTGTATCACACATTTCTTCGTCCTCAAGGCCCAACTATAGTATGCTTAAGGTAGCTTCAGCTAATGTCAAAAATTGAACGAAAAGCCTGTCAAATGCTTAGGCAATTTATTGAAAACTTTTAGGTGGCTACAATGTACTTACATGAGCCTGGAAACTATAATGCCACAGTTGCACATTTGTTTTATTCGTACTTTTGCAAAAACTTATTTTATTTTAGAATAAAATTCGTTAACAAAAAGGTGTTGAATAAATATATTTTATATATTTAATACCATTCATATACAAATTAGTAATTATTTGTATTAGTTTTAAGAAATTTTCGAACAAAAAAATACACAATTTTTGGTGCTTGTGTAATTTTGGCCAAAAGTACTAAAAATTGCAACGGTGTGCATCACTCAACTTATAAACAATAAATTTTTTTTGCATTTTTATGCTTCTTTTTTCCATGCTCGTTCCTTTGAATTGCGATTATAATAAAGTGCGTCTCTTTTTTATACAAAAAAATGTTTTTTTAATTAAATTTAGAAAGAAAATTTCACTTTCGTCCTCCATTGCAGCTTGTTTGTTAAAGAGTGATGTGGACTATGTGACTTGTCGTACGATTACTCAATTTTTTGTGTAGAAGAGCACGGATGGGATCATGTAAAGCAGTGATGCGCACCCAATGCCCCTGGGGGCCGAACACTTTTCGTGATTTACACATACACAAAACGAATGTTGACGAAGCGCACCACAAAGAGTACAAAAGTCATAATTTTATTCAGTTGTATGCCAACTTTTAAGCACAGAATATAAACAGAATACCCAACAATGACATTAGAAAAAGAGTGTAATCAGGTGTTATGCGTTTTTACGTACAAAATTTTAAATTAACCCGATTATATGAAAGAGATAGCTTAATTAGAAACGATAAGGTTTATTTATCTCTCTTATATAATCGAGGTAATGTTGTTGTGAGTTGTCGCGTCTAGTTAGTAGTCTATGCTTTTAAGCAAGCAGGTTGATGTCGAATGTTTTGTTATGATATAACAACAAAATACACAGTTGAGATTACAAGATAGAGAAAAAGAGAAGCTCAACTGAGTATTTTTATGATATTTTTTTCAGCATTTCAACACACTTGGAATAATTTTATGTTTGCATATTAACCATTTTTTTATTATTTTGAAATGTGGAAGGTATGTTATGAAAAAAAATTTTTATTTTCACTAAACATATTTAATGAAGCTGAGTGCCTTCTATGCAATCAAAAATTAAAAAGAAAATGTGCATACAATTTTAAACGTCATTACGAAAGTCGTAATTCAGAACTGTGTAGTTTGTCAGGGGAGGACAGAGATAGGCTTATAAGTAAATTAAAAAAGGATTTGAAATTGAAAAATAATAAAGCTTTGTATGATTGTAAAATCAATACAAGTACCGCAACATATAGCCAAATGAAGGCTACATACCTAATTGCCTTAGGTTTAGCAAAAAAGGGCCGGCCATTTGAAGATGGTGTATTTTTTAAGGAAATGTGCTTGTCGATTCTGCCTTTATTTGGTGATGCAGGACAACAGGTTGAAGCTATGGTAAGTGAGTTGTCTCTATTTCGCACTTCAATAACTAGAAGAACTGAGGACATAGGGCTTTTTCTAAATAAAAAAACAAATGACCGAATTAGAAATGCAAACTATATTTCCGTTTGTTTTGATGAAAGTGTAGACAATAGTGACACTAGTCAAATGATAATTTGCATCAGAACTGTGGACAACGCATTTAATTCATTTGAACAAATTTTAAAACTTGAGTCCTTTTACGGAAACGTAACAGGTGAAATTATTTTCAATTCATTTAATAAAAATGTGCTGTCATTAATTGATAAAAGCAAGCTTTCTGCCGTTTGCACCGATGGTGCCGCAGTTATGCTTGGTCGAACGAATGGTTTTGTTGGAAAATTAATTAAAGCTGGAATAAAGGTGCCTACTTTCCACTGCATAATTCATCAGCAAGCTTTATTTGCAAAAACAATTAGCCTTAATGAAAATATGGAAATCGCAATTAAAATAATAAATCGTTTAAAAGGAGGGCATAACGCACTAACCCACAGGAAACTGGTGGCGTTCTTGAAAGAGGTAGATGCGTGTTATGATGACGTATTAATGTTTACTGAGGTACGATGGTTAAGTCGTGGAAAATGTCCTGAGCGCCTATTTTGCCTAGGAAAGGAAATTGCATCATTCCTTAAAGATTTGGCCTTGCCTAAAGACATCGATTTGTTAAATTCAATAACATCTACTGATTTTTTGTTTGACCTGGCATTTCTTTCCGACATTACGCTTCAAATTAATAATTTAAATTTAGTATTGCAAGGCAAAAACAAAAATATATGTGATCTATTCTATGCGGTAAAAGAGTTTTCCAGTAAGTTACAAATTTTGATAAAACAGCTTGAAAAACGGGATTTGCGAAATTTTCCAAACACAAGTGAAATATTGCAGAAGTTTTCAAACCCAGCAAAATTAAATATATATAGCGCAGAGCTAAAGAAACTGTTAGAAAGCTTTGGTAAAAGATTTCATGATATAGCAGAAATTGAATATGCGATCAATATTTACCAAAATCCTCTTTCGTGTTCAATGGACAACGTTGCTGAAAACATAAAACAAGAGCTACGGCTAATGCGTACTGACTTAACAATTCCAATGCAAACCGGTATTAATTTCTGGAAAAATATTTGCCCAAACAAATATGGTGTTACTAGAGATTTAATATTAAAAATTTTTTCAATGTTTTCTACTACATACATATGCGAGCAAACATTTTCGGCAATGACGTATATAAAAAACAAATATAGAAACAAATTAACAGATTGTCATTTAGAAACTCTGTTAAAAATAAAATGTTATGAAGAAGATATAAGCATAGACGAACTTATTGATTTTGTTAATTCTAATAAATAATTTATTTCAAACTTATTTTATATACATAAGCTTATTATTATGTGTGCAAATTCAAACTAATATATGTTATGTACGCATATGTACATATTTTATTTTTTTAATGTTCAATCATATTTGAATTCATATTTTTATTTAAAATTGAAATTTTTCGACAAAGAAATTTGCAATACGTAAAAAATCGGTTGTTAGTGAACTTGTTTTTTATTTAAACTTAATCTTTTTCATGGATATATTATTTGATTTTTTTTAATTTTTCATTAATACTTCAGCTCATTTCTCCCAGTGCACTCACCACTACACACACATTTTGAAGCTGTTTCTCTTTGTGGGCAACGCTGATGTAAAGCCAATGTGTAATGAAGTCGTACGTAATTGAGAGAAAATACCGATGAAAATTTGACAGTCGTACGGCTGTCTTTGTTTTTTGAAAAATTTCAAAAACCATCACACACCATTTGATAAGAAGAGAATTTTTCAGGGATGCAAAACTAGATCTAATGAATTGCACTATATATAAAGAAAAATTTTAATTTTTCGTTCCAAGATATTATTAAAAACGTATGTAAAATTTAACTTGTATTACATATGTATGTATATGCGTCTGCATATAAAAAAGCTTATCTATTTCAATATTAACTGTACAACACTAGATGTTCTTTACAAAAGAATATTGTTTGGCGTAAACTTTCCATGCCTGATTTTTATGTAAACAAATAGCAACATATATGTGTGTGTGTGCACGCACCATATGTTTTGGTATTTTACCAATCATGTAATCGAAAAAAAAATCTGTCGTATGATTTTACTCTAATTTTTTTAAATACCGATGAAATTTCATCATATTTTTACTCTCATTTTACCGATGAAAAATATCATCGTCTAAACCCCACTTAATGTATGTATCTATATTACAATCAGCTGTTTTCGTACGGAATGTGCGATCAGTTTCGTACTTTGCTTAAGCAAATGACAGTTGACGAAACTTATCGAAAAGTACATTATAGTTTGCCACATATGATTTGTATGTAATTGCACAGTTTTCTTAAGCCAGCTTATGCATATTATAGTTGAGCCTTCAGACTTAAGGCCTCGTTATGCGAACGTTGATGTAAGAAAATCTTAACGTACTTTAACGTACGGTCGTATGTGTACTTGTAGGAACTTTACAAATGTAACAGACGTCAATAAAATAAACAAAACATTGTGCAGCATAACACCTCTTTTCTGCCAACTTAAATCCAATGCAGTTTTTATTATACAGGCACTCATTTGCCTGCACAAGCAAAATTAGTTTTTCGTCATCCATTTCTTTTTATTTAATAAATAAACTTTAATTTAAATTAGAAAAAAAAATAAAAAGAAATTAAACAATTGTAAATATTGTCAGCTGTTAAGAACAGTGTTGAGCTTTTCGGCATAATGATGAGCCATGTTAAATTATTTTCGTACATGTGAAATAGGAAAAAGTACTAAATTGGCTTCGAGGGATATAAGGTCTTTTACGTTGTATTATTTTAATTATTATTATTGTTTTCATTATTTGTTGTAATTACTATATTTGTTATTAAAATTATTGCTATCGTTGTTGTTATTATTTTTATTATTATCATTATTATTGTTTGTTTTTGTCGTTATTATTTATTTCTATTATTAAAGTTATTATTATTTTTTTATAATTATCATTATTATTATTACTGTTATTATTATAATCAAATTTTTTTTATTATATTATTATTTTTATTATTAAAACTATTATTATCATTGTTTTTGCTATTATTATTTTAATTATTATCATTATTACTATTTGTTTTTTTTGCTCTTATTGTAACTATTTTTTTCTATTATTAAAATTATTGTTGTTATTATTACTTTCCTTATTATTAAAATTATTATTATTAATCAACTATTATTATTAAATTTATTTCAATTCTTACTTTTATGAACCAAAATGGTATAAATTTCAATGTACCGAAAATGGGCAAATGTGCCGCAATGGTTTTTAATCATATGGGTGCCATCACTGGCTTACGAATGTTACTTAACGGCGCCGTCAAAAGGTAGAATTATGCGAACGTAAACTTAAGCTAACGTACGCACGTTCGTTTTTGAGTATACCAAAACAATGCAAACGCATACTGAAATTAACTGTCACGTTGTCGGAACGTATATACCTGTATAACTTGAGGGTTACACTATCAAGTTTTGCCTTTCAAGTTTTAATACAATCACATTTTTTTACCAATACACTCATACTTTTAAAACTTGAAACGAATTTGCTTTCAATTTCTCTTTCAAGTTGAATGTTTCAATTTGCTTTCAAGAAATCAGCTGTTGTACCATTTTTAGTTTTTATTACTAAGTAGTCGTTGCCGCGAAAAATTTTTATTTTGTGTTTTTAAACATTTTTGCCATAATTTTAAACATTTAATTAAAGTTTTATAAATAAAGAAATAGATAATAAAGTGAATCAATCATGTTTACAAATAAAAATAGCAAATTTATTCATGTGTTTCGATTCATAGAGCTGTACAAAAGCCATGAAGTCCTGTGGAACATGAATCTTTGATCATACAGGCTGCAAAATTTGTTGACTTTAGATTAAATAATTTTCTGTTATTTTATAAGCTTATGAACTAGTCATTGAATTTTTTATTTCAGGGATTGAAAGCTTTTTATGTTGTGTTCTTTTAAAAATTCAAAGATCTCATTTTTTTGATCCTTTTCTTTTTTCATAGTTTTTAAAAACTTCTTGTACAAATGAATTGTTTTAAATAAAATTGTTGTGAAAAAACCAAATAAATGGAAAATTTTTAATTAAAACAAACAATTTATTTATTAAAAAAGTAAATAAAACGAATTATAAAATCTACATTCACTTTCAGTGAAGCAAGCATTTTAAGTTGTTTTCTTGACAATGCCATCTTGAAAATAAAATTGCTTTCAAGTTGCGTGCAGCCTACGTCACAGCTGTCAGTTTCAAAGATTTTTGACAAACAGTATGTGTGAAAAACTTGAAAGCAAAACCTGATCGTGTGGCTGCAGGGTAAAATAGATTTTGACGGCGCCGTTAAGCGACATTCGTAAGCCAATGATGGCACTCATATCAATAAAATACGATTGCGGCACATTTGCCCATTTTGGTACATTGAAATTTATACCTTTTTGGTTCATAAAAGTACGAATTGTAATAAATTAAATAATAATAATTGATTAATAATAATAATAACGAAAATAATAATAACAACAATAATAATTTTAATAATAGAAAAAAACAGTTACAATAAGAACAACAAAAACAAATAATAATAATGATAATAATTAAAATAATAATAGCAAAAACAATGATAATAGTTTTAATAATAAAATTAATAATATAATAAAAAAATTTGATTATAATAATAACACTAATAATAATAAAAATGATAATAATATATATAATAATAATGATAACTATAAAAAAATAATAATAGCTATAATAATAGAAATAAATAATAACGACAAAAACAAACAACAATAATGATAATAAAAATAATAACAACAACGATAGCAATAATTTTAATAATAAAAATAGAAATTACTACAAATAATAAAAACAATAATAATAAATATATATTATGTATAAATTACAATGTAGAAGACTTTATATCCCCCGAAGCCAATTTACTACTTTTTCCAATTTCACATGTACGAAAATAATTTTACATTGCCCATCACTATGCCGAAAAGCTCAAAACTGTTCTGAACAGCTGAAAATATTTACAATTGTTTAATTTCTTGTTATTTTTTTTTTTAATTTAAATTAAAGTTTATTTATTAAATAAAAAGAAATGGATGACGAAAAACTAATTTTGCTTGTGCAGGCAAATGAGTGCCTGTATAATAAAAACTGCATTGGATTTAAGTTGGCAGAAAAGAAAAGAGGTGTTATGCTGCACAATGTTTTGTTTTTGTTTATTTTATTGACGTCTGTTACGTTTGTAAAGTTTCTATAACTACACATACGACCGTACGTTAAGTTTTTCTTACATCTACGTTCGCATAACGAGGCCTAAAATCTATTTTATACAGATTGATACGTTCCGCCAACGTGACAGTTAACTTCATTAAGCGTTTGCATTGTTTTGGTTTAAGTACTCAAAAACGAACGTGCGTACGTTAGCTTAATTTTACGTTCGCATAATTGTACCTTCAACATTATTTATTATAAAAACATATTTATTTTATTTATTTTTATTTTATTTATTCATGTAATATAGAGCCTAAATGGCCATACAAAATCATATTACAAAGTAATAAGTTCCTGAGTACCAAAATAACTTAGAATCAAAATACAGATTAATATAATTTATAAAAAAAAATACGTATATATATAAACTCCTATAAACTTAAAAAAAAAATTAAATTTTCTACAACAGGTGATCTTTTTGACAGTTTTCATAACAGGATGTTTCTAATCAAATAAAATAGAGCCATCTCGTACAATATGACACTGTTACAAAATAGTTTTAGGCGAAAGTTTTACACGATACCCTTACGATTAGAGTGATTATATGAAACCTGGTGTTGGATTAGATCATGTTATCAGAAATAATTTTTGATTGGATGTAAGAATATATTTGTATTTAGTAAAATATAAGAGTTTTTATTAAGTTTGAATTTACTTGGCAAAAAACTTATATGTGATGGGGTGCTATGGAAGAAAATCTTTTTTAAAATATCTGACCTTTAAAATATTTTTTCCAGTAAAAATACCAATGTAAAATATTTTTCTGTTATCAAACCTGTTCCTAAAATCCGACTCGCAGCAATGCAATCGGAATTCAAATCCAAGTCCTATTAGGATTGCTATTATGAAAAAGCAACAAAAAAAAAGTACATTGTTCGAAAAAATTTATTTATTCACTCTTGAGGGCTGGCTTAAAAAACTGGTTGATAAAGGTAAATCATTCGATATGTACTCACGTAAGGTTTCCCCTCAGAAGGCAAAATTGTTCACCAATAACAAGAAGAAATACCACGGCCCCAGCGGAAATATACGTTAAGTATTTAGGTGTTCATCTGGTTAAATATCTAACTTGGTCCTGCCATATTGGGGCAAAATTTACAGCCATAAAGCTTTGAACAAACCAACTACACTGGCTAATACGTCCTAATTCCACCTTGGCCTTGGAATTTTGTACAAGCCCGTTATAAATCAGAAATGTTCATATCCAGAAGATAAAAAGAAGACAGTCTAGCATTTTACGACTTATCGTATGCGCCCCCTGGTATAGAAGAAATAAAAACATCCATAGGGATCTAAAAGTTCCCACTATCCAGGAAGAAGTTAAAACATACACGTCCAAGCACGCAAACAAGCTAGTCATATATCCCAGCACTCTTATATACAATTTATTGAAATTTAACGGGCACCATAGACTAAATCTGACACATTGCGTCTGGCGAAGCGGTTTTCTCTACCCAAAAGCCGATAGTTTATTTAGATTTGTATACAATAGCTGACTTATTACATTGGTAACAACTAATAAATAGCATTTTAGAAATAAGTTTTGAATACTTATCGTAAGTATCGTTAAGTAGAAAGATTTCATAAATAAAAATTAAATAGAAAAATCTTGTGTGGTAAATTGAGTTCAATTAGGGCCTTAATTTCTTAATTACGCAATTAGCGTGAATATGCGCTTATAGTATTTCAATATAAAATTTGGTCGGACCTAATAACATTGAAGAACTTATTTGAAAATACATAAAATCTTCCATTACGAGGCTTTTGCTCTATTACATCTTACGAATCTTACCCTTGAAAATGCAGAGTACGTATACTTTTTCCAATGTTTTGTGAATTCGTGGTGTAAATATGTTGATAAATTCCCAGTCCTTAATTTCAACGAAGAAATATATTAGATCGCTGAACACATCCATCTTATTCAATCCTTAATTGATCTGACTGACGTAAAATAAATGTGGTTATTTTTGTAACATACTTAGAATCTTGTGTAGTCGCCATTAATACGTTTTCTTAAAAAAACTAAATATTAGGGAAGAAATGCGTTCGTTGTTTTGTTTGAAAGATATGTGCAATTTCAGGAAGAGAAAATAATTTTGACTTACATAAGTTGACAGCAGGTGAAAAATACTTATTCCAAACTTAACTGATGAAAGACTTTATGCTAGTTTTTAACGTGGACAAAATTAATATTCGTTACAAATATATTTAACATCTTATCTCATCTCATACCGTATTTTTTTAGGGCAGAAAATAATTTTTCTTCAGTTAATTACCAAAAATTAAATTAATTTCAAGCAAAGTATAAAAGTCATAAAATAACCATTATTTTCTAAGCAAAAAATAAAACTAAAAAATAATTATTAAAATTATTATTTTTAATTAAACACCAACAAATAAAAAATAATGCAACCAAAATTAGTGCGCGTAACAGGGATTATGATTATCATTATGATTAGTTTGGTTAAAATTTTGAAGAATAATGATTTCTAACCTTCTACAGTGTGACCGATTGCAAAAATATGCGAACAAATAATTGTAGAGAAAGACCAGTGTTACCAAACTGCGGGGTTTCCAACCAGATCCTGGGGTTTTTCGTCAAAACTGTGAAGTATGTGAGTAGTTTGTTTAGTTGTAACATTTTTTCAGTTGAAGGTTTTTAGCGTTTTTTATGGCAAATCAAATAATTCTTGATTTGATATTCCGGCAATGTGTTTTGATGTAGATTTTTGGAACCAATTTCCGTCATCACTTGACAAGTTTGGTTTGGAGACAACCAGTTTCGACTATGTGCCAATCAAATAGTTTGAATTAAAAAAAAGCCGCCTTAAAAGATTCTAAAAATCTGTGGGCTCTTCGAAAAAAGATGAATCAGTTCTTGTCCATCCACTTGGTGATACAGCTCAACTATATTTGGCAACAATGTGTATATGAAACCGTTGAACAAACTTTAGTAACATTTTATGTCAATAAAATGTTTTCCTACACTTGTTTTGCAAAAGATATAGAAAAAGTATTATTTTTTTTCTTTTTTTAATGTCAATATTTGGAAGTTTAGATACTTTTTAGCACAGAATATAAACAGAATACCCAACAATGACATTAGAAAAAGCGTGTAATCAGGTGTTATGCGTTTTTACGTACAAAATTGTAAATTAACCCGATTATATGAAAGAGATAGCTTAATTAGAAACGATAAGGTTTATTTATCTCTCTTATATAATCGAGGTAATGTTGTTGTGAGTTGTCGCGTCTAGTTAGTAGTCTATGCTTTTTAGGATCCTAATACTTCGATATTTATTACCTTAAATGTTTGTGAATTGCAAGACTGTGTTTTGTTTTTTTATAACGTGGTTCAATAAATTCCAGGCAACATAAAAATATTTGCATTTTAAACTTTAAATTAGAACAAAATAGATTTTTTTTGTAATGCTCAATATATAAATAAAACAATAATGCGTAGCGAAAGGAAGTAAAATGAATGGGATAATAATTTTGCGAAGAAAATTTTACTCACAGTTTTGCGATGTAGCTTTTTCAAGTCGTCGGGTGACAGTTGTGGCGGATTATTGCTGTAGCGGAAGCAAAATGTATGCTGATATCATCATGATCAGAGACGCTCTTTCTTATGTGAACAAATTCAAACTGGTTTATTATTACAGAAACAACAATAATCGACAGTCTTCTCTTCACTGCACATTTTTTGTACCAAAATAACAAGTTTCCATTGATTTTATGCATCAGTTTCATAGCTGATAAATTGTGTTTTTAAAAAATTTTAGGTTTTGAGAGGCTTTCAATGTAAAATGTAATACATAACTTTGCGTTTTTTTAATGTGAAGAAGTTGCTGCAGAGATATAAACCCTACATCAAAAGCATTTACTTTCAGTTGTAATAAAACGACAAAGTGCAAAATTAAAATATATATGTATATATATATATATATTTATACACGTATATCTATTGATATAAATGTATACCCAAGTTTCTTATTCAAACAAAGGAAATTACACTTGCCGACTTTACAAGGTATGCTATCGTATCATATTGTCTTACTGTTGCAGTGGTTTAAGAATATTATTGTTTGGTTTCAAACAAAAAACGTCGTAAAATAATAGAATGTTTAGTTATGTGTTTATTGTTTTACCGTATGTTTTTTATATTAATTACTATGACTGGTTGCTGTTGTAGGTATGTTTATTTCTATTGTTACATATTTCACAGCCATTATAGTTTTCGTCGTGAAATATTATTAAAACGTTATTTTTTTGTTTCCCTTTTTTACAATCTACTCTACAATATTTTGCTAAATTCTAATAAAAAATATCACATATGATATTAAACTACAATAAGTTTAACAAATTGTTGGGGGATTCCTAAGGCGTATTATCATGTCACAATGTCATAAAGTCCTAATATTTTAGGGAAGTTTAAATATATTGTTGTTGTGTTTGAAGCAAAAACGTTTTAAAATAATAAGATTGTTTTTTGTATGTTTATTGTTCTGTCATAAATAATAAACAGAAGTCTGTGCCTAATGGATGATCCGTCATAGTCGTATTGACAATAATATTTTTAAGCCGCCCCCACTGAGTCGTTAGAAGTGTCTTGAAATTGGTGATCAAGTGAAATACCCAGTTTTTTTTTTGGTAAATTGTTCATATAAATATATTAAAGATACGTTAATAAAAATATGCACAACATTTACTTAGATACCCATTACCCACAATTAAAAAGTTGTATTGGCAAAAATGGTTCGAGCTTGTCTTATTCGTAAATTATAATCATACACTGCCTGTACGTTAATCGCCTATTAATACTTTCGTGATTTTTGGCAGGTGCTTCAACTAATTTTATTGAGCCGTCTATATACCCTATGCAACCAGGCATTCCATCGTTCGTTGCAAACAGAAGTTTTAATCGTTCTCTAGTGTTCGGCCAGAATAAAAATTGTTCTTTTACGTTCATTATTGCTTTAAATCCAATGCAGAAAAGCGTTTTATGAGTGATAATTTTAAAATTTGTTCAACAGTTGATGTAAGATTGCTGTATATTAAAATTATCAGAATTAAGGTCATCAGAATCTGTGACATCAAGAACAACATCCGGTATGCCTGAGTAAACAAAAAATCTAATAAGTCTTGAATTTTATTTGGGTTAGGTGGCCAATACGTCGGACTTCAGGTGGACAATGTTTTGTACCCTAGTTTTGAGATGCACTTAGAAAGTTCTCTTCCTTTAGGGTTAGATAGTCTAAAACCCCACCATGGATGCTTAATCTCCGCCGACAATAAACTTTCCATCAAGAGTTTTGAAAAACGTTACGTAATTTTGTGTACACTGAATTTTGTGTGCGCTGAATTTTTACACCACAAGCTTGTATATATGGTTTAATAATGCGGCTTAGCGATTCGAATTAGTTAAAATAGCTGATCCGGCTTTAATATCTGGGTGTTGGCTCGAAACATATCGTAACATTTAACGCTAAAGTAAGTTGTAGATGTAAAATGTATTTCAGATATGAGTAAAATATCTAAATGATTTGTTAAAAGAACAATTTTTATCTCTCTTGTGTGATTGGATGCTCCATTAGCATTCCATGTTGCGATTCGTAAATTTATTTGCATAATTTTTGACATCATATGATACATTTTACGTCATACGTTCTAATAGTGATGCCTTCACTAGTGCTGTGGTTGTCTGCGTTTGCCTATACCTACGTTGTTGAAGAATATTGTTATAGTTGCGTATTTGTTGCATTCTTTGGTAAAAAGGACAGCGTTTATAATTTGCAGTGAGCTTTCTAAATTTTTTGCACATTCAATGGTGGAATGGCCAAAGCCGCACTTTGCGCACTTGAACGGCCGTTTGCAGTAGGATTTGGTAAGGCCGAATTGTTAACGTCGGTGACACTGAACTAAGTCGTTAATATGTTTTGCTTTAAAAATATCTTATTTGTCTATAAAAAACATTGGCGATGGCAATTTTGTTACCCTACTTCTAACATTGGTAACATTTCTAACCAAATGATCTGACAACAAAAGTTCTGCTTTTATATCGTGGAATTATGAATGCCCTTTATAACTACTCTATAAGCTCGTTCCTATTTAAGTTGAAAAGTGTGGTAATTGATAATTTTTGATTCAAATAGTTTAACAATTTTTCTGTAGGAATCAATACTATTTATTGTCAATCTTACTTGATATTACTCAAACACTTATAATTTGACGTCTTCACTTTCCATTCTTTCCTTAGCAGATTGGTTTTCCCAAAGTAAATGAAGTTTATTTATTCTTATGTTGCTGGATACTTAAAAATTTTTTAAACGCCGTTTGTTTGTACCTGGCACTTGCTGCCAAATATCATCAGATTTATCGCTTCCATCGCCTAAATTTGTCGTAGCGACAAATTGTTATTTTTGATTTTGTTTCATCACTTAAATTTTTTCATTTTTATTTTTACTTAACACCTGCGAAAGGTAGTTAACACGCCTTTTATAAAATAAATTAAGGTGTTTTTGTTTTAATTTCATATATTTTAAAATAATTTTATTAAAAAAAAGATTAAAACGCTATGTAGTTTATTTTTTAAATAGCACGCTAAATTATGAGGGGTTGTTCACAGCACTAATATTTTTTCTTGTCATTGTTCCAGAATATATGAATTTATGATTATTTGGCAGTTCGGTAATTGTTTATGTGCAATTGTTGTCATTATGTATGCCTTCGTACATATTTAAGCAAAACTTATTTGTAAAAACAATAAGGAAATTATTCTAAATTATGTTATATTATGTATTAAATGCAAGAATGATAAACTAAAGATTACGCCTTGCGCATGATTTCCCGTTAGATGACGTAGTTGGGCTATTTGAAAGGTTTCCAAGTATTTTTCATATGTGAAAATTAACATTTCTTCTGAAAATGTGTGCATTACGTGAAAGTTGGCAGCCCTGCAATATAAATTACATTGACAGTTTTCAAAAAAAAATATTTATTTATTCTTGAAATATACATCGAATTTTGTGAAAAATTTAGTGAAAAAGAACGTTAAAAAAATTAACATTATAAAATAAATTAGTGAAGTTTCTTAAAAAAGCTACAAAACAAAGAAAAACTAAAAAGAAATATTGCCGGAAAATAACAACATGAAGTGTGCAGTGGGCAAGTGCAAGCAAAATAGTGGTAAAAAAACAAGAGAAATTAAAAAAAAATAATTTATCCAGTATTTTTAATGAAATTTTAATAATTTTTAAAATGATGTAGATGTATCATTTTATAAATTTCCAAAAAATGCAGTTCAAAGGAAGTCTTGGGTACACTTTTGCAACAGGTGGAAAGCCATAAATGTTGAAAAGGAGAAAATTTGTTCCTTACATTTCACCCAAGAAGATTTTGAAAGAAATTTGAAATGAGTAAGTTCCACAATATAAATTTAGCAGTCCTTTACTTAATAGTTAAGAAAAGGATTTAGCAACCGGCGTACACCAAAATTAAAACCGGGAGCAGTTCATATATTCTGGGCTATAACGAAGGCATTTTAACTGCCAATGCAAATGTGGAGGTCGACAATACTCCCGATTTAGAAGTACATAATTCTTTAACTGGTAAATCTCGACATATAATTTAAAATAAAGGTGTTTAATTTTCCGTCTGGTTTCTACAGGTGCTATATTTAAGAACATTAATACTGATACCCCAGAGGACATATTACACGAAAATAATGAAATAGAATTAGAAGACCAACAGTATGACGGTTTAGAGAATTTGGCCGGATATATTTGTCACAAGTTAAAAAACGAAAACCCCAATCTTGCAATGAATCCTTTAGAGAACTCGACGTATACATGGGTCAACCACCTAAGTGAAGGTAGGCTAAGTAAGCCATCAGATGCACTAATGAAAACATTAAAATCGTGTGATGCCATTTTTTTGAAATTAAATGCGGAACAATTGATGATTACGAGCGGGTATATCCAAAAACACTTGTTGGAAGCAAAGGACATTGAAGGAAAGGATGAAGTGAAAAAACTTTTTTTTAGATGTAGAATGTACTTAAGAATGAGATTATTAACTACTGAAATTTCTCAAAATATTAACAAAAGAAAAAGGAAAATAAATAAAATAATAACATAAAAAACCTTTTTTCACTTTATTTTATTTTCATATAATATTTCAATTAATAAAATATTGCTGGATAATTTTTATTTATTGAGTTTTCAATAAATACATTTTTGAAAAAAAAAGTTTTTGCTAATAAATAATTTTGTAGAAACAAAAGTTAAATTGTCCCACTGTTATATTTACATATAAATATAATAGTTTGACAGTCGAAAATCGTTAGCCAATAGGAACACAAATTGCGTGACGTCATTGATTCAACATGCGCAGAAAGTTTTAATTTTGTGTGAGTGATTGCATAATCTTTAGTTTATCATTCTTGTATTAAATGCCTATATATGAGCGCCATTATCTGTATCGGCTTTATAATTAATTCTTTGTGATATTAGTGTTTTAAACATTTTTTACATTTCGAATATAAAACGTCGCTTGTAAGTCTCAATACTTCAATCAAAAGAATTTTCAAAAAAGTAACAAAAAAAAAACAAAAATTTTAATATTAATTTAAATCAATAGAGTTAAGAATATTAAGCATAAGGTCAAGCAGCTATGCCTTTTATACATTAGTTTGTAGTTTACTTATAACTTAATAAATACATTTTTATTTCCCTCTCTCATAGCAATTTTCAGATGGAGAGCGAACGAACATAACTTGTGGTTGTTTAGAATAAAATTTAATAAAAATTCAATCAAATAAAAAGACTCTAACTTAATTATAAAATTGAAATTTTAAATAATTTTAATTAAATTGTAAACAAAATACATAAAATGGCAGTGACAGTCACCGCTCGAATAAAAATAGTACACTGTATGTTAAAAGTCTTGATCCCTCAAAAGTTTCATAATCTATTTAAGTATGTTTTCACTATGTTTCTATGGTTAAAGAACTTTTTTATTTCCAACTTCAGCAAAAAACCGAATGTACATACTTTTGTTAGCCATATAGTTTACCCTTCTTACGGTTCTAACATCCGCAGGCGAACAAGCAATACAATAAAATGAGAAATGAAACATAAATAACTACAATCTTTTGACCTCAATTAAAATATGTATGTTCGAGTATCTTTCTTTATGTTATATAACATTACAAACATCTTACAAGAAATAACATGACGCCAATTTGAAAACAAAAAATAAGGACGTCCTAATGTTTTTAATTGTCACTATCTTAAGGCATTTAACCCTTTTTTTAATACTTTCATTTACTGAGCCTAAACTTTGCCCTTACACACATGAGTGTGCTAATTTTATATATCGTGAAGTTGTAATGCGAACCTTGCATGTTGCTGAGTTGGTGGTTCTCTACGCAGGTTTGAATCAACCTCCGATTCAACTTCATTTCGAAATTGTTTTTCTAGAACTAGCATGAGACTCAATGAAAGTAAGGTAGCCGTGAATTACAAATCGGTTTCCTGAAATCAATTTCAGGAGCGAAGGGGGTCGAACAGGGATCCAAGAAATCAGAGGTCTGCTTCGATATCCCCCTATATTAATAAGAACCCAAATCCTAATGATGCTGTAATATTCATTAGTAGCGCTTACCGCCTTCCTACATGTGTAAGTAAGTGCCTTGGATCCGACTGATTATTCTAATTCGTTTTTTTTGCGAAACGCGTTTATGGTAATATTCCATAGGAGCGGAGTTAAAAACTCTCCTTGTTATTAGTACTATCGTGTCAACATTGGATGTGATGGTCCTGTGTGTAACTACATAGTTTTAAAATAAATTATAGTATAGAAGGTTAAATACCAAATGTGTCCAGAGCTTGCCCAATGGAAGATTTTGAGAAGGTCTTGCGCGAGCGTTGCCTCATGAATCTGTCCAAGCCTAGCGTTTTTGAATTCTTACCGACTTTTTATTTATTCAACGAGGCCTTGCGATAAACATTGTTATGAATTATACTTACATACATCTTAACATATTGTTACGAAGTAATAATCAAAGATGTGTGAAACGACCTATTGTACAAATACGCAATCTTATAAAGCAAAAACAAATTGCGTAGCAGAAATTCCCCGAACCCCGATTCAATGTAGAAACAAAAACAACTTCTACAGCAAGAAAAAGTAAACAAAAGATACACACGCAAACACATATACAAGACTACTAAGCCAGCAACTGAAATAAATGATGCGCAATTCCGCTTATGTTCGCGACATTTCAAGAAACGCCCGTGAACTGTAAATAAAGGCGCCGTCCACCGCAGAAGATATAGTTGACTTTGAGATTTCATAGAGTGACCATCTGTGTGTACCAAAAAAAAACTGTACACTTAGTGTAAATTAGTACTGAAGAGTTGTAAATAGAGTTTTAATTGCCGAATTAAGTTGTGTACTGATAAAATCGTTAAGGATTGTGTATTTTAATATTTTCAACTAATCGAACTCTACAAATTAACGTTTATTGCGGTAATAAACGTAACAATATCTTAAATTCGAGTTTTGCCATAATTTGTTAAATGAATTTAACAAGAAGTGTCTTAATAGCTGAAGAAATAATAACATGCCATATGAGTTGTAACTAACATACGGCCTGCAGCTAGTTAAATAAGCAATCTAAGGACCGTGAATTCTAATTCTAACTTATTTTTTTATGTTCCAATTATCTCATTTGTTAATATCTTAAATATATTCACACAAATATATTTACACAAGCTGGCTACTTAGTAACGAAGGTAAATATAATAAAATATATTACGAAGATTTATACAAACACCCGTATTCCATTTAGCGTCATCAATACGAAACGATGTCGTTTTGCGTCGATTGTTGTAAATCGGTATGCCCATCATCAATATCAAATTTTATCGATAAGCGTCGATGCATTTTTCGTATGCCGTAAGCAACGTTAACGACGGCATCGATTTAAATTGGCTCTGATTTTATCGTCGGTCTGGTTTGTGTCGAAACAGTTTTAGTGTTTTTGTTTTTTTTTTTTGAATAGCATAATTTTGAGTTAAAAAAATTGAAAAAGAAAAAAAAATTACAAACAGTATACAATTTAATAAATTAGTGGAGGAGTTGGAAAAAATCCAAGGGTTTCCAAAAAGGCAGTCTTCCCAGTGACTTCAAAGAGCAGTGGGAAAGAATTGCAACGATATTAAATGCCCTTGGTCCACCGAAAAAAGCAGGTGATGGTTGGCAAAAGGTAAGATAAATAGTTATAAAAAGATTATTGCATAATAAAATTGTTTTTAAAGATTTGGCGGGATTTAAAATTCAAAGTGATGAAAAAATTAGTGGCAAATAAGGCAGAGTGCACGTCTAGTTTTCATCTGGTAATTGAAATATATTTGATTTCTGCCTTATTAATCTTCTTTGTAGCACCAATTCTTTTTTATTTTCCACATCACTCGGGTCAGAATTATAATCAGGAACAAAAAACATTTTAGTTATTTAAAGTGAATAATATGAATAATAGTTTATATTAAAACTGTAGGTCCTGTTTATTTTTTATATTTTTGTGAATATTTCGCTCTCCTTCAAAAAAAATTTATAAAAATTTAAAACAAAAAAACCAGCTGTCTAAATTGTTAGAGATGTGCTTTAAAAAACGATAAACCATCGACTTCGTTACACTGCTCTTATGGCATACTAGTTTTGTATTGAATTGATGACGATATCGATAAAATTTGAGATTGATATTAAATTGATGACGATGACGACGACGATAAATGGAATAAGGGTGAAAAGGATTTAACCTATGGCGTTTTCCTTTCTGACGGAAATGTTAAATATATCTTTCCTTTCTAACATTTTTGAAACAAATATGAAAAACAACACATTCCTTGCTTGCTCTTAGATCTGCAACACGTATGGCCTTCAACTTTTTTTTCTGTGTTTAGTTTTGTAATTTGATTTAATTTTTTGAGTTAATTTTTTTTTAGGTTATTAATAAAATTCTATTCATAAAGTAATTTTTTTAGAATATTTTAGAGTATTTCAACCTCGTTATTTCCCGTAATTGCACATATTATGTCATCTACGTATCGTGCGTAGAACGTTACTCCGAGACGAATCATTTGTTCCATGAGTATTGCCGAGGTTGGGTTTCCCAATCCAAGTCCGTTTCTTTGTCTATATATGACGTTGTTGAATTGGAAGTAGTTTAACACTACAACAAAACTACTTCCAATTCATACCGGCGTCATTTTGGAAAAAATATGGCCCAACGACACCTCCAGACCATAATGCGCACCAAAGAATCACGTTTTCCGGTTGCAATGGCTTTTCCACAATAACTTCTAAAGTGCGATTCACTATTCTTTTTTAACGACAATAGCATCGATAAAAAATATTAACAACAAAATTAACGAAGTTGCTATTCAGTAACTTTTTTTAAACAACATTCGCAATC
The DNA here is from genome assembly GCA_963932375.1 of Phania funesta. Classification (NCBI taxonomy): domain Eukaryota; kingdom Metazoa; phylum Arthropoda; class Insecta; order Diptera; family Tachinidae; genus Phania; species Phania funesta. Next base: position 48,600,102 of record OZ010654.1, read on the forward strand.
GTTTAGTCAGCTGTTATTGTTAGCTTAACGATTGCAGACAAAAATAAGCGACGTACATATAATTTTGTGTTGTTTATTTATTCGACAAACTAAAATTCATTGCATCTTTTAGGGGCACTTTTAATTTGTTTAAAAATCATTTATACCCAATATTTTTAATAAACAAGGCACTAGGTACATACATAGCGGTTTTTTGTGAAATGTTTAGTTTTTAAATATTATTAAAAGCTATTAAAATTATAGCTGTTCTTGACCTTTTTTTAAATTTAATTTATTTAAAATTGTCCAAGCTTGAAGGTCTTTTTTTTTTAAATTATATTTTTATTCTTCGATATTAAAAACATTTTCTTTTCAATTTTTTGTGGCGTTTTTATGGATTTAAGATGTATTTTGAAACTTGAGTGAATTCCGAATTTTGGTGAACTTTTGAGCGTATATGATTTTTCTATTTAATTTCGGTTTTGGTAAAAATTTCAGTTTTTAATAATGTTTAAGTTTATTTGTGAATTTAAGATTATTTGGTGCCTTGGGCCAAATTTAAAATTCTTAATAAAATTTTGTAACATTTGTAAATTTTGGGAGAATCTTCGCTTTATGGGGTTTTTTTTATTACTTTGTTAATTTTGTGTGCGTTAATATCAATCTTCATTAAATTTTCGAATTTCGGTAAACATACAAATATTGGGTTGGATTTCGATTTTAAGTAGGATTTATGCTTTTCAGTGATTTTTTGCTTGTGAATTTTTTAATTTTTGTGTAGGGGACTTTGTATTTTTTGGTGACATCGTGTTTCAGTAATTAAAAAAGCTAGTAAAATTAAATTTTTGTGGTGAAAATCAAATCTTTGTTGTGAAATATCAAAATCTGGAGCATTTTGGTGGTTATACATGCACTCATATGATTTTGATGAAAGTTCGGGTTTTTTTATTTTATTTAGGATTTTTTGGTAATTTAAAATTTTTTATTGAAGTTTTTGGAAACTTCTACACACGGAGAAAAGTTTGGTAGAATATCAGGTTTTGTAATAATTATTTTAAAAGACGAACTGAAAAATTTTATTGTTGCTAAATATTTTCAGTATTAACATTTTTTTATAATAAGAACCAAAGAATGATATTGGTTTTAAATCGAGTTTCTCGTTATTCCATATGTAGGAATAGTAAACGAAGTATTGTTATTTTCAAGCAAAAGTATATTTCATTTGATATAACCAAATAAATTAATAGTACAGGAAATCAATGAATATTAATAAATTACAGAAAAAAGAAAAAGAGCTTGTGTGCAACAACTAGATGAAAAATAAGAAAAGGAACAGTTTTCAGAAGTGTCTTTCTTCAAAAACGACGCTCCTAAATGCATTTAAGTCAGAGATACATATACGCGTCCAATCCCACTAGTTCAACAGTGACCGTGTTTGAGTACAGACGTACGTCATATCGAACGCATAACAAATATATATATATATATTTTTTTTTTAAAGTATTCAATTGAACAGTGAACAGTTAGTAATAACAAAGAAATAAAGAACAAAAAATAACAACAATATAATATATTGTGTGTAAAAAAAACAATAACAAATAGTGCATGGTTAAACCGGTTTGAACAATTGATAGTGAGTGTATGACCGCACCAAATATTAATGAAAAAAAATATAAAAGGTCATAACAACAATGCTTATTACTCTTTTTCTTACACAAATGCTAATAATGCAATGAACAATACAAATAATAAAAAAAAAGATGACAGTGCTTTTTTAAGCGCCAGGCCAATTGACCGAACGCGTTCTTTATCCGGAAATATATACTTATCTTCGCAAATAACAACACCAGAAGAAATTACAATTCAAACAAAAAACAATTCAGGTACCATATCAAAAATAGTGCAACAAACAAACGAAACAGGTAATTTGAAAAATCCCGTAAAAAAAGTGCAAACAGGTATGGATCGTTATATAACCATAACCAAAAGGAAGACCAGTCCTAAGTCTTCGCAGCAAGAGCGCATTGCTAAACAATATAAAAGCTCCCAAAGTACTGTAATGCCGGTAAGCGAAAACAGGTTCTCTGTACTTGCTACAGCGGATGATGAAGCTGACCCCGCTGTCAGGGAACAAAAACCTCCCCGATTTACTTGCGCGAACAAACATCTAACGAAATTGTTAACATGTTGTCTCAGCTTGTAGGTAAGGAAAGCTTTTATGTAGCTTCTATACGAAGAGGTCAAATCCAAGAAACAAAGATCCAAGCGCACACTGAGAAGAATTACCGCCTAATCGCAAATCGCCTCGATGCAGATAATAGGAGCTATTATGCGTATCAACTCAAAAGTGCTAAAGGTTTGATTGTCATTGTAAAGGGCATTGACAGTTCTGTTCCCACTGATGAAATAAAAAGTGCCATAGAGGTGGAAGGCTATGTCGTAAGGTCAGGGCACAATATTTTAAATAAGAACAAAGTTCCCCAACCTATGCATCGTGTTGAAATCGTATTTAACGCACCGCAACTTAAATCAAAAAACTCGGCTCATCCAATATATAATTTGCGCTACCTTTTGAACAGAAGAATAACGGTGGAAGAGCCCCTAAAACGTAGCGGTCCCCATCAGTGTACTAATTGTCAGGAATTCGGACACACGAAAACCTACTGCAAGCTACCATCCGTTTGCGTTGTTTGCGGTGATGCGCACCGGACTTTGGAATGCACTTCTTCCAAAACAGACCCCAAGGTAAAAAAATGCAGCAACTGTGGTGAAAACCACACAGCAAATTACAGGGGCTGCAAAGTCTTTCAACATGTAAAAAATAATTCGAAGGTCGTACGCAAACCTGATTATGAGCAATATAAAGCTTCCCAATTTCCTCGGCTTCATGCTGGTTCTGTTGCTAGTACACAGCCACACACTAAGCCAAACTTTTCATATGCCCAAACATTGAGAAATGATTTACCTAATGCGAATGCCAAAAGTTCTAATGCGCATAAACATTCATATGCCCACATCTTAAAAGAGGGTGCTCAGACACCCCTCACTACCAATTCGAGCTCAATCGATAATTTAATACAAACAATGAATAATTTCATGACAACTATGCAGGGTATGTTTCAGGAAATGATGCGAACCCAAAACATGCTTCTGCAAGTTCTGCTGAGCAAAAAATGAACCAGTTAAAAATATGCTTCTGGATCGCTAACGGGCTATCCCAACATAAATATGAAGTAGAACACTTCCTGCTAGCACATGATATAGACATACTATTAGTCTCTGAAACACACTTCACTATAAAAAACTGCTTTAGAATTGATGGGTATTTTATATATGACACCAAACACCCAAGCGAAAGGGCATGTGGTGGGACTGCCATTATAGTCCGAAAAAACGTAAGGCATTTTCCATTGCCTGAATTCAGAGAGGACTTTTTGCAAGCCACGACCATAAATCTTACAGATTTTAAAATTGTAGTCTCATCAGTGTATTGCCCGCCTAGGCATAAAATCGAACACCATGAATTTGCCAGGTTCTTTGCTAAGCTAGGGCAAAAATTTATTGCCGCTGGTGATTACAATGCAAAGCACACATATTGGGATTCCAGACTCCTTAGTCCTAGAGGTAGGCAGTTGTATTATACAGTTGAAGCAAACAAGCTTGACGTCGTATCTGCCGGTAAACCCACCTATTGGCCCACAGACTTTAATAAGTTGCCAGACCTTATTGATTTTGCTATAGTAAAAAACATCAAACGCGATCAACTCTTAGTTAATTCATCCTATGACCTATCTTCTGATCATTCACCTACAATTGTTATTTTACAAGACAGTTTTGTCACTGCACCTAAAACCCTTAGTTTCTACCCGAACAGAAACACGAATTGGTTAAAATATAAAATGTATGTGAGCTCTCACTTACCATTGAACATCCCACTGAGAAATCCAGCTGATATTCAAGCAGCTGCAGACCATTTTACAGACGTCGTGACTGCCGCAGCCATAGCTGCAACGCCAACAAAGCCATCAGCTAAAATAATAACGTACCAGGCAACAGCAGATATTCAGATGCTCGTCATTGAGAAAAGAAGACAACGAAGACAATGGCAAAATAGTCGTTCACCACACATAAAAATGCAAATGAACTTATGCCAAAAAAACTTACGGAGTAAATTGAGACAGAAACACGAATTCGCTATCGACAACTTTTTAAAAAACTTGGATCCAATGAAAAACACGGATTATAGTCTGTGGAAAGCTGAAAAGCACTTACAATGTCCTATTGCTTACGAATCCCCACTAAGACTTGAAGACCGTACTTGGGCTAAAAACTCAAGTGAAAAGGCAAATGCGTTCGCAAAGCACTTAGAGAAGGTTTTCGCACCACATGATATAAGTAATTCCACTATTCCAATTATTAGCGAAATCGTGAATGATCCTATGAAATTTCGGTTGTCTTCTTTAAAATCGACAATTAAAAATACGGATATGAAGAAATCACCTGGACCTGATCGTATAACAGGATCAATGATAAGAAACTTACCTAATTCAGCTGTAAGAATTTTACTTTACATATTTAATGCCATGTTGCGCGTCGGCTTCTTCCCATGCTCTTGGAAGATGTCTGAAATTGTTATGATCCCGAAACCTGAAAAGGACTCAAGCCAGATTACATCCTACAGGCCAATTAGCCTACTGTCAGTTTTGTCAAAGATATTTGAAAAATTATTCGTCTCGAGTGTAACTCCTTTTCTAAATGAACAAAACGTTATCCCAGATCATCAGTTCGGTTTTCGAGCAAGGCATAGTACGATTGAACAAGTCCATAGAATCGTTACCATTATTAGATCGGCTTTTGAAAGAAAGCAATACTGTTCAGCTTTATTTATAGACATTTCCCAAGCATTTGATAAAGTCTGCCATGATGGGCTACTTACTAAAATAGTTCGGGTTCTACCTGAAAACACCCACAAGCTTATAAAAAGCTATTTGTCCGATAGAACTTTTAAAGTAAGGTCAAAGGACCAGCTTTCAAGATGTGGGAAAATCAGTGCAGGAGCACCTCAAGGTAGTGTGCTAGGGCCGCTATTATATATCATCTATACAGCGGATATGCCGACAACCCCACATACATATACATCAACCTTTGCAGACGACACTGCAATTATAAGTGTCAGTAATGATCCAAAGGATGCATCTGAAAAGCTGCAGTCCCATATTCATAAGCTAGAAAACTGGCTAAAACAGTGGAGAATAAAGGTAAATCCATCAAAATGTGCTCATGTAACGTTTTCCCTTAGAAGGCAAAATTGTCCACCAATCACAATAACTAATACCACGGTTCCAGCGGAAACTCACGTCAAATATTTAGGTATCCACCTAGATCGACGCCTAACTTGGACCCGTCACATTGAGGCAAAAATAACGTCCATAAAGCTTCGAACAAATCAACTGCATTGTCTAATAAGTCCTAACTCAACTTTGGCTTTGGAATATAAAGTCCTATTATACAAATCCGTTATAAAGCCAATATGGTCATATGGTATTCAGCTGTGGGGTACTGCCTGTGCATCAAACATCCAGAAGTTACAGAGAAGACAGTTTAGGATTTTACGTCATATCGTATGCGCCCCCTGGTACATAAGAAATGAAAACATACATAGGGATCTCAAAGTTCCCACTATCCACGAAGAAGTTAAAACATACACGTCCAAATACGTGAAAAAACTAGTCGCACATCCCAACACTCTAGCACGCAATTTATTGCAATTTGACGGCCACCAGAGACTAAAAAGAACTGACACATTGAGCCTGGCGAGGCGGCTCTCTCTACAGAATAGAAGATAGATTTTTAAGATTTGAATACAAAAAATTAGTTATTACGTTGGTACTAACTAGTAAATAATAATTTAGAAATAAGATTTGAATACTTATTGTGAATTTCTTTTAATAGAAAGATTCAATAAAATAAAATACAGTATAAAAAAAAAAAAAAAAAAAAATCCCACTAGAAATTATATGTGAAATTGATGAAAATTATTGATATTTGAAACGAATTTTCCTCATCTCAAGGATTCGACTTTGTTTAGTGCCATTTTCCAAGAACATATGTATGTCTATATCAAATCAACGCAATATCAAATCAAGAAATTTATATTATGTACATTTTTTATTACAGCTTAAATGCTATAAAAATTCGAAACATTTCTCCGACCTCCACACACCGGTATTAAGTTTTACTACGCGGCCAAATTTACAACTATCCTAGACGAAAAAAGTATAAGAAAAAATACGTTTATTGAATTTATATACATATACGATTTATTAAAACTAATGTTCATCTGCACCAATCTCTGAAGATTCGACACGAACATTGATATGTTCTTGCAAGTTTACTTATTTTACATGATCGCGGGAAATATGTACGAATAACAAGTTGAGCGATCGATTTGCAAATAAATCAAATGAGCTTCGTGCTTGAAGAAAATGTGGAAGCTATTGGATAATGTGGAAGAAATTGATTATTTGACTTTTGGCCACCTGTGCACCTTTGCTTAATAGTGAGTAACATCAGTATTTAACTATTGATTGGCAAGATATTCACATACCTCATTTCGTTCAGAATATTCGCAACTTTTTGATTCAGAAATAACTGCAAACGCACTCTACTCTTCTTAATTTTGATGAATTCGTATTCATTTTTTCGCCTTTTAATAAAAAAAAAACCTTTATAATACTGGTACATTGAGGTAATATTTGAACATTTTGTAGAAATAACGTTAAAAATCGCAAATGTTTAAAGACACATTTCTAAAGAAACTAACCCATACCATTCAAAACTATATTTGTTAGTTTGGATACCCTTATAACATATATAAAAGAATTTTTGTGATTATAGAATTAACTATTTTCTTTTTCATACGTATGTAGCCAAAATATATATAAGAGCATAAGTTTTTTCCGTGAAGTGAAACTAGCATTGCCAAGGATAATAGAATAAAAGTCAATACATTTTACTTGTAAAAGTGACGAAAGTTGTTAAACTAAACCCACGAACGAATTAAATTTACTCTCGGTCCATCACGTATTCGCCGAATACCGAACTTTGAACAAAATTGCCGACGAACAATTACGTAAAAATCGTTGCTCTTTAAAAACGTCTCCACAGCGAACACGCGTCGCTCACTCTCGACCATTGCGACATTGTGACTGACAAATCCGCACAATCGATAATTCCCTCCGCACCGTTTAATACTTTTTGAAATAATCGTATTTAAAAATATAAATTTGCCACCAGACACCCTGTATTAACAATTAGGGACCATGTGTGAGTTCCACTGTAACACACAGTTTTTTGCCCCAGTTACTTAGGTTTTAATTAATTTCTGATGATAACAAAATAAACAACAAAAGGATTGTCTTTTTTACATGCATAACATGGTTACAATACGCGTTCTTTCGTTTGTGTGAGTTTGTTAAGTCTTTACTACAAGTAGTTGCAAGAAAATGCGTTAAGCATGTAGCTTTGCATGACTTTAAACCGAAAATGTTTGTATTTCAAATATTGTGTAGAGATTTCTATTTGTATAAACATATGCGTGCTGAAATTTATTACCAAGTAGAAGTTTGTACAAATACGTCAGTGTTAAGGAATTCTCTTGTCACTGAGTACAACCGCTTCTGTGGTAAATTTCAAAATGGATATACCGCACAAGAGGAGTTTAACTTTTCAAAGGATTTCAATTGTAGAATATTAAAAAAAGCTTCAAGAACGTTGTTTTGATCAAACTAATTAGTCGACCATCATACAATAAGCGAACTATTACTATGGATTATAATTGAGAGCTCGTAAAATTGGGACTTTGAATATATTATAAGTTATATTTAACACTAATTAGTTAATTTTAGTTGAGCTGATATTAATAAACATTACCAAAAAAAAAACCATCATCATTTATGCCTTCTAGATTTAGAAATTGTTTGACTACTAAGCAAATGATGGTGTTAGTTCTTTACAGTGGCTACAGTTATATACAACAGGTTAAAATATACACGCAAAAAAGTAGAACTCTGTTTAACATAACTTCTTCTAATTTTATGTACGATAGTATATATTTTTTTATACTGAAAATGTCTGAAAATCTGATCACATTTCTTGTATTGATGATTTTATAAAGTTTCTATTTTGACTTTGGCATTTCTTTCCACAAAGGTTTACGATTTTGGATCAATTTAATTTGGCAACGAAAGCTGTAACATATATATTAAGTAAAAGTCCATACAACTTTTTACAACTTAACCAAACAAAAAAGAAATAAATTTTGTTAAAAAAAAACTTTTATATAATTCAAGACAACCCAAATGTGTGATTTCAGCGGCATACTTTCACCAATTCACCGGAAAATGTTGATATAGAAAATAAACTTTTCTCATCTTTCAGAGGAGTTCAGTTTTACCATCTTTTACAAGGAACACAATGAATTTGTTGAAGTCACACTTAAAAGTACCAGAATTACTTACTTTTTTTTTGTTAGTTTTTAGTTTTAGTTTTGTCTTTTGCTTTTTATTAGTGAAGTTTGTGAATTGTGATTCGTTTGATTATTTTTTTGTTTTCAAGTAAAGATAATTTGTTGAAGTAAAATAAAATTAAATTGTGTTTTATTTTCCACAAACGGTAATTCCTCATAAACATTTTTGGTCCTTTGAACCGGATTTGCAAGTGAAAAAGAAGAAACATAAATTATAGTGCGGTGGTAAAAACATATGTACATATGTACATACATAATTGTGCGGTGGTTATTGAATTTACATACATACATATGTACATACTGCAATTTAAGTGAGCAACAAGAATAACGTACAAGCGTATTGAAAAAATCAAAAATAATAATAACAAGTGTAATAAATCATACAGGCATACATATAAGTGTACATACATGTGCCCTTTTGTGAAGTTTTTGAAACAGGGACAAGAACAACACAATACGAGACATACTATACATATGTGAGAAAGTGTGAGAAATATCATACAATAAAAGAAAACCAAACAATAGTTCTGCCAGAGGTTAAAGTAGAATCAGTTAATACAAAAGCAGACAGTGCATCTAAAGCTATTTTAATCAGTGAACTTAAAACTACATAGAAAAAACACACATTTAAATAACATACAGTGAATGTAAAGCTTGTTGAACGGAACAGTGAATTTTAAATTCGGTACTGTGTTTAATAAATATTAATACGGCAGTAATTAAAAAATAGATAAGAAAAAATCATCACAATGGAAGAATTAAAAAAGAAACGTGCGCAGGTAAAGAAACCAATAACTAGAATTTATAATGCCATCAACAATCAAAACGCTAGTTATAATGAAAAAAAGGTACGTATTGAAAAGCTTGATGATATTTATAAAACTTATGAATCTTGCCACGATTAAATTGATTCCTTATGCGAAAACGGAGTATAGGAGATCAGTATAGGGCGCAAATTGAGGAATTATATTTTGGAATGAAGACTATTTGGACTAGCCTTTTTGATCAAAAGCATATTAAAAATGCAACAGCATCTGATTTTAGAAAATTTTATCTCAATACGGTTGAAGCTTACTGTTCAGTCACAATTATATTGCCTTCATTAGAAACTATATTTATTATTATATATTATGTTTTTATTCGATTGCATTAAATTCATATAATGTCATTTTGCAACAATGCATTCCTTTAAAGACCGTATCGGTTCTTTGGGAATTTGTCGCTTTTTCGTATTTTGCTTTACTTATTTTTATAACTGATTCTATTTACTTTAATGCTTAACTTAGTCTTAAAATTTGTAACATGAATTCAGTCAGTCTCATTTTTCGTTTCGAGCAATAAACAGCATAAAATAAATCATCGCAGTGTATTCGTTTGTTTTACCACAATTATTGTTTTCTTAGTTTTTATCGTTCACTTACAATGCTTTGAAAACACTAAAGGGGCCAACTGATTCATGGGATTATGTTTTGACATTTCATATAAAGAAAAAGTTAGACTCTGAGACAATTACACTTTGGCGTCGACAGCGTAAGGAATGCGAAACCCAGAACTGTTAAAATTTTTAAGAAATCGTGTAATCGAAATAGACGCGGGAGCATCTCAGTCTATAGTAAGGCCCGATTTGGTAAAAGGAGCAGTAGAACCGCTAAATAATATACGACTACGCACTGTTACTGGGGATTCAGCTACCGTCTATGGAAGAGCCAGGGCAAGACTGACTATCGCAAACATCAGTGTCGACCATGTGTTTGTTGTCGCCGACATATTGGATGAAGTTATTATTGGTGCGGACTTCATGATAGCCAACGGGATTGATCTGCGCATGGGATATCAATTAATGGCATGGCGCAATGTCGAGATACCCCTGGATGTTGGATATGAGAGCAGGACCACAGTAAGGAAGCTGATTGAACGCCAGAAATTACTACCTCAGGCAGAAACTATAGTATGGGCACGTGGGGAGGAAGATTGTGTGGATAACCGGTTGTGGGTTGTAGAACCAAAAGAACTAAAAGCCGAAATCATAACAGCTAGAGCCCTTGTGAAAGCCTGCGATGATGGGCGAGTTCCTGTAAGAGTACTTCATCTGCCCAAAAGCGAAAAGACCATTGACAGAAATTTTGAAATCGGTCAATGTGAGCCGGCAGGAGTCATAATTAATTGTGCGGCGAATTCAGTATGCCCCAAAACAACAGTCAAAGAGAGATTTACTGGCAGAACAGGTGGAAAAATGGGTAGTAGGCCTGACCTCTCCTGACAGAAACAAAGCTAAGCAGTTGCTTAGAAAACATGCCTCTGTCTTCGCCCTGAGTAATAAAAGCCAAAGTAGAACCGCAGTTGTGAAACACGAAACACCGGCGAAGCGAGGCTATTAAAACAAGCACCCAGGAGTATTCCCCTAGCAAAGCAAAACGCGGTCAAAGAACTGGTCAACGAAATGAGCGGAATGGAGTCATTGAGCCAAAGAAAGACAGTTATCCGCTGCCCAGAATTGACGATACCTTGGACACGTTGGCCGGAACGAAATGGTTCTCTAGCTTGGATTTGCAGAGCGGCTATTGCCAGGTAGAGATAGCCGATAAGGACAAGGAGAAAACTGCCTTTAGCGCGAGCGATGATCTATGGCAGTTCAAGGTGATGCCGTTTGGGATCTGCAACGCTCCAGCCACTTTTGAGCGTTTAATGGAACGTGTGCTTAAAGGTCTCAATTGGAAGACGTGCTTGGTATATCTGGATGACATAATTGTGATGGGGAAGACTTTTGACGAACACCTAAAAAACCGGGATGAGGTGTTTAAGCGTATAACAGCTGCAGAATTAAAGCTAAGCGTTAAGAAATGCGCTTTGTTTCAAAGGGAGATTAAATATTTGGGGCATCGTGTAACATCAGAGGACAAAATACTGGCTGCAAGGAACTGGCCTCGCCCACGCAATCTTCATGAGCTTCGTAGTTTTCTGGGGCTTTGCACTTACTACAGGAGATTTGTGCCGAACTTTGCTCAAGTTGCTGCTAGTTTGCATGAGTTGACCAGAAAGTCGCGACCATACCACTGGAGTGAGGCAGCAGAAGTAGCGTTCCAGAGGCTCAAGGTACTTTTGTGTACAGCACCAGTCCTCGCCTATCCAATCGCTGGGCAGAAATTCATATTAGATATGGATGCGAGCGACTATGGAATAGGAGGGGTGCTTTCCCAGATGGTTAATGGGGCGGAAAATGTCATTGGCTACTACAGCAGAGTATTGTCCAAGAACGAGCGAAATTACTGTGTTTCACGACGGTAGCTTTTGGCAGTGCTGGAGTGTGTTAAACATTACACAAATACTTATATGGTCAACACTTCATCTTACCGACAGACCATTACGTTGGCTGCTGCAATTTAAGAACCCCGAAGGGCAGCTCGCACGCTGGATTGAACGTCTGCAAAGCTATGATTTTAGTATCGAGCACAGAAAAGGCGGAAAAAACAATAATGCTGATGCCCTTTCATGACGGCCATGCAACGTAGAGTGCAAGCACTGCACAAAAGTCGAGAAAAAGGCATGTGTCATTGACGTGCGGCTGACCCAAATTAGCTCAGGGGAAGACTGGTCTAAGGAACAGAATGGCTAAGCAGGATAACAAAAGACCGACTCGCAATAAAATACCGGCAGAAAGCCCATTAACAAAAGCGTACTGGGCCCAGTGGAATAGCCTAAAATTTACAGATGGTTGCTTATATAGATCTTGGGAAAGTACAGATGGCAAATTTACAACGGACTTAATTGTCGTGCCCACTTCCAAGATAAAGGAGGTAATAAAGCAGTTCCATAACGGTCCTAGTGGCGGCCACCTGGGCATTAAAAAAACTTTGGAAAAGATAAAACAGCGCTTTTACTGGGTTTGATGCCAGGAGTCTGTAGCCGATTGGATAACTAATTGCGAACAATGTATTGGGGCCAAGGGTCCAACAAGAAGAAGTCGCGGCAAGCTTCAGAAATACAACGTGGGTGCCCTTTTTGAGCGGATAGCTATCGATGTAGCAGGTCCATTCCCTGTAAGTGACGCTGGTAACCGGTATGTACTAGTGGTAATAGATTATTTTTGCAAATGGCCCGAGGTGTATGCCATTCCAAACCAAGAATATAAAACGGTGGTAGACGGATTTGTCAACAATTGGGTGTGTCGATACGGTGTTCCGATAGAATTGCATTCAGACCAGGGACGAAATTTGGAATCTGCCATATTTAAAGAAATGTGCGACTTATATGGCATCAAAAAGACGAGAACGACACCGCTACATCCACAGTCTGATGGCATGGTAGAAAGATTTAACCGTACGCTGGAGGAATATCTCAGAAAAGTGGTTAGTACACACCAAAAAGATTGGGATGAGCATATACCTAAGCTGTTACTGGCATACCGGTCAGCAGTCCACGGATCGACCTCACGTAGTCCTGCGAAAATCCTGTTTGGAACGGAACTGAAACTGCTAGCGGATTTAGAGTTCGGTGTAAAACCTAAACCAGCGTGCGAAGACGATGGAAACACTCTTCCTGCACAAGACCTTCACGAGCTTCATGAATTTGTCCGTAACCGCATTAAAATATGCAGTGATAATATGAATGCCAGGTATGATCGAGCAGCAAACACGGAGGGATTTGCCGAAGGACAAATGTTTCTACTGTTTAAACCACAACGCAAGAAAGGATTATACCTTAAATACAAAATAATAGTCAAATATGTGTGAAACGACCTATTGTACAACTACGCAATAACATAAAGCAAATTGCGTAGCAAAAATTCCCTGAACCGCGATTCAGCGTAGAAACAAAAACAATTTCTGCAGCAAGCAAAAGTAAACAAAAGATACACACACACAAACACATATACAAGACTACTAAGCCGGGAACTGAAATAACTGATGCGCAATTTCGCGTATGTTCGGGACATTTCAAGAAGCGGCCGTGATCTCTATATAAAGGCGCCGTCCACCGCAGAAGAGATAGTTGACTTTGAGATTTCATTACGTGAACATCTGCGTGTACAAAAGAACTGTTAAGTGTACAGTGTCAATTAGTACTAAAGTGTTGTATATAAGAGTGTTAAGTACCGAATAAAACTGTGTACTGACAAAATCGTAAAAGAGTGTGTAATTTTATTTTTTTACAATTAAACGAACCCTTCAAAATAACGTTTATTGTGGTAATAAACGTAACAATATTGGATCCCAGACATAATTCATTTAATAAAAAGAACAGTTTATAAATGTACTACTTGTATGCGGTTCGGACAAATTCCTTATCAACAGCGCACGGGTAACCTTCAAAAATTATCGTGTACAACCGTGTCCAACGTTTGACTGCGTGGGCATTGATTTTGCCGGACCAACGTTGGTTAAGTCATGAAAAGGTCGCGGTGCCAAGAACTCCAAGTGTTGGATTGCAGTATTTGTGTGCCTAAGTACAAAGGCGATTCATCTTGATGAAGTGACGGATCTCACGGCAGCGGCTTCTATGGCAACACTGCGACGGTTTGTGTCCAGGCGAGGCATATCTACACAGACAATGGTACAAATTTCGTGGGATGTAGACAGGAGTTAAAAGACCTATTTCAATTCCTGAATAATAACTTTGATAAGATCAGCAAGGAATTGTCCTTCTTAGAAGTTCGGTGACACTTTACTCCACCATTAGGTTCCAACTTTGGCGGCATCTTGGAGGCAGGCGTTAAGTCTACTAAATTTCATATAAAACGAGTTTTAAGGAATTCGATGGTGACTTATGAAGAACTATCTCTTCTCGTATGTCAAATCGAATGTTGTTTAAATTCACGTCCGTTATGTTTAAAATTTGAAGGTGATGAAGACCCACTGACTCCTAGGAATTTTTTAATCCTTCGTCCCACGGTATCAATTCCCGATTACAACTTGGTGGAAGCAAAAATGAATCGACTTACTAGATGGCAATATCTGTAACATCTTGTTCAAAAATTTTGGTCCAACTGGTCAAAGGAATATCTCTGTCAATTACAGAAAAGGCCCAAATGGATCCAGAATTCCACAAATCTTAAATTGGGTGACATGGTTCTCTTCAAGGAGGATAATTTGCCTCCCACCCAATGGCTGATGGGCAGAATACTGTTTACGCATCCTGGCAGTGACGGGTTAGTTCGAGTCGTCATCGTGAGAACGAAGAATGGTGCATTAAAACTTTCAATATCTAAATTATGTCCACTATTCTTGGATGGTTGAAAGGTGACCCTTTCAACGTGGGCCGTAATGTTTAGTTACTTTTTTTGGCAACTATGACTGTTGTTAGTTTTTAGTTTTGTCTCTTGCTTTTTATTAGTGAAGTTTGTGAATTGTGAATCGTTTAATTGTTTTTTTGTTTTCAAGTAAAGATAATTTGTCGAAGTAAAATAAAATTAAATTGTGTTTTATTTTCCACAAACGGTTATCCCTCATAAACAGAATTGGTTTTGACTTTTATATATTTTAAACAGTCAAATATTTTAATAATTATCTAGTGGGAAACTGTTACCCATTTTTGTCTTGACGATATACGATTTTCTAATATATTTTTAAAAGACTGTTCACAATTTAATATCGTGTGTTAGGTTTCTTCTCCGTCAGGACGCGCGAGTTTCAGCAGTGCGAATAAAAATTTTTTTTTTGTTTATTCTATCATCATCACAGTTAAAAAATATTTTTATTGTTTACATTGTTTGGGATTTTACTTAAAAATAAGTATTGCAGCAAATAAAATCTTGTTTAAAAATATATAATGATCCTTTTAAAAGTTATATATACAATATTAGGGAAAAAGATAGGAAAAAACCTTATATAAGTCATAGAAATTCTTATGTTAACGCTTATATGAACTTCATAAACTGTGTTCAACTTCAGTCACAAATTCCTTATTAAATCATATCTTGAATACCTATTTCGATCATCGAATCTTTTTGACAGTTCGCTAATCATTGTTTCGAACATAACCTGATTATTGTTTCTATGGAGTCTACTTTTTATTTTGAAATAAGTCAAGTTTTTATTTTGAATAACTTGAAGCTTTTTAATGTATGTTTTTGCACACCACTTTGACCAGATTTGACATCCATACGCCATAATTGGTCGTATACACATTTTGTATCATAGGATCTTGTTTTTTATTAAGAGATGACCTTCTGTTTAGGAGTGGAAATAAGGCTCTCCCACATCTTATGGCTTTCTCACACGATTGTAGAATATGATGTCTAAAGATCAATTTTTTGTCTAATGTTATTCCCAAATATTTAAAGGTGTCAAGAACAGGTATTTCTACTCCCTCTATGCAAAGTGGCAGGGTTGGAACTCTTTTCGGGGATTTGTTATAAGGAAATATTATGGCTTGTGTTTTTGCCTCATTAATTTTTATTTTCCACTTCATGAAATAATTCTGTGCATGTTGAGGGCATTTCCCATTTTTTTCACTAAAGCGTTAGATACTTTTCCTTTTGTAATAATAGCTGTATCATCCGCGTATAGCGCTGCAGCGTTATCTCTAAGAATTTTGAAATCGGATATAAATATTGCGTATAGTGTGGGTGACAGTACTGACCCTTGAGGTACTCCAGCAGGGATAATTCACTGGCTGGAAATTTCATTTTCAATGCATACAACGAAAGATCTTTCTCTTAAAAAACTTAGTATAATTTTCTGGAAAACTGGTGACACGATTTTTTGCACGGAAAATGTTTTATATTCTATATGTGGTCTAGTTTCATGGTATATGACGTTTATTGCTTGACGTTGCTTAGATTCCATGCAACAATTAATCCCCACTTTTTCTGACCAATTTGGATGAACCCAGATTTCTGGAAAACTGCTCACACGATTTTTTGCACGGAAAGTGTTTTATATTCTATAAGTGGTCTAGTTTCATGGTATATAGCGTTTATTGCTTGACGTTGCTTAGATTCCATGCCATAATTAATCCCCACTTTTTCTGACCAATTTGGATGAACCCAGTTTTCTGGAAAACTGGTCACACGATTTTTTGCACGGAAAGTGTTTTATATTCTATAAGTGGTCTAGTTTCATGGTATATAGCGTTTATTGCTTGACGTTGCTTAGATTCCATGCCATAATTAATCCCCAATTTGACTGACCAGTTTGGTTCAAACCACCTTATAATAGGTTTTCAATAGATTTTTATATTTTTTAATTAAGCAGTTTTTCACGAGATAAAAACTTAATTTTTAATGTTTTTTAAAGACCATAATTCAATACCATAGACTACTAACTAGATGGGACACCTTACAATAACATTACCTCGATTATATAAAAGAGATAAAAAACCTTATCGTTTCTAATTAAGCTATCTCTTTCATGTAATCGGGTTAATTTAAAATTTTGTACGTAAAAACGCATGACATCTGATTACACGCTTTTTCATACGTCATTGTTGGGTATTCTGTTTATATTCTGTGTTCAATACATATATTAGTTTTTAAATATTTGATATTATTTTCTTTCATATTATATTTCTTCATTTGATATTCTAATTTTCAAACAGTGGGTATTTATGTTCCCATTTTCATATATATGATTATTATTTTTTCCCCAATTTCATAATTCTTTAGATTCCCATTTTTCCGAATTCCCAAAAACGCCAATCATTTATGCGATTTCGGGCTAACTTTCGACGCTATCTCGGCGCACGTAACGTGATGATTTATTAGTTTGATCAGCTGTTTAAGTAAACAAATTACTACCATTCTTTCTGAATTATCTCTTGAACGATGAAGCTTTCGCCTGTATCTATTTCTTTGTCCGATCAAAAACAAAGTAAGACTGGAAAGTTTTCTCTGCCAAACTTGCTGAGAACCAACAGGAATTTGCTCTGAGGCTTCTTGCACAATATAGGTGAGTTTCGATAAAAATTGTTCAATATTTGTTTCAGTCAAAACCGCAGTTTGTAAATTGTTGTTCCTGATTTCATCATCTAACCATTTTCCTATTTCCTTCCAGTTGGCCTTTTTGTATAGGCGGATTTTTATGACATTTTTTACTATTGAACCGTAAATTGTGCAAGTAATTGGAGTGTAGTCTGAATGGAGTAGTTTTGGGTGCGTTTCTAATTGCGAGAAGTGTAAGTTGGAGTTTGTAAGAAGAAGATCAACTACTGATGGTTGAGTTGGATTTGCGGTTTGGCCAAAACAAGTAAATGAATTGGGAGAGTATAGATAATATTGAGGGTTCAGTTGATGATTATAAAGACTGCTACCGGCTGCGTTATTTCGGCCCCAGCTTGTATGTTGTGCATTAAAGTCACCAAATATAAAGTAATCTGTAGTGGAATCAGTAATAATGTTTAGATCATTATAAAAGTTATTTGTATATTTTGGACAATAAACTGAAGTAAATCTTATAGGTCTATTGTTTACTTTAACAATGATTGAGATGTTTTCCATTTTTGCAGTTGTAAATTCGTTCATGCGGAATAGTTTTCTTAACAGCTATCAACACACCTCCGCCGTGTGAAATACGGTCATTTCTATAAACCTTGTAATTTGTTAATTTGAAGTTGTGATTTTGTTTAAGGAACGTCTCATTCATGAGAATTATATGAATTTGTTTTTCAATCAAAACTTGTTCTAGCTCTAAAATGGAAGTGGGGGTTGTTATGCCTTGAGCAATCCAATGCATAACTTTTAGCATACATTTTGTGTTATTATATGACATGTTTGAGCATATTTCCAAGGAGTCTTAATTTATCATACTTGGTTTTACATTTTTCAAGAGCATCTAACGCTTCGAAGTAAATATTCAAAATTTGTTCGTTTGATAAATTGTCATTTTGCTGAGTTCCATGATTGGATCTAGCCATTGATGCGTAAGTAACTTTATTAATCTTTTTTACCTGGCATAGCATTAGTAGATTACACTATTCCGCTCCACCTTGGTGTATGCTCCTCATCATCGGACGTGAAAAGTTCAATTTCTGTAGTTCGTTGTAGTCTTACTGGCCGGGTTTTGTTTGTAACCCTTTTCTTTATATCCAGATATTCCCTTCGTGAAGGACAGTGAGGGTCATGGGCTCTGTGATTTACATTTTTTGAGTTGCGTTTAATGCAATTAAAACATTTGTATATAACTGGGCCATCTATTTGTGCTTTGTTAAGTTGACATTGAGAATAATCATGAGGCTCGCCGCATCCCATACAAGCAGCAGCCCTAAAACAATTAGCAGAACCATGGCCGTACATGGTGCAATTAGAGCACTGGGTGGGGCCTCTAGGTCGACGATGAGGGTTTCTCCATTACACAACAATACCGTACACGTACTTAATTTTTACCACTTCGCGCTTTGAGATTTGATTTCTGTCGAATTCTAACATATACAGAGCATCATCTATGTTTGAACAAGTGGTTACAATTTCTTTAATATTAACCAATTCAATTTTAAATGCTTCTTTAAATTCTTTTTTTTATTGTATCTGCACCTATTTGAGGTAGTCCAAATAGCATTAATTTAAAATGTTTATTATCTTTAACAGGATGAGTGAAAAAATGAATGTTTCCGGCGTTGAGCTTTTTAACAATTTCGTCGTAATCATTGGTAGAGTTAGGCATTAACTTGGTACCAATAGAAATTCTTTTATATTTGCAACTTGTTCCAATCAAAGTGATGACGGATGTGAAGTTATGATTGATATCAACAATTATTGGAGGATTTTTTTCACTATTCCCCTTGGTAACTACATGTTCTAAACTTGAGACTTCTTCATCTTCTAGATCAGACAAAATCTGAATCCTGTTAGAGGAGGTTCTAGTACCTCTTGCCATTTTAAATTTGGGATTGTTACCCCAGTACTTTTTACGTTTGGAACTCATTTTGAAGACCTCAAAAAAGTTTTTCTAAAATATAATGTTTACTTTAATTCACAAAAAATATAAACAGCTGTGTAATAACACGTCTGAATGCTTTAAATAAACAGAAAAAACAGTGCGAATAAATTGCAGATCGTGCTATGCAGAAAATGTGGCACAGAGTGGCAGAAAAATAGCACGAAATTTGACCAAACAGGTTATAACATTTCGTGGCACTTGCGAAGGACAACCATTTTTATGTTTACCTTGTTTCAATAAAATCCATTAAAGTTTTCTGAAAAAATGTTCAATTTTTACCTTTATTGTCATATTTTATACCGCTGACTGACGCGGCCTAAACGGAAATGTCGATGTCAGTCATCGGTGACTGACGTGGCACCCAACGTGTTAAATACACGATAAAGATATCTGTTGTTTTTCTGAAAATTCGGGTATTCTTAATAAAAGGTAATAAGCAACACGTAAAATATGTCTAGAGACTAGTTTATTCCGTAATAAAATATTTTAGTGAATTTATTATAAAATAGGAATTGGAAAATTAGGACGATAAAAATTTTATTAACTATAGGAATTGGAATTCCCCAATAATAATTTATTTGTTTCACACAATATATACTCGTACGTATAGTCTCCATATATTGGAAGCAAATTAACCTGAAGTTGTCAAAACATCGAGTACCTTATGTTAAAAGCTATACATTCACAAAATTTTATTCGAATCGATCGGCCACTCGATCAGCTTACAATGGATTTATTAGGCCCATTCTTTGCCGGTAAAGCAGAAAATCGAAACTTTTGTGTGGTGATAAATTACCTGGAAGTGTACTTAGGAATAATTGTGAGCGTGCACCAAAAGATGATGGATGAGCAGATTAAAAAAATGCTGGACCGAATCAAAATCGTCATGTGATTTGGAGCTTGATGAAAGCCTTCTATCATCAACTGAAGACTGCGAAAACTCTGCCCTAGAACGAGAATTCGTTAGTGAACTACATGAAATGAGCGCAGCTGATATACTCGAAATATAGCGAGACAGAGAGCTTAAACTTTTGGGGGATTTCAAAGTGGTCAACAGGTATTTTTTCATCGTACAGCGGAGGAAAACACGAATTATAACTGTAGGTTGAATAATATCCAGCAAAAGCTGCCGCTAAGCCATCAGTATGATTTTTTTTTTATTAAGAATTACACCGTGGTTGAGTAGAGACGTACATAATATTTCGCGCGTAGTTAATATTTGTTGTAGGTGATTTTTTCATCCAGAAATAATTGAACATTATGAAGAGACACAGTAAACATTTAGAAATTAAAAACAGAGAAACAACATATTGGGTGTTGTTGTAAACAAAAACAACTCGTGTGTGGTAATATAAATTGGTTTGAACGATTCCACTAATAATAAGTAAATGAATACAGCAAACATTCAGGAAAATGATTAACAAAGACAATAAGAAAAATACCTATTACTGTTTTAGTGAACCAGAAACTAAAAATGTAATGAACAATTTGAAAAATATACAAAATGATGGTAGTGCTTTTTAAACAGCCAGGCCAATTGATCGAACTCGCTCATTGTCCGCAAGTATAAATACATCTTCGCCCACATATGAATTAAATAAAATTCTACCAAAAAACACTAAAGGTGCTATACCAAAAACAGTGCAACAAGACTGTGATACAGGTAATATAAGAAAGCCCATGCAAAAAGTAAAAACAGATATGAATAACCATAACCAGAAGAAAGGCCAGTCCCAAGTCTTCTCAAATAGAGTGCGCAGCGAATCAATATAAAAGTTCTTACCGCTGATGATAAATATGCCGAACGCAAACAAACATGAAATGCATTGCAAATATGATATCTCAACTAGTAGGTAAGAGAAATTTGTATGTCGACTCCATAAAAAGAGGACAAATTCAAGAGACACAGCACATAATATTATAAATACAAATAAGTCCCTCAACCAATGCATCGTGTTTAAATTGTATTTAATGCATTTCAGCTAAAATCTGTTCACCCGGTTTACAACTTACGTTACCTCCGTAATAGAAGAATAACAGTAGAGAGCCACGTTGTGAGCGACGATGCCAACGTAAAAAATTTAACAACTGTAGAAAAAAGTTCGAACTCGTATAAATATTCATATAACCACGTCTTAAAATAAAGTTCAAAGATACTTATTACGAATAATTTGCGCTCAATCCAAAATCTTTTACAAACAATTTGATGACAACTATGCAGGGTATCTTTCAAGAATTGATGCGCATCGAAAACATGATTCTGCAAGTTTTGGTAAGTAAAAAATGAACCAGTTTAAAATATGTTTCTGGAAGAGAGAGAGTCCATTAGTGGACTCTCCCAACATATGAAAGACCATTTCCTGCTAACAAAGAAAATATACATATTTTTAGTCTCTAAAATAAAGAAGAAAACTTAGTGCGTTTACCAATGCCAGAACTAAGCAAAGAATTTTTAAAAGCTACGTTTTTAAATCTGATTTTGAAATTGCAGTCTCATCTGTATAATGCCCGCCTAAGCACAAAATCAGACACTAACAATTTTGCAGGACATTTGCTTAAGTAGCACAAATATTTTTTGCAGCCGGAGATGATTGCTAAGCACTCATATTGGGGGATCCAGGCTTCTCAGTCCCAGAGACAAACAGATATGTTGCAGTTAATTCTGGGTATCTGCCGCTATGGCCCAACACCACAGTGCTCTCAGCAGTGGGTGAAAGCAATGCGTCCACCAACGCCCCTACGTGCAGCAATTCGCTACGCATGAGCTCTAATTTAATCCATGCATTTGGACATGGTGTGCCCCTTGGTAAGGACCGGAGCCTATCTAAAACTCTTACCGATGTATGGCTCACGGACAAGTAGAGACACACCGTCAATACGTGCCTCCAGTATTCAAGTCCCCTCCCACGCCCACAGGCAGTATTATCGGACAGGCCTCTCACATGCGAAAATACATTGAAGGAACCATGCCCGCCAGAAAAAACCCAGGCTCATGCCAAAGAAAAAGTCTAGGCGTTTAGACAAGAATTCTGCGTCGTGTATAAATTCATACGTAACACATTGTCACTGTTAATCATCCACCTAGAAACAACACACTCGTCTAAGAGCGTATTTATGCAACTAGTCTCTCGGAAAAACTACTCTTAATTTTAAAAGCGATAGCACAATGTATCACCTCCAAACAAGGGAGAGCCTTCGTCCAGACCGTTTGACAGACTGGCATGCTGGCCAGCATAACAACCTGACACCTCAGGGTCTTCCTTCGGCCGACAACAGACATGACAACCTCATACCACACCGGTGCACCATATGTCGCATATGCGACAAATAGCTCATCGTATATAGCAGGAACAGCACGCCTGCTTATGCCCCATTCGATCCTCAGAATGCTCCTAACCCTATCCATGACGGTCGGTAAGTTATGCTTTACGTAAGATGAACTAAAAAGTTTATCGTCCCAGTCATAACTATCCCCAGATACTTGATCTGAGTCAAATACCTGAGTTTAATAGTTTTGTTTCGTATTATTTAAATAAAACCAAAAACACGTCTAGGGTTTATTAATAAGTTTTTATTTTAATAAATTTTATTTTATTAATAAGTTTATATTTTAATAATCCCTCTGGGAATTATGTTTGTTATATTAAATTAAATAACATTTATAATTTTTTAAAGAAGGATAACATTATCCTTGTTAACACTTTCGCAAACAATTAAAACTCCTTTTTTTAATATTTGTCCGCTCGACTTCACTATTAAATTCTTAATCAGCTTTATTCTATAATTACACGTTTTTATATTCATTAGAAGAACACTGGTTAAATGAAACATATGTATGTATGTACATATGTACTTATTAACAAAAACAAAATAAGTAAATTGGGCATGAAGAATTGTAGTTGTCACATAGTAACAAATAAAAATTGCAACTGGGAATGAAGAAATACAATTACTTATCCTATGTACGAATCATGCGTACGTAAGAAAGTAAGAATGCAATTGATTACATATGCAGCTTAGTAACAATAATAAGTTGTGTCTGGGAATGCAAAATCATGACTTACGCTTAGTAACAAAATAAACGTAGACAAGAATATAAGCAAACAAGATCGGGCATGCATAATTGTACATAAAAACGTAGACAAGATTGTGCATGTTCGATCGTTGTTGTAACTTATAAAAGACCAAAAACAAAAGCTTACAATAAGGCATGATTGGGCAAAGTAACAATTTAATAACAACTTAATTAATAAGATATATTCAATATTTAACAACTTAATTAATAAGATACATAGATATTAAGTGACATGTACATACATACACATGAGTGGAGGACAACCATGCGACAATCATGCCTTTAACCTATTTCCTATGTAAGTAAAAAGACGACTTAGTCAAAACATAAAATGTATTCGAGCTGTCACTTTTACCGAACATCCCACTGAGAAATCCGGCTGATAATCAAACAACTGTAGCCAATTTTACAGCCAACAAAACCATCAGTTGAAGCAAAATCTTACTAGTCATCAGCTAATATACAGATACTCGTCATTGAGAAGAGAAGACTTACAAGGCAGTGGCGAAATAGCCGTGCTCCACATATAAAAATGCAAATGAATGCCAAAAATATAACGTATTAAATTGAGACATAAACATTATTCCGCCATCGGCAGCTATTTAAAAAATTTTAATCCAACAAAACTTGAAAACTAAGAGTTGAAAATTGCACATGGGTCAAAAACATCGAATAGTTTCACTATTTCAAACATCAGTGGCACTGTGATTGATCCTATGAAATTTTTGCTATCATTTTTAAAATCGATAATTTAAACCCTAGATTTCGGAAAATCACTCGGCTCTGATCGTATAACAGGATCAATTATAAGAAATTTGCCTTATAATGCTGTGAGAATTTTACTTGCCACCATTATTAGATCGGCAATTAAAAATAAACAATACTGTTTAGCATTATTTACTGACAATTAGCAGACGTTCGATAATTGTGATATGACGGCTACTCACTAACATATTTAAATAGAACGTTGAAGGCAAGATCAAAGTACCAATAAATAAAAACGGAAAACGCAGGAGTGCCTCAAGGTAGTACGATAGGGCCGCTGTTATAATAAGTTATAAAGCGGATAAGCCTAAATACATACATTTATTTATAAGTGTTAACCAAGATCCGAAGGTTGTATCCGAACAACTTCAGTCTCATATTAATTATTCATATTAATGAAGTGTGCTCGTGTATCGTTTTCCCTTAGAAGGCAAAATTGTTCACCTATAACAATAACAAAACCCACTGTTCCAGGGCAAGCCCACGTTAAATATTTGGGTATCCACCTAGATCGACGGGTTACTTGGTCTCGCCACTTTGAGACAAAAATAACGGCCATAAAAATTTGAACAAATCAACTACACTGGGTAATATGTCCTACTGACTTTGGAATACAAAGTCATCTTATACAAGTCCGTAATGAAGCCAATATGGTCAAATGACATTTAGGTTTGGGGTACTATTTATGCATCAAACATCCAGAAGTTACAAAGAAGACAGAAAATACGTAAACAAACTAGTGGGCCAATAATCTTTGTACACCAATTTCATTGTCACCACAGCACAAAAAAATGATACATTGAGCGAAACAGCTGTCCCTAACCAATAGTAGATTGCTTTTTATTATTAAAATTTGAACACGATAAATTACTTTTGGTAAGAGGTGCTAATTATACAATAATATTTTAGAGATAAGATCTAAATACTTATTGTGAATTTCTTTTAAAAGATTCAATCAAATAAAAATTAAAACCTAAAAAAAGTTTCTTTATTTATTAAGGCGAAATATAAGTGCTTACTATGAAGCGCGGTTGTGTACCAGAAAGTGTGCGCTGCTTTTAAAACCTGGATTATTGTTTGCAGGGGTCATCTACAGGACAAAAAAGTACAACAGCCCAAGATGTAAGATGAAGGTTTACTTGCGTTTGTTATGAATAGTCAACTATGCTACAAACAGATTTAAGTCGGTGACGGTTTTACTACTATAAAGAATCTAATCAAAATTCCAGCATCGCTTTGCAACCAACATAAATGCGAATACATTTGAAATTAAGTGATTCTCTAATTTGCTAGTAGCAACTAAAGATTCAGTGTTAATTTATTCCGTAGTAATAAGAAAGGTTGGAGGAATTTTTTAAAACTACCGGGTGAATCATTTTGACATATAGAGGAACCGCTTGTGCACAGTCCGTTTTAATTCTGGTCTTGTTGTAAGAACATCAGTTCATTAAGATAAGACAAGTATATGAAATTAAGGTAAATAAATTAAGCCACAAATTGTAACTGTGTTTGTGTGTACTTCGTTATTGTATTCGTGTGTGTCCAAAGAGAACATACGATCGTAAGATATAGACGTATGTAAGTATGTAACAGTTCTGATAAGCAAACTCTGTATTTATAATAAAGTAAAAATTACGAATGTTTTGTATAAGAGGAATTTGTATTCCAAAACCAGGGTTGGGTTAAGACCTATTAACCAATGTAGTAAGTCTTAAGGCCATTATTTTTCCTCAATGTCGCAGGACGTGGGTTTCCGCTGGATCCGTGGTATATCTTATTATTATACGTAGGCAATTTCTCCACTTTTTAGCCACTACTCTTCCTCGCTAGTATGCGACCTTTGAATATCCGTGAACACTTATAAATGCCGTGCCGTCTGCAAACGTGTATGACGAGTGTGTAATTGGGCTTGTTGACATATCCGCTGTATAAATTATATATAATAGCGGCGCTAGTATACTGCCTTGAGCTACTCCTGCAGAGACTTTTCGTTCTTTTGAAATCTGTTGACCTTACTTTGAATGTTCTAACCGTTAGATAGCTCTTCAGAATCTTGTGAGAGTTTCCAGATAGTACTCGAGTTATTTTCGTAAATAGCCCATCATGCCAGACTTTATCAAACGACTGGGAAATGTCAAAAAATATAGCTGGACAATATTGCTTATTATCAAATGCAGATCTAATAACGGTGACAATTCTGTGGACAGTTGCACTATGGCTTGCTCGAAAACCAAACTGATGGTGCGGAATGATATTTTGTTCATTAAGGGAGTTTTAAAGATGAAACGAATAATCTTTCAAACAACTTTCATAAAATTTATAGTAAGCTAACGGGCCTATAAGTTCTTTACTTGGTATACGGATCATAACATATCCAAGAGCATGGGAAGAAGCCAACTCGTAAGATGGCATTAAATACGAATAGTAAAATTCCCACAGCATATTTAGGTAAATTTCTTATCACTGATCCTGTAATACGTTCAGGTCCAGGTGATTTTTCATACCTTTATGACTTTAATAAAGATTGCCGAATCCATAGTATTAATGGCAGTGTTACTGATATTTGGAATAGTGAATATGAGCAATATAGGTCTTCCCAATTTCCTCGGCTTCATGCTGGTACTATTGCTACTTCACAAGCTACACAGCCACATACTAAGCCAAACTATTCGTATGCACAAACATTGAGAAATGATTTACCTAATGCGAATGAGGGTGCACAGACACCCCTCACTAGCAATTCGAGCTCAATCGATAATTAAATACAAACCATGAATAATTTCATGACAACTAAGCAGGGTATGTTTCAGGAAATGATGCGAACCCAAAACATGCTTCTGCAAATTCTGCTTAGCAAAAAATGAACCAGTTAAAAATATGCTTCTGGAATGCTAACGGGCTCTCCCAACATAAATATGAAGTAGAACACTTCCTGCTTGCACATGATATAAACATACTATTACTTTCTAAAACACACTTCACTATAAAAAACTTCTTTAGAATTGATGGGTTTTTTATATATGACGCCAAACCCCCAAGCGAAAAGGCATGTGGTTGGACTGCCATTAGGTTCTTTGCTACGCTAGGACAACAATTTATTGCCGCTGGTGATTACAATGCAAAGCGAACATATTAGGGATCCAGACTCCTTAGTTATAGAGGTAGGCGGTTGTATTATACAGTTCAAGCAAACAAGCTGGACGTCGTATCTGCCGGTAAACCCACCTATTAGCCCACAGACTTTAATAAGTTGCCAGACCGTATTGATTTTGCTATAGTAAAAAACATCAAACCCGACCAACTGTTAGTTAGTTCATCCTATGACCTATCTTCTGATCATTCACCTACAATTGTTATTTTACACGACAATTTTGTCACTGCACCTAAAACTCTTAGTTTATACCTGAACAGAAACACGAATTGGTTAAAATATAAAATGTATGTGAGCACTCACTTATCTTTGAACATCCCACTGAGAATTCAAGCAGCTGTAGACCATTTTACAGACGTCGTGACTGCCGCAGCCATAGCTGCAACGCCAACAAAGCCATCACCTAAAATAATAACGTACCAGGCAACAGCAGATATTCAGATGCTCGTCATTGAGAAAAGAAGACTTAAAAGACAATGGGAAAATAGTCCACACATAAAAATGCAAATGAACTTCTGCCAAAAAAAAAACTTACGCAGTAAATTGAGACAGAAACACCAATTCGCTATCGACAACTTTTTAAAAAACTTAGATCCAATGAAAAACACGGATTATAGTCTGTGGAAAGCTGTAAAGCACTTACAATGTCCTATTGCTTACGAAGACTTGAAGACCGTACTTGGGCTAAAAACTCAAGTGAAAAGGCAAATGCATTCGCAAAGCACTTAGAGAAGGTTTTCGTACCACATGATATAAGTAATTCCACTATTCCAATTATTAGCGACATCGTGAATGATCCAATGAAATTTCGGTTGTCTTCTTTAAAATCGACAATGGACCTCATCGTATAACAGGATCAATGATAAAAAACTTACCTAATTCAGCTGTAAGAATTTTACTTTACATATTTAATGCCATGTTGCGCGTCGGCTTCTTCCCATTTCAGATGTCTGAAATTGTTATGATCCCGAAACCTGGAAAGGACTCAAGCCAAATTACATCCTACAAGCCAATTAACCTACTGTCAGTTTTGTCAAAGATATTTGAAAAATTATTCGTCTCGAGTGTAACTCCTTTTCTAAATGAACAAAACGTTATCCCAGATCATCAGTTCGGTTTTCGAGCAAGGCATAGTACGATTGAAGAAGTCCATAGAATCGTTACCATTATTAGATCGTTACCATTATTAGATCGGCTTTTGAAAGAAAGCAATACTGTTCAACTTTATTCATAGACATTTCCCAAGCATTTGATAAAGTCTTCCAGGATGGACTACTTAATAAAATAGTTTGGGTTCTACCTGAACAGATAGAACTTTTAAAATAAGGTCAAAAGATCAGCTTTCAAGAAATGGCAAAATCAGTGCAGGAGTACCTCAAGGCAGTGTGCTAAGGCCGCTATTATATATCATGTATACAGCGGATATGCTGACAGGCCCACATACATATACATCAACCTTTGCAGACGAAGCTGCAATTATAAGTGTCAGTAATGATCCAAAGGATGCATCTGAAAAACTGCAGTCCCATATTCATAAGGTTGAAGACTGGTTAAAATAGTAGAGAATAAAGGTAAATCCATTAACATGTGCTGATATAACGTTTTCCCTTAGAAGGCAAAATTGTCCACCAATCGCAATAACTAATACCTCGGTTCCAGCGGAAACCCACGTTCAATATTTAGGTATCCACCTAGATCGGCGCACAGTGGCACATATTTTGAGAAGGCGGCGAAAAATCATTTTTTTTTTGTGGTTACCATTCTTAGTGTTTTCTTATTCATTTGAAAGTGTATACCAGTAAACCTCAAGAGGCAAAAATTTAGAACTCTGTTCCATCTATAACACACTGAACAGGCTGATCCAAATTAGACTTTCTGAATATGTTGTTAAAATGAAATTTTTTTTAGTATATTCTAATTTTCATATTACTGTAACTTTTTTGTTTTAAAAGATATCAAATCAAGATAAATTGTTTTTAATTATGCAGTGTGCTAGTTATCATTGCTAGCAAAATAAAGAAGTTTTTAAATATTTTGTTTTAAAAAAGGTAAAAATTCGTAAAAAAATCTCGTGCTTAATAGGGCATAACTCCATCGCGTCAAACCACGCCAAAAAGATATTTCTCTGTGTTATAGCCCAAAACCTCCCCTACACACCTATACCACATTATATGTGCACCAGGTTGCGCCCGTGTGCACCAGAGGAATTTTTCTGACCAAAGGTAAGGTATTTTGTACAAAAATTATCAATACATATGTACGTAATTTTTCCAAAAAAATTTTTTTTCTACAGGGTTATTTTTGAATTATTTTAACTTTTTAACACAAAGGTAAAGCCAAACTTTTTTCAAATCTCCTTGAAAGATGGCGTTTATAACTTTTGCGATAGAATCTAGTAATATACAAATGCACTATATTGTACCTATCACATTTGCCAAATCTAAATATTTAATGAAATTTTGGTTACCCATTAGAGTTGGTAATGGCAAATATATCATAAAACAATAAGATCATAAAGAATTATGAATCCAGAATAAAAATTTAAGTTTTATTACCACATAGGTAAGGAAATGTAAGTTAACTTTTCGAATTACGATTGGCGATAGCTAAGTGCGCATAATTTTTCTGAGCTTGGGCATACAAATAATTAGGTTTAGTGTGTGGTACGTTACTACGAATCTAGGAAATTGGGAAGCCGTATAATGGTCATATTTGGGTTTGCGACCGATTTTGGAATTATTGTTTACGTGTTGGAAGACTTTACAGCCCCTATAGTGCGCAGTGTGGTTTACGCCGCAGTTGATGCATTTTTTACCTTGGCATCAGTTTTGGAAAAAGTGCACCCCGAAATTGGGAGGGCGCCCCTACATCCAATGCATGCGGATTGTAGTTTGCAGTAGGTTTTGGTGTGCCAGAATTCCTGGCTTATTGCACTTTTTGTACGGGATTTGTTGTATTACCTGTTTCCTTGGTTTGTTGCACTAATTTTGATATAGCATTTGTCTCGTTTATTTGTGTAATTTTATTTGATACTGGCGCTGAAAATATGTTTACAATTGCGGATAATGAACGCATTCGGTCAATTGGCCTGGTGGTTAAAAAACCACTGTCATCTTTTTCTTGTTATTTTTTGTTTTTCACTGCATTATTAGCATCTGTATAACTGAAAGAGTAATAAGTATTGTTGTTATTACCTTTTATATTTTTTTCATGAATGTTTGGTACAATTATGAACTATCAGTGGAATTTTTAACCTGTTTAAATAACTATGCACTTTTGGTTTTAAACTCCAAATTTATAATATGCGGTTGTTTATTTTTTTTTTTTATATATTTGGTTCCTTTGTGTCTTTGCACTTGTTCAATTGAATTTTTGCGCTAAATATGACGTACATCTGTATAAAACATGATGTATGGTGACTAATAGTAAAATCTTACGTAAAATATATTTCAATAAATATGAAATTAACCTTTAAACATATTCTAATTTTGTCAAGTTTAATTTTGAGCTTCATTGTATTTGAAGATTTATAGTAGGATTTAATGAAAAATATTCTTGTAACCTATTTCAGCCTGCTTTATTGCTGTTTAAAGTCGTGTTTATATTACGTGTACAATATGGAATTACGTGTACAAAATATTGGATCTTTTACCAAATATTTTGTTCGTAATCTACCGCATTTACAAACTTGTAGGTAATTTTGAGCTTTCACAAACTTAAATTTTACTTCGAATAAATGGGAAGCATTCAACGGACTCCCTTACTCATAAGGATACAGAACAAACATTACTTATGAGGCGGAAAATTACAACGGAATATAAAGTGTATGTACTACATACATATACACAATTTACCTTCGGTTATAAAATATATTGATTTCTCCTTAAGAGATATAAAGAAATTTAGTTTTTTATTTGGATTTTAGAACAGCAAAAATATGAACTATATCCTTAATTTCATGATTCATTCGAAACTTGGATATTGTTTTCAAATTCTCCTTTAGCATTTGTTTATGAGCGCAAAAACATAAAAAAATTATTAAAATCCTACAGTTTTTTTTAAACTAAATTAAGTTTTTTGCATTATCTATTTGTGAGCGTAAGCTCCACTTACTTATGTTTATAATAAAGAGATTTATAGATCCGCAAACATTAATTTATTATATGATGATGTTGTAATTGCAGGGGATTTTAACTCCAACATTTTAGTGGATTCATATCTGACCAACAATATGCTTACATTAGGTCTTAGTTCTCCCAATACAGCTAATGCTACTCATTTTACAACTACCAATAGTACACTTTTGGACCTTTTTTTGTAAGTAATAATAGAAAGGTGTTACTTTACGATCAGTTATCTGCATCATGTTTTTCACATCATGACCTCATCTTCATGACATATAATTTTCAGCTGTGTTTACCTGAACAATTTGTAACCTATCGTGATTTCAAAAACATCGATTGTATTAGTCTGGAGAATGAGTTCTTGAAAATTAATTGGTATGAATTATATAATATTATTTCTGTTGATGACCAACTCACTTTTTTACAGGTAAACTTGAGCTATTTATTTGATTTTGCTGTACATTTAAAAACCAAAATTATTAGCCAACTCAAAAAACCCTGGTTTTCTCCGCGAATTAAGCTTGCAATTAATCACAGAAATTGTCTATATGTGCGATGGAAACGTTTTAGAACACAAGATTTGCATGAAGAATATCGAATAGCCAGAAAGGAAACTAACAAGTTAATAAAGAAAGCTAAATCTGATTTTTATGCCTTAAAGTTTACGAATGCCATAGGCTCAAAGAGCACTTGGCAAACAATACGTGCAGTTGGCATTGGTAAGTTTCGTAGCCAGGAACCATGTGCAGTTGATGCAGATACTTTTAATAGCTATTTTTTAAACATTCCATTTATACAACCTGATCACGATTATTATCATTCCTCTGATTATACCCCAAATGCGAACTTTTATTTTACTAACGTGACCCAATGTGATGTATTATCTGCTTTATTATCAATAAGGTCAAATGCAGCAGGCGTTGATGGCATAGACCCAAAATTCCTTAAGATGTTTCTACCACAACTTCTTCCTTTTATTACGTTTATTTTCAATAAAATTTTTACAATGAATTGTTATCCTAAAATTTGGAAACTTGCAAAAATTATCCCAATCCCAAAATCTAATTCTGATTACAGACCTATTGCAATTTTACCTTTGGGTCTTTGAAAAGTTAGTTTATATTCAGATCAACCAATACTTGGAAACCAATAACATGGTAACTGATCGACAATTCGGTTTTCGTAGAAATCACAGTTGCACAACGGCATTAATAGATGTGGCAGAAGATATTAGGCAACAAGTTGACTGCGGTAAGGTTACATTTTTAGTTCTGTTAGATCACTCGAAAGCGTTTGATACGGTTGACCAGGATATTTTATACTTCAAGCTATTGAATATGTTTAATTTTTCATCAACAGCCAAAGATTTAGTAGCATCATATCTAACGGACAGGTATCAGTACGTTGTCACTACCAACTCAAAATCCCAATGTTTGCCTGTAACCCGAGGAGTTCCACAAGGTTCAATTTTAGGCCCACTTCTTTTCTCGCTATATGCGAATGATCTCCACAAAATACTAGAGAACTGCAAGGTACGAATGTATGCAGATGATGTCCAATTATACATCAGTTGCAGCGTTACAGCTGTCGAACAATGTATTAACACTCTAAACATGGACCACTGGTAATGGGCTAGGAATAAATCCTTCTAAATCTAAATGCATTATAATTAAAAAGAAGTTAGCAAAAATCGATTATATTCATAATATAATATTAAATATTCGATCTATTGAAATTGTTAATTCGGCTAAGAACCTTGGCGTGTATTTTAATGACACACTCACCTGGTCGAGCCATATCAATTATGCGTGTAGGCGAACATTCTCAATGTTAAGAAATCTTTGGCAGACTCATTATTGTACCCCAATTAACATTAGGAAACTCCTTGCTAAAACGTACTTAATGCCGATATTACTATACGGTTGCGAACTCTTTGCTAGCTGTGACAAAAAAAGCAAAAGGAAACTGAATGTAGCGTTTAATAACATCATTCGCTATGTTATGGTCTGAAAAGATTTGATCATATTTCATCGTTCGCGAATCTTCTTTATGGTATTGGTTTTGATGATTATCTGAAAGTACGAGTCTATATGCACAAAATAATATACACCCGTCAACCTGAACATCTGTATGTACGTTTAAGATTTTCAACTCTTGATAGAGGCAATAGACTACTGGCACTGAGATATTATACGCAGATTTCTAAATACCAATTCCTTATTCACGCAACCAGTCTCTGGAACGCAATTCCATACAGCTATCAGATTATTCAAAACGCACAGCAATTTAAGAAAAACATAATTAGCTATTTTTCTCTATAAATGAAATCATCTAATTAGAAAATGCTTACTCAACAAATTAATTTATTTATTTTTTACTAAGTCTGCTTTTTTAATAACAATTCATTAAACATCTCATATTGTTTTTATAAAATTTTTGCATTGTTCTTATTGAATGTTTGTATCATATATTTTATATTTTTATATATATATATTTTTTTTTTAATTTAAAATTTTTTTTATTATGTTGTATACATGTTACAAATTCTCAGTTCCATACTGTAATATGAGACCTAGAGTATTGTGTATGGGACATCGAAAATAAAAATAAATAAAAAATATATAGTTTTTGATATGTACATTGCCATCGCATTTATAATCAACCTGCCAGCTTGGTAACGTTGTTCCCATAATTCTTTCCCATATTGAAAAGTTATACAAATATCGCCAAGTTAGCTGGTTGGTTAGATATGATTAAATGATTATTACATCAAATTTCTCCAACAATGGTGAAGTGTGTTTAGAGAGCAGAAAATTATATAAAGTGAGCACATTAAATGTAACAACTTAACACCACATTACCACGGTTGTATAAAAGAGACAAACAATTTTGTTGTCAGCAATTTAGCTGTCTCTTTTGCATTATGTTGGTACATAGAAATTTTGCGCGTAAAACGCACTACACGCGTTTGCCCGCTTTTTAAAACATCATTGTCGGGTCATAACTACATGTTCAGCTATCGAATGCTAATTGAGTGATTGATTGCATATATGTAAACATCAAATTTTTTAACACATTTTATAACTTTATTAACATACTATTATGTTAAACCGTGAAAACTTCACCTATGAGGTTACATATATGTAGAGTTTCAAGTTTCCTTATTTTATGACTCAAAGAGACAAGGTTCCAGAAATAAAGATTGGGACAAAATTTGTCATCCACTATACAGACAGCGCTCTAGCAACAAAACACAACACCTAGCAACGATATAACTTCAACACGTAAAGACGAATTCCAGGAATTGAGTACTATGAATAAAGACTGCACACCATAAGAAACAAAACAGCAGAAAATTAGTGTCGCCCGTTGCATGATTCCTCCTATCGCTGCGCGACTGGTATTATTATTTTTCATTTTTTAATTTCCAATAAACTCTAGTATGCTAAACCTACTGTTTGCGAGAAATCTCACCTTATTTATAGTTTTCGTTTTTGTCGTTACATTATTCTTTCTATTATACACAAAATAAGTCCACAATAATTCTCTTCGGTGGGGCGCCACTAATAAGGTTTCATACTGATGCTATTACGGAATAAATCTTATGCAAAATATATAAAAGTCAACCAAAAGAGAGGCATACATTAAACACAACTGTTCGGTGTTAAATTTTGCAAAAATAATCAACCAACCAAATAAACACGCTTTCAAATTGACAGACGATAGAAGAAAAATATGTAAGGAAATAGTAAAATCGCACCCTACTAGTACACATAAGCAATTCAAAGGAATATTCTTGAATCTTTCCCAGCCAACATTTTATGAAATTATTGATCATATTTTAGTCTTTACGATTCAATAATACTTTCGACGCTTGTTTTCCACTTGAAAATTTATATTTTGTCGGGAGAAAATGGTACCCTAGTCACTACTCTTCTGAGCAAGATTTTTATGAGTCACTTTTCTAATTAATTACAACTCATCTTAGATACATTGTGCTGAATATATTTTTCACCTTTTCAATTAAATATTTTTATATTTACAGCGCGAATTTTGTTTATTTATGAATATACATATTTATTTAATTGTTTTCCTTTGTAACGAGGCTAATGTCTTAAAAGAACACAGGGTTGCGTAAAGTACATACATATTAAATAGTTTTTAGTGCCATATATGTGCATTGTTTTTGTTATAAACAATAAAGGGTTAAACTAAATATAAAAAAATTAAGAAATAAAATAAAACAACATTAAACAAATTTGTATGCTAGCAAGTTGCCTAGAAATGGGATGGATGGTATTGTACATATAAAGAACTTGGTTCTCATTTTGATTCCAGTACCTTAACGGTCCAAACTTTTGGATCGGAACTGGCCTTATTTTCACATTTACGTTTTTGTGCCCATTTGAGTATTTTTTTCCAAGTTATTTTTGTTTGTTAATGTATGTATAAAAACTGTTTTAACTTAAAGTTTACAGACGGTCAATTTCAGCTCTTTACCGATCGTAGAATCTTACATACAAATTGGAAGGGACCCGGGTCCATCTAGATAAAAAGTGCCGATCTTTCTCATTACTTATTCTCCAAATTTCAGCTCTCTAGCTATAGTGGAAGCGTCAAACACAAATAAGGGGGAACCCTGGGCCATCCAGATAAAAGGTGCCCGTTTTTAGACTTTTTTGTTTACTTATTCCCCAAGGCCTAATCTGTACAGAAAATATCAGCTCTCTAGCTACAGTGGAAGTCCCCCACAATATTGATAAGTAGGTCAGAGAGTAAGTTAATATGTACCAAAATGAGGGCTTATATGGTAACACTGAGGGCTTTTATGGTAACACTTTCAAGTTTCGTCATTTTATGATTGTAGGAAGCAAAGTTATGAGGGCCCTAAAAACAGTGCGAATGGTTTCATGTAATATATATAGGCCTGAACTTAGCAATATTGTGCGCCTTAATTACTGTTGCTAAGTTGTTCCAAAGACGGATCGTATTAAAAAAATTCAATTCTGGCATTAAGATTCGTTACCTAATATGTATTAGATTATTAGACCGATTGCAGTTTTAATTTTATGTAAAAAAAAAACACAGATCGTCATCGAACTCAACACAGTATAGATCTCCGCATAGTTGCATGTACTGTCATCTCGATGACACGCAAACACATACATATCTCACAACATTGTTGAACAGCACATTTGTCTCGCATGTTACTCCTGCATTATAGGAGGAATAAATTAAACATCCATACAACAATAAAGGCACTAGGTAAATTGGTACCCATCCCCATTTTTCCATAATGACCACTGGAAGGAAGTAAGTTAATGATTAACAGTGCCAGCAAAAGGACTGTTTTAAAATTCAATTTATTTATGTTCCGAAAATAGATTAGGTTTCATAGAGTTATGGGTCAATTATTGACACCTTGCAGCAATTTGTACGGTTGGATTTTTTTGTGGACCTGACTCCTGTTTCATGTTATAGGCTTCTGAATATAAGGTCAAAAGTGCTTCTACTGTTAAATCGCTAATAGTGATATGTTAAGTGCTAAATCAGCTATGTTAAAAATTTGGGTTTGCGTCTCTGCTAGTTAAATTCAAATTTATCTTCACACACATCACAAACATTTGCTTTTAAACGGCTGTTATTTAAATTGTATGTATACATATTTGTATTCCTCTTTTGGCTGGATAATCCGCAGATTTTCTTAGAGAAACCTTTCTACAATAATCATATTTTAACATGTTTGCGTGCACAAACATAAAAACTTTATAACATATCTTTCACGCTAAGATACAGTGCTGGTCGTCCAATTAGAAGCACATTTGAGTTGTTTTGTACTTGTTCTTTACTTGCGTGAAATATATTAAAATTCGCGTAAAGAACTCTCCGAAAAACTTTATATATATCGCATCCTAAATCAAAAACAGTTAAAACTCAAACTTTTTCAAAATTGGAATTTTCCTAAACCTCTTACTGCAAAAATACGCGCCCTTTTCCATGTTACTTGAGTCACTTCAACTACAAAATAGTAAAAATTTTAGTTATGACAGCAATTGAGTATTTTTTTTTTAGCTAAACACTGTTATCTCGAGTCCCTGACCCTTGTGCATCATTTAGATTTGTGCATTTTGAAAATCAACGATTTTTGTAAAAACAGTTTTTACTTCTCCTGAACGCTTTGTGTTTTTGCAGTTCAGTGACCATTTTTGATTTAGATTGGCATATTTACAATACCTTCAAGATAATGTTTGCTTACTTTTTCTTGGAAATTTATAGGTAAAGACTAATAAAATTCACATAATTTTCCTGCGTTATTACATATTGCTTCTCAGTCTAGTTTGAATTTATGTTCAAAGTAGTGAAATTAAATGACTTTAGGCTTTAAAACTATTGAGCAACACCTGCATAATACTTAATTATCAAACTGAATGTTTGTTAGTGCAAGCGTTGTGGAAGTTGCGTTCGAACACAGTGCTCGGCAGATGCACGTTTGGTGGCCAAATTCGAGACGACTGACCGGACCTTCTGAAAATACCACCATTATCCGTGAAAGTGTTTAGAAGAAGCTGAGGCTATCGATTTCCCGCCGGGCACAAGAACACGGCAATAATTCGTAATTAAAAAAATATTGGTAAGGCCATCGCTCTAAACGGATGCACATAGTTCCAGTATGACTGCTCTATTTACCATACCATACCAGCGAATGATGCAGCAGATAAAAACTGCGCGTTTACAGATTTTTTTTTATTAATAAAATTTTCGAATAAAGATTGCTTGTAGGAAACAAATTAATACGGTTCGAAATATAGCGTGTTCAGTCAATTTTAATGTTAAAAAAGGTACAGAAGTGCAGTCGTGTACTATTGATCTTACTAACTGACCATATAGAAGAAAGTACATTTCAGTTTAACGTACAAAAACTATCTATAAGTTTGATTTTTGTGGGCTCCCTTTTTATTTTAAATATACGTTTGTTATTAAAAATGTTAATAAAAAGAAACTATACATACATATATACAAACAGTGGTCGGCATATTTATTTTGACACCTGAGAAATTTAACCATTTTGAATTTTTTCAGATATCCAAATAATTAAAAATACCAAATTTTTTTAAAATGAAAGTAGCATTTATTTAATAACTTAAAAACATAAAATCATAACTTCTTAAATTAAATTTGCATTCTATGCAACTAATTTAAAAATTTAGGGGCTGCCATAAGTATCTTAACTCTTTAAACGAAAATATGTTATTCCAACTTTTGTAATACTTTTAGATATTTTTAATAATAATAAAACGTGTATCCTCCTTTAGCGGCCATGACTATCCGGAGTCTTATAGGAACTGAATCGATCAAGTTTTGAATGTATTTTGTTGGTATGTCCTCCCACAAAGATTTAACCTCTGAAATTGTTACTTCCCTGGTTCTTGTCAGATCCGCGGTTCTTTGGCGCTTTATATATTTTTTTTATACTTTATTTTATTTTATTGAATCTTTCTATAAAAGAAATTCACAATATGTATTCAAATCTTATTTCTAAATTATTATTCACCAGTTATTACCAATGTAATAACTAATTTTTTTTTTTAAATTTTACAAATCTATCTTCTATTGTGTAGAGAGAGCCGCCTCACCAGGCTCAATGTGTGAGTTCTTTTTATTCTCTGGTGGCCGTCAAGTTGCAATAAATTGCGTGCTAGAGTGTTGGGATGTGCGACTAGTTTGTTTAAGTATTTGGACGTGTACGTTTTAACTCCTTTGTGGATAGTGGGAACTTTGAGATCCCTATGTATGCTTTCATTTCTTATGTACCAGGGGGCGCATACGATAGACTGTCTTCCCTGTAACTTCTGGATGTTTGATGCACAGGCAGTACCCCACAGCTGAATACCATATGGCCATATTGGCTTTATAACGGATTTGTATAAAAGGACTTTATATTCCAAAGCCAAAGTTGAGTTAGGACTTATTAGCCAATGCAGTTGATTTGCTGGAAGCTTTATGGACGTTATTTTTGCCTTAATGTGACGGGACCAAGTTAGGCGCCGATCTACGTGGATACCTAAATATTTAACGTGCGTTTCCGCTGGAACCGTGGTATTAGTTGTTGTGATTGGTGGACAATTTTGCCTTCTAAGGGAAAACATTACATGAGCACATTTTGATGGATTTACCCTTATTCTCCACTGTTTTAGCCAGTCTTCTAGCTTATGAATATGGGACTGCAGTTTTCCAGATGCATCCTTTTGATCATTACTGACACTTATAATTGCAGTGTCGTCTCCAAAGGTTGATGCATATGTATGTGGACTTGTCGGTATATCCGCTGTATACATGATATATACTAGCGGCCCTAGCACACCGCCTTGTGGTACTCCTGCACTGATTTTCCCATTTCTTGAAAACTGATCCTTTGACCTTACTTTAAAAGTTCTTGTCGTATCTGACAAATAGCTTTTTATAAGCTTGTGGGTATTTTCAGGTAGAACCCGAGCTATTTTAGTAAGCAGCTCATCATGTCAGACCTTATCAAATGCTTGGGAAATGTCTATAAATAAAGCTGAACAGTATTGCTTTTTTTCAAAAGCCGATCTAATAATGGTAACGATTCTATGGACTTGTTTAATCCAAACTGATGATCTGGGATAACATTTTGTTCATTTAGAAAAGGAGTTACACTCGAGACGAATAATTTTTCAAATATCTTTGACAAAACTGACAGTAGGCTAATAGGCCAGTAGAATGTAAGCTGGATTGAGTCCTTTTCTGGTTTCGGGATCATAACAATTTCAAACATTTTCCAAGACCATGGGAAGAAGCCGACGCGCAACATGGCATTAAATATGTAAAGTAAAATTCTTACAGCTG
This sequence comes from Phania funesta, assembly GCA_963932375.1. NCBI lineage: Eukaryota > Metazoa > Arthropoda > Insecta > Diptera > Tachinidae > Phania > Phania funesta. Next base: position 48,640,462 of record OZ010654.1, read on the forward strand.
AATTAGGTAAATTTTTTATCATTGATCCTGTTATACGTTCAGGTCCAGGTGATTTCTTCATATCCGTACCTTTAATTGTCGATTTTAAAGAAGACAACCGAAATTTCCTAGGATCATTCACGGTGTCACTAATAATTGGAATAATGGAATTACTTATATCATGTGGTGCGAACACCTTCTTTAAGTGATTTGCGAACGCATTTGCCTTTTCACTTGACTTTTTAGCCCAAGTACGGTCTTCAAGTCTTAGTGGGGATTCGTAAGCAATAGCTTTACAGCTTTCCACCGACTATAATCCGTGTTTTTCATTGGATCCAAGTTTTTTAAAAAGTTGTGGAGTTGCGAATTCGTGGTTCTGTCTCAATTTACTGCGTAAGTTTTTTGGCATAGTTTCATTTGCATTTTTATGTGTGGAGAACGACTACTTTGCCATTGTCTTCTTAGTCTTATTTTCTCAATGACGAGCATCTGAATATCTGCTGTTGCCTGGTACAATATTATTTTAGCTAATGGCTTTGTTGGCGTTGCAGCTATGGCTGCGGCAGTCACGACGTCTGTAAAATGATCTACAGCTGCTTGAATATCAGCTGGATTTCTCAGTGGGATGTTCAAAGATAAGTGAGAGCTCACATACATTTTATATTTTAAACAATTCGTGTTTCTGTTCAGGTAGAAACTAAGGGTTTTAGGTGTAGTAACAAAACTGTCGTGTAAAATAATAATTGTAGGTGAATTATCAGAAAATAGGTCATAGGATGAACTAACTAACAGTTGGTCGCGTTTGATGTTTTTTACTATAGCAAAATCAATAAGGTCTGCCAACTTATTAAAGTCTGTGGGCCAATAGGTGGGTTTACCGGCAGATACGACGTCCAGCTCGTTCACTTGAACTGTATAATACAACTGCCTATTCTAGGGCTAAGGAGTCTGGTTCCCCAATATGTGCTTTGCATTGTAATCACCAGCGGCAATAAATTGTAGCCCTAGCGCAGCAAAGAATCTGGCAAATTCATGGTGTTCGATTTTATGCACAGGCGGGCAAAATGTTTTGGGTGCGCATCATTTCCTCAAACATACCCTGCATAGTTGTCATGAAATTATTCATTGTCTGTATTAAGTTCTCGATCGAGCTCGAATTGTTAGTGAGGGGTGTCTGAGTACCCTCTTTTAAGACGTGGGCATATGAATGTTTATGCGCATTAGAACTTTTTGCATTCGCATTAGGTAAATCATTTTTCAATGTTTGAGCATATGAATAGGTTGGCTTAGTGTGTGGCTGTGTAGCTTGTGTACTAGCAATAGAACCAGCATGAAGCCGAGGAAATTGGGAAGCTTTATATTGCTTCATATTCATACTTTCGCATTATTTTTTACATATTGAAATACTTTGCAGCCCCTGTAATTTGCTGTGTGGTTTTCACCATAGTTGCTGCATTTTTTGACCTTGGGGTCTGCTTTGGAAGAAGTGCATTCCAAAGTCCGGTGCACATCACCGCAAACAACGCATACAGATGGTAGCTTGCAGTACGTTTTCGTATGTCCGAATTCCTGGCAGTAGGTACACTGACGGGGACCGTCACGTTTTAGAGGCTCTTCCACCGTTATTCTTCTATTTAAAAGGTAGCGCAAATTATATTTAGGATGAACCGAGTTTTTTGATTTAAGCTGCGATGCGTTAAACACGATTTCAACACGATGCATAGGTTGGGGAACTTTATTCTTACTTAGAATATTGTGTACTGACCTTCCACCTCTATGGCACTTTTTATCTCCTCAGTGGAAACAGAACTGTCAATGCCTTTTATAATGACAATCAAACCTTTAGCACTTTTTAGTTGAAACGTATAATAGCTCTTATTATCTCCATCTAGACGACTTGCGATTAGGCGATAATTCTTCTCAGTGTGGGCTTGGATCTTCGTTTCTTGTATCTGTCCTCTTCGTACAGAAGCCACATAAAAATTTTTTATCTACGAGTTGGGATAGCATATTTACAATGGCATTTGATGTTTGTTCTCGCAAGTAGGTTGGTGGGGGTTTTAGTTCCCTTACAGATGGCTCGGCATTTTGATTATCCGGGGTAGCAAGTACAGAAAATCTATTTTCACTTACCGATGTTGCAGCTACTTGATGAGAACCTTTATATTGCTTGGCGGTTCGCTCTTGTTGTGAAGACTTAGGACTCGCCTGCCTCCTGGTTATGGTTAAGTACCGATCCATACCAGTTTGCACGCTATTTTTTGTGTATTGTTTGTTTCTTTAGTTTTATTTGTTAAATTCGTTGTTTCTGTCGCAGATATATTTATATTTGCTGATAATGAACGCGTTCGGTCAATTGGCCTGTCGGTTAAAAAAGCACCGTCATCTTTTTTTTTATTATTTATATTGTTTATTGCATTATTAGCATGTTTGTAAGAAAAAGAGTAATAAGCATTGTTGTTATTACCTTTTATATTTTTTTCGGTAATGTTTGGTGCGCTCATGCACTCACTATCAATTGTTTAAACAGGTTTAACCATGCACTTTGTTATTGTCTTTTTTATCACACACTATTATATTGCTTTTTTATTTTTTGTTATTTATTTTGTTGTTGTTACTAACTGTTAACTGTGTCTCTGCACTTGTTCAATTTTTAAAATAAAAAAAGTCACCTTAATTGAATATAAATTATGCGATTAAAATGAAGTACGTCTGTACTTAAACGAAGTTTATACTCAATATATATGACAAAACATTCTCAATTACATTCAAATCCGGACTTTGGGGTGGCCAATCCGAAGTTTCAATGCATTTTTCTGTAAACAATTTCATAATCATTTTACTCTTGTGGCAAGGCGCATTGACCTGTTGGAAAATAAATGATGGTTCTTTGACGAGTGATACGCGGAAGTACTTTCGTTGGTGCATAAGACGCTTTGCCAGAAGGATAGGGGTTTGTCTAATTTGCCGATCTTCTACTGCCGTTGTTTTACGTTTTCTGCCTGTTCGACGCAAATTAATGACAGATTCTGTTTTTTTACATTTATTTATTTGATAATAAATGTTTTGTCTAGGTATATTGTACTCCTTGGCAATATTAGTTACAGATATTTCAAGATTATACTTGGTTATAATTTCACTCCTGACGGTGTTACTTAATTCCGATATTTTCCCCATATTTACACAATAGTAATAGAATTTTTTTATTTATCTTTCATCGATTGTTAATACTTAATACTCAACAACGACCGCTTTGCATTAAAGCTTAACACAAAAAACAAAATGAGATTAAATTGTAGAATGTCAAAATAATTATGCCGTTACAAATCTTGTACTAAATTGCATTTCACTCTTCAGAATGAAAATGGGTAAAGATTTTAACAAAATATTTTGCATACGTATACTTAAGAATAAGTGTAAAGAAAATATTATGATAACTGTCCCGTTATAGGAATTTCAATATGAAAAAACAATAAAACAAACGTAGCTTACAAATCTTAAGTTAATTCAAACGAAACAATATTAAAAAATTATGAAATTCTTTTCTATTGAGGCAGATTTTAATTTTATTTTTATGCAAAAAAAGTTTATATTCAATAAAATAATTGTTAGGACCAAAAAAAAAAATTCAATTAATAGTTTTCTTATTTTATTTATTTATAATAAATAAAAGTTAAAACGTAGTCATATGACATTTATAATCAGTATTGTCTAGCAAATTATTATGCATATGTATGTTAGATAGGCGCTTGAACAATGCTACCAAATTATCCAGATTTACTTTGAAAATCAGTCATCTCTTCGCGCAACTTACAGACGACCTCGTGATTTTTATGGTGCACATAATCGTCCATCTGCGCAAGCTATCCCTCGAACCGTGGATAAATTTTATACCACATACTCTCTAAATTATGGTGTAACACCAACACGTGGAAGGAATGTGAGTACTGAAGAGAGTATCAACGATGGAAATGAAAGTGTTGAAGAAGACTCAAATATATCAATTCTTAGTCGGTCACAGGAACTGAAGCTTTCTCGATTTAGAACGTGGAAAGTTTTGCCCAAAAATCTTGAGCTACACCCGTTTAAGATCTATCTGGTCTAGGAATTAAAGCCAGCATATGCGTCCTTCTTTCCTGATTGGGCTCTAGAGTAGTTGAAAGCTTATACGATGCTTTATGGAAAAATTATGTTCGGCGTTGAGGCTAATTTTTGTTTTAACGGGCTTGTTAATCACCAAAATTGCCGCATATGGATTAAAACTAATCCACAACATACCCTACATACTCAATAACATATAGAGAAATGAACTGTTTGGTGCGCTTTACACGCTGTCGGCGTTATTGGACCGACCTTATATCTTCAAAAATAAAGCCGGAGCTTCCATTACGGTCAATGGAGATCTTTACTGCACCATGATCAATTATTTTTTTGCTTACAAATATGGTTGACGTTGATCCCGGCGGGATGTGGTTTTAGCATGATGGCGCTACGACCGCAACCATCGACTAATTGAAATAAATAATGGCGATTTGACACTTGTTATTCATGTTATTGGTGACAAAGGGCCAGCAATGTTCCAAAAATTTGGCCAAGATTGGACGCCTAGAATGCACTTAATAAACAACAGCCGCGGTTGCCCTATGCCCGAAATCATTTTCAAGTGTTACCGCCAGGTATTGATCTTTCGAATAAAAAAAATTTTTTGTTTAAAATTTAATTTTTATGTTACTTTTTAAAATTTAAAGATCTCTCAAGCTTAAAAAATAACCTTAGTGTATACAAGTATTATTAATTACAATTTAAAAAGCTTACGATTCTGAGGAACGGATCAAAATTCAAATTATTTGAATGGGACACTTCCACAATAGCTAGAGAGCTAAAGTTTGGTATACAGTATATATAAAATAAATAATCAGAAAAACCTGAAAACGAACAGTTTTTATCTAGGGGGACTAGGGTGTATTCTTATTTATATCGAGCATTTAAACTATATGTAGAGATCTGGAATCTGGTATAAACCAACCGTACAAACAAAATACTTGGAAAAAAGCATAAATGCGAAAATAAGGCCAAGCTCCTATCCAAATATTTTGTCCGTTAAAAGTAATGAGATCAAAATGAGGACAAAGTTCTTGATATGTACATTTCCATTTCTAGGCAAACTGCTAGATTATCAATTTTTATTCAACTTTCTAATATGGAATGGATAAGATCACATTGGTCACTTGGACCTAAATTTTATCTCACTAATTTTAACAGCGGAAGTTTTTGGAGAGGAATTTGGCCTAATTTTTACATTAACGTTTTTGTTCGGATAAATTATAATTGAACATTATGCTCTACTAGGTTTGCACATCAATGACATCCATATATGTTTAATTGATAATATAAAACATACGCATACCAAAACTTCTTGGTTTCTAAAGTTACTCTTGCTGTTTTGTCATATACTTTTAATGAAAACAACCCACAAGATTTGTAATTATTGGAAAAATTAAACATGTACTAGCGACGAAACAGTAAATCCATACGCGCAGATATACATATTCACAAAATATTTTGTATATATATTGCTCTACGTATTTATGCATATTAATTTCTATCATATCAGGTACTTTAAGACTTTACAAAGTAAACGAATTAAGTTTCGCTAAGTTTGATTTCATTTACTTTATTGAATAATAAAAAAAGTGGTATTTGTGCCACAGTGCCACTTAACATACAATAGTTCGGTTATTGGTTTAAAACGGTATGAAATTCTATTTTATACACATTAGGACGTGCCGTTAATTCCGATAAACATAAAACCTGATTCATATCACAAAAACCGATCAGCTGTTTCGTTACGGCACGTGCAGGTTTGGGTAATTCAGTCATAATACGAGTAGTGTAAATTATATACTTCAAAATGAGATCTCAAAAAATTTTTTTAAACATTAAACAACGGTATCAACATACTTGTATGTTTAAAATTCTTTTACTATTTTACATTTTTAATATATCCACATTTAAGCACTTAAAATTGTCCTTTGTGTAACTGCATAAAATTACTAGATTTGTTTCTTCAAGCCCTTTTTTCAACGTTTGTGCAACTTTCTACAGTTAATATCAATTTAAAAAAAAAACTCAAAGCAAAATATTGAATACTAAAGTTGATTGCCGAAGACATACACTCAATCTACTGGTTTGGCTGGCTGTGCGCTTTACACTAGGAAGCCAAAAAAACGCCCACGCTTATTGTAGTAACTCGATCTTCGAGTGATACAGAAAACTTGACTACCTTGTTAGAATACTTTTAAACTTGATTATTTCGGCTTGTTCAGTTTCAGCAAACTGTTCGTGTTATTTGGATTCGGGCCACCCTACCAAAATTCTAGTATTTTTTACATCGTTTTGTTGCTCTACAGTGCGTTATGGGTCACAGTAGCATAATTCTTTAACTCAGTCTTAGTATTCTCAAAAGGTTTTGTTGCATTATATGAGTTTATTTCCTGTAATCCTGTAAATTTGGTTGCAATTATATTTGCTCGTTCATAAGCAAACACTCCCTGGTGGCCTCGCACCCAGGCGTTCCACTGTCTCCCATTTTTATCACTCTGATAACGGCCTTGTTCCTACTCATTTGGACTCTTTTGCCTTGATAGTCATTTTGTTCTCAGTAAAGACAATCCGCAATTACCGTACTTCTGCCTCAGGGATCGTGCTATGGTGAGGAAGTCGGAAGTAAACTTCGGTCTTTGGTTTCTCTAAAAATAATATCATTACCCTTAATATACTGCTAGTTGCGGAACATGTTATAAGTAGATTTTTAAGCATTATTTTGTGAGTTGAGAACTAGATGAAATAATTTAATTGCAAAAGTACTTTTATGGCCATATAAAGGTTGAAATAAAAAACACAATTACATAAGAACTGTTTCGCTTATGGTGTTATTATTTTATGGTTATCTAAAACGAAAACAGGCGTCGCTTAGGATGTTTTAGATCTTTTGTCTTAGTACTATTTTTAGCGGCCTTTTTGAATAAAAACCTTCTTTTTTAAAGGCTGCAAAACATCGTTCACGGCAAGATATGTAAAAATGTCTTCAAGTTATCATTAAGACTTCATTCAGGAAAGTTGAACGACGGCTGCATGCATTTTCTCGTCTTGCAAGCTACATTGTAAATATAACTTTAGACGGCGAAAATAAACGACCGTCTCCTGTAATCATTCTTGCTTCAAACTATATTGACGACTAGAGATGAACATCTCGTCAATCGGACTATGCTTAAGATATTGCGTAACAACAATTTTTGTTGGTTTGCATAAATGTACTGCTTAGAGAAAATTAAGCCATAACTTCTTGTAGAGTGTCGGCATATAGTTTTCCAAATCCTCGTCCATGGTTTGCGTTGAAACATGCGGACAATAACGAAAAACAAAACATATGTACATATGTAGATGTGAAAGAATTTAAGAATATTTAGTATAACAAAAAAATTTTATTTTTTATATTGTATTTCTTTCATTTGTTCTTTGATATAAAGACGTCGTAAATTGTGCATTTTATAAATAAGTGTCATAAACTCCTTGCATAGAGGCACTGAAAGCACAGCCTGCTTTTAGAAAAGTTGGTTACAGTTTGATACTGAAAATATTTTTGAATGCGAAATAACTTATTTCATTGGATTTGAAAATACGAATGTAGCATTAAAAAAAATCAACACAAATTTAAAATACATATGACTCTTAAATTGTGAATGTCATTTTATGATACAGTCTAGCACTTAAACTGTTCATATAACGTATGTAAAAGTATGTATTTTGTTAGCCACTTTACCGCTAATTAATAGTTAACAGCAAAATAAGAGAACCTATATAAAGGGCATTGAAAATAAAACAATTTTAAATTAATAACTCCAAATCGACGAAATAGGCATGCGGTTATTTATGAAGACCACTGACCTTACAAACGTAAAATATAATGTCGCGACAGTGTAAGAAAAACTTAATGAGGCTCCGATGTACTATGGGTATTGTAAGCTTCGCTAAAAATAGCTGGACAATATGGACAACTGGGATATCTACAAGCATTTTTACAAACACCCATATATACTCGTATGATTAATAGAGAATAGTGAGTACGTCATTTATAATTATTCAATTTAATACGCGTTCACCATGAAATATTTGCAGCAAATTAATACAACAATGAATTATATGATCTGTTGTCAGCGACACCTGCTGTGGCCATAATTCCAATGAAATGCAAAATTTTTCTAGCACCCAATCCACTTGAACGCACACAATCTCTTTGCTTTTATTCTATGACGTTTCCTTGTTCTTGTTGCCTATTTTAAAACAATGCTTTTTACTTAATTAATTTACATAAACTTTTGGAATAATTTCAAATTATAAAATAATGTTTTTATACCCGCAGTTTCTTGTATGTGTGCGAGTATGTTCAACATTCTATACAAACATTTATAAAAATAAAAAATAGCTATCATGACAAATGGGTGTTTTTATGAATTTTACAGTAAAAATATTAATTAAATTTATACATTTTTAGGTTTGCCTGTTATAAACGTATGTATACATCTTTATAAGCTCTCATTCTTTATTTGTATGCGTGATTTTCGTCTTCAGAGGACAAACAACAGAAGTAATTTAAGAATATGACCTTGGCATGCCACAAAATATTATGGATTTATATGTCTGTATGTATTTAACCATAATGAGTCCTAATAGTTAATTTTTTAGCCTAATAATAGCACCCACACAAAAATCTTAATAATATATTTACGTCAACTCTTTGTAAAAGATAATGAAATTCAAAACTCGAAGGAAAAATATGGCAAGTTTCGATGAAATTTCGCAAACGAATTACCCTTAATATCTTCAATTTTATAATAAACTTTTATCCAATTTGGAGCAAGGGCCCGCTTAACCAATATTTTGAGGAATCTAATTTATCTTATTAAAAATGAATATATTTTTTATATTCCTTTTCTTTTTGTGTAAGAATCTGTATATACATTCTATCCATTTAGGAATAATAAGTAAGTTTAATACAATAATAAAAATTTGAAAATTATATTAATCTCTACTGAGCACAACACACAAACAAAGAGTTAATAAATATATTTACAAATACATACATATATGCTCTTAATTATATAACATGTCGGCATTAATTGAAATAAAAAAATATTTTAAAATAGTTTTTGAAATAGAAAATCCAGGATAGGATGTCTATTATATTGAAAATATGAAATATACTTTGTTAAAATGTTTTCCTAAGACCCTACATACTTCTTTAGCAATCGTTTGTCTTCTGCTAGTGCCAGTTGCAAGCAATACCTGTTTAACTACACAAATAGTAAGAATGGAATATGGAAATTCGGTACCTTTGTTTCACACGTTACATTTTGGCTTGCTTGAAGCGTAATGTAATATTTTTTATTTCTTTTTTATTTATCATCACGACGTTGTCTACGACTATTTAGCTTCGGCTTGATTTTCTGAAATATTTAACCATCAACGAAACATGAAACTTGTATGCGAGTGCCACACGAATATACTTAAGACCAAAAAAGTCAGTAGTTCTGGAATAAACAGAAGGTAGAAAGGAAAGTGAAAGAATTGAAGCAAACTTACTTATCGAAAGGAGAGACAGTAAGTTCATGTATAATTTAAGGTAGTGCAACGAGTCTTGAACTTTTATGTGTTCAACTACGTACACGACCAGATAAATGTACACACTTTCATACATAACATATGTATCTTTTATTCATTTCTCTATATCAAATATACATAAGTGCCCATGTACGTTTGTACATGTGGGTGTGTTTATTCACAGAGATGCTAGGATGTTTACATGCTTTCCAATAGATACAAATCAAGACTTGAAACAGGGAATCTTATAAGTGAAACTTGATGTTGTCAATCTTTATTTATTTGTACACTGTCTTAAATAAGAAACCCATATATACACACACACGTACACGAACTCTTATAAATATATTGGGATAGTATAACTACAGAAATATACTTCCTGTCGCCATTTTACTTAACATTTATTTTATACATACACCAGGAATGGTGGTCAAACTATTACCTTTTTAATGATAAACTTTATATTCAACTTTATATTATTTATTTGTATGCTTTGTTATTGAAGAAGTTCATTGCAAAAATAAAAGGACGAGGAAGTTTGTACGATTTTAAATTCAAATAAGCATTTTGCTATTCGTACAAAAAAAGTCTACCTACGGAAACATCGTATTGCTCATAGTAACCATATAGACTTTGAATTTCATATACAATTATAAGATAATTTCCTAACTTTAAAATAATTCTATCAGTTGTATCGATTAGACAATATTATTTAGTAGTAATATTTTCTTATGCAATAAGTATGAAAAGAGAACAGTAGTACGGAGTTTGCCATTCCTGGTATACCAACAATCTTATTTTAGTATATATGTATATATTTGTGATTTGAATATTTGTATCTATTTGGTTTTTTACTTGTGATAAAAGTTTAGCCATAAAAACACTCTGTGACTTTCATACAAATAATAAGACAAAGTTAACTTTCCTATTTGCTGTTAATATTTTTTACGAAAAGTGCTTTCGAAAGTTGCTTTCCCTGAAACAAAAAAAGGTTATTTCCTTAATAATTTACAGCAATAGGTAAGACTACAACAGTTGAAGCGTTTGTTTTCTCTCCTCTATTTTGTTTGTTTTTAAAAACAATTACACATCGCATTAACTTAATGATATAAATATAGAGATCTTTTGTCCCCTTTTGAACAACTGAATTAGTTATTCTGTTATTAAAGTTTACTTCTCTTGAACCGTAAAAAATATGTTGTGGTCACTGTTGCCAAAATCATGAATTTTTGAATAAAAAAATCTTCAAAACCTGCCTGTTGATAATTAATTTTCGTATTTCATTGATAAAATCAAGGAAATTACAGTAAAACAAGATTAATCTTATTTAATATTACTGCTGAGACAATGTTAAGTTTTTCTTCACATTGAACAAAGATTTTGCTTACGTGACAAAAGTTAGACAAATTTACTAAATTACAAAGACAAAGAAGTGCCTTTCAGATATTAATTTCCAGTATAAAATGGAATTTATTCTGTACCTCCTTTTTGCTTTTGAAAATTGTATGATTTTACCGAGATATTCAGGTCGTTTACTATAGATAATTTTGTGTAAAAAGGGTGTGCGCCATTTTAGCACATTTTCAAAAGAAACTTTATAAATTTGGTAAAAAATTGCGATGTTCTACTACAGTGGCTGACAAAAGTCTACATTTGATGATAGAGTTTTGCTTAGAATCTATTTTTATTCATGTCTTGGTGCATAATACAGTAACCTATCTTTAACTATTTAAGCTGTGATCTTTGGTTCATTATTCTGCTAGAAGGTGCAATGCTTTCGTATATTTAAAATGCGACAGGACTCCCAGACCATTACACTTCCATTTTTTGGCATACATTTGTTCTTCATCCCCTTCCAAATATACTGTATTGGGATTTATTCGTAAACAAAACTTACTTCCAGAAATCTAACCCTTTGCCAACGTGTTTCTAAGCGAATTCTAACTGCAGATTGTAGTTCTTTTCACGTATGTTGGGGGTTTTCCAGAAGTTCTATTATGAAAACCATAATTATTTTAACATTCTTTCAATTCATCGCGGATGTATTTAAAGGATGTTTCTTTAGCTTTCTTCATTCACATCAGCTTAATTTTTTTTATGACCGCTTCGAGGTTTATTTTCTTCGTTACACCTATTTTTGTACTTGTTGCATATTGTTTGTAGTCTTTCTTTACTCAAATCCAATATTTTACAAATTTCACCCACAGACATTTTTCGTTTATAACTTTACTAATTTCGCATACCGATTAACCATATGAAGATAATTTCCATAAATAAATAGTAACTCAGGATGGTGTTTAAAGCTTGATACAGTTTTTCAAGCATAAAATTGGATTTGATTTTGTTTAATTTACGCTTTTTTACATGCAGTAGTTATCGTCTGTTTATACCTTATGTGTTGCTATTTTCATAAAATTTTATTAGGATCACTTCGTTAGTTTGGGAGTAACAATAATAAACAAAGCACACAACTTTGTCAAAGAATAATAATGGGGGTCAATATTATTCTCGAATCTGCTTAAACAGATATCATATTTGATATATGATGTGATATTTGTTCGCGATGTCCCGTTTTGATGTATTTCTTTTTAAGTGCTTATTTCAACTCTTCGTGAAATTTATAATTTTGTGTAAAAATATTAGTTGTTTCTATATTTTTATAAAATATGCCTACAAATATACAAAATTTAACATATCCTGCCACACAAAAATATTTTTAATATGGCAAAATATAAGTGCTTATTACGAAGCGCGTTTGTGAGCGAGATTAAGTATGTACTGCTTGCAAACATACACTTTTGACGCGCGGTCAAATTAAATTAAATATATTTGCTATACAATTTTATCAACAATCCGAAACTTAACAATTGACCGAGGTAGGTTTTGTATTTGGAATTAGATTTCTGATAAAAAGTTTTTTTATCAGAAAACAAAACAATAATATTATTGTTGAATAAGAATTAAAGTTTTTAATAAACAAACGCCTTGCGAAGTAAGCCAACTATCTGTAAAAACAGTATTATCAGAAAATTATCGCAGGATACAAAAAAATACAATGCTGATATAATTTTATAATCAGCTTATTTTAAGAGAGCTGTATTCGGTTGTGACGAATTTTATATATCCTTTTCAAAAGTGGAACTACTGAATATATACTATGGCAGAGCAAAGGATTCGTTCTTTAATATTTGATAAAATTTAGAGTCTTCGGTGCAATTTCATCCTCTGGGTAAATTTAAACGTTAAATTTCAAAATATAGTAAAGTTTCTTTTTGTTTCCTTGCTTGTGAAAATGAGATTTTTTTGGACCTTGTGTAACATCGATTTTGTTAAAATTGCTACGTTTTTCATAAAATACTGAATATTTTTATACCTTTTAGGAATATTAAAAGGGTATGTATAGGTTTGCCATTCCGTTTGTAATTTCTACAACTTTCATTTCCAACCCAACAATTCTGGATTCTTATAGGTGGTAGAGAACTTCAATTAACGATGTACGTCTAAACAGCAATCGGATGTTGAAATCAACTTTCTTACGGCAATATAGGATCTTGAACTTGGACCACTCGATCAGTGAGCTTAGCGAATTTTCGATATTTGAAAGCAGCCACATAGGTCCATAAGCTCCCGAGATATACGCCATAAACGATTTTTCTGGGTTGTTTTGTTATTTTTACTCCTGCGGGGAAAAAACCTTCTTTTCACAAACAAGGAAAAAAAAACTTTACCTTATTTTGAAATTTAGTGACAAAATTTACACAAAGGCTCAAATTGCACCAAAAACTCTAAATTTTGTCAAATATCAAAAAACAAATCCTTTGCCCTGAGAAAAATCTGTAGTATATATTTAGTAGTTCTAAATTTTTAGTGAAGGGTGTATAAGATTCGGCACAGCCGAATATAGCTCTCTTACTTGTTCGTAAAAATTCGGGTTTGTATTGAATTTCGATTTTTTAGGAATTACAGTTTTTTATTGCAGTTTTTCGAATTTGTGGTGAATTGAAAATTTTTGCCAATTTTTTTGTGAAGCTTCTTTAAATTTTCTTTTTTTTAATTTTAATATTTGGATCTCTCAAATTTTTGAACCAACATATAGTGTATTTTTGTGGGGAATTCCCAATTTATAGTACATATTTTTTAATTTTTTCATTTATTGATATTTTTTATAAACTTTGATAAATTTTGAATTGTTTTTTGAGTTTGTTTTTTTTTAAATATCAATTTTGTAAAAATAATTGTGGTGAAATTTAGACTTTTGGGGTGAATATCTAAAATTTAGTGAATTTTATTTTTTGTTTCTGAAAATTTCGGTTTTTCATTGGATTTTTATTTTTTGAATAAAAAATCTGTATTCCTGTTTTATGATTTTGTGGTGAATTCTCAAGTTGATGGTGAATTTAAAATTTTAGAAAAATTTCGACGAAGGTTTTGATTTTTTGTAAAATTTCTGTTTTTGGAGTAATTTGGTTTTCGTTTTAAGTTTTGAAGTTTTAAATACGGACCAACATTAAGTTCCGTAGGTTACCTGTTGGCCTCGATATGTAGTGGGACTATAATGCTGATTTCAAATAGCGAAAATTCGCCAAGCTCATTGATCAAGGGGTCCAAGTTTTTAGATCTTAGGTTGTCTAGTGCCGTTGGAAAGCTGATTTCAACATCGAACGGACGGACAGATGGGCACAGTTAATTGAACTTCCCTACCTATATGGATCCAGTATGTACAAGTATATACTTTTTTGGGCCGGAAATGAGATCCCTTTCAGACCAGCAAAGTTTTCTTAGCACAGTCTTGAGTTTGTGGAGGAGAGAGGAAAGGAGAGCGGGGTTGGTACAAAACTTGTTGTACTCGCAAATTCCTTTTGTGTTTTTAGTTCGTAAACCGAATTAATATGGCTGCTCTTTATTTTTGACAAACATACAAACAAAAGAAACAGACTTTGTCAAAGTAAAATTATCCTGCCTGAACACAAGACAAAGTTTAAGAGAGAATTCACGACACTTTACCAAAGAAAACTTTTCTCGTCTGAAAGGGGTCTGAATATTGTAGAAATTAGTAACGGAATGACAAACCTATATGACACTTTTTATTTTTGTGTATATCGCAACGTCTTATCGTAATGCTTTTTGAAATAAAATGTGTTTTTATTATAATTTCAGTTTATGCCCTGAATGCCAGTACTTAGCAATACATATTTATGATATTAATTACGGGTGTTCCGTCACTTAGAAAGCTTTGTATAATTTTCTGCAAGTAAGTAAGTAAGACCATTATGCAATATTAAATCAAATGGCGTTTCTATTTCCAAACTTACAGTTCCAGTACTCTTACGGTGATTTTTATCATTTGTTATCAACGCGGACCGAAGATAATGAAACTTTTATTTTCAATTTAAACTAAAAAATCAATTAATAATAATTATATTTCAGTTTTAATTTCTTGATTGTAAGGTAATGATTGCTTTTCCATTTTATGTTATAGGCTGACAAATAACGATTATTAGTTTTTTGTTAAAAATAATGGTACCTATAAATACATACGTACATACTCGTATATCCTCATCCAAGTCAGTTGACTAAAATTAAATAGGAAAAACTTTTTCAGGGTACAAATTAATTTTAAGGGATTTAAAATGTTATTTTTCTTCATGCCCATGATCGAAAAATAAATACCTAAAATAACTGTTATTTTTAAGCAAAAAAAAAAAAAACAACTCAAAAACAATTATGACTTTGTAAGTAAAAATATGAGTTAAAAAATAACAATTTTTATGAAATTGCTCATAATTGTTACGGTCCCTGATTATAATACCCTAGAAAGTTTTTTTCAAAAGTCATATATATTGTTACTTTTGCAATATTATTTTCTTCTGTATATCAATTAATGCTTTCCATTATAATTTTTTTAAAATATTATCAAGGCAGTTTAACATACTGATCGGACGATAGCTGTCAGCAGATTTTTCGAGGCTTTAATATTGGGATACGTTTTGCTGTTTGTGACAGTTTTTAAAAGCTTCAGTGATATAGTAAGCATATTCTTAATTATTGTAGATTTCTTGGCCATCTTTTATCAATCTACTAAATTAAATTTGCCTTAACCCTTATATGCGCACCTAGGTACCCGGGTACCTTTTGTGTTTGCAACCAAAATTTTATCATTGAAACTTCTTGAGAACTAACATCTTTTTTTTTAATTTGCGTGAGAGACCAATTTACTCTAACACCCTTAACTGCGCACCAAGGTACCGGGGTACCTGTGCGTATTTTATATGGGAATGCTGCAATTGCAAGTATATTATTCTAAGTTGTTAATAGCTCTGCATAAATAAATAAAAGTATGTATAAATTATAAACTTAAACAATTTACGTCGTGAAATAAGAAAACAGAAACATAAAAAAACAAAAATTCAATAAATAATAAAAACAAAAGATATACAATTTTAGTGCAGATCTTTCGAGCAGTTTGTACACATTGGTCGACTTATCGAATGTTCATTGCAAATTGGCTTTGAACAGCCGATACAAGCTTTACGAGTTTTTATCTGCTTCATACGTATCTGCGAGCATAAGTGACAACTTCCTACTACAGGAATACGACCGCTTTTGTCCTTTGTTTGTAAACTGGAAATAATGGGCGAAGCCAGAGTTTTTAAGTCTCGTGTATAAAAAATTTGTATTGCGGATGCTGTCGATGACTGTAAACTTATTTTTGTATTTTTAGCACGTTGTTTTATATTTTCCTGACAAAGATCAACGCTTAAATCTTTCAAAAAATTTTTTACGATGATCAGTAGACTTATGTTGGGTATTAAATTCCATACATATAATATATGATGCTAAAGCTGCTATATCAATATCATTAACAAATATTGACAATGGCCATCAACTTGTTACTGCCTTCTTCTTTTTTGGCACATAGGAACATAAAGTTGCCTCTTTGCTAAAAGCGAAATTTGTAGAGTATAATATCTGAAATATAATTCAAACCATGTACCAAAAATTTATAATAAGATAAAGTTTATCTTGGATCATATAACCCAATCAATAATATATATATATATACATATATATATATATATATATATATATGTCTAAAATAATACTAACCTTTCCTTACTTGCCTGCATATTAGGTGACAAAAACCTTTTGTTTTTTCGTACCGTGCCGACAAGTGTCAGGTTTAATGAGCTCAAAGCTCTTGCTAGTTCCAAAGACGTAAAAAAATGTTCTGTATTAACGTTTCTTTCAGAGTTTTTATAAGAAAAACCAAATCTAAAACTGTTTTTTCACCTATTTTAGATTAACGCTCACCTTCTGCCAGTATACAATTGGCCATGTAAAGGGTAAGAGTTACGTGCATCGCAAGCCCATAATATTTTTCAGGTTTTGATGGCATATACTAGGTAAAACGGGTATGGCCGCGGTATCCATATAGCTGCTCATCAATAGTTATACATTTAATAGGCTTATAACCTTGACCTAAATTAGCGTTTAACATCATCCAAAGGTCTCGAAAAGCAGCGGCTTTATCAGACTTTGAACCTATATCCCGAGTTACATTATTATCAAAACGTATACAGCGTAAAACCATTCTGAATCTATTGTATGACATTGCTGCCCGATACAACGGTAAATTAGTGGGTTTCCACAATTCAGATACATGTTCTCTGTTTGATTTGTATAGACCAGAGTAAATCAAAATACCAAAAAAGGCAATGAGTTCTTCCTCTCTAAAAGGAACGAATATTTTTTTTGTTTCGTTTTTTTTTTATTATATTCTTATGTAATTTGTTGTCCTTTACGATTTGTTTTTCTAAGAATTATGTCACAAATTTCAATTGACAAAATACTTTTAAATATTTCTTTGGCTGATAATAACTTAAATTTTTGGGTTGCACAGTCTGGGATTCTGAAAATGGTCTTAGTTGCCAGCAAGTTCCATCTTTACCACAAAGTTCACTTCTTATCTGAACTTCATCATTCTCATAATCATCGCTTTCCTCCGAGTCAAACGAATCTTCATTTACGTCAATAGTACCTGCCACTTCAGTGTCTGAAGCTTCCAATGTTTTTTCGTTTAGCGGTGGAAGATATTCTTCATCGCCATCAGAGTGAATAAAATCTTCTTTATCGCTATTATTTTATTATTATTATTTATATTTCATTTAGTATATTATTTATGTCAGAAGAATTAAATCTTTTAATACGAAATCTTACGTTTGAATTCATTTCGTTTGTTTTACGCAAAAAAAGTTACCTTTACCGCTCAGAAGATAAGTCGAACTAAAAATAATAAGCATAACACTACATAAAGTGGTTTTTATTCTCAAAGGGGAATCACCAACTTTATATATACCAGAAAGAAGCTGTTAAATTTAAAATTAATATTACTAAAATATGTATCGGGAATTTTCAATAAAATGTGTTAAGAAAAATATGTAATATATTTATTGTCAACGTTGACGTTTTGACTAGATATTTAGTGCGAAAATGCTTGTTTTCTACGTACGTTCCATATATGTAGGTACCCAGGTACCTTGCAGCGCATTATAAGGTGTTTTTTTTTGCCGCGCAGATAAGGGTTAATGCCTTTGAATGCCAAAAGTGTTTATTTCTAACCTCAATACGAGCCTAGTTTGATATTACTTTTAACTTTGCCGTATCATACAGCGGAATTTGTGGTTACCCTTTTAATAAGAAAGTCGAAGATTTGACGTGTCAATGAGACGTGGTCAGAATTGAGCAATCTATTATTGCTTTCAATTTGCGAAACATTAAAAAATAGTTTTACTTTATTGTATAAATCTTTTTAAATATATGTTTTGTTATAAAAAATATTATAGAAATATAAGAAAAGTTTAACTCAACTAAAAAAAATCTTTTTTTATAACGTTATACAAAAATTATAAAATGTTTTGGGCGCTCTTTAAAAAAATCCTCTCGAAGAAGAAATAGGGGTCGGTCATACATATTAATTCTCTGCGTAGCTGCTTATAATGGGCAAATTGATTTAGTTAACAGTAGGGGATTAGCACTTGTTCTCCTGTAGCGTAAGGAAGCCCTACGGGATTTCGTTATACAAAGCCATTTATTGCATTATATTATTTTTAGTGAGTTTTTAATTTTTGTTTTAACAAAATGTTTATAACAGCAGTTCTTTATTATTATACCCTTATTAATACAAGATTTTCTTTTAATCAACCTTTTTTTAATAATTTGTTATTTATGCCAAACCCTTGTTTTCAAGAAAGAAAATTGATATTGAAATCCAAAGTATTTTAGAATGTGAAAGAGTTTAATTTTATACAACTTCAAACTTGACCGCTACCAAACAATAGGACGAGTGAGTAGAACAGTTAGTTACATACTAAACCACAAAGACTAACTCGTACTTATATGCTCAAAACACAAATTTGAATATGTAAATTTCAAGAATCACTTCGAGATCAGCTTTCTTCAAATCCATTTTGATTGCATAAAAGTTGTTGATCAAATTAATTTAATTAATTTTTGCAACAAATTATTTCTTTCTCGAAACTTCAGTTGATCACTTTTAACCAATTTCTGAAAATTTTTTTACTGGGTCTACCTATATGTATGTATGTATGAATGTGTATGTATTAGCACGTGTAACAAAACCTGTATGGTTTGCCACAAAAACCCTGCGATAAGAATTTATTGTAACGATGTTGTAAAATGTAATGAGCTTTTACACTTTAGTTTATGTACTTATATTAGTACTCCCGACAGAGTATAATTACACAAACGTTCGCATTGACACATTTATATTTATCAAGCATACTACTACGTTTTGCTTTCTTCTACCAATAGCTGCTAACTAGGAGTATTTAAAGTGTTTGTTTTTACCCGCATGTACATATAAACTGGAGCCAGTGCGAGCTCCCGTTTATGTGTATGTGAACAAACAAACTATGTTGAATAACAGCATTAAATATTTATTGTTGTTGTTGTTTACATATATGTTGACTGGTATGTTTGTCGGTCGTCCTTACGCAGGAATCATGCAATTGTGCATGTAACATAAAATGGCACAATTTTGGAACCAAAATAAACACGTCATAAAGAAAAAAAAAACTTAAATTGTACACATTATTTTACAAACAAACTAATACGCTTGTAAATTGTTAGAATTTTGCCAATTAAATTGGGATATAATGTTCAAGCTTCAGTGCACGGTCGACAGGTAATATTTTGCGTAGAACTTTAAAGCATTTTAAAGTCTAATTATGGCTGTAAGCAAGTGTATCTTAAATATACTGATATATAGGGTGTAGAATTGAAGGAAAGTAGGTAATAATACAACTATCAAAAATGGCCGTAGATTTTACATAAATTGTTAGTTTTTTTTTTTTTAATAAATATTCAGTCAGATAGAGAAAAAATTGTGAATTGCAATTTTCGCAATTATTACTTTCTGTTCTGTCAATTCGAAGAAGATTCTGTTATATTAAATATAATGTTATTCAGATTGATTGATTGAATGAGCAGCATAAACGATGAGCTATGCTAATGCTTAGTTCACTCAACAAAATTAAAATGCACACATTCATATGAAGACGATTATTTTGACACCATCCCAGGCTATGCGGCTATGTTTATATTGATTTAAAAAGATGATAATTCGGTATCGCATAAACAAGCGACTTGACTTATTGATTTCATTCTCTTCTTTTATATGAAACTTTAATGTTATGACGTATGGGAATACTACAAAGCACTCTCGATTTCACATAATCCGCCGCACTTAACTTATAGTTAATTTAGATAAGAAAAATTTTTGATCTATTTTATTTAAGATTTTTATTCAAGTTTTGGGGCCTTTTGATTAAATTTTAGGCCACTTTGAACAATTTTTAAGCGGATTGCTTAAAATGATTTGCTTTATTTATAAGAATTAATAAAAAATAATTACATCCTGGCTATGCTTGAGTGAACCTGGAAGTTGTTATCTTATTATATTTTTTACTTCTATTTGGCTTTAATCTATCTTTTCAATATTCCTCTCCTTAAATGCTTTTAGTCCATTTTATACTGGTAATATTTTCCTCCGCACATTAGGAAATTCAAGTACATAAATTATACCATGAACATATGCACTCTTATATTGAATCATTGTTCTAGTGATCATTATTTATTTTCATATGTATAAATAAGTTCATAATTGCCAGAAAATTGCCCACCGACCGCTAACTAAACTGTACCTGAAAATTCATTTACAGACAATTATTTATGGGTCAATTAAATTTTTATAGCAACCGTCTGATATTAATAGCTGTCAGTTGCCATCTGTTGTAATACTTTCGGTAACTGGCAACGGAACTGCAGTTTGATTGCTATCAATGATCGCCCCATTTTTATCAGACCTTGACAAAAATAAGTTTAGCAAGAGAATAAAGTTTACGCTGTTCTTAAGATGTTATTATTTTCATTTTATATTAGACTCTGTGATCAAACTCTGACCCATTTTGCTTTCTGTAACAAATCGTCAACAAAGCAATCACAGAAAAAAAAATTATAAGATTGAAATTGATATCTTTACTAGAGTTGTGCCGGCCACGAACTAGTTCGTTGAATTGAAATAATGATTCAGAAAGTTGGTAGCAACTTTACAACAACTAAAAAAACACCATAAACTTTTTTTGATGCGTCTTACACAAGAATTTAAAAATGGTTGTTGTTTTTGTTATTGTTGTAAAGTTGGTACCATCTTTCTGAAATATTCTTTCAATTGAACGAACTAAGAGATAGTCATAGACACCATTTTTGTCGATAATAGGTTCATTCGAGTACTTTTTTAGTAGAGTTTAGTAACTGAGTAAATTTTTCAATTTACTCTCCCAAAATAAATTTTGTCCAAAAAGTACGCGAATGGAAATTTAGTAAAATTTATCCAACAGCTGATTAAAAATGAATGCAGTGTTGTAAAAAATGTATTCTTTTGACTACTCGACTCTTTTTGTTGTTCGTACTCGGTACAGCACAATTTATTGTCTACAATTCTTACGAAAAAAAAACGTAACTTGTGTTACTTTATAAGTTTTTTCTTTTTATTTTATTTATATTGTAAGTTTTTCCTGATTAAATTTGTTAAATAGTTCATTATTACTAGTTTTTGTTATTTATTAGTATGAGTATCCAATTACTATATTCCGAAGTATTCATCACTTCTACAACACTAAAGAAGTAAATAAACAATAAAAAAAAAATAATTTTTTTTTTTCTAAATCCTAATTAAACTGCTGTGGAAAGGGTAACTTAAGCAAAAAACACTTATTCTTGTATGCAAACGTAAATTAGTAAACTTTACTGTTTTCAAATCCCTATTTACTTGTGTTTGCTTTAGTTTTCCTTATTTTCACAAAAATTTTAACAACTCCGTAAAAATTTTTTGTTTGTTTTTATTGTTTATTCCGAACTACAAATATTATTAATTAATTGTTAAGTAATTTCAACCTTTAGGCATGAGTTCGCTTTTTCTTTCTATTCAGAAAGAGAATTATTTATTTAATATGGACAACCTTTTTTGAAAACAGTAAAAGTTTTTAATTCTATTAGACATCTAGCTGAATGGAATGCATTTTCTATGCCGCTACGCACGTTATCAACATTCTTCGTGTCTTATCTACAAATTGTGTGTCTAAACAACTTCTATTTATACCAACATTTAAGACAAATGGAATACGAGTACGAGCAATTTCTCAATTTTTGAATTTTTCATATTATAGTCTTTTCCTTGGTTGAGAATGAAGTTTTACAACACTCTAACTTTTTCTGTTATTGAAATCTAGGTTACCATATGCAATTTTTGCTTTTAGCCAACCATTGGTTGGCAATGAAAGCATTGTATGTATTTTTTCCAGTTTCATCCTGGAACTCATGCCTAAAGGTTGAAATTACTTAACAATTAATTAATAATATTTGTAGTTCGGAATAAACAATAAAAACTTACTAATCGCTGGGCACGGCGAGAAATTTATATACATAATAATATATAGATGTTTCCTTCATCATAATTAATTGGATACTAAAATAGATCCAGGATGAAACTGGAAAAAATACATACAATGCTTTCATTGCCAACCAATGGTTGGCTAAAAGCAAAAATTGCATATGGTAACCTAGATTTCAATAACAGAAAAAGTTAGAGTGTTGTAAAACTTCGTTCTCAACCAAGGAAAAGACTATAATATGAAAAATTCAAAACTGTCATTTTACGCTCTCAAACTGTGTTCTCATCTACTAAACTTTGTGTACTCGAACGCAGTTTAGTAAAGTTTAAGCATAATTATTGATAATTATTGGGTTCTTGAACGAAGCTAATGTCTTTAGGACAATGTATAATTTGTCATATATAGTGCAAGTTGTAATTTTTTCAGATTTATTGTCAACAATTAAAATTTTATTTAGTTGCTTTATTGCTCGCGAAAAAGGTGTATGATGTACTCGTACGAATGATTTTTTGTTTGCTTCTTAAAACTTTACCTTTCTTAATTGGCAAGTATTTAATCTATAGTACATTTTGCGTACCTGATTAACGAACAGATTTCTACACAGGAATTATTAGAAAAAAATAAAGTCTTACAAAACAAATCAATGAATTATTAACTAATTAATAAAGCTGTGTACGTTTATCGTTAAAAGAAAGGCCCAAGAAGTAGTAATCTTTACGAATATACTACAGTCGGCGACAATTGGAAATTCGGTTACGATTATATTATAAATATTACTATCGAACACATAGGTTCTTTTGTACTAGTTTTATTTTTCGCTGAAACAGGTTTAGGCTACGAATAAAGCCAATTATCTTGTTCAGTGAGAGACCATATGCATATCTTGCAGTAGCTATATTTTAAGCCGCCGCCGTTATTAGATTTTTTTTATACATTATTTTATTTTATTGAATCTTTCTATTAAAAGAAATTCACAATAAGTATTCAAATCTTATTTCTAAATTATTATTTACTAGTTATTACCAATGTAAAAACTAATTTTTTGTGTTCAAATCTTAAAAATCTATCTTCTATTGTGTAGAGAGAGCCTTTTCACCAGGCTCAATGTGTCAGTTCTTTTTAGACTCTGGTGGCCATCAAATTGCAATAAATTGCGTGCTAGGGTATTGGGATGTGCGACTAGTTTGTTCACGTATTTGGACGTGTATGTTTTAACTTCTTCGTGGATAGTGGGAACTTTGAGATCCCTATGTAGGTTTTCATTTCTTATGTACCAGGGGGCGCAGACGATATGACGTAAAATCCTACTGTCTTCTCTGTAACTTCTGGATGTTTGATGCACAGGCAGTACCCCACAGCTGAATACCATATGACCATATTGGCTTTATAACGGATTTGTATAAAAGGACTTTATACTCCACAGCCAAAGTTGAGTTAGGACTTATTAGCCAATGCAGTTGATTTGTTCGAAGCTTTATGGACGTTATTTTTGCCTCAATGTGACGGGACCAAGTTAGGCGCCGATCTAGGTGGATACCTAACGTGCGTTCCCGCTGGAACCGTGGTATTAGTTATTGTGATTGGTGCACAATTTTGCCTTCTAAGGGAAAACGTTACATGAGCACATTTCGAAGGATTTACTTTTATTCTCCACTGTTTTAGCCAGTCTTCTAGCTTATGAATATGGGACTGCAGTTTTTCAGATGCATCCTTTGGATCATTACTGACACTTATAATTGCAGTGTCGTCTGCAAAGGTTGATGTATATGTATGTGGGCTTTTCGGCATATCCGCTGTATAGATGATATATAATAGCGGCCCTATCACACTACCTTGAGGTACTCCTGTACTGATTTTCCCATTTCTTGTAAACTGATCCTTTGACCTTACTTTAAAAGTTCTATCTGACAAATAGCTTTGTATAAGCTTGTGGGTGTTTTCAGGAAGAACCCGAGCTTTTTTAGTAAGTAGCCCATCACGGCAGACCTTATAATAATTTTTCAAATATCTTTGACAAAACTGACAGTAGGCTAATAGGCCTGTAGGATGTAATCTGGCTTGAGTCCTTTCCTGGTTTTGGTATCATAACAATTTCAGACATCTTCCAAGAGCACGGGAAGAAGCCGACGCGCAACATGGCAGTAAATATGTAAAGTAAAATTCTTACAGCTGAATTAGGTAAGTTTCTTATCATTGATCCTGTTATACGATCAGGTCCAGGTGATTTCTTCATATCCGTATTTTTAATTGTCGATTTTAAAGAAGACAACCGAAATTTCATAGGATCATTCACGGTGTCACTAATAATTGGAATAGTGGAATTACTTATATCATGTGGTGCAAAAACCTTTTCTAAGTGCTTTGCGAACGCATTTGCCTCTTCACTTGAGTTTTTAGCCCAAGTACGGTCTTCAAGTCTTAGTGGGGATTCGTAAGCAATAGCTTTACAGTTTTCCACAGACTATAATCCATGTTTTTTATTGGATCCAAGTTTTTTAAAAAGTTGTCGAGTTGCGAATTCGTGCTTCTGTCTCAATTTACTGCGTAAGTTTTTTTTGGCATATGTTCATTTGCATTTTTATGTGTAGGGAACGACTATTTTGCCATTGTCTTCTTAGTCTTATTTTCTCAATGACGAGCATCTGAATATCTGCTGTTGCCTGGTACGATATTATTTTAGCTAATAGCTTTGTTGGCGTTGCAGCTATGGCTGCGGCAGTCACGACGTCTGTAAAATGATCTATAGCTGCTTGAATATCAGCCGGATTTCTCAGTGGGATGTTCAAAGATAAGTGAGAGCTCACATACATTTTATATTTTAAACAATTCGTGTTTCTGTTCAGGTAGAAACTAAGGGTTTAAGGTGTAGTAACAAAACTGTCGTGTAAAATAATAATTGTAGGTGAATGATCAGAAAATAGTTCATAGGATGAACTAACTAACAGTTGGTCGCGTTTGATGTTTTTTATTATAGCAAAATCAATAAGGTCTGGCAACTTATTAAAGGCTGTGGGCCAATAGGTGGGTATACCGGCAGATACGACGTCCAGCTTGTTCGCTTGAACTGTATAATATAACTGCCTACCTCTAGGGGTAAGGAGTCTGGATCCCCAATATGTGTGCTTTGCATTGTAATCACGAGCGGCAATAAATTTTTGTCCTAGCGTATCAAAGAATCTGGCAAATTCATGGTGTTCAATTTTATGTCTAGGAGGGCAATACACTGATGAGACTACAATTTTAAAATCTGTTAGATTTATGCCTTACGTTTTTTCGGACTATAATGGCAGTCCCACCACATGCCCTTTCGCTTGGGTGTTTGGTGTCATATATAAAAAACCCATCCATTCTAAAGCAGTTTTTTGTAGTGAAGTGAGTTTCAGAAACTAACAGTATATCTATATCATGTGCTAGCAGGTGTTCTACTTCATATTTATGTTGGGAGAGCCCGTTAGCGTTCCAGAAGCATATTTTTAACTGGTTCATTTTTGCCAACCAAAATTTGCAGAAGCATGTTTTGGGTTCGCATCATTTCCTGAAACATATCCTGCATAGTTATCATGAAATTATTCATTGTCTGTATTAAGTTCTCGATCGAGCTCGAATTGTTGGTGAGGGTTGTCTGAGCACCCTCTTTTAAGACGTGGGCATATGAATGTTTATGCGCATTAGAACTTTTGGCATTCGCATTAGGTAAATCATTTCGCAATGTTTGTGCATATGAATAGTTTGGTTTCGTATCTGGCTGTGTAGCTTGTGTACTAGCAATAGGACCAGCATGAAACCGAGGAAATTGGGAAGACCTATATTGCTCATATTCAGGTTTACGTACGACTTTCGAATTATTTTTTACATGTTGAAAGACTTTGCAGCCCCTGTAATTTGCTGTATGGTTTTCACCACACTTGCTGCATTTTTTGACCTTGGGGTCTGTTTTGGAAGAAGTGCATTCCAAAGTCCGGTGCGCATCACCGCAAACAACGCATACAGATGGTAGCTTGCAGTAGGTTTTTGCGTGTCCGAATTCCTGGCAGTTGGTACACTGACGGGGACCGTTACGTTTTAGAGGCTCTTCCACCGTTATTCTTCTGTTTAATTGTAGCGCAAATTATATATAGGATGAACCGAGATTTTTGATTTAAGCTGAGATGCGTTAAATACGATTTCAAGACGATGCATAGGTTGGGGAACTTTATTCTTATTTAGAATATTGTGCACTGACCTTACGGCATAACCATCCACCTCTATGGCACTTTTTATTTCCTCAGTGGGAACAGAACTGTCAATGCCCTTTACGATGACAATCAAACCTTTAGCAATTTTGAGTTGATACGTATAATAGCTCTTATTATCTGCATCGAGGCGACTTGCGATTAGGCGATAATTTTTCTCAGTGTGAGCTTGGATCTTTGTTTCTTGAATTTGACCTCTTCGTATAGAAGCTACATAAAAGCTTTCCTTACCTACAAGCTTAGACAACATGTTGACAATTTCGTTAGATGTTTGCTCGCGCAAGTAAATCGGCGGAGGTTTTAGCTCCTTGACAGCGGGTTCAGCTTCATCATCCACTGTTGCAAGTACAGAGAATCTGTTTTCGCTTACCGGCATTACAGTACTTGGGGAGCTTTTATATTGTTTAGCTGTGCGCTCTTGCTGCGAGGACTTAGGACTGGCCTTCCTTTTGGTTATGGTTATATAACGATCCATACCTGTTTGCACTTTTTTACGGGGTTTTTTAAATTACCTGTTTCGTTGGTTTGTTGTACTATTTTTGATATGGTACCTGAATTGTTTTTTGGTTGAATTGTAATTTCTTCTGGTGTTATTACTTGCGAAGATAAGTTTATATTTCCGGATAAAGAACCCGTTCGGTCAATTGGCCTGGCGCTTAAAAAGCACTGTCATCTTTTTTTTTATTATTTGTATTGTTCATTGCATTATTAGCATTTGTGTAAGAAAAAGAAAACACTATCAATTGTTCAAACCGGTTTAACCATGCACTATATGTTGTTGTTTTTTTTTTTACACACAGTATATTATACTGTTTTTATTTTTTGTTATTTTTTTGTTATTACTAACTGTTCACTGTTCAATTGAATTCTTAAAAAAATATATATATTTGTTATGCGTTCGATATGACGTACGTCTGTACTCAAACACGGTCACTGTTGAACTGAAATTAGATGCGTTCAGGAAAGGCTATGCACATTTTTATTTTTTTTATTCATGTAAGCAAGAGAATGTGCCCATTTTTTATCTTATTGCTTGTTTAGGGTACGATGTTGCATAATGTTTAATGAAATTTGTTTCTAATAATTGTTTTATAACTTAGGTCGTAGTATCCTTCTGATATCAAATAAATAATAACTAGTGTCATGTGCAGGACAGATTATCGGCGCTCTGTCTGAAAATAATTTCAGTATTTTTATAAGGTATAAGGAATTTATTCGTAATAAATATCATTCAAAGAACAGCCGAATGAAGCTTTTTATGCAACCATAATTTAATTTTCGTACTTGTTTTCAATGCTTCTATATGCAGTATTTTTTATTAAACATATGTATTATATTGGTGAAACGTACACCAATACCATAATACTCATGCGAAAGGTAAGTTGGCTTAAATATATAAACTTAATAAACATATTAGGATTTCAAGTTCCATTCCAGAAAAATTAAGCGAAAAGTACAAATTGATTTCAGGCTACCGATTTGTAATTTACGATTACCTTAGCCTCAGTCAATTCTCGTGCTACTACTAGCCTTTTCTATCAAGCAGTCGACCTTCTTCCTCATCATGGAGGCTCTTGTAATTGCTAGGATTTACACTTGACAAGTGTCTTCCCGTGGTCCTAAGTCTTATGCTAACCAGTGATGGACATTCACACACAATATATTCCCCCGTCTCAGCCTCTTTTTCAGGAGTATCTTTTGAAGCTGCCCCGTCCACCCCTTGGGAGCTTTTCTTGACCAGAATTCCTGCAATGGCCAATAAACACCAAAGTTCCTACAGACATTAAAGTATGTATTAAAGTAAGTTAAAACTGGAGATCGACTGGTATCCAGAATTCGCATACTTGAGACCAAGCACTCTCTTCAAGGCGTGACGTGACAAAATATATAACGATATGGCGATTAATTTAGCAATATGACACGATAAGTAACAATAATTTTGTGAGTGTACTTAATTGATTATGATTGAATGTGACCAATTTCGAGTATTCCTGCAAATTTGGCGATTTGTAAAATAGGTTTTTTTTTCTTCATACGCATAAAATTTCAAATTTGGCGATTTGTAAAATAGGTTTTTTTTTTCTTCATACGCATAAAATTTCAAATTTTGAAATCGATAGCAGGTAATTTTGTTTTCAGTAATTAATTACGGGAATTAAACGCACACAGTTCTAAAAGTAATTTGGATATTAAATAAGCAATATTACATACGCACATACTTTGTATGTAACCATCAAAACCACTGCTTGGCTATCGTTAGCTTTGTAAGTGAAACTCGCGTTGGCATTGCACTCGAACCTTCTTTAGTATGATATGATATTTGTTCACTGTGGTCCACTTTGAAGTATTTCATGTTTAAGTGCTTATTTTAACGTCTCGTAGGCATTTAGAAATCCACTTAATGATTACTATCGTTTGGCCGTGTTCTGTTCGAATCTCATCGTGAAATATGTAAGTTTGGCTTTGGGCGAATGTGTAAAAATATTATTTTTATCTGTATTGTGTGAAATATATACCTACCAAAAAAAAATAAAAAAGTTCACACTTTCTGCCACACAGTATAACCGTTATTAAGGCAAAATATATGTGCTTCTACTGAAGTGCGTTTGTGGATTCTGATTATTTTTTGTTGGGTGGGATATGCGTAATATAATATCATTGCCCAATTTTAAATACAGAACAAATACAATTTATTATTTTAATTTTCATTCCATGCTAAACGTTTATATAAAAATATTTACTTATTGGGACTCTTTTTTTTAGCACCAAGAAGTAATTCCAGGAGCTGCAAAACTTTTCTTTACTTGTAGAAGATTTTCATATCATAATAAACATTTGACGGCAGAGCAAAAAGTTTACAAAACAATTTCAAACACTCGAAACTCAAACACATAAATACAATTAATCCCAAGCGTACACACGTTCAAACTAACTCAATTATGAAAATGCCAGGAATCTTCTTCTGTTGGAGTAAAAGATTGATTGTGTTCCAAGTAAATCACTAACAAGCCCACACACACAGCTGTTTAAAATTCCGCTAGTCTACCTTTTTGGCTTAGTGTCATTCAATCTGGCAATTCATCTACCACACCTTATAAAAATAATGTGAAACTGATTGTGCTATCTGAGCATAATCGGGAAAACCAACAACAACTGTAATGTTAACTTTGAAATGAACAACAAAACGAAACGGAAGCACTCAAAATCCTTAAACAATTGTTGGATAATAACAGACATTGTAAACATAATAACAGAAGAGCAAAGGGAAGTATGTACATTGGTGGTTTTCTTTCCTGTTCACCATTTTGAAATCGGTGACAATTCTGACGACACCCATCAATTTTACGTTCTAAAAAACCTCAAAAAAAATATAATAATAATAAAAATTAGAAGCAATTTTATCTGTTAACCAATTATTAAAAAAAGGACTCATTTTCACTTAAATCCAGTAACATTTGGCAGGAAGCTTTTTTATGAAAACAGAAGGCATAAATATCTTTAAGAAGAATCTTATTTACTTGTTATTCGTGCGATTGTTCTGAGTTTCCAGGTTAAAAATAATGTAATTCAATAAACTTCTGTTATCGATATCAGCCATATTTACCAACCTCTTCCTCATCATGTTTTTATTTGTTTTTAAACGTCCCTTCTAACAAAGTTTTTTTATATTTTGAAATTACTGTAATTGTGCTTATTGTAGATTTTTTAATTTTCGATTTTCTTTCCACTTATTATCTATTTATTTATTACTAAACTCGCCCATGACAGTAGCAGTAACCTTTTTATGCCATGTTTCAATCATAAACCAAAGTCGTAGTAGCCAAGTTACTCCCTATCTTCAAGAACATTATTACTTCGTCGTTTTTAAGAGTTTGGAATTTATGTAATTGCAATTTCAGTCCGACAAAATAACGCCAAAATAATAATTGTTGAATTGAAATACTCGTACTACAAAAAAACTAAATCCTAGGAAAAAATCACAAACATAGCAAAGAAGCAAATCGTAGATGTATTAAGTCGAATAAAATCTTAAAAACTGGTATTAACCTAAAAAAAATTCTAGCATTCTTTTAAAAACTCCAGAGCATCGCCGTCGAATTCTTAATGTAATTATTGATGTCCAATAACCATTTGATTAAGTTTGGCACACATGCTTGTTGCTTAAATGAAAAACTCATTACGTCGAACCCCACTGTATTTGGCCCTGAAATAATATCTACAAGAACGACAGTTCTATCACAGGGTAACCAGAGGTGAAGACTTTGACACATAAAAAATAAAAAACTCAGTTTTTTTACTATAGAAAGAGACAAATATAGCATTTTGTGACGAAATACAGGAAAACACGGCAAGAAAATCAAAATAAAAAAATCTAAAAACAAAACTATGGCTCTGAGGGAACGAGACGGATAGAGAAAAGGATCACTATACTGTCGTTTCACCTCTGTTTACTACTTTGTGGTTCTATGTTAATAAGAAGAACAGTTTTTTAATATACGACAGATAAAAGCTTAATAGTGAAGCGTTTAGCACAAAGTAAACAGAGGCGTCACTACATTAGTGATCCCTTTCTCTATCTGTTTCTTTCTTAAATGATTGACCGCTCCTATTCTCTTTTGTTACATTTTTCTTCTTTATTTGAAATAATTTTTCTAGCCAGTAATAAAAAACGTATGCACAAAGCTAAAAATAAGGGTTGAAAAGTTTAGATTTATTTTAAATAAACTTAGAGGATAACTTATCCTGTAAATATTACTAGATAAGTTTAATTTTTATTATTTAATTTTTCTGGTTTTTTGCTTTTGTTTTGATTATTATTCGCATTATTTTTAAATGTTATATTTGTCTCTTTCTTTAAGGACTGCCCGCGGCAAAAAAACTGGTTCTAGCAATTTTCTAACGTCAAAGTTTACACCTCTTGTTGCTCTGTGGCGTTTAGGTTACAGACTCTGTACAATATGAACATGCAAAACACAGAGCTGCAGTATATTATTTGAACGCACATGCAAGTCATTGCGTATTGCTCAAAAAGTTTCGAAGAAATACTGTCAAGGCTTCACTTGCATATGCTGTTGAGAATGTAGATAGTTAAGACATAAATCACAATTTATTTAATAAATTTAAAAACCGGAGAAGCAACAACTTTTCCTGCAAATATATGTACGAGTTCTAGATCGACTTGCATATGCTGCGCCAGTTCCGTTGTAAAGTTGTAAGCTTAAGCAAAGGCCAGAGTATTAAGAGTTTGCTGCAAATGGTATTGCAAGAGTGCAGATACAAAAATCGTTTCTTTTTATGTATTTTGTTATAGGATTTCATAAAAAAGCTACGATATTTTGCACTTGCACTTTTGCGCATTTTATACCGCTAGTGTATTTTAGTTGACTTTTAATTTGTTAATTATTAAATTATTTATTCGGCTTTAAAGTCAGTATATTTTTAGTAAAATTGATTTTTGCTTAGGATTTTTCTTCATTTTATGATTTTGAGAATAATTTTCGAATTTTGTGTAAAATTTCAGCTTTTTAATTATTTTGCATTGTATGGCATTATGATAAAATGCCGACTTTTAAATAAAATGTATTTTTGTTGATTTTACATTTTTGGAGAATTACGGGTTTTATGATATTTTGTTCTTTTAATAACTTAATTTTTTTTGTGATCGGAAATGAATACTGCATAAACTACAAACGGAATGACAATGTGTGTTTTTGTTGGCCCTAATATAACAAACACTGACCGCCTGGAAAAAGCATGTCATTTGCAATATTCTAGACAGAAATCGTCCTTCTACTGCTCGTACACCATGCTAAGAGCTTTTAAAAAATTATGTGTTCATATTTAAAAAAAAATATATTAATTGAATTCTGAGACATATTGAAGATCACAAAAAAAAGAGTATTCAGTCAATTATAAACAAAATATGTTGGATATTACTTGATAATGATATAGAATTATCTAGAGCTAAGACAAAAATATAATAAATTTCCAAATTTGCGTTCGTCTCTACAGCATTCTTTGTTTGTTGACTTATAGTGAACGTATACGTAGAACATACTTTCAATACAAACTAGCCCCATAAAATCCGCTTTTGTGGAATATCTAAGCACAAGTTGTAATAAATTAACTTTCAAAACTCAATTGAAGTTGAATTTCGAGCTTTGGTGTCTTTGAAGACTAAAGGTACAATTTTTTAATTTTGTTTTATTGAATCTTCCTATTTAAAAAATGTTATCTCTAAATTGATATTTATCAGATATGACCAATGTAGTTACTAGTTTATTGTGTTAGGATCTTAATAATAAAAGACTATCTAATATTGGTATAGCCGTCTGTCTCGCCAAACTCAATGTGTCAGTTGTTTTGAGTATATTTTATTTATTATTTGTTAAATAGCTCTTCAGAAATTTGTGAGAGTTTTCAGGTAGAGCTTATTTTCGTAAGTAGACCATCATGGCAGACTTTATCAAATATCTGTGAAATATCAATGAACAGAGCTGATCAATATTACTTATTTTCAAATGCAGATCTAATAACGGTGACTTGGTCAATTGTATTATGGTTTGCTCGAAAACCAAACTGATGTTCGATGATGTGGTTTTGATGAGTAAGATATGGCGAATATTTTTTTAAACAATTTTGACAAAATTGACAGCAGCCTAATGAGTGTGTCTGACTTAAGTCCTTGCCTGGTTTAGAGATCATTTTAATTACAGACATCTCAATACGAACAGTCGAATTCTCAGAGCATAATAAGGTATACTTTAGAATTGATCCAGTAATATGATCCGGGCTGGGTGATTTTCTCATATCTGGAGGTTTAGTTGTCGATTTTAGTGAAACTACTTATGTCATGTAGTGTGAAAACGTTTGCTGAATTGCGAAGGCTCTTAGCCCATGTGCGGTTTTGAAGTCTTAATGGGGATTCGTAGGCAATAGGACATTTTAAGTGCTTTACAGCTTTCCACAGGCTATAGTCAGTGTGTTTTTTTGGATCAACGTTTTTTAAATATATCTCTTTAGCGTAATCCTGTTTCTGTCTTAGTTTATTACGTAAAGTTCTCTGACATAAGTTCAATTGGGTCTTGATGTCAGTAGAAGGACTATATTGCCATTGTCTTTTGAACCTCCTTTTTTTCACTGACGAGAGTCAGTATATCAGCCGATGATTGGTATAAATTTCTTTTAACTGATCGTTTATCTGGTGTTGCATTATTTACTGCGGCCGTCAAGACGCTCGTAAAGTAATCCGAATTTCTTAATGGGATGTTCTTAGGTAAGTGAGGGCTTACATACAATTTATATTTCAACCAATTAGTGTTCTTATTTGGATAGGAAATAAGGCTTTCATATGCAGTGTCAATACACTCCTGTAAAATAAGTGTGTGTTCTGTTGATAGATCATGGGACGAACTGACTACTAATTAATCACGTCTAATATTTTTTACAATGGAAAAATCAATTAGATCTTGGCTGTTGGCCAATAGGTGGGTTTACCCCAGATACAACATCTAGCTTATTTGCTTTAATTGTATTGTATAGCTGTCTCCCTTTTGCGCTAAGAAGTCTGGAGCCCCAAGAAGTGTGCTTTGCGTTATAATCGCAAGCTGCAATAAACTTTTGTTCGTAGTGTAGCAAAGAACGTGGAAAACTGATAGTGTTCGATTTTGTGCCTGGGTACACAAATAAGATTGAAATTTTGCAGCCAGTAAGATTTATAGACGTAGCTTGCATGAAATCTTCGCTGAATTCTGGTATTGGAAAGGGCTATATGTCTTTGCACACTATAACGACGGTGCCACCCCATGACTTTCCACTCGGATGTTTAGTATCGTATGTGAAAAGTCCATTGACTCTAAAGCAGTTCTTATAGTGAAATCTGTTTCAGAGACTAAGAGTATATCCATTTCCAGTGTTTGCAGAAAATGTTAAACTTCATATTTCTGTTGGAAGAACCGTTTGCGTTCCAGAATAATGTTTTAGATTCGCATCTTTTCTTGAAACATACCATTGCATTGTTTTCATAAAGTTATTCGTTGCTTGTATTAGGTTATCGATTGAATTCGAATTTTTTGTAAACGGTATATGTGGACCCTCTTCTAAGATGTGGGCGCGAACTTACTTTTCTGCTCACAGTTAGCATTAGGTAACTGTGCATCATGTTTCAGTGCTTAGGCATATGTGCAATTTGGTTTAGTGTAGGGTATGTTATTAGATTGTGGATTAGCTATGTGTTAGATAGGATGAACGGAATTCTTCGATTTTAGCTAAGTTGCGTTAAACACAATCTAAACACGATGCATTTGTTAGGGAACTTAATTCTCATTTCCACTTCTTTTTCACTTTTTGTTTCTTCAGTGGAAACCCCCATACAATTAAGGGAGCACTCTAGTCTCCCTATGTAAAAAGTGGTCGTACCTATAGTCCAAGTGTCCCATACAAATGAGATAAAAAAGTGCCCGGTTTTCGTTTTCCAGTGGAAAGACATTTGTATACAGTTACTTTAACAACCTTGTAAGCTACGCCAAAACATAAAAGGGCGCACAAAATTGCGTAAAGAAAGGCCACAGAATGGCAAATTAGCGCATCTCCGGGGTGCCATATCCTACTATGACACAATCGACTTGGTACTTGAATCGAAAAAAAAGCGCGTTTCCACAATTCAAAAACTTGTTTGGGCCCCTACCGACAAAGCTCTAATTTACACTGCTAGAACTGTAGACCAGTGGATCTGTGACGAAGATGCAGAACTTTGAAATTGGCCTCATCCGTATTCGCCGGACCTTATTATAATGGAAAATATCTGCCTTCTTAGAAACTAATGCGACGCACAGTTGCTCATTTTGTTAAAACCCGTGGCAAAATTTCGATTCTAAGATTTTGGGAAATAATTTAAACTATATGGCAGAGGATATTTTACTGATCAAAAGCAAAAAAGCCGTTCTTAAACAGTAATCAAGTTATGGGTGTTGTGACCGCTCAAAATTAGTAATTTATGGACACTTTGTTTCATATTCTAGCTATGTTAAAAAAAATTAAACATTTTCACGGATTCGGAAGAAAACGGGGATCATGCATTTGTTGAAAAAAAAATTACAGGCGTCAGATAAAATATTTAAAAATGTAATTATCATTGTCAGTCATAAATTTCCTTTATACTGCTTGATGGTAAAGTCTTAAATAAAACTTCGAATAACTCTTCAACTTTGAGACTTTCAAATTTGAACGATTCAAGCAGCGATGAGAACAACTACAAATATGGAATTTCCCCATTTTATGCTACAATTAGGTGTATGGAATGCAATTCCGCGAGTGGCAAAAACTTTTGACGAAAATATACCGCCAAAGGAATGACTGAATATAAGAAAAAAATTCGTACAAGAAGAATTTTTTAAAAAACTTGGACTAGACTATCCAAAAAGTATGAATATGGAAATACAAATAATTGCAAACTTGCCTTCATGGTACACAAAATTTTGGCTGATGGGAAAGTGTAATTGGATATCAGTGATTACCAATTGGAGAACTTTTAGAAGAAGGAGTGCAGAAAGAATGACTAAAAAAATTAACTATACTAGCACTTGCAAGATTTCACGCATATCAAGATATTCCTTTCTTTATCAGATCCGCTTATTTCATCACTAAGGCATGTTAGATCACGGAAATGTTTCAAAAAAGAATAAAAAATGCTAATTTTATTGCTCTCAGAGTAGATGGATATTTTGTAAAGAACTAACCATTAAATTGTTTTTATAATGAAAATATTAGACCATTATTAAAACTTCAAAAGACGGTTGTATATAAAAACATAAAAAAAATATTAAAATATTTTAATAATATGAATCTTTGACGCAAATAAAAAATTTATAAAATATAAAATTTACACCGAAAATATTTTGTTTTGAATTTTATTTTTGGAGCACCTGTATTTGATGAAACACATATGATACACAGTTTCAAATCTGAAAATGTTTTCTTTCAACATCCTTTAGAATTTTTAGAATATATTCACTGCATCAAAAGTTATGATTTTTTTAACGAAAAAAGTTAAAACGAGCCACTGTGCGACGTCGGCAAGCAATTTAACACAAAAGAGTTTATATAGTACACCTGGAGCTTGTTGGATTATATAGGCTCGCTTTACTGAACAATGTCTATCCGAATTTTTAAAGTAATTTCTGCCAGATTCGGCAGTACCCATTATTAAATTTTGTAATTTTACTATTAGAATTAAAATTTAATTAAACTAAACGGCCGTTTAGTATAAAATGAGTTTTTCCTTACTGAAGTAATATATGGAAAACTGTTCATTTTGTAAAATTAAATAAAAAAAACTATTTTATTAATACCATAAACGCAAATCTTGTTCTCAATTACTTATATAATTAATTACCCGAATATAGCCTTTGAAACTTGGCAAATAAAGCTACTCGTAAAATTAGCTCAGACACTAGTTACAATTGAAGCTAATAATTTCGTCCTAAATAGAAAAGTAAATATGTATCTTTAAGTACATATGAAAGAATAGTTATATGAAACGAAAATATATAACAGTAAACAAGACCATATGGATCAGAAATGACTACAG
Organism: Phania funesta; assembly: GCA_963932375.1. NCBI lineage: Eukaryota > Metazoa > Arthropoda > Insecta > Diptera > Tachinidae > Phania > Phania funesta. The sequence goes on from OZ010654.1 coordinate 48,677,892, forward strand.
ATCGCAATTATTGTTTTCTAAATGAAAAAAAGGTTTAACAGCCTGAAAGGCCTTGAATTGTAAACCTTATGCTTTTGCATTTAAATAATATTTGCATACAAGCATTACAAAATTCTAAGCACTGAAGGTTATACATACATACATATACATATACATACAAAAGAAGATTTAAAAACATATGAACATAAAATTTGGGATACATATTAAGTACTTATGTGCATACTACGGAACATGGTGGATACTTAATATTCGTTTAGTACAACATGCATACGCACTTATCCTGTTTATTTGGCTATAAGACTTTGCCTACTTCACATTCCTCCCATTGCTACCTACGAACGATTCTTTAGACAACTCCTACGGTTTGTTAACTTATCTCGCATCGATGACGATGTAGATAACAATCTTGAATACTACTAACTCTTTGAAGCAGTATGTGAGGGATTAAAGTAGTTGGATATATTTTCGGCGCACAGTGGCTGAAAATCGCTTTTCATTGGCCAAAAGTCGAATTTTTTTTGTCACCGATTTTTAAAATTTTTACGCCTTTTTGGACCTAATATATCCATATTAAGATAGCCAAAAATTAGGTTAAACTATTGATAATTGTGGGCGTAGCATGCTGTCAAACTCAACTGTTTTTTAATTTCAAATAAAAGGTGTTTTTTATTGGTTTTTTTTTGTCAAAAATAAGTGGTTACTACTCGCAAGCTATCATCGATAATGGCCTGCGGTCTCTTTTATAATGTTGGTAGGATTATAGTCTTTAGTTGTTGTAAGTGGTTAGCGCTCTAGCGTTTAATATTAAGGGCGTTATGAAATATTTATGAATCTACTATATTTTTCTGAAATTTAAACTTTAGTGGAATAGAACTTCTAGGGAACAAAAGGAAACAAGAAACGTATACCACCCAAAGAAAGGGGAAAGTGTCTTCTATAACCCTATATGTATTTTTGCACCCTCCACCACGCGCGTGTGGAACACTTTTTTAATTTTAATGAAATTACTCTAAAAAAAATTCAAATTACGGTAATTTAAACAGCCCTATAATTAATTACTCGTATACAATGGTATATTTAATTTTCACTTTCCGCCTAAAGGTTTGTTTTTTACTTTAGACTACGTAAAACTAAAATAATTAAATATAATACCTGCGAAAGGGTTTTATTGCTTTGTTTTGATCAGCAAAAAAATAAGCCATAAAAATATCACAATAGGTTCTACTGTTAGGATCAACCAAAGTCATAAACAATTTTATAATAATAATCGCGACATTAAACCACTAAAGATAAAAAACAACCCCATATTGGCGAGATACTAATTAGTTTTACCTGATATTAAGGTCTGGATAACAAGTGCAGTTTTGTTCAATTTAAGTACCACCTGCAATGAAATTGAAGATCAATGTGTGAATAACATGTATCTAAAAATGTATAAAACTACGGATTCGATAAGGGATTACTCAATAATAAGTTAATCCTTTACGTGTACGGACGTATATTTGCAAGTGAAAGAAGTTAGCTACAGTAAACAAAAGTTTTATATAAAAAGTGGTTAGAAAGCCAACTTACTGTCGCTGCAGAAACAGCAAAGCAAGATGAGGTTGGAAGACCACGCTAATCATTGGACAACTGCAGCGATAGATCTAAGAGGCGGAAACTTAAAGATGTTAACGATGCAATTGGTTGTACAAATATAAAAGAATCTTTCCTACATCAATTACGATCACAGAACCAATTAACAAAAGTGGATATCATTGAAAAAGTTATTAAAGCTAGTCCAGTGAGAACAAAACAGTACACAAATGAATAGGCATTCGCCTTATTTCTGGATTTGAAATTAACAAAACAGCAATATATTAAGCTCAGATTGCGTGCGATTGAAAAGGGCTCAAATATCTATCCAGCATATCATCACATAACTGCTGCTAAAATGGACTGTTTACCATCAAAGGACACTATTACAATCACACCAATTTCGGCAGAGGTACAACAACAATCTCTACTTTTTCACATAGCCGAACGCTTGCTACAATTAATACCAGGAAATGCCTTAAAGAAATATGGAAACACAAAGCTAATTCTTTTTTGCAAATGGGGATGTGATGGTTCTTCGGGACAAAAACAATGCAAACAAGTTGTATGTGAAAATATTTCGGACTCAGATATGTTCATGGTATCATTTGTACCATTGATACAGATTATGGAAGATTCAGAGCCTTCGACTAGTACAACGCAAACAATGGATATTTGGAAAAATGAGACACCATCTTCTTCTGCAGGCCAATCAAATTTGAAGTCAGGCTTTGACTAACACGAAGGCTGCATCCAGCTGCATTATATGTCAAGCAGCATCAACCCAATTAAACCAAGTTCCGACAAAATCATTAGATAATTCCGATGCTAATGAATTTGGATTATCACCACTACATGCAAGAATACGACTTACGGAACATATACTTAAAATCAGTTATGATTTGGATTTCGGGTCTTCAGGATCCATAAGAAACAATGAAACCAACAAAGAGTTAAGAAGTTCAAAAATTAAACATGTTCAAGATGAATATCAGAAGGGTCAGGCAATACAAATGATGGCAATACCGCACGAAGATTCTTTTCAGATCTAGAAACAGCATCTGAAATAACAGGAATGGACTTAAACCTTATCTTCAGATTTAAAATAATCCTAGAAGTACTTGCGTGAATTGAAAAAATTGACTCTACGCAATTTGGAGATTATGCTAAGGAAATTGCAAAAAACTTTATTCTGGTTTTTTGACCTTTATTATAATTAAGTTTGTCTAATTTTTCAAATTTTTTCAAGCTCCAGGTCCTCCAATAAAATGTCCTTTATTATACGCCTTTGTGTAGAAAACTATTTTCAATTAATATATTCCTGATCTTTGCCTTGTTCTTTCTGTGAAACTCCTTGTCACATATCGTTAACACCCTTTGTACCAAATTTCGAGCTGTATTCATAATAATTATTTTACTATGCATAGAAAAGTAGTTAACGATTCTCCCAGATGCTCTTGGCTTTTGATACCAATCCATTATTAAATTGTTGCCCCGTCTAATTATTAATGTATCTAAATAAGGATATTTAGAATCATGTTCCTCCTCTATTGTAAATTTAATGTTCGTATTAAAGGCATTAAACGTCTCCAATACTTTATCAATTTCACACCCAGGAATTATGCAAAACAAATCATCTACATACTTAGTCATTATTTTTGGTTTAATATTTAGTTTTTCAATACATGTGTCCAGTAACTTCTCCATAACTATGTCTGCTACAATTGGTGATGCTGGAGATATCATTGGAAGACCTTCGTTCTGTTCGTATACCTTCCCGTTATATTGAAATTATCTATTATCCTCAATACAAACGGAAAGGTATACGAACAGAAGGAAGGTCTTTCAAAGGTATCTCCAGCATCACCAGTTGTAGCGGAAAAATTACTTCAATATTTTGATCGGTTCAAAAGTTACAGAATTTTGGCCAATGAAAAACGATTTTCAGCCACTGTGCGGCGTAGGAAATTGTGCCAGATTTCAGCTGTTGCACTTTAGAATTCTTTTTTAAGTATTCCTTTAGCCCTAAGCTGTTACGAGTACTTCTGGTGTTTTGTGCTTCTTAAAAGCAAATCTTGTTTTCAACATTTCAATCAGAATGTTGTGAGGATAATATTGAACGTTGTATTATACATATTTACAAACGAAATTAAATCCCTAACATAGATAGAAGTAAAATATAGTCGAACTTCTCTATAGCAAACTTCTCTATAACGAAATCTTCTCTATAACAAATTAAATTCGTGAACACAGCATTTTTGTGAGTATTTTCATACATTTTGATCTCCCTATAACGAACTTCCCTATAGCGAAGTTCTCTCTGTAACGTACAAATTTTTAAGACCTACATAGAATTTTTCACACTAAATAATCTCTCTCAATTTAGTCACAGAAAATAGAACTGTAAAAGACGTTACATTTTCAACACTGGCTACGACTGTCACATAAAAAAGAAAACAGTGGCACAAGTTTACACACCTACATACACATACATACTACGTACGTACACAACATCTCAGTTTCAAGTGATTTTTGTATTGATCGGACGTAAATTGAAAGATGGCAAAACTTAAATGTCTATCGTTAGAACAAAAGTGTCTTATAATATCTGAAGTTGAGAAGGGCATAAAAAAAGAAGGACATTGCTTTGGAGTTTGAAATTTTCCCCACCACTCTCTCAACTATTTTAAAAATTAAAAACAACATTGAAGAAGCTAGAAGCTCATCTATTGCACATGGCAAATTTCGAAAAGCAAGATTCTGTGAGTATGCCGATGTTGACAAAGCTATGATTAAGTGGATAACAGCTGCAAGGCATAAAAACATTCCTCTTTCCTGACCAATAATTCGAGAAAAGGCAATTGAATTTGCAGAGTCATTGGGTCATTCCGATTTCGTTGCGAGTGTTGGATGGCTTGATAAATTTAAAAGAAGACACATTATTGCTGGAAGAGTTGTCTGTGGAGAGAGCGGTGACATAAATACCCAAACTCACAATGACTGGATTAATAACGTTTTGCCGAACATAATCGAACAATACGATCATAATGATATATTTAATGCAGACGAAACAGGCCTGTTTTATAAATGCTTACCATCTCGAACACGCATTTAAAAACGAAAAATGTGTTGGAGGAAAAAAGAGCAAGGATAGAATTACCATAATGGTGGGTTCCAACATGACTGGGACTGAAAAACTTAAGCTGCTTGTTATTGGAAAGGCCAAAAATCCGCGCTGCTTTAAGGGTCTACAAAATCTTGGAGTGGACTATGAGAGCAACCAAAAATCATGGATGACTACCGATTTATACGAGAAATGGCTCATAAGCCTAGACAAAAAATTTGCTGGTCAAAAGAGGAAAATTCTGCTTTTTGTTGATAATTGTCCAGCACACTCCAAATCAGGCCAAAATAGGCTAAAAAATATCAATCTTGTATTCTTCCATCCCAATATGACATCATCTTTACAACCAATGGATCAAGGAATTATTCAGAATTTAAAACATCATTACAGAAAACGGATTCTACAGAAAATTTTAAATTACAACGCGAATGAAGATCCAGTAGCTATTAATTTACTTGATGTAGTCCGAAATTTAACCAGAGCGTGGAATTCAGATGTCAAAAGTGGAACAATTCACAACTGCTTTAAGAAAGCTGGATTTCCGATAAATTCTACAGAAACTGCAGATATAGTAGATGAAAATAATTCCCATCTGTCAGAGTTATGGTTGGAATATGCAAACAGCAATAATATTGAAGGTGTAGCGGTTGAAGATTATGTAAATGTTGATTGCGAAACAATCACCATGGAGTGTCCTTCCGATGAAGTTATTCTACAAAGCATTTTATCCAGTTACTATGAAGTTAATGTTCTTTCAGAATCAGACGATGAAGAATCTGACAGAGAACAAAATGTTTCAGAATTGCCTTAATTTTCCCAAGTACACTCGTCTTTTAACACGATACGAACCTTTTTGGAATCTCGAAACAATGTACCTGGGGCTATTTTTTCCCTTCTTAATCGTTGTGAAGACTTTGTTGACGAAGAAAAGTGGAAATATCAAAAGCAAATGAAAATTACATCTTTCTTTAACACCATATAAAAACTTGCCTTAATATATATTTTTTCTACATTTAAACAAAAAAAATTAAATGCGTTCATGTAAAAAAAATGTTCTTCTCCTAATACATATAATTTTTTTCTACATATGTATGTATTAATAAAAAAAATTGATGTGTTCATGTAAAAACCTTTTTTTAATAAATATATTTTCTACATAAAAAAATGTAAAGTCAAAATTTTCTGCAGTTTCTTTATAACGAATTTTCTCTATAACGTAGAAATTTGACGGTCCCCAACTGCTACGTTATAGAGAAGTTCGACTGTATTTAACACCTTTTTTTAAATAAATTGCATTTGCTTAATTTGTTTAAAAGCTTAATGTGGAAATAAAAATTTAAACGATCACAACAAATATATTAATGAAAAATCACACAGGGTATAAATCTTGAATTACGAAATGATTCTTATTTTTTTTTTGTTTGTTTGTTAAATTTAACAATTAATCTATCACTTGTCACACATTTGCACTAAGTAATGTCACAATTTCTGAGAATGGGCTTTTGCTTGTGTTTGTAAGATTTGAATCGAATAGTGAATGAATGAAGAATATTATTCAACGTTTAAAGTTTTAATACAAGTGACGAGGCCAATAAACAGTGACAAATTACAAGTAAATTGGTTGCCATCCATTTTCCAGCAGTCGCAAATGGTATTGACAGTCCTTGCTATTGTTATAGTTGTTGCTAAGGCTATTAATGCTTCCGTTTCTTCTTCTGATAGTTTTCTTCCATCCTAATGTAAACGAAACGCTCGCTAGCTGAAAACATTTGACACAAGAAACGGCAAATACCGTCTGGCTCAATCAATTTAATACACAAAGCTCGTGGGCCGTAAATATTTCTGCAGAAGCAGGCAGGATATACATATGTATGTAGTTACAGTATGTGTACTTAGGCAGTAGTGGGAAAAAGATTTGGAATTAACTCTGCTTCCTCTTCAGATTAAAGGTAATCATAGTTTGTTTAGTAGTTGGGAATTCTGGTTTTTGAATTTGATTTAAATTTTTGTTATTGTTATTTACGAGGTTCAGTTCGATATTAAAACGGTTATCATCTCAATACTGATGTTTGGGAAAAATCACACAGTTACTAACTTAAAATTAAGAGAATTAAATTTTAAAGGATTTTTTTTAGAAACTCGAAGAAATTATCTTCTATACTTTTGATATATCTAAGGTACATATGCCTTCTCAATGTCACATATTATGTATGGACTAGAGGTTAACTTATGGTAGAATGATAGAACGTATTGCTAACTTGCTAGTTAGATACAAAGTCGTCTCAATTTTTATGTCTGCAATTGTCAAACGATTTTTGAGGTGATAATGGATTTTACTAAATTTTTTAATATTAACTTTTATTTAGGAATTGGAGGGGAGGTATAGTTGTACCAGTATGAAATTAATTAGTTTTTATTCGGTCGGAAGAAGATTTGCTCAAATTGTTGGAATGTTTCGCCTGTCTATCTGTAAACATTTCTGCATTCTAAGAACGGTTTCAGACTCAAATTATTGTGTTATCATTGTGCTCTAGTCTGAAATCGGCTGCTACTATGAAAGTGCCAACTATTATGTAATTAATCATTTATTTTTGGAGCTGAGTGTTAAATTTTGATATTTACATGTATGAAATATTTTACTATTACACAGTTCAATAAAATCAGATGTTTTGTTGCACCGAAGAGAAAGATTAAAAAAATTAAGTTGAAAACGAAATTATGTATCTTCTCGATTTGCTGTAGCACGTAAAAATTTCGCAAATTTCGGCTTTTATATTTAAAATTTTTAAGAACAATAACTTGGAAACCGTAGCAGATAGAGAGTCGAAATTTACATAGGTGATATAATTTTATGGCCGCTAAAAAGAAAATTGTTAAAGTTAATAAAGTTAATTATACAAAAATAATATCGGATCAGGTGTCTTAATAAACAGAAGTTAAAAACTAAAAGAACGAAGAAGATCGGAAAATTAAGAAATCTATTGGGTACTTTTAAAAACAATTTAAGGAGAAACTTAACTTGTAATTCGGCCGTCAGCTGGCAGGTACATAGCTACGTGGTGGCGGCTGGTAACAGGTTCCTAGGTAGGTCATGTCTCTGCTAGGAGTCTGGCTAAGTAAGTCGAGCGGAGAGGAGTTAAAATTCTCTTATAAAAAATCCCTTATCCACGGTGTAACAGCATATGCTAGGGATGCGTGGCCAAGAGGGTGCTTGGTCTTTAGTATGCGAACTCTGGATACCTGTCGACCTCCAGTTTAAATCAGGCTTACCCATGCATAAGGAGCTCTCTATGGGTGGACACTTTTTCTCCTTTACTCGTGGGAATAAATAAAACGTAATGTAAAAAATAATAAAAAACCCACAACGGACCGAGAGAATCTGGAAGTGATGACTCAGGAAGCTTCGAGAGAGGTGGACAGATTAGTTAGTCGCCAAAGATACTCCTGAGGCAATGGAGGTGAATGTGAAAGAACTGGACGCACCTACCCAAGTTGGGAAGGTTGGGCAACGCTGAGTCGGAGTCTTTGCAGCTCAAAACAAAAATTGAGAGGCGAAGGCAGAAGAGGAGACGTAAAAGGGAGAAAAAGGCTATTGAGAAGATGACAAATCGGATTGATAGCCTTTTAAGCGAGGAGACGACTACAGAAGTTGAAAGACCTTTGAAGAGGTTTGAGGGTGACAACCCTAAAATTTCGGAAATGGTCCGTAAACAGAAGGAGAAGAATCCTCAAAAAAAGCCCATTGGACAACCCTCAAAAGTTGTCGAAATGAATGTGGCTAAAAAGGGCACTAACCAGAAGCAGAACAGTAGTGGTAGTACTAATGTTAGGCCCAAGGTTGGTGCAAAAGTGAGACCATCTTTTGCACAAGTTGCAAATAAAGATCTCACTTTAGGTGTCACTGACATATCTATGCAGGGTCCTCTGGAGAACACACATGTGAATGCCTTCAAGGCTGTGGATAACCTTTGTGATGATGCTGGTGACATAGGTTTCGTAGGTAATGCTAAACTTGTTGATGGGTTTATTGTACTCACGTGCAAAAACCAATCGACGAAGAGCTGGGTGATCGAACTAACGAAATCCCTGACCAATCTTTGGGAAGGGGTTAAACTAAGAGTCGATACCCTGCAGGCGCTGCGAAACGAAGTCAGGATGATCGTCGTTGCTCACGGTTCTACCGCGGGTAAAGACATTATTCTGAAAATTCTGCAGAAGCAAAATGGATGCGTGAAGGACACTTCTAAATGGAGGGTTACTCGCGCAGAAAAATTTGCTAATGCAGAAAATGAGGGCGTAGTGCTCACGATATGGTGTCCGAAGGAGGATGTGGAGACCATCAGGAGGGCAGGGGAGAAAATCAACTGCGGACTTGACCAGGCTGAAGTAAAATTCAAGAGGAATGGCCAGTGAGCACGACGTCCTCCCTGGTGCGGGGGTAGGCAACTCTGAAAGGAGAGGCCTATCGGGGAAGGTGGTGGGCTCATACCAGGAAAAAATAAGTATATGCCAGCTCAATCACAGCAAATCAGCATCAGCAATATTGGTGCGAGGAGGATAAGCTGGATATAGCCTTGCTACAGGAGCCCTGGATTGTCCAAGGCAATATCAGGGGCCCGTCTCAACAGACCGCCAATCTATACCACTCACAGACTGATGGTAAATTAAGGTCATGCATCCGCAAAGTCCGCAAACGTATAAGAATACTGAAGTATACTGATTATACCAGTTACGAAGAGTATCTGCCGGTACATATAGGAGGTGCTCCATACAGAGCACCTAGCAACACGGGCGAAATCGAGCGGACGGTGGAACAATTGAACTCCACGGTTCAACTAGATTTCCAGCATGCTTGTCTCTTGACCGTAGTGGATGAAAAAGATCCGACACTTTGGTGGAACGGAGAAATTGAATCCATGAAAAAGGAAACAAGAAAGGCTTTTAACCGATTCATGAGGGAGAGAGACTCGATCTCATGGGATGCGTATAAGGAGAAGAAGAGAGAGCTGAAGAGAACAATAAGTCTTCGGAAACGAAGTACGTGGAGGGAATTCTGCTCTAATATATATTTTTTTTATACTGTATTTTATTTTATTGAATCTTTCTATTAAAAGAAATTTACAATAAGTATTCAAATCTTATTTCTAAATTATTATTTACTAGTTAGTACCAACGTAATAACTAATTTTTTGTATTCAAATCTTAAAAATCTATCTTCTATTGTGTAGAGAGAGCCGCCTCACCAGGATCAATGTGTCAGTTCTTTTTAGTCTCCGGTGGCCGTCAAATTGCAATAAATTGCGTGCTAGAGTGTTGGGATGTGCGACTAGTTTGTTCACGTATTTGGATGTGTATGTTTTAACTTCTTCGTGGATAGTGGGAACTTTGAGATCCCTATGTATGTTTTCATTTCATTCTACCAGGGGGCGCATACGATATAACGTAAAATCCTAGACTGTCTTCTCTGTAACTTCTGGATATTTGATGCACAGCCAGTACCCCACAGCTGAATACCATATGACCATATTGGCTTTATAACGGATTTGTATAAAAGGACTTTATATTCCAAAGCCAAAATTGAGTTAGGACTTATTAGCCAATGCAGTTGATTTGTTCGAAGCTTTATGGACGTTATTTTTGCCTCAATGTGCCGGGACCAAGTTAGTCGCCGATCTAGGTGGATACCTAAATATTTAACGTGCGTTTCCGCTGGAACCGTGGTATTAGTTATTGTGATTGGTGGACAATTTTGCCTTCTAAGGGAAAATGTTACATGAGCACATTTTGATGGATTTACCTTTATTCTCCACTGTTTTAGCCAGTCTTCTAGCTTATGAATATGGGACTGCAGCTTTTCAGATGCATCCTTTGGATGCATTATAATTGCAGTGTCGTCTGCAAAGGTTGATGTATATGTATGTGGGCTTGTCGGCATATCCGCTGTATAGATGATATATAATAGCGGCCCTAGCACACTACCTTGAGGTACTCCTGCACTGATTTTCCCACATCTTGAAAGCTGGTCCTTTGACCTTACTTTAAAAGTTCTATTGGACAAATAACTTTTTATAAGCTTGAGGGTATTTTCAGGAAGAACCCCAGCTATTTTAGTAAGTAGCCCATTATGGCAGACTTTATCAAATGCTTGGGAAATGTCTATAAATAAAGCTGAACAGTATTGCTTTCTTTCAAAAGCCGATCTAATAATGGTAACGATTCTATGGACCTGTTCAATCGTACTATGCCTTGCTCGAAAACCAAACTGATGATCTGGGATAACCTTTTGTTCATTTAGAAAAGGAGGTACACTCGAGACGAATAATTTTTCAAATATCTTTGACAAAACTGACAGTAGGCCAATAGGCCTGTAGGATGTCATCTTAATTGAGTCCTTTCCTGGTTTCGGGATCAGAATAATTTCAGACATTTTCCAAGAACATGGGAAGAAGCCGACGGTGCTTTACAGCTTTCCACAGACTATAATCCGTGTTTTCATTTCTCTATGGCTCCGGCAGTCACGACGTCTGTAAAATGATCTACAGCTGCTTGAATATCAGCAGGATTTCTCAGTGGGATGTTCAAAGATAAGTGAGAGCTCACATACATTTTATATTTTAACCAATTCGTGTTTCTGTTCGGGTAGAAACTAAGGGTTTTAGGTGCAGTGGCAAAACTGTCGTGTAAACTAACAATTGTAGGTGAATGATCAGAAGATAGTTCATAGGATGAACTAACTAACAATTGGTCGCGTTTGATGTTTTTTACTATAGCAAAATCTATAAGGTCTGGCAACTTCTTAAAATCTGTGGGCCAATAGGTGGGTTTACCGGCAGATACGACGTCCAGCTTGTTTGCTTGAACTGTATAATACAACTGCCTACGTCTAGGACTAAGGAGTCTGGATCCCCAATATGTGTGCTTTGCATTGTAATCATCAGCGGCAATAAATTTTTGTCCTAGCGTAGCAAAGAACCTGGCAAATTTATGGTGTTCGATTTTATGCCTAGGCGGGCAATACACTGACGGGACTACAATTTTAAAATCAGTAAGATTTATAGTCGTGGCTTGCAAAAAGTCTTCGTTGAATTCAGGCAATGGAAAATGCCTTACGTTTTTTCGGACTATAATGGCAGTCCCACCACATGCACTTTCGCTTGGGTGTTTGGTGTCATATATAAAAAACCCATCAATTCTAAAGCAGTTTTTTATAGTGAAGTGAGTTTCAGAAACTAACAGTATGTCTATATCATGTGCTAGAAGGAAGTGTTCTACTTCATATTTATGTTGGGAGAGCCCGTTAGCATTCCAGAAGCATATTTTTAACTGGTTCATTTTTTGCTAAGCAGAACTTGCAGAAGCATGTTTTGGGTTCGCATCATTTCCTGAAACATATCCTGCATAGTTGTCATGAAATTATTCATTGTTTGTATTAAATTATCGATTGAGCTCGAATTGGTAGTGAGGGGTGTCTGTACACCCTCTTTGAGGACGTGGGCATATGAATGTTTATGCGCATTAGAACTTTTGGCATTCGCATTAGGTAAATCATTTCGCAATGTTTGTGCATATGAATAGTTTGGTTTCGTATCTGGCTGTGTGGCTTGTGTACTAGCAATAGGACCAGCATGAAGCCGAGGAAATTGGGAAGACCTATATTGCTCATATTCAGGTTTATGTACGACTTTCGAATTATTTTTTACATGTTGAAATACTTTGCAGCCCCTGTAATTTGCTGTGTGGTTTTCACCACAGTTGCTGCATTTTATGACCTTAGGGTCTGTTTTGGAAGAAGTGCGTTCCAAAGTCCGGTGCGCATCACCGCAAACAATGCATACGGATGGTAGCTTGCAGTAGGTTTTCGTGTGTCTGAATTCCTGGCAATTAGTACACTGACGGGGACCGCTACGTTTTAGAGGCTCTTCCACCGTTATTCTTCTGTTCAAAAGGTAGCGCAAATTATATATTGGATGAACCGAGTTTTTTGATTTAAGGTGCGATGCGTTAAATACGATTTCAACACGATGCATAGGTTGGGGAACTTTGTTCTTATTTAGAATATTGTGCACTGACCTTACGACATAGCCTTCCACCTCTATGGCACTTTTTATTTCATCAGTGGGAACAGAACTGTCAATGCCCTTTACGATGACAATCAAACCTTTAGCACTTTTGAGTTGATACGTATAATAGCTCTTATTATCTGCATCGAGGCGACTTGTGATTAGGCGGTAATTCTTCTCAGTGTGCGCTTGGATCTTTGTTTCTTGAATTTGACCTCTTCGTATAGAAGCTACATAAAAGCTTTCCTTACCTACAAGCTGAGACAACATGTTAACAATTTCGTTAGATGTTTGTTCGCGCAAGTAAATCGGGGGAGGTTTTTGTTCCCTGACAGCGGGTTCAGCTTCATCATCCGCTGTAGCAAGTACAGAGAATCTGTTTTCGCTTACCGGCATTACAGCACTTTGGGAGCTTTTGTATTGTTTAGCAATGCGCTCTTGCTGCGAAGACTTAGGACTGGCCTTCCTTTTGGTTATGATTATATAGCGATCCATACCTGGTTGTACTTTTTTAAGGAATTTTTTATATTACCTGTTTCGTTGGTTTGTTGTACTATTTTTGATATGGTACCTGAATTGTTTTTTGGTTGAATTGTAATTTCTTCTGGTGTTGTTATTTGCGAAGATAAGTTTATATTTCCGGATAAAGAACGCGTTCGGTCAATTGGCCTGGCGCTTAAAAAAGCACTGTCATCTTTTTTTTTATTATTTGTATTGTTCATTGCATTATTAGCATTTGTGTAAGAAAAAGAGTAATAAGCATTGTTGTTATTATCTTTTATATTTTTTTCATTAATATTTGGTGCGCTCATACACTCACGATCAATTGTTCAAACCGGTTTAACCATGCACTATTTGTTATTGTTTTTTTTTTACACACAATATATTATATATATATATATATAAATATATATATATATATATATATATATATATATATATATATATATATATATATATATATATATATATATTAAGATATACATAAATGTTAAAATTGGTCAAATATTTCAATATTCACTCACACAAACATCAATTTTGTGCATGCGTATGAAACTACATTTGCTGTAAAACATCTTGTATTTGATCAATTTCATTCAATTTTAATTCAAGTGGTTTCTTACGTGTTGTGACTTTACATGAAGCCGTTTTTGTTTACTTAAAAAAATATACACGTACATACACATGAATGTTGATATAAATATATAATATTGTACACAATACACACATATGTATACACATTCCTGATCTACGTAATATTTGTAGCTTTATGTATTTTCGACTAGATCAGGATGGGCGCGTTTACATATCGCTTAAAAATCTTTTACGTCTTCACATTAGAGTGTCCGTTATGTAAACACTAAATCTTACAATTCAAACGCATACCTACCGTCTATATATATCATAAAGACAAAACCTTACGCCAGTTTTAATCTCTCTAAGATAATTTCAACCGGTTACGGCCGGTTTTTTGTCAGAGACTTTTTGATTTATGAAACCGTCGCAAAGTTCAATATTACTGGAATGGATATATTTCCAGTGCTCTCTGAAATTTTTATTGAATAGTATATCCGGGAAGCTAGTAATTTGCACCATATTGGTTTCAAATAGAGCTTAAAAATCAGTTCATAAACATAATTACGACAAGCGAAAAGTAGTAATTCTCTTTTCAAATTCTGTTCCAAAAGAACGTCAGCTTTTTAATGGCTTTGTCTTGATGTTTACCACTAGAACTTTCTCACTAGCGAAAAGTATTAACTTTAATTGGGAATTGTTCTACTTTTGGACATCGCAGATTCAAACCTGGTATTAATTTCTTGTCCTATTGAAATGTGACTACATCAGGTAAGCGGATCCAAAAGTCAGTTTTAGTTGCTTCTGTCCGGGGTTTTCTCACCTGAGTGCAACCTCACTGCATTGGGTAATTATTTATGTAGAATTAGTCACTGCTCAAATAGAGTTTCTATACAGTCTTCTGATGAATGTATACAGTATCTTACACTTAGCTGACATTGGTCTAAAACTGCGACTAGTAGATCCTATACCTCTTGTAAACTGATTTCAATTCCAAGTCTTGTGTAAAAGCAAAGAATACGACTGCTAAAAAGAATTTCATATTTTCTTCTTATTTCAAATAAGTTATTTAGGTCTACTTAAATTTTTTCATGGATTATTCCTGCGTTCTCTTACAATTTTCGGCAGCACTCTATAAATATGATAGAAATGTTACGTTTTTCCAAAATATATAGCATTTCGCAAACGCAGGATTCGCAGTGTCAGTGAGTTCATCATCGGGGGATGTTGAACAGTGAGTAATCCAATAGATATCATTTGTAATTCACGCCTAAAGCGCACAGTATGTATATTACACGGAACCATTCGCGCTGTTTGAGAGCTCACACACATTTTATATTTTAACCAATTCGTCATTTTATTTGGGTATAAAATAAGTGCTTCAGTGCAGTGTTGTCACTGTCGTGTAAAATTACAATTGTAGATAAATTATCAGAAGATAGGTCTTAGGATGAACTAACTAACAGTTGATCACGTTTGATGTTGTTTACAATAGCATAATCTAGGTTTGGAAACTTATTAAAGTCTGTGGGCCAATAGGTGAGTTTACCGCCAGATACGACGTCTTGTTTGCTTAAACTGTATAATAAAACTTTCTATATCTAGTACCAAATTTTTTAAATTTCCGTAGTATTTTATATAAACTTCTGCATACGTAATTTTAATGAAAGGAAAATTTTAATCAAATATTAAATTCGAATTGCAAATTAGAAGGTAGACAACATAGGACGACGTACCGTTGAATACATGACAGTATCTCAATATACACCTGTGACGAATTCCTTAATATTTCATAATATTATTCGACATTATTGGCTACGAAAATTAATCAGCAAAAAATGTGTGCTATTAGATAAACCTTTAATTTATAATAATGACTACAATTGACGCTAGATTGCATAATTCGTTGGTAAACGCATATATATAAAAAGTTCAACCATCGCGACGGCAATGTATTGGTGTGGGGATCGAATTGGGTTGAAAATCTAGTTTTTATTGAAGACATAATAAATAAAATGGATCATTTGAAAATATTTTTACGTTTATTACCAAAATAAACGTTATTTTGAAGGGTGCGTTTAATTGCAAATATGAAAATACACACTCTTTTATGATTTTATCAGTACACAGTTTTATTCGGTACTTAACACTCTTATATACAACTCTTTAGTACTAATTGACACTGTACACTTAACACTTCTATTGTTCACTCTATGAAATCTCAAAGTCAACTATATCTTTTGCTGTGGTCGGCGCCTATATATACAGATCACGGCCGCTTCTTGAAATGTCCCGAACATACGCGAAATTGCGCATCAGTTATTTCAGTTGCTGGCTTAGTAGTCTTGTATATGTGTTGTGTGTGTGTGTGTATCTTTTGTTTACTTTTGCCTGCTGTAGAAATTGTTTTTGTTTCTATGCTGATTCGCGGTTCATTGAATTTCTGCTACGCAATTTGTTTTTGCTTTATGTTTATGATATTGCGTATTTGTACATTTGTACAATAGGTCGTTTCACACATCTTTGACTATTACTTTGTAATAATACAGTGTAAACTTTGTCTGAGTAAAGACGTACTTCACTTTAAGCGCATAATTTAAATTCATTTAAGGTGACTTTTTTTTATTTTAAAAATTAAACAAGTGCAGAGACACAGTTAACAGTTAGTAACAACAACAAAATAACAAAAAATAAAAAGCAATATAATATTGTGTGTGATAAAAAAGACAATAACAAAGTGCATGGTTAAACCTGTTTAAACAATTGATAGTGAGTGCATGAGCGCACCAAACATTAACGAAAAAAATATAAAAGGTAATAACAACAATGCTTATTACTCTTTTTCTTACACAAATGCTAATAATGCAATAAACAATATAAATAATAAAAAAAAAGATGACAGTGCTTTTTTAACCGCCAGGCCAATTGACCGAACGCGTTCTTTATCAGCAAATATAAATATATCTGCTACAGAAACAAAGAATTCAACAAATAAAACTAAAGAAACAAATAATACACAAAAAATAGCACAAGAAATAGAACCAAGTACTGCATCTAAACGCGTGCAAACTGGTATGGATCGGTACATAACCATAACGAAGAGGAAGGCGAGTCCTAAGTCTTCACAAGAGCGAACCGCCAAGCAATATAAAGGTTCTCATCAAGTAGCTGCAACAGCGGTAAGTGAAAATAGATTTTCTGTCCTTGCTACCCCGGATAATGAAAATGCCGAACCCACTGTAAGGGAACAAAAACCCCCACCAATCTACTTGAGCGAACAAACATCAAATGCCATTGTAAATATGCTGTCCCAACTCGTAGGCAAAGAAAATTTCTATGTGGCTTCTGTACGAAGAGGACAGATACAAGAAACGAAGATCCAAGCCCACACTGAGAAGAATTATCGCCTAATCGCAAGTCGTCTCGATGCAGATAATAAGAGCTATTATACGTATCAACTAAAAAGTGCTAAAGGTTTGAATGTCATTATAAAGGGCATTGACAGTTCTGTTCCCACTGAGGAGATAAAAAGTGCCATAGAGGTAGAAGGTTATGTCGTAAGGTCAGTGCACAATATTTTAAATAAGAATAAAGTTCCCCAGCCTATGCATCGTGTTGAAATCGTGTTTAATGCATCGCAGCTTAAATCAAAAAACTCGGTTCATCCAATATATAATTTGCGCTACCTTTTGAACAGAAGAATAACGGTGGAAGAGCCTCTAAAACGTAACGGTCCCCGTCAGTGTACCAACTGCCAGGAATTCGGACACACGAAAACCTACTGCAAGCTACCATCTGTATGTGTTGTTTGCGGTGATGCGCACCGGACTTTGGAATGCGCTTCTTCCAAAACAGACCCCAAGGTCAAAAAATGCAGCAACTGTGGTGAAAACCATACAGCAAATTACAGGGGCTGCAAAGTATTTCAATATGTAAAAGATAATGCGAAAGTCGTACGTAAACCGGAATATGAGCAATATAAAGCTTCCCAATTTCCTCGGCTTCCTGCTGGTTCTATTGCTAGTACACAAGCTACACAGCCACACACTAAGCCAAACTTTTCATATGCCCAAACATTGAGAAATGATTTACCTAATGCGAATGCCAAAAGTTCTAATGCGCATAAACATTCATATGCCCACGTCTTAAAAGAGGGTGCTCAGACACCCCTCACCAACAATTCGAGCTCGATCGAGAACTTAATACAGACAATGAATAATTTCATGACAACTATGCAGGGTATGTTTCAGGAAATGATGCGAACCCAAAACATGCTTCTGCAAGTTTTGCTTGGCAAAAAATGAACCAGTTAAAAATATGCTTCTGGAACGCTAACGGGCTCTCCCAACATAAATATGAAGTAGAACACTTCCTGCTAGCACATGATATAGACATACTATTAGTCTCTGAAACACACTTCACTATAAAAAACTGCTTTAGAATTGATGGGTATTTTATATATGACACCAAACACCCAAGCGAAAGGGCATGTGGTGGGACTGCCATTATAGTCCGAAAAAACGTAAGGCATTTTCCGTTGCCTGAATTCAGAGAGGATTTTTTGCAAGCCACGGCCATAAATCTTACAGATTTTAAAATTGTAGTCTCATCAGTGTATTGCCCGCCTAGGCATAAAATCGAACACCATGAATTTGCCAGGTTCTTTGCTACGCTAGGGCAAAAATTTATTGCCGCTGGCGATTACAATGCAAAGCACACATATTGGGGATCCAGACTCCTTAGTCCTAGAGGTAGGCAGTTGTATTATACAGTTGAAACAAACAAGCTTGACGTCGTATCTGCCGGTACACCCACCTATTGGCCCACAGACTTTAATAAGTTGCCAGACCTTATTGATTTTGCTATAGTAAAAAACATCAAACGCGATCAACTCTTAGTTAAATCATCCTATGACCTATCTTCTGATCATTCACCTACAATTGTTATTTTACACGACAGTTTTGTCACTGCACCTAAAACCCTTAGTTTCTACCCGAACAGAAACACGAATTGGTTAAAATATAAAATGTATGTGAGCTCTCACTTACCTTTGAACATCCCACTGAGAAATCCAGCTGATATTCAAGCAGCTGTAGACCATTTTACAGACGTCGTGACTGCCGCAGCCATAGCTGCAACGCCAACAAAGCCATCAGCTAAAATAATAACGTACCAGGCAACAGCAGATATTCAGATGCTCGTCATTGAGAAAAGAAGACTAAGAAGACAATGGCAAAATAGCCGTTCTCCACACATAAAAATGCAAATGAACTTATGCCAAAAAAACTTACGCAGTAAATTGAGACAGAAACACCAATTCGCTATTGACAACTTTTTAAAAAACTTGGATCCAATGAAAAACACGGATTATAGTCTGTGGAAAGCTGTAAAGCACTTACAATGTCCTATTGCTTACGAATCCCCACTAAGACTTGAAGACCGTACTTGGGCTAAAAACTCAAGTGAAAAGGCAAATGCGTTCGCAAAGCACTTAGAGAAGGTTTTCGCACCACATGATATAAGTAATTCCACTATTCCAAATATTAGCGATATCGTGAATGATCCTATGAAATTTCGGTTGTCTTCTTTAAAATCGACAATTAAAAATACGGATATGAAGAAATCACCTGGGCCTGATCGTATAACAGGATCAATGATAAAAAACTTACCAAATTCAGCTGTAAGAATTTTACTTTACATATTTAATGCTATGTTGCGCGTCGGCTTCTTCCCATGCTCTTGGAAGAAGTCTGAAATTGTTATGATCCCGAAACCTGGAAAGGACTCAAGCCAGATTACATCCTACAGGCCAATTAGCCTACTGTCAGTTTTGTCAAAGATATTTGAAAAATTATTCGTCTCGAGTGTAACTCCTTTTCTAAATGAACACAACGTTATCCCAGATCATCAGTTTGGTTTTCGAGCAAGGCATAGTACGATTGAACAAGTCCATAGAATCGTTACCATTATTAGATCGGCTTTTGAAAGAAAGCAATACTGTTCAGCTTTATTTATAGACATTTCCCAAGCATTTGATAAAGTCTGCCATGATGGGCTACTTACTAAAATAGTTCGGGTTCTACCTGAAAACACCCACAAGCTTATAAAAAGCTATTTGTCCGGTAGAACTTTTAAAGTAAGGTCAAAGGACCAGCTTTCAAGATGTGGGAAAATCAGTGCAGGAGTACCTCAAGGTAGTGTGCTAGGGCCGCTATTATATATTATCTATACAGCGGATATGCCGACAAGCCCACATACATATACATCAACCTTTGCAGACGACACTGCAATTATAAGTGTCAGTAATGATCCAAAGGATGCATCTGAAAAGCTGCAGTCCCACATTCATAAGCTAGAAGACTGGCTAAAACAGTGGAGAATAAAGGTAAATCCATCAAAATGTGCTCATGTAACGTTTTCCATTAGAAGGCAAAATTGTCCACCAATCACAATAACTAATACCACGGTTCCAGCGGAAACGCACGTTAAATATTTAGGTATCCACCTAGATCGGCGCCTAACTTGGTCCCGACATATTGAGGCAAAAATAACGTCCATAAAGCTTCGAACAAATCAACTGCATTGGCTAATAAGTCCTAACTCAACTTTGGCTTTGGAATATAAAGTCCTTTTATACAAATCCGTTATAAAGCCAATATGGTCATATGGTATCCAGCTGTGGGGTACTGCCTGTGCATCAAACATCCAGAAGTTACAGAGAAGACAGTCTAGGATTTTACGTCATATCGTATGCGCCCCCTGGTACATAAGAAATGAAAACATACATAGAGATCTCAAAGTTCCCACTATCTACGAAGAAGTTAAAAGATACACCTCCAAATACGTGAACAAACTAGTGGCACATCCCAACACTCTAGCACGCAATTTATTGCAATTTGATGGCCACCAGAGACTAAAAAGAACTGACACATTGAGCCTGGTGAGGCGGCTCTCTCTACACAATAGAAGATAGATTTTTAAGATTTGAATACAAAAAATTAGTTATTACGTTGGTACTAACTAGTAAATAATTTAGAAATAAGATTTGAATACTTATTGTGAATTTCTTTTAATAGAAAGATTCAATAAAATAAAATACAGTAAAAAAAAAAAAAAAAAAAAACTTTGTAATAATATTAAAAGCTAATTTAGCGCAATTGCAAATGTTAAAATGGTACTGCGCCAACCTCCTCAGAGTCCTGACCATAAGCAATAAACGATTTCAAAAGTTCGCTAAAGGATATATGGGATAATATATGTAAAAATTTTACCAAAAATCTGGTTCATTCTATGTAAAGAAGACTTAGGACTGTGTTGGATGCTAGAGGTGGCCACACTAAGTACTACTTTTTGTTCTAGTACCCATTTCATTACACCCTTCTAAAGGAAAACTTAGTGTACTACTCTTTTTTGTTATGAAATGATTTTCTTTAATTTAACCAAAAAATTTTATAGAACGCTGATATACTTGTCTTTAAAATCCTTTTGGTCTAACCTTAAAATCTTAAAGGAGTACAGAGATATTTTGGGTTGAAGACGGAAGCGGTTGCAGTGCAATTTTTTTTGTTCACTGTACATTTGTGGCGCGAAGAATTTATATTAATTTTGGGTATAAAAGAATACGGGGGCATGCCGGCACACTAGGGATTATGTAAATTTATGACTACTTTTTTTAATACTGAACTCCAGATTACAGAATTTAATTCAAGTCAAAATAATTTTAGAACAAAAAATAAGATAAGTACTTTTAAGTTCAGATTATGAACTTTATAAAAAAAACACAATGTTTTAATGAGTTGATCAAAAATATAAATAACTTTATTTCATATTTTTATGTTCTTATATACTAATTACAATATATTTTATTGAAAAAAGTTAAGTGTAATTGCATTTATTTATTTTATTGCATTTTTGTTCATTTATTTGGGAATGGAATTGCAAGAAAACAATTCTTAAGAAAAAGTCTGGTTTTGACACCTTTTATTTAATTTTTGTTAATTTATCGATTTTGCGTTTTTGCTCACGTGGGAACGGAAATGCGAATTACTTCAAATTATGTTATTGGTATGTTTTAGTGTAGTGATGGGAGATATTATAACACCCCCACCGTTAGTCTGAGGCTCTGCCGAGGAAACAATAAGGGTTGTAGTTTTAAGTCTTTTTACATAGATTATGATAAAGATAATAATTAAAACAATAGAAATCCCTATACTACTACCGGTATTTATCAAAGTGTTTTTTAAGAATTTATTATTAACAATTTTTATGGTTTCATTAAAATGTATTTCCTTAATATCTAAGACAGTAAATTGTACGTTGTTTTTATTTATTTTTAATATAAATTTTTCCAAGACAAATATTTCTCTTATATTTACTTTAAAATTTTCATAGGTTTTTAATTTTGTCTTAACAATACAGTTTTCGAATTTTATTAAATAAGTTTTAAATTTTTCTAGTTTATATGGATGTTTACAGTTAGTTTCGATTTTATCTTGATAGTGTTTGAATATAAGTAAACCAGGGTAAATTTCCCTTTCTTCGGAATCTTTTGATAATTTCATATTACATTTAGGTTCAAGATTTTTGACAATATTCGTTAGACAATTATCATTTATGTCTTCCAAGTTTTTATATTCTAATGTGTTTGAATTATATACTTCATCCTTTTGAATAAGAACAGTGTTCCTGTTCAGTAATAAGGTTCTATTTTTATTATCAGGAATTGGTTCAAATACTACTTCTGAAAATGATTCGTTCAAAAATCTTGGCACATTCAATGTCAACATTATGAAGTTTTCTTTATATGCCAGAGATACTTTTGTCTGTAGATAAGATTCTATATTTCCTATAAAATTGAATTCTGCTTCTGTTAGTATATCTGAAGGAATTATTCCTAATTTTGAGTCAAAAATAACGTGTCCAATCTCGTTCACATGGTCCATTAGTAGGTTAATGTCGTTATTAATGCGGAAAACGTTCTGTAAAAATAGGGTTTCATCTTCTAAGTCGAGAATTTTATTCTGCGTCTCCGTCTTGAATCTGTTTACATAGGTTTGTATTATTTTAATTATGTGGTCTGTAATATTTGATATCCTGTTGGACATAGAAGTGCTCAAATATTAGACTTCGTTTAGAGCTGTCATTGTGTCTCTGTCATTTTTTTCGAGGTTTATAATTTTGTCGAAAATTTGTTTTTCGTCATCACTGTCCATTGTGCCTATCATAAATTTTAGTCCTTTGCCTACTGCGTTTATCAATCCTCCTCTTTGTCTGAATCTAGGTGTCAAGTTATTTATCTTCGTCCTACATATTTCCATGCTTTTATTCACACTTTCTAATAGTGGTGTCACGTTTGTGTAAGTATCCGAAAGTTTATGGATATTATCCTGTAATAAATTGACTGTTTCCATATATTGTGTAGTATTGATAACGTGAATTATCCTAATGTATTTATCGATGATCTTTACGTCTCTTATCTTAATTGGTATATAACCATGATTGTCGGATAGCTCTTGAATGTCGAGGTATTGTCCATAGGTAACTATAAACATAGTCGTCAGAAAAATCCAAAATATCATCTAAAAAGATTGTATATTATATATCTGTATACTCGGGAAAATATTATTATTAAATTTTTATTCTGGGGTTATCTTTATCTTGAAATTTCTTACTTTGTCTAATATGGGTTTTATAATACTTGTGCCCTGTCTTAACGTTCTCTACATGGTCGTCATCGATTTTCTTGCCATCTATCTTGCTATATTTCCTGTGGTTTTTACCCCCTCTAATCTCTTTGACATAATGTTAACCATCCTCTATTGTCACGTCTGTCCTATCCTTATTTAATTTGTTTATGTACTCTTCTTTTTTCTTAGCCATCAAATCATGAATCTCTGTATATTTCTCCTCATTAATTTTTCCATTCAGGAAATCAATAGGTCTGATCTTCGTTGTACTATGAATTGTATTGTTGTAGTATCCTATTATACGCAGAATTTTCTCTTCTGTTGTTTGTTCTTTATTCTTTTCATCGTCCCTTAAAAGCCTTATATGCTCATTTATGGTATTGTGTAGACGTTAAGAGTACGACTCGCGTAGCAAATGGGGTGGTTGTCTTGAGAAAGTATTGCCCCTAATGCAAACTTGCAGGCATCCGTCGTAAGTGTGAATTCCTTCGAGAAGTTTGGATATGCGAGGATTGGGTCGTGAGTTAGTAATGTTCTAAGGGTATTGAAACTTTCTATGTATTTTGGGTCAGCAATGTTCATTTTAGTGTCCTTCTTCAAGTATTTTGTCATAGGTTTAGCTATCATGGAATAGTCCTTTATAAATTTCCTATAGTATCCTGTTAATCCAAGAAACTGTTTTATTTGTTTGGGAGTTTTAGGTATTGGGAAATTTTTGACGCAATCTATCTTTTTAGGGCTAGCTTTTATTCCAAAGGGTGTCACTATATGTCCGAGAAATTTAGTCTCCCGTTTAAAAAATTCCGATTTATCTAACTGTATTTTAAGGTTAGCTTCTTTTAAGCGTTGGAAAATTAAATTAATTGAATTAATGTGCTCTTGTAGTGAGGTCGAAAAGATGATTATATCATCTAAATAAACTAGGCAAATTTTGTTAATGTAGTCTTTAAGAATATTATTCATCAACCTTTGGAATGTCGCTGGGGCTGTTTTCAGCCCGAACGGCATTCTAATGAATTCATAATGTCCTCCTTCCACGGTGAAGGCGGTCTTATGAATATCTTGTTCTCTAACTTCGATCTGATGGAATCCTTGCGTCGGCCTTCTTCGCCACGATCCAAATGGGTGCGGAATAGGGGGAGTTACTGTGTCTGATAATTTTGTTGTTGAGCATTTCTTGTATTTGTGCCTCCACTTCGTTCTTATGTATGTAGGGTTACCGATATGATTTGATATGTATGGGTATGTTGTTGGTGGTTCTGATCTCGTGTTTTATAGCGGATCTGAACGTTAATTCAGTACCGTCCCGATGAAAAATATTTGGGTATCTCCTAATTAATTTCAAAAGTTGTCCCTTTTCTTCCACATTCAGGTGCTCCGTTCGAATTTGTTCTGTCAGTGGTTTACTATTTCCACCTTCGATAGCACTGAAACCATCGTAGTCTACTTTCTGCGTGGACATACGATCGTTCTCAGATAAGTTGATTATTTCTCTACTGTGTTCTATTCTAAAAATCTCTCTTGGTTCGACTTTTTTGTTATCTTCCTCAAAACACGTTATG
Organism: Phania funesta; assembly: GCA_963932375.1. Lineage (NCBI taxonomy): Eukaryota > Metazoa > Arthropoda > Insecta > Diptera > Tachinidae > Phania > Phania funesta. The sequence continues at coordinate 48,702,973 of OZ010654.1, forward strand.
TCGTCATTGAATTTATTATCTTCAAATATCATTGGCAATGTTCTGTTACCAAAAGTTATAGTCTTAGTCCTATAATCTATATTAGCGTTTAATGGTCTTAGGATATCATTACCTATTAGGCCATCATAGAGGTCATGGAATTTTATTATGAAAAATTCAAGTGTGCCTATTGCTCCTAATTCTTCAAAAGTGGGTATTATAGCCTTTTTATTAACGTAAACTTGGTGTTGTAATGTTTTTATTAATAGAGGGTTTGTTAAGTGAATTCTTTTGGGATGACAAATCCCAAGGTTTAAAATTAAATTTGTTGCTCCTGTGTCTATAATTAATCGTATGTGTCCTAACTTAGTCTTAATGGCTATAGATGGTAATTTGCTTCCGAGGCTGGAGCCCGAAAATTTTCTGATAGTTCCATTTTGCTTATGTCCATAGGTTCCGGTGGGTGTCTGAAGTTTTGTCTGTTCGGAATAAAAGGAGGGTTCGATGGGGTTTGATTGTGTAAATTCCGATGTGGTTGTTGAGGGTGTCTGTATTGTCCCTGAAACGTTCGAGGAAAATTGGTTCGTTGGTCATTAAAAGGTTGTTGATTGTTAAAAGGTTGTTGTTGGTTAAGTCTGAATTGTGTGTTGTTCATGGGTTGGTTCTGGAAATGTCTTCGTTTGTTATTAAAGTCTAGACGTTTGTTTGGTTGCGAGTTGTTTCTTTGGTGTAACTTATTATTTTCCATCGAATAAGCATACCCGGCTTGGAACAGAATGTCCATGGCCTCTTCTAAATCCGCTGGGTTTCTGCAAAATAGTATTGATTTCATCGGCTCGGGCAGCTTGCTTTTGAAAATATTTAATGCGGTGTGCATATTATTGATTGTACTTTGTCTGGCGGCTTCGTCTTCCCCTAATATAACTTTTAGTTTGTTATTTAGCCTATGTAGTTTATTTTTTACCTCCTCATAAAATTCCACCGTATTTGTTTTAAATGTTACGCTCCTTAACTCATCGAAAAGCTCCTCGCAGGATCGCCTGTTCCCAAAGTTGTTTTGCAAGATGTTCTTTATGTCTGGCCAAGAGACGGCGTGGCAATTGATTTCGATAGTCTGTCTTGCTTTTCCTTTAAATTTTGACTTGATTATGTCCGAGAATAGTAATTGTGATAGTTGGTCATACGTGGGCAGATGTGGGTGTACCCTATCTACGAGTGTAATGAAGGTTTGTAGGTCCCTATGGTCCCCATTAAATTCTGGTAAACTATTCAGGTATTTCAGTGGGTTTATTATTAGTCTATTAGCTTGGTCTACTACCTGGTCCACCATTTTTATAATTATTGTCTTTCTTATTGGTTATCTATACCCTAATATGTTTTAATTTTCCTTTCGTAACTAAATATTTCTTTCTTGCAATTTTCTTTATTAATGTTATCTGACGAGAGTATCTCTCCAGGATTTCAATATCCTCTTCCTTTGAAGTATACAAAATAATTCTCTCTATTTCTGTTTCTATTTTAAATTTCTCACTTATATTCATTTAACACTTCCAAGATATTTTTTTTATTATAATTGATATTTTATATATTCCTTTTTATAAGGGAATTTTTATAAAGAAAATTATTAATTATAGACTAAAAATTGATCTTACTCTTAATGCTGATTTAGTGTAGACTGGCATAGAAGAATTCTGATTCCTTTGATTGCTGGTTCTACATTTAGTTTGTTTGGATGTGTTGTTACTTGGTGGAAGAATTTTTGTATCTCTCCTTGAAGGCTGTTGTCACTTGAAGATTTAATTTTGGTGAAGCAAAAAAATTGTATTTGTTGGATATTGTTACTTTTATTGTTCAAAGGTTTTTAGTGAGATAAAATATAAGATTTTTTTTCTTTTTCACTTGTTTATTGTCCAAAAAAAATTCACTTGTTGATTAAGGATGTTAATTTTATTGTTCAAAGGTTCTTGTAAGATTTTTTTTCTTGTTTATTGTTGCATTAAAAATAAATTCACTTATTGGTTAAGAATATTAATTTTATTGTCCAAAAAAGAAAAATTTGGAGTGTTTACCAAGGGACTTTTGATATCCTATGTATGTTCATCTACGATCTTTCGTAGGATGAATAAAAACTTGGATTTGTTCACAGATACCGCATTAGAAATTAAAATTTCGAGTACTACCGCGTAGATGAAGAAATCTTTTGTTTTTCTTATCCTCTTTATTTTTATTTATGTTGGGTAGGACTTGCGGTATCCTACCGACTGCGCCACTTTTAAGTTCAGATTATGAACTTTATAAAAAAAACACAATGTTTTAATGAGTTGATCAAAAATATAACTAACTTTATTTACTAATTAATTTATTTATTATATACTAATTACAAATATATATTTTATTGAAAAAAGTTAAGCGTAATTGTATTTATTTGTGTAATTGCATTTTCGTTCATTTATTTGGGAACGGAAATGGAAGAAAACAATTCTTAAGAAAAAGCTTGGTTTTAACAATTTGTTGTTTATTAATTTTGCGTAATTGCATTTATTTATTTTATTGCATTTTTGTTCATTTATTTGGGAACGGCAATGGAAGAAAACAATTCTTAAGAAAAAGTCTGGTTTGAATAATTTGTTACATTTTATTTAATTTTATTTGTTTATTAATTTTGCGTAATTGCATTTATTTATTTTATTGCATTTTCGTTCATTTATTTGGGAATGGAATTGCAAGAAAACAATTCTTAAGAAAAAGTCTGGTTTTGACACCTTTTATTTAATTTTTGTTAATTTATCGATTTTGCGTTTTTGTTCACGTGGGAACGGAAATGCGAATTACTTTAAATTATGTTATTGGTATGTTTTAGTGTAGTGATGGGAGATATTATAACAATTAGTCTTGCTTGGCCCTTTAATAACTGTGTCAGCGGATGACAAAAAAATGTTAAATTAATTAACAGCTACTTTCTTTACAGAATTTTTGCTGGCGTTGTCATAGAAATTATTAAAATTAATTAACACATTATTTTAATTGTTTTTGTCCGTAAGCAAATATTTTAACTACATTATAAATAGTCATGATAAGCAAAAAAAGCAAACACTGCTTAGTTCCAACATTAGCCGAAGACGAGGTTCGTGCAAAATTCCCCGACATTTCATAGTTGATTTGTAGTAATTATGCATAAATCTACGCCAAGGAGCTGTTAAGCCTAATCGCTTTTTTGAATTGCTCTTACTCAGTCAAAAATATCTGACAAAAATAAACTACAAAATTGTTTTGTCAGACACTCTTACTACATATTTTAATACGTTTAAGAGTCCGACGGTCATTATAGACAAATCAGGAAAAAGTTTGAAACTGGAACTGAACATTTCTGATTTCCCAAGGTATCTAAAAAATTCACTAAGAGAACAAAAATTTGAAACAAAATTATACCTAAATGTTATACTTACATATATTATTTCAATTAAATAAACATAAAAAAATTCATTATTCAAAAACAAAAATAATAAAACAAGCATAACATTTAGATAAACTAGTAAAAACTATAGATTATATTCTATTGCTAGCGCTGTTCCAGATAGCAATCGACACACGTAGGATTTCCTGCGCAGCCAGAAAAATACTTTTATTTTTTGTTTGTCTTCGATCAAGCTTCCGTTTTTTAAAATTGTTTTGCCAATTTCGTGTAACAAAGGATACGTTTCTATCTTTTGTACCACCTTCTTCCTTTTTTGCAAAACATATTCGTTTTTTTAATTTCCAGTAGCTTGTGTAGTGGGAGTTCACGACTTTAATAGAGCATTACATATTTCTTCCCTGAACTTGGTAATTATCATATTTTTACTAGTAGTTTCTTTATAAATAATCCAAGGGTTCACGACTACTGTCCCCAGTATCAATTCTTTCCGATACCCTTCCACGCCACGTCGACAAGAATTGGAATAAGATGACATATAGTCTGATCTTTCAATACCAATCTTGCCATTATTATAGTCTAAAACCGTATAAGGTTTTAGTAATATTTTATTCGGATTTGATTTAATAACGATTTCTTTCATTTCATGACTACGAATAGTTGACAACATCAATACATCTCTTTTGTACTTCCCTTTTAAAATAACATCATTATTTTCGAAGGAAATACCACAGTTTAGCTTACATTTTAATCTTTAAATGGACATATCAAATGCAAATCGAGAAATGAATATATATTTTCGCGGTGGTATTAAGTACCTTAGAAACAATTTGTTTATTTTATGTAGAAGTTAAAGGAGTAATAGCAGCTTCAAAATGAGTTAAATTAGATGAAGAAAGATTATTTATATGAACTGGGATCAGATGTCTCCGACTCTGAGTAGATTTAGCTGAGCTTTGTGGATCAAGAGCACTGGTGGTGGATTCAGAAATGTTTTAAATAGCGTTTCTTGCTAAAGTTGATTTCTTACTTGAGCTGACGTGACTTAATTGAAGTTTCTGGCTGACGTTCGATGTTTGGAGATGACTGGAACAGGGTAAGTTTATTAATTCGTAATCATCAAATAATTTTACATAAGACGTTACGGACACAGACGGCTCAGCAATTTTATTTTGAATATCAATTAAATATTTCTTTGCCCCTTGGAAGAATCTACAAAAGTGGACATCTATTTTTCTGCATCGCGTACAGCACCAATGTAGACCTTTGTTCAGCAACTAGTACAGGAAGGCCGATAAATTTAAAATGGCACAACCCATCGCCAACCAGCAATAAATCTCTCCTCTTTTGACACAATGGCGCAGTTTTTATTCAAACAATTTATTTACTTTATTCCAGTCGTGATCAATAGAGCTGAAATAAGCAATAACTTAAAACTTTTTGCGCAATGTATTTAAAACCATTAAAGTTCTATTTCCAGATTTGGCACAACTTATAAAAAAAAAACAGTTGATGAATTGTACAGTTGCGTATGTAAACTTTTGTAAATTGTTTAAGGAGTGTATTGTTATAATTAATATTATTTTGTGTATTTATTTTATGCTTGCTTACTTGTTCCAAAAATATACATATGTACCTATTTTGGTATGTAATTGATATTTTTAAGAAACAAAGTTTGTTTTATTTAAATTAGAGATGAGTACATTCACCATGCAGATAAAGCTTAAAACTGCAAACAACAAACTGAAAGTTTTTTAAACGATTCTCGTTTATTAACACGTTAAAATACAGAATGTTGGCAAGAGCAAAATCAGATACGTCCACTCGCTGAGCAGATCGCTTGCACAATAATTGAAAATACAGGAAATTTTTGTTTAAGCTTTAAGTCCGCGAAATTGTAATAATTTGCGTACAAGAGTATTAGTGTTGACCTATAGTTTGTTTACGTATTTTGACGTGTATGTTTTTGTTTCTTCCTGGATAGTGAGAACTTTTAGATCGCTACGGTTGTTCTCATTTCTTATATACTAGGGGGCGCATATTTTGATGGATTTACCTGTATTTTCCACCTTTTAAGCTAATGTTCTAGCTCATTAATATGAGATTGAAATTGTTCGGATCCAACTTTCGGGTATTATAAATGCAGTGTCATCTGCAAATGTATGCGTATTTGGGCTTGTTGGCATATCCGATAGATATAATAGATAATTACGGCCCTAGTATACACCTTTGTGGTACTTCTGCAGATATTATTTTTTTATGAATTCGACTATACGCTTCCAACTTGTTTCGACATCGTGAGTTAAACAAAACTCTCCATCACATTTCCCTTTCGTCTATTTCGAGACAACGAGTTTTAAGACAACCTTTCTTAAATCTGTTTAAAATGTTTCTTGCACAATCAAAAGCACTTTTTTAATGTTCTAAATAAACATTGAAAATGTTATTCTTAATAAATAAATATATTATACTAGCTGGGCCCGGTCCGCGTCGCTGGCCCCAAGTTTTTCTCTTATTTTGAACTGCCTCTCGAAGAAAATCAAAATCAGTGATATTATTTATAATAGAAAAAAACGTTTTATTCAAAAATCAAAATTGTAATAATACACACAGTTTATGTTTTTTCATATTTTATATACATATTTTAAAGTGTAAAAATTTAAATTTTTATAATTATAAATTATGTTTTAGATATTTTATTTAAATTATAACTATATATTTACTGCAATGCTTTTTGATAAACTACGTTTTTGGTTTTGCCTTCATTAGCGAATACGAATAATGATGATGGGTTACCAACACGTGAGCATCCAACATATAATTGTCCATGTGAGAAACATTGGGATTTATTTATGGTCATAGCAAAAGCCAGACGAACTGGAAATTGTATGCGTTTAAATGAAAACGGCATATCTGCGGGCATTATTGGTATACGTGGAATCAATACGATTTCACCTTTGTACTTACCAGTTAATATAGTTGCTACTATAAATGTTATTTAATAATTTAATAATTTTTAAAGCTAATCTTGTTACATTACAAAGCCGTGGTGGATTTAAATTGCGTAATAGAATTATTGGTGCACCAACTTTTAACTATAGCATGTGAGGTGGAGTTCTTGGCAAGTCAAGCGAATTTAAGAATTCAATTGAATAATTAACAATTTCATCAGAATCGGTAACACAATCAATGGATTTATATGTTTTTATTTCTCCGCTTATTTTATTTTGAATATCAACATTAATATCGCATACATCTTTGCTTTTGGCTGCCAATATAGCGCGATCACTTAGCCATTGGTGATTGGTAAAATTGCGCTCAATATTGGGATATACACTTGAAATTAAGCCTTCTTTTGATTCATTTAAAACACAACAATCTGCAGGCAATGTGATAAGTCCTGTTGCATTGTCCATAGCAATTTTTCCATTTCCAATATCCAATAATTGACGTGCAAATAAAAGGGCTTGTAGAGCGCTTGTAGTGGAAAATCTTTTTTGTACCACCGCTGAACAAAAAGCATTCTGAGGAGTCAGACATATATTTCGTCATGATCAAGTTTTCTTCACATTCAATCACATTTTATTTGATGTAATTGAATGTATATGTGTAAATTGCATCAATCAGAATTATTTCTTATTCAAACACCTCAAGTTGTTCTGAAAGAAAAATGTTTTAGCAGAGATATCAAGACTATTATAATATTAGAGTTTCCTTAATATTAACATTTGCTTGTGGTAATGCCGTTCTCATAGCGTTGTAAAATTCTGGTGAAAAGGAGTATCACGATCATTACACGGATAAAGAAGTATAGGTATGTGTAAATTGGAAAAACGTTGCTAAATTAGCGTATTTTTTCCAATAGAGTGTGCATATAAAAGCCAGAATTTTCTACACATGTTCCCTTTTTCTTTTCAAACAACCACCGTGTCGATTAAATTTTTTTTCATCAACACTTTGAGACTGCACCACACGTAAATTGGTGACGAATTCGCGTCAGACCATTTTGTAAAAACTTCCTTGGTGGCAAAATTAAACCCAGCTTCTCATCTGGCAAAACGAAAGATTCTACCCGATTGGTTGGAGTGAAACCAAGCCACGTTTATTTGCACATTTAACCTAAATGCACACAGTTTCGAGGGCTAGGAGGAACCCTCGGCAAAAATCCTCCAACCCCAATTTAACCCCAGAAAGAAATGTTAATAAGTGTGGTGGAATTCGCTGAAAGAAGTGCGGGTATCATAGTAGAAAAATAAAAAAAATAAAAAAAAGAATATTTACTTACCGTGTCTAAACCAATTGGAATAAGAAAAGTTAAAACTTGATACAAGAAGCGAAAAAAATTACTTACCTTTCTAGTAAAAGTGACAAATAGCATCGTCCGCAATGTTGGTCCAATATATTACTTATCGCCTCGTATAAATTAATTTGTAAATTGTAAAATGAAATGTTATTTAAAGATATTGCTAAATACAAAAAAATGAAAAAATGTGCAAAAAGTGAAGCGAAACAAAAAAAAAAAAATAGCAACACAACAACCAGCGGTAGTCGAAATCTAAGTATATATTATTTTTGCTCACACAAAACCACTCGACAAAGATCCAGTTAAATATTACAACCCACGGATCCGGAGAAAGATCTTTCGATGGAGTCCAGAGAACAGGTCAATTAAATATACATATGTAAAAGAAATAAGTATTTTGTAATGGTATAGCTAAAATTAATATTAAATTAGCCTGTTAATGCCCATTTGGAGGATTATTTGAGCACTCGCTGTTAACAACAGTGACTTGATTGGTTATTAACAGAGAAGAAAAACTAGCCATGACATTACAAGATCTTTTGGGTAAATATTTGTCGAGAGGGTAAGATTAATATAATCAAAAAACATATCGCAATTAAAATCGATCAGTTGTTCATAAAAAAAGGAGAAAAAGAGAAAAGAACATAAGATTTAAATCATCGCAGAAGCATGATTTTCTAAGCCGTATCAGTGGCCTAACAGGTTGCGCGCTGGTAGTAGAAAATTAATATAAGACGGGTTCGAAACGCGATTGATATTTGGTTTTTTATATAATTTCATTCTGTTTTTTTAATATTTTTTTTTTTGGTTCTTTCCTTATATATTTTTTTATTTTTATGATCGCACATTTTTTTTGTAATCATTAATAAATTGTAAGTAAAAATTAGAGTCATGTAATTAAACATATAAATTATAAAACAAAAATTGAAATTATTAAATATACTTAGATGTGTGCCCTAATTCGCATTCCTTATTTATTATCATGAATGAATTTACTGAATCCAAATGAAATACTAAAGATTTAAATTTTTGATTTCTGGTCATCCTCAGGGAAACATTAGGGATCTTGTGTTCGATTTTTTTGCGAATACACACAAGATCATGGTTGGAAGGGGTTTCGCGAGTATCATCTACTCATGTGTAAACCATCATTGCCTATTTATTTAGCATTATTTCGCTCCCAACATTTTAAAATAATAATAACTGTAGAAAGAGTGCAAGATAGTTTAGCAAAAAAACAACCACCCCCATTTGCCGACGAGAAAGGAGCCGGAAAATTAATGCATGCCAGCTAAAATTTTAATTAATCCACCTTGCTATATAGGTAACTTGCTACACGCTGATCCATGATTTTTTAATTGTATGCGTATATTTACCGTTAGTGAAAGTTTTTTACCATATTGCCACAAATGAGATGCTTTTAAAAACGTATTTAGTTCATCTGCTGGTGGTGATCGTAATATGACTGGTAAGGCTTATCTAAAATCGCCTGCCAATAATATAAGAGCACCCTCAAATGGTTGTTGCTTGCCACGTAAATATTACAATGTTCGATCCAATGCCTCTAGAGACTTTTTATGTTCCATTGTGCATTCATCCCATATAATAATCTTCATTGTTGAAGTATCTTTGCCATCCTAGATGTTTTTGAAATATTACATGTTGGTGTTTCGGTCAGTTGTATATTCAATGGTAATTTTAACACAGAATGTGTCGTTCTTCCACCATCTAATAGGGTAGCAGCAATTCCCGATGAAGCTATAGCCAACGCAATATTACCGACAGACCGTATTTTTGGCAAAATTATCGAAATTAGATAAGTTTTACCAGTACCACTTGGAGTATCTAGGAAATAAATTCCACCAATTCCTGCATGGTCAGTTTTCATAATAGTGTCGTAAACGTGTTTTTGCTGCTTATTTAAGTTTGGTAAATTATGCTGAACGAATGTGTTTAATGCATTGGCATCGTAATATTTTCACGTTGTATTTCACGATTAATAACATCCATAACGGCTCGATTTGGAGATGTCATTCCCAATGAATTCAAAGTTTTATTCACCATTACTAAACAAATATCCTCAATGTATATTAATGCTTAATTATACATTTCAGGAGAATATTCTAATCCTGAACTTGCATTTGCATTACGCGTTTGATATAAAATGTCATCTGTCATTGCATTTTTATATTTTTCCCACAATTCTAAAGGTTCTGACGGACTGGAGAAGCACCCAGTGAGACATCGGCAAGTAAATGTTCCCTATGGTCATCGTTCTCGAGTAAATTTAATTTTTGGCAGGCGTCCGAATATGATTCACACAATATATTATTTATGGTTTTCAAATTTTGAAATGATGTCGGACCACGTATATGAATTAAAAGAAAGCGCAAGTAATAGCATTCATCATTATTTGGATGAAAAAATGCAGTCAATGTTGTTGCTGGTGATTGTGCTGCTAGCTCGATCACATTTTCTGCTGTAAAATATACTCTCTGTCCATTTTCTAAATGATCTGCCAAATGAACTACAGTCTCATTAATTGGAAAAGAGAATATGCGCCAAACTGTTTCGTTGCTGCTAATGTATCTTCCCATTTGATATTGTTTGATTTCATCTGACTTATCATCAGGTGCCACTCCATAAATGGCCATATCACTGCCTTTTGTTTACATATTTACAAATATATTTGATTGATTTAACGGAATTGCAATATTCAACGTTTATATATGCTTTATATGTTTTAAATAATAATAGTGAATATGGCACTACCCATCTATTATCAATCTCGATATCAATGTTTCGTACTTTTAATGTAATGGATCTACCATTGCTATCTGGTAAACGTCAGCGATATTGAGGGTATCGATCATTGCCTGTTATTATTTCTGGAGTCAATTTTCTTGGATATCGCTTAGAACACTTTCCATTAATCATGCATGGTAAATGCATACTAAAGTCACCACATGGGCCATGTATCGTATTCTTCGCTATTATTTCGAACAATTGTCGATCAATTGTTGGGTCTGGGATTTCAGCAGAAATAATTATTATCGATTTCGTTTGGCTGAATTTTATCAACACCAAATTAGAATATGAGCATGTGGCAATGCTCTTTTCTGCCATTCAATCGAATACATCCAGCAACGAACTAAGCCAAAAACATTAGATTTTACAATTAAATCCATCAGACTTTAATTTCTGTTTAAATACGCGTGCTGTAATGTCATGACGGTCAGTTTGTGATTGTCCTGGCAATAAACATTTATTAATTTCATTCCAAATTGGGTTGCAAGTAAATGTGATAAATAAATCAGGACGACCATAATTGCGAACGTATGTCATAGCATCTTGTGAATATGTTAATCGGCCAAGATCATTTAAATTGCCATCATTATTAATTGCACCACGTAGATGAACATATTCCTCTGATCGTAATTGACGTTGATTTTGACGAATTAATAATAGCCGCTCTGATTCTATTTTTGCATACATATCTACAACATATTAATGATACAGTTGGCGGCATTTCACAAAATTATTTTCCATATTCTCCCGAATCATGAGTCTGTTCGCATAGTAATTCTTGTTACTTATCTTTTTGTTTGTTTCTTCACCTATAATATCGAAATGAAATTTTTGTGAGCAATAAAATATTTTAAAATTTACCAGTAGTTGGGTTTAACATTTTTAATGCTTGCCAAGACAGTATTGGATATTTCATCGCATCATATGAGCGATGTGTTTCAGGTACTCGTTGCAATTGTTCATTTCTTCGATGTAAAATTATATCTCTTGGCTGGAACTGACCACCAACAATTGCAATAGCAACTTCATTTATTGTTGGTGCGTTGAATCGTCGTGGATGCTCACCTACTGGTGTTTTATCAGCTTTTATAACTATTTTGTGATTATCGGATGGCATTCGGTCTATTGCAACTTCAAATAATTTCACCAATTCGTTATGCTGATGGAATAAATTTTGTAATGATTCCGCAATGTTGTGGCGTAGTCCCGTAGCAATTGCACATCTGGTGGTAACTTCTGTTTCAGAATTGTCCAGGAAATATATCTGAAAAAATTTGTATTCTTCATCAGGAATAGGCAATAAGGATTCTGCTTTGTGATGTATTTGTCCTTGTACTTTAAATGTTGGCACGAAACTTCCAGCACCAAATGACGTCATTTGAAAGAAATTATTATAACCTCGTATATGGGTTAGTTCTGGTAGCTTTACTATGCGATTTGCTCAACATAAGCCTGGTGTTTCCTTTTTATATTTAAATGCTTTGCATTGGACACATAATGTTCCGATATTATTATGGGATGTACATTATAAGCAATTGTTGGATCATAATTAAATGCAAGATGCATAAAAACAATGCGATTGGTATTGTGTGTTGCTGCTCTGGAGGCCCTTCTCGCACCACGTTGTTCTTCGTTCCGTATTTCGCGATTTTCTAGTGAAGAATTTTGGTGTAAAAGAGACAGTCGATTTCTGACTTGTTCGTGTTCTTCTGTGCGCTCATCTTGTGTCTGCCATGAGCGCAGCACACGCATATGATTTGTGTGCCGTGTACGGCGACCAATATGTGCACGTGGGCGTGGCATTTTGTACTGCAATATACGTTTTTTAAGATTTCAGTACTTTCTTGTTTGTCTCTGTTGTCTTAACTGTTGCTTGTTTACTTTCTTCAAAAGCTTTCAACAATAAAATTAATTTACTTTCACTAACACCTTGGGTTAATTTATTAAAATGTATGTAACATTTAATTTAAATAAATTAAACTTTAATTAAACAACTTATTTTTTTCGTTTGACTCCCATGCACTTTTCACGAAAAGAGGTTATGTATGAGTCGGTGTCGGTGAACATAGCATGGGCTTATCTCGCAAATAGAGATTAAAAAAATGGAGATGTTTATTTACTTTTTTAACTTTATTTTTTTTCACGAAAATAGGTTATGTATGATTCGGGTTTGGGCTAATTAACACTGCTACACACCGACTAAGTACCCAAGGCTTTTAGCGAAACATAGCCTAGGGTTATCGCGCTAATCTCTATCGGGAAAAACCCAAACTACACAGAATCACGCCACCTATCGAACAAAACCTAAACTTCACGAAAGCACTTTAGAAACACTCCTCACGAGCCATAGATAGAACTTACATATAAATTTATGCCAAACCTGGGGCGGTACTATTTAAGTTATTGCAGTCGAACAATAGAAAAATTGCGCCATCTGTCGGTCAATCCACATAGAAACACTCCTCACGAATAGTAGATACATATAAATTTTAGTCGAAATTGTGATATAGGTCTTAAGTTGCCGCGCACAAACACCAAATAAGGAAATTTTGCGCCATCTGGTGGACGAACACTAAACTACATAGAAGCACCACTGGCGACCCACAGAGTATAATTGTTATTTCGGTCAAAATCGGTGCAGTAGTTATTGAATTACGGTGCAAAAACACAAAAAAAACTAAATATTGGGCCATCTGTCGGACTACACAGAAACACTCCTCACGGCCCATAGAGCATGCATATAAAATTTGGTCATAATCGGTCCAGTAGTTTATCGATCACTAACATACACGTAATTTTTATATATATGGAGATATGTACATGCATATGTGTGTATACTTTTAATTTCGGGTTTGCCTTTTTCAGAGAAATCCTGTGTTTCAAACTCTAGTGAATATACATAATAAGTAAATACTCGTATGTCCCATAGCTTATCTCATATTTCCTTCTGAATTTCGACATAGATTTTGGTTTGTTTGCAAAGACATGGTTTTCGTTACCCTGCTCGATTCAGCTTTAATACTACAGTGGCATTTTAATATAATAAAAAACATAATGTATATAAGTTAACAAAAACAGGGTCTTAGTTTTTGTTAGGTTTTTATTAAAAAATAAAATTATAAAATCAACTTTATTCTTTTACTAGTTAACTCATTCTTTTTAATACTTAAAAACAACTGACTTAAAACTAAATTACAAAAATATAGTAAGCAACCTCATATCCAATTTATGCTGACTCTGCGTCTGCTTATTGCTTATCCATAATAAATGTTTATTTATTTCATTCTTTCGCAATTCAGAAAATATAGCTGACAAAGCGCAATGAGGCCGTTGGCTTTTAGTATTTTAAATATTTTAAACACCCTCTTGGAAATGTGGTGTTGTGTTAACTCCTCCCTCACTTAAGTGAAGGGCGTCCCCGGACTTCTTCAGATCTTCAATAGCAGTTTGAATGACATGCTGACGACGGCTTTTCTTTATTTTTTGATGGGCCTTAAAGCAGGCAAAACTGATAATTAGAACAATGAAAACGAAAGTGGTAGACAGCAAAGGGACAGTTATCACCTTCATTTTTATATTTTCTATATGCCGCAAGTTTTCTGCGTTTAATCTTTGAAGATACGGTAAGCTTAATATTTCCTGATGGTCCGTAATGTTCAAAAGAGCGGATGTTGGTGATCCTGGTAATTTCTTTACAATATTCCTTTGATTTCTATATAGGGTCCCATTAATTCTTGTTTCGTCACTAAAGGTGAGTAAAAATGTACCAGTGACAGTCTTCTCTACACCATCATTTGTTTCAATTGTGACAGTTTGATCATTGATGATGATTACGCCCTCGTCAATAACTGTAATGGGTTCTAGATGAGATGGCCGAGTGGTACAATATGCGTGACCGCCAGAATGAAGTTGTTGAGCGCATGTTGAATAATTCAGTCTTCTACAGAATGATGTTGTCAGCGTAGCACTGCAATTTCCGATTGCTAGAATTCGATTTCCACAGTCCGCCACACTGTTTGCGTCATCGAAATGGAGAATTGTATTGTTGTGTTGAACCGGATACAAGGTTACTTTTTTACAAACTATATCTGGTTTAGGATACTTAATTAAAAAATGTAAAAACTTATTATCTAATAAGACTCTTATATTAGCAACTTCCATTAAATCTGTTATAGTTATATTTGTAGAGTGCTCATTAATCATAATATTTAAATCATTAGAGTCCAAAATCTGTGGATTAACAATACCAACTTTTGTGAGAGTAATCGAAAGCATAAGGCTTTCTAGTTCTGAGATCAAAATTCTATTTCTTGCAAGCAGAGTCTCGTATAAGTGCTCTGTATCAATTACCTTATCTTTTGCTTTGTTAATAATAATATTTACAATGTCTGTTAAGTTATTTATTTTTTGCTGTAGCTTTGTGTTTATTAAAATCTGCCTATTTTCTGCGTCGATGAGCTCCCTCTGTTTAAATTCTAAATTTTCAAAATCATCATGGTCTGGTGTCCCGGCGACTATCTTTAGAGCAGTACCCAAGATGTTTATACTTCTTGCGTTCCTGTGATGGACATTTATTGTGGCTAGTAATGTGTTTATGTGCCCTATGTCTGCATCCAGTATCTTTTTCATATGCGACTGAGGAAAATGGTTCTTTAATTTTTCTGTATTCTCAACCATCTCAGCATACATTGTAAGATTTGTTGTGTGCCGTAAATAATCAAAACTTTGCCAAATCATTGCGGAGCCGTCCGAAACAGGTATGTAGTCTGAACCAGAATAATCAGTTAATTTTGCAGTTGCTTGCGCAATAAAAAGTAGCACCATAGGAGTCCTAGGATTATATAAAAATAAAAATGAATAAGACTAAACTATCTTAAATTGTCCTTATGGACCACCCTCCCTTTAATGAGAACGGTTGTCCCCAAATCGGCTTCTACAGTTTCCTCAATATATAATGGTGTAAGCTTATTGCCTAATCTTCTATTTGTTTTAACAAGAACTTTTTCACCTACTTCAAATGTTCGATTCTGTCGTGTTTCATTTAATCGTCTCATTTGAGACTCTTGGGCTTTCTGTACCTTGTTTCTCACATCAATTTCAAGCTCCAATGAATTGGAATGAATTACATCAATAGGCCTTTTGTTTGTGACCGTATGAATTGTTTTATTATATTCTATAGTTGCTAGTAATATTAATTGTACTGTATTACTAATGGATTTTTCTAGCTTAAGGCATCTAGCAATTTCTAAAATAGTACTATGTAATCTCTCGACCTGTCCATTCGAAGTACTATGAAGCGGTGGTGCATTGACAATTTCCACACCAAAATTATTACTCAGCATTGATTTTATTGTTTCAGAATTAAATGACGGTTCATTGTCACAAAATATTATTTTCGTACGAGGGAAAAAATTCATCAGCTGTAGAATCGGTGATTCTACATCTATTATAGTTCTCGAATCTATAGGTTGAACAATTGCAAACTTGGAGAGTTTGTCTGCACAAGTTAAAAAATATTTTTTATCTGTTGAGAATATATCAATATGTAAAATTTCCCCTACATATGATGGAATTGGTGTTGCACCAATCACTTGTTTTTGCGGATGGCGATCGTATTTAGCTTTTTTGCAAACTTTACAATTTATGACCACCTCCTTTGCTATCTGTGTCATTTTTGGGAAAAAATAGTCTTCCAAAATTTGTTTGGAATTTTCTTGAGCTGCTCTATGAGCTCTATTATGTTCAGTTACAACAATTTCCCTTTGCTCATCTTTATTTGTGATATCCACAACTAAATTTTTTGCATAACGAAATGTTGTTGAGGGAAATGTTTCAATTAGTCTGTGTTGTATTAAAGCCAAAATTGGTAGTTCGCAATGAATTGCATTCACTACATCTTCTTTTACAGCTCTGTACCCTCTTCAATCACTATCTGATTTCTAAAACAATTAATCGGTTTATCAGTTGATTCAATAGTATAAGATAAAGAGACTTCGCTATGTATTGTTGCAATATCAGAGCTTGAACTCTTACCAAAAGTGTTATTTTGTAGGGTATGATCACCCTGTAAAGTAAGCAGGTTTTGTCGCGATAAAGCATCGGCGACGTGATTTTCCTTTCCCGGTTTATAATAAATTTGAGCGTTGTGCTCATCGATAAATGCTTTCCACCTTTTTATTTTCGAATTAGGGTTACGATCCGAAACCGCAAATGTAAGCGGTTGGTGGTCTGTAAAGATATTCAGATTCCCAACGCCATATAAATAATTCCTAAGGCTTTTCAAAGCCCATACAATTGCCAGTAACTCCCGTTCATTGGTGGCAAAATTTAATTCCCTATCCTTCAGAGTTCTTGAAATCATGGTTATTGGTTTGCCATTTTGAGACAAAACCGCACCAAGTCCATAGGCCGAAGCATCAGTCGTTAGGTCAAACGATTTTCCGTAATCGGGGTAAAGTAAAATAACATCTTCGGATGCTAAGACCTCTTTAAGTTTATTAAAAGCCTGAAGTTGCTTTTCGTCAAAATTCACAACTATTTTTTTAGACTGACTGGCGCTAACCTTGCCATTTTCACCTTTCAGTATATCGGTCAAAGGCCTTGCAATCGATGCAAAGTTCTTAATGAAGCATCTATAATAGCTTGCCAGTCCCAAGAAGGATCTTAACTCAAAAACTGTACAGGGTTGTTTATAGTTTTTTATTGCATCTATCTTACTAGGGCTCGTTGTTATGCCACCTCGCGATACTACAAATCCTAAAAACTCAACCTTTTCTTTGAAGAAGTTTGATTTTTCGCGAGAAACTCTCATATTGGCATCACAGAGTTTATCCAAGACCCAAGCGATGTGGTCGACATGGGTTTCCATATCTTTTGAAAAAATTATAACGTCGTCAACGTAAACGTGGCACGACTTTCCTATTTGTTCCCTAAGAACATCGTCAATGGCTCTCTGAAAAATGCTCGGTGCATTTTTAAGCCCAAACGGTAATCTGCAAAATTCATATTTCCCGTTTCCTACTGAAAAGGCTGTTTTTTCACCGTCCTTTTCTGCCAATAATATTTGATGAAATCCCGATTTAAGGTCTAGAGTAGTAAAATATCTAGCCGTACCCAAATTTGATAATATAACACTTACATTTGGAATGGGATACCTATCAGACACAGTTTTCGAATTTAGTTTTCTGAAATCCATAACAAGTCGTTTTTTAATGTTTCCATATTCATCAGTCCCTTTTTTATCTACCACCCAGACAGGGTTATTGTAGGGTGATCTGGATGGGCGGATGATGCCATCCTTTAAAAGGTTACGAACTTCTGTATTTACGAAATCTGCTACACCCATTGGATATGGGTATAACTTTGAATATATTGGATTCTCATCCTCAGTGCGAATAGTCGCAATGATATTTGTGTTAAAGGGTAATGCTTCATCAGGTTCAGCGAAGACACCCTTTCTTTTTTCTATCATATTTCGAAATCTCTCGGATACCTCCTGAGGTACCTCAATTTTTTCCACACTTGTAAAATTTACATTCCTACATTTAAAAAACTGAATTGGTTCTGATCCAGTCTTGTATATCAGCTTTTTATTCTTCAAATCGAGCTTAGAGTCTGCGATTTTTAATAAATCAAGTCCTATAATTCCGTCAAACGACGTCAGGTTTGGAAGAATGAAAAAGGTAGTATTTATATTGAAAAGATTAATAGTGCATTTATGTTTTATGGAATTAAAGCCATGAAGTGACTTCACCATAAATGTCTCATCAACATTCCTCACATGTTTTAATTCTGGTAATGGTCTTATATAGTTTTTTGACGCGCCTGTATCTATCAATAATTTAATTTTCCTCCCTGCTATAATCCTTTCTATGTACGGGAGCAGGGAGTCGTGACTAAAAAATTAATTTGGTCATATTCTGAAATTTCATTTTCTATATTAGACACTTCTGTATCAGCCTCATACTGATAATTATTATCTACATGACCATTTTTTTCATGCGCCATATGATTGACCCGCTGCTGCTTCAAGCCTGTGAACCTGGTGGCACCACTATTTGGTCTTTTTATTGCCGGGCTCACGTTTATGTTCGGTTGGGCTCGCCATTGATTGTTAATTTTTTGGGGCTGTTTGAACCTTGATGATGGATCGATATCCATCGGTTCCACCTCCTGCTTTCGTTCTTTTGAGCTATCCTGTCGTCTGTCATAATAAGGATTTTTCCTTTGTGTGTTATTATTATTAGCAAACCTAGCGTTTTTAGAAAAAAATTTCTGTTGTGTTTTTTCCTCCATACTTTTAGCATAATTGCTAGCAAAATTATAGCGCACATGGTTTGATTCAACCTCTTGGGCCAATGCCAGCGCTGATGGAAGATCCTTTGGCTTTGCCGAAAAAAGAATGTCGCTTAAAGATTTTTTTGCCCCTGAAATGAACACGCGTAATGCATCCATTCGATATTTTTCATTTAATGATGCAGCCAGATCACTATCATAACTCATTATTGTTTTATTTGTTAGAAGTGTGAGTTTCCGCTCCACTTCATCATAATACTCTAAAAGACTTAGATTTCCCTGTCGAAGGGTAGACATCTCTTGTTCTACTAAATAAATGGGTCTCTTGTCCGCATAGGTGAAATCGAGTCTATTAATAATGGCCTTAAAATTCAGAGGGGTGTCGAAAGAAGCCAAAATCATGTCGGCCGTACCCCTAACTTTATTTCTAATGATTCCCAAAGCCTGAAAATGGGTGGAACTCCCATCAAATTTTTCATAAACTTTATAAGCGGTGTGTGCCGCCTTTCGCCATGAAACATAAGTTTCATGCTTTCCTTCAAAATCTGGCAAAGATTTGGCAATGTCTAGGGTCTCTTTGCACACTACGTTGTCCCTAATTTGAGCCTCTTCGTAAGTCTCAATTTCTGGAGCACTAATGTTCAGATTATTTATTGTCTGTTGTAGTTCACCTAACTTTTTTTCAAACTGCCTTTCCTGCACCACAAGAGCACTGGAAACGGCACTTTCCACAATAGCCTTCAGTTGCTCGGGTGTTATAGACATTTCGCTTGAAACCACTAATTTTTCGAATTTTTCCAACAGTGCGCTAATTTCACTGTTCATAAAACTAACAAAACTTTCACAAAAAGTTTGCTTATAAAATAAACTCCTTCTGAAGGAGCCAACAATTCGTTAAAAAAAATTTTAATTATTTAAAAATTATAGACATATACAAATGTTAGGCCTCACCAGCTAATTAACAAATATTACACAAATACAAAACAAATAACGTTGGCCAATAATTAATAAACAAGAAACAATTCTCGTTTGCACTAAATTATTTGTTTATTTTCTCACAGTTCAAAAACCCTATCTTTACACAGATATTATTAATTTTCTTTATTTATGTCAAAAACAAAAATGAGCACTCTACTTACATTGAAACAAAATAAATTTTAATTTATTGGTAAGTTTTCTTCAATAGTTGATTCCTCTGTTGGTTGCAGTTTAGCTATTAAGTTGATAGTTGATTCCTTTATATTCAGTTGCTGGGTTTTTAACTCTCGTTGGGCGCCAGTTAACAAAAACAGGGTCTTAGTTTTTGTTAGGTTTTTATTAAAAAATAAAATTATAAAAACAACTTTATTCTTTTACTAGTTAACTCATTCTTTTTAATACTTAAAAACAACTGACTTAAAACTAAATTACAAAAATATAGTAAGCAACCTCATATCCAATTTATGCTGACTCTGCGTCTGCTTATTGCTTATCCATAATAAATGTTTATTTATTTCATTCTTTCGCAATTCAGAAAATATAGCTGACAAAGCGCAATGAGGCCGTTGGCTTTTAGTATTTTAAATATTTTAAACACCCTCTTGGAAATGTGGTGTTGTGTTAACTTATACGTATGTACTTCCTCTAAAGAAAAAAAAAGCTATGAACTAATGGCTACTTGTAGTGTTCTTTAGTTTATATTTAAGTATTCACTTTTAATGTAGTATTTTGGAACGAATTTTCGTCATCCCTTGTTTGGTTTGGAGACAAACCGGTTTCGGCTATGTGCCATCTTCATTGTCATTTTTCGTTCAGTAAGTTTGCGTCAATTCGTTAGTGTTTTATTGTGTGTCAGGTATCTATTTGACATGTGAGCTCGTAGGCATCTGTAAGGTTTGAACAGGTAGCAGGTAAAGCTCGTAAGCCAGGTGTTTTGTACGGATTGGTAGATGTAAGTGATGACTCTTTTACTGCTTTGTATTGCATCAGAATTTGTGTTTTTGGATGCCAGGTAGATGTTATAGGTAAATTTTTTTTCACGTAGCAGCCTGTAATTGGGACCTGGTGCTTTTGTATAGATTAGACCATTGTGATTACTATTTTATTGCGTCAGAATTTGTGGTGCTATGTGTACTTTGTTTATAATTCTTTATAGTGTTTTTTGTTGGGGTTGAAAGAAGTCAGCGATTATTGGATTATGAATTTGTTTATTATTCTTGTAATGTGTTTTTATTGTTTTTGGAGCGTCTTGTTCGTTATTATTGTTGTGTGTCTTGTAGATTAATTTTAGAGGTTCGAATATAACGTCTGAATCGGAGTTTGTTTGTTCGTTTATGATGCGTCCGTCAAATGTCTTATGTTTATATAATTCCACGTTTTCTAGGATGTTTAGTCGTCGTCTTTTTCTCTGTGTATGTAGTATTTGTACCGTTTTTCTAATATGTGCTGGATTACATTTGTTGTTGAACATGTGGTTCGCGAAGTTAGATTCTGGTGTCGAGCCCAGATTACGCATCTTCTTGTTATAGTCTCTTATATGTTCACGAAATCTTGTTTTTATTTTGCGTCCTGTTTGTCCTATGTAGCTATGATACGTAGATGACATAATATGTGCAATTACGGGAAATAACGAAGTTGAAATTCTGGAATATCTCAACAAACAACAGAAAAACATCACCGCCACCACGTGGAGGTATTCACTTTACTTTTGCTAATAAATTGTTCAAAATGATCACATTTTGTTTATTGCTAGATAATAAAAGAATTTTAAATTCTTGGTCAAATGCTGGCCACGCTTTTTCTTTAATAATTTTTTAAATTTTATCTCTGAAAGAAATGAGCTATTTCATTTTATTATTTCTTATTTTCTGCAAATATTTGTACAAATGTACATATACACATACATTTATTTCATATAAAAATGCATAAGTAAACAAGCGCGCATGCAATGTACACAATAACATAAATGCCAAGAAGAAAATAAAAATGCAAAACAAATATAATTTTATTACATTGTTACGGAGATTTTTGTACTCGTACATATGGGATTTGAATTTAAGCACAAGCTCCACGCCGGGAAACATTGGAAAATGAAATAAATGTTTCTTTTTGTATGAAAATGTAATTGAATACTTTCTGCATACATTAGTGTTGAAAATATTTACTAAAAACTTAACAAATTAAGTAACATGTTTCTTTTACACAGTTTTACTTCATGTATTTATGCTGCAATAAATATTATTTTACGCAACGTAGTTGCGTGAATCATTATGTATTGATTTATCAGAGCGAATAACGTAAAAAACAGAACGAATTTTCACACTATATATTATTTAGAAGGTACTTACTCGTAATTTAATGAATCAAACACACCTTTACCATAAAGGAATCGTAAGTAAATGTCGGACGGTGTATGATTCTAGATAAAGTTTAAATGAATATTTCGTTAACAAGTGATTCCGAGCCCAATCATTTGTAAATAGTTTGAGGTTTCATAAAAAATATATATTTGGTCCAAACTTCAAACAATATACATCTGTACTTAATAATATAGGAACAGCAATACAAAGATTCTAATTTATTATTAGTTATTTTTCATACAATAAATTGTGCTCATAACGACGTTGTGCGAACTGCTTTTGCGGATGACGTCATAATATGTAATGATAAATCAAATAAAAGTAAAAACACCTGTATTAAAGATAAACTAATCTATTCCAAAATATTTTCGAATGGCGTGATTACCGAGACGTTGTATCGCCCTCAAAACGCATATACAGGTATATACGTTTATTCATTTCTGTACAAAATGTGCATATAACAGCTGAGCAGTGTTGATCTGTTAGTGGTAACTAAGTTCACACACTTTTAGAGAACCCAACTTTGTCCCTTTAAACATACCAGGAAAGTTTTGTAATAATCGATAACAACACCCTATCACGGTTTTACAAAAATGTGAATTATTTAATTAACTATTTATTAAAATGGGCGTGGTTGGTACCTACATATTATTTTATGCCCTAACGGCAAGGCTTGCTATAATATTGCACAGCTCTCAATTTCATGTTTATCAAGGCCTGTTATTTCAAAGATATATATAATAAAATTAGGAAGGTAAAAATTTTGAAAACATCAAAACCGCTTGATCTATGGGAGATAACACTAAAATTAATATTAAGAAAAAATCCCAATGAAGGA
This sequence comes from Phania funesta, assembly GCA_963932375.1. Taxonomy (NCBI): domain Eukaryota; kingdom Metazoa; phylum Arthropoda; class Insecta; order Diptera; family Tachinidae; genus Phania; species Phania funesta. Next base: position 48,725,946 of record OZ010654.1, read on the forward strand.
ATTGGCAGGAAAATCAATTAGAACTTTACCTCAAATTTGAGTGAATGTGACAGCCAATAAACACAGGCAACAAAAACAACAAACACTTGTACGCCACTCTAGTATAAACTTCGTTTGAGTAAAGACGTACTTCACTTTAAGCATAATTTATATTCATTTAAGGTGACTTTTTTTATTTTAAAAATTGAACAAGTGCAGAGACACAGTTAACAGTTAGTAACAACAACAAAATAAATAACAAAAAATAAAAAAAACAATATAATATAGTGTGATAAAAAAATGACAAAGTGCATGGTTAAACCTGTTTAAACAATTGATAGTGAGTACATGAGCGCACCAAACATTAACGAAAAAAATACAAAAGGTAATAACAACAATGCTTATTACTCTTTTTCTTACACAAATGCTAATAATGCAATCAACAATATAAATAATAAAAAAAAAGATGACAGTGCTTTTTTAACCGCCAGGCCAATTGACCGAACGCGTTCATTATCAGCAAATATAAATATATCTGCTACAGAAACAACGAATTCAACAAAGAAAACGAAAGAAACAAATAATACACAAAAAAGAACCGGGTACTGTATCTAAACGCGTGCAAACTGGTATGGATCGGTACATAACCATAACGAAGAGGAAGGCGAGTCCTAAGTCTTCGCAACAAGAGCGAACCGCCAAGCAATATAAAGGTTCTCATCAAGTAGCTGCAACATCGGTAAGTGAAAATAGATTTTCTGTCCTTGCTACCCCGGATAGTGAAAATGCCGAACCCACTGTAAGGGAACAAAAACCCCCACCAATATACTTGCGCGAACGAACATCAAATGCCATTGTAAATATGCTGTCCCAACTCGTAGGCAAAGAAAATTTCTATGTGGCTTCTGTACGAAGAGGACAGATACAAGAAACGAAGATCCAAGCCCACACTGAGAAGAATTATCGCCTAATCGCAAGTCGTCTCGATGCAGATAATAAGAGCTACTATACGTATCAACTAAAAAGTGCTAAAGGTTTGATTGTCACTATAAAGGGCATTGACATTTCTGTTCCCACTGAGGAGATAAAAAGTGCCATAAAGGTGGAAGGTTATGTCGTAACGTCAGTGCACAATATTCTAAATAAGAATAAAGTTCCCCAACCTATGCATCGTGTTGAAATCGTGTTTAATGCATCGCAGCTTAAATCAAAAAACTCGGTTCATCCTATATATAATTTGCGCTACCTTTTAAACAGAAGAATAACGGTGGAAGAGCCTCTAAAACGTAACGGTCTCCGTCAGTGTACCTACTGCCAAGAATTCCGACACACGAAAACCTACTGCAAGCTACCATCTGTATGCGTTGTTTGCGGTGATGCGCACCGTACTTTGGAATGCACTTCTTCCAACTAGACCCCAAGGTCAAAAAATGCAGCAACTGTGGTGAAAACCATACAGCAAATTACAGGGGCTGCAAAGTATTTCAATATGTAAAAGATAATGCGAAAGTCGTACGTAAACCTGATTATGAGCAATATAAAGCTTCCCAATTTCCTCGGCTTCATGCTGGTTCTGTTGCTAGTACACAAGGTACACAGCCACACACTAAGCCAAACTTTTCATATGCCCAAACATTGAGAAATGATTTACCTAATGCGAATGCCAAAAGTTCTAATGCGCATAAACATTCATATGCCCACGTCTTAAAAGAGGGTGCTCAGACTCCCCTCATCAAAAATTCGATCTCGATCGAGAACTTAATACAGACAATGAATAATTTCATGACAACTATGCAGGGTATGTTTCAGAAAATGCGAACCCAAAACATGCTTCTGCAAGTTTTGCTTGGCAAGAAATGAACCAGTTAAAAATATGCTTCTGGAACGCTAACGGGCTCTCCCAACATAAATATGAAGTAGAACACTTCCTGCTAGCACATCCTATAGACATACTATTAGTCTCTGAAACACACTTCACTATAAAAAACTGCTTTAGAATTGATGGGTATTTTATATATGACACCAAACACCCAAGCGAAAGGGCATGTGGTGGGACTGCCATTATAGTCCGAAAATACGTAAGGCATTTTCCATTACCTGTATTCAGGGAGAACTTTTTGCAAGCCACGACGATAAATCTTACAGATTTTAAAATTGTAGTCTCATCAGTGTATTGCCCTCCTAGGCATAAAATCGAACACCATGAATTTGCCAGGTTCTTTGCCACGCTAGAACAAAAATTTATTGCCGCTGGCGATTACAATGCAAAGCACACATATTGGGGATCCAGACTCCTTAGTCCTAGAGGTAGGCAGTTGTATTATACAGTTGAAACAAACATGCTTGACGTCGTATCTGCCGGTAAACCCACCTATTGGCCCACAGACTTTAATAAGTTGCCAGACCTTATTGATTTTGCTATAGTAAAAAACATCAAATTCATCCTCTGACCTATCTTCTGATCATTCACCTACAATTGTTATTTTACACGACAGTTTTGTCACTGCACCTAAAACCCTTAGTTTCTACCCGAACAGAAACACGAATTGGTTAAAATATAAAATGTATGTGAGCTCTCACTTACCATTGAACATCCCACTGAGAAATCCAGCTGATATTCAAGCAGCTGTAGACCATTTTACAGACGTCGTGACTGCCGCAGCCATAGCTGCAACGCCAACAAAGCCATCAGCTAAAATAATAACGTACCAGGCAACAGCAGATATTCAGATGCTCGTCATTGAGAAAAGAAGACTACGAAGACAATGGCAAAATAGTCGTTCACCACACATAAAAATGCAAATGAACATATGCCAAAAAAACTTACGGAGTAAATTGAGACAGAAACACCAACTCGCTATCGACAACTTTTTAAAAAACTTGGATCCAATGAAAAACACGGATTATAGTCTGTGGAAAGCTGTAAAGCACTTACAATGTCCTTTTGCTTACGAATCCCCACTAAGACTTGAAGACCGTACTTGGGCTAAAAACTCAAGTGAAAAGGCAAATGCGTTCGCAAAGCACTTAGAGAAGGTTTTCGCACCACATGATATAAGTAATTCCACTATTCCAATTATTAGCGACATCGTGAATGATCCTATGAAATTTCGGTTGTCTTCTTTAAAATCGACAATTAAAAATACGGATATGAAAAAATCACCTGGACCTGATCGTATAACAGGATCAATGATAAAAAACTTACCTAATACAGCTGTAAGCATTTTACTTCACATATTTAATGCCATGTTGCGCGTCGGCTTCTTCCCAGGCTCTTGGAAGATGTCTGAAATTGTTATGATCCCGAAACCTGGAAAGGACTCAAGCCAGATTACATTATACAGGCCAATTAGCCTACTGTCAGTTTTGTCAAAGATATTTGAAAAATTATTCGTCTCGAGTGTTACTCCTTTTCTAAATGAACAAAACGTTATCCCAGATCATCAGTTTGGTTTTCGAGCAAGGCATAGTAGGATTGAACAAGTCCATAGAATCGTTACCATTATTAGATCGGCTTTTGAAAGAAAGCAATACTGTTCAGCTTTATTTATAGACATTTCCCAAGCATTTGATAAAATCTGCCATGATGGGCTACTTACTAAAATAGTTCGGGTTCTACCTAACTACACCCACAAAAAAAACCCACAAGCTTATAAAAAGCTATTTGTCCGATAGAACTTTTAAAGTAAGGTCAAAGGACCAGCTTTCAAGATGTGGGAAAATCAGTGCAGGAGTACATCAAGGTAGTGTGCTAGGGCCGCTATTATATATCATCTATACAGCGGATATGCCGACAAGCCCACATACATATACATCAACCTTTGCAGACGACACTGCAATGATAAGTGCCAGTAATGATCCAAAGGATGCATCTGAAAAGCTGCAGTCCCATATTCATAAGCTACAAGACTGGCTAAAACAGTGGAGAATAAAGGTAAATCCATCAAAATGTGCTCATGTAACGTTTTCCCTTAGAAGGCAAAATTGTCCACCAATCACAATAACTAATACCACGGTTCCAGCGGAAACACGCGTTAAATATTTAGGTATCGACCTAGAACGGCGCCTAACTTGGTGCCGTAACATTGAGGCAAAAATAACGTCCATAAAGCTTCCAGCAAATCAACTGCATTGGCTAATAAGTCCTAATTCAACTTTGGCTTTGGAATATAAAGTCAAATAGACAAATCCGTTATAAAGCCAATATGGTATATGGTATTCAGCTGTGGGGTACTGCCTGTGCATCAAACATCCAGAAGTTACAGAGAAGACAGTCTAGGATTTTACGCGCCCCCTGGTACATAAGAAACGAAAATATACATAGGGATCTCAAGAAGTTAAAACATACACGTCCAAATACGTGAACAAACTAGTCGCACATCCCAACACTCTAGCACGCAATTTATTGCAATTTGATGGCCACCATAGACTAAAAAGAACTGACACATTGAGCCTGGCAATGCGGCTCTCTCTACACAATAGAAGATAGATTTTTAAGATTTGAATACAAAAAATTAGTTATTACGTTGGTAATAACTAGTAAATAATAATTTAGAAATAAGATTTGAATACTTATTGTGAATTTCTTTTAATAGAAAGATTCAATAATATAAAATACAGTGTAAAAAAAAAAAAAATTAAGTATATTTTTTTACTTGGATATTCATTTGGATTTATTTCAAAGAATAACAGTTTTATATTAATCGGCAATCACAGTATTTTTCCACAATTTTTGTTAGCCGAACATTTTATGGATAAAACTGTTCGTGCGTTTTGCTGTTTTTCCAAAAGTTATGTTAAAAACATATGAGGATTTTCAAACATGTACACACTTACTACCTTACCTGTTCATAAAGAAATATTGCTGGCTTCCAGACATCGGTTTCGGTTGCGTAATTTTCGGGTCTACTTAAACAAGCACTTAGTTTTTTATGACTTGAATCATTTTTGTTCAAAAGCAAAAAACAGTTGTTTAGAACATTCAGTTTATGTACTCGCCATTTTGTGCGAACATGAATGTTCTGACAGTGTCGTTTAAGGTTTAGATTCAAAGCCAACTTGTTGTTAGCGAAACGAGTGTTTTATTCAATTGTAAAATAATTTTCTACTCGATGTTTTCTTCACTTGTTGTTTTTACATAAAATTTAATTTTAGCTACGTAATCTAATTAACATTGATCGTTTTAAAGTTTTAAATGGAACAGTATGCACAATTTATTTCCGAAGAAATTGACAAAGCAACTATTGTTTTTATATTTTTCTGCATGGCGCTTTTTTACTTTTAAGTGGCTCGATTGTTTTTGGTAAAACTCCAATGAGATCATTTACAATAAAGCCGTTCTGCAAAAAAATAACTTTTTGTTAACGAGACTTTTTGTTTCAATACAAATCTGTTCAAGTCTAATGTTGAAAATGATTTACACTTGTTGTTGCATTTTATGTTTGTGTATAAAAAGGCACAAGTATTAAATTGATGTATTACTTGTTCGTGTTGTTCTTAAAATTCAACTACTATGAACAAGACGACTCGATCATACAAGTTGCAGGTCTCTGCTGGCATGTTGCAAACTTCGCATGCAAAAGAATTTAGTTGCGAAGCGTACACAAAGTATTGTAAAAGTAACTTCGAAATGTATCAACGCCGTATTAATACTGTAATGATAGAAAAAAAGGTTACTAAATAGGAACATCATCGCTAATTCTTTCGTTAAAATTTTTTTAACAATACGATTACCGTTAAAAAAAATAGTGATTCGCTCAACTGATCACCCTGTAGAAAACAACTTAATAGCAAACTCTGTATTTTGAAGCTATTCTTAGGAGACCAGTCGGAATAAAATGGAAACAACTATACCTTTTAAAAGCTTGTTCTTATAGCAGATAGTGATGACATATTTTTTAACTTGCTTTTGACCTACAATTTTTTTTACTTTTATACCGCCGAGTAATCACTTTTTTTACGACTAGATTTATTTAAAATATTCGTTATGTGTTTTATTCTCACTCTATCTTCATTTAGCCACCTTAACTGGGTGTGGCATAAGTATCCCGAAAAGAATAAACGTAATTCCACAAAATTGCATTCCACATCGCTTTTCTTTAATCACAAATAAGGTTCTTAAAGTGTAGTTTGAAACTTATCTTTCCAATTATTTATAGCATTAAAGGTTTCAAGTAAAAACAACCTATGTGAAATAATGGATAAATATATCTAAATCAATGGGTAAGTAAATCGACGAGTAAGTATATCTATTCTAAAACCAAGTCAGTCAGCCAAACTGTGCATCAGATGAAAGGACGAAAGATACTTTACCGCGACATTAAATTCAAACCCGCAATGAATGTCTTTATTTCTATGAATCAACCCATTAGTGGCATTGTTCGAAGTCGTACTATTGACATGTAAAAGGCAGCTGGATATGATGATAAGTGAGATTTTAAATAACAGCACGTATGTCAGAGTTTTTGTTGTGTCCTACTTTAGTTAGTTTTTATATTTCTTCTTAAAATACAAAGCATTAGCTTTATAATATGGCATGACTGTATTGAATAGAGCAGAAAACCCGTACAAAATAAAACAGAGCTTTTGAGCAGTCGTGTGAAAGACATAAACGTATACATAAATTTGTGCACCGAAATAAAAGTAAAGAGGGGCCACAGATGAATTGTTCTGTAAAAGATTCAGTGACTAATGAAGTGTACAATCAGTTAAAGCTTCCTGGACTAAAAATAGATATTCTAAAGATTAAAATGTTTAATACATATAGCCATTCACTCTCCTCCCTACCACACCCGTACTTACACATACATATATACATATGTATATGCATAGTTTATGTCATAAAAAAGTCATAAATTTGTTAAAGTACCGCATGAATAAATGAAGATTAAAATACGATTTTTTCTATTGTTTTGTGTTCATTAATAGGCACTTTAATAAATTTGTTTATGCACGAATATAAAATCTGTTAAGCATTTATTTAGATTTAAGTTGTCTTTAAACTTTTAAAGCTTTTATTCCAATTTTGGGTCACTGTTGCCCGAAGTTTAAAATCATCTGCATTTTGCAGATTTTATCTTCCAATATATTAAAATCACTTATCGTGGTACCAATTTATTCCTTTGTTTTTTTTTTACTTTTTCGGGGTCCCCTTTCCTGTAAAATCCAAATATATCAACCATTCAAAATAAAAACAACTTTAAACATGATTGTTAAGTGTTGAATTTTTTAGAATTTTCTTCGTGAATTTCAGAAAAAATTTTAATAACTTCAGTTTTTAAATTACGTTTAATTATCTTTAGCTTAATTGCCCGACTCGGGTAATTTCCTCAACAATTTAATTCGCAAAATTAAATTATCCTTAAAGTTTCTTTATTTAATTCCAAAACTACTTTGAAGTATACCATACGTGTTTGGCTTATTGCCTATTTAAAGGTATTCAACGTAATCGCCTAATTGCCTCAATGAATGCGTATTTGTATAGGTGCTTTCCTCAGTTAGTTACCCAAAAATCCTGGAATTTTGGTGAGGTAACTAACAGCATACTCCTGAAACTACTTTTAATCGAATTTTACGTGTTAACAAATACTAAACAGTAAACAGAACAGCTAAAAGTAACAAGGCAAACATTTTAGACATGCACATTTTCAAATTTACTAACGTTTGTCAAATAGTTTTACAAAATGTTTTATTTCACCAAGCTAGAATCAACAAACTGAAACGTCTCAGTTGGGTATTTACAAAATTGAAATCAGTTGAAAAAATGGCTAGCGATCGTTTTACAGGTCCGAATAGATCTATTTATAAACCCCACCGCTTCGTATACTTTGCCCCACTGTGAGACACTACTATTGGCGCAGTGTTTTCTTTACAAAGAGAGTTGTGTTTGACAATATCTCACATCAATTAGGCTGAAAAAATGAAAACAGTTCCATTAAAATGCTAGAACCGTAAAAAAGCCCCGGATAGAGTTCGTATGCACAAGTGAGTATATATTATCCTCAAAAGGAAATTTAATAATTAAACCATGTCCTAATTTTGCAATCTATCAAACTGAAACGAAAATTTTAAATGCAAATAAAAATTAATATATAATTGCATACAGATTTTACTTATTTTACAGCGAGTTTTGGGAAGCAGGAGTCATGGCATATTATCATAACTTTTATTATTGTTTGCAAACTTTTTTTTTTTGAAGCATTATATTAAATAAATGACTATACCAATGGAAGCAAAAATAAAATTCGCCATAAATTGTTAATCATAGTTTTTAGTTGTGATGATAAAAAGTTTTACTGATAAAAAATAAATAACGAAAAACAGTTCATTTTCATCTCTTTACCCATCGACTAGACCATAGGAAAAATAAATTTTATTTAAAATCTAGAACTTTCATGATTTCACATAAGTTTCTATGCTCGAATGAAGAGTAAATAATAGATAAATAAGTAAAATCTCGAATGAATTTTATATCTTTACTGATGGGATTTGTTGAATTTTTAATGAAAATATATTTTAAACAACCATGGTGTGTTTGTGTTTTACTCCCGTTTCTTTGAGTTGATGATAAAATATGAATTTATATGGTGAATAGCTGCACACATATGGAAAAATAATAATAATAAAATTAAAATTGTATAAAACTCATATGACCCTGTATATATGTCTATAATTACATTTGTTTGAAATTTTTATAATAAAATCACTGCCAATATTTAGCATCATCTATTTAAAAAAAAAAAAAAAAAAAACATTTAACAACAAATTACCACCTACGGTTAGTTAGGAAGCTGCCAATTACGGTTATTTTTTACAACTATTTTCAAAACAATTTAGACACAGATGTGTTTTTTAATTAATTGGAGTGAAATTAACTTTACTTAAATTATAGTTTCTATAATTTTTACCTGAATATATTATTTTTCTATGAGTGAAGGGGTTGGGCCGAACAAACACTAATGACAAACAAGCTGTTGTAGTTTCAACAGCATATCGAAACATTCTCGATAGTGGATAGACCTCCAAAACAAGTGAATAGATTTCTGTAGGGTTGCTTGAAATCGGCAGTCTTAACACAGTATCTCTCGTACTCGGCACCAAGTGCTTCTAAAAAAGTTTAACTATTTTACTTTCTAAATTGGCTGCACTCGCACGCCGGAATTTGTATTAAGACAAAAGTGCCGGAAACTTATACATCTCCCAATTGAAGTAAAATCACCTGGGGGTTTTTCTTAATTTTTAATAAAGTTGAACACATACCTAGTTGTACTGACCTAACTAATCTCATACACGTATCTGCAATTTGTAAATAATAAACAAGATAAAACAAACAAATCACAGCGCACCGAGCTGTAGTAATAGTAGGGACGTAAAAAAAAAACTTAGACAAGGAGATTTCAATTCAGTCAAGAGGGTCACCAAGCTTAACCTTTCTTCTATGTTTGCGAAGGCCTTAGACCTGTCTCAAACAGGCTTTTACATGCAAGAGATGTCATATGGGGAACATAGTTACTGAATTGCGCATCTCCGGATTAAAGTAAAACAACGCCAGCGTCTTGGTTGGCTGTGTGTATAATTTCGTTACTTTAATTCTATTAATTTACAACAGTCGCCGTTGTATTATATCGACAAACCCGTAAAATAACAATCAACAGGGACACCGGAACACTTCAGTAATCGACATGGTTCTTATCAGCAATTCTTCCCAACGTAGTACGAATTTATTGCAAAGATTCGACTTTTTCACTAACCGTACGTATAGGTGAAACATCTACCAGATGTTCCTTTATTTATTTAGATTGAAGGATACAGAAGAATTACGCAGTACCTGTGTATGTATGTACCTTGGTAACTAAGGATATATTTTTTTTGTTATCGCTAGTGGTCGAAATGACCGTTTTTTATGGATAAAACTAAAGCACATCAATAGCTACTAAATAAAACAAAAGAGAAGAAAATTTGTTGACAACGGAGAAGCACATTTTACAGAGGAACTATTTTACGTACGTATATGTATATATGTAAGTAGATGTTTTAGTACATTTGACCAATGTATGGACTTTAGTTAGTGCAGTTTGCTTGTTTGGTTTTTAATTTGTTTATGGCTTTCTACAGTTTGTTATATATTTAGAAAACTTTTTACCATTTGCATTTGGATACCTGTACCCAGGTGCACGCTGAATATCGCACACACGATTGGGATGGCTTTTCGAAAATGTGCTTGTATATGTGGACATCGTAAATATGGATTAGCCCTGGTAGCTAGCATCAGTAGTCGAGAAGCAAAACAGATGCAGATATTCCCATTTACAAAAACCTTTCAATGATTTGTTTTATGTTTATGGTTGTGCAGACACTTTTTTTACTAGTTGACTTCGTTCTTGTTCCAATTTCTATTGAAGTTGTGTAAACATTATGAGCGAAAAATATCCCCAAGGAGTTAGTAGAGAAAAGCTTTTAGTAGTTTGTTTGAAGCAAAGTACAATTTACACACTATTGATATAAAAACAACTTTGAATATTGTTTCTCATTTATATTGCTTTTAATTTGCAGTAACTTTCAAATATAAAACTTAGTAATCAGTGTAGCGATGCGAACCAAAGATCTGTCTTAGAGGTTGCTTCGAAAAGTAGTTCGTGTATTTGAAACGCCTTAGAAAGAGTTTTATATTCTATATTGATTTTTCTTTTGGAAAAGAAATATTTTATAACAGATCCTATTACGAATCTTACCTATCGTTTACACATGAAAGTGAAAGTTCGAAAAACTCAAAAAACTCACTTTTTTCACTTACACATTCATATTTTTTCTATTTTCAACTAGCTCGCATCAATATTGTTATGAATGCGGTTTTTTAACACTTTCTGAAAATAACTTGACAAAGACAAAAAGGCTTAAAAAAATTTACAGGATTGTGGTGAAGTATTAATTGTAAATTTAACTTATTTTGTGTGTATATGAAAGGAATTATAATACTTTTTCTTTATATATAAAAAAGGAAGACAATTGATGTAATTTCGTTACAATAAAACATTAATAATTAATTTCAACTATTGGCCTATAAATTTGTGTACATGATATTCTTGGTATCTCGAATTAAGTAGTAAACAATCCAATAAAAATGTAGCAAAAATTAACTCACCAAAGCAACTCTTCGGTTCGATGACGTTTTGAAAATGAACTTTCACTTTCCTTTGAAAACGAACAAGAAATTTTCAAGAAAGTCGTATACATAATTATAAAATATATAAAATATTGATTTATATACGTATATAAAACTTCAAGAGAGCACTTTCTTGTAAAAAGGCAGTGTTAATTACACATCGCTAACACATAAAATAGGAATAGAATTGGAATAGAAAAAGACAAGTAAAAATTTAAGAAATGAACCATAATATCGTCTTTTAATTATTCTTATATGTTCGTTTGGTGAAGAACAATATAAAAGAAGACACATACTTAGTATAACTTATAATTATTCTAACTTAATTTTTTTTCAATACTCTTCTGTAGCTGTTGGTTGATAAACGTTCGCACTGATAAATCGTTTAGTGTCTATTAGTCCTTGCAGACTATAAGAAGATAATTTGTTTCTACTAGAAATTTTAAAAAATTAAATGGTGACCAGACTCTTTCAGCATACGTGCTACTATGTATGCGGAGGGATGAGCAATTTCTAACAAACTGGCACAGTAACGGAAATATTAGTGCATTATCGCCTTTTTTAATTTAAAAATATGACGGGGATCTATCGCAAAAGTGGTAGAATTGGCATCATCGTATTAGAGCAACAATACTACTAGAGTTCTGTTTAGATGAGAGCCAATAAGCATGAGTAATACTTAACATACTATGGCCGCCAAATGGGTCTGGAGCAATTAGAAGCGTTCCTCATTTCGGGGACAAATTATCTACTACGATGGGACTGAAACGAATGGTTATTTACGCTGAAAGTAAATTTTACCGCAGATACTTCAACGGCGATATGAAATTTCATGCAGTGTAAATCCACTAGCATTGATTTAAATAAATCCCACTTTTTTATTTCATTATTTCCTATATTTTTTTACAATTCTGCTAGATTGTAAACGAAAACTCAATATTTCTTATTATTATATATTTTTTTTTTTTTTTTTTTTGTAAATCGGACCAACGATACGACTTCCTGTCATATATCCCAAAGGTGAAAAATGCTATCAAAGTTAAGCGAAAGTTCTAAATTTGTTCATAGCTCAACTATGTAGCCTGAACTATGTGTAAGAACCTCATGAAAGTATAGTGCCGACAAGAAAGATCCATGTCGATGAATTAACGCTCTTTCTACAAAAATAGTTCTGTCGATCATTTTCTCAGCAACCCTCTTTGCAAACATTTTCATTTTAACGAAGTGTGTTGATTAAAATAATTCAATTACATTACTTTTTTTGGCTCTATATTAACCGTCATCAAATGCCGTCACTAGTAGACCTCAAGTTTTGTCTGTTCTGCTATTTAAAAAGCCTATTGTGATTTGGAAGTTTGATTTAGAATTAAAAAGCCACTTAAACAGCCGCGCTTGTTGTCTCTGTTTGGTGATATCAAAACATGCTTATGAACTTTAGTTAGACATCAGCAGCATGGAAGACCTATTTTCCGTGCCGCTACACATTTTAACAGAATTCAGACGTCTTTTCTATTCTCGGATTTTGTTTAAAGAAAATCACCGCAATTTTTTTTTCGTTATATCTTAAATATTATTTTATATTGTTTCACTGTGCTTCCAGCTCTTATTTTTTCTTTCATCTCGTTAAGGCTACTAGAAAATATAAAAGAAAAGTTATTGTTCGTTTTCACAAAAATTATTTTGGTTTCAAGACAGTCGTGACTTTTTATCTAAAATTTTTGTTTTGATCGACCACTTTTGCTCCAATAGCTGGCTATTTTTGATTTCAACCGCCTGATTTTCTTTTGCAAATTTTTCTCTCCTAATGTTACTACTAATCAAATGTCTATAACCTTTTTCAGAATTGTTGTGCGATAAATTGCTCAAATCCATTTTTCTCTTCAAGACAAGAATTATAAACTCAAGTACTTTCAAGAAATGCAATAAGTTAATGGATTACACCTAGGAGCACATAAATTATATGAAAAGTTAGCGCTAATTTATTTAACGGTTTAACATGAGCATTTTCGCATTTTTGAACTTGTTTACAAAGTGCAATTTTGACGGCCCGTACCTTCGTCAAAAAATATTATTTTTGTTTAACTTTTTGTGTTTTTCCTGAGTCTACATATATGTAATTAAATATATTAAAGTATTTTCGGGTTTAGAATATTGCATTTTAATTTTTTTTGCCGCCTAACAGCACTGTGCAAAGAGATATTAGATAACTTTTAAAAACTATTTTAAATTGACTATAGAAATCATTCTATATATTCTTATAATAGGTTACGATTTTTAACAATTCATAATAATAAACCATTAAGTACCCGCAAACAGCTATCTGTTTGGAAACAAGTTCTATGAAATATAGAAATAAAAGGCAATGCAAACCAGTTAAGTCGGCAATCATCACACACTTTTCATAGAGCAACACTTGGCAATTTACTAATTCATTACATTACCCGATCCCGTTGCACAAATATCGGCACACGACATGTGTTCCTATTGGCTAATAACTCTCACGTAATACATGATTTCGCACGAAATTATAATTTCTTAAGGGAACATAGACTTGGCAACCCTTGCAAGGGGAAAGCTGCCGTCTAACTGGAAATCGTGCACATGGCGTAATCTTTATTTCATTGCTTTTTGTAACATGAAAACCAATATACATACGTTTATCTACCCAAGCTATTAAAACCGCTCTCAAATTATAATACTAGAATTAAGATATTCGTTGGATTTTTGCAAGGAGAAAAATAATAATCCTTCTGCCTGTCAAAAAAAACCAAGATTACATTGTTTGTTTATCCTATCACACTTCTGTAAAAATGCAACCCTGGTAAAAGTCTAAGCTTTTATCGCACTCATATAAAATTGTTTTCACACTATAAAATTGTCTCATTTTATTTGAAGAGGGATGTATATTTCTGTTGTGCTGCACATTTTGTAAATTTTATAAATAAAAATAATTAAAATAAACTAAATTCTAGAATAAGGGTAAAGCATAGGATTAACGGAAATAAATTTTAAAACGAAATGAATGTAGCAAGATAAATCATAACTTACATTCCATAAAAAGTTTGTATTGAGTTATGTAAATTTATATTAAAAATAGTAATTTAACTTGGGGCAAATAAGCGCCTGTAATAGTGTTTGTATATAAAAAGGAAAATATTTAATGGACTGCAGCGTGGATTGACTATTTTCTTAAATTTAACTTCTATTCTTTAGATTTTATTGCTAGGTAAATTTTAGAAAACTGCCTACATCCCATTATCTGACTATCGTAAAACTTTTCTACGTTTTTACTATATTGAAGTGAAAACTGTTTATTTTTTATTTTTAAGTTAGTATTTACTTTAACTATATTTTAATTTACTAATTTTAACTTATATATCGTCTTTTTTGTTTATTTCATTTCATTTAATAAAATACTTGTGTGTTATAACAGCTTTAAATTTTACAAAATAGAACGTGTTTGATAATGACATTTAAAGAAAACAAGATCGGGCATGCAAGGTCATGATCGCGTCTTTTGGTAACAAAGAGGTGTTTCTAATGTGTACAACGGACAGCTAAAGAATGATAATCTTGTATGTAATATCATGATGACTTATTAACGTAGTCAAGAAGTAAACACGATTGTACATGTTCGATCGTGGCTGTAACAATATAGCATGGTAACAACATTAAAGCCTGCAACAAACAAAGCACGACTTGGCATTCAGAATTTATACTTTTACATATTTTCATTCTATTCTTTAATCTATAGTAACGGTACACTCGTCTTATTATCAGAATATAAATATATATTGTTACGTTTATTACCACAATAAACATTAATTTGTAGGGTTCGTTTAATTAGAAGAATTAAAATACACAGCCCTGAATGATTTTATTAATACACAACTCTGTTCGGCAATTACTACATTTATCTAGAACTCTTCGGTACTAATTTACACTGTAAACTTAAAACGTTTATTTACACACAGCTGTTCACTCTATAAAATCTCAAAGTCAACTATATCTTCTGCGGTGGACGGCGCCTTTATATACAGATCACGGCCGCTTCTTGAAATGTCCCTAACATACGCGAAATTGCGCATCATTTATTTCAATTGCTGGCTTAGTAGTCTTGTATATGTGTTCGTGGGTGTGGGTGTGCGTATCTTTTGTTTACTTTTTCTTTCTGAAAAAGTTGTTTTTGTTTTACTTTGAATAGCGATTCGGGAAATTTTTGCTAAGTTATTGTTTTTTTGCTTAATGTTTATAACATTGCATATTTGTACAATAGGTCGTTTCACACTAATTTCTTGCTGACTATTATTTTTTATTCGATTATTACTTCTTAACAATATTATACACCTATATAACTGATAATTTCAGAGCCTATTTAACTTTATGACATTCAGCTTTTAGCACTTCTATTTTAAAAATTAAGCGATTTTAAACAACTTCGGCTAATATTTTGTTAAATAATATTGAAAAGTTACTTCTTTCGTAGCGGCTGAAGCCAGTAGTTTTAGAACGCTACATTTTCTAAATTTAACATGCATTTAGTTCGTAATTTACTTTAATAATTTATACTTTAATAAAAATATTTTCAAACAATTGCCTTGGGCTCGTAATAAGCAGATTTAATATAATAACTAATTAATTAGTCCTTACTTAAGAGTTAAATCAGTGTACAGATACACTGGATACATTTACACATGTATGAATATGTGTATGTGCATATAAATTAAGCCCTTACATGTTTTGGTGGTTAGCGTATAATGATAGAAAATTATTATGCCATCATTATGGGGTACTCGTATTCGCCAAAACTTTAAGAATATTAAGTGAAAATTAATTAGGGACAGTTGTAAATAATATTTTAGTACATATTTTTGTGAGTACGTGTGTGTTTTACATTAGTTAAGAATAATATATGAATTGTTTATGTACTAGTTCAATTAGAAAACATTAATAAATCTCCTGGGCCGAATGTTATACTACTCTTCGACATTAACACGTCCATTAGGCGAATATCACAGATTGCAAACGTAACAACACAAGCTTGTGAAAAATATTCTATAGCTCCACCTTGTATGATGGCGTGTTGTGTGGTGCCAGTTTCTCCGAGATTCCATGAAACGATCAGCGTTACTCATATACAACTTTTTTTCACTTACCACTTTTTAAAAATCCCTCTTTTCCACGACTTTTTTCCATTTTCTTTTCCATTTTGCCTCGTTTTCAGTGATGCCAACTGTTAAATGAATAACGGCATCGTAGGCAGTTCACAAACATGTAAGAAATTAAAAATAAAGTATTTTTGTTAAATATTTTAACTTATTGTTATTGTAAAAATTTATTATACAAAGTTTGCAGCTAAAATGAAACTACATATTTCTAAATTCAAAAAGTCGTCGGTGCCTGGTCTCTTTTTTTTTTATTCAAAACTGTCTTTTTAACGAATATCCACCTATTGATGTTTGCCTGCCTTAGTTTAAAACTCATTTCGGCTGGAACGAAAAGCTTTAATTCTTGCTTTTTTCTACTTTCTTGCTACATAAGGCATTAACTTAACTGCTGCAGTCATTTCACAATGCCCTTGCCCTTGCAACTTTTGCTAGTTAGTCCCCCAAAATATCTTTTCTCTTTTGTCGTACCATCTGAGAAAAACCGCCGTATATACCAGATAAACATTTAAAAGAATTTATAAATTTATAAATTTTTTATGAAAATAATTAAATTAAAGAAAATATTTTTCGAAAATGAAATTAAAGGTTATTTCATAACAAGAATTCTTGGAATATTTTCATTATTTCCAAAAATTGTCCATGCAAATATTGACCAGGGTTTAATTAATATGTAGCAACGTCCTTGTTATATACGACTATGCGCTACAAGAATATTAGTTGCAACTGTTAGAGTTATTACTAAAATTTTAACTCGTGTGTATAATTTCTATTAGCAGGCACGAATATATAGACAACAATCCAAATTTTTTTCATGCTGTAGCAGTACACACGAACATTTTTGAATTAATGCCGTTGTAGTTGTTTCTATTAGTTCTAGTGCTGCAGCGAATAGCAGTAATATGTATTACATCCGCCTTGCATTATGCATTACACATACAGAAAACACACACACAATGAAAATTAGCAAATCACACCTACTCGCAGTTAAAGAAACGGAAATTTGATAACTGCTGTTCGCAAATGCACTAAGTAAAATATGAATAATTACTTGCGATATTAATTCAAAAATGTTTATGTGTACTTCTAAAGCACCATAAAAATATTTTGAATATTCTAAAACAAAAAGCGGATGGAATACTAATTGTGTGTGCTGATAAAAATTGCAAACAAACGATGCAATTTGTAAAGTAATACGTGAACACAGCACAACAATTTGTAGCAGCAGAATTAATGGAAATACCAAATACGCATATTATTAACATAACGATTGATAAATATGACAATTTTTACAGAAAATGTTGACCTAAAATTTTAAAAAAACTAGGAGAGTCTTAAGTTTGAAATTTTTAAAACTAATTGAGAGGTTTCAAAAAGTTGCAAGACAAGAACATTATACAGTTAGCTGGAGTAAAGCTCGTTTTCAATAACGTTATAATCTTTATTCGTAAACTTAAATTACTAAGTACAACGCGACACGAAATACGATGGGCATTCGGTGGTCATTGACACTTTCGCTGGTAATCTAATCAGCTTCTCACACCATCCTTCGCTTACAGAAGATATCGCCACTATTCGTTGCGAATGCACATGAGCCGATTCTCAAATTTTATAACGGCTTTTTTTTAAATGGCTTTATATTCCAAAGCCAAGGTTGAGTTAGGAGTTATTAACCAGTGTAGTTGATTTGTTTGCATGTGTATGGACTTATTTTTGCCTCAGTATGACGGTACCAAGCTTGGCGTCGATCTAGGTGGATACGCAAATATTTTGCGTGGGATTCCACTGAAACAGTGGCATTTGTCATTGTTATAGGTGGACCATTTTTCCTTCTGAAGGAAAACGTTACATGATGGAAAACGTAACATGATTTTACCGTTTTTATAAAGTTTATCTTATGGCCGTACTTTAAATGTTCTATCTTACACATACATAGCTCTTTAGAAGCTTGTGAGAGGTTTCAGGTAAAACTCGAGTTATTATCGTAAGTAGATTGTGATAGCTATGGTTTCAGCACGAAGCCTAGGAAATTGGGAAGCTGTATATCTGTCATATTTGAGTTTGCATATGATTTCTGAATTATTTTTTATGTGTTGGATGACTTTACAGTCCCTATAGTATACAATATGGGTTTCGCCGCAGTTGCTGCATTTTTTAATTTGGGATTTGTTTTTCAAAAATTGCACCACGAAGTTCGGTGGGCGTCCTCGCAAACAACGCATATGTATGGTAGTTTGCAGTATATTTAGGTAATTGTGCGAATTCCTGGCAATATAGCACTTTTTGATCGATACGTATAATAACTCTTTATTGTTTTTTTCCGAACTACAAATATTATTAATTGTTAAGTAATTTTAATTTTTAGGCATGAGTTCGTTTTTTCTTTCTATTCAGAAAGAGAATTATTTATTTAATATGGACAACCTTTTTGAAAACAGTAAAAGTTTTAATTTTATTAGACATCTAGCTGAATGGAATGCATTTTCTATGCCGCTACACACGTTATCAACATTATCCGTACCTTATCTACAAATTGTGTGTCTAAACAACTTCTATTTATACCACAATTTAAGACAAATGGAATACGAGTACGGGCTATTTCTCAATTTTTGAATTTTTCATATTATAATCTTTTTCTTGGTTGAGAACGAAGTTTTTCAACACTCTAACTTTTTCTGTTATTGAATTCTAGGTTACCATATGCAATTTGCTTTTAGCCAACCATTGGTTGGCCGCAGGGGGTCTCTGTGAACTTTGTCGTAAGTAAAATCCTTTTTAGGATATGTAACATAGGCGTAAAGGTGATCGAATATCCACGATAAGTGAACTCATGGAATCGCCACTGGAGCAAGTACTCGATGGGGCTAAAGAGAATGGTGTCGGAGTAAATCCTGAGAATAACGAACAGGTTCTCTTTACCTGAAGATATAAAATGCCGAAGTTTAGGCTACAAAAAATTGGCTGCGTTACTCTGGAATTAGAGAACAGAATCAAATATCTCGAAGTGATCCTTGACACAAAGCTCTCGTGGAAACGTAATGCTGGGAACAGAATGGGGAAGAAGATCGGTTCTCGGCGGTAATTAGACTTAGTCCCAAGACCTCTCCTATACTATATTGGAAGAGGCATGGACAATTTTGATATTCTTGTGGCACGATTCTTTCACGACCTGGACTATTTCAGAAATGCGACGAGCCTGATAAGTTTTACGAGAAGGTCCAGGTGGTTTTTACGAACTGGAGATCCTGGTGTTCTATAAAAAACTATAGGGCTAAATAGGTGGTCATCGTGGCATCACAATAGGATTAATGGCTTCCGAGACAACTCCTTGCACGTCAGCTACCCACCTAACCTAACCTGAATTTAAACAGTCCTTGATCCATATTTGTTTCTTATTTGGTAATACTAGTGCAATAGCTATACATCACTTTTCTAGTATCCATTACTTAATTTTTTTAGCTTAGATAATTAACATAAGAAAAGAAACATACCGAGAATATATTATATGTCTTGTTTTTTGAAAATCATATTAAAATGAATGCTGATAACTTTTATTGACAGAGTCAGTCACAAGGTTCAATATTTGTTCTACCACAAACGCAAATATTGTAACTAAATATTCATGTGTCTAGCAGCATCGTAGGACAATATTATTAATTGGTTTTTTTTATAAACATTTAACTTAGAGTTGAATTTTAATTAAATTGCCAGAGTCGTAATTTATTGTAATAAAAACTTTAGGCAGCATTTATGTAAAACTCTCCGAGTCTATTGAAATTAAAATAAAATGAAAGCGGAAGCTAGCAGTCGAAAAACGGACTACGCTATAATAACAGTGGAGATTCCTAAAAAACATTACGAATGATTAAATTAGTATATGATAATATTTTTATTAATTATGTAATAGAAAAGTTTGTGTTTATATCGTATTTACATTACACCGACATCCCGTAGCAAAATTTCATATACACACTACACCCAAGGTTAGAGCAATAAAAAATATTTGTGTATTTAACTACTGTAATCATAAAAAATAATTTGAATACCAAATGTACTTTCAACAAATTTTATATGGAAAAATTCAAAATTAATTTGATTTTTTTTTTTATAAATACGGCAGTGAGTGTCCACTATATTATATCCGTACAAAAACATAAATATAAAAGGTATCTTGCTAGCTTGGTAACATTTTCTCCATACTCCTTTCTCATATTAGAAGGTTAGAAAAAATTTTGCAAAGCTAGGAAGTTGCCTGGAAATGGAATGGTATTGTACATATGAAAAACTTGGTTTTCATATTGATCTCAGTACTTTTTGCGACTGAAATTTTTGGATAGAAACTTGGCCTTATTTTCAAATTTATGTGTTTTGAGGATCTGCGTCTGTTTTCTAAGTTATTTCTGTTTGTTAATGTATGTATAAACACTGTTTTAACTTCAAGCTACAGACGATAAGGTTATATCAAATTTCAGCTCTTTACCTATAGTGGAAATTCTCCTTACAAATAAGAGGAAACCCTAGTCCCCTAGATTAAAACTGCGCGTTTTCATATTTTTTTGTATAGTAATTCCTCAAGGGTTACCTATGTAAGGAAGTGTCCCATATTAATGTGGGATTGCATCCTAATCGTACCACTAGGTCTGGCAGACGATTTTAAAGGGTTAAGTTTATTTAAAATTACTTTACAAACCGTAGGAAATTCTACGGACACAACAGTAGGGCTGGAATAAAACAACTAAAATTGTTTTATACTAAATTACTTGAGAAGGACAGAGACCAATATACTGAGTGTAGAATAATCTAGAACCCAAAACTAACGAGTAGAAATTTGACTCCAAGTTCACTTCTTGAGTAGCAGCCCAGCAGCAAACTTTAAAAGAATAAAAAACTTATTAAATTATTGCTTAACATTTTTCCATTAAATTAATATTGTACCTAATAAAATTAAGAAAATATGAAACAATTTCATATAAATTAATAAATTCAAATAAAGACAATTTAAACCGTACAAAGAATTCTACAAATGGGGGCTCAACCGGGATTGTTGGCGAAAATTCATCCGAAGAACTAGAAAAAATATTAATTTTGAAATGTGGGCATAAACAAGACAGAAAGTGTAACGAAGAACCCACTAGATAACCAGGAAAAGTTATTGAAATGTTTTTAAAGAGGAGCAAGTGACCTATTGGGCAAAAGGGATTCAAATTCAAATGTTACATCAAAGGCGAGTAAGAGCTGTGTATTTTGGGGAAAGCGATAGCAAAGGCTGTTAATTTGCAACATTACCACGAGTAAAAGTTATGTCGAAGTGAGGGATCGAGAGATAAAGGAAGCAAACAGAATTTACCTACTGAAAGTTGGCCATTAACAAAAACAGAGAAGGCATGCCCAAGTGGAAAACGAGCGAGTTTTATGACTAAACCCCGAGTAATAAGATAAGTTGGTGAAATTTGTATTTAAAATTGATGGCGCTATAGAGCTTTAACAGAATTTTGAATTAATTGTTAAAAGTTGTGTGTAGGAAGTTGTCGGAAAGTATATATATATATATATATATATATATATATATATATATATATATATATATATATATATATATATATATATAAAACAGAAGTTTTGATTTTAAAATAACAGAATTAAATTCAGTTAATTTTCTTTTTGTCACTGAAGTCTGTCATTTGCAGTTTTATGTTAATAACATAAATTACGTAACATTTATATCGGCCATTATTATTTCTCTATTGTTGTTTCAGTGAAAAGTATTTAAAATTTGAGTGAAGTTTTAATTGAATTTTTTTTTATGTTTACAATATTTGATTCTTTTATTTTAATTTAAATTAAATAATGCTTTATTATTCAAAGTGAGAACGAAGATCTAAATGATAAATTAATATTAACATTTGTATTTATAACCACAATTTAATTTACTAATTCCTTTTATAGATATTAGATTTCCTTAAAATATTGTCTTTTGTAGAATTTATTATATTATTATTGGCTAATAATTTTATATTTGTTGCTACGGTTGTTACTGGAAGACCTACAATTAAAAATGGACATAGCCAGTATTATGGGTATGAATTGCGACTCGTTACGCAACGAATTGAAAGAATTAGGGTTGGACGCATCTGGGCTGAAGCCGGTGTTACGAGACAGGCTGCTACGACACTTCGGTCATCAAACTGATAGGTATGAGGCAGAATCAATAGATTCTGAGTACCAAGATGTAGGAGCTGGAACGTAACCAAGAATTTGCAACAGTGGCCCTGTTTTTACGTTAAAAGACATCATAGATAGTTTGTCTACTTTTAGTGGTACGGATTCTCTTGATGTTACACATTGGGTTGAAGATTTTGAAGAGAATGCTGAAACGGTGGGGTGGAGTGAAATTCAGAAATTTATTTATGCGAAGCAGCTATTGAAGGGCGCAGCCAAACTATTTGTTAGAAGTCAATCAGGTTTGAAGGATTGGTCGTCAGTAAAAAATTCATTGATAGATGAATTTGGTGAAACCTTATCAGCAGCAGAAATTCATAAATTGTTGAGAAACCGTCGAAAAAGCACAAACGAAACCTACCGCGAGTACTTGTATGCGCTTTTTTGTTTACTTGTGTTCTAAGGCCAACCTGAATGTAGACTAAAATATGCACTTTTTACACCTTCATATATCATTAAGCTTTCAAACTATAAGGTCACCCATACGTAGAGTCCTTATGTTTAAAGTTTAATTATTTTATGATTAAAGGAAGCAAAGTTGAGGGGGTAAAACAGCGCGAATGATTTCGTGTAATATACACACTCTATGCTTTAGGCATGAACTTGGCTTGTCGCTCTACCGCGCGCATTAATATAGTTTGATAGTCAGGAAATAACCATAAAATTAGGCAACATGCACAACCTTAACCTTAAAATATTAAAGTCTTTGTGTCAATATAAAATAATTTTTTTTGAGAAAATGTTAAGTTTTGAGCCTAATTATCGTCAAATGTGGGACCTCTGGATTTATTTTTTGCATTTGAAGAAATCTGCCGTAGAGGTGCAGCAGTTATTTGTAAAAGCATATGGTGATCCTGCTTGAAGTAGGGAAAGTTGTCGTGATAAATTTAAGAGTACTGAATTTAATGTCGAATGGAACCTAATGGAAGCCTCAAATTATGTGAAGACGCGAATTTGAAAGCACTAGTGGAGATAGATTCCGGTTAAATGCAACAAACTTTGTAATGGGGTTAAAAACGACTCAAGAATGATTCGAGAGCAGAGAAATTGTACTCCATATGAACTGAAAACGAGAAACACAAATTAGAGAAGAAGTCGTGAGGAAAACGTCGCTTAATGATTATAGAAAAATACTATTGTTGTTTGTTCCAAGTTGTCAACGTGGATGTGAAGCTCTTAGCCGATCACAATTTATCCGGTACTAAAAGAGATTTCACAAAATAAGAGTGTAGAGTGTTATTTTTAGAGGGTTAATTACCTCAGTAATCTTACTGGTCTATTTTATTTAACTTTAAAATAATTTCTTATAATTGTTTCGACTTGTTCATTACATTTTAACATGCAAGCTCCATGCACAAAACTACAACTGTAAATATTTTTAAAATTTGTTTTCAAGTAGAGAAATGCCCTTTTTATAAGAATAAATTACATTTATAATAACATAAAACCGAACAATATTTTAATCAGATACTTAATTAATTAGAATATGGGATTGAATTATATCAAATTTTCAGTTGTGATTTATTCAAGAAAAATTTTTCAAAATATATTCATTGTTCTACTTCGTTTGAGTAAAGACGTACTTCACTTTAAGCGCATAATTTATATTCATTTAAGGTGACTTTTTTATTTTAAAAATTAAACAAGTACAGAGACACAGTTAACAGTTAGTAACAACAACAAAATAAATAACAAAAAATAAAAAGCATTATAATATAGTGTGTGATAAAAAAGACAATAACAAAGTGCATGGTTAAACCTGTTTAAACAATTAATAGTGAGTGCATGAGCGCACCAAACATTAACGAAAAAAATACAAAAGGTAATAACAACAATGCTTATTACTCTTTTTCTTACACAAATGCTAATAATGCAATCAACAATATAAATAATAAAAAAAGATGACAGTGCTTTTTTAACCGCCAGGCCAATTGACCGAACGCGTTCATTATCAGCAAATATAAATATATCTGCTACAGAAACAACGAATTCAACAAATAAAACGAAAGAAACAAATAATACACAAAAAAGAACCGGGTACTGTATCTAAACGCGTGCAAACTGGTATGGATCGGTACATAACCATAACGAAGAGGAAGGCGAGTCCTAAGTCTTCGCAACAAGAGGGAACCGCCAAGCAATATAAAGGTTCTCATCAAGTAGCTGCAACATCGGTAAGTGAAAATAGATTTTCTGTCCTTGCTACCCCGCATAATGAAAATGCCGAACCCACTGTAAGGGAACAAAAACCCCCACCAATCTACTTACGCGAACAAACATCAAATGCCATTGTAAATATGCTGTCGCAACTCGTAGGCAAAGAAAATTTCTATGTGGCTTCTGTACGAAGAGGACAGATACAAGAAACGAAGATCCAAGCCCGTCGTCTCGATGACGATAAGAGCTATTATACGCATCAACTAAAAAGTGCTAAAGGTTTGATTGTCATTATAAAGGGCATTAACAGTTCTATTCCCACTGAGGAGATAAAAAGTGCCATAGAGGTGGAAGGTTATGTCGTAAGGTCAGTGCACAATATTCTAAATAAAGTTCCCCAACCTATGCATCGTGTTGAAATCGTGTTTAATGCATCGCATCTTAAATCAAAAAACTCCGTTCATCCTATATATAATTTTCGCTACCTTTTAAACAGAAGAATAACGGTGGAAGAGCCTCTAAAACGTAACGTTCCCCGTCAGTGTACCAACTGCCAGGAATTCGGACACACGAAAACCTACTGCAAGCTACCATCTGTATGCGTTGTTTGCGGTGATGCGCACCGGACTTTGGAATGCACTTCTTCTAAAACAGATCCCAAGGTCAAAAAATGCAGCAACTGTGGTGAAAACCATACAGCAAATTACAGGGGCTGCAAAGTAGTACGTAAACCTGAATATGAGCAATATAAAGCTTCCCAATTTCCTTGGCTCATGCTGGTTCTATTGCTAGTACACAAGCTACACAGCCACATACTAAGCCAAACTTTTCATAAGCCCAAACATTGAGAAATGATTTACCTAACGCGAATGCCAAAAGTTCTAATGCGCATAAACATTCATATGCCCACGTTCTGCAAGTTTTGCTTGGCAAAAAATGAACCAGTTAATATGAACCAACATAAATATGAAGTAGAACACTTCCTGCTAGCACATGATATAGACATACTATTAGTCTCTGAAACACACTTCACTATAAAAAACTGCTTTAGAATTGATGGGTATTTTATATATAACACCAAACACCCAAGCGAAAGGGCATGTGGTGGGACTGCCATTATAGTCCGAAAAAACGTAAGGCATTTTTCATTGCCTGAATTCAGGGAGGACTTTGTGCAAGCCACGACTATAAATCTTACAGATTTTAAAATTGTAGTCTACTCAGTGTATTGCGCGCCTAGGCCTAAAATCGAACACCATGAATTTGCCAGGTTCTTTGCCACGCTAGAACAAAAATTTATTGCCGCTGGCGATTACAATGCAAAGCACACATATTGGGGATCCAGACTCCTTAGTCCTAGAGGTAGGCAGTTGTATTATACAGTTGAAACAAACAAGCTTGATGTCGTATCTGCCGGTAAACCCACCTGTTGGCCCACAGACTTTAATAAGTTGCCAGACCTTATTGATTTTGCTATAGTAAAAAACATCAAATTCATCCTATGACCTATCTTCTGATCATTCACCTACAATTGTTATTTTACACGACAGTTTTGTTACTGCACCTAAAACCGTTAGTTTCTACCCGAACAGAATTGGTTAAAATATAAAATATATGTGAGCTCTCACTTACCTTTGAACATCCCACTGAGAAATCCAGCTGATATTCAAGCAGCTGTAGACCATTTTACAGACGTCGTGACTGTCGCAGCCATAGCTGCAACGCCAACAAAGCCATTAGCTAAAATAATAACGTACCAGGAAACAGCAGATATTTAGATGCTCGTCATTGAGAAATGAAGATTAAGAAGACAATGGCAAAATAATCGTTACCCACACATAAAAATGCAAATGAACTTATGGAAAAAAACTTACGGAGTAGATTGAGACAGAAACACCAACTCGCTATCGACAACTTTTTAAAAAACTTGGATCCAATGAAAAACACAGATTATAGTATGTGGAAAGCTGTAAAGCACTTACAATGTCCTATTGCTTACGAATCCCCACTAAGACTTGAAAACCGTACTTATTGTTATGATCCCGAAACCTGGAAAAGACTAAAGCCAGATGATTACATCCTACAGGCCAATTAGCCTACTGTCAGTTTTGTCAAAGATATTTGAAAAATTATTCGTGTAACTCCTTTTCTAAATGAACAAAACGTTATTCCAGATCATCAGTTTGGTTTTCGAGCAAGTCATAGTACGATTGAACAAGTCCATAGTTGGTTGTAAAAAGACATTATCTTAGATTGTTCTTGTGGACCTTCCTCCCATTTATTAATACGGTAATCCCTAGGTCTTGCTGTATAACTCCCTGCACAAAGATCTTATGAAACTTGTTGCCTAGTCGCCTATTTCTCCTAATACAAACAATTTCACCAGGTTGGTATTTTTTTTGTGACTGCTTGCCTATTATGTTCTTGGATTAGATTTTGCTGTGCAGCCATCAGACTGTTTTTTATTTTCTCCAAGGCGTTCTCGTTAAATTCGCTCAAAATGTCTATTGGCTTTCTTCCCGTAACTGAATGCACCGTGTCATTATACCTGATGGTAGATAACAATCTTAGTTCGACGGTAACACCTATATTCTGCTGAGCTTTCATGCATTGTGTTATCTCAAGCAGTGTATAATGAAAACGCTCGACCTGGCCATTACTCTTACTATGCATGGGAGGGATGAAAAATTATTCCGTTCCGAAGTGATCCCTAAGAAATGTACCTACCGAGTTTGACTGAAACGACTTCTCATTATCTGAGACCACTGTCCTTACCTTTTTATATATGTTCATTTGGGATAAAGCCACATTAACATCTACACTTGATCTAAAGGCGATAGGTATTACAATTACAAATTTTGAGAATTTGTCTATGCAAGAGAGGAAATGTTGTTTTTCTGTTATTATTATGTCAACATGCAACACTTCACCAGGGTACGTTGGTATCGGTGTTTCTGCAATTTCGACTTTTGTTGGTCTTCTCTGATACTTATTTTCCTTACATATCCTACAGTTGGCTATAATGTACCTCAGTTTCTTCTTTATACCCGGGAAATAGTATTCGGCAATGATCTGTGAGCCCGATTGTGTTCGGTGGTAATGATCTTCCACTGATCGTCTTCTCGAACAATGTCAATAACTTGTTTCTCGGTGTGGACAAATTTTGTGGATGGAAACTGAGAGACAAGGCGATTCTGAAACTCTGCTAATGTAGATAGATCGCACTGGATGGCGTTCACAACGTCTGAATTAACATTATCCTTTAATACGTTCAGCAGATTATCCACGGTATCGTAGACAATTATGTGCCTTAAACATTTTTGAAAGATGATTTTTTTGATAATTGAATTGTGACTTCCCTTTGATATTGTGAACTGGTTTTTGAACTGATTGACTGGAAATTTTATTGATTTTATAACATTTGTACTCGATATCTCGCTATGTGTAGTCTGCTAATCGACGTCATTCTCTGATATCTGATTAATATATTGTCGGGAAAGAGCATCCGCGACCACATTTTCTTTACCTGGTTTGTAAAAAAAATTTGGGGAGAACTCCTCTATAAATGCTCTCCATCTCTTCATTTTCGAGTTTGGGTTTTTAACGGACATTGCGAATGTAAGTGGTTGGTGGTCAGTGTAAATACGTATCCCACTAATACCATATAAGAAATGTCTAAGATTCTTCAATGCCCATACCACAGCAAGCAATTATCTTTCGTTTGTCGCATAATTTGATTCTGCTGCCGATAGTGTTCTAGGTATCATGGTTATAGGCCTTCCGTTTTGTGACAAAACGGATCCCAAAGCGAAGGAAGAAGCGTCTGTTGTAAGTTCAAATGCCTTATCGTAATCGGGGTAGGCTAGCAAAACATTTTCGGAGGCAAGTATTATTTTCAGCTTTTCGAAGGCTGATATAGCATCCTCGTCCAAATTTATTTTTATGTTTCTAGATATCTAGTTAGTGGCTTTGCGATACTCGCGTAATCCCTAACGAACTTCCTGTAGTAACCAGACGGCCCTAAGAAAGATCTAAGAGACTTCAAATTTTTTTGAGTTTCAAAATTAATGATAGCCTCCACCTTTTCAGGAACGTTTTAATACCCTCAGTTGTTACGACGAAACCCAGAAAATTTAGAAAGTTTCTGCAGAATTGTATTAATATGCTTTAAGTGACTATACTCATCCGGTGAGTGGATGATAATATCGTCCATATATACCTGGCACGTTTTCCCCACCTCCACACGTAGGACATCGTCGATGGCTCTTTGAAAAATATTTCGTGCATTTTTCAGGCCAAATGGCAACCTAAAAAATTCGTACTTGCCATTATTTATGCTGAAGGCTGTCTTGTGTCTGTCTTTTTCATCGAGCATAATTTGATGAAAGCCAGATTTGAGATCCAGAGTGGAGAAGTATTAGATCCAAGATTTGCCAAGATAACTGAGATGTCTGGCATTGGATATTTATCACAAATTGTCCTCTCATTTAACTTCCTGAAATCAATTACCATTCTATGGTTTGGATTGCCGTTTCCGTCAAAACCTTTCTTCCCTACAACATGTACTGGGGAGTTATATGGTGATGTGGATTTCCGTATTATATTATCCCGTAAAAGCGACTCGATTTCATTGTTTATAAATTCCGACATCGAAACTGGGTACGGGTATGCTCTAGTATAAATTGGTTCCTCCGTATTAGTTCGTATGTTCGCCATAACGTTCGTATTAAATGGCAATGATCTCTTTGGGTCAGCGAAGGCATTTTCACTTGATGCCAAAATCTTCCCTGACGTCTGCTGGTATTTCCTCCGTGTCTATTTTAATATGGTTAACACCGCACCTGTTTTCGTACAACAAGGCAACATTCCCTTTTTTAAATCTCAGAATATCATTTCCTATATCAACAACCGCTTGAATTTCCTTAAGAAAATCGCAGCCGATTATTTCGTCAAATTTTTTTAGTGAAGGTAAGATGTGAAACGTGGTTTTGTAGCCGAAGATCATCATTTTACATTTTTTATTTATTTCCTTCGTCCCGTTTATGGCGTTTACTTTAAACTCCTATTAAAAAGTTAAGTGGTTGAATAAAATTTTTCGATGTTCCGGTATCAATGAGCAGTTTAAGTTCCTTACCCCTAATCGTCTTCGTAATAAAGGGTAGGAGGGGTTTTATTCTAAAAAATTAAACTGTTCCAAGCCCTCCTCTTCGTCCAGATCTTGTTCAAAAAGAGAGCTTACATCATCGCAATCCTCCAAGTCCTCGGAATCTATGTAATTGACTCGTTGAGCCTTTGGGACATGTGCTGTTCTTCCGGAGTCTTCATACCTACGCTTACTGATGGTTGCGTTACCTTGTTGCGGGGTTTGCTTCATAGGTGTATAGTATGTGGGGCGTCTAAACATAGACGAACCAGGGTCCACCTCCATAGGTGTATTTTTTACATCTTCCTTTTGATTTATTGGCTGTGCGTATTTGTATGAAGGATGTGTCTGTCGAGGGTTACTAAACTTTTTCTGATGGACATAACTAGCTTTTGCTAAGACGCCAGCTGCAAAGATTGTTGCGAATTCTTGGCGCTTTGTTCCGATTCCAGTTCCTGAGCGGTTGCCAGGGCTGTTGACAAATCTGCCGGCAGAAAAATGTATATCACTCAAGGGCCGACGTAAACCTGAAATAAAGACACGCAATGCGTTGTCTCTAGTACGTTCATTGAGTGCACCAGCTATATCTTCGTTGTTGGAGTAGCTCATTTTATTTTTGTTTATTATTAGGGTGAGATGCTCATCTACGGAGTCATAAAATGCTGTAATTGTTTTATTTTCTTGTCTGAGTATGCTAAGTTCATTTTCTAATGCTTGAAGAGATCTCTTATCAGCATAACACTGATCTAACCGGGCTATTATTGCCTTAAAATTTAAAATCGTATTAAACGCAGATAACTTGGCGTTAGCCGCCCCAGTGATTTTATTACGAAAAATACCTATATCCACGTAATAATTTTCTGTTCCCTCCGCATAATATTCTATTGCAAAATGTGCCGCCTCTCCCCATGCAGGGTAAGTTTGGCCCTCACCTTTAAATTCAGGTAAAGATTTCACCAAATCGAGAGAATTGCCCCTACTGAATCGTCCTATTGTCACGGGGTCGTATTGGTCTACCCTTGGCGTTAAATTTTCGAACTGTTGGGTCAAACCTTTTATTTGTTCCTGTAGTCCTCCAGTAATTGCCTCTACTGAAGCGGCGACTAAATCGATTATTTGTTCTCTTGTAAGGCTCGTCATTTTAATTACTTTAAGTCAAATACCGTAAGCAGAATTTATAATAATGGTATGGAAAGATGACTCGGATAAACACAATTTATTTTTTTGTTAAAAAATGTTAGCTACTTTAAGTCAATTACCGCGAGCAAAAGATATAATAACACTAAGGATATAACACTAAAGATAAACGCAATTTACTTTTGTTGACAATAATTAATCACCGCTTTATGAAAAATTTGACATAATTCGAATCAAAAAGGGTACTTATAGTTTTTTCATTTTTTCTCTGCTGGCACTTTATAAAAAAATGATTTTTTAAGCCTTAATGCACTTTTTATTTTTTCTTTACTTTTAGAAGAAGTAATTATTTTTTACTAAAATACAATATATTTATTTTGCTTTTGCTTTCTATTTTTATTATTAGAAAATTTTTTTAAATTTATTTATTTTTTTTTACTTTTGAACTGAAGTACAATTTTAGTTATTTTCGTATAATGCACTAAAAAATTATTTTGGTTGTCCTCAACGAGGATATTTATTTTTTTTACACTTTATTTTAATTATTATAATTTATTTAAAGAAAAAAAATTATTTTTAGAACTGATATATTAAAAAATTATTTTGGTTGTCCTCTATGAGGATTTTTTCCAATTTACGTTGGGCGCCAGTTAGCATGAAACACCTTGTTTCGTTGATGATACGATTAAGTATGTTTTATTTTTATTAATTTCTTCAAATTTCAACTTAATTAATGTGCTGACTTAGCGTTTGCACATTTACACAATTTTTTAGGTATTAGCCAATAAGAATATTTCTTTAGAAATAAAATAAGTACTTATCCAAAAGTGCTGACCTAGTGCCTGCACAATAATAATAAAATTTTTAAAGTATTAACTAATTGGAACAAATGCCAGCAAAATAAGGTAAGTAAGAAATGCAGTGAAGTAATAAGGGTATTCATTTAGTGTTGCTAACGAGTACGAATTATGAACTTTTAAATAATATTATTATTATGTTAGGTATTTTAGTACCTAAAAGTACATAATATGAATATTTTATGAACTAGTGCGCTTATATGTGCATTTCAGTGGCCTGCGTAACGGACTATAGTAATATATAATGAGCCATAAGGAAATTTCTTCCACCAACATGCACATTAGACCACACAAAACATGCGTGTTGTACAAGGGTACAAAAATTACACATGGTTAAATTTTTATCGATAGCTTGAAAATATTCCATTCATTTGCACTTTTGACTCTAAAAGTAAATTAAGCTCACTACAAGGCTTTTTAGCCTGAATTAGGTATTTATCGAAAAAAAAGAAGACACAGATTAACATTTCCGTCCTAAATATTTTTGTCTTAACTCTGGCCCTTCGCGGTCCTTTAGTGGGCCGAGTTTAAATTTTTTCCACAGACTTATTTTCAGCGGCCCTCGTTAGAAATTGAACATCAATATTTATAATATTTTGGCACTATTTTATAAAGTAAGATATCTAGTGTATACGAGCAACATAAATCTGGGAGACATCGCTATCATTCCTACAGAAGAATCAAAATATGAAGAAATAATTTAACAGCTCCTTATATACTTAAAATAACTTGATTAAATTTTACACAAACACACATAAGCTTGCGAGCGCGTCGATATTAATAGAGAAGGAAGTGGTCTTCTGATGAAAAGAAATTTACCGTTACAAAGCAAATAAAAACGTACTTCAATTAGTAATTAACTAACAAATTAGTAATTACCCTCGTAGTAATTATTAAACAACTACTTAGAAATAAGATTGGAATACATATTCTTATTCTAAGAAGTATAAAGTATCCATTTTTGAAGGAGAAACGACATATCGCACACCCACTTCAAAGGTAACAACACTTTGATAACTTTTTTGCTGTTTTAAAATTGTAAAGGGAAAGCAATTGTAATATTAAAACAAACTGATTAATATTCAATCAAAATAACATTTTAAAATTCATTCATTTAATATGTGCTTGTAATACACTTAATGTGAATAATTGCCGATTGCAGCGCCCTGCAGTACGCTCTGCAGGAACGATAGGAACAATATTGAATTTTGCATTTAGGTAGACCGACTAATAATAAGCAATTTCTATGTACTAACTTGGTTGTGGCACCTTTGCAGTGGGTGTGCGATTATAACTTCTTAACTAATTAATAAAAATGGATCCCACATTTCTCTCATACCTGTAATAAAGCTCACTCACACACATACACAAAAGTCTAAGCAGCAAAATAAAAATACTAACAATTGTGTACATAAGAGAAAACATTAATAACCTTGGTAAAATTGTACTTATTTTGGCAGTAATGGGAATCTTACTAACTCAACTTCATATCACACAAACTTCTATCCCTACAAAAAAAGCTGACAAATACACATACATGTACATATTACAATTATATTTAATAGAACAATGGGATGAAAAGGTCTAAGTATTATGTGACGATAGCAGAGTCAGAATCGGTCATAAGCACGTAGCTATTTTAGTATTATTTAAATGAATGGTTGGAAGCATAAATATGAGAGTATTTTCAGCACCACTACATTCCAGTTTAATTAGTCATCGCATGTTCACTTTCGACATTCGAACAGCGATATGTTCTGAAATACGCGCGCGTCCTTTGCAAAATATTAAAATTAAAAAATTAATGCAATTCACTGCCTTATTTTAAGATAAAAATATTTTAATTGGTATATTTGGCAAATTTTACACATAAAACGAAAATAAATCATTATGAATTGCGAGGCTTTTTGCGAAGAAACTTATCAAGATGATATAAAAAATGATTGAGACCTGAATATATTCCAATCCACTTTTCAAAAGAACTTGCTGGGATGTTGGTATTAAAAAAAACGATTGCTTTAGTACCGAAATGGACCATAGAAAATCGCTCTTTGTTTTATAACACACTGTACAAAAGAAGAAGAAAATTAAAAATGGCACATGGGGTTACATTAATTATAAGCATATTTTAAGCTTTAATTTAATTAGCTCTTTTTAAATGAAAAATTTCAATAAGTATTCAATCTTATTTCTCTGATGCCCATGAGCTAGAGCATTAGCTTGTTTCCGCATTTAGACCAGTATATTTTTACTTCTTCCTGAATAGTGGGAACCTCTTGATCTCTATGGATATTCTCATTTTTCTCGTGAAATTTAAGATTTTGTTGAATATATCTTAGTCGTTTTTGCTTACAGACGGACTTTGTTAATGGAACTTCTATAGCCATAAGGATCAAGAATATATATAATTTGTTGTGTAGAAAATGAATATTGTAGAAATTGCCAACGGAACGACAAACCGCTTGCTGGGAGAACTTTTTTAACGGAAAATAAAATACTTATTTTTTTATCTTCTATTTTACTATTTATGTGATTTTCATATTTAAAAATTCAGAATCCATATATTTATTTATATCCATTTATACTTAAGGAAAATAGTTGCTAGTGTTTTTTACATTTAGCTTAAGAGCACACAAAAACATAAAAATTTTTGGTAATAAATATTTATGTGTGTGTTAGAGGTTGTGTGTGTAAAACGAGATGCAATCCAGAGATCCTTGTCAATTATTTTCCTGTTTCATAAATGAAAATATTTAAGAAAAATAATATGCTTAAGTGTTTAGTGGTATACAATCATACTATAATTTATATTTAATTTGTGGAAAGTAATATGCACATGAAAATAAACAATTTAAAACGTGTATTAGTACTCTACAAAAGTTTTACTTTAATTTCCATACCAAGCCGTTGTGTATACATATAACATATCCAAAAAAGAATTTAAATTGCTCCACTTGAGTGTTATTATAATATTTTTGTGGTGGTAAAAGTATTCTTAAAGCATTAAACTATAGAAGTTTTGAACAATATTATCCAGAAAATAGTATAAAATAAAAACTAGAGGTCTGCACAATTATTTTGTATACGTGAAGTACACGTACAGCGGCATGGCATGAATACTTCCACAAAGTATTAGAGCAAAATAAAGTACTCAATTTTGAGAACAATAAAATTTACGAAACAGTACTTTTACATGTTCTTCTATTTGTAGGTACCGTGTTCGAAGTGCATGTACACATGTACTGCATGTACTCAAGTACTACATGAAGAACATGTTAAACGTTCAGTTCGACAAAAGGATAATTTGTTTTCATAAAATTAATTTGATGCGTACCTAACAATTCGTAGTAGGTAAGTAATTAAAGTTTAAACTTTTTTTGGTGACTACTGGATTTTAGTATAATTTTTAAAATAAGATATTTATAATCTTTGATCGAGTAATCGACTAAATTTTTTATTATTAATTATCTTTAACTTTAAAAATATTTTTTATTAAAAATTCATGTTTTCTATGGATATTTAAGTGTTTTATTTTAACTTGAAATTGAATTTAATTTTTCATAATAAAAACTCTCATCTCATGGAAAAAAGATAATTATTTCATATATTATAATTTTTACAGTTTTAATAATTATCTTTTTTAAATATAACAATTATAAAGTTGAAAATCAATATTGTATACATTGCTTTTATTTTAGAAAGTTTATTGATATTCCTGTGTATGTGCACATACTAATTGTAATGCAAACAAATGAACATAATTTTTTCAGCAGTCCTTTTTCATGTTCACAAATTTTTATGTTCCTATTTTTGTATGAACCTTTTCTTGGGAACATATTTGCCTGCGGCTACCTTCCTGTTGGTTTTTCAGAAACAACCATTCAGTTGTCTTCACTGCCTATTTTCTGAGAGAAAGAAAAAGTAGGTACTGCATTTGAAAAGTAAAAGACCTTTTCGTGAACAACAGACCTCTAATAGAAACCATAAGGTTAAATAACGTTCCTCACAAGAAAGCTTTGTCAACTTATATTTGATCTATGTGATTTAACGAATATTGATAAATACACACCTCCATCTACATTTCAAAAGCTGAATATAGTACTAATTGGTTAAATCGTAATTGGCTTATTAGTTCCTAGTATTAGATATATTCGGTGCTAATGATTTCCTTTCTGTGGAATTTTTTTTTATTAAATTGCAATAAAACACATTTTAAAAGACACCGCTATCTAACAATCGAGCTCAACCGAATATCTGATACCAACAACGAACAAAGTCATGCGTCCCTAAATGCAAACTTGCAAACTAACAATAAAAATGTCACATATTCTGCAATTCCCTGAGAAGGCCAAATTGCCCACCAATAAACGAAACAAATACCACTGTTCCAACGAAACGCACGGAGATCGACGACTAACTTGGTCTCGCAAAAACAACAGCCATAAATAGAATACCAAGTCCCTTTATACATATCCGCCATAAAACCAATATCGTCATAAGGCATTCAGCTAAGGGGTACTGCATAAGCATCATACACCCAGAAGATACAGAAAAAACAGTATAGTTTTTAAATACTTGTCGGAGGCACACCTTGGTATATAAATAAGGAAAATATCCAAAGCAATCTAAAAGTTCACACTTTCCAGGAATTAGCAAAAACATACACGTTCAAATACGTAAACAAACTAGTCGTCTATACTAACACTCTTCTACGCAATTTATTGCAATTTGACGGGCAGCGGACACTAAAGGGAACCTACACATTGAGCCTGGCAAGGCGGCTTTCTATACCCAATACTAGAAAGTTTAAATAGATTTGAATACAATAAATTAGTTACTACATTGGTATTAACTAAAAAATATAATGTTACTTATTGTAAATTTCTTATAGTAGAAAGATTCAATAAATTAGATAAAGCTTAAAAAAAATTTATAAAATTTACAATTAAAGTTATCAAATAAAAAAAAAAAAAAATAACAAGATGCAATCAAATTTGACTTGTATCACATGTAATATATACATTTAAATTGCTAATTTGTAGAACTGCTAATCTATATTTGAAAATCACACAAAAAAAGGAAAGCAAATACGTTAAACGAAACGGTTGTTTTCCATTAACTGCTTGTTGTTCAAAAATATTTTCAGTAGCCTTTATAGGATGGTAACAATACCACAGGCATAACGATTTTAAGCCAAACTGTATAAAACTGTATTTTTGAATATACTAAACAATTACACATTGGTCTGTGGAGATGAAATATTTGAGAAGTCGTTTATTTTACAACAAGGCAAGGTCCTTGTCATAAACGGCGTTTGGTTATCCAGTCATTAAGGATTGTCGACTTTGCTAGACACGCTTAAGCGGTGTACGCCAGCACGCGTTCGGCCGTATTGTCATATTTTCCAAAATTATGTGCGTTCACACTATCGACATACGAAATGCGATGAAAACCGTTAAATTGTACCATAAGTATCTTAGCTTTAGAGGACAGGAAGACTATTTTTGGGTGTAAAAAAGGAAAAGGTGTTCGGTGCGGTATAGCATACTGAACTTATACCCGTATAAACTAACTAATTTTGGCTATACAAATTAATTTTAAAAGGTCTAGCATCAAATATTATGAAAATTCTAAAATGTTGTAGTAGAGATTGAATGTTCGGTATTCTTCTTGCAAATATAACCCAAGGTTTAAGAATTAAATATCCATTTCATTTTTTAAAATACTAAAGCAGCAAGCGTTATCACTATACGCAGAGCACACTGCAATAATAACAACGGGTAAACAAAAGTGAACTCTAAATTATAAAAATAATTTATTACATAAATTTATTGTTTGTCTAATAAAAACTTAAATTTTACTTTATTCAAAGTTATCATATCATCATATCAAAAACAGTTTCTTTCTAAGCAGAGAGAATAAAAAAAACCAACTTATGCTTAAAAATTCAATTACTTAATATAAATAAAATATTACTTCTCAAAATGTGAATACGATCAATTGTGACTTATAGATGTCAACTATGGTTTAAAAGACATACATGGAATTATAAAGTAACAAAATTACAAAATTAAAACCTCAAGTCGATAGAAACTACCAACAAAAGGTATTTACAGCAGTGACTAGAGACATTAGAGAAAGATTTAAAAATCATAACAGGCTCTCAAATTCTGCCGTATTAATAACATCTTTCTCAACTTCACTATGAAGATCTTATATGTGTTTTTATCTATCTCAAATCCTTCCACTTTTAAAACTATTTTATTAGTTTACAATGATAATACATGCAAGTGGTCCTTAAAAATAGGTTCAATTTATTTGTTGTAATACGTATTACTGAACTCTCGAACAATGTGTATTAATATAAAATATAAGAATCGTTATGTGACTATTGTAAAATCAGTTACCATAATATTTAGCCAACACGTTTGAACCTAAGTATGGTTGAACGAATCAAATGTAAAGAAAATATTTGTATTACCGCGTTTTTAATGTAAATATTATGCATCTTTTCATATCAACTGCAATTTTCAACTTTTTATAAACTATTCATACAAAAAGGATCCGAAAATTTGGTTGTGAAATTAGCGAATCGTATGTAAATTATTTGTGTTAATATTTTTTACCATTATTAAATATTTCAAAGAACTCCTCGCTTCTCGAAATAAAATGTTTTAATTAATTTAAAATGTCAAGCGCACGCATTTGTTGTGGAGTATTGAAAACTTTTTCATCATACTTAAAGCTTATCGTACACCCACTTCAAAAGTGATACAACTAAAAATTTCTCAACTTTAAGTTAATATATGAAAGCTACTTATTATTATTTGCCTACCCGGACGCAAATTTCTACCTTGCTTTTTTTATCCTAAATGGTTGAAAAACAGACTAATTGCACATTACAGCAATCGGCAAGTATATTATATTAAAGGCATTAAAAGCACATGTTAAATTCAGTAAGTCCTTGAATGTTTTTTTTTTTATTTTTTGATTAATGAATACCAAAAATGTTGAAGTTTTATTCATTGCTTTTACTTACTTTACAGTTTTAATTTAGCAAAAGAATCGTAATATTTTATACGGTCAAAAAACTTTTTTTTAATTTTCTGGAAATTGACCATTTTTGAGTTGTATCACCATTGTAGTGGACGTGCAATATATATGTACTATATTATTGAAGTATTTAAAAATATGTAGGTCAGCTTTGAAAGACTTATTATTATTATGGCGTGAGGAAGTTTATGTAGATACACATTTGTTCCCATTTTTGAAGTTTTCTATAAATGTATATTTTAGCATATTTCATATTGTTGATTTGATTATATTACAATACTTCACTGTAAAGAAGTTCTTGATAGTTTCAATTGGAAAATGTACTTAACACTTTTATATTTTTTCTAAACGTTATATGTAAACTTGTTCATTAGACTGGTCGCAATTATTTTTATATTTCAAATTTGATTGCTTGCGCTGCTTAATATATGAGGTTTGGTGTAAGAAATCTTGTCCTAATTTTGCAGCTCAATCCGACGGTGCCTAGTCGTGCCTAGTGGGGCCGAAAGTTCCCCATATTATAAAAAAACATCTTTATAATTATACTAGTTGAAAAGCCGGTCCCATAGACCGAAAATCAAAAATCTAGTTTCCTTACGATCTTCCGCAGAGAAAGTACTGCCAAATTTCAGCTTTCTATGTCATAAGATGTCTTCAGAAAGTAGCGGAACGAATAGGACATACATACAAACATCCGGACATACTAAGAAATTATATATTGTATAGGTAGATTAAAGTATTTGCTATTTAATATTTTAGTATGATACGAACGAAAGATTTTAACTAAAATTTATTTATTATTGAAAGAAATAAAAAATTCTAAGTTCATATTAAAATGTTCAAGCATGTATCTAATTAAAAGGAAATCAAAAACTTCGGTTGTCTTATCATCGATGTACGACGACCTTCTACTCTGCTGGCCAACTACTTTGCTTCTTCGTCGTTTACTTGTTTGTTTAATTGCGTTTATGTTATTCAGGCGAAATTTCTTCGACTTGAGTTTTACATTAATATTTTATATCATGTAAAATTATTCAACAAACGAAATAATTATCAAACAACGGGTGTTCATATACGCACTTCATATTGTCTGTACAGATTTACGGTTTTTTTTCGTGGAACGATATGTGCTGCGACTGAGCTGCAGTCTTCATTTATGTTTGCTACTTTTTTAACAATCCTCAAGTCGTTAGCGTAGCAAGAAGTTCAAATTAATAATCAATCGTTAAGTAAATAAAAAAATATAGTGAGACAAATAAACCTACGCTCTGATGAAGATATTTTTCTAGTGGGAAAATATGCAAGTAATATTGTAGGAGCCAAACTACCATCAATAAAGCAAGTGTTTCAATAATTTATTTACAAAATTCGAGTAGAAAATATGACAGTGATAAAGAGTATGAAATATACTATTGGCGTTAGACTTGAATTTTGGAACAGGACGAAAATTCCTACTTTACATGAAACTAATTGTGTGCGGAAATTGAGGAAAATTTATGAAAACTGGGGACATATTCATAAAAATTGTCAAACCCCATACGAAAAATACCGCAAGCAATAACAAGATTTTCGTGGCGATATAGAAAATTTTCTATTTGATGTTGCAGCTCTAAATGCTCTAGGCAAAGATTTTCTAGTGCTTCAGAGGAAGAGAGTTCGCCGAGGAACAATGTATGGTGTTGATAGAATTTTAACGCAAAAACAAAAATGTAAAAATAAACTATTTGAAGAAGAAAAAAAGCGTGTTGAAAAACATAAAACTAAAGGTATTTAACTTACAAGCTATTATATTTATATAGATTTTATAAAAAAAAATTCTCTTATGAATAATTTAGCTGCATTAGCCATGAGTGCTGAAGATAACATAGAAGCCGAAATAATAAATGATTCGCCGGACTCCGAAAACGTCTCAGACAATGTATATGAAATCCAAGGAAAAGATATATCACAAACGAAATTATAATGCTAGCAAGCATGGACAAATGCAAGCTTTCGACAAGAGATGCTATGCATATTGTTGCTGCAACAGCTAACGCAATTCTTAATAAAGTACAATATGTTTTCGCTGCTGCTACACCTATCAATTTAGAATATCGTAGAAGACAATCGATGAATTCAATGTAAGTACCATAGTTGATTTTTTATTAGGCTTTATATATTATTTTAAAACTGTTTATTGCAGATTCCTGAAGTATTTGTCCTTCATTGGGATGGGAAACTCCTTTCAGAAATAAAGGGTACAGAAAAGAAAGATCGACTAGCTCTCGTTGTGACAAGTGAACGCATTGAAAAACTGCACGGCATACCGAAAATAGAAAATTCTTTTGGGGTAAATATAGCAGAGGCCACCTAAAATTGTTTGCAACAATGGTTACATGATGGATTGGTAGAAATAGTGTCTTTTGATATCACAGCCAATAACACTGGGGTTAATAATTGCGCTGCATATTTGCTCGAACAAAAATTAGGACGAAAACTACTTTTTATTCCATGTCGCCACCATATAAGTGAATTGTTGGTCAAATCTGTATTTGAAATGAATTTTGGGAAAACATCCGGGCCAGAAGTTCTTCTCTTTAACAGATTTGCCAAGTATTGGAAACACATTGAAGCTAAATTTTTTTCTCGATTAGCCATTGATCCAAAATTTTTAGAATCGGGACCTTCTCAATGGCAACGAGGGATGATTATTGCGCTGGAAAAGCTGTCTGTCAACATTTGAATGTTGTAAATGATGAAGTAGAAAGAGCAATTAAACTCATCACGGATTACAATAAATCGCTAACATACGATGAGAAAGAAAGCAGTACTTACTTCAAGTTGTTGAACACTATCGTCATATATATCCTTCTCACAACAAATTTTCTCTTATAACTTAATCAACTCAATAAAATGAATCAAATAAATATATAAATTTTTTTATCAAGTTTTTATTGTTTATTCCGAACTACAAATATTATTAATTAATTGTTAAGTAATTTCAACCTTTAGGCATGAGTTCGTTTTTTCTTTCTATTCAGAAAGAGAATTATTTATTTAATATGGACAACCTTTTTTGAAAACAGTAAAAGTTTTTATTTCTATTAGACATCTAGCTGAATGGAATGCATTTTCAATGCCGCTACGCCCGTTATCAACATTCTTCGTGTCTTATCTACAAATTGTGTGTCTAAACAACTTCTATTTATACCAACATTTAAGACAAATGGAATACGAGTACGAGCAATTTCTCAATTTTTGAATTTTTCATATTATAGTCTTTTCCTTGGTTGAGAATGAAGTTTTACAACACTCTAACTTTTTCTGTTATTGAAATCTAGGTTACCATATGCAATTTTTGCTTTTAGCCAACCATTGGTTGGCAATGAAAGCATTGTTTGTATTTTTTCAGTTTCATCCTGGATCTATTTTAGTATCCAATTAATTATGATGAAGGAAACATCTATATATTATTATGTTTGGTTGGCAAAAAGCAAAAATTGCATATGGTAACCTAGATTTCAATAACAGAAAAAGTTAGAGTGTTGTAAAACGCGACCAGTCTATTGTGCATCCCAACACTCTTGTACGCAATTCACTGCAATTTGATGGTCACCAGAGGCTAACAAAAACTAACACATTGAGCCTGGCGAGCAG
The DNA here is from genome assembly GCA_963932375.1 of Phania funesta. NCBI lineage: Eukaryota > Metazoa > Arthropoda > Insecta > Diptera > Tachinidae > Phania > Phania funesta. Next base: position 48,768,453 of record OZ010654.1, read on the forward strand.
GCTCCCCCTACACAATACTATATATTTTTTGTACTAAGATTTGAATACAATAAATTAGTTATTACTTTGGTGATAATTTACTTTAACGTTTTATGCTCAAAATTCTTTAGATCGAATGAGAAAATCAAAGAAAGTCAAGACAAAAACAAAACAAAAAGAACGCATAACAAAATTATATTTAGTTTTGACTGATTTTTGCATTTTTAAATTTTGTTTGAATTAATTGTGAAAAATGACATCCTCAATATCCTCAAAGAAAGAAATCCAGTGCAATCATATCAAACGAACCGAGAATTTCGCTTATTGACGTATCTGCTGAAATAAAAATTGATAAATTTTGATGCAAAATCTTCCATTTCGTAGTTGAGATCCATATCCTTACGGCTGTTTTTTAAAACGGGCGCCACAATCGTTTGGTAATAAGTGCTAGACCAGCTGAATTTTTTATGTAACATTTTTAAGTCCATTATCAAAATGAAGCGCACGGCACGCCGTGAAATGTATCTACATTGAGCACGTATTCTTGTGGATGTTTCGGTTTCGTCTGCTTTGATGTTTGCAGCTGAACGGCTGGTTTGTAGCCCTCCAGATCTTCGGCTGTGGCTTGTTGCGACACACTATTCAAATAAGGACGCTATATGCATATGCAGCGTGAAGTACAAGTAAACAAACGAAAACTTCAAAACGTGGTTCAACGATGCAACACTTGGGAATTAAAGAATGGCGGAAATCACTCTTTGCTCCATATCTTCAATTCAAGCATATATGATTACCTGATAAAAAAAATGTGTCTATTTATGCTTGTAGCAAATTTATTGCAACAGCTAATGTTTTATATAATAAAGAAAAAAAACATAGAAAAGTTTTCAAAAATTTATTTGCTTTTTGTTAAATTAATTGAGTATTTTTTAGTATCTTCACTATGTTATTTTCTATTACATCTTGCTAGGTTACGAGTTTTATTTATTTGTTTACAGAATTGCATGAAGTATCTTTGCCGCATGCGATAAGCTTAGCCACAGCCAATATTTAAATACGTTGCTGCTGAAATTTGTATGCATCGAGTTTTCCTATAAATTTTCTAAAATCAATTAATGAAGTCTTGATTGATATTTAAATTTTAACCATTTTAGCATTATTTATTTCAAGAGTCCTAAAATCAATTTAAAGCTATCACATGCAGTTTTTTTGACAGATCAGTCCCTGCAAAACTATGTGAACTAAGTCTCCAGTTGTTTTGATTGCAAAACTAAAATGAAAAATACAGCTGTTTTATTAGGATAGTATCGATACACCTTTTTGCCGATACGATACCGATACTCAAACAAAAATATTGGCGATACCGATATGCTAGAGAATTAAAACTTAAAGTAAGTTAAATAAAACATATAATGTATGACGTAAATGTATATCGCACAGTAAATCAAATCAGTAACCGTTAAGCATGTTGTTATGTTACTTATCTCGTTTATCTCGGCAACTACGGAACGTTTTGGGTTTCTTTAATTTGTGACTGTTTTTGATTTAGGGTACGATATGTATGTTAATATATCGTTGTATCGGCAATAAAATTATCGCTGATACTGATATCGGAAAATCTGAAATATCTCCAATATATCGGTATCGAATGCATCCCTATGGTAAACGTTTGCAATCACCAATCTATAACGATTTTCCGTGATGCTTATTTGTTTAAATGAATTATAAAATGAAACATATTTGTTGAACTCACTAAAGTTGCAAGCTTTACATGGGTTGTGTGCAAGCAAGAGTGATTGCCGCTGATAATTATTTGTTGAAGCAGATAATACTAAACAAAAACTTAAAGTAATATAAAAATAACAAACTTAGACACGCGTGAAAAATTAAAGAATTAAGTAGTACTTGCGAAAGTAAATTTGGTTTTTTATCTACCCTATCGCTACCTTGAGATATTGCGTTTATATTTATTAGGTGTGAGTCTGCACTTTGTTAAGATGCTGGGGAAAAGTTGAGGATATGAAAATAAAAATTACAAAATTGAGAAAACATAAACCAACTACCGGTATATTCTCTCCTTATCTTCTAAGAATGGAAAATAATGTTTAAATGCTATTTCAAAAATGTAAAAACAACACTGACTAATGGCGTACGAACAGTACCTATGACACATCTCTGCTCGCCGGATCTTACGGTAGGGATCATTTCTTATTGCGTCGGCTTACCTTCCCTATGAGACGACAGGTACACATCCGTCACTGGAGGTGGAGAACCTGGTGAGCTTCTGCAGGCAAAGAGATATGGCGCTGATCATGGGCTGTGATGCCAATTCGCATAATACGGTTTGGGGCAGCACAGATGATAACTACAGAGGACAACAATTGTTGGAATTTGTAGAAAGACACGATTTGCTGGTAGTTAACAGAGGGGTAGAACCCACCTTCATGGATTCACGAAGGGCAGAGGTGATCGATATCACTCTGTGCTCAGTCAATATGCTAGACAGGGTTAAGGACTGGAAGGTCGTGGAGAGATTAACCATGTCTGACCACAGGGCAATCCAGTTCGATATACTGTATGGCAGGAGACGGAGGAAAGTCCGCAAACGTATAAGAATACCGAAGAATACTGATCATACCAGTTATGAAGAGTATCTACATACACGTACATATAGGCGGTGCTCCAGCTCCAGCTTTCGAGCATACTAGTCCCTTGACAGTAGTGGATGAAAAAGATTCGACACCTTGGTGGAACGGAGAAATTGAATCCATGAAAAAGGAAACAAGAAAGGCCTTTAACCGATACATGAGGGATAGAGACTCGATTTCATGGGATGCGTATAAGGAGAAGAAGTGAGAGCTGAAGAGAACAATACGTCTTCGGAAACGAAGTACGTGGAGAGAATTCTGCTCTAATATGAGGGATACATCTGAAGTATGTAGAATACAGAAGATAATATCTAAAGACCCTGTCTCTAGGATGGGACTAATTCGCAAGAGCGATGGTCACATGACTGAGACAGTGGAGGAGACATTGCAATCGCTTACGGAGGTTCATTTTCCTGGAAGCTTTAGTTCGAGTGACTCATGGACTCTTGTAAATAGAGGGGCTAGTGAGAGAAGGCAAGCTGATGCTGAAAGGATAATATCTCCGAATGGTGTCAGAAGTGTAATACTATCGTTTGCACCATTTAAAGCACCTGGAATGGATGACATTTTCCCAACCTTATTACAGTGGAGAATAGATACCCTGCTTGATAGGACTAGGAAAATATTCGTAGCCTGTCTAGCGACTGGATATATTCTGGTGGCTTGGAGGCAAACTAAAGTTGTTTTTTTTTCCAAACCGGGTAAGAGGGACTATACTGACGCTAAGTCCTTCAGACCGGTCAGCGTTACATCTTTTCTATTGAACACAATGGAGAGGGCGGTGGCTGACTTTATGGAGAAACATACGGTGATGGATAGGCCCTTGAGTAGATTGCCGCATGCTTATAGAGCAGGTAGATCTACTGACACCGCTCTGCACGAGCTCGTCAGAGTAGCGGAAAGAGAAATTTTCAATGGCGGAGCTGCTCTGTCCATTTTTATGGATATTGAGGGCGCCTTTGACAAGATCTCTTTTGGGAAGGTGAGAAAGGGTTGACCCCATTATTATAAAAAGGATAAACGCTATGCTTCGGACTACGGCTATAAATCTCAGAGATGGCAGAACCAATATTCGAGGTAGGGTAGTTAGGGGATGCCCACAGAGTGGTGCATTGTCACCTCTTTTGTGGAACATCACCGTAGACGGCCTCCTTTGGAGATTGGACTCAATAGGCGTCCATACTATTACGTATGCAGACGATCTGGCACTAATATTTGGTGGTATGTTCATCGGGGCCATTCAAGGTTGCATGTGACAGGCTCCCATGGTGACTGAGACATGGTGCAGTGACCAGGGTCTAACCATAAATGCCAGTAAATACGACGCTATGCTTTTCACTCGTAAGAGGAAGGGTGTAGAGGTTGAAGCCTTAATGCTTTTCGGATCGGAAGTAAATGTGTCCATGAAGGTGAATTATCTGGGCGTTACCTTGGATAAGGAACTTACCTGGAATGAAGACATCGAAACAAAGGTCCGGAAAGCCAAAAGGATTATGCATCAATGTAAACGAGTGTGTGGCCGTAGGTGGGAAATCTTGCCAAAGGCTGCATTCTGGATTTACACAATAATGGTGCGACCCATTATAACTTACGCATCCGTGGTGTGGTGGCCGAAGGCCTCTTAGGGCACAATTAAGCTTAAGTTGGATGGGATTCAGAGGGTTGCCTGCATGGGTATAAGTGGTGCAATGCGCGCGGCGGCAACACAGGCAATCGAGGCAATGTTGGGAATGCTGCCATTGGACTTATTCATTAGGTCAACGGCCGCATTGTCAGCTTTGCGAATGAGGAGCGATGCGGTTTGGCATAGCTTGGGGCCGAACATCGGGCATAAGAGTATCCTGGACCTCGTTGAGAAAGAGGTTAGGGTTGCTCAGATGCCGATGGAACGCATGAGTAGAAAAAAGGTAGTCGAGAGGCTGCATCGGATACTCATTGCGGAAGGCATTATACACAATGAGTGTATGGAGAACGACATCAACATTTTTACTGATGGTTCTCTTATGAGTGGCAGGGCAGGAGCAGGTGTATTTTCAATTGAGCTGAACTTGTTCTGTAGTCTGCGTCTGGGGATGTACGTGTCAGTTTACCAGGCAGAACTGCTTGGGTTGCTCCATGCGTTGGATCACTTGTTTGAAAGCCGAGTGCATGGGAAAAGAGTTCTCATTGCACTTGACAATCAGTCAGTTATAAAACGCATAAGGTAAGTGAACGTGTATTCCAAACTGGTGCTGGTATGTGTTCTGAAACTAAACAGATGTGCCTCGTTCAATGAGGTAACGTTGATGTGGATTAAAGGACACATAGGCACAGCTGGGAATGAAGCAGCAAACGAACTAGCAAACAGGGGATCTGATGTGGATTTCTGTGGACCAGAACCCAGGGTTGCAATGGAGAATGGCCTGTTGCGAGCTAAAGTTCTTCAATGGGTAAACTCATTACACCTGAATAGGTGGAGGGAGAATACCTCATGTAGACAGGCTCGAATGGTGCTCAAAGAGCCCCTCGGTATGAAGGCCAGCAAGGTGCTCGGATATAATAGACCTACTTTAAGCTGGATCACTGCGTTAGTGGCAGAACATGGAAACTTCAAGTACCATCTGGCGAAGACGAAAGTCGTAGAAGTTGATACTTGCAGACTATGCCTGGAAGAGGCTGAGACGGTAGCGCACATTCTGTGTGAATGTTCAGCCCTGGCTAGCATAAGGCTTAAGACCACGGGCAGATACTTGTTAGATGCGAATGCTATGGGGGAACTAAGCCTTAGACAAATGGTAGCAATTACAAAAGACTCCGTGATGAGGAAGAGTGTCGACATTTACCAGTCGACAGTCTGAAATCACTTTAGTCAAGAGTAAAGACTAGGGCTAGCAAGAGACTCAATTGAAAATAAGGTGGTTGTGATTACGGATCGGTTCCCTGAAATCAATTTGAGGAGCGAAATGAGGGTCGAAAAGGGACCCAGAAAGTAAGTGGTCTGCTTCGATATCCCCCCATACATTAATAAAAATTACCCACGTATAATTCATATGGGAAGGTATTAATATCTACGCAAATGTTATTGGACAGTGTAAAAGGCTATTAAATGACAATTTTAAAATATCTTATCAAAGACCAGCTCTTTGCAAGAATAATTCCATATGGGTTGATAAATAGCAGACTATAAAAAGGCGATTCTTAAGGAACAATTTTTAAACATGTTCTTTCAATTATTTAAACTACTATTATATTGAAGTAAAAAGTTTGTTTGTATGATCGAGGAAATCACTGATACTCTAATTTCACAAAGCCTCCCATAAGTTTCAAGAGTGGACTCTAGAAAACAGTTTGTTCTAAAATCCTGGGGGGTTACTGTGCCATTCGATTCGAATAAAAATTTGTACGAATTCGAATATATTGTACTGTGTAATCCTATTTACGTAAATTGAATTCCGAATATGAGTAAACTTTTTTCCCTTTTCGTATTCAATAATACTACTTTCGGATATGCAACTCTGTAATACGAAAATGAGTGTCAAAGGCGTTAAAACTGTTTCATTTGAAAGACATTTTGTTATCGAAGGAGAAAAAATGTAAGTAATTTTATAATTTTTATGGAAAAAATACATTTTTTGTTATGTTTAAAGTGAAGTCGTGTTATATTTAAAATGATGTTACGTTTCATTTAAATTTTAGGAGTGTCCAAAAGAAAAACTGTAACACAAAATCCAAACAATTTGAAATTATGGTAGAATTTATGGTGAAACATCCCGACTTGGCCAAGGGACACATAAATTCTCCGGAAGCAAAAAGCAAATCACGGCACTTATGGGAAAGATTAACCTTGCAATTAAATTCTGCATGTTTGCCCACACGTGATAGTAACGCCTGGAAGAAAGTATTGGCCGATTATAAAAATCACTTTAAAGTTAAGTGCAAGCGCAACAAGATGGGAATTTCAGGCGCCGGTGGAGAACCTAGTAATTATTGTCCTCTTACACCACTAGAGGAACAGGTGTACGAACTCCTCTCGTTAAACACATCTATTCATGGCATGAGTGGAGGAAATGAATTTGGTGCTGCACCTATAAACAAAGAGCCAGCAACCTCATCTATAAATATAGCTGAAGAAGATTTCGAGAACAATTTTAAAATTATAGACGATTCAATCTTACATCCTTAGGAACAAAATAATGAAAATTTAAATATAAATACTCCAAGTAGGGCCAGTCGGAAGAGAAGTGCAATTAATACTGATAGCTTGTTAAGCAAACAAGTTGAAAATCAAATATCTTTCCAAGAAAATTGTTTAAAATGTTTAATTAAAATTGATGAAAATCAAAAAAACCATAACAAATTACTAAAATCTTTAAAAGAAAATATATTTGACTTAAAAAGGTATTCAAAGCGCAAATGTGAAATAGAAGAACGTAGTCTAGAGCTCCAAATTCAAAAATTTGAATTAAAAAAAAAATCGAGCTTGAAAAAAAATAAAAGAAAATTGGCACAATTGGAACTAAAACAAAAAATGTTTCCATTGTAATCTGAGAAATATGCAGCCTGTTTCACAACAACATCAAAAGAAAATTGCAAAAAATGAAAATGTAAAATCATTGAATTGAAATTCAACGATATTGCTAAAAAATATGTTTTAATGAATTCAATAATATTTTTTGTCTAATGTTTTGTGAAATAAATTATCTCGATGTGTTTTATTAAATAAAATATGTTGTTTTTTTAATAATCATATGTACATTCGTTTATTTTTATTGATTTCGTTGCAAATTGTTCTTAATTTCATCTCTTATTCTTTTAGCTATATTGTTGTAATTTACATTTTCTTCAATGTTACTTAAAGTGCACGGTTGAGAACTTTCATTATCGTATTCAAATATTGGGTTCTCCACTTTAAAATCCAAACAGATATTATGCAGTGCGCAGCATACGTTAAGAATTTGTACGGCTTTCCCTGGCGCATAATGTAGTTCTCTTGCTGCTAACAGACATCGAAATCTCCCTTTTAATATTCCAAAAGTCCTTTCAATTATAGATCTTCCTTTTGAATGTTGATTATTGAATATTGACTCTCCAGAATTTTCCGATACATTTCTGTAAGGTATTAAAATCCATGGCTCGAGGGGGTATCCTGAGTCACCTGAAATTATAAGTTGAGGTAAAACATGTATAACGTTTACAATAACAAAATATGTACTCGGTCTTACCAACGACTCTAGTTTCTGTATCCCCACGTTGATAAGCTTCCTTTAAGAACTGTCTTGCATTGGATATAGGAATCGTGATTTGCTCCCCCGAAACGACCATTGACAGATCTTATATGCATTTGGTGATCACAAATCTAAATGAATTTTAATCGTTTATAATAAATATGTGACCTTTATTAAATATTTAGACGTTGAAACTTACCACTATTGCATTAATGCTGTGTTTAAATTTTCTTCCTAAATACAAATGTTCGTCAGTTATTGGTTTAATGACTTGAATATGCGTACCATCCACCGCGCCAATTATGCCAGGTATTCCACATTTATTATAAAAATACATTTTTGCTTCTCTCTTTTTTTCATCTGACATTTCAAAAACAATGTGTTTGGAGCATAGAATATCCTCAATCAATTTTTGACAAAACTAAAACAAATGAAATAGTGTTGAATATAAAATTTTGACAAGGTTTTACAGTATTTACGTACTTTTTTTTCATTTAAATCCATTATATCAGAACTGTCCCTTACCAATTTTCTTTGAACTCTTTCTGGTATGGCATCGTCGCTCAAATTATTTATCCACAAAAAAACACAATCCATTTGGAAAAATATAAATATTTTTTGACTCAACGTCTTTTTTCGTTAATATTTTTTTAATTCTGACATGTAAAATAGAGTACAGCCATTTTTTTTAATTTTGGTGCCACTTTTGACATTTCAGAACAAGTGCTTCCAAGTTAATAAACTCTTTTCTACATATACTAACTAATACAACACTGCTAGCCGTTCGAAAATGTAAGCCGGTACCATTTTAATTTCGTATCGGAAATTTTGTTCGAAAGATTTTCATTTTCGTATCGAATTACACGGTAAGGCCCCTGAAATTTTGCATGAATAAATAAATATGCATAATTAAAATAAATACGTATGATTGTTATAAACCCGTTTCCGCAGCACCATCCCGTTAGCCAGGGTTTGTTTTATTTGTATATCTTGAATTAAAAAGTATTATTGTTTACAAATAATTCCTTCTTAATTAAAAAAATTAAAAACCGAAATTGATCCTGAACAAATTATTCCCTTAAATTAAAAAAAAAAGTTTGATAAATTCGTTCAAACAAATAATTATTATTATTATTTATTATGTTTAAAATATATAAGAATTACTTAATAGTGCTAATCTGACCATTTGTATTTTAATCATTTAAAATAATTAAAAGTCTAAAAGACTTCCATGTTTTATTTTAGTTCGGAAAATAAACGTACTCTGATCTTGTTTTATTTAATTTTCGTCAGTTAATATGTCACTGTAGAAAAAATCCTTTTTCGCACTACAACTGAAGTTAAATTATTTAAGGTCAATATTATCTATAGAGGACGTACATTTTATAAGACAAAAATAAAAAAGCTTATAAGCTGGTAAAAATAATAAGCAAAAATCACCAAGAATTAAAAGGTTATATATAGGTTTGGTATTCCGTTTGTGATTTCTACATAATTCATACCCACCAAAGTATATATTCAGAATTCTTACAGGTAGGAAAATCCACTTTCGTTCGGCGAACTTTCGATATTTGAAATCAATAACGGCCAAAAACCATTTTTCTGAATTTTTTGGTATATTAACTCTTGCATGGAAACGCATATACATACGTGCATAAAATATGCATATTGTAATCAAACTCAAAATTATAAAAATTACCAAAAAAATAAATTTAATTCCTTCAAAATCCGAAAGGTCACGAAAAGCTGCAAAAATTCGTTTTGCCAAAATTTTTAGATCATCACAAATTTTTAGATCACCATAAATTCCAAAAACTGAACAAAATATATTTTTTTTTGCACAAAATTCAAAATGCAATGTATAACCGAAATTAAATCACAAAATCTTAAATATTTTCCTCAAACATTTTTAAATTTTAACAACATCGGTACTCAATAAATATGCATATATAAAAAAACAAGTCACAAAAAATTTTAATTTACCTACATTTTTCAAAATTATAAATTTTACCAAAAATCTCAGTTATTCTGAAAAATAAACGAATTTTTACCTTTAGTTAGTACCAACATAATAACTAATTTTTTGTATTAAATCTTAAAAATCTATCTTCTATTGTGTAGAGAGAGCCGCCTCGCCAGACTCAATGTGTCAGTTCTTTTTAGTCTCTGGTGGCCATCAAATTGCAATAAATTGCGTGCTAGAGTATTGGAATGTGCGACTAGTTTGTTCACGTATTTGGACGTGTATGTTTTAACTTCTTCGTAGATAGTGGGAACTTTGAGATCCCTATGTATGTTTTCATTTCTTATGTACCAGGGGGCGCATACGACATGACGTAAAATCCTATACTGTCTTCTCTGTAACTTCTGGATGTTTGATGCACAGGCAGTACCCCACAGCTGAATACCATATGACCACATTGGCTTTATAACGGATTTATATAAAGGACTTTATACTCCAAAGCCAAAGTTGAGTTAGGACTTATTAGCCAATGGAGTTGATTTGTTCGAAGCTTTATGGACGTTATTTTTGTCTCAATATGATGGGACCAAGTTAGGCGCCGATCTAGGTGGATACCTAAATATTTAACGTGCGTTTCCGCTGGAACCGAGGTATTAGTTATTCTGATTGGTGGACAATTTTGCCTTCTAAGGGAAAACGTTACATGAGCACATTTTGATGGATTTACCTTTATTCTCCACTGTTTTAGCCAGTCTTCTAGCTTATGAATGTGGGACTGCAGCTTTTCAGATGCATCGTTTGGATCATTACTTACACTTATAATTGCAGTGTCGTCTGCAAAGGTTGATGTATATGTATGTGGGCTTGTCGGCATATCCGCTGTATAGATGATATATAATAGCGGCCCTAGCACACTACCTTGAGGTACTCCTGCACTGATTTTCCCACATCTTGAAAGCTGGTCATTTGACCTTACTTTACCCGAACTATTTTAGTAAGTAGCCCATCATGGCAGACTTTATCAAATGCTTGGGAAATGTCTATAAATAAAGCTGAACAGTATTGCTTTCTTTCAAAAGCCGATCTAATAATGGTAACGATTCTATGGACTTGTTCAATCGTACTATGCCTCGCTCGAAAACCAAACTGATGATCTGGGATAACGTTTTGTTCATTTAGAAAAGGAGTTACACTAGAGACGAATAATTTTTCAAATATCTTTGACAAAACTGACAGTAGGCTAATTGGCCTGTAGGATGTTTCTGGCTTGAGTCCTTTCCAGGTTTCGGGATCATAACAATTTCCGACTTCTTCCAAGAGCATGGGAAGCAGCCGACGCGAAACATGGCATTAAATATGTAAAGTAAAATTCTTACAGCTGAATTTGGTAAGTTTTTTATAATTGATCCTGTTATACGATCAGGTCCAGGAGATTTCTTCATATCCGTATTTTTAATTGTCGATTTTAAAGAAGACAACCGAAATTTCATAGGATCATTCACGATGTCGCTAATAATTGGAATAGTGGAATTACTTATATCATGTGGTGCGAAAACCTTCTCTAAGTGATTTGCGAACGCATTTGCCTTTTCACTTGAGTTTTTAGCCCAAGTACGGTCTTCAAGTCTTAGTGGGGATTTGTAAGCAATAGGATATTGTAAGCGCTTTACAGCTTTCCACAGACTATAATCCGTGTGTTTCATTGGATCCAAGTTGTCGATAGCGAATTGGTGTTTCTGTCTCAATTTACTGCGTAAGTTTTTTTGGCATAAGTTCATTTGCATTTTTATGTGTGGAGAACGCTATTTTGCCATTGTCTTCTTAGTCTTCTTTTCTCAATGACGAGCATCTGAATATCTGCTGTTGCCTGGTACGTTATTATTTTAGCTGATGGCTCTGTTGGCGTTGCACCTATGGCTGCGGCAGTCACGTCAATAAGGTCTGGCAACTTATTAAAGTCTGTGGGCCAATAGGTGGGTTTACCGGCAGATACGACGTCAAGCTTGTTTGCTTCAACTGTATAATACAACTGCCTACCTCTAGGACTAAGGAGTCTGGATCCCCAATATGTGTGCTTTGCATTGTAATCACCAGCGGCAATATATTTTTGCCCTAGCGTAGCAAAGAACCTGGCAAATTCATGGTGTTCGATATTATGCCTAGGCGGGCAATACACTGATGAGACTACAATTTTAAAATCTGTAAGATTTATGGTCGTGGCTTGCAAAAAGTCTTCTCTGAATTCAGGAAATGGAAAATGCCTTACGTTTTTTCGGACTATAATGGCAGTCCCACCACATGCCCTTTCGCTTGGGAGTTTGGTGTCATATATAAAATACCCATCAATTCTAAAGCAGTTTTTTATAGTGAAGTGTGTTTCAGAGACTAATAGTATGTCTATATCATGTGCTAGCAGGAACTGTTCTACTTCATATTTATGTTGGGAGAGCCCGTTAACGTTCCAGAAGCATATTTTTAACTGGTTCATTTTTTGCCAAGCAAAACTTGCAGAAGCATGTATTTTTTAGGTTCGCATCATTTCCTGAAACATGAAATTATTAATTGTCTGTATTAAGTTCTCGATCGAGTTCGAATTGTTGGTGAGGGGTGTCTGAGCACCCTCTTTTAAGACGTGGGCATATGAATGTTTATGCGCATTAGAACTTTTGGCATTCGCATTAGGTAAATCATTTCTCAATGTTTGGGCATATGAAAAGTTTGGCTTAGTGTGTGGCTGTGTAGCTTGTGTACTAGCAATAGAACCAGCATGAAGCCGAGGAAATTGGGAACCTTTATATTGCTCATATTCCGGTTTACGTACGACTTTCGCATTATCTATTACATATTGAAATACTTTGCAGCCCCTGTAATTTGCTGTATGGTTTTCACCACAGTTGCTGCATTTTTTGACCTTGGGGTCTGTTTTGGAAGAAGTGCATTCCAAAGTCCGGTGCGCATCACTGCAAACAACACATACAGATGGTAGCTTGCAGTAGGTTTTCGTGTGTCCGAATTCCTGGCAGTTGGTACACTGACGGGGACCGTTACGTTTTAGAGGCTCTTCCACCGTTATTCTTCTGTTTAAAAGGTAGCGCAAATTATATATAGGATGAACCGAGTTTTTTGATTTAAGCTGCGATGCATTAAACACGATTTCAACACGATGCATAGGTTGGGGAACTTTATTTTTATTTAGAATATTGTGCACTGACCTTACGACATAACCTTCCACCTCTATGTCACTTTTTATCTCCTCAGTGGGAATAGAACTGTCAATGCCCTTTATAATGACAATCAAACCTTTAGCACTTTTTAGTTGATACGTATAATAGCTCTTATTATCTGCATCGAGACGACTTGCGATTAGGCGATAACTCTTCTCAGTGTGGGCTTGGATCTTCGTTTCTTGTATCTGTCTGTAGCAAGGACAGAAAATCTATTTTCACTTACCGCTGTTGCAGCTACTTGATGAGAACCTTTATATTGCTTGGCGGTTCGCTCTTGTGAAGACTTAGGACTCGCCTTCCTCTTCGTTATGGTTACGTACCGATCCATACCAGTTTGCACGCGTTTAGATGCAGTACTTGGTTCTATTTCTTGTGCTATTGTTTCTTTAGTTTTCTTTGTTGAATTCGCTGTTTTTGTAGCAGATATATTTATATTTGCTGATAATGAACGCGTTCGGTCAATTGGCCTGTCGGTTAAAAAAGCACCGTCATCTTTTTTTTTATTATTTATATTGTTTATTGCATTATTAGCATTTGTGTAAGAAAAAGAGTAATAAGCATTGTTGTTATTACCTTTTATATTTTTTTCGTTAATGTTTGGTGCGCTCATGCACTCACTATTAATTGTTTAAACAGGTTTAACCATGCACTTTGTTATTGTCTTTTTTATCACACACAATATATATTGCTTTTTATTTTTTGTTATTTTGTTGTTGTTACTAACTGTTAACTGTGTCTCTGCACTTGTTCAATTTTTAAAATAAAAAAAGTCACCTTAAATGAATTTAAATTATGCGCTTAAAGTGAAGTACGTCTTTACTCAAACGAAGTTTACACTTATTGAAAAATTTTAAATAAAAAATATATAGTTTTCCAAAAATCCAAAACTTTAAAAACTCCTATTATTAATTTTAAGTAATTTAATTTTTAGCTGTAAGTTAATTTTCTTTATTATTTCTATTCAGAAAGAAAATGATTTCATTGTCAACCAATGGTTGCTTAAAAGCAAATTGCTTATGGTAACACGAGGAATGTTGATAACGTGTGTAGCGCCATAGAAAATGCATTCCATTCTGCTAGTGTCTAATACAATTTTAACTTACACTGTATTCATATCAAATAGATTCTCTTTCTGAAAATAGTACCGAAAATGAACTTATGCCTTAAAATTAAATTACTTATTATTACAAAAAATCAATTTTTCATGAAAAATTAATAAAATATTAATAAAAGCGGTGTTAAACAAATATATAAAAAAAATCGAACATCACCACAACTTAAAATTACAAAAATAACAAATTTTTTCAAAGTAACGGAATTAAATAAAACGAAATTGCACCGAAAAAATACGAAATATATTAAATTTGGCAAAAATTTTACACAATTATATAAAAACATCTCATTTCAACCACAAAACAGGAAATCACCAAAATATTACCAACAAATTTAACAATCATAAATACTTAACATTTTACCAAAACCCTAAATTAAACTAAAAAAATTTAATCTTTAACATAATTTACGGATTCACAAAAATTTTTCACGAAACCAAATAGGCTAAAAATGTTAAATTACCATAATAATGAAGTTTTTCAAAAGCAAAGTGTTAAGAAAACTGGAAATGTATAAACAATTTACGAAAAGTTCTACATTTGGCAAAATATAAATTGACCAAAAGTTCTACAACTCACAATGAAAACTGGAATAAAAAAAAAAATTGCAAAAATGCAAAAAAAAAAACAAAACTCGCCGTATTTTAAAATTTCAAAAGAAAATTTTTAATTTCTAAATACGCTTTTTTCTGGTTGCTTATACCTTTTTTATAAAAATAAAAGTTTAACTTTAAACAAATTACAAACTTTTGATTTATAAATTTAGAAGTTAAATTAGACTTTACGAGTACATGCACTCTGGATTTTTAAACTTTTTTATCTTCCTTAGTGCTTTGGTTCCTATTCTACAGAAAGAATTCAAATGGCGTTAACGCGCGCTTCCAAGGTATTATATTTATATCTACCTTATAATGAACAGAAAGGTGTAGGTTGTAAAAATAATGTAACTTTGTTTAAATCAAACTTGACGGAAATACTAGTTACCGATATTCAAGACTGAAAGTATATATTCAAAGGCAAACTATAAGCATAATTTAATTCGATATATTGAGTAAAGAACTATTTTGGAAATATTGAAGAACTCGTTAATTTCTTTTCGGGATATTAAATTTAATTGCTTTAAATTTTAACCAGTTATTCTTTTTAAGATGAGTAAGTATAATAAATTTGAAATACCAATTTAGTTGAAAACAAACCTGTATTAAAACTAATTTTATGTGCCTATCCTGAATTAATAATTTATAAGTAGTTTCTATGTGAATTTGAAATTTTAGTGTAACTACGACTATAAAAATATTTTTTGTTTGAAAATATGTTCTGGATTAATATTTTAATAATAAACTCAACATTCTTTAAAGGCATCTACTTTGAAAAATCGGTCATAGTTTAAAAATTGCTTAATTATCTTTGGAAATACATCTTAAATAGGCGTCTTAAAACATATGTACATTTAGAAATTGTTTTAATGAAATCCTGTGAAATCTGATCCTAGGTTTTGAACACTATTATCAATAACAAATTACACAATTTTTTCTTCCAATTTTCAATATTAATTTACTTGTACCAAGAGTCGTCTCAACTTGAAAATCTCTCTTCTTTTTCTGAACTTTCAATGGATGTATAGAGCACTGCAATGCACAGTTATTAAATATGTTTTAATTAAACAATTGGTACTAAATGTGTTCGGAGCTTGGAACTTCAATGCAGGGTGCTTATAGTGTATTGCATACGGGGATACTGGTAACGCATTGGCATTGTCAGAGAAAGGCTAAGTTTACTAACTCGGTTGTGAAAAAACCTTTTTTCTTTTTAATATTCACAACTATATTTGACAACTGTAACACATTTTTATACTGCAAAACGTGTAAACCGAATGTTAAACATTTTTTGTTTGTTTGTTAATTTTATGATACTGTATTCCTCATATATCAGTATGCAAAATGAATAAATACTATTTAAATATATTCCACTGGTCAAGATAATCGCGATGCAGTATGTGTAAATATAACAGAAGAGTTTCAAAATTATCTCTTGGCCAGACCTAAAATTAATGGTAACTGCTAATCAATTTCATAAAGTCTAAATTTCCACCATATTAACAGTACTGAATACTTAATTTTACGATATCTAAAGAGATGCAAAACTAATCTTTCTATTGAAATTATTGGACTTGTTCAATATATCCGCAAATCCCATAAGTATGAGTCATCATTATAGGTAAAAACTCTCTCATCATTTTTTTCTGCTCCAACTAAACTAGTTTCCAGTTTCAGCAACACTAAGTTTTAACTGATTAAATTATTTCAGTTCAATGAATTATATTATTAATTAAAAAGACAAGAACTTCATTCAAATATATACATACACATTATTCGGTCATAATTACGTCCTCATAATAGTTTTTACATTGCACCCACTTCGATATATCTTGTTAGCAAAATACTTTATTTTTAGTCAATTCATTACTTAATTCATCATTTACTTGCAATTAAATTACTTTTTTAAATACCGAATTGGTTCCTCTGGAATTTGTCATTGTTGTTCATTTCCTTATAATTTGTGACTGTATATATAAGATATGATTAATTTATTTAAAAAAATTCATTAAATTGTAGGCTTGTGCTAAACCACACATTAAGAAGAAACCTTTTTTATTTTTTGATGTATCCAATAGCTCCATTTTGAGGACAAAATAACATAAGAATATTAGGAATTAATTTCTTCCCATATCATTGATATACATACGTTCTTCACATTAACAAATATTTAAGTTCTGTTTTTGTAATTTGAAAATGCTGCTACTGACTTTGAATAAT
This sequence comes from Phania funesta, assembly GCA_963932375.1. NCBI lineage: Eukaryota > Metazoa > Arthropoda > Insecta > Diptera > Tachinidae > Phania > Phania funesta. The sequence goes on from OZ010654.1 coordinate 48,785,402, forward strand.
CATTACTACACATTCTGCCAAAACGAATTACTTTAAAAAGACTTTCCGAATAATTAAAATTCTTATTGCAGGAATTTAAAACAAAAATAAAATAAAACAAAGGACTCCTTTACAAAAGCTATTATACTCACATTTTTGATAGCTTTGAATTTTACTTTCCTTTGTGCATTTTGTGTATTTTCTATAGACAACCTTTAGAGAATGTCAATGTGTCTTAGCCTGTCATTTGATACAATGCCGACTCTTTATGTAAACACTTGAAACGTTTAAACAATTGTTTCACGAGGCTAATCATATACACAGTATATGCAGATATATTAAACTGCTTTTCAGCATATGCAAATCAACTAATTTGGAAAAATCTTGCTTTTCTTCTAAATGGTTCCAATAATAACAAAAACAAGCAAGCAAGCTTTCAATGAAGACGAACACAACCAACAAAAATCATTTTTAATCCAAACAAAGGTATATTTGCTTATTACCCAAGGAAGAAGTCAGCAAGTCACATGCCCGTTTTGTAAATGAGTTTTTTTTTACTGTGACAACAGTTTTCTCTCTAACAGAACACTCACTAATACACACATACATACATTTGTATGTGGTATTAAATATTTACTTTTATTTGTATGTACATATGAGAACGGATGTATGCACATTTTTAAATGAAAAGAAACATTTTTGTTTTTAATTATTAATTATTTAATTTTGTTGTTACTTGTATTAGCTTATTCGTTTTATAACTTTTGTATGCAATTGAACATTTAACGTTAAAACAAAGCTACAGACAGACTACTTTTCTTTTACTTGATACGAATTACTTTTCTATATAAATCGTGAACTCATGTATGTTTTATATACATTTACTTTTTGAACAGAAAAGACTTTTAGTATTTTCACTTTATATTAATTACTTCTATAGCATTTTCTTTTTCTCTAAGTTTTTTTTAATTTCTGGTATATGAATTACACATTCTGCAGCATCTGCAGATAAAAAATAGCTACGTCTACTACTTCTCTCCTCTTATCTTTTATCAAGCTTTACCTTATGTAAATTGCACATGTATTTCCTGCTCGAATAAGCACACTCACAATCTTTAACAATCGTTATTAATGACAGGCGGGCGTTAGGCGTAGATATTGAGTTTTTATTACTTTTTTTATTTTATATACAAAAATGGACTGACAACAAAGCTTAAAAGGCAAAACTCTTTGGTTGCTAGTTTGTTGCTATTAGGGTTGTTATTTTGCTGTTTCTGATTTATTTATTACTCTTTATTGAATAGAAAACACTTTTTTAATCTGCAAATTAATATGAACTATAAACTTATTTCAACTACAATTTCACCCTTGACCATCACGAATGACGAAATAGTGACTTAAGCGATTAATTAGTGTTTTATTCGACTTTTAGAGCTTTGTTGTTTGAGTATCAAAGTTGCACTACATCACAATACACTTCAATTCAACATGTTGAGTTATTATTTAAAAAAATGAATTTAGTTTTTAAATTCAAAGATTTATTTTTAATTTGTTTGGCTTATTAACACTTTAACTTTTACGCATGCATTAAATTTGTATTTTCTTGCGTACTTGCCCAAGCAAATAAATTTTATTTTTATTTTATCTTTGCCATATCTACAAACACAAGCACTTGTATGTATATCCTTCCAAAGTTTTGTTTCAAGGATAACAAAACAAAACACTACATTTTTTTCTTATCTTCATTATTTCCAAGCAATGAAACAACTGGAATATTATTTGCATTTAAATCAAATACCTTGCATATGTATATTATTTTGCTTTAGTTATTTTTACAAACGACCGGTTTAACGATTTACAAATTGCTTTGTACCCGGGGCATACACTCACACAAAAAATATCAAATATCAACTAGAGTAAAGCGTTATCGCGAACGTAGGTTCCGAGTACACCTTGCACCGTAGACTAAATAAAGTTGCCTGGTTGGTGCACGCCCGTACAACGTGAAAGGAGTGCTGGCAGTCATAATATCCTACAAACCTGGTATCAAGTAATAGACAATTTTCGATTGTAGAGCGTAGCTAAGACTCATTCAAGTAAAAGCTTAATATTGTTTTACACACTCATTATAACCTCTTGCCGGGAATGCGCAAAATCCACATGAAGAAGCTTTCGGATCTTAATTACGTATTTTGTAGAAAGTTCATGCAAGAGTGGGACTGCGTCAAAAAAAAAAGAGAGAGGAGAGAGAGAGAAAACAAAGAGAGAGTCTAATAACTCAGAGTTTACATTTTTATTTTTAGTTATACTGTGGCAACAACACAGGATGCTTTTGCAGTCAAACATCGTAACTCAATGATTTATTTAAATGTTACACATGCAAATTCATAAAATTTTGGCACAGCTGTTTTCGCAATACATGCGCTCAAACCCTGCAATGCAATTTGGAATTTGTAACACTTCGCAGTTACTTTTATCGTAAATAAAATGTTATAACGTAAATGTGATTTCATTTATCGCAACCAATTTCCTTTTTCTTGTACCGTAAAGAGTATTTTACTGAAATTTTTTATAATTTATTTCCTTTTGACCTTATTATCTGCTCTCATGCGCCAAGCTATCTCTCCTATTTACTTTCACACCAAAATATAAAAAAATGTTACTTATCGATTGTCCATTTGCACACAAACAATTTAGGAACAAAAATTAACCGAAATTAAATGTCTTTTTACACGTGTGATACAACAAAAATATTTAAAGTCTTTTACCCCGAAATTAATCTACACGACATTGATAGAATGTTTGTTTCAATACTAAATAATTCAAAATTTAAATATTTATTTCCATTAACCCTAAGGAGTACTCCGGTTTGATGGACATAAATACTTAAATCTGGACCTTTAAAAACCAAGTAGGACAACAACCTGGCGTCTTTAATCGATTATAGTTTTCCGTTTTCATCCAGCGCAGAATGGTTAAACGTATTTAATTTTTTTTTCAAAATTCGAAAAATTTTGGTATAATCTTGTAAGCTTGCAGTTGTAAGTTCTGTTAAATGAATTTTAATTGTTTGAAGCGTGGAAACTGGATCCACGCCTAAAAATCTATATAAAATAATCCTTGATTTGATATTCCAATAGGATGATTTGATATAGATTCTTGGAACGAGTTGCATTCATTCCTTAATTTTGGTTTGGAGAGAAATCTTTTTCGGCTATGTGTCATTTTGAACGATGACACAGAGCCGAAAGCGGGTGGTCTTCAATACAAACTTGACGAGGGATTACGGTAATTCGTTCCAAAAATCGATTAATAATACTTCTAAAAAAACTTTTTATTTCTTTTTGCCCTCAATATGAAAACGTTTTGTAATCTTGATAAATCATCTGTTTTATATCTTAGCCGTGCACTGACGCTTGGTATTTCCATATTTTATACTTTAACCAAAGTTGGCAACATTAGTATATATACGAAGGTACACATACACAGCATTACAGTTATTTGTATGCATTTGAATATCTATGTATATTTAAGCCAAAAACTCTTCATTGCTGGTCCAATGAAAGTATGTGTGTTTCTAGCATTCGTATTTTTTATATTTTCACTTATTTTTCTTATACCTCAGATAAATAAGTACAAGGCTTCAACTGGAATTATAATTAAGAGAAAGAATGAAAAATGGAAAAGTGTATTTTTCTTTACGCGGAAAAAATTAATGCTTTAAATCTCCATAGAAAGTCATATTTTTAGTTGTAAAATTTGTCGAGAGTTAAAGAATTCTTCGGCACGTGAATCTATGCATTATCCTGATGGAAAATCGCCATGTAAATGACAAAATCCTAGAGTTCGCTTGCTAACAAATCTATGTAGATTTTAGCATTCATTTTGCTTGGCGCAAAGTATACTTTGGAATTGCCTTTTGCCGAAAATGCCGCGTGCTTCTCATGCGCGTGTTACGTTCCTACAATATTTGTGGAGACCATTTGGTTCCTCTAAAGAAACCATTTCTTCGTCACTAAATACTACAAGTTCTTGTTATAAATTCCTCTTCCCAACACTAAAACGTTTCATAAAATGCAATACGTGCATTTTCTGATGATATTTTAGAGATGGTTTATGCCCTCAATTTTAATATTTCTGAATCTTGCCTTTTAATATGATGCACACATTGTTTAGTCACAACTAAACCAATTCCCACTTTTATTTGCTCACAGCTCATATTGCTACTGGTTACTAACTGCTATATGGCCGTTTGCTCTGATCATCAGTGGCTTATTAATACTATAGTTATCCGGGGTTTTCAAGAAATTCAGTATCGTATATCTTTGTATCTTTACAAAAGTACCAATTTTTCACAATTTCATGCCGGATTGGCTGATTCTCTTGGTCGATCTACACTGATCATATATTAATTCAAGTCTAGGTACAGAGAAAAGCAATTTTGCACATATAATTATTTGAGTGACTATGTATTTCCATTTTAACCCCACTAACTGAATTTATGTTGATGCTTGTGTTTTAGCACTTGTCCATCATCTTTATTATTTTTCTCATGTTTATATGACCTTTTTCGGGAGATGCAGCAAACAAAAAAAATTGTTTTGATTTAAGTGTCGCTTTTTCCGGTCTTACTTTACTTTTATATCTTCGAGCACTACAAACGACAATTTTCACATGCATACTTTATAATCTTTCTTGCATGACACACAATTACACGTGTATGTACATACTCATACGTACACTCACACTCATAGAATCCCCTTTAGCAATTTACAGTGATATGCGTGGAGTTTAAGATTATTTTTGAGAATTAACAGTAAACATTATTCACATTTCTTTAAAGGTTTTATCATTCTCTCTTGTTTAAGATTTCACTTGCACAAAAACTTAAGCTTTATACAAATCTGCTTGCTTTAAGTTTTTTACTACAGGTAATGTGTGATAATGACAAGGCGGAGCATAAGAAACAATTTATTCTTGGATGGACTATTGCGCTAGTACTGACATGCTCACATACATTTTGAAAATTTTTTAAAAGGTTGTGTCTCTTTATTGAACCACGCATATACGTACATGTAAATAGCGATTTATTTTGTCGATGCAAGCTTTTTATAATTTCTGATTATACAAACATTTTTACATACAAACATGCATATATTTGTGTTAAAGTGATTCTTTAGTCGAGTTAAGCGATTATTGACTGCAGTGAAATATTAACATTATCGTAACGTAGTGTGGGTAGAGTTATAAATTTTTAAATTAAACTTGCTACCAATGTTGTCATTTTAGCATTTTCATAATATTTAAGAGCGTATAACTCTTTTATTTCTGTTCAGAATTTTATTTTGTTAACGGTTTCTAAAATAAGAAAAAAATTAAGCTTTTTACGCATATATGTACATGTATAGCTCTTGCTATACATGATACAAGGCCTGAGGAATTTGTCTTATATTTACTGTAGATCAGATGCATGGTAATCGAGAATATAAAGTCTGCAGAAATTATCTAATATTCTTCGTATTTTATCGAATACAGGGTTTCCCGGAATTATCCCGTATTAAGGCCTCATTGGTCTGGACTTTCTGTTGCCGTTGATTAAATTGTGTAGTTAGTTTTTCTGTAAAAACTTATCATCATTTGTTGATAAACAAAACATGAAAACCAAACTCCAAAATATTAAAACAATAAAAAAAGAAGTAAAAATTTGAAAAATCTTATTCCAAATATGATTGGGATGTGAGGATGCATATATTGTTTACAGTTTCTAAAATTTCTGAAAATTGTAAAATTATTTATAGAACAATGCAATGTTATTTTAGTTCGTTTCTTTATAAAATGGAAACCACAGATCGAAGTTGCGCAGTCCCCTCTTATATTAAGTGATATTAGTTTTATATTATTACACTAAATTGGTTGATGATTAGTGGCGAATCGAATATCAGCAGCATCGCTCTACATTATTGATACTGACATTAAAAAATTGAATACTAAAACTAAATTATTTTAGGTCATAAAAAGCAGTCGTTAAGTCACTTGTTCCATGTATTGTCTTTCCAGATGTTGCATAAATACTTTCATGAGTATTGCTGAGGTTGGGTTTCCCATTTTCAGTCCGTTTGTTTGCCTATAGATGGCGTTGTTGAATTGTAAGTAGTTCTGTATTAGTGTAGTTTTTAAGGTATTTGTGAGTTGTAAAGCGAGATCTTTGTCTTTCATATTTCTCAGTGCACTATGTTTGCAGTTTCTGCTATGGGTATCGATGGATATAGATCGTTAATTTCGTGTTTTCTGTGATCCCTACGGCGTGTAGTTTTCAATTAGTTATGTCGTGTTGTTTGCTGTGTACGTGTTTGGCAGTTCTAAAGTATTTTTCAATACTTCTTTTAAATGTTTGGAGAGTTTTTAGCTCGACGCTGATTTGTAGTTTACTATTAGTCTCATTGGAATGTCTGAATGTTGTGTTTTTGGTCATGCGATCATTGGTGGGACTGACGGGTTCATATTTGTCAGTGTATGTGCCATGTTTGGCTTCACTATCTTGGTCGCTTTCTTTATAGCTTCTTTAATGATAGCTTGTTATTCATCAGTAGGGTCTTTTCTATTTTTCCTGCTGTTTGTTTCTTTAATTAGTTGTTCCGTTTTTCTTGTATATTGATCCTTGCTGATTAATACTGTCAGCCCTTGTCAGCTTTCGTTGTTATCACGTTGTTTCTTAACAGGTTTTGTTTAAGATTCTAGACTGTTTTGCATTCTGTCTTCTGTTATCCCTTTCTTTTTGTTTTGGACTCTCTCTCTATTATTTCGTTGCACATGTGTCTCACATGGTATTGTTCTTCTTGATAATAGTGTTATACCTATTTCCGTAACGACAATAGCTTGCTCGATTTTCTTTTTCCTGTAGTGGATGTTGTGTTTTAGTATTTTCTCGAGTATTACCGCTTCTTCTTTGTTGATTGTTATTTCTGTTAAATTCACAAACCTTACGTTGAACTTAGGCTCTTATTTTCCTTGCTTATTTGGTATCCTTGGTGATAATAATACCTCCAGTTTCTTCTTTAGGGTTTTATATTTCCCTTCTTCTGTTATAAATATCGAGCATCTGTGTATCTGCTTTAGACTGGTATGATTTGCTTTCAAATTCTGGGTTTGTTGGCGTTACAGCTCTGGCTGAAGCAGTCACGACATCTGTAAAGTGATCTACAGCTGCTTGATAAGTGAGGCCTCAGATACTTTTTATACTTTAACCAATTCACGTTTTTATTTGGGTAAAAAATTAAGGTTTCAGGTACAATGACAAAACTGTCGTAGAAAATAACAACTGTAGCTGAATGATCAGAAGATAGGTCATAGGATGAACTAACTGATAATTTATCACGTTTGATGTTTTTTACAACAGGAAAATCCATATGGTCTTGCCAACTTATTAAAATCTGTGGGCCAATAGCATGTTTGATTGAACTGTATAATGCAACTACCTCTAGGACTAAAGAAAACCCCATCAATTTTTTTTAATTGAAGTGTGTTTCAGAGTCTATATCCAGTGTTAACATGATGTATTCTACTTCATATTTATACTGGAAGGGCCTATTAGCGTTCCAGAAGCATATTTTTAATTGGTTTATTGTTTGCCAATCAAAACTTACAGGAAGATTTTTTGGGTTCGTATCAATTCCTGAAACATACTCTGCATAGTTGTCATGAAATTATTTATTGTTTGTATTAAAGTCGCGACTGAGCGCGAATTGTTCGAGAGGTGTGTGTGTGCACTCTATTTTAAAACGTGGGCACAGGTCTGTTTAGGTACGTTAGAAATTTAGGCATTCACATTAGGTAAATCATTTCTCAATGTTTGAGCATACGAATAGTTTCGTTTAGTATATTTCTGTGTATTCGCAATGGAACCACCATGAAGCCGGTTTACCTTTACTTTATTTTTTAAGTGTTGGAAGACTTTACAGCCCTAATAATTTGCTGATTGGTTTTTTCGCAATTGATACATTTTTTGACCTTGGATCCGGTGCGAATCGCCGCAAACAAAGCATACGGATGGTAGCTTGCAATATGCTTTCGTCTGATCGAATTCCTGGCAGTTGCTACACTGACCAGGACCATTATGTTTTAAAGGCTCTTCTACCGTTACTTTTATTAGTATCAATTATTTATCACTTTATAATTTATAGCTGTTAATTTCTGCATCGAGGCGACTTGCGATGGGGCGATAATTCTTCCATGTGTCAGCTTGGATCTTTGTTTCTTGAATTTGTCCTCTTCGTACAGAAGCGACATAGAAATTTTCTTTACCCCGAAATTGGAACAGCATATTAACAATGGCATTTGATCGCGCAAGTAAATTGGTGGGGTTCGGAATCTTCAATATCCGAGGTAACAAGTAGAGAGAACCGATATTGCAGCTACTTGATGAAAACCTTTTTATTGTATGGCGGTTCGCTCTTGCTGCGAAGACTTAGGACTGGCTTCCTCTTGGTTACGGTTATGTACCGATTCATACCAGTTTGAACGTGTTTAGATACAGTACCTGTTTCTTCTTCTTGTTGCACTATTTTTGGTATAGCACCTGTAATGTTTATTTGTTGAGTTTTATTTTATAAGTTCGTTGTTTGTGGGACGAATAATGAGCGCGTTCGGTGAATTGACTTGGCGGGAAAAAGCACGTCATCTTTCATTTATATTTATTTTGTTCATTGCATTATTAACATTTGTATAACTAAAAGCGAACTAAGCATTGTTGTCATTCCCTTCTGTATTTTTCTTAAATGTTTAATACACTAACCGAATATCGGTTTGAATGAAAAAAAGTGTACAACCAAAAACTATTTTTCAATAAAACGAGCAAAACATATATAGTATGTAGTTATATTTATTGTATGGTGGTATACAACAAATGCATTGCTGGTGCTAAATATTTATATGCGAAATTGTCAATGTTGAACGCGTTATATACTGTTTGTGAGTGCATTATTAAAATTTTACCTTACATCCCATAATTACATCATATACGTAAGACGACATACGCAACATACGAAATATTGTAAATAGGTCAGTGGTATAACGAAATAATATGTTTATATTATGCTAACACAAACTGTACCAATTCAGTCACCCATACGTACGCATGCATGTATGTAGATTTATTAAATATTAAACAAAAATTGTCCTACGACTAGTTTATAAAAATGACTTCTACAATTTTTCAGGAATCTGCTTGCTTATTTTTATAAAGTCTGCTTATACGTGATATGTCAGTAAGTTTTTTATTTTCCTGACTATCTTTGACCTGTAATGCAGCAATTGTTATGTAGTTTACAAGAATATTGACATTGGCGACGAGAACAGGTAAAAGAAACTACAATGATGGCATACTTCACTTTAAGCGCATAATTTATATTCATTTAAGGCGACTTTTCTTTTATTTTAAAAATTGAACAGGCGAGAGACACAGTTAACAGTTAGTAACAACAACAAAATAAATAACAAAAAATAAAAAGCAATATAATGTACAGGTACTGTATCTAAACGCGTGCAAACTGGTATGGATCGGTACATAACCATAACGAAGAGGAAGGCGAGTCCTAAGTCTTCACAACAAGAGCGAACCGCCAAGCAATATAAAGGTTCTCATCAAGTAGCTGCAACATCGGTAAGTGAAAATAGATTCTCTGTACTTGCTACCCCGGATAATGAAAATGCCGAACCCACTGTAAGGGAACAAAAACCCCCACCAATTTACTTGCGCGAACAAACATCAAATGCCATTGTAAATATGCTGTCCCATATCGTAGGTAAAGAAAATTTCTATGTGGCTTCTGTACGAAGAGGACAGATACAAGAATCGAAGATCCAAGCCCACACTGAAAATAATTATCGCCTAATCGCAAGTCGTCTTGATGCAGATAATAAGAGCTATTATACGTATCAACTAAAAAGTGCTAAAGGTTTGATTGTCATTATAAAGGGCATTGACAGTTCTGTTCCCACTGAGGAGATAAAAAGTGCCATAGAGGTGGAAGGTTATGTCGTAAGGTCAGTATCCAATATTCTAAATAAGAATAAAGTTCCCCAACCTATACATCGTGTTGAAATCGTGTTTAGTGCATCGCAGCTTAAATCAAAAAACTCGGTTCATCCTATATATAATTTGCGCTACCTTTAAACAGAAGAATAACGGTGGAAGAGCCTCTAAAACGTAACGGTCCCCGTCAGTATACCAACTGCCAGGAATTCGGACACACGAAAACCTACTGCAAGCTACCATCTGTATGCGTTGTTTGCGGTGATGCGCACAGGACTTTGGAATGCACTTCTTCCAAAATAATGCGAAAGTCAAAAAAATAATTCGAAAGTCGTACGTAAACCTCAATATGAGCAATATAAAGCTTCCCAATTTCTTTGGCTTCATGCTGGTTCTATTGCTAGTACACAAGCTACACAGCCACATACTAAGCCAAACTTTTCATAAGCCCAAACATTGAGAAATGATTTACCTAATGCGAATGCCAAAAGTTCTAATGCGCATAAACATTCATATGCCCACGTCTTAAAAGAGAGTGCTCAGACACCCCTCACCAACAATTCGAGCTCGATCGAGAACTTAATACAGACAATGAATAATTTCATGACAACTATGCAGGGTATGTTTCAGGAAATGATGCGAACTCAAAACATGCGTCTGCAAGTTTTTCTTGGCAAAAAATGAACCAGTTAAAAATATTATTCTGGAATGCTAACGGGCTCTCCCAACATAAATATGAAGTAGAACACTTCCTGCTAGCACATGATATAGACATACTATTAGTCTCTGAAACACACTTTTCTATTAAAAACTGCTTTAGAATTGATGGGTATTTTATATATGACACCAAACACCCAAGCGAAAGGGCATGTGGTGGGACTGCCATTATAGTCCGAACAAACTGTACGCATTTTCCTTTGCATGAATTCAGGGAGGACTTTTTGCAAGCCACGACCATAAATCTTACAGATTTAAAAATTGTAGTCTCATCAGTGTATTGCCCGCCTAGGCATAAAATCGCTGTAGACTAAGACCGTACTTGGCCTAAAAACTCAAGTGAAAAGGCAAATGCGTTCGCAAAGCACTTAGAGAAGGTTTTCTCACCACATGATATAAATAATTCCACTATTCCAATTATTAGTGACATCATGAATGATCCTATGAAATTTCGGTTGTCTTCTTTAAAATCGACAATTAAAAATACGGATATGAAGGAATCACCTGATCCTGATCGTATACAGGATCAACGATAAAAAAACTTACCTAATTCAGCTGTAAGAATTTTACTTTACATATTAAATGCCATGTTGCGCGGCGGCTTCTTCCCATTCTCTTGGAGGATGTCTGAAATTGTTATGATCCCGAAACCAGAAAAGGACTTAAGCCAGATTACATCCTACAGGCCAATTAGCCTACTGTCAGTTTTTTCAAAGATATTTGAAAAATTATTCGTCTCGAGTGTAACTCCTTTTCTAAATGAACAAAACGTTATCCCAGATCATCAGTTTGGTTTTCGAGCAAGGCATAGTACGATTGAACAAGTCCATAGAATCGTTACCATTATTAGATCGGCTTTTGAAAGAAAGCAATACTGTTCAGCTTTATTTATAGACATTTCCCTAGCATTTGATATAGTCTGCCATGATGGGCTACTTACTAAATTAGCTCGGGTTCTACCTGAAAACGCCCACAAGCTTATAAAAAGCTATTTGTCCACTTTTAAAGTAAGGTCAAAGGATCAGCTTTCAAGGTTTGGGAAAATCAGTGCCGGAGTACCTCAAGGTAATGTGCTAGGGCTGCTATTATATATCATTTATGCAGCGGATATGCCGACAAGCCCAGATACATATACATCAACCTTTGCAGACGACACTGCAATTATAAGTGTCAGTAATGATCCAAAGGATGCATCTGAAAAGCTGCAGTCCCATATTCATAAGCTAGAAGACTGGCTAAAACAGTGGAGAATAAAGGTAAATCCATCAAAATGTGCTCATGTAACGTTTTCCCTTAGAAGGCAAAATTGTCCAACAATCACAATAACTAATACCACGGTTCCAGCGGAAACGCACGTTAAATAATTAGGTATCCACCTAGATCGGCGCCTAACTTGGTCCCGTCACATTGAGGCAAAAATAACGTCCATAAAGCTTCAAACAAATAAAGTTCCCACTATCCACGAAGTAGTTAAAACGTACACGTCCAAATACGTGAACAAACTAGTCGTACATCTCAACACTCTAGCACGAAATTTATTGCAATTTGATGGCCACCAGAGACTAAAAAGAACTGACACATTGAGCCTGGCGAGGCGGCTCCCTCTACACAACAGAAGATAGATTTTTAAGATTTGAATACAAAAAGTTAGGTATTACGTTGGTACTAACTAGTGAATAATAATTTAGAAATAAGATTTGAATACTTATTGTGAATTTCTTTTAATAGAAAGATTCAATAAAATAAAATACAGTATAAAAAAAAATTTCAAAAATGTAAATCCTAAAAAACACAATTTGGCAATCATGAAAACGAAGAGCAGAATCAATAGCAAATCTTTGTTTTTATGTGAGGTAGAAGGTAAAAGTGCTTCTTACCTTCTTATCAAACGCAAGCGTTTCTTATTAAGTATCCCGGCCGATAAATCTTAACGTTGGTCATTTGTGCATCTGCGACTAGCACGAATTTGCCACTTTTGCTACAGTCTTGTTACAACCCGCTATAGGACTGACCAAAAACATAACTAGGTATGATTTTAGTTGTATGGTATTTACATTTTTATTAATGTGTATTTGTGTGTGTGTTTAGGTGTGAATGCGTGGCTTGATGTGTATTTATGCTGACAATAACACCAACGTGACATACAGTTGTCAATACATGAAAGTCAAATATTAACCCACATATTTACTTATATAATTCAATTCTCCGTAAATAGAAATTTTACAATCGAGTTGTTAATTTATATAACATAAATACATACAAATGTATGTAGCCATTATATATGCTCGGAAGTATTTAATATGCCCATCAATTCTTATAGTTCAGTTGACTAATGCTAATAATAATAATAAATTAAATAATTCAAACCGTTTTAACCACAATATTTCATAAACAAGGCTTTCATTTGTTGACATCATTTCGAAATTCAGCAAATGATTAAGTTACGTCTGCTACTCAATTTGAATAGCTTAATGGCGGCTCCGTTTGTATGAAATAAGGAAATTTTAAAAAATATCTATATTGCTTTCGTCATATTGCAGCAATTGTAAATATAGGCAGCACGAATAATCCATGGGCCGAAATCAAGAACCGAAAAAATCAATTTTTAATGAAACTTTCATGTTTTTGTTCGAATAGCGCATTTATTTTTCCATAGTTTGACAAATATGTATTACAAATATTCATTAACTTCATCTTAAAGTGCAGTCTTGACATACCATAATATTTAAGAGCCATTCTCAAGGCTACAACTTTTATATTTACAGCATTTTGAACTCGATGGCCATTCACCTGAACGACCTTATTTTCAGCATTCTGACGAAGATATTATTGTTTTTACACCTTTTTTACATTTCAAACTATTATGTGGGCAAAGTGAATAAACAACACGTTCTTCTACATATTCAGAGATGTTGCATGAAAATGTAGAGAATATTATACATATTTCTCTTAAATTTTTTATTTCTTTTTGTTGCATAAAAGATCCTGTGTTTCGTGATGCATGGGGCCTTCTAAGTGTGCTTCACTGTTTAAACAGCTTATTCAACTGTTAACTTTCCGAAAGAAGAATATTATTGTTGTAGGTAAGAAGTTGATATATAAAATCCGTGTTCTATTGTGATTCTAAAAGAGGTATAATTTTGTGAAAGTTTATTGCAATTTTACTTTAATTCATTAAATTATAGCTACACACGACTATGTGATGGCATCCAGCAAAATACTAAAATCCTCTTTACAGGTACGACTATGCGGATGGTTAGATAACTTTTGCGTGTTTTACAGCTAATGTCTACTTCAAACAATATTTTCATTTTTGCTCACGGTTATTTGATTCAATTTTCGACACAATTTTTTTTCATTAATTTCAGACTGTTTTTTGTCAGGCACCTAAAAAAATTATAACATAACATTTGGAAATTTATTAGAAGTACGAAAAAACATTTACAAACAATTTGAAATTTATAAACGTTTTTTTTGTCAAATAATCTCCACAAAAATTGTATATATATATATTGTATATATATATATATATATATATATATATATATATATATATATATATATATATATGTATATATATATATATATATATATATATATATATATGATATTGAAGAAGTTTTTCTAATCCGAACTAGTCAAACGCATTTAAGTTAGCAGTATAAAATTCTGAAAACTTAAACCCTATTCTACGATTTAATCGGACCATTAGTTTAGTACATACGTAATATATTAGTATTTATCGTATTCCAAGTCGTTAACAATATTTCAAACCCCCAATTTTATGCAATTTATTTTTTATTGTAACCGGTGTTAAGAAATATGTTGGATTATCAATGTTTAGTATTTTTTTTCACAATGCTAATAAGCAAAATATATGCCAGGAGCAGACGATTTTATTTGAATATCACTATATATTGTATATCACTATCACTCACTATTGAGTATGAACTACGTCTTTATGTCCGGAAGTACATATGTATGTAATACTACATTTACACCTACGCAAAATTTAGTAGATTTCAGCTCAAATCTCGAAGAAAATCTCTGCCGTTTACACCAGTGCTTTTTGATGTATTATTGGATTTCATTTTCTAACAAAAACAGCTGACTTAAGAAAGTATAAAAAATTGGCTTTAAACTTAATTAAATTAGTGCTACAATTGTTTTTATACACATTATTACATATGTAATATTACTTACACTTTATTTATTATTGTTTTATCCATATTGAAACCACTTATTTTAAACTTTTATTATTTTTTAATGTTGATGCAAATAATTTGTTTCTACCGCGCTTTTTTTTATGGTACAAATGTCAAAATTTTCTTGTTCAGCGCTGTATATTTCAGTATATTAGCATTCAGTATTGCAAGATTTTGACAGATTTTTCCAAAATCTAGTTCGTAAGTAGATTTTGTTTTGTATGGGTAATCTGGTAGAAATGAACTACATTTCGCTCAAATTTCATAAGTACCAGATTTTGCGTAGATGTAAATGTAGTATAAATGAATTTTATTTTGCTTTTATTATATTTTAATACTTCAAGACTAGAGCACTGCCATGAATACTAATACATTTGCCACTGTTATTATAATTTTGATAAAAAAAATATTTAAATACGAATGTGAACTCCGTATGCAACTCGGCTAAATGAATGCATTATTCAAGTGCATTTACCATTTTAATGTTTACAACTTTTGAGAATAGAGAATTTCATGTTCGAACTACTGAGACAGACATATGCCCCGCTCACTGGTTGTTTAAAAGATTTCATTGTTCTAAGTATATTCAAACAGAAGTATTTCGAAGAACGTTCTTTTCTTTTTTACGCAAGGGAACACAAATATGTATGTATGGACTAGCGTAACAGAATAAAGGACTGAGCTCTAGAATGGAATGGAAAAGACTCCTTTACATACAATGACTGCAACATACATACAATGACAACAACATCAACATGAACTACTTGTACGTCTGTAAGTATAACAATAAATAATGATGACGATGGCTACGCTGACAACAAACGCTAAAGACTAAAACGAAAAAGTAGTTTCAGCACTAGAGCGAGTGCAATAAAGGAAAGCATAGCTGCCATAGTGCTTCCGTTTTAAACGTGATTGTTGCTGTGTGCGGATGTAAACAAAATACTACAGAACGGAAATGGTCGCTACTGTTCCAAACAAAAATGGAAAAAATCTCAATGAGATAATTTTCATTATTTTCTAAGTACTCGTTCCACTGCAGTAAAATGTAAGGACATTTTTTCCTGTTTTCCAAACGTACACAATGAACGATAACTTTTCTTTTTTGTCAAAAATGAACTATGTAAAAGAGATAACTAACTGTCTGTCCAACTCGCTGCTATACATTGTGGTAAAGGGGTGGTTGAAAGCAGAATTAATACGTTATTCGTAATTAAAGTGCAACATAGCATTATGCGTTGCGTGCATGAAATCAATTGAATACACGAATTTCAAAATTGGTTGGAGAGTAGACAAAATGTAATACATTTAATTGCATGTTAATTTTACATTGACGACATTTTTTTATAATAAAAATAATTAATTTCCTTTTTAGCTTGGTAGTGTTTTTATTGATTTTATATTTCAATATTTATACAGATAGTTGTGAATTCTCAATGTCAACGATTACCAACCATTAACATTAATCAGTCATTAAGATTATCAGAAAATATACTGATTTAAATAAATTTTTTTTTCGGCTTATCTCAAGTAAATTTATTTGTGCACAGCCCATTGTTATCTACAATTGTAGGCGACAAGAGAAGAATAGAAAGGAGTAAAAATTTGTCTGTATTCATTTGGACTTCAAGATAAATTCAAAATAAAATTTAAGAAAGTGTCCTCAAGACAAATTTCTGTGTTAAACAAATATTGTACAAATATTTATCACTAATTAGGGAAATACTCTGAATCGCTATAATTAGGTAGGGTAGAATATTTTACCTGTTTCGGGTTTAAGTCTGATAATAAAATCTTTAAAAAAAATATATGCCATAACTAACCTAAATTCGTATAAGCCTTATTACATAATCCAAAGACGAAAACCTTAATTAAAAAAAATTTGTTGAATTTACAATATCCCTTGTATCGCTTAAATTTTATTGAAATACACCTTTTAATTTATTATCATGTGAACAGGCTGTTGTATTTTGTATAGCTGTAACATTCATTGGATAAGTTATGACTGTGAACCATTCAAGATAACATCATATAAATATATCGTTCACTTCACACTACGCACATTTTCATTACTTATTAAAACAAAAAACTTAGTCCTAGGTATGGTCTCCCTACAATGTTTTGAAAACATACAAGGAGAAATCGTATATTTATAGCAAACTTTTCAATGAGAATTACCAATAAAACAAACGTAAACTATTGCCAAATTAGTTAACGATAAACGCTATAACATGAGGACAGGGACTTGTGATTTGAACAATTACACTCTTCTACAAAAAGATATGGTTTTAGCCACATTTGAAACAAATAGCTCGAATTTTAACTAGCTTTTTAAGATACGTGCTGCTTTATAAAAAGTAAAAAATTTCCCTTTTTCAAAATTCATAAAAAATGCACCGCAGCAAAAATTGTCTCGCTGAAATTTGTGTAATAAATTTATCGATATGTGACACGCTTGCATTTTATAGATCTTAGTAAAACCATCTATCCCAATCATTTAATGGGTCAAAAACCTCACAAGATGGTATTTCGGGAACCAGGGTATATTCGTTGCTGCAGGTAGACAATCCAAAAATATTGTAATAAAAGTTTTTCCACAGGATTTATACTTATATGAGTGTGAAGTATTTGAATAGCTGAAAAAAATCGTTTTTCATTATTATTCTATCACGTGCAGATGTGTTTATTAGCCGGTTTCATTACTTTATTTATTTATTAAGAACAGACAAGTGATATTCGAAAATTAGTGACGAAAAATGTTTACGAAATGAAAATTTTTTTTAATTTTGAAAATTCATAAAAAATTTAATAGGACACATTTGTTGTATTTTTTGATAATTGTAGAGATGGAAGATGAAGAGGGGGTTTACTACAAATAAACCAAGATACATACCAAACAAATTTATAGACTTTATTTACATTTAAGTAAAAATATGCTAATTATTAACCCAACACTTTAAAAGAAACCGCAATTTTTGGTAATAAATGATTTTTTTTTTTCAAAAAAAGAAAACAACACCATTGAAAAAAGCATGTGTGTCAGTATTAAAAAGTGCTCAAGTGTGATATTGTCGTATTACAGGAGATTAATTTAAAACTTTAAAGTAAATTTTTAATAAGTCGAATCAGCCAACAAAGATCTGCAAGCATTTCTTTTGATCGTTTTCCATTGTATCGCCTTTCTTTATCTAACACGTTTCACCATCTTTATATCATACTCCGCCAATATTTTTTTAAGAAAGAAATCCAAGTGCGAGTCCAAACAATGAATTTTAAGGGGTATATTACATATAAGGTGTTTTCAGCTTTTTTGTATATACATACGACTAATAGCAGCATTGTTTCTTTCTAAAGACTCATTTCTTGAGACTCATTTTTCACTCCTAGAGTTAAACACATTCCTTGTGGCTAACTTTTTAATAGCCATTATTTATCTCTTGCTCGACTATCCCATTTGCATAAAATGCAACAAAACTTGGCAAATCAGTTAATATAACTACAACTTTCAAATCAGCAGAAAGATCCCATGAGTACTCTTCATACATTATTTTATCGAATAATAACTTCATATTAAGACTAGTCTGGGACGAATTAATAAAATATTTCTTTGCTCAGATTTTTTAGGTTAACCTACTTGAAATCACTTTTTCTAAAAATTTTGAAAAAATCATTTCTTAACCTGGGATGCATAAAATGCAAGTATTCTACACGATTCTTGGGAATGATGCAATTGTGAATAAGTTCAGGTTTGTGCATCAATTTTAATGATATGTGGCTTATTTGATTCGTAATATACATAGTTATACGATTATTGTAAAATTTTTTAACGTTTTAAATATTTTATGAATTAAATATTTGATGAATTTTGCATGCAAATGCAGACACATAGAGCCTGGTCAGACAACTCTCCCAACCCAATCGTAGATAGTAATTTAAGATTTCAATACAATAAATTGGTTATAATCAATAAATAACCATCTAGAGCTAATATTTGAATACTTATTGTAAATTTATCTCCGAAAGATTCAGTAAAATAAAACTAAAGTTAAAAACTACTTAAAATCTACTCAGAAATTATGTAGCATACAATTTTACACCGCATCTTTTGGTATTTCTTGAGTTATAATGCAATAATCTAGTATAACCGCCCTATTAAGATTTTTATTCATCGCTTCAAATATTTTAGACCTATCCTATTTTTAAGTAAGGACTTTTTTGCAGAACAGTGTTATTAATTATAGACTGACTAAACAATAAATATAGAATAATAATGTTTCCAGATACCAGCAACCGTACTTTAAATTAAATTTAATTTCTAAGTGGTCTTAAGTGTCTTGATGAGACATCTATATTAACTGCTATAAAATCACAATTATTCTATAAATCTTTACAGTTGCTGTTTAGAAACTTTTGTGGAAAGAATGAATCTAGCAAGTTTTCATACACTATCATGGGCGACTTTGGCTTTGGCTAGAGATTGGTACGATTATGGAAACTTTTATCAAGTTTATCCTCGATCGTTTCGTGACAGTGATGGAGATGGTATCGGGGATCTGAATGGAGTTACGGAGAAGCTACAATATCTTAAGGATGTTGGCTTTACGGCCATTTGGCTTTCACCCATATTTAAATCGCCCATGGCAGACTTTGGCTACGATATTTCTGACTTTTACGCCATACATCCCGAATATGGAACAATGGATGATTTTAAAAATTTGCTTAAGACTGCTAAAGAAACTGGCATGCGTGTGATTTTGGACTTTGTGCCAAATCATACCAGCGATGAATGTGAGTGGTTTCAAAAGTCTGTTAATCGGGAAGAAGGCTATGAGGACTTTTATGTATGGCATAATGGCAGTATAGTCTCCAATGGCAATAGGCGGCCTCCAAGCAATTGGAAAAGTGCTTTTCGTTATAGTGCCTGGGAGTGGAATGAAAAGAGACAACAATACTACTTTCATCAATTTTCCGTCAAACAAGCTGACTTAAATTTTCGTAATCCCTTAGTAGTGGCAAAAATGAAGGAGGTGATGCATTATTGGTTAGATCTTGGAATTTCCGGATTTCGCATTGATGCTCTGCCCTTTATGTTTGAAAAAGGACCTGATGAAAACGGCAACTTTCCTGATGAACCGGTAATAGACGATGTTAGCGTGTGCCCCGACCCTGAAGACTGGTGTCATTTGAATCATACTTATACCCAAAATCAACCAGAGTCCATTGAAATGGTATACCAGTGGCGCGAACTAACAACACAATATAAAAAAGATCATGGTGGTGAGACTCGGTTACTTCTCACTGAGGCATATACAACATTCGAGAACTTAATGCTGTATTACGGCAATGGAATGCGAAATGGATCTATGATTCCATTCAATTTCTATTTCATGCAAAATATTTTCAATACAACAACGGCCGGCGAAATTAAAGACATTATCAACAGATGGTTAAATACCATGCCTAAAGATGTTCTAGCGAATTGGTTACTGGGTAACCATGACAATCCTCGTTATTCTTCGCGTCTTGGAGAACGACGTATGGATTTATTTACAATCCTTGTTCAAACTTTGCCTGGAAATGCTGTTACTTATTACGTCAGTTAAAGAAATCGAATAAATGACAAATATAAAGTTTTAATGGATATTTACAGGGAGAAGAAATCGGCATGGTAAATGGTAACGTGACATGGGATGAAACCGTCGACACTCAGGGTTGCAATTCCAGCCCGGAAACATATCAAAGTTATTCACGAGATCCCGAGCGAACACCGTTTCAGTGGGATGCTTCAAATAAAGCAGGTTTTACCAGTGTTGACCACACGTGGCTACCTGTTGCTTCCAACTATCCACATAATAATGCGCTTAGTCAGCTTCAAGCTCCCCGCAGTCATTTACTTCTCTTTAAAAAATTAATTAAATTACGTCAAGAACCCTCAATGCGTGAAGGGGCACTTAACATACATTCAATACTTGATGATATTCTTATCTACTCACGGTAAGTAGTTATTGGCTGAGTCAAATAAAAACACACACATACACATTATTATCACTTTGTTTTTAGACATGCAATCGGCAGTGGCATATACGTCATTGTATTGAATTTAAGCCAGAAAACACAAAGCCTTAATATAAATGATTTCTTTGACATTGGCAAAGAAGCTGAAGTTATTATTTCATCGATGCAATCAAAATATATTGATGGGTAAATGCAATAATTAATTGTTACGGAAATTTTAAAAGGCACCCAAGTATAAAACACATTATTATTGATTTCAGGCAAATCATCGACGCTACAATTTTTGAAGCAGAGCCCGAAGTTGGTATAATCTTGGCAAGCAAATAACTCACAGAATTTCACAATAGTAACCTGATCTTCCTTTAACTTCTAAATTGAGCAGAAGAAATATTCTTCCAATTTTTTGCTAATCGTACCTCTTCCTCTTGAGACAGCGCACTCTCGCAACATTTTATAAAGGAACAGGCGCAGAATTTTATTTTAATTTTGTTTTATTGAATCTTTCTATTTAAAGAAATTTACAACAGGTATTCAAATCTTATCGCTTAATTATTATTTATTAGGTATTACCAATGTAGTAACTAATTTATTGTATTCAAATCTTAATAATAAAAGACTATCTACTATTGGATGAGGAGAGCCGTCTCTACAAGCTCAATGAGTCAGTTTTCCCGAGTCTCTGGTGGCCATGAAATTGCGTTATATCGCGCGCAAGAGTATTGGGGTAGACCGCTAGTTTGCTTATGTATTTGGACGAGTATGTTTTTGCTTCTTCCTGGATAGTGGGAACTTCTAGATCTATGTGTATACTTTCATATCTCATATACCAGGTGCGCATACGATATGTCGTAGAATGCTAGACTGTCTTCTTTGTGACTTCTGAGTGTTTGACGAGCAAGCAGTATCCCACATCTGAATGTCATATGACCATATTGGTTTTATATCGAATTTGTATAACAGGACTTTGTATTCCTAAGCCAAAGTTGAGTTAGGACTTATTAGCCAGCGTAGTTAATTTGTTCGAAGCTCTATGGCGAATACCCAAATATTTAACTTGCGTTTCCGCTGGAACCGTGGTATTTGTTATTATAATTGGTGGGCAACTTTTCCTTCTGAAGGAAAGCATTGCATTTTTCAACCAGTCCTCTAGCTCATGAATGTGCGACTGAAGTTATTAAGATGCAACCTTCGGATCATTATTAATACTTATAAATGCAGTGTAATCTACAAATGTTACCGTATTTGGGCTTACTGACATATCCGCTGTATAGATGATTGAGGGACCTCTGCACAGATCCCACTTATTTTTAGAAAATTGATCCTTTGATCTTACCTTAAACGTTCTGTTTGTTAAATAGCTTTTCATAAGTTTGTAGGAGTTTACAGGTAAAAGTTGATTTATTTTAGTAAGTATCCCATCATGGCAGACTTTATCAAATGCCTGGGAAATATCAATAAACAAAGCTGAACAATATTGCTTATTTTAAAATGCAGATCTAATAACGGTAACGATTTTGTGGACTTACTCAATTGTACTATGGTTTGCTCGAAAATCAAACTGCTGGTGCGAGATGATGTTTTGAAAAGTAAGATACGGATGTATACACGAAACGAATAATTAGTTGTTTCGTTCTTTAGTTTGTAGACTTGTTAAAAGAGTTTTGCTTCATATAGAGTATTAACTTGATTTAATGATTTTGCGGACTTACTCAATTGTACTATGGTTTGCTCGAAAACCAAACTGATGGTGCGAGATGATCTTTTGAAAAGTAAGATACGGATGTAAACACGAAACGAATAATTTGTTGTTTCGTTCTTTAGTTTGTAGACTTGTTAAAAGAGTTTGGTTTCATATAGAGTATTAACTTGATTCATTACCAAAAAGTAAGAAGAAGTACAAAAAGTAGGAAGAATTGGTCATACTCGATAGTTGTGCCACACAAAATATACTTTGATATACATAGAGAAATTACATATTATATACTACAAAGTTGATGTAAAGAACTTGCGTCTGTGAGTTAGCACACATTATTAGATCTTACAAGTCGATCCTGCTGGGACGACCGCATTCAGAGATTATGCGAAGATCTCGGTTAAGCGTATTATTCATATTGGGCCTGATGGTTTCAAGTTGAAAAAGGCTTGTCCAAAGGCTTGGTCCATGAGAAAGCTTCATATTAATCGAAAGCCCTTACTCACATCAAAATTAATAAGTTCTGAAAGGACTGTACCACGCTACGCTCTGGCAAATGCATAGGTCTCCCGTGGAGAATCCTTTGCAGAAACCATACTGGTTATCGATAAGTCCCAATTCAAACTTTGCAAACCTAATCGTTGATTTTGTTACTTTTTAGGCAAAGCGACGAAGGGAAAAGAAGCGAGGGCAAACTTTCATATGCTAATCACGTATTTCAATATGTAAAAGATAATGCGAAAGTCGTATGCAAACCTGAATATGAGCAATATAAAGCTTCCCAATTTCCTCGGCTTCATGCTGGTTCTGTTGCTAGTACACAAGCTACACATCCACACACTAAGCCAAACTTTTCATAGGCCCAAATATTGAGAAATGATTTACCTAATGCGAATGCCAAAAGTTCTACTGCGCATAAACATTCATATGCCCACGTCTCAAAAGAGGGTGCTCAGGCACCCCTCACTAACAATTCGAGCTCGATCGAGAACTTAACACAGACAATGAATAATTTCTTGACAACTATGCAGGGTATGTTTCAGGAAATGATGCAAACCCAAAACATGCTTCTGCAAGTTTTGCTTAGCAAAAAATGAACCAGTTAAAAATATGCTTCTGGAACGCTAACAGACTCTCCCAACATAAATATGAAGTAGAACCCTTCCTGCTAGCACATGATATAGACATACTATTAGTCTCTGAAACACACTTTACTATAAAAAACTGCTTTAGAATTGATGGGTATTTTATATATGACACCAAACACCCAAGCGAAAGGGCATGTGGTGGGACTGCCATTATAGTCCGAACAAACTGTACGCATTTTCCTTTGCCTGAATTCAGGGAGGACTTTTTGCAAGCCACGACCATAAATCTTACAGATTTAAAAATTGCAGTCTCATCAGTGTATTGCCCGCCTAGGCATAAAATCGAACACCATGAATTTGCTAGGTTCTTTGCTACGCTAGGACAAAAATTTATTGCCGCTGGCGATTACAATGCAAATCACACATATTGGGAATCCAGACTCCTTAGCCCTAGAGGTAGGCAGTTGTATTATACAGTTTACACGAATAATCTGGACGTCGTATTTGCCGGTAAAGCCACCTATTGGCCCACAGACTTTAATAAGTTGCCAGACCTTATTGATTTTGCTATAGAAAAAAACATCAAACGTGACCAACTGTTAGGTAGTTCATCCTATGACCTATCTTCTGATCATTCACCTACAATTGTTATTTTACACGACAGTTTTGTCACTGAACCTAAAACCCTTAGTTTCTACCTGAACAGGAACACAAATTGGTGAAAATATAAAATGTATGTGAGCTCTCGCTTATTTTTGAACATGCCACTGAAAAATCTAGCTTATATTCAAGCAGCTGTAGATCATTTTACAGCCATTGTGACCGCCGCAGCCATAGCTGCAAAGCCATCAGCTAAAATAATAACGTACCAGGCAACAGCAGATATTCAGATGCTCGTCATTGAGAAAAGAAGACTAAGAAGAGAATGACAAAATAGTCGTTCTCCACATATAAAAATGCAAATGAACTTATGCCAAAAAAACTTACGGAGTAAATTGAGACAGAAACACCAACTCTCTATCGACAACTTTTTAAAAAACTTGGATCCAATGAAAAACACGGATTATAGTCTGTGGAAAGCCGTAAAGTACTTACAATGTCCTATTGCTTACGAATCCCCACTAAGACTTGAAGACCGTACTTGGCCTAAAAACTCAAGTGAAAAGGATAATGCGTTCGCAAAGCACTTAGAGAAGGTTTTCGCACCACATGATATAAGTAATTCCACTATTCCAATTATTAGCGACATCGTGAATGATCCTATGAAATTTCGGTTGTCTTTTTTAAAATCGACAATTAAAAATACGGATATGAAGAAATCACCTGGACCTGATCGTATAAGAGGATCAATGATAAGAAACATACCTAATTCAGCTGTAAGAATTTTACTTTACATATTTAATGCCATGTTGCGCGTCGGCTTCTTCCCATGGTCTTCGAAGATGTCTGAAATTGTTATGATCCCGCAACCTGGAAAGGACTCAATCCAGATTACATTCTACAGGCCAATTAGCCTACTGTCAGTTTCGTCAAAGATATTTGAAAAATTATTCGTCTCGAGTGTAACTCCTTTTCTAAATGAACAAAACGTTATCCCAGATCATCAGTTTGGTTTTCGAGCAAGGCATAGTACGATTGAACAAGTCCATAGAATCGTTACCATTATTAGATCGGCTTTTGAAAGAAAGCAATACTGTTCAGCTTTATTTATAGACATTTCTCAAGCATTTGATAAAGTCTGCCATGATGGGATACTTACTAAAATAGCTCGAGTTCTTCCTGAAAACACCCACAAGCTTATAAAAAGCTATTTGTCCAATAGAACTTTTAAAGTAAGGTCAAAGGATCAGCTTTCAAGATGTGGGAAAATCAGTGCAGGATTACCTCAAGGTAGTGTGCTGGGGACGCTATTATATATCATCTATACAGCGGATATGCCGACAAGACTACATACATATACATCAACCTTTGCAGACGACACTGCAATTATAAGTGTCAGTAATAATCCAAAGGATGCATCTGAAAAGCTGCAGTCACATATTCATAAGCTAGAAGACTGGCTAAAACAGAGGAGAATAAAGGTAAATCCATCAAAATGTGCTCATGTAACGTTTTCCCTTAGAAAGCAAAATTGTCCACCAATCACAATAACTAATACCACGGTTCCAGCGGAAACACACCTTAAATATTTAGGTATCGACCTAGAACGGCGCCTAACTTGGTCCCGTTACACTGAGGCAAAAATAACGTCCACAAATCAACTGCATTGGCTAATAAGTCCTAACTCAACTTTGGCTTTGGAGCATAAAGTCCTTTTATACAAATCCGTTATAAAGCCAATATGGTCATATAGTATTCAGCTGTGGGGTACTGCCTGTGCATCAAACATCCAGAAGTTACAGAGAAGACAGTCTCGGATTTTATGTCATATCGTATGTGCCCCCTGGTACATAAGAAATGAAAACATACATAGGGATCTCAAAGTTCCTACTATCCACGAAGAAGTTAAAACATACACGTCCAAATACGTGAACAAACTAGTCGCACATCCCAACACTCTAGCGCGCAATTTATTGCAATTTGACGGCGACCAGAGACTAAAAAAACTGACACATTGAGCCTGGCGAGGCGGCTTTCTCTACACAATAGAAGATTTTTAAGATTTGAATACAAAAAATTAGTTATTACATTGGTAATAGATAGTAAATAATAATTTAGAAATAAGATTTGAATACTTATTGTGAATTTCTTTTAATAGAAAATTCAACAAAATGAAATACAGTATAAAAAAAAATATTTTGATCACTTTGTAATTTAGTGCAAAACGCTATGAAATTCTGAGAACTAAAATGAGGTAGAAATGGTGCAATGATCCCAGTTACGAAAAGGAGCATTGACGCTTGCTAGCACTGGATATTGCATATGTACGTTGCAAGACCCCGATGGCACTTAAAAAGCGATAAAAGGGTGTACCCAGGTACATACGTGCTTTTTTTTCTTTTCACTAAATAATAACTTTCTCTTATACCTTGTAGTATGATCAGGCATGCAGCTAATTTAATTCTATTAAATTTTAAATTAAGTTATAAAATTTGTGGTTCGCATATATGTAATTTAACGTTTAATAGTTGTAAACGTTTTTATGACCTGACTGAGATATTTGAACATGTGTGATATACGAAGTACCAAATTTCTAAATACCATCATAATATGAAAGAGCTAGTTTACTTGTTAACAATAAGATTTGTTACCCCTTTATTCACCAAGGTTGCATTGGAAATTTGATGCAATTTATGGTGCAATTGGGTACTAATGGTTCAGTTTATTAATTGAGTTCTCGTAATTGCGCATATGAGGTGTATATCTGAACATTTTGCTACTGGTTGAAACTTTAATAGAAAGTAAAAGGTGTAAAAAGAATTGTGCGTAATTATACCTGCATAAATTGCTCGTGTGAAATCAGGATAAGCTTGTTTTTTAGGATTAGGTTTAGTTTTAAAATTTGCTTTTACTTTCCGCAAATAACAGGAACAATTCATTTCCCACCCAGTCAGCTGGCTGGTAAGCATTGCACTTCTCTAGTACCTATATTTAATGAGACACTAAATACACATGTAGTCTTCTATATTTCTGGGCATCAACCATTTTCAAAAATTATCTTAACTTATTGATCCGCAACAATGCACTTTATTAAAGATGAACATTTATGGAAAAAGGAGGGCTGGCTTTTAAAGGCTTTAAAATTAGCAATAGTTTGGTAAATATATATTTAGATGCATGTATATTAATTGTGTTCTATCAAAAAAGGTATAAATTCGTAATCTGCCGGTCGAATATATTTTATTATCGGAAAATAATCTTCTGGTTTGAATATTTTTCATTGTTTTTACTTTCATATACATTTTTTATTCCCGTAATAAATAGTACCAGCTCCTACATATTCTTATTTTCCATGGAGACTTTTAAGTTTAGGTTTTTCCGTTTGCCTACGCACTCATCGTGTTATTTTAATCTTTGTAAAATTTCCTTTTCGCTTTTTACCGTTGTTGTTATTTTGTTGTTGGTGCACCTCCTACTGCTATTATGCTTCCTGTACATTTCAGATTCATTTATATTTTAGTTTTATATTTGTGCGGACTTAATAGCTGTTAAGAGTGCAAGCAAAAAACAAAAAATTGCAGAAAAAAGGAAACAACTAACCTCTTGTGTATAATACTGTGTTCATAAATGTGGAAGTATCAAAGGATTTTAATGGCATTTGTGCCAAAAGTCACCAGCTTCAAGTCGTGCTTTTAAAACTACGAGAACGTACAAAAGTACGAAAGAATAAAGAAATGAAAACAAAAGTAAAAATCATGCAATATTTGTTTGTGTGTAAATTTGAATTTATTCGTTTATTCCACAGAGCCACAATACAGTAGTATGTATGCATGCATGTATGTGTGCACTTGTATTTTGTACTCTGTCCAAGTTTATTAATTGTATTTTGAGTTTATTCCATAAAATTTATTTTTTCTTTAGGGGACAACAATTTGGGGGTTTTCTTATAAATTGTTTTATTCCAGTTACATACATATATTATTTATTTCTGTTTGTGTTGCAACAGCCAAACAATAAAATTTTGCATTATTTAAAAATCGCAAGGCAATGATATAAATTTATAAATTGTTTAGTTGCTAAAGCAAATATTACAAACCGAAATAACAAGCAAATTTAAATTAAGCATATATTTTTTATATAAATATTCGTAATAGTCCAACAACTTTTATTACTTTTAAGAAAGAAAAAATCTTCCTCGAGAAGTTGGAGAAATGAAACGCACTGAGTGTGGTTTTTAATAGGAGTCTCGTATCTGAGAAATACATCTGAAGCATACAGAGTACAGAAGATAGTATCTAAGCACTCTGTCTCTAAGAATCGACTAATTCGTAAAAGCCGTAGTCACATTGCTGAAACAGGGGAGGAAACATTCCAGTCGTTTATGAAGATTCTATTTCCTGGAAGCTTCAGTTCGAATCATGGACTTCTGTTAATAGGGGAGCTGGTGAGAGAAAACGAGCACAAGAAGTGAAATACTGTCTTTTTCATCATTTAAGTCGGCTGGAATGTATGGAATTTCTCCTGCCTTATTATAATGGGGAATAAGCATCTACCTTTTTAGGATTAGGGAAATATTCCTAGTCTGTCTAGCGACGGGATACAAACCGGTGGCTTGGAGAGAAACTGATGTTGTTTTTCTTCCCGAACTAGGTGAGAGAAAGTAGATGCCAAAAAGCTTATAGAGCAGGTGGATTTACTGATACCGCTCTGAAAAATATTTCCAGTGTGACAGAAATAAAATTTATCAATGATGGAGCTGCTTTCTTCGTCTTTATGGATATTAAAGGTGCCTTTGACAAGGTCTCTTAAGTAACGGTGAGAAATGCTCTTACTGAGCGTAGAGTTGGGCCCATTGCTATAACATGGATCAACGCTATGATTCGGACTAAGGGTATATATCTCAGAAATGGGTGTGCCTGGATCCTCAGTAAGGTGCACAGGCGTTGTCTATAACTTCAGGGGCCCCTGATGGCCTTTTTTGAATCCCGTACTCAACAAGCGGCTATACGATTGGGTATGCCGACAATTTGGCTCTTATGGTTAGGGGTAAGTTTATCGAGGCCATTCAAGATTGCGTCAGACAGGCTCTCCTGTGTACTGAGACATAGTGCAATGAAGAGGAGCAAAATGCTAACAAATCTGATGCTATGCTCTTCACTCGACGGAAAAAGGCTATAGAAGTTGAATCCTTATTGCATTTCAGGTCGAAAATCAATATGCAGGAAGGTGAATTATCTTGGCGTTACCCTTAATAAGGATCTTAACGTAAACGAGAATGTGGCCGTAAGTGGGGAATGTCGCCAAAGGCTGCATTGTGGATATAGAAATCGATGGTGCGACCCATAATAACTTACGCATCCGTGGTTTAGTAGAGAAAGTACAACTAAGCGCAAGTTAGATGGGATTTAAAATATAGCTTGTATTATTAGTATATCTGGGGCAATGCGCACGGCACCGACAGTGGCGCTCGGGGTAATGCTGGGATTGCTAGTTTATCTGCCGCAATGTCAGATTTGCGTATGAAAAGGGGTGCTACATGACATAGCTTTGAGCCGAACATCGATCAGAAGAAAATTCTGCACCTAGTCAGAAAACGGGTGTCCTCGCGGCCACAGTTAGTAATGCAACACTAAGCAAACGATCCGTCATCTGCTCATATACATACTCTCGGAAGGGAACAGAGAAGGCTCAGAAGGCAATGTCAACATAGTCATTTACCTCTCATCAAGACCGAAACGAACTTATGTCAAATAACTTTACGTAATAAACTAAGACAGAAGCGAGACTCCACTATAGAGATATATTTAAAAAATGTCGATCCAACAAAAAACACGGCATCCACACAAAAACTTGAAAATCGCGCATGGATTAAAAACTCATTAACAAAAATTCAATTCCTGTGGTGTGAAAAGGTTTTCACAATAAGGTACATACTTAATCAGGGAAAGACTTAAGTCAGATTACATCATACGCCTTTGAAAATAAGGATATTACTACCAAAAACTTATCTCTTGCCTAAACTCTTGTATTCGTCTGAAATTTTTACTGGTTGTAACACAAAGGACATGAGAAAACTTACCGTTATGTACAACAATATGATTCGCTATATATTCTCTTTAAAAAGGTTCGATAATGTATCGCAATATTCTTGTCGTATTTTCAGTATATCTTTTTCAAACTATTTACAATTTAAAAATCTTATTTTTCTTTACAAAATTATTATGACTTTACAAACGTTTACAGTTTACAAGATCGTGCAGAGGAAAAGGTATACTTCAATTTCGTCTTCCAAATAATTTGCAAACCACTAGCAACGCAATAAGGTTTAGAAAATTACTATTAGAATATTTTTCGTAATACTTGTTTGTTTAATTCTTAACGCAAAATTATTTTATTTATGTAATTATTTTATTTGATTATTTATTATCTTTAATTCTGTAGATTAAATTTATATTCACTGTTTTTGCATTATCAATTTTAAATATTCAACTCAATTTGTTTAATTTAACTTGTCTGATTATAATACTGTAAATTATAAGATATTGTGTCTTGTATTAGAAAATCTAATTAATAATAAATACAAAATACAAATACAAAAGCCTACTCTCAGTATTATCCAAGGTTTTTTGGAAATTATCCGTCTCGAGCTTAAAATCTCATCAGGTGGGCTTTCGAGCAAGTCAACAGATTTGTTACCGTTATGCACTTGTAAATAAGCAAATTTGTTTAGCCTTTTTTATTGATATTTCCGAGGAATTTGATACAGTCATGATAGGCTACTTGCGAAACTGCCACAAGCTTCTAAAAAGATATTTAACAGATAGAACGTTTAAAGTAAGATCAAAGGACAAATGTTCTAAAAAGATGGAAATATCTGTAGGAGTCCTCAGTGCAGTATAGTATGGACGCTATTATATCTCATATATACAGCTGTAATGCCAACAAGCCCAAATAGATATACGTCAACGCTTGCAGATGGCTCTACAGTTATTATTATTATTATTATTATTATTATTATTAATATTATTAATATTATTATTATTATTATTATTATTATTATTATTATTATTAATATTATTAATATTAATATTATTATTATTATTATTATTATTATTATTATTATTATTATTATTATTATTCTTATTATTAATAATATTATTATTATTATTATTATTATTATTATTATTATTATTATTATTATTAATATTATTATTATTATTATTATTATTATTATTATTAATATTATTATTATTATTATTATTATTATTATTATTATTATTATTATTATTATTATTATTATTATTATTATTAATATTATTATTATTGAGCATTCGTTGCGATCGGACGTGTTTTTCTCCTCTCAGCGCTAACATTTATTATATACAGTGAATCTCTCCTGAAAATTTAAAAAATTAATATATAACACAGCCAATCATAGAAGCGATTATTAGTATACCAGTTTTTAATTAATTATTGATTTAAAGCAATTTGTGTAAATAAACATATCAAATTAAAAAACAAATCATTTGCATAAATATATTTGAATAGCTGCATTTATAAACAACAATTAACAAATAAAATCAACATGAATACCAGAAATTCTCTCTCAGTAAAATCTTCTCTCTGTAGTTCATGCAATAAAAGTTTGCCAATTAATGGTAACTATGTGAAGTGCTTAAACTGTCGACGTAATTACTATTATTCTCCCTGCACTACCCTTGCGGAGTCTACATACTCAGTTATGTCCAATGAAAAAAAGGCTTCTTGGAGATGTCATACTTGCAGAGAAGATAGAAGCAAGTCCCCTAATAACCAATACGTAACTATAACATATGAAGGTAGTATTGAAGAAAAACAAAAACAATCTGGAAAACAGCAAAAACATATTCTCGATAGTCCCAAAATAGATGAAATCCAAAACACAAATGATTTAAGGGATTATCTTCCGTTAAACAATGTGGAGTCATGTGTATCAGAGCTTAGGTCTGACCTTGCTTCATTTAAATCAAGTGTATCAAATGATATTGGTGACATTAAAACTAGCATACAACAACTCATTACTAACATTGCAACAACAAATAATGCATTTAGGGAAGATATGAACATGTCTTTTACGAAACTTAATGAAGCAATGACTAATTTAACAGCACAGGTCAATGAACTCAAAGAACAAAATAAAGAAAAAGACAAACGTATTGAAATCATTGAGAGTAAAATGAAGGCTTTAGAACAACAATTAATACTAAAAAATATAGAAATTAAAAATGTACTCAACAAAGAGTTAAATGCTTCACAAGTAATACAGAAGATTGCCAAATCCGTTGATGTGAATGTGCAAGAACATGATATTAGCAATGCATATACAATTAAAAAGTCCGGGAAAATTGTTGTTGAGTTTTGTTCCCTTAATAAGAAAAAAGAGTTGATGACGAAGTTACGTGGTCACCGAGTAAAAAGTGAGATGTTTAATACAGAAGTCACATAGAATATAAACGAAAACAACTCCAACTACAATGTATTTGTAAATGACCAGCTAACACCCTACAATCGAAAACTCTTGTGGCTTACAAAAACTAGATGCCGAGAAGTTGGTTGGAAATATGTCTGGGTTAGAAATGGTCATATTTATTCCAAAAAAAATGAAACTTCTAACCCAATGCTAATTTCAAATACATCCGATATCAACCTTATATATTAAGTACACATTATACACATATACATACAATAATTTTTCTAACAAAATAAACAGTAAAATGAAATATACAAATATATCACTTGATAATCTTAACGAAATTAATAGTACGTATTTAAGTTATCCCATTTCTCTAATAATGATGAACATTCGTTCTATGCGCACAAATTTCAACTCATTCTTATTATCAATACATGGTGTAATACATAGTATAACAATAATCGTTTTAGTAGAAACAAATTTAACTAATTATGAAAGCCCCTTTTACGGTATAAATGGATTCAACTCATCATTTATTAACAGGGGAAACAGAGGAGGAGGAATTCATATTTTTGTTAAAGAGGATATTACATACACATTAACAACAGCAAGCACGATCTCTTTCGAATCTATGCAGATCAACATACAAACAGCATTACACTATTAGCTATATACCGTCCACCGTCTCTTAATGTTAATGCTTTTATTAAAGAGCTAGATGACCTACTTAGAACAACAAAAAATCAAAATATTATAATTATTGGAGATATAAATATCGATCTCTTAAAAAGCAATTATACAAACACAAGCTATCTCGATATGCTAGCATGTAATGGGTTTAAATGTTTAATAAACGAATGCACTAGAGAGGACGTAAACAAAAATACAAAAACATGCATCGATCATCTCTTCGTAAGGAGCAAACAAATAAACAAACAAGAATATTCATCCATAATAAAAACCAATATCTCTGATCATTATACTCTTGCTTATTGTCTCTCTGATAAAAAGTTTAATGAGGACTCAATAATAACAACCCAGCAAACAAAAATAAGTAAAAATAGAGTTACCCAACAGATATGTAGAATCGATTGGAA